>JAVHKZ010000002.1:7500000-10000000 GCA_035079395.1 Aspidiotus destructor | reverse complement strand
TGTCATAACGTACCGTTCAGTAGGAAACATTAATTGATTCTGGGCCTCTGGCTTGCGGATTACGGAGGCAAGAGCCCCAAAAACAAATCTCCAAAACCAAGATTCGGGTACCTGAAAATTCTAAATCAGAATCCCCGTCATTCGACGAAATGTTTCCCAAAGCGCCATATTGGGATGTAATGAACTCGATTACAACTTTAAACATCTCGGTGCTTTTCTTCCAATTCAGGAAATGAACGAACAAAATGGCCACTCACGCGGGTCCGTAACACCTTCGACAAAGCTCTGTTACGTTCTTCTGGAAACCGAAACGATTATAAATTGCGTCGTTATTTGTAACTCATTTGACGCAGCATCATTCGCAGGAAGATCATAACGACCCATCAACAGCATGAACAGAAAACCAACTATCGGTGTTTTCGAAGTGTAATCGCATCGAAAATATTTAGGAATCGAGTTTCTATCGCTTTTGAAATCGCTTCTTTACAGAAACACGAATACATTTTGTATACATCGTAATTCGAAAATTGAAAGCAGTCTCACGTTTAAATATCGGAGCATCGTGCGCATCGTATACGCGAATTTAATTAAACAGAATTCGTTTTTCGTAAGCAATTGTTTTAAAAAACGCTTTCTTTTCAAACTCTCGAAAGACGCGAAACAATAAAAAAAATCTCGAACAAAAAAACCTCGCAATGCGATGCGTAAAATACGTATCTTCTCTCCGAAGTAGTAAAATTTTATCGTAATGCTTCTCGCAACTACTGTTTCTATACGCGATGCAATACGTATTATTTTATTCCTTTTTTTTTTTACCCTCTTGCGAATTGCGATAAATTTGTTCTGACGGGTTAAACGTGAACTGAAATCAGTGGAGCGGTAAAGATAATCGCCACTCTAGATACTCCTAATCATCACTCGATGATGGGTCATCTTACAAAGAGGAATCCCTATTTGGTCTAATACGAGTATACTCCTTTAGAAACCGAGGGAAGGATTTTAGGAATGGATTATCGAAATGCTTTATAGCAACTAGGAACTCGACCTACCTCTGAGAAGGATGGTCAAATTCCCAAATCTGGAAACGTACTTCATCAGATTTGGATGATCGAAATCAATTGGTCAGGAGTCCAATTTAAGCTGCTTTTCCTGAGCCTACCCCTCCTTACCTCCTGAACTATAGGTATGAATTTCTGGAAGTTCCCCTTGTCTTCTATGTAGCATACACGGCAACATCTTTTGACCTACCTCTCCCTGTACATGTTGATGAGTGGTCGAGATCGTCCAATCCCCCTTCCCATAAATAGCTTGACGACATGCAAGGGTGTTTTACCTCTCATCAACGGGTTTCAAAACGATTTTTTTTTTCATCAGCAAGCTATTCAACGGCTTCTGTGGGTCATCTGTCTATTGCAATGACTAGCTTCCATTTCCCTCGGTGCATCTAAAGACCATTCAATACGTTCCATTACCGCATTTCCTCAGTTATCCTAGCGGTCCAGCTTCTTCTGAAACGTCGTTCCTTCCTTTGCCCGCTGGATATAACCATTCACTGATCTTCCTTGGTTGTCGTTCCTCCGGCACTCTTCGAACATGTTCCTACCATATCAACTGTCGGTTCCTGATATCATCCTCTAGTATATTTGGAACCTTCATTGATCGCATCCGTTTGGTATATCTAGTTTCAACTATACCTGGCTGTTCTCCTCCAGAAATCAAACTTTACGGGGAAAATAGTGTACTGCATGGAAGTAGGAAAGAGTGGGAAAGGATGAACTCGCGTAGAGTCCCAAATCAGATGGAGATCTTCACCGTTAAACCCTCTATTGAAAATTCGCGAATCCGAATTGCCCCCGTTCACTTGGAAAATTTGCGAGGAACCCTCGGCCTGATCCAGAACTCCAAGATTCCGAGTTCAAGTTCTTCAGGCCTAGAATACCGCATACTAGTCTATTGTAAGCTTGGTTTACTGTCGAGTTTGAAGCGACGCAATCGATCCTAATTTGTTATCGAGATCAAAAAATCCTCCATAAAAAGAGTTTTCTGATTCTCTTAATCAACCTCGTTGATGAAGACAGTACACAGCATTGGCACATGACTACTCGCAGATAATTTAGAATGAATATGAAAATAATCTGTGATGTCGAACCCACGCAAATCCACCTAAAGTGTGTCCAAAATAGACACAAAAGCACTCGTTAGTATACTTAGGAGTTGTGCTTCTGAAAACAGTCGATTCATCATCGTAACACTTGAGAGTGAATCTTCTAGAACCTAATTCTCGAAGAATTTCACATTAATGCCAACGGAAATAATAGGGCAGCATACACAATTATTGAAAGAATCGCAAATAAGCGCCATAGAGCAGAATATTCCCAAGATCGCGCAGAAGGTTCACAACGTTTCGAATAAACGTAAAAAGAATTTTGTACCGGGTCGACTTATCTCGCACTCCTTTGATTTTTCACGAGTTTAAAAACATAATCGAATGACAACAGAGTGTAAGGTTAAAACGTAACGAATTTCCTCAGCGTGCTATTCTGCGGGAATTATGAGGTTCCGTTTATAACACCCGGATTAGAGTAGTCGCAATTATTTTTAATTGTACGTATATTGTGAAGTACCCTATCGCGTATGTATGGGCAACCTCTTCTCTTATTTCGCTTTTTCGAATTAGAATTTCTTGAACGCTTTCGTTTCAAAGTTGAACTCGCGAATACAAAAAGTTTCGAATGCGTCGCGGGCGGAATATTGTACCGACCGGTGTAATTAAAATCATAAACGTAAAAATGGTATCGGTGCTTTGACGATGATGACGACGGTGGCGCTTATAATTCATTTAAATCTGCGCTTGTCGATTATAACGACTCAAAGCTCGCGCGCGTGGATTCGAATTCAGCACCTTCCTTCCTTCTTCGGCATTGCAAATAGCAATCGTAGGCGAAGAATACAAATTAGCGACTAAAGCAATTGCTTCCTTTATATAACTTGGATGAACTTGGATAAACTAATCAGACAGTCCGCAGTTTCTGTATTCTCATATAAAGCGGCTCACAATGTGGAATTCGGTTTTGGTATTCTAAGGAAATTATCAACACCGAGAAACTTTGTTAATGCATGACAATTGTAACCTTTTCTCGTAGCTTATTGATAGTTATAAAGTTGTAAAAGGCGAAATTAACCCACGTGCACAATATGCGAGAAATGTTTAAACGAGATACGAGGGTTTTGGTGACAATTTACGTGTGTACGTTTTCGCGTGTGAGATGTGTGTCTTCTCGAAGTAAAATAAAGTCGCGAATTCGCTGACGTAGAGCAATTAAATTCGGCGTGTTTTCTGATCGATCGTGTATTCAATTATTTTGGCGCACTTCACGACCACGAAACCATTTGGAAGGCGAGAGAAAGAAGAGTTAGAAGGAGCTTGAGGAAAGGAGAAAATTGATGGAATAAGCTCCAAAGAAAGCCCCGAGACAATGAAGCCCTCGATGACTTATAATAATAAATGGTCCTCTAACTCTATCTTCTTTTTTGCTACACTAGTAGAATTTGAAAAAACCAGAATGATTCCTGTGGAAAGGGGTCTCAAACATTTAGCTGCCTTGTTAATTCAAGAAAGAAGCTTATTTAGACTGTTAATAGGGGATTTAGAAACGCA
This sequence comes from Aspidiotus destructor, assembly GCA_035079395.1. Lineage (NCBI taxonomy): Eukaryota > Metazoa > Arthropoda > Insecta > Hemiptera > Diaspididae > Aspidiotus > Aspidiotus destructor. The sequence continues at coordinate 9,996,342 of JAVHKZ010000002.1, read as the reverse complement.
AGTTAGAACCAACGGAGAGTGAATGAATCAATGTTCGACCATGATGAAATAAGAATCTGTTTCAAAAGTGGATCCACGAATCTGAAGGCTAGTCACAGAGCTAACAAGCAAGGTTGTTGACTATTCACAAGTTAGAGGGGAATTGGCATTTTTCCATGTCGTCTTCAAGATATGTAAACAGGAGGTGGCTGAGGGCAAGGCAGTAGCGTTTTAAAGAGGAAATTTTGTAACTATGAACCTCCGTAGAGAGGAGCCCAGAAGTTCGTCCAACTCTAAACCGTCAAGCTCGGCTACAACTATGGAGTCTTAGCTGAAATTCCGCTTAGGGCATGAAAGCAGACTAGGCTTGGCAAGTCTCTTTCTTCTGCACCTACCGTAGATTTAGGCTCGATATAAAATCGAAAATAAAAGTCACCTGTTGCGAATAGTGCATGAACGGTTCCCTATCGATTTGACGCGGACAATTTGGCGCCAGAAATATCAAAAAATTGAATGGGAACTTTAAGTGGTTGCTGTTTGAATAGTCATTGGCATTAGGATGGATTCAAACTTCCTCACCTAGATCACTTTCTCGTTTGGACAGTGTTCGAATTTTTTATAAACTCTTTTCCCATCGTACAAAATGCTTGAAAGTCGATATTTTTCCTCTCCTATCGCCTAGAAATCTTCATGAGAAGTTGACGAAAGTTGAGCAGGGGACGTGATCTCATTGCGATGAAGTGGACGATTATGGATCATAGCACACCTTATTTGAGTGCGAAGCGTGAAGGCGTGAGCGAAGTAAGCTTGGTTGATGACTTCAAGAGATAGAGGTCGCTGAAGCGCTTGCTTTGAATACCCTAGCATGGAGGCAGGTGCCCCCATTTCCAGCTCTAGTAAAGAAGAAAAAGAATGGAATGATCTACCCGAAACCTGTGTGCCGATACTCTGCAGGCAGCAGATCAAGCTTAGGGACAAGGAGAAGAAGAAACTCGACGACCATTTGGCTCCAAGTTGTGTTTGATGTGTGCTTTTAGTGTGCGTGCCAGGAGGCACTGCAATTTGGCGGTAAAAGGGTTGATACCGAAACCTTGAAATCTCTTGTCAAGTTGCAAACTACCTCGGTAGAAGATCCGTTTCTACCCTTCTCTAAATTTTACTCTTAAAACAGGTTCATTGAGAGCCATTTTGAAGCCCTCATCCTCTTCAGAATCACAATTGGCCGATTTTAATGAACATTACAAAAATTTGGTCCCCTTGGTTGAGCCTCCTAGAACTTGAGTCATCAAGGCCGTTATCGGGGGTGACGAGTAGGTATTACCGCTTCAGGCCTCGCGCTACTGTAGTCCTCGCGCCGGCGAGGAGGAAAAAAAAGAATTGTCTAAATTGAAAGGAAGTCTCATATGAAAATTTTAATTTAGGTCTCAAAAAGTCTGGCGACGACGCTGAGCTCGAGTCTCAATCTTGAGTCCCAGGCTCGAGTGTCAGTCTCGACTGTCAGTCTTGAGTGTCAGTCTCGAGTTTTAAGCTCCAGTCTCAGACTCGGGTCTCAGTCTCGAGTCTTGAGCTCGAGTGTCAGTCTTGAGTCTAAGGTTCGAGTCTCAAGCTCCAGTCTCCATCTCATATCTTGGTCCCAAATTAGTATCAGTCTCGATTCTCAAGATCGAGTCGCAAGCTCGAGTCTCAATCTCAAGTGTCAGTCTTGAGTCTCAGGCACCAGTCTCGATCTCGCGTGTCAGTCTCAGCCTTGATTCTCGAGCTCGAGTCGCAAGTTTGAGTTTCAGTCTTGAGTCTCAGTCTTGGATGCCAGATGTATGGATTTTCGGTCCTCGAAAAAGATTCGGGTTTCTCTTTTTCTATAGATTTTACTTACAATACGAATTTCTTGCGATCAAGGGAAAGGTACCTTAGACACTCATACGAGAGATACTTTTCTCCTGTTTATTGCAGTATTCCGTGATATTCAGTCGATCAAAGGAAAAGTACCTCAGCTACTCTTATGAAAGATACCTTCCTCCTGATTGTTATCCATGAATCAATCAAAGTCCGTAGAAATCTGTTTTTAGGGCGGATACGGATTTTTGAAGCTATCATCTGGCAGCACTGGTCTCAGTCTCCTCGAATCTCAGCCTCGATTCTCAAACTCGAATTGCAAGCTCGAGTCTCAGTCCCTGGTATCAGCCTTGAGTCTCAGGTTCGAGTCTCAAGCTCCAGTCCCAGTTTCGTGCCTCAAGTTCAGTAACGAGTGTCAGTCTCGAGTTTCAAGCACGAGTTCTATGTTCAAATGTCATCCTCAAGCTTCATTCTCGAGTCTCATACGCTAGTCTCAATCTTGAGTCTCGGTCTCTAGTCTCAAGATTGAGTCTCAGCCTCAAGAGTCAGTCTCGAGTCTTAAGCTCAAGTCCAAGTCTCGAGTGTCGGTCTTGAATCTCAGGCTCCAGTCTCAAGCTCCAGTCTCAGCCTCAATTCTCAACCCCAAACTCAATTCTGAAGTTGAACCCTTATTCTCAAGTTTCAGTCTTGAGTCTCAGTCTCGAGTCTAAGTCTCCGCAAGCCTCAAGCTCGGATGTCAGTCTCAAGTCTCGGTCCCGAGTCTCAGTCTTGAGTCTCACCCTCAATTCTCAAAATCAATTCTGAAGCTGAACTCTCATTCTCAAGTTTCAGTCTTGAGTCTCAGTCTCCTCAAACCTCAAGCTCGAATCTTAGTCTTGAAGATACTTTTCTCCTGTTTATTGCAGTATTCCGTGATATTCAGTCGATCAAAGGAAAAGTACCTCAGCTACTCTTATGAAAGATACCTTCCTCCTGATTGTTATCCATGAATCAATCAAAGTCCGTAGAAATCTGTTTTTAGGGCGGATACGGATTTTTGAAGCTATCATCTGGCAGCACTGGTCTCAGTCTCCTCGAATCTCAGCCTCGATTCTCAAACTCGAATTGCAAGCTCGAGTCTCAGTCCATGGTATCAGCCTTGAGTCTCAGGTTCGAGTCTCAGCTCCAGTCCCAGTTTCGTGTCTCAAGCTCAAGTGTCAGCCTCAAGGTCAGTCCCGAGTGTCAGTCTCGAGTTTCAAGCACGAGTTCTAGGTTCAAATGTCATTCTCAAGCTTCATGCTCGAGTCTCAATCTCGAGTCTCGGTCTCTAGTCTCAAGATTGAGTCTCAGCCTCAAGTCTCAAGCTCCAGTCTCAGCCTCAAGTCTCAAGCTCCAGTCTCAGCCTCGAGTCTCGGTTCCGAGTGTCAGTCTCAGCCTCGATTCTCAAGCTCGAGTCGCAAGTTCGAGTGGCAGTCTCTAGTATCAGTCTTGAGTCCCAGTCTCGGGTCTCAAGCTCATGTGTCAGTCTCAAGTCTCAGTCTCAATTCTCAGGCTCGAGTCTCAAGCTCCAGTCACAGTCTCGAGTCTCGGTTCCGAGTGTCAGTCGCGAGTGTCAGTCTCGAATCTCAAGCTCGAGTCTCAGGCTTCGTCAGGGGGTGGCAAGTAAGTATTACCGCTTCAAGCCTCGCGCTACTGTAGTCCTCGCGCCGGCAAGGAGAAAAAAAATTCGGTAAAATTGTCTACATTAGAAAAAGGCCTTGTGTGGAAATTTTGCTTTAGGCCCCAAAAAGTCTGGCGACGGCGCTGTGGCTCACTAATCTCAACATGATTAATTACAGATTCAAAAAAATGAGATAGAAAGGAAGACAGAAGTACGAAGAGTCAGTGGAATTCAAGTGAAAGGATTCTTACTTTCGCCGACTTCAATGGTCGACAGTTCATTTACTTCATTATAATATTTTATGTACCTAACAGGAATAGAAGGCCATTTTTGTTAATAACTCATACGTCCTGCAAATTGAAATAATCCGTATTATAATTTAAAAAGAAAATGGACGAAGGGCGAGCTACTTTATTTTATTTCAATAATATTTTCTTCTGTCACCGTGTGCCAAACGCGAGATAAAAAAAATTCTATTTGTTTCGTGCGCGCGAAAGAAAAATTAGACTTTCAATTTCGCAGAGTCTTTTAGTCGGTATAAAATCTCACCACCATACCGACTGCTATTTTCATTAAATTATGTTTCATTTTCTCAAACATATATTCAAAAGGAAACGCGTACTATTTAGAGGAAATGCAATTTTTGTGCGGATATCACCTCTTCTGAAAGGGACTTGTCGAAAAACAACGCGCCAAAAGCTGAATATAATTGAAGTTGGTGTCTGTTTATGCTTTATCATTTTACGTTTAAAATGTCAGTTTAAGGTTTGCATAATTCGAGTATATATACTTTATTTAAAGTGTAAACCCTCGTTCGAGAACTCGGAATTCAGGTTTTTACTAGCATTTTCTAATTCCCTAGCTGTATAAAACATTTTATTATACTACTCGCGCGCTGATGTCATTGTCACATTAAACTACACGTACGTCAATCAAGAAGTATGCGTATACATTCGTTACACCTTTTTTAAAAATAATTTTAACGATGAATAAGCACGTGCCTATTTAGAAGAAAACAACTTACGGCTAAGGGTCGGTTGTCGTCTTTCATTTAAAAAGTTAGAAATAATTAATAATTCGAAAAGCGAATAGCTCAGCTCGAATGAAGAGCGAAGTCCTTTATAATTGGTATTCTTGAGTGTTGAGACGACATTAGTATTAATCAAGAAGATGTCAACATCATTCTATAAACACTTGAAAAACGTGTTAATTTTAGATCATTCGACCTGTAAAACACTAAACTTGAAAAAGGTGATTCTTGGCTTTTCTTTTTTCGAGAAGAGGGAAAAAAATCAAAATTCGCGCGAACATGAGAAATTGTGCTCTTGTAGCGCGGGTACAGCGTCAATTGCGCTAATGGAAGCGGTATGTACACAACTGTTAGTTAGCAAATCTCCTTTGAATATTAAATAGAGTTGGGAATTCGCAACTGCGGTTGTCGAAATGGCTGTAATCTCGGCGAGAATTCAACTTGCGAGCTTTTACTGAGCAAGCCTTCAATTTATACAATCCGAAGGTTAGTTTTTTGTTAGTTACTCGCTCGAAGGGAAGTATGCCTAATTGCCTAGTCCAAGAATGAATGGCTGCTACTGGCACTGCGTGTATGTAACAGGAGAAGAAAAAGTTTACCTAGGTTTCTGTGCTTGGTTGCTTTCAATTAGAGAAAGTATGTCGGTTCTGGAGGGCAGAGTATGAGGAAAGATGACAGGCTGTCATAGTATTTGTATGAAGTAGTTACATGGTGGAGGGGCCTGGAGACCAAGGAGGAGATATGAGTGGTCGAGTCGGGTGTGGCCAATCCTTAGTGCAAAAGATAGCGTCTTTTACAAGACGAGAGGTCTCCCATTTGAAGATTAGGTAATTTACCTACTTTTTTGGGGACCTATTGTTAGAGTTCCTCAGTATTGGTGATCGTTGACCATTTTCCGACGTCCTAAATCTGTTACTCTCGCCCAATTCAATAATGAAGAAGATGTCAACACTATGTATTCGGGTGTAATTTAGTGTAGCACTGATAAATAGGACCTTAAAATCGATGGTAAATTATTCGCATGGTTAGCTTGCATGAAAAAAGATCACTATCTTACGAACGAGCTGTGGAAGCAAAAATCTTCTGGTGGAGCCAAATTGAAAAAGATGATGTTTCACATCCTTTTGTGAAATTTTCACTCGTTCTTTTTCATTGTTAACCTAGTTTCCTTTATAATTGGCTGAGCGGCTCACGTGTTAGGTCTGAGGAACAGTTTTACCAGCGCTAAGGAACTATAAAGATAGGTATGCGCAAGTGATAAGACAAGGACCGTCGCCATGTTGATAAAGTCGAAGGAGGAGCCGTTTCAGGAGGATTCAGGAATGGCGTGTGAAAAATTTAAATCACAAAATCGAATTTTGTTTGTTTTAAATAGATTATATATGATTAGAAACAAAAAAATGAGTGAGTTTCACTTTATTTTGGAGTTACAATTCTTGTATTTTGAGGCTTGATGATTTAAATTCTCTTAGGATATAACTGAAATCGCTCCTCCTGCGACTTTATCAGCATGGTGACGGACGCGTTCTTATCACTTGCGCATACCTATCTTTATAGTTCCTTACCAGCGCTTGGTGTATAGTTCCAGTTAGGGTATTTCAAGTCAATATAGCTTTTGGGTAATTCTTTGACTCCGCTCATTCGTGCCCTCCTTGGGTTGGTAGAAGCCTACTTTCAAGGATTTCAAGTTAGTAGCTTTAGAAGAGCTCACTCTCTCCGCTCGTTCACTCTCTTCCTTGCTCTACTATATGTCTAGTTCAGAATATTTTCAAACAATAGCTGTTGCATGGGTGGCTCACTCGCTCCGCTCTTTCGCCTCCCTCCTCGATCTAATATAAGTCTACTTTGAAATATTCCAAGCCAATAGCTTCTATAGGGGGCGAACGAAGGGAAGCTAATAGCTTTAAGGCTCACTCGCTCCATCCTCCGTACTTTGTATCATCCTTGTTTGCAATTTCAAGCTGTCCTCGAATTTGTTAGAAAAATTTATAATCAATGTTCATGTGCAGAACATCTTTTCTCGAAAACGCCAATGACTTCTCTTTGTCGGAAATACAATCCTTTTCAAGCAATACCAGTCTCTGCAGGATGATTAGTTGGAACATGTTTTGACCTTGTGACCTGCTACAGCCATATACTAACCACGAAAAAGAATAAAGACGAGATAAATAGCATTCAAAGGACCATTACCAAATGTATAGGTAGGCTATATTAGACAGCCTCTCACCTTGGCTCATGTGCAATAACGGGTCAACCGCCTATGGTGCTTGAATTGAAAGCGCGGGCAATTCTTACTTCGAAGGAGAAAAATTGGCCAATTGCTTGAGGATTCTTCAAACGACCAAGTCCCGACCCTGACCTCCCCCTGCCAGCCTATCCCGACTTCGCTTTTCGCTTTTTGGAAAGGAAGAATACTCGAGAGCTTTCTGTAGCTTTATGATCCTGTCTTGTAATTATGATATCCCAAGAAAAGACGTCAATGTTCATGAATACGTCATGTACGGTAGTATAGGAGCAGTAACGAAGTTGGATTGCTATGAACAGGAAATATAAGGGTAGAGTGGTACAACGAAATTAAAAAGGTTTTTGCGTAACAAGAGAAGAATGAATTATTATTAACTTGTGATTAAAAAAATTATTTACAACATTATAATGCCTATTTCACAAAGCTGTAGGTACATCGGTATCTCGAAATTCTTAATAGCCTTACTTATTCACTTTCTGATTCTAACTGTTGTGCCGGTATCACTTAATTTAAGAAACATCGTTCTACATAATTTTTCGCTTCTTTCCTGTTATCTACCAGTGGAGATCATTTCGAAAAATAATTCAAAACCAGATAACTCGTCGCGTTTCATTATGCATTTTTTTGTTATTTTTACAAAGCATCAGAAACTAACAAGAAGCTCACTCTCGTTTTTTTTCTCTCTTCATTGCGCCGCAAAATCTAAACTTTTTTTAAAAAAAAAAAAAACATCCGACGATAAGAATCAAAGTCGTAATTTTTTGGACACGTACATGAAATGGCAAATACGTAGGCCTATTTTTTGAAAGTTTTAATTCGTGCAGCCTCGGTAACTAATGGTGACTGTTTTATGTTGTTTTCTGTACAGTACTTATTTTTAATCTTTGAAAAAGAGTTTTCGGCGAGCCGAGAACCTTCGGAACACAAGTACGTACAACTGTACTACAGGTCTGTCGTAATCTCTCGGTACGTATTAAAATAAAAATTGAAGAGGGTTTCTGCCGTTTCTCGTTAACGTTTTGTTTGGCGTTTTCCATTTAGGCGAGTTTTTGGGTGTCACGCTAGGCACAGAACGAATATATATTACGTAGTTCGTGAATTGTAACTGCAATGCGGTGGTGTTGGAAGAATTTACTTTAAAAACGAATGGAATACGTTCAACCCTTGAAGTATACAACCGCTGCATTAAATACGAAATAAAATACAGAGTAAGCTGTGACGTAATGGCGAACTGAGAGGGTTCGTTTTGCTGCAGTTTCTGAAGTAACCGGTGTGCGTTTCCTTTAACCTTTAGCGGTACGAAAAGTCAACTTCAATTGAAAAGAGAGGGGGAAAGAGAGAGAAGAAAAATTAGACTCAAATTTTACTTCGCTACAGAGAATCAAAAATGAATCTTGTCTTTGTTATTCCAAAGTTGGAAATGTAGAAACGCTCCGCTGAGCTTCCCATTCGTAAAATCTACACTCGAACGGTTATAGCGTAAAAATAATTATTTGTTAGGTAAGAAAGTACCGAACTTGGAAGTATCTTATTTTAAAAATTTTGAAGTAAGTAGTGCACCTCATCTCTCGAAAAATGATCCGGGTTTTCTAACATGCTCTTATTAGGCGGCCAAAAAGTAATTGCAAAAACAAAACCACCCGTTGCGAAATAAAATATCTGATGAACCTTAATCTTCAAAACCAAATTTATCGAAACCACGAACCCTAGAAAACCGAAACCAAAAAGCGATCCGCAAAATTAAAAAGCCCAAGTGAGGGAAGACTGAGGACCCTTGGTTGGATTCCAAGACAAAGACCGCGAATGAATTCGAAAATGACGAACCTTCCACTGAAAACAAATGAATGAAAATTGTAGTGATTCCTACTCACGAAATAGAGTTGCGCCTAACATCGTGGACGACGCCAATAAAAATGAAAGTCTTTCGCTCAAGGATGACGTCAACGATCCTCACCTGTCGAAACACGTAGACGACAAGAATTTGAATGACGATTTTTCAGGAAATTATCTTCCTAACGAATTATACATACCAATACCAAAACAAGAAAAAATATTATGTACACTTGTTTTCCATACAAGGGATTATAATTTATCTAACAGCGCCCATGAGATCAACGTTCGCTATGGACTGTGTATTTGAACTGGGCAGCGCTAGCACTGTGCTGCAACGGGGAGGAATTATGGCCGTATCGGTATACACATAGGGGAGGAAAATGAAAAAAATAAAAGGACTTCTGAATCAAGCATATTTGCGGCTTCTTGACATACCATGTGAGATGTTCATAAAAGATTTATGGGATTCAGGAGTCATTACATATTTTTATTTCTCTACCATTATCTATTCTTGAAAAGCTTTTTTGTGAAATAACAAAAACATATAAAAAAACACAAATTTCAATTGTGAAATTAAAGCCGTAAATTTGTGTTTTTTTTTTCTACCATTATCTACATGTCATATTAGTCTTGAAATCTTCTACAATCAAAATTGCAAAAAAACACTTTTTTTTTCTAACAGAAAACATTTTTTTTTTCAGTTTGGAACAGATTTTATGTTCAAAACAGGTATTAAATATGAATTTTTTTCTCCCCTTTAAAACATGTTTTAAATGTTTTGAACATCGTTTGAAACAATGTTTTTTTTCCACCTGACCTTATTTATGAACGTCTTAATAGTTGATTACCATAATTTTAAATATTTAGGTAGTTGATAAACAGACAAAAAAGACATTTTTTATTGTTTTGAAAAAAATTGAAAAAAAAAAAACACATTTTATACAATATTTCTGTTTAAAACAGAATCTCGTTTTTTTGTGTGTTTTAAATACGTTCCCTTGTTCAAAACATTGCAACGCTGTTTACAATTCCAGTAAAAGTATCAAATAGCGCATGTTATTGGCGATCCTGGCGGCGTAGAAATTTTTCAGACAGATCCAAATTCAGCCCATGACTCTCTTTTCTTATAAATAGTTCATTGTAAAATAACAAAAGAATATCTTCTTTACCATATCAACTCCCCTATTAAGATGAAAGAGGTGATTTAAATAGAGAATTCTATGATATTTAATTTTGATGAGAGGTTTTTTCACTAAAAAATCAATGAGTCAGGAGCTACAAAAAAAAAAAAATTATATTCCATCATTTATAATTTTTTGTAGATATAAATTATAAAAATAATAGTATTTCTAAATAAAAAAATTATCACAATTAATAAAATCATTGAATAAATCAAATTAGGATTGATAAATTTTCTTGTATCAAGAAAATATTTCTATTTAACAAAAATGAAAATTTGTTTTATTCAATAATTTTATGATATTTTCAAATAATAACTAATTTTAATTTTTTTCATGAAGAAATAGTAACTTTTTTATAATCTCTTTCAGTTCAGATATATTTGTCAAACCATTTTTGAAAGAACTTACTTCATTTTAATTCAATATTTTGAATATAAATTATTAAACCTTAACTAAACAAATTCAATTTATTTTTAAATATTGCTTGAATTTAAAATTATTTATTGAAAAAATTATTTGTAAGTAAAATAAAAAATTCATAATCGATTCCAATATTTCTACTTGAAAAAATCAATTAAACAGTTATTATCTGCTTAAATTTATGAATGGCAAGTTTTTCCAAAAGAAGTATTTTTCACACAGTTTGTGGACTTGGTTGTAAAGCAAGTAAAACGCTCTTAGATAAAGTTCATCACTCTGACGTCACATCAACTGATAACAGAGTAGAAATGCAGTACAGCAGCTTTCAGCAGACATCAATTCCCATAAGAATAGCATTGGTAAACATTCGATCATACATTAGTATTCCAAAATGAAGAATAAATAAGCAATAAAAAGTTTATATTTGTAATCCAGAAACTATCCAGAACTTGAGAATCAACTTTTCATCCCTTATTTATTCTTTATTTTGAAATACTGGTGTATGATTGAATGTTACCAATGGTATTCTTATGAGAATCAATTATTCACTGGAAGAAATTAGCGTGATATTGTTTTCAAATATCGCATTGCAAAGTCACCGGTGATGAAGTAGTGATGGGCGGTTATAGGTTATTTCAATATACCGGTTAAACGGTTAATTAAAGATCATCATAACCGGTTAATCGGTTAAAACCGCTCAAATAAACCGGTTAATTGGTTAATTGGCGGTCATTTGGATCACTTTTAGTTCTAAAAAAATTCCGTTAGGAGCGCTAAAGTCTTCCAAGTTTTTTGCTCTCAAAATTGCAAAAATTGAAAAAAAAAAAAGAAGAGGAGAGGTCTCTTAGACTCTGAGGTGCCGTGATAAAGATTAAGAAATACCTCAATTCTAAAAGCTTTCGGCAATCGGCCGCTTGATCCTTTGAAAAAATCAAATTTGTCAAATTATCACTAAGGCTAGTAGGGAATCTAGCGGTAATTTATATATTAACAAAAATATGTATGATTTTGGCGATTAATCGGTTATTGCGCTCTATTAACCGGTTTTTTGTTCATCACAAATAAACCGGTTATTCGGTTAAATTTTACCAGAATAAACCGATTAATTGGTTATATAACTGATAACCGCCCATCACTATGATGAACTTTATGGAAATGGAATATGTGACCGCCTAAGCATAAAGGTACCATTTGGGCTAAAATAGGAAAACAAAAAAAAAAAAACTTGACTGTACACAAAGCTAATATTGGTGGTGAGAATTGGCTTTAGGAAAGTTCTTTGGGGTTGAACGGATAGCATTTTTGGATTCAGCGATGTATCTTATATAAGAATGAATGCTTAACTCATTCTTCATTTTTTGGCCTAAATGGTACCTTTAGGGACGCTCAGCCGGTCACATCATTATGCAGAATTTTTTCCTTTCTGGTACCCCTCCTCTTGTCTTCACTGCATTCAATCCGCGCGGAGTTTTGTCCATAGGGGGGGGGGGGATTAAAACGAGGACAGTGTGATTTTTCTACCATAAGAAAGCCAGACGACCGGCCGACAGCAGACACTAGATATTTCTCCTGTATTGACAAAATTTCAACTTCATGATAAAATGGAGGGAGGGACTTGGAAAAATTTCAACTTCTGGTCCACTATTTTCTGTCACCTTATTGATCGGTTATGTTCTTTGTCTCTTGTCCAATCCCGAAACAAAATGAGTTTTCGCTGGTGATTAGCTTCACTATCTTCTTTTCATTGTTTTTCTGGAAAAGAATTGCTTGGTAGTGGTAGCTCTGAATCGTCGCTAACCCTTGCCCAGAGTGGTGGTAGGAGTCGTTCGAGATGATGGTGTCAGTCGAGATATTTTCAATATCCAGTGCACTACTTACACCTCATCATACTCCGAATGAGTTTTAATCAATCTTCTGCGTTGAAATTCTTGGAAGTCCTGAAAGCCCCCTCCTCTATGTCATTAAAGTAATTTTTATTGACAAAAAGGTCTGACTCTAGCAAGTCCCTCCTCTATGAGGATTCAAACCAAGAATTATCCTTTTAATGAAGTTACACTCTCTAGTCTGTACTTTTCTTGTCTTTGAGAATGTCTAACTCTGGCGATTCCATGTCCTCATTCTAGTAATTTTCCAAGCTCCTGCTTCATCTCCTCGTGATCACCTGTGTATATTGATGACGTCACGGCTCACCCTTCTCTGAATCGAATCTTTTCTTGATAATCAATTAATCAAGCTTGAATCTAGTTCAGTGCGAAAAACAGAAAGTCTTGCCCAAAATCCCTTTCTGGGCTTAGCTCATGTTGGTTGTAGCTTATAGCTTGTTTCCTTAAAATACCATACTCATAGTCTAGCTTGAAGGTCCAGAGCTCGACTTTCATTTGAACCCACCTTTATAAAGAAACATGACTTCGATTTTTTTTTGAAGTTCTGCTCCTCTGTGAAGAATGGGACCAAAAGCCACTAGCTACAGAGAAAGACATGAAAGATGATCTATATTCATTTAGCTATGCCAGACCATTTTAATTTAGGACGGCATGTCAGCGTTGCCGCGGATACAGTTGTTCGACTTCATAATGAAGGTGACCGTGGGAGATCTGGCTGGATTTTGTACCCATGAATTGCCAAAACCTATCTCTGAGAGAAGGGGTAGATGATGTTTTTGAAATTATTTGTGATTGTTATTCATACGTACAAATTTAGTGATCATGTAATCTAAGTGTGGATTTTTTTTTAGCAAAATTCAAAAAGATGCGGGCGTATAAAATGAGAAAGTCGCGAAATAAAATCATCCAATTCCAGAAGACAATCTGCTTGAAGCAGCAATTTTATACACCGTGAATATTTATTTATTCCCATTCGAATCCACCCTTCCTAAATACTACTTTCAAAGCCAAAGCGATGGCTGAAAAATTGATTTATCATTAAAATATTCTCAGAAACATAACTGAATACTATCTCAAACCATTTATTTGTTGCCATTAATTTTTTTTACGGTAGTAAATCCTGCTATAGGCGTTATGAGATGCCTAATTTTAAACAACTTTTACCCTGTGCATACTTCGGCAGTTTACTACCGACATTGTTGAAAAATCAAAGAAAAAGGAAGGAGAGAAAGCGAGAGAGAGAGATTAGGCCGCAAAAAGAGAAATCCTTATACGAGTTAAAGTCTAAGTAAATAAAAAGTTTTGAAACAAAATATATAATTTCGCCGCCTGGGAAAAGAAAAATCACTCACTTGAAAACTTCCTCTTTTTCCTGCGACTTTCTAAAGCTTTCATGTAGACACAGTAAACAAAATCATAATGATTCGTCGAGTGCGCTCTTTTCAACGCATCATTATAAACTCATAACTTGTAGTCGAGCCTCTGTACACGGAGAACGCCATAGACTTAAAAAATAAAGACGAACTCTCAATAAAGCCACTGAAGCCGTGATTGTCGTCATTATGAAGCTTCTCGAATTTTATGTGATTTCTGCCGCTTTTTCGTACTTTTTCCTTTTTGTTTTTAAAACTGAAAGAGAACAAGTTTTACAAAAGAAATCATAAAGTTGAAAGTACAACAGAGAATGCGAAAGAATGAACAAAGAGAAAGATCGAGTGTGGATTTCGCTGTTTTAAAAAATGTCTACTCGACGACGAATGAAGCATCATCGGCTTGTACAGTCTGCTATGCGGTCTGCTGGTCCCATCGAGGCCACCGTCTGCTATACACTTGACAATATTTTAGATTGTACTGCTCTCTGTAAGTGGCGACACGCAGCTCCGAATGTACGTACCCTTCTTTTGCGGGCTATTTAATACCTTGTAACTTTTATCTAGGCGTTTGTCCTATAGTACCCCTTGAGTGTAATTTGATTATTTACGAATAGCCGGAACATCGCGAATCTTTGTGAAGCAACCTAGATGAGTTATAGACAGACCATCATTCGAAATAATTCAGCTCAACAACTTGTTAACATTATCCGCTTTAGGAGAACGAATATTGTGTATTTTCGCGAACCTTAAATTAAATTGTTTGCTGATACAAAAAAATGAGAACGGAGAAACGCCTGTAAGAAATGCTAGTTACTAGCATGGTGTATGTGCACGCTGCAGATACAGAACGAATAAGGGTGAAATTTTTTCACTTCACCACATCGTAATACGTCGGATAGTTTTCCTGTAATCAGATCAATACCTTTCGACTCAGCACCAACAGACCATTTTTTATCTCTTCTTCGCTCTTCTATTTTTTTTCTCGTATTGTGTCTGCGAACACTCGGAAAAATTAGATTAAAATCGCGAGGCCGAGCCAAGTATACACGTAGCCTTTGCACAAAGGAAGGATATGCTATCCTATATCTCTGTGCGAATGCGTGACTGCTTCATCGAATGCGTGATTGCATTATTACGAGGTAGTTTGTTCCTAATGTGATGAAGACTAGTGTGGGAATAGATAAACGAATATATTTTTTTTTCACCCTTACGCTTCGAAGAAAGAGATGTATTTCATCATCGACACGCTCGGTTTTCTGGCCGGTCCGTTCTGACGACTTGAGTATTAGAACATGGAATATGATTGAAATGTTGTAAATGTTACGAAATTTGGGCAAGAAAAATTTTCTGGTGGAGCCAAATGAATAAAGATCATGTTTCACGTCTTTCCTTTCTTATTATATTGTTGTTGAGTGTCAGTATGACCGTGAAAATGGGAATATTTCAAGCTAATAGCTTTTGGGGAGCTCATTTGCTCCGCACATTCACCTCTAGTATGAGTCGAAATTACAGAAAATGGTAAAGTATTTCATTGAAATACGAAAAAATCGGCTCTAAACAGAAGAAGACCGACGTTTCGTCGTTCACGCGACATCATCAGAGTCGAAATTAAATCTTTTTTCGAAATCATCTTTTGAAAATTTGTCCAACTTTCTCACCCCACCCTCCTCCAAAAATTTGTCTGACTACGCTACATTGTGACCGTCTATTACTCGTATCACTCACTAGCAATTTAGGCTTATACTAGGTTTTGATGGGAGAGGGCAGGGGAGCTGGTTAGCCAAAGTTTATGAGACTAAGAAGGGAGGGGGATTGAACTGGCAGAGTAAGTGACCTGTACCACGCTGAGAAGGGGTGAGTTAGTGAGTCTGATACAAAGATTTAAACGTAAAACTTTTTTCGATTGTTCAAAAATATGCTCCACACAAAAACTCTGAAATACAAAGTACATTTGATTCAATTCCTCCTCTTACTAAAAGTGTAAAGTATTTGGGTACCTTGATGTACAATCAATTGCGAGACAATTCCATTCGCAAAACCAAATTCAAACAGCAACGTGCTACGATTCAAAATGAACCAATTGCGTTTAACAACTTTCAGTCTATCCGGGTCATATGACGGCACTCCGCTCGCCACTAAAACGTGCTTTTCTCGGTTCAGGCTAATTTTCACAGATGTAGTTCCAGATTCGAAGACTCCGACAAACGATCCAAGATATTTCAAGTCATTCTCCTCGAACAATGTTTTCGTGAATACTATCGGTGAGACGTTGAGCTCGAAGTTGATGAGGCACGCGACAACACCGTTCGAAGAATC
The DNA here is from genome assembly GCA_035079395.1 of Aspidiotus destructor. Lineage (NCBI taxonomy): Eukaryota > Metazoa > Arthropoda > Insecta > Hemiptera > Diaspididae > Aspidiotus > Aspidiotus destructor. Next base: position 9,980,610 of record JAVHKZ010000002.1, on the reverse strand, counting down.
ACGCTCAAATAAGCACTCGATCACATGCCTCCCGTCTGTATTGGCAACACCTTGGGAAAGAAGGATGAAAAAATCGTTTCCTTTTTCTGGGACCAGAAGATACTGTACATTATTATACATAAGCGATAGTCCAGAATTAGCGACCGACACCTTGACACTACCATATCCAGGGTTCCAATAACGCCCTACGTATTGTTTCGTGCTTCCGATTGGTTTTCCTGGAGAAATATTGTCTGATTCTGAAGAAGACCCGGAGACGAGTAATCCCGACAGCCATTCATCGTCCGATTCAAGTAGAGGGCGATCTGACATGATGTCGTCCATTCGCAAAGGCAACTCAAGGAAAATCGTATTGAGTGTATCCAAGTTTGCAAAAATAACATACCCATGATTCTCTTCAGGAAATAGAGATACCACCGTGCAAAAACCATCAACTACACCGGTGTGTTGGACTACATATTGCCCGCGATGAAGAACGATATTCCAGCCGTACGCGTACCCAATTATCACACTCAGCTGACCATCCGTTCCATGAAAGAGTAAATCGTTCTCGTATAAGTAAGGAGTTTTCAATACGTGCATTTCCTTTGGTATAGTTTCAGACAGTTGAAAACAAACCCACTTTACCATATCGTTCACATTGGAAAATATAGCTCCAGCGGGTGCGACTATTGAGACATCCTCAATCGGCACAAACACAACACGGGTACTGTTTCGTTCGTAGGTGTGTCCTTTCGCAATATCAGCGTTAACCGGCAATCCCAAAACCTCGTCAAATGAAGTAAGAGACTGAGACATATTCAGCGGCTTGAAAATACGTTCCTGTACATTATCCTCCCACTCACGCTTTGTCAATTGTTCTACTATCAAACCCGCGACCGTATATATGATAGAGTTGTATTGGAATTTCTCACGAAGACCAAGATTGAGTTCCAAATAAGGAATTCTGTCGAGGAGCTCGTACCTGGATATTTTGGAGTGGTACCATACCAAATCGTGACCTGGAAGTCCGGATGCCATACTGAGCAAATCCTTCACGTGTATGTTCTTCGTTACGTCGGAATCGTTCATTCGAAATTCAAGAATGTGCTTAACAACTGGATCATCGTAAGCGACCAAACCTTCTCTCACCAATTGTGCTATCAAGTAGGATGTAAAGGCTTTCGTGCAAGAGCCAATCTGGAATAAAGTGTCGGTAGTTATGTGGGACGTTTCATTTGCAACATCTCGTAGACCGTACGTTGGCGTGAAGACAGCCTTCCCATTGACGACCACCGCAACAGCCATTCCAGGAGCTCCAGTTTTATTGCGAACGACGCGGATGAGCTGATCAATTCTATCGAATTTGGTTGAATCATCTGCCCTGAGAGAGGAAACTAATACGAGGCAAAAAATTTCAAACGCAAGCACGAACATCTTGTAACTACAAAAATAAATACGTTAACTGAGCGCATGTATTCAGTTTTCAGATAAGACTGAAGAAAATTCTTATCGTACCCGCTATTAACCGCGAGCATGAAGCGACGTATTATCCGTCGAAAATTAAACTACTTTGTTATTTCGAAGAATCGTACGTTTATTAATGATCGATTTTTTATGTTTGCATAATGATCTCACCCATACCGTAAACCCCAATCCATGTTAATTTCGCTACACAAATACTCAACCGCAGAATTTTTTTCTAAAAAAGAAGTATGAACTGGCAGCAAAGGAAAGAAAATAGGTAAATGAACATGACTAATATAAAGTGATTAAATATAATAAACGAGAGACGTCGATGATAGGAACCAGCTCAAAGCCGGTGAGAACTACATTGAGAACGTAATCTCTGTGTTTCAAATGATGGGCAATGTCAAAGTCTCCAATGGGGGCCGACGACGGAACCTTGGCTCAAATCAAATAAGGCAGCACTTTTCAAGGTCAAACTGATGGCCAGGCTCAATAAGATGCTCTGCGAGCGTGGACTGTCTGGTTCATTCCTTTAAATCTCATTGAAGCGAGCGGAAAAGTTTCACTCAGGCTTCTCTGTATAGAACACCGAGCAGTCGGGCTTGATAATTCATAAGCTTCTCACTTACCTAAGGGAGGGGTTGGATCATTGGAAAACACAAATGAGCACTAGTAAGGAATTGAAAAAACAACAACGGCTTTTCCCGCACAGATTTACACCCTAAGGGCGGAGTTTATAAAAGCCTAGCTGGAGACAATGAGACGTGAGGATCTTGACCAAGCCTTTCAAAAATTTGCCCAAATAAGGAAGGTGAATCCACTTGAACTTTTTTTTGGGAGGGAGGAGGGAGAATGTGTCAATAAAGACATAAAGACGTCAACAAAAACATATTATCACACTTGTGCTGCTTTGTAACACTCAAGTGCCGCAGTTTGTTTGTGACCAAAGATTGTAGCGCTATCTGCCCAATTTAGATGCAAAACAGTTTTCTGCTGCAAATACTAACAAAAATCACAAACAAGCGTGGTTTTTGCTTTCACACTCCTGTCACACACCTTGATCTTGCACAACAGGGTATACATGAACGAATTGTTTATGTTACCGGCAAATTATGAGATCCGTCATTTCATGAAATGACTAGTCATTTTATAAAATGACAAAAGCGAATTAGGCAGATTATATAAACATGACTCATGGTCTTCCAAACAATGAAATAAGGAACAACTTAGGAAGTCTTGACGAGCGCGCGTGGGGCTCAAAAGGACCGGATTATTTAGTGACCTATGACATTTACTGCAGGAAGAAGATGGACTACAAGATGCCCTCACGGGAATGTTCACGCCAAGCAACAACAAAGAATACAAAAAAGACGGCAAGGGTGACAAAGAGAGAAACATTGACGACCCCACCTCCTCTTCAATGCTTGATGTCAGGGCAGAGGAAATTCATCAACAAAGCCTTGCTGCAAGAGAAGGCTTAGTTCATCAGGCAAAGACAATGAAACAAAACATAACTCTGAAATTTCTGACCTCTTTTATCAAAAACGGGTGCTACCGCCGCGCCGTACCAAAAATAACAATAGTGGAATAAGATATAGAGAGAAAATGACGGCATGGACCTCATTCTCCTAACCATTGCTTTGCAGATACACCTTCCTACAAAAATTCAAAAAATGAAGGTCTACTTAGTAATCGCTCATTTCACAATGAACTGATTTCCCAATGGCTGACATATATATTGTCGGTGGCCTGGTTAATACCCCCTACGTGCAAGAAATCAAATTTTACAGGAGAAGCAAAAAACTGTTTTCACATAGGAGATTTTTCAAGATCAGGCCATTGAATATGCACATAGGAGGTTTTACAAAGCGTTCCAAGCGGCGTATTTTCAAACTAAGCACATAGGAGATTTGGACGCTTTTAAGCAAAACCCAACCAAGCGACATGACAACGATCTGGGGAATCGGAGAATCCTCACTTGTAGTATAAATGATAATTTTGCCCGATCTCCAGATTGTTATCATGTCGCTTGGTTGGGTTTTGCTCAAAAGCGTCCATTTTATCAGAAGATGCGCATTGCAAAGACAAATCCAATGATACCAAAAAGTGGTTTTCGAAAAATTTGTCACATAGGAGGTATTAACCAGGCCACCGACGATATGGAAAATTGACATTTGCAAGCTGCTACTCACCTACTCTGCAGCTCCAGTTCATATGCTTGTTTTGTTTGTATGGGATTTTGTAGACTTTGATAAATATTATACAAACCCTTTAAATGTTCTTCTGCAATATTTTTAAACAAACTATAATGAACAATAAACATTTGCACAGCAGGGCATGTACTCTCAAATTGTATATAGTACCTACAGATATATTTAATACAGATACCTTTTTGCTGAACAAGGTATAAAATAATGATGACATCACAGGAAATTAGTCCATCAATGACAATTATTAATGAACGTTCATTTCATTTCAGTGAATGGAATGAACTAGTGATGGGAACTAGACTATCGATACTATCGATAGTTTTGTGAAAAACCATTGACAATAATATTGTCGATAGTTTCAGAAACTATCAATAGTTCAAAAATTGTTCTTTTTCATATCAAAATCACAAAATTGGTGGGAATTTACTGATAACACATTTGAAAGAAAGACTAAGAGATAGGAACTAGAATGTCAAATAATCAATTGTTCACTTTTCACTTTTGAGCACATATTATGTGCTTTTTAAGTGGGGGGCCACATTTTTGAGGTATTTCTTAGTCGCGTTCATCATCTAGTAACACTAGAATACTTCTTTGACAGGATTTTCCAAAAAAAAAAATAACAATCAGGAGAAAAGTATCTATCCTACTGGTAGCCTAGGTACTTTTCTCCTGATCGACTTTTTTCATTCAAAGTATCAATGGTAGTATCGATGGTTTCAGGAAAAAAAAAAAAAACTATCGGGACTATTAGTAGTCCCGATAGTACCCTGGAAAATCTATTGGGACTATCGATAGCATGAGACTATTGTCTATCGCCCAGATCGCCCATCACTAGAATTAATGTGAACTGAACGTGAACGGGAGAACGGCATTGAACGGAACCAACCTTGCTCAAAAGTCGAAACCAAAACAAAAGTGATTTTTTTGTTTAGTTTTCCTTCACCTTCCCCAAAAATTATGAAGGGTGTGTACTCGTTAGGAACAAAATTGAAGAGCAGAATTTTTTTTTTCAGCTGATGGAAATAATGTTTGAGAGATTTTTAAAAATTCGAAAACTTTACGCGACGCTAGCGCTGCCTGGTCTGAATCAGCTGATATCGCATCTCGTTGTTTGCATTGAGCAGAGCGCCTGTCTGTTTTCAAACATCTTGCGTCTATCTTGATTTTGCCTAATGGCTTCGCCATTCTTTATCACTTAGCTCGGTATCATTTTCATTCGAATTCGAATGTCGGTTGAATGATTGAATTTGATTTCAAAGGTATTTTGGTAATACCAATATTTTTGGTAGTCAATTGCTTGATAATATTCTGTTTGAGAAGCAGTTATTATTTCATTTTTGGAATAAGTTGTATAAAAACAAGCTGTGTTTTACCCAGGAGTTACATACTTGCGTCGTATCTTCATCTTTGGTAAGTGTTTTTACATTACGTAGGAACCGATTTTGCTATTTTATATTCTAAAAATACTGTACCGATAATTCTCTTTTTCAAGGCAAGTTTTGCAGAAATGCATTGTCCCGGATTTCACTGTAAACTAAATCAACTCCGATATGACGAAAGGTATTGTGATATCAGCGTCCGAATTCAAAGTACGACTATGAAGTGTCATCGGGTGGTCCTCGCTTCAATTTCCGATTTTTTTGATGTCATGTTCTCCAGTACATTCCGTGAAAATAATAAAGAAGAGATTGTCCTTCACGAAATTGATCCACGGGCGTTCGAATGTATACTAGATTTTGCGTACCTCGGTAAAGAACCAAATTTCTTCGAATCCAGAAATAACGTGTATGACGTGCTGAAAGCCTGTGATATTTTGAGAGTCCACAACTTAGTCGAACTATGTATCAGCCATATTATAAACCATACTCCTTCTATCGAAAATGTTTGCGAGATCTACGTATTTTCGTGCCTTTCTAATTATCCAACACTCGGTGGTGCGTTGGGCGGCTATATTGAGGAGAATTTTTACACGGTTTCTCAGAGTCCAGATTTTCTTATATTGCCCTACGAGCAGTTGTATAACATAATGGAAAAATATCGATCGTTCAATGGCGAGTCTCTTTTTAAAGATGCAGATGTGATGTTAGATGTTATTATTAGATGGACTTTACACCTGCTTCAAGAAAGGAAAATACATTTTCTGGATCTAGTATCGATTGTAAATATTGAGAAAATTTCAGAAAACTATCTCAAGTTTTTATCAAACAAGTACAAAATAAATCTAAACGGATTAAATGATCTGAAATCTGGTCTGGAAGCATTTTTTTCATCAAAGACTGAAGATGCCGTGCCAGTTGTTATGTACCAAGATCCATCCAAAAATTTTGCCTTGCATGTATTTGTTGAATTCTTTGATTTAGGATGGTTGGATGCTCCTCGAATAAACGTTTTTTTTCTCAATAGATAAATACCAATCAAAATGTCAATGGTCATGCTTTGAATTGGAAAATAGCGGCATTTTTGATGATACGGAGGATAGAACTTGTGTACGACTGGTAGCTCTTGAAGAACCTTATGATTGTTTGTATTGTCTGTCTCTTGAAGATGCCTCATTTTCATCGTATTCCGCTGTCAGCTTGAATGAAAATAAACCATTAAAGGCGCCTCATCTCAAAATGAGCGAGTTTTCAACAATGAGTAGATTTCAGAATAATAGTATTTATTTATATGATGACCACGCTTCCCCTCAAGGAGAACCTAGGGCTAGAAATATTGTTTCTGTCCTTAATTATAAATGTGATTTGGATGAATGGTTCACAGTATCCAAGCTGAAAAGGAATGTCTCCTACGCTCAGTTGGTTTCAGGCCATAAGTTGCTGTACCTGATTGGATTAGGAGGCAATATTTCAAATGCAGAAACCTATTTTCCTGGATATGTGCAAGCATATGACTATCGCGCTTCAAAATGGGAAGAACTGACAAAACTTAGCACAAGTAAAATATCTGGCAAATTCCTAGATTTATGTTGCTGTTGCCTAAATGGTGAAATTTATGCATCAGATGGAAAAAAGATTGAAGTTTTTGACGTTGTTGCTGGGAAATGGATGGTATTGAGTCATAACAACTATGCACCAAAATATACACCAGTCATGATTCATGAGATGTTGCCATATGAGAATCATTTATGGATCTTTTATTCTGAAGATGCATGGTGGTGTTCATGGCAGTTAATTATTTTTGACCCAAATGCTATGATCTGGCTTCCATACAATTCATTTTTAGATTCAGTTGAAACCATGGAAGAAAAGTTTGAACATAAGTACCTCCCAAGTGAAGATAGTGAGCAAGGTAAAGAGTTGAAAGAAAGGGATGAGTATGGTTACGGTTTAACATTTTTGAATGCCGTTGTTTTTAAACCTCTTGATGTGAATCCAAAGTATGTGTAGAATCCAGAAGAAGTTCATATTCTTTCTGGCTGAAATTTTTCTACAGTTTGTATCTGTAAGCTTGTCATCATCTTAAATTAAAGAAAAAACTTTACAGAAACGCATAAAAGTTTATTGTTTATGTATACATATGTGACCGCGGTTTTGCGATTAGAGGTGCAATCGCATTATCAGACAGATTCCTGTTCTGTCTGATGATGCGATTGCACCTCTAATCGCGAAACCGCGGTCACATATAAACAATAAACTTTTATGCGTTTCTGTAAAGTTTTTTCTTTAATTTACTGTAATGAATTGAAACAATTTTCTAAACTTCATTGTCATCATCTTTTCTATGCACAGTAAAGTTTTAAATACAAGTAATCTCAAGTTTCTCTTGGGAATTGGATTTCTGTTTTTCATCAAAATAATGAATGAGTAAGAGATAAGTTGGACTCTTAATGTTTAATTTTATTAAAATGAAATGAGATTTGTTCTTAGAGAAGTTGATTATAATATCATTATAATGAATAAAATTATGTTAATGTATTGAAATTTTTTCTATGATTATGTGATGTATATATTTTTATCATCAATTTTTATGACTCAAAATTTTTTATTTTACAAATCAATATTATTTAAACAAACATTCAAATAAATTCATATTTTGGGTTTCAAAATAAAAACTAGGAACTAGCCTAAGCTTTATGTAATTTCAAAATTTGTATTTTGAAATTATTATTGTTTGGACTATTATTATAATACAAATATTGGTTGATATTCTGACAATGGGGGACAAAGGGAATTCTATTTTATTGCTATTGTTTTGAAAGCAGTTTTTGTGCAAGATTATTTTTGGAAAAAGTCATAATACTGTTGTAATGAAATTTCTCACTAAGACCAAGATTGAGTTCCAAAAAAGGAATTCTGTCAAAGAGTTTGTAACCGGATATTTTGGAGTGGTATCATACCAAATTGTGACCTGGAAGTCTGGATACCATACTGAGCAAATCCTCCATGCATAGAGAAACAATGAGACTTGAGGATCTTGACCAAGCCTTTTGAAAATTTGCCCTAATAAGGAAGATGAACCCACTTGATTTTTTTTTTTTTTTTTTTGGGCGGGAGGAGAAGAAGAGAAGGGGGAATGTCTCGATTAAAGACGTTAACAAAAACATATCATATCACTTTTGTGCTGCTTAGTGACACTCAAATGCCGCAGTTTGCTTATGGAAGAAGATTGTAGCGCTATCTGCCCAATTTCGGTGCAACACAGTTTTCTGCTGCAAATACTCACAAAAATCTCAAACAAGCGCGTTTTTTGCTGTCACACTCCTGTCACACACCTTGATCTTGCACAACAGGGTATACATGAACCAAATTGTATACATAGACCAGTTGTGAGGGGAGGCAAAGAACTTGTTTTATGGGATATTTTAGAACGGTCTTTTTAGTTGCATAGTGTTTGAAGCATTGCATTTGTAGTTACTTGAAGGAGCGCCTTGAATCAGTTCTCATAGACCAGCCACCAAGCTATATAATTTTATGATAAGAGGGGAACCTGAAAAAAAAACTATAATGCTATCAAAAACTACAGTTTCACAAATATAATTAGCTAATGCCTAACATAGAGTACTAGGCTAAGACCCCTCATTGTTTGTATACTAACTTGATACTAGGATAGGTATGCAATAAAAGGGGGACAGAAAATTTTCAACTTCCGAGCCACCTATGATGGGAGTCGACGCGGGAAATTTTCAACCTCTGAGGCGGACGGTGGAAACCCTCCAATAAAACCGCTTCCCAGTCAAAAGTGACGGTTCCTTGTGACGATTTTTCCTGGAGTAGTCACAGTCAAAAACCCGTTAGGTCCTGCATGTCTACAGCCTGTAGACCAGAAAGAATGTAGCGATTGAACCTTCCTCCTCAAAATCCTATCTGAGGTAGGGGAAATTTGGACCTCCTGTGACGGTTGTACGTGAGCGAGATATAAAATATGTTCTATTTCTCTCGCTTGTAGAAGATTTGCTTTCTAGATCTTACACTTTCAGTTTCTCATACTCCTTGTATCAAGAGGTCATGAATGATAGGAGGATTTTTACCGTGTTAGTACATGGAATTAGGGTGGGATTGAGTAGAAGAAGAGAGAATAGCGTGTTGATGTTTTCTTTTCAATGATTTTAAGATGGACTTTGAGGGGGATATGCGAGAAGGGGAATTGCTACTTTAGGATAGAAATGTTGTAACAAAAGACAGGAAGGTTAGAAGAAGAAAGTCAAGACGTAGGTAAAATTCATAGCCAAATTCTGGTAGGTATCTAAGAACTTTTTTCTCTCAAGAAGGCTATGAGCATCGATAAACGAGCGAACTTCTTGCACATCGAATTTTGCATTTACCAACTAATTTCGTACTTACAACGTGTAGCGAGATGAAAGTATAGATAGATCAATGTTGCTAACATCTCCCTATTGACAAACGTTGGTAACGAAACGATAATGTGCTTCCTGCGCGTCTGTCAACAAGGCTCGAACATAAGATACAACTATTGCTTAAATTATGATTCGAGCACGCCAGTTAAGTTTATCTGCAAATTGTTCGCGAACAAATATTCCGCGATCTGGATATCGTCGAAAGTTGTCTCGCCCTCTATACTCGCTATGTATTTCGTGTCGATGTTTACATTGAAATTCTTTATTTCGTTGACATTTTCGTATCGTTACACTCGACGTTACCTACGATGCACGCGTGTTTGTTTGTAGATTAGGCTACATAACAGCGTTCAATCTTATAGAATTTGATCCTTAACGTTTGTTATCTTCGCAATATAAATATAATTAACAGCGTATGTGTTCTACCGAGCTGAAAATCAAATCGCGAATTCGAGTTGTGTACGATTCAGTTTTCGTGTCGAGCGGAAGATGTTTCTTTGACTTTAATTGCAGACTGCAGTGCCGACGATGCGGGCCTATCACGGTGCACCGGTGAAGGCTCACTTTTGCTCGTCTTCACTGGATGATGGCAAAATATCGAGCAATGCCGTTATTATTGTGTGATTAAAATATTGTGAGTGAGGTCTTTCGACGCTCTCGAAAACTACTGAAAAAACGAACCTACTGTAGAGATAAGGAGAAATTTATAATAAAAATAGCGACGGAAAAATAGTAAAAATGGCTACTTGAGCTTGCTAGAACTTTCTCGCGGCTTACTGTCATCGCAAGCTCGCGAAATTTATAGCCTAGCGAAAGAATTTTTCCGCGGAATTCAGATTCATAATTTTTTTACGACAAAATGAAACGACAATAACTATTAATAGGGCAATAACGCGGGTGAATACAGACTAAAAAAGCATCATAAAATGACAATCTAGAGTTGAGTAGAGCACTGACATGTACGAAAATCGAAAGTTTTCGTATTATTATACACATTTTTCGATGTTGGAGACATTTTTACATCGACGTACAATTTATTCTATGTATACAAAACTGTGTACGTAAAAACAATTTCTTTGTGTCAGACGATATATGAGAAATAGCAGAAGAGTTTTTGACAACCCACGTTGAGAAGAAATACATTTTATGGAGAAATATTCGATGAGAGCTTTCGTCGCTCAATGTCCACAACCCACTTGAAAAGAGATTCAGGTTTTGTCTAGCAAAAGAAATTCCTAGAATACCTAGGATTACTTCTTGTTGGCGAGCTCGTTTGGAAGCTCACCTACGTTGAAAGAATGGTTTTTGGGAAGAATCAGAGCAAACATAAGACTCACCTACTGGACAATCATAAGGGAAGAGGGGAAGAAATGGGAGCACTTCTACAGTCTACACAATGAATCTTGTAAAAATTTTGACAGAAGCTGGGCCCAGAGGCAGCGCCGGCGTTAGATGTATGGTAGGTACACGGTGCTACTGGGCAAATTAGGGCATTGGTCCCTACCCGGGGTCCGTAGAAGGTCCGAAAATAAATCTTCTAATTTTTGTTTCAGAATCAAATTGTTCTGGAAGGTGTTTTGAACAAGATTTTATGATATTTTAGAGCAATTTCTTCAGCTATGGGAGGGGGAGGGAGGTGAATCCTCAAATTCTCTCCCCCTCCGTAAATACGCCACTGATTTGTGCTGCTTTATTACTATAACATTTTTTTGTTGGGGGTCCGCAAAAAGAAACGGAGCTTAGGAGGGGTCCGACATCTCCAAAAGGTTGGGAACCACTGGATTAGGGAAGGGGGTTCAAAAATTGTTGACTTGCACCATACAGGAAAAATGTCTGGCGCTGGCCCTGCTTGAGTCTCAGTACCGAGTCTGAAGTTTGAGTCTCAAGCTTCAAACTCAAATCTCATGCTCGATTCTCAATCTCGAGTCTCGGTCTCAAGTGCCAGTCTCATGTCTCAATCACGAGTCTCAATCTCAAGTCTCAGTCTCGAGTGTCAAGCTCAGGTCTTAATCTCAAGTTTCAAAATCCAGTCTCAGCTTCAAGTCTCAGTCTTGTGTCTCAGTTTGGAGTCTCAGTCTCGAGTCTCGATCACGAGTATCAGCCTCAAGTCTCAAACTCCAGTGTCAGTCTAGAGTCTCAAGCTCGAGTGCCAATCTCAAGTTCCAAGCTTGAGTCTCAGGCTCGATTCTCAATCTCGAGTCTCAGTCTCAAGTGTCAGTCATAAGTCTCAAGCTAAAGTTTCAATCTCGAGTCTCAAGCTCGAGGGCCAGTTTCAAGTCTCAATCACAAATCTCAACCTCGAATCTCAGTCTCGAGTGTCAAGCAAGAGTCTTAGTCTCAAGTCTGAAACTCCAGTCTCAGTCTCAAGTCTCAGGGTTGAGTGTCTCAAGCCTCATGCTCGAGTCTCAATCTCGATTATCAGCCTCGAGACTCAGTCTCGAGTCTCAGTTCCGAATCTGAAGTTTGAGTCTCACGCTTGAGTGTTAGTCTCGAGTATGAAGCTCGAGACTCAAGCTTGAGTGTCAGTCTTGAGTCTCAGGCCTGAATGCCAGTCGCAAGCCTCAAACTCGAGTCTCAATCTCGAGTCTCAGTCTCGAGTTTCAATCTCAAGTCTCAGGCTCGTCTCCGTCTCATGTGTCAGTCTCGAGGCTCAAGCTCGAGTCTCAGTCTCAAGTTCCAGTCTCACTCAGAGGGGAATTTCAAATCAAGACTCCGAAAAATCAAACTCATTTCGAGCTATGTATGAGGATTTTATCCTCACAGAACGTCTGCGTCCAACATCTAAAACGTCATCAGTCGCCTCAACCTAATTGAGGGACTTGAACAATCTCTATTGCGGATCCCTGTACAAAAGAGACGAACGAATTTGGAGCTTCAAGGGAAGCCCAAAGTGAACGTTGAGCTCTGAACTTCTAAGCTTGGCTCTATTTATGGTGTCCTGGGGATAAAAGTTGAGTTGCAACTAACATGAGCTAGGCCCAGGGGAGGATTCCATGCTAAAACTTTTTTTTTTCGCAATCAACTAGGTTCAAACTTGGTCAATTGATTGTCAAGAAAAAATACGAGCGAAAAAAGGTGTAACGTCATAAAGCACATAATGAGAGGAGGTGTCTTTGAGCGCTTGAAGAGTAACTCAATCTGTGAGGAAAGATGAAATTTATAAAAAGTAGATAGACCATCTCGTTGAACCATGTCGACTTCAAATCGACTCGTCATGTCGACCAAATCGACGTCGATTCTGAGTCGATTCAATTCAGCCCATTTCGACCTGAAGTCGACCGCATATCGATCAGAAGTCGACTCAAAATCGACCACTTCTCTTCACCATCACCAGAAAACTACAAATCGACTCGAAATCGACCTTACAGGGAACCGTTGTAGCTAGCTTGAAGTTATTCTGAACTTATGGAGTCTTAATCTAAAATTCTTCTCTGAGCATAGCTTCTATTCAGCTTGAGACTCCACCCCCACCTAGCCTAGGTTACAAGTGTAAGGCTTGGAAGCTCACAATTTTTTTCAGGTACTTCCTTTTCAGGCATTTGTAGTTCGAACTTTTCTCGAGTACCTTTTATGGAGGACCGCAACTCAAAAAATCTATTGCCCTTACGAAATCAAGAAGATTGATTATTGATGTCACGAAGGTGGGCAATGGACGCGGGTATTCTTTGAGGATTCTCACCGTACATTTTATACAACAAAACAAATCGCGAGTCCCCGCTAAAACCTCGGGGTGCTGAATATTCTAGAATATTGATACCGTACCGCCACTGAATACAATTGCAAAATCCTGCTCCCTCTTCGCCAATCCCTGGGTCATCTGATGTATGGCCTTTGTAGATTCAGGTAAAAATTTTGCCATTCACTTCTGACTACTTGGAAACAGCCGCCTCGGCAACACACATTAGATGGAGATCCATCTCCTCTTGAATCTCTTCCCCTCGTTCGTACGAATGTATAGCAAACTGAACTGGATCTCTTCAGGTGTCCCACTCCACCTCCTTTCTCCCATCCCTTACAATAGCTATCGGCTATAACCTCTCTTCCACCTCCACGCTGCCAATTTCCATTAACGCATTGAGTTCTTTCAACATACTCGTAACCGTAGTGCAGTGAAGAGCTCAAAACACTCATCCGGCTGTAATTTTTCTGTTTCAGGATTCATTCCAACACTCAAAATGGGAAACCTAGTGCTACAAATCTACTTTTCTTTCTTTCTCGTCGCCATTTACGAGTGCCAGAAGATGATCGATCGCAGCCAGCACATGAACCCTCACGAGCGCTCCACTATTTGTCATTTTACTCATCTTACGTCGGTAAACATTCAGTGTCAGTGCAACGAAGAGGAGCAAGACAAAGCGACTCGTGCGCAATGTTGGCTGTTCAACGAACTAGAACCAGAAACGTCCTATCTATGGGACGAATTTCGTTTTCAAAAAAGGCTGAAAAACCTTTACATATTGGCCAAATGTAAGCCCAGTTTGAATTACATCCCGACCAGAGCGTTGACTCACTTACCAGAACTGGTATCGTTAAATTTACTTTCAACCAACATCACTACCGTAGTGCCTTACGCCTTTGCAAATTCGTCAACTTTGCAATTGCTGGAGCTTAAAAAAAATAACATTCAGATCCTCGAAAGAAACTCGTTCGCCAACCTTTCATCTTTGAAAGAAATAGATCTGAAGATGAACAGCATACGAGAGGTGGGACGCGACGTGTTTCGGGGTTTACCGTCGCTAAAACGCCTATTCTTGGAAGAGAATAGCATAAACGTGGTTCAGGACTTGGCGTTTTCGGATCTAAGAAGTTTAGAAGAATTGACCATATTTAAGAATCATTTGACTGCGATTTCCAGAAATACCTTCCAAGGCTTAACGTCGTTAAGACGATTAGATTTACACTCGAATTTGCTGTCGGAATTGAAAGATTTCACTTTCGCCGAAATGCAAAATCTACGAGAATTAATTGTCGAACAAAATGTGATCGAAAATGTGGGCGAGAAAGTATTTTACGGTATTCCGCATCTGGAAGTATTGGTGCTGGGCGAAAATAAACTTCACATTCTTCCAGATAATGTATTTACTAGTCTTCCAATTCTACATAAACTGGATTTACGTGATAATTTGCTACAAACCTTTACCTGCGAGACGGCGCGGCCAATTTTAGACAAATTAAAAAATGAATCCTTTCAATTTCACATGGAGGGTGAGTACCTAATGCATTGTATATTTTATTTTTAAACCGTAGGCTAAGTCATCAGAAAATGTGCTTATTTTCTTGTTGTAAGTCGTAATTAGTGACGTTAATTACGAAAGGATGATCGAGACGAAGGAACTTTAATATTCGTTTCGCGACGAGCGAATTCGGAAAGTGATAACTAATAAATTCGAATTTGAAGTTTCCTTCTGCCGGGACTAATTCAATTTCTTCTTAATTTGTAGACCCGAGAAATTATAGAGTTGAAAAGAGAAAATGTGCCATTTCAACTTGTAGGTGGGCAAATAGAAGTGAAGAGTTTGTGACGCTGAGTACTATTATTAAATGAGTTTTTTTTTTTGGAGGTTCAAAAGTAGGAAGTAGAAATGGCTCAAAATTATCTGACTGGTGGATACTGAAGAAAATTCCGTGGTTGAATCTTGGAGAGAACTAGCTTATCATGCCTCCTCCAGAGACACGTGGTGTATTTTATATGCTTCCTTTATCTCAGAGGCTAACCAGTTGACAGGTTCACTTCCCTAGTATTGTTAGGCTGTACACTTTTTTATTTATCGATTAAATTGAATCGATTCTGCCGATCATATCGACTTTTGGAAGATACATTCAGGTCACGGTGAGGTCATAGTAACTTCCTTTTTCATCAGTATATCTTAGCTTGGCATAAACCTAGTATTCTGTACTTGAAATAATCGACTGGCGGTTCATTTCCATAGTGTATGTTAGGCTGATTGGCTCACTCAGCACCACTCGTTTTCCTCAACAGCTTACTATTGGTCCATGACGTCATACTACACCTCCCTCTCCCTCTTCCTCTCTCTCTCCAGTTTCCTACATATTCGAAATTTGCTGGGCTGATTTGATAAACTTAGCCTAATTCAGCCGAGTATATTATGGGCTAGAACTTGGGGTAACGAGGGTCAGATTTTTTCATGCCTGAACTGAAGTGATACCTAGAATTAAGCCTAGCACTGAGGAAACCTAGTATACTACATGGATATATGAGACTAGTCATCCCTACACAACAAGTCAAAGTCTTCTATGTTCTGCGTCATAGTAACAAACCCGTGGCAAGGCCCTGAAGGGGGCGGAATGAGCTAGTTAGCTTAACGTGGATAGAATATGAAGTCTTTAGTGTATTGTATGTCAGGCCCAGTATAATGCAGTGTTGCCAAATTATATTCTCAAAAATTGGTATCCGCCATTTCTTTTGAGACCTGAAAACATATTTCAACTAACTTTCACCGATTCATCAAGAACGATCAGGAGAAAGGTATCTCTCATGTTAGTGACTGAAGTAATTTTGCCTTGAGCACAAGAATTTCGACTGATTTATCAATAATGGTCAGGAGAAAGATATCTCTCATACAGGTAATTGAGGTACCTTTCTCTTGATCTGCTCGACGTTACTGGAAACTGCGGTCCAATCAGGAGAAATTTCCGAGGACTACGGTGCTTTTCCCTTGAGCACAAGAAATCCTCATCTAACGAGAAATCTGTAGAAAAATCTGTATTTTTTTTTCTGAGGACCGAAAATTCGTAACTCTGGCAGCACTGGTATAATGAAGGCGAAAGGTACAGATCCCAGAGTCGCAAAGGTCGAAATTTAAACAGGAGACCTGTTCTATCAGCGTTGTTTTCGAAAATTTTACGTTCGTGCAGTGGCCTGCGAAGACTGACCTACCTTCATAAAGGAGTGGACTGACGAAAATTTTAACAGAAGCGCAACAGACAGCTCTACGTCACATCTTGAAAGCAATCAGTTGGGTATAATTCTTGAGATATAAGAAGACAAATAAAATTTAGAGGCCATTGCAGGTTTGCAATCCTTCTATCGTATACAGCCTAGTTTCCGAGTCTTGAAAATGATGACGTAATAAGTTGAACGCGCTTGTAATCTTGTTGCCGCGAAAATGCCCGCTCAGCAAATGAGTTGGTGGGGCTCTTCTCAGTATACTGTACACTAGGCCTGATTTAATGAAGGCTGGGAGTCGAAATTTTTCCAAGTCCCCAAAGTAGGTCAAGGTCATTGATGATGTCATAAAGCGTCACACGTCACGTCACGTCAGGCAGTTCACAGAAACTGCTGGACGCGGGCATGGACGTTTTCTGAGGATGTAATCCCCTTAACAAAATGGATAGCGGGTACCTTGCTAACAAGCGGACAAACTTTACTGCTGGACTAACTGCTCGCGGCGCTGAACCGGGCTTGTGCTTTGCTTTTGAATGGAATGCATTTAGGATCTTGCAAATGCGTTTCTTTTAAATATTTGTAAGAACGCTTTACAGTTCTCACTAATTTACGTGTGGGTAGCGTTTCTTTAGCACTTGCCGTCAAAATTAGCAGTCGTATATTTTATAAGATAGAAAATAGTAGTATCGAGTTATCAAATGACTTCATATTTTGTACGTGCGTTGAGATATCGGGGAAATGGAATACCGGAGAGACCTAGAGCACCAGCGCCGATCAACCGATATTCTTACAAATCAATTGACCTCTCGCCAATCGGAGTTTAGTAGAATGCTGAAAATAAAATATAAAGAATTTCTTGGCGTTGCCAAAAATATAAAGATCATGTTTCATGTCTTTTCGCCAGTCGTCTTAAGCTCTTCATAGTTCAAAAATTTCCAAAATTTACAGCTTCTTGTTCTAGTATAAGTCTACTTTAGAGTATTTTAGGCTGACTGTTTTCAGGGACTCACTCGCGGCACTCGCTTGATGTAGTATAAGTCTACTTTGAAATATTATGAGCCTTCTTGGTCTAGTGTAAGTCTACTTCAGTATATTTCAAGGCTGAGGAGATTACTGGGCCTCACTTGCTCCGCTTGTTTGTCCCGCTTCTTGGTCTCCAGTACAAATCTACTTTAGTATATTTCAGGCTGATGAGTTTTTTCTGAATTATTTTCGATTTTATTTATATTCTATTTTATTTCATTTTTTTATTTAATTTTTTTCTATTATTTTTTTTTTTTTTGAGAAAAAATGATACTTGCAAATTTCTCAATGACCGCCCAGACATTTATTTTTATTTTCAATTTATTTAATTTTATTTAATTTTATTTAATTTTATTTTTTTAAATTTCATTTTTATTCCATTTTATTTTATTTTATTTTACAGTATTTATTTTTTATTTATCTTTATTCTTATTTATTCTTATTTATTTTTATTTTTTATTTTTTATTTTTTTATTTTTTATTTTTTATTTTTTTATTTTTTATTTTTTTATTTTATTTTATTTTTTTTATTGTACTTATTTTCCATCTATTTTATTTATTTTTTATTTTTATTTTATTTATTTTTATTTTTTGATCAAAATTCTTCCAAGTCCCAAGGTCACAACCGGACGCCCGGACAATTTTCAAGAATTAGGGGGTAGAGAAAAGACATGAAACATGTCAAAATATCTGAGAATATAGAAGACCGCTAAACGATCAGCCCGACTTTCTTCCTATGGCGGTCCTTCTAAGGGGGAGATGTAAGAACGCTTTACCGTTGTCACAAATTTTCATGTTGGTAGTCTTACCTCGGCAATCGCAGTCAAAATTAGTGGTCGTATCACTCAAGTGGTGGCTACTTGTGGCTCATTTCTAACCTGGGAACACTATAATTTTTTTGAATGTGGCACAATTTTTAGCGGTCAATAACATCTCCGGTGCCATATTTCAACTCCAAAATGGCTTCAGAATGGCTCAAACGACTCCGACACGACGCTGCGCTCCTGCTTCTCGCGGGCTCTCTCTCATCTCTTCACTCTCTCACAGATCTTCACACAGCAAACTCCCTCGTCCAATGTGTACTCCTCACCCTCCACTCTCTCAACTCAATCGACTCCCTGGTCACCTGTGTGTGGATCCCCGGGCACAACGGATTCCCCGAACACGAAGCTGTAGACCGGGCTGCCGAACAGGCCACCTCTCACCTCACATATCCGATAAGACTTGTTCACCTGTATCGGACCATAAAAATGAATACCGTGCACTCATACTCCAAAAGTGGTGAACCTGCTAGTAAAATCAACCCCTCAATCATCTCATACCTATGAAGAAAACAACCTCCCCCTGGAAATCTTCCCATAGAAATTCAAGAAAATGGGAAAGTTATCCTCGCCAGAGTGAGAATGGGCCATACAAGGATCACCCACTCGTACTTTCTCCTCCCCTTGCTCCCACTGCCAGGAAGGAAACTTGACGGTCGATTACTTTCATTCCTGCGCACACATCAGCTCACTGCGCATCACATGTAAGTTCCACCCTCAATTCCTCAAGCCTCGAAAAAGAACTCCGACTCTTGTTTTCCTCTCTCTCCAATACCTGCGTCTCACAAAATTCTTCTCTTCTAAATAAAGTTCAACTAATCATAAAAATTCTCAAAATGTACAATAGCCAATAATAAGCCAGTCACAATTTTGTAACGCCGAGTGAATAGCCCGAAGTGTAGCTGAAGCTCGTTAAAGTATAATAAAAAATAATTGGACAAAGACATCAACAAAAGAACAACAGTCGACTCTGTCGTATTCTCAAATTGCTGCGCAAGCGCTGAATAGAATGACTAGAATGACATTGCGTTTGCAGCAGATGATTCTCCACCCTGTTCTTCTTGGCTCATGCCTTCCTTTGCATCAACAAGGACACAATTTTCAATGAGAACTGTTTCTTATATGAAAGCCAAAATTTTCATTAAAGGCTTAAAAGTTACACCTGAATAACGTGAATATGTGGCGAAAATTTCAAGTGAATAGGTTCAGCAGTTCTAGCGGCCAGGTATGGTCAAAATTAATTTTTATCGTGCTTATCTTAAAGGCTGCTCTCAAATCATGTAAAAACAGATCGCAAAAAATTCGAAAATACGCCCTTGTAGCTCTTGAAAGGTTCTGTGCATGACAATGTGAATCCGAACTGATATTATCTTTCGCGTCAATTTCTCAATTTCTACTTAGTTTAATTTCAGCCTTTTCTCCGAGACCTGCACTTGTCTTTATTGCATAAAAGAATAATCAAAAAAGATTGTGATGCTTGTAATATCGCCGCTTTATATTCCTTCTGTTGTACTTTTTATCTGGCGTGTTTTTTTTTCTCTACGTGAATCTCTATTCAAGTCATTCGTTCCCCCATTACAGAGACTGTGTAAGCCTACTAACCATCTTTTAATTTTCGTTTTGTTCCATCTCCTCGCCATTAAATGGGAAAATGAAAGCTCACTATAAATAATCGGCTCACGTTGACTGAAACAAATCTACTAGACTTTTTTTTTTCCACTCTCGTCTTACTCGCGTCCGTTCTTTTTTTTAAGAAGAATGTCGACATTGCTGCTTTGTGTCGGAACTCAGGAATGTCCTGCATTTTCATCAACAAACGCACATATACAAAGAAAATGTTAACCTTATTACGAGAAGAAGAAACTCTTTTTTCTCTCTTTCTCTACACACACGACTTCAGTTCGGAAAAAAGAGGAAAGCGCCTTTTTTTCTCTTGATTGAATATTGCGAGTCTATACGTTTCAAACTTTGTAAACATAGACGCTTTTTATAAGTCGGAGGAGGAGGTGCACACTGATTTCCAGTTGCATTTCCTTTCTTGTTTCTTTTCTTTTTCGGTTTTAGTCTTCTTCTGTCTATAGAATGGTGCGTTCTAAATTAAATTTTTGTTGTTTATTATTTTGTTCGTGTTTAAAAAGCAGAAACACACATTCAGATGAGTAGATCTGCTAACATCAATAACCTTTTTGTTTTTTCATGCTTTGGATGACGAAAGAGTGTAGGTCTCGACTTGTTCACTCGGTTGTAGAAGAAAGTTCTATTTTTCTTCTCACAATTCAATTTGTTCTTCGTCTTATTTTTCCTCAGTTCTTCGTTATTTCTTACTAGCGTTTATCTTTTCTCGTAACTTCGAATTTTTGAGCAAAATTTTAAGTAAAAACTTGATCCAACTTTGATGGCATCATTGGAGGGGGGAGGGCGACGTTGGATAAGGACATCGTTGAAAATTACTGCTTAGCTGCGCCGTTTGAAGCACAAAACTTGAAAGATCCAACAAAACTCAAGATACTTCTAACTTATGAAGTTGTACGGTATACCCCCGTTTTCACAAAATCAATTTCTTCTTCTTTCTCTTCTTCAAACGTAGTGTTCTGAAGGAACATATCGCTCTTGTTGCCTCCTCGATTGTTGCTCTTCATTTCCAGGAACGACGGGAACAACGAAGTCGGTATCAATTCCAATTATGACAGTGTCGGTAAGAACTTGGCGACCGAGTAAGAACAAGACACAGATCCGTAAATGATGGCGCAAGTGAGGTCTGGACTCTTGGCATCTTATTTTGGGCTTTCAGTCATTGAGTCCATCTTTTCTCCCTCTAGGTGGAATTTGATGTGTTTGTTGTCGCCGGTACAATGATGGAAATCCTCATAGAAACTCGATTCACAAAATAGGGACCCTGTAACTTCTAAGGGCAAGAGCCATAAATACGGAGATACAGGATGCGAAGAATAGATGATGAATATGACCGGAGACTAAAAAGTACGATCTAGATATCATTGAAAGCTGTTTTTCACGCGAAGAGGATGTGGTTACCTCGCCTTTTCAAATCTGCAACGAATTAGGTATCTCCTCTCTTGCGCCTTTTCAACCCTTATTCTCAACTTAATGTAACACGTAATTCTTTCGCCAAGTTTGACACACTTTGGATTGACTCGTCATAAATACGATTGTGCGACTATCAAAATTCAAAATTATGTACGCGTTATACCGCGTAAGAAACAAATACAACCACAGCAAAAGAATCGCTCGCGTTTTTGCGCATAACGAAAGTGGAAAGAAAATACGTATTCGCAATCGTCTAACTTTATACCCTTATTTTTTATGGGTTGTTGCGTAAATCTATTAAACTTTGCGGTAATGAAGTGATAGAACCCATGTGGGTATATTCACATACGTATAATGTTTAAAAAAAAAAAAACGTTATTCCATCCAAAATTTTTGAGCTTGTCACATTATATACGAGCCAGTGGTTCGGATTTTGCCCGGAACCGACGTTCCATTGTTTACAAAAGAGAAGGAAGCATTATTCAATGGCTAATTTTCGAAACCAAATACACACGCTAAATGTGTTCAATTTTTCGCCGCGTAGGAAAAATATACTTAGGGTGCGGACGAACATGTAAAACCTTTATCCTGTTCTAATTGCTGGCACGTTTCGTTTAGTGAATTATAGGTCTTACTCCCAAATCTTACCTTTAATACATTTTCGTCGTCTTTTTCTTTCTTTCACAAATACTACTATTCAAATTAAGTGTACACCATCAAGTACTGCAAGGACTAAGCAGAAGCTGTGTCTCGTGATGAATTATTTGTCTTGATCTTTCTCTCTCTCCAAGTAGAGGATTGAAAAAGTCTCACGCTCGACTATCCCCGCACGATGGTACAACTACCAACACTGTGAGTCTTTATCTCGGACTAAACGTTCTTTTGTCGAATAACAACAGGAAATTGTTGGTT
This sequence comes from Aspidiotus destructor, assembly GCA_035079395.1. Lineage (NCBI taxonomy): Eukaryota > Metazoa > Arthropoda > Insecta > Hemiptera > Diaspididae > Aspidiotus > Aspidiotus destructor. The sequence goes on along the minus strand of JAVHKZ010000002.1, from coordinate 9,958,446 downwards.
AACAAAGGCTTAATTCAAAATAAATTGAATAAGCACAACCCCCTTTTGTCGAACAGCGGGTATGGATTTTACTCGTACTTCTCTGAAATTACGTTTTACATCATTCCTGCACTTATTTCTAGGCTGTTCGGGGCCGTACACTCCAATTAATATCACAATCGACCTTTGTTTTACTAATGCGAGGTTATTCAGGTATTCCTACAATACTTCTTTTGAGCATGGCGCTAGCATTTTACGTCCGTCCCGGTGCGTGTATCTATGATGCTCACAAAAAATAATATTTCATCGAATATTAGGTTGGCGTACACGTACATTCGATTAAAATATAATAATACTCGTATAAAGCACAATATGTTAGTTTGCATGATGGGGGTACATTTCAAAGACGTTCTTCCGGCTCAGCGCATTCTCGATAAATTTAACAAAAAAAAAAAAAAAATCGGCACTGGAAACGAAGTGTATGATAGGACTACAACGACGACGATGATGATGATGATGGAGATATGAAAAATGGTACTAGCGAGGGAAATGAAACGGATAACAATTTTTCATCCCTTTGACGTTTGCTGTCCGACTTTTGGATCGCGTGAACTTAAAAATCTTGAACAACTCTTTTATTATTCACGACGAGCAGAAAATGATTAGAATAATAGTAATATAACCAGAAGTTTAGCACGTGAATCCATAATTTCTCGACGTTGTGGTACCATTCACAGTCACATTTCCTCTGGCTCTGTTTTGCTAGTTATTTTCAGGGTATTTGGAAAGGTCTCTCTCCTTCCAACTCGAAAAGCCTGCACATTGACTTGAAATCGACGTAAAATCGATTGAGAATGTCAGAAAACTATCCGGTAACCATTGCTGAGAGAAGTGTTCGGTAAGTAGGTGCTTATAAGGAAATAGTTCGCGAATGGTTTCCTAACAATTCTGATATTACTGAAATATTCCGTGCTAGTTACCGAATTAGTCACTCAGTAACTAATTATGACGAAAAAAGCGATACTCTTGAAAGGAGTAACTGAGTACAAAAAGCTCGGCGCTTTGCGCCTCGCCAAGGGGGGCCCCCCAATTATCTCACTTTCAGTAAAACTGAATAGGATAGAGCGTGGAACACTTCCTTTCTCTGAAGGTGTTTTTTTTAGTTTTTTCTAGTAAAGGATGTATAATATTATAGGATGGAAATATTAATAATAACACCACACATCAAAAAAAAAAAAAAAAAAAATTGAAAACCACATGAACAAAATTACACAATTCAATGCATATTTTGGGGGATAATTGCACGACAATAAACACCTAGTACACTATTATCAGTTGAGTGAAACCACAGAAATTTAAATCAATAGTGATAAAAAACACAACTCTATTACACAGCCCACTCGAATCATGTTTTCTCTTAGTTTTTTCCTTTTTATCAATCAATTTGGCAAAAAAAGGGGGGAAATTCTAGTGTCGGATAAAGCGGAGTGTCGGATAAAGAGGTGTCGGATAACCGAGCGTCTACTGTATAGTGTAATTGAACATTTTCTTCAATATAATATTTTTTCACCATCCTTGCCCTCCAATAAACTTTGGTTGATTCAACTACGCGTCTCCAGAAAAAGGGCCTAACTTGACTTGAGCCCTTTTTTGTTTTTTTGCTTTTTGTTACTCTACACTCATTTTTTTATCACGATGTAAAATTACAAAGCGCTATCTATCGTAGAAGAGGAGTAAAGAGGGGTTTAAAGATTAGCCTGTAGTGAAAAAAATGGAGTTAGAAATGAAAGAGGAAGAGAAAACTATTTCCAGTGAAGTCCAACTGGTCAATAGCTCTCCAAAATGAACTAGTCGTTCTGAGGAATCAATGAAAAGTCATTGTCCACCTGATTTTGCATCCTCAAGAACCAATCACAGCGTCGTTGCTCTAATATCTACTGTAAAACTAGAAAATAAAGATGTCGTCCCAAAAAAGCATTATGAAAATTTTTCCACCCATTTTTTTTCTTCCCATTTTTGTATATCATTATTGTCATTTGGCCAAATAATAAATTCACATGAAAAATTTGCATTTTGTCACTTCAGAGAGAGATTTTAATCTCAAAAACAACAAAAAAAAAAAGTCGTTTGAAAAAGGACCTAACTTTGGCACTTTTCAGGTCCATATATATGGTCAATAACTTGATGCAAGTTCCATTTTCTATTTTGATTTTGAATTTAGAGTGTACACTCTTTCATTTCATTCATCAATCAATCCGCCAGGAGCCATAGTTTTCTCGGGGTAGCGTTTTGAATCTTTAAGCACGTTTTTCTCAAAACAGGTTTTTAGGGTCGGCGCGCTTTCGCTAGTCGGCGCGCTTTCGCTAGCCGACCGTATTACAATCACTTTTTGTCGTCGTCGTCGTCGTCGTCGTCGTCGTCGTCGTCGTCGTCGTCGTCGTCGTCGTCGTCGTCGTCGTCGTCGTCGTCGTCGTCGTCGTCGTCGTCAGTGTCAGTGTCGTCCTCGGTTCCTCCTTTGTCTCCTTCACGTTTTCTCAGTTACCTTTTCTTATCTTCTTATCTTACCTTAGATACACAACACAATGGAGAATACCCTTTTTATTATTATTATTATTATTAGGTATTATTATTATTATTTTTTTTTTCTTCTTTTTATTTCCTTTTCCTATTATAAACTGCAGTATTCAGGTAGCGGAGAAAATTCTTGTCAGTGCGTTTTTGACTTTCTTGGTAGAATGTATTACTTTTGTCAAACGCAATTTCTTTGACTATCTGTGTGGAACATATCTTCCTTATCTCTTCGCATCCTTATTATTATCATTCTTATTATTATTAGTTCTTCTTATTATTTTTGTTTTATTTTCGATTATTTAGAAGATTAGTGGTTGTAATTTTATTATTTCTATATCAAGTTCATTTTTTTTTTTTTTTGGTTTTGAATTTGTTTTTTTTCTTCTTGTTTTCTTGATTATTCTTATTTCAAGTTCATTTCGTTTGTTTTGATTTTGATTATGATTTTTTCTTGTTTTCTTCATATGGCAGAATCTGGAGGTAAGATTATTGTTATTTCTATTATTACCATTATTATATTCCCACAAAGCTACAGTTGGTCACTATGCCCTTTTTTTTCCCTAAAGTGTATTGTGAAAAGTTTACCTTCAGGTTTTTTTGTGGGAACAGTGTATGATAAAAATAAGTGTTCTTCATGTCCCTCTCCAGTCGTGAAACACATGTATAATTCTGCATTCAGCTGACAGAAGCCATTTAAAGTTATGCTCATCTCAGTTTTTCAAAGAATCTAGTATACCTTTTAGCCCAGGTAACAATGCTCTGGATAAGGAAAAAAGTGAGGGCAAAAGATTTTCCTCTGGAATGTATCTTAAATGGTCTTCTGAAGTGTATTGTGAAAAGTTTATTCTCCGGTTTTTTGTGGGGAGGGGAGAGGAGGTGATTCAACCTGCAGCCAAATTCAGTTTTTTTCAAGTTTTTATTTATCGAGTTTTCCAAAAAAGAATTCATTTAGCCGACCCTCCTAACACCTCGCCCGAGGTGCTTGTTTCAAGTTAGGCCCTTCTTCCGGAGACGCGTTCCTGTATCTTCTCTATAACAGAAAAAGAGATATGATGGAAAGTAGCTCCAACACTTAATATTTAAAACAGAAAGCCCCAAGCTGAAATTGTGAGAGAATTTTGTGCCAGTATTTTTTGTGAATATGCCAAAAAAGAAAAAGTAATTTGTTGATAATTGATTCTGAAGGGAATAGTGGAAGAATTGGATGATTATGTAGTAATAAATATTTCTCTGAGAAATCATTTCGCAGAAAAACATTTCGCGGCAACCTACTGCTTTCCTTTTTTGTTCTCATTAAATTAAATTTTATGTATAATGTTAATTTTTAAATTGATTAAAAATTTTTATTAAATTAAACAAAATATTTAAATATCAATATTTTAAATAAAAAATTATAAAAAATTTTAAATATTTTTAAAATTATTTTATTTAAATTAATTTTCAAAATTTTAATTTTGATTAAATTTTTTTTAATTCAATTTTTGAATTAAAATTGATACTTAAAATAAGTATAAGAATTGATAATAAAATTAATATTAAAATTAATTTTTTTAAAAATATTTTTGAATAAATATTTTTGAATAAAACTTTTTAATAAAAATTATTTTAATCTCCAGAATTAATATTTTAAAATCTAAACTTTTGTATAATTTACAATTTATAATTATTTTATTTCAATTTAATAAATATGAAAAAAATAATAATTCAAATAAAATCAGATTGGATTTAATCTTAATTAAATTTTTATATTATTGTACGAAAGGATTAAATATGATTTAAATATACATAATTATTTAATATTTGAATTTAATATAAAAATCATTTTTAAATAATAAAAATCATTTAAATTTTAATTATTTTCAAAATGATTATTTATAATTTATAATAAATAAATAATAATTACAATAATTCATTTAAAAAAATTATTAGGTCAAGTTAATAATTTTAATATTTAAAATTTTACAGATCAATTTAAATAGAACAATTTTGAAAATATTTAAAATTTTTTAGAATTTTCCGTTTAAAATATTTTTAATGAAGTTTATATTTATTTTCAACTATTTTTTAATAATTTTTCTATTGACTGATTTTTATAAGTTTTTAAAATTTAAATTTATTATTCATTAATAAAATTAGAATTATTAAATTACTTCTTTTTCAATATTTTCTTTAATTCATTTTCAAAAAAAAGTAATTGATAAAATTATTGAATAAAAATTAATAAAATTAATATAAATAATAAATATGAAGATAGAAAAGAAAAATTTTTTTTTAATATAATTGCCCAGCAGCAATAAGATGATCAGTGAATGCCGAATCCCCCACTTTGCTCTTCTCCCAGGCTGTCTTGGGCTCATCGACCCTAATCTTCAGCTGGCGACTCGTCTCTCCAATATAAACACTCCTACAATCATTACATTCTAACCTATACCCTCCACTCTTCTCATTTTCAGGCATTCGATCTTTCATAACAAATGATTGGGTTGTAAAACGCAGGTTGAAATCGAAAAGGGGCGAAGGGCCCGGTCTAATTGAAGATAGGACGTCCCCAAAAATGGAAGTCTAATCCAACGAAATCTTTTGCGGCTGATAGTACGGGGGCGGAAGGTAGTAGCGTAAAGGAATTTCCTAGTAACTTTCTTACGCACCAAAGGGTCAATATCCAAGTGGATCTCATTAACTCCAGCCAAATGTTTTAAGGTGAGTAACTCCTTACTGAAGGCAGTACGACTCAAATGAATATCAGTAAGTCTATGGACTAAACTGTTGAACTGAGACTCGAGACTGGGTCCCGAGCTTGAGACACAAGGCTGAGACTCGAGTTTGGGACTCCGGGTTTAACACTTGAGACTAGCACTCAATCCCGAGACTCGAGCTTGAGACTTGAGACTGACACTTAAGCTCTTGAGACTCAAACTTCTGACGGACTATGACTTGAGAGTGAGACTCGAGTTTGGGACTTGGGACTGACACTTGAGACTGAGACTCGAGGCTGAGACTGAGACTCGACACTGATACTTCGGACTGAGACTCATGTTTGAGACTCAAGACTACGACTCAAGACCAAGACTCGAGCTTGAGACTCGAGATTGAGACTTGAGCTTGAAGCTTGAGACTGGCATTCAAGCCTGAGACTCAAACTAGAGACTCGAGACTGAGACACAAGACTGAGTCTCGAGCGTGAGACTGAGTTTAGACTCAAACTTCAGACTTGGGAGTGGCGCCTATGCTAGAATATTTTGGACTTGTGTATTGTAATCAGCAATTTTGAGATTCTCTCACATTCAAATCATCACGAGTCATAAATATTACAATATGGCTTGGAGACTTCTTGAAACGGTATCGCGCTCGTATTTCATTAATGCTTTACCCTCTTATATTTACTCACACAAGTACACGTATTCATTTGTTACTGGAATTAAAGTTGATTATTCCAAGTATTGAGACGACATCGGCACCATTAATTATGTTCCGATTTTGCTATTGGATTCAGCTATAAGAGTGATGCAAAGATGAAAAATGAGTTATGCTCGTAAATCTTGCTTATTTGAGTTTTCTTCGAACTTTTCAACAGTAAATTTGCTCAATATAATCTCTTGTTGCTTCCTGAGTTTGTTAACACCCTTACAAAGGTTGATGGTTCCGAGTAAGGAAGCCGATAAAATTGGAAGAAATAATTGAGAGGGTTGTTCATACACCTTCCGTATTTTCTGCTCAGTATAGGTACGTTGTAGACCGCACGTGTTTTAAAATTTAACTAGAGCCCACTTATTTTTCCGGAAGTGGAGAGAGGGAGAATTCTTCAATTCTTAATACGTCCATGATAAATAGCAAGCTTTGTACTTCAAAATTTAAAATTTTAACACCGTCTGTGTGTACTCTTCTCGAGGCTGAAAGAAATGCCCTAGTGAAATTCCAATTGTAGCGTGTATGGTATTCTAGCCAAAGAAACTGATAGAAGAATGCACCAAAGAGCAATACACGCACACACCAGTTATCCTTGCTGTATTTTATATTCATGTTACCACGTTAATCTTCATCTCGCAGCTAAATTTTCCGGTTTTTTCCCTTTTTTTTTTTCTTTTCCACATACCAATGAAAAACTTCATTTTCCAAGTAGTAATGCGTACCTCGTTCTCTTCGACTATACGTGTACACTTTCTTACACAATGAAAATGTTTTATTTATGTATAATAGCGTTCAGCTTCCTCGGTCTTTTGCTTTTCTTTGCGTTACCGTGAGAATTCAATTTTAAGGGATATTTCTTCAAATCCTGTTTCCGGGATGTTACCGTTTTTTCTCATTTTTTTTTTAGCTCTATTTCCGAAAAAAAAAGTATCGTTTACCTACAAATAAGAACACCGCAGCATTTTGAGGTATTTAACTAATTTTTATAATGCTCCGATACTGTCAACGATCGTGAAAAGCTACGATACTATTTTATTGGTCATGATGTTCCTCGAGAATAGCGAGACGATTATTTCATGTTTGAACAACCCCAACGGGGTGTAAGGAAAATTTAGTATTACATATTTTTTTCCATAAGGGTTAAAATGAAGCGCACCCAATTTCTTTTTTTGGCGGAAAATGGCGGGAATGCAGTTAGGTAGCAGCCCTGCTTACTTCGGTTTCGAAATTTAGGTCCAATTCTTCACAGAGGAGCAGAACATTGAAAAAAAAAAATCGAAATCAAGTTTCTTTATAAAGGTGGGTTCAAATGAAAGTCGAGCTCCACATCTCTAAGCTAGGCTACAAGTATGGTGACTTAAGGATACAAGCTAAGCTACAGCCCGGAAGAGTATTTTAGGCAAGACTCTCTGTTTTTCACAATGAACTGGATTCAAACTTGATTAATTGATTGTCAAGAAAAGATTCGATTCAAAGAAGGGTGGCCGTGTCGTCATCAATGTACTCAGGTGATCAGAAAGAGCTTGGGAAATTACAAGAATGAGGACATGGAATCACCAGAGTTGGACATTCTTGAAGACGAGAAAAGTACTTGAGAGTGTAACATCATCGAGAGGATAATCCATGGTTTGAATCCTCATCGAGATGGGACTTGCTAGAGTCAGACCTTGATGTCAATAAAAGTCATTTTAATAACTTAGAGGAGGGGGACTTCCAGAACTTCCAAGAATTTCAATGCAAAAGATTGATTGAAACTCATTGTGAGTATGATGAGGTGTAAGTAGTGCACTGGATATTGAGAAGATAGCTCAAACTGTGATCTCCTTGGTTACACCATGAACAGATACAATGAAATAGAAGTGCCAGCACAGGGCACTGGAACTGACCCAACTCTTGCCGCCCAAATAACATGATAATAATGTACTGACACTAGGGAGCAAGTTCCCATTGACGAACCTTGGGGGAAAAAATCTTCCGGCAGCAACTATCCTCTAAGTAGGGTCATATTACAAGTAGAATATATTAGCCACACGGGAGACGGTGCCAAACAGCACGCTTCCTCTCTCAAAAAAAAGTTCATCTCAGGTTTTTCCTATCAAGTTGGGTCAAAAAATTTTGAATTCCAATCTATAATCCCACATAGCTCGAAGCTGGATCAACTCGTCCTCCTGCTATAGTCGGGTTAAGTTGAGTTTTGCCCTCCCACTAAATTAGGTTGGAACTTGAAAAAAACTTCAACTTCCGAGCTACAAATGATAGAAACTGACAGAGGGACTTGCAGAAAATTTTGACTTCCAAAACATCGAGAACTTGAAAAAATTTTTAATTCCGAGCAATATTTCCAAGTGCCCCTCCAAAGCACACACTCCACCAACAACCGGCGTCATTAAAACCAAAAACCAATCCAACCAGCTGTGTCAACAACTTGAAAAGAAACATCACCTCCACAAAGCCAACACAAGCAACTGTGATGACCAGCAGCTTTTGTAGTAGGTACAGACCCCGCAAGTCAACCTGTCAAATTTTCACAGCAATATAGCCAAAAAGTGAGCATACAAGCAACGTGTAATGAATTAAAAAGACTTCCAAATCCCAAGAGAGCAGAAGGAACAAGACAAAGGCTCTGCAAGAACACTAGAACCAAAAACAGTGAAACACAATCCGCATCAGTTGTTCCACCTCCCAGCGAACCAACACCCAATGTCTTGCAGAAACTGCAAAATACAAAAGACGTTAATCGCAGAGAATTTGCGGTAAAACCGCTAATCAAGCTGAAAAACTTAGTCAAATCATCCAAGTCGCAGGCATTAATGAGAAAGTGAAGCTAACTAGAAAGCTTGAATTCAGGATCCACACCACAGTCAATAAAGTGCAGGAAGATTTCCAAAGAAGCTTTCCCAACATCAAAGCCATTGTCCAACTCTTCAAATACAAACACCCGAAATTCCCAAACCAACAATTCGCAGTTGTACAAACATCATCCAAAGACCTCAAGACTGTCTCCCAAACTCAAACAATACCAATACAAATTGAATGGTTATCATGCAAAATTAACCCAGAGATCCACATTACATGCTGCAGCAACTGCGGTCTTTCGGGTCCTTCACTCAAGAAATGCTAGTAAATGGAAACATCAGCTCCATCCATACAATCCAATTCCACTGGATCCGACAGCCGGCTCCCCACTAAAAGTGCCGCGTTTTGACACGTTTGATGACGTCATCAGTGATTTCGACCCTACCTTATGGACAAAAAAATGTCGACCTTCGCCTCTTTCATTCTTCTACGACCAACATGATAACCTACTAAGCTATATTAGGTCTGACATGCAATCTACGAGGTGCTTTCATGTACTGTACGCTAAGCTAACAAGCTCATATGGAGCATATTTCGTTCAAATATGAGTACCAAAAGGTTGGTAAAACTGAAAATCCAGTCTTCACGAGAATATGATTGAGAAATTCACGAGGGAAATCAGTTTTCTTAAATAATATAAAATACGTCGCACCACTTAGTGATGAGCAAAAGGTTGTCGCTTCTAAAGAAAAATTATCAATCGCTAAAAAATGAATTTTTGATGTAGAAGAAGTTCGTCTTTTGCGGAAAACTATGGGTATAAAGATGAAGGGTTTCAAACGATTTAAAATACGCGAACACCTACGTGACTCCATTTCCAACTTTTTAAAAACTCGTTAGAGAGTTAACGTGTTCGAAAAGAAAAGCCCAAGTCACTCAATTAAAAAACTGAAGTTGACGTATTCGAACCACAAGTAACGAAGTATTGCCAGCAATCTTTCTGGCTTCGTTTTAATTGGAAGTAAAAACTCACGATCATATTACAATAATACATGTTTATAATACATATGCCGCGCGACAGTGACGTTTCCAGCGGTAATGTTGACCTTTTGAGTAGGGTGTATACGCCGGAGAAAGTTACCTTTTTCTGTCCGAAAATTTTATAACGTTACACGAAACTTTGCACATTTCTACTCAAACAATTATTGGCACTCGTATTTCTGAACATATGACGCGCTCGTTCCCTTCGCCCAATGTTTTACGACAGTAGTGTACTTCTGAAGCACTTTACAGACCGCATTTCAAAAAGCTGTTATTTTCAAAATACCCGCTACCTGCTCGAATCATAATGTCAGTTTTACAACTAATTCTACGCAATAGGAAGAGTAACGGAAGAAATTTTTTCGTTCCCTCCCTATTTCATCTGTAGTAAAATAAAAGTCTGCAAAGTAAACGCGAATACTGTACCCTCTTATACGCGTATACACTGTATTCTAATTTCGTCAGCGTCCCGGATACTTACCGACTGGCAATCAAACTGAAATAAAAAATTTTATACAAAATCGTGACCGTTGGGGCGAAATTTGTTTCATCTCGTCGTAAACCTACTCGACGCGACGTATGGAGAACATCCATTTCGTTTTCATTTTATTATTTTCGAGCAGAAATGCTAATTTGCAACAGAAAAGAAGAAATCTAGCGTCCGTGAAACCGATGCGTGAAGTTACGTCTGTCGAGCATTTTTCGACCACACTCTTAATAATGAACTAAAAAAAAAAAAGAAAAAAACAAACACACTCTACGGCGTAATTAATTGTACGAAGATGGTTTAGTAATTTGAGGACATATCTATGGAAAGGACAAGAAAGTGAAATTGCTAGGCGATAGTAGGAAGAACAGGGTTGGACATATTGTAGAAAGAAGAAGAAGCTTTGCAGCGGAAAGGATTTGTAAATGAGTAAGTGAGCAGCAGGTCGGTAAGTGGAGGAGGGAAAGAAAACACAAGAGGAAGAAGTAACAAAAAAGTCACAAAATGTCGCAAAAGTATTGAAAATTTTAAAAGTTGGAAAGTAGTTGGATTCTCTAGGAAAAATTGAAATTGTCAGAAGTATTAAAAAAAATCAAAAATCATAGAAAAAATAGGACAATGGACCGAAAATGGTGGATCAGGAAAATGAGCAATACTCGTTCAGAATTGACGCGGAAACTTGTATCAAGACCAAGAATTATTCATGAGAATGCATAAACAAAACAAACGCATCAGGTGCAAAGCGCGAGCACAGGTGTCTTCAGCTGTCCTCCGTGTTCAACCAATAATATTCTGCGAGTGCCAAGCACGAACCTGTTAGCGTCGTAACCACAGCGGCTATTATGTAATGGAGGACATTGAGAATCTCAATTATGCTTGATTAAGGCCTCCTCCTCGGTCATCAGTTGATTCCGACCGTCCTGACCCGTGTGTGCTCTCCAGCGTTCTCGATTCTGTGCCAGGGAGACCACCCTCGCCCCGCATTCGAACTTGATCCGAATTCCATCCGTCCAGCGTGTAGGTGATCGGACTCGCCCTCAGTTTCCCGGTGTCCTTCCAAGCAGTATCACAAGTCTCACTCCCGAGTTTGAAGATTGAGTACCAAGCTTGGGTGTCAGTCACGAGTTTCAATCTTGAGTTTTAGTCTCAAGAGCCAGTCTCAAGTGTCAGTCACAAGTCTTGATCCCCAAGTCTAAAGTTTGAGTCTCAAGCTTGAGAGTCAGTCCCGAGTATCAACCTTGAGTCTTAGTCTCAAGTGTCAGTTTCAATTCTTAAGCTCGAGTCTCAGGGTTGAGTGCCAGTCACAAGCCTCGTGCTCAAGACTCAAGTTCGGGTGCCGGTCTCGAATCTCAATCACAAATCTCAATAACAAGTGTGTCAAGCTTGAGTCTTAATCTCGATTCTCTTTCCCAAGTGTCAAGCTTGAGTCTTAGTCTCGAGCCTCAAATTCCAGTCCCAGGCTCAAGTTTCAATCTCGAGTTTCAATCTCGAGTCAATTCTGAGTCTCAGTGTTGAGTGCCAGTCTCAAGCCTCAAGCTCAAGTCTCAGTCTCATGTCTCAATCGAACGATTCAATTTTGAGTCTCAGTCTTGAGTTCCAAGCTCAGCTCTTAGTCTCGAGTCCCGAAATCCAGTCTCAGCCGCAAGTCTCAATTTTGAGACTCAATCTTAAGTCTCAACCTTGTGTCTCAGTCTCAAATGTCAGTCTCAAGGCTCAAGCTCGAGTCTCAATTTCGAGTCTCATGCTCGAGACTCAAGTTCGAGTGCCGGTCTCGAGTCTCAATCTCAAGTGTGTCAAGCTCAAGTCTCAATCTCGATTCTCTGTCTCATGTCTCAATCACATGACTCAATTTCAAGTCTCAGTTTCGAGTGCCAAAATCCAGTCTCAGCCTCAAGTCTCAATCTCGAGTCTTAATCTTGTGTCTCAGTCTCAAGTGTCAGTCACAGGTCTCAATCCGGAGTTTGAACTTGAGTACCAAGCTTGAGTGTCAGTCACAATTCTCGATCCCAAGTCTCAAGTTTGAATGTTAGTCGAGTCTCAATCTCAAGTCTCAATCTCAAGCCTCAAGCTCGAGTCTCAGTCTCAAGTCTCCATCAAATAATTCAATTTCAAGTCTCAGTCTTGAGTTCCAAGCTCGGTTCTTACCCAAAATCCAGACTCAGCCTCAAGTCTCAACCTTGTGCCTCACTCTCAAGTGCCAGTCTCCAGTGTCAGTCACAAGTCTTGATCCCAAGTCTGAAGTTTGAGTCTCAAGCTTGAGAGTCAGTTTTAGTCTCAAGTGTCCGTTTCAAGTCCCAAGCTCAAGTCTCAGGGTTGAGTGCCAGTCACAAGCCTCGTGCTCAAGACTCAAGTTCGGGTGCCGGTCTCGAGTCTCAATCACAAATCTCAATAACAAGTGACTTAAGTTCGAGTCTCAATCTCGATTCTCTGTCTCAAGTGTCAAGCTTGAGCCTTAGTCTCGAGCCTCAAACTCCAGTCCCAGGCTCAAGTCTCAATCTCGAGTTTCAATCTCGAGTCAATTCTGAGTCTCAGTGTTGAGTGCCAGTCTCAAGCCTCAAGCTCAAGTCTCAGTCTCATGTCTCAATCAAATGATTCAATTTCAGGTGTCAGTCTTGAGTTCCAAGCTCAGTTCTTAGTCTCAAGTCTCAAAATCCAGTCCCAGGCTCAAGTCTCAATCTCGAGTTTCAATCTCGAGTCAATTCTGAGTCTCAGTGTTGAGTGCCAGTCTCAAGCCTCAAGCTCAAGTCTCAGTCTCATGTCTCAATCAAATGATTCAATTTCAGGTGTCAGTCTTGAGTTCCAAGCTCAGTTCTTAGTCTCAAGTCTCAAAATCCAGTCTCAGCCTCAAGTCTCAATTTAGAGTCTCAACCTTGTGTCTCTGTCTCAAATGTCAGTCTCAAGTGTCAGTCACAAGTCTCAATCCCGAGTTTGAAGATTTAGTACCAATGTTGAGTGTCAGTCACAAGTCTTGATCTCAAGTCTGAAGTTCGAGTCTCAAGCTTGAGTGTCAGTCCCGTGTCTCATTCTCAAGTGTCAGTCTCAAGGCTCAAGCTCGAGTCTCAATTTCTTGTCTCATGCTCGAGACTCAAGTTCAAGTGCCGGTCTCTAGTCTCAATCACAAGTCTCAATCTCAAGTGTGTCAAGCTCGAGTCTCAATCTCGATTCTCTGTCTCAAATGTCAAGCTTGAGTCTTAGTCTCGAGCCTCAAACTCCAGTCTCAGGCTCAAGTCTCAATCTCGAGTCAATTCTGAGTCTCGGTGTTGAGTGCCAGTCTCAAGCCTCAAGCTCAAGTCTCAGTCTCATGTCTCAATCAAATGATTCAATTTCAGGTGTCAGTCTTGAGTTCCAAGCTCAGTTCTTAGTCTCAAGTCTCAAAATCCAGTCCCAGGCTCAAGTCTCAATCTCGAGTTTCAATCTCGAGTCAATTCTGAGTCTCAGTGTTGAGTGCCAGTCGCAAGCCTCAAGCTCAAGTCTCAGTCTCATGTCTCAATCAAATGATTCAATTTCAGGTGTCAGTCTTGAGTTCCAAGCTCAGTTCTTAGTCTCAAGTCTCAAAATCCAGTCTCAGCCTCAAGTCTCAATTTAGAGTCTCAACCTTGTGTCTCTGTCTCAAATGTCAGTCTCAAGTGTCAGTCACAAGTCTCAATCCCGAGTTTGAAGATTTAGTACCAAGGTTGAGTGTCAGTCACAAGTCTTGATCCCAAGTCTGAAGTTCGAGTCTCAAGCTTGAGTGTCAGTCCCGTGTCTCATTCTCAAGTGTCAGTCTCAAGGCTCAAGCTCGAGTCTCAATTTCTTGTCTCATGCTCGAGACTCAAGTTCAAGTGCCGGTCTCTAGTCTCAATCACAAGTCTCAATCTCAAGTGTGTCAAGCTCGAGTCTCAATCTCGATTCTCTGTCTCAAATGTCAAGCTTGAGTCTTAGTCTCGAGCCTCAAACTCCAGTCTCAGGCTCAAGTCTCAATCTCGAGTCAATTCTGAGTCTTGGTGTTGAGTGCCAGTCTCAAGCCTCAAGCTCAAGTCTCAATCTCGAGTCAATTCTGAGTCTCGGTGTTGAGTGCCTGTCTCAAGCCTCAAGCTCAAGTCTCAGTCTCATGTCTCAATCTCAAGCCTCAAGCTCAAGTCTCAGGTTCATGTTTCCATCAAATAATTCAATTTCAAGTCTCAGTCTTGAGTGCCAAGCTCGGTTCTTACCCAAAATCCAGTCTCAGTCTCAAGCCTCAACCTTGTGTCTCAGTCTCAAATGTGAGTCTCAAGTGTCAGTCACAAGTCGTGATCCCAAGTCTGAAGTCTGAGTCTCAGGCTTGAGTGTCATTCTTGAGTCTTAATCTCGAGTCTCATTCTCAAGTGTCAGACTCAAGGCTCAAGCTCGAGTCTCAATTTCGAGTCTCAGTCTTGAGTCTCAGGGGTGAGTGCTAGTCACAAGCCTCATGCTCGAGACTCAAGTTCGAGAGCTCAAGTTTCAGTCTCATGTCCCAATCAAATGATTCAATTTCAAGTCTCAGTCTTGAGTTCCATGCTTGGTTCTTAGTCTCAAGTCCCAAAATCCCGTCTCAGCCTCAAGTATCAATTTTGAGCCTCAATCTTGAGTCTCGACCTTGTGTCTCAGTCTCAAATGTCAGTCTCAAGTGTCAGTCACAAGTTTCAATCTTGAGTCTTAGTCTCAAGTGCCAGTCTCAAGTGTCAATCACAAGTCTTGATCCCAAGTTTGAAGTTCGAGTCTCAAGCTTGAGTGTCAGTCTCGAGTCTCAAGCTTGAGTGTCAGTCTCGAGTCTCAATCTTGAGTCTCATTCTCAAGTGTCAGTCTTAAGGTTCAAGCTCAAGTCTCAGTCTCATGTCTCAATCAAATGATTCAATTTCAGGTGTCAGTCTTGAGTTCCAAGCTCAGTTCTTAGTCTCAAGTCTCAAAATCCAGTCCCAGGCTCAAGTCTCAATCTCGAGTTTCAATCTCGAGTCAATTCTGAGTCTCAGTGTTGAGTGCCAGTCTCAAGCCTCAAGCTCAAGTCTCAGTCTCATGTCTCAATCAAATGATTCAATTTCAGGTGTCAGTCTTGAGTTCCAAGCTCAGTTCTTAGTCTCAAGTCTCAAAATCCAGTCCCAGGCTCAAGTCTCAATCTCGAGTTTCAATCTCGAGTCAATTCTGAGTCTCAGTGTTGAGTGCCAGTCTCAAGCCTCAAG
Organism: Aspidiotus destructor; assembly: GCA_035079395.1. Lineage (NCBI taxonomy): Eukaryota > Metazoa > Arthropoda > Insecta > Hemiptera > Diaspididae > Aspidiotus > Aspidiotus destructor. The sequence continues at coordinate 9,942,990 of JAVHKZ010000002.1, read as the reverse complement.
CTCAAGTCTCAGTCTCATGTCTCAATCAAATGATTCAATTTCAGGTGTCAGTCTTGAGTTCCAAGCTCAGTTCTTAGTCTCAAGTCTCAAAATCCAGTCTCAGCCTCAAGTCTCAATTTAGAGTCTCAACCTTGTGTCTCTGTCTCAAATGTCAGTCTCAAGTGTCAGTCACAAGTCTCAATCCCGAGTTTGAAGATTTAGTACCAATGTTGAGTGTCAGTCACAAGTCTTGATCTCAAGTCTGAAGTTCGAGTCTCAAGCTTGAGTGTCAGTCCCGTGTCTCATTCTCAAGTGTCAGTCTCAAGGCTCAAGCTCGAGTCTCAATTTCTTGTCTCATGCTCGAGACTCAAGTTCAAGTGCCGGTCTCTAGTCTCAATCACAAGTCTCAATCTCAAGTGTGTCAAGCTCGAGTCTCAATCTCGATTCTCTGTCTCAAATGTCAAGCTTGAGTCTTAGTCTCGAGCCTCAAACTCCAGTCTCAGGCTCAAGTCTCAATCTCGAGTCAATTCTGAGTCTTGGTGTTGAGTGCTTGTCTCAAGCCTCAAGCTCAAGTCTCAATCTCGAGTCAATTCTGAGTCTCGGTGTTGAGTGCCTGTCTCAAGCCTCAAGCTCAAGTCTCAGTCTCATGTCTCAATCTCAAGCCTCAAGCTCAAGTCTCAGGTTCATGTTTCCATCAAATAATTCAATTTCAAGTCTCAGTCTTGAGTGCCAAGCTCGGTTCTTACCCAAAATCCAGTCTCAGTCTCAAGCCTCAACCTTGTGTCTCAGTCTCAAATGTGAGTCTCAAGTGTCAGTCACAAGTCGTGATCCCAAGTCTGAAGTCTGAGTCTCAGGCTTGAGTGTCATTCTTGAGTCTTAATCTCGAGTCTCATTCTCAAGTGTCAGACTCAAGGCTCAAGCTCGAGTCTCAATTTCGAGTCTCAGTCTTGAGTCTCAGGGGTGAGTGCTAGTCACAAGCCTCATGCTCGAGACTCAAGTTCGAGAGCTCAAGTCTCAGTCTCATGTCCCAATCAAATGATTCAATTTCAAGTCTCAGTCTTGAGTTCCATGCTTGGTTCTTAGTCTCAAGTCCCAAAATCCCGTCTCAGCCTCAAGTATCAATTTTGAGCCTCAATCTTGAGTCTCGACCTTGTGTCTCAGTCTCAAATGTCAGTCTCAAGTGTCAGTCACAAGTTTCAATCTTGAGTCTTAGTCTCAAGTGCCAGTCTCAAGTGTCAATCACAAGTCTTGATCCCAAGTTTGAAGTTCGAGTCTCAAGCTTGAGTGTCAGTCTCGAGTCTCAAGCTTGAGTGTCAGTCTCGAGTCTCAATCTTGAGTCTCATTCTCAAGTGTCAGTCTTAAGGTTCAAGCTCGAGTCTCAATTTCGAGTCTCAGTCTCGAGTCTCTGGGTTGAGTGCTAGTCACAAGCCTCATGCTCGAGACTCAAGTTCAAGTGCCGGTCTCTAGTCTCAATCACAAGTCTCAATCTCAAGTGTGTCAAGCTCGAGTCTCAATCTCGATTCTCTGTCTCAAATGTCAAGCTTGAGTCTTAGTCTCGAGCCTCAAACTCCAGTCTCAGGCTCAAGTCTCAATCTCGAGTCAATTCTGAGTCTCGGTGTTGAGTGCCAGTCTCAAGCCTCAAGCTCAAGTCTCAGTCTCATGTCTCAATCAAATGATTCAATTTCAGGTGTCAGTCTTGAGTTCCAAGCTCAGTTCTTAGTCTCAAGTCTCAATCTCGAGTCTCAATCTTGTGTCTCAGTCTCAAATGTCAATCTCAAGTGTCAGTCACAGGTCTCAATCCCGAGTTTGAAGTTTGAGTACCAAGCTTGAGTCTCGGTCACAATTCTCGATCCCAAGTCTCAAGTTTGAGTCTCAAGTTTGAATGTTAGTCGAGTCTCAATCTCAAGTCTCAGTCTCATGTCTCCATCAAATAATTCAATTTCAAGACTCAGTCTTGAGTTCCAAGCTCGATTCTTACCCAAAATCGAGTCTCAGCCTCAAGTCGCAACCTTGTGTCTCAGTCTCAAATGTCAGTCTCAAGTGTCAGTCACAATTCTCGATCCCAAGTCTCAAGTTTGAGTCTCAAGTTTGAATGTCAGTCGAGTCTCAATCTCAAGTCTCATGGTTGAGCGCGAGCTCGATGGTCGGAATTTTTCCAAGTACCTCCTTTCGAGGGATTCAATGGAAAAATGTTCTGCAAGTCCGAACCAAGCTAAAATTTTTGCTAGTCTTTCTTCCTCACGAATTTCAAAAAGTTTCTCACGGCGTGGTATCAATCAGAGAGCATACAGTACAAAGGAAATATTGAAATGAATATTGAGTAATGGAGAGAATCTCCCAAGGAGGGGCAGAAATCAGAGAATAGATCGGGAAGCAGTTGAGGATAAGTAGTTGAAATGTGTAAGGGTTTCGTCCATAAGACGGTCATTTTTGCTCATGGCTTACAAAATAAATAAAACATTCTGATGATACTTAATAAAGTCTCTAGGTGTGCGACACACCACCATCTATTACACAAAGCCGCCTCAACTTTTGTCATTTAAGATTCTTCTTGTTAGTGAGATTATCGTTGAACCAGGATTTTAAAGAAAAAAAAAACTTGTCTCATGAAAACTAGACTAAAACAAAAGTTGTTCGAATTTTTTTACCGGTACCTATCAAATGCTGCCTACATTTACACCTATAGTAGTCGACGACGTGACTTTTTGTGGCCTATTTTTAGCTGCAATGTCGGTTTTTTTTCTCCTTCGTTGTTTCGTGTTTTTCTTCTTCCAAAAAAACCAACGCCAAATTATGAGGAGTGAATTTAGACTTCGGGAAACTTTTTAATCGCCGGGGTAAAAAACATCGGAACACATTCTTAATAGAGCTGTCTATTAAAAACTTTCATTAGAGTACAATTCTGGTCTTTGTAACTTCGTACTCTAAGAAAATAATATAATGATGTTATTAAAAGTTCTTTAAAGGTTTGAATGTCAGCGGAGTCACGTCGTAAGCTCACATTCTGCGAAGTTCTTCCGAGTTAAAGAACCATTTCAAGGAGATGGTTAAAATATGAATTAACGGTCTCTTGTTTCGAAATTAGCCGTAAAGTTTACCCTTAATAGCAGTCGTCATTTCGTAATTCGTTCGTGATCCAACTTCTTACCTATTCCGTAATTAATATAAGAAAATTTTTATAGAACGATGTTCGAATTGTCGTGCAATTTACGTTATTCCTCGTTTGTACGATATCTATTCATTTTCTTTCGACTTTTTTTAAAGAAAAACAATGGTATGATAATCTTGCGAAGAGTATTAACAAAATTTCCAGCGATGTAATCAAGATTAGAGCGCGTTCCAAAGAGGAAACAGGATAAAATAATGCAGGCTCTGGCTTTTAGCCGGTATTCTGTTCAACATTTGGCAGTTAAACAAAATGTTATCAGTAAGCGTATTTTGAGAAGAAAGAAGTTTCAAAGCTTTTATTTTGTTTTTGTTTTTGCCTTATTCTTTACTTCAGAAAACACTAAATAAAGTTTTGAATACGGTGCTTACATCTTGTCTGTTGCCCATAACGCGGATTAATTCGCCTTAATTAAAAGTTCGTTCTTTCAACGTGAAAAACGCCGGATTGGAAAATCTTGAATTATTCAATTTCGCGACCGAAAAAGGGCCACCATTAAAGACGCGAGATCGTCTCCCACGATTAGGAATTAGAGTGTCGCAAATATCGAGTCGATAAAATCTCAAAATGTGCGGTGTCGAGAAAAGAATCGCATTCATCGGGTCCGGTATAGGTTTGTTTTACACGATATTTACGAGTAGCTGTTTAAGAAATGGCTGGGGGAAAAAACGACCTGCCTTCTGCTCTGCTCGCGCGTTGCTTTCGTATTTTATTAACGCGGACGAAATTGTCTCAAAAGGGTTTCGATCTCTTTAAATCTTTCATCGGTTGGCACGTTTTAGTAGTTGTAAATAGCTGAAATGAATACTCTAGCGCTCGTGTTTGGGGTATCTTCGTGAATACTGATTTGTGACTAGGATATAGAGTACGGAGGTACACGTGCGTATTCGACTTCAAAGTGTTGAACTTCTTCGATCTCTGTATTTTGAACAACAGTCGTCGTTCCCAGAGTTGAGAATAAAGTTCGAAAATCATGGTGCATACGACAATTTATAAGTACGTATGTCCCTCATTAATTTGTCTTTCTCTTTCATTGACATCTTTTTGACATGTTTCATGTCTTTTCTCAACACCCTCAACCTCGAAAATACGTCCGGGCGTCCGCACGGATGACTTTGAGACTTGAACGTCGAACCTCAGCCCTATCTCCAATTCCGGAATTTGCGCCCGGGAGTCTGTACAGTTCTGTAGTATAGGAAAAGGTTATATAGAGGGGCAAACCAACGTCGGCGATTCAGAAATCTGCAAGTACACCTTGTATGGTTTCGGGTATTCCTTCATTATACAGAATAATTAGCCTTCATCAAACTGGGCCCACCTCTTGGTCTGCTTTATTTTACTGGACCTGAGAAGTCAACTTAAACTTGACGTCAATTTTGAATCAATTGAAGTCCGCTCAATCCCGACCCAAGTCGACTTGAAATTACTGGAAGTCCACTTAGACTTGACGTTACTTTTGAGTCGATTTAGTTCCGACAAATATCGACCTCTTATGAGCCCAAAATTGACTGGATATTAACTTGGACTTTACTTCAATTTTGAGTCGACTTAGTTCCGACAAATATCGACCTCTTATGAGCCCAAAATTGACTGGATATTAACTTGGACTTTACGTCAATTTTGAGTCGACTTAGTTCCGACAAATATCGACCTCTTATGAGCCCAAAATTGACTGGATATTAACTTGGACTTTACGTCAATTTTGAGTCGACTTAGTTCCGACAAATATCGACCCGAATGGACCCAAAATTGATTGGAAGTTGACTCGGACTTGACGTCGATTTTGAGTGAGATGAACTAGGTAAGGACTTATCTTGTGTTATATTGGTCTTACAGTAGCTTCATACTAGGCTCATACTAGACGAAAAAGGAGGCAACTTTACGTCGGCGTTTCAGAAATCTACAATTACACCTTGTAGGGTTTTGGATTTTGGTTATTCCTTCATTAAACAATATACTAGCCTTCATCAAACTAGATCCAAAGTAGGCTGCTCCCATCCCAAACTAGTTTGCTGTAGTAGGTTTGACTTTGATTATTTAGGCCTAATATGCAGTATACTAGACCAAGGAGTGAGCCCTTGGAAGCTAGTAGACTCAAGTATTGTAAAGTAGACTTATATTCTAAACTGGATCTATACTGGACCAGCGCGAGTGAGCTCCTTAGAAGCCACCAGCTTAAAATAATGTAAAACCTTGGAAGGCTGCGAGTGAACACTCAAAAGCTATTGGCATGAAATTTTCTAAAGTAAAGTTATTCAAGATCAGGAAGGGAGCTCCCCAAAAGCTATGATCTTGTTATCTAGAAATACTCTAGAATGGACCTATACTAGCCCGAAAAATTAGAGGCCATGCAATGGCAGCGGGGAACCCGCAACCTCCCGCGCTCACGATCGCGCTGGCGCGAAAATGCCCCCTCAGAAAATGAGTTGGCTGGCCTCTTCTCAGTATACTGCATGCTAGGTCTGATATAATGAAGGCTAGAAATTGAAATTTTTCCAAGCCCCTAAAGTAGGTCAAGGTCATTGATGACGTCATAAAGCGCCACACGTCACGTCACGTCAAGCAGTTCACAGAAACCTCCGGAAGCGGGCAATAAAAATTCACAGGTTCTTTACGAGAGTTAAATGAGGAGGGCAGGGAACCTGTTTTATGAGACTTATGGTGTTCGAAACGTTGTATATCTGGCTCATTGAAGGGGCCAAGCCAATTGGTGTATGGAGTATTGCATATCTAGTTACTTGGAGGAGCTGTTTTGATCAGGCTATACTCACCGACTTCCAAGCTATTAATATGATAGGAAGGGGGCTTGAAATACAATAAACTGGACTTGAAAAATCATCAAATTTCTCTACTTCAACGTATTCAGACGTTCGATCCGATATCCAATTTTCATTCGACATGATCTATCTTTAGGACCATTTAAGAGAAGAAATCTATAGGGTGCCAACGCACACCGATATCATCACTCCAAAAGACTCCTATCGTCACCTTATGCTCAAGTTAGCGGTATTCCGGAGCTAATGCTTAACTTGTGACGTCAGCATAGCCGGGCTCAGAAAAGTTCAGCCCCCGAGTTTTATGTAATGGGAGCGGGACTTGAAAAAACTTTCAGCTTCCGAGGTATATATATGAAAGGAGGGAGACTTGGAAAAATTTGAGCGCGTTCAACTTGACCGACAAACGTCAGCAAACCTGGTAGCAAGCGCAGTACATATGCGAATGAACCAATACCACGGTGTATTGTTGTAGCTAATCAGATGACAGTGCTAGACAATGAGAACTAATGTTCAAGGCCTTGTTCCTCAGTAGGGATACAACTGATGATGATGTAACACCCGAAAATACTCTTGCAGTCAAACTAATAATGTGGATGTCAAGAGCCTCAATTTTTTATGTAAACGCTCATCAAATAAGGCTGGTGGCAACCGCTTACCAGACCCAAAGTACAAAATTGCAATACATTCTTCTTTACTCATTTTCGCCTAAATTGACGCGAAGTTCATAATTTTGAAACGGGAAAAGGGTGAACATGCGGTAAGTATGCGCGGATTATTATTCTTTATTGCGGACTGATTATATTGGTTTAGAAATCTATTCTTGTACAAAATGATACGATGACGCAGCGCGCATTATTACATGATAAGCGCGCTCGTATTCAGCTCTGATCTATTTCGAATGTAGGTTAAATTGAGAACTTCGCCGATATCTTATATTGCGGTACATACTACTGACTATACCAGCAGCGAATATGAAAATTTAAATCAAGATATAACTGTGTAAATCTTCCGACGGAAAAGAGAAAGATATTTTATCATGGAAATGTGCATAGATAGAGAGAGCGAGGAAAAAATGCGTATATTTACGAGTGAAAAGTGCACCCGTTATATACGAATACGAAAGCTAACCGATAGAAAAAGGAAAAGATTGAAAAGAAAATAAACACCCTGCTACTGATAGACCCTATCTGCAGTACGAGTATATGAACGTACAAACTGTAAATTGCGAGTCACGTCATCCAGAAAAATTTCAATATCCTTTCGAAAATGACACCCGAATATTATGGTAAGAAAGGCCTTTCCGATACAAGAAGTACGTGTGACGCGCGTCTATTTATAACGACTTAAGCATTCTGTTAGCGCGAAGTTCTCGTCAAATTACGGCCGACTTCGCGTATCCTTTATTGTGACAGGCAAAGATGCGCTCAATAAAGAGACGAACGTAAGTTTTTCAAAAAAGTCGAAAAATTTCATCATTAATTGAGTAGATGGCTCGATCACATGGTAGCGTGCATGCATAGTGACCTTCTTCGAGAGGCGATTATTCAATGCCTCGGTCTACACTGGGTCTCGAATGAAAATCGATGACAAATGGGCGGTCGACATGGTTCATCAGGTCAACTTATACAATTCTCATGTTCCTCGATCACGGCTCACCCATTTACGGTCTCGCTCCCCTCTCTTACTTGAAACTACTCCACACTGTCCGAAATTCTGCGCTCAGAATAGCTACTGGAGCATCTGGACCAGTCCCGCTATGAGTCAAATATACAACAACACCATAAGATTCGTAAAACAGCTTCCCTGCTTCCCCTCATCTAACTCCCTTAAAGAACCCATGAGTTTTTTCAAAAATCCGTATCCGTGATTTTTTGGAAGACCTAAACAGATTTATAGGGACTTTAACCAATTCATCAATAACGATCAGGAGAAAGGTATCTCTCATAGCAACAACTGAGGTACATTTCCCTTGATAAATCAATGTTACGGGAGATCGCCGTATTTTGCGCAACATCTTAGAAGAGTCTGTATTTTTGTCGAGGGTCGGCAATCCATAGATCTGGCAGGACTGTCTATTGTAGTGATCTGTTGATATAGACTATTTTATATCGTCTACATTTCCCAAAAATTGACCAATCTTCTACATTAAATGTGGTCTATTTATTAGAGCGAAATAGGACATGGTTATAACTAGCCCTTGCAGCGAGATCGCCCACTACAAAGGGTTTTAATATCTTATAGGTAATTTAAATGTGTTCAGAGGTCGCCCGCGGAGACTCATCAAGAAGATCTATGCACTGAACGAATCCCCCTATCGCACTACGGCTATTGGTCATCTTCCCCAGCTGACCTGAATCAGTCTAATCAGTGACCTCAGGTGATAATTGGAGGAGAGAAAACAGTGGTTTAGTCATTTCCTTCTCCAGCTCAAGTCGGCCTAGACAATGGCCTTGAGTAGGAGAAGGGAGAGAAAAACTTATACTAACATGCAAGTTACATTCATATGTGCCTCATGCAGTTGTCCAAGACAAGGGACTTACGTGGGTAATGTTATAATAAAGTCACACATAGTTATTATATACATGTGAATATTAGTGATCGACATCTTGTTCTATGGCGCTCATTGTTCAGTAGTCTTTTAGCCTAACCTATGGTAATAGAAAATAGCTGAAATTTCAATGCTTTCGCGTTCAGGTGCACCGGTGGTGTTGTGAATATGTATATAATATATGTGATGAAGGTGCAACATACATTGTTGCATTTTTAGTCAATTTTTCCTCAACATCTACCAATCTTTTTCACTCTCTTTTGGTCTTTTCTTGTGCAAACCGCACAGTCACTCAATTTTGACCAGAATTTTCAGTCAATTTCTGGGAAGATATCGAAATGAATCAACTGTCATGTTCCTCACAAACTCGCGGACGCAAATTGCACTTGCCTCAATATGACCCTGCTAACAAGATTACTATCTTCATTCCTCTCTTCTCTCACTTGAGAAAGGCTCAGATATAGACTGGTTTTTCCCGTCAAAAAAGGTCTAAATATAAAGTCGGTTGATATTACCTAACTAGAGACCTTTTTATTGCGTCTCTATTGTCCAGAAATTGACCGATCTTATTTGTCAAGAGTGGTCTATTCAGCACTGCCAGATGATATAATTCGTATCAGTCATTGTTTGTAAGACCTAAACAGATTTTCTACAACCTTTGACCAATTCAACAATAACGATCAGGAGAAAGGTATTTCTCATAGCACTATCTGAGGTACTTTTTCCTTGATCAACTCATTGTTACGGGCATAGTATTGCAGCCAACTAAGAGCCGAAAACTGAAAGCAAAATTCAGCCGAATTTCTACTGGTAAGACGGAAGTAGTAATAGGCATAACCGGTTACCTCTTGAAATAACCTGATTAACCGGTTAATTGCACTTGAATATTAACCGAGTATTTAACCGGGTACATATGAATAACCGGTTCACCAATACAATTTCCCGTTTTGGGCTTTATAAGCAATCACAAAAAATGTTTCATTATTGCACCAGTTTTCAACGTAGTTGTGGCACTTTTTCTATGATTGCTCAGAGGTCAGTTGAGTTGTTAATTACAACTACGGTTAGGGCAGTGTTTGTTTGTCCCAATCCAATTTTTGAGAGTTTGAAGCCAAGAGCCGGAGGAGCGGACATGAATGTACAAAAATAAATTTCTTTTTAATATTTTTCTTTTATTTTTGTCCAGTAATAAATTTCTTTTTAATATTTTTTTTTTTTTTTTTTTGTCCAGTCTAGATAGTGCATGAAATGTATTGGTATAGGCCTATTTCTAGTGATTTGTGCCTATTATTTTCTATGGAATATGGAAAAACAAGCTATGTCGCAGGCGACATAGTAGCAGGGTCGGCTTGAATCTATTCAACTTCATTCACTGCCTAAATATTTCTACTGATTCATTTTCCTTCGTTACGAGAAAGCTCAATACCGACTTCAAGTTCAATTCAGGATACCTACTCAACAATCATTCATTCATTCATTATGCTTTACCGCTTCGATACTCCAATAATTAATTCATAGCTCCCACCAATCGATCAAGAATTCCTCCTATCACTTTTCTTCTATTTTTGATGAAAACAAACACCCAACAATCACTAATTTCGTTGATTTGGAATAACCTTAAATAAGGACTGTTGATAGTCGACAGCAACTAGACGTACGTGATAACGTTCCCTCAACGCTGACATTATTCCCGTTCGGATCCCAACGAGGTGATCTGAATTTTTCGCTTGAGTTTTTCATTCATCAACAACCCTCCTTCTTTTCCAACATCTACTTCAACATTTTCATCGAAGGAACGAGCCATGATTCACTTATTTAAACAAAAACTCTGAGCACAAGACACGTAACTAACTTCCCACGTTTGTTTTTCTCGTCATAAGATAAGGATATAGTTACTAATACAAGCCGCAATGTCATGATAATTGTCTTCCAGTTTAATGACGTGTCCTATCGTTGAAGAAGGAAGAAAATAGAAGAATTGCGAACTCAGATTATAGAAACTAGAATGAAAAACACCAACTGCGATGTACACTAAATACAATAATCGTAGCTCGATACCGACTGTATCATGTTTAGATCACGGTACTCAACGATCATTTATTTATTCTACTATACTGCTTCAATACTCTACTTTCATTCACATTGTTCGGACCTACCCCCGATTCGAAGAATTCATCTCATATCACTTTTCTTCTATTCTGTAATAAGCGAACAACCTAGGGACCAAAACTTCATGAGCAATTATCTATTCATCGATAGAAAATAAATTTACGATTGGAACATTCAATCAAATTTATTACTATGCAAACGTTACTCATGATAACAGACACTTTTTACATTGTCGCGTTCCCACCTCATTCCTTAATAATTGTTTCATTTTATTCGCGTAATTATCGCGTAATATTAATACCACTACGACGATAACGCAAATTCTCAAAGCCGCGATCGAATCATCGAATGATGAATCAAACACAAAACGCAAAACAAATAAAAGAGCCAAAGAAACAAGACTAAACAGCTTACGGCTCGTTCAAACATGACGTCAGAGAGACTGAAATGAGCCGAAGAAGAAGAAGAAGAAGAAAATTAGGATTGTAATACGGTCGGCCGCGTGCGACGGGCCGACCCTAAAAATTGAGAACTTTAGCGCTCCTATGCAGTTGAATTTTGTAGCATTCAAGATTTAACCGGTTATCAACCTGTTAAATCGGTTATTCTTTGTTAGGATGACCGGTTAACCGGTTAATGAGAAATACCGGTTATTACCCATTACTAGACGGAAGCCAAAAGCCAGTTTTAAGCGCACTTCTGGAAGCCAAAAGCTTCATTCAGCAAAATTTTTTTGACTAGCTTTTGGCTTCCTCTGAATTTTGAAAAGTTTGTACAAAGTCATGTTTTTTTATTTAAAAAAAGGCAGTACAGTAACTTTTTTTTTTAGAGTTCAGATAGGAGAAAAAGTGAGAAAGGAGAGACACAATTAGTATAAGTTTTAACTTTACATTTTTTGTGTATATTTCATTCTGACGGTAGTGCCGTGAAATAGAATTTTCAACTGAACACAATACAGTTTCAAAAAAATCAATATTTAATATTCCAAAAATCAACGAATATTTTTCTAAAATAAATTATAATTTGTAACCTTAACGGAGATTCTTTCCTCCTGATCGTGCCCGATTCTCCCAATCATTGAAAAGCCGAAAGCCTGCTGAAAAAAAGTCAAAAGCTAGTCCAATTTTTTTTTGAACAGCCAAAAGCCTAAGCCGAAAGCCAAAGCTGAATTCTTCAGCTGCATTACACTGGTCACTGGAGACCGTAGTATCGGCTTATAACGATCAGGAAGAGAGTATTTCTCATATGTGTGGATAAGGTATTTTTCCTCTGAGCGCAAGAAATCCGTATTTTACGCAACATCCTTAGAAGAACGAGGACTAAAAATCCGTAAATCTGGTAGCACTGTCTATTTGTAGTGTGTGTTGATATAGACTATTTTATATCGTCTACATTTCCCAGAAATTGACCAATCTTCTTCATTAAGAGTGGTCTATTTATGGTGGTTTGTTAACACAGATTGAATATTGACTACAAGAGACCAGTTTATGTCGTCGAGATTGCCCAGAAATCGACTGCTTCTGGGGGGTCCAATCACTGAGGAAATATGACCGATGACTGAGGATACACTATTTTATGGTACCTGAATCACCTACAAATCGACCAATTTTTTCAGTCATGATTTTATCAAAGGTGGTCTCCATGTAGTCGAAATAGATGCTAGAGATAGTGAACCATTTTATGATGTCCACATCACCTGGTAATTGACCAGTTTCGCCAGTTAAAATTTCGTTGAAGGTGGTCTAAATAAGGGGTGAATTAGTATGGTACATATGGCCGGAAGTAAATTGACCGCAATTTTTGGTCTACTAGTGGTCGCGACCCCCCTCCCGGTCTCTTTCTGGTCAATATTCACTCAAAATCGATTGAAATATTTGGTCAAGGTGATTTATGGGGGGGGGGGGGATTCATATCTGGTATGAGATCGAACGTTTGCGCCCGTTAAAGTAGAGGAATCCAATTTGTTTTCTCTCTTAAATAAGTTGCATCGATTCCTCTGTCCTCTGCCAACATTTTTCTTCTATTTTCTTTATCATATTGCAAATCTCTTTTTTTACTCTCGCGTGAGTTTTGGCAAGTACAGAGAGTATTCCAAAAATCTGTAATCGAAAGAGGACTCAGACCTAACTACTGAGAACGATCAGCAGGGAGACAATATTTTATTTCAAATAACAAATCGCAATTTTCAATGAGTACGAGGAATACCTTATATTGAACTTTTCATCATTGTATCGCTCTATAAGAATAGATTTCTATGCCACCAACAATGAGTACGCAATAAAGAATCAAATCCCGGCTCACCTATTCGATATTCACCCTTTTTTTTCGTTTAAAAATATCACAATTTCTCCGTCAATTTAGGTGACGGTTGATGCTAGAAAATGCACAGCAATTTTACCTATTGGGCCTCGCTTTACGGCTGATGTATAGACGCGTAACTCGATCTAAATTATATAGTGTCAATATATCTCAATTCTGATTCTTGTTACACCGCATCCTAATGAGGATGACATTTTTTCCGCGAACATAAAAACTCATTGATAATCGATGAGTCGATTTAATAACAATAGCTTGAAATGTTATCGAATGACGCGATTGACTCGTTTTCTCGTACATTTTTCAGTCCATATTTCATTTTGTAACCCTTTCCTACAAATAAATATCGAATGATATACGGTAAAAGTTGAGACCGCTTTTATGCATAAGCTAATCAGTTCACTCTGTTCGCTGCAGTGTTAACAAACTATACCTACATGTATATAAAACGAAATATCGTCAGGCTTTAATCTACTTTAGTACATAAAATATGATTACGCTCGTCGATGCATCAAGTTGGTGTTCGAAAAGTCTAGACCTTCTATTAGATGCGAAGTTGTTCGCGGGCAAGGAGTCGATAGAAGTCAGCGGCGGGCGTTGACGCATAAACGTCCCCCTCGATGTCAACGTCGTCGAGATGACGAATCAGCGTAATTTACCGTTAAATGGATTCTCGGTTAAAAACCCCAATTTGAAAACCAACGACGAATAAGTGCATCGTATTCGCCAATTTTTAAATGTAATTTTCTTAAATCCGTAGGAGATAGAAGGGCGCGGCGGGCGGCGTGGACAACGAAACTTTGTACAAACCTTTTCGACGGATTCGCGTACGTCTATATGCTAGACCCGGTCGGTCGCCGCGACAAAGGTGAAACTCGACGAAAATATAGCGTGCTCGTATACATTTCGGGGCGAACTTTTTTCTTCTCGTCGAGTAAATTTGAATTTGCGGATTTCTTCTCGACTGCCGCGTCGCCACATTCGCGAAAGCGATGGACGAAAAACGAGAAATTAACCCGGAAAAGTGTCCCGAGTTGTTTGCGTTCACTTTAGGTACACATGTGTGCACATGAAATATACGCGTACTGGTAGTTCGGTATAGAATACTTTGACGCGTGTCGGTAATGTGTATTTAAATTTCTTTAAATTCAATTTTCGCACAATTTCAATCCCCGAGAAAAGAAGAAGAGCGCGACAAAGTTATCGGAGCGTTCAAAAGAGGGGAGCGCGGTCCGAGGCAGTCGTAAGTAAACAATATTCCGAAATGAGAAGGTTTTCCAAAGCGGATGGATGAAACCTTATAGTAATCATTATTCATTTATGCTTAACGCGAAGAGGGCGTCAAGAAATTAAAAAAGGAAAAGAACGCGCGTCAACCTCAAAAATGAAACTCATGGACCCAAGACCATAACACGACTTCGAATATGTATGCTTCCATGTCCTCGCTTGAATATCTCTCAAATCAAGAATTTGCAACTTCTAGGTTTACTTTTCTTTGGTACTCATTTTGGAAAAGAGCCAAGCCAAATAAACTGTGAGAAAGTTCCCCCACTTCAATCCATTTTTCAAATAAGGTTATGTTTGCTGGTCAGAACCACTCTTTAGTCTTCTCAGTGAGTTCCATCTTTCTTATATCTTTCTCAGCCGCTACCTATATTATTTTGGAGAACAGCAGAGTTTCTAAGGTATGAGAGGGTGCATCTCAAATTTTATGAAAATCTTCACTCCCTTACTTTATTTCTTCTTCTTCTTCTTTAAACTCACTACCGTTTTTCACGAAAAATAAGAAATTTAAAATTCATTTTTTTACAGAAGTTTTTGGAGGGCCAATGCCTACGTATAGAGGGGTGTATCACTTGAAATCTCTTCCCAAGATATTGCTTTGAAACTCATTAGAAGTACTTGCAAAAACTAGTTATCTAGGGGGATGGAATAAAATTCAAATCGACGTTTACAAGCGCGCAAATATTCAAAACTAGTAGCGCATAAATTGTTTTACAGGTTAATGCCTACGTTTGGACGAGGGCATCACATGGGATTTCTACCCAGGAGCTCTGAAATTCAATAGAAACATTCACAAAAGCAGGCCTTTTAAAAGGATAGAACGAAACTCAAATCGACACTTACGACCGCGCAAATATCAGAAACCAGTTTCGCGCACTGTTGCAACGCTGACATGAGTGCTGACGCAAACTATACACAGTGGCGCGCTGTACGTCACTATTTGTCGTTGTTTGAACAATGTTACTTTATCCTCAAATCGTCACGCCCAGTCCGCAATTGTCAAATCAGTTACGGTAGTATTTCTTGTATAAAGTTGTTCAATGTTTGTTTCAAAATGTGGGTACCTGAAATCTCAAGTAGAATTGAGAAAATACCGTGACACAGAAGTTGAATTAAATGCTTGCTTTCTACATTTTGATATCAAAGTGTATTGATTCAAGCGATAAATATTGATGCGGTTCTACCGATTATATCGACTTTCAATAGGTCCATCTTGATATTCTCACAGTTATCATGCCCCTTCACCAGTATTTTTTAGCTCGGTATAGTATTGTGTGTGTTAGGGTGAATAACTCGCCCCTTTCCTTAGCCTTGTAAAGTCCAATATAATTTTTACATTATCAGTCTTAGTAGACTGTACGTTGGGCCTAGTATTAGTGATGGGAACTATCGGGAAAAACGATAGTCTTGTAAAAAACCGTCGACGATAGTATTGTCGATAGTTTCAGAAATTATCGATTGTTGAAAATTCTTTCTCTTATCAAAATCACAAAATTGGTGGGAATTTATTGATAGGTAATTAGAAAGAGAAAGGAACTGGAATGTCAAATACAGTCGGACCTCGGTAAGTCGAAACTGAAGGGACTGAAAAAATTTGTTCGAGTTATCTATGTTTCGAGTTATCAAAATTCGAGTTAGGTTTGATGGATGTTCGAGTTATCTAAAGTTCACTTATAAGCGGTTGCAATTCGACTCAGCAAGAAGAAAATTTTAATTTAGCGACGCAGGTATACATGAATTAAAGGAGTAAATTACAGGATTTTTCATTCGAAATTTATTTCCATGGACTCCCTCGCTTGTATGAGCTAGAAGTTTCACCTTATTTTTCATGATTGTTGACAAAGTACTGCGCGGGATACGGAAATCACTCGCAATGTCGCTCTTCTTCCGATCGCCCCTTTCGACTGCTTGGATTAATTTCACCTTATCTTCGAGTTTTAATGCTTTCAAAGCGCGAGGAGCCAAGATTAAAAACGATCGTCGCACGAACTTATGCATAAGACCCACCGTCTAACAACTGAATAGCGTGTATAAATTCAGTAGACAAATCAAACAGAGTGAAGTTCGGACAAGAAACCTGTTGCAACATGCTCAAATTCTCTCGACAAAGAAGGTGTGAACGCTCGAAACCGGTGAAAAAGTGAGAAAAATCTGTAATTTTTTGTTCGAGTTATCTATGGCGATGTTCGACTTACAGAGGGAAAAAATGTACAGGGTTAAATGGGAGTGCGTCGGGACCAAAGAAATTTGTTCGACTTATCGATGATTTCGACTTATCTATGTTCAACTTACCGAGGTCCGACTGTAGTTGACCGTTCACTGTTCATTTTTGGTCACAAAATGTGCTTTTTGGGTGTGAGGCCACGTTTTTTTAGGTATTTTTTAGTCACGTCCATCATCTGGTAACTCTAGAATGCATTCCTTGACGGTATTTTTCAAAAAAAAAACGATCAGGAAAAACGTATCTATCCCACAAGAAGCACAGGTACTTTCCTCCTGATCGACGTTTTTCATCCCAACTATTGATAGTATCGATAGTTTCAGGAAAAACTATCGGGACTATCGATAGCATGAGACTATCGACTATCGCCCATCACTACCTAATATAATAAAAGTAGCAAAGGGTAAAACTTTTTCCAGCCTTTCAAGTTACTTATGACGTCATTAGGCATGCCGAGAGAAAAGACTGTAAAGGTTGTTTAAGATAATTTTCTTAGTAGGAGTCTTTGTCAAAACAAATGGTGATTTTCCCTTTTGTGAAAAAAATTGAATCATGGATAGGTCTCTATTGATTTATTAATCTCGATTGTATCGATACATCAATGTCCATTGTATCGATATATGAATCTCAATTGTGTCGATATATGGATTTTATTCATTCACTGATAGTGTTTTTCGATATATCGATAGACTAATATCGAATTCATCAGTATACCTACCATAATTATAATGTTTGTTTTATTGTTTTATCGGATCATTTCATTCCATCCGGATTTCCTTGTATAATGGAGGTAGAGTTTGCAATCAAAAAAAATTTTAACGGTTAACGGTTATCGGTTATAGGTCACAGGGGGACTGCTGAAACGGTCAAACGGTTAACGGTCAGTCGCCTATTTTTTTTTTAACGGTCATTGGTCAAACGGTCAATCAACCTTCTTTCATTTTGGTCAACAGTTATAACAGTTGAATAACTGTTATTTTGCAAACCCTAAAATGGAGGCCGTGGTGATAAAGCCTATTATTGAATGTTAGGTCTAAGATAATGAGGGATAAGTGTGGCTAGATGCGACACAATTGTGCCAAATGGGCACATTTTGATGTCCTTGGCTCATTTTGCGGCACATTTGAAATTTACATTGTTGAAAAAAAAAAAGAAACAATTTTGCTAATTTGTACCATGTTTCAAAAATTATAGTGCCACTTTGTTCCGTTTCTTATTTTCTTCACTATGGCAAAATGTGCCGCATGTGTAAAGTGACCATTTTTTGTTCAACTGAAAACGGGACATCGGTTTATTTTTCAATATTTGAGGGCATTTTTGAATGCTCAAAAAGTAGTTCTGTAAGGGCTGGTACATTTTCAAAACCCTCTCCACAGCAGGCATAAGCGCAAGCCACCTAGTTTTGCTATAGCCCAGCATTTTATGGTATTCTGTTTCAGTTTCGGCACAAAACTCCTTCAGAGCTTCAACTCGAACTGTGTAAATATAAAAAAATGAGTATATCTTTACAATAATGCATTCGTAATCTACGGGTAGGCCATCTGCAGCAGATTTCATTGCGTTGTGAATTATATGGGCTCCGCATCCAATACCTATTAATGTTTTCCCCAGAGATAATTGTAATGCTTAATAAACGGGTACTTTGCTTGTAAACCATCATTGAACGTGCACTTGCGTTTCGGCATAGTTAATTGAGAGAGAGAGAGATATTTCAAAACAAAAAACTTCAGTTAGTTACCACTACGAACATTACGCGAGTATCAAATAAACAAGTTGTGGCAAGTGCGCGTGGCTAACGCTAACGACTACTGAAAGAATGATGCAATCGTGACGCCCGACCACCGGTAGGCCTAATAAGATAGTGGGCGCGGTGGAAGTAAAACTCGGAATTCCCCACGTGCTGAGAATTAAACTTACCTATTTAAGAAATTACGAATAAAATCATCAAAAGTAAGAAAATAAGTTTCAAACTTTCCAAAACGGGACAAAAGGGTGTCCCGAAGCGGTCTGTCGGGACAACGGGACAAACCTTTCAAAAACGGGACTGTCCCGTTCAAAACGGGACGTCTGGTCACTTTACGCATGTGCCACACTTTGAGCAAAATTGATACTTTTGCAATTTTCATCTGGCAACACTGGATATTATCCGCCAAGTATTATGAAAGTAGCGAACGTAGGAATGTTTTCAAGCCCCTGAAGTAGGTCAAGGTCATGTAATGTCATTTTTATAACGCTTTATTGCGATACAAATTTCAGAATGATTCCTAACCTGAAAATTTACAGGTTCTTTAATGGGGTTAAATGAAGGGAGACAGGGAATCTGCTATCTGGGGTATTTTTGAGGAGCCTACTGAGTCTAATTGTGTTTGAAGCGCTGCATATCTGGCTCATTGAAGGGGCCAAGCCAATTTGTGTATGAAGCATAGCATATCAAGTTACTCAAAGGAGATAATATTTTAATGGGGCTGTACATAACGACCTCCAAGCAGTGCTGCCAGACCGACGGATTTTTGATCCTCAAAAAAGACTAGTGATGGGCAATAGTCGATAGTGTCAT
Source organism: Aspidiotus destructor (assembly GCA_035079395.1). Lineage (NCBI taxonomy): Eukaryota > Metazoa > Arthropoda > Insecta > Hemiptera > Diaspididae > Aspidiotus > Aspidiotus destructor. The sequence goes on along the minus strand of JAVHKZ010000002.1, from coordinate 9,924,033 downwards.
GCTATCGATAGTCCCGATAATTTTTCCTGAAACTATCGATAGTTTGAATGAAAAACGTCGATCAGGAGAAAAGTACCTGTGCTACCAGTAGGATAGATACTTTTCTCCTGATTGTTATTTTTTTTTGGAAAATCCTGTCAGAGAATGTATTCTAAGGTTACCAGTTGATGGACGCGACTAAGAAATACCTCAAAAACGTGGCCTCCCACCTAAAAAGCACATATGTGCCCAAAAGTGATTGATGAACGATCGACTATTCAAATGTCTTATCAGTAAATTCCCACCAATTTTGTGATTTTGATAAGAAAAAGAACAATATTTGAACTATCGATCGACGATAATATTGTCAATGGTTTTTCACGTAACTATCGTTTTTCCCGATAGTATCGATAGTCTATCGATAGTTCCCATCACTAAAAAAGACAGATTTTTCTACAGATTTTGGGTGAAATACGGGTCTTATGTACTCAAGGAAAAAATGTACCTTTGTTACTCGTACGAGAGACACTTTCCTCTTGGCCGTTATGGGGCTGATACGAATGTTTTTGTCACATAGATTTGATCAAGGGAAACGTATCTCAGTTACCTGTATGAGAGATACCTTTCTCCTGATCATTATGGATGAATTAGTGAAATATTCAAATTTATTGTCAGATCTTCTGAAAAATGGGTTACGGATTTTTGAAACTATTATCTGGCCGCACTACCTCCAAGCAATCACTTAAAAATGTAAAGTATTATAATAAACGAATGCATAACATGCAATATACTGAACTTGAACTAGGCTAGGACCCTCCTTGTATCATACTAGTTTTATACTAGTGTATATGGTAGGAGGGGACTTGAAAAATTTTCAAACTCTGAGGTTTGGACTGCAGTGCTGCCAGATCTACGGATTTGTGGTCCTCGAAAAAAATACAAATTCTTCTAGGGATGTTGCGTAAAATACGGATTTCTTGCGCTCAGAGGAAAAGTACCTTAGACGCACACATGAGAGATACTTTCCTCCTGATCGTTATGAGTTGATACTGCGGTTTTTCGCAACATTGATTTGATCAAGGGAAAAGTACCTCATTTATTGCTCTAAGAGATACATTTCTCGTGATCGTTATCGATGAATTGGTCGAAGTCCCCTAGAAATCTGTTTAGGTCTTACAAAAAATCACGGATACAAATTTTTTAAAATATCATCTGGAAGCGCTGTCGGACAGACGGCAGACGTTGTTTCTGGAAAGACCCCTTCACCTCCTGATAAAACAGGTTCTCTGTTAAAGCTGTCGAAATACCTAAAATTTGAAATGATGTAGCGAGGAAATTATGGATGAACAAACTTTGTACAGGTGTTGTATGTCGGACTAAATGGTTCCGCAAGTCTTTAAAATAGGTCAAGGTCACTGATGACGTCATCGACCGTGCCGATAAATCGTCAAGTAATAAGGGGGCAGGACAACAGATGACCTAGTTAGCCGCACATACAGAGCTGTGTATGAAAGCCGAGTACAGCGTAGTATATTGCCTGTTAGGTCCAGTATAATGAAGGCAAATGATACAGGTTTTGGAGCAGCAAATGAAAATCTTTTCAAGCCTTCAGATCGCGGTAAATCTGACGTCATCAAGCGAGACAAAATTCCTTGACACGGAATCTGTTTTAACGGGGGGAGGGGGGGTGTCCGGAAAAACGTTTGCTGTAATTATAGTCTATTCGCATTAAGAAAGGGCTCGAAGTAGTACGACGAGAAAGGATGACAGAATGTAAATTTCTCAAGCCTGCGGAGGCTCCGGCTCCAGCTCCTGGCTTATCAAAGAGTGAAGCGGAGCCGGAGCTGAAGCTCTCGATCTTGAGAGCAGAGCCAGAAGAAAGGCTCCAGTTCCTGGCTCCAGTTTCTCAAAGAGCGGAGCGGAGCCAAAGAGCTGAATTTTTCGCAGCGGAGCCGGAGCTAGCTGAAGCTCTTGATCTTCTGAGCGGAGCCTCAAGAAGAAAAAAATACAAGCAGAGCTAATATTATCGATTTCGAGTCTCTAGTCGGGTTGTCTTTACTCCAAGCTTCAAAGCCTTCGGGTTTTGGATTTTGAAATTTGTCGAATTTTTCCTTTTTTTTTTGTCATTTTGACTGAAGAGCAGCTCCTGAGCACCTTGAAAAGGGAAGAGCGGAGCAGCTCCCAAAGAGTTGAGGAGCTGACCAAACGAGCGGAGTTTTTGGCTCTTCTCAAGATCAAATTATGGCTAGCTCCGGCTCCCCAGGCTTGAAATTTCTTATCACCACGCTCCAAACCTCTTTACGTAATAAATTGGAATAGGGGTATTTTATTAGCAAAACAAGTCAATAAAGTTTCTTCAATTTCAAGATTTCAATAAGGAACTCCGCGTCGTGTTTTCCATGTTTGAAACATTGTGACAAGAAATTTACGTTGTGTCATCCTTTCTCAAGGTGCTACTTTTATACTATTTTTAGCCCTTTCTTAACGTGAACAGAGTATAGATATGCAATGCTTCATACACTAATTGGCTTAGCCCATTCAATGAGCCAGATTCGCAACACTTCAAACACCATAAGAGTCAGAACGCTCTTCTGAGGAATCTCATGAAACAGATTCCCTGACTCCCCTGGTTTAACTCCGTTCTAGAACCCGTAAAGATTTTGAAGGTTCAAAGTCTTGGAAGGTATCACCATCAATAGAGGGTGAGACTCACAAAATTTCAGATCAACAGAGGTTTCATTAAAGACATGAAACGCATGCTCCAAGTCTGATAAGAGTCACTGTCATCAAATATTTTCCCAACCTCCCCCCCATGAAACAACTTCCCCGATTAAAAACTTGTACAATATTAGTTTCTCATTTGTACAAACAAATTTGAAAATGAGTAAAAGAATTAGATTGAAAAATCATGGTATTCCATACTCATCTCGAGTACTCGAGTTTCCTCGCTGGATATTAAACTATCTTTTTAGTAATTGTGCGCATCAGTTTTTTCCCAAACATGCACCGACTGCCCTATAAATACAACTTTACGGCACTTTTTACGTACTATAACTTCTAGCAGGTTTTCGTTCTACAATTCGAATAAAAGTTGCATTTCACGTTTTCTCTTTGCTTTTGTTACAGGCAATCGTGTGGAATGCGACTGCAATTTATCCTGGTTAAGATCGTTGGTAAACGAAACCGCAAATACGAATATAAAGGAGAAACTGCTGCAGTTATCTTGCTACATGAAAGCGAGCAACTCTTTGTATTTCGATAACGAAGACAACGATCAAGAAATAAATTTGAACGGTTTGTCCGACGGTCGAGGTCTGGGCGACGGCGTGATGAACGACAATCGTAATCACGATGGTATGTCGGACGTCGATCGTATGTATAAATTTTTTAACATCCCTCCAGAACAGTTACCGTGTCCAGAAAAGCGTCAAGCTCACGAAGTACTTATGGAGCAAATGTCCAAGACCCTGAATGAAATAAACGGGGCGACTTCGATTTACGAATTTAGTTTTATAATTTGTTGTATTTCACTTTATTTAAGGTTGTTTATTTCGTAAATTATACGCGGTCTAATCGCATATCTACGCCGACTTTTAAAAAAATCAAGTTCGTCGTAGACCTGTTCGTTCGTGTGTAGATAGGACTATGTAAAAGTGATCATTTATTTCGTGTGGTCCCCATTTCCTCCTTCTTTGATATTATTTTTCTTGTCCTAGCTTTTTTATTTCTTTCTTTTCTCCTTCTCGTGATTATGTTGTAAATATTTGTACAGGAACGTGATGTAAACTAAGTTGCTACCCAGCAGATTGTTAATTTAGATTTGTAGGCGAGAAAATAATATTATAGTTCCTATAATTACCAATTGCGTGCGAAAAATTTGTACGTTTGGCATTATTCTCCTATGAAATGTTAATATGAATTTTAGGAATTTTAGAAGAGTCCAAGTGTCTGGGAAAGTTTCTCGCCTTTTAATTAAGTATAAAAGGTGTTCATAAAATGAACATCGATAAGCTTACGTTTTGTTCGATTGTTGGTCATTATTCGTTCTGATTTATCATTATTATAACTAATTTTGACGTGCCCAACGATAGGAAAATTAAATTTCTGATCTTCTGATTTTCATAAAAATGTATACTTACGATGAAAAACATAAGCTTTTAACGTAGGATAATCGAGCAAAAAGAACGAAATATTCGCAAAAAAAATTTCTGATGGGTAAGGGCGGACCAATTTCTGAAATCAATCTTTTTCGATTGAGAAAGTCAGTTTCAAAAACTGAAGATCCTAAAGATGATGAACAACCTGAATTTCAGAATGTTGACAGTGGAAAAATCTCGGGAAAAAAGCTTTCTCGGGGAGTCTTCCAGATTTTTTAATATTTCGGAGAAAATTCTTCTGTTTTGGAGCCAAATCTTGTTTCTGAAATACGCCTTCGAATGTTGATTAGCAGTAATATAAGACCTATTCTACTTGCCGTGGAAGAATTCAGCTATCCATTTTACGTCCTTCATATGTAATTAATATTTCGCAGTTAAAAGAGCAGCAAATTTTGACAAGAATTGATGTAGTAGAACAAGCCATGGTATCAAGGAGAAATTTAGGAGATCACAGGCACGTAACCAAAAGCTCCAAATGTTCTACTAATTGCTACAGCGAGCACGGCTGTTTTAACTTCGTTCTACAGACATGAGGAAGAAAAGTTTTCTAAGTGCCTATCGAGTATCCACTTTGTCACTACATGCCTCAAATTCGGCCTACGCCCGTCGTTTTTGTCTTACCGCCTATACATCCCATCCATCTCAAGATTCATCGTCGATTCCACCTGACTTGCCAAGCAACAACGTGAATCATCGATAGCAAAATCTAATCATCTAGACTTCTGGTTCTTCTTCACGTCTTTCAGTATTATACCTGATGATCGTAGGCCCGGTCCTTCCGAAACCGGTTGTAATATACTGTTCCCGCGACCAATAACCAAACTGTGCCGAGTATCGACAAAATTTTTCCTTTTTTAACTTCATTTTCAATTTTCGACCTCTGTTTCGTTCAGATTTGATTTTTCTGTTATTTCGAGTTATTTTAATCTAAATCTTTCTCGTTCGACCAAAATTTTTTATGTTTCTACCAAATTTTATGTTTTGACCAAAATTGTGTGTTCATTAAGTGTTTACATCTACTTGTTACTGTCCAGTCTTCCTCCTTTGATTGATCTGGCAGCTTTCAACTCTCTCTGCATCCGGCACAGCTGTATTGGTAACGGAGCTTTTGGTTACGTGCCTGTGATCTCCTAAATTTCATCTTGAAGAATTGATGTCACACAACGCGCTGTCTCCGTATTAGCTTCCGTAAGAATGAACTAAGGATGCTGCTGCCCTCAGGAGGAAACCTGTTGAGACAATAAGAATGGCGCATAATTTTGATCTCTTCCAACGCCATATAAAGTAAAACTTCCAATGCCTCCCTGAAATTATGAATATTTCATAAGAAGCCAAAATACCTACCGATAAAAACTGCCACGCATTATTATGTCCTCCAATCCTATAACCTTCAGCTGGCCAACGTAGAAGACAGGACATTCTCGACATCTAATCCAATACAAACTCTGCTCTTCTCTTGGAACTTCATCTTTGATTCTCCAGAGAAGACGTCTAAGGGTGAATCGATGCGATATTAAACGGAACGAGAATCGAGATCTTAAATTCGAATCGCCCGCATCAGAGCTTAACCTGTCACATGACTGGCCCTCACACACTCCAGGATTTGGTACAGTATGGTGCCACCAGAATTCTATCTATTGTAAAGCATACAATCATTGAAGACTCATTTGCTTTTTTGTGACCTCTGCGCGTGGAGCAGCTGTTCAGAGTAAGAAGATCCTAAGCCCCAATAAAGGAAACCCTTTTTTCTTCACATTATAGTCATTGTTTACTTGTGGAATATTTTCAAGAAAACTTTGGGGTTGCCACATCATCATAAATATTAATCATTGAAAATGCGAGTGAAAATTAATGATGGAAGATACAAATTTCTAGTCCTAATCCAAACTTTCAGCAAGCATTTGTTTTTTGAATAATTTTTGCATTGATTGAGTGCTTACAAATATTATTGTAAAAAATTTAATGGTTGATCCAAAAGGGCTGCAATAAGTATGCGCTTAGATCGCTAACTCTGGTGATGAAATAGGAGGGTTTGAAAATTGAAAAAAAAAAAAGTCCAATTTAGCGCTAAGGTACCTAATATAAATAAAATATTGATGAAACACCGATCATAAAATCTATTGCGCCCCACCCCCCGGCACCCCTGGAAAAAATTTACTCAGTCAATAACTTTTTCTCTTATCAAATTTTCCAGCCTCTTAAGATGAGCATCTAACATTACTTTGACTGCTCGAAACGAAATTTTCGACCGTTAATTTAACATTGTAAACTTTCAAAAATCTATTGACCATTCTCCATGGATCAGATTTAAAGGCAGATGCTAGCCACAATTTTCGTTCTCGCATAACAATTTATGCAAAGCCTTCATTGCCCATTGATTCAACTGTATTTTTTTCCTGACTTGACGGGTAAAATATCGAGCCTACCACAAATTATTTTCCCGTTTCAAGCAACGTCTTATCAAGACTTACAGATTCAGGATACCAAGACGGACTTACTTATTGTTCTCATTTTCTTTTTACATTCGATTGCTTGAAACTTTGAGATCGTAGCGTAGTAATTTTTCTATCCTGACCTAGTAAGGTGAAATTATATGAATGATGAGGTAGGTAAACGTAGGTCAAGTAATTAATTTCTAAAACAACCAAATTAGGCTAATACGTTTGCGTTCTTAAGTCTGGATCTACCACAAAATAATTAGGTATGATGAATAAACCCGAGAATTAAATTGAGGCTCCACACCAACTTGAACTCCAATACAGTGTATGCTGTCGACATCAAATTAAATACATGTTGTGTGAATTAAAAAGCTCTTGTTACTAATATGAATTTTTGATATGTACTGTACTTATTAATTTTCTTTGGTAACTTTATAATTTCTAAACTTTTCTTTTTCCCCTCTTTCTCTCTCCAGCAAGAAATAATGTTAAAAACTTACTTATTATTACTGAAATTTTTATTACTACTGATATGACTATTATTATTATTACTACTTTGATTTAATTTTTATTTTATTTATTTATTTTTTCATCAATCTATTAGACGAGTCAATATTTATTCGATTTTAATTGTTTGATACTCTCTTTCAACATACTCGTATATTGTATTTCAGTTTCTATTTATTGTTAAAACTAATTTTCAAATATATGATTTTGGTACTTGTATATATTTTTCTACTACCTAATTCACTTGGAAGGAAGAGACAAATATGCTGACACTCAATCAAAAAACAATTGTTTTTGTCGAAATAGCATCATGCACAGGCAAATCATAATCTGTATGATTCTTGTTCTAATGATTTCACTTATTCTTTATCAGTTTGTTATTGTCAATCATTTGAGAATGGCTGTTTAGCGACTGCAATAATGAAAGCTAATGGGGAGTCATAATTTCATTGAAAATACCCGGGTATTTCAAGGGTCTAAGGACTCAAAGGGTATCCGCTATAGATAATCACAGGATACCCCAAAACTCCGGCAATCTCTCTCAAAATACCTGGGTATTCAAAGGATGTCTGGATACCTGCGGCGAGAATTTCCAAGATACCCCTAGTATTCCAGCAATCTCCTCCAAAGTACCCGGGTATTCAAAGGGTATCCTCGCGGCGAGAATGTTTAAGATACTCCTAAAATTCCCCAAATCTCCTTCAAAATACCCGGACATTTCAAGGGTCTCAGGATACCCGCAGCATGAAGTCCCAAAATACCCCCAGAATTCCCGCGATCTTCCCCAAAATACCCAAGTATTTTAACAGGGAACCTGTTTTATCAGGGGGTCTTTCAAGAAAAAGTGTCCGGCGTCCGGCGTCCGGCGTCCGGGAGGCAACTTCCTTACCTAACTATGACCTTGAGAATGACCTTGGGACTTGGAAAATTTTTGACCTCCCCTCTTTTCATCCCCTCTACCTCCCCCCCCCAAGACCCCTCCTATTTAATCATATACTAGTATAAAGCTACTGTGCTTCAAGGAAGGGTCCTAGCTTATACTAGAGATGATACAAATTGCTAGGTATATCAATATTTTCCAGTTATACAGCCATAATTACCTATGACCTTGGGACTTGAAAAATTTTTGAGTTCTCCCTCCTATCATCTATAGCTCAAAGATTCCAGTTATACTAGTATATAGCTAGTATAATAAAGGTTATATTAAAGATAATACAGATTGCTAGGCATTTACTCGTATAAAGCTACCTACTATACTACAAGGAGGGGTCCCAGTTATACTGAAGATAATAGAAATTGCTAGGCATATTCTAGTTATACTAGTATGAAGCTAGTATAATAAAGGAGAACTTCTAGCTTACCTATATCAAAGATAATACAGATTGCTAGGCATATACTTGTACGCACTGTTACCATCAAATACAAGCGAGACTTTGCTCTTGGTGTGTGTGTGTGTGTGTGTGTGTGTGTGTGTGTGCGTAGACCAGCCTCTGTTGATGATTTTACCTATTCCTCTATTTGCATTGTTTGGCGCGCGTTGTGATGTTTTCACCACCTTTCTACTGGTTTATTGGAGGTATTATTTTTACTGTTGCCTTCCTTTTGTAGCTCTTTATTGCATTATCAACAAACACGTGTAGGGTCACAAAATTACAAAATTTTATCTCGTGGCGGCAAACTTGGCGCTATTCCTTGTAGGCAGTATTTTTGTCTTTATTGAACCCGCACTCGGACAACTCATTTGATACCTTTTTGATACGCACTCGGAGGACTCATATTCTTGTCTCTCTTTCTCTATTTCTCCATCTTCCTCTTTGTCTTTTTCAAACTAAACTAACGTCGCCACTAGGCAATTGTCGCCACTACGCAATCGTTGCAATGGTCGCCACTACGCAATTGTTGTGTTTTTATTTTTTTTTGTTTCTTCCAGGCTGGAAGAGTTACTTTTCTAATATTCTTCGCAATCGGTGTGTTTTTATTTTTTTTGTTTCTTCCAGGTTGGAAGAGTTACTTTTCTAATATTCTTTGTTCAGGTTCATTTTTTGCTGTCCCAGTCCGTCCTAACATTACTTCTCTTCTCTCCAAAGTCTTTTAGTGGACGCTTTCACTCTTCTTGTCTATTTCAGATGTCTGACTTCACTTTGTTGCTCTTGCATCTCTATCTAAACTATTTTTTATTGGTATCCAATCCTCTTACTTCTCTCTTACTGTCTAGTTGAAACTTTTTAAATCGGGATGCATTTATCGGCACGCGAAGGAATAATGAATACACAAGAAAAAAGAAGGGAAATCACTAACATTTAATTGAAGCAAACGCTAAAACAAAACGTACACGATAAAAGTAAAATTTCAGCATAAATATAACGTTATTGAACGCGATTATAATGGTTTGAAACGAGAAAAGAAAAAATAAACGCCATTTTTTAGCACGCGAAATAAAATAAAAAGAAGATGAAGTTCGAAGTTTTGAAAAATGAGTTTATCAACGTTTTCTTTCTTAAGGCTGACCTGCCTGTTTTCTGTTTTTGTCCAAGGGGAACTGTCTTCGCAACCGCGGGCACCACTACTTTCTTCTGCTGTATTTTAAGGCCAAGAGAGGCCTCCTCCGATGTGTTGTACAATAACTCGACTCAATTTTCTTCATTTTCGTTTTGGAGATCCATCCACATCACTAATTTTATCTGCCCTAGTGTCAGAATATTCACTAAAGCGCGTTAAATCCATACTTTCAAAAAAAATAGAGGTCACGCAAAAGCTATAGTGCACAGAATCATACCCTGGGAACTTGTACTACCCGCAATAAACACTCGTAATCACAGACCTCCAAATTTCATCTTGTAATGCCTAGAAACATTATTCACATTCACTTGTTCAGACACGACAAATTCAGGTTTTGGCTACTATAATCGTAGTTTTATCGCGTTGGAATATTACATTTACTGTCAAAACCTAGTAAGAGGATCGTGTGTGTGTCATCGCGTGAATCACATATAAGAATAAGCTATTTTCATTTTTTTTTCGCGTGTACTTTTTTCGCGTGCGAATATTTTTCATTCGCGTGCCGTTATATATATCCCTTTTAAATCTATGATAACTTGCTAATTGCATTGTACTTTTTTGGGGCTAAGGCCTCTGGCCTGATAATGCCTACCTTTTTCTCTTGTGCGCATGCACTTGATCGCTGTGACTTAGAACTCTGATGAATTTTCATTTGTCGACGCAATGACTTTCATTCCTTTGTTGTATAATTAATTTTGCAAATGATTCTCTTTTGATTGAAGTTTCAAACTCTATGTGCTGCGTGAAATGTTGCAGTTTTTAATAGTGTCGCCATGATGTGTTAAGAACTCTCGCTGGGAGCCATCTCCACAAACCGTGCCCATTCCATCCAAGATGCATTGATCATCTCATGTCATGGAGACCCCAACCATAAAGAAGCTCCTTACATTCGCCATATCATGCCCGTAGACCATCATAGCAAAAGTGATTAAAGAGGGGTCCCAGCTATACTTTCAAATTACAAATTACAGACAACACTTCTCCGGAAGAAGTATAGAGGAAGTATAATCAAATGGCACATAGATTCATCGGACTAAAACACAATAAAAACCGACCAGTACCCCTTGCACATGATTTTGAGACAGAAAATCATATTTGATTGGTCCAGATAAATTGATATTTCAAATAAATGTCTGATGAAATTCCTTCATTTACCGTGAACTACCCTTTGAGCACGCTGGAGTAGAACAGGTAGAGGAACATTTGTCTGCAGGGGTACAAATATCATGTTCAGCTTCAATATTCATACTTCGTCATTTCTATTTTTCAAATAAATTTCTGATGAAATTCCTTCATTTACCGTGAACTACCCTTTGAGCACGCTGGAAAAGAACAGGTAGAGGAACATTTGTCTGCAGTGGTACAAATATCATGTTCAGCTTCAATATTCATACTTCGTCATTTCTATTTTTCAAATAAATTTCTGATGAAATTCCTTCATTTACCGTGAACTACCCTTTGAGCACGCTGGAGTAGAACAGGTAGAGGAACATTTGTCTGCAGGGGTACAAATATCATGTTTAGCTTCAATTCTTACTTAGTCATTTCTATTTTTCAATATAATTTCTGATGAAATTCCTTCATTTACCGTGAACTACCCTTTGAGCACGCTGGAGTAGAACAGGTAGAGGAACATTTGTCTGCAGGGGTACAAATATCATGTTTAGCTTCAATTCTTACTTAGTCATTTCTATTTTTCAATATAATTTCTGATGAAATTCCTTCATTTACCGTGAACTACCCTTTGAGCACGCTGGAGTAGAACAGGTAGAGGAACATTTGTCTGCAGGGGTACAAATATCATGTTCAGCTTCAATATTCATACTTCGTCATTTCTATTTTTCAAATAAATTTCTGATGAAATTCCTTCATTTACCGTGAACTACCCTTTGAGCACGCTGGAAAAGAACAGGTAGAGGAACATTTGTCTGCAGTGGTACAAATATCATGTTCAGCTTCAATATTCATACTTCGTCATTTCTATTTTTCAAATAAATTTCTGATGAAATTCCTTCATTTACCGTGAACTACCCTTTGAGCACGCTGGAGTAGAACAGGTAGAGGAACATTTGTCTGCAGGGGTACAAATATCATGTTTAGCTTCAATTCTTACTTAGTCATTTCTATTTTTCAAATAAATTTCTGATAAAATGCCTTCATTTACCGTGAACTACCCTTTGAGCACGCTGGAGTAGAACAGGTAGAGGAACATTTGTCTGCAGGGGTACAAATATCATGTTTAGCTTCAATTCTTACTTAGTCATTTCTATTTTTCAAATAAATTTCTGATGAAATGCCTTCATTTACCGTGAACTACCCTTTGAGCACGCTGGAGTAGAACAGGTAGAGGAACATTTGTCTGCAGGGGTACAAATATCATGTTTAGCTTCGAATCTTACTTAGTCATTTCTATTTTTCAATATAATTTCTGATGAAATTCCTTCATTTACCGTGAACTACCCTTTGAGCACGCTGGAGTAGAACAGGTAGAGGAACATTTGTCTGCAGTGGTACAAATATCATGTTCAGCTTCAATATTCATACTTCGTCATTTCTATTTTTCAAATAAATTTCTGATGAAATTCCTTCATTTACCGTGAACTACCCTTTGAGCACGCTGGAAAAGAACAGGTAGAGGAACATTTGTCTGCAGTGGTACAAATATCATGTTCAGCTTCAATATTCATACTTCGTCATTTCTATTTTTCAAATAAATTTCTGATGAAATTCCTTCATTTACCGTGAACTACCCTTTGAGCACGCTGGAAAAGAACAGGTAGAGGAACATTTGTCTGCAGTGGTACAAATATCATGTTCAGCTTCAATATTCATACTTCGTCATTTCTATTTTTCAAATAAATTTCTGATGAAATTCCTTCATTTACCGTGAACTACCCTTTGAGCACGCTGGAGTAGAACAGGTAGAGGAACATTTGTCTGCAGGGGTACAAATATCATGTTTAGCTTCAATTCTTACTTAGTCATTTCTATTTTTCAAATAAATTTCTGATAAAATGCCTTCATTTACCGTGAACTACCCTTTGAGCACGCTGGAGTAGAACAGGTAGAGGAACATTTGTCTGCAGGGGTACAAATATCATGTTTAGCTTCAATTCTTACTTAGTCATTTCTATTTTTCAAATAAATTTCTGATGAAATGCCTTCATTTACCGTGAACTACCCTTTGAGCACGCTGGAGTAGAACAGGTAGAGGAACATTTGTCTGCAGTGGTACAAATATCATGTTCAGCTTCAATATTCATACTTCGTCATTTCTATTTTTCAAATAAATTTCTGATGAAATTCCTTCATTTACCGTGAACTACCCTTTGAGCACGCTGGAGTAGAACAGGTAGAGGAACATTTGTCTGCAGGGGTACAAATATCATGTTCAGCTTCAATATTCATACTTCGTCATTTCTATTTTTCAAATAAATTTCTGATGAAATTCCTTCATTTACCGTGAACTACCCTTTGAGCACGCTGGAAAAGAACAGGTAGAGGAACATTTGTCTGCAGTGGTACAAATATCATGTTCAGCTTCAATATTCATACTTCGTCATTTCTATTTTTCAAATAAATTTCTGATGAAATTCCTTCATTTACCGTGAACTACCCTTTGAGCACGCTGGAGTAGAACAGGTAGAGGAACATTTGTCTGCAGGGGTACAAATATCATGTTTAGCTTCAATTCTTACTTAGTCATTTCTATTTTTCAAATAAATTTCTGATAAAATGCCTTCATTTACCGTGAACTACCCTTTGAGCACGCTGGAGTAGAACAGGTAGAGGAACATTTGTCTGCAGGGGTACAAATATCATGTTTAGCTTCAATTCTTACTTAGTCATTTCTATTTTTCAAATAAATTTCTGATGAAATGCCTTCATTTACCGTGAACTACCCTTTGAGCACGCTGGAGTAGAACAGGTAGAGGAACATTTGTCTGCAGGGGTACAAATATCATGTTTAGCTTCAATTCTTACTTAGTCATTTCTATTTTTCAATATAATTTCTGATGAAATTCCTTCATTTACCGTGAACTACCCTTTGAGCACGCTGGAGTAGAACAGGTAGAGGAACATTTGTCTGCAGTGGTACAAATATCATGTTCAGCTTCAATATTCATACTTCGTCATTTCTATTTTTCAAATAAATTTCTGATGAAATTCCTTCATTTACCGTGAACTACCCTTTGAGCACGCTGGAAAAGAACAGGTAGAGGAACATTTGTCTGCAGTGGTACAAATATCATGTTCAGCTTCAATATTCATACTTCGTCATTTCTATTTTTCAAATAAATTTCTGATGAAATTCCTTCATTTACCGTGAACTACCCTTTGAGCACGCTGGAGTAGAACAGGTAGAGGAACATTTGTCTGCAGGGGTACAAATATCATGTTTAGCTTCAATTCTTACTTAGTCATTTCTATTTTTCAAATAAATTTCTGATAAAATGCCTTCATTTACCCTGAACTACCCTTTGAGCACGCTGGAGTAGAACAGGTAGAGGAACATTTGTCTGCAGGGGTACAAATATCATGTTCAGCTTCAATATTCATACTTCGTCATTTCTATTTTTCAAATAAATTTCTGATAAAATGCCTTCATTTACCGTGAACTACCCTTTGAGCACGCTGGAGTAGAACAGGTAGAGGAACATTTGTCTGCAGGGGTACAAATATCATGTTCATCTTCAATATTCATACTTCGTCATTTCTATTTTTCAAATAAATTTCTGATGAAATTCCTTCATTTACCGTGAACTACCCTTTGAGCACGCTGGAGTAGAACAGGTAGAGGAACATTTGTCTGCAGGGGTACAAATATCATGTTTAGCTTCAATTCTTACTTAGTCATTTCTATTTTTTAAATAAATTTCTGATGAAATTCCTTCATTTACTGTGAACTACCCTTTGAGCACGCTGGAGTAGAACAGGTAGAGGAACATTTGTCTGCAGGGGTACAAATATCATGTTTAGCTTCAATTCTTACTTAGTCATTTCTATTTTTCAAATAAATTTCTGATGAAATGCCTTCATTTACCGTGAACTACCCTTTGAGCACGCTGGAGTAGAACAGGTAGAGGAACATTTGTCTGCAGGGGTACAAATATCATGTTTAGCTTCAATTCTTACTTAGTCATTTCTATTTTTCAATATAATTTCTGATGAAATTCCTTCATTTACCGTGAACTACCCTTTGAGCACGCTGGAGTAGAACAGGTAGAGGAACATTTGTCTGCAGGGGTACAAATATCATGTTTAGCTTCAATTCTTAATTAGTCATTTCTATTTTTCAAATAAATTTCTGATGAAATGCCTTCATTTACCGTGAACTACCCTTTGAGCACGCTGGAGTAGAACAGGTAGAGGAACATTTGTCTGCAGGGGTACAAATATCATGTTTAGCTTCAATTCTTACTTAGTCATTTCTATTTTTCAATATAATTTCTGATGAAATTCCTTCATTTACCGTGAACTACCCTTTGAGCACGCTGGAGTAGAACAGGTAGAGGAACATTTGTCTGCAGGGGTACAAATATCATGTTTAGCTTCAATTCTTACTTAGTCATTTCTATTTTTCAATATAATTTCTGATGAAATTCCTTCATTTACCGTGAACTACCCTTTGAGCACGCTGGAGTAGAACAGGTAGAGGAACATTTGTCTGCAGGGGTACAAATATCATGTTCAGCTTCAATATTCATACTTCGTCATTTCTATTTTTCAAATAAATTTCTGATGAAATTCCTTCATTTACCGTGAACTACCCTTTGAGCACGCTGGAGTAGAACAGGTAGAGGAACATTTGTCTGCAGGGGTACAAATATCATGTTTAGCTTCAATTCTTACTTGGTCATTTCTATTTTTCAAATAAATTTCTGATAAAATGCCTTCATTTACCCTGAACTACCCTTTGAGCACGCTGGAGTAGAACAGGTAGAGGAACATTTGTCTGCAGGGGTACAAATATCATGTTTAGCTTCAATTCTTACTTAGTCATTTCTATTTTTCAAATAAATTTCTGATAAAATGCCTTCATTTACCGTGAACTACCCTTTGAGCACGCTGGAGTAGAACAGGTAGAGGAACATTTGTCTGCAGGGGTACAAATATCATGTTTAGCTTCAATTCTTACTTAGTCATTTCTATTTTTCAAATAAATTTCTGATGAAATGCCTTCATTTACCGTGAACTACCCTTTGAGCACGCTGGAGTAGAACAGGTAGAGGAACATTTGTCTGCAGGGGTACAAATATCATGTTTAGCTTCAATTCTTACTTAGTCATTTCTATTTTTCAATATAATTTCTGATGAAATTCCTTCATTTACCGTGAACTACCCTTTGAGCACGCTGGAGTAGAACAGGTAGAGGAACATTTGTCTGCAGGGGTACAAATATCATGTTTAGCTTCAATTCTTACTTAGTCATTTCTATTTTTCAATATAATTTCTGATGAAATTCCTTCATTTACCGTGAACTACCCTTTGAGCACGCTGGAGTAGAACAGGTAGAGGAACATTTGTCTGCAGGGGTACAAATATCATGTTCAGCTTCAATATTCATACTTCGTCATTTCTATTTTTCAAATAAATTTCTGATGAAATTCCTTCATTTACTGTGAACTACCCTTTGAGCACGCTGGAGTAGAACAGGTAGAGGAACATTTGTCTGCAGGGGTACAAATATCATGTTCAGCTTCAATTCTTACTTAGTCATTTCTATTTTTCAAATAAATTTCTGATAAAATGCCTTTATTTACCCTGAACTACCCTTTGAGCACGCTGGAGTAGAACAGGTAGAGGAACATTTGTCTGCAGGGGTACAAATATCATGTTCAGCTTCAATATTCATACTTCGTCATTTCTATTTTTCAAATAAATTTCTGATGAAATTCCTTCATTTACCGTGAACTACCCTTTGAGCACGCTGGAGTAGAACAGGTAGAGGAACATTTGTCTGCAGGGGTACAAATATCATGTTTAGCTTCAATTCTTACTTAGTCATTTCTATTTTTCAAATAAATTTCTGATAAAATGCCTTCATTTACCGTGAACTACCCTTTGAGCACGCTGGAGTAGAACAGGTAGAGGAACATTTGTCTGCAGGGGTACAAATATCATGTTTAGCTTCAATTCTTACTTAGTCATTTCTATTTTTCAAATAAATTTCTGATGAAATGCCTTCATTTACCGTGAACTACCCTTTGAGCACGCTGGAGTAGAACAGGTAGAGGAGCATTTGTCTGCAGGGGTACAAATATCATGTTTAGCTTCAATTCTTACTTAGTCATTTCTATTTTTCAATATAATTTCTGATGAAATTCCTTCATTTACCGTGAACTACCCTTTGAGCACGCTGGAGTAGAACAGGTAGAGGAACATTTGTCTGCAGGGGTACAAATATCATGTTTAGCTTCAATTCTTACTTAGTCATTTCTATTTTTCAATATAATTTCTGATGAAATTCCTTCATTTACCGTGAACTACCCTTTGAGCACGCTGGAGTAGAACAGGTAGAGGAACATTTGTCTGCAGGGGTACAAATATCATGTTCAGCTTCAATATTCATACTTCGTCATTTCTATTTTTCAAATAAATTTCTGATGAAATTCCTTCATTTACCGTGAACTACCCTTTGAGCACGCTGGAGTAGAACAGGTAGAGGAACATTTGTCTGCAGGGGTACAAATATCATGTTTAGCTTCAATTCTTACTTAGTCATTTCTATTTTTCAATATAATTTCTGATGAAATTCCTTCATTTACCGTGAACTACCCTTTGAGCACGCTGGAGTAGAACAGGTAGAGGAACATTTGTCTGCAGGGGTACAAATATCATGTTTAGCTTCAATTCTTACTTAGTCATTTCTATTTTTCAATATAATTTCTGATGAAATTCCTTCATTTACCGTGAACTACCCTTTGAGCACGCTGGAGTAGAACAGGTAGAGGAACATTTGTCTGCAGGGGTACAAATATCATGTTCAGCTTCAATATTCATACTTCGTCATTTCTATTTTTCAAATAAATTTCTGATGAAATTCCTTCATTTACCGTGAACTACCCTTTGAGCACGCTGGAGTAGAACAGGTAGAGGAACATTTGTCTGCAGGGGTACAAATATCATGTTTAGCTTCAATATTCATACTTCGTCATTTCTATTTTTCAAATAAATTTCTGATGAAATTCCTTCATTTACCGTGAACTACCCTTTGAGCACGCTGGAGTAGAACAGGTAGAGGAACATTTGTCTGCAGGGGTACAAATATCATGTTTAGCTTCAATTCTTACTTAGTCATTTCTATTTTTCAATATAATTTCTGATGAAATTCCTTCATTTACCGTGAACTACCCTTTGAGCACGCTGGAGTAGAACAGGTAGAGGAACATTTGTCTGCAGGGGTACAAATATCATGTTCAGCTTCAATATTCATACTTCGTCATTTCTATTTTTCAAATAAATTTCTGATGAAATTCCTTCATTTACCGTGAACTACCCTTTGAGCACGCTGGAGTAGAACAGGTAGAGGAACATTTGTCTGCAGGGGTACAAATATCATGTTTAGCTTCAATATTCATACTTCGTCATTTCTATTTTTCAAATAAATTTCTGATGAAATTCCTTCATTTACCGTGAACTACCCTTTGAGCACGCTGGAGTAGAACAGGTAGAGGAACATTTGTCTGCAGGGGTACAAATATCATGTTCAGCTTCAATATTCATACTTCGTCATTTCTATTTTTCAAATAAATTTCTGATGAAATTCCTTCATTTACCGTGAACTACCCTTTGAGCACGCTGGAAAAGAACAGGTAGAGGAACATTTGTCTGCAGTGGTACAAATATCATGTTCAGCTTCAATATTCATACTTCGTCATTTCTATTTTTCAAATAAATTTCTGATGAAATTCCTTTATTTACCGTGAACTACCCTTTGAGCACGCTGGAGTAGAACAGGTAGAGGAACATTTGTCTGCAGGGGTACAAATATCATGTTTAGCTTCAATTCTTACTTAGTCATTTCTATTTTTCAAATAAATTTCTGATAAAATGCCTTCATTTACCGTGAACTACCCTTTGAGCACGCTGGAGTAGAACAGGTAGAGGAACATTTGTCTGCAGGGGTACAAATATCATGTTTAGCTTCAATTCTTACTTAGTCATTTCTATTTTTCAAATGAATTTCTGATGAAATGCCTTCATTTACCGTGAACTACCCTTTGAGCACGCTGGAGTAGAACAGGTAGAGGAACATTTGTCTGCAGGGGTACAAATATCATGTTTAGCTTCAATTCTTACTTAGTCATTTCTATTTTTCAATATAATTTCTGATGAAATTCCTTCATTTACCGTGAACTACCCTTTGAGCACGCTGGAGTAGAACAGGTAGAGGAACATTTGTCTGCAGGGGTACAAATATCATGTTTAGCTTCAATATTCATACTTCGTCATTTCTATTTTTCAAATAAATTTCTGATGAAATTCCTTCATTTACCGTGAACTACCCTTTGAGCACGCTGGAGTAGAACAGGTAGAGGAACATTTGTCTGCAGGGGTACAAATATCATGTTTAGCTTCAATTCTTACTTGGTCATTTCTATTTTTCAAATAAATTTCTGATAAAATGCCTTCATTTACCCTGAACTACCCTTTGAGCACGCTGGAGTAGAACAGGTAGAGGAACATTTGTCTGCAGGGGTACAAATATCATATTTAGCTTCAATTCTTACCTAGTCATTTCTATTTTTCAAATAAATTTCTGATAAATTCCCTTCATTTACCGTGAACTACCCTTTGAGCACGCTGGAGTAGAACAGGTAGAGGAACATTTGTCTGCAGGGGTACAAATATCATGTTTAGCTTCAATTCTTACTTAGTCATTTCTATTTTTCAATATAATTTCTGATGAAATTCATTCATTTACCGTGAACTACCCTTTGAGCACGCTGGAGTAGAACAGGTAGAGGAACATTTGTCTGCAGGGGTACAAATATCATGTTCAGCTTCAATATTCATACTTCGTCATTTCTATTTTTCAAATAAATTTCTGATGAAATTCCTTCATTTACCGTGAACTACCCTTTGAGCACGCTGGAGTAGAACAGGTAGAGGAACATTTGTCTGCAGGGGTACAAATATCATGTTTAGCTTCAATTCTTACTTAGTCATTTCTATTTTTCAATATAATTTCTGATGAAATTCCTTCATTTACCGTGAACTACCCTTTGAGCACGCTGGAGTAGAACAGGTAGAGGAACATTTGTCTGCAGGGGTACAAATATCATGTTTAGCTTCAATTCTTACTTAGTCATTTCTATTTTTCAATATAATTTCTGATGAAATTCCTTCATTTACCGTGAACTACCCTTTGAGCACGCTGGAGTAGAACAGGTAGAGGAACATTTGTCTGCAGGGGTACAAATATCATGTTCAGCTTCAATATTCATACTTCGTCATTTCTATTTTTCAAATAAATTTCTGATGAAATTCCTTCATTTACCGTGAACTACCCTTTGAGCACGCTGGAGTAGAACAGGTAGAGGAACATTTGTCTGCAGGGGTACAAATATCATGTTTAGCTTCAATTCTTACTTAGTCATTTCTATTTTTCAAATAAATTTCTGATAAAATGCCTTCATTTACCCTGAACTACCCTTTGAGCACGCTGGAGTAGAACAGGTAGAGGAACATTTGTCTGCAGGGGTACAAATATCATGTTCAGCTTCAATATTCATACTTCGTCATTTCTATTTTTCAAATAAATTTCTGATGAAATTCCTTCATTTACCGTGAACTACCCTTTGAGCACGCTGGAGTAGAACAGGTAGAGGAACATTTGTCTGCAGGGGTACAAATATCATGTTCAGCTTCAATATTCATACTTCGTCATTTCTATTTTTCAAATAAATTTCTGATGAAATTCCTTCATTTACCGTGAACTACCCTTTGAGCACGCTGGAAAAGAACAGGTAGAGGAACATTTGTCTGCAGTGGTACAAATATCATGTTCAGCTTCAATATTCATACTTCGTCATTTCTATTTTTCAAATAAATTTCTGATGAAATTCCTTTATTTACCGTGAACTACCCTTTGAGCACGCTGGAGTAGAACAGGTAGAGGAACATTTGTCTGCAGGGGTACAAATATCATGTTTAGCTTCAATTCTTACTTAGTCATTTCTATTTTTCAAATAAATTTCTGATAAAATGCCTTCATTTACCGTGAACTACCCTTTGAGCACGCTGGAGTAGAACAGGTAGAGGAACATTTGTCTGCAGGGGTACAAATATCATGTTTAGCTTCAATTCTTACTTAGTCATTTCTATTTTTCAAATGAATTTCTGATGAAATGCCTTCATTTACCGTGAACTACCCTTTGAGCACGCTGGAGTAGAACAGGTAGAGGAACATTTGTCTGCAGGGGTACAAATATCATGTTTAGCTTCAATTCTTACTTAGTCATTTCTATTTTTCAATATAATTTCTGATGAAATTCCTTCATTTACCGTGAACTACCCTTTGAGCACGCTGGAGTAGAACAGGTAGAGGAACATTTGTCTGCAGGGGTACAAATATCATGTTTAGCTTCAATATTCATACTTCGTCATTTCTATTTTTCAAATAAATTTCTGATGAAATTCCTTCATTTACCGTGAACTACCCTTTGAGCACGCTGGAGTAGAACAGGTAGAGGAACATTTGTCTGCAGGGGTACAAATATCATGTTTAGCTTCAATTCTTACTTGGTCATTTCTATTTTTCAAATAAATTTCTGATAAAATGCCTTCATTTACCCTGAACTACCCTTTGAGCACGCTGGAGTAGAACAGGTAGAGGAACATTTGTCTGCAGGGGTACAAATATCATATTTAGCTTCAATTCTTACCTAGTCATTTCTATTTTTCAAATAAATTTCTGATAAATTCCCTTCATTTACCGTGAACTACCCTTTGAGCACGCTGGAGTAGAACAGGTAGAGGAACATTTGTCTGCAGGGGTACAAATATCATGTTTAGCTTCAATTCTTACTTAGTCATTTCTATTTTTCAAATAAATTTCTGATAAAATGCCTTCATTTACCGTGAACTACCCTTTGAGCACGCTGGAGTAGAACAGGTACAGGAAGATTTGTCTGCAGGGGTACAAATATCATGTTTAGCTTCAATTCTTACTTAGTCATTTATATTTTTCAAATAAATTTCTGATAAAATGCCTTCATTTACCGTGAACTACCCTCTGAGCACGCTGGAGTAGAACAGGTAGAGGAACATTTGTCTGCAGGGGTACAAATATCATGTTTAGCTTCAATTCTTACTTAGTCATTTCTATTTTTCAAATAAATTTCTGATAAAATGCCTTCATTTACCCTGAACTACCCTTTGAGCACGCTGGAGTAGAACAGGTAGAGGAACATTTGTCTGCAGGGGTACAAATATCATGTTTAGCTTCAATTCTTACTTAGTCATTTCTATTTTTCAATATAATTTCTGATGAAATTCCTTCATTTACCGTGAACTACCCTTTGAGCACGCTGGAGTAGAACAGGTAGAGGAACATTTGTCTGCAGGGGTACAAATATCATGTTCAGCTTCAATATTCATACTTTGTCATTTCTATTTTTCAAATAAATTTCTGATGAAATTCCTTCATTTACCGTGAACTACCCTTTGAGCACGCTGGAGTAGAACAGGTAGAGGAACATTTGTCTGCAGGGGTACAAATATCATGTTTAGCTTCAATTCTTACTTAGTCATTTCTATTTTTCAAATAAATTTCTGATAAAATGCCTTCATTTACCCTGAACTACCCTTTGAGCACGCTGGAGTAGAACAGGTAGAGGAACATTTGTCTGCAGGGGTACAAATATCATGTTCAGCTTCAATATTCATACTTCGTCATTTCTATTTTTCAAATAAATTTCTGATAAAATGCCTTCATTTACCGTGAACTACCCTTTGAGCACGCTGGAGTAGAACAGGTAGAGGAACATTTGTCTGCAGGGGTACAAATATCATGTTCATCTTCAATATTCATACTTCGTCATTTCTATTTTTCAAATAAATTTCTGATGAAATTCCTTCATTTACCGTGAACTACCCTTTGAGCACGCTGGAAAAGAACAGGTAGAGGAACATTTGTCTGCAGGGGTACAAATATCATGTTTAGCTTCAATTCTTACTTAGTCATTTCTATTTTTTAAATAAATTTCTGATGAAATTCCTTCATTTACTGTGAACTACCCTTTGAGCACGCTGGAGTAGAACAGGTAGAGGAACATTTGTCTGCAGGGGTACAAATATCATGTTTAGCTTCAATTCTTACTTAGTCATTTCTATTTTTCAAATAAATTTCTGATAAAATGCCTTCATTTACCGTGAACTACCCTTTGAGCACGCTGGAGTAGAACAGGTAGAGGAACATTTGTCTGCAGGGGTACAAATATCATGTTTAGCTTCAATTCTTACTTAGTCATTTCTATTTTTCAAATAAATTCCTGATAAAATGCCTTCATTTACCGTGAACTACCCTTTGAGCACGCTGGAGTAGAACAGGTAGAGGAACATTTGTCTGCAGGGGTACAAATATCATGTTTAGCTTCAATTCTTACTTAGTCATATCTATTTTTCAAATAAATTTCTGATAAAATGCCTTCATTTACCGTGAACTACCCTTTGAGCACGCTGGAGTAGAACAGGTAGAAGAACATTTGTCTGCAGTGGTACAAATATCATGTTCAGCTTCAATATTCATACTTCGTCATTTCTATTTTTCAAATAAATTTCTGATGAAATTCCTTCATTTACCGTGAACTACCCTTTGAGCACGCTGGAGTAGAACAGGTAGAGGAACATTTGTCTGCAGGGGTACAAATATCATGTTCAGCTTCAATATTCATACTTCGTCATTTCTATTTTTCAAATAAATTTCTGATGAAATTCCTTCATTTACCGTGAACTACCCTTTGAGCACGCTGGAGTAGAACAGGTAGAGGAACATTTGTCTGCAGGGGTACAAATATCATGTTTAGCTTCAATTCTTACTTAGTCATTTCTATTTTTCAAATAAATTTCTGATAAAATGCCTTCATTTACCGTGAACTACCCTTTGAGCACGCTGGAGTAGAACAGGTAGAGGAACATTTGTCTGCAGGGGTACAAATATCATGTTTAGCTTCAATTCTTACTTAGTCATTTCTATTTTTCAAATAAATTTCTGATAAAATGCCTTCATTTACCCTGAACTACCCTTTGAGCACGCTGGAGTAGAACAGGTAGAGGAACATTTGTCTGCAGGGGTACAAATATCATATTTAGCTTCAATTCTTACCTAGTCATTTCTATTTTTCAAATAAATTTCTGATAAATTCCCTTCATTTACCGTGAACTACCCTTTGAGCACGCTGGAGTAGAACAGGTAGAGGAACATTTGTCTGCAGGGGTACAAATATCATGTTTAGCTTCAATTCTTACTTAGTCATTTCTATTTTTCAAATAAATTTCTGATAAAATGCCTTCATTTACCGTGAACTACCCTTTGAGCACGCTGGAGTAGAACAGGTACAGGAAGATTTGTCTGCAGGGGTACAAATATCATGTTTAGCTTCAATTCTTACTTAGTCATTTATATTTTTCAAATAAATTTCTGATAAAATGCCTTCATTTACCGTGAACTACCCTCTGAGCACGCTGGAGTAGAACAGGTAGAGGAACATTTGTCTGCAGGGGTACAAATATCATGTTTAGCTTCAATTCTTACTTAGTCATTTCTATTTTTCAAATAAATTTCTGATAAAATGCCTTCATTTACCCTGAACTACCCTTTGAGCACGCTGGAGTAGAACAGGTAGAGGAACATTTGTCTGCAGGGGTACAAATATCATGTTTAGCTTCAATTCTTACTTAGTCATTTCTATTTTTCAAATAAATTTCTGATAAAATGCCTTCATTTACCGTGAACTACCCTTTGAGCACGCTGGAGTAGAACAGGTAGAGGAACATTTGTCTGCAGGGGTACAAATATCATGTTTAGCTTCAATTCTTACTTAGTCATTTCTATTTTTCAAATAAATTTCTGATAAAATGCCTTCATTTACCGTGAACTACCCTTTGAGCACGCTGGAGTAGAACAGGTAGAGGAACATTTGTCTGCAGGGGTACAAATATCATGTTTAGCTTCAATTCTTACTTAGTCATTTCTATTTTTCAAATAAATTTCTGATAAAATGCCTTCATTTACCGTGAACTACCCTTTGAGCACGCTGGAGTAGAACAGGTAGAGGAACATTTGTCTGCAGGGGTACAAATATCATGTTTAGCGTCAATTCTTACTTCGTCATTTCTATTTTTCAAAAAAATCTCTTCTAGGCTGATAAGAGCCATATTTTGTGCAATCAGACTTATTTGCATTCATCTCTTAGAACAGATTATGGTCAATCCAAGGTGGTTGAATATTTTGGTTTTTCAAATTAACCACTGTTAATTCTCGGATTCTTCAATACACAAATTTTATGAATTTTGAAATATTGCTTTAAGGCTTCTTGAGGCATTATGATGCATTGTGATGGGCACGGATGAAGTATTAACAAGAAAGCTGTTGACATATGTGTCTTTGGGCTGGGAATCAGTCTGGAATCTGCGTTACTCCTTATGCTGTCATCAATGGCCTTGACCTACTTTGGAGACCTGAACTTTGGCTTTCATAGGCCTAACATCATACATAATGGGCGGCTATGGTGGAAATTATCAGATTTTACAGACCACCTGCAGCTTATTGATAGGTTGCGACTAAAGTATGAAATACATACAAAGCTTGATGTTAATGGACACCAAAACCGCGGTACTACTGCCCGCTGGCAGGCCAAGTGGTTTGTCCTTCTTCTTAATGCCATCCCGGCTTTTTCCAATGTGTGGGGCACACTCCCTCTGCTGAGGCCTCATTGAAAGCACTTAGCAGCAGACATGATTTCCATGTTAAGAAACCTCAAAACTGCTGATATAAAGTATACAGATCCACCTCAAATGTACTACCATCTGTTTTAAGGAATGAGAATACAAATACAGTGGAAACTCTTTTTAACGATTCTGAAGGGACCGATTCTGAAGAGACCGCCAAAAAAATTTGTTACACAGAAATTCTTTTTCATTTATTTGACAGTAAATTCAAAGTACACAGGTACATCTAAGTATTGACATGTTTCATGTCTTTTCTCTACCCCCCTATCATCATAAAAAACCCGAAGTGGCTCCTATTCTAGGTAACCTCCTATCTTATATTTTTAGTACAGAGCTAGTAGTCCTAGTCCAGTTCAAGTCCAATGTACTGCATGTTGGCTTTGCCCCTTCAATGAACTAGATATGCGACGCTTCAAACGCCATGAGACTCAGAAAAGACGTTAGCTTGAAGTCATTAGGCTTGTACTAGACCAAAAAAGGGGGAGGGCGACCGAGCGAAGCATGCTACTGTACTTCATAAAAGACATGAAACATGATCTTCTTTCATTTGGCTATACCAGAAAATTTTTAGTATCAAGAATTATTATTGAAGTTGAAATCGCGAGAAAAAAAAGAAGAAAAATGATTTCTCTGAATAAATTTTCAATCTTTGTGATTCTGGATTCTAGTCCAAAGGCCTTTAATCTATCTATCCCCTTTAGGGATGCCATTTTGACATGTTTCATGGCTTTACACTCACCTCACCAATCGAAAAATTTGCGAGTACCACCCTCTTTCAAATATTAGCAATATACTAGAGTCAAACTGGCATATTATGATGAATAACGAAGGTGATCAAATTTCACTCAGTGACTAGCAGCCTAAAAACTCTGGAATAATCTACTGAAGAAATATTGTAAATTAATGAATCAGAGTTTACACTTTTTGCCCAAGTTTACAACGCAATACCATCTGGATGTCATTATTCGTCATTCGCGCTATTACTGTACAAGGAGCCTTGGCCGTCAACAAATTAATTGTTGCCGTTGCCCAGGACGCACCACGTGGAGGTGGCTCCTATGCGTCCCAAGACACTAAAGATCCTAGCCTACACTAAAGACAAACAAAAAAAAAAAGGAATCCCTATACATAGAAGACTGTGCACAACCACAACGGTTCACCGCGTCTTAGAGGTCTGCGAAGCTACCCGAATGTGGTGCACTGTACCTACATCTAATTAAATTATAATAAAAAAGAGAGAAGGCGCAGACACCCACGTCAGTCAACCACGGATTATCAAGACTGTTTACGACCACACGCCTCAGTTACAACCGCCGATGGTTGCCTCTTCATTGGCGGAGTCAGTAAACTAATACTGCGCCCCAACGCGGCATATCCGACGCGGGTGCACTGAAATCGTCAAGCACAATATCATCGCGCGCGCGGCTAATCCGCATTATGCACTCAATGCACTTCCTGAATAAGACCTAACCATCAAGTAAAGTATATAAGAGTAATAGCGCGAACCAAAAATAAACAACACCTTTAGTCAAACTTTGGAGTTGTCGTGCCACCCATGATTCAGAATGGACCGACCGCTACAAAATGATGATGGTTTCAATTTTAATTTTGATTTAGGCCTAAATTAGAATAGATATGATTGATGGTAGCACAATATCACCGCACGCGAGGTATCCGCTTTATGCGCTCAATGTACTTCCTGCAATCCACCCATTCTCAACACTTTGGAGTTGTCGTGCCACCCATTTTTCAGAATGGACCGACCGCTACAAAATGACAATATTTTTAATTTTAATTTGAAATGAATAAAAATTGTATCAAAATGAAATCAATTCGTTCAAATGGAGAGAAAGGTCACCAATACCGGTTGTCCAAACAGGAGTCGTCGACTTAAACACACATATTTCAGAGTGCAACAGCTACTCCGGAATGACTGTTGGTACACTTATAAGCCCTAAAAATAATTTAGGCTGAAAAAAAATACACATGTTAATTAGAATAGTTTTGTTAGTATCCCAGCATGATTAGTTCAAGCGACACCGGTACACATAAGAAACATGCAAAAAATAATTGGTTTCAAAAAAACCTCATCATGCACGCGAGATCAAAACGAAAAACGGAAAAAGAAGCGCGTCAACTTTCCACATCTGCGATAAACATACTGACTGGTTCAGAGGAATGAGGAAAGGACGAAATGCGCGCTTGTTTGTATACGTAAGGTGACGTGTGCAAACTTCACCGGTCCTTTCTTGCTTGTTGGTTGAATGATTCAAAAGAGAAAGTGACTCAACGAATTCGAGGGGTTTCCACAGGTATCTGACGGCACTTCAACAATGCTTGTTTACACGACGTGAATATGTGTATGTGTGCCTTTGTATTATATCATCAGTTGCGCGACGACACTCACACACATGCACCATGGACAGTAACAGCTTGATTGAAACTTTACATTCTGAATTTTTTCCTCTCAACAATTAATAACTCGAGCATTTTAAAGATGTGCTTTACCATTGAAATACTTTGACAGTTCAATGGCCTTTTTCTAAAACGGAATTTTGATGAGCGCAGTGTTCTTCAAACTGTCAATCTTCAAGGTATTTCTGATCGATCACCAACCTTTTGGAGAAATTGTCAAAATATAAGGCCATCAACTGAATACACTTGCATCGAGTGGCATCTTACAGGGAAGTTGTCATACGTGGGTTCAATTTGAAAAATTTGCCATGTGCTGGGTTGCATCAGCGTCCGGTGAACACTGAGACCCTGGCCTAATGAAGACTTTGGACTTGGAAAAAAAGGCAAAAAAAAAAATAATCAAATACATTGAGAGTTACCAAAAATGAAATAATTATAGTCAACTGGGAATACATCGAATCATAAGTTGAAATTGACAATTTTTTGCGTGCAAGGAGAAAATATTACTTAATTGAAAAAACAAAGGCTTTTCCCGCACAGAATTTATTTATTCGTACAACGTTTCGTCGAAACTAGTCGACTTCTTCAAGTACCGAAACCTTTTTCAATTAAGTCATAAGTTGAAAGGAATAAAATCATTGTTTCAAAACGTGTTTCAAATATTTTGAACATTGTTTAAAACCGTTTTAAATCGTTTAATTATGATTGAAGACACATCAATGGAATTTCAACTATTGTTTTAAATACGTTTCAAATGTTTTGAGTATTCGTTTTAAACATTGTTTCAAACGACATTCTATTTTTTTTAGTTTTTCAACCCTGGAAAAATTGTTGAATATTCATTCTTTACTTTTTTAGTGGAGCACAATAATAAAAATAAGGGAAAGAACAAAAAAAAATAAATAAATAAATTTTGAACATACGTACTTCCGTTCAAAACTCAATCTTCACTTTTTCTAATACTTACCTCTTGTTTTGCTTGTGCGGCGCAAAACTGGTCGAAATGATTTTCGCATTTCAAATTCGGTAAATTGTACAAATATGTACCGTATTTGGTGATGTAGCTCGATAATCAAAGAAAGAAGAATTAAAGTTGGTAAAATAACACGTTATCATTTTTTTTAGTGTCAAAAATACCCTGGTTTTCTTCAAAATCTTGATAAAAAATTTGTTATACAGAGTAAGTCGTTCGTTATAAAGAGATTTTTTTACAGGTAAAATTCGTTGAAGGGGAGGGACCAAGGAAAAATTTGTAAAATAGAGGAATTCGTTATACAGGAGTTCGTTACCAAGAGTTTCCACTGTATGACAAAATATGGCTTCCTACAGCACTGGCAGTCTCGAAAAGCTATTAGCTTAAAATTTTCTTAAGTAGACTCCTACTAGATCAAGGAGGGGAGCTACCCAAAAGCTATCATCTTGAAATATTCTGAACTAAACCTACACGAAATCCGCGAGTGAGCTTCCTCAAAAGCCACCAGCTATTGAGGAGGACATGAAATAAGATCTTTATTCATTTGGCTATGTCAGAAACTTTGTTTAAAATCATCACCCTATCAAAAAAATTTTCATAAATGTCAGCAGCTGGAAAGCTACTGATTTTGGCACACTTTTCAGTACCTCAAGCAGCTGATGAGCTGCTGAAGAGCTACTGCTCAGCTACTGAAACGCACATCATGTAATTTCCCTCCCCCCTTTAATTAATGATATGCGTTTCAGTAGTTGATCAGCAGTTCTTCGGCAGCTTATCAGCTGCTGAAAAACTGTGCCAAATTCGGTACTACTTTTCAGTAGCTGATTTAGTCAATTTTTTTGATAGGGCAGTTGCTTATTGACATGTTTCATGTCTTTGCTCTGACCCCTGATTTTGAGCTGTGCTTCTGTCCATACAATTGACATTTAAGTCTCTTACGCTTCATTATCCTAGGCTTGAGTCAGTATATGCTGTAGTAGTTATAGCCTCCATTGTATAGGCCTAATATGATCCCTACCCCAATTTTGAAATTTGTGTGCGGGCATCCGTCCGTCCGTCCATACAATTGACCTTGGGTCTCTGAAGCTTTCATTATACTAGGCCTGAATCAGTATGCTGTAGTAGGTATAGCCTTCATTATATAGGCCGAATATACATATTTTGACCTTGGGTCTCTGAAGCTTTCATTTTAACAGGGAACCTGTTTTATCAGGGGGTCTTTCAAGAAAAAGTGTCCGGCGTCCGGCCTCTGGGAGGCAACTTCCTTACCTAACTATGACCTTGAGAATGACCTTGGGACTTAAAAAATTTTTGACCTCCCCTCTTTTCATCCCCTCTACCTCCCCCCAAGACCCCTCCTATTTAATCATATACTAGGATAAAGCTACTGTGCTTCAAGGAAGGGTCCTAGCTTATACTAGAGATAATACAAATTGCTAGGTATATCAATATTTTCCAGTTATACAGCCATAATTACCTATGACCTTGGGACTTGGAACAGGGAACCTGTTTTATCGGGGGGTAAACTGAAGGAAAATGACGGGCGCTGTCCGGCAAGAAAAAGGGACTTAGAAAAATTTTGATGAAGTGATAGGAGGGGGACTTATCCTCTCTGCTTCATGCAGTATATTATACTAGGTTTATACTACGTGTTATACTAGGCGTATACTAGGTCCAATCCTCCTTTATACTAGGTTTAGGCATCCTTCATACCATAAGCTTACAAGATCTTTATAATAGCTTATAGTAGCAGTTTGTCCTAGCTCTGTACTAGGTCTTAGGCTTCCTTTATACTACTGTATTAGTGGTTTTACTAGCTCTGTGACGTCATCAGATAGTGATGGCACTTCTAAGCTATATATGATGGGAAAAGGACTTGTAAAAAATTCGAAAATTGACCTGTATCTGATGAAAAATCCCTTGTAAAACAGGTTCCCTGCTTGCCTCAATTAACACAGTTAATGAAGGCAATTCCGAGCAGCTAAGTATGTGGGCTGCGAGTTTTTTGAGTTCCCCCTCCTATCATCTATAGCTCAAAGATTCCAGTTATACTAGTATATAGCTAGTATAATAAAGGAGGACTCTTAGCTTATATTAAAGATAATACAGATTGCTAGGCATATACTCATATAAAGCTACTATACTACAAGGAGGGGTCCCAGCTATACTGAAGATAATAGAAATTGCTAAGCATATTCTAGTTATACTAGTATGAAGCTAGTATAATAAAGGAGAACTTCTAGCTTACCTATATCAAAGATAATACAGATTGCTAGGCATATACTTGTACGCACTGTTACCATCAAATACAAGCGAGACTTTCCTCGGCAATGTCGAGTGTGTGTGTGTGTGTGCGTAGACCAGCCTCTGTTGACGATTTTACCTATTCTTCTATTTGCATTGTTTGGTGCGCGTTGTGATGTTTTCACCACCTTTCTACTGGTTCATTGGAGGTATTATTTTTACTGTTGCCTTCCTTTTGTAGCTCTTTATTGCATTATCAACAAACACTATTTTTACTGTTGCCTTCCTTTTGTAGCTCTTTATTGCATTATCAACAAACACATACCTTTTTGATACGCACTCTAGGACGACTAATATTCTTGTCTCTCTTTCTCTATTTCTCCATCTTCCTCTTTGTCTTTTTCAAACTAAACTAACGTCGCCACTACACAATCGTCGCCACTAGGCAATAGTTACTTTTCTAATATTCTTTGTTCAGGTTCATTTTTTGCTGTCCCAGTCCCTCCTAACATTACTTCTTTTTTCTCCAAAGCCTTTTAGTGGACGCTTTCACTCTTTTTGTCTATTTCAGATGTCTGACTTCCCTTTGTTGCTTTTGCATCTCTATCTAAACTATTTTTTATTGCTATCCAATCCTCTTACTTCTCTCTTACTGTCTAGTTGAAACTTTTTAAATCTATGATAACTTGCTAATTGCATTGTACTTTTTTGGGGCTAAGGCCTTTGGCCTAATAATGCCTACCTTTTTCTCTTGTGCGCATGCACTTGATTGCTGTGACTTAGAACTCAGAATTTTCATTTGTCGACGCAATGAGTTTCATTCCTTTGCCGTATAATTAATTTTGCAAATGATTCTCTTTTGATTGAAGTTTCAAACTCTATGTGCTGCGTGAAATGTCGCAGTTTTTAATAGTGTCGCCATGATGTGTTAAAAACTCTCGCTGGGAGCCATCTCCCCAAACCGTGCCCATTCCATCCAAGATGCATTGATCATCTCATGTCATGGAGACCCCAACCATAAAGGGGCTCCTTACATTCGCCATATCCTGCCCGTAGACCATCATTGCAAAAGTGATTAAAGAGGGGTCCCAGCTATACTTTCAAATTACAAATTACAGACAACACTTCTCCGGAAGAAGTATAGAGGAAGTATATCAAATGGCACATAGATTCATCGGACTAAAACACAAGACAAACCGACCAGTACCCCTTGCACATGATTTTGAGACAGAAAATCATATTTGATTGGTCCGGATAAATCAATAAAATAAAATTATTTTCCTACAGTGAAACTCATAAAACAGGTTCCCTGCATCCCCTCATTTAACTTCGTTAAAGAACCCGTGAATTTTGAGAGACTGAAGAACTTGGAAAAATTTTCAACTTCGAACAATATTTATGAAGAAGAAGAATACAGTTTTCAAATTACACAAAACACGACAAGACCTAGAAAAAATTTTTAACTTCTAAGCTAGTTATTCTTACCTACATAATGGAAAGAAAAAACAATTGAAAAAATATCAATCTCCGCGCTGTACTGTAATTCTAAATGAGCAGTAGGACTTGGAAACAATTTGCTAGTTGCCTCAATAGACTAAATTATTGTGACGTCATGAAAAGAAGTCGGTACTACATTAAATTGGGCATAACCAGGCATTCGGATTTACAAGAGATGGTTTTCTCGTGCCATCGGGTCCAAAAATTTCAATATTTACCGACTCTTCCACATTCACCAGCCATAATTCTTGACGATCATTATTCCAAGATAAACACCATTCATCGCCAAAGTTTTTCCCCAAATCATCAGTTCCCAGTACTCTCCAACTGCGACAATCAATACGAATCAATTCATCGGCATGAAACATGAAGAGTGTATTATTTGAAAAACAGACTTTTCTCGCGTATGAACCATTATTAATTATAATTTGTTGCGGTGGTAAAATTATGCGGGACCAATGACCACGTCGACTATCATACATTTCAACAATGTTTCTGGGCATTACTTGACTGATCGTCTTCGAAGGAGTTCCACCAATCATATAAATGATCTCATTGTCTGTCGCAATACCTGCATATTTACGAGGGTAGTTTACAGCAGGAACTTTAAGCCAACGATTCAACATTGGTTCATAAGAGGAAAACTGATAATCATCAGACGAATTTTCATACAGATAAAGCAACGAGTTGCAGGATATAAGGTTCTCTGGCATTTGTCGAGGAGGCATCAACTCAATCCATTCATGTCTTTTTTTTCCCAACATGTGGAAAGTTACGTTCATACTTGAACAGCCCGCTCCATCTCCAAATTCTTTGCGTTCAGCAACAAAATAGAGCGCGTTTTTTAACACTGCACTATCATAATAGCCTAATAATTCCGTCGACATAGGGACTTTAAACTCGCTGAAAAATACCCAGGCGTCATTTTTGAACTCCCCAAAGAGAACCTCAGAGTTATCATTGGGTTGTATGAAAAATAAGGAGCTTGATATATCCAACTTCAGTCCCTCATCTTCATTTTTCCGGGGATCATCGGCGGTTTTCAGTAAGGCTTTCAAACAATAATCCACAGCGCATTCATTCTGTATAAAATTTCCAATTTCCAAG
Organism: Aspidiotus destructor; assembly: GCA_035079395.1. Taxonomy (NCBI): domain Eukaryota; kingdom Metazoa; phylum Arthropoda; class Insecta; order Hemiptera; family Diaspididae; genus Aspidiotus; species Aspidiotus destructor. The sequence continues at coordinate 9,890,200 of JAVHKZ010000002.1, read as the reverse complement.
ACAATTTTCAACGATTGTTCGCATAAGGTAGAGAACGGCTTTAAAAGACAAGCGATCAATTGTAGATCTTGTTTACGATTCTCTATATCATGGACAATCCACTTCTTGCCAAAATCAAATAACTCTTCTTCATTGGTAACAAATAGTTCAGGATCTGAGAGCAGATCTTTCACAGTATCAAGAGATATTGCCCCCAAACGCCAATAATATTTTGTAAAATTGCGACAAATATGTTTTTTAACAGCTCCATACAGATTCTTACAAATTTTCAGCTCAGGGAGCGCAATTATTTCCGTCAAATCGATTTTGTTCATATTTTGTAAGATATGTTTCTCGCATTGGTCAATAAAATACGTCAATTGAAGAAACATACTTGTACGGAAAAGCGGTATCCAATCGTCAGTGATTTGAAGAGGTTCGCCGTACATGGCGTTAAGAAGTTTCAAAAAGCTTTTCTCATCCACATACTCTTCTGAAAGATACTTAATTCCCTCCTCCAAAGGAGGTCCAAAATCATGTTTAAGCAGGGCCTTGAAAAATTCTGAGTTGGAAGCCAGAATGATACGATGACAGTAAAATATTTCGCCACTATTGCCAATTTTCAATGAAACATCGCAATAATCCTTTTCCTTCCGACAAGCAGAGAGTTTAGGGCCCAAAAATCTCAGATAATTCAATAATGAGTCACCTTTAGACGAGGCACTTACACTCGCCTGGCCTGTTTCTTCACTGGACATGTTCCTGTAAGGAGAAAGAGTTACTTATTAAAAAAAAATGCATTCTGAAAGTGTAGCCTATTGAACTAATTTACCACAGTTTTCCGAGCAAATTAACGCAGTCATGTTAATTCTCAAACTGCAACCAAAGCAGTTAGGTACTATAAATCAACCAGTTGGCAAGGCTGCAGTCCAAAGTTAAATTGTCGTATACGCAATACCAACGATCCCCCAAACTGGGTGTGTTAGTGACGAAGATTCGTATTCATACGCTACTACTATGACGTTCGAATAGGACAATATTTTTCTTGTCGTACATATATGCAATGTGATGTGCCGTATCTGTGAATTGAGCAGGGATGGCAAACGTATCGTTATTTAACGAAACGAATCATTTTTTGGAGAACAGTAACGAAAAAATAACGAAATCCACCTTTGAAAATTAACGAAACGAGAATGAAATTTTTTCGCATCCCTCGAATCGAGAGCTTGTTGAAGAAAATGATTAATATAATTGAATTCTACGTTAAAAACTACTCTTAAAGAGCTACATAAAGTGATCTGAACACATTTTTCAATCTATTTTGATACTTTTCCATGATCGCATATAACTTACGACAATCTAACTTTTGACGGCAGAAGTACTGTACTTTCACAATTCAACTTACAGAACGGTATTTCGGCTCTTAGTGCTGGAATAAAAAAAACCACACACTATCTGATCTGAATTTTTGATTTTTTTCCTTCAAAATTTCAACCACATTAAGATTTCAAATAACTTTTTGACGATACTTGGATCTCTGGCTACTAGTTTTTGTATCTATTTTGAAGTTTGAACTTTTAACTCTCCCGCAGGTTATAAAATTCACACTAAGATATCTAATCAACCAGAACAGAGTGCTCGGCATACGTTCCTTACCGTCTATAATCTATTTGCACAAGTGACCGAAAGAGTCGCTGCTGTACGGATCAAAGGTTTTGAAAGAGTGTTGAAAATAGATGAAGCAAACTACATTGCATCTTTTGTAAATCTCATTTTACTTAATGAAAAACCAACGAAAAAGAGTCGCTTAAAAATGAACCCTGTGTTATTTTAAATGGACCAAAAATAATATGTATCATGTTTTTGTCCGTTCTTTCCCACGTGGAAACTACCGCTCCTACTGGACGTCACTTTATGCGATCACTGTTGACCTGTTGTTTTTGAGCTCCTGGATCGGCAAACCTGTGGATCGTAGTAATGCATCTTTGATACTCGTTTGTTTTTTTTTTTTGTGAACATTCCTAACCAATATTAATGCTGTTCTAATTTCTGAATGTTGTAAGCTGTTCTTTTTAATTTAACTGTTGAAAATGCTCCGGAAAATAAGGTGCTAGTTATTTAGAAAATCAACAATCACTAACTTGTTTTTTGGACCGGCCATCCGCTAGGAGCGTTACAATCAGTATTCTGTCCAAACTCAACTCATAGCAGTTTTCAAGAATCCCACTCATGTTGTATACTTGTATAATTTGTAAATTACTGACGCTTATGGCGTTGTGTAACAGGTACAGATGACAAAAAACATGTTTTGTACAGAGGGGAAAGGTGCGACGTGTGTACTATACATAGGCGTGGTTTTGCCTACTACACCTTATACACCTTATCACATCTGTGTACGCTTTTTTCGGTCGTTTTATGGCCTCTAGTACTCGTGCTGATATTCTGATGATGGTTTCCTTAATTACCTCAATAATTTATTAAAGTATTATATTCCATAAGAAAAAAAAAATTCGAAATGATCATCAAAAAGAGGACCTGAATCCAGCACGATACACAAGTTTACTCTCATGTCAATGCTCTTAAAATTAAAAACAAAAAATTATTTTTCTCATAAAAAGGTACGAAATACCAGGACGTAATAGAAATACAAGAAATAGAGTCTCTTCTGATGACTACAACGAGCATCAACAACAACTGAAACTCGGACATAAGATTACCGTTTCAGTGAATACAATAAAATTAAAATCATAAGGAGATCCAAAAACAATATTTTCATCTCTTTTGAATATTACGTATTAGACGTAATTTATCTCATAGTTTTGAAGTAGACCGAAGAATTGCGCTGGCATAGAATAAATTTTGGTCTCTGAAACATATAATAAAAGGCCCTTTCTCAATAAAACAAAAAACCCAAATAATGAACGCATGCGTGCTGCATACCATAATATATGGCTCCCAAACCTGGGCTCTAACGAAAGAAGAAGAAAGAAAGATTTGTGTTACACAAAACAATATGGAAAGAAGCATATCAAAAAGACAGACAAAGTAAAAATATAACAACAATAAAAGCAAAAATGAAGGGAAGAATCGATTTCTTGAAAGCAGCAAAAAGAGCAAAATGGGACTGGGCGGGACATGTATCAAGGCAAGATGGGAATAAATGGGCATACAAATTAGAAAAAATGGTTTCTAAAAGAGGGTAGAAGAAAGGGAAAACAAAAAACAAGGTGGGAAGATGAAATAATAAAATTTCTGGGGCACAACAAACTGTACCACAGAGTGGCGTACGACCGACAGGAGTGGTCGAGGTTAAGGGAGGCCTTCGCCCAAAATAGGGCCATATAAATAATAATTTATAAAAAGGATCAAAATTAGGCATAAAGAAGGTAAAATAACAAAAACAGAAATGGTAGATAACATCAAGAAAATTAAATTAGATACAATAAAAACCTGGCAGGAGCTATACAATGAGGAAAAAACGGGAAGGAGAACCGCAAAATTGATACCAAACATTGAACTGAGACTCAAAAACAAAAAATTAAAAACCAATTACTTTTTAACGCAATACTTGACAGGGCACGGTAACTTTGCAACTTATTTTAAAAAATTCAAGATAATAAAAGACAGTAAATGTAGGGAATGTCTGAATTTTGAAGATGATCCAGACCATACCTTCCTAAAATGTAGTAACTTTGAACATATAAGAAAGAAGATCAATATTACAGCTGAAGATTTGGGTAAATGCCTACAAGATGAACAAATTCATGGTAAAGTCAACAGATATATATAAAACAAATACTCAAAGCAAAAAAAGAAATTACAGAGAAACAACAATAACTACAATAAAAATAAGAATAAAAGAAAAAAAAAATAATAATAATAATAAAAAATGAATAAGTATAAAAATAAAAAAAATAAAATAAAAAAAATAAAATAAAATAAAAATAAAAATAGAATTATACCTTTTCTCCATGATATAATATTGCCTTGTATTAGTCTAGTCTAGATGCTGAACATAGTATGTTATAACATCGTCATGAGGGGGGTGCGGAAAAACCATATGGTAAAACTCACCCAACCCTCATGACCAGAATTTGTAAAGAAAAGAAATAAATAAATAAATAATGATAATAAAAAAAAAATGATCGAATTATTACGAAGAAAAAAAAAAAAAAAAGTATGTAGCTACAACAAATCATTATAATAAAGGCTGATAATAATAATAATAAATACGGTAACACTACACAAAAAAAAAAAAAAAATTGAAACATGCAAGAACGAGATAATACAATTCTAGAAGTATTTTCGACGCTGATCACGATGCCCTTGTCCGTTTCTCGAAATTGGCTCCGGTTTTCGAGAAATGATCAAATCAAATTCCCGCAATTCATTGCGACGCGCAGTGTATGTTACCGAGCTATTGAATTTCGCGAGAACGGAAACATACACTGCGCGTCGCAACAAATCGCGGGAATTTGATTTGATCATTTCTCGAAAACCGGAGCCAATTTCGAGAAACGGACAAGGGCATCGTGATCAGCGTCGAAAATACTTCTAGAATTGTATTATCTCGTTCTTGCATTTTTCAATTTTTTTTTTTTTTTTGTTGTGTAGTGTAATAATAGAAATACGAGAAATAGAGTCTCTTCAGATGACTACACCGAGCATCCACAACAACTGAAACTCGAACATAAGATTATTGTTTCAGTGGATACAATAAAATAAAAATCATAAGGAGATCCAAAAACAATAGAAGTTGGTAGATTTATAGGTACGTACAACGCAATAAGGTTCTGGGGAACTCAAAAAAATATACGACCTATTCTACTTGCCGTGGAAGAATTCAGCTAGGTATCCCTTTTACGTTCTTCATTTGTAATTAAAATTTTGCAGTTAAAAGAGCAGCAAATTTTGACATGAATTGATGTCACACAACGCGCTGTCTCCGTATTAGCTTCCTGTATTAGCTTCCGTAAGAATGAACTAAGGATGCTGCTACCCTCAGGAGGAAACCTGTTGGGACAATAAGAATGGCGCATAATTTTGATCTCTTCCGACGCCATGATGTAACACTTCCAATGCCTCCCTAAAACTATGAACATTGAAAATTAAATGATTTTAAAAGTCCAAAATACCTACCGGTGAAAACTGCCACGCATTATCATGTCGTCCAATCCTATAACTTTCAGCTTGTCAACGTAGAAGACAGGGCAATATCAACATTCAGTCCAATACAAACTCTGCTCTTCTTTTTGAATTTCCTCTTTCATTCTTCAAAGAAGACGTCATGATATTGAACAGAGCGAGAATCGAGATCTTCTTGTACATCCCTACAAAATCTCAAATCGCCAGCATCAGAGCTTAACCTGTCACATGACTGGCTCTCACACACTCCAGAATATGGCACAGTATGGTGTCGCCAAAACTCTGTCTATTGTGAAGCATACACTCATTGAAGACTTGTTTGGTTTTTTGTGATCTCTAGGAGCAGCTGTTCAGAGTAAGGAGGTCCTAAGCCCCAATATAAAACAAACATTTTTTTTACATTAAATTCATTGTTTACTCGTGAGTATTTTCAAGAAAACTCTGGGGTATCATTGAAAATGCGAGTGAAAATTAATGATAAAAGATACAAATTTCTAGTCCTATAATTCAAACTTTCAGCGAGCATTAATTTGTTTTTTGAATAATTTTTTCATTGATTGAGTAGTACAAATATTACTGTAGAAAATTTAATGGTTGATCAAAACGGCCTGCAATAGGTATGCGCATTGGTCGCTAACTCCGGTGGTGAAATAGGAGAAAGTGAAAATGAAAGAAAGTCCAATTTAGCGCTAGGGTAAAATGAATAAAAATAAAGGCTGGAACACCGACCATAAAATCTGTTGGAGTTCCCCCCCCCCACCATTCCTGAAAAAAATTTGCCCTGTCAATAACGTTTCCTCTTATCAAATTTTGCAGCACCTTATGCAGTAGATTTGTGTATTATACTGTGCCAAACATTGATCAGCATCTAACATTATTTTGACAGCTTGAAACGACATTTTGGACCGTTAATTTACGGCACTTATTAATTTTCTTTGGTAACTTTATAATTTCGAAACTTTTTTTTTTCCTCTCTTTCTCTCTCCAGCAAGAAATAATGTTAAAAACTTACTCATTATTACTAAAATTTTTATTACTACTGATAAGTATGACTATTATTATTATTATAGGTAACTACTTACTTTGATTTAATTTTTAATTTATTAATTTATTATTATTTTTTTTCATCAATCTATTAGACGAGTCGATATTTTATTCAATTCTAATTGTTTGATACTCTCTTTCAACAAACTCGTATAATTGTATTTCAGTTTTTATTTATTGTTGTAAGTACATATTATAATGTAGTCCAAAATAAATATTGGAAAAAGAAAAAAAAAAAAAAAAAAAAAAATTTATTGTTAAAACTAATTTTCAAATAATATATGATTTTGGTACTTGTATATATTTTTCTACTACCTAAACAAATATGCTGACATTCAATCAGAGAACAATCGTTTTTGTCAAAATAGCATCATGCATAGGCAAATCATAATCTGTATGATTCTTATTCTAATGATTTCATTTATTCTTTATCAGTTTGTTATTGTCAATCATTTGAGAATGGCTGTTTAGCGACTGCAATAATGAAAGCTAATGGGGAGTCATAATTTCATTGAAAATACCCGGGTATTTCAAGGGTCTAAGGACTCAAAGGGTATCCGCTATAGATAATCACAGGATACCCCAAAACTCCCGCAATCTCTCTCAAAATACCCGGGTATTCAAAGGGTATCTGGATACCTGCGGCGAGAATTTCCAAAATACCCCTAGTATTCCAGCAATCTCCTTAAAGTACCCAGGTATTCAAAACGTATCTGGATACCCGCGGCGGGAGTTTCTGAGATACCCCTATAATCCCCCAAATCTCCCTCAAAATACTCGGGCATTTCTAGGGTCTCAGGATACCCGCAGCGAGAAATCCTAAGATACCCCCAGAATTCCCGCGATCTTCCCCAAAATATCCATGTATTTTAAGAGACTGAAGAACTTGGAAAAATTTTCAACTTTGAACAATAATGTTTATGAAAAAGATGAATGCAGCTTTCAAATTACACAAAACATGACAAGACCTAGAGAAAATTTGAACTTTTAAGCTAGTTATTCTTACCTACATAATGGAAAGGAAAAACAATAGAAAAAATATCAATCTCCGCGCTCTACTGTAATTCTAAATGAGCAGTAGGACTTGGAAAGAATTTGCTAGTGGCCTCAATAGACTAAATTATTGTGATGTCATGAAAATCGATATCATGGGTGGAAAACGATCAATACTTCCAACTTAGTATTTTGCTCCCATAAGAAATACATGTGGAGCAAAGATTACTCAACTACCAGTCAAGTATTAAGAAATAATACGGTCAAGAAAATTTCTTTTCAAATAGTGAGAAGTCAATAAATTAAAGGTGTATATTTCCACTGTAGGAAATATGTCAGGTCAAACGACCATCCTCTATCATAAGATATTAAATATGTACACCAACTCGCTAAATTTTTACTCAAAAACAACCTTGTAGATAAACTCTAGTAGTGAACCCGGAACTTGTACTAGAATGTAAGTAAAAGCTGTAAAATTATGTGATTACAGCCGCAGGGCAGTAAGTATCACTTAAAAGAACAATAAAAAAAAAAGAAAAAGGTGTATATTTTTCTTGAAATTTCAGCAGTCCTATGTAGAAACCCTATAAGGGCAGAACTAATTCCACCCACTGTGACCCTCACAAATTCCTTGATACAAGCCTTAATTATCTTCTCACTCCTTTTTCTGACCCCCAACATTATACTTCACAGTTCCCATCAGCTTTATATTAGATGTCTGTAGTGTACCTGCGCTCTGTAGTGTACCATGGTGTAACGCGTGAATGTGTGATAAAGGAACACTTCGTGATTCTTCTTTTAATAATTCGGAATTATTCAATCATCACAATGTCTTCGCTAGAAAGCTGTACACAGTACAATGCAATTCTCCCTCAGCACTACATTATAGGCCTAATATATCCTCACTTACCTAAGGTGAAATTATTCCATATTCTAAAATGAGCTTGTAAATAGGTAACCTTAAATTATTAGTACTTAGGTCAAGTTATTTTGATGAAATTATTCTAGAATCGATTCTTAAAATTTATTCTGAATGACTAATGTAATTTGAAAAAAGTTTGAGAAAGGAAAAGAACTTATATAAAAGGCAATAATTATGAATATGAAACAAAAATACTTATGCATAGTATTAGAAAATATCAAAAAATAACCTAGCTTATATGATAAGATATGTACAAGATTGAATCAGGTTTTCCTAATTACTACACTAAATTGGGGATAACCAGACATTTGGATTTACAAGAGAGGTTTTTTTCTTGCCATCGCTTCCAAAAATTTCAATATTTACCGACTTTTCCACATTCACCATCCATAATTCTTGACGATCATTATTCCAAGATAAACACCATTCATCGCCAAAATTTTTTCCCAAATCATCAATTCCAAGTACTCTCCAACTGCGACAATCAAGACGAATTAATTTGTTGGCACAACGCACGAAGAGTGTATTATTTGAGAAACAGACTTTTCTCGCGTATGAAATATTATTAATTATAATTTGTTGCGGTGGTAAAATTATACGGGACCAACTACCACATCGACTATCATACATTTCGAGAATGTTTGTGGTCGTTTCTTGACTAATCCTTTTCCGAGGAGTTCCACCAATCATATAAATGATCTCATTGTCCGTTGCAATACCAGCACATTCACGAGGGTAGTTTACAGCAGGAACTCTCAGCCAACGATTCAATATTGGTTCATAAGAAGAAAACTGATAATCATCAGACGAATTTTCATACAGATAAAGCAAAGAGTTGCAGGATATAAGGTTCTCTGGCATTTGTCGAGGAGGCATCAACTCAATCCATTCATGTCTTTTTTTTTCCAGTCCATGAAAAGTTATGTTACTAGGCGTACTTGAACAACCCGCTCGTCTTTCGCCAATATCTTCGCGTTCAGAAACAAAATAGAGCGTGTTCTTTACCACTGCACTTGCAAAATAACTCAATAATTTTGTCGACATAGGGATGTTAAACTCGCTGAAAAATACCCACGAGTCATTTTTAAACGTTCCAAAGAGAACCTTAGATTCATCACTGGGTTGTATGTAAAATAAGGAGCTTGATATATCTAACTTCAGCCCCCCATCTTCATTGTTTTGGGGATTATCGACGGGTTTCAATAAGGCTTTCAAACAATAATCAACGGCGCGTTCATTCTGTACAAAGGTTTCAATTTCTGAGACCATTTTCAACGATTGTTCGCGTAAGGTACAGAACGGCTTCAAAAGAGAAGCGATCATTTGTAGATCTTCTTTACGATTCTCTATGTCATGGACAATCCACTTCTTGCCAAAATACAATAAGTCATCTTTATTTGTAACAAATAGTTCAGGATCTAAGAGCAGATCTTCCACAGTATCAAGTGATATTGCCGCCAAACGCCAATAGTATTTTGGAAAATTGCGACAAATATGTTTTTTAACAGCTTCATACAGATTCTTACGAATTTTCAGCTCGGGAAGCTCAATTATTTTTGTCAAATCGATTTCATTTATATTTTGTATGATATGCTGCTCGCAATGGTCAATAAAATAAGTCAATTGAAGAAACATACTTGTACGGAAAAGCGGTATCCAATCGTCCGTGATTTGAAGAGGTTCGCCGTACATGGCGTTAAGAAGTTTCAAAAAGCTTTTCTCATCCACATACTCTTCTGGAAGATACTTAATTCCCTCCTCCAAAGGAGGTCCAATATCATATTTAAGCAGGGCCTTGAAAAATTCTGAGTTGGAAGCCAGAATGATACGATGACAGTGAAATATTTCGCCACTATTACCAATTTTCAATGAAACATCGCAATAATCCTTTTCCTTTCGACAAGCAGAGAGTTTAGGGCCCAAAAATCTCAGATAATCCAATTTCGAGTTACCTTCAGATGAGGCACTCAAACTCACCCGACCTGTTACTTCACTGAACATTTTCCTGTAAGGAGAAAGAGTTACTTATTAAAAAAAAATGCATTCTGAAAGTGTACCCTATTGAACTAATTTGCCACAATTTTCCGAGCAAATTAACGCAGTTATGTTAATTCTCAAACTGCAACCAAAGCAGTTACTACTTGTATAAAGGCAACCAGTTGGCAAGGCTGCAGTCCAAAGTTGAAGTGTCGTATACGCAATACCAACGATCCCCGAAACAGGGTATTTAGAGCATTTGTTGCGTGTGTGTTAATGACGAAGATTCGTATTCACACGCTACTACTATGATGTTCGAATACCTACCACAATATTTTTCTTGAAAATATTTTTCTTGTCCTGTCGTATCTGTGAATCGAGCAGGGATAGCAAACGTAGGAGAAAGGTAACGAAAAAATAACGAAATCCACCTTTTAAATAGGTATAACAAAATGGAAACAAAAACAAAATTGAAAATTAACTAAACGGAAACGGAATAACGAAAACGAAATTTTCTTTGTTTGCTATCCCTGGAATCGAGAGCATTTTAATATGATTGAATTCTCCGTTAAAAACTAGTATTAAAGAGCTAGGTACCTAGTACATAAAGTGATCTGATTTTCTTCCGAACATATTTTTCAATCTATTTTGATACTTTTCCGTGATCGCATATACGACAATCTAACTTTTGACGGCAGAAGTATACTGTATTCAACTTACAGAACGGTATTTTGGCAGTTATCTAGTAGCACTTTGTCTGGAATGAAAAAGCTACACACTATCTGATCTGAATTTTTAATTTTTCTCCTTCAAAATTTCAGCTACATTAAGATCGCAAATAACTTTTTGACGATACATAGAGCTCTGGCTACTAGTTCTTGTATCTATTTTGAAGTTTGAACTTTTAACTCTCCCGCAGGTTACAAAATTCACACTGAGATATTGAGCAGAACAAAGTGCTCGGCATAGATTACGTTCCTTACTGTCAATAATCTATTTGCATAAGTGACCGAAAGAGTCGCTGCTATACGGTTCAAAGTTTTTGAAAGAGTGTTTAAAATAGATGAAGCGAACTACATTGCATCTTTTGTAAATCTCATTTTTTTTAAATACTTGATGAAAAACCAACAAAATCAAGTCGCCTAAAAATGAACCCTGTGTTATTTTGAATGGACCAAAAATAATACGTGTCATGTTTTTGTCCGTTCTTTCCCACGTGGAAACTACCGCTCCTACTGGACGTCACTTCATGCAATCAGTAACTTTTTCTTTGGATCGGCCATCCGCTAGGAGCGTTACAATCAGTATTCTTTCTATCTGTCCAAACTCAACTCATAGCAGTTTTCAAGAATCCCACTCCTGTTGTATACTTGTATAATTTGTTAATTACTCACGCTTATGGCAATGTGTAACAGGTGGCAAAAAACATTTTTTGTGCAGAGGGAAAAGGTGCGACGTGTGTACTTTAAATACATACGCGTGATTTTGCCACCTAGGCCTTATACACCTTATCACACCTATGTACGCTTTTTTCGGTTGTTTTATAGCTTCTAGCACTAGTGCTCATATTCTGATGATGGTTTCCTTAATTACCTCAATAATTTATTAAAAATATTATAAAAACAATAATACCGAGTATTGATAATATTACTAACGATACCCTGCACTACAGTTGGGCAATTTCCCCATTCACTTGTTCAGTGAGTAATCTCAAGATATAACTTGAAAATTAAGCAAATAGAAGAGAAAAATGAAACCAGCAGATTTGTAGAGCGTAAAACTTTCTATAGGCCTAATCAACTCCTCTTTAAAAAAAAATTGATTTGAACTGATTCAAGGAAACCCTCCTTCCTTCCCTTATAATCTAAATCATTTGTGATATAATAAATAGGTCGAGTGAACAATCAATTGCAGAATTCAAATTCTTGTCTCGATGTAATTTTATTCCATAAGAAAAAAATTCAAAATGACCATCAAAAAAGGGGACCTGAATCCAGCACGATACACAAATTTTCCTTTTTATCAATGCTCTTAAAATTAAAAATAAAAAATTAGTTTTCTCATAAAAAGGTACAACCTAACCTAACTCATTAAAGGAATGATTGTTAAGAAGAACTCATAAACTTCCTTTTTTTTTTTTTGGCATTATCTTATTTTTTAAGGAAAAAAGGTAGACAAATGTTCAGAAATTTTGATATCTCGCCACTTAACAAGCCAACAAATTTAAAACTGTCCAAAGAGGTAACATGCAAACGCGACAAACATCGCAATACAGAAATAAGATATTAAATCAAAAGCCACTAGGTACCTTTGAAATAGAAAAAGCATAGAATGAAATAGGAAAGTCGGTAGAACATTAAAAAAATTCAATCAAGAAAAATGCTGAAGTGTTCTAGGACCTCAAAAATGTCGAGAAAATTTACTACCACCCCCCAGTCAATTTTGCCATGGATAGCGTATCTCATCTCTAGAGCTAAAGACGGTTAATAAATAAAATGAATAAGAGCTTCACAATTACTCTTTCCTACTGAACCTAACCTGAAGAAGCCCTCACTGACTTTTTCCCACATGATATTCTTAGCCAGTATTGGTCTAGTATACTGTATATTAGGGCTCCAGTCGCTCTATTTTTCATTCACTCATAATTTGTCTCTCATCACCACCATTTTCCGCAAACTCCATCCTAATATTCTTCATCTAAAAATCCAGCTACAAAGCCAATCCAGAAAAAATTGATATTTTGAGAAAAGTCGAGGAATTAACTGAACCTAACCTAACCTAAAGAAGCCCTCAATGTGTAAATCATTTTTGTAAACTAATTTAATGAACCCTTTGTCAAGAATGAACCTGTCGAATAGTAGGTACTTCATCACAATAGACGCACTGATAATAAACCATCCCTTCTCTCAAGCTCCGACCTCTCCAAACGCTTTAACAAAAAAAAAAAAAAAAAAACAAGCACCTCGGGCGAGGTGTTAGGAGGGTCGGCGGGTTGATTTTCATTTTAAATCTATTCAAAAAAAAAGAAAGAAAAAAAAAAGACTTTTGGTTTCTTACTAACGGATATTCTTGCGGATATTTTTGCTTTGCGCATCCTCAGTAGTAACAGAAAAGAGTATTATTGTTTTCATAAGAATGAAATCATTCCTTAACGAAGGTAAATGACTTTGTTCTTGGATATACAATTTTTTTTCATACACTCTCGCCCCCTCCCTCCTTCTGAGAAAGAAACACTTCATGAAACACCTTAAAAAGATTCCATAGCGAACATTCCTTTCCTTGCGGGCTAGTTAACCTATTACTATTCAACTCACCGCACAAAAACTATTAATCCGATTTTTATAAGAAATAGCCTCTACAAGCAATTCACGTTCATGACTTCAATAACTCTAAATTTCATGAAAATCAACTCCATAGCTAAGGAATAATAGTAATAGTAATAACAATAATCTTACCTCGAGATTCTAACAGGTTGAGAAGAAAAAATTGTTAAAAATCATAAAAATAATAATTCAGTTTAGTGATGACGTTTATATGAAAATTTTATAATTGCACGCTGATACTCTGTTGGCCTTCAGAAAGCTCATTTTGTATGGGATTTTGTAGACTTTAATAAATATTGAAAGAACCTATCAAATGTTGAGCTTTTGCAATATCTTTAACGGAAGTAGAACTAACAATGAATATTTTTATGGTAATACATCTAGGTTAGATGGCAAACTCGGATTCTCTCAAATAGAATCTACAGTCACATCTCATATAGAATAATGGACTTGTATATTACAACCACCAATCTTGTAAATAATAATGAATAATAATAATAATACCGGTAATAATAAAAAATAGAAGTATGTGTGATGAGAGCAAAGCAATAGGAGGAATATGTTCCACAAAGAAAGTCAAAAACGCACTGACAAGAATTTTCTCAGATACCGGAATACTGCAGTTTATGATAGGGGAAAAGAAAGAAGGAATAATATAATAAAAATAAACTTGAAATAGAAATACTGTAATAAATGCGACCACTGATCTTGTAAACAATAAATGAAAATAATAATATAATAACGGCAATAGTAATAAATAGAAATGGATGTGAGGGATATGTTCCACAAAGGAAGTCAAAAACGCACTGACAAGAATTTTCTCCGCTACCTGAATACTGCAGTTTATAATAAGAAAAGGAAATAAAAAGAAGAAGAAAAAAATGATAATAATAATAAAAAGGGTATTCTCCATTGTGTTGTGTATCTAAGGTAAGATAAGAAGATAAGAAAAGGTAACGGAGAAAATGTGAAGGAGACAAACGAGGAAACGACACTGACGACGACGACGACGACAAAAAGTGATTGTAATACGGTCGGCTAGCGAAAGCGCGCCGACCCTAAAAATGAGATGCCATTGCAGAGCAGGGAAAACGCTGTCCCAAGTTCAAATTCTGTCGTCATTTCTTCCATCCCCGTTTACGAAGATCGCTCAGCAGGGGGAAGGAGGTGGTACCAGCAGATTTCTCAATCACCACCAAGGTATAAAAATTTTCCTCAAAAATTTTCCAAGTCCATTATCACGGGGAGAACGAAGTTCTTCCAAGTCCCCCTCCTATCATATATAGCTCGAGAGTCGAGATTTTTCGAAGTCCCTCTTCTAGCATAATTATATGGTTCGGAGGTAAAAATTCATCCAAGTCCACTTCCTATCACATATACCCAAGGGTCAGAATTTATTTTCCAAGTCCCCCTTCTATCATATATAGCTCAGAGGTAAGAATTTTACTAAGTCCCCTTCCCATCATATACAACTACAGGGTCGAAATTTTATTTCGAAGTCCCTCTTCTATCATATATACTAGCTCGGAAATAGGAGTTTTATTTCCAAGTCCACTTTATAATATCATGTATATGGCTAGAGAGTCGAAATTTTTTCAAGTCCCTCTCCGTGACGTCATCAATCTTGCTCGCTCTTGCGGACGAAAAATTCCTGGCAGTATCCCCAACAAAAAGGATAACAAATTCCCCGCTAAAATAGGAAAATACATCATCAGAGTTCAGTTCACTCATAAGTCTAACCTAAATTCCGCTCAAAGACTCCAGTCAGAAATAACAGCCGATAGGAATAGCATTCCTATCTAATGAAACACCTCATAAGAAGTCCTATGAAGTGCAACACATTTTCAGAATAAAAGTGGTCTAGGACGTTTAAAACGTCGAGAAAGTTCTCTGCTCCCTTGCTATGGATCTAATACTTCACTCTTTTAGCTTGAAAAGTCGGTACAAAATAAAAGAGCTTTACAATTACTTTTTCCTACACGGTATTCTTAGCCTAGTATTGGTTCAGTATTCTGTATATTAGGGCTCCAGTCGCTCTACTTTTCATTCACTCATAATTTGTCTCTCATCACCACCGCATCTTCCGCAAACTCCATCCCAATATATTCTTCATCTAAAAATCCAGCTACAAAGACAATCCGTATATAAAAATTGATATTTTGACAAAAGTCAAGGAAATAACAGAACCTAACCTAACCTAAAGAAGCCCTCACTGTGTAAATCATTCTTGAACCTGTCAAATAAAAGGTAATTCTTCTGTCGAATAAAAGGTTCTTCATAACAATAGACCCACTGATAATAAAAGGATAGGAATTTGCTTCAGGTAATGTGAGCGACTTTTCCTAAAGAGTGAGAAATTAATTTGAAAATTGCAAATTTTTGAAGAACTACACGTTCGATTCTCAAAAAATTGCGGGTGCACATCTTCAGTTATACTAAGCTACAGCATGGACAAGTTTCAAGAAAATTCGTCGGGTAGTTTTGGAGGAGTTCGACGGACAAAAAAATCTTATAAATAAATAATAAATAAATTAATAAATATTATAAGGAAACCTGAACGGACGGGTGTAATACCTAGGAAAAGTCGGTAAAAGCAACACACGACTTTTGATTTTTCTACCCCACTTCTTATGAAAATTTCACCTATTGTCATTATTGTGGCAAATTTATTTCCTCCTTTTTTCAAAAAGTCAGGTAATTTCACAATCACATAATTCACATCATTTTAATCGTTGAAAGTTGTTTCTCAATAGTCTAGGAAATGTCGGTCGTATTCAAATAACGAAATAACAAAAAAAAATAATAATAATGGAAATGATGCGATATAAATTACTTAATAGCCTACATAAAAGAAATGGTACTCCTTTCAATTGCCGTACAAATCAGTGTAATTAATCTGCATTTTCCATTTCGGATTCGAGCATCTCGTTGGGAAAATTAAACCGCCGTAGAAGGTCCGACGGTACCTCAGCAAATTCGTGGTCAACGAAAGGTACCAATCTATTACGACCGATGACCTCCAGTAGCCAGTTAAATTCAACCGCCACCGCGTGATATCTTTGCAACCAATCTGAAAAGAAAAGAAGATTACGACTTTATGATTCAAAATTTGAAGAAAGAAAAAAAAAAAAAGAATTCTATGTACATTTTCAGGAAAGTCATCCGAATATTGAAACGAAAACCTGAAATTCCACATCATCTAAATTATTCGTGAAACAATAAATTTTTTATTTCGAGTGAACAATCGACCCGAGGATCCAAATTTTTAACGTAATTCAATCTCATGAGAAGAAAGAACCGCAGTGGTTTAGTTACCTTCGAATGAGGTTTTGAAAACGATACCCAAGGAGAATTGTAAATCGATTACCTCACGAGAAATTTCAAGATATGGAATACGTTTTTCCCAAGTTTACAAACGATTACTGAATATTGGTAGTGCGTTTGAGGTCCAATCTTCTCTTGCACAGTTGGAAAGGTAAGAAAACGTTGACTTCAAATACGTCCATGATCAAGTTTCATCAAATTATCAATTTCTTCTTATTTTTCAAGCCATGATAAATGAGAAGAGAGAAAAAAAAATATAGAAAGAATACCTATTTTCATCGGGTGAATTATTTAATCGCCTAAAACTGAAGTCAACTGCATAGTTTTCCTATAGATGGCTTCATTAGCTGACAACGAGCAAAGATCGCTATGCAATGATTATGATATTATCCATACACAAATCAACGAAGAACCAGTTTAACTTATTGTCACGGGAACTGCTCATAATCAAGGAGTATTTTCCAAAAATTTATCAACTAGGCCTACCTTTAATACACTTCACAGGTCATGTTCACAAAGCATGAAAAATTGAAGCCATACCCATCAACTCAAAATAATTTCCAAACTATGTAAATTATCCAGAAAATAATCTTGAAATATTTCTGCTCACCGGTCTCTTTTCCAACAAATACCAAAACTTACTTACATCCTAGTGCGGCGCTACCCTTTTCTTCAAGAACAGTTCAAAATTCAATTGCGAACTTAACAAGACATTTTCCTCTCATCGTCACCGCAGCTTTGTCTCAACCCTACCAGCCAAAATCTGAGACACTTTTCATTGCATAGAATCGATCCCAACTCTTCCTCTTACATTATTTATCGCTCACCCTAATTCAGCTTCCCTGTCCGCCACTAAAAGAATTAGCAACATTTCCTCTAGCCTAATGTAATTTTTTCATACCTTAATCAGGTTACAATTTCTGCCACCAGAGTTCTGCCACTTTGCTCTGAATGGCGAATACCAACTACCATGCACCAAATTAAGAAGACTGTATCATTTACACATGGAAAAACCTCTGAACAGGCTCATCAGCGTCACAGTTGAAGAACACTGAATGTTATTACAAGTACTTTGTTTATTGAATAAAATTCTTAAAATTGCATTCTCAATGACTAATGTAATACAAAAAGAAGTCTAAGAGAAGGAAAAAAAAGAACTGATATGAAAGGCAATAATTACAAATCACAAAGTAACATAAATATGAAACAAAGATAATATAGTTTTAGAGAATTGCAAAAAATAACCCATGTATGATAAGATATAAGACTTGGATCAGGTCACGGCTGTAATCAGGTTTTCCTACGACGCACTAAATTGGGAACAACCAGGCATTTGGATTTACAAGAGAGGTTTTTTTCTTGCCATCGGTTCCAAAAATTTCAATATTTACCGAATCTTCCACATTCACCATCCATAATTCTTGACGGTCATTATTCAAAGATAAACACCAGTCATGGTCAAAATATTCCCCCAAATCATCAGTTCCGAGTACTCTCCAACTGCGACAATCAAGACGAATTAATTGGTTGGTACGACATATGAAGAGCGTATTATTTGAAAAACAGACTTTTCTCGCGTATGAATCATCATAAATTATAATTTGCTCCTGCGGTATAATTATGCGGGACCAATGACCACATCGACTATCATACATTTCAAGAATGTTTCTGGGCGTTTCTTGACTGATCGTTTTCCAAGGAGCCCCACCAATCATATAAATAATCACATTGTCTGTCGCAATACCTGCCCATTTACGAGGGTAATTTACAGCAGGAACTTTTAGCCAACGATTCAACATCGGTTCATAAGCAGAAAACTGATAATCATCAGACGAATTTTCATACAGATAAAGCAACGAGTTGCAGGATATAAGGTTTTGTGGCATTTGTCGAGGAGGCATCAACTCAATCCATTCATGTCTTTTTTTTTTCAATACATGAAAAGTAATGTCACTACTTGAACAACCCGCTTGTCTTTCGCCCATATCATTGCGTTCAGAAACAAAATAGAGCGTGTTCTTTACCACTGCACTGTCAAAATCCTGCAATAAATCCGTCGACATAGGGACATTAAAATCGCTAAAATATACCCAGGCGTCATTTTTGAACTCTCCAAAGAGAACCTCAGATTTATCATTGGGTCGTATGAAAAATAGAAAGCTTGATCTATCCAACTTCAGTTCCTCATCTTTATTGATTTGATGACTATTGGCGGGCTCCAATAAGGCTTTCAAACAATAATCAACGGCGCATTCATTCTGTATAAAGTTTTCCATTTCCGAGACAATTTTCAACGATTGTTCGCCTAAGGTACAGAACGGCTTTAAAAGACAAGCGATCAATTGTAGATCTTGTTTACGATTCTCTATGTCATGGACAATCCACTTCTTGCCAAAATACAATAAATCTTCTTTATTTGTAATAAATAGTTCAGGATCTGAGAGCAGATCTTTCACAGTATCAAGTGATATTGCCGCCAAACGCAAATAATATTTTGGAAAATTGCGACAAATATGTTTTTTAACAGCTTCATACAGATTCTTACAAAGTTTTAGCTCAGGAAGCACAATTATTTTCGTCAAATCGATTTCGTTCATATTTTGTAAAATATGTTGCTCGCATTGGTCAATAAAAAACGTCAATTGAAGAAACATACTTGTACGGAAAAGCGGTATCCAATCGTCCGTGATTTGAAGAGGTTCGCCGTACATGGCGTTCAGATGTTTCAAAAAGCTATTCTCATCCACATACTCTTCTGAAAGACAATGAATCCCGTTCTCCGAAGGAGGTCCAAAATCATCTTTAAGCAGGGCCTTGAAAAATTGTGAGTTGGAAGCCAGAATAATACGATGACAGTAAAATATTTTGCCACTATTACCAATTTTCAATGAAACGTCGCAATAATGCTGTTCCTTCCAACAAGCAGACAGATGAGGGCCCAAAAATCTCAGATAATCCAATTTCGAGTCACCTTTAGATGAGGCATTCACCCTCACCTGACCTGTTCCTTCACTGGACATGTTCCTGTAAGGAGAAAGAGTTACTTATAAAAAAAATGCATTCTAAAAGTGTATACCTTATTGAGTTAATTTGCCAAAATTTTCCGAGCAAATTAACGCAGTCATGTTAATTCTCAAACTGCAACCAAAGCAGTTACTGAAGGCAACCAGTTGACAAGTACTGTACTTTCAAAATTCAACTTACAGAAGGGTATTTCGGCTCTTTGTTATCTACTTAGCACTTTGCCTGGAATGAACAAGCCACACACTATCTGATCTGAATTTTTGATTCTTTTCCTTCAAAATTTCAGCTACAGTAAGATTACAAATAACTTTTTGACAATACTTGGAGCTCTGGCTACAAGTTTTTACATATATTTTGAAGTTTGAACTTTCAAGTTTCAACTTCCCTTCAGTTTGCAAAATTCACAGTTCACACTGAGAAATCGAGCAGAGCAGCATCTAGCGCCTTAAGCAGCATAGCTATAATCAGTAATCTCAAGTCTTTATCAGTAACTTTTTAGACCGGCCATCCGCTAGGAGCGTTACAATCAGTACCTATTCTGTCTATCTGTCCAAACTCAGAGCAGAGTTTTCAAGAATCGCACTCCTGTTGTATGTATTTTAGTAAAGTATTTCACTTACGCTTATGGCGTTGTGTAACAGGTACAGAATACAAATGGCAAAAAACATGTGCGACGTGTGTACTTTGAATAGGTACGCGTGGTTTTGCCACCTTTGCCTTATATTAGAGCTACTTCTTATACACCTTATCTGTAGACGCTTTTTTCGGTCGTTTCATGGCCTATAGTAGTAGTGCTGATATACTGATGATGGTTTCTTCAATTACCTCAATAATTTATTAAAATATGACGCCTTAAAATATTATTAAAACAAAAATACTGAGCATTGATAATATTACCTACTAACGATATCCTGCACTACAGTCAAGTAATTTTCCCATTCACATGTTCAGTGATAGTAAGTAATCTCAAAATATAACTTGGGAATGGAGCAATTAAGAAGAAAAATGAAAGTAACGAGATTTGTCGTGCGTTCATTTTTCTATAATCAACTCTTCTTGAAAAAAAAATTGATTTGAATTCATTCAAGGAAACCTTCCTCCCTTCCCATATTTCTCGACGTATTTATTCCATAAGAAAAAAAATTCAAAATGATCATCAAAAAGGGGCCCTAAATCCAGCACGATACACAAGTTTACTCTCATGTCAATGCTCTTAAAATAAAAAATAAAAAATAATTCTTCTCATAAAAAGGTACAAAATACCAGGACTTAATAGAAATAGGCCTACGAGAAATAGAGTCTCTTCAGATGACTACAACGAACATCAATCAACGCAACTAAAACTCGAACACAAGATCGCTGTTTCAGTGGATACAATAAAATATAAATCATAAAGAGATCCACAAACAATATTTCAATCTCATTTGAATATTACGTATTACACGTAATTTACCGTACCTCATAGTTTCGCAAATTGTCGACACGTCTGTCTGTGTCCTCCAAAGAGCCTTGCAGTCGAAGTACCGCGATCAAATAAGAAAAAAATAAGAAATGAGTCTTCAGTAGTCCGTTTGACAATTTGCAGTCAATTAACGATAGGAAACTATCAAAAAGTTGAATGCCTAAATATTTAACGTCTTGATAGGAATAATATACTCGAGAGATCAATAGCTTTTTTGTTTGGTCGCATATTCAATGTCTTAAATACGAATAACTTTTACTTAAAATATTCGATCTCAGACGAACTTTTCCTAGCTTTTACAAAACATAACAGGAAAACACAATTAAACAATGGATAGTCGTGCTAAGTTACCTTAATTGAGAATTTTTAAAGAAGAAAAAAAAAAGACCACGGTCGTAATCAAACAACGAAATAATTAACACAAAAAAATAATGGTAAGGTAATGATGTAATTTTTTCATTCCTTAATCAGGTTACAATTTCTGCCACCAGAGTTCAGCCGCTTTGCTCTGAATGATGACCATGCACCAAATTAAGAAGACTGTATCATTTACATATGGAAAAAACTCTGAACAGAAACTAGATTCCTTATTTGTTCCGCAAAGAAAAGAGATTTATTGGAGCACCTTTGTTTCAAAAATCACTGAACCACTTTCTGATGCTTCTAGGCAGAGAGACACATGAAAAGTATTGGGCAAATCTCCATTGCTACACCTACAAAGAATTTCAAAACTCAAATTGATGCCACTAAAACTCAAATCGAACCCCAACACCGCAGTCCTATGTAGAAATTCTATAAGGGCGGAATCATCTTTATCAGTGCGGGTAATTCCACCCACTGTAACCCTACCAAATTCCTTGAATCAAGCCCTAATTATCCTCACACTCCTCCTTTTGACACCCAGCATTATACTTTACAGTTCCCACCGGCTTTATATCAGATGTCATAGCTAGAAAGCTGTACGCAGTACCATGCGATTCTCCCTCAGCACTACATTATAGGCCTAATATATCCTCACTTAGGCCTACCTGATATGAGATTATATTCAATATTCTAAAATGGGCTTGTTAGGTAATCCTAAATTATTAGTGAAGTTATTTTGATAAAATTATTCTAAAATCACCGCCACATTTGCGTTGTTGTTATTAGTAAAACCCGTCAGAATTAATTACCAGTATACTCTTTTTATTGAATAACATTCTTAAAATTTAATCTCAAAGGCATTTTCAATGACTATTGTCATTTGAAAAAAAATTAAGAAAAGAAAAAAAAAGAACTGATATGAAATAAGGCAATAATTATGAATCCCAAAGTAACACAAATATTATGAAACAAAAAAAAGTAAGGTAGGTACCTATAGTTTTAGAGAATCTCAAAAAATGACCTACGTACCTATAAATATATGATAAGATATAAGACTTGAATTAGGTTTTCCTAATTAAATAAAACACGAAATTGGGTATAACGAGGAATTTGGATTTACAAGAGAGGTTTTTTTCTTGCCATCTGTTCCAAAAATTTCAATATTCACCGACTGATTCACATTCACCATCCATAATTCTTGACGATTATTATTCAAAGATAAACACCATTCAGCGCCAAAATTTTTTCCTAAATCATCAGTACCAAGTACTCCCCAACTGCGACAATCAATACGAGTTAATTTGTTTGCATGACACATGAAGAGCGTATTAATTGAAAAACAGACTTTTCTCTCATATGAAACATTATTAATTATATTTTGCTCGAGCGGCCGTATAATTATGCGGGACCAATTACCACATCGACTATCATACATTTCGAGAATGTTTGTGGGCATTTCTTGACTGATTCTTTTCCAAGGAAGTCCACCAATCATATAAATAATCTCATTGTCCGTCGCAATACCTGCACATTTACGAGGGTACTTTACAGCAGGAACTCTCAGCCAGCGATTTAACATTGGTTCATAAAAAGAAAACTGATAATCATCGGACGAATTTTCATACAGATAAAGCGACGAGTTGCAGGGTATAAGATCTTGCGGCATCTGCCGAGGAGGCATCAGCTCTATCCATTGCTGTCTTTTTTTTCCCGATCTATGGAAAGTAATGTTGCGACTTGAACAACCCGCTCCCTGTCCAAATTCTTTGTGTTCAGCAACAAAATACAGCGTGTTTTCTACCACTGCACTGTCATAATCCTTCAATAAATCCGTCGACATAGGGACGTTAAAATCGCTCAAATATACCCACGAGTCATTTTTGAACTCTCCAAAGAGGATCCCAGATTCATCATTAGGTTCTATGAAAAATAAGGAGCTTGATTTTTCTAATTTCAGTTCCTCATTTTCATTCTTTTGAGAATTATCGGCGGGTTTCAATAAGGCTTTCAAACAGAAATCAAGGTCACATTCATTCTGTATACAGTTTTCCATTTCCGAGACAATTTTTAACGATCGATCGCATGAGGTATGGAACGGTTTTAACAGACAAGCGATCAATTGTAGATTTTGTTTACGATTCTCTACGTCATGGACAATCCACTTCTTGCCAAAATCAAATAACTCTTCTTTATTTGTAACAAATAGTTCAGGATCTGAGAGCAGATCTTCCACAGTACTTATCAAGTGATATTGCCGCCAAACGCGAATAATATTTTGGAAAATTGCGACAAATATGTTTTTTAACAGCTTCATACAGATTCTTCCGAATTTTCAGCTCAGGAAGCACAATTATTTTCGTCAAATCTATTTCATTTATAAGTTATTTCGTAAGATATGCTGCTCGCAATGGTCAATAAAATGCGTCAATTGAAGAAACATACTTGTACGGAAAAGCGGTATCCAGTCGTCGGTGATTCGAAGAAATTTGCCGTACATGGCGTTAAGAAGTTTTAAAAAGCTTCCCTCATTTACGTACTCTTCTGGAAGACACCTAATTTCCTTTTCCGTGGAATTTCCAAAATCATCTTTAAAGAGCGCCTTGAAAAATTGTGAGTTTGAAGCCAGGATAATACGATGACAGTAAAATATTTCGCCACTATTACCAATTTTCAATGAAACGTCGCAATAATGCTGTTCCTTCCAACAAGCAGAGAGATGAGGGCCCAAAAATCTCAGATAATCCAATTCCGAGTCATCTTTAGATGAAGCACTCACTCGCATCGGGTCTGTAGCTTCACTGGACACACTGGACAACATGTTCTTGTAAGGAGAAAGAGTTATAAAAAAAATGCACTTTGAAAGTTTATCCTCATGAACTAATTTGCCACAATTTTCCTAGAAAATTACCTAACGTAATTATGTTAGAAAAAACAACAATAATAAAAATAGGCCTTACTACCACTTCAAATAGTTTTTTTTTTCTTACTTGCCGTACGTTTTCGATCGACCTGTAACTTTCAACTTTTATCTTTGTATATGATTATAGTTCATATCTCCTTCTGCCTGAAGATGATAACTTCGCTTACCGAAAGCTTGCGGTAATAACAAATAAACTAAGCCTATTTGAATTACTTAGTAGAAAAGCCTATGTTAGGTATCTTCATCATTGTTGTTTTTTCAAAATTAATCTACTATCACGGTTAGAACAATCATTTTCATCATTAGGAATGTGGCCTATGTTAATTCTTAAATTGCAACCGCAACCAGTTGGCAGGTACCTACTATACTTTCAAAATCCAACTTACAGAACGGTATTTTGGCTCTTTGTTATGTTGTAGCACACTGTCTTGAATGAACAAGCCACACACTACCTATCTGATCTGAATTTTCATTCTTTTTTCAACTTTCAATAAGATTGCAAAATAACTTTTTGACAATACTTGGAGCTTGAAGTTTGAACTTTTTTCCCTTCCCTCATTACCTAGAATATTCGTGAAACAATAAATAGTTTGAGTGAACGATCAATTGCAGAATTCAAATTCTGGACCATTGACTACACAGGTTTGTAGTCAATGTCTCGACGTAATTTTATTCCATGAGAAAAAAAAATTCAAAATGATCATCAAAAAAGGGGGACCTGAATCCAGCTTGATACACAAGTTTACTCTCATAACAATGCTCTTAAAATTAAAAATCAAAAATCAAAAATTATTTTTCTCATAAAAAGGTACGAAATACCAGGACGTAATAGAAATACGAGAAATAGAGTCTCTTCTGATGACTACAACGAGCATCAACAACAATTGAAACTCGAACATATAAGATCGCTGTTTCAGTGGATACAATAAAATAAAAATTATAAGGAGATCCAAAAACAATATTTTCATCTCATTTGAATATTACGTATTAGACGTAATTTATCTCATAGTTTTGCGAATTATTGTCGACACGTCTGTCTGTGTCCACATTTCAGTCTTCCGAAGAATCTTGTAGTCGAAGTACCGAGATCAAATAAGAAAAAAATAAGAAATGAGTCTTCAGTAGTCCGTTTATGACAATTAGCAGTCAATTAACGATAGGAAAAATCAAAAAGTTGAATGCCTAAATATTTAACGTCTCGATAGGAATATACTCGAGAGATCAATAGCTTTTTTGTTCGTTCGCATATTTAACGTCTTAAATACATAAAATAACTTTTACTTAGAATATTCGATCTCAGACGATTATTCCTAGCTTTTACAAAACATAACAGAAAAACACAAACAATGGATAGACGTGCTAAGTTACCTTAATTGAGAATTTTTAAAGAAAAGAAAGGCTACGGTTCGTATTCAAATAACGAAATAACAAAAAAAATAATAATAATGGAAATGATGCGATATAAATTACTTAATACATAAAAGAAATGGTACTCCTATCAATTGCCGTACAAATCAGTGTAATTAATCTGCATTTTCCATTTCAGATTCGAGCATCTCGTTGGGAAAATTAAACCGCCGTAGAAGGTCCGATGGTACCTCAGCAAATTCGTGGTCAACGAAAGGTACCAATCTATTACGACCGATGACCTCCAGTAGCCAGTTAAATTCAACCGCCACCGCGTGATATCTTTGCAACCAATCTGAAAAGAAAAGAAGATTACGACTTTATGATTCAAAATTTGAAGGAAAAAAAAAGAAAAGAATTTTATATACATCTTCAAGAAAGTCATCCAAATATTGAAACTAAAACCTGACATTCCACATCATCTAAATTATTCGTGAAACAATAAATTTTTTATTTCGAGTGAACAATCGACCGTAGGATCCAAAGTTTCAACGAAATTTAATCTTACGAGAAGAAGAAAGAAACTCAATAATATTTAGCTAGAAATCATTTTGATGATTTGAAACGATACCTTCGACTAACTCACAAGAAATTTCATGATATGAAATACATTTTCACCAAGTTTACAAACGATTACTGAATACTTGAAGTAAGGTCGTGGCCAAATTTTTTCTTGCACAGTTGGAAAAGTAAGAAAACGTCGACTTCAAATACGTCATTGATCAAATTCCATCAAATTATCAATTCCTTCTTATTTTACAGGCCACGATAAATAAGAACAGAGAAAAAAAAAGTAATAGAAGTAATATTTTTATCGAGTAAAATAATGAATCGCCAAAAACTGAAATCGACTGCATAGTTTTCTTACCTACCACTTTCCACTCCTCTAACAACCTACGGTACCTTTACGCGAGCTGATGACCCAGAGAGTAGTCGAATAGCTCAAAAATAAATGAAAAAAATGGTGTAGTCAGACATCTGTAAAGAGACAGAGGAGTTGGAGACAAGACTGAGGTAGATGGCTTCATTAGATGACAACAAGCATAGATCGCTAGGCATTTATTATGATATTATCGTAGACAAATCATCGAAGAACCAGTTTAATTTATTGTCACGGGAACTGCTTATAATCAATGAGTATTTTCTAAGAACTAATTAATTAACTACCTATATAAGACACTGCACAGGTCATGTTCACAAAGCATAAAAAATTTAAGTCATACCCATCAGCTTGAAATAATTTCCAAACTATGTGAATTATCCAAAAAATTTCGAAATGTTTCTGTTGACCCAAACTTACAACCTAGCGCAACGCTACCCATTGCTTCACAAACAGTTCAGAATGTGGCAAAGAGCATTTAACTGATGTCAGTTTCAATACTCGCAGAATATTAAGAGCTATAGGATAGGCATTGAAAATTTGTATACTAGATGAGGTACTAAGTTATGAATATTGTGCGCAATCAGTGTACGGTACACATCGTCGCGGTAACGAGACGTTTCAGTCGCGCGTCTTCACGTAAGTTTCTCGCGCTTCACCGCCAACTCATTGAAAATTTCTGCATGACAAATCACCTCTTTTACTCCAAAACTATGCGTCCTACGGTAAAATACGTAAGAAAGTCTTTTGTAGATAATTTTATGCCCAATAATTTTTATCTGAACAATTTTTTAGTAAACCAAGAATTGAACGAGATACATTCGAAAAACTGATTTTAATTGCAGTTTTCGAGCGCTGGGGGGTGGAGCGTACATCGGAGGGGTCCCGACTTTCACTATGTTTTTTGTCAAGTCATCGACAACATATTTACCAAGTTTCATCTCTCTTGGATTTTTTTCCTTTTTAAATGCTAATTCTCCTGGACTAATAATCGAAGTGGTTTTGCGAAGTCAATCAACAAGAAATACTTCTCTCATCGTAACCACAGCTCCGTCTCAACCCTAGCGACCGAAATCCGCGACACTCTCCATTGCATAGAATCGATCCTAACTCTTCCTCTAACATTATCACGCACCCTTCTAATCAATTCAGCCTCTCTGTCCGCCTTAAGAACAATTAGCAACGTCTCCTCTACTCGTTCCACGCACTCAGACTTTCTTTACTACCTTCTTATCCATCTCCTAAGGTTCTGTACTTTCATCCGGGTTTACCGCTAAGATGGAATCAGTGATGACAGACCGTACGGTTATGTAAGCATTACAGACATGCTCCTCGCCCTCTCACCCACAAACAAACAATGCGATAGAGATCAAATCATTACAAAATTTACTTTTTATGTTCTCCGCCATACTCTCCATATTTTCATCATCGTCGGAAATAATAACTATATGATGATGCCCAGGATATGCGTCCATTTCGTTCAAGGTATTTACGACTACAGCACCGGTTTTCCTGGCTATTTCCTGCGCATTAAGAAAACAATTTTTTATACTTAGAAAGCCACGCAAGATCATCAAACACGAGAAAGAAAAAAACACACTTGAAGTTGCACTAAAGTACACCCTTGAGGTATTGGCTGCTCGAACAGAAGACAGTAGTCTCTTAGCCAGGATAGCGGAGACGGAGTTAAACCTTTGGCCACGTTGTACGCTCGCAGAGGTCCAGATTCATTGGAAGAATCTAGAGGTACGAAATTTTCCTGTAAAAAAATTCATCAAGGTTTATTTTTCAAGATAGTTTTAGCGAATTAAGGAAATTGCAATGAATCTCACCTCGTTTACAATACGTCCGCAGCGTAAGCACTCTTCTACCCAGGAAATGGAAACGATGAAGATATTGTTGACTATCGCTTGCAAATATTTGAACGTTCTACTCGCACGATTTTCGTAATCTGTTTTGACAATTAGATGCGTACTCTCGTCAGTCAACTTATCTTGCATGATGACCGGAAACTTTTCGCAGAATGCTTTTGTTAATCGGAAATCAATTTCTTTCAAGCCACTAGTGAAGAAACAAATAACTTTTTCTTCGATTTCTGTTTTCATATTGGAGAAATCCAAACTTCGCGAGGAACACGGTTTACTCAAGGAGAATGACGCGGGTATGATATTTATTGAAGAGCTGTTTTCGTCCATTGTTTTTGAAACCGAGTGGCGGTCACTTATGCCGGCGATTTTTGATATTAAGTAATCGTTCGAATCGAATAGAAGATGACTCTTGTCGTCGTGCGTGGATATACTATCGCTGACTTTTGCACCTTGATTTGGTGTTCCAGCATTCTCAATATTTCTGAAAAAAAAAATCAATTAAAATAGGAAAAATCTTGTAGCAGAGCCAAAAAAAAAATGATCATAATAGACGACGTCAATAATTTCCTCTTCTATCCTTATCTGACATTCTGTATTTAAAATGGCTTCTTGTTTCACTTCACTTGCTATAATCCACCACCTCCTCGCCAATCCTCTTTCACCTTTTGGGTTTGTCGGCCTATGGCTCGCATGAGTGTCGCTGCACTGTCTACTCTCTTCTCACCTTAGGCTATGTATCCTTCCTGAAGAGTTCGGTGGCGTCTATCGCGGCTGTTGTACAGCACCCAATTTCTAAGCTGTTTATCGCCTCCTCACCGATAGGGCACTTCTACAAAATTTGGTCTAGGATAGACCTCGGTATAGTCTTCATTTCTTACTCTACAGAATTTTAGCTAGCATGACAAACACATGAAGGTAACTTACTCTTTTTGGGAACACATAGGTGTACCGGCTACGAAATCCACATCCTCATCATCGGATTTTGGTGTCTGAAACAATGGAATCAAAAATAAGAATAACTATATTTTCAACTAGAAATTACCGGGTCGAAAATTCGTGTTCTCACCTCAGGTGATTTGCTAATCATCACATTGTCCCCCTCTTTGAACATTTCGACGTCATCTTGTACTTGAATCACGCTGTCAGGAATAAAATCGGGATCCATAGTAGATATTTCTTCAACATTTCTATCGCTCTGAGTATTACTATTCGAGTTCGCTCTACTTGTTCCTCGGTTCTCTTCATTGAATTCCGCAAATTCCATTTCTTTAGACGGACTAGAAAGGTCACTTCGTTTTCCATCCGTCTTATTCGACTGAGTACTAGCGGGTAATGAGTTTTCAGCCGCAGTCATTTTAATTTTGGCGCAAAATGGAACAATATCATCATTTGTGCATGAGATGATATCCTTCGAGTATGACTCCTCGTCATTCAACATCGGAGATCCAACGCTATCACTGTTCGAATACAGTTTCCCGTCATTTTGAAAATTCAACCTGACACTCAACCTACGTTTATCCGAAGTTAGTTCCACAGACGAAGGTGTTTTTTTCTCCGAACTAGGTAGTATAGAGATACTCGATATATCCACGGGACTGGAATTTGCACCGACGCCGCTGAAGGGTGTTCTGAGAGTATCGTGCAGTACACTTCGACAAGCAAATTCCACTTCTCCTCGTTTTTTTTCGCTAGTTGTAACAGAAGATACGGTCGTGTATTTGGCGCGAGAATAACTATCCAATAACGAAGGTTCGGGCGTTTTGATATTCGGCGAAATCCGATTCTTCGGTCTGATTTCTGACTGAGCGGGGGTGTCGTATACGCTTGAGAGGGGGTTAGATTTTTGAAATAGATGCGGAAATTCTTGCGCGAGTAAAGCAACGTGTAGATCTGAAGTTGTTTGGCAAGCAACCTCTCTTGTGGTCGATGAATTCGGGACGGTTGATGCATTATTGATATCGGACTCGATCGAAATGGTTGACATATTCCTGGAAAAGGAAAATCAAGAGAAAGATTATTAGAAAAAGCAGACTAATAAGCAGAAATTCTGATGAAAGAGGGTGAAAAGATACATGACGAAAGAAAGAAGAAAAATTAGAGGGCATCAGCAACTTCCAATCATCTGTCATGAGTTACTTCTATGTTAAAATTTGTCCTGAAAGTTCCCTTTCTCTATGTCACTATCGTAATTTTTTATAAACCAAAGACCAATTTCTGTTGGTTCTTCCTCCATAAGAATTTGATTCAAAAATCTCCTCTGAAGATATCACACTCAACATGGGACCTCTTCCCGGAAAAAACGTCCACCATCCGCCTTCTGGTCGGCAGGCAAACCTCAGAGGTCGACAATTTTCAAGTCCCCTCTTATCACATATACTAGTATAAAGCTAGTGTAACACGAGGAAGAGTCCTAGTCTCATTCAAGTTTATAGTTAGGCATTGGCATATTATAATACTACATAGAAATATTATATTTTCAAGTCCCCTGCTATCATAGCTTGGAGGTCGGTGTTTATGGCCTGATGAGAGTAGTTCTTTCAAGTAACTGGATATGCAATGCTTCACACACCCAATGGCTCAGCCCCTTCAGTGAGCCAGATATGCAATGCTTGAAACATCATGAGACTCAGGCCTTTCCAAAATACCCTATAAACTTCCCTCATTCAACTCCGTTAGAGAACACGTGAATCTTTCAAGTCCAATATCTATCGCCTTCCAAGTACTTGAGTACATTGATGACATCACGCCCGCGTCTCCTATTTGTATTAACAGAAAACCTGTTTTATTAAGGTGAATAGGATCCTCATAATTATTACAAGCCATAATATTATTTAGATTTTGGGTTACTGAGGCACGTAACAGATATCGAATTAAAGATGAGCAAAGGCAATAGAGATACTGTTTACGCAGCAAAAGATTAGCGCAACCGGTTTCAAAGACGCTGGGTGATCATCGACGGGCAAAATCTACATAACCGGTTTTATTGGAGGGATCTTTCCGACCTCGGGACTTGGAAAATATTTTCTGTTTTTCTCCTATCGCCTATAGCTCGGAGGCAGTGTTGCCAAAAATCTGTATCCCCCATGTTTTCTAAGCCTAAAAACAGATTTCTACAGAGTTTTACCAATTCAACAATAACAATCAGGAGAAAAATATCTATCACACTGGTAACTAAGGTACTTTTCTCTTAACTGACTCACAGTAAAGAAGACGTATTGCTATATCAATACAAGGTATAATGATCAGGAGAAAAGTATCTCTCACTAGTGTGACTAAGGTACTTTTCCGTTGAGCACAAGAAATCTGTATTTTACGCAAAATTTGTAGAAAAATCCAGAACCAGAAATCCAAAGGTCTGGCAGGGCAGCGTCTGGCAGCACTGCTTAGAGGATGAAATTTTTCCAAGGGGTTTTAGAGTAAAGATGGGCAAAACCGGTACTGAAACCGGTGATACCGGTTCTCTTAAGGCATGGCCGCCTTGAAGGAAGGCCGGAACATGCAGATCTGGCAACAGCTAAGTAGGCCGACCGTTTACATGTAAATTAATGCAAAATTTTGCAAATTGAGTTTAATACATTATCTGATAGAGAATTTGATGGCCTACAATTTTTGTTCTCTTCAATTTTTCACCAAATTCAACGGGTACTTACTGATTCTCAAAAAACCACTTTCTCCCCATAAGAGTACATGTAAAAGTCGGCCTACTCTTACAGCGTTGCCGTTATGTGCATGTTCCGGCCTTCCTTCGAGGCGGCCATGCTTAAGGGCAAAACCCGTAAAATACCGGTTCTTAGAGGACTGGTTTTAAAACCGAGTATTCTTATGAAATACCGGTATTTTTTGGTACTAGGTATCAATTTTCAATATTTTTATAATTTTTTTCATCTTTTTTCCATTTTTTTCAATTCTTGAGTCATCAAATCTCAATCAGCTCATCAAAATTGATCAAATTCTTTGTTGAAAATTAACCTAAGGTTTTATAGTCTTAACACTTTTCCAGGAAAAAGAAGGAAGAATGCGTTTTGAAAGTCTAAAAAATGACAGAATGCCTGAAACGTCAAATTGGGTATTACGCGAGTTTAGAACTTACAGGTATTGGCATCCTTTTTTTTTTTTACTTTCAGAGTTGTTCTTGAAAAAAAAAAATCAAAACCAGTTAAAAACCGGTGTACCAGTTTTTTCTACTTTTAGTTCTGCTTACACCAGTACTCAAATTTTTCAAGTACCGGTGCACCGGTATTTCAGAAAAACGGGTTTTTTCCCATCTCTAGTTTAGTGGTTGAAATTTTTCCAAGTTCTTCTCCTTTCACCTATAGCTTGGACTATCACCTATAGCTTGAAGGTCAAAATCCTTCCAAGTCACCCATTTATCACCTATAGGTTGGTCAAAATCCTATCACAATATACTAGTACATAGTACATATAAAGCACGTACACTACAAGAGAGTCCTAGCCTAGATCAAGTCCAATATATTTTTCTCAGATATTAAAGTCCATAGATCTGACAGGCAGTGATGGGTAATAACCGGTATTTTTCATTAACCGGTTAACCAATTTTGTGAAATTGTAATAACCGGTTAACCGGTTATTTTAACAAAAATTAACCAATCCGGTTAAATGGCGCCAAACTCCTCCATTTTTTTCATATTCCATAGAAAATAATAATAGACACTATTTATTACGTGCGGTGGTAAAATTAAAGAACTGCACTTGGTGCCACCAGTTATTCATATATCAGTACCTGGTTAAATACTTGGTTAATTTTCAAGAGCAATTAACCGGTTAATCAGGTTTTTTAAAAGGGTAAATAACCGGTTTAACCGGTCATGTAACCGGTTAAGCCCATCACTACTGACAGCACTGATAGCCTGATTGAAATAGCTCCTCAAGTAATTAGATATGCAAC
The DNA here is from genome assembly GCA_035079395.1 of Aspidiotus destructor. Lineage (NCBI taxonomy): Eukaryota > Metazoa > Arthropoda > Insecta > Hemiptera > Diaspididae > Aspidiotus > Aspidiotus destructor. Next base: position 9,856,663 of record JAVHKZ010000002.1, on the reverse strand, counting down.
ACTCCATGCAGCAATTGGCCCAGCCCTTTCAATGAGACAGATATACAACGTTTCAAACACCATAAGATTTGTAAGACAGGTTCCCTGCCTCCTCTCATTCAACTCTCTTGGAGAACCCGTGAGTTTTTCCTCTTGCAAATCAATTGACCAAGCTTGAACCGAGTTAATGGTGAGAAGCAGAATCTCAACTCTGGGTCTTTCTCTACAGAAATCTTCAATTCCCTCCCTTCTGTAGACAATCAGAACTCAGAACTCAAAATTTTTCAAATTCCAAAGATTGGGTCAAAGCTATAGATGACGTCATCAAGACCGGACGCGGATGTTTTCTAAGGATGTGATCCGGGTAATTTAAAATTAGCCTAAACAGTCAAAAATGCTTCTTCGACTTAGCGTATGTGTGTATTTAGGCCAATACTCCATCCAGTGATAGCTTAGCCTAAGGTTTTGTAAATAGAGGTTTATAAGTCAACATTGTCTCATTTTTCCTCTTTCAAGGTTCATAGCTCGGACCTCTTTCAAGTCTCCTGTATGAAAGCTTGCACAAGTCACTATCCTCTAGGTAAGGTCAAGATCATTGATGCCGTCATAGAGGTCAAACACGTATGTTTTATAGGGATACCCTTTACCAACAAGACAGACAGAAAACATGAGATACAAACAAAGATGAAATAAGAAAGAGGCACGCGATAAACTAATGAAGGTCTGGAAGAACTTCCTACCCACTACAACTACTGATATACACAGAGAGCGTAGATCAACAAGAAACCATTGAAAACAAAAGTTTTGAAAATATACTCACATAGCTTCATTCCGATCAATATCCGGACATTCATCGTTCTTAATCGAACTTTGAATACCTTCACGGACGTCTTTACACCTCTTGGAGACAGATGGAGACTTGGACTTTTCTATCAACAACGATTGAGGACTTTTCACGCCAAAATTTCTCTTCAAACCGACAAGTAGTTTTTCATTTTGATTGCTGATAGAACGTCTCAACTTTTCGCACTTCTGCTTGACTGTATCTTCTGCAGTCATGGTTTCGTATTCGACAATCTTTTCTTGAGTAGTATTGGATTTTCTTTCAACACTTGTGCGCGGAGAGTTCGCGCAATTCAATTTCAACGTTTCATCATTTTCGTCATTTCGAGGTGTACTCTTTTCGTCAGTTTTTCCATTCTGCCCTTTCATTTGGATGGGAGTGCTAGAATTCGCAAAACCATCATCGAATTTACCCTCGAAATGAGTAGGAGAGGGCGATACAATCATTGATTCAGTACTAGGCTTGGTGACTGGGGTCGGATAACGAAATTGCACGCGTTCCATTGAAGGTGTTGATACACCATCAGATGCAATATAATCTTCTGTTGCTGGTGATTTTGGTACGGTAACTACTGGACATGCATCAGTATTTGCGATTTCTTTTTCTGGAGATTTTTGTGGAAAATTTGCAGGGCCTTCATCAATATTAGTAATGGTACTTGGGAGCGATGATACTGGCTTGGGACTACTTTTTATTGACTCGTCTTCGTCATGCTCATCATCATGAGGGGAATTTTTAACGTCGACCACTGATTTAGGACTTCCTTTTGGTGATAATAGAGCAACATCGCGCGATAACTTCTGATCGACCGTGGTTTCATCAGGAATAGGTACATCTCCGGGTTCTTTGACCATCGAATGAGACAGTGATAATGATTCATCTTTTTTGGTAGAGACCAACTTATCAGCCTCAGAGCTTGAAACTTCACTTTCAATCGACTCTGGTTGGCTTTGTTTTTCTTTTTGCAACTTTTTCTCTTCCAGTAATGTCAATAATACATTCTTCTTCTTTCGTTCTTTCAGCGACTTGAATAATTTTTGCTTTTTTCGAGTCTGCCTATCATGCCGTTCCCACAATCTGGTGTCTACAACGTCTTCCATTTCGTAATCCGACGCGATTGCGTCTAAATTTTCCTTTTCGGTCTCATTCTTGGCGGGATCAATGTCGTCGTTTCCTGCGTTTTTTCCTGAGTTATCGTGAAGCGGAATTTCAGCCGCTTCGGAAAGGCTGACTCGTTTTCTCAAATTCTCTCTCAACGCTGGTTTTTCGACGTCAGGTTTTCTTTGTTGACTCTTCCTGGTAGATGCGCGATCCACTTCCGGAACATCACTTTGTTTCTCTAAGTTTTCTTCGATCAACTTTTCATTCAGATCACTCTCAAGGATGTTTTCAGGTCGTTCGTTCGACTTCACACTTCTTCGTTTTCCGCGAGTCTCCGAAAGAGTTTTGGCAGGTTGAGAACTTTTTTCTGGTTCCAAATCTCCGTTTTGACGAGTGCGACCATATCTCCTCGATGAACGTCTACTAGCCTGGGAAATATTTTCTTCATTCGTTCGTTTTCCTTTCGACGAAGTGTCTTCATCTACAACATTCGTAGAGCCTAGTTTAGCGCAAATATTTATATAGTGCTTTTGCACAGAATTAAATTTATCATAACTCTGATCGGCGCAGCTTTGTTCAAAACCGATAAACGTACCTTTCAGTCCAGAGTCGGATGCGCTTTCGCAGGATTCTTCGGAGACCTTTTGACGTTTTTTAGTCGAGGAAATGTAAGCGGTAATTTTATTCGCACCGTTAGAATTTTCTTTCGCATCTAGTTTAATCTTCTTTAGAGCGGGACTCGCAAAATTCGAAGGATCACCTCGTTCTTTCTGTTGTGGTATCTCATCATTTGATAATTGTTTGTCGAGTTCTAAGCACGAACTTTTGCGTTTTGCTCTCTTACTGTAGGTCTTCAAATTTCTATCATATTTATTCGTCTTATCCAGAATAGAATCTTGCTCTTCAAGGTAACTATGGACAATTTTCTCACATTTTTCAGTTTTATCTTGCAAACATAGAAACAGAGTTTCAGAATCGCATTCTGGTGGTGGTGCAGCTGGCGAGTCAGTTTCTTTACTCAGGAGAAGTTTACGTTTGGTATTGCTCGATTTCTCGGTTTTCGCCAGAATTCGTTTACTGGTTGACTTTTTCACGGAGGTAGAGACTCGAGGAGTTTTGAAAACTAAATTTTTTGGTCGGTAAGAATTTGAATGGGCCCTCGAATCCATACTTGAAGGATTAATTAGAAACCGCACGAGATTGAAAATCCTGAAAAATAAATAGATAGATAATTGAGAAAAGTTTTCAAAGTAAGCTTCACGCCCAGTGAACGATTGTTATCCTCCTGAAGCCCAGGGAAAAAAGGAAACTACCCTTTAGACACCTATTTGCAACTCTGTTGATTTCTTTCTTCCCGTTTTTTCCTCAAATGAAGCACTTTGGATCCCCGGGCTTCATTAGGGAGAAACTCTTCATTCGATTTCTACTAGAAGCCATGTTTTCCCTTTTGAATCCCTGAAGCTCTTTGCATTTGAGGGCTTCAAGTGGGAACAATGTTCACCAGGCAATTTGTAACTTTGAAGAAAAAGTTTTACTTACACTGATTCTGCATTATAATGCTCTTTCATTTTGATGATTTCATCGAGAAGAAATGAGAAATTGCGATCAAATGTAGAACTTACATCATGACCAGTCTCAGTGCATTGTGAACAGGATGTTATTTTTGTTGAGCATTTACTACAGAATTTATGTTGACAAGCAAATTCGATGATATCAGATTCAAGAGCACTGCAACTGAAATTTTAAATTCAATATTAAAATCTTATTAGGGGAATGATGAACAAGAGTGAGTGAGGTACGACTTCTACAACAAAAATCCTAGAGGAATTTTTATCTGGAAAAATTATCAGCAGAGCCTTCAAGCAGATACAGTGGAGAACATTTCAGAGGCATTTATAAAAATTTTGGACTTGAACCCCAGGCTCTGCTTATCAGCTCAAAATTTTCCCTGCATCTTCCTTCTCTCAAGGCCTATTATTGATTCTGACCAAAAACAATTAAATTAGTTCTAAGTTCATATTTTTTTGAAAAACTTTTCTGTCAAACATTGACAGAAGGGAAGAATAGCGGCCAACATACAAAAGAGAAGAAAAATTATACAAAATCTCGAGAAAATGGACTTTCATTATATTATTTTTTCGTGACCAAATGAACACCAAAAAAAAAAGAAGACAAAAAGCGAATTTCAGGACCATTCTACAAGACAGAGCAACAGAAGATTTTCTCTCATCACCAATCTCAACTCTCACTTCTCTTTGAATTTCAAATATTTCAAATGTTGAAAAATGGAATCACAATTCAGTTTTACTTCTTAATATACAAACTTACCATTCATCGCATTTGAGAGCATTTTGAAAAGCATTGTGCAGGTTTGGAAGATAGTTGTGTTTTTTCTCAGATTCTATTTTGCTGGTAACTGCCTGAAAAATAATAAATAATAGTGCGCATAAGTACAAACATTTGATTTCATAGTGGTTTGTTGTATTTATAATGATAGCATAAAAATTAATACGCCATAGTTGATTTATTGAAAGTAGAAACCAGTATGTCCTTCCTATCTCATTACTCCGTCATCTTGGCTGAACCATTAGTCACTTATGAGTTGTAAAAATTTTCACAATTAAAAATGTTCAGACTTTTTGCCAGAACATGTCATTGTGATGATCAACAATGGTACCTAATTCAAACCACTAACCAGACATCTACAAAGGTTGCAAACAGCGAGCCTGATCTGTTCAACAGTAATGGTACTGCTGCCAAAATTGTTGGAATTATCAAAATTATGGCTGCATGTGGAAGAAAAATAAGAAGATTTTCTGGCACAGCCAAATAAATGAAGATTGTGTTTCACTTTTATATGTCTAGCATCCGCTTGTTCTGCAGCCTATGTATATTTTAATGCGCATGCGGGTTGCGTTCTGTTCAATATCAAACCGAGCACCCCTTTTTCAAACACTTCACTCTGTCACTGTCAGGTCCGAATCGACAAGAACCCGCGTAAAAGATATTCTGATTTACTAATATGAAACAGGATGAGAATGTGCGACACTAGCGCTGCCGCTGGTTGTATGACTGAATTTCCTTCCGAAGGCATGACGTGACTCATGAACGTCTTGTTGTTACGTCGGTATTTGATCCCAATGCCGAAAAAATTTTTATCAATTGCACGAAGTTGTGATTGTTTTCTCTCATCAATGAACAATCTTTCTTCAGTAAATCTGGTAGGAGCACGATAGAATAACGTTCAGAACTCAGTCGAAGTTTCCTCAATCTTCTTCAGCAAATAGCCGATTCGGTCCGATTCAAACGAAATTTCATTATGACGGAGCAAATTCAGAAGACCGTACAGGGCGAGTTAGACGTCTTGAAGAAGTACGAAAAGGAATTCAAAATGTTACAGCAACAGAGAACGATGTTAAATGGCCAGCTAAACGAGAATGAAGTCGTGAAAACGGAGTTGGATTTCATCAAAGGTAATGAAGAGGTCTATAAGATGATAGGTAAAGTACTCATCAAACAAGATCTTGTCGAAGCCAAACAAAATGTAGCCAAACGAATGGAATACATTAAAAGCGAAATCAAGCGAACCGATAACGCCCTCACAGTCACTGAAATGAAGTTGGACGAATGTCGTGAGAAATTAGCTAAGCTACAGCAAGAACTGCACCAAGCGCAAATTGCCAGCGGAGTTAAAAAATAATTCATCCAGATACATAAGATGGGCTTCGGATCCTCAAATCGGACGACCCGGTCAAATATTTGTGTGATATTTTTTTTTTTCTAAATTTAATATCTATGTATAACTCGAAACTACTCAATTTGTAAGTAAAATGTATCTAACATTCTAAGAGTAAATGTTCTACAATCTCGTTCTCAGCCTAAAGTTTATTTCGTGGGTGCGAATTTTTTGATTCAGTATTCTTCATGAACGTAAAGCAGGTGCTTTATAATCGAAATAAATACTATTGTTGATAGTAGTAACCCGCTGCTATTTACAGCCATTCAAATGAAAGACCGTAAAAAGTTTGTTAATGATTGCAATTGACTTCACGATGAATATCGATAAAATTCGTTTGAAATTCTGGAATTGATCAAGCTTACGATGGCTCCAACGCTTTCCGTAACTTGAAGATTATAAAAAACAACATACGAAAAAATAACAAGAATATCCTTCCAAACTTTTGATCGATTGAAAAATCAGACGAAAACTAGTTCAGAAGTTGGTGAAGACGTATCATGAATTACGGATGAAAAATATTTAAAGCCGGTTCTGAGGTTTCATTGAAAATCTAACCTGCAGCGAGGCTGGTACTGAGATGATTATGATTTACGAATAAAGAATTCACAAACCTAATTTCTAAACCTCATTCGAAGCCGGCTTCGAGATACTATTACAAAGCTAACCTGCAGCCAAGTCGCTTCTAATTCTGATAACTCAATATTAATCTTACGACTGATGAATCTGACAGATTGTACCAGACTACAGGGTGACTAGATTCTTCCAACAACAGAAGAGTATTTGATCATAAACGTATCTAATTAGTTTTCAGCTTCAAAAAAAAAAAAAAAGAGTAACAGAGAGAACGAAACACTTGAAAAAGAGTATAAAGAATAGACCGAATAGAATATTTTTTCGCGATTTAAAAAAAAGAGAAAGTATTCTTTTCAGTGGCTTCAAAAGAGTATATCTGGTAGTCATGCGACTAATAGATTCTTTCGAGATTACTAACCAGAATTTGCGAATATAACGTATTTTGAAGGATCAAGGGATGGTATTTCGCATCTTCTGGAGCATCCTCAGCCGGACAATTCGTCGAAATCGGTTCATCCATTTGAACATCCTGCACGTAAAAGTGAAGTAGTATTATCATTACAAGATCAATACCAGTGACTGGAGCTGATGGTACGTAACCTTACCACAGTAAACGTCAAGATAACATGGAATTTTCTTACGAAGATTTATCAGTCAAACTACATCCACGAAACATCCTTTGGCTATAATGATCGAAAGCAATTCCTGGAATCCTGGCAATAGAACAGACTGAAGAGTAGAGACTTTTAGAGAGAAGAAAATATACATCACGTTTGTTTTACAATCATAAGCTCATTATTATCGATACGATCGTGCACGTAATTTTTGGCGCCAATCTACTGATAAAAATTAGTAATTCCTCCCCGCCAGCTCCTCAACAACAGCTGACAGTCGTCACCTTCGTCACGCTCACGAAACGATAATCGGCGTAGCCGTAGCCTTTAAATTTTGCGAGCATTGAATGAATCATTGGATTTTGAAATTCTATTTCAGTTCAGAAGAACATGAATTTAACGTGGAGCTCTTGTTTATAGTACACTAGAAAAGACAAGTAGACACACTGCATACGTTGATCCTCAACGAAATCTGGTTGCCGAAATTGACTCTTCATGTAACCGCCAGTCGCGCCAGCGTCGTAGCAGTAGGGTAATTTTTCCGCCAATTTACATTGTCTCTTATGGAGAATTTGTATTCTTTTCTCTTCTATATCAAATTTCTTGAAAATTACGGCTTTAACGAAGAAAAAGGTAGTTACAAGAATTGAAGTACATCGAATTTCAAACATTTCGACCCTCAGTTTGTTCTAATTGAACCAATATTCATCGAGAAAAAGGTGTCGGAATTATTATTCCTGTTCTGTTATCAGTTATCGTAAATCTTTTCTCATCCTAATTATACATCATTTCATTAGAGCTGTGAACTTGTGATTCAGGTTTCATTTATATTGCGGTTGGCTCAGTTTGAAAATGTAAGTAAAGAAAATTCAACTTTCTTTTTGCTTGAGAAACAAGCGCTACAAATTGATGCATCCCAATGCGTGATTCTGAGTTCATAATTCAATATTTTTCTAGACGTATCCAGCTGTTTGAAAGTCAATCTGAAAGAAAGCTGTAGCTATTATTTGAAGTAATTTACTATGCTTTGTTAACATGCCTTACACTTGCTGGGTACCAAAATGCCGCACTGGCTATCGCAGTCGTAAGCAGAACGAGAATGACAATGAAAATAAAGTGAAATTATCATTGTTCAAAGCTCCTAAGGTACGTAGAAAGAACTTCTTATCGTAGAAAAATGTGATTGAATATCCTATTATAGAGGAAAATGATTATGTTCATAGGATGCAGAGGCCCTGCGTAAATGGCAAAATGCCATTCCACGATCTGATCGTTCTTTGACGTCAAAGGATTGGATTTGTGAACTACATTTTTACAAATCTTGTATCGAAAGATTCCACGATAAGGGGAAGACTGTGAAGAGAGAGCGGCCAGTACTGCTGCCCAATGCATTACCGTCCATTTTTCCAAACTGCCCAACTTATTTGACAAAGAAAGAGGCACCCACAAGGTAACCTTGATTGCCTTTGTCTTCTGTGCCTAGATGTACTGTATAGTTCAGATTTCAGATTCAGAATCAGAATGACATTTGTAATTATTCGAGCAATTTATCCGTGGTTTCTTGAGTTAATAATTAAAAAGTGAAGACGGCTTTAGGCGCATCCTTGTCAACAAACTTCTTGTTGATCAGAAGATGACGCTTGGGCGTCAAAACGTCATCTTTTCTTAATGTAATCAAAAAGAAAGTGGTGCGTAGTACCTCTTTCTTTTCTCAATTACGTTTGTAATGATTATCACAAAAATTTATTCTAGGAATACCCGCACTCGTTCTACTATCATTACTTCAACGAAGAGTCGTAGAACCTGCAAACCATCAGTCTGCACTGAGTCAGTAATCGCAGATGAAGCTCAATCCTCATTAGCAGGCAGTGGTACCTTAGAAACTGAATCTTCTACATCAGATAAGGTTCCATCTACATTGGAAGGCGGTAGCACCTTGAGTTCAACAGAAAAAAAGCCAACCGAAGAATCTGAAGTGTTTTCATTCGAAGTTTTGAAAAATGAATCCTTCAATAGAGAATCTTGGATAATGGTCGACCTAAAAACTGTTATTCGTTATCTTTTGTGGTCTCAAGATGAAATTCAATGTCGAAGATATATCGAGGTGGATAGCGATCTTTCTGTGAAGGTAGTTTTTTTTTGTGTACATATAACTAGTTCGGAATCTCAGCGAGTAAATGAGAATGAAATGTCTCAGGTTGTTTTTGGACAAAAACGCACAGGATTTGTGAACTATGAGAAGATAGAAAATCGAGCCAAACTAGAAGACTTGATGAAAATATTTGAAGAAGTAAACATCTGCGATTCTGCCATCACAAACAAGTGGGTGATCAAAATTTTGGAGATGAATATTTTGTAATGTCTTGGACTATTTTGGTCTTGTAATAATGTGCATTAATATGCAACTTATATTTCAGCTTTTGTAAATGTAGAGGTTTTTCAAAAGGTCAGAAGTATTGCGGATCCTGTAAAGCTCGTCGTGAACAACAACCTACCCTGGAAAGAGTTCGTCGCTCCAATAAAAACATAAAACGTCGGATGCATACGTTGAATTTGAAGGTATTGATCTAGTATTTAGGCCTACATAAAAATTATGTGGTACCATTTTTTTTATTCAATTTTTATAATGTGATATAACTTTCTTACATTTAAGTAAGGTTTCAAAAACTCAACTCAATGACAGCGTCATATCATGATAACAACGTTGGTTTTTCTTCAGCTCAATCATAAAGAGTCGTGCAATACTGAATGTTAAAAACTGTTTATTCATTTTTTGTCTCTAAAACACAGTCGATTGCAATGTTCAATTGGAACCTATTTATTTAAATGTATGAAATTTGATGTGCTAAAATTCTTATAATTTTCAGTCATAGTTTTCAAGAAATTTGATTTTGAAGAGAAAAGATTTTCAGTTCTGTCAATTATGACTGGGTTATAGACAGGGCCATGATTTTTTTTTTTTTTCAAATTTGAAGAGTTGTTTTCCTTTTAGATGCTCAAAATTTTTCAATATTTTTAAGGTAACATGAGTTGAATCTTTCAAGCGATCACGCACTTTCTGCTAGTAAATGTGGTATTGTAATGCCGTCTTATTTTCATTCTTCTTGCGTTAGAATGTTCACAAAAATTGGAAAATGAATTGGTCCACTTTAAATGAAAAAAAGAATATCAAGTCACTGCCTAAATCCTAATCACTGGCTGTCTTTCAACATGAATTCTAATTAACCAGGGTGAAGAATATTCACAATTTTCTGTGATACACTCTTACTAACGTATATTCTCATGTCAGGCACATCATTTTATTGATTTTTACTAGCGTAAGTTCACTTGTCATGTGGTACATCATTTTATTGATAATTACTAGCATAAGTTCTCTTGTCATCAGGTCCATTACTTTATTGATTTTTACTGGCCTAGGTTTTCTTGTTAGGTACATCATTTTATTTATTTTTGCCTCAGTTCTTGCAACAGGAACATTCTTTCATTGAAAAGTGAGACAACAATTTTTTACATTGTACTTTTTTGTTGAGAAAGGTTTTCATTTTATGATTTTTTCAGTAATTGAAATTACTTCTTCAGTTTTAATACTTCGAGTATGTTCTCATTTATTTGCATGATTTTGTGCATTTAAAAATTTGTGTGGCCTAGAGCCAATAATTGAAATTAATGGAGTAAATATAGTACTTTCAGAATAAATTAATAATAAGTATGTATAACGATTAAACTGCGATCATGTATGAATAAAACATGAAATTTTTATTACAAATTAGAACCTATAGACTGTTGTAATCATTATGAGTCAATTTATTTTTTAATTTTGCCACCCACAAATCAAAACCAAGTGAAAAGAAGAAGGAAGAGAACTAGACGTTTTGTAGTACGTAATTTACATCATGAAAGGAAAATATTGAGGTGATAATAAAGAAAAATACAAAATCCAGAAACCAGCAAGCTTGACAAAAATGAAAGCTCGATGAATTGTAAAAATTACTCATTGTGATGTACCAGTAGTAAACATGAAATAGGAAATTCCTCTGATGATGTAGGTTGTTACCTACAAAACGTCAGGTTTTTTCCGTTGTTCTTTTTCCCGTTCTGTTTTGATTTTTGGTCGGCAGTGCTGTAAACTTGGAGCAATAAAGAATAATTTTCCGTTCAGTCAAAGCTTTTTACTTTCATTTTCAGTCACCCTGAAAGCCTCATCAAAATTCTTCTTCTCTAACCATGTGCACAAAAAGTTCCTTTATCTTCCAGTACAATAATCTCCAAATCATGTTGTTGTCCTTCTGATTTACTAGAAATAATTGATGAAATGACAACGCAATGCGAGGTGCTTTTCTTTTTTTTTTTTTTGATCACAACTTGCGTTCCTTCTGATATGATATGACCTATGTACAGCAGTGCCCTACCACCTATTCTTAGGTACTCTGGAGCAATAATTTGAGAGTATTGCATTGGATTTGTTGCAATATTTTTCACTTTTGATGCTTCTACAGTAATAATGCAGACTTCACTATTTCCCCAAGTAGTGAATGAAATATTGGTTATCGGTTGCGTTTGTTTTGGAACTGTTTGAAATTATGAATCTTTGGGAATGTCTGCCAAGTTCATATAATTTCAGATTAAAAGTTTAAAACAACGACTCATGGACACACAACGTAGATGCGCCCAACTTGAGGAGGAAACGGTCCTCAAAAAAATTGAAGACCTTCATTTGGAAGAGAATTTAAAGGAAAATATAAGAAATTGTATTCAGCGAGCCAAGGCGGCTTCGAAAAAAGGCATTCGCTACAGCAGAAAATGGCTGTACAAATGTATTTTATTGAAAATCAAGAGCACTAAGGCATATCATCACATGATGAACCATAATATCATGCCTTTGCCTCATCCAGAAACAATTCGCCGGTACCTGAGAAAATTGAAACCATCCTATGGTTTTCAACTTGGTGTTTTTGAAACTTTGAAAGCAAAAGCAACTGTTACTAGTAATTTTGAAAAAGAAGGTAATTGCGTTGTTTTATTCCTCTGTGTTTGTACTCCACCAGATGACGTAAACCTATACATCTGCATATTGAAAATGATTATCAAAGATGAAATAATTAGTGTCTCCATATATGTGAAATCTTTAATGAAATTACTCCCTACATCACAGGTTGTTTATTGGTTGACAAAATGTCGCTTCGTGAAACCTACAACTTTAATCAAAACACGTTTGAAGTGTTGGGTTTTACTGATTTGGGTGAACATACACCAGAAAACCAGAAAACGAAGCTTGGGGATCACGCGCTGGTATTGATGTATCAGCCTTATTCGGGAGCATGGATACAGCCCATTGGCTGTTTTCTGAGTCGTGGCGCTGCACCAAGCAAGGTCCTCTACGAAATATTGTTAGAAGCCATTATTATGTTGGAGTATAGTGGCTTCAGAGTCAACAATATCACCTCGGACGGTGCTCAACCAAACCGTGGCATGTGGACTTGTTTTGGGATCACAGTGGAAAATGGCACAGATGTTCCAACTATAAGTTGCGAGCATCCCTGTGATTCAGGAAGAAAGTTGTGGTTTGTCAGTGACTTTCCCCTTTTAATAAAAAACGTTCGAAACTGGATCACAGAAACAAAGAGAGTGTTTAAGGTATAATACTCTTTTTTTGAAAAATTACTGCATAAAATTGTAGTTTGAAGTATTTAGAAACAAAGAGAGTATTTAAGGTACCATACCCTTTTTTTTTTTTGAAAAATTACTGCATAAAATTGTAGTTTGAAGTATTTAGAAACAAAGAGAGTATTTAAGGTACCATACTTTTTTTTTGAAACAATTACTGCATGAAATTGTAGTTTGAAGTATTTTAGTGAAGTGCATCGGGTCGGTATTTCTAATTTTTAATCAAAATTCTCGCAGACCCCCGATGGGACTGTTGATTTCCAGCACTGGCAATCTCTCCTTAATGCAGAGAGTAAACGTTTCCGTCTGAGAACAAGCTACAAGCTTACAGAAAGACACTTACGCCCCAGCAATATGGAGAAAATGGATGTGACTCTTGCATACCAAGTACTGACATTTTTTTCTGAGTTCTAGTAGGTGTGTAGTCTATTATTTTTTTTCTACAAAAGTTGCATCTTTGCAAATAGTTTTTTGATTATTCAATGGCCGATGGTATGGAGCATTATAAAATTGAAGGTTGTGACGCCACTTGTAAATTCATACGGCGCATTCGGAGATTGATACATGCCATGAGTTCTAGAAGTCCTAAGGGGGCTCTTCGCAAACAGCCAATAAATAGTGCTGAAAGAAAAGTAAGGCTTAGGCTATGCAATCGTTATTGACAAATTATTTTCTTCTTTGTAGTATCTCCAACAATGGATAAAGCAAACAAACAAAAACTTGCATTTGCATGTGGCACGTTAAAAATTATTCGAGTCGCGACATTTCATTTTCATTTCAACCTAGGTAAACTGAATGAAGCAGAGCAAAATAAGAAAAAAATATGCAGTGCCATGCCATAGAGGAAAATTTGAAACAGTGAGATGCCCTTGGTTTATGTCGCAATGATACTAAAAAATAGTCAGAGCGCAGCTTGTACCCTCAATTGGAGTGTTAACAAAAATCTTATTCAACTCTTTTTGTCTACTCATGCAACACCTTATTTTATTTATTTCATTTCCAATTCTTTTATACATTAGAAAAGCTGTCCTTAAAATTTTTCAAATGAAATAGCGTGTCGGCATCTTGAACGCTTTTGAATTTGGGTGTCTTTCAGTAGGTAGACGAGTAGGCCTATCAATATTTTTGAATATGAAAAAAAAGAAATAAATAAAAGAAGAAAGTTTAAGGGTTCATAAACATAGGCTACACGGGTGTACGCAATATTTTGGGGGACCTAGATGTTCAACACTTTGCTAAGTAGATACGTGGTTACATATAATTGTCCAGGACATTGAAGATTTCTTGGTATTCCTTGACAACTGGGAGAAAGTGTGTCCTCCAGATGGAAAAAAGAAACAGAAACCGGGATTTCTGACTTTGAGTACAAGTACGGGGTTGAAAGTTACTCTACGCTCAACTCTGGAGTTATTAAAGTACTTGACTGAAGAACGTGGATTCCTGTACTTCATGACTGCTCGACTTAATCAGGATAATATTGAAGTATGTACGCCTAATTCTCATTGTTACCTTCTTTGAGATCTTCATTTTTACTTCTACTCCTGGATCATGAAAGTCTTGGAAAATTGTTATAATTTTGTCTGTAAGCGCAATTTTTGTATTTTTATAGAAATTTTTTGGAATGATTCGTGGAGCCGATGGCGATAGCGACCATCCTGATTCCATCAAATTTCTCTACCTATATAAGCTCATGAGCAGCTATTATTTGCTAAAGCCTCCAAAAGGGAGTAATGTCAGCAACGACGAAACGTTTACAACTTTCCAAAATCTAATGGACAAGAATGAGATTCTTGGGAAAGGAAATCCCGAAAAATTCACAGCAAAGGACATCTGGAGGATAGCAATGGACCACGGGGCCGATAATTTTTCGGAGGATTCTGTTCTTCCGGCTGCTACCTACGATGAATTACTGGTAGAATTCGAAGAGACAGAACGAGATGTAATCGAGAATTTTACAGGCTATGTAGTGCGGAAGGCAAAGAAAGTTTTTACTCATTGTGAGGACTGCATTGCCTCTCTGCAGGGAGATCGAAATTCTGCCGGAGCCTTACTATCAAGGAAGGACAAATTTCATGTTTTGAACGTACCCAGTACGCAGCTCATGGCTCTTACCTTGTATCTCGAGAAGAACATTACTGACGAAATTGGAGATGACATAAGCCATCTTAAGCCAGATACCTTTTTTAAAATCTGCCGCAGGTTGGATCAATTTGTGCTCCATAACATTGAGACAAACATTAATCCGATAGGCTGTAAGGAAGAAGGACACGGAGACGCCCTTGTGACGAAAATTGCTCACTTTTACCTTACAGCAAGGATGCACCTAATTATAAGAGAAGCGAAAAAGCTCCTCAAGGTTCGTGGGAAGGCAAAAGGTCTAAGAAAACAATCGAAACTACAAAAAAATTGATCTGAAAATTAATTAACAGATACCGCACTTACTTAATTAGTACAGGTATATTATTGATACGCATATGCCAAGATTATAATATCATCCTTCTTTGTCAAACATTTTTAAATATTACGACCTATTGTACAGCACTTAAAACATAGGCTTGTATGTTTTTTCTTAGCGATCTTAAAATACGGTAAGTACTTGATGAATTTCAATTGTTCGATGGGTCAAATATTTTCAAAACCATTAATTCTTCAGTGAAATTTCTTCCTGATATACGTCACCTGCTACATAAATTGAGATTTCAGATCTTACATAACGGCTAATCTTCAGTACACCTATTCACTGTAGAACAAAATTCCATTCTACTACATTCTCATATAGGTACTTTCTATGTTGTAAGTATTGAGAATTTTTCCGTAAGTATTCAGAAGTTTTCAAAGGCCAGTGATAAAGGATGCAGGATATCATTCCTAAAATATTATAATTTGATTATTAAATCAAGCATTCATAATAATGCGACAACGTATTTCTTTCAAAGAATTCAACTGACACTGATAAGAGGACGGAAAATTTTAATAATCATTTAATACCTTTTTCTCGATGAATATTGGTTCAATTAGGACAAACTGAGGGTCGAAATGTTCGAAATTCGATGTACTTCAATTCTTGTAACCACCTTTTTTTCCGTTAAAGCCGTAATTTTCAAGAAATTCGATATTGAAGAGAAAAGATCACAAATTCTCCATAAGAGACAATGTAAATCGGCGAAAAAGTTACCCTACTACACTACTACTACGACATAACTACGACGCTGGCGCAACAAGCGGATACAATGACAGTTACTTTTGTTATCCCGACTTCGACAAGCGTAGTGTGTCTACTTGTCTTTTCTAGTGTACTATACTCTTGTTCTTGTTTTCCAGCTTCTCCATGTCAAAAAATTGAAAATTTGTATGCGAATTAAACAATATTAATGCACAAATGAGTCGTGAACCTTTTTCCCATAGTGGATACAACGACAACAGTTACTTTTGCATGGCCGTACATTTCAAATATAACAGCAGGATAATGACGCAAAATTTTCGGACCAGCAACATTCATCAGAATGCTGACCCGAACAAAAATGATAGATTCTCGATGCGCTTCATAATACTCACGCTTAGTCGCTCAAGCACATTGATTTCTCAATTGCTTAATGATACTTACGCATGAACATCTCACTATTGGTACTTAATTCCTTATTTGCTCATAATACATTCGAGAATACAACACTAGCTCACGAATTGATTCTTCAATTTCTTTGTATACCGGTACGTCAATACGTGCATGTATACGACCTATAGAACACGCGTCTTGAATCTTTCTTCATTTTTTGCTCGATCACTGCGTAACACAAAAAATTACTTGAATAAGAATAGATGATTCTTTTTTTTTTGTTTTTTCTTTGAGGAGGTTTTTCAGTTTGCGGTACATAGTAAATATTATGTTTAACTTTGCAAGTTTCCCGCACGATGAAACTATAGATTACTGAGTACACTGAAACAACTACAAATAGAAAGAGACCAGACACTGTAATCAAGTATTCTATTGAATATTTTCGACATTACTGTCATCTTCAGAATGATACGACAGACTGAATGAGAATCGAGGATGTACAAGACACGCAGTATAAACGGTAAACAGAAGCGGCAACCTGTTAATACCGGCGTTATAATTAAAAATCGTGTATACACGATGTGACCAACGCTAATTCCTTGATAAAATACTATAATATACCGTAATTAGAAATTATCACTTTTTTGCATCCTCAGATTTTCGACTCAGTATTTCTCTTTGAAATGTATCATTATTTCAACTTTTGGTAGCCGGTTCTGTTGTAGTTTGTAGTTCCTTCTTCAGCTTCTCCCTTTTCTGCAGTTCTTCTATCACCCTTTTCAATTTTTCCGTCTCCTTTTTCAGGTTTTTCATCTCCGTGCTTCTTTTTCTTTCTACATAATTGTTTTAAATTCGATTATAAAAGTATGGTGTAATAATTACCCATAGTTTGTCAACTACATTAAAATTTAACAATTTAACTTACATTTTTTGTGGCACGCTTGACCGTACATTTTAGGCCCTAGTACATTTCAGCAGAGCCTAGTGCGTCTCTTCTTTTGTATCGTTAAACGGATTGAACAGCTTTTTATTTTAATCGTATTACTTGGAATGTTTTAAATAAATGTAGAAAAGAATTAGTCGAGAGTGTATTTTGATCAATGAAAAAGTAGAGTTAGTTATTCCACGAGGTTATTCTATGATGTTTGGAATCCTGTGTTGGAATCTGATTTTTCCTAGTGAAACATACAATTGGCACTACTGATTTGTTTAGGCTAACGTAGGCTAATCTGATTTTTTCAAGTGAAACATACGATTGGCACTACTGATTTGTTTAGGCCAATGTATAGGCAGGGATGTCAAGTTTAAGCCGTGAATGACTTAAGTTAAGCCTTAAGCCAATGTTTTCACTTTTCATGGTTTTTAAGCCAGCCTTTAAGCCAGTCAATCACCCACCACCTTTTTAAGTGAAAAGAATAGCCAATCAGTGATTGGTTTGGTTGGCTAAAAATTTGTTTTTTGAAGAAAAAAAGCATGTTTTTCCACAAAAACATGTTTTTTAAAGAGAAAAACATTTTTTAAGCCAATCATTCAGCCAATGATTAAACTGATCGAAAAAACAGAAAAACTTATAAGTTTTAAGCCAGCTTTAATACAGACGCGTATCATTTCACCTCTCGACAATGTCTTCATGTTGTGCATTTTTTGATTCTCGTAGGAAGTCGAAGTTTTGTATGTATTCATAGTCTCCCGTTGTCGGGATGACTGTTGATGATGACTTCTTATCCAGAGTATAATAAGGCACAGTCGCCATATGCAGGACTATCACATCCACTTGGTATATTTTATTCAACTTTCCAAGTAATAACGACTCAAACACCCGCACTCATAACTCTATATCAAACGATACGTTCGAAAATTCTATTTGTTTTTATAATTCAATGAAATAAATCAAAACAGGTTCAATTACACAACGCCAAACTTCTTCAAAAACGTACAACTTCATATTCGCTTGGAAATAAGAATATCAGTAACTAAAAATTTATTACACAATAATGAGTTATTCCTATCGTACAATAACGTGTTACAAAAAAAATTGCGATAGTGCATTTGATAAATTCTTTTTCAGAGACCATATGTTAACAGATTACAGCTTTTCATAGTGAATATCATAAGCTGATAGAAAATAATAATTTACAAACAACGAAACAAGAACAAAAGACAGAAAAAAAAAATGTTGAAATCCATCCCTACGTCACCAAAAATTATTCATATTTGTCCATTGACTGGAAATTCTCGTTTGTGCAATCCTATCAAATGCGATCACAAACATATTTATACACGAGAAGAGAGAAAAAGAGAAATATATATATAGAAGAAAATAGATATTTCTTTGATCTATTGCAAAAGGAAAAAGAAAACTTAATATCATAATAAATAGATTTATACTGTGATAGATATATCCTTTATTTATGAACAGACGCATCAATTATACACTACAAAAATTATGTATAATTATATTCACATTGATTGGCTACATCATTATGCGCATGATGTCGTTTTACGATGAAAGATTTTTTTTCTTCAATATTTTGTAGAAGAGTACTACTTCATACCGAACTATACAGAATTCAAAAATTACACATTAAACCTAGAAATTAGAGATAATAAACATTTTTTTTTTTTTTTCAAATAATGTACATTTCAATACGAAAACAATATAAAGAGGGTAAACAGCTAGAAGTCAAGATCAATGAGATCAGAGCATAATTACGAATAACGCGTCTCAATCCTATCGACTCTCGCACTAAAACAGGGACGTTCTGAGGAAATATATTATTATCTACCATCACGTTACCCATTAATGCCACCGTTTCGTTGTACGACATCTTGATCTTGATAAGTCCCAGAAGAAGCAATACCAATCTAAAATAAGCGGAGGAGGGAACTAACATTACATCGTAAGACATAGAGTAGAATGATACACAAGAATAATATGTATAGTGAAAAAAAATCTTTTCTCGAATACGGTACGCTAATTTTAAATAGAAAAGAAAATGAAACAAACGAAAATAAAAGAGAAACGAAAAATATACACGATGTGTACGAAAAATTTACCTAAACCTTCGTTATAAACGAGCTTATAAATCGTAAGTTTTACAAAAGTAAAGTTTAAAAATTCAAACGTAAAATCGGTTACAGAGTTAAAATTATTATTTTACACACGCACATTCTTCTTGACAAATCAGTCGCTTCCTTCGTTTAGACAAATTAAAAAAAACTGCTTTCAAGAAGAGATGTTTGGAAAAATTGAAAAAAAAAAAAGACAAAGTAACGAAGATCACGATTAAGGAAGCGTGTGAGGGCTGTACGTCCTCGAAGACTAGACCATTTTGGATTTTGCGACGTCAGCAAACGTTGCCTGCGAGGGAACAGCTCACACTTTGGCACACACAAAAAAAAATTACGGATTCAGCGCGACACAGTACAACAAGAGCTGACAATAGAAACGAACCAACTTCTAAACGAGAAAAAAAAAAAAATAACTAGAAGTAATATATTATGATCGAACAGTAGTTCGGGTACCATAAGTATTCGAGGAAAAGTATCACACTTCCTAGTGATTTTTCTTTTTTGAGAGAGAGCAAAATTAGGAATATCATAGTTGATTATCGTAACTTGGCGCCTAAGATTTTAGAATGTTGCAATACGTAACAATCCCCTTCGATACTAATTTCAATACCAACAAACAAGTAACAAATGTTGGCTACAAACAATATTCGATCACTATTTATCACGAATAATTTAGAATACGAGCTCTTTTTTCTGAATAACAAGTAAGCAAGATCGCTTAAAAACATCCGCCTCGATCTTTCGCGATTCCACAGCGGAACTTAACCGTTGAACTTATGCTGACGCGCACCAGTATTCAATACCAACTATACAAATCAATAAAAACCATGGACCTTCTTTTCAGCTACTGAATTCAACTCACTTAATTGACACAAAGTGGTAAAACACTGCCTTATAACATTCACAATCATGTTCTCAGCTATCATCACTCAGAAGATGATGCGTTAATCACACGGACTACGCAAAATAAAGAAATGACCCGAACATCTGACAGTAACATGAACAACTAAATCCTATCGATAAAATTATGAAGAATAAAAACTTGACAGAAAAGGGGGGAAAAAAAGGAGAGGAAACTTACATGAATTTGGAGAACGGAAATTTTATTACTTTTAATAATTTGATCAATGCATTAAAAGTCGTGCGTTCATCCACACCTCTCCTGCCACTTTTCTCAATTTTCCTCCGAGAAACAATGGGCCTTCAGAATTTCTGGTCCGGACGTACATTCGTAATAGAAAAATGATAATCAATTTTCAGTAAAAAGGTATGTACCAGGATGATAGCGCACTGTTTAAGCATAGATATCGTAATAAATAAATTTAGCTTTCTAACAAGAAAAATAAAGATGATGAATAATAAATGTATTATAGTAAACTGCGGTCAAAAATATTAAAATACTGTGAACAAAAATAAATTATGTTATAAGAACAACTCCGTATACTAAGATAATATTTACCTCTGTTCTAAAAATTAATTTGGTCGCGTTCAGTTCTCTACTTCGCTCTTTTTTATATCTATTTTAATTCTACGTTAATTTCGAGTTTTTACTTTCCATCTTTTTTTTTTTTTTTTTAAATAGCAGTAAAATTAAGACGACGGTAAAAACCCACAAAAAATCTTACAACAATCCATTTCCCAAATTATAGTAGATCAATTAACGACACTAGAAACTGGCTCTTATGTCATTCGGATAGCCTGGAAACATACACGTGTTATATTTCGTTCGCAGTTCTTGAATGTTCCTAGAATTCACAGGCTTTCGTATTATTTACCAGCAGAAGTATGTAAGCATTTTAAGCCATATCCGACTGAGAAGAGGAAGCATTATTCGAAGTACTATGACCCATGACGGTATTATTTTCGATCTGCGTTCGCTCGACATTCGAATCGACGGAACCTCCCGCAATATTACCGGATTCCGCTAGATGACGAGGTAACAGCACACTATTCAATTCAGGCTCGATGCTCAATTCTGTAAGAATTTTTCATATTATGTTTTGCTCATAAGTTTAGATATTTAATTAGATAGAGAGGCTCACCGTGTTCAGTAAAATTAAATAAAGGCGGCAGGTTACGACCGTTCGGTAACCGGGTATTCGGATCTCTCAATTCGTCAAAGAAAGATTGGGCACATGCTTGCAGAGAAGAGAAACGAGATGACGGATCGTATTCTAATAAACGCGAGACTAACTCGATAGCTTCAGGCGGTGTACGAGTTCGGAACACCTGTAAAATAACATTACAAATAATGATAACCAATTTTTCTTACGAGATCGCTTTGAAGACAACTCAAAGGCAGAGCACACGGAATTTTCGTGAACTAACGGGTCGATTTTCTTACAAAACTAAAGCATTAAGAGATCGACTATCAGATACAGGTGCTTTGTACAACAGCGACTGGTTATATCCCTTCAGAAAAAGAAAAGTTAGACAAAAACACACCGCAAAGGCGTTAGATAAAGAAAAAAACACGTTTACAAACGAGATGGGAGAAAAACAACCAAACGTCGACAGATAGCACTTACTCTTATTCTCTGTTCCGCTGTACGACATGTACAAAGAGAAGTATTTTGTTCAAGCATAAACTGAAATGGATATAACCAGAACACTGTATTGCCCTGCATCCACTCTTCTCCCCAAATACGCACCACATACTATACTACTAACACTACTTTATACAGTCTATCGGCGAGCAGAAGTTGATGTAGTTGAGTTTTTCTTTTTTTATTTACCTTTTGCCACGGATGCGATTTGATCTGCGGAAACTTAAATTCTGTATAGTTGGGATTCATCGCAGTAATTTGTTCCCTCGAAGGTGTACCCAAAACTTTAATAATTTCAACTAGCTGATCGACTCCAGAGTCGCCCGGGAAAATTGGTTGTCCCAGTAGTAATTCTGCTAACACACAACCGGCACTCCATACATCTGAAATAAGAGAAAATGAACATAATTTTATGGTTATTATCTTCTGAGAAAGAACTTCTTATTTTAGAGAGCTTTGCGACTACACTCAGATACGGACAATGAGGATAAATATTCAATTAGATGGATTGCGCTGGTGATTTTTTTTTTGTTTGTAATACAAGAAGAGAGTAAAAAAGTTGAACAGATAAATCGTCAGTATTACAGAGACGAGAAGCGTAAAAAGAGAAGAGAGTATGTGAGACGTGGATGGCCTATTCTGAGATGGATTAGGGTGACTTCTTCCCGGAAAAAAGCGGTTTGAAAAACACCAGGAAATTGGAGCTTATTGAAGGATAAGCAAGAACAGAAATCATACCAGAAGGGTGAGGGAGCAGTAATGGGATTTGAGATCATTGGAGGAGATAAATCTCAGTTATGGAAGGTGAATGCAGTGCCTACTTTGCGGCAAACTCTGTTGCGTTATATTCCTTACGGTCGATGTGCCCCAGTATCCATACAGAAGAGATGGAGGATGAGGAAGAAGTTGACGAGTGTGACTGACGATTTGTTGGGTGGCAGGATTAGTAGCATAAGGTTCTTGGATAATAAGTAAGGATGACAGAGAATCATGGACAAGGTGGTAATCGGGAGCAACGATAAGTAGGTACGAACTCTTGCTGCGAAACAACAGATATTATGAAAGCCCGACGGGCTGAACTAAGCAAAAATTGTGGAAGAGATCGTTGACTAGAACTACTGGTGATTCAATAAGAAGTTTTACAGCAAGGAAGAAGGATTAGCGATGAAATAACCGATGTCACCAATGCTGGCATGGATATTCACAGATGACATGGAAAACAAGATACAGAAAGGTAGCGAGATCAGGAACTTGATCAAATTTTGAGCTAGATTAGTAGATGATATCCTAATTATGTGGTTGGACTCTAGAAGACAGGTGGACTAATTCTTTTTGGAAACGAATGCGATAGAAATATCAATTCAATTCAATTTTTTTAATTTCATTTTTACCAAGGGGGTGGTACACGCAGATTTCTGGATGATCTCCCGGGTGATTCGAGGTTTATTTTATTTTATTTTATTTTTATTTAATTTAATTTAATTTCATTTCATTTATTTTATTTTATTCAATTTAATTTCATCTTTCTTTCATTTTTACCCAGGGGGTGGTACTCGCACATTTCTGGATGACCTCCCGGGTGATTCCAGGTTTATTTTATTTTATTTTAATTTGATTTCAATTTATTTTTATTTCATTTTTACCCAGGAGGTGGTACTCGCAGATTTCTGGATGACCTCACAGGTGATTCGAAGTTTATTTTATTTTATTTCATTTTAATTTAATTTAATTTTAATTTAATGTAATTCTATTTTTTTCTATTTTAATTTTGTTTTATTCTAGTTTAATACAATTCAATTTTATTTTATTTTATTTTAATTTAATTTAATTCAATTTAATTTAATTTTAATTCAATTGTATTTTATTGTATTTCATGTTATTTTATTTTTATTTCATTTTTACCCAGGGGGTGGTACTCGCACATTTCTGGATGACCTCCTGGGTGATTCGAGGTTTATTTTATTTTATTTTCATTTAATTTAATTCTAATTTTTTTTATTTTAATTCTATTTTATTTCATTTAATTTCAATTTTATTTTATTTTATTTCATTTAATTTTATTCTATTTAATTTCATTTTTACCCAGGGGGTGGTACTCGCAGATTTCTGGATGACCTCCCGGGTGATTCCAGGTTTATTTTATTTTATTTTATTTTAATTTAATTTCAATTTTATTTTATTTTTATTTCATTTTTACCCAGGAGGTGGTACTTGCAGATTTCTGGATGACCTCCCAGGTGATTCGAGGTTTATTTTATTTTATTTTATTTTATTTTTATTTTATTTCAAGTTTATTGTATTTTTATTTTATTTTTACCCAGGGGGTGGTACTTGCAGATTTGTGGATAACCTCCCAGGTAATTCACAAAAAATTTTCTAAGTCCATTAATAGGGGGAGGAGGGTTGGTACTCGCAAATTTTCAAAAGTGTATAGGGTGTCAAAAAAGACATGAAACATGTCAAAAGGTAATATGACCCCCAACTATTTTGATTCAACTTTCATACTGAAGAACAACAGGATAGAATTTAAAATTATACAAGCACAAGTTATCGGCGATGACGAACTCCTGCAACCGAGAAATCATGAAGAGACGAGGAAAGAAATTGAGATAGAAAAGCAGATTGAGGCACGGTCAAGGGTGTCCTAGGAAAACTTGGAAGCGAAGAAGAGAACCCAAAACAATACGGCGCAGAAAAGAAACTGGGTCAACAGGCTACAAATGGAAAAGTACACAAATAAGATGATGAAGGCATTCAAAAGTTATGGTGTAAATGTGAGCAACCATGACAATCCACCCATGGTGAAGAGAACAAGAAACGACCAGACGGAGGAAACGGATAATGGAAGCTTGAGCAAGGTGTACAGATGGGTGAGTGCGAAGGCATCTATACGGATGGAACTGGGAGAAAGTTCAGGGGAAAGCATGAAACATCAAGGGTCACTGTTTGGCAAACTTTGCAATGGAGAACAGTACAATGGTGAAGGAATATTTGAAGTCATAAACGTAGGAAACCGCACGAAGAGAAGAAAATTCTCTCTGCTTGTATTTCATCACACTCGATATGTGTTCCGATGAGGGAAAAGGATGATATTTGATTCAATGAATTTGAGTGATCTTTTGTTCAGTACTTTAGCAACAAATCGCCAAGAACGGAAGTCAGAGTGAAAGGTCAGCATGGTACGGGTCGGGAGGGATCTTTAAAGAGAAAAAAATTGGATGAATTGGGAGACGATCGAACAGGAAAGTACAAAACTGACCTTCGGTGACCGCTCGCATTTAAAAAAATTATAATTTGAACACTCTAACTACTTAAAAACGTGAACTTCACTACGAGAGAATAGATAGATACAACACTCTGGTGGAAGCTAGATGAGATTTGATTGACGATGTCAATAATGTCATCAGCTAATTGGCCCTAATATGACAAGCCCGCTCGTTGATATAATTTAGTTCTCGATTCCGACTTACCGATTTTCGTGGTATAATCGATGGCACCGAAAATCAACTCTGGAGCGCGATAATACCGAGAACAAATATAAGATACGTTTGGCTCTCCTTTAACTAAATGTTTCGCGCTGCCGAAGTCACATAATTTGAGAACGCCAGATTCTGGATCCAGTAAAAGGTTTTGCGGCTTGATATCTCGATGACAGATCCCTAACGAATGAATGTAAGCTAAACTTCGGAATAACTGGTACATGTACACCTGAAACACGAGAAAAAAATTACGTCATTAATACTGAAATAACGTTTTGACAAGTTGCATGTCTCCATCTGTTAGCCTGATACGCTTTTTTCTCCTCAGATAAGACCCTTTGTTGACCATAATCGCGAAAAACATGAGAATATTGAGTTTTTTGGATATCTATACCTACGAGTCACTTCTCGCTCCCTTTCCTAGAATAGAAAGGAGGTGGGGAAGCAAATATAGTTGAGTAGGATATGTGAGGACGGGGTAATAATGGATTCTGAGTTGTTGGAGAGAGCAGAGTAGGCTCGAGAATGATTTTCTGAGGTTTAGGAGGTATGGACCTGAGAAAATATGAGAGACGGATAATCCCCCTGTAAAGCAGTGTTGGCAAGAGGGTGGAGCAGAGTGAAGAAAGGGTCAAGCGAGTGTGCCCAATTCGGGATCGAGAATCTCTTCATTGTAAGGTTGAGAAGTAGTACCTCAATGAGCAGCGCTACCAGATCTATGGATTTTTGCTCTTTGAAAAAAATATGGATTTTTCTACAGATTTTGCGTGAAATACGGTTTTTTTATGCTCAGGGGAAAAGTACCTTCGTCACTTGTATGAGAGTTATCTTTCCCTCGGTCGTTATAGACTGATACGTCCCGTAACATTGAGTCGATCAAGGGGAAAAAAACCTCACTCTACACTATGAAGAACACCTTTCTCCTGATCGTCATTGACGAATCGGTCAAAGTCGGTAAAAATCGGTTTTCAGGCCACAGAATAAATGGCGGATACGGATTCTTCAAAATATTATCTGGCAGCACTGCTCAACGAGATGATTAGAGACTGATAGGGAGATTTTTAAATCATGGATCGGGGAAGAAAAGAGAGGTCAGTGACAAAAGGCCAGGTCTACCGCGTAGTACTCCGGGAGGCCGATATGACGAGGAATCTTGCTAGGAATGCCAGATAGAGGAAATATGAAAGTATGAAGAAGGATGAGAAACAATTGGGTTGGAAGATTGGTTTTCCATGACTTGGAGAAAGGAAACAGCGTCGGGAGGAAGAATTAACACGAAAGAGAGGTGAGTAAGCAGGATATCTACAAAATCGAAAAAAATTCAAATATGCGAGTTTCCGGGACCAATAATTTTTAAAAGGAAACCTGTTTTATCAGGAGGTCCCACCGGAAAAAACGTCCGCCGTCCGGCCGGCTAACCTCGAAAACTGTTCAAGTTTCCTCCTATGATACACTAGTATAATACAAAGAGGGTTCCTAGCCTAGTTCAAGTCCAATATACTGTAGGTTAGGCTTTGGCTTATTATTATATTGTAGTTTTTGATATTCCTTTCCATCATATCAGTGCTGCCAGATCTACGAGTTTCAATTCTCTGTCCTCGAAAAAAAAATACGGATTTTCTCTGGATTTTACTCAATCAGGAGAGAAGTACCTTAGTCACGGGTATGAGAGATACTTTTCTCTTGGTCGTTATTTATACCGCGGTCCTCTGTACCATTGAGTCGATCGAGGGAAAAGTACCTCAGTCATTGGTGTAAGAGATACATTTCTCCTGATCGTTCTTGTAGGATCAGTGAAAATCTGTCAAATCTTGAAATTTGTTTTCAGGTCTAGGAAAAAATGGCGGAAACGGACTTTTGAAAATATAATCTGGCAGCAGTGTCATATGGAGCTTGGTGGCGGTGTATATAGCCTGATTTAAATAGCTCCTTCAGGTAACTAGGTATGCAATGCTTCATACACCAATTGGCTAGCCCGTCAATGATCCAAATATGCAATGCTTAAAACCAAGCCTGGGGAGCCAGTGATTTCTGGCTCCGGCTCCAGCTCCTGGCTTCAGTTTCTCAAAGAGCGGAGCGGAGCCAAGGAGCTGGGTTTTTGCAGCGGAGCTGGAGCTAGCTGAAGCTCTTGATCTTCTGGGCGGAGCATCAAGGGTGAAAAAAAGTTGCCGGTTTTTCTTTCTTTCTCCAGTCGGGTTGTCTTTACTTCAAGCTTCAAGCCTTAGGGCTTTTTTTTTACATGTTTCATGTCTTTTCTCTACCCTCAAATTCTTGAAAATTGTCCGGGCGTTCGGTCGTGACCTTTGTACTTGGAAGAATTTTGGTCAAAAAAAGAAATAATAAAAAAAATGAAATAAAAGAAAAATAAAAGAAAAAATGAATAAAATGAAAAAAAATTGAAAAAGAATAAAAATAAGAATAAATAAAAAAATGAATAAATAAAATGAAAAGAAATAAAAAAAATGAAATAAAAAAAATGAAAATAAAATAAAATAAAAAATGAAAAAAATAAATAAAAAATGAAAAAAATGGATAAATAAAATGAAAATAGAATAGAATAAAAAAATAAAAATGAATAGAATAAAAATAAGATGAAAAAAAAATAATAAAAAAAATAAAATAAAAATAAATGTCTGGGAGGTCATTTAAAAATTTGCAAGTACCATCCTCTCTCTCTCTCTCTCTCTCAAAAAAAAAAAAAAAAAGAAAGAAAAAGAAATAAAATGAAATTTTTTTTCTGTCACTTTGACTGAAGAGCAGCTCCTGAGCTCCTTGAAAAGAAAAGAGCGGAGCAGCTCTCATAGAGCTGAGGAGCAGACCAAAAAAGCGAAGTCTTTGGCTCTTTTCAAGATCAAATTATGGCTCCAGCTCCTAGCTCCGGCTCCTCAAAATTTAGGGAGCGAGCCGGAGCTTGCTTAAAACAGTGGACCAGAAAGATATCAGTTAAATGAGTTTGCGCTAAATCCACCAACGCAAAACGTTAGACGTGCACTTCAAACCTACAAAATTTGTATTTCAATATTCTATCTTCAATTTGCGCCCTACTAAACTTTCTACGACTTTTTTGAGCCGAGTTACAAACCAAAATATGTCAAGAGAGCGGTGTAGCCTGAATCATCTTGAGTAGTATTTGTATTGGACTTTGGGATGCGGTGAGACAAAAGACATGAAACATGTCAAAATGACAAATTTGCCAAAATACTCAAAAATTAAAAATTGTTTACATTTTCAAATTTTACTCGACTTAAAAGTGAAAAGCGCTGATTCTGAAAAAAAAAAAATGCCTAAATAACCCTAGGAAGCTTGAAAGGATGAGAACTTTCAATTCCTTATCGCCGAAATCTTGGCAAATTGGTCACTTTCTGGCACATTTGGGTCCATAACTTGGCTCAGAAGAGTTGTAGAAACTTCAGATATGGCTCAAATGAAAGATAAAATTGAGATACAGGTTTTGTACATTTAACCCATACGTCTAATGTTTTGCGTTTTCGCGCTAAAACAGATCTAGCGCAAACTCCCATATCACGGTTCACATCTTTCTGACCCACCGAGTATAGCCTGATCAAAATAGCTCCTTCAAGGAACTAGATATGCAATGCTTCATACACCAAATGGATTAGACCTCTCCATGATCCATACTCCTTCATTGAGTCAGATATGCAGGGCTTCAAACACTATAAGATTCAGAAGGCTTTTGTGAACCCCATAAGAGGTTCCCTACCTTCCCTGATTCAACTCCGTTGGAGAACCCGTTAATTTTTCCTACCGTTTCAAAAAAAGAGGTACCTAATTTACAGGGTGGGGCAGAAAGCTGTTAAAACTCCGCGAGGATTCCGCGACAATTTCGTGGAGTTCCCCGGTTGACTGGTAACATTTTTCTGCCCTACCCTGTATATCCTACAACTACAGAATTCTTTTCATTATTTTGTTCTTCTTCTGAAAAACTCGTGCTTTCCGTGACCTACTTTTGATAATCGTGACTTTCCGTGACTTCCTGACTGGATAGATAGCTTAGCAGAATACATGAAAGTCAACATTTCCATCCATACTGAAGGCGTAGCCAGTTTGGGAACTCAATTTGAGTCCATTTATGAAGCAAAGGTTGCAAAATGAAGAGCAATAATGGCTTTGTCTTGGTTAGCGAATCAGGTCGAGGTGAAGGTGAGGCATTGGGGGTGCATAGGTAAAAAATGAATGAGTAGACATAAAGAACGGGTTTAAATTTGAAAAGACTGCTCACAGGAGAATCTAATGAAAGAAGCGGCGGGTTTTGGAAGCTGACGAGGGGGAAAAGATGGGGCATCGGGGAAACTGGACGATAGACGCAAGGAGAATTACTAGCCTCAGCGCATAGCAGCAGATTGTACTGTATTCAGTGATTTTAGAGAGGGTTTCAAAGCCTGTTCGTAGCTTGGAGACCTGTAATCCAATACTATAGAGAACGGATTGAAGAATCGTTCAACTGAAGGAAAAGCTCACGACTGCAACCAGCGCGAGTGAAGGACAATCAACAAGTTTTTTGATGTGGGGAGTTTGGGAGTATTATAATCCTCAAAAGAATTTTCCAAGGCTCATTGCTCATACACTCCAACCCTGGAAAGTTGCCAATCATTCGAGTCATACAACCAGAAGTATTTGCGACGACGGACATAAGGCATTATATCGCTCTCAGTTGAACATGTGGAAGAAGGGTGCGAAAGGATCCCCTCAGAACGCCGTCTTATCTGATTAAGTGTTGCGGAAAAATTCAAACGAACCCGATGCTCACTAATTTCATTCATTTCCTTCCATCCGCACTATCAATCATGGTACAGATCGATCGAAAAAAGAGAAAACGTGTAAGAGAAAAAACGAGGATAAAAAAAACGGAGTTTGCTCAGGCATGAAGTTTTCACAAACGCCGAGCGCGTTCTTCAACGACAATAAGAACAGTTTTCGTTGATACGACTCCTCTAGTGCCTTCTCGACTTCAAAGTCCGAAAATGACGTCATATTACTCACCTTTATAAAACTAACAGGTATTGTCTGTTTCGATTTACTGTAATGTCTCGCTACTTTATACATAGTTTCCGGAATATACTCCAAAACTAAATGCAGATATACTTCATCTTTCTGCGAACAAACAAAAACAAAAATTGTCTTAATAAACCAGCTTCTTTTATAATAGACGGTACGCGTATGAAAGAAATTCGGAATTTGTTATCGTTCAGTGGCCTTATTTCACACGCCCACGTCTTGATTCACGCGACCACATTCCTCGACAATAGCTTACTTTCCTCGTTTACGCATTTTTTCACTTTCTTTCATTTACTGCCGCCGTCCTTACAGACGCGCCCCCGTACATCATTTTCGTTTTTATACCCTCTAAAATTATTCACCATTTTATATAATCGAGAAAAGAATGACGTTGAGAAAAATAAAGAGCGATGACGGTATCATCTACCTCTTCGTGCGTTCCATTGATCGGGGGCCAAAAAAAAAGCATGACGATAACAGCTTAAAATAAAATGAAATAATAATTAACGATTACGAAGATAACCGCGCTGGGGTACGCGCCAATCCAATGATTCACAACGCATATTTTTAATTTCCTCATAATCCAGCAGTTACTACACTGCTTTTGAAATAATTGCTTACCTTATCGCCACTGGAGTAAAAAAAGTACTTCAACTTCACTATATTGCAATGTTCTAGTCTTCTCATAATTTGTAATTCTCTATTCTGAAATGAAAAAAAAAAAATCAATCAAGAATTAGAAACCAGGATACAGTAAAAAAATAGACGTAAATTAAACACCATCCTAATTATAGCGAAGACGTACGTAGATTTGTTTCCTACCGAAAAGCCTTATTCATAACATCAATCCGTGGAACACCTGTTAACACTTTAATGGCCTAGAACTGCGCTTCGCCAAGTGGGTGTTTGTTTTCATTTTTACAATACGTACGTATTTTCCTTACTAATGATCATCTGGATACTTGTTGACAATATGTTCATTTTTTACTACTAATGTATACGGTTACTAAGAAAATCATCCTGTAGTTTCGGTAATTATTCGCCTTCAGACCTTCCAATGAAACGATCTATGGCTACGAGTATTTACAAGGCTATAGAAGAGGAAGCACGAAGGAAGTGCGAGGGAAAGATTTTAATCTCGAATAATCTGTTCACTTCAAGTGATCAAATGATTCGTTCACTAAAATCGTATCATGAGAAACAGAATGATGCAGCCACATCTCTTCGAGAGCTGAGCAATAGGCGTGAAGGTTGCGAAAGACGTAAAAAGAGAAAAGAAGAGATGAGACGTGTACGGCCTATTCTGAAACGGGTCAGGATGATAGGAATTGGAGCTATTTTGATGTATCGGAGCTCACTGGAGAAGTTATGAAAGGTGAACACAGTGCCACTTTGCGGCAAGGTCCATTGCGTGATGTTCTCTAAGCCCTATGTGTCTTTGTACCCATAAGAAAGAGATACAGGATGAAAACAAGCTTGACAAGCGTACGAGGAGGAGGATTTATAGCAAGTAAAGATTAGTGATAATCAGACCAGGGTGTCCACCAGATCAAAGAAATTGAAATGCGTAACTTTGCGTGACTTTTTCGACCTTAAGATAGATGACTTTTCCAGAATTACAAAATACCATGAATTGACTCTTCTTGACTTTCGATTTTCAGAAATGAGGACCCTTGTGATTTTGGTAACTTGCGTGACCTGACTTTGCGGGTAATGCGTGACCGGTAGACACCCTGCGAGATGGTATAAGAAACTTGCAAAGAGGTGAGAAGCAGAGGAAGAGAAAGACAGGTGAATACGGTGGCAACTTTGGCGCGGAATTCCTTATACAGAGGGTAGAACCTGCGCATCCGGTTCTGGATCCTGATTTGAAGCCGTCCACGCGGCAGAGGAAATGAGAAGGAATTTTGGTTGACAACTGTCGTTAGCAGGAATTTCATTAAGATCGAGATTGACTTCAGGCATCAGGGTTACCTGATAGAGATTGATTCAAAGAATAAGTTCGAGATGAGTAGCTGGTTGAGATTGAAGCGACAGAAGAGTAGAGCATTTGCTGTTGAGGGCAGAGAGCTAGAGCAGTAAGTAAACGCATAAGCTAGGTGAAGGGTCCAAGGCCAGAAGACTACACGGAAACCAAGTAAGTTCAAGGTTGTATTGCAAATTTGGAGAACCGTAATCAAATTGGAAACGGAACAGGCTATGGTAGAATTTTGCGGTAGCAGCCGGAACAAAGTTGACTTTTTGCTCTAGAGATTTCAATATAACATATTGGTTTAGAAAAACTCCACGATACTCAATGAGTAACCTGGAGGTAATTTGCAATAAACCGCAGAAAAGAATCGCAAATTGAAGCCGCGAGCGCGCTTTCGGTAACCTCGAAAACCGGATTATTTCTATAACATATTGGGTCCAGTGGCGCCAGAGTTCAAGGTGAGACCAAAGAACTTGGCGGAAGATTGGATGGGAATTGTGAAATTCTGTAGACGTAGGGAAGGAAAAGGCGTGGGGCGCGAGAAGTTTTTTTTTGAACCATATCATGACCGTGCCGGATTTACCATTGAGCCGACCTGAGCCGATGCACAGGGCGGCAAAAATTTTGGGGGTGTCAATTTTTCAGCTGAAATACTTACTTACACGACAAGAAATGGAGAAGAAAAGTCAAAATACAAAAACAAGATGGAAACGAAAACAAAGAAGCTGAAGCACTGTTGTGTGATCAGTGATTGTGTTTAATTGACTCGATTGAGGTTCCCTTCACTCACTCTAGATCCTTCAGAGTGGCATGTACAAAACTCGCAGAAGAGGGGAAGTCGCGATTTAGTTTGCCCCCATCATCTTCACTGAAACCCAGTGTGGACGCCTCAGGATAGCATACACTAATGACTGCTCAGTCTACGACGTAATCAGAGCAGTCAATATAGATCAGGGGCACTCCGTCAGGTGGTGATCATTGAGCTCATTTGGGGGGGCTTACAATTTTGACTACCTCTTCGGCCTTGTCTAGATCTCCAAAAGTTTTGGAGATCTAGGAAAGGCCTAAGAACCTATTTTGCTGATTTGATAGAGAGCGACAGTCAGTGACTTGGGAGCGTCGAAACTGTAAGGCTGCTGGGCTGCAACTTTTGTGTTTTGAGTTTTGGCGTTTTTAACGTTGTTCTGTTTTAATCGTTTTCTTTATCTTTCTTTCTTTCAACTCATTGGGACCAGTGCAGTGCCACATGGCACAGTCCATCATTGTTTTGAAGGTTCAGTACCAGGTACATGGCCCCCAGGGTGATTTTTTTCAAGTTTGTTTATTAGTTATTATTATATTAGTGCGACTATCTCAATTTTCACCCTTCCTCACTCTTCTCTCAACCTTTTTCACAAGGAATAAAGATACAAGTGCACAACTTCCAATTTTCATTTTATTTTACATACAATATTTACTTGGGCAATCCAAACAGGGGCAGCCTTCATGTGTCTCACACATGTATTTTCACATCCTTTCTTCCTCGTCCCTCCATTCCTCAGCCTTCCCTCAACCTTTTTTCCCAACAAATAAGGACAAAAGTGCACAACTTCCTATTTGTATTGATTTTGCAATACTAACATGCACAAGCCCAAGCAGGAACAGCGTTCATATGTCTCGAATATGTATTGACACTTCCCCTCTATTTCCCCCTCTCCCTCATCCCTCCCTTCCTCACCTTTCTCTCAACCTTTTTCCTCAAGAAATAAAGATAAAAGTGCACAACTTCCAATTTTCATTTCATTTTACATACAATATTTACTTGGGCAATCTAAACAGGGGCAGCTTTCATGTGTCTCGCACATGTATTGTCATATCTCTTCTTCCTTGTCCCTCCATTCCTCAGCCTTCCCTCAACCTTTTTTCCTAACAAATAGGGATAAAAGTGCACAACTTCCTATTTGTGTTTATTTTACAATACTAACTTGCGCAAGCCCGAGAAGGACCAGCCTTCATGTGTCTCAAACATGTATTGGCACTTTTCCTCTACTTCCCCTCTCCCTCATCCCTCCCTTCCTCACCTTCCTCTCAACTTTTTCTCTGGAAATGAAGATGAAAGTGCAGAACTTCCAATTTACATCTAATTGAAGTACAATATTTAGTTGCGCAATCCAGAGGCGGCGCTCATGTGTCTTGCGCATAAATTGGCACATCCACTCTCCCTCATCCCTCCCTTCCTCAGTCTTCCCTCAACCTTTTTTCTGAAGACATAAAGATAAGAGTGCACAACTTCCTATTTTTGTTTATTTCACAATACTAACTTGCGCAATTCAAGCAGGAACAGTCTTCATGTGTCTCGCACATATATTGGCACTTCCTCTCTCCCGCATCTCTCTCAAGATAGAAGGGCACAACTGCAATTTTCATTTATTTTATTTTACAATATTTATTGGTGCAACCCACCCAGAGGCGTTGTTCCATACGAAATCAAGCGAACGCAAACTAGATGTCTTAAGTACTG
This sequence comes from Aspidiotus destructor, assembly GCA_035079395.1. Taxonomy (NCBI): domain Eukaryota; kingdom Metazoa; phylum Arthropoda; class Insecta; order Hemiptera; family Diaspididae; genus Aspidiotus; species Aspidiotus destructor. The sequence continues at coordinate 9,822,011 of JAVHKZ010000002.1, read as the reverse complement.
TCAATACATGAGCAATCTACATGAACCTTGCCTCTGCCTGGATTGCACCAATGAATAATTATAGTAAAATAAAATGAAGAAAAATAGGAAGTTGTACACTTTTATCTTTATTTCTTGTGGAAGAAGTTTGAGGGGAGACTAAGGAAGGGAGGGATGAGGGTGAGGGAATGTGCCAATATGTGCGTGAGACACATGAACGCCACCCCTGCTTGGATTGCACATCTAGGTATTATAAAATAAATAAAAATTTGAAGTTCTGCATTTTTATCTTCATTTCTTGAGAAACAAAGAGAAGAATGAGAAAGGGAGGGTTGAGGAAGAGGGGAGATGTCTCACTTTGAATAACCACTTCAACTCATCTAAATAACCACTTCAACAGTTTTGAAACCAGATCAGAATACTTGCTATAATAGAGCAGTGACAAACTCAAAGTTTATGGTTTGAGTGCACTACTTATGAGTCAATTGTCACAAATTTTTGTGCCGGTTTCATACCTTATAACAAATGGTCTGGTGCGCACGATTTAATCTTGTTGCTTGAAGTGAAAAAGTCGAGTGCACGACCACAAGTCCACAAGACGCTTTTAGCGCTCCCGCTCCGGGTGGCAAAAATGTAATATTTTAAAATTCAAGCTTTAGAGAAAAAAGTTTCAAATAAAAAAGATTCCCCGTAAAATTTACTACAAAATTCATACCTCAAACCTGAGCCTAAGTCTAACCGTTAGCCTAAAACTGTCCTCCAAATTCGGACAAATTTGAAAAATTTGAAAAAATCGAGAAATTCTGGGCGAATATCTCGGAAATGGCAAGTGGTGGAGAAAAATGTTTCAGACAAAAAAGATTCCTCGTAAAATTTACTACAAAATGCATGCATCAAACATTAGCCCCTAGGTCTCTACCCATTTGCTCAAAGAAATTTGCGAAAGCGTAATTGTGAAATACTCAGTACACCAAAATTTGATTTTAATGCAGCACGTTTTCTAAGCTGAGTGGATTTCACCCGGTCGTATACGGTCGTATACGTGCTTGTTCAACACGAGGGGTTGCATTGTATCTACCTGTATTATAACCTCTTTTTTTTTTCATTTGGAAGTGAGAGTGAGGTTGGGATGGGATAACATCAAGGAGATCCCTAAGGTTAGTCTAGTTTTGTGGCCCTCTTTTCAACCTCAGGTTTGTTCAGCAATTGCATTTGCTCCTCGAGGGTTCACAGTTGACATCGACTTCTGGCTGAGTTTTGCATTTCAGGTTCGCCCTAGTGATACCTCTGGAGAGGCTTCTTCACCTGTGACGATCAATCTATGCAGTTTGTTCTTCAATAATGTAGATAGTCATTATTGGAGAACGGGGCCTTCAATACATCTCAGTGCAGCATTGGTACGTATCTTGGTACCTTTGGCATGCTGTTCAGAGGTGTATTGGTTTTCAGCATTGCCTATACAATCCATCAGTACATTGTAAGTGGAGTACTCTACCTTCCACCGTATGCACAGGTTTACTGGTGTGGGGATGTCCATGTCAGTCTTGCTGTCATTGTCTTCAAACTATGCATTACTGTCCTCCTTATGTAGCAACTGACAATGTTTTACCAACACAACTTAATGATTCTGGGACTCCCATTGCAGTTCTACACATATCAGACATTAGTACACAGTATCCAGACGGGTGATTATAGATTATAGACATGCTGACATTCAAATCGCATTTCCAAATCTGGGTATGATTGTGTTTGATACTGCACCTTCAATGCCACTGCTTTCCAACTTCAAGTACTGAGTCTGGTCCCCAACTTCTGCAGCATCATACATCGGCTATTGGGAGAATGATGTTATTCAAGTACAACTTTGACCAACATTGGGGAGGTTCTGTCGTCATCCTGTCGTGTTCCTTCCCACCATGAGTACTTAAGGACTAAGAGTCCTTTTATGACTCTTTGTACTTGAGAACACAGACTTGTACAGGGAGGGGAATACTTCTTTGGAAGGAGTTATTAGTTAGGACAGGCATAGTTTGTAATGTTCCTGACTGTAAAAACCAGTCTGCTGTACTATTGAAAAACGCGGAGTGGTGTGATGTACGGAGGTGAATTTGATTTCTCGATTTTCTGGAATTTTTCAAAGTTGTCCATCTACAGAGTAGGCTAACGGTTAGACCTCGGCTAATGTTTGATGCATGCATTTTGTAGTAAATTTTACGAGGAATCTTTTTTGTTTCAAACAATTTCCTCTACCACTCGCCATTTCCGAGATATTCGCCCAGAATTTCTCGATTTTTTCGAATTTTTCAAATCTGTCCGAATTTGGAGGACAGTTTTAGGCTAACGGTTAGACCTAGGATAAGGTTTGAGATATGAATTTTGTAGTAAATTTTACGGGGAATCTTTTTGTTTCAAACAATTTCCTCTACCACTCGCCATTTCCGAAATATTCGCCCAGAATTTCTCGATTTTTTCGAATTTTTCAAATTTGTCCAAATTTGGAGGACAGTTTTAGGCTAACGGTTAGACGTAGGATAAGATTTGAGATATGAATTTTGTAGTAAATTTTACGGGGAATCTTTTTTGTTTCGAACAATTTCCTCTACCACTTGCCATTTCCGCAGTATTCGCCCAAAATATCTCAATTTTCTAAAATTTTTCAAAGTTGTCCATCTGAGTAGGCTAACGGTTAGACCTCGGCTAATGTTTGATACTATAACGTTCTCTCAGTCTCAAATTTTAATTTAGGGGAGCAGAGTCGAACAACCATCCCCTCCCCTCCCTTCAAGGGAAAAATATCCATTATCTTTATTCGGCGAGGGGTCTATCTCTGTCCATGTAGCTCAACTACGAATACAGGGTAGCCCCTTCTTTCAATAATGAATTTCCTAGACTTTTTTGTGACTTCTCCTTCACTATTTATATTTTTTTTCAGTTGTTGGAGACCTATTTCAGTTACTTGTCACTTCAACTGCATGGCTTAGCCTAATTTCCCTGACTTCTATTGGTTTTTCAAAACTTACTAACACTTCCATTTCTCCTCAACTACAAGAAATCTCACGACTTTGCCCTGATTTCCCAATTTTTCCAGAAAGGTGGCCATTCTTCAATTTGCTAGGCTTTCTTACGACTTTTATATGAATTTTCACGATCAGATTCATATTTTTTTACTAATCAGAGTTCCTCAGTTCCTAGTCGCTGCAAGTAAATCGCTTGACCTGATTTCCTCGAGTTTTATAAAAGCTTTCTCTCAGGAGCAAAAATATCTGACGAACCCTGATTTCTACTCTTTTTGTTCCAAAGAAAATATTGATCATTCTTATTTCACTTGTCGAATTCTCAAATGTTTCTTATTTAGAATTTTTTTCCATTTTTGAGAAGATTTTGAATTTTGACCAAAATTTGATTCAATCGAATTCAGAGCTATCCTCATCAACAAGTAATAACCAGATTGAAACTCTCCGGATTCGGGAATGAGAGGGACAACTTCAACACTTTGTCCCGTACGAAAGTTTAACCCTCCGTCAAGTTTTCATCGAAGGGACTCATGCTCTCTACAGGCTCTCTAGCTACGTGATACTTCAGAAATCTATAAGAATCAAGAGTATCGGTGATCTTAAAACTCACCTTGAACCGTTTATCTTGCAGTACTTTTTTGATTGCAACCATTTCGCCGGTATCGCAGAGCTTCGCTTGGTACACAACTCCGAAACTGCCATTACCGATAATCTTCGAGTCCATATACGATACTTCGAGTGGCCCATCTGGACCCTGGCCCGGGGTCGCCACAACGGTAGTAATACGGCTTCCGTCTTTGCCTGAAAATAATTAACAAACCGTTCACTCTACAGGAAATGAAAAATCGCGCACTCATAAACGACACACATTTGAAGAAGCTGGACAACAGATCCGACACTCACGCTTCTTCTTCAATTTGAAAAATAGTTTTTGTAAATAACACGCGCCACCAGAACCGCACTTCTTATTTACGTCGTACGCGGACAATTCGCTCATATCGGGAATTATAACAGAGTTATTATTCTCACAACAAATGCAATCTTTGGTCAATAACAGATACGGATCATCGCTTTTGTAGCACGATTTCATGATGGAATACAATAATACGCGAATCGATAGTCACACGTACGTAGACGTTAATTATTCGCGATATTCACACCGCTCAAAAGCATTCTTCGGGGTGTAAAAAATTTTCATCATTAAGGAGAAATGTCCGAAGACAAACGGCACCCGTACTACGAAAAATCACAAACGCTAATTACCACGTTCTGCGCGACGAATTCACTATCGGCGAATGAATGAGAAAAAAAAAATAGAACGACGCGCTTTTCCCCCATAACAAGAGCAGAACGCGAAAATAAGTATTTAGCAAAAAGTAGGAGCCAAAACGTCACCCAGTAATTACAGCAGGTGAACTAACGCGACTAGGACTTCCCAGAGACGCAAAATAGGGGAAGGGGAAACACAATGTGCGACAGATTCTAATAATTTTTGTTTATTATTCGTATTTGTTCGAATTTTTACCACTACGCTTTACGATAATGATATTTTCGATTTGAAAAAAAAATGTTTATGCAAAAACATTGAATAGATAATAGTCAACAAACATCCTGAAATGAGAAACGTAACAGATCCTGAAGTGATTTTACGCAGTTTTGGAAAAGTGAAGTTACGTAGCTTCGATATTCAAAGAGCTGAGGAAACGAAGGGAGGGGGGAGGATACTTCGTAATACCGAGACAACCGTTCTCATATTCTGGCAATATCTCGCGAAAGTGGGTAAAAGGAACACGAACAGACGGTCAAAAAAACGTTAACCTAGGAGATGAACTTTTACGACATTAAACGTTCGAAACATTCGTACATTTCATGGTTAATTTCTACTTTCTCTAGGATAATGAATTTCACGCGGACGAAGTGACGACCTTCAACTGAGTGCGATTCCCATCATTCAATACGACTAATCTCTTCTAGTCTTCGACTGAATCAAAGGACAACCATCATTCACACTGGAAATCATTCAAAAAGGCGAATCAACTACAAATATCTTCAGTGCCAAAGAGGACTCCGATCGACATTCACTTAAGGCAAGATATCGAACTCCTTACAAAGATCCAAACATCCGAAGCAACCTGGAGAAAAAATTATTATCAAATTTAATGGAATTTGAATAGTGGACAAGTTAAGAGTAGTCTCGATTTCGTTATCAGAAAGAGCAGGCAAAATCGTGTACAAAATGAGATTCGATTTCCCCCAAAAAATTTGCGAATTCATTCATGCGAGAAAAATTATACACATCGGGACATACATACCATAAACACACACAAGCGTACACGAACACTAATCATAATTGGCACGAGGCCCGAAATCCAAAATTAGAGAAGTGATATTCGAGTAATTGAAACTAGGTTTTACAAAATTCCGTCCTAATCACATAAATCGACTCCTAGAAATTTTCTTAGTTCACGGAAAAATGTTAATTACCATCTAAACTGACAAAATGAGTTACAAAATACGAAGACGGGTAGAGCGAGTACAAGTTTGGGGCATTCGATGCAACGAGATAACATTATGCCAACGATTTCAAAATTATTTGCTCAAGTACATCATCGCATTTTCGAACATACTTCGGCTACTTTCACGAGCCTCGCGGTCTCAAAACGGTCCGAATTTCCACTCTACACGACGTACTCCTGATACTATTACTCACGATCATTAAATTCTGAACACCTCGCTCAGAATAATTCGAGAATCTACGATACGAGTTTGTCAGGTTCTTGGGAACCCGATCGGTAACATCGCATTCGTAAACTCTTCAAATTCATTACAATTGGATTTTCGATTAGGGTTTTTCGTCGTTTGTAGTAAATATCCAATACAACTCAGTATCGCGAGGAAATATTGTTCGTATTCTAGTAAACAACAAGAAACTCGAATGAGGTTGAACAGAGAAAAGGACCCAATGTTTGATTTGTCGATACGACCATACTGAACAACGTAGATCTCAAGATTCTGAAGATTCCAACGAACTGAAAATGAAGCATACTTTATTGCGATAATGATAGTAATATAATTCCAACTTACTGCTGATTTTGAGACCACCTAAATGAGGATTCGGGGACTGTTTGTTTCCCTCTGCAAATGAAGTCGTTCTAGGGCGTCCACTCATTTCTACGTTGGTTACGAGCACAATTATTACGAACGAGTAGAGTCTATCATTGTATTACGACTTGAAATGAGTTAAATGAAGGACAAAAGTCTTCAAAAGTGAATGATTTTATCGAAGATCGAATAGATTCACGTACTTTGATATCACGGATACACACGAGGAGAGCAGTTGGGTTAAATATACGCAGTACGACAAACGTTACGCACGCAACCAGATATACGGGCTCGGAGAACGAAACGGACAATACAAAATGATGACCATAAGACACTATGAAATAAAATTAAGGTTAATTAAAAGAGGCAAAAAGGCAGGCGAATTTTCAACCCTTCAACATCACCATTTTTTTGTGGTAGTAGTTATGAAATCCTGATACTTTACTCAGTTCGCAGTAATCATACGCAGAATGCGCAAAATTCCCATTTTACTCTTTGTTAGGTCTCCGTTACGTCCGCGCTAGGTCATGCCTTCTTCCCTTTCTCGTTTTCCATTTTGGCTTCCAATCTGATCGTTGGACTAATCAAGAACGAACCAATCGAATTGTTTGAAAAAAGTTGGAAAATATTTTTGACGTCATTCATCGACTGCGGCTCACAGGTATGATCACGTCATGTCGGCATGTATGCACGCGATCGAGCAAAATTGATAACGATAAAGTGATAATAAAATTGGTGATATCAACAAAACGAGAATAAAAAATTTCGGTTTGGCCGACAAACTAAAATTTTCTGAAAATTCATTCAGGAAAGTTCGTTATGGAATTCTCTTTGTTGTGAACTAACTATCCAAAAATTCATATTTACGAATTGAGGTATCTATCTCCAATTTTATGAACACTAACGATAAATATTGTGAGCAGACAAGAGAACTTTTCTCATCGGCTCATTCTCCACCTTTCAGAGGTGCATTATTTCATCATTGTCTCGTCTCTATTTCAGAGAGGAAATCATGTAACGAAAAAATCACTTTCCCAAAAGCATTAATGGTGAAGATTAAATGGATCGATGGATTCCATATTATGTGACTATACCTAGATGGTCAAAACGATGCTTGCTTCTCCTCATTCTCTTCGTCACCTTTCTCGTGATATTCGGTCCGTCCTACTTCCGATACTTTTTCTGGAACGACGTTAAAATTGAACGTAGGTAGACTCGTTGTATCACTTAAATTTGCTCGACCCCACCTTCATTAAAAGTACTGATTTCAGAGGTGCCATGCGACGTTAGTTTGACGATTCTCAAACTCTACGAAGAAGCTGACGTAGCCAATGCACGTGTTGATGGCTACCCGGACCCGACAGACCAACGAAGATTCGCGCTATTCGTTGGTAATGGCTACATTGGGTTACCATTGAACGGAGATTTTTCCATGTACATCAAGTCCGGGCGCACATTATCTTTACATATTCCCTTTTACCCTTCGGTAAAAGTTAAACCGTTTCCAATCACATACGTTGAGCGGACAGCCTTACATTACACAGACGGAATCGCCTATGTGGATAAATGTTACCATAACAAAATACGCATCAATTACGCCTATTTTGCTCATAGAACCATCCCTTCTCTATTTGTTCAAGAAATATCCATTAAAAATGCATTCAGCGAATCTTTTATCTTCGACTTGGAGCAGAGAGGTTCGGTATTATGGGATTTGGCTACGAAACGCACAGTCAAGTAAGTTTTAAACGCTCTTCACCCGTGTTTTGAGAATACGAATACTATATTCACTGTCTCATTACAGATTGCATAATTCGGATGAAAATAAAGACGAGGATTTTGTTGTGACAACCGGAAAAGTTTTAGATCCCGTGACCGATAAGACTTTCATTGTATCGATAGTTACGAACAGTGTCCCTGCGCAAGTTCAGGTAGTGATGAATCGAAATCGTGCGTTCAATAAATTTGTTCCACAATCATAAATACCTAACGTATGTGCAATAGGTTTCCGGCGATGGTGAACAAGTATTGAAAATATTTACCAGTGTAATCTACTCGCAAATCAATCGGAATCAGTTCAATAATCTTAAAGCTGAAAACGAGAAAAAGGCAATTGAAGTGAGTATTCAATTTTGATAGTGAAATGCGAGTCGATTATTGATCCATTCAACTGGATTATCTCTACTTCCAGGATATGAAATTAGCACTCAAAAGACCATATGTTAATCTTAAGCAAGACCATGTAAGGGTGTGGAATAAATTATGGAACACCGGTTTTTCCGTCAGTAATTCCAAAGCGAAGGGAGCGTTAAATGGTGACGTCATCAATGCTACTATTTATTACGTCCTATCGTCAGTTCCTGCCTTGTACGACGGCGAAACAACCACAGCGGAAACTCGAACGTTCGTCACTAACAGCCTGTCTTATGTCGAAGGGTGCTACGGAAGTAACCATCAAACCTTGTGAGTAAACCTGTAGAATGATCTTTAATCCGAAAAAAGAATCAGATCCTCAAGTCCGAATTCTGACTTCTAGGGAAGCAGAGAATCTTTGGAGCAGTTTAGAAACAGTCGAGGACATTAATGCGATCGTGTCTCTCTGGTTATTGACGTTAGAGAAACAAGTCAGTATCATTTAGAAGTACATAAGGATGGTATCAAAATTTATAATTTACGAAATGTGTTTTAGGGTTGTTATAATTTGGTCAAAGCGGGAGCTGATGGTGTTATACAAGCTATGGTGCTCAGTCTAGGCAGCTTCCGTTTCAACAAACAACATTTGGAGTTCAATATGCATCCGAGTTTTCTTCACCGTACCTACCATTTCAGGTACGTTGCACTTCTTATATTACCGGTAATAAAAAAACGATGATCGTAAGAATAATGACGTTTAATCTAGGAGGATCAACTACGGCAATCAAACACATGTTAACGTCACAGTAGAGGTAGATGAAAATAATAAAGCGATGTTGTACGTAGCTCTAGATCGTAGTGATAAGACGTATTACGCGTGTGATGCAGGATGTCTCGATAAACCAGTTAAATTAGGGTAAGTTTTGCTACCTGTAAGTAAGTACAAAGAAAAGAAGAGAATGAAACAAATTTTTGGAAATTTTCTATAGGCCAGAGCCAATTCAACTTCCCGTTAAACTCACAAACCCGTTCACTGCAATTTTGTACATTACGTCCGATAAACAACATATGGAAGAATTACGTCATGCAATACACGTTAAAAACGTGGCAGAAGGTGTGTAAACTGAATATTTGTACAGTTTTTATAATTATTCGTGAAGATTGAATATAAATTACATTTTTGTCATTTTGTAGCTCCAGCGCAAGAGCATGCCATGTTGATATTGCATAAGCACGGTCACCACTTGGGTGGGCTGCCCACGTTCTTCTGGGTGTTGATATTCACTCTCATTGTGATATTTCATTTGTTCCTTATTAAATTGATTTATAACGAGTATTGGAATCAGAATAATACTACTAAATACAAGCAAAGGTAAGTGCGGATGATTACCAATTCCATAATTCAAAAACTTGGATCGAAGAAAGCGCTTCTTGTCTATCCTCACGCCTTAACTAAGAAAACTTATTAGAGATTTGAATTGCAAAAATGGTGATCCAATCGGATATCTTTCCTTTACTTCAAAAACAAACTCTCACACAACTATCCAGGTTTATTCTAAGCCTTCTACTTTCCAAATCGTTGTGTATCAAAGTTTCTCTCGATCAAATTTCTATCTTGAATTTCAAATGCTCTTTAGTTCTACAGGATGTTTCGATGATTTCAGACCACAAGACAACCTGTACAGATCGAATTCCAAGTATCGATTTTTACAGTAGAATCCTGCTGATGGCGTCCATATACAAGAATTGCACTCATTTTATGGTTTTTTCTCGTAAGAATCCTAACTTGTGTTCGCCATTATATCTTAACTAGTCTTAGAGGGTATATTACATTTCAAATGAAGTTTAAAAACCAAAAATTTTTTACAATTAATGATTTGTTCTCATTTTTATGCAGCTGTAGCAATTGTACGGTGTTATTATTATTATTTTTTTTTTTTGAATAAATGTTTTCGTCTTGAATATCGATACGAACTTTTCTGATGACGAGCAGTATTTTATTTTTAAAAAAAAGTATTTATTAATCGTACGTAATAGGAAACATCAAAAGACTAGTCCTTAGCAAGCGATACAAAAGAATATGTTTCCCTACCGATAACAAAGCATATTATGAAATGAAAATGATGATATAGTGGGCAGAAACATTAAGTTAACATTAAGTAAGACAAATAAAAGCGAAAGTAAAAATGGAAAGTGAAATAGCCAATAGTTTAATTGTTGAAAAATCGAGTAGAAATTATTACTCTACAACTATTACGAAAATAGTTCATGAACACGTTAGTATCCCCACGTTAAAAATCAATAAATGCTTGAGATGACTCATGAAAACGGTAAAAATTATGTACGTTGAATCTGTTCAATATGACATAACACACTGACTAGCGAACAGATTCACTTACTTTTTTGTCATTAAAATCGATAAAAAGAATTTATCATTAAACAAAAAAAAAAAAGGCATTCTACAAAATAGAATCACCCAAATATTGATTGATAATGATCACAGAATATTACACATGCGCAACAGAATTTAAAACATTATTTTGCCTAACAAAATCTAATCTAATCATGTCCAATGTTTGATATATGATACGGAAATTCGGTCTCGCCGATGGTTTCTTGTTCCAACATGACCTCATGAGATCATAAATATTTCTGGGAGTATTATCTGGACATTGTAATACATTGTCTTCTTTAATGTATTTTACTACTTCCTGATGGGTCATACCGTAATAAGGTTGTAAAGCAAATGAGAATATTTCCCAAAGACAAACACCAAATGCCCAAACATCAGATTCGATGGTGTATTTATTATACAGGATACTTTCCAAAGGCATCCACCTTATGGGAATGGCGTCGTGTTCTCCACCCTTATAGTAATCTTGCAGATAGATCTTCTGGGACAGCCCAAAGTCAGCTATCTTCACAACCATGGCATCGTCGATAAGGCAGTTGCGGGTGGCCAAATCACGATGTACAAACTTGCGATCCGACAGGTACACCATGCCGGCCGCTATTTGTTGCGCTATATTTAATAAATCGAGAACGGTCAACTGAATATCCTGAAATGAAAAATTCATCCGTTAAATTTTACCAGAGCGTCATTTGTAAACGACCACTTTTCCAAAAATTGATTTCTAACATTTGGACAGGTGGTCGCGGTCGGTTAGAAATACTTGTAATAAATACCTGAAAAATATTCCCGTTTTCTGCCGACCGTATTATGTAATTACTCGGAGAGCAAGAACGTAAGAATTCGCTCACATCCCCTCGCCCCATGTATTCGAAAAGTAGACACATGGGTTTACCCACAGCGCACACTCCCAAGAGTTTAACAATATTCGGATGATCGAACTCAGCTAGCAAACAAGCTTCACGTTCAAAATCTAACTGCAAATCGTCGGACGCCTCATTTTTCAACATTTTCACAGCTACGATAGTAAATTCCTCTCCTTTCAACAGACCAGGAGCTTTTGCCTACAAGCGGAGCGAATCATTTCGATAAACATAATGACAATTACACGGATAATTTTGCAAAAAGCACACCAACCTGAAAAACTCGACCAAAGGCTCCTTGACCTAAATCACGAATATAGATGATATCATTTCGAGGGAATTCTAACTTTTCGAGCTTTGGATTCAAGCAAGCGCCAGATTTATGATACGCCGAATTGTCCGGTAATTTTTGTAGATCGATATTCATGTCCTGTAATATTCACAAAAATGTTGATACAAGAATACGACACACTGATTAGTGATTCAAAAGCTTCGTTACCTGAGTCGGCGTAGGTCGATAAACAACAAATTTTTTATGACAAGCCAAATGACAAACCAGGACTACCGGCACCAAAAGCAACAGAATGAACACACTGGCTAATATTATTACGACTAGATAAGGATATTTATTGGTGAGTTCGTATGCTTTGATGTACCAATTTTCTGGAGGTTTTTCCGCTTTGACAACGTTCGAATCATCTGCGGAAACTCGGGGTTTAAAAAAGTCTCACTTGAAATGAAAACATTGTCGAGAAAACTTACTACAAACGGGTATATCACAGAATTGCCATCGTATTTTCGGATCCATTGTATAACACCAAGGCGCGCGTTCATCGCCCCCTGCATTTCGACAGTAATTTTCCGAGTTTCGGATCTCTGGGAAGACTTTCGGAGGTCGATCAAACGTATGAGGTACTTTCGAATCCCAACGCTGGCAAGCTATTCCCGTCTTGGTGATATTTTTCGTACCTTGATAATAACGTCCCCGACCTTTTATACAATCATCTGAAAATTAAAAACACTCTCGATACATCTTCGGAATTCAATTTATTGGACCAGTGTTCAAATCTAGTCAAGATTTCTCACGAGTTATTTCTTCCGTTTTCATCTCGGTCAACATTGCATAGGAACATGATGGGGTATTACTGTCGTTATTGTACTTGGGCAATTCTTCACAATTAGGCAGCGTAAAGTGTCCTCTATTTTTCAGAAAAACACCTTTCTGCTTGTCCAGATCAATCAAAGCCCAATCGTTATAACAGAATGCGTCTCGCACCGCGACACAATCCTCATAACACAAGGGTAATCCGTAGTCATGTCCATTTTTCGAACCGCATCTTGGGAACGCGTACTTACAAAGTAATTTCTGAAAAAAAAAAAAAAATTAAAATGAGAAACACGTACTTCTTGATCGACAGGAAATCTTGTCAATGTACTCACTTTTGCGGCATCGCGACACTTCGACTCAAGCGATTCAAATCTTTCCTTTAATAATCCAACAACGATGTTCTCATTCTCAAAACCTCCTTCATTTTCTTTGGAATTGTTGAACCATACGCGGGGAGAATCTTGCAAATAATCTCGACAAATCTTCCCGTGATAACCGTTACATATTCCTTGTGAAGGGCTCAGGAGGTCTCCTTAATTAGAGTACAAAAATTTTAGAGAAAAAATAGCATAGATCTTGTAAGATTTCAATCGTATTTACCATAAATCTCTGTTGCGACGATTTCAAGCATAAAAAATACGGTCAAGGTAGACAATATCATTTGGTCTTGATCATTATCCTATGACGAAGAAGTCATAATCTACAAGATATCCTGAAACACAAAACACACGAGCTTATTTCCCTTTTTTTGGAGAACTTATCATGCAGAACAAAAAATATTTTACGGAGGGAGTACAATTAGCATAATCACTCGCATGAGCTTAGTTAATGTGAAAGCACAGCACACTAAAGAATCGCATTTTTCAAGGTAAACTTACATGCACGAGAAATTATTGTTCCGAAACTTTCCGACAAAAAGATGCTCGTCTTCTCAGGTTTTTTAATATAATTTGACTGAAAGATTATGAGTCTGAATCGAAGCTCATTTCTACGATTTCCAACAATCAGGACTGTCTCTGAAAATGATCAGGTCACTCTCCAGCGATGATTTCATGTTACCGAAAATATCCAAAAGAATGCTTTTCGAAATGTAGAGTGAAACTCGAGATTTTCCTGTCCGGCGTTTCCAATTATACGACGGTCACAGGGCAAAACACACGACAGAATATCCTACATATGGGATCGAACTTCAACGATTGAAATTCCAGCATTTGTTGAAACGAGTGCACTACGCATAGATGGTTCAACTACACCTTCATCACTTGATTCGATTTAAAAACAGTTAGTAGACGATAGAGTTTTTGCAGTTAGATTATGACTCATATGGACTTAATGATGTTTCATACGAACCATGAACCTGAACGATGAACCCCGATGGAAGAATGAATGTACAACGCGGAAATATGAAACCACTATTTCAAAGTTCAAACACATACAGGTTCGATGCCAGCGCACCACTCAAATTAGTTCCTCGCGTGGTGTAGGTGTACGCCATTTTCTATCCCATTTTCGTCGATGGGATCAAAAGCACGGCAGAATGCAGTCAGTCAGGTCTGGAAGCCGTACAAAAATGATTGACCTATCTGCAAAACAACGATCAGCGGAATAGAGCTTTCTCCAGTTCTTTTCGAGGTGTATTGAAAGCCTTATTCCTCTAATAGTAGTTTTGTAGATACGTCATTTTCAATTTCAATTTCGTACGTCGTGTGACTGTGAGCACGAACTTGTCTTGACCAGTTTTCCAATTCGTTATCAATAACCATAGAAGGAAGTCAATGCCCTCTACAGCAAATGTTTAATTGAAGACTTCAACATCAAAAATTTCGTATTTTAGAAATGATTCACGATGTTATTGATTGTATCTTGAAATATCCCATCAAAATGTTCACTCTCGGTTGCTAAGTTTCACTCGCCATCATCATGTTGAAGCTACACTCAAACATAAGTAGAAATGTAAGTTGGAAAATGTTTCCTGGATTGATTTTTCAAATTCTCTCTTCATCTTGCTAATATTTCGTATTCCAGAAACTAAATCCATACTCAGTTATTTCAAGTTGTGGTCGAGCGTTGAAGAGGTAGGATACAAAACGTATTCCAACAGGTCCATCATTATAGTCATTCGTAAGCCTCTTCAAAATACTTTCATGGTTCATATTTTTTTTAGCTCTCTCAGCGATGACTATCAGTTTCTACAACGTAGTATCGTACCGACGTTACACTTCCAGAAATCTCTTCCTCGTCTACCGATACCAAAATTGTCCAAAACCGTCGCCCGTTATTTGAAAGCCCAAGAGCCACTTCTCGACGAGACGAAGTACCAACAAACTGAAAAATATGCGCAGTCTTTTCTTCTTCAAGAAGGTCCATCCTTACAGAAAGAACTCGTAGAATCAGACAAGCAGAATAAACATACCAGCTACATATCAGAGCCATGGTTCAATATGTATCTTTCTGATCGAACACCGTTACCGATTAACTACAATCCCTGTTTGATATTCGTCAACCAAGGAAAAGATTTCTACGACGAGCAACTTTATAAAACGGCGAATCTTTTGATATCTTCTTTAAGGTTACCGGTATAACATACAAGTTAAAAATTAGAATTATTATGGGTTTTGAACGAAAAGCGTACATGAAAATTTTTCAATAGGTTTTACAGATCTTTGAAAGGACATATTTTAGAGCCAGAGGTTTTCCATTTAAATCCAAAAAAAAGTGATACACCCTTTTTTCGACGTTTTACTTCTCTCCTACCGTCGTCGATTAGTTGGTACGGAGCTTACCTGATGAAAGTAAGCTTTTATTGATTAACCGTTGTTCATTAGTTCTGGTACCGAGTCTGAAATATTTTTAATTCTAGGCATATCCTTTAGACATGTCTCAATATTCTAACCTCTTCAATACGACGAGAATACCAGAAGTAGGAAAAGATAGACTGTTTCATGTGAACGATCGGAGTCATGTCGTAGTTCTGAGGAAAGGTCATTTCTACACTTTCAACGTTCTAGATGAAGATGGTCAGTAACGTAAAAGTTGACAGAATTTATAAATCTTGTTCGAAATACTGATACTCAGATTCTCTTACAGGCGATATTTTACCTCCGCACGCTATATTATCATCTTTGAAATACATCATGGACGACCAAATCGACGTAGCCGAACATCCTATTGGTTTATTGACTACAGGCGAAAGAAATACCTGGGCTGAATCTCGTAAACATCTAGAAAAAATAGGAAACAAACAAGCTTTGGAAGAGATCGATAGTGCTTTGTTTGCCATAGCTTTAGACACAGTGGTTGTCGAAAAACCCAAAGATATAATTCGGTGGTTTTTACATTCTGATGGGAAAAATAGGTAACTAATTATAAACTTTAACCTTGTCTATTTTATGGGTCCATGGTCTTGAGAATTTCGTTCTTTCAGGTGGTTTGATAAATCCTTCACGCTCGTTACAACGGCGAATGGTTTTGCTGGTCTCAATTTTGAACACTCGTGGGGTGATGGTGTAGCTGTTCTACGTTATTTCACTGATATTTTCAACGATTCAGCTCTGAAACCGAAAATTACGCCAGATACTGCGCAAGAATCGTTCAATCTTTCAGAACCACCAAAAAGACTGAGTACGTGCGTCAATTTATACGACGTGATGATTTTTTTCTTATTTTTAATGTTTTCATCGTTTGATTTTCAACAGATATTATAATCGATGACAAGATAAAAGCAGATGTAGCGAATGCGAAAAAGTCATTCGATGACGTTTGTACCTCTTTAGAGATTCGAGATGTGATTTACGATCTCGGAAGAGATCAATGTAAACATTATAAAGTTAGTGCGGATGCAGTCATGCAACTTATATTTCAGCTAGCCTATTACGAATTGCACTCGAACACTGCCCCAACTTATGAATCTTGTAGTACAGCCGCTTTCAAACACGGACGAACTGAAACTATAAGACCTTGTACTAAAGAAACATTGGTAGGAGTTACTTTTGTTTGTATGTATTTGAAATGGATTCTGAACATGTTTCCTGTATGATAATTCATATGTTGATTACTTTGAAGGAATTTTGCAAAGCGGTAACTAAAATTGGCACTAGTGAAGATGATTTACGTGAAATGATCAAGAAATGCTCTACAGTGCACTCGGAATTGGTCAAAAATGCCGCTATGGGTAAATTTTTAATTATTTATCATCTTGTATCGAGTTGTTTTATATTGAATAATCATATTTTCCAAACAACAGGACAAGGATTTGATCGACATCTTTTCGCTCTCCGAAAATTCGCTGAAAAATCATCTCAAAAATTGCCTTCGATATTTACCGATCCCAGCTACGCGTATATGAACCATAATATTCTCTCAACGTCTACACTATCGTCTGATCTGGTGCTAGGTGGAGGATTTGGTCCAGTTGTTCCTGACGGATACGGAATTGCGTGAGTATTTCATTAATTTAGATGACTCCCTGCATTTATGTGAGACCAATTTCTATGAATGTGTGTTTTGTGTGCTTGATAAATCAGTTTCAAACTATGTATTTATTTAGGTGATTTCAACTCGTAACCTTAATTAATGTGCCAGACAATACTAGTAAGCGTAAACTGCTTTGGTGAATAAATTTCATATTTCTTCTCTTATTTCAGGTACATGATTCGAAAAGATACTTGTGGGACGGTAGTTACAAATTACAAAAACCACACCAACGGTCAAAAATTTTTCGACAGTTTAAATAAGAGTATGGAAACTGTGAAAGGTCTGTTGACCAAATAATGAAACTGCCAATTATTTTATCGTTTCTAAGCTATTTTATTCTCGTGATATATTTTATGAAGGTGAGGGCTGTTTGTATTTTAATGTGAAGTAAATATTATATTTGTTTGATTTTTGAAAAACAATAATTACCGGTATTTGCCTTATTCTTTTAGTTGCGATTGGATATTCTCGTGTCCTGTAATTTTCTCACTCTAAATTTTCGTGAAAGTTTTGGCATATCTATCTTTTTTTCCTCATATAGTTGAAAATATACTTCTTATGCCTTTATCAACCGACTGCGAGTGGGAATATTTTTGTATAAAGATAAACAAAAACGCTAGACGAATAATTTGTCGTAAAAATGAGATAACGAGAAAGTAACATGATAAGTAGACCAGAAATATTTTCGAAGACAGAAAAGACGTCTAGAAGTGAACGTTCTGGGTAACAGAACGATCGAAGTACTGCAGTACAGTAGGTAGATTGATCGAAGAAAATATTCTGATGGGCATATGGTACCTGTTGAGCTCCTTAATAATCCAGTTTAATCTTTGATCGGGTCGTCATTTGAAGAAGACTTGGAAGTTCGAAAATTATTCATAGCGATGTAAATCCGATTACTATGTGACATTATTCGCTCATGAAACGGTTGAATTCCAAATCGCGAACTCAGTGAATTTAAGACTATACTTTGTACATCGATTCTCAGACGTTAATTGTGCTCGGTGAGATCGCTTTTGGGAGTAATTGGTTCAAAAAATCGAGATAGTTTTAACATATCGGGTAAGTTGAAACAATAATATATAATTGTAGGTATAGACGAGTACAAGATAATCAATGAAATCAGAAAATTTGATGAACAACAAGGAGCAAATTTTGAGATGCTCCAAATCTCTGTCATTGATGGCGTCTTATTTTGGCTCTAAAGTGATTTTTTATTGATGACGTCATATCAACAAAAAGAAAATTGTTGACGGTATTCGTCGTATGTAAAAATAAATAGCTTGACACGCGCTTCGTGTTCGTATGGTTTATTGGGCAAACGAAAACTGGTACATCGCGTACGACTAAAGGGTTGGTAGAAGAACCCGTTTCGCTATGGTGGCGAAGCGTAGAACTAACACGAGGTAGCACGTGCTCGGTAAAGCTGGGTAAACGTATAAAATATATCTGTAGTGCGCAAAACGGCGCTACATACTCCCCCTCGTTAAGGAACGCAGGGACAAGTGACTTAACAGTAGATAATACAAATAAAACTATTGTACACGAAAAAATGATAAGATAAAAGGTAGCTATAGGTGTGCGGAACAAATCTGGTATCAGGTTGACGGGGTGGTTACAAAAAAAACATGAGACGATACTATTTAGAACAAGGTGAATTCTTAGGTAATAAATTTTAAACTATAGTACAGACAAGGATAAATGTTACATGTGGGTCGCCTTACATGTGTATATCAGAACAATAAATGAATGAAGTCTAAAATAAGAACGTAGGAGAAAGGCTAGGTACAATATACATTGCTGTGACTAATCTATTGTCGTCTAAAATGTAGTATACAATAAGTGTCTATGGTTGAACTTGGGTAACAGTACGGATTCGAATTCGGATTTGTATTGGAGAAGTTTTGGAAATTGGAAAGGAGGAAATATTTATCGCAGACCTTGGCTGTATCTGGATGAGGTTTAAAAATTGGAAATTGGGAAATATTCATCGTCTCAGACTAGCTGTTCCTAGATGAGGATTGAAATTGGAAATTGGGAAACATTTCACCATAATAGAGAAATACGGTAGACGGATAAGTAAATCCAGTGGCGGATTCGCATCAGGCCACTACTGTAGACGCGCTAGTGTCGTGGACGAAAAGGTGATCACATGAAAATTTACATAAGAGCGTATGTTATTTCAACTCGCTGTACCTCTGTTAATACATACTGAAAAAAAAGTACTGCTTGTAATGACCTTTCTCGACTCTTTTGACTCGTAGAATGGTATGAAACTCATAAAAATAAAAATTTCATAAATTATTTGAAACATCACCTTTTCGTCCAGCTTCCACAAATGGCCGCTATAGTAAATGTAGAGGGCGACTCTTTTGGGGCCGGACGCGAATAGGCCTGGCGGGCTACCGGGATTTGCCCGGCGCGCCCTCGGCCTACGGTGCCTTCACTTGAAAAAAAATTTACTACTAACGAAAAACCCTCAACAATAGGGGAAATTTATTAGATAAATCTGGCGCCCTCGAGTTATGATTCGCCCGGTAGAAAAAAATGTGCCTATCCGCCACTGGGTAAATCTTTATAGTTAAGGCTGAACTAAAAATTACCTATCTTTATAAATAACAATATTAATAAAATTATTAATTTAACTCAGTCATTGATTTGATATTAATATGTTTTTTATATTGTTTTTATTTATAATGAAATTATTTTATTTATTATAATTTTAATAATTAGTCAAGATAGTTATTATTATGAACGAAAAATTTTATTCCACACACAGAATCATCAAAAATTTGACCATTTTCAAACGTTGTAAAATTTTTTTAGATAAAAAATTCGGATTTCTGTTTCCATACCGCCTCGAGTTGAACCTTCCTTTACAATGTTTGTACTTTGTAGAGATCGAAAAAATTGGTTGGAAAATTGAGTTTTGAGAAGAGTTTTTCAAAGTCTTGTAAAATCATTCCTCAAAGAGACTACTCACGCACGCCCAACTAGCGTCGCGTAGTGACCGCTGGTATGCCGAACCTTGTAGGGTATTAGGGGATGTATATGCAACTTATCATACACCGTTTCAAAGTTCGTATATTTACTGCCTGAATGGTGGAATGTTTGCCAAGTGGTTCAGAGATGATTCCAACAACTGACAAAGTCCAAAACTTGAGCAAAAAAACGTGATTTTAAAATACGTAGGTTTTTCAAGAAAGGCGAGTCCCTCCAAGAAGAGCGAGTAAGGACTCTTTGTAAGAGTGGTCTCATGGGATGAATATACGAGTGATGGAAATTTCTCAGATGTACCTTTCTACTGAATAAGTTACATCCTTTGACCCTTATGTGTGCACTCCGCACGGACGTTTTATACTTTCAAACGCGTTTTTCTCTGAACGCGTTTTCTCGAGCTTCGCTCTCTTAAAAAGAAGGGTTCAATTGATACTGCTGCCACTGAAATTGAAGATGTATAAACGAGATTTATTTACAGACAACCGTATTATAAAAATTAAATTTGCGCGAGCGCTTTCGGGTGACAACCCATTGACGAGCGGAACTGAAACCAACTCAGTTCCGCTCGTCAATGGGTTGTCACCCGAAAGCGCTCGCGCAAATTTAATTTTTATAATACGGTTGTCTGTAAATAAATCTCGTTTATTCATCATAATGAACCGTAATTTCATTGAGGAACGTGTTTCGTTAATCGAAATTGAAGATATTCGCTCTTATCTACAGAATATAAGGCTCAAATTGGTGATCTTTCATCGTACGTTTGTATATTCATCATAAGCTTGATTATTATAGATTACATACTAACCAATTGGAAACTAGAAAATTCCATTTTTTCTATAGCCCCCAATTTTTACACTCGAATATTATACCTACCTCATTGCGAAATTTTTTTGAAAATCATGCTCGTAATTTATTATTGAAAGTGCAATTTCTCACTGCAAATCGCCGATTGCAGTTATTTTCCTCGATCGGAATTTAAATGAAATAAGTCAACATACATCAGAAATATATCAGAGCTTTCACCGATGGAAGGGGAGATCTTTTCT
Organism: Aspidiotus destructor; assembly: GCA_035079395.1. NCBI lineage: Eukaryota > Metazoa > Arthropoda > Insecta > Hemiptera > Diaspididae > Aspidiotus > Aspidiotus destructor. The sequence goes on along the minus strand of JAVHKZ010000002.1, from coordinate 9,800,883 downwards.
TTCTATTCGAGTCTGAAGTTTGCTCAGAGGCGTACGCTCCTATCCGAATATTGTATCTATAAGCTCACTGGGGGAGCAAAGAAAGCGTACTACTTCCTTCTTAAGTTATGTTGGACTAGTTTGATCAATAAATAAGTGTAGTTAACTGGGTTATAGGTTGGACGGGGTTTCAAGACCTGTCGGACGTATTTTTCCTCCATAATAAGGTCACTCCTTCTCCCTTATGCCCACTCTAGATCTCATAGGTTATCGTGTACTAACAATTCTCCAGACTGTTACGTCATCTAGCTAGTCGCCATGTAATTGAAGGTCAATCAAGGTGAAGGACGTGCTGTCAGGTCAAGATCATCAAGCTCACAAGCTAGATTGTGTAAACAGTGTATAATTATGTTACCGTTAAAACCCGAAATCAGTAAATTCTGGAATTCACTGGTCAAAACTAGTTGCCAAAAATGACTTTAGTCAGACCTAGTTTTGACTAGTTTATTATAGAATTCACTGTGACCCTCAACGTTGTAACTAGTTTTAACTGAAATAATTTCAGGCAAAGTGAAAACTAGAATAGCCCAGTTTTCTGTGACGTCAATCAGCGGATAAACGCTAGCAGGCTTTGAGTTGCTTAAGAGCTTTGCTCCAGCTGGCATGTTGACTCTCATAAGAATAACACAGTGAGCTAAGATCAACGTGTTCCTAATTAAAAATAAGGAATTTCTTAGATACTACAAGTTGATGAACAGACGCTGAGAACATGATAAATTTTAAATATATATCTCTGATTTCTTATTTATTTCTAATTTTGAATTATTTATGTAATGATCTTTGCTCCCAATGTTATTCATATGGGAGTCAACAAGTCAGTTGGAGCAACGTTGGGTAGTTTTGCTACAGTTATTCGATAGAAACCTAATCTGTTTGCGATATTTCGCGATACTATCGCGATACTATCGAATGAGTATCGATATGTGATGTCATAGGAAAACAGTCCTATTGACTAGTGAAAAGTGAAATAAAGAAGAAAATTATAACCAGAGACCGGATTTCGTGGCATTTGGCACTTTTTTTCCAGGGAGGGCGGGAAGGTGTTTTCCTAATATGAGCGCGAATCATGGTGAGAGGGGGCGGGGAGAAAAATTTTACTTTGCCGAAAAGTGCCGAAAATGGGAAAAATGCCGAAAACAGGCTTAAGAGCCGAACAATGCCGAAAATGAGCAATTTGTGGAATATTGTCTAATATCACGGAATTTTGAGCGAAAAATTGGTGAATTTTGCCTAAAATTGGGCAATTTTGGTGGAAAAATAATGGAGCTTAATTTAGAACAGATCAGAAAAATTAAAAATTTTGATTGAAAAATTGTTAGGATTTCTGTATTGATGAGTTTTATCCCTAGAATTCGTTTATTTTGATCAAAAATCACACAATTTTGGTCAGAAATTAAATAATTCTGTTCGTGAGTTTGTAATAGCTCTAAAAACGCGCGTTTTTTGAACTTTTTTTTTAAATGCCGAAAAATGCCGAAAATGCAACATCAAAGTGCCGAAATTTTCATTTTTAATGCCAAAAAGTCCGGTCTCTGATTATAACTGTAAGGTAAAACTAGTTTTAACCAGTAAAAACAAGGAGAGTAAATACAATCTGCGAAAGGAATTTTAATTGATATTTTCACTGCGTGTACAATTTTTGCCATGTTTTATGTCTTTTCTCTAGCCCCTAATTCTTGAAAATTGTCCGGGCGTCCGGCAGTGACCTTGGGACTTAGAAGAATTTAAGTAAAAAGAGAAATAATAAAATAAAATAAAATAAAATAAAAATAAAAATGAAAATGAAAAATAAATAAAATAAATAAAAAATGAATGAAAAAATGGGATAAAAAAATAAATAATAAATAATAAATAAATAAAATAAAATAGAATAAAATGGAATAAAAATAAAATAAAATTAAATTAAATTAGATTAAATTAAATTAAATTGAAAATAAAAATAAATGTCGGGGCGGGCGTTGAGAAATTTGCAAGTATCATCCTCTCTCAAAAAAAAATAATAGAAAAAAATTGAATCAAAAAATAAAATAAAATAAAAAATAATTATGAAAAATTAATCTCATCAGCCTGAAATATAACTAAAGTAGACTTGTACTGGACCAAGAAGCAGGACGAACGAGCTGAGCGAGTGATGCCCAGTAATCTCATCAGCCTGAAATATACTGAAGTAGACTTACACTAGACCAAGAAGGCTCATTAGCCTGAAATATTCCAAAGTAGACTTATACTACATCAAGCGAGTGCCGCGAGTGAGTCCCAGAAAACAGTCAGCCTAAAATACTCTAAAGTAGACTTATACTAGAACAAGAAGCTGGAAATTTCGGAAATTTTTGAACTATGAAGAGCTTAAGACGACTGGCGAAAAGGCATGAAACATGATCTTTATATTTTTGGCAACGCCAAGAAATCCTTTATACTTTTATAATGTTTTTTCAAAAGAAAAGAAAAAAATATGTTACGCACGGGGGTCCGCACGCCACGCCGGTGTTAGGGGCACCTGTTTATTGCGTAGGCTCCTAAAAGCGTTGGGAGATGGATCGATGGTACGCGACATTGTTTGAAGGATAAAATATAGTGCGGTTGATAACGCAGTGGTTGCAGGAAAAAATGTAACTTTTATTTTTCCTTTGCTTTACAGCAGCTCATGAACGTAGGTGCAGAGATGTGTGTGGAGATGTATGTGTGTGTGAGAGAGAAAGAAAGATCGACCGTTAAGAGTTACGTTGAGCACAGAATAGTTCCTCGGACACTGCGAAGGCTTAGCCAAGGTGGATACTCTGTTGTACTCGCGGGCTTCGATGCGAGCGACGGGGGAGAGACCGTGGGGGAGAGAAGACCAGTCCTGCGGGCATCGCGGAGGCTCGGCTAGTGTGGATACACTGTTGTACCCGCGGACACCGCAGTGAGCAACAGGAGGAAGAAAGCGAGTCGAGATACGGAAGACTACACCCGCGGGCACCGCGGAGAACAGTCCGGAAAGCTAGGAAGAAGAAGAGAAAGGAAGTGAGCGGGAAAGAGAGAGATAGCGAGAGGTAAGCACATCTTTACCTCTCGAACTCGAACAATTAAGATTCATTTCAGTTCAAACTAGAATTTACTGATGAATTAAAACCATTTTGTTTATTCTAGAATTAATATGTACTAGTCAAAACTAGGTCTGACTAAAGTCATTTGTGGCAACTAGTTTTGACTAGTGAATTCTAGAATTTACTGATTTTGGGTTTTAACGGTAACGTATATATTTTTGAAGGGTGAGTTACAGTTTCGTATCGTATGTCTGCATGAACTCGGAGCCGTAAGAGCTGTCCAGTGTGGCAACGTTTATTTAGGAGAAACTCTCTCGTGTTGCCTTCCTGAGAACAGTAGGAAGTCACATGTACTTAAACAATAATAACTCCGCGACTGCAGGAAGCTGGTTCCGAGTTTGTTGACTAGAACAGTGAATACAATACACAGCATCTTGTCACGGATATTATCTGAACGCACTTTATTGTAGGGGTAGAAGACTGAGAAGAAAGGCTGTAGACGAGTTAGTGGGGATGACATCGTGAACACAATTTTTAACTACATCGAAACGTATCTAGCACACTTATAGAGTATTTGAAGCGTGCATGGTTTGATCGTGTCCGGAGTACGTATCGTTGCTACATTGAAAATTATTAATTGTTGTTGCACTCGTCGATTCGGTATTTGGTGAGTATTCACTGACTTTTTTTCTTGGATTATTAGTCCTAACTATTATGATGTAGTTGAGCGTCTAATAGGTGTCGTCTATAATCTTAATGAGAGAAGAGAAAACTATGAATGAATTGTTATCGGTGTTGATTCCGAATTAGGGAACCCAGTGCACACGTGCGATACGTAAGAATACGATGAAATGTTATCGGGACGCCGCGAGGGCGTGCTGGATGGGTTTTCTACTGTGGTCAATGTGGTGAACCTTAGCTGTAGATTGAGTATGAGCAGAGAACAAATCTTGTCTTAGTGTTGAATTGGAATTTCCCCAGGGGGTTTTGGTTAGCCGAAGCTGGAGGTAGTGTGTTATCCTCTCCAGGATGGTAACATTAACTGAGTGAGATCTCTTGATGGAGTTCTTTGAAACGGTTCTCGGTGGGATGTCGGAGGACGGGACTCTCTGGTGCTAACTCCGGAGAATGATCTTGTTGATGGTGCTCGGCTGTGCTTGGGGTAGTAGTCGATGATACTTCAGGCACTTGTGTAAATATAGGATATATTTTTGAAGGTTAAGTTACAGCTTCGTATCGAACGTCTGCATGAACTCGTAATAGCTGTAAGAGCAGTCCAGTATGGCAACGTTTTTTAAGAAGGAACTCTCGCGTGTTGCCTTTATGAGAACAATAGGAAGTCACAATAGGCCTGTTTAGACAGTATGAACTGGGAGACAGCAGGAAACTGGTTGCGAGTTTGCTGGCGTTAAACAGCGGATACAGTACACAGCATTTTTGTCACGGATATTATCTGAACGCACTATAATTGTAGGGGTAGAGAACTAAGAAGAAAGGATGTCTAGACGAGTTAGCAGGGATGACATCGTGAATGTCCGGTGGACGTGATTTTACGTATCTAGCACACTTAATAGAGTATTGTGAGCGTGTACGGTTTGATCGTTTATTGTGGCTGTTTCCGGAGTGCATATCGTTGCTACATTGAAAATTATTAATTGTTGTAGTACTCGTCGATTCGATATTTGGTGAGTGGTCACTAACTTTTTTTCTTGAATTATTAGTCCTAACTATTATGATGTAGTTAAGCGTCTAATAAGTGTCGTCTATAATCTTGATGAGAGAAAACTATGAATGAATTGTTATCGGTGTTGATTCCGAATTAGGGAACCCAGTGCACACGTGCGATACGTAAGAATACGATGAAATGTTATCGGGACGCCGTGAGGGCGTACCTGATGGGTTTTCTACAGTGGTCAACGTGGTGGATCCTCGGGCGTAGTGTACGCACCTGTAGATTGAATTTGAGCATAGAACGAGTCTTGTCTTAGGGTTGAATCAGGATTTCCCAGAGGGGGTATTGGTTAGCCGGAGCTGGACAGAAGTGTCCAGAATGGTAACATTACCTGAGTGAAATCTCTCGATGGTGTTCTTTGAGACGGTTTATATTAGGTTATTTGTACAGAATTCCATGAGAAAATTTTGGCCAGTTTCAAGTAAAGTTACTAGCCTGTCTTGATTATGAATTATTGATTCGAAACTGACTGCATATTTTTATTGAAATTCATATATTTTGCTCCGTCATCTTCCATCCAAGCTTTGTTAAAGGAGGAAAATGCAGACAGTGAACGACAGCAATGTTGCTACAAATGCATTTCTCTCGTCAAAAATTAATTTACTCGAGGCAGGGTTTAATAATTCAATAATTACTCAAGACACACCTGAACAGAAATCCCACGTCATACAATACCTGCCTAGTGTTGATAATATCCGTCTAAAAATTGTTAAAAAGTGCAAACCTGATGATATCCTTGTTATCGCAAGCCTGTGTGTGAAGCTTGTCACAACTTGAACTGACTCATTTCAACAAGTGCAGAGAGGTGTCACATCCGAGCTCGAATGTTGTAACTGTAGTGCAAGTTTTTCACTCCTTTACCTAAATAAGTAAAAACGTCGCCCTAAAAAGCAGCAAAAGTGTTGATGTAGAGCGAGGATTTATAGTCAAAGACTCGACGAAAATTTTTCATCCACTTATATTTTCGTATTACAACAGCGAGAGTGAGAGAAATATTATGGAAATCCAGTTGAGACTTTACACAAGTCTGATCTGTTCGTCAGGCTCGTTCTATTAGATTGTTCAACAAATATTCTTTTTAGTCACTTCTCCTGCGCCCTTTTGAAACGTTCGATTTATAATATCACAGCTGGCATTTTCGAGGCGGTGCTACGGTAGCGATTGGTAGCGAACATTACCGTCAAGAAGAACCATAAGTACTGCGCTTTTCTTTGCACAGAATGCTTTTCATAAGAAAATATTGAAAAACACGTTCTCCTTCTGCATAATTCTATTCTCTTTTTTTTTTTTTTTTTTTTTTTTCTGACACAATTCTGAACTTTAAATGGATGAATAACTTGTGATTGATGCCTAGTATTATATTTCATGTTCGATTTCCAAAGAAATGTCCACGATTTTCAATTTTCTGTACGATACCAAATAATAACAAATTTTGCCTTTTGGCCACCAAATTGCAGAAGTTTTCAGAACCGAAAATCCGTTCTCTATTCATATTGAATCTAAAAACTAAGTAGCAGAAAATATTTAGCGCAATCATTCCTTGATGAGGTGAAAGAGGCGTTAGGATTTAAAAGGCTAATCAGCTGACTGGCTACGCCTCTCCAAACATGGTTGCCTCACCTTTCTTTGATATTGCTTAGGCTAATTCAAGTCTAACATACTGTGAATTACTGACAAGCTTTTGCCCGCTTAACATGTCTGCCCCGGCCTTTTTGATGCTACGTATGATATCAGTTTATTGGAAAGCAGTGAATAATATATCACTTACATTAAATCCAGTCTACCAATCATATAAACTTTTGATTTACCAAATATGGTCATGATGATGTTGTAACTTTCCTCTGCGAATATCTCTTCGTTTAATTACCGCATGGTAGTCTAGCTAGCTGACAGTCCCACTCCCATTGTTGGTTCACCCCCTCCTCTCCCCCGAATGCTTTTATCCTTTTTTTTCTAAAATAATAAAGTCTAGATTAAGTGGAATCTGACCATTCCATAAGAGTCGCTCAAATTTGACTCAACTGCTCATGACGTTGGAGACAACTTATAGGCTCGCCATTGGGTGTGCGACAGTGGCGTAGTTATGGGGGGGGGGTTCGAATTTTTTTCTGCATAAAGCAAAATAAGAAAAAACGTATAATATATAAAATTATGAACCTTAAAACCCCCCTTGAAATTTTGAAACCCCTCCCAAAATTTTGGTGTAACTACGCCACTGGTGTGCGAGTTGTGAGAGTTGCGATTGAGCAAACTACAGAAAAAAAAATGAATAATACAGACATTGAATGAGAATTACTCCACTTGTATTTATTTGACTCCAAAAAGACCTCTAAACCCACTCCTCTGCCTTATCCAAAGGCAAAACTTCAATCGTATTCCGTAGATTTACGCTGAAACATGCATGGAAGCACTCTACCACATATCATTTACTCAGAACAAAAAAGAAAATTTTTAAATCCATTTTTCTCGCTTAAACCAACTGAAGGGCATAGGGAAAAAAGGAGGAATGTCACATGAAAATTTTCGCGCAAAAATACGTAAAAAAGTTGTACTTCTACGTTTCAGTCTTTTGTTATCGACATGTTTTTACGCTAAGAACATGTCTAGAGATAATTCTCCCGCAAAAACATGTCGATAACAAAAAACTGAAATGTAGAACTACGATTTTTTCACGTGTTTTTGGGCAAAAATTTTCATGTGACTTTCCTCCTTTTTTCCCTGTGCCCTTCAACAAGTATATTTAAACTTCTAGTCAAAAATGGAGATTCCAATTTATTAGAAAGTAAATTTTCAATTTCCATCGAAATATTCACCAACGTGATGGTGGTTATAGTGGGGTCAAAAACAAGCTCCCTCCCCTCTTTTTCAAAAATTTTCACAAAATTTTATGAATTAATATCTCTCTTATTTCAATTATAGTCCATTTGTCATCAAGATGTTTCTAAAATCTTATTAACTAAGTGATGAATGAGCTTTAAAAATCTGCTTAATGTAATTTTCACTAACCTATTTTGGGCGTTCTACCGAGCATAACTAGTCAAAAATGGAAATTCTGCCTTATTAGAAACTAAATTTCCAATTTCCATCGAAATATTCACCAAGGTGATGGTGGTTACAGTGGGGTCAAAAACAAGCTCCCTCCCCTCTTTTTCGAAAATTTTTACAAAATGTTATGAATCAATATCTCTCTTATTTTAATTAAAATCAATTTGTCAACAAGATGTGGCTCAAATGCTATTAACGAAGTAATCGATCAGCTTTGAAAAGTTCTTTTTCAAAATTTATAATCAATTTTGTCGAGCTCGTATGTGATGTGGCGAAAAAATTCTTTCTCAAGTAGTGCTTTGGCGTATTGATTAACAATATTTTGATAAATCCATCTCTCTCACATGTGAAATCACGTGAGTCACAAAACTGCGAGGGGGCTGGGGCGCAACTGAAGCCATATTTAAGCGTTATATCACACACCTAGAAATAATGCTACAAGAACTTCCGTTTTTCATCCAAAACTCAAAATTAAAAATTTCGTCAATTATCAGTTTTAAACCGCTAATTGAGCTCAATTCTTTACCAGTCAATGAATCTGACATGAGAAATTATAAAACTTTACGGCTAATCTAGGAAAAGATGGGTCAGTTTTCAATTTCAAGTAAGAACTTCGAAAAATTGTCATTACACATTAACTTGATTACACGTATTCCTGTTAAATGGTCGCTCACTTTAAAATTTCATGAACTATTATCTCTCTCATTGTGAATATAAATCCTCTGCCATCGCAAGATATTTCCAAAAGTGCTATTAACCAAGTGATCAATGAGCTTCTAAAATCTGCATCATGTGCGTTCTACCGAGCATAACTGACCATCCCTTAAGAGTCACTCAAGGTTGACTCAACTGCTCTTGACGTCAGAGACAACTTATAGGCTGGCCATTGAGTGTGCGAGTTGTGAGAGGTGCGATTGAGCAAAATGCAGAAAAAAATGAATATTACAGCCATTGAATGAGAATTACTCAACTTGTATTTATTTGACTCAAAAAAGATCTCTAAACCCGCTCTTCTGCCTTATCCAAAGGCCAAACTCCGATTTTATTCCGTAGATTTACGCTGCAATGTGCATGGAAGCACTCTACCACATATCATTTATTCAGAATGAAAAAGAAAAATTTTAAATCCATTTTTCTCGCTCAAGCCAACTAGTATATTTAAACTTCTACCCTATAATTGAATTAGAAATTATGACTTCTGCTATGTCGTACATCCAATGGTCGGGTTGAGTTGTAACTCACACAATACATTGAAAATCTACTTGAAAATAATGAAACCGAGTTTGAGTGGAATCTGATCATTCCTTAAGAGTCGCTCAAAACTGACTCAACTGCTCTTGACGTCGGAGACAACTCATAGGCTCGCCATTGGGTGTACGAATTGTGAAAGGTGCGATTGAGCGAACTACAGAGAAAAAAATGAATATTACAGCCATTGAATAAGAATTACTCCACTTTGTATTTATTTGACTCAAAATTGACCCCTCAACCCTCTCTTCTACCTTGTCATAAAGCCAAATTCTTTTTTTTTGTTTTAAAAATATCTGTTTCCATTATACTTTGAATTCATTGTGAAGTGTTGCAGCAAAAAAACATTAAGTATGCGGCGATTGACATTTGGATGTCAAAAATTTTTGGATAATGTGACTTTTTCAATGAATTTTGCTTGCTTAAAATTGAGTGCGTTTTTATGAGTACATCACAGTTATTCTTTTTTATTCGGTTATTTCGTCATTTTTACTTGAGGTGTATAGTTGAATTGCATTAAATATCAAATGAATTGAAAGATGCATATTGCGCGACTTCAACAACCTGGCTAAGGTATGTATATTAATTATAGATAGCACCCGATTAAATTGGAGGTAAGTGAAATAAAGTTCTGTATAGTACATATTTTCTCTCTAGAGTTCATCCATTATTACATAGCGCGTTTTTTTTTCTCTCCTATAAAGAGCTTCCAGTTATCGAAAATGTACTACCTTGTTTTTAAAACTTGCAAAATATTATACTTAGAAAACCGTCTATAAAATTTAAGGGTGAGTAAGTTTTACCGTACCTACTTGAATTAGTTTGGCAGTGGATACATTCGATTTCAATTAATACAGACGACATGCAGTGAGCCTGTTGATATGGGGCCATATTGGCGAGGCTATTGTGACGGTAAGAAATGGAACAGATCGGAGCTGTATACCTACGAGCCCTAATGTTGAGTTCAGGGACAAAAAAAATATATATTAAAAAAAAAGTCTTTCAGAATGCGTATAGAGATACCTACGCTGACCGATGATTGCAGGGATAGTAGTCCTTCGTCTACCTGCCATTGTGTCCTCAGACGAGGAAACAATAGTCGTTTTTTTTCCTCGAAGAAACCATGGTTTCTACAATATCAGTATTATGGTATTTTCACATTTGAGATTCGAGTCATAGACTATAGAGTATAATAATCGGAATAGACTGGCAACTCGCGTTGTTTCCAATCTTCTTGTAAGCGCTTCCAGTATCTGTTGTCAGAACTAAGGTTGTTTCACAGGCTCGGGGTTTCAGTTTCACTTTCAAAATTTCATAGGTTTCAATGTTTCATTAATTTTCTTGCTTCATTTTCATTGGTTACTCCAACGCTATCAAAAAACGGCGCCGTATTCAAATTTAAAGTGTTTTTATTCGCGAATAATTATCACAGTGAAGATGCATTAATAAGAAAGAATAAAATATAATAAAACAATACTTATAATAATCACTATCAGTTCTTAAAAACAATTAATCTATGCTGATGATAGCAGTTCATGCGGGAATCACAATAAGAAAAAAAGATCATGTACCGTGAGAACAGTTTTGTTCAATTAGAAGAAAAATAGAACGCGGATTAAAAATTTAAAACAATGCGCGGATTGAAACGGTGAGGTGCGTAGGTCTTATTTCTAACATTACGAAAATATTAATTACAAAATTTTTTCGTGAAATAATTTAATAAAACTCTAAAAAAACACAAAAATTTTCGGACTAATTTCACGTATATATTTACAAACGAAAAACTACGCGTTTCGAATGTCTATATCGTTCTTCTTCAGGTTTAGAACGATATAGACGTTCGAAACGCGTAGTTTTTCGTTTGTAAATATACGTGAAATTAAGCCGAAAATTTTTGTGTTTTGTTAGGATTACAAAAATATTATACGATCAAAACAAAAAATCAAAACAAAAATTACGTTCTTATACCTTTAACGGTATCGATTTTACGTCGACGAGCGCGATACTTTTCATAACGATCGTACGCAAGTTTTTTTACATCATCGTCGATGTCAGTTTTTTGAAGTCCTCGCAATATTTTATTAATAATGTTGCACCAATTATTTATATAAAATTTCAAGAAAAAAGCCAAAAAATTACTTTTTAAATGTGGATGTTTCTTACATCCATCCAATAATTTTAATTCTTTGCCACAATTCAACAATAGAGTATGCCGCAGCTTCCATCGTAATTGCTGCTCGGCGGACAATTTTGGGAGAGAGTATTGCAGGACATCCTTGCACTTTACAAAAATAATTTGGAAATTGGTTCCCGGTGTTAGTAGGAGAGACGGCTTATAGGCTCTTGCACGAATTAATTCGCTGTTCTCCGGATTTGCTGCGCAGCCTACCAGCGATGATCGACAAATTTTGCAAACTCCAATCTTCTTCAAAAGAGCTTTAGCCACCCATCCGGCTACATATGCATATAAATGCGGACTATGAGTCGGGTATTCTCTCCTCAATGAGTTCTAGAAAAGGAAAAGAATGTTGCGTTATGGACGTACTTGTACGTTTTGAAGAAAATTGGTACAATGACGTATTTTTCTCTGGATTTACCTTTGTAATAAGTTCCGGAGTGAAAACAACATCATTTTCGTCAGCTTCTACTCCTTCCGTTCCATCAGTTCTCTAAAAAGTTATAAGTGAGTGTAAATTTTCAATACAACAATCATTGCTTGGTGGAGACACTAAGTGTACTGCAGTATGAAATTGCCTGGTCTCAGATCACTTCTCTCTCGTTTGAGTTGTATTCATCAGAACATCCATTTCTTTTTAAAACTAAGATCAATCATCTTGATCGCACTATCTCCCTTGCTGCCTTTCTCCTCCTTTCTCTATCTATCATAAGCCTCCTACCAATAGAATTCTTATCAACGGCTTGTCGGCTAATCATTTCACCATCATTCTCGAAAATTTTCTGCCTTAAAAATCAGTATCATAGTGAAGCGATGCGTTGAGAAAAACACTGCTTCGAAACATGTTACCTTCAAACTCATTCATAAAGCGACTAAAAGGAGGCTAGACAAGATTGAAATAATTACCGTGCTCTCTGTGCTCTCTTGCGTAGGTAATTTTCTCCTCCGCCATTCTGAAGCACAAAAATTTGAGAATGGCACTTTTACCAAAAATTAGTTTCTACCTCTTAAGTTATACTTTTCTCTGGGCGGTTTTTCAATTTCAATAAACAATTATTCGAAAGTTTTTCGTTCCTTGACCAAAATTTTCTCTCCTACTAGTTGGTAAGTCTCATGATTTCAAGGAGACCCTCTTAATTACTAAGTTTATATTTAATGTGGGCTTACATGTAAAAGAAATGACTTCAAAGTGTCCAAAGCTTCACCATCATCCTCTTCGCAGTTAGCTCCCGGAGCATGAGGGGACATGAAATTGTTCAATATCAAAGTCTTACAGGCTGCTGTGAATGACGTACACGTTGGGTTGATGTTACGTCTGCCATGGCTTCGAATACCTCCAAACGAATTTTCTAGGGGATCCTGATCTGCATTTCGAACGCGTAAAAATTTCCAGTTCAGTTTTTTCCATAAGTACTTGAATCCTGCATTGGAAAAATGGAGATGAACACAATTAGTTGTTTAGGGTAATACTTTTTTTGATTAATTATCATATCGACAGGTCTCATGGATACATTTCTAAATGTAGTCATGCAATTACACCGCACCAGAACTTTCTTTCTCCTGATCTCCTCCATACGTACAAGTCGTTTGTGAACTTATTACATGAATAAAATAATTCATTATATCTGTAGTTCTATACCTTTGATAGTGAAAATCCAATTATTGATACAAGGCGGAGTTGGTTTCTTGTTACCGTCGTCATCAAAGAATTGTATCGTATTTAAAACTTGAATCGCTGTGTCCCAGAACTTGTGATGAGGGGATGTTGCCTTGACGGCCGAACGTAATTCCTTGCCAAATTCGGGTTCGATAGCGGATCCATTACAACTATCAAATAATTTGTCGAAAAATAAGCAAAATTGTGCCGTGCCAACAGCTTCCTTCGGAAAATCTGATCCTGTCGAGAGCAAAGCATAAAATAGAGAATAGAGTTACGAGGTACTTGTCATTTCAATGAGTGACCATAGGGGTTTCTATCTACAGTAGGTATACCTTCCAAATTGACTGCAAAGTTCATCGTTGCAGCAACGCGTTGGGATAGAACTTGCGCGGCGATTTTAACTTTCATTTTTTTCATACGAGGGGCATACACTGACCGTCGTGTAATTTATGCAGCATACGAAAGTCGCCGCTGCCAGTATCGCGTTCATACAGGTTCTCTATGTCTTTCCAAGAAGCTGTGTAATGTTCTCCATTCCAGGTGAATGTAGCTTTCTTGGCACACAGCAAGCGATTTCGAACACACTTCAGCAAGTGGGGCACATCAAAAATCGCAATTGTCTGAACGAACATTTTACAAAAAACAGAAATTACGCAAAGAATAATTAATGAGCAGTTTAAGAGGCAATTTGTGAAAATTTGGCTTACCTCTTTGCCATCGACAAAAAAACCAAAGCCTCGGTTCTCTTTTCCTTGTCGTTTGAAAGCTTCGTCCGATTCTTTTAACAAAGTTTTCACAGCAACACTATTGGAGCCTCCTTGATCGCATACACTTACAGAAACTGTCAATCCAATGTAATGTAATCGACGAATTACATCTTTTATTGTCACACATAAATTGTCCGCTGACATTCCGCTCTCGCAAAAATAGAAGGATATTGGCTGCTTCCATTTCTTGCGCAACCCGCAAGCCATAAACATTGTGGCGTGGTCAGTAAATACTCGTTTTCGATAGGTACCCATATCCTCGAATCCTTCAATCAAGTCGAGTTTTGAATTGTACGATAGCGCTGCTTCGATAGCCATTTCATCAAACATGAGTACGCAGTGCTTGTCAGGCAATTTCATCTTCGCCACAGACAGTTTTAAGGACTCCAGAATAGCTTCGTTGAGTCCTACACGAAACGGTACTCTATTCAACATATCAGTAAGTGTCCTTCGGCTAGGTAGAGCTGGCATAACGCGTCGAAGAGCTCTATATCTAAATATTTGAAACCTAATTGTAAGTACGAAAACTAATTCCCTGTGTAGCTGTAATGTTGAAAAAGAAACGTACCCTGTAGGCGCTTGCTTCACTTCCAGCTATATCCTTTTAGTGTGCAGTGCAGTGTAAACGTGTGTCCACCAGAGCCAAAATCTGTTCGTGCTATTCAAGTGTTGTAGGTAGTTGTTTCTTTTCTCGGTTGAACTGTTTCCTCTAAGGTGAGTTGAGTTCTTAAGAATAATTCTTATTAGTTTTAGATGTACAAATTTAGTGTATATGGTAATGTAACTTGAGTAATAAGTCAATTTTTCAACGACTGACGACGTATGCATTGTGGTGTGCCATACCTGAGAATTGAAAACTTGTCAAAGGAAATTATAAGTATTATTGAATTGTAAGTTAAAAACTGACGTTAGAGAACAACTATGGTGATCTGATTTTCTTCCGACCATATTTTTCGATCACTTTGATATTTTTCCATGATTATTTTTTTTTCGTGTAAGTGCGTCAATAATTCCACTGTGTATACGGTAGACCTACACTGTACCACGCGCGCGATTGACTACGGACGTTCACTTCTTTCACTGCACCATTCCGATGTAGGCTCGTTTCAAAAATCCTCGTGTCAAATGATCGCGTGCTTACGCTATTTCGCACGACTTGAAATATTTTTGATCACGAAGCAACTGTATAGGTTTACAGAAATGATCAAATGCGCAGATTATTTAGTAAGGAATCCTCAATCAGGCGTACCTTTACACATCAAACTTCATCCATTAGGGAAGGTGCTAGAGAGCAATTTTTCAATTTGGACCCAACCACGAAAAAAGAATAAAAATTGTGATATCTTTGGTTTTAATTAAGATACAGAAATGATTAAACGCCCGTGTCACTCAGCAAAGAATTCTTAATTGGGTGTACTTTCACAAGTTAAATTCGGTCTATTTGGGGAGGCTCTGGAGCGGAACATCACGAAAATTTCTTAAATTTCATCGAAAATTTTGAACACAATGCTTGAAATAGAACATTCGGTTAGTCGAATCCGCAAGGGACCGAAAATATTGTTCGAGTTAGCTATTTTCCGAGTTTTTGAAGTTCGACTTGAAAAAATGAATAATTCGACTTAAAAAAAAAATTCGACTTACTGAAAGAGAGAATTCGACTTACTGACATTCCATAAAAAGAATAAAGCGTGGACATGAAGAATTAAGAATTTTTACTTCTAGAACTAAACCCGGACCCATAATTTGAACGTTCTTATCGCACATTAATCGAGAGAAAACTAAAATTCACTACCCTCTTGCTTCATTTTAATAAAAATAGAGTTCGGGTGGGTCAGAAATGGCAAGTTTTTACAGGAAGAATTGATTGAGGAGGCAAAATATTAGAGTTGGATTTTGAACGTTCGAGCTCCTGAGGGAAAGTTCGAGATTACCTACTACAACGTTCGACTTTTAGAGGTAAAAGTGAATAATTTTTGGTTCGACTTGACCATTGTTGTGTTTGATATGCGGCGACAAAAAATATACACACTTGAATGGGAGTGCGTCGGGACCGGATTAATTTGTTCGACTCAGCTATTTTTTTCGACTTAACTGAGTACGACTTATCGAGGTTCGACTGTATTATAATTCCAATTATTTTTTGCAATTTCATCTTTATTTTTAGAACTAAAATTCCAGTGTCGTTTATATCTGACGACATATCGAGTTTCTAATCTATTTTCTTTTCGGTACCTATACAGAAGCGCTAAAAATTTCTGTCAACAACACCAACAGATGCATGTTGGCGACAGTCCGCTCAAAGGAGAAAGAAGGGAGCTCATCTGATGACGCGTTCAATTTAGAAAATCACGATGTTCCCATAGATACGGTGGAAAAATTCAAAAAATTCGAAATTTTTCTGCAGGATGAAAATAATAGGGAAGCTTTTTGTACGTACACTTCTTCTTTTCATACAAAAAAGTGTGAGTCTTCCTCTTTATCTCTCAATTTACATATTATAGGAGAAATTTTTCATAAAGCTTTTGGCTGCAAAAGCCAAAAATGAGGCATCACAGTCCCAGGCGTTTGGAGCTGCAGCGACAGTCATCTTGGGTGAAAAGATGACAATTTTTTTTTGCTGGGCAGGGAAGAGGAATGACAAACAGAACTTCGGCGATACGCACCTGGCCGCTTGTTTTAAAGGTATAATATTATAAGTATATAATATGTTATCTAAGTACGGCACCACTAGTGTGTGTGTAGTTTAGAAATGAGAAAGTTTATACAATAGATGAATTTCCCACCCCTTCCCTCAGTGAATTATTGTTTACAAGCTATTGATTGTCGGTAGGGTTATACAAATTCATTTATCTCTATGAGAATTACACAGAGCAATGCTCATTATGATATTATTTGAGAATGAGAAATTTTAGAGCTCTCTTGAAGCTTTGTGAGAATTGGTGAGTACATGCGAGGGAGGAAAGTCTGAGCAATCTTGCCCGTGATAGACTGAGGAAAGAAAAGTAAAAAACGAATGTTTAGGCAGAGCCAGAGTCGGATTTAGGTCTGCTGCCACCGTGGGCAAAATTTTTGTTGCCACCCCAATCAAAAAATGTTTTACTAGCTTTGCTCGCGATTTACCGATTGAGGGGGGTGGGGCAAACGCATTGAAAAATATGAATTTCTCACAGTGATGACCTTTTTGGTCTTTTTGGAGCTCCTACCAAGTAAAATTTTTTTTTGGCTCGTAGATTTTCTTCGCCAAACCCTTCCTTTTTACTCTCAACAATGATAATGAAAGTACATCTAAATAGTGAGAAAACATGCATGCATAGTTGATACGCAACCTTAAAAAAATAAATACTTATATGATGTCGACAAAACAATGAACAATTTGCCGCCCTGGGCAACTGTACACTCCGCACACCTGGTAAAACCTCCGCTAAGCAGAGCCAAATAAATAAAGATTTTATTTCATATCTGCTCAACTAAATTCAAAAAATGAAAACGCCGTAAGACCTTGACTTTGATAGAACAATAAAATTTTAAAAATGGGATTGGGCGGGACATATTGCCAGACTCCAACAGAATAAGTGGGCTTACAAAATTACAGACTGGTACATCAAAGGGAAAAGGAAGAGAGGCTGGCAAAAAATTAGGTGGGGTGAAGAAATTGTAAAGTGGTTGAAAAACCACGAGAGTATTCTGGGATAGGGGAGAATGGGCAAGACTAAAAAAGGCTTTTACTTGAGATTTTATTTCATGTCTGCTCAACTAAGTACATGAAAAAAATGAAAACGCCCCAAGACCTTGACTTTAATAGAAAAATGAAATAGAAAAAAGGTATCGTTTTATTTTTTTATTTCATCTTATTTTTATTTCATTTTATTTTTTATTTTATTTTATTTACTCTTTTTTCATTTTTTTTTTTTTTTTTTTATTTCATTTTATTTCATTTCATTTCATTTTTTTATTTTCACTTTTTTCTATTTTGTTTCGTTTTGTTCACTCCTGGAATCAGGGGGTAACGCTTGCAAATTTTGGAATTAATGGTTGAGCTGAAATCAAAATTTTTTCTCCAAGTCCTGGATCTAGGGTCATGTCCATGTATGCAAACGCGCGGGGAAATAAGGAAAGACAGGAAATATGTAAAAAATAAAAAAAAAAAAAGAGAGAGAGTCCAAAGGCTGCGTTTTCTCTGACTCTTGGGGGTCAGCAGAGAAAGAAAACTAGAAATATTCTACTGATGTATAGTAGTACAAGAGTCCCAAAATTAGCCCATCAGCAGTTGAGCTTTTTCATCCTTTCTCAACACAGAGTTCTTAGGGAATATAATTAAGAGAATCCACGTTTGAATTTGATAATATCTTCCAATTTGTGTATTTTCAGACCTAGGATTTGTGTGTAAATCGTGGGACGAAATCATAGAAGATAAAGAAAATTTACCCAATTGGAAAGTCGATCTTTGCATCGACTGCTCCGGGACCTAACTGACTGAAGTCTTATCCTATGTTTCGACATACTTTTTATCGGTTCCGAAGGTTTTAATAAAGGTAGTTAAAATAAAATGTAGGCTAAATTCACCATGACATACTTATTACATTCATTACGATGTTTCGAACGCCGCCTAACCGTTCTTTATTAAGCGATAGGGAACACTTCGGCCATTGAATCTGCAATACCTCTGTTACAGTGCGGCGGTACTCTTTTGATGTTTGGTGTTGCTGATCCAACTAAGAAAATCGCGTAAGTAATTCCTCAAATTATTCTAATAATATTTTACCATGTATTTTTTGAATCATCTTTTTTTTCTTTCATTTTTTCTCTACAGTGTCTCACCGTTTGAGTTGTATAAAAAAGAAATCACATTAATGGGTACAGCGATCAACACGCACACAAGTTTCTACAAAGCAGTAGCAATGATGGAATCTTTAAGTCACAAGTAATTATCGTGCAGATATTTATGAATAGTATTGTAGATTCAAACCAGAATATTTATGCACTTTAAGTGTATTACCTACGAATTTCTTGAAATCCTTCACAAGTTTAAAACCAATCGGATATAAAAAAAAATTCACAAATAATATTTGGATTACTTAAAAAAAAAATATATGGGTCATCTTTTTTAAACTTACATAATTTTACCACAAAAATAATAATTTGAATATTCTTTTTGCGTGCATGAAAAAACTGAAAAGAAGAATATTGCTCATTCCCACACACTAAAAATTCAAACATTCATTTATTTTGACTCGTTAACGTTTGGAGCCACTTTTGCTTTTGATTGGACCGAGACCCTCTCTTCTTTTGATTTTACTTTGAATTTGTGAAAATAAATTGAATAAGTATAGAAATATAAGTTCGAAGTTTATTAATTTTCTTACTTTCTCAGGTATATATCAATGGATAGAATGAAGATGAAAAAATTTCGTCTGCAAGAATATGAGGAAGCGCTGAAAGCATTCAAAGCGGGAACGTACTCGAAAATAGTTTTTGAATTATAAATCCTCTGTTATGATACACATTTTTTCGTCTCATATTGGTTTATGAACATTCTTTGGACTTTTTATTTATGTATTTCGTCAATCTAGTGCAGAATATTTCAAAAGTAAAATTTCATGTTTTCTACTTTTTTAAAATTTTTTTCTTGGATATTAGGACGTCTTTCTTTCTTTTGATGACAATTTATTCTAGGCTGTTGTATATTAAGACGATCTATTGCGAGTTCAACTTTCGAAAATTTGATTAACTCTCGGCGAGAGGAATTTTGGGAGTAGGTATCTGTAAGTATTGACATAAACTCAAGAAAGCAGAGTATGATGAGCAATTTCCTTGAAGAAGCCCATCAGAGTCTTAAGTCAAAATCTATGAGAAATTGAATTAATGAATCGAAAAATCATTGCAGTGGAAGCTACAAATAACGAAAAGTGGAATACAATGACCCAAAATAATACTTTAATTAGTAAAGAAAATCGCATGAATAACGTCTTCCATAAAATAAAAAATTATAAATTCCAAACTGGGTGAGAGAGCGTTCTTGAAGGATCACAAACTATTTTCCTTTGTTGTTGTTCTTCTTCTTATTATCTAACGGAAAGAAAATGAAATCTCACCGGAAAGAAAATGAAATCTCACCAAATCTCACCGTTAGTCACATAGGCGTTAGCGAATCTATATTAGGTAAAATAAATATCGGCAAGTGTGTAAATCGGGTTATCTCAGCTTCGAAAAGGAATAACTTTTCACTGTTTCTCATCTAGATTCAATATCAGCTTAAGAAAGGTGATTATCTTATGAGCGGAGTAGTTTAGCACTGATGCTAGGTAAATGAAGAAGACTCGGTTGCCAGCGAGAGAAGGAATATAACGGCCTAGTAAGAGTTCATAATAACTCGACCTGAAAAGAAAACATGTATAATGTTCAAAAAATATTCACTAACCTCATCAGCTAAAAGCTGTTCCTCCTCTGCGTCAGAAGTCATCTATCGATACGAATTTTATACGAAATGCACAATTCAGAGAATAAACGAACAAATACACAATTCAGAGGATTAACGAACGTACGAAATTTAATGAAACAACTACGCACGACAGCTACAATTCCTTGAATACCAGGTACCGGAAAGTGTCGAAGCATGAACAATCATATTGAGAAGGAGAAACGTTCGGCCAGGATAAAACCTGCACATTACTCACATTCTCCTATCTCGGGTATTTCAATCCATTGAAATTCAAAAATAGATTAGAGGCTCATTTTCGACATGTATCATAGGTACCAACGCGGACGAATTATAATTTGGGTTTATATGAAATCATGAGTTTTCAATTGTACGAAGGAATAATAATTCACCTTGAATATAAAGAATGATGGCTCATTGACCTACCCAAAAATGACGTGATGCAAAATCGTGATCTCATGGATCTCAAATACAAACGGTAGCATTTATGGGTGCGTCGAAAGTCTTATACAATTATGGGAAACAAAACAACTTGACAATAAAACCACCGGTACACCGATCTGATAAAACGATGTTGTTATTATTTTTTCAATTTTTTTTATTTTTTTATTTATTTTACGAGCATTACAAACTGCACGAGGGTTATTTGCTCGGCGTTACAATCTCATTGATACATATAATATGAGTACCGGTAACTTAAATTTTGTATGGCATTGGTAGAAAGTAGTTAGTTAGGTATTGTGATGAAAATGTAGGTGTTTTAGATGAATTCGTAGAATTGAGTGGTACGTAAATAAGTTAGGGTTGAGTCGATGGTTTCGCAGTTGTTGTTTAGTGCTGAGTAAATATTTGAAGATATATTTAGGGAGGATCGAGTGGGTTGTAGTACAGGGCATGAAAAAAATGTTCAACCGATAAATTTTCTTGGTGACAGTGAGGGCATGATGGAGGAGCGATGTTAGTGAGAAGATAAGTATGGGTAAGACGAGTGTGGCCTATTCGTAGCCTGGCTAAGATGACCTCCTCATGTCTAGAATTGCGTTGGGATGAGGACCAAAATGAGGGTTCATGTTTGATTTTTCTCAATTTGTTGTTCGACTGATTTTTCCACGATGAGCACCAAAGATTTTTTGATAATGCCGTGTAATATACTTTCAAATCTTTTGCAGGTGATAGGATTGGGTCGGTTATTTTTGGTAGTGAAGTAGCCTCTTTGGCCGCTTCGTCCACAGCATCATGTGGTGGAAAATTGACATGACCCGGAATCCAAGCCATTGTGAGGTGAGAGTTTATTGATTGAATGGTATGAAGTGTAATGAAAATACGTTGGATCAAGGGATGACATGAGAAGGGGTCAGTCATAGCTTGGAGAGAGGAGAGAGAATCTGTTAGTAGAAGATATTTTTGTCCGGGTTGAAGTCGAGCGATTTTTGATAAGCAGGCTAGGATTCCGTTCAATTCAGCTGTGTAGACTGATGCGGTATTTCGTAAACGATATCTTGTTATTTTCTTGTTTATGGAAAACGCGTATCCTACTTTATGGTTGTGTTTAGAGCCATCTGTGAGACAAATGATATGGTTGGGGAATTCGTCAATTAGTTTTAGAATATGTTGCCTGAAGATTGATTTATTAATTTTGGGAATTTCCGTAAGGTCTAGTCGAATGTTCGGGATGGAGAAGAGCCACGGGGGGTGGCCGAAATTATGGGGGGGGAGAGCTTGGATTTTGAGTTTGTGAGAAAGTGAGGATTCTGAGTGAGTGAGAATATGTTTGTGTGGCTGACGTGAAAAGACCGGATCAATATGTGATAAAATGGATTTGTGAATCGAGAGATGTGGAAATTGAGATATGGAAACTAGAAGGTTTGTGGAGAGTATTGTTCGACGTACAGTGAGAGGCGGTTCAGCAGCTTCTGCGCATAAGCTCAATTTTGGACTTGTTCTGAATGCTCCCAGTACGAATCTGAGCGATGAGGTTTGAATTGTGTCCAGTAGAGATAGAGTAGTCGCGCTAGCTAGATTGTAGACAGGGGATCCATAATCTAACCGAGATCGAACAAGACTTTTGTATAAATTTAGGAGTAATTTTCGGTTGCATCCTGTACGGCGATGGGAGAGGTATTTTAGAACATTTATTGCACGTAGACATTTGGCCTTTAGTAACTTTATGTGACCAACCCATGATAATTTCTGATCAAGTAAGAGTCCTAAAAATTTCGTTGAGTTTGCTATTTTAATTTCGAAGTTTTGAAGAAAGAGAGGTGGAATACATGGAGAGGGTTTCTTTTTGTGGAAGATGACCAGTGATGTTTTTTTTTGAGGAAAATTGGAATCCACGTTCTGACGACCATGTTGATATTTTATCTAGTGTTTTTTGTAAGAGTCTGTGAGCCCTATCAGGATTGGGGGAACAGAGTGAGAGGCTGTAGTCGTCTGCGAACAGTCTTTGTGAGATTGGGTAATCTGCGTTAGATGGGAGATCATTTATGGCTACCAAGAAGAGCAGTACGCTGAGGACGTCTCCTTGTGGGAGTTGTTATTATTGACGCGAGCGTATATCGAGAAAAACACAAATGTTCCAGGTCATGATGGTCTGGCTTAGTTTCAGAATTTTATTCGCTACATTACGCGCAAAAATTAACGTATCACTATTCAATTTCATTTTCGGAAAACCCTCAGTTACCTGTGCTGATATTTCGATTTTTTTTTCTCTTATCGTATCGAAAAGAAAAACAAGATTATAAATTATCATGATTTACGTGTTAATACTTTCTTCGAATAATACGTAATGGGTCAAGATTGACCATAGGCTGAAAACCGTATTCTAAATAAAATCCAATAGGTACCAACAATACGTCGCTGAATTTTTAAAGGAATATTCCCTATCTTCTTCCGTAGACAAATAGAACAGAAAAATAAAAATTATATATTATTTTCAAATTGAATTTTTTATTTATTCAAAAAGAACGAATAGAAATTAACATTTTTCAAATAAGTCAAATAGCAAAAAAATTAAGGCAATAATTACTTAGACCTGTACGACATTATAGTTTACGATCTGTTGAGTAAATATAAAAATCACAGAATTAGCCTATATTGCATTGATCTTTTTTTTTTCTCTTTGACGCAATAAGAAAATACCTAATGATTTATTTCAATTTTCGTTTTCGCAGACCTCATCAACCAAAAATAAAAAAAACAAATGTAGGCTGAAAAATATTTTAAAAGTATGATATCTATAATTAAGATTTATGTGTTTTCGTCGAAAATCTCACGTTCCGAGTTATTAATCTTGTATTTGTTAAATTCTTGAAAAAACGTTACAATATACAAACCAATTCCTGAGTAGGCTAGGCCTACATATTTCGATGTCTGTCAAGTATTTTTCTACTTCTTAGGCAACGACCTACAAAAATATAATATTGTGAGAACTCATCAAATATAATCGTATAAGATGAAGACTTGACTCGCCTCTATCAGCTTTCAGATACCCGCTAAATAAAAGTGAATGCCTTATCAGCATCGATACCGTGAGAGAAATAAATCAATCAAGAAAGAGCTCGCTATACAATTCATGTCAAAAAAATGTCTCGTCAGCTGTCTGCAATCCGTGTCAAAACTTTGAAATAGGAGGTGTGAAATTGGTGACAACGCGAATTGACGAGTAATTAATAGAAATTGATTTTTTTTTTTACTCGTCTACGAAGTAGCATACCAATAACGGAAGGTTAAAATCGGTTGAAAATTTTGGCGCAACGAAATACTTATCGACACTGAAATAGACTTCATAAGAAGAATTTCTTCTCGAAATTTCTCGAAATTTCTGATGAATTTCTTCCTTAACTTACAATTCTGATCTAGAGAGCATCTCATGTCCTACTATATATACAGTTCTAGTGCCTTTCAGTCCAAAAAATCTCTAGCCCCACCAAAGTTTAATAAAACCCTTTTTTGAATAACTGAGTGAGATACTAAAATTTTTTTGATAGGCATAATGGGCAGAGAAAGTTCAAAAGTTCAGCCGCAAGCACAAAGTTTCCTCGGATTTTCAGCGATAAGACTCAAATTCCCATGATGTTTGCGAGGGATTCAATGTTTGTACAAATATCCTTGTCAATTTAATTTTACCAGGCCGCCGCTATTAATGGCTGAGCACTGATCAAGTAACTTCCGCGGCTCAGGCACTCCCATCAAATGTTAACGAACTCTGTTCCTGTAAATTAAAATGAAGGTCATTATTCAAAATCGGAGTGAACAAGATTCCCCTTCGTTTATTGTAAGTACTCTAGTGTTACGGATTGCGAAAAATCTAAAATTAAACGCAAATGAAAGCTTGAATAATTACCTATTTGAAAAAGTAAAAAATTTTGGCTCTTTATATTCTACAATATTACTGTCGAACTCATCGGACCCCATCCTCCCTATTACATAAGAAAATCTGTTCATTGCATGTGCAATATTTGTGTTCCTTCTTCTTGTAACTCGTATCATTTGGTGTACGTACCCAAAAATTGGAAAATTTTTCAATTTGATTTTCTTCATCTTCGTTCTAGTATTCGCTTAATTTGTCAAAACGAGCTGTCCCCCTTTTTTTCAACTGTTTTAACTTTAGAAAATTTTTATGCTTCATTTCTTGATTGTCGTAGGAACTTGAAAAAAATTTCCACTCTATCAAAATATTTTCTCGAGGGGAACTCGATGGTTCCGCTTTCGATATAATTTGTAACTAATCCTTCATTGAACGAACTGTTTCTCTTACGAGGGTGAACTGAGCATGATTTGCTTCAATTTTTCAAGTCAAACTTGTCAAGTTCATAAGGACAATTTTCCCTATCGTTATACATCTAGAATTGTCTAATTTAAAAATCTCTCGATGAGGAATCAAACTCGAGCATTAGTTTTAATAATTCTACAGGCCTCCTTAGATTTAGGTACCTAAATGTTTATTATTTATCGACACCTATATTCATTGACTGGTCCGGATTTCAACATGATTTTTTATTACATGTAAAAAATGTATAACATCGAATTTCCAACGGGAAAAGTGCTCTAGACTAATTATACGTCAATATCTACCAATTTAGAGATAAATGAACTCGTATCAAAGACTAGACTATAACCTATTACGTAAAAATCCTCTTGGCAGGGCTCCTCATTCTGCTGCATCAATTCGTAAAATTGAAATCATTCGAGTCAATGAACGTTAAATTTATCGATACTCGGTCAGATAATGAAACTCGAAATTTCAAAGAGGTAAATGACTTCTAAACGTTACTTGTGGCGCGCCTTCATCATGAAAAAAATAATTAATTTCTACAGAGAAGTCAACGTTCAAATATAAAATTTTTTAGTACGTACAATACACTAACAAAAATACGCGAATGGGTAACGATAAAAAGTTGAAATTTTCTTGGGAGATCGTTGCTCTCTGACGCTATAGTATACTGGGTTCCCAGCAGCCTCTTGTTGTCTTTCTTCTATATTTTTGAGCCTTTCCGAACTGACGCCACGCCGGTTTTTCATTTTTTTTTTTTTTTTTCATCTAGTGAAACACGCTTTCTGTCAAATCCAGCGTACCTAGTTTCATTACACATATTGAGGAGTTTGGCGCGTCTCATTGAAACAAATTCAATCATCTTCTCGAATTTAGTGTCGTCGTAATTTCAGGCGTCAGTTCATACATTACATTTTTCTACCCCCAGACTACGGGATTCAATTCGGTTGTGGACTCCAATACTAGGACTCAACTTGACTACCGAAAACAGGTACGCCCGCTCCCGAGACTCGATTAAGATATGCCCTCTCTCAGAGGAAGCGGAGATTCGATGTGTCATTATGCAACTCGCTGTCCATATGTACAACTTTCGTAAATCTTGTGGCCGCCCTTTTTAGGATTACTTACATTTTTTTTCTTCTTCCTCCATTGGTTCGCTCACAGGGCCGTCGCCAAGGGGTGGCGAGTGGACCTCGAACCCCAGTAGGCCTGGCGCCGGTGAGGGAGAAAGAATTAAAATTGTCTAAATTGAGAACAGAGCTCACATGAGAATTTTCTTGAGGTCTCAAAAAGTCTGACGACGACGCTGAGATCGAGTGTCACTCTCAAGTCTTGATACCGAGTGTCAGTCTCGAGTCTCAGTTCCGAGTCTCAAACTCGAACCTCAGTCTCGATTCTCAAGGCCGTGTCTCAATCTTGAGTCACAAACTCGAGTCTCAGTCTCGAGTGTCGGTCATGAGTGTCAGTCTCGAGTCTCGAATCTCAGCCTTGAATCTCAATCTTGAGTCTCAGTCTCGAGTCTCAAATCTTAGTCCCGAGTCTCAATCTCGAGTCTCAAACTTGAGTCCCAGTCTTAAGTGTCAGTCTCGAGTCACAGTCTCGAGTCTCAAATCCAAGTCCCGAGTCTCAATCTTGAGTCTCAAACTCGAATCTCAGTCTCGAGAGTCAGTCTCGAGTTTCAGTTTCAAGTCCCTGCCTTGAGTCCCAATCTGGAGTCTCGAACTCGAGTCTCAGTCCCGAGTCTCAATACCAAGTGTCAATCTGGAGTGTCAGTCTCAAGTGTCAGTCTCGAGTCTCAATCTTGAGTTTGAAACTCGAGTCGCAAACTCGAATGACCCAAATTCGAGTCCCAGTCTCGAGTGATAGTCTAGAGTGTTAGTCTCGAGTGTCAATCTCGAGTCTCAGTACCGAGTGTCAGTCTCAAGTCTCAATCTTGAGTCTCAGTCCCGAGTCTCAATCTTGAGTTTCAAACGCGAGTTTCAGTTTCGAGTGTAAGTCTTGAGTGTCAGTCTCGAGTCCCAAACAAGAGTCTCAAACTCGAGTCCCAGTCTAGAGGGATGGTCTTGAGTGTTAGTCTCTAGTCTCCGTCCCAAGTGACAGTCTCGAGTCTCAGCCTCGATACCCGAGTCTCAATCTCGAGTCTCGGTCCCAAGTGTTAGTCTCGAGTGTTAGTCTCCAGTATCAATCCCGAGTCTCAGTACCGAGTGTCAGTCTCAAGTCTCAATCTGAAGTCTCAGCCCCCAGTCTCAATACCAAGTGTCAGTCTCAAGTGTCAGTCTCAAGTATCAATCTCAAGTCTCTCCCCCGAGTCTCAATCTTGAGTTTCAAACTCGAGTCTCAGTCAGGACTGTCAGTCTCGAGTCTCAGCCTTAAGTCTCAAACTCGAATCTCAGTCTCGAGAGTCAGTCTCAAGTCCCAGCCTTGAGTCCCAATCTGGAGTCTCGAACTCGAGTCTCAGTCCCGAGTCAGTCTTAGTCTAAAGTTTTGAGTCTCAATCTTGAGTCTCAAAATCGAGTCCCAGTCTCGAGTCTCAGCCCCGAGTCTCAATACCAAGTGTCAGTCTCAAGTCTTAATCTCAAGTGTCAGTCTTCAGTCTCAATCTTGAGTTTGAAACTCGAGTGACTCAACTTCGAGTCCCAGTCTCGAGTGATAGTCTTGAGTGTTAGTCTCTAGTCTCCGTCCCAAGTGACAGTCTCGAGTCTCAGCCTCGATACCCGAGTCTCAGTCCCGAGTCTCAATCTCGAGTCTCGGTCCCAAGTGTTAGTCTCGAGTGTTAGTCTCGAGTATCAATCTCGAGTCTCAGTACCGAGTGTCAGTCTCAAGTCTCAATCTTGAGTCTCAGTCCCGAGTCTCAATCTTGAATTTCAAACGCGAGTTTCAGTTTCGAGTGTAAGTCTTGAGTGTCAGTCTCGAGTCTCAGCGTTGAGTCTCAATATTGAGTCTCAAACACGAGTCTCAAACTCGAGTCCCAGTCTAGAGTGATGGTCTTGAGTGTCAGTCTCGAGTCTCAAGCTCGAGTTTCAGTTTTAAGTCAACTTGATCATGGTTTAGGATAGATGTTCTGCATCTGGGGGCCCCACCTCCCGAGTTTCCACTTTTCCTCCCTATTTTCACTACTTTCTTGTCTACTTTGGAGAAAGAAGAAGTGAGACAATTGACAAATTTGCCTACGGGGAGGCTACATCTCGCGTTAAATTATTATTAAACATGAATTTGCGATGACAAAATCAGGCATAACGATAAGCAGCAGGAAGTCATTTGAATCATGACTAACTAGATCTGTTAATAGCCGATATAGAAATATCCAAGATTATTCAATGACAACAGCTATGGTTGAATATTATGTATTTCAACACGCCCTCGCTTTGCAGGTTCAAATTTCCGTTGCTCATTATCTTGATAATAATACCGGTAAAAGTTAATTACTCGATTTTAAGAAAGATTCGATCGATATTCGAGTTAATGTGAAATAGACGAAATATCGTCAGCGAGGAGAGATTTTTTGTTCTTTGTTCGCGAGTATAATTTCGAGTTATGCCATGGAAAAAAATAATTGTCTCCAAGGTCCACTCTAGAATGACCACTTTTTTTCTTAGCAGTCGAATGTTGTAATTCAGAATTGTCGATATGGTTGGAAAAAATTCTCAAGAGTCCAGCAACGTTCATCTGCAAGAGGCTCAGCAGGATTGCCTGATAAAATCACGAGGGTGTCAAATTTCAAATTTTCGTCCAAATTTAAAGGAGAAACGGGAAGTCCTAGCATGGCAAGTGAAATACCGTAATAATATTGTTAGATACCTACGTACTTGAGTATTGCAAATTTATTTTCTCGAATAATGGCAC
Source organism: Aspidiotus destructor (assembly GCA_035079395.1). Lineage (NCBI taxonomy): Eukaryota > Metazoa > Arthropoda > Insecta > Hemiptera > Diaspididae > Aspidiotus > Aspidiotus destructor. The sequence continues at coordinate 9,772,137 of JAVHKZ010000002.1, read as the reverse complement.
CACAAAGTGTTTGAAAAGAGAGCCCTCTTTGTCCATAAATTGATTCCCTCTTTTCCCCTGCGGGAAGTTCTACGAGATGCGTGTTTCAAATAAGTGCTGGAGTACAAAATTGATAACAGCACAGGGTGGCGCAGGGGTGAAGAGGAACCCAATTCATTGACCAGTACGGCCTTCTCTTTCCCACTTTAACAGACGGTAATGCTTTTATCAATTCTGTACAATCTAATTTAGAACCAGCTATAGCGAGGAATTTCATCTCTGACGTAATCGTTAAATTTACAAGATGTTTTTACAGGTTTAGGGCAATGACCACCAGATTTTTTATCGAGTTTGGCAATCTGGCTGAATAATTTTCCCTTTATAGCAAAGCGTGCGATTTCTTGTACAATGCTGACTATACCTCTCTATAAATGCAGCTCAAAATTCCTACTAAATTTAGAACGAGGCTGTCTTCTGGAGGGCAAATGTACGAAAAAAATTTCGCAAAAGTACTCTGAAACGTTTCTCTTTGGGGCAATGGTCCACATTATTTAATACATTATGTAGAAAAAATGACGTTTCGACGCCCAAGCGTCATTTTCAGGTCGACGAAGAAAAGTTGTATCAAATTGTGCCTAGTGCCTGTTTTCTTCTTTAGCTAATATTTAGGTACGCAACTACAAGTAAATCCTTGAATAATTTTGTCCACATTAGGTTTATGAAATCGGACCACTCTTGCAAAAACCATAACGATTTCGCGACTCTACCGTGTTTATAGAGAGAGGGGTTGGGATTAGCTAGTTAGCCCAACATACGGTGCACTGTGCTTTTTTGAAAAATACTGGGCTCGTTAACGAGCTCAGAGTGAGTGCACCTGCGTTTAGCTCAACCCTGCATATACTAGATTTTGACCTACTTCAGGGACTCGGAAAATATTGAACATACAAGATAGAGTAAAATACTCGCGACAACTTGTACTCGAGCTTCAGATCTATAGTTGAAAGCTAAAACCCGAAATAAAACAAGCTCGTGTCTCTCTTGGGATATTAACGGGGAACCCGCTTTACATTTTGTTAGGGGGATTACATCCTCAGAAAACGTACGCGTGCGGGAGTTTCAGTGAACTGTGTGACGTCACGTGTGACGCTTTATGACGTCTTCAATGACCTTGACCTACTTTAGAGACTTGGAAAAATTTCAACTTCCAGCCGGGATGCTTTATGACGTCACCAATGACCTTGACTTACTTTAGGGACTTTGAAAATTTTCAATTTCCAGCGGGGATGCCTTATGACGTCATCAATGACCTTGACCTACTCTAGGGACTTGGAAAAATTTCAATTTCCAGCCTTCATTATGTCAGGTCTAGCATGCAGTATACTGAGAAGAGCCCAGCCAACTCATTTTCTGAGGGGGCATTTTCGCGCCAACGTCATCGCGAGCGCGGGAGGTTACGGGTTCCCGCTGCCATTGCAAACCTGCAATGGCCTCCAACTTTTTCTTTCCTTTCAGCCGGAAGGGTGGAGGAGGGTCGAAGTAAGGAATTGCGTGCCCACAATTTTCAACCCTCTGGTGATCATGAAGAAGCCTCGGCCTTGATCTATTTACAGACTTAAAAAATTTTTCGAGTTTTGGGCCAATACGTGACCTACTACGCCTTGAATCTGGACTGAAAATACATCTTTAGGTACAAGTGGAGGGCATATATTTCATGGCTCGAAGCAGATCATTTGCTGATGAAAAAACTACTGAAGAAGGTGTGTCTACTTTTTATTTGATTTCTGTGGTCCTGACGATCAAAAAACCAAATAAAAGGCCGTCTTGAATTTCATCACGCACTCCACTCAGAGTAATAACTTACCTACTTTTGTTCTCAATTTCAAGTTGGCAAGTCCGATGAGAGAGGAAAGAGGTGAAATATATAATGCACTCTAATTAATATAATAATACAGCCGAGTGGAGTTAAGCATCGCTGATTTGTTTTTCTTAATTTGTTGGTCAGCCGATACTAATTATTCACAAACTAATGAATTTTCCTTCACGTGATCATTAGAATTCGTTTTTCACGTAGGTAACTATATCAAGTCTTCCTTTTTTACAGACAATATCGGAACGTTCGTGACGGCCATTTTCGCACAACTTTGCGTGAGTCGAGTGGGAGAGCTCGCTAAAAAGTTTCGAAAAAAAAAAACAACAAGAAATTTCTCGTACGTACGCTGTACAACACGTCGTTGAAGACATCCAGTACTTCGTGTTCTTTTTCACTTTCGATCTACGGCTGTTTGTAATCGGGGAAAAATCGTAACAAGATGATGAAATGCATTAAATTGGACAAAGCGAATCACGGTGTCAAATTAACGACGGAAGAAATTCCAAAAGTACAAAATGACGACGAGATCGTCGTTCGAGTAACACTTGCCGGTTTTTGTGGTACCGACTTGCACATTATCGAGGTAAGCACCTACTTTTTGCCTAATGTTCAAATTTCGAATAATATTCATTTATTAAAAATTTGTGTCTTAGGATAAATTTGCCGCTAAAGATGGGGTGATTCTGGGACACGAAATGACGGGGATTATTCACGAGGTTCCAGCCAACTGCAAAAATTTTAAGAAAGACGACAGAGTTGTTGTGAATCCTAATATGTGAGTACCATTTTTAGCCCGTCATAGATAATGTAGAAAATTTTACCGACTAAAATATTGTGGGTGGGAAAAATGAATCGGAGGAAATAAGACTAGACCGTACAACTCATCTGAAAAATTATTGATTGAAGATGTTTCTACTGAAACTGTCCTCGTAAATCTTAACTTAAGTATCAAAAAGTAGTAAAACCAGCCGAATCGTAAAATTTGAAAAGTTTCTTTGGTTTTCTCCGAGTTTTGCTTCCAAAATTTTGACCGAATATTTTAAAAGTTGTTATTTCTCTTATTTTTCTATGCTTCACTGTATGACGATTCTTTCACTATTTGCAAATCTCTATAGCGCCTCCAATTTGAGAAATGAAATTTTGTCTACTTTTTCTCACGGATTGAATAGTGATAGAAAAAAATCCTATTTTCGAGAGAAAATTTATTATAATTTTATTTTCACCCAGAATTGATGTTTTCTCTCGATAGTCTATTTGCTAAAATTTGAAGTGATGTACAAACGAAAAAACGATGTAAATTATCTGACCTATTGAGAGGCGCATTAAATTGTCAAGCATTCGTCAATCTGAAGTTGATGGATACTTCCATAATTCGATTACTATAGGGCCAGGGGTAGGGGTAGGAAGGGCGAAGAGCCATTGCCCCGGGCCTCCACCAAATTGGGGCTTCACTCTACCATCACATTTACTGTTTATTGTTATTACTTTTTTCAGAAAATAATGTGGTGCCTTCTTCATAATTTTGGCCCCTAGATCTAGTCCTGAGTTTCTACTTGAATTATAGGAACGGTATTTCTTTAGGCTTGAGAATTTCATCGCCACTACCATGGAATTATCCTTACTTCCAAATTTACTTCCCTAGTCTTTTAATTCCCCTAACCCACCGCCTTATGGTTCCATCTTCTATCCAAAAGCAACACATCTTCCTTCATTCTTCAATATAAATGCATTTGTTGGCAATTTGAACTGGCCCTAGACTCACCTTTCAGAGTGAAGCCCTTGAAAACTATTCACTCATCCGTACCTCCTTGGACCTACGACAACCATCCAACAATATTACATACTAAAGGATGTTATTGAACGTGGGCGTTCACAAGAAGTCAGATATGAGGAAAAAATTTCCCGGCCCGAGCGATGGGGAACTACCATTTGAAGGCAAAACCACTGATCTAATCTTAGATCCACGTAGCGTAGTGGTCATAGCATTCGCAATGGAAACGAGAGGTGGCGATTTCCGCTCGTCATACTTTCTCCTCCCTTTATACGAGAGTATTAGAGACAGAAATTCTGGACCTCATATTAAGGCTCAAGAACTGTCCAAACCTGAAACTGGCTATGCCTACTTTATAGATGGAACCTTATAGTTTCTCGCCGCATACAAAACAACGCCTCGGTATTCATGTCCGAATTCATGATCATATTTTCCTGTCTTCCTCATCGCTCTCAACTTCCTCCTAATAACAAATACCTACTTCTCATTATTATCTCTTGATTTCACGGATTCCTATTCATATGGATTCCGGATCACATTGACAGATTGACTTAACTGAACACGACGCTGTTCATGAAGCAGCAAAGCAAGCTACCGTCTAACAAAAAAGAAAACTCACAGCGCACGGACTGAGCTGCTTGGGGTTGCCTTCATTGAAGTCGTTAATTGAGACAAACAGGGAACCTGTTTTATGGGAATCATGAGCGTGCGGGGTTATTAGAGCTTGAATTTTGTTCCTCACCTATTTTTGAAATTTTTCCAAAGTCCCCGACCCACTCCTCTTATCACCTATAGCTCGGAGGTCAACATTTTTCTGCCCTCCTCCTATCACCTATAGCTCAAGGGTCGACATTTTCCAAAGTCCCACTTTCTGCCAGACGCCTTTTTCTGAATCCCAAGTCTGCCGGACGGATTTTTCTTCGATTCACCTTTTCATGAAAGAGATTCCCTGTATTCTTTCCTCGTATTTAACCTCTTTCCATTCGTTGAGTTGGTAATTCTAGCTAATGAATTGCTTGTAAATAATGAAAAACAATTATTTTACTTTTCGACTTCATCAATTCAAATTACCTTTCCAAATTTTCAATCGCGAATTCTGCCATTTTTTAAAACTATAAATAAGTATCTTCTTTCTCCCCCAATAATCATTATAATACTTGATACAATTTATCTAAACTGTTTACTTTTCTTTCACAGTGCTTGCGGTCGATGCCTGAATTGTCAGAAAGGCATGTATAATTTTTGTGAAGCAGGTGATAAAAATTACGTGTTGGGAATTTGGACAAATGGCGGTTGGGCTGAATATTGTAAAGCACATATTTCACTAATAGCTAAGATACCAGATGCTGTGACTTTCGACCAAGGTAATTAGATCGTAGACTACAAAAAAAAAATTATTTTTGTAGCTTCCTATCTGTAATAATATTTTAACCTAATTAGATAAATATTTCATTTTCGGAAGTAGGCTTAGGTCTTCGAAAGTTTGTCAAAGAGACAAAATCATAGAGGGGTCTACTGTTAGAAATATGTCCTCGCGGTTGCTTCTAATCAAAGCCAATAGGTCACAAGTGACGTGGGTACACGCGTTCGTATTTTTTTATTACTTGAGTAAAAACCCAGAGCGACACGTGTTATTATACAATATTGCGAGAGGGAAGTACGTTTTTTTCTTCTCACTGAATGCTTGAGCATGACGATATTACGAGAAGAAAAATATTGCAGAGGGCAATGACTGAAAAATTTTTCATAGATAATGCCATTCTAAGTTATTGAAATTAAAACGACGAAATTTAGTCAATTTTTTCAACAATAATAATAAATTGATAAATATGATTGTTATTGTTAGGTATTCAGTCATTATTTTACGATGGGTGACCACGGGGTTTGGATATAATTATGGAGTTTTTAAGTATCTGCCATAAAACCAACTCGCGAATTCAATTAACTCGAGAATATTATCATTCACAATTAAAATTATTTCCTCATCTTTTTCTGAAAGTAAATCAATTTTACTTGAGGAGGACCTTAAAACTATTCATACGTAGCCTAAATTATCCAATTTTGTAAATAATTAGAGGGTCATTTTTAAATCAAGCCAGCGTCGTCGATTTTATACGATGAACAAAAATTTTTATTCTCAGTTGAAGATTTTTGGATTGTCCTATTAGCGGGGAACCCACTTTACATTTTGTTAGGGGGATTACATCCTCAGAAAACGTCCGCGTCCGCGAGTTTCTGTGGACTGCGTGACGTGACGTGTGGCGCATTATTACGTCATCAATGACCTTGACCTACTTTAGGGGCTTGAAAAAATTTCAATTTCCAGCGTTCATTATATCAGGCCTAGCATGCAGTATACTGAGAAGAGCCCAGCTAACTCATTTTCTGGGGGGGGGGGGGGGAATTTTCGCGCCAACGTCATCGCGAACGCGGGCTGCCATTGCAAGCCTGCAATGGCCTCTAATTTTTTTCCTACATCTAATTTTTTCAATGGAAAAGGCCATTTGAAGAAGATTTAATTTCAGCCTCAATTTCAAATGTGTATTGCTGGACTCCATTCAATTTTCTAGGTTTCGACTGACTCGACGCACTACGCACCAGCCCTCCACGCCGCTTATGCGCCGAGACAGGTGTTCCTCTTCTTTGTTACCACGCTCTTCCGCTCTTTGCCAACTTTCTAGTCTCAACAGCCCAACTCCCAAATCTTCCAGTGCTTTCAAATGCTCACAGCTCACGTAATTCACCCGTTCAGCCAGGCACTCATTCTAAACTTAGGCCCTTACTTGATTTCTATGTTTTCTTCCACTCTTTCACTGACATCCGTCTCGATCTTACTAAAATTCCCACAACAGCTAACTTCAAATACGAACCAAACGTCCACGAAATCATTTTTCAGAATTTTCCTCTATCTCATACCATTTGATTCTCTCTTATCCTTACCTGCTATCCAAGAAACCCTCATTCTTCCACATCATCCATCTCTTTTCTATGGGTACCGAAACAAATCGACCTCAAGGAACAACGCAGTGAACCTTGCTGCGGAGCAGTTACTGCGTTGATTCCTCTCCTTCCCTCAGATGATCTCAAATGAGGAGTATGGAGAAGAAACGACGGCTTCCTTAACGAAGTTCAACGAGGAACGCATAAGGGAACCAGTTCCATGTATGCACGAGGAACAAAGAGAAGTTGTTCTATGGATCGAATAGGCCTCCTATCATTTATAGCTCGGAGGTCGAAAATTTTAACAAGGAACCTGTTTCATTGGGGGGTCTTTTTGGAAAAAACTCTGCCGTCCTCCATCCGGGAGGCAACCTAACCTAACCTCACTTAACGATGACCATGGGATTCGGAAAAAATTTTATTTTCGTCCTACCGCTTATAGCTTGGAGGATGAAATTTTTCTTAGGGGCTTGGGGATTGAAATTTTTCAACTTCCTCTCTTTCACCTACAGCTCAGACTATTACGTATAGTTCGAAGGTCAAAGTTCTTCCAAGTCACCCACCTATTACCTAAGGGAACGTACCCAAACTACGTGACCTATTTTTACCGACTTTTTACTCCCCCTCCTCTCTGTCGTGACCATCCGTAGTATAGACCGAACCCCACCCCCTCGACTAATTTTTACGTAGTTTTTTTCCCCTCAACATTGGAAATCATTATGAAGACATGTCTGCAGAATTTTGGAGTCTACATTCAGGGAAAAAAATGTGCATTTTAAAAGAGATTTTCAAGAAATTCAATTTTACAGCTCTGAAAATGACAAATTTCACAGTCAATAGAACCACTGACAAAACTCTTACCGCCCCCCAAGTGACCCAGCGTAATATTCTGACGACCCCCCCCCCCCCTTGAAATGGTCACGTAGTTTGGGTACGTTCCCTAAGTTCGAAAATCAAAATTCTTTTCGACTTCTCCCTCCTTTTTCTAAATCCCTCTCCAATAGCTCGGCCTCCTATCATATATACTAGTATAAAGTTAGTATAATACAAGGAGGTATGTTGGTGAATGATTTCTCAATAACGATCATAAGAATGGTATCTCTCATACTTTTAACTGAGGTACTTTTCCCTTGAACGACTCAATGTTACAGAAGAGCAGTATTAGCCCGTAATGACCCGGAGAAAAGTAATTCTCATACAAGCTATCCCAATTTTTTTCGGGGATTAAAAGTCCGTAGATCTGGCAGCACTGATAGAGCTCCTTCAAGTAACTAGATATGCAATACTCCATTCACCAATTGACCTACTCCCTTTGATGAACCAGATATACAACGTTTCAAACCCCATAGACTCATAAAACAGGTTTCCTACCTCCCCTCATTTAACTATCCGTTAAAGAACCCGTGAGTTTTTCCAAGCCTCCCCTTCCCCTTTCCAAGTCTCTTCTATTACAATATACAACTTGCAGGACGAAATGCAACTTGAAGGTCGAGATTTTTCCTTATCATATACTGCAGGTGTAGCACGAAGGTCGAAATTTTTTGAAGTCCCTTTCCCATCATATAAAGCTCCAAAGTAAAAATTCGCCCGCCGTTCATCACAGGGTGGACGGCGCACGGCAGATCTGTGACCTGTTCCAAGATAAGGGCTATTAGCATAATGTACCTGTTCCAGGGAAAGGGTAGTAGCGCCTCCAGATATTTTCAAAAATCCGTATTCATCATTTTTCGTAAGACCTGAAAACGGATTTCGACTATTTATCAATACCGATTAGGAGAAAGGTATCTCTCAAAGAGGTAACTGAGGTACTTTTCCCTTGATCGACTCGATTTCTACGAAAGACTGCAATATCAGCTCATAACGACCAGGAGAAAAGTATCTCTCATGTAAGTGTCTTAGGTACTTTTCCCTTGAGCGCAAGAAAGAAGAAATTTGTATTTTACACAAAATACTTACTTTCGATGACCAAAAATCCACAGATCTAGCAGCACTGAAGGGTAGCAACAAAACTCCGTTTATGCTCTCCTGGGAGATTTGCGTTTTGCTGCTAGTTGTCCTTACCTTGGAGCAGGTCACATCTTTCAAAAAATCTCCCCATAGAACAGGTTTCTTGGCAGAAGAACTGATGTCCAACAGAAACGATCAGGGTAATTGAGTTTTTTGTATATCTGAGAAAAGACCATTTCTCCTGATCATTTCTTTCACACATTTCCTCTTTTTCCACTGTATCCTTCAAATTTTATCACCTCTACCTCATCATTTCTTCCTGGCTTGATTTCTGGTTCTCTTTATCCATCAGCGAGCCTCAACCGAGCGAAAAAGCAATTTAATTCCTTGGTATGCTTCAAATCGTCCTTCCCGACGCGAAAAATTTCGAAGTAGGCCATACCCATCTCAATCACTCTTTCCTCTTTTTACGCATTATTGCAATGCCGACAATCTATCCTTTCACCACTTTCTTTTTTGCTCTGCACGAAAACCTCTGGCCTCACCATTCTGTCTCTCCTTGCATGAAGAACTCCCTTTCGGACAATTAGAAGCAAATCATCACCACCTTATATTCATTCTTATTATTCTCATCTGCTCGCTCCATGCAATGACCCCAAAGGTGAGAGCAAGAATCGTTAATTTATTGGGGGGGGGGGGGGGAGGCTATCCAATATCCATAAATAGGCCCGTAGAAAAATATACCCAGGAATTGATCGTAAAAAAATTCATTGATTAATTTTTTTCCAATATTCTCAATGGTCCCTCCTTGTGATACTTGAAAATACTTATAACATTTCTAAGATGATCAAAGTAGAACTTTTTCTCGACGTTACAGTTGTCATAATATTGATTTCAAGGTAACCTCCGAAAAATCAAAGCTTTCATTTCTGTGTATGCCAACATGTCAATATATGAAGTTCGGTATCGAAGGGTGAATACTAATGTACAATTTGCCTTATTTTAAAAATAATAGGTGAAAAATTGATGACAATTTTTCATAAAATCGTAATTAGCTACAGTGAGGGTGAAACGAGTCGATCCATTCACTTTTCTCTGGCCTCATTACTCTTGTAACCAAAACTTCATAACACAAGGCTACTCTCAAGTGTTTTGCATTCTAAATCTATACCATTTTGTTTTTAAATTATTCAAGCCCGTGAACTTACTTCTTTTCTAGCTGTGTTATGTGAACCTCTATCTTGTCTCGTTCACGCACTCGATAGATTACCCCCAATCCGTATTGGTTCTGATATTCTGATTATTGGCGCTGGGATTATCGGATTGTTATGGGCCTCCGTCTTGCATGTATTGGGCAACCGACGAATCACGATTTCCGAACCAAACCCCACTCGTCAAGAAACTGTCAAGAAATTGGGTAAGTTTATTATACTAGATCATTATGAGAGTCGAAAGTCAACCGTACCTATTTATCAACATTTTGTTCACGTTCAATTTTGACGTCACATTTCGATAAAATTGCAAAATTCTGCTTTCTGAGTTTTCTCAAGTCAGTGTGTGTTTACTTACCTTCTTTCACCCTACAGGTGAAAAGAACGTTCAAGTAACTGGTGGTAAGGTATAAGTATTTTGTATCTAAATTATGAAGCATCATTTTCTAGAAACTATAAAACCTCTTTAGATTATGAAACGAGAACTTTTACTTAGGTTCCAAACTTACAAAATATCCATAATGTGGTTTCTAGAAAAGTATTTTTGCTCACACGCAGTCGTTGCTTATGGGACAAAATTCAGCCAACAAGATGTGATCCCTGTCTTCTGAGTGGGTAGAGATTTAATCACTTCTTATCTCTTTATAGGCTTGGGAATACACTGCGCGTCATGGGATGAAGTCTTAGAGGAGAAGAAACACTCATGCCCAGAATGGAAAGTCGATTTATGTATTGATTGCAGTGGCAATACTGGAGCCATTCAATCGGCCATTCCCTATTTACAGGTTGGAGGTACTTTGATGATATTTGGTGTAGCTGATCCAGCAAAAACGATTAGGTATGAAATTTTTACAATAATTTGAATTGATAAATTAGTTCTGGAAATTGAGTTGAGGTCTTGTCAAGAGGTTGGCTGTTGACGTTAGAGAATCGAAGTGACTTTAGCACCGAGGTTGAAATGAGGAGTAGTAAGGATTTCTCAAACAGTGATTCTAAACGCTGATGATTGGACAGTGTTTAGTAATTTAAGAAAGATTGTGTAGATTGGGGCATCATAGTATATTATACAAACGGAGCAGTTTTCAGTTACATCCCAGCTAAGGGTGGATAGGTATTTGAGAATGTTAGAGGTACTCAGACGTTTCGCTTGAAGTGGTTTCATGTCGAAAATCCCAGAGAGTTATACATCGAAAATGGATCTAGAAATTTGTAAAAATTAAAATTGTTGATAAAGAAACCTCGAGGGAGCAGAAGGGGAATATAGATCAGAGAGCAATGTCGGATCCTGTTTTACCTGAGGAGAAACGAAAGCCACGGTCTGAAGCCCATAACGAAATTTTGTTGGAGTGGTCGCGCTTCTTTATGAGAGTTTCAGGGCCGGAGAGAGAAGCAGTAATCGTTAGCAAAAAGGTGTCATCGTGTAAGATGAAAAAAAAAGACATTAGATTGATTTTTTTTTAGAAAAAGTCGGACCCTTGCCTCGCGATCCCATTTGTATGATTTGACGGTCATTACTTCTGACCTGTCGTGCAGAAACCTTCGAAGTAGTTTCGAAAGTTTACCTCTGTGTCCTATGACTTGTAATTCCTGACTCATGAGATATAAGAAACTGAATAGGTACAATTAAATTTTTCACAATCATCATGATTGGCAACAGATATGAGATGCGAGTCACATTGCTACTTATTATTAGAGGTTAAAATGTAAGCCTATTAAAAACCCATTTCTCATCAATTTTGGCACGGATGATGACTAAATATATGATTTATAATCACCCTCAGCGTGTCGCCATTTGATATTTACAAGAAAGAGCTGAAGATAATGAGTACTCTCATCAATACGCCAACAAGTTTTCAAAAATCGGTCGCATTGATCGAATCGCTGAGTCAAACGTAAGTGAAGAATACTTGAATCGTACACTCCTCTTGAAACCCTTTCGACAATTTCAAGTTCTTTATATTTTTTTCGCACGATTTCAGATACATTACTTTGGAAAAGATGGGAATGAAGAAATTCAAACTGGACGAATATGAAGACGCAATATCTAGTTTTCAGAAAGGAAGTTATTCAAAAGTAGTTTTCGAAACCTAATGTCATAAGTTAGTTTACGTACCGAACAATTCAACGTGGGCCAACATCTATGAAATTTTGCTCACAAAAAGATGTCTGTTTATTAATATTTTTCTCTCAGAAAACTTGAAATTACCAGCATTTTTTTTTTTTTTTAAGATGTAAGAAAGTTTACTGTCAATGAAAAAAAGTAACGACGTACCTAATCATTATTTTTTATTTTAATTGTCATTGTCGTTAGGTAAGTATACTAAACGTCGTCTTCGTAACTCATTTAAGAAAACGTCAGTCGTCAATTAGTCAGAGAAACACGTGAATAAATTATCAAAATGTCTGGTTACTTTTTGTTGGTTTTTTCCTTCGTCGCTCTATTCTTGAGAGGAGAATTCATGTCAAAGAAAATCCTTCAATTATGAAGTACCTGACTTCAACCGAGAAAGAAAAAGAATGAGCATTCAATTATTTATGAGACGAATAACGGTGGAAATCACATTTTGGGACGTTGAACTAGAATCGAGTTTGTGCGTGGCCCCATCCCCTTAACTCTTCCCTGTCTATAAAATTGATAAGACATAAAAAAGAAAAGGCCTTTTTTCTGGAATATTATGAGACCTCCACAAGGTTATTTTAGCATTTTGAGTATTTTGTCCTCTTATATGTATAGTCCAGGAAGATTGTGGCATGTAGAACTAAAATATTGGAGACAGAGATGAAAATGTGCACGATCGATGGTAAGTACTCCCTTACAAACATACTACAACCCCCAACCCCTATTGTATGCATTGCCCTCTACAACCAAAAAATCACCACACAAAACAGTTTTTTCGCTATATCTGCTTTGAGATAGCTTTTTCGGGAAAAATATTTCATTAAAAAGTTGTAGAGCATACATTTATTTACAAAAATGATGTTTTCCATTTTGGGTCCAGGATCAATACTATTTGGGTAAATTGCGTGGGAAGTATACCAAAGCCATTGTATTATAGTACAGGCAATAAATGACCTTCCGATCCCTAACGGAAACTATAGCCGCTGTTGATCAAATGATCGACAAAGGCTGATTCCCCCAGGTGTCCCTTATTCCAAAACTTCAGGTGCTCAGCTACTCTCAACTTCATCTTGTGGCCGGTCTCACCAATATATAAACACCTAAAATTCTTACATTCCACCTTATAAACACCACTCCTCTCATCAACTGGTGAAGGATGTTTCAACCTCAGAAACAACCCTTTCACATGGAAGGGTTGTAAAATGCTGGGCTAAAACCAAACGGGCGGAGGGCCTGACCCAATTGGAGGGAGAACTTCCTTCGGGAAGGGAGACTGATATAGAGCAACCGACGATCACTGATCGCATCGCGGGGGAGGGAGGTGGTGGAATGAAGAGTTTTCTATGTAGTTTTCCTGCTAACCATCACGTCAACGTCAACATTGACCCTTCACTCTAGCCAGGTGTTTTATTGTTAACGATTCCTTTTTGAAAGCAGCCTGACTCAAGGCTTACGAGTTAGTCTGTGAACTAAGCTATTAAAAGCTGCTATCTTATGAGCAACAGAACAGAATGACGCTCCGTGCACCAAGATATCGGTCGTAATATCTTTCCTGTATATTCCAAAGTCATGAATACCCGATCATACAGAGATCGATAAATCCAAAAAGTCCATACTGCAGTTTTCCCTATTTCCAAGATAAATTTTATGGAAGGGTAGCAGGAATTGAGATTCTTCAGAGACTCACCAAGGAAATCCGGAGGACAAGTCCAAGTACATAGGGAATCATCCACGTGCCTGTACCAATAGTGAATATGACTCAGTAACACCTGGTTCGAGGGAAAGAGATCAAGTTCAAACTTAGATATGGAAATTTCAAAGATGAGGGAGCCTAAAGGTGATCCAATAGAGAGAGAACTTATCTTTGAATTTACAATAGTTAGGGCACCAACAGATATTTAAAAGATCAAGTAATTCTAGAAATTGATTATGAGGAATATTGGGTGGAGTTCTTGATCACACAATCAACTTTTTCATGTTGAGGGTGACGGATGTGATCTACAATCTAGATAAAGGTGACCGATAATTTGATGAAGGTTAGTGTATGAAAAATTACGGGAATGCGTTGGGCGATGGGGTTATTCGAATAAGGGTCTTGTAAAGATATAAGATAGCCTTGTACATCGCCTCACTCACACCCCTCTGAGTGAGGCCACTTCCCGGAAGGAACTTGTGACGATAAATCATCTTGCCAGAGTGAACCAGGTCCAGTTGGACATTGACCTTATGGTTCGAAGAAAGCTCACAAGGAAGCGTCTCGACTCTACGACCTCTTTCCTCCGAGATTCGCACCTTGATATTAGGAAACGGTAAATCAGGTGGCCGTTTCTCGGTAAGTTTTCATCGGGGTTGGGCCGCACCCTCCGTCCCTTCGGTTCGGCGTATTACAATATCAATTAATACTGTTAAAAATTTATTTATTAAATTAAAAAGCCCCACTCCGAGGGTTGGAAGGGTAGGGGTTTATAGGGTAGCCTGCAGGGATTGTCCCAGTGTTAACATAGGGATGACTGGCCATCAGCTCAAAATTAGTTTGGACGAGCACAAAAAAGCTTGGGAAAAAATTAGATGCCATTGCAGGTTTGCAATGGCAGTGAGGAACCCGCAACCTCCCGTGCTCACGATGACGTTGGCGCGAAAATACCCCCTCACAAAATGAGTTGGCTGGGCTCTTCTCAGTATACTGCATGCTAGACCTGATACAATGAAGGCTGGAAGTTGAAATTTTTGCAAGTCCCTAAAGTAGGTCAAGGTCATTGATGACGTCATAAACCATCCCGGCTGGAAATTGAAAATTTTCCAAGTCCCTAAAGTAGGTCAAGGTCAAGGTCATTGATGATGTCATAAAGCATCCCGGCTGGAAATTGAAATTTTTCCAAGTTCCCAAAGCAGGTCAAGGTCATTGATGACGTCATGAAGCGCCGCACGTCACGTCATGTCATGTGACGTCACGCAGTTCACAGAAACTCCCAGACGCAGACGTGGACGCGGACGTTGTCTGAGGATATAATCCTCCTAACAAAATGGATAGCGGGTTCCCCGTTAAAAAAGAAAATGGGCGAGTAGGTCTTTGCTGAAAGTGGTCATTATAGTTTCAGGTAGGGGTCTGGAGTTCTTCTCTACAGAATTCGTATTTTATTGTCCCTCGAAAAAATCGAGAGTAATGACAGCGTCATTATGTTGAACAGGTACATTCTTGAGGAAGGATTGATTGAATTTTGATGACTTGCTGGTTCAGTCATGATCTCCTCCAATGTTACCTATTCTTGTTGGTGGAAACCTTGAGAATGACTGCTTAGCCGAAAGCGTTCCGTCGTGTACAGTAGCGTATTTACGTGGAGGGAGGAGGGGTCCGGGAGGAATACATTGAGACATACGTTTGTCAAGTATGAAATTGAAGCATGACATTCCAAAACGGCCTTAGTCCATTTTTGGCAAAAATGAGTAGAGGGCATAATTTGGTGGAGAAATATGTAAGCCATCATTTTATGATGTCAATTCATCAAATATCGATTTATAAATGCTTCTAAAACAGCCATGATGCATCATTAAAATGTTGTTTCTTATCAGTTTGTGTGTTTATTCTACTATTATTATTTTTTGGAACTTGTCTCGTGCTACCTTATGATCCAGCATTATGAAAAGGGTCTCATCGCGCGAAAATCTGAACAAATTATTGAAACTTATTTTTGATTCAAATTTGTCATTCCAAAACGGCCTTAGTCCGACCTCCCATATTCCTCGATTTCTACTACTGCTTTTGTAGTAATGCAGCACTATCATCATTGCTTGAAGACTACCGCATGCTATTTTAATGATCTCGCATTATGAAATGTGTTTCACTGTGCGAAAATCTAGGCTAACCCCCTCGATGTGATTCAAAATGGTATTCCAAAACGGCCTCAGTCCGACCTTTCCATATTCTCGGCTTTGTACTTCAGCCTCTACAGTATTGAACAAATTTTTCGTTCACGGATGTGTTGTGGGTCCTGTTCAACTACAAAGTCAGCCTATAATCACAATCTCTAAATGTTTTGAGCAAGAGAGAGACAGTTTTTTCCTTCTGAAAAATGTCAAAAATGGACTTAGGCCGTCTTGGAATGTCATGCTTCAATTGATAAAATTAGAAACCATTGCAGGTTTGCAATGGCAGCGGGAAACCCGCAACCTCCCAAGCTCGCGATCACGTTGGCGCAAAAATGTCCCCTAAGAAAATGAGTTGGCTGGGCTCTTCTCAGTATATTCCATGCTAGGCCTGATATAATGAAGGCTGGAAATTAAAATTTTCCAAGTCCCTAAAGTAGGTCAAGGTTAAGGCCATTGATGACGTCATAAAGCATACCGGCTGGAAGTTGACATTTTTCCAAGCTTCTAAAGTAGGTCAAGGTCATTGATGACATCATAAAACATCCCTGGAAATTGAAATTTTCAATTGAAATTTTCTCAAGTCCCTAAAGTAGGTCAAGGTTAAGGCAATTGATGACGTCACAAAGCATCCCGGCTAGAAGTTGACATTTTTCCAAGCCCCTAAAGTAGGTCAAGGTCATTGATGACATCATAGAGCATCTCTGCTGGAAATTGAAATTTGTGACTTGTCACGAGAAAAAACCCTTAGTCGTCAAATAACGGATGAGTAGTTTAGCGTTTGTATACGTGCAAGCCTGCAACTTCGTTCAACTGTTCCTGCCGATCCGTTCCTTGACGACTAAGGTTTTTTTCCCGCGACAAGTCACATTGTTTCAAGTCCATAAAGTAGGTCAAGGTCATTGATGACGTCATAAAGCGCCGCACGTCACGCAGTTCACAGAAACTCTCGGACGTGGACGTTTTCTGAGGACGTAATCCCCCTAACAAAATGGATAGCGGGTTCCCCACTAAAATTACAGTAAATTTTTCTCAAAGTAGCTCCTTGTCTTCGAAATGGGAGCACACTCCATGTATGGCACAAGAAATCTAGTTCAAAATTACATAGTAGTTGCGAAATTCTGTTCGTAACTTATTAGATTTTGATTAGGTATCTGGCGACTTTCAAGGACGATTGTGACCCAACTATATGGCCTGTAATTCCACTAGAAACTTCATTTTTGTTTGAAACATTTTCTCCTAGGCCTCTAACTTTTTGAGATATTCCTCAAAAAATCGACTTTGGGGGCTAGAAGATGCCGCAGAAAGGTTAGCATAGTTTCCAGGGACGGTAATTCTTAATAATATATTGTCTGGGACACCTAGCCTGACATATCGCATGATAATCGGCTTTTAGCATCTAAAATATTTCTATTCGTCATTTATTGCCTGTACTATGACGTAATTATGATTTTGATATACTTTCCACGTAATTTACCCAAGAAGTATTGATCCTAGGCCTAAAATAAAAGACATCATTTTCGTAGACAATTGTATGCTCTACATAACTTTTATATGAGGTATTTTTACCGGAAAAGCTATTTCAAGGAAGACAGAAAAAAAAAACTGCTTTATGTGGTGGTTTTTCGGCTGTAGGGGGCAACGCGTACACCGGAGGGGGGGATTTCAGTACTTACCATTCATCGTGCAAATTTCCATCTCTGCCTCAATTATTCCTATAATATGCGATATTCATTACTAATATTCTTGGACTATATTTACCCAGTTTGTTGTAGTGTAATCTATAATATTTTTTTTTATGAAATTATTAGGTCTATTAGTTTTTCTTAATTGCATTCCTTCAACAAACGTACACCTCATTCCCGACTTTCAATAGATTCTACCGAAAAACTTTGACTTTGATCCCTAAGTGTACTGTGTGCGGTGTATTTCTCGTTTGGTCCAGATATAGGAAATGATATTTTTCGAAAAGAGCATATCTGGGCATACTGGCAATCTCGTAAGTAACGTCGTGTCTATAAATAAACCACAATATCCCACTCCAACAATTTACAAAACAAAGTCGCGTACAGCGCGTCAAGAGCGTGCTACAAAAGTTGACGCGATAAAAATTTTTAGTACGAGGTAATATTAATCTTTCAAACTTATACAAGGTCTCGTTTACGTTAATAAAATTGTGTCGTGTAAATATAACATCGCAAAAGAAAAACCTAAATAATAAATCCAAAATAATTTATAAATGAAAGGACCTTCCATGATTCGAAAATTATTGGTACCCAAAAGGAGAGTATGAATGGACCAGCGAGTTTTCAAACGCGATACAAATACGTTACAGTTTGTCCACTCTATTCATTCTGTATTTTAGAAGAAAAAGCGCGAACTCGAGTTCAAAAGGCGGATGCGTCGTATTCACGCATGCTTTTCTTTCAGTCGTCGTCATAAGGCGAATTCGGCTCGTATTATTTGCCACATTCGTGTATTTAAAAATGCCGTCGACGATTTAGGAATTAAAAACTTGATGTTTAACTTTCGAAGTTTTACGTTCGGAGGATTATTTATCGAGAGCTGATTTCTTCTGAAGGTGAGTAAATCTCTTTTATCGATACTTTTTTTTTACGCTTTTTGTTTCTTCAAACCACGAATATTCGAAATCTGTGTCGCGTAGCGCAATGCGGCATTTTAGAATGTACGGCGCCGTCGTAGTTCGTAAATTAATATTGTATTATTATCAGTGTTTCGTGAATCACGTGCTGCCGAGCAAATTTAGGCGATTAAGCGTTACAATAGGAATTTGTTTAAAATATTGTATCTCGTTTGCTCGAGTTTTTCACGTCCATCGTCGAACATAATAAACTTGTACGTGTGAAAAGAATGAGCATAATTTGAAACGATAGTACTAGAAAAATCTATTATTAAAGAATATTTTTTTGTACACGCGGAGTGGATCTATTTCAACTTCATTGTCAATACCTACTCTAAATTTACTTATTTTGTAGAGCTTTTAGCTCGAGATTCTCCATATTTTAGGTCCTCTAAATCGGCTTTTATCTCGCGAACGTACACGAGCCAAAAATCAAAATTTTTTCAAACTAAACTCTCCTTCTAGTCCTGATTGAACATCGTCTCGCATTACTCTCCAGTTTATGAAGTCTCGACTCTTTCAGTCTCATTGGGCACGCGAGTACCGAAAATTTACCTCCACTGATATTTGTATTAATTCGATTTCCGTTACCTGAGACATACGATTCAATATATCGTCTCCCTCCCTTTCAACTGCGATCGTTCCGCACCAAATCGTGCTTGTTGAAGATTATGACTCGGTGACATGGCATCATCCTACGGAAGAAGGTTGTTGCTAAGAGCCTTGTAGCCAGTTCGATGCACTCCCTTTCAAAAACTTCAAATAGATTCGCCCTCCCTATTTGAGCAACTTTTCGAAAGGCTCGGACGAAATCCCCAAGTTTCATAGTCTTCAATCCGGCTATTATAAGCGCTCTTATCCTGCTCCGACTGTCCGGCATTCTACATAGGGGAGACTGAATGATACTTTTCCGTCCGCTCCAATGAGCTTAAAGAGGCATTCAACCCCAACCTAAAGACTATAAAGTCCACATTCGCCAGGCATCTAGTCAGTTTGACCTCAATGAATGCCACCCAATTCGCTTCTATACCTCAATGAAGAGAATGGACTCATTCCTACTTATTTTAGATTGCGTCCTACTCAGTGGAGGGAGGAAAGGGTCGAACTTCAAGAAGAGGAAGTTGAGGTGCAGCAAAACCAGTATGACGTATGATCACCTCCTTGCACCCCCTCGAAGTGTATTGACGACGACAGCGAGACTGATGAAGAAACTCGCAGCCCACCGACTGTGCTGCTCGTGGTTTCCCTCATTAACGTTATCAATTGAGGCAACAGGGAACCTGTTTCATGAGAGTCATGAGTGTGCAAGGTCAACCTTGTTAATTTCACTTAATATAGCTTGTTCTCACCACCCTTCGAAATTTTTTCAAGTCTCCCATCTATCACCAGCATCTTGGAGGGCCTAGTAAAAAACAAGGAAGGGTCCTAGCCTGGGTCAAGTCCAGTGTATTGTATGTTAGGCCTTAGCTTATTACAATGCTGTAATTTTTGATAATATGTATTATGCTTATTTTAGGCCCCCTTCCTATCATATAATTATATAACTTGATGGTCGGTAAACTCTTTCAAGTAACTAGATGCTTTATACACCCCACCAATGAGGCAGATATGCAATTCTTCAAACACTGCTCCTTCAATGCGCCAGTTGTGCAACGCTTCAAACACCATGGGACTCAATAAAAGGTCCTTCCAAAATACCTCATAAAAAGGCCCTACCTCCTCTCATTTAACTCCGTTAAAGAACCCGTGAATTTTTCTCAGTCACCTTCCTATCACCTATAACTCAGTGTTATCAGATGATCCACCTTTTTTAAGGCCTGAAAATAAATTTCTACTGACTATGAAGTTTGAACGATTCATCAATAACGATCAGGAAAAAAGTATCTCTCATACGTTCGACTGTAGTATAAGCTCATAATGATCAGGAGGAAAGTATCTCTCAAATAAGTATCCAATGTACTTTTCCCTCGAGCGCAAGAATTCCGTATTCACGCAAAATCCGCAAAAAAATCCATATCTTCTTCGGGGGCCGAGAATCCGTAGATTTGGCAGCACTGCTATAGCTTGAAGGTCGAGATTTTTCTCAGCCCCCTCCAACCACCTATAACTCGAGAGGTCAACATTTTTCCGAGTCCCCTTTTCTGCCAGACAAAGCCTTCTTCTGAGTCCTAAGTCTGCCGGACGGCGTCATTTTCCTTCGATTTATCTCCCCCATAAAACAGGTTTTCTGTTAAAAGAAGACAACGCTCTGAAAACTTCGTTGATGATCCGAGTTCGTGACTCATTGACATCTACTAACTATCGCGTCTCATGTTGATTCCCGTCTCGAGTAAAAGATCATGTTTCATGTCTTCGTCCCCCCCTCTTAGTCACACGCCTAGTATAATGAAGGTTTAGCCTAGTATAGGGTACACTGTATATTGGGAAACTGAGCTTTGTAAGTATAGGCCTAGTTAGCCCCTCTTCCTAGTCTGGTAAATGTATATTAGCCCTGTATAAGGAAGGCTATGGCCTAGTGTAGGTCTTCGCACGCAAATTTGGAAATTGGAGTAGGGATCAGGACTTCGGAATTTTTCCAGTATCAAAGCCATTTGCACGGATGGACGGGTGCACGCCCGCAAATTCTGAAATCAGGGTAGGGATAATTTAATGTTTCTGTTAATATTTTTATGAATTCGAATATTTATTATTCGTTTTTGTTATGATTTAAAAATAAAAGTTAGGTATATGAGAACAAATATTTTTTTTTTCTATTTTTCTATTTTTTTAAAATAATTAAAGAAGGAATTTTACTAACTAAATTTAAATAAATGAATAAATTTCGAGAAATTTTTTTTTGAATATTAATTTTTCAAATATTTATTGGATATAAATTAATTTTTATTATTAATAAAATGAATGAGCAAATAATTATTAATTCAAAAATTTATAGTAAAAATAAAATGAAATTATTAAAATTAATATTATAATTATTAAATAATTTTATAGAAAAATTAATTATTAAGATTTTTAAACAAAATTTTAAATAAAAAAATTGATATTTCATGATTTAATAATTTATTTTAAAAAATTATTGTATATAAATTATATTTAATCCTTCCATTCAATAATATAAAAACTTGATAAAATATTTTGAATAAAATTAATATTTAAAAATATAATAATTAATTAAAATTAAATATTAAAATTAATTTTTAGATCTTTATTTTTTCAAAATATTGGTTTAATATATTTTAGAATGTAATATTAATGAAATTAATTATCATTCAATTATTATTAAAATTGAAGTTTGTTAATAAAGGTAGTCAAAAAATTAATCTTGAAATAATTGAAAATATTACTCCTATTGATTACATTATTATTTTTATAAATTTTCCACCAAATAAAACTTCATTAAAATTAATTATAATTCTTAATTTAATTGAATTCAATAGATTAATTTTTAGGGTCGGCGCGCTTTCGCTAGCCGACCGTATTACAATCACTTTTTGTCGTCGTCAGTGTCGTCGTCGTCGGCTTCGTCAGTGTCGTCCTCGTTTCCTCCTTTGTCTCCTTCACCTTTTCTCCCTTACCTTTTCTTATCTTCTTATCTTACCTTAGATACACAACACAATGGAGAATACCCTTTTTATTATTATTTTTTTTTTCTTCTTCTTCTTTTTATTTCCTTTTCCTATTATAAACTGCAGTATTCAGGTAGCGGAGAAAATTCTTGTCAGTGCGTTTTTAACCTTCTTGGTAGAATGTATTACTTTTGTCAAACACATTTTCTTTGACTATCTTTGTGGAACATATCTTCCCTATCTCTTCGCATCCTTATTATCATCATCCTTATTATTATCATTCTTCTTATTATTAGTTCTTATTATTATTTTTGTTTTATTTTCGATTATTTAGAAGATTGGTGGTTGTAATTTTATTATTTCTATTTCAAGTTCATTTTTATTTTTGGTTTTGAATTCTTAACCTGTTAGAATCTGGAGGTAAGATTATTGTTATTACTATTACTATTATTCCTTAGCTATGCAGTTGATTTTCATGAAATTTAGAGTTATTGAAGTCATGAACGTAAATTTGCTTGTAGAGGCTATTTCTTCTAAAAATCGGATTAATAGTTTTTGTGCGGTGAGTTGAATAGTAATAAGTTAACTAGCCCGCAAGGAAAGGAATGTTCAATATGGAATCTTTTTTAGGTGTTTCATGAAGTGTTTCTTTCTCAGAAGAAGGCAGGGGGCGAGAGTGAATGAAAAATAATTGTATATCCAAGGACAAAGTCATTTACCTTCGTTAAGGAATGATTTCATTCTTATGAAAACAATAATTCTCTTTTCTATTACTACTGAGGATGCGCAAAGCAAAAATATCCGCAAGAATATTCGTTAGTAAAAAACCAAAAGTCTTTTTTTTTTTCTTTCTTTCTTTTTTTGAATAGATTGAAAATGAAGATCAACCCGCCGACCCTCCTAACACCTCGCCCGAGGTGCTTGTTTCAATTATATCTATTTCAATCAGAACAAAGATATGAAACAAGTCAACTGTATTCGCTCGCTCATTGACAATGGGCACTGCGCCGAAAGTGCTTTGATTTTGTCTCATTTGTCTGAGAGTGTGCTTTGCCGTTGAATGGTGAATACACTAATCACATACCCTGCAACGTTCGGTATACCAGCGGTCACTACGCGACGCTTGCCGGGCGTGTATGGGTAGTCCTTGTAAGGAATGACTTAGCGAGGAAGTTTCTTCATTTTGTTGTACAGAAGGGTTCTGTGGAAAGCGCTACCGAAACAGAATCTACAATTTTGCCTCCAAAAAATTTCACTCCCGCCAGAAAATGGACGAGAATTTTCATCAATTTCAACATTCAATTGGAAGAGTATAAGAAAGGAAATTCAAAATTCTTTTTCCGTGGCGCCTCTGGTTGGACCTTTCTGGAAAAGTTTTCAAATAATCAGAAAAATTCGAGCAGTGAGAAATGTTGTTTGGCTCCATGTCTTACGAGTATATTTTTTTCAAAATCAAATGCGGTTGAGTAGCTGTAAATTGTGCGTTCCTCCGTTTTCTTTCGAGTTCGCGAGGTACTCTTTAGAGCAGTGGTTCCCAACCGGACGAGAGAGTCGTTAGTGGTCCACGACGGACGTATTATTATGCAACGGCAAAAAAGGGGTCCGTGGAACATCTCATTTTTGCTGAAGTGGTCCGTTAACTCGAAAATGTTGGGAACCACTGCTCTAGAGTCTCGTTCTTTTATTACCTTGCAGGAAATTGTACACAAATTCGAGGCGATCGCAAGCGCTAGAAGCGTTACGAATGGGATCAGGGTGATAAATCCCAAGATAACATGGCGCAACGAAGAAATTTCGGGAAAAATGAGAGAAAATATGTAGAGCGTAAAATTTCATACAAGTCGTCTTCCCTCATAAAAATTTTCTATCGTTTTGACGAATAATTTCGTCCGTCATCCTTACGGCGACCAATTTCCCGGTTTTCGAAGGGTGCGATACCAGCGCTATTTGCCTCAGAAGAAAGAATTATTCTACGCCGAGATGATTGTATTGAAATGGGATATGAAGTACAGATGGGACAAAGAAGTATCATTTTTATTACACTTCCGCGTAGAGTGATACTCTTCTCCCCGAGTATCGTATTTTTGGCACGATATTCTGGTCTATACTATTATCATGATATCTTCAACCATCTTCATATAACACAAGGATAATAGAACTTTTATTCGAAACTCTCTTGGCATACGAGTCTCGGGATTGGTGGTTGTGCTTGTGCTTGTTGAAGATTCTCATGCCAATATTGCTTTCACCAACAACGTTTTTCCATTTTCTTTACCCTAGTGAGCGTTCGAACATTTTCCATGATGAGATTTGGAAATTTTTCGGTCGTCCATAGGAAAGCGTTTCGTAAAGCGATGCGATGGAAAGAGAACGTAGCTTCCGCTCAATATGTTTTTCATTAATTAACGATGATCGTATACCTAAATTTATTCCTTCCTTTCAAATTTCCGCATACGATTACTTCGACCTTCGTAATTTCGCCGCGGGGTAGACTTATGTACGCACAAAAAATTCACATTTTAATAACAATGGCTACCTACGGTACATTGCGTGATAAAATTATACCTAATCTTTATGAAACGAGCGCTCCAGAATGTAGGTCAAAAATCAAATCTCTATTACAATCCCAAAAATTCGGATACTTGAATAACGTGTAGAGACATTCTACTCTCCCTTTTTGTACCAGCATCTTCTTTTATATTAAATTGAAGAAGCGAGACCTCTTCTAATTTAGACGCGCGGGAAGATAAATTTCGTCGAAACTTTCTCATTCTCTATCTTCGAATGACATCTAGGTGTAGGTTCAGTTAGTTAAATATTGTATCTTGTGAATTTCTGTAATAGCGATGCGGATCAACGTACTCCGGACGGGGAAACGTGTAAGCGCATGGAACAAAAATTTTTCAAAATTCCTTTTTCGGGGTCTTTATCTCAATTTTCGCAGTCATGTTCCGCGTAATTAAACTAGACGTTATTCTATGTTGCAGCTCGCTAGCAGAGAGAGCTTTTCAACGCCATGTTTTGATACACCTCATATCCAGATGTCGCTTTTTATATTCTGTGAGTAGATTTTTTTCTATAAACCCTCTTTTGTAACTACCTACGTAAAAATTTACTTCCTCATCAATCGACCAAAGAGTGTCGACCGATTCGCGTCATAACGGTTGCCATTCTGGGTTAGTAGGGTAAATTTTACATACACAGCGAAATTTCATGGCTCTTCCGAAACATCGTAAGGTACATATTTGATACCTCTCGCATAATATAGCGTGCATTTGAGTGGATCGGGACTTTATATAAGCGGACAAGCTGAACATCTTGCGTTCCATAATATTGTATTCGTTTCCATTCTATTCGATTAAAACGAATCAATAATTTCGAGTCAATCTCCTTTTAATGCCCGCCGCACGTTATGGCGAGAATATTTCCCGTTCGTACCGGGCGTTCGTAAAGGTTATATGCGGTTCTTTGATACGAGAAAGAGGCTTATACACGACGAACAATTTACGTGATTCTCTCTGTATCAATAGACGAACTTTCATGAATGAGTAATGAGAGTAGGTACACACACATGGTCGTATTTTCTAATTTTTCCTCTTTTTATTTTCAGTCATATTTGCCTGTTTCGTATTGAGCACAAAACAAGAATGCTTTCCTCGTAAGTAAAATTGGATTTACGATAGCCTACTATTTGAAAACAGTCTGGAATTATTCTCAAAAATAGCAGCATTTCATGATCTCCCTATCGGTGTGGTTTAAATGCCTCGTAAGTCCACTTTTTATCGACGATAGGTTCTGTTCAGTTTCTTATAGAAAAAAAAAACGAGGAATTTAAATTTAGGTACCCCGCAAGTCAGAAATGAATATTCCGCCGTCCAGGGGTAATTTAAAAAACACTTAAATTCAAATTGTAAAAAATTTGTGGTGTAAATAACTCGTAAGTCGTTTTTCCCATGTAATTTAAATGTAACGATTTACGAGGTTTTTAATCACATTCCTGTTTGGACTTACGAAGTTTTTAAAATGTTGATTTTCCAAAAGTTTAATTTTCAAGACTTAGGTATGAGGTATTTAAAACACAGCGACGATTTATAGATTTGTTTTTGTAAATAGTGATCTTGTAAATTAGGCCTGTATAAAAAAATCTTCCGAGCTTAATTTTTTAATTATAGAATTTATGTCGAGGACAACCTCTTGAATCGAGCAGCCTAGAATAATATATACATATTTAAAACAGGTACATCATACTCAAGAATAGTGTAATATTTATCATTTTACAGAACGACCCATATATTGTTACGAATGTAATAGTTGGAGAGATCACCGCTGCCGAGATCCATTCAACTACACAGTTTTACCACGAGATCAACCTCCTTTAGAACAATGCAATGGGTGTTGTGTGAAAATGGTCCGAAATGCAAAGACGGGTAAAAATAATCAATTCTGTAATTCGGCTTCACATCGATTTTTCTTTTGTGATTATGGAAACAATAATTCTTGAGATGCAGCCGCAAGAGTAATTTCCAGTCCAAATTATTTTATATTAAAAAAATCTACGTATTGATGATTTTGAGACTTCATTCAAATTATCTCTTCGAGAATTTTTCCGCAACATACCCTCTAAATGTCAACGCCTGGGGAAAATAAATCCAAGGCTTAGTGTTTAATGAGAGCTCGTAACAAGACGGGCGGTACACGTTTGCGCACAAGGAACTAAGAAACCATACGTTTGCGCACAAACAAGAAAGGCACGTTTGCGCAAATGGAAACAGCACGATTGCGCAAATCCTGAAACGTTCATTTCCCTTCTCACTTGTATCAGGCTTAGGACTGACTGCATTGAACGGGCGTGATTAAAAATGAACGTCGGTAAGGAATATATTCATTTGGCTTTTTTCGGCTGATGATGATACCCAAACAGCTTTAGATAATGCAGCCGGTCGTGCTCTTTTCGGGTGTACTGCTGGTACACGGCAATCATTGAGACCTTCTTGTCATCATTGTCTCCCCCGCGAGGGTTCGTTTTTCCTTTCTTAATAGAATTCAGATTTAGATCCGTTTCGACTTGGATACTGCTCATAGCGTCAATAACGAGATGAATGGGAGGAGCAGACTTATAAAACAGGCCATTGTAATGAGAGTGAAAACTTTCGACTGCGTTCGTGGTCCTAGGTTCTAGAGTCGGTGGTGAGGCCCATAATGCTGGCGGAAATTTGGCTTTTCGGCTGACGTTCGTGTTGCACTTTCAAGTCGGCACACGCAGTCCTTCATAGCACTTCACTTATTATACACATCATTCATCTCACTTTTCAGTGACATCATTCCTTCATATTCGGTTTGCGCAAACGTGCTATCCGTCTTCGTCGACTGTAACTGTATGTGCGCATACGGGTCATTTTTTTTACTGAATTTGCGCAAACGTGTTACGGCCAACAAGACCGGGGTAATCAGGTCGAACAATGGTCTACGGCTAGAAAAAATTAGAAGTCATTAGGCCTTATTGCATTAATTTGGCAAAGTGCGATACTAATAATGTGAGGTCCAACAGCTTGAATTTATTTAGTTCGGAAATTTGCAGAACGTTTCACCTCTATAGGAATTGAGAGCATGAAATTTTTTCAAGAGCAACCACTGTGAAGTTTGAGAGCGCTCAAAATTTTTCCTACAGTCCTACTACTTCATTTATACCCAGAGCTTAACATTGACAATCTTCCAAATCGTCCTCCTAAGACGGGCATGGGCTATCCCCGCTTGGGGGCCACATCAACATAAGAAGAATAAAAAAAAAAAGAAAATTTTGATACTAGCAAAATTACTGAAATCATATTGTGCGGAACCGCTGGATCATAAACAGTCATAAATGCAGCTCGCGGAATAAAAGAGGTTGCTCACGCCTGTCCTAGGACTTACTGAAAGGTCTTCAATTCTCCCTCCGTATTAGCGGGAAACCCGCTATCCATTTTGTTAGGAGGATCACATCCTCAGAAAACGTCCACGTCCGGTAGTTCCTGTGAACTGCGTGACGTGACGTGACGTGTGACGCTTTATGACATTATCAATGACCTTGACCTACTTTAGGGACTTGGAAATATTTCAACTTCCAGCCTTCATTATAATATCAAGCCTAGTATGTGTACAGTATACTGAGAAGAGCCCCGCCAACTCATTTGCTTAGGGAGCATTTTTGCGCCAACATGATCGCGAGCGCGTTCAACTTATTAGGTCGTCATTTTCAAGACTCGGAAATTAGGCTATACATACATAGTAGGAGGAGGACCAGAGAGGCTTTGACGATGAGTACTTTGAAATTTTTTAGAGATCCTTCTCTGTAAAAGTTTGGAATTTCAAATCTTACTAGCTCTTGCACGTAGCTTGAAAGAGATCAACCTGTTTTATGAAGGTTTATTTGGAAAAAAGGTCTGCCGTCCGTCCAGATTATGATTCCGAAGAAGGCGAAGACTAAACTCGAAAGGGTATTCAGGAAAGAGCTTTTTTTTTTATTTTTAGAAAATTAGCGTCAGACCCTTTGGAGACTTGGGCAAAATTTCAACCATCGAACTATAACACGGAACTTGGAAACTAAAATTTACAGGTTCTCTAACAGAGTTGAATGAGGGGAGACAGGGAACCTGTTCTATGATGTATTGTAAAAGAAAGGTGTTTGAAGCATTGCATATCTAGTTACTTGAAGGAGCTACTTTAATCAGGCTGTATACATCGACACGAAGCTAATTATATGATAGGAAGGGCTAGGACCTCTCCTTGTACTTATTATACTAGCTTTATTGACATGTTTCATGTCTTCACTCTGCCCGGACTACTAATTTGGAATTTTTCAAGTTCCCCCTCTTCACCCTTGTTGCTCTGTGGGTGATTCAAAAATTTGCAAGTTCACCTTACACAGTTTATATGCTGGGTTATAGCGGGGAATCCGCTATCCATTTTGTTAGGGGGACTACGTCCTCAGAAAACATCCGCATCCGGGAGTTTCTGTAAACTGCGTGACGTGACGTGATGAGGCGTGCCGGGACGTGTGACGCTTTATGATGTAATCAATGACCTTGACCTACTTTAGGGACTTGGCAAAATTTCAACTTCCAGCCTTCATTATATTATGTGACAACTCCTGAGAAAACCGGGCTTAGGGTGAAAATGATGAAAATCGATTTTTCGGTAAAATCTTGTAGAGGACCCATTGGCCGGTTTAATGAGACCAACCGCAACCTTTTAACTTGAAAACTCATCAAGATATTATAAAGCCAAGTTTCAGAGTCTTGAAAATGATGACATAATAAGTTGAACGCGTTCTCGATCAAATTGGCGCGAAAGGCGCCGGCACGTCTTCACAGATAGGTTAACATTTTGTGAATGTAGGATTACCGGTCCATACTAAAAACTAAGTCGGCAAAGAGCTTGGATACTAGTACAAGGAGTGTCTGACGTCATCAATTCATTCAAGTGGTCAGTTGGAGATAGAAAATGAGGTATAACATCATCATTGTTGGACACTCAAAATTTCTACTAGTAACAAGGAAAGTATAAGCAACATAGCGTGACGTCACAGAGAGATAAGTTTTCGTTCAAATCTTTATAGAAGGGGGACTTATAGAAATCTGAGCATGGTGTCAAGAAAAATTACGGCAATCATTCAGAGTAAGGGGACTTGAAGGACTTTCCGCCATGTGTGATGGAGGAAGGGGACTTACCAAAATTCTGTCACATGGAACAAGTAGTGCAGTTATGACATTGCCGCTTGATGACGTCACAAAAATGCATAGTTTTAGGTTTAGTGGTAATGATATGGCAATGTCAGTAAGGTGGTAGTAATGACATTAATGGGTTGATTACGTCACTAAGGTTGAAGATGAGGAGGTCACGGGTTCCTGACATGATAAAATGATGAATTACAGTTAAAGATGATGACGTCATTAAGGTTTTACTACAAAAAATGAACCACTTAGCCTAGTATGGAAGAGGAGAGGGGGGGAGGGGTCTAAACTAGTCTGGCTCTGAGTACACAGTATATCAATAAAGGAATGATGTTCAAGGTGGGTTGATGGTGTCATTAGATCGAGGTTGATGGTGTTGCAAAAGGGTACGCATCAAGATCAGGGATTATGACGTCACTAAAGCTGAATATAGGATGATGTCATAGGTTGATGACGTCATCTAGGCTGGGTTTGAGAACATCACGGATTGATGCCGTTGCAGAAGTGTACGACTTGAAATGAGAGGAAATGCACTTACCGAGGTTGAAGGTCATGCCGTAATAAAAAGGTTTTTGTTCTAAAATCAGAAGTGATGACGTTACTATGGTTGAGGGCGTTTTGAACCAGTGAGCGTTAGAATCACACTTCTGAAGGAGCTAACCTTACATACCAATACACTGATTTTTACTCAACACACACATTCAATTTCTCCAATTTCCTTATCAATTTTATAGACAACTATTGCAGCAATCCTAGCGGTTGTCTGGTCTGAATGACGTCACAAAAGAGTGCGTAGGCACTGGTACAAAGGTTTCAGCTGATGACGTCATCGATACTGGGGTTGAGAACGTCACCACGTAATCATCATAATGATATTCAGATCATAAAAATTGGAAGATTAAGGCGCTAGAGGTATCGGAGATTCGATCCTCGATAAAATTACGGATCATTTTCAAGAGGAATGAGTTAACGAAAATTACAGTCACCGTATATTTTATAGAGCGCGAGCGCTTTCGGCGTGAGCCATTGACGAGCATTAATAAACTAAAGCCGACAGACAGCACGGTAGCGCGATTACCAAAAAGAAAGCATTCAAGATCGGACAGGAACCTCATAAAATGATAAGAAAGGTGACTAACAAATGAACGGTATAAGCAAGGTAAATTAAGTAGATAAAATAATTCAAACAGAGGAAAATAGGAATAAATATCAAAAGAGTAAAAATAATCTAAGAAACGAGACAAAAAGGAATCATAAAAATTAGGAGTCAAAAAATTATAAAATAAAGGAATTACAAATTAAAATCAATAAACACGGGCAAAACACAAAAAAAATCATAAGGGAATACAATAAAAGGTACAAATAGTATGAAATCAAGGTAAAAACAAAGGAAAAAGCCAACCAAGAAAGGGCAAAAGGAGGAAGGAAAAAATTAAGGTAGAGGAAAGAAGGAAACAGAAAGGAGGATAGAAAAGTATAAGAGGAAAATGAGGAGGAGGAGGAAAGGAAAGGAGGAAGAAGAAAAAGGAGAAAGCACAAGATAAGAGAATCAAATAGGATCAGTGGGAAAAAGACAATCAATAATACCCTGACTAGGTTGAGAATAATTAAGGACAGTAAAGCCTGCCTTAGTATATCTGGCGGATTCCAGGGTCTCCAAGGCAAGGCGTTTACGTTTGGAATTTTCTATATGAATAAGACTCTCAGTACCGGCGCGGAAGCAATGCCTATGGGTAGTGAGATGTTTCAAGAAAGGATAGGTGGACGATTTTTGTTCAAGGTGTTCGTGTAACCTTATAGGCAATTGTCTACCTGTCTCGCCTATATAGACAGAATTGCAATCATGACACGGAAGGATATATACTCCACTCTTTTCTTGGCGAGGAATTCGATCTTTACGGTTGAATAGGAGGGACAGAGTGGAGTGGATAGTATAAAACGCTGGGCGGAAGCCGTAAGGTTGTAATAATTTAGAAAATTTAAAAGAAAGGCTACCCAAAAAGGGTAGTCGGATCCACCGTTTCTTCTTGCAACTAAGCGATTGGCGGGGGAGAACACTAGTAGAAGCGAGGGCCTTCCTAATGAGCTTCTTCCGAATTAATTTATTGATATCAAGATTGTGTAAGCCGTTGGTGGAGGCTAATTGACTTGGTGGAGGCTAATTGACGGATAATAGAAGGTTCTTTATTGAATTCATCTTTGGTCAAAGGAATAGTAGTAAGACGGTGAATAAGAGAATGGAAGGCAGCGTATTTGTGTGAAGGTGGACAAAAAGAGGTTTGGTCATTGAAAATATCAGAGGTTGTAGGTTTCCTGTAGATGCCAAAAGTGTGGGTATTATCCGTGATGGAGGCTTTGATGTCCAAGAAAGGTATTTCTTTTCCACCATACTCCACGGTGAATTTAATGGAAGGATACATATTATTAAGTTTTGTGACTAAATCTTTGAAGGAATCCGCAGGACCGTTCCAGAGGAGCAACGTTTCCAAAATACAATATGGTCTATAACACGGATAATACCCACACTGTTTGAATTATTTTATCTACTTAATCTACCTTGCTTATACCGTTCATTTGTTAGTCACCTTTCTTATCATTTTATGAGGTTCCTGTCCGATCTTGAATGCTACTTTTTTGGTAATCGCGCTACCGTGCTGTCTGTCGGCTTTAGTTTATTAATGCTTGTCAATGGCTCACGCCGAAAGCGCTCGCGCTCTATAAAATATACGGTGACTGTAATTTTTGTTAACTCATTCCTCTTAAGGCGCTAGAGGTATTCTCACACAGTGTAAAGAGTAAACAAACATCCCGCAATGTAATGTTTGTTTACATTGAGCGAGAATACCTCTAGCGCCTTAGGAAGATACGGGATGAAATTAACATAAAAATACTGATCAGTGAATGATGATAAAGAGCAAGTGGAATAGAATGAGAGCGGGACTTATCCATGACCTCATATTTTTGACAAAGAGAGAAGTTTGAAACAACTTTAAATCACTAACAGCCATCAAGTTATTAAAACTAAGGGTTGAGCGAGTGAGCCTTTCAGGATGCCTCACTAGACTTAGACTCTCTAATATTTTCTCTGTTAAAATTTCTGCTCCCTCCCCTCCCCCTTCTCCTTTCTACGAAAAAATTCTCAAATACGCTATATCTACTGCTTGTAACCTGAGCGATCCTTCTCCCTCTAGAAAAAGATGAGTCATGTCTAACGGTGGCGAATTTCTAGCGAAGTAAGATTCACCTAGCTCAGTGTTTCCCAAACTTTTTGGAAGCATAGCACCCTAAATCAACAATTAGAATTTGGTGGCACTCGCAATTGAAAATTATATTTCAAGTACAATGAGATAATGTTTTCATTTCGATCATGGAAAATTTCGCGGCACCTTTAAGAATTTTCGCGGAACCCGCGAAACCGAGTTTGGGAAACGCTGACCGAGCTATTTACGCCTATGTGATATTCAGTGTAGCATTTTTATTTTGCATAAAATTCTGCACTTCATTGCGGCAAGAATTCATTTTCATAAAACAATTTTTGTTTTTCTTTCAAGATCGAGAAAGCATACGTCGTACGTGCACCACGAAAATACAAATCAATCTCTTCATGGTGGACCATGTTTGTATGCAGGAAAGTTCAGGAACTGGCCACATGTGCTTCTGCGAAGAGGATATGTGTAACAGCGCTGTTCGTCGGTCGACAAACGTAGCCATCACGATGTTGTCCACGTTTTATTTATTTTTCACTTTTGTCTGAACGATTCGGAGAGTCGCATCATATCAAATTTTTTCTTCCTCTTCCTTTGTGATAGATTGATATATCTACTTCGACCAGAATTATGTCTTGCTCAAATTATGTTTGTACGAACTATATTTTGATTAATACGAGCATCGTATAACCTTCTGGAATGAAGAACAGTCATTCATGATGCTTTATCGATATAGTTTCAACAAATGACGCCGTTGTTATGATGATTGAAACAATATTTGCAATGATAAGCAATGACCAGTCCTATATTCTCACTCTATTTGCTTCACAACAATGTCGTCCTTCCCCTTGATAATTATAGGCCTATATCAGACGGGTACATCGAACAATCACGCAGAATAATTTCAAATATTGTATGTACTTAAAATCAATCAGGAGGAAAGAATCTCAAGTTTGATGTAGAACAAAGTTCTGTGAAAAGACAACATTTTTCGATGATTTTTACACAGTATTCGAAATTACCCAGCGAGATTGTTCTTCATACTGAGCTGAATAAGGAATGGAGCTGATTTATACCTTCAACAGGTTTTTTTTTCTCTTATCGTCTTATTATAGTGAGCAAAACAATAATAATTTTCTACGGGCTTTCTTCTTTAATGAATAGAGGCAATATGAATATAGGGTAAATGTTTAATAAATTTGTAATCTATAGTTTATCTTTGTGATATTGATATGATATAGCATTTGTCTACGGACTTTTACTAAAATTATAAGTAAGTATATGAATGTTCGTTCGTAGTGATATGAGACACTGATACAATAAAATATTTCTTTTTACTTGCACAAACTCTATGGAATTGCAACCTCTTACGTTCAGAAAAGCAAAACAAAAAAAAAGTAAACAATAGCTTATTCCTCGTATTTTTTCATCATATATACTGGCAACGAGACGAAATAGCCTACTACTCTAAATAACTTGGAATTATCGAAAACAGAATCGCTTTTACGATATGCTGACCTATATACTTATTACAGAAGATCGTTCACCCGAACTATCGATAACAGCAGGAATATTGATTTTTTAATTCAAAATTTGTTTTAAAAAAATCATTTCCAATACATTTCATTGAAAGATTTGACCCGATGTCCCGTCGGTACTAATTACGAAATGATAATCGTAATTCTCGAGATTCGAGTGTCATATTGAGAAGGGGGAAACACGAGATAATTTCAAGAGCAATGAATCTTCTCCCCCGTGCCTTTCAAGACGTTGGGGATTTTCCTAATCAAGGTCAAAACTCGTTAACCTGTGATGCAAAGGAGTAACTACATTGTATGTTACGAAAATTATCTTTCGATTCTTTCACACTTTCTTCAAATTTTGATAAAGCACTCAGTGTATTATATTGAAAACACATTTCTCAATCCTTTCGTCGATAATTCCAGGTTGGTATCAAATTATTATTGCGATTAAGAAGAATATTCGAGTACACTCGAGAGGACGAAAAGTTTTCAACTTCAATCGAGTAATGATAAAGAATATGAGCACCGTCGGCATGTATAGCAAATTTTATCAATGTTGAACTCGAGAAAAGTATTGTTCTACTTTTCAATATCTGATTGAAAGATATATCCGTCAGTATTACTTCATATAAGCTCAGTCAAGTCGAGTTTGCATGAGTAGTCTCAACAATATTTGATAAGTCCATTTATCAAAACGATGAAAGGAACTAAGGTTAGAATATTATTAATTGATTGCGTAAAATTATTTAGGATTAAATCCTAACATAAACTCCACCTTTGCAGACCAAAGGAAATGGAACCAAAAATGGAGACAATTCGAATGGCTCAATCGTCTCATTCGCCGATATCACAAGCGCCGCATTCTATACTCAGTCACATATCATTCGAACTCCGGTCAATGTAAGTTATTAAAGTATTTCCAACATTTCAAAAAATCCTACAATAACGCGATGGTTTCGTGTCAACAGAGAAGCCATTCACCAAACCCATACAGCATGGAAATATATTTTAAAAAGGATTTCCTACAAGTCACGGGAAGGTAAACACGTAGATTTTCAAAGAATATTCTAACAAATGGCCTAATGATTCTATTTAAAATAGTTTCAAGGAAAGAGGAGCTTGTTACGCGCTGTTGACGTTGAGTGAGGAACAGAAACGAATCGGTGTCGTCACAGCATCTTTAGGAAATCACGCCAAAGCTGTTTCGTACCACGCAGGACGACAAAAGATTCCCTGCACGGTGGTCATGCCTATTCACTCGCCCCTGATGAAAGTAGAAGCCTGTAGAAAGTACGGAGCTGAAGTAGTTATCCACGGTGAAAATATGGCCGAAGCGCAGAAGTACGCCCACGAATATGGCGAGAAACGAAATTTACGTTACATAAATGGGTAAAACTTCTCACAGCCTTACTCCATCAATAAAGATTCCGCTTCTAAAATCTGTAACTCGTTACAGATTCGATGATCCAGCGATAATAGCAGGCCAGGGAACGATAGGTCTGGAACTGCTCGAAGATTTACCAGACCTGGAAGTTGTGGTGATTCCGGTAGGAGGAGGGGGCCTCATAGCTGGCGTTGCTCTAGCCATAAAAACATTACGCCCAGATATCAAAATAATCGTAAGGTCTTTTTTAAAGAAACGCATCTTTCACTCCCTGTATTTATCTCAACCCAACTGTGAATTTCCAGGGAGTTGAAACCGACCGATGTCCCAGTTTTTCTTCAGCTATGCAAAATGGAAAACCGACATGGGTCTCGAGCGAGAACACGCTCGCTGATGGCTTAGCGGTGAATCAGGTTGGCGAAAATGCTTTCAAACTTGCCACACCCTTAATAGATAAAATGGTAAACAGTAATTTACTTTAAACTTCCGTTGGAATTTTCTGACGAGAATATTGAACGTTTTCATCGTTATCGCCAGATTGTCGTAAAGGAAAAATGGATTCCACTCGCGATGCTCAGACTTCTAGAGAACGAAAAATGCGTATTAGAAGGTGCTGGCGCGTCTGGATTTGCTGCAGTTCTTTCTGGTCAACTTGAAGAGTTCACTGGAAAAAAGTAGAAGAAATAAGATAGTTTCTTATCTGAACACGTTCGACGTACCATTTCTCATGCTTTTGTATGAAATTTTAGAGTAGCGATATTATTATGCGGTGGTAACATAGATTCGGAAATACTAGGACGATGTATCGAACGAAGTTTGGCCGTCGACGGCAGATTACTGAAGTTTTCGATAGTGGTTAGCGATCGTCCTGGAGGTGTTTCTGAAGTTTGCAAACTGCTTGCCAGCATTGGAGCTTCGATCAAACAGATCGATCACGATAGAGCATGGCTCACAGCGCAAATATTTCACGTTACTGTAAGTAAAACGCATTGTACGTCCAAAGCGTAGACATAAATTAAACACGGATTCATTCTAGGTAACGATCGTCTGCGAAACTCGAGACAACACCCACGTCGAGGAGATTAAAAGAGTCCTAATCGAACAATATGGAGAAGATCAAGTCGTCTTCCCGGACCATCCAAAACTGAAACTGTGACCACTAAATTACAAATTCTTCGATAAATAAATTTTAATACAAAAATACAGGTTGCAAATAAATCAATATTCATCTTCGAATAACAAATAACTTATATGAAACTAAAAAATTATTTCGAACAGCCGAAGCTTAAAAATAAAAATTACCGGACCTATTGCATTACATCACCAACAACAAAGACGAGAAGTTACTATTACCATTGCGAGAAAAATAATGGAAAAAAAAACAACTGGCTTTAGCTTTTCATACTGCACTGAATAAATAATTTATATCGTGTTGAAAATCAAATTTGTCTTTCTCTTTCTGCAGGAGGATACACATAATAAAGATCAGAATTGAGAGGAATCTCTGAAACGTACACATTTAAGTTAAAAATCCACAGCTCAATTTAAAAAGAATGACGATGCATCGCGTAAATCACATCTCATTAGAAAATAGGAAAGTGCGCATAAAGATCACAGGAGAATCCGAGATTTTAAACGCGAAAATCCACAAAATAAACGAGATGGCATTTATATAATTAAAAAAAAAAAAAAGAAAAGAAAAAACGAGTAAGTTAAAATTTGTATAAAAGACCAAATTACGTATGTGTACATGTTTACCGAGAGCGTATCGGTTTGGTAGACAAAAATATCACGTTTTTCTTCGCTGACGTAGTGCGTTTACTGACACCGATAGATCTGTTCCCTCGAGGAACACGTAATTTGAGGCTTTTAATACAAAACGGCATCGAGCATAATGAAAAAGAACGAGAGATTGAAAACACGATTAAAAATAACTACATTCAATAAAATTAAAAACAGAAACGAACAAACACACATAGAAGAAAATTGATGTTGATGCAAACCATAATCAATTCGAAGATGTCTTCTAAAGAAAAATACTTTCATTTCTAACAGCCTTATTGCATCGCTTTAGTTTTCGCTTTGGATCTGATAACATAAGAGAAATTATGAGCAAAAAATCTGGTGAAGTCACGATAGATCTTACAAGCGAGACTCTTACTTAGGGACGGTAGAACCAAGCGTAGGAAATAGTTCTTGAGAAGATAAATCACGAGGTTTATCTGTAAGGGAACAAAATAGATTAGCTCGTTTTAACGCTGGTTTTCGTACAACGGGACGAAACTTACTGTTAGCGATTGGTTTCTTCACATTCGAAGTATTGAATCCTTGAGCTCTAAGACTAGGTGGTACGTAACGATCAGACTTTTCTTCCTCTTTCGGAGGTTTCTTCTCTTGAACTACTGAAAAAAGTTATAACCAGTTGTTAATATTCGGGGAACTAAATTGTAACACCAGGAAGAACTAAAATTACCTGGAGGAGGCTTAACTTCTTCTTTTTTTTGTTCTTGAATGACTTTCCACGGTCCACACTTCTTCCGAACGACCGTTTCACCCTGTTCATTGATTTCCGTCTCTTCTTCAGATTCATCTTGTTTCGAGTTCTGCTTTTCGTTTTCATTATCGTTGATTTGCAGATTCTGGATTTTCAACCCAGAATAATCTTTCTTCTCTTCTTCTTCAAATTCTTTCCATTCGTCCGTATGCTAGAGATTAAAAAAGGAGATTAGAATTCTACTTCGAAGTTGAACTGATCAACGACATCGAAGAGTTCACGAGTACACATGAATTCCAACATTTGCGGAGTGTTCGAGCTGACACGCAACATTCCAAGCTTCAAACTTTCAAAATCGAGTAAATGTTTACGATTAGCGAGCGATAATTCTTACCTGACTAGAGAATAAGTCATTTTCGTTTGATAGAAGCGCAGAATTAAATGACGTGGGCTTTTCTTGTTTCGCTTTGCCGTTCTTGGAATTATCATTAGTGTTCAACGATAGTGGATTATTCACAGCAAATTTTTTACCTTTCGTTTTCTTGGAATCTTTCTTTTTAAAAAAATCATCCAGATCAGCCATGATTACTTTCTTTAAAGTTGAAAAACCGAAAATAAAATATTAGAGAAAGTTTCACGGATTTTACCAAGAGAATGATGAAAATTGAGCACACGCACACGGGGATCAGATTCAGATGTGATCATCAATAAAATTAAAATAGTCAACCAGAAGGCTTCCAGAAGGTCGCACTGAATCACAACAGCAGAACTGTAGGAGAACGATGTAAACGCAATATTATGCGCACATCAATAATTCGGATGTGTGGCCGTGAATGGGGAAAAAGTAAACGTTCTGAACGATTCTGCTCGACTAGATCACGGAAAAAATAATGATGGTCGTTAGCCTCTCGGTTGGAAGTCAATGAGATCCCATTTGGGTGTGTTGACAGTCAAGGTTGGTAGCCTTGCATGATTGCGTCATTCCAGAAATACAAATTATAGATTCGCTAGCGTCACCCATACAATAAAAAGACAAAAGAAGGATAACTGAAGACTGAACTTGGAATTTCTAAAATTATTCCGAGTCAATTTTTTGAAGAGATGCGTATATTTTCAAAAAGTTACATAGTATACCCTGTTTGAAATCAAATTAAACCTCATGCTGACTCAATTCAGGTAAATTTGTCTCCTCTCTTGGCCTCCTTTTTATTCATTATTGATTGCGTCTTTGTTAACATTGGGGATCAGAATATTTGAAATTTTACTCTGAGGCGTGGAGAAGGGAATTAATATTCTGCTGTTGATTGAAAATAATATTGTGCCCTTTCAGTTGAGAACATTGCCCTTGAATTTGAAACATTTGAAAGTGAAAAGTCAAGAAGTTTGTGACTGTTGCTAGGTACTAAATGAGGAGTTATCTGTCAAAAGGGCACCCGTTAGCGATAGTTGATTTTCAAAATACCTACGTGTTTGAAGTTTCATGTTCAGATTACTCATTCCACATTCATTTTATCAAAAAATCTATAATGACAAAAAAATTTTGCGTGTTTTTTTATCATTTCAGATCACTAATTATTATTTTTTCAAATTGATCGACAAATAAATCTGATGGGAGAATTCCGCATAAAGATGTGTACCTCGGGTGCCCTTTTTATGGAGATGGGGTTGATAGACCATAAGCGTACATGTAATTTTTAATTTTTTCCAAATTTTGTATATTGATAGGAAATGCAGGTAATGGTTCAGAGAATTCAAAAATGTGGATATCCGCAAAAAGGGCACCCCTCATTCAACGGGTGCCCTTTTGACAGATAACACCTGAAATAAGTTCCTCAAATAAGTTCTGAAATTAATTAAAAGGAAATTTGACAGTCAACAAAAACTGGAATAAAAGAGACATCAATGGCTACCTTCTTCCCCGCTGTTTCTACCAATTGAACC
Organism: Aspidiotus destructor; assembly: GCA_035079395.1. NCBI lineage: Eukaryota > Metazoa > Arthropoda > Insecta > Hemiptera > Diaspididae > Aspidiotus > Aspidiotus destructor. The sequence goes on along the minus strand of JAVHKZ010000002.1, from coordinate 9,731,975 downwards.
CTCCCTCTTGGGGTTTGCAAAATTACAGTTATTCAACTGTTACACCAGTAACCTTTAACAATGAAAAAAGGTTGATTGACCCTTTGACCAATAACCGTAAAAACAAAATAGGCAAACCCCGTTTTCCGGATCCCATGCACTCATTGTTACAGTTACAGTGTCTCTTATATAACGGCGAGTGAAGTTACAACAACCTATGAATTGAGTTGATTAAGAATTTAAATGAGATCCTCAGATTAGAAACAAAAAAATCTGGGACAGATAGTCCAGGAGAATTGGACTAAAATTAGGTATGAAAAGGAAAAAAATCCAAGAGAGATGAATTTTGGCAAATATGTTGTCGATGACTTGACAAAAAACATAGCAAAAGTCGGGACCCCTCCGATGTACGCTCCACCCCCCAGCGCTCGAAAACTACAATTAAAATCAGTTTTTCGATTGTATCTCGTTCAATTCTTGGTTTACTACAAAATTGTTCAGATGAAAATTGTTGGGCATAAAATTATCTACAAAAAACTTTCTTACGTGTTTTACCGTAGGATGCATAGTTTTGGAGTAAGAGAAGTGATTTGTCGTGTAAAAATTTTCAATGAGTGAAACTACGGTTGAGAACAGCGGTGAAGCGCGAGTAACTTACGCGAAGACGCGCGACCAAAACGTCTTGTAACCGCAACAGTGTGACAGCACACATCAGTACTTTCTTGCTACAAACTCCACTAGCAATCACTTGAACTGGATACATGGAAATTGTTTACTTTTTACTCAGACCTATAATAAATTATGTGTTCTTCGAGCACATGCGTATAATTTTTCTTCGCATCATTATCGTATATTTTCTGTATAGGACAAGATAAATCCGTGTTTTGTCTCTCTCATAGGTAATCATGATTTTTGTACAAGTTTTACTTCTTTCTTCATATTTTTACACGTTACACTTATTCTATGTCAATCTTGAGACAGCTGCTCAACTTAAAAACGGATTATAATAAGCCTATTCCGCGGCAACCACACTTTTTTACAACTACAGAAAGTTTTGAAAAACGTTCATTTGGGCTCTAGAGGCAGCTAGTGTATAAGTCTCCCAACCCAGCTGGAAAAATCACTACTATTTTTTAAAATTTGCTACCATTTTCACTACTAGTAGCAGAAATGGTAGGGCTGGGACTGGAAACATAGTACTACCAACTCAATACTACCATTTTTTAAGATTAGTAGTATCAATAGTAGGGCACACCATAGTGTACTGCCATACAATTGCAATTGCGTAATAATATAATTAGAAAAATCTTGCACAATTTCTATAAAAATGAATAGTTTGTAGTAGAAAATATGGGGTAAAAAATTGAATAAATAAATAAAAAAAAAGAAACCTCGGACTTCTTTAGGTCAAGGATGCATGCGGTATCGAACCTCGTCCTACCTAATGTAGCTCTACGCCTAAAATGTGTCCCTAACCTCAACGCCATTGCACCTTGTTCAAGATCCACCCGTTTTTATGTATCAGTATTATTGTTCTTATTCCGAAAATAGATGTATGCACTACCAACCACACCTATTTTTACACCTAGTAGTACAATTTACTATTTTGCATCTAGGTGTGCAGCTATAGTGGCAATATGGGAGCACCAACTCCTATCAGTGAGCACTACCAAACACACCTATTTTACACCTAGTAGTACCATTTACCTTCTTGCATCTAGGTGTGCAGCTAGTAGTATAATAAGGAAGCACCAACATCTGTCAGTGAGCGCTACCAAACACAACCAAGAGTAATACTAGTAGTGAATACTGCTATTTCACCACTATTTTCTTTTTACCAACACATGTATAAAGATATAATGATTTACTCAAAAATTTATCGTAGTATTAGTATGGTAGTAGCCGCTACTTTTCACTTCTGGTAGCACTACCTTGAATATTCTAGCTGGGAATTCATTTTCTCAAACCTCTACTTTCAGGCTACAAATTGCAATTTAAATTGTATACAGATTGTTTGTCTTACAATTTATTTGAAAAAAAGTAAGAGAATTGGTTAAGTAGAACTTGAGATCCTACTGTTGAGGGACTTTGAAGTCTATTTTGAATTTATAGATTTCTGTTACAATGTGCTACAACGTTGTTTCCCATATACAATCTTGTTTGGAAGCCAGGAGAGGCAGTTGCTTCACAAACAGTAATTAAAAATTTCAAATTATACCTGATTTTCAATTCCTAATTTCCTGAGCCATTCAATAGGGTACAAATTTAGATTGTGAACACGCGTTGGTTCGAGATGGAGTTGATTTATTCAATACTTGAGCTCCTCTTCTTGAAAAAGAAGAAACTCCTTGAATATTTTCACCAAGCTTATTTGGATGCAAATGAAAATTTGTCGAAAGACTATTGAATTTTTCTTTTCCCAGCTTAATTAAAATCCCATGATTTGAGACGTCATCATTAAATTAAGATAAAATAAGGATTGAGAAAAATTTTGAGGATGAACTCCTGTCGGGAAAATGAGACTTGCCTACCTCCAACAAGTGTGGAGGAGAGAGAACGCATCATTGCTTAGATTGTGAAAGGACAAAAAATTTGTTGCTTGAATTTCTTTGAAGGAGAGACAGATAAACTTGAGAAAATTTCAATTTGTTTCAACAATTCTCAAGGTAGAACAACAGATTTTGGTTGAACGAGCTCACTATCAGGAGCTGGGCTAACTTCATAAAGGGATGAAGATTTCAAATATTTCATCACTTTATTGACGCGTAGAATTGATGGTATTATGGAATACTGAGAGAAAAATCTGTTAATCATTTCCAACTTCGGCTACCCATAAATTTTCCAACATAATATGAGATGCATTTATTGGTACGACAAGGAAGAGGCGGATGAACGACAAATCAAGTTAATTAAGTTGTAGTAAATAAATTTATTCTACGACGTAGTATGACTTTGACGACAAAATATGTAACCACACGGTTGATTTGAAGTTCCTTTTCCCTTTTTTGCAGTTCCATACGTGTCGTCCAAACGACTAAAATTTGAAAATCCTTTTCCCTTTTTTACTGTTCCCTATTTGTCCTCTGAACGACTTTCCTTGGCGTACTAAAATAATCATATTTCCCACATAATATTATGATTCATTGTCTAGAAAGTCAAGAAAAGTTACAAATCCTCCTCATGGTACATACACGTGTTAATTACTGACAAAGAAACGGAAGGCTGTGGCAAAGAGCATTTAACTGATTTCAGTTTCAATACTCGCAGAATATTAAGAGCTATAGGCATTAAAAATTTGTATACTGAGATGAGGTACTAAGTTATGAATATTGTGCGCAATCAGTGTACGGTACACATCGTCGCGGTAACGAGACGTTTCAGTCGCGCGTCTTCACGTAAGTTTCTCGCGCTTCATCGCAGTAACCGTCTTTCAACTCATTGAAAATTTCTGCATGACAAATCACCTCTTTTACTCCAAAACTATGCGTCCTACGGTAAAATACGTAAGGAAGTATTTTGTAGATAATTTTATGCCCAACAATTTTCATCTGAACAATTTTTTAGTAAACCAAGAATTGAACGAGATACATTCGAAAAACTGATTTTAATGGCAGTTTTCGAGCGCTGGGGGGTGGAGCGTACATCGGAGGGGTCCCGACTTTTACTATGTTTTTTGTCAAGTCATCGACAACATACTTGCCAAGTTTCATCTCTCTTGGATTTTTTTCCTTTTTAAATGCTAATTCTCCTGGACTAAGAAGGACAATTTCTTAAATACTGTGTCTTTTTTGAGGACGTTTTGTGTATTTAGATAGCTGTAATGTTGAAATTGAAAAGGGCTCTGACTGAAAATACAACAGTGCTTGCATCTACATCCCATTTTATTACATATTTGACTATCATGACCGTTATTCCCGAAATTTTTTTGGGATTAACAGGAATAACTGTTATGACCGTTTCAGCGGAGAACCCTGTGAAAAATAACCAAAAACCGTTAAAAATATTACAGGCGTTCTGACCACAGATGACGAACTAAGAACGGCTTTTAACACAGGTCTTACAAAGAACTGAACGACTATCCGTTCAATCCTATGTAAAAACCAACGGCGTTTTTGCCTCGTTCTTTTAGTTCGTCACGGTTGGTTCTGACCAATAACCATTTAAATTTCTTTCAGTTGCAAACCCCACTCCCTATGGCACTTGAGAGATATTGGTCTGTAGAATGTCTATAGAAAGTTGATGAAACAGTTACTTACATATTTCTGACACTCATTGCACAAATAATTTTTCAAGAACAAATAATTTTCAGGTCTTGGCAATTTTTGGGTTTAAACAAGTTTAGGTACCCAACATAAAGTGTACTATTTACGCTAATCCCCTCCTTCTCCCTTCAACAATAATATAAAAAAAAAAACTGAAAAAATTAATAATCTGCTCATTACTTTTATTATAACAAGTCGTCACAAAACATTTTATAATACAGATTGAACCTCTACTTACAAAAATTATTCCATCTTCAATTACCAATATTTTAGTAAGTACTACTATACTAGCAGGAATTTCAATACTGCTTTGCCTTCACATGTTCCTTCTTCCAAGTTTATCAACAAATATTATTTCAAAATTTCTAGTTTCAAGATATTTTGTTTACATTGACCTACTTACATTTTTTTTTTCTCTTTAAAATGCTAGTAGTCTGTTGAAAAAGAGAAAAAAGAAAGGTACCTAATATGTAATGAAGTGAAGGTAAAAATTGAACGGACATTTTTCTTACATATTCAGCTACTCAATGGCATTTTCTTGAAGTAATACAATCTAAACTAGGAGAAAATAGATAGTTAAAAGAGTTATAGGTATAGAGGAGATTGGAAGTAAACAATAGGTACTGAGTATCATAAAAAACACTATAACTCAACCACATTCTTTTCAAGATTAAAAATAATTATGCAGAATGAAGCATGAAAACTTATTTGAAGCCACATAAATACAGTAATTATGATGATATCCTTCACAGATTTCAGAATAGAGTCAAAAACTACAAAAACTAATCATTGAATATAAGCCTAGATATGACAAGTTGGTGTATCTACATCACTAAAAAGTATAAAAATGGAAAAAATAATAATAATAATGAAATAATGGAGCTGTATATATAAGATTTGGTGGAAGTCACGCAATATTATAAAAAATGGGAAAATTTTGTATGAACAAACTTTATCCCACAAATTAATGAAAAATGATGCATCTTCATTTAAATGCAAATTAGCTATATACAAACAGCAAGTTTAAAAAATTAGGAACCAATGTCAATAATTACTGAGTTGGCATATTATGCGTATACTGTTGTGGAGGTGGATGTGGCGGCATTTGCATAGAAGGTGGCTGTTGTTGCTGCACATGAGGTGGAGGTTGAGGGGGATGAGGCTGTGGTGGCGGCTGCTGTTGTTGTTGGGGTTGTAATTGTGGCTGATACTGTTGAGGAGAAGGAGGAGGATGGTGCTGAGGTAATGGTTGTTGTTGCTGCTGCTGTGGTGGCGGCTGCTGTTGCTGCTGATGATAAGGCTGTTGGTGGTACTGTTGCTGCTGAGGAGGTAGTTGTTGTGGTGGCTGTTGCTGTATAGGCGGCGGTGGTTGTTGCGGTTGGTGGTGTTGTTGCAGCTGCTGCTGGTGTTGTTGTTGTTGCTGCTGCTGGTGTTGTTGTTGCTGCTGTTGTTGCAGTTGTTGTTGCTGTTGCTGCTGCTGATGTTGCTGCTGCTGATGCAGTTGTTGTTGTTGCTGTTGCAATTGTTGTTGTTGCTGCTGCTGCTGCTGTTGAAGTTGTTGTTGCTGTTGCAGGTGTTGTTGTTGCTGCTGCTGCTGCTGTTGTTGTTGTTGTTGTTGTTGTTGTTGTTGTTGTTGTTGTTGTTGTTGTTGTTGCTGCTGCTGCTGTTGTTGTTGTTGTTGCTGCTGTTGCTGTTGTTGCTGCTGAGCCTGTTCATTAGCTAACCGTTGTTGCGCCTGTTGCCTGGCTCGGAATTCAGCCGCTTTCAGTTGTTCTAAATGGAATTGTTGTCTTTCAGTGATTAACTGCTGTCGCTGATATTCTAAACCTTCTCTTTCCTTTTCCATTGTTGTTTCCAGCTCTTCAAAATGACGTAATTTGATTTCCAATTTTTTCATTTGTGTTTCAACTAACAACGCAACCAGCGACTTAATTTTACGCTCTTCTACCGCAGCCAGATGTTTAGCTTTGACTGCTGCAGCCGCAAGGGCAGCAGCAGCAGCTGACTGTAATTGCGCATCCTTGACAACCTTCTGACAATCAGATTGCTCTTCTTTTGAAGTTAAGGTAGCTGGAGTGAGTTCTTTGCCCTCCATCTCGCTGTCACTTGCGTCAACTTCTTTCTTGGGAATATCTGTCATAACAGAGGCGGCTGAACTGGGTACTTGTTGTCCAGGAGCTGCTTCCTCGCTCGAAGGTTCTTCTTTTTCTTTTGGAACGTCAGTCGACTCAACCAATGGCTTTTCTGAGAGAACTGAATCTTTGTCTTTAGCCTGTTCTTCAGCAGACGTTTCTTTTTTCTTTTCTTGATCTTCCTCTTTTTCAGTACCCGCAATTCCACTCTGTATAAATAAAAGAGAAAGAACAGAACATGCAAAAAAATTAAAAACTTTCATAATGAAGCAATCATACTGCAAAATTGGGCATCACATACTTGAGTCAATCCGGCTTGTGGATCAAATTTTCCATCAGTGAGCGAAGCTTCTACGTTCTTGATGTGTGAATCCATCAACGACGCGGGAACTTCATCCTAATATGAGGGAAGATATTTTTAATTAAAGACTGAACAATAAATAAAAAAAGAAAAAAAATGGTGGTTGATTTACTTTGATTTCCGCAAACGCTTCCATAGCTGCTTTTGCCGCGGTTGACGCTATTCTCGGGTCGACTACTGAGGCCAAAAATGCTACAGTCGACATAATCGGGTTCCCTGCCTTGCTGAATGGAATTGGTTGGTAAGCCAATGGACCCAGAGCACCACCTAGAAAAATTGTAAACACATTTCTTGATATTTTCATTTTCTCGTTTATTACACTTTTAGTGCAGCTAAAATCTTGTCGAAATTGGTTGATCGACAATAAACAATTATTCTTGTGACACAAACTGGACACCAACTTACCGTTTTCAAAGTCCTCCAAATATGGATCCTCGATTGGTAATCTCAAGAAGTGTAAAATGCACTCATCTTGCGTTCTCGAGCCAACGTGTTCGCACACTTTATTCCAATCATCTTTATACAATTCCAACGCTTCCAACAATAATAGGGTTTCCTGTTCGGTCCAGTCGCGGCAATGATTAGCAGCTGCTTTATTCTTGAGTAAACCGGCTCGTTTGCCGTATCTAATCGTAATATTAATCAAAATTAATGAATGAATTACCCTAAATGCTTAAAATATAATTTGAATCAAAAATGGCAGACGGAAGAAAAATTTGCCAAGTTTTCGATAATCTTCAATATAAAGAATAACTTTTTCGACTTACTGATCGAGTCGAAGTCCAAAGTTTCCAGTGGTAGAATCAATGCCATCAGTTTTCTTCGTCGCTTCCGGTCGTTTTTCCAAATCTAGCAAAGTTTTAGCGGCTGATGGCTGCGGTGTCTTCGGAGGATTTACCGGCTGTAAGCCGCTCGGCGTGTCCGAAAGGACGTGGAAATGAGAAGTAGGAGGAGGTCCCATTGGGGTCGGTCGACTATCCGCATCTACCTGATAATTTATCAGACCCCACTGCTCGAGAAAGGCATGTACTCTCATGATAGCGCACACGTCACCAGCCAGATTTCGTCGAGACGCAGTACTCGTAAGATATTCCGTCGGATTCAAACGGTAAGTATCGATCATGAAATTACGATACGCTAAATAGATTTCAGGCGTTTTTGATTTGTTCTTGCCATTGAAGAATTCGGGAAGAGCGCGCTTCTCAATCATATGAATGGAGTTGTAATCAAACCAGGCTGCGTAACTGGGAATGATGATGTGATGAGTTTGTTCGGTTACGTTGTCTTCAACGCCATCATCATTCGGAGCGGTGGTGCTTTCCTGAGACTAAGATAGTAGTTATGAAGGAAAGGTTCATGGAAAATAATTCCTTGATACATTTTATCAACACTTACTACATTGGTAGGTTCGATAGTCGTTTTGCTAACAGGTACTTCTTCTGGTTTTTCCATTTCCTCGTCCAAATCGGCAAGCGCTCCGCTTTTGATAGGCTGTAAGTCGGTATCTTTTTTGGAAGACGTGACCGTCGTATTATCTGGGGGTTGAGAAAAATAGTAATCAAGATCAGATTTGGAGTTGATAAATAATAGTACGACAGAAGTAATTGCTTGCATGAGAGAGCGGTATGAAATAAATTGATTGTCGTAAAATGTGTGTTCATTGATCTATATTTTGAAGAAGATTAGAATCGAGTTTGCAGGAAAACGAAGATCGAGGTTTGGAGTTGAAAACATCGCGAAATACAAAATATCAGAGAATAAAATCCCGGGACGGCCTAGGTTAATTTATCGATCACTTTAGAGATCAAAGATCTCTCAACGAATGATTGAATAATGCTACCTAGTTTTCAGGCTACTACTCAAAAGAACGACATAAAAACGACGAATACAATCGACTACGTAGAGTGTAAGCCTATAATTTATTTTCAAAGTAGGTTAAAATTTATCCCTTCTTGGTAATAAATACAGAAAAATATACTGGTTTCTATGTGTTAAGCTTCCCTTTTCCTTTTCTCCGAGTCCCAGCATCAAGGGTCAAGAAGGTCACGAATTTATCCAAGTCCCATAGAGAACTGTACAAGAGCCAGGAATTTCTCCAAGTCCCTATACTAGCCCATAGAGGGTCACGAATTTGTCTAAGTCCCAGCGTTACGCCCCCCAGCGTTATGCGTAAGCGGACAGAATTCCTCTGAGGGCCCCCAGTAACAAAACGGATGGCGGGTCTCCCGCCAAAAACTCAGCATACGCTGACGATCCCATCCAAAAACGGTCAATTTTTTCCTCGGATGCCAGAAATACTACGAGTGATGAAGATTTCCCAAAAATTTTCAAAATAACTTACTACATTTATTAACAGGAACTTCTTGTACGTTCGGTTCTGGAATCGGTTCATCCATATCTTTAGTCAAGTCGTCAGTGCTACTGTCGTCGTCTGTTTTACTCCGTTTGACACTCGTTGTCGGCGTAGATGGAGTAGAAGGGCCTCGGGTACTGAGAAAACAAGATAAAACTGTAATCGATTCGGTGTAAAAACAAACGAAACATTTGAGTCACAATATTCACCTTTTTCTCTTCTGTTTACGGTCAGGAGAGGGCGACCGTTTACGTTTTTGTTTCTTCTTTGTCCTATCCGGATCAGTCGCTGCCATTAGATCGTCAACAGATAAGCGATACTGAAAATCAAATCCTGCGTTTAGTGCATCATTTTAAACAAAAATAATTATGAGTAAGAAAATGTAAATTTTACCTTGTGAACTTTCTTTCGACCATTATCGTCCACTTCATAATCTTCTTCGGACATCCATTCGTTATACTGTTCCAATTCCAGAACCCACGATGCAGATACCTTAAGAGTCAAAATAACTAATTTGAAACTTGCACTTTCAAAAACGCAAACCAAATCAACTGCGCATAATTTACCTTCCATTTTTGACTAGGGTTGTAGGAAGGTGGTGATTCGGGCGGATCTACGGGTATTTCTACATTTTCCCACGAATCGTGTGAATCCGGAAAATAGTACCAATGTAACATGGTTAGATTATTTTTATTACGAAATACAGCTCTCGCATATTCCTCATCGAGAGGATCAGTTGTTGGATAAATTATGTGAGTAGCTTTTTCTTCGCTATCTATAGGGAAATGAAAATATCAATCGTAGAAGGTCACAATAATCGCTATAAAGAATGCGGGAAAACCTACCAATAATTTCACCATCGTGACGTTCTATGATACTTTTTACTTTATCTCGAGTATTTTTATCCACTTCGGGTCGCACGTATACTTGCGGAAGAGCCAAACATTTGTTCTGTATCAAAGCGTTTCTCACATTGATGAACATCTCGATACTGCGGTCTTTCCTTGATGGACTCTGTAAATTTTCAATCAAAGATAAAATAAATACACGAAGACTGAAAACTAACTTGTACATTTTTCAAAAGAAATAAGGAACAAAATTATTAATTAGAGAGACAAACAACGAAGTGTAAAAGTTCATTGTGCTCTTAGTAACCCGTGCTAAATGGTTCACAAATGATACAAGGTAGTATAAAGATTATGAAGCAGTAAATTAATGAACAGCCAACATCAACCCATTGAATTTTGTTTACTCGTCCATTGCATTTCATGGCGACTAGCCATTTGAAATGAAGTCTTTTGAATTCGAAAGTTCATTCGATAGAAGTGGAATGACCACGAAGAAGGTACAAAAAAAGCATTACCGTGGAATATCCTTAAAATGTGCTCTTACACGGTTATCAACGTGTAGAAAAATAGTCTACATATACGTCGTGCGAAACGCCAATACAACACATACAAACGGTAAAATAAGAAGTATTAGGGGTTAGTGAATAGATAAAAGCGTGAGTCCAACGCCAAACCATACCTTACTGACCTGAAAATCGAATCTCCTCCAACCTTGTTCATTTTTAAATTTATACACACTCGCTAATATATGACATAAAGCACCACCCGGTTTGAAATCTAAGAAACACCGCATCTAAAAGAAAATCATTGTGGGAAATTATTACTAAATCAATCTCATATATAGGGTAAATTCAACGCTTTATCATTTGAATCGAAGCTTAAGAGAACTTACCGGCAACCGTGTGAGCGCGGGTTCGCTGACATTTTTACCTAAATTATCTTCTTGAAACTGGATGAGTTGAATGATCAAGGCAGCCAAACTCTTTGGAGTCGGAGGATCAGCCTGTACGCACTGGAAACAGTTACACGTCTCCCAACATTATACAATTCGAAGAATACAACGTACATACAAAAGATTGATTCATTACACCTACCTTTTTACAATTTTTCAGCAGCCAAGTCTTCACGCCATCCAATAATGCAATAGTTTCTGGGCATTCGAAAAATTTAACATTGGGTCCGCCATCTTTCTTGGGTCCTAAAGCGCTCAGCATTTTTCAAGTTTTCTCCTTACAACATGAGGTACATCCACCTGATAACTTTACAAATTATTATTAAAGAAGAATGCAGGATTCCTACATCGAAACAAAAATTCGTTGTCGTCGATCAATTTGAAATCCCGGAGATCCGGGAATTATACCAAGGACCGGTGGTGTAAATAATAAACAATATCGATTTTTACGCGAAATTCACTCTAGTCAAAGACTTTACCGTACCAACCGTACGGATAGGATCTCGGAAGCGACGACCGCCGACGGACTCGACGAGTACAACGTTCGGTCGTTCGCTGCGCATTGTCGTTCATTTCAGTGAACGAGTCCTTTTCCCGTCGATTTCCAAGAGTTTTTCAGCGCGTGTATCATTGAACTTGAAGTTTTCGTATGATTGTCTTTTGCGAAATCGAAAAAAGTTGGCTAATGTAACAAATTTCAGGAGTCGTCTGCCAAAAGGGCACTCGTGAGCAATATAGTTGATTTTCAAAAATACCTACCTCTTTGTTGAAGTTTTATGTTCATTGTTCAGATTACTCATTCCTCGTTCATTTTATCGAAAAAACTATAACGACAGAAAATATTCTGCGTGTTTTCTTCTTAACAGAATCATTAATTATTTTTCAAATTTTTCGAAAAATGAATCTGGGAGAATGACATAGAAATGTGTACCCCAAAGGGAAGGCCGTAGATTTTCTACATAGAGATACGGGTCGATTCCATTCTTTCGAAATTTTGTATGTTGATAGGAAATGGGTCAAAGAATTCAAAACTGTGGATATTCGCAAAAAGGGCACCCTTTCGACGGGTGGCCTTTTGACAGATAACTCCTCATTTGTGACCTGTGCTACATAGAAACGTTCGAAGATGGCAGATGTGCCGCGAAAGCGCTCGCGCTACTTTTTTCATACGATGAGTAAATTTGTGATAGAATAAGTAATCTATTAATTCTTTTGTAAATTAACTCAATTCATTCTGAAAAATTGATCATAATAAAAATTCATTAATTTGTTTTAGTATCCTTTCATCTTATTCTTATTCGAAGGTTTCTTGCATTTTCGAAATTTATAATTCGAATTTTATTGAATAATGTCGATCACTCCTTTTTTTTTGTCGGTAATTACGGGGAATATTTTTAGTAATCCACGAATTCAGTCTACGGTTTCTTTTATCCTGTCAAGATCTTTTTTTTTTTTTTTTTACTGCAATTAGTACCGGTACTCAAAAGATCCGAATTTCTTTCTGTTAAGATTTACAGCTCAAAATATTCAAATTTTTTCGTTCTATTCAGATTTAAAATTCAAAATTTCATTCCATGTAGATAAAATTAATTATTTGTGAGAAAGAAGGTTTTTGAAATGGAAATAATAATGCCTTATTATTATTAATGTGAAGTTGGTCAAATATTTTTTTCATTTCAATTTTTAATTTTTCAATTCAAATCATAATACATGCTTCCTTTTAAATGTATTAATTTCGTGGTCAAAAGTTATTATTTTTCTTAATTATTTTGTTTTTTCTTTGATTTGCACTTTTCTAATGTTTATATCTCATTTTTATTGTTAATTTTTTTATTTTTTCGTGAAATTATTCTTAACCGCCTAAAGTCTTTATTTTTTTTTTGTAATTTTGGACTTTTTATCTCGAGCGAAAAAATCACAGGCAGAAGAGAGGATGATGAAGACTGTCACCAAAGCGGAAAATACAGCCACGCCCAGGCAAGGTCCACCAAAGAAGAGGAGAGCCGTTTACTGGTGGACTAATAATACTGCCAAATTTGTAGGATTATAAGTCTCCCGGTTCACTTAAAACGAATAAATCTTTCCGACTCAGAAATGTGCCCCCTCCATCCTGACAATCCATCTGAAGGCAATATCAATCATTTCTTTTTCGAATGTTCAGAGTTAGAAAACAGTAGACAAAAATTATACACCGAAGTGATAAACCTACATTACCCTACTCCTCTCAGATCTATCGACCTTCTATCTTTCGAAAACCTTTCCATCTTTCCACACATCTTTAAATTTATCTCAGAACTGCCTTCGTCTATCAATATCTAAATTCATCGTCAATTCTTCCTGCGAGGTAAGGCCTAGTAACCATCCTCTTTCCAACCTGTTTTTTTTTTTTTTTTTTTTTTTTTTTTTTTCTTCTTCCCTGATTATACTCCTTATATTTTACTCCGTAAAGAGTATTAATCATTAATCATTTTTTCTTCATACTGACAGAGCCAATTCTCGTAGCCAATCAAAACTAATGATTGCTATGCTCGAGTAATTGACTCTGTCACTATTGTATAAATTATTTAGTTTTTTGTTCCATTTCGTTTTTGGTATTTTTTTTGTATTTTTGGGGCTCTTGCCACCTTCGGCAAGGCGAGAGCCCATAATATGCAACCGCGAAAAAAAAGAAGAAAAAAAAAAAAGATTCTCACCCGAAAAAATGTGTTGTGACGTCACTCAAGTTATATACGAGAGTACGAGACATTTTCTTATTTTACTTTTGCATAGCAATTTACAAATTTCGGAAGTTCTTCATTATCGTAGACGTACGTCAATCTGTGCAGTCTCTACAAGTTTTATTTTTGCATAGCAATTTTTTTTTTCGGTACAGTCTTTGGAAAAAGTGTAGTACAAAGGCTATTTTTCTTGGTACCTCAACAATCATAAAATACTGTGTATATTCTTTGAACAGTCTCTCTCGGTTTTCAGGTCTGAGCATAGATATAATATACTATAGAAAGGCTAGATGACGCACTCGCAGAAAAACGCGTGGGAGTTCATTGCCTAATCAGCCCCTGGCAATGAGGTCGATCTTATCAGCTACAACGAACTAATAAAATAATAATAATTCTTGATACGAGTGATATTGTACGTGTGATCGGTGATTGTAGGCTTTAACACGACAAAATGTAAATTGTAGTACGATAATTCGTTTTTTTGAGATTTATTGGTTAATACTAGGAGTGAATCTTGAAATTATTGCCATTTTATCGTAAGACAGAGATTGTTACGTGTTGTTTTCAACCAACAAAGCGAAATGCCGGTGTCATGTTGTGCTTACGGTTGTGTAAATCGGAATGATCATAAGAAGGATCTTCATTTTTACGGGTAAAAATAATTTGATTCATCTTTGAAAATATTTAATTGATTACACGCACTAAGTACCCTAGTACATTACCACGTTGCGGTGCTAGGAATGGATATTTTTCTCGCATGGTAATTCATTGTTATTCTTGTGTACCTATCAGATTTCCTCTAAATGATAAAATCCGATTGAAGAAATGGGTCCATGCTGTAAAACGTAAAGCGTTTACACCATCAAAATATAGTAGAATATGCAGCGATCACTTCCAAGAAAGTGATTTTCTAATTATCGAAGGTTTTCGACGCAAACGATTGAAGGACAACGTAGTACCATCTATATTTCCTGAAATTCCGGAACGTCTCCAAAAAAAGCCTTGCAATGCTAGAAGTACAAAAACCTCGAACAAAACGGTAAAAGTTTATCGAATTACTGGGTCAGTTTCCATTGGAAGCTGAATTTACTCCTAATTTAGAGTTATTTTTCTTACGAAGGAATTGGTTGATACTGATAATGTTCAGTCGGAGGTCGTCAGTTTGCGAGAAATGAATGTTCAAACGGAAGTCACGATGAACATGATTATGGAACGCGAAAAAATGTTATACGAATCGAAGAAAGTGTTGGAACATCAAAATATGAGAATGGAACGTGAAAAAGTATTACTAAAGTCGATAAAAGCTCTGAAACTTCGTGTTGACCGTCAAAGGAGTAAAATTTGTTCCCTTCGGCGAGCTTTGCGTTTGGCAATGAAAAAGAAGAGGCCGAATAAATTCGATAAATCACAAGGTATGAACGCACTAGCAGTTGCAATTATTTCAATATTTTGTGGGTATATTACCCACTTTGGACTTCACCCAATTATTAATTGAGCTATAGCCTTGAGTAAATAACATTCAATTTCAGATAGTGTGTCAGTATATCAGTTTACTTGTGAATTCCTGTACTTTGTACTAACAAAATGACACTTTTCTTGTTGTTTTATGGGTTTCATTTTCAGTTACGTTTCCATGTGTTCATCTTATTTTATTTCTTCATAATAGGAGACTTGTCAATTATTTTTGACAATGAAATAAAGAATCGAAATAAAGCTGACAAACGTGGACGTCGTTATGACGAGAGAATTAAACAACTTGCATTAACATTTCACTATGCTTCTGCAGCATCCTATAAAATCTTGAGGTTTTCCTATTCATTTATCTATAAATGTGTAGCCTTGATTCCATGTTGTACCTAGATATCCTCTAAAATCGTTATATGTCCATAATTCTTCTGTGTTCTATCTCTTTTGCCGGTTTTTTCTTGGTGTACAGTCACAAGCATAGCTTTTGGTTACTAGTGTTTCTACATTCTTCATACGTGTCCTTTTTATCTTCTTATATTATTTGTTGCTTTTTATCTGTGTTGATTGGTGTTGCTTTTGGTCGATTTCTCAATTCTTTCAATAATTTTCTGTCTTTCAGCGTATGTAAAGCAGCCATTCTCTTAGTTACTTCATCTCTGCTGATTCTAACCATCTTTATTCTTTTGCATGTATTGTGATAACCGTGAATGCTGTATGCGAGCTCTACAAATTTCAGAGGCGGCTCCCCACCCAGCATTTTGTGGTCAATAAACATTGTTCCCAGTTTAATCTTTTGAATTTTAAAGGCTGCGGCATTGAAATGAAGAAATAGGGCTTCAAATAGGAACTAAGTATGTTGTTTTTCCCAGGTGAAGCTTTGAGGTCAGGATTGTAGAAATGCAAAAAGGGCGATACTCTTATTGAGGAGTAACTAAATACAAAACCAGGCGGGTTTGTAATTAGTTACTCTTCAATGAGAGTATCACCCTTTTCGTCATAATGAATGGCTGTAACTTAAAAATCTTAAAATCTCGGATTAACTTGATTGTAGAAAGGCTTCAACTGGGGAAAGAACAAACTTAAAAGAATCAGAAGGGCTCAAAATGGGAGAAATGTGGAAATTTTAGGAAGGGTAAAATTGTATAAGAAATGGAAATAGCGTGTTTTTAGCTCTGTTATTTGGCTCTTTCCTAACCCCCCCCCCCTCCCCTCGCGTTTATAGATCCTCCCGTGCAGGTTCAGCATGAAGTAGTTTTGAATGCTTTCAAGTACCATGACGTGAAAAACATAATTTTTTACATGATTCATTCATTTTACAGGTCCACATTCACCTTACCTCACCCTTCCACAATTGCTCGTTGGTCATCCTCCATAGACGCTGAACCTGGCATGTTTGAAGAAGTTTTGAACATGTTATCCAAGTTTCCAGATTCTAGTCGAGATGCTAATTTAGTTCTTGATGGTATGGCCATAAAGAAAGGAAAATTCTACGATTCAGTGCTGAATAAATACGTTGGTTTTATCGATTATGGACCTTATCACATTTCGCCACCAAACAGTGAAGCAACTGAAGCTCTATTTCTCATGTTAGTAGCATTGAATGGGAGATGGAGGCTTCCCATAGGTTATTTTTTGATCAATAAAATTACGTCAAAAATCCAAGGAGAGTTGGTGAATACAGCTCTAACCTTATGTCATGAGAAAGGTATTCGTGTTAGAAGTCAAACGTTTGATGGAGCTGCTGCAAATTTAGCCACTGGTAGATATTTGGCAGCGGCACAAGACTCTTCTGCATTTGAAGATGAGTATGTACTGGATGAACCGGAATTTGAAAATTGGGATGGATGCCTTGAACCTGAGGCTCCTGTCTTTATTGACAGCGAAGATGAATTATATCCTCATTTCTATCGTCACCCGTCCACTGGAGATAAAGTTTATGTCATTCTCGATGCGTGCCACGTGCTTAAATTGGTGCGCAATGCATGGGGTGAATAGTTTATTAATCATTCATTTTCTCTTCCTCATCCAACTTATTTTAGTAGTGACTCACTCCTACTTTTTTCAGCTGCATATCAAGTATTTAAATCGGCGGATGGTCGTATTGAATGGCGATATATTAAAAGTTTATTCACTTTGCAAGAAGAGTTGGGATTGAGATTTGCAAACAAGTTGACCAAATCGCACGTAAATTTTTTTAATAATCGGATGAAAGTGAAGTACGCAGCTCAATTATTCAGCTCGTCAGTGGCGGACGCAATTGATTTCTTACGAGATGCTGGTGCTCCTGAATTTGTTGGTTCAGAAGCAACAGTTCGGTTTATACGAAAGATTGATATGATGTTTGATTTTCTCAACAGTAGAAACCCATATGGAAAAGGGTTCAAACGACCAATTTTTAAAAATAATGTCAACTCCTTCCAACCAAGAATAAACGAATGGATTCAATATCTTACTTCTCTGACAACGTTGAATGACATTCCTTTGTATCTCACTCGACGAAAATGCTTTGTTGTAGGTTTTATAACCACTTTGAAATCTGTCCTGAGTGTTGCAATAGATCTTCTTAATACACCTTTTTTCAAGTATGTTCTAACATACAAATTCAGCCAAGATTTTCTGGAGCAGCTGTTCTGCATAATTCGTCTTCGTCTAGGTTGGAACAATAATCCTACGGCGTTGCAATTGAAGCACATAATACGAAAAATTTTGCTGAAAAATTCAATTTCAGCTTCATCGGCCGCTAACTTTTCAACGTTTGATAATGATGGTGTTGGCAGTCTATTTCAGATTTCTGGTCGTACGGTCAGACGAAGAAAAACTTGTGTAGATGAAAGCACAGAAGTAGAAGATGATTTACATGAGATATGTCTCATGCCAGAATTTGACGCTAATTCGTTTTTCAAAGAAAACATTATTTTTTACATTGCCGGTTATATAGTTTATAAAGTTGTACCGCGAGTTTCACGTAAAGACTGCGCTTCGGCTTTACTTGGTTCAGATGAAGATTTCTACGGCAAAGGGGTTCACAGTTTTACTGTATTTAAGAACCGTGGAGGTTTGTACATACCATCTGATTCAGTATTTAGGATTGTAAAAGAAACAGAAAGATTCATTCAATTTTATTGTAAAGACTTACAAGCTTTGCGTGGAGGAGAAATTCTTTATAATGTAAAGAAGCAGTTTTTTTCGGATCCTCCTGTAACTTTATTTAAAAATCTCAATTGTGATGAATACGATATTCACAGTAATCCAAAACTTGTACTATTTAACTTGATTGCGAGGAGATATTTAAAAATACGTCTTTATTCGTTGGAAAGGAATCTAAATGATCGAATAAGTATAAGGAACAAGTCATTAAAAAATGTTATCTTTAAAAATTTATGAAATCAATAAACTCAGAAATTTTTTTCCAGTACCTATGTATGTTTTCTTTCTTAATAATAAGATATTGACCAGATGTTGAAGTTGTGATGACTAGTCCAATTTACAATATGATACAAACCGTGAAGAATAGAAGGGAAAAAAAACACGTAGAAATGAAGATTGAGTTTTGAAGGAACGCAAAAAGAAAGTGACTATTATAAACTTACCAGCTTTTTAAATAATTTTTAAGGAAAAGGAAATGGCCAATACAAATAGATGACTTCTTAGAAAAAAAAAGAGTAAAAAGATGTTGCGGTCTTCAAAAACTTGCTCAAAACGCAATCAGTACTGAAAAACTTGATGATTAAATACGTATTCTATGTTTCAAGAAAATTATACCAATGTTGCGTTGGCTTCCAAAGAATAGACTCGACGGGCGAGATTTAACAGTTTTCCCCCAAATTACTCGGAATTCGCAAAAGAACGATAAAATTAAGACCAAGTTGCAAAGTTGACAACATTTCCCGTTCTTTCAAGAGCATTTTATCAGTTGAATTTTAATTCCTATGCCGTTCTCCTAAGAATATCTGATCGAATAACATAAAAATGATTATACCACCAACTCTAGTACGAGTATATTCATCCCATGAGACCGCTCCCTACAAAAAGTGCATACTCGCCCATCTTGGAGAGACTCGTCCTTCATGAAACGCAGAGCAGAAATAACTATCACCCGTCTCAGAATTGGCCACACGAGACACACACCCATCTCATCTCTCATCTTATGCCTCTCCCTCCCGTGCCCTCAGTGCGAATCTCTGTATCCGTTCAACACATTATTATTAATTTTTAGAGAATAAAAAACTAAAATTACAATCACCATATACGAGTATTTTTACAGAAAAGGAGCGCCGGCGCTTTTGACTTTTGTCGCTCGTCAATTGCTCACGCCAAAAGCGCTCGTGCTTTTATTCTGTAAAAGTAAAAATAATAACGAACTCGAACCGTAATTTTATCGAGGATACATGTTCTGCTGCCTCAACTGAACCCAACTCCGCAATTCCTTAACCATCCCTCACAATCACAGAGGCACTATCAGACAACCTCCCCTCCATCCCAATCTATTCAACTTTGTACATGAAGCCAACTTCCTCTCATGTATCTGAACACAATTATTCTACCAAGCATATAGCCCTGAGGGCAGGCTGATAGCAGCTTGTTAATTGAAACTTGAAAAAAATAAAAAATAATAATTGGAGTGTGTTTACAGGATAAAACTTGTTGTACCTATATCAATAGAGGAGTAGACCAGGAATTTGATTCTGGATTCTTCTCAGAAAGGGCAACATATGTATAATAAATTACTCTAGGGTAACCATCCTTTTTTCTCACAATTGTTAATGGAATGTACCTCTTTTACTATTTGTGTCAGCACATAGAAAATATTCTTGTATATGTACTCATCCACTAGGTAAATTGCACTTTTCACCATAACTATACTCGAAAGCTTATTCAAACACTCTCACATCTAAACTCAACCCTGCATAGAGTTCATATAGCTTTAATGACAGGCTTCTTGTAGTTTGTTAGAGAATGTTTCCCTATATAAAAGAACATATAACTTCTATATATCTTTTTGGGATCTTAAAATTAATCTTTCCTCTCCTTCAAAAATACTTGAATTTTTTGCCTCCTTTGCTTCAAAAGTTTTCAAGATCACTCAATTTATGAGGAAAATGATGGTTTGTCATTTTGTAAATGAATGACTTATCTTAAAATGAGAGTATAGTTTGGTACAATAATATTTATTCTATTTCAAATTTCTCATACTTTATCTTTATACAGTTTTATGATTTCCTTTTTTTGTAAAAGTAATCTGAAATGTATATCAGTAGATAGGAAATTACAAGGGGAATAAATTCTGTTCTGCTCAAATTTTTGTTTTCGTCAATAATTTTCAAGATAAATTGATTTATTTGAAAAATACTGTATACAGTGAATGCGTTATGCGTTGTACGCGCTTGTACGTTGCTCTCATTGTCAGGCGCAAGTTATACTATCGTTCGGTACATTTTTTTAACACGCGTCTTATGGAGAGTGCGGCATCTAGCCTTTCTATAGTATATTATATCTATGGGTCTGAGTAAGACAAGAAGTTACAAATATCTTTGGGTCTCAGAACTTCTGGAAACTCCTTATCTCATAAGTAAAGAAGAAACTCCAGAACGTTTGAGTCACAATTTTCTATGTTCCAATAATAATTTGAGAGAAAGAAGAGTAACTTACGGTCAGGGAATAGAAAGAAACAAAAAAAAAAAAACCAAGAGACCCGGATACTGAGGCGCAGAGCGACTCAGTCTTGTTTGTATTTGTTTTCTTTCATTTTGTTTTGTTTTGTTTGATTGTTTCTTTTTTTTTTTTTGTGTTTTCTTTAGTTTGTATTTCTTTTCATTTCAAATAAAATTTTATGGTTGGTTGAAAAAAAAAAAAAAACAAGTCAATGACCGGAATGGGTTTCAGGTAAAATTTTTTCAAGTTCTGTAACTTCACGTATATGACGTCATCAACCTTGGATGCCTTCACGGATGCGAGAATTTCCTAAAGACGCCCCCCCTCCCCCAACAAAAAAGATAACGGGTTTTTCACTAAAAAAAAAAACAGTGCTCTCTTTACAATGACATACTTTATTTTTAAGAGCGTTAGAAAGTTTTCTTATTGCTTTTTCCAAAGGCTTCCCTGATGAGATCGAACTCACAAGGGTGTAAACAAAATGTAAGAGGGCGCAATCGAAGGGCTGGCAATGAATACGCATTTGCCTCTTTCTTCATGAATATAATTATGGCAGGAGAGAAAATTTTTACACAAAACAACATCTTACTGCGTATATTCACTGGCTTAATCAGCACCGCATGTGTGAGTCATTTCATTCTTCATCGCGTTCTTTGAAAACTGAACGACGAAAAGAGCGAACATTCTTTTCGATTTTGCCGGTGGTAGTCCCCGAAATGAAAATCTATGAGGCTTATATTTCATAATTTTGTGTTGCTATCATTGTTTGTTAACGGTTCAACTTAGTCGAGTATTTGACTTCCTGTCTTAGAATAAGAAGTGTGTACCTACCGTCGCGTCGGTATGTCATTTACCGTGCGGTAGAGAATTCTCAGCTTGATTTTTGTTATTCACTTTTACTAATCTGAATGACTAACGGTCTCACAGAGGACTTATGTCATCGTAACGGATGAAGTAAAAGTGCGATACCCGAATAAATAATATGTAAATAAATCGCGATTAAACTAATTGTAACGCAACCCACAAAATAATGCTTATACTTACTCGCGCACAGATGGCAAGATTTTATTTTATAGAATGCGCATGAGGAGTTGGGAGTGTGTGATACCGATCAATTGAAAATATGATCCGGAGAAAAAAAAAACATGTTATGAAAATTTCTCTTTGAAGTAGGAAATGAACAAGATGTGCGTACATTCTTCCGGACTCATCAAAATTGTTGAAATTATTTCCCAAAATTACGGTGTATAAACCTGAGGAGTATTTAATCATGTCGACTTCTAATATATTATTATACTACTTAATCTGCGAATGAGTACCTCTATGAAATTGCTACTGACAGCTAGCTATGAAAGTAAATGGTAATTTCTTTGAATGCGTTTACTATTCACGATCAGTAGAGAATTTTGAGACAGAGCTCTATTTTCGAGGCTAGCAGAAATTTTAGATTCTGGCGTTGTGGATGATGAGAAAAATTATGTTTTTTATGATTTTACCTAGCTCCACCCGTAGTTTCTTCGAGTCACCCGTGTGATCTATGAAACTCGATGGCTCACATCTTTTAATCGAAGTTCCCTCCTCTCATCCTAAACCTAAAATTTTCCTAGCCCCCCTTTCCTCATACCAATAACTCGGAGGTCGATCTTTTTACTAGGTCGCTCGAAAGTTGGAGGGCTCAGAAGTCGAAATTTTTTCAAGTCCACTTTTTGATCTATGTACATCGATGATAGGGATTTTCTTATAAGTCTCTCTCCTTTCAGACGTTGCTTGAAAGTCAAAATTTTCCTGCTCCTCCCCTCGTATATGATATTCGTTTGAGGCCGACCCCCCTTTTATCATTCGAAAGTCGAAAGTTCCCCTTGTTATATTATACAGCTCGATTAGCCAAACTTCTCGTAAGTGCTCTTCTTCTTACATACAGCTAAAGTGACAATATTTTTCAAGAAAAGGCCCTTTTCCCTCTTTCTATGTGCCCAATTTTTTCATATAGAGGCGAAATTTTTCCAAGTTTCCTTTTCTCTCCGGTCATCTACGCCTCGCGCGTCAAAATTTCGAACTAAAACCTCCTCCGTGTTTTTAGCATTTTATACTCTTATAAGCTCGGAACTACTCTTGAAAAGCCGTCACGATTTCTAGACGGTATTTCTCACTCAGACTATTACTAGAAAAGTGGTGACAAAAACCCGTCACGGTTTTTCGATTTGGATTACTTCTAGGAAAATTGTCGCAAAACACCATCTGGGTTTTTGTCACGCTTGATGACGTCATCAGTGACCTAGATCTACTTTGCTATAGAGACTAGGCCAGCCTTTACTACTTTCAGACCTTTATCTTTCACCTTTATTATGCTAGCCCTAACATACAGTATACTTGGCATTAATGGCTTTAATTTCGAGATTTGGACGAATTTCTACCTCTGCCTCTTCTCAAGTTAGCCTATGAACTCAGAATGCTCCTACTAAGCAACAAACAAGGGAGAGGGGGAGAGAGAGAAAGGGCGTGGTATGTCTTCACCGTCCTATACTGAACTCTTCAGTTGAACGTAATATACAGGGTATTATATTTATAAAGTAGGTCGAGAATGGGAGCTAACGAGCGGAGAGAGTGAGCCAACAGTCCACTTGTTTCCCAATGAGCTACTCAGCCTAAAATGTAGTAAGATACAGAATAAGTTTATGCAAAGGTACGATATACTGGTGGAGGGAGAGGTTCCTATGACTTTCGAGTAATTCGGTTGCGAGGGAGTTGCGGTATATTGTAACTGTTTGCAGGAAGTAGCAATCTGCACAGAAAACAGGTTTTACTACATCATAACCGTGATAGACGAATGAATTGTTAACAGGGGACCTGCTCTATGGGGACCTTTTTGAGAAATTTGCCGTGTGCCGAATCCACTTTACCCTTTTGCTAAGCTACCTTGTGCTCATCGACTCTAATCTTAAGCTGGCGACCGGTCTCCTCAATAGAAACACCCTGAAAATCGCTACATTCTAACCTATATACACCTCACTCTCCTCATCTTCAGAGATTCGATCTTTCAACCTATCAAACAACCTTTTGACGGTGACGGGGTTGTAGAACGCGGATCGAGAACCAAAGGGGCGAAGAGCCCGACCTAATTGAAGAGAAAACTTCCCCAAAAATGGGAGCCTAATCCATCGTAGTTTCTCACGGCTAATGGAGCGGGGGAGGGAGGAAGTAGCGTCGAGGCATTTCCTGGTAATTTTCCTGTACCAACGCGTCTATATCCAAGTGAATCTCATTTACTCTGACCAGGTGTTTTATGGTCAGTAACTCCTTTCTGAAGGGTGAAGGTAGTTCGACTCAAAGAAATACTGTTGAAAGCAGCGTATTTGTGGGCAACAGAGCAGAATGACGACCCGAAGACTAAAACAGCGGTCAACGAATCTTTTCTATAAATCTCAAACTCATGGACCCCGTCTTTTTCAAAGACAGTAAGATCCAAGATGTTAATCGAGGCGCCTCTCACTTCCAAAGTAAACTTTATAGACGAGTACAGCTCATTAAGATACGTGAGGAACTCCAAGCAGAGCTCTCGGGGACCAGTCCACGTACATAGCCCATCATCTACATATCTGCGCCAATAAAAGATATTATTCTATAAAGGATGACTGAAGGTGAAGAGGTCGGATTCAAACGTGGACATAAACACCTCGGAGATGAGGGAACCTAAAGGTGAACCTAGAGAAATACTCACCTCCTCAGCAAACTCATAGAGTTTACCATTGAATTTTCAGAAATTAGGAGTCCAACACAACTTCGATAAATCGAAAAACTCACTCAACTCTTCACGAGGAGTGTTTAAATTCACTAGGAGTTCACCTATCCGTTGCATAGTGACAGCCTTAGGGATGTTAGGAAAAAGGCCTACGCCGTCGGAAGAACAAAGGGTCAAGCTTGCAGGGAGAAGCTCATTTTTCAGGCTATTGGCCAAGGTAGAAGATTTCATAGTAGAGTAGGGAGACTCAAAATCGACGCGGGATTTGAACCAACGACCGAAGTATTTGGCAAGGGAGTAGGTAAGGGAGGAGGTGAACAAAACAATAGGTCTCATCGGCATATCCACATTATGAACCTTAGGTAAACCGTAGAGGGGGGCGGGGTTAGGAGTTGGAATAATTTTCTTTACTCACTCACTCTTAATGATGTCTGAACTCCTATTGACGACACTTTGAACCTCTTTCCCATGGTTTCACACTGCTAAAGTTCATCATACATCTGAGTATCATACGACGACTTCTCCACCACAACCATTGAGTTACCTTTGTCAACCTTGGTAGTTATTAGTCACTTATTCCTCACCTTTTTCTATAATCCCTTGATCACATCCGAGGGAGGGAATTGTTGCGGACTATCTCGTCGCACTTCTGTTAGATATTGCAACCGACCCTATCTCTTTATCGTTAAATCCGCAACCACATTCGCGAGAGCATCATCTTTGTTGGAGGGTTCTCCTCTCTTGAGGATCAGGTTTTACTCTCGGTACTGATGAGCAGAGAAATTTTTGGTCCCTGCTTCTGGTCCGTAGTCATTCAAGCTCCCTACCTCATGGAAAAATTTCCGGCATTTGAATTTTATCTCGTGGTTTGTCAGTGGACCGCGGGTCCTTTTGGTAATTCACTACCTCTAGTCATGTTGGAAGCATTCAATTGTTTGTTTGTCCAAGGTATTTCCTCTGTCATAAACGTCTCCTATGTATTGTGGACTTCTCTTTGAGTCCTCTGATCTGTTGCCCGAGTGTTATTGAAAACAAAATTAGGTAGAAACGCAAAACACGAGACTAAAGATTGGGTAATTAGGATCACAGGCATAAAGCACTTGCTCAAATGTTTGCTCTAAAGCTCCCTAAGGGTATTTTGAAGTTTTTCTGCGTCATACGCCTGTATAGCAGTACATCGTTGTATCATGAAGGACTGTTCGAAGTAATGAATCAGCAGATGATTTTTCAACCAGTCTCAAACTTTTATTCTGTTTTTCTATTAATTACCGAAGAGTGTCCCCTTTATTTGTCTTATCACCTTTTCAAACAAATATTTAGTAAGTACGTCTGTTTCACTGTCGAAAAAGTGAATCCTTTTCATACAACCAGTTGTCTATATGCACAACACCTGACTACCAAATATGAGGGCAATTATTGAAAATTTTCATGTTTCCATGGTTTTTTGACTCGTAGGTACGTGTATACTTTTTCCATCCCATGGTACAAATTTTCCTCACGTACGATATTTGGCAACACACCGATCACATATAAGTGGTTTCCTGCATTTAATACGCAGTCCATTCTATTTTACAATAATGCGCCGTTTGTCGTCTCGCTCGTTCATTGCGGTGGCTTCGTCTCTTCTGGATCACGCGGCAGCACCGGCAGCGGGTTTGCCGTGCGTAGCCGGTTCACGTAAATCAACCAAATCAGGTGGCTTAAGGCTTGGTTCCTCATTCGTGCGTTTGGGACTCGTCCGATATGGTTTTCAGTTTGCGATGCGACTTTTGTAGGAAAATGTCATTTCCGCGTCGGTATCGTATTCGGAAATTTTAAATACTTTTTTTTTTATACTGTTTCGATTTTAACTTCATAGCGTTTGTGTTTTTCATTGTTTATTTTTTTTAAATCGAGTGAGTGATTTATCGTTCTAAGTGGTCATCATGTCGTTTGGGGTGCGCTACCCTATTTTTTCGAGTTTATTTGCGATTTGGTGTTCGACTTTCATCGGCAGAAGTGAGTAGAAAATTTAGTGATTTTAAACCGGGATTATTATCAGTGGGGGAAATATTGAAGTCGATGTAGAGCAGAGATTAGAGGGCAACACCACGATATCAAAAAATGTAAATCTTGGTAACAATCCACGATTTCTGTAGGAACTTTATTTATTGGAGTCGTGTATTGGAGTGAAGTTTTCTAATTTTTGTAGCTTTTCTGGCACTTTGAAGGGAATATTAAAAGAGCTCGATAACATATTTTTTTACGGAAATTGATGTTTTTCTAATATCGTAAAAATGACCTCAATCTCTCTCCGCGAAGCACACAAATTGTTGATTATGTCCTCTTCCAGGCAGCTCTATACCAATGAGAAAGCGGCCCTACTTGAGCCCTCATTCACTATCCTCCAAATAAACTAGAATACCTGATATTAATACCCAATCATTTCCTACAACGTCGCATCCAAAATCAGGGCATTAGGGCGATAACAGATAGCACAGTGGACGCTATAGTACAGGGTTACAAAATCAAAAAGTTCATATCTATTGAAATGTTTTCCTTCTCCTGGAAAATATAAAAAGAGATTAAAAGCATTACTCTTGAGGCTGGTCGCAGCTACCAGAAAGGAAAATCTTCCCCTAAATGCAAATTGAACGACTTCTCTCCAATTAAGTCATAGTTCTCTTCTACTTCTTCTTATTCTCAAAGAAGTCCTTAAATACCCATGGTTAAACTTGCACCCTCCTCGAGGCTCATTACTATTCACCCTTAGACGTGGTGAAATTCTCCTGAGAACCCTGGCCATACGAGGTTGTCTAATAAATGGATAACCGTGGTAATAGAGCTTTTGAAAAAGTGACCTTCTTTACTGGCCTCAACCTTCCTGGAGGTCAGAACCGTGCACTAACCCGCATCAAGGTTACTTGTAATCATCTTTATTCCCCCGATCTGCGAGCTCCTTGGTCACTCTCCACAGCTCCTCTGGAGAATTGTGGTTTCCAAGGGAATAGAGCTCTTACTCCAAGACAGAAAATTTTCGAAGATTGATTTCAGCTACCCAGGGATTTAGATAAGAAGGAGAAAGAATATGAAATTTCGATCTGTGATGCGGGATATCTAGGCTAGGCCATAGAAGATTCCGGGCCAAGCGCGGATGTTAAAAATTTCGTTGAGGCTTTGACCTCTTTTAAAGATGGGACGAAACCATGAAAGAAGTTGAACTCCTAAAAAATTGAAATATCGAGTTAATAGGAGAAGGAATGGAAAACATTTTAATCATTAAAGGAGTTGGACTTCGAAAAATTTCAAGTACTTAGGTATCAAAATATTCATGGCAGGAAAATGTCAACTTTCCAGCTACGTTTCGGCTTTGTCATACGGCGCGGCGGGAGGCCAAAATTTCCGATAATATCTGCTCCCCTCCATAGAATAGGTTCCTCTTTAAATTTTCAAAGGTTTAATCATGGGTATCTGAGGACTTGGAGCAGAAGAAGGAGAGGTGGAAGAAAACTATGACTTAATTGCAGAAAATTCGATTCAATATGAATCAATGGTCTTCTCATGAACACTTCTGTCTTCTCATTCTATGCAGTCTCCCATCTGTCATTCTTTCTTTTAATTTCAAATTTGCATTCAGGGGAAGATTTTCCTTTCTAGTAGCTGCGATTAGCCTAAAGAGTAGTGCTATGTATCTCTTTAGAGAATTTGGATCAACATCAACTTTTTGATTTTGTAACCCTGTATTATAGCAGCCACTGCGCTATTCGTTATCGCCCTAATGCCCTGCCCTGATTTTGAACGCGACCCTTCCTTGTAAACCCTTCAATACTTTTCTTCGCCACTCTCTAAATTACTTGAAGCTTTTCTCATGAACAGTGCACCATATGCGGGATCAACAGCGTGTCACTCTGAGATATTCTAATTTTTCAAACGCAGTTTACCGACTACACGATTTAGGCTTCAGAAGAGTTTCCATACAATCGTCTCTTCCCCAATTAACCTTCGTTTTTGGAAGTGAGATTGGGAGCGCGTCGTTTAGGCCTACTTATAGTCGACACGACTCAATATATGGTTGATTTTTAACATTCTTCAATCATATTCTTAAATACCTTTTGGGGTTGATTTTCTGAAGATTGATCATAAGTTTGGACTAGCTTCGCAAAATTAAAATTCTCTCATTTTCAACTTTAATGTACGAAAATACGAGAGAAGTATTTCATCGTGCGTATTCATTTTTCGTCAAAAATGTTTATACTCTCGCATTTCCTACTCGTTGTCAGCTCGAATGGCGTTTCAAAGATTTTTCTTTATCGTCGGCGTCATCTCGGTCTGTTCAATAATCTTACGCTTTCGTGAAATTCACTCCATATTTGTACTTCAAAAACTAACGTTTCTTCGACATTCTTAAAATGCTGGCCACAGGATTCTGAACAATAGACGCGTACCGACTCATGAATTGCCTCTTCTTATCCGTAACATTTTTTCTAAT
This sequence comes from Aspidiotus destructor, assembly GCA_035079395.1. Taxonomy (NCBI): domain Eukaryota; kingdom Metazoa; phylum Arthropoda; class Insecta; order Hemiptera; family Diaspididae; genus Aspidiotus; species Aspidiotus destructor. The sequence continues at coordinate 9,703,045 of JAVHKZ010000002.1, read as the reverse complement.
AATAAAAAAAAAAAAAAAAAAAAAAAAAGAAATATATATACAAACGATGGATGAGTAGCTCTTTAGAGTGTACAGTTCAGATACGAATGAAGTTATGCCCACAACAGAATGGCAAACAGGTTTTAATGTAATTCACTTATAAAAGCCTCTAAACTGGTGTAAGGTTACCCGTCGATCGGAAACCATTATTTTGTTGTGGCCGCCGACCGTACGTGCTCGCGATGAAAAAGGAGATCGATTTAGATAGAGGGTGCGATGATTAGAGGACCGAGACTGATCTTTTCGGGGCGGTAGTATTGGAATTTTTGTGATTGCCAAGGAGGTAGAAAAAATCGGAATTGTGTGAACATGAATGGGCTAACCTTATAGAATGACGATTAGGAAATCAGACTTACGCTAGATACGTGTACAATCGATGGTAATTTTTCAGGATCAAGTTTTTATTGCGTTCGTTAGTCACATTCTACGGAAGGCTTTTTTTCGAAATTTTGTATCGGATCAATTGTTATTTCAATTTTTCTTCTTTCTTTGGAAAGAATGGGCCAGGACGAAGAGGTTTGTTATGGTGTCGCTAGCTTCCTCCTTGTGATAACAAGCTCTAACTTGTTCGTCTTTAATGAGCCTTGCTCTCATAGATAATATTTTTCCGATCTGAATTTGATATATTTCGTGTTATGTAGAAAATTTTCATTGTCGAGTAGAAACGAAGGAGTAGAGTTGAGAATTCGCGTTTCTCCAGTCCAAGAAGAACCAGTCAAGGACTAAATTTAAAAAAAAAAAAGTATCTTTAATTTGAAATTAGGTTTTGTAAGGCTTGTCATTAGATCACTGTTGACTTTGGCAGGTGGTTGTCCTAGAAAGTCTTTATTGGCAAGAGTGTAAATAAGGCACTTGGACCAGGTACCCCTCAGCCACATGGCCCACAACCATTAATATTGCTTTTCTGTGATGTTATTTTTTTTTAAATTTACACATTTGCGGTCAAGTTGCTCGACAATGTTTAAACAATATGATTTATTCAAATCTCTCCTTCTCCTCTTGAAAATCCTCAGTTAGTTCATCATCAGCAAAATCTCTCTTAATCCCCTTATATACGATGGATGAATAAAGTTTTTATCAAAGGAATTTTTCAAGTCCTAAAATTCAGAATTCCACTATATTTTTCCTCTGTTTCAAATACTCGCATATATTTTGGTAAGAAGAAAGAGATGGTGAACCAAGGCTACATGACTCTTCAGAATTCCACAATTAGTACCTATGGTGCACCATGAAGAGGCTCTGGAAATGGATCGAGAAAAAGCAAAGAGGAGAATAAATGCAGCCTCTCCCCGTTGAGTAGAAGAGTCCACAATTGAGGAAAGACCATCGGTCAATAAGCTGTGACGTTGTGAGAGGAGTTCTGAGATTCTCCTAACGAAGAACTTCCGAGATATGAAAACCCCCATTTTTTCAGAGCGGGCTAGTTTACAAAATTGTTTCAACGCGATGATATACGAGCTACACCGCTCTCATCAGAATGCCGAACATAAAAAAAAAACAGATGTCATGCCAGGCTTACTAACGCTTAACCAATATTCAAATCAAGTTTCACAGGTGAAATCGGTTTGGGGGTTTCTTTACATCTCACCATTCTATTTGCAGACAGACTATAGCTAAAGTTGGGCAAAAACCGGTATTTTCAAGTAACCGGTATACAGGTTTTTTAGCTTTGAAAAAACTGGTTCAACCTTATTTTAATTGAAGCTCGAAAAATTTACACCAGGAGCGCTAAAAGCATGGGTTCATAGCGGTCCCAGAGCGTAACGAACCGGTTTTGGAGCCTAATAAACTTGTGTCTTGGAGACTTGTGGTCACGCACTCGACTTTTTCACTTCAAGCAATGAAATCACAAAAAAGAAAAACGATTAAAACAAAACAACGTTGAAACAAACACCAAAAGTCAAGCCAAAAGTCAAAATGTGCAATTTGCAGGCTTGCAGCCTTGCAGTTTTGACCCTCCAAGTCACTGACCGCTCTTTCCAATTAGTGATGTGCACGGTAAGATGAAAGGTAATGACAGTGACACAACGCTAAAATCGTGTCCACAGTCTCGAAGTTGTACACACAAACTTCCACTAGGTTTGCAGCAAACGCTTGGGCTGTTTCCGTGTTCTTTCCACACCCCACCTGCGCTCAGACGTCACGGTTGGTACCCTTAGTATTGATGAAATTTCCGAGGATTATAAAAATTTGAAGAATTTACTTAGAAGGATGATTCTTTCAAAATTTCATAGAGTAGATTAAATGGTATTTTTACGCCAAATATCAAATGCTTCGGCTGATTCCTAATCCTGCAATAATTTTTTGAAAGTAGCGGTGTTCCCATAAGACTCTGTACATTACCCATCACTTCTGACATGAGCGCTGCGCTTGGAATGTTTGGAACTACTTCAAAATCACAGACAGCGTTTACCACAGCAAGAATACGTTCGTGTCACTACCTCGCGTCCGTGGTGATGTGCCACCTCCGGAGGTACAACCGGTACTACTAGTTGTTTCTCACCTCCGGTAGTCAAACCACCGGTAGTTTAACCATCGGAGGAAAAACCGGTATTATTGACAACAACTGAAAGGAAACTGAAACTGATAGTTTGCAATTTTGGAAAAATCTGGAGAATTGGTGCTTATGTCACTTGACAGTTCATAATTATTGATTGGGTGTAGTGCCTAGGCACACCCAAACTGATGCTTGTAACTTATCGAAGGCTTTTTGTAAGTTCTCAATCTTGACCAAGTCACGGCCTACTTTATATAAGGCCGTAATGCAGCGATGTCACAACGTCGCACTCAAAAAGTAGTGGATACAGATTTACAAGTACGCTTATGGGAAAAAGTGAGAAAAAACCAAAGTTTTGATTCGTACGCAATTAAAACACTGTTTTTGAAAAAAATGAAGAGAATATAACTTGAAGAGCAAACAATTCTCTATTTTTGAAGCCCTATTTCAGTAAAATTGGTGCTGTACAGGAGAAGTTATCATCGTTTTAAAATTAAAAAACGGATAGGGGACAAAGTGCGGTACAGTTTCATCATTGTTACACCGCACCGATGAACGTGAACCGCCCCGAAACGTAACTGATAACAATCCACATGCGCGCTGTTGTCATTTTCTACATTACGGCCTTATATAAAGTAGGCCGTGACCAAGTTCAACTTTTGCTGACTGCTTACTACAGAACAATGGACATCAATGACTTCAACTTCTGCAATTTAATTATTAGTCACCTCCGGAGGTACAACCGGTACTATCAATAGACCGTTTTTTTGTGACGTCACAAACTCCACATCTGTTTACTCCAACGTACCCTACAGCCCGTCAAAATCGTCAATCTTACCCTAAATTACCAACTTGGTTCGTAAACAAAAAAAAACTCCATAAGAAATACACAGGAGCGTTGCGATCTCACGTTCAGATTTGAAAAGCAGAAATAAATAAAGGACCGCAGGTATATTTTCAAATACTTGAGAACTTCCTACTTCTGAATATAAACACGTAATTGCTTATTTATTCCTAATTTTTCAATTTGAACTTATGATCGAAACGTTCCAGTGTATTTCTTATGAGAATCAATATTGTGATAGAACCAAGAACGATACAATCGATCACACTCAAGGGTTTTTGAAGTGTGTTTGCAAGTGTTCGCGCATTGTTGGTAGGGAGTTGGCAATGAGTGACGTCCCAAAAAAACGGTCTATAGTGTCTTGAATTCCGCCTTAAAATTTCTAAAATTTGGAGTACAACCGGTACTATTGGTACTACCGGTTATTTTTGCTGGTAACCTCCGGTCTACCGGTAGTAAAGCTTTGACAACTATCGGTCTACCGGTTGTTTCAAACTACCGGTTTTTACCCATCACTAAATTCCAAACATTAAATCATTGATCATTGATTTTCCAACTTTTTCTCATAATCTATCAAATCAGCAGAATAGGTGCTTTTTTCGATATAAAAAAGCACCTATTTCACTGATTGGCTCATCACTGACCTGATCTGTTTTCCAGTAACGGGTCAGACATTGTTGGGGTACCGGTTGACCGGTATCTTATCCAAATACTTGGTTAAATACTCGGACATTGACTCTAGGAAATTGACCGGTTATCCAGGTTTTTCAGCAAGCAAATAACCAGTTAAACCGGTAATATAACCAAAGCTGCCCAACACATTAGCCTCAATTGAATTATGTAGCTCTTAATTAAGCCTAGCATATGCCTATGTTACATTACAGCACTATATATTGGCCCAAAACTAAGCCTAGCTAGCATTAAATAATAAGTTTTCTTCGTAGGTACGCGGGGATTTCATTGTAAGGAAGTGTGTGTTGTTATTTACATCCTTACAATAGCTAGCAGTATACTAAAGCCTGTTATGGCTTAGAATATAATTACCTAGTTCACTGTATATTATGCCCAGTATAATCCTTGTGACATCATTATCCGTAAAATCTTCTTGTGACGTCATTAGTCCGTGCGTCATTAACATTCATCTCTTTTGAGTTACAATAATTATACTGTACTTACGCTGGACAAAGAATGAAGACAAACGAGCGGAGGATGTTGATAGAATCCCCAAATCAAATAACATAGTTGAATGTTTTACCACAGAGCGGAGAAATTTTCTCTTTAAATTAGGCCTAACTTCCCGTTGATGGATTCAGAATCCTCGTGGGCAAGTCCAAACTAATGACCTTATGAACGAATAACGGTACGGGTGTTGATGACGTCAGAAGGGGTTTAGGATGGTTGATGTTTTTACTGTGCTGCGCCTTTATCAATTATATTGAAAATTATTCTGCCCCAAGTGGTAGCTGGATCAAGCAACTATAAAAAGACATTGAAAATGATCTTTGGCTGCGCCAGAATATATTTAGGTATTGTTTCGGCACTCCGCACCAAAAGTGCCGAAGCCATCTACCTCTTATATTGTGCTCTGCATTTCAGTCAAAATTTTTCCATGGCCTACTGATGATGTCACACCACTGTGGAAATTTACCTTCTTCTCCCTCTGCTCTAGAAACAAAATTATTTCTTGTATCCTTTTCTTATAAGTAGCTTAGAGACTGAAAATTTTCCAAGATTTCAGAGTGTTTCCTCAGCCCTCTCCAAAATCAGCTATCTCGCTTCTCTGCCTTTTCTCTCGCTCTCCAGTCAAAATCTCAAATCTATCACATCGATTCATCGGATGAGCTGAAACTTCAGATTATTCGAGTATCCTCAAAACTTTTAGTTGATAAAATTCATACCTGCATCATACGGATTTCAATATGAACGCGAGCACAGAGGTACAATCGATTGCATGTCCCAGTCGTGTACGCAAGTGTTGCTCTCGTCACGGACCAGTAATGCTTCCATAATTCACGGCGACAAGAATAAAAATTTCAGGAATTACGCATGTACGACCACCTACCTATATATCTGGTGAACTCTATGATAATAATAATCATACCGACCTGTCGTGAAAAAAATCATTTAAAGAGGAGACTGTAGGATGCAGGAGGTTACTGCGAAAATTGAAACATACTCAACCTGTTCGTGTAAGTGCTCGCTCGAATATTCTGGACGATCAGATAGAAGGATCTACATCAATTACCGGACATGTTTTATGTATGACACCGTTTTTCACTCACATTCGTTCGTATTACGGCCCTCTGCAATATGTAGATCAAGTGCACGTCAGTTTAATATGCATGTTTCCGTAGTCTCGTCGGCGACCACTTCATCAAGAAGACCAGGACACACTCAGTACGTTCCACACCTTCATTCAGAAGAAGACGACGGGAGATGAAACACGGAGGGGTTGAGAGAAAAAAATGGATTTCAAGTTCAACACCGGGTACAGCTTCTCCTCTTCAGGAATGCATTGTTACAAAACTCGTTCATTGATTAAATTCACTTTTTTATTCCGTCATCGTCGTCTGTGTTCTCTTTCATCGGTTCAAGGTACAATATTATTTTTCGTGGGCACGTAACCGTAACCAGTATGAATTGCTGGAAGATGGGACGATCTAAACAACCACAATATACACTCGTACTACCCGAGTAGCGATGTTACCTTTTTCTATACAGTATTTAGTATTCACGGATATAAAAACAGAGTTAACTAGCCTGACTTCCGTTTTTTTTTTTTTTCATTCATTGTTAGCGCGCAGACTCAGAATAAGGAGTGAGAGAGAAATATGGCTAATTATGTTGTGGACCAAACCCCGTCCGAGTCTCATCTTACTGAATGCTCGTTAAATGTAAAGTAACAAAGAGAGGAAAAAGTTGATCGAAATTATTTGAAAATTATATCGCAATTACGGGCTTCATCTTCGTTTTGAGTAACAATGATAATCGAGTTAACGAATTTTCAGTTTTATATAATCATCAACGACGGTGGCGATGTCGAGGCGCGCAACAAACTTCTTTAATTATGTTTTGTAATTTGTCGCATCGTGAGCTGGTAGGTCGTGATCGTATCTCGCTCTTCTTAATGGAAGTGCGGCACCTCTTCCACAAACCGGACGCATTAAATCGTTCAAAAAGGTCTTCGCGGGCTAATTCATTCATCATAATTTGGAGAGCGCATCGTTCTCGCTTTTACTTATTGCTGTCTGGTCTACGAGACAGAAGTCGCGAATTCGACCCGTTTTTAAAAGTGATGAATGAAAAAGTGTTCGGCCTGCGTGGCAACTTTCAAACCAACCCTTTTTCATCACGCTCACACGATATTCACGGTACATCGCGCACATTATTAACATTATACGTAGACCTGTGTGGAAGTTCAATGACCATATCAGTGATTGAGTCGATGAAACAAAAACCTAATGAAGTTGCCTCGCGCACCTATACAAAGGAGTACCAGCTTGATGGAATGAACCTTTAGAGTCCCCAATCACCCCGTTCGAGCTTCGGAAGGTTCCTCTGGTTCACGTTTTGGGGTCAAAAATCAGAAGTTAGAGAGTTTTTGTACGTGGATGATGTACTCCGTAGAGAACTATGAAACGTATATTGTTTATTGGGTCAATGTACAGCCCTTGAAGCTATCTGGGCGCATAGTGACTTCACTACTCACAGATAAAATGGGAAGAGGGCTTTTGAGAATCTTAATCATGCTTGATCAGAACAGCAGTGGTCAAATCACCGCAATATGTGAACGTTGATTTTTACTCTTATCACATAGTGCACTGTATACAGAATTTTTACAAAATTTTTGGTTTTATTGTGAGTCGTTTCCCTATAAGTGACGTATGATCGACTGTGAACGGCAAACCCGACCCTTATTTTCAGTTTACATCGGAACATGATATGAAGCATGAAGTTTTTCTCTCAGCTAGTCAGTTCACTGAGGAAAATGTTTTGTACTTATTGCATGAAATAATTCAGCAAGAGAGAACAGCTCGGGAGTTGAGCTCGAAATGTTCTCGCAGTATGCAAAAATTGAGACCTGTTCCAAGATAAGGGCAACTAGCAGCAAGACGCAAATCTCTCAGGAGAGCGAGAACGCAGGGTTCAATTGCTACCCTTCAGTGCTGCCAGATCTATGGATTTCTAGTACTCGAAAGTAAGGATTGTGCCTGAAATACAAATTTCTTGCGCTCATGGGAGAAGTACCTTAGACACTTACATAAGAGATACTTTTCGTCTGGTCGTTATAGGCTGATACTGCAGTCTTCCGTTAACATTGAGTCGATCAAGGGAGAAGTACCTCACTTGAACGTATGAGAGGTACCTTTTTCCTGATCGGTATTCATGAATGGGTTGAAATTCGTCGAAATCTGTTTTTAGGTCTACGGAAAACTTTTGAAAATGTCTGGCAGCTCTGCTACCTTTTCTCAGGAACAGGTACTTGATGCTAATATTATAGCCCTTACCTTGGAACAGGTCACAATTACTGAATTGTTCAGCATTATAAACTAAATTTGGTGTAGACATGCTGAAAAGTTCAGTAATTTTTGCATAACTGCGAGTGAATTTTGAGCTCAACTCCCGAGTGGTACCCTCTTGCTGAATTATTTCCTGCGAAAAAAAAAATAATAAATAAATAAAATGAAATGAAAATAAAATTGAAAATAAAATGAAAAATAAAATAAAATAAAATAAAAATAAAATAAAAGTAAAAAATACCTGGGAGGTGATTGAGAAATCTGCGAGTACCACCCTCTTTCGAAAAAAAAAGAGAAATTAAATGAAAATAGAATAAAATAAAAATTAGATCAAAAATAAAAATATATACCTAGGAGGTCTTCGAGAAATTTGCAAGTACCATCCTCTCTCAAAAAAAAAAAAAAAAAAATTGAAAAAAATGAAATAAAAAAAAATAAGATGAAATTAAAAAAAAAATAATAAAATAAATGAAATAAAATAAAATAAAATAAAATAAAATTAAATTAAAATAAAATTAAAATAAAATAAAAATTAAATAAAAATTAAATAAAAATTAAATAAAAATTAAATAAAAATTAAATAAAAATTAAATAAAAATTAAATAAAAATTAAATTAAAATTAAATTAAAATTAAATTAAAATTAAATTAAATCAAATCAAATATAAATAAAATATAAAATAATTCTGAAAAAATAATGATAAATAAAAAAATAAAAATAAAAATAAAATGAAATAAAAAATACTTACCTGGAAGGTGATTGAGAAATTTGCGATTACCATCCTTCTTATACTATCTGTAGTATATTTATGAAAAAATTTTATACCTGGTGGGTGATTGAAAAATCTGAGTACTACCCTTTTACTCTTTTTCTTTATACTAGGTATCTATATAGTAAAGTATGTCTATACTATAAAGTAGCCTTTCATATATTTTCATACCTGCACGTCTGGCCTTCCATCTCTATAAACAAAACATTCTGTAAATACATGCTTCGGTGACTCTTTTCTCCACATTCTTACCGATCACTACGTCTTCTTTTCTTTTTGAAAAGGTAGCTACCAAATAAACCATATCCCAACGAGGTATAACCCAGCCAGAGGCATTGATCTAGCTCTGCTCCTGGTTCCATTATGAGAGCTTTCGTCCACTCCCCATTTTTGCCATCTTCATATTCTTGCTGCCACTTATGAAGAGCCTCTGGCTCCAATAATGTCCAAACATCACCATTTTGCAGCTACGTTTGGGGGCTTTAACAGTAGGTCCCCCTTGCAGCGTCACGTTCTTCTTTCGTGCATAGATGATGGATCTAGCGGCTAATTGATATCATGCCAGGGCCCAGTTACATATTACTATAGGGCTAATATGGTCCAGTATATAATATGCCAGGCCTATTTTGATCCTAGTACAGTATAACCTAATTAAGGCGAGTTTAAGCCCACTTCAAGCCTAGTTTAGAGCTAGTATAGCCTAATATGCTGTATCCTAGGACAGGAAAACTCGAAATTGATCATGCAAATTTTTTTATTTGGGTCGAGGCTCGAGATCATAAGTCCATCAAGGGGGAGGGAATTCGGACTCGCAGATTTGCAATAGTAGGCTGGGGTGCCGGTAAAGACTTGTCAATATGTGGGTTCCTGGTTATTTGATGGTGTAAGAGGTCTTTTAAGTACTTGTGGAACGAGTTGATGGCTCGTTTTCGAGTATACAAGCCTCGTCTATCACATACATAGTTCTCATTATTTATGGCTAGAAAAGAGAATAAGACACGAATTACAGAAGTCTCTCTCAACTCGAAAAAGTTGGCAGTAAAGATTCACTGCCTCCGGTAGGAATTCTCCTTCTTTAATTCATAAAATTCCGAACACGTGGATACAGTAGAGCTCTCCGAACACTCTTATTTTCGCGGACAAAAAAAGGTGGAAGTGTAATGCAATTATTCGTAATCATTTCCCTCTCGGTTTGGCTGAATGAGTAAAAATCTCATTTACCGATCACGTATCGGTGCTTCTTATCCCGAAATTAACGCTCTCGCCTCGTAAAACCGGTCAGGTATACCCCGTATTTATCAGTAAAAATATCGCTTCATTTTTATATCTTTGTGCGTTCTTTTCTTCTTCGTCGGCTCTGCCTACACCCGCTAAATCTATAATACGCGCCCGTCGAGAATATAATTCCGATTATGTTGGTTTTGCGTTGCTCGATCGAACACGAAAAATTGAAAATAAATCAACGCGAACGTGTGTAATTTTTAAAGATGAATTAAAGAAGAAAAGAAGCGACCGTTTCGAATTTCATTCATGGTTTTCGGATAGACGTCGAGGAGAGGTACACGAAATTCTTTTCCTTTCATTTTTCATTCTCAATGAACTTCGCGCGGCTACATAGCCTCAGCCTATCCACGATTCGGCCGGCGTCTTTTTCTTCGTTTCGACGGTACCTTTTTTTTTTCTTTTATTTCTTTCTGTCCTCTCGCTTTTCTCGACTACTCTCTTTTTCTACCGTTTTGTTTCACGTCATTTTATATCGATATAAAATTGGACAAAGTTTTTTTTTCTGTTCACGAAGAGCACAAGTACGATGATAGGTTGTACCATGGCTGTCGCTACACTACATTATGGCGTATAGTCAACGTTCCCTAATTTTTTTCCACATCGACGGTAATGAACATCCTGCGGCTGTCATGAACGTTGTTCACGTAATGTACAAAGAGGAGAAAAAAAAAAGTTTGTACTATCCATCGAGTTTGGATTGTTCGTGGGAATAACGACATCTACGTTATAAATTGAATGTACGATTGATCGTTGAACGATGAAGAAACGAAGATGCGAGGAGGAAGGAAAAAAAAGCCAGGCGAGGTATAATGACGCGACATTTCAAAGGTCAGCAATCGTATTTCGTATAATTTTTCATGCCCTGATAAGGTATTTAAATGGTGTGTGGTACGCGACGACGTTGCGGCGTTCTCAACTGGTTAAACGATAGACATAAAGTCTCACATTGTTATGCGGTTAACGAGCTACATTTTTTCAAGAAGCCAGAACCAGTCTACCACCACGAAAATATAAACAGAAACTGGTCCGCGGTCCGTTCATTCATGTCGGCTAACAATAATTGTAGGGGTTGAAGAATATTCCGGAGTGTGAATGAAAAAAACAACCATAGGATGCGTATTCTGGATAGCCGCGGGTGTTTAGGTACATATTTGTTGTAATCAAAAGATTTTGGTAGTTCGCAGGTATACCGCGAGTCTGTATGTAAACCAGCTTCAGGTGTAGACGTCGGACGTCCACGCTTTTCATTACAGACACTATCATTGTAGAGTAAATATGTCGAGCGGATGTGTCAGCTGTTTAATGTTTTATTTATCAAGAATTCTTCTTCTTTTCCAGATAAATGTAATTTGAAAACGATAAAGTTCGTGCTATATGCGAGTCTCTCTATTCTATTTTTCGGTTATGTAAACCGGTGTAAATTTCCTACGTTGGCGTGAGAAAAATTTGACGGGAAAAGTCTCGGAACAAGACCGCGCGATAGGAAAGAACAAACTTTCACAGAAAAGAAATGTACATTGCTGGAATCGGAGAATGGAGACAGGAACAATGCAATAGAAATGTTGAGTGAACCATTTCCTTCCTTGTACTGTTATTTGAATTCGTCGACTATATTGATAAGGCCGTACTTTACTTGAATGGAGTCGACTTGGACTTGGGATAAACACAATAATTGAAAGAAGATGAAATATTTCGAAAAATTTCCTATCCGAGACAAGACATCTTGTACGGAGAAAGATTCCTCAATTCCGAAGATCTGTCCCCTTCACTCTCTTTGAATGAATTTTTGCGGATGAATTCAGTGTCGCACTTCTACAAATCTCAAACAAGCTGCTTGTCTACTGTAGTTCACCCGCGGTGAGGGGTTCTCGTGGGCTTCGAATCTTAAATTTCGCATGTCTGGCAAAAAACTGTTCTACTGATGTACCTCCTTTTCTCCAAACACTCCTCCAAAGCTTTCAATAAATTCCTCAGCCCTACTTTTAACTTCAATTGATTCCCTTCATCAAACTTCTAGAAGCCAAATACCAGAATTCATTGACTGCCTCACAAATCTATTCCACACTCGCTTTGGTAGCATTAACAAGCTCGTCCTTCAGTTATACAACTGTCTACTCTGCTTTCAGCTGGATTGAGGGTCCTAAATCTACAAATCCTCCCTGAAATCACAGGGTGCAATACAATCTGCCGCACTCGGTACCCTGCGAAGTTGGTTAATGCTCAGCCTATGCGCTGAGGCTGGCATTCCTCTTCCACAATTCCGCGCATTATCGTTTACAACCAATTTCTTGCATCCATGACCCAGTTTCACCAACCCCCTACCTTTCTCCCCTCCCTCTTCTCCCAAAACTGACTAGAATACCATCTAGACGATCATCCTGAATTTAAGCTTTTTCCTTCTACCACTCCATACTACCTCCTGACATCTCTGACGCATCACATTTGCTTCGACCTCTTACTTGCCGAGATCGTCCAACATGATCTACATTAGACCCATCAAAGCCATTATTGCTCATGATCTTTCCTCCCTCAACCTGCGCTTTGCAAATGGATTAGGCTAAGAAGATGTACGGGACGTTTAATTAATTTTTAAGGCCTTGAGGTCATGGTAGCACAAACATAGGGACTCCAATTGCGGAATGAAATCCAGGCCAGACAAAAGGGTATGAAGTATCTATCCATGTATCAGAATGTCAAAAGAAATTAACAGAAAATAAAGAAGCTGTGGTCTAGTTATTTTTGCATTTCCGAGAAGAGATGCTGGCGTTCAAAGTTTCCACACCCCTTTGTCCTCCGTTCGGTGACATGATTTTGAGACTTGGAAAAATTTTAACTCTCGAGAAATATTCCGCGGGTGGGCTAAATGTAGAAGGAGAGTGGAGATATGAAGGAGTTTCGAGCATTAGAACTCATGAAAGGGTGGGGTTAGCTTTGAAAATGTTGCCAAAATTGTTAGTAATCAGGTTGCCATCCTGGTGAGAAGAAAACAGTAGGGGTGACAAACATTCTCCATCAGATGTTTCCATCGAAGAAGTATCGCGAAATTTTGAAATAGGCTGGCGCAAACAGGACTACTGAAGAACAAAGAACTCTACATGAGTCAAGGAACTAGATTTTTTCACAGTCATAACATACAAATCTAAATGTGTATTTTTTCTTAGATGGTGCCGTGAGCTCGAACACTGGCAAACAAAGAAGGCCTCACGTTCTAAATAAGAGAAAGGATGAGTAAGAATGTACCGTACCACTAAAACGTGCTATTTCTGGGCACGGTGCTGACGAATTTTCTTATTTTTTCCCTTATCTGTCACTTTTGAATAAGATATCATGTAATTAGACACGCACGAACCAAATAAATGTACACCATAAAAGTGGAGATAAACTTGAAGAAACAATTTACGACTTTTTATGCTGATTGGTCGCTTTCGCATAGGTTCTGTTGATAAATTTTCAAATAACTTCGAACGATTCACGTTTCCTCATTTTTCCAAGAATAGTCCACCAGCGGATCATTGTACATAATCGTATCATATTTAGACACCTTTTCACTCGAAATGATATTCAGCATAAAAATTCGATCAGCTGAGTATAACAATGTGCAACGAAAATGATGAACGATGACACAATAATTTTTTCATTCAACCATTTTTACTGTACCTGCTTAGTTATCATCATTTTTGTAGTATGGAACGTTGAATAATTCTTCGTAAGATCGAAATTCAATTTTTTTTTCGTTTTCAAATTGAGGATTCTCGCCTCTTCAAGAAAATTTGTCAGGATCTACCATCACGAGTAGAGAACTTGACGTAAATAAAGCTAATAAGTACAAAGAGAACAGTTTATACAGAGCAAAATTTCTTTTTGTGTTGCAAAATTTCTCTCTAGGCTTATCAGTAATCCATCTAACAGTATTACGTATGAAAGACTGATAGGACGATCGGTATAAGCGCAAAGGTCCAAACGTTACACTCCTAGCACATGACTCACCTGAAACTGAACAGTCTTGTCCAAGGCTAATGGCTGCCACACCTTTATTTTTCCTATACTCTGATGACGTCATTCTGGACTCTTTGCCAAAACGCAGAACTTGGAAATAACTGCAACCATGAGCTGGAGACTTCATCCGAGAGTATTGCAGATGAGAATTTCACTTTCGGCTTCAACTTATGACCAGTGCTGCCAGATATTATTTTCAAAAATCCGTATCCGCCATTTCCTACAGGAGACCTGAAAACAGATTTCCACGGACTTTGATCGATCCATCAATAAGGATCAGGAGAAAGGTATCTCTGATAGCAGTAACTGAGGTCTTTTTTCCTTGATCGGTTCGCTGTTACGAGAGACTGCAGTATCAGCTCGTAACGACCAGGAGAAAAGTATTTTTCACATGAGTGCCCAAGGTACTTTTCCTTTGAACATCGGCAAAATCCGTATCTTTTTCAGGGAATGTAAGATACAAGAGCAAGATTAGAAATGTAACAAAATATAACGTTACAAAAAATTTATTTTGTCTTCATCCCCTGATCTTTTTTGAGTACCAAAAATCTGTAGATCTGGCAGCACTGCTTACAACCTTGAAAAAATCAAGTGGCTTTTGGCTCGATTTAGCTGATTTTTTACTTATCAATATCCAATATTATTATAATCAAGGGTGTCAAACACACGCAGGGCCCCCACGCCCGCGCCCGCGGGCAGTGAAAATCCATAAATACAAATGCACACTAGCGCTCCTACATGTTATCTGCTGTAGTGATAGGTGCCCGCGAGCAATGTGGACATTGATTGTGGGCGATGGGTAGTACTTTTCGTCCACCTGAGGACTCGGGTATTAGAGTCTGCAAAATTAAAATTACTTCAAGTTCATTGGGAGGGCAGCCACAAGCCGTCAAGCTCACAACTTGTGGTGAGTAAGTGTTTCCAAGTTTCTAGTTGGGGACTTTCAGTTTCTATTTCTCTCAATGTGGACCGGGTCATCGGGCATTCACGCGGGCACTGCGGGCGTCACCCGTTTGAATAAAATTTTTTTGCAAGTCCGCGCCCGTCAGATCTCTTGCGGGAAGTTGAGTGTGGGCGCCCGCGTGCAGTTACCGTCCCTGAAAATAATGAAATAAGACCGAATGAAACGGTCAGGAGAATAGGGACTTTCCCTCACTTGCGGAAGATATCTATTCTCCAATTTTGCTAATATTTTTTGGATGACCACAATACAGGCCTCCATAATTTTGATTGATTCCACAGTGCTGTGACACATCTTAATAAACACAGAAAACAAAACCAAAAACACAAAAGTCGCAAATTTAATTTTTGAGAGCATACTCATAGAAACATTGACCTTTCTTCGAGAATGCTATTGAAAATAAAATTTGCGACTTTTTTGTTTTTGTTTTCTGTGTTTACAGGCTTTTATACTAATACGGCTGAACTGAACCGGAGTGCTGTTTCCTATTTTGCAACAAACTCGAAAAGTTGAAAAAATTCGGCTTTTGGCCTAAGAACGTTCAAATAGAGCTGGCTTTCAGCCTCGTTCTTATCAGTGGAAATTCGGCTAAATTGGCTTCTGGCTTCAATACTCTTTTCGGTTGTGCACAAAATAGGGTCCCATTATGTAAGAGCGGCGATGCTAGCGATGACCGGTCCAATTGAAATAAGCACTTGAATCCAACGAGACCGACCTTCCCGTTAGACAGAATACTAGACCAGCGGCGGAGCACTGAGCCGGGAGCCGTTGTGACCCCAGAGTTCCGCTTACTTGCCAATCCTAGTGAAGCAGAATACCTTCACAAGTGAAGAATATTTACTGAACTCGAAGGATGCAGCATCCAGGTCGGAAAGAGTAGCAATTGTGATGGTTGGATTCTGCGATAATGACGTAGATAAGTTCTGCTCTTCAAAGGAATTGTGAAGCCTGTACATTCTACAATGGTTATAACGACAGTACAGTGCTAAAGTGACACCATGTGACCCAGATGGTCCAAGAAAGTGTCCATCTAAAAAACATTCTCATGACAGAGATGTGAAGGATATGTTCCACGAATGAGTTTGTAGAACTTCTCCAAACTTTGTCTGCAAGTAGTCTGATTTCTTTATGACTGGCACATTTGGGTCACTATTGATGAACACAGTACCTCAGCACATTGTTCCGGTGATGTGACTCATTTGTGGAGCGTCACGGTAATAGTACATCATTTCCACTCCTGAGCATCATGTGAAATTGACGAGGCCTATCGTGTCAAAAATGTTCCGCCAATATTCCCCGGAAATAATCAGAGTTTGAGGTACTTGTGCCATTGTGTCTCACGTTTGAACCGCCACACCCAAGTCTTGTCCGCTGATGTGACTCCTTTGTGAAGCGGCACGGTAGTTACACATCATCTCCACTCCTACCCTACTGGACCGTCACAAGTGTTCCGCTGATGTTCTTCAAAAATCACCAAAGTGTGCAGTACTCATACCGCTGTGCCCCAACTGTAAATTGGCACCTTTAAAAATCTTGCATTACAGGACGATTCTCAGTCTGAAAATTGTTTGCGATTTGAAGACGTGTATAATTATTTATTATAAAGGAAATTGTTAGTAACCCAACCTAGCTTATTATTATCTTCACTAAAGATCATACGGAATCTGCGAGATCCAAAACTGAGTGTACATTCTTTATAGTCGTGTAAAGTAAATAAATCACAATATTGAGAGAGATCTATTTCATCATACGCTGTGGTTTTGGGTATCGCGTGAGCGCATGCGATGAGGTAAAAGCCAAATCAACACACATGCATCAGACTATAGTCCCGTCTAGTACAGTCAACGCATCCTAAATACCGTAGAAATCTTATACAGTCTAACCCAAACTACACCCTATCAAATAACCTTTAGAGCGATCTTTCGTATCCACATTTCATCAAGTTGATGGTCTTCCCACTCACAAATATGAATGAAGGAGGAGTTGAATATTGTTATCATCGCGTCTCGGCTTAAAACATTATTAAAATTAATTTTTGTAATTTATTTTATGTTACAGCGTCCGCGGCATGTTATTTTCCAGACTACCTCCAAGGCGACTATGTGATGCAAATGGGTCCAGCGATACAGTCGCAAGTACGCTATACCGAAGTCATCAGTATAACGCAAGAGCTTATATCGAACTGGGGCTATTGCTACCGGAAAATTGGAAACGATTCGTATTTGATTGAGAGGTGAGTATTTTTTCACACGCAACTAACACGAAGAAAATTATCATCACGATATTCCGAGCACGTATCATTTTGATAGTAATTTTTAATGTTAATTGGCATTCTCATCATCGTTACGTTTAATTGGCATAATCTTCGCAGCGGTAATTCGATGATGACTGTATAATGCAGAGACGGGCAGGAATAAATGGAGGTGCTGCGTGCAGTACGTTAATTTCACTGTACCTGGCAGCAGGCTCTTCTTGTCATTTAGACTTTTAGGTCCTCCTCGCCTTCTCGCGAGTATCGATCACAATGAAATTGAAGGGAAGACGGTGTAGTGTTCAAAGTCATCTTAGATTTCGTTCTGTAAAAAAAAAAAAAAAAAAAAAAAAACAGCTGAAGATGGATATAGAAAAATATCGATTCGCTTCGATAAACACGATGAAGAAAATTTAATACCATCCGGTGTGTATCTGGACGGGTAAATGGTTCGTAAAATGTTACCTCGTAATGACGATATTATTAATTGATAATCAGATTAGGAACGTGAACGGTAGGTCGGGTCGAAGGCCCTCATTCAACTCTGCAAGTTGGGCGCCTCCACGATGATTTAATCGACGGGGAGGCACGCACTCTTAGGGAACGACATTCCATAGATCACGTGGACAAAGCGACATAATCGTAACACGCCCCGGTACCCTTGCTTCTCGGTTACTCTTGTATGTACCTCAGCGCCTCTAGAAGATCTTTTGTTCCTAATATTCAATTTAGTATCGTCATTTTCGATTCGAGAACGCGCGGGGCGGCGAAATGCGCGTTCAGAAAATTAACTCGTTACCTCGTATGTATAAGAGTCTCATCGTTCAAGAAATTTACGGATTGCTCGAACGAAAAAGTGATGGGTGATGACTCTTTGTCGTTAGTGGGATGATCGAAGTTCAGTAAGGCGAGCGTGAGAAAGCGACGCGAATCACGAAACATTATGTTGTAATGGAATTGAAATTTTATTACGTGGAAACCGACGAGGACCAAGCCTGCGGCAATTCTCCCGAAGTCACTGAGGATACCCTCCGCATCGCTAAGCGATGCCTACTACTATGTAATTTAGAATTAAGAATAGCACGTATCTTCGAGAACGAGCTGACGAGCATGTAAATGGCTTTTATTTCGATGAATGCTACATTTTTTGAAGCATTATGCTTGGCAGCAGAAACTGCGCTCTCTGTTCGGTGTCTCTATCGTCGAATCGATATGACTTTGGTGGTCTGTGGAGCAAATTTTATTTTTTCTTCATTCGATTCTTTAACTGCCATTTGCCTAGGAAGAAAGCTATGGCGCTTGTGCAAAGCTTGTGATTCATATCATTCGTTGACGAGATGATCGAAGAGTATTTCAAGAACTACTACTGTCTGTCCTGGACAATTGGGTGTTTCGAATCAGTGAGAAAATCCCGTTTCTCTAGATCGTTTTGTTTGGACGTTCACTTTTTCCCAGTGCCCTTTATTTGCGAGCGAGTGGAAAGCTCACACGGGTCCTGGGCGGTCTACCTGAATCAACTAACAAAATTTCCCGACTGTTTTGAACACACTCTCCTGCATAGCACAAGCCCGTGTCATCAACAGCGCTGAAGTGGCTAGTATCGTATGATTTGGACAAGAAGTAGTGGACGTCAAACACGGGGCATTGCTTCTCGGAGGTTTGAAGAAACAGGAGTAGAGTTTTGAACTTGAGTGGAGGGCTTACCCAATTAGGAGGTTCAAGCTAGCCATGGCTTGGAAGGCGTTACGCCCTTTGTGGAGGTCATATTGATAGAGAAAAAGGATGCCTGAAACGGAATAGTCTTTTGTTAAGAATAGAAATAAGAGCGGTAAATCGGTAAGATGAAAGGGAGAAGGGATCTGTTGAATAATGAGGGTTGATGGAGGTTTCTTAGCATGGAGGCATGGATGTTGTCGGGGCCTGGAGATTGCGTGTCTAAGGTTTCAGTGGAGGTAGAAGTGGGAATTAGATGAGGAGCTGGGGAGGTTCTTGTAATGTAGAAACTTTCTTCAACAATAGAATGAAGTTGAAATTAAAAACTGAAGTTCTGCGTACGAAAATATAGCAATGATATCTAAAACACCTTGAAAACTCGAGGAAAATATAAAATCAAAGTTCGAATTTATTTCAGAGGAGAGATGTTATGGTAATTCTTCCCTCATCGTGTGACATCTTCCTCCTACGAGGTCTTACAAGTAGATTTGGTTAACAGGACATTTTCATGTGGGCTTAAAACATCAGATTTAGATGAGATAATTCAAATAAAACACTCGTTCTTCAGCTGCAATAAAGTCATTTACCGTATCGTCGATCTGTACGATCTCAGTATGACGTAAAAGAATGGCTCGTTCCTCGATAACGGCTCTTACGATGTTAGTTTATTTTAAAAAAGAAGCGCCTAAATAAATCTCGACGTGGTCACTCAGCAGGACATTGGCCAGTACTTAGGAGTCTAAGAGAGACTTTGATATTGTAATTCACGCGGGATATCTGAAAAACTCGATGACTTCATGCCAGAGTGACCACTTCATTTTCTCATCGTAGACGGTTCGAGTAAGATATAGTACGTACATACAGAATCCAACTCGATTCTTAAGACGTCATTCTAGTTAGTCGGTGGTCGGATGAAGGGCGTACGATTTTAATTACGGTCTCTTCATCTGATTCGGGTTACATCGGTCAGCAGATATTTATTTTCTCACACTATTCTGTGGCTTTTGAAACGTATCCGATCGTCGCAAAACGTAATGCACCACTACTTTTGTTTTTACAATCATCATCTTTCTTCTCAACGTAATCCGCTGCTTTCTTGTAATGTCATTTTGTATTCTCTTATTTTGTAATGCTTTTCATCGGATGAAATTCGAGTAAGTAGGTTTCTCAAACAGATATTGTTCACTTTTGCTTTCATTCATCACGGGCTTGTAATTGAACGAAGTATCAGTTTCCTTATGAAGTTGCGTCGTTCGCAATACATTTTATTAATCAATTTTGAAAAACTCCACCTCAAGAATTTTCATATCCTTACTTTGAATGTTTAATTAGAAAAGTCAGCAGGATTGAAAGCTATATTGCAAACCTGCTCAAAAGATAAAAATCCAAAGCCTTAGAGAAGAGGCTCGGAATTTCCTAAAAAAGGGGAGCGTAGGAAAAATTCCCAGGGAATTGGTTGTGTGGATATCCATCAAGAGAGAGGAAAATTTCCTTGACCTTTGCAAGCCTTCCCCTCGTGAGTACGGCTCTGGCCATTCATACTCGTCTACTTTTTTAGTCACGAAATTTTTCAAAATTCCGTTGCAGAGGATTAATAGTCCTCTTCAACTCGATGAAAACTGGAATTTCAATTTTCCAAAAGCACTCGAAAGCTTTCCTCTTCTAGTCAAAGTCAACTCTCTGTTCCTAAGACTGTCTTCCATCACAAAATCGAAACACGGCTGACTTTTTTTTTCTTCAGCGTGATAGGAAACATACGAGTTTCTTTTCCAAACAAATTACTCTTTTCTCGTTCTGTATACGCAGTCGTAATATCTTAAGCCTCCAACGGTAAGACGTCAATAAAATACTCTTAAATACAATCTGTTTATTACGATTTGCTCTTAGCGGTGTATGTAAGTCAAAAGGAAAATGTCAAACGAGGCATCGGGCGGGATATTAAATACATGTAACGTCTCCTCATGATAAATAGTATCAGAACGTACACTATATTCATTTTGACCGTGAAAAATTCTCCGCCACTCTTTTACATCATCGACCAAAATTTCATTACGTGTCTGGTTTGAAAATATATACAGTCTTCGTCTGCGTCGCTCGACGTAAATTATCACAGATTCGCTGCTAATAAATTTCGTTTTTTGATCTGTCTCGCTCACAGTATGAACAATAATTCGTATTGCCTTCGATGTTTCCATTTATCGATAAAGTCGCCAAACGTTTTGGTGGTGCGAACTTCTTACAATCCAGAAAAATGTTTCATCAGTCAACCCGGAGCCGAAAATTCGTGCCCGAAGGCCGAATATTTGGATGTGACCAAACAGATGATTCTGTACAGTAAGTGTAAAGAGTTTGTTTCACTCATTCGTGCGATGCCTTTTGATATAATGTCATTATTCGAAATTTACTTTTTTTTAGAGACGAGACAAACTATGAGGAAGGAGAGTTGTCCTTTCAATGGCAGATACATGGTACGGTATCGTCAGAATAAACCTGACCATCCTATCGAGTGCACTAGTCGTACTTCGGATCTCAGCAATTGCCCTATTGGATCCGACTTGAGAGTACATTTCCAGGACTGTCCTCTTCAAAATCATGGTACGATTCAATTTGAAATTTTGACTACGTTGTAGGTTATGTAATGTTGAGAATAGATGAGCGTGCTACGTCTCAAAAGAAGTGGCTAGAAATGAGAATCCCATGAAGAACGTAAAATTTCCGCGAAGTCCCCTGGCTAGGTCAGCGCTTCAGCCTCCTTCGGTACCACTCTGTGCTCGATGATTGGAATTTTTGAAGTCATTTTCCTTTTGTACATTGCATCCCTTCCTAATCTCAACACTCAGCTTGATGATCGAAATTATTTTAAACAAGCCCCAGAAAGTTTCCAAGGCCTCCTCCTGGTCTATACAGCTCGATGGTCAAGATTCTCCAAGTCCCTCAGTCCTGTCTCCCTTGCACATGGCTCCAATGTTGAACTCTCTACAAGCTTCTCTCACCTCACATTTATGCAGCCGGATGGTCAACTTCACCGCTGTGTCGCGCTGTGCATTTTGAACATCAGGTTGTGTATGCATTAAATTTGTTTCCTCTAACCCCAGTATCGACCCAATGTTGGAAGAATCTCTTCGGCCAAACCCCCTTATGTTGACAATCGCCAAGTTGCATTGGTTCTCTCGCAGGCTGCAAACTTAAACCAGCCTACTCGCCAGAAACAACTTGGAGCTAGATTACTGTTGGAGCCTTTCGTACATTTTGACTGTTTTCGCCGGCTAGGTACGAGAAATTTCTGAGCCCGAATCCAAGTTGCCCGTCCATGTCTTGTAATCCGCGAGTTCAAGTTCCTCTGATTTAGCATCTACTATACTAACCTTTATTAGGCTCTGCTGGGCTCAAACTTGATCCAGCGTACAATGCACTGGACTATATTAGTTCTAACCTAGCTTACAGTGTCCTAGACTGTATTAGCTCTATACTTTGTCTACGTTAGGCTAATTAAGTTTCAAAGTAGGTTAAGGCACCCTCATCTTGAGTTTGGCAGATCTAACATACTTTTTGGTTAAAGACTATACTACGCTCTGAGTAGGCGTAGCGTCGAATCTAATCCAGAAATCTGCGAGACCGAAATAGAAAACTGTATACTAGGCCTAGTTAGTGTGAGACTAGTAGACTTAGAATAATGCAGAATAAAGGTCGACATATTTCTTCTTGAAGTAGGTCAAGGTCATTGATGACATCATAAAGCGTCTCGTCCTGTCGCGTCACGCAGGTTTCTAACTGACCCCTAACCCTAAGACATAATATTGTTGAGATAGAATGCGTCTATCTTACTCCTAGCACACTCGCAAATACATGGTTACGAAAAATACCGTCCCGACTGTAACGGTTCAACCGAGTTCACTGTCACTGTCTTGAAAGTTCAAGAGGTCAGTTCGAACAATTTCGTCGGTTGACACATTAGCCTTTGTCAACCTTATAGATTCGGTCAACATCAACCGACAAAAATTTTTTTTCTTTCGTGATGCCGCGTTTAAGGAAAAAACCATGGTCCAATGAAGAAGAAGCGAGAATTTTAGAAAAAGAGCGTGATCCC
This sequence comes from Aspidiotus destructor, assembly GCA_035079395.1. Classification (NCBI taxonomy): domain Eukaryota; kingdom Metazoa; phylum Arthropoda; class Insecta; order Hemiptera; family Diaspididae; genus Aspidiotus; species Aspidiotus destructor. Next base: position 9,680,084 of record JAVHKZ010000002.1, on the reverse strand, counting down.
TCGAACCGCTCGTTGGAAAACAACAACTTACGATATTACATAAACTTATACTTGCTTAATTTAATTTATTATTAGCTCTTTTTTTTTTGCAAAGAAAGTAATTTCCGGACTGCTTGAATTCAAGTCAACTTAATAGAAGGAATTTGTTCCTGAATTATTGAGATTTGAAATGCATAGAAGAAACTTGGTTTCTGCAATGCTACTTCAGTACAGCACTTGAATATATTTGCTCATTTGGGTGGGGGTGTTCGGTGTTGAGATAGAACGCGTCTACCTTACTCCTAGCACACTCGCAAATACATGGTTACCAAAAATACTGTCCCGGCTGTAACGGTTCAACCGAGTTCACTGTCACTGTCTTGAAAGTTCAGGAGGTCAGTTCGAACAATTTTGTCGGTTGACAAATTAGCCTTTGTCAACCTTATAGATCCTGTCAAAACATATGCTAGTCAAAAGACGGGAGAGGCGATGACGTCATGAACTAATAACGTCACGGGCAGATTCAGGCTACAAGAAAGTTTTAATTGGTTTCGTCCGTTATCAAAAATTCGCAAATTTGGGACTGAGTTTCGAATTTACCAATAAAATATTAAATCGATCATATTTAATGTATCGATATATAGTCGATAATTGAAATCGACTTCTATAAATTGATGTACATATCTCAGCCTAATGAAATATCTGATGACATCATGGAGACTTGAGAAATTCTTGAGGAACTTCATCTTCATCGATGCCCCATCTACTGGAAATCTGTTAGTCCGAGTCCGACGTGGCCCGATTCAAACATCTGTGGATGAAAAGACATTAAAAACATCTTCATCATTTGGCTCCGACAGAAAGTTTCAATGTTCGAATTTGATTTGAGATGAAGGAAAACTGACCTTCAAAACTTTCGACTCGTTCTTCACCAATTTTCTTCTTCTGTCATCGTGTCCTCATGCTCGATCTTCTTCCTGCAGAGTGTCGTCTGTATGCGGATGGCACACATGTGTTTAATAGGTCATTATGTGGCTCTACATTTGACTATTTCATTTCGTATCCCTTGTCTATCTTTTTCTTTGTGATTGTAGCTGCAAATGCGGACACCTGGTTCCATGCCCCTTCGGATTTTAGCACGGTTCCTATTCGGCTACTTGGAGCAAACGCTTCAGCAACTCTAATCTCTTGAAATGACCGACTGAGCTTGCTCTGCTAACGACTCCACACGCTCAAATAAGGGGTGCTATGGTCCATCACCTGGCTCTTGATCGCACTGCGAACACGTTCAACATTCCTCAACTCCTTATGAAGGCACTAGTTGAAGCAGTTCAGCTGACCATGGTCTCGACCCATTCACTCAACAAGGTCTTGTATTAACGCACGGGTCTTCCACTTCCCTAATTTCCTGGCTCAATCTGAGCGATTTTCGCTTTCCAATTATCAAGTATGTGAGACTTGACTTCCTGCTTGACTCATAGAGCGATTCGATCAGCTGTTGTCCTCTTCTTTGCCTTAAACACCACCGCTTCCTCCTTAGCTGGGCTTCATTTGGTGATGAACTTGCTCATACGCTAAAAGCCTCCGTCGATACAGTGCGGGGGGTACTAACACACCTCAGCGGAAGCAACTCTTCGTTTTTCTCTCTGTAGGTCATCCTCATGGAGTCGGCCCGTATTGGCGCTCCACATAACATGATCAGCAGTGGAGCACTAATCACTATCTTTCTTCTTTCTCCTTTTGACCTTCCTGAGTTTGTCCTCATGCGAGTTGAGTGCGTCACTACCCTGCCCAACGCTTCCCCCGCCATCAAGAAATTGTGCCTAAAGCTCAACTTTGAACACTTCATTACCTTCTTGATCGTGATTTCCACATCTTGCAGGCAAAAGATGGGTAGACTGGACTTTCGAAGGGTCGTGAATCCGTCTCCCCTACTGCAACTTCTATTCTGGCCCACTCGACCTAACGCGTCACTGCTTCTACGGTCTAGCTTATCCTGCTCCCACCACCACTGTCGTTTCGGCAATGCAAAGTATGTCGTCTGCATAGCAGATAAGCTCTGGTGGCAGCTTCACCTTAAAAATTCCGTTAAATACGACGCTCTAAAAGAGCGGTCCAAGAGCCGACTGCTGCACCATCCACAAGTAACTGGACCCTTGACTGAAACAGTAGACGTCTCTGCTTGGATACCTCGGCAGTTAGATAGCTGATGATGATCCTGAGCAGTTTTGCGTCCATAAGGGCTTCCTATATCCTCTTGCATGAAATTGAATCGAAAGAAACTGACGGCTGCACAAAACTGACGCGTAGATAATGCGGACTTGACTATCCTCTTCAGCTTGATTATAGGATACCAGTAGCGTATTTAAAAATTTCTCAGGGATGGTCAGAAAATGTTCGAAGACGAAGTACTACTGAGAGACAGTATACCGTGTGCTCAACGACCTACGCTTGAGAATTACGTAATCACTAAGACCCTAGGGGGGGGCAGACCCTCTCCCTCCGTAAATACGCCACTGTAGAATGCGATGCATACTGACTACTCAAAATTATATCTGTTTCCTTTAGATAGCTCTCACTTTCTATAGTGCTTATGTTGTCTAGCAGGCACTTATTGGTCGATAAGAGGATGTCATGCCACTTGAAACCTGACGGTTGAAATCTAGTCAAACTTTCTCGAAAGTCCTGTTTTGTCCTCTCGTATAGAGTGCTTGAAACTCAAAACTATACCAGTACTCGTCGTTTCCATTTTTTATTGCCTAGCACACTTATGTTCAAATAGCGCTTGAAACCATGCCAAATTTTTGTCACCCAAGAGGAATTTCTTTAGGCATCACATGCTCACGGCTAAAATTTTTTTAAATGCAAAAGATCAGGTCCTGCGAGGTGAAACTGTTACCTACAACTTGTGGGAGCGCAGCAAGAATGTTGTTCCATGAAACGGAGTTACATATACTTATTTCTCCCTTTCCCTACAAGGGCGTAATTTCATACCAGCGTTCTCATTTTATGAAATTCCAATTATGTAATTCCAGAGCAGAAAGAGCTACCTAGTCCTTCAAATTTTTTATTTCCTCTCGAGCGTATGTTCAATACAACCGTATTACTGTGTGTACTCGTACGAATCAGTTCATTATAAGTTAATAGTTCATGGCACGATTTTATGAATAAACATCGGAGTTAAAACGAGTTAATTACTACCGCTGGTATAATCTGTTACCACTATAGATCTCACTTTTGAATGTCTCGGCACGTGGAACGGTCCCAGTAACCAACAGTACCTGGCTTTATACGATACGCGTGCTGCAGAAGAAGAAAGACCGCAATACAGATGCGGCGTAAGTAGAAATAATTAACGTATTATAATCTATTACAGTAATAGCAATAATATTTCAAATACCGATGCTGGTGTAGGTATTGCTGGTGGTGCAGTACCAGCAGTGTGTAAGTGACTTAGACAACAAAGACCGAAGGTGTCATCGTGTTCGGTTCAATAGCCTCCGCTATTGGAAGAATTTTAATTAACGCCGAACGAAAGTGACGCATTACGATTATTTTTGTTTTTTAATTTTCCTAATATTTTCTTTTCTGTTTCTTTCTTTCCATCGTCTGGTTTTGCTACTGACTTTTCACCATACGCTCCAATTAGTTATATTTGGAAGATTCGGGAAACGGTATAGTGTACATTGCCTTCTCCAGTGACTCTACCTGTCACACCGATCTCAAGAGTTCGCAGTCCGGTTTTGAAACGCTCGTGTTAACACCGTATCCGAATTTGCAATTCCCACCTACGAAATGTCGGTACGTACCGCACAAATGAGATTACCTAGTTTATCAAAATATTCGCTCAAACACGCGAGCGAATATTTTGCTACGTCATGCAAATATGAAATAGCATTATTGTATGTCTAGGTTTCCGAGTTGGATGGCAGGCCGATGGGAATTGGTCACAGTGGATTCGGATTTGAATCTTTTTACGTATAGAGATAATATTTTATTTACAACGTACACGTTCCAATGTTTGAACTATGACGAGTCCAATAAGAAATACGATTTTCCGCTGTCGATACCAAACGAGGATCACAAAATTTTAGTGTATGGTAGAACACACTGGTAAGTTGACAGCGTTGACTCGCTGAGAGCTGTTTAGTCAGAGACCAAGCTTCATGGTTCCTCGAGGGTTCTTGGTTTGGAAATTTTGCGAGTTTGCACCACTTCTGCATCCTATTTTAGAGGTTGGAGATTTGTTAAGATGAATATTCGTTGGGGATATGATACGAGGGAGGAGAAGAAAGAAGTTCCCCACTCGCTGCATTTCTCGCTATTTTTTGTTGTGGGGATGGCAAATTCTCAAAAGACGTCCGCGGTTGATCGGTGTGACGTCATCAATGACCAGTGATTCAAACAATTTTGAAGTCCAATTCTCTGCAGAGGACACTTGGGAAGAGTTCGAGCTTTGAACCTCTGAAAAGAAGAGACTTGCTAAAATTTTGAGGTCTTAAACTCTGGAGAGATGTTCGAGCCATAAACGTATGAGCTTGGTCCGTTCGATCCTTATGACTTCAGCGATGGTGTCTTAGGGAAAATTTCAACTCCGATCCTCTATAGAGGTAATTTAAGAAAAGTTCGAGCTATGAACATCTGGAAAGAAAGGACCTGAAAAAAATTGAAGAAATGAACAAATTTGGGTAAACTGATAAGCTATGCTATAATTATGAAATAGATCAGACAGGTCAAGACTCCGTATAATCAGACTTTGAACTGTAAGATTACATCCTGTCCTATCAAGGGGTTTGTGGGAAAAGACGTCCACCGTCCGGCCGGCGAAGCTCGAAGGATGAAAATTTTCCAAGTCGCCCAACTACCATATGATTATGGCTCGGAGGTCTGGTAGCCCCCTCAATTAGCTAGATATGCAACGACTCAAACACTAGAAGACTCAGAACGCTTTTCTAAGATACCCCGTGGAAAAGGTTCTCTGCTTTTCTTCGTTCATTCCCATTAAAATACCCGTGAATTTTTTGCACCGTCATCAAAGCCATGACCTAGTTTAGAGGATAGGATCTGAAAAATTTCGAGCTATGAACCTCTGAAAAGAAGGCTCTAGGAAAATTTCGAGTTTTGGTCCTTTACGGAAAACAGCTGAGAAGATCACGACCATGAACTCCTGAAAATAAGGGACCTGGCAAAATTTTGAGCCATTAATTGATAAGTTAGGGGCCTTAACTACGAAGCCTTAGGTTAGGATGAAGTTATAGGAGGTGAAGACCCCTTATGTTGGGACGAATTCTGAGCTGTGAGGGTTAAATCCTTGAAAAACGTCCACTTACGAACTTTGTGACGTCATCAATGACCTTGACCTAATTTAGAAACTGGGAAAAATTGCCAGCTCCGATTCTCTATGAAAGAAACTTGAAAAAAGTTTGAACTATGAACATCCAAAAAAAAGGGACCTAGAAAAAGTTTAGGCATTGAACTGCTATGAAACTGGAACAATTTCAAGCTATAAACTTATAAGTTAGGCCATAACCATGAGGTCTAAGCTGAGAATGGAATTTTACGCTAGATATGCAAGGCCGAGAGGATCATTCTAGGCTAAGACTCCATGTTCAGACTAACTGTGACGTCATCAATGGCCTTGAACTAGTTTATAGACATGAAAAATTTTCTAGTTCCGATCCTTCGTAAGCAAATGGCGATGAAGAAATTCGAAATTTCTGAAAAGGCAGAGCTAGAGAAAAGTTGAGCTCTAAACCTTTAGGTTAGGCTATACTTATGGAGTCTTCAACTAAATTCATCCTTTGAAAAAGTTGGGCTACAACTAACATAAGCTACTTCCAGAGAACTTTCTGGCCTTAATTTAAGACCCACTCTCTCATTATGAACTAAGTCCAAGTTCTGTCAACTATTTGGCCAATAAAAATTATCAGTCGAAGAAGGGCGTGACGTCATCAATGACTGTAGGAGATTAGAAAGAACTAGAGATCTTTGAAAAAATTACAAGCAAGAAGATATGACATTATCAAGTCGGATCATAGTTTGGACCCTTTTTAGCCAAACCCAACCAAGCGACATGATAACGATCTGGGGAATAGGATAATCTCCACTTATAGTGAATAAACATTTCTCCTGTTCTCCAGATTGTTATCATGTCGCTTGGTTGGGTTTGGCTAAGAAGCTCAGAGTTTGGTTTACAATAACAAAATATTGGAGCTAAAAATATTTCCAAGTCCTTTTGATTATATGAGTGAGAGAGGAGGAGTCGTAGCTCGTTATTATTTTACATTCTAGCTCCTCTTCTGATAAGGTTCGAACTCGAAATTCTTCCATACCTACCAATTAGAGGAGAGGGGAGGAGGGTCCTAGTTCGAAGCCTTCCTCTCATCATATGTCAGGGGTCGAAACTTAGAAATTCTCCCATCAAATCAGGTTGGTCAGCTACCAAGACTACTACTTGTTTGTTGTCGGAATTTCTCCCGCTACCTTTTTGTCTAAAAGGCTCAAAAGGTGAAATTTTCCCAAGTGCTTCCCCATGTTAAGGCCGAGAAGGAAAAGTTCCAAGTTTATGACCCTGGGAATTTGAAGGGAAAAATAGAAAACCACTCCAGACAAGTGAATGAGACAGAGACAAAGAGACGGACGAAGGCTCCCAACCGACTATAGTCGTAAGACTGCGGAGATTTTCAGTATTCATTCACCAAAGTTAGATAGAATACAAAAACTTTGCTATTATGTAAAGAGTGATTTAATCTGTCTGCATTTCAATTCTAAATGAAAGTCCAAAAAATGTTTGTGTCGATGTCCGATATTATGTGGCCCAGAATTTCAAAAAAAGAGCTCGATTAATCTGTTCTTTCAAATCACTCATTGACTGCTAAGATACGGCAATATTACGGTCTCGAATTCCCCGTCAAAAGTGAATCTGACAAAATTGCGCACGCGGATGCGCGCGATGAAGATTACCTACATTTTATGTATATTAAAACGTACGTTTTGATCTCATTTCCACAGCGGTGAAGAACTGTATACGTGTTTATGGATAAAATTCCGCGGTCCAAATGTCTTCGAATTCCAGTTAGGTAAGATTGCGCGCAAAAATTAATACTATAATATGAAGTACAAAAATAAGTATCAGACGTTTAATTTGAAACTATCTTCCGCAGGGAAAATGTCTAGTCCAATGTACAACGAAACTTTGTGTTCGTTTTCAAACTTTCAGTCAAATGTGTGGATAACCCAAGCAAGTACGTACGAACTGATCATTTGTATTTCACGATAATCTCTCTCAGAAATATTCGAGTGAAAAAAATCGAGCTTTAGAGAAGAGAAGCCCGAATGTAAACTTTTTGAAGGTGATAGATAACTTTTCAAAATTGAGTAGCGGAAAGCGCGCTTCGTTATTTGATGTCCCTCGCTTTGCTGAATTAGGTATCTCAATGACATAATCAAAACTCTCATTATTTTAGGACGCGATTATTTACACAATTCACCTTGCCCAATCGTTGGCGAATACTTTGGTACCGTTCCTAACGCAGAAGGCTTATGCGCAAAATTATCGTCAGACTGCTTGTCTTTGGACACGATGTATTACTCGGTTTCAGATTGCGGACAGCAAATCTTTGAAGGTAAGAGCTCCTATTCTCTCGATGTCATTATTTAATTTTAATTCTGTCTTTAATCTGATTCTTTGAAAGTTCGCCTCGTTTCCCTCGCTTCCTACAATTGTGTCGCAATCCTCTCGTACTCAGATCGACCTTCTGTTCCTCGATTATAGATAAACGTAGCGGCGTTAGACGTCATAGACAAGTAAATACTGATGATATTGTGCAAAAAACTGACAATACTACTTCGACAAGTACGGCTGCTTCTCCAACCCCATCGATGAATGAAACAGTTACGTTGACGACTGTAACCACCGAGACATTTACGACCTCGACTCCAGCAACGGGAAAATTAAATGACTCCCTTGCTGTCGAGGCGAATCCTCAAGACACTGTTATCAACACGGAGACGATGAACGTACGCAGCTATTTTGTCGAGAACAAAAACTTGCCCGCATCCATTTATGAGGATGCGAGATTCAATATGCCGGGGAAAACGTTTTTACCGCCGCCGGTGTCATCGTCCACGCTTCCGCCGGTGTATCAACGGCCTCCGGACATGTACTATAATCAGTACGAGCGACCGGCGTACCGCCAGCCGCCACAATACAACCCTCCTCCTTTGCAGATTAGCGGTGGTAACGAATATTATCAATCGGAGGAACATTCACGAGGCACCTACTATCAAGAATGGAACAAATCACGGCCGATGGGTCCACCTAATAGACAACCGAACAATTCCGAACGACGCACGGTATTTGCGTTGCCTCCGAGACAATTACCGGCACTTCCTTCTCGTGTTATGCTGACTCCCCCTCGGCGGCAGTTTTTCGAAGGTAGACTCAACAATTTTAGCACCGAATTCCACAGACAGGCTTATTACATTTAAACTACATGCCCACCTACTGTAAGGGAAGCTAAACCCAATTGCTTTGAGTATTGCTTCGATGCATCGCCACCTACGTTATTATGCCACTTGTGTTTGATTTCTCACCATTCACCGTGTGTTTCTTGATTTAGTTTAAATTGATGAATCGAATGATATGTGGACGTGCGTTTGTTTCAGACCGAGAATATCGTTGCCTGGGTCAGTGGCAAGAGAATGGTCTCACGTATACTTTCACAGAGCGTAGAAACATCGGCACATTCGAGTGTTTTGTGGGCTGGCCTCTCTCCGAAACGGGAATCGTGATCCGAGAAGCCGGAAGGCATTGTGAACGCAGTGATCCACCTTTATTAGGCATGGAATTGACCATGAAAAGTAAGTCCTAGTATCCTCTATTGGGTTTAGTACGAGAATTCGGTTAGCCTTACAAGAAATTTCGCATCATGCCTCCAGCGGACTGGTTAGTAATCTATCCAGCTGAAACATGATCAACTTTGTAGACTTAGTCATATCTCGTCAACCCGCAGGAGTAGATCATTTGAGATAGTGGGAGGAAAGTTCACCAGATGAATATTTTAGCATACAATTAATACTTACTGTTGTAATATTTGTTTGTGATAGGTTCCTGTGTAGAAAATCGCACGAGTTCAACTAGTTTCTACTACCCAAGTACACAGACTGTACCCACCACAGTTACCACGACGAGGCCGTCATCTAGACGGACTCCGGCCCCTACAAAGCCTTGGCGGCCTATCAGGAATATAACGAGTAAGTAAAACTTCTATTTCAGTAATCTGTACCCTGGAAAAGTTTCTACTTGATATACCCATCGTTCGCGAGATGCTGTAGTAGTCTAATCCGCTCTATTTGTGATTAAAATTGAGAAGCGCCAGCTCTGTATCGAAACTATGAGCTTTACGCGATGAAAGGATACGGTCAATGGTTCAATGGGCCTATGACAATTTTTTGAATATCCCAAAACGAAGAATGAATAAAATATATTACCCTCATTGGGAAACTGCATATTATCCTGTTCAGGGACCCATCATGGAGCAGAGAAGGTGGGATGGGAATGTTGAAGTGTCTTTTGAATACAAAGCTATAGCTCTTTCAGCATTCAGTGAGATTGAGACGGTTGAAGAAATATAATAAGAGTTCCAAAAACGGGCTTGAATTCAAGACCACTACTTTTCCTGCCAACCCATCCACAGGGAGGAGTATGGAGTGTTCCTCTCTCCATGGAGGCTATAAATGACCTAAGAAGCTCTATCAGCTTTCTTCTTTATCAAACGCCTCTTTGCGGATGATCTCAGTATCTACTTACTTACCTCAAACCCCTAACGAGCAGCAAAATCTTAAGACTCCTTATTCCCTTCTTCCTGGCATTTAACCAAACGATGCGCTGACTCTTGTCCTTGGCAAACTGTTCCTCGAAATCTTGTTCACTGAATCGAGTGTCGTCTTTTCCCCTTAACCTACACTGAAAACTCTATAGTCTATACCGTTCACTTCAGCAAAACTACTCGAATTAGCCTTCGACTAAATTCCTAAATATGAAATAAACTGACCATGAATTTCGATTTTCAGACAAGAAAACATTCATGGTTATATTCAAGCTCCACATCTCTTCCTTTTCTTCGTCTACAAAATTTCCAATTTTCTGTCGAATTCTTTGGTCTCACCTTCGACTCCAAAACCTATCGAAATCTTCAGAGTAAATATCTTGAATTCCTTCTATCACACCTTGCATCAGCTGTAACCGCAAACTCTTCCTCCAACACTACGAACGTTCAATCCGTTCCCAACTTGATCACGATTCTCCAACTTATACCCACTCCAACGTTTCGGGTTTTGACTGTCCCCTAGCGCATTATGGACCATCCCATCACTTGGCCCATGCGCTGAAGCAGGTGTTCCTCCTTCCCGTTCATCCACTCCTAACTTTCTGATCTTAACAGCCTAATACGCAAATCTTCAAAAACTCTCAGTCTTCGTAATTCACCTTTCCTGTCGCTTCAATCTAACGAGGAATTCATTTCAAACTTAGGCCCTTATTTTATAGTATTTCATTCACTACGCTATGCTTAGTCCAAATCCTTGACATCCATCTCGGTCCTAATGAGACTTTCTTAAAGAAAACCTCAAAAAAATTACTTGTTCAGAGTTTACTTCTGACCTTTTTTTGCTACATAGACGGGTCCAAATCGGGACCCGGGACAGGATATGCAGTCTCCATTTAAGGTTAAATTCTATCTTTACGTTTGAAAAACTGCGCTTCCATGTTTACCGCCAAACTTGCCACTCCATTCTCCTCGCGTCTCCCTTCTCATCTGCTTTCCCCTCTCCGCAAATTTCTTGCACCTCTCCCATCTCCATTTGTTTTCCAAGAGTTTCATTATCCTAATCATATCGCCAGACGATTCTTCATTTCTCGTACGCTCGTTGAGTTCATCCTTATCCTCCATCTCTTTCTTATGAATATTGAGATACATCAACCTTAAGGAACATGACGTACTAGACCATGCCACTAGCAGTCACTGCGTTCATTCTCTCCCTCCGGCATAATTTCGGGTTCTCCTCATCCCTTAATAAACTTGGATCTTATACAGGGTGAGGCAAAATGATGTTACCAGTTAAATGCTAAATCTGTCGAGTCGTAGCGCTAAAATGAGAAATGTTAGACGTATAAATCAAATGTACGAAATTTGTATGTTTTATCTTTAATTTGAGCTACATCCGAAGCTTTTACGACTTCTCTGAGCCAAGTTACGACCCAAAATGTGACGAAAATTAACTAATATTTGTCAGGGTTTCCAAAATAGCGCTCAAAAATTAATTGAAGTATTGAACTGAATCTCAAACATTTCAAGAATGAAATTGATGAATCTTGAGTGAATTTTACGGGGAAAACGAAAAAATGAGCTACTAAAGAGTGCGAAGCATCAAAATGGGTTAATGGACCCAAAAAGGTTCAAAATGTCCCTAAATTGGAAAATCGACAATATTTAATCTGATTCTCTAGAGAAATTTGGCGATGAGCTCGAAAAAATCACTCAAATGACCCTACAAAGGTCGAAATGGATGTACAGCCCAAAAAGGGTCAGAATCCTCTTGAATGAAAACATTGGGTGATCTTCAACATGAAATTTGGTGCCAAGTAAATCTCCCAGATGACCCTGCAAAGCTTTGGAAAGAATGTAGGCCCTAAAAAAGGTCAAAATCCTCCCTCATAAAAGAATTGCGTGATCTTCAAAACAATGTTCAATAGTTTGGTAAGATTTTGCGCCGAGTTTGAAAATAATTACCCAAATGACCCTATGAAGTATTGCAATGGATGTGAACTAGCATTTGATTGTAGATTCACGGTGAAAGATAAAAGGAGGCGCCGCACCGTTTTTGGTCAAAGAGGGTAGAAGTGCAGGAATTTGCGGTACGTCGGCCACTAGAATGAATGATACCGAGAAGCATGCACTCTGTTGTACACTCGCGGTAAGAGAACAAACAAGGCCCTGCCTTTGATGAAGGAGGGCAGACATAGAGAATTTACCGTTGGTTCCCGCCGAGAGGCAAAGGTTACGGAGGAGCTTGCTTTCTGTTGTCAGGGGCATTCCGGTAAGGGGGGGGGGAGGTAGGAGGTGTGACACCTCTCAGGCTTTTGGGTCAGCCGGCAAATGTTGACGTTCATACTTCATCAATTCTCTTGAGCGCAGACTGATGCTACTTGTCACTTGGCAAAATAATATTGTTTTCACCCTCCTCAATAATTTCCTCTCAGAATGCTCCTGTTTTGAATTATTTCTAGCAATGTTGGCAAACCAGAGAATTATTGTATTTTTTTGACCCAATAACGAATTAGTCTTTGGGTCTCGAGATTTTTAATTTTGGGAATTTTTGACCCTCCTTGGCCTTTGTCGAGTAATTCCGCCATTTTTTTCGCACTCAGCGCTGAATTTCATCAAGGTTTCGAGAAAAATATCAAAAAAGACCGCATTTTCAATTTTGGGAAATCTTGACCCTTTTTCGGCCCATCCAGTCATTTCGGTGCTTCGTTGAATAATTCCACCGTCTTTTTCAGGCTCAGCCGAGGATTCGAGAGAAATGTCAGAAATGACCGCATTTTCAATTTTGGGAAATTTTGACCCTCCTTGGGTCCATTCAGTCATTTTCGTGCTTTCTCGAGTCATCCTACCCTTTTTTTTCGGGCTCAGCGCGAAATTTCGTTAGAAGAATTGACGCAATTTCTCATTCCAATAATATTTAGGGAACCCCTGCAGCAAAATTTCGGCACATTTTGGTCCATAACTCGGCTCAGAAAAGTCGTAGAAGTTTCGGATATGGTTCAAATAAAATATGAAATTGGGATGCAAATTTTGTACATTCAAGCTATACGTCTAACGCTTCGCGTTTTTGCGCTACGACAGATTTAGCGCCAACTGTTAACCTAATTTTGTCTCACCCTGTATAAAAACTCACGGGTTCTTTAACGGAGTTAAATGAGGGGAGGCAGGGAACCTATTTCATGAGTCTTATGGTGTTTGAAACTTTGTATATCTGGCTCATTGAAGGGGCTAGGTCAATTGGTGAATGGAGTATTGCATATCTAGTTACTTGAAGGAGCTATTTTAATCGGGTTATCAGTGCTGCCAGATCTACGGATGTTCAATACCCGAAAAAAATTGGGATTTTTCTACGAATTTTGCGTAAAATGCGAATTTCTTGGGCTCGAGAGAAAAGTACCGCAGTCGCTTGTATGAGAATCACTTTCCTCCGGGTCATTACAGGCTGATACTGCTATTTTGTAACATTGAGTCGTTCAAGGGAAACCATTCTTATGATCGTTATTGAGAAATCATTCATCAACGTACAGTATACTAGACTTGAACTAGGCTTGGATTCTTCCTTGTATTATACTATCTTCATACTGTTTTTTTTTTTTTTTTTTTTTTTTAGATAGGAGGCCGAGCTATTGTAGAGGGATTTAAAAAAAGTAGGGGGAAGTCGAAAAAAATTTTGACCTTCGAACTTACGCAATAGGTGGGCGATTCAGAAAAATTTTGACCTTCGAACTATACGTGATAGTCCGAGCTACAGGTATTAAAAATTTCAACCTCCAAGCCCCTTAGAAAAATTTCATGCTCCAAGCTATAAGCGATAGGACGTCCCATGGTCATGGTTAAGTTGGGTTAGGTTTGATTGCCTCCCGGACGGCGGACGTTTCTTCCGGACAGACCCCCCCCCCCCCCCGATAAAACAGGTTCCCTGTTAAAAGCTCTATTTGTTGGTCTACTACAAGGTGCCATTCCCAATGCAAAGAAATCATCCTCAACCATGTAGGAATGGACCATATTCGTCTCACTAACTCTTTTCTCCTCCTTTTCGTTTCTGCCCCTCCATACTTGTACTGCAGTGCAATGCCGACGATCCAACTGTTACACTTCTTATCATGCCCAGTTCTCGAAAACATCTGGCTTCACCATTTCGTCTCTTCCTGCCCCACAAACTCTCTCTAAAACAATCATAAGAGGAGCCTTCCCACGAGAGCTATGTGTACCTCTGATCCATCTATTTCTATATGACCATTCAATTCATATACATCTTTTTGGTCTGCATCTGCCCAATATGAGCCAACAACCTTAAGGGCAGTTGCAAGGCTCGTTAATTCGATAAAGAAAATTTTAATATTAAAAAAAAATCAAAACTCGTCAGTGGTAACATTGATTCATGACGTGCGAAAAAGAAATGAAAATATAATAAACTTTGGCACTGAGCACTGCTCAATGTTTAGATTAGCCTTATTTTATTCACTCATTCATTCAGAAATATTTGTACGAGTTCTCCTAGAATACATGCTTTTCTCGTTACCTCAACTATAAAATTCACAAAAAAAAAAAAAAAAACAATAAATTTTTTATTACTTTTTTTTTTTTAAATAATTTTCTGAAAATTACACTCAAAGCATTCAGAATACAATTGGAATAGTCGATCTTCAATAATCAATTAAGTGAGTAGTCGATAATTTCCATTATGTGGAATCATGATAATAAAAATTGTCTTCAACGAAAAAGATGATTCAGTATTCCAAAATGCAGTATAATTCAGTACTTCCTTGTTCGTAAATAACGGTAGAATAATCTACATCAGTCATTAAACTACATACCGTTATTTAAAATTTCAAAATTCGTGATTATATCAGTAATAAAAATACTTCAGAGAATGAACTAAAATTTAAGAAAAAAATTGGATTTTTCGAAGTTAACTACAGAAGACGATAACTTACCGAAAAATATAGGTACCTATGATTTATAATATATTTTTTTTTGATAATTTGCAGGATCACAAGGATCTCCTTCTCAAAGTAAAACTGTTAGCACTAATCCGGACGGCAGTAAAAGTAATAACAATGTTCCTTCGCAACTTTTGATACTTTTTTTATTCTATTGGTGCTATTCGCAATAACTATTATAATAATTTTAACGTTATTAGTCTTATTCTTTTGTACCATTCATTATGTTAAATGAAATTATATACGTATTATTGTGTGTTTGTGCGATTATTATGATTTTTTGCATGTAATTTTTTTGAAAGTTATGTACAGCGTTTTTTCTTCTTTCTTTATTTTGTTTTCTGTGAATATTATACTTGTATAATCGATTTGTAAACAGTTTTAATTGATAATAAAAAATAGATTCACTTTTTTTTTTTTAGATTATCGAAATTATAGTTAATCTACAAAAAAAAAAAAAAAAAATGTTCGTAAATCCAGTTGTAATTATGAATTTTTATCGATAAGGTTCGCAACAAAAAGAGAATTCAGTTTTAAGTTGTCCAATATCAGTCGAGTATTTCCTATACTTACGGGCAGACGATTTTCTTCTACAATTTCGTGAACATATCAAAAATGATACCTAAGAAGAATTACTTCCTAGAAATTCTCTTATTTTCCTTATGATAAATTTTGGTCTAAGTACTTATAAATTTTGGTTACGCTAATTTTACAATGCCGTAATCTATAATTAGACTGTCTGTTATGTACAACGATCCAAATTCGTCACGAATTTCTTCATCTCGATCATTTTTGAGTCTCGAACAAAAATTGTTGTTTAATTCCACCTTTCGCCTTTCAAAGTTATATTTCGCGGACTGTTGAACAACAGGCAGTATAAGTAGCACAAGTATCATCTACGTCTATAATTTACACCAGTCTCGAGCAAAAGTAAAATTTGCCCGAATATCACAGTAGTTCATCATACAAGATTACGATATTGTCGTTCTGGACACCATGCCGCAGTTCCTACAAACTTCAAAATAGGTACAATATTTTGTAGGGTTGAAAAATATTCTCTAGTCGGACTTGGTCATGAATTTTGTATGAATTAATTCTGATTCGATCATTTCTCGACATTTGCTCTCCTTCCTCAGTCGACTAGTTTCTGCCGCGTTGCCAAAATCTTGGCTCAACATTCGCAAACGTGGAATTAATTGTGATCTGGAGAGCAGATCTCGACGAGCGTAGAAGAACAGATACACTCCGAAAATTATCAGTCCGTAGGCGCACAAGAAATCAGTTACTGGTGCAACCCTCAACAGCAGAAATAAATCTCGTTTGCTTCTGAATGCTAAGCTAGACATTTCCTTCAAGAAGAAAAAAAAAAAGTTAGTATTGAAAGAATGGGAAATGCGTATCCGCGCGTATTTCATAGATTTACCATATCTGCCCACAAAATTGGTAAAACCATATTTGAAAATCGACTGCAATTTCGTATGCCACTAAGATCTCCCAATTTGAGATTGAACTGCATACGATAGGAGAATTCGGTTATGATTCCAGTCTCCTGTAACAAAAATGAGTGACATTGCGCTTTATTTTTGAAAGGCGAAGTATAATTAATGAACTGTTGAGACTATATTGCTCACTTGATTAGCTCGTAGGTAAGTTTCGTGTCGTTCTTGTTCAGGTTTCAAGCCTTCGAATGGTTCCAGTAGAGCCGGATCGGCGTTGTAGAAATGCGGATAAGATAGAATTGCGGAGAAACCTAGGATATGAAAGAAAATTATTAGTACAAAAAGGATAGATTCAAGGGAGAAAAATTCAAATCCTTGTCCCCTATTTAGCTTCCTTTAGTGCAAGAAGTAAGATTGAATTCTTCGTTCCATAGTTTCAAAAAACAGAAGGCTAGGTATATTTTCGCAAAACTCTTTCTTTATTTACATCATTTTTTGTAACCAGAGTTTCAAGTAAAGAGAATGATAGGCCTATTAGTTTTAAATATAAAAATATTTCTTCTGCATTTCGAAGTTTGACCATTAAGAAAGAGCATTCATAAAATACGGTCATTTTTACGTATACGAGCAAAAATATGAGATTATTTACATCTGATGATGGTCATTGACCGAAACGTACTTCACACACATTGATAAAAAAGTCACAGGATTGTCATCATTTTTTGATTATGGATCGCAACATTAAAGAGTTCAAATCGATAAGACAAAAATTGCTTGTGGAATGTCTTGTCTTTGTTTTCATATAGGTATTTATTTTTCTTTATACCAGGAAAATTCCAACTACAATCTAAATACTGTAAAGTATTACACAAGTGTTTGAAAAAGGAAAAATTCGAAAGTCGTTAAAAAATTTTTAAGGCTCTTCAAGAGAGGAGTACTCACAGAGTATGACCATAAATGAAAAAAAAAGAGAAAAATACATGATATAATAAAATTTTGGGCTTGCGAGGTCTTTTGGGGTAGGCAGTAAACCTGTTTAATAAAATTATTTCGCAACTCTATTTATTCTACAAGCTCGACTATTGAAAATTTTCCAATTCTCAACGTACGAAAACTAAATATGGGGGATCGTAAAAATTCCGGACGGAAGACAAACATTTTCACATAATAACCTGCTATAAAAGAGACAATTTTTTTTAGTAATTTTTGGGAGCATCAAACTCATCAAACTCGTTAAACCTTACCCATCAGCTTCCGGAATAACTCTCCGCGCACTGATAGACTTTCGATACTAAATCGACTCCGTATATTTCACCTACTTTATTTAATAGGAGCATTCTTTCGAGGCTGGCGTGAGTACTTCTCAACATACTTCGTCAGTTTTTAACGTAATCCTCCGAAAATTGTGCCAAGGTTTCTTGAATGAAATATATTTCGAAACCTATTATATGCTTCGACCAAATCGGAATTAAAACAAATCTTGATTTTGCATTATTATCCCCAATTAGAATTTTAACTCTTCCCCACCGAATATCATACAGCGTTCCTAATCAATCACCAAGTCCAGGATTATATGAAAAACCGACTCTTTTATCCGCGAATTTGCATCGACCTTGAGATGTGAAAAAATTTCAATCATCAACTCACATATAGCCCCAGTTCCCTCAATGAGCCGAGCGATCTCGACTAGAAAGGCTCTGGTATCACGTCCCTGATCCGAAATAACTTTGACCTCTCTCCTTCCCCTCTCCCATTAGGCCGCCCTCAAGACTTGGAGATTTAGCTTCCACACTCTGGTTCTGGTAATCCAGTGAACCAAGCGGACTTCAAACCGACTCTCTATTTTGACCAAAGTCAACTCAAAATCTGAGTCGATTCAATTCCGCCCAATTCCGACCGCAAATCGACCCGAAATTATTGAAAGACGATTGAAAATCGAAGACTCCTTTTCACGAACAACCGACTCATCATCGTCGTCAAAATGTACATCGATATCGATTAAAAATCAACGTCGGTTTTGATTCAATTAAACGTCACTCATCGGCAAAAGACGCGTCGAAATTTGTAGATTAGATTTCAAGTGCACAACTTGCTATAGTTTCAGAATCAAAGTTGAAAATGAGTCGACATTTGGTGTAAGATTTTAATGACGACTGGAAATCGACGTCATTGCGTCGATTCGACCGTCGCTGTACTGGTCAAGCATAATCACGATTCTCCTCAATGGTCCACATTATATGATTAATGACTACGCATTCTGTCTGCGAGTAGTAAGGTCATCATGCAATACGCTTCAAGAGGGTGGCTGTTCATCAACTCCAGATCGACGTCGAATAGTTATTCAAGTATTGTAATTTAGTACAGTTGTGGGTGTTATATGTGAGTAAAAGTCACTTAGTTTGAGGTATTGTCGGAGTTGTTTTTGAGTGCTTGAATGAAGGAGGAGCGTGTTTTAGTGGAATCGCGGTGAGCTAAAAGTTGGGGGCAAGTGAGAAAATGTTAGACTGTTGGATTGTCTTGATGACAGAGGGGGCAAGAGGAAGGAGTTAGGATGCTGGAGTTGATCAGGTGAATGTGGGGAATTTTTGTATAACCATTAATTTCTAAGACGGGAAAGGATGATTTATTCTTGTCTTATGTTCCGGGGAGGAATTTTTTTAATGGTGAGGAGTTTGTTGTTAGTTTGATGTTTCCAGAAGGTGTATCAGGATCGAGTTATGAGGGAACTGTAGTGGTTTTTATAATCAAGGGCTGGTACGAGACAATTGTCAGATATTTTGTTGAGGGAGGTGGCAATTTTGGCGGCTTGATCAACTGTATAGCGTTCTTGAAATTAATGCAACCCGGTATCCGTACGAATATTATTTCGGCGTTAATTGAGTTGAGTGTGGGAAGTGTAAAGAGGATGCGTTGGATGAGAGAGTTAGAGGTGTATGTATCGGTGAGTGAGTAGAGTGAAGAAAGTAAGTCGATGAGGAGAACTGATTTTTCATTAGGGGAAATCTGAGCGAGATGGGAGAGGCAGGAATGTATAGCCACGAGTTCAGCTGTAAATATGGAAGCGATGTTGCGGATTCGGTGTGAAGTGATTTTTTCATCGATGGAGTACGCATGAACTGTTTTTGTCACAGAGGCAGAGAGTGTGGTGAGGGTAGTACTGAAGTAGATTTTCGGTTTAACGGATGTAGGTAGACTTATCGCTTCTGGGGATTTCGGTGAGATCGAGACGTATTTTAGGTTAAGGAAGAGTCCAATGGGGGAGGATGAGTATATGGGTTTGAGAGGATTAGCTACGAGTGATTTATGCATGTGGTGTTTGAATTGAAGGCGGATATGTTCATTTGGGGGATAATTTGTATTTTATTGATAGGGAGATCCGGAAATTGTGAAACAAAAGATAGAAAGTTAGCGGTTAGAGTTAGTCTGCAAAAGTGAAGGGGCGGCAGAGGCTTCTGAATATAAGCTGAGTTTAAGGCTTGCGCGGAAAGCTCCTAGGGCGATTCTGAGGCACTGCTGCCGGATGATATTTTCAGAAATCCATATTCAACATTTTTTCCAAGACCTGAAAACTGATTTTTATGGACTTTTGGTGATCCAATAATAACGATCAGGAGAAACATATCTCTCATATCCGTAATTGAGGTACTTTTCCCTTGATCGACTCTGTGTCACAGAGGACCGATTGCTAAGTCCATAACGATCTAGAGAAAAGTATCTCTCACACGAGTGACTAAGGTACTTTTCCCTCGAGTACAACAAAATCTGTATTTTACACAAAATCCGTGGGAATATCAGTATTTTTTTTGTGGACTGAAAATCCGTAGATATGGCAGCACTGTTCTGAGGGAAGAAGTTTGGATGGAGTTGAGTAGAGCGGGAAGGGTTTTGTTAGCTGGATTATAAATTGGGGAGCCATAGTCTAGGTTTGAGCGAATGAGGCTTTTGTACAGTTGGAGGAGTGGTTTTTTGTTGCAACATTTTGCGGAATGGAATCTCTTATAATCTTGAGTGCGCGTGTGCATTTGGCTTTAATGGATTCAATTTGGGGGACCCAAGTGAGTTTTTAGTCAAACTGTAAGCCGAGAAGTTTGCTGTGGTTAAGGGATGGAATTTGGAAGTTATGTAAAACTAGGGGAGGGATGAAGGGATAGGGTTTCTTATTTTGAAGATAACTGAATAGGTTTTTAATGGAGAAAATCTGAATCCGGTTTTGAAGTTCACGTGGTGATTGAGTTTAGGGTTTCCTGAAAGAGTGGGCTCGTTTGGGGTTAGCATAGGAAGTAGAGATGCTGAAGTCGTCGGCGAAGAGGCGTTGGGTGAGGGGGTTTGACGAATGTAGTTATATCATTAATTTCAGGCTGATGAGATTACTGAGCCTCAGTATGTTTCAGATGTTGTAATATAATATTATTTATACCTTATTTATATCTTATTTTATTTTATTTTTTTATTTATTTTTTTTTTTTCAGAATTATTTTTGATTTCATTTATATTCTATTTTATTTTATTTTATTTTATTTTATTTTTTTATCTTATTTTATTTTGTTTTTTTTCTTGAGAGAGAGAGGATGGTACACGCGAATTTCTCAATGACCTGCCAGACATTTATTTTTATTTTTAATTTTATTCAATTTTATTCTATTCAATTTCTAATTTAATTTTTACTCCATTTTATTTTATTTTATTTCATTTTATTTATTTTTTTTTGAGAGAGGATGGTACTCGAAAATTTCTCAGAGATCTCCCAGGTATATATTTTTATTTTTAATTTAATTTTAATTTAATTTAATTAATTTTAATTTTATTGAATTTATTTTAATTTTATTTAATTTTATTTTTATTTATTTTTTTTATTTATACCTTATTTATATCTTATTTTATTTAATTTTAATTTTTTATTTATTATTATTATTTTTTTCAGAATTATTTTTGATTTCATTTATGTTTTATTTTATTCATTTATTTTTCTTTTTTTTTTAATTTTTTAATTTTCTTCTTATTTATTTATTTTTTTTTTGAGAGAGAGGATGGTACTCGCAAATTTCTCAAAGACCTCCCAGACATTTATTTTTATTTTTAATTTTATTCAATTTTATTCTATTTAATTTCTAATTTAATTTTTACTCCATTTTATTTTATTTTATTTTATTTATTTTTTTTGAGAGAGGATGATACTCAAAAATTTCTCAAAGATCTTCGAGGTATATATTTTTATTTTTAATTCAATTTCAATTTTTTAAAATTTTTTAAAATTTATTTTAATTTTATTTTTAATTTTATTTTTATTCAATTTTTTTATTTATACCTTATTTATATCTTATTTTATTTTATTTTAATTTTTTATTTATTATTATTATTTTTTTCAGAATTATTTTTGATTTCATTTATGTTTTATTTTATTTTATTCATTTATTTTTCTTTTTTTTTTTAATTTTTTAATTTTCTTCTTATTTATTTATTTTTTTTTGAGAGAGAGGATGGTACTCGCAAATTTCTCAATGACCTCGCAGACATTTATTTTTATTTTTAATTTAATTTTAATTTAATTCAATTTAATTTTTTATTTTATTTTTATTCAACTTTTTCTTTTTTTTTTTTTTTCGAAAGAGGGCGGTACTCGCAGATTTTTCAATGACCTCCCAGGTAATTCACGAAAATTTTCCCAAGTCCATTATGAAGGGGGGGGGGAGGTGGTACTCACAAATTTTCGATAGTGTATAGGTGTCAGAAAAGACATGAAACATGTCAAAAGTACCTTAGACAATAGAATGAGAGATACTTTTCTCCTGGTCGTTGTAGGGTTGTACCGCTGTCTCCTGTAACATTGAGTCGATCAAGAGAAAAGCACCTCATTTTCTTTTGATCGTTATTCGTGAATTGCGGTCGTAGTCTGTAGAAATCTGTTTTCAGGTCTTAAAAATAATAGCGGCTACGGATTTTTAAAAATATCAGGCAGCACTGGATAAAAGGCCCTTCCAAAATACATAGTAAAACAGGTTCCGTCTTCCACATCAACGCCGTTAAAGAACCCGCGAATTTTTTTAAGATAGGCGCGTATCAATAACTTTATATTGTACCGTGTTGGCTGAATTCAGCTTTAGGCGTTCAGCTAGCAGTAATACTCCGCTTCCAATCTTATGGAGAGATATACGCGCACTCACTCTTTCTCTCTCCAATCATACCTCCGATGATACCTCCTACGTTTTATTTGTATCGTACGTACCATAAAAGCATGCCGAAAGATCCGATAAACCATCCGGTAAACATTCTTCATTTCTACAGTAACACGAATTCGCTGGATTCCGTGCTCCATTATCAAAGGCGTCTTTATCTATTTTATACAAAGTCGTCGGAATACCGTATCGATTCTCTTTTGGACCGGTTGGCACCTGCGAATTTAAAATTATTACTAATTTTTCGTTGATTTTTTTTTTCTCTTTTACCAACACTCACAAATGGAAGTGTACGGCAGGTTCCCTTGAAATACAGCAGAAAATTTTCATCGTCTTTAATCCTCGTTTTAATTTTGAAGCCCAGGGTTCCATTTTCTATCGCGTCGCACGGAGGGGACCACTGAGGAAGGTGGTCTAGACCGTTGTACGATTTTACCAGACCGGATGACTCCACATTCTTAGTTCCAGTGTGCAATGTTGCAGAGACACCTGTCTGATCATTTATCTGTGAAGCAAATTCGTAAAATAAATACAATAAATCTTAAAATGAGTAGGTAGTTGTTATGGAAAATGCTTCCCCAACACCCGATCGGTCCACACTGCATAATATTACTCGAAATCGACTGATCGTTCATTCACTTCTTCTCCCTTGCTAATATTATGTCAACCTGGCGCATACTTCTGCTCTTCATAATTTTATAAGCCCAAAATTTACATTTGATGGTGCAATGTAGAGCCAGGACCACGGTCACTCATGACTGTCTATCGTGCACGTAACCTTTTCCTTCTCTCTTATTAAATTCTTGTTCTAGTAGCGAATTTGAAATTATAACGAGTACACAGAATAGTTAGTTAATTAGCCATCATTAAGCTAATATTAATCAGCAAAATTATTTCAAATAATTTTCCCGCAATGATGTGACTCACCCTGAAATGAGCAGAGCTGAAGTTCAAATTTAGGAATTAATAAGCGTAGGACGTGATCGTAAGCGTCTTCACAATTTTTAAAAATTTAATGTAGGCCTACAAATTGATAAACGGTATATTATAAAAGCCACCATCTTCATTTTTTTAAAGGTCACCGGCAAATATGCTTACATAGTGGTGCTATTTTTATAGAAGTAAATCACATTTATTGGGCACAAATCGAGCTTGAAAATGCCTACACTCTCTCAAAGTCTCGCGAATCAGATACGTGAAATAAAAAACTGCCTCTCTTGTTACCTATTTTACTTAATATTTTTTATTCGTGAACAAAATTCTCCCTTTACAGCCCTTAGTACCAAGAATTTTTTTTCATTTTGGCGTTGCAGAGACTCGTTGGCGCATTTTGTAATTGTTCTGAGATTCTGTCCGAGAGATACCGAAAAAACGTTCTTAAAGTCAAATCAGTAATCTTGAGTTGAGCCTATTTCCATGAAAAATTACTTTTATAATGATAACATTACCGGTACTAGGTGTACGTTTACCGATGTGGTATGATTCAGGTGTACACGTGTTCAGAAGATTTAATATCTTTTTTCGCCATGAACTTGAGTCTAGAACAGCGAAATTCTCAACCTCGATTAAAAATTGACAAAAATATATTTGACACGTGAAGAGAAAAACCCAACCAGAAACCACCAACATATTTTCGTATAAACAAGCCTCCATGGAATTTTTGTTAAAGTACTCGAGTTTGAAGTCGTGAAGACAAATGTCAACTCAAAATATACTTTAAGAATGAAATCGTTGAAATAGACCCATATTACAGAAAAAAGATTCAAATGAGTTCTACTAGAGATTCACGATGTAAACTGTTTGCAGAAAAAGACTTGGAAAAATTACGAGTTTAAATCATAAGCAGCTATAAATAGAGAGGTAGTGCTTGAGTTCAAACCCGTATCGGAGAAATTTCGAACTCGAATTTCTCTGGAGAGAAGAGGACCAAATTTTGAACTCTGGAGAGGAAGAGAATGCTGTTATTGTTTTAGTTGTGGTGAAGAAGTTTCAACTCTGAGTCCTGTACAGGAAAAATCATTTGAAAAAGTTCAAGTTGTGAGCTCTGCAGACGAGAAAGACTTGAAAATATGTTTACGTAAGAACTCACGATCACTTTTATGGGAGCAGGAGGATTTGGAACAATTTCGACTTCTTAGCCAGACATTCAGACAGAGAGAACGGAAGGGAATTGGAAATAATTAAATCTCTGAACTTTCATCAACTTGAAGTATTCAAAACTGGGTCCTCATAGAGGAGAGACTCGGCAATATTACGAGTTCAAATCTTGACGTCAGTGGAAGATTTAAGAAAATGAGCTTGAATTTTTATGAAGAAAAAGGCAGTTAGCTCCAAGTTGTACACAGAAAAAGTATCGTGATTGTCCTTGTTGGTTTGATATATTCCTCAACGAACTTAGAAGAAGCTTGCGGAAACGAGCTGCGAGTTTTCCAGACAAGAAGGTACCAAGATATACTATGAACTCGAAGTCATCAGGGGAGAACAGCCTAAAATTAAATCAGGCTCTTCGAAAACGTCAT
This sequence comes from Aspidiotus destructor, assembly GCA_035079395.1. Taxonomy (NCBI): domain Eukaryota; kingdom Metazoa; phylum Arthropoda; class Insecta; order Hemiptera; family Diaspididae; genus Aspidiotus; species Aspidiotus destructor. The sequence continues at coordinate 9,655,204 of JAVHKZ010000002.1, read as the reverse complement.
ATTTTTATGACGTCACATCCATTTATTTGTAATTTTTCGTAAATCTTCCTCTGCAGGGATTTTAGAATGAAATCTTTGGTCAAAAATAGAACAAAAAATCACGATACAAAATACAAAAGCCGTAAATTTGTAATCATGAAAGAAGAATGTTTCTTCTACAGGAATTTCAACTAAACATCTTTCCTTTATGACGTCATAAACTTCCTCAGCTTCTCATATCCGAGTACCGTCTCTCATAATGGTTCAGCCACCTCCCCCTCTTTCCCCACTTCACAATCAAAACTCTCCGGAGGCTTTCGATGATGTCACATCCTGGTGATTTCGAATTTTACTCGAGCTCGTAAATTTTTTCTTACGTCACGGCTTGATATTCGTTGGTCCTCTCTTTATGGAATTTCCAAGTCCCGTGATTAGGTTAAGCTCATTGATAGAGTCACGCTTTCATGGTATCACAATCATCGTACAATTAGTAATTTTTCTTAGACACCCCTCTACAGGAATTTCATTTAAAGACCATTTCTCTGATGCCGAGAAAACCTTACTCAACTTCACATATCTACGTCACTTTTTCTCTCGAATTTCTTGAAAAGAAGGTTTCAGAAAAATTCGCAAAGAAAGGATACGACGCCATCAAAGTATGATGTCACTCTTGATTAAATTTAGGGACTTGAGAAATAGTACTCATATACTCAGATATGTGGAGTTGAGGAAGATTTTCTCGTCCTCAGGGAAAGGTATTTAACTGATATTCCTGCAGAGGAGAGTGTAAGAATAATTACAAATTAGACGAAAGACGATGTGATGCCATGAAAACACGACTCTATCTATGAGCTCAACCTAAATATATGAGACTTGAAAAAATTGCAATTTGAAGGAGGACGCGGCATGAAAATAGTGACGTCATCCGAGGATAATTTTTGGTTTAAATCCTCGTAAAAGGAGGACTGGAAAAAATCAGACCGTAACATTAGAGAACTCACAGCTCGAGTAGGATTTGATATCATCAGGTTGAGACGTCATCAGTTGTTACAGGAAAACTTTTAAGCCAGAGAAAGACCTGACATCAAATCTGCCCACAAATCTCATAAAGAGAGGCAGAGGCGTCAGGAAAATTTACAAACTGCGTTTTTGCGATACGGCAGATTTAGCGCAAACTCCCATTTAAGTGGTGACATAATTTTGCCTCACTCGGTGTACTAAGTTTATACTAGCTTTACACTAGCTTCATTCTAGGATTTTACTAGCCTCGAACTAGACTTATTATGGATAAAGACCCCCCTTCCCCCTCGTACTCTAGAGTACTGTATAAGAAAAGCTAATCAGTTTCTGTTCAACTAGACCAATAGACCATATCCTCAAAAAGCTATTAACTTAAAATATTCTAGAGTGGATTTATACTAGACTATGCCCACAAAAAGCTATTAGCTTAAGATAGTTAAGCTGGATTTATACTACAGCAAGGAGGAGGAGGTGAACGAGCGGAGGGAGTGAGCTACTCAAAAGCTGTCCTTATACTAGAGCAAGGATTGAGCTACTCAGAAGCTACGAGGTTGAAACACCCGAAAGCTATTAGTTTGAAATATTCTAAAGTGGACTTATACTTGACTACGCCCACAAAAAGCAATTAGCTTGAAGAAGCGACGTGTGACACGTTATGACATCATCAATGACCTTGACCTTCTTCAGGGACTTTGAAAGATTTCAACTTCCAGCCTTCATTGTACACAGAATACTGGCCTCGCCAGCTCATTTGCTGAGAGGGCATTTTCGCGCCAACGGGATCGCTAGCGCGTTCAACTTATTACGTCATCATTTTCAAGACTCGGAAACTAGGCTATATTATGATAGGAGGAGGACCAGGGAGGTTGTTCTAAGCTGGACTTATACTAGAGCAAGGAGAGGGCGATGACGTTGAGCGAGTGAGCTACCCAAAAGCTATTAGCTTGAAATATCCTAAAATAGACTTATGCTAGACTTTTGAGAAAGAGAAAGACATGAAACGTGATCTTTATTCATTTGGCTCCGCCGAAACATTTTTCTCCACCTATTGCTCAGGAGGACACCTCCCTTCTCCCAAAAGCGTTCTTAGCCCATACAGTTCTTTGAAGGTTTTGTTAAGTCTCTCGCATTCTTATCGTCATCTTTTTTTCGGCATTCTCTTCAGCTGGGGTTGACAAGCTTTTTGTGTATCAGTGACATGATTATTCACCTATCAGGAACTCCAAATGCACTCTAATGGAAGCCTGCTTTCTAGAATCACGCCCTGTTATTGAGGTCACACATTTTTCTTTCAAGAGCTATTCGTTTTTCCCAACTCAACGCAGCCGTCGCTTGTAGCGGAATCCGATCGAGAATCGTGATAAATATTGTGTCAAATCGAGAAAAAGTACTTCGTTATTAAGGTTCATACCCTTGCATATTTGCCGCCAGTTTCGGGTTCTGCACTGCAAATTTATTTAATAGCGAGGTATCTTCGTATGCTATTAAGTCGACGGAAAAACGAATTTACGTCATAAGTACCGGCGAAAGCGAACATCAGACTGAATCGATTTCAAAAAAATATGGACACACGTAGATACATTTTACGAGTATTAACTCTAAATTCGTGCCGGTTCATCTTTCTAGAAGGAGGAAAAGAAACCGTTTTTATTTGTTCCTCGTAATTTTTCTTTGACGCTAGCTCTCAATAAACAAGTTCTTATAATTTGACGCGCGTGCATTATCACGAACGTATGAATGCTCCTCTCCTTCATCAAGTGACTAATTTGATCCTCCGAGAGCATCATTGTTAGGCCGTAACCTCAAATACGAATAGGTAATACTTTTTTTTCCTCGACGAATGCGGTTAGTATACGAAAATTTTGCGCCGGGTAAATGTAATAAAACGACTATTTTTAAGGTCACGAATTTTGATTATCGTCTTGTATAGTTTTAAAATTTTCATTCGTTACTCGATCTTCCTGTTCTTTTTACTCAATCCGTGTACCGCGGTTATTTCATCGCGAAATTGTCAAGAGAATATTCGTACCTACTTTTTTTTGTCTTTCTTCTAAAATGCCAAGGTAATACGGATGGGTAACAACTCGATCGGAAAGAAAAAAAATTGTCTCTTCGGAAATATTGAACTTGAATAATATTTCAGACGATTAGAAATATTCGTAGGTACCGATAAATATTTCACGTCGGCGATATTATATAGGCCATAATATAAAACCCGACACGTAATTCGTCCATTTGTCAATTTTCGCCTCGAAGGGACGTACGATACGCTTATCTCAATTTGTAAATTTTCTTTTCAACGTCATTTCCAAACGGTTAGGCATCTTATTACCGCGTATACACTGTAATTCACAGCCTAAAACCAAAATTAATGACCAATGAGGGGCAAAAAATTCTAGATATTAGTGATGTGTCGTAATTTAATCTTAACCTGATTTATTACGAGTAGGAGTGATTAAAATGCATCAAGCTGCGTTCGCAACTAGCCGTTGGCTATGGAAGAGAGAGAGAGAGAGATATTGAAATTAAAATATTCGCGTTTATCGTTAATTTAATCAAATTCTTTGCTTACTCTCGTTTTTTTTTCTATTGGTCAACCTTCGACGTCGAATATTCATAATTCAGGAAATCCTATGTTCGATTTGCCTCTATACACTCGAGTTTTTTGGCGGAGAGAAGAATGTTAAAGAAAATGTGAGTGGTCCCACTAACTCAGAAAATTGATGTATAAAAAAATGATTTTAAATATTACACAATCTGATTTCCCATTTGAATAATATCGTTCACAGGAAATGCATGAATTAATCGTAGTAAAAGGTTAAGGAGATAAAAGTGGGTCATATTTTTTGCAAAAATTAGAATAAGAACGTGATGTACGCAAGTATTATTCAAGCTGCGGGGCTTTAAATTATTTTTCAAATAACGACGAGTACATTTTGAGGTACGGGGCTTCTGGGATACGAAAAAGCAGAGCTATCAGAATTACTGGTCACCGCGAAATTTATCTGGAGTCAGTACTACTTATGTAGGGGCTTAAGTAAAAGAGTCTCCTCGTATTTACGAGACATTGCATTGGAAGACAGGAAAATTACAGTCACGTAACGGATAACTTTATATTTTACAACACAACATGTTTCGCGACGTCTAAGCGACGCATCATCAGGTGTACTGAAATAAATACGTACGATGGTACAAAAATTCATGCGACAAAGGAGAACGAGAAGAAAAATGTAGGAAGAAAGAAGGAGAAAGATCAAGTAGAAGTGAAGTCATCGTCTTCGAAACGGATTGATGAGGCTGCGAGTATCGTTCAGAAGGAAGTCGCCTGAACGTGAAAGCTCGGCGATAATTTCAACCTCTTCTAGCCGGCCTTTAGTCGCTTTATGGATAAGCTTGAAGGTGAAATGATTGAAACTATGATTTTGCTCAATGCAGTGCCTCGCTATGGCGGATTTTTCCGGATGATGGTTACGGAATGCGGAGCCATGTTCATCGCAACGATCCTTAAGGGAACGGCCCGTCTGGCCAATATAAACGGCAGAACAGTTAGGGACTGTGCAGGAGGCACGATAAACTCCGCAGCACTGTTCAGGGAGGAGCTTATCTTTCAGAGAAGATAAGTGGCCCATGGTTAAAAGAGAATAGAAGGCACAACGATAACCATAGGGTTCAAGAATGCGGGCCATTTTATAAGAGTGGTGGCCGAGAAAGGGCAAACGAACCCAGCGCTCACGAATAGGAGAGAGTACGCGCTGAGGAGCGAGGTTGGACTGCATAGCGCGTTGGAGAGATTTCCTCGAGATAACCTTATCAACGTCAAAAGAGATATTATTTAAGCGCGCGAGTTCGGAGATGTGTGCCTTCTCTATGTTGAAATTGCGGGTGGAGAGGTTCTCGTTAAAGCTGATAAAGGTGAGGCACTGATCGCCCTCCCCTCCTCTGAATACGACACCAAGATGGTCAATTTTCTTCATGCTTCCGGCGCTACCCCTTCTACTTTGAATTACAAGTCTCGTATTCGTAAGGTTCGGAGCGCTGTTCTAGGGTCCAAGTTTGTGTTTCAGAGTAGCCCCCAACGGGAAGCTGCTTTGGTCATGAACCCTTTACCTCCCCGTTTATACGGGCAACTTAAGACCCAATAACCGAACCTTCCCATCCGTCCTGTCGTAGCCTTTTACACGGATGCTACTTACAAATTAGCTCGCTACCTTGGTAAATGGTTTCGTTGTCTTTCAAACTTTTCTCCTCAATACACCATCACTACCTCTTCAGATCTCACCTCAAAACTAAAAGACTGTTCTTTTCCTCCTGATTCTTCACTCATTTCCTTTGATGTGTCCAACATGTACACCAATATTCCTGTTGCTCAGAGTATTGATTACATGTCGGACCTTCTCACCTGTAATCACGTTCACCCTAATACTATCTCCGAGTTCCGCACCTTGATTTCTTTATGCTTTGAGAATAACATCTGCCTCTACAGGGATATTCTCTACGAATTCCCTGACGGCCTTCCAATGGGTGCGCCTCTCTCTTCTCTCGTTGCCGACGTGTTTATGGATAAGCTTGAATCCAATCTCCTCACCAGCACCATCCTTCCTCAACCTCACATTCTACGCTGGTTTCGCTACGTTGACGACATTCTTTGCGTTTGGAATGGTTCCTCGTCCGATCTCGAAGCCCTTTTATGTCACCTTAACTCTATTCATCCTCACATCCATTTCACCCTCGAAATAGGCGGTCTCTCTATCAATTATCTCGACCTCACCATTTCCCTTCACCTCGAAAACGACCGCTTCTCTCCTCAGTTTGCTATCTATCGTAAGCCTTCTAACACTGGCATTCTTATCAACGGTTCCTCTTTTCATCATTATTCTCACAAATACTCCGCATTACTCGCTTTCGTCCACCGCCTTCTGGCAATTCCTCTCTCCACCCGCAATTTCAACATAGAGAAGGCACACATCTCCGAACTCGCGCGCTTAAATAATATCTCTTTTGACGTTGATAAGGTTATCTCGAGGAAATCTCTCCAACGCGCTATGCAGTCCAACCTCGCTCCTCAGCGCGTACTCTCTCCTATTCGTGAGCGCTGGGTTCGTTTGCCCTTTCTCGGCCACCACTCTTATAAAATGGCCCGCATTCTTGAACCCTATGGTTATCGTTGTGCCTTCTATTCTCTTTTAACCATGGGCCACTTATCTTCTCTGAAAGATAAGCTCCTCCCTGAACAGTGCTGCGGAGTTTATCGTGCCTCCTGCACAGTCCCTAACTGTTCTGCCGTTTATATTGGCCAGACGGGCCGTTCCCTTAAGGATCGTTGCGATGAACATGGCTCCGCATTCCGTAACCATCATCCGGAAAAATCCGCCATAGCGAGGCACTGCATTGAGCAAAATCATAGTTTCAATAAGACCGGCTCCTTAATAGGTTAGAAGAAGTTGAAATTATTGCCGAGCTTTCACGTTCAGGCGACTTCCTTCTGAACGATACTCGCAGCCTCATCAATCCGTTTATCTCTCACATGCATAATCTTGTTCCGTCCGAAGACGATGACTTCACTTCTACTTGATCTTTCTCCTTCTTTCTTCCTACATTTTTCTTCTCGTTCTCTTTTGTCGCATGAATTTTTGTACCATCGTATGTATTTATTTCAGTACACCTGATGATGCGTCGCTTAGACGTCGCGAAACATGTTGTGTTGTAAAATATAAAGTTATCCGTTACGTGACTGTAATTTTCCTGTCTTCCTTTGTAGGGGCTTTACAAAAATATGAGCGATCTACTCCTCTACAAGCGCACGTATTCAAGCAAGCTTTCACCTGCTTGGACGATCTGGCGGACAGAGTTGAAATAAAAGTTACGACCGACAATCCGCTTCAAATTGACGAGGGCTGGTTTGCAGGAAATCAAAAATATAGATAGGTCGTTTCCTGGAAAATGACATGCCGGCTCCTGATGTCGAGCCCTACTCCAATTTGTTATTTTTGAAAGTAAATTAGGTCAAGCTCATTGATAACATTATGTTTTAATGACGTCACATCCTGACGTTTGCAATTTTTGTAGATCCTCTTCGTAGGAATTTTAGCTAGAAATATTTCCGAAGAAACTTCCTTCAGCTTCCCATTTATGAGTACCGTCTCTCGAAACATGATAGCCGTCTCCCCTTCTTCCCACCACGCCACAATCAAAGATGACGTCATATCGTGGTAATATCAAGTTCTACTTAGGCTTGTAAATTTTCATGACGTCACGCTCAGATCCTGCTCAAACTGTCGGTTTTTAGCGAGGAATCCGCTATCTCTTTCGTTCAGGAAGCATTCATAGAAAACGAGCGCGAGCGTGTTCAACTTGTGACGTCATCATTTCCGGCCTTGGAAAAACTTCAGTCCCCAAATTTCTTATGATAGGAGGAGAACTTGAAATATTCTCAGCTTTTGAGATATATATGACAGGGAGAAGACTTGTAATTTTTCCAAGTCTCTGAATTAAGTTGAACTCCTTTTATTTGTAATTTTTCGTGAATCCTCTTCTGTAGAAATTTTAGAAAGAAAAAAAGGGGGACAAAAAAAAGACGCAAATTTTTGATCATGTCACAGAACTGTTTTTGATCGACGGTCATTCTTCTACAGGAATTTTGGCTAAACATCTTTCCCTAATAATTTTCTAACCTTCCTCAGCTTCTTTTATCCGAATACCGTTTTTCATAATGGATCAGCCATCTCCCCCTCTTCCCCCCACAATCAAAATTATCCAAAAGCCTTCGATGACGTCACATTTTCTTGCCGCCACTGCCTCTCTTTATGGAATTTCTGGGCAGATATCATCCTTAAATCAAGTGGCTTCTTGATGTCGAGCCCTTCTACGAATTGTAATTTTTTGTACCTAAATACAACTGATGACGTCACACCCTTATGATATCAAATCCTACTCGAGCAGCAAGTTTTTTAATGTTACGGCCTAATTATTTCCAGTCCCTCTTTTACAGGTATTCAAACCAGAAATTATCCTCGGATAACGTATTTTTTTTTCATACCGCATCCTCCTGCAAATTCTATAGCCAGTGCAGTGCGTAAGTCCACAATCAAACTCCTCGATAATATTAAAGCATCCACCCTACGCGCATGGCTCTCAGGACTTTTCGAACTCCCCTCCCCCTCCAAGCCTTTGTGTAGAAACAGTAAAATCACCACTACATTTTCGCACTCCCATATCGACTAGAACTTCTTCGCTTCGTCTTTTCAAATTCCTGACCCTCCAAATTGTACATAGATCCTTTCTCCCAGGTACCGTTTTTCATAATGGATCAGCCATCTCCCCCTCTCCCCCCCCCCACAATCAAAATTATCCAGAGGCCTTCGATGACGTCACATTTTCTTGACGACACTGCCTCTCTTTATGGCATTTCTGGGCAGATATCATCCTTGAATCCAGTGGCTTCTTGATTTCGAGCCCTTCTTCGAATTGTAATTTTTTGTAAATACAACTGATGACGTCACTCCCTTATGACATCAAATCCTACTCGAGCAAGTTTCTTAACGTTACGGCCTGATTTTTTCTAGTTCTTCTTTTACAGGGATTCAAACCAAAAATTATCCTCGGATGACGTATTTTTGTTTCATGCCGCGTCCTCCTTCAAATTCTATAGCCAGTACAGTAAGTCCACAATCAAACTTTTCGATACTATTCAAGCATCCACCCTACGCTCAGGGCTTTTCGAACTCCCCCTCCCCTCTAAGCCTTTGGGCAGGAACAGCAGAACCACCACTACATTTTCGCTTTCTCATATCGACTAGAACTTCCTCGCTTCGTCTTCTCAAATTCCTGATTCTCCAAATTATGCATAGATCCTTTCTCCTATAGTAACTTCCTCCTCCTTAAACTCCCGCCTCTTCTTCCTATCAAACCATCGACGTCTCCGTGTTCATTATCCCTCCCATCGACCAGATTTGAGCTCGCAAATACCTCGAAATTGGACAATCATTCCTATCGAAGACTAATCTCAGAAATTATCGCAGAATACCCGAATCATGAAATCTGCTACACTGATGGCTCTAAATCTCAATCTAAAACAGCTTACGCGTTCTCTATTCACGACTCCGTTACTCAGATTCAGTATTTACTGCTGAACTTAGTGTTATAAGCTCCTGCCTTTCGAAACTAAAGCAACGTCCCCCACAACACAATTACATCTTACTAACTGATTCTTTTTCTTACCCTATAACTGAACGCATCCACGTTATTCTTGAAACTCTTGCTTCAATCAAATCAACAATGACTTTCATCTGGATCCCTGGCCACATCGGTCTCCCTGGGCATGACGAGGTTGACCGTGCAGCCAAGGAAGCCACCTTTCTACCAAGTATCACAGATCCATCTTCTTCCCCATCATAGGATCTAAAAAACCATTACCGTTCCCTAATTTTGAATTGGACTCTTCTACCGCACAACAAGCTCCGATCAATAAAAATCTGATCCCCCTCTTGATCCTCCTCGAACAGAAATTCCCGTCATGAAGAAATCATTTTCTGCCGCCTCAGAATTGGCCACACTCGGCTAACTCATTCTCACCTTCTTCTAAATCTCTTTCCTCCATCTTGCAACTACTGTCACACGGATAACCTAACCGTACAACACCTATTCTCATGTCTAGTCCGACGAAAGGAGTCAGAGCAAAGACATGACGGTTCAACTTGTGTAATGGCATCCTCTCACCCTCCCTCCTCTTCCAGGATTATCGAAAAAGCTTTCTTTTCTATTCTAGAGCAGTAAGAAAATTGAATCAATTTCTACGAAAAATAAAATCGAGGAAATACTAAAATTAATGTAATAAATCTGAATGCAACGAACCAAATTTATGAATCCAACTTTCTCTAGCGGTAACCAACTCGGAAAAAATGTGTGACCCAGGGAGACTAGCGGATTTTCTTGTCCGAATCCGTATTCGCGCCATGTCATCTGCTGTAAAGGTTGGCTGTTCGTTTGATAGATCAGCGTATTCGTTGGTATTTCCAATAGTGGATGATCGGTAACAACCTTATTGGCTAAGGACTGCAATGAGAAACAGATGTTTGCGTATTATTAGTTTCCCTCAGCGTCGCGACATTTCTGTTGACGTTAATAATATTTATCAAAACATTCAATCGTATGTTGACATTTTATGGAATGTTTGTGTTACTTGAATAATGCAGGTAATTCCGGGGTCGTCGGTCTGGCACGTAGATCGTCTAATAATGCAGGAATATTTATGATGCGGATAAATAATGACGGGACGACAAACAATAATTTAAACTCCTACAAAAGACCATAATAGAAACCAAGCCATTTTTGTAACGTTCTTGTAAACCACGAAATATTTCAGCTTGAATCGATGTAGAGGAAAGCCTTGACCAGTGTTCGAGATCTGATTTTGAATCAAAAGAAAGAACTTGACTTCGGAAGACAAGAGGGTATCTACAACCTTCTCGTACGAATTTCGAGAGCCAATCCTAATTAAGGAAAAGTCTCTGTAAGAGAAGATCTTGAAGTCTCAAGCTATCTGCAGATTCAAACAAGACCAGCGATGTTCGAGCCCAATAGCTGAACCAAGCATCCTCTCTCTCGAGTTTCTCGTCAAGGTTTTTCAAATTCCTTCTTTTTTGACAAGCAATTTGATATTCGAGAGTTTTTTCTTCTACATTCCAATCGATAAATAGGATGAGAGTAGATTCCTCAAATTTGATGTTGTAAAAATAGGTAAACAAAAATTCGAAGTGAGATACGGACTTCCCTGATCTTCCCAATTCATGCGTCTATCACTCGTTTCCTTCAATTTTAATTCGACTCTATTCATTTACGAACTAATAATTGTTTTTCCCAAACGGAATCGGAAAAATTGGTTCGCAATGAATGAAGAATTTTGATATCAGAATCTTCATTCAGTTTTAATAGATATCACGATCTCTTGTTGTAATTTATATGCTTGTGCTATCATAAGTAAATCATTCTCTCAAATCGTCATTTTATCTTTAAAAAATGATAAGAGTTGAGAAATAAGTAAATTCCTCACTTACAAACTAAATTAATTTTGTTGCACGGTTTAGATGGGTAGCCTAATATTGCACAGCCTTGAACAGGTAGGCTTATACTAGGTATATGAAAAATAATTTTTGCGGTAGAATTTACAGAATTTCCAGAAAAAGGTACGATGAAACGAAAGAAAAACTTTTTTCGAAACAGTTATCCACGTTTAGGGAGAAAAACACCGGGGTCATAAAGTTTTATGCTAGGTTTAACCCTTTTTTTTTCTCTCCTAGTTTAATATTGACTCATTTCAGAGCCATAAAATTTTGAAACATTAAACAATTACATTATAAGTAAGACATTTCATCGATTTCAAGAAGAAATTTAGAATTACTTTCATGGTATACCGCGAGAACAAAGATAGAATTACACACGGAAATCGTAGAAGTCATCAAGCAACGTCACGTTATTTGTTGACGTAAATATTTGCGAGTAAATAACTTGTTATTCATTTGAATAAATTTTCAATCTGAATCATTGTATTCGCAAGGTAGAATAGAGAAATAATCAAATAATTTCTGAGAACACGCCTAAAATTTTACGTACTCTCTTATGACCGTTAAAGACTAATTACCAATGATAGAGCTCTCCAATTCGAGTTATAATTCACACCTCGTTAAATGCAAGTTCCATTTTAATTTCAAGTGGGTGCGCACATCGAGATAATAGTCGATTGATCAGATCTAATGGTTTTTTATCAAGATGGAAATAAAAATAATCGTTTGAAAGCACACTTCTCGTAAGTTGCCAAAATTGTAAAATAATTACATCTTTACGTAGAACATCGAAATACCTTTGTTTACCTCGTTACCTTCGCCAAACTCCCTCCTTTAAATAACTATTCGAAATCGTAATATTGCGGCTAACAAAAGAAATAAAGATATTATTTTCCTATATTAACGATTTGTGACGTCCAAAAATAGAGGAGTAGGTATGAACAAATATTGCGCAACCTTTAAAAATGGGTTCTATAAGAACAAGGTAGCTATGGACAGCGGTTCGTCTGACGAACATAGTTCCTCTCGAATCCACAAATCACCGGCCGTGTGCAATCATTTCGATCCTGGAAAAGATTAGCAGATGAAGGTGACGGGATCTGGCGCATTCCCTCTCGGTTTTAGAGCGTCCGACCTCTGGTACTTATGGATCATCTTACGCCAGGCGGCTTCATCTTCCGTCAACTGCTCCCATCGGCTCGTAATTCCTGCCCGCTGAAGCAAAATGTGGAGCTGGTCTCTGTACCTTTTCTTCTGAATGGACCACGGGGCCACAGTCATCTGCATACTGTAGCCGGCCAATTCCAGTAGAGAAATTTCGTAATCCATGATGTCCCCTTTTTTCTTGTAGATCTTCACCAATTCGGCTACTTCAAAGTTTTCCGCGGGGTTCTTTCCATGTCCCCTATGGTGAGACATAGGCTGAAGAGCTTTCTTTTTAGCTGCGTGCCACCATTCTTAAGCATCTCCGATGGCGCACCGTCCTTTCCGGGGACCTTGTTTGGCCTTTCAAATTCTTCCCAGGTTGGCTCGTTGCTCAAATCCTCCTGCTCTGGGTATTGTGGAAGGAGGTCGACCGGACGAGTGTCGGCGGGTTTGCCCTGGTTCAAAAGGTCCTCAAAGAGCTCACGCCAACGCTCATTCACCTCCACTCTCCACTTTAGCACCCGTCCATCATGACTCTTAACCGGACAGTCTGTCTTTCTTTCAGGGCCGTAGAGCTCCATCACAGTCTGATAAAAGTTTCTCATGTCGTGGCCGTGGGCGAATTTCTGGATTTCGGCAGCTTCCTCTTGGAACCATGCGTTTTTTTTTTTTAAATAGTAAAACCCAGGGAAAGTTTGTGAGAAGGATCCTAGGAGATGATCACTATAGGGAGCCTCAAGAAGAGAAGCGGAAGGATCGAAAAAAGCGAGAATTTTTTAAAATCTGGAAAAAGAAATTAATTGCCCCAGATCTGGCTCATGGTTTGAAAAACACACAACCAACTCAAGGTCATGAGAACAATAAAAAAAGTTCGACATTATCGGAGGAAAATTGTGGTCCTTATCGCCATACGGGAAGAAGTTATGAAGGGGAGGAGTACGGCTCAATATAAAATTGGGGAAGCAACAGTATTATTATGAGTGAAAGCAAGGAAACAGAGTGAAATATCTCATCAGTAGTTATCGACCACTGACTCTAATGTCTCGCGTTGATGAACTCAACGAAGTAGCTATAGTCCAGAAGATGAAGGCATGCTGTCTGAATTAAATGCCAAAACTGCAGTTCGGCTTCATGGAAAGGTGCAGTACAGACGATTACGTCCAACATGTCAGGAATTTTAAGAAGATAACAAAAGACGATATGACAAGGTCGGCATTTGACTGTGTCAGACTTATCTCTATTTATGATCAATGTTTTGAAAGAAATCCAATGTAGTGTTTCACGTATCTCAAAAATATTGTGATTTAGTCAGAGTGTAGTTTAAGAGGGAGTGGCTCTCCTCAAAGAAGTATCCCAGAACCCTTTTGGAATACTGCAAGTAAGAAGGTGCCAAGTACACAAAAACATACGCAATCTATACCGATCATTGCCTATAAGGTGGAAATTATAATATTAAGATAGTCCAGAATAAGTGGCTCAGAACATATCAACAAATAAGTTGCAGTATGGGAACTTGAAACCAAAAAGAGGCAACGGACAAAGAAAATATATCTCATCTCTCATTGACCATATGAAGAAAATACGCTCAATTCCCATTTGACGCAGGCATTGACAGGCTTCGAATTCTCTCGCGACTATCTCCTCAAACTCGAAAGAAGAGGGTGCGGATGCAAGGGCAAAGCACAAACTGTAGAGCATGTCATGGTGGTAGACTTCATATTTAGTACTGGGAGACTAAGAAACACCATAGATGTCATTCAAGACCCACGCACTACATGGAGAGACTTGTGAAAGAACTATGGAAGAGGGGGTTGGTATCGTTTAGGCGCGGACAATTAGGCGCGAAGAACTGGAAAATCAAATAGACGCAAGAACAATTGGGTGCTTAGGCACGAATTGATTTTTTTTTATTAAAATGAAACAATTTTTAAATATTGATTGAGCTATTTTATCATTACCAGTATTAGCAAGGGGAATCACAATAACACTCTAACTGATATTAATTTTAAAACAATATTTTTCAACCCTAGAGGTAATGGAAACCCTATTATATTCCAACATTTATTCTGATCTTAATACAGGATGAATAAATTATAAACAATAATTTAATTCACTAAAATAATAAGTATTATTTATTAATAACATTTTTAAGGAAATTAATTCAAAATTAATTTTAAAAATTAATACTTTAAATCTAAGTTACTTGAAAAAAAATTTTTTAATTAATTGATAGATTATTAATATTTTTATCAATAATAAAATTAATTTATTTATTTATTCCAAGTTGGATAATAATAAAAAATTAAATTAATTATTTTATTTTTGATATTATTGTTCAATTAATAAAAATTTAATATTAATATTTATATTTTTGAGGATCATTTATTTTTATATTTTTGTTTAGATATAGTTTTGAAAATTTTATTAATTTAAAAAAAAAATTTTTTGAATAAATTATTATAATTTTAATTTAATTAAAAATTATTAAATTTAGTTTAAAAATACTTATAGTTGGATAAATAATTTTTTTTTATTAAATCAATATTTATTTAAATCAAATCAAATCAAATCAATCTTTATTTCATATTTTTTGAAAGCAAAACAAACAATAGGATCTTAAAAATGCAATGACCCACCGCATGCTCAATGTACTGGAACATGTTGAGCGAGAGCGGTGAGGATGAAAAAAAAAAAAAAACAAAAACAAAAACAAAAACAAAAACAAAAAAAAATAAATAAATAAAATACCAAAAAATGAGGAAGAAATAGAATAAAATAAAAACCTCTTTAAGTAAAATAAATAAAAAGAAAAAAAAGAAAAAAACGTATTTAATAACGAAATGAAGTGAAACAAACAAACAAACAAAAAAAAAAAAAAAAAAAAAAAAAGGAAAAAGAAACAACAAAGAAAAACTAAAGCAGAGAAAAAAGGAAAGTAGATAAGTAAAAATAAATAAATAAATAAAATAATATCTAGGCCCCCGGGTACTAAAGCAGAGGCCACAACACAGGCTGCTCCCTAGCTATTCCCAAATCGAGGCCTTTTCAACCAACTTACAAAAACAAAAACAAAAACAAAAACAAAGAAAAAAAAATAAATAAAATACCAAAAAATGAGGAAGAAATAGAATAAAATAAAAACCTCTTTAAGTAAAATAAATAAAAAGAAGAAAAAAAAAAAAAACGTATTTAATAACGAAATGAAGTAAAACAAACAAACAAACAAAACAAAAAAAAAAAAAAAAAAAAAAAAGGAAAAAGAAACAACAAAGAAAAACTAAAGCAGAGAAAAAAGGAAAGTAGATAAGTAAAAATAAATAAATAAATAAAATAATATCTAGGCCCCCGGGTACTAAAGCAGAGGCCACAACACAGGCTGCTCCCTAGCTATTCCCAAATCGAGGCCTTTTCAACCAACTTGGTTGAAGAAAAGAAAAATATATAAATAAATAAATAAATAAAAAAGAAAAAAAAAAAAAAAAAAAAAAAAAATGAAAAATAAAATAAAATAAAGGGAATATTTTTATTATTATATCTGCTTATCAGCTTAGATCCCATTAACCCCTCACCCTTTTCAAATTAGGGCTATTGTTTTCCAAATTGAGTAAATATTTTTTAATTTCCTTGGGGAAAGATGAATGGCCAAAATAAGTTCGCAAGTCTACGGGTAATCTAGAGCAATGGGTTGGTGTTTGATAAGAGGGTTGAATGCGAGCTTTTTTACTTATCCACGGGGGTTTTTTGTAGGATGTTGAACGTAAACTTCTTCTTGACTCCGTGGAGAGGATAATTACGCCTCGATGCACAAGAGATACCAGGGCTTTTAATTGATCGAAATAATATCATTTATTAATGAAATTTTCAAGGAAATTAATTCATAATTAGTTTTAAAAATTAATACTTTAAATTTAAGTTACTTGAAAAACAAAAAAAATTCAATTAGTCTAATTTGATAGATTATTAATATTTTTATTCATTATAAAATTAATTGATCAATCTAATTTAAGTTTGATAATAATAAAAAATTGATTCAATTATTTTATTTTCATATTATTGTTTAATTAATAAAAATTTAATATTAATATTTATATTTTTGAGGATCATTTATTTTTATATTTTTGTTTAGATATAGTTTTGAAAATTTTATTAATTTAAAAAAAACATTTTTTGAATAAATTATTATAATTTTAATTTAATTAAAAATTATTAAATTTAGTGTAAAAATACTTATAGTTGGATACATAAATTTTCTTTATTAAATTAATATTTATTTAAATGATTTTATAAATAAATTTTGACATGTTTCATGTCTTTTCTCTATCCCCTAATTCTTGAAAATTGTCCGGGCGTCCGGTCGTGACCTTGGGACTTGGAAGAATTTTGGTAAAAAAAAAAAAGAAATAATAAGAAAAATAAATAAAAATGAATAAAATAACCCCCTAATTCTTGAAAATTTTTAATTTTATTTTTGTTCCATTTTATTTTATTTTATTTTATTTTATTACATTTTATTTTCATTTCATTTTATTTTTCATATTTTTTTAAAATTTTTTTTTTTCATTTTTTTTCATTTTTTATTTTATTTTATTTTATTTTTTTATTATTTCATTTTTTGACCGAAATTCTTCCAAGTCCCAAGGTCACGACCGGACGCCCGGACAATTTTCAAGTATTAGGGGGTAGAGAAAAGACATGAAACATGTCAAAATCAAATTAAATTGTTGAAATACGTATCATACTAAAGTAGACTAGTACTGAACCAAGAAGTGAGGCTTAGTCATCTCATCAGCCTGAAATATACTAAAGTAAACTTGCACTGGACCAAGAAGCGGGACGAACGAGTGGAGCGAGAGAGGCCCAGTAATCTCATCAGCCTGAAATATTCCGAAGTAGACTTATACTAGAAGAAGAAGCTGGAAATTTCGGAAATTTTTGAACTATGAAGAGCTTATGACGACTGGCGAAAAGACATAAAACAGGATCTTTATATTTTTGGCAACGCCAAGAAATCCTTCCTTTTTTATTTTATTGCAGAGGGAAGAGGGTAGGCGAACCAAGTTACAAAAAAAACGTCACGGGGTCCAAATGAATGCGGCGTCTGAATGATTGTTGCGCCTATATGACCGTGGCCCCGAAGAGGAGACGCCAAGGCTTAGCAAAAAAAAAGGAATGGTGAGAAGAGCTAGGAATGCAAGTTGAATATATCGATGGCTCGCCGCATACTTGACCTAATAATTTACATTTGAGCGATCCGAGGAAATGAGTCTTTTTCACCAATGTATACTTTTTTCTCTCGACCACCTAAGAGTCAGTATAAGGTAAAGTGTGCAGCAAGTCATTGATACGACCACTCTTAATTGAGAAGTTAATGATGTAAAGGCAGCTAGAAGGGATCAATCACAAACGCTCCATGTGGTAGAGGACTCTCCTTCCCAGCCTTACTTTAATATTACCATTATTGCAAATGTTGCAATGTAATGTGCAATAACTAAGTTGTGAACACCCCAGTCAGTCCTGGTCGACATTCGGTGCTGGGCTATGATGAAGGCATTTTCAGGCTTGGATTGTAGGGTCGGGAATCAGGAACTTCCCGGTGGGCCGAAGAAGAAAAAAAAAGTAGGAAGCTAATGCTATTCTGATAGTGTTTGTGATCTTAAAAATGTTATCGTCGAGGGCCAGCTGGTACAAATATTTCTCAATCGAACCCTGAGCATATTTCACTCGCAGAATAAAGTGGTACCACCGGGTAAGTTCTGCCACTAACAAGCTTCTTAAGGAAGTAAAATGATCATATTATTTCAAGTCCATAACCTAATAGTAAATGTTATCACTATCAAAGACTCAGGCTCAAGCTAGTTCACCCCCAAAATATAGTGTATAATTACAAACGTGTGCTCAAGCGAATCAAGTTCTCGTTTAGAAAGAACAGACGCCAAAAACCCTATACTAGCGGCTCTAAATCATCAGCAAATCATATCTCATTCTGAAGTTACCAGATAGATGAAGGAAATTTCTACGCATAACATGGAAATGAGTCACGGTAAGAAAATAGAATCACTTGGTGTTTGCAGATTCCCATAAAAAATAATTCGATTTGTCACCGATGCCAAATCCACTATAGGGGATCTATGACAGTGTTTTGCCACCTGGGGTTAGTCGATATGTTAATTTAACAACATAAATCATCTTGAATATTAAGATTTTTAATTAATTGTATACCAACACCTTTATATCCCTGTTCTTCAGAGTTTCGTTTTCGTTTCGATCTCGGGAAAAAAAATTGCCCTAATGTAGAAAGATAGCATAACAAACACAGGGAAATGAACTTTCCACCAACACTGATCTATGAATAGGCTTTTTGACAGATGATTCTTGGAACTGCAGTATTGAATTAGGATCTAGTCTACGTAAAATGCTGAATTTACTTACGAGCAGAGGAACATTTGGCACATACAAAGTAACATTTTCATCGAGTTCATTCAGCTCAGGGTCCCAAACTGCTTCGTACCTCGGTTTCGATGAGACCGTCCCGTTTTCATTAAAAACAACCTCTTTTTGTGTATTTATTTCTCTACAGAAAAGTACAAGATAAAAAAAAAAAAAAAACTTAATCAGCTCTTTGTAATCTCGAAAATTTGACGCATGTTATGGATCATGAAAAAACCCAAAATTTATTCATCATCAACGTATAGTCATTGCATGCAACATTACGCATAAAGTGAACTTTAAGCGCGTACACGTCGTTCGAGTAATTATGAAATTTTTGGCTGGAGTCCAACATGCAGTGTTTTTAGTACTTGGCGGAAGTGTAATGACTTTTTTTTTCTCTCACCTGTAAATGAACGGGCCAACCTCTTGTAGTTTCATTTTCTCTTTGCCCGACATGAACTCGATAGGATTGGTGATGTTAAAAGCGTAAGCTTTTAAGTATACATTGGCCTCACTGGAATTGAGCCACCATTTGTACATTTCACCGCCTTCGTGGAATGAGAAGATCTAGAATGCAATTTATGGCTTGATTACGGATCAGAAAATGATATTTAAGAAATAGCTAATTACGACAATGAGTGAGAAATAAGGTGACATAAAATATGATTTATGACAATAATAAAAATTTTTTTATGATTGAATAAACTTACATAATTTATCATGAATTCCTTGGGGCGATATTGAACGAGTAAACAGCCAAGAACGATACATAACGAACCGAAAATGAAGAAGAGACTCACTCCTGAAAAAATAAGAGAGAGAAGTAATGAAAATATTGGAAAATAAATTTTTACCAGAGCGAAAAGTTTGAGAAAATCTTACTTTGATCGACTATCATTTTCAAAGTTCTTTTGTGTATTTCCTCGAAGTAAGGATCAATCACACCTGGCAAACAAAATATAGTTAGTAGTTTAATTAATTGATTCATATGTCTTGATTTTCAGTTCTATTGTAAAATTGAGCTCATAATTATAACTAGATCTCCCTACACTTGGAAGATTTTCTAACATCCCCTCGATTATGACGGTCTCAAATTTGGGGCGAATTCATCAGAGTTGCTCGTGTTCACCTCATTTTAAACAATTCCTCCCCATTGGAAATCGCTAAGTACGTCATTGGTTTTCTCTTCTCCAAGATACGTATCCTTTTTTGCAGTCAAAGAAGTAAGAATGAAACTGTTCAACGAAATACCTGTCTCATATCCCATGTCATCATCCTCCTCAAGGTCATCAAGGTGAGTAGCAAAAGATAAAGTCTGATTCAGTTCAATTCGAACCCAAAAATTTGCTGGAAAATAGGTCTTGTCATCTTCTTTAGGGGTCTTCCTTTGCTTCTCTTTCCTTCATCACCACCACAAATACCGAAGATTCTAGTCGAATTTCTTCAGGGTTCAGCTGTGACGGTGAATATTCCAAGTTCAGGCTCATTCAGGGGCTGAAAATTTTTGGCAAAGATTTTGCAAACTTCAACCGAATTGACCAAATTTTGTCTGCATATTTCCGCTGGGCCCACTTTTCTTCCAATAACTCCTCCCCTCGCAGTCCTAAAAATGTCGGGTACTGGATTCTAAGAGCTGGCACTCCAAAGATATGAAGTTCTAGATCTATGTATGAGGAGAGTGAGATTTAAAAGAATTCCTAACTGTATGAGAAATGCAAATTCGCTTTGAATCTCGGGACAGGGACTCCCAATGACATGATGAAATATGCTCGTTGACGTCATTGAGAAGTGATACGATAATGCTTCTGATTTTATCTTACAAAATTATACCCATAAATCAGATCACCTGCACGGCTCCATTAATATACATAGCTCATAAAATCTCCAATATTAAACGGTATTTGCAAAATTATGATAAACATCATCATTTACCTTGAATCGAGGATAGAACAGAGATTTGTAATAGAGCTATATTAAGAAAATTACTTAAGACAATCTCCAACGGCCTCAAAGATTCAAAAAGGGTAGGTAAGTAGAAGATTTCCACACTCTTTTATTCCTCAGACTTTCTCGTGGTTCATGAAGACTTCTGTAGTTGTCATCATATTTTCCTGAATTAGAGTATGATTTTTTGACAATTTCTTAGCTGACCAGAATGGGAAAGAATAATCTAAAACTCTTTTCGGCCGGCGTTCGTCGCTGTGCGGTCTAACCGAGCCTTGCCATCCATTCTTCCGTTGGAAAAGCACATTCTTATTATGCGTCTGGAACAAAGTTCTTCGCATATTTCCTACATGATTCTCATTAAATGCAAGACGTCATGAAGAAACCAAACATACATTTCTTCGAAGAAATTGAATTCAAATGATTTTTTGTAAAGTGAATAAATGTTGGAATGCGCCCCCAATCCAGTACTATAGAGTCTCTTATGACATCGAGGGTATTGTGAGAGAACCTTGTGAGTCGTAAGTTGAGAATAATGTTTTTTGCCGAGGAACAAGACGAACAATGTTAGCAAACTCTTCCAAATCTACAATAATCAAATCTGTTCTCAACTTGATTACGCCTCTCCAATTTACAACCGCTCCATTGCTGTTCTCTATTCAATCTTTTGGGCTTTGACTGATCCTTGGCGCACTAAGCACTAGCCTTTATCTCAGACTATGCGCTATGGCGGCTGTTCCTCCTCTCCCTTACCGCGCTGCCTCAACAGCTCAACAGCCAAATTTTACCATTTTTTAAAATACTTCCAGCCCACGTCACTCAACCCTTCTGCCATTTCAATCCCATCTAAGAACCGATCCCCTATCTATTCCTTCCTGGTCTGACATTCGATTCGATCTCACTACAATTCGCAAAACAGCTAACATTATACACACAGAATACAAAGGTAAAAGGTCACAAATCTACAAAAGAAGATCCGTCAGAACAACCTGATCATGACAAAAGCAGACAAGGGCAGCACGGTAGTGGTAATGGAGAAGGATGGCTGCATACAAAAAGTGAATTCGTACATTGCGGAGAATGGATACCAAGAGCTGAAGAAGAACCCGACCCAAAAATGCCAACTCAGGCTGAAAAGCGTGTTGAAAGAGAACAACGTACCTGGTAATAAAAGGACACATGAGAAGATCCCGGTAGTTCAATAAAAAGGACTTATAAAACTCCACGAAGCTAATAGCCCGATGAGACAACTGTTTAATAGCATTCAACCACCAAGATAGCGAAGGTCGCCACCAGATTCTTGAAAGAAAACCAGTTTGTACCTAACAACCCGTTGAACCATGTCGACCGTCGATTTAGGGTCGATTTCGAGTCATAGGCAATATCGACTCCAAATCGACTGAATTCGACGTCAAATTGACATCTTTACTGAAGGCCATAACATGACGGTCGATTTTGAAGGTAAATCGACTGCTTGACTACGTCGATTTGGAGTGGAAATATCGTCGACTTAGATAACATTTTGTTCAATATCATGTCGACTGTATTTCGACGTCGACTCTCAGGCTACCAAAAATGTGAACAATTTGTGCACCCGATGTCGACGGCAACAAATGGCAGATTTTTGGTATAACACCCGAAAGTCATCTTGTAAGCTAACTAATAAAGTAGATCAAGGAGACGTTTGGAGCGTCCCACACATCCTAATAGCAATCACTGATATCAGTCAATGTGTTTCTTTTTCACTCACCCAGCGGCCCTTTGCGGATGACTACAGCATTTCCCTCCTATCTTCGAACCCTTACAGAGCAGCACGCCTCTTCCAAAAAACGCTTGATAATATCGGCTCTCGGGCTTCCGACCGTGGATTTCGTTTCTCTTCAGATAAAACAGATCTTGTAATCTTTCGGAACCACCGACGCCCTATAAGCCCACTTCATCCACTAATTCTTCAAGGCTTCACAATCAACATTCTCTCCTCTTACCAATTCCTGGGCTCGATCTTTGATCAAAAACTCTCCTGAATGCGTCACATAAAGTCACTCAAAGCTTAATGCCTAAACGCCATCAATATCATCAAGTACCTCCCCTACATCCGGACAGGATGTAACCGCAAACTACTGCTCCAGCTCTACAAACGTCTTATTCACTCCCAACTCGATTACGGTGCTACAATCTACAGCCAACGCAGTAAGCCCAAAATCAAACTCCTCGATACTATTCAAGCATCCACCCTACGCATGGCTCTCGGAGCTTTTCGAACTTCCCCCACCTAAGCCTTTGTGCAGAAGCAGCAGAACCACCACTACATTTTCGCGCTCTCATATTGACTGCGAACTTTCTCGTATCGTCTTCTCAAATTCCTGACCTTCCAATCTATACATCTATCCTTTCTCCCAGTAACTTCCTCCTCTCCTCTTCATATCCAATATACCATACCTCCCTAAACTCTTGCATTTCTTTCCTATCTAACCATCGACGCCTCCATGGCTACCCCCCCCCCCCATGTATCAGACTCGACCTCACGAATACCCCAAAATTAGGCAAATATTCCTATCGAAGACTAATCTCAAAAATTATCGCAGAATACCCAAATCATGGGCTCTGAATCTCAATCTGAAACAGCTTATGCATTCTCTATCCACGGCTCCATTATCGCCAAACGACTCTGTAACTCAGCTTCGGTATTTAATGCTGAACTTGGTGCCATACACTCCTGCCTTTCGCAACTAACGCAACGTCCCTCACGACACAATTACATCTTCTTACTAACTGATTCCCTTTCTTTTCTTTTAACAATACAAGACATCCATTCAACAAACCCTGTACTTCAACTTATCCACGTTATCCTTGAAACTCTTGCTTCCAAATCAACAAGAACGTTCATCTGGATCCTCGGCCACATCGGTCTCCTGGGACATGACGAGGTTGACCGTGCAGCCGAGGAAGCCACCCTTTTACCAAAGATTACAGATCCATCTTCTTCCCCATCATACGATCTAAAAAACCTATTACCGTTCCCTAATTTGGAATGCTCGGCATCATCTTTGAACTCTCCTACCGCACAACTAGTTTCGATCTATAAAAACCTTACCTACCTCTTCTTCCTCTTCATATAGGAATTCCCTTCATGAAGAAATCATTCTCTCCCGCCTGAGAATTGGCCACACCCGACTAACTCATTCTCACCTTCTTCTAAATCTCTTTCCTCCATCTTGCAACTACTGTCAAAAGGATAACCTAATAGTACGAGACCTATTCTCATGTCCAGCCCTACAAAACCAACGACTAACTTCCAACGTCTCTTCCTCCTCATTCTCCGCCTTAAGCAACCACTCAAAAACAGTGACTGCTCTACCTCTAACAACCTACAATACCTCTTCGCGAGCTGATGACGCAGAGAGTAGTCGAATAGCGCAAAAATAAAATTCTATAAAAAATAAAAAAGTGAAGTAGAATTGTACACTTGAAATCTTTTTAATTTTCAGACTTACACATCAACACACTAAGTATGAGCTCCTATAATTGGGAAACGATAATATTATTATTGCCAACTGTCCAATAAGTGGGATGTTCGTCAAGCAAAAAATTTAAGGAAGGTCGTAAAATTATTGAACTGGTTTTTTAGTGTTTTTTTTTTTTCCTCAAAGATCGGATTTTCGTTTTCTTCCTCCTGCAATTGTACTTGTTATCTTCTTTTTTTGATCCGAGCCGAATTTTAAACGAAGATCGACGTTTACAAGGTTAGTCCTTTTTTGTCCCTTATTTTGGCTCTTGGATCACTCGTAAAATTTTATAAGCATTTTTTTCTTCTCACTCAACATTTCAAGGAGCCGTCTTAATTTGATACCAAAGTATTTTACGATCGTTGCAATTTTCTGAACCTTTCATTTCTTCAATGCAACACGTTTAGATTCAAGGTTCACAATAAGATGTACATCAGAGTGATTCACCGACGACTCCCGCTACTCTATCGTACTTCATCTGAGAGATGCCCTTTGCTTCATGTTTACGAGATAGATTACTCTGTATAGATGTATACACTTCGTAATAATTCATTCCGACGACGACCTTATTGTAATAGTTACACGAAGTTTTAAACATCTTGGACGCCGATGTAAAATGATGTAGGTAATTGTATATAAGACCTCAAGAAGATCTACATATTATAAAAACATTTTGTGCAGAAGTCGTAGTCTAGGCATGAAAGTTAAACTACCTTGAATTAATTGCTTTACACTACTGTAACTCTAGTAATAATTTCCACAAAATTTATAATTTTACGCATGAAGGAATTTTCCGATGTCATTCAAAACAAACCAATGCACTCGTAGTGTAATTTGCCATCAAATGTGTAGAAAATTCTCCAAAAAATTATAATAATAAATTTATAATTAATTTTGAAATTATTTTCGGCGAAACGATAAAATTTTTTAAAATAAAAAAAAATAGAGACAATACGAATATTGGAAGAGTCGGGTATCGAAACCGCAGCGAATACTCGTAATACAGGTTTTTTACCTTGCGATGCGAGTGTTAAAATTTACGTATCGGTGAGGTAATTTAGTTATAATATTGAAAAATAAAACAATCGTGACCGTGCAAGCGAGAGGATAAAATTGAATTGTAAAAAAGAGATTGTACGAATTGTAAGCCCCTAAAATAAAATTTCGTAGATGAAAATAAATATCGTATGATAGCCATCGAGCTTATACGGAGGGAAATTTGAAGAGAAATATTTTTGTAAATTCACGATTCTTATCTTTGACGAATATTTAAAACCCTTCATCTCGGAGGCATAAAAGTTTATTCCGGGAAAGTAATTTCAATAAGTACTGAAAGACAGAATAGTTTTAGCTAATGAGTCGGCGTTTGATGTACTTCTACAGAAGAGAGAGAAAAACATAAATAAAAATAATAAATGAATATTAAAGATGACTGCTACGAAAACTAAATTAAAGGTGAAAGGAATATAGTGCAATTCTATGTCTGATTTGGAGGGTTTGGCCAGTCTGCTCTTGGGTATGTCAATAACCATTTCTGTAAGCGATAAGAGTTTTTGATTAAGATACTGCAGAAGCAGACACTGTTTAGTCTATTATGTTTACATTAAAGCACTTTCTGGATTACCCCATCGTCTGTTTTTCTTGCTACTAAGGTTAAAAAGTCGAAGGCTGATAATAAGACCTTACATCGATTCGAAGGCATTTTTCATTCTCATTGACCGACCACAGTCAGAAAATTGGAGCTAAAATCCTTCGAGTGAGGCAAAACTTGCACTCTTCGATAGAAGAATGAAACTTAGTAGGTATCCTTCTTTACCTTATTATTGATAATCTAATTTGATCGGGAGAGACGTTTGTGGGTCCCTGGAACCACCTCAGACGGCAATCCACACCCCGAAATTTCAATTCTTTCGTAATACTGTGTAAAATTACGCAGATACGGTACAAATACCTTGCATAAAATTACCCATAAATTGAATCATTTTGACCAATCCAAAGTCCGCAGCAAAGAGTTTCCAAATACGACTTTCTCGATGGACAAAATAATCAAGATTTTGCGAAATCGTTTCACAACGGTCTACCTGTAGAATATTGCCACTGACGAGACATGCCAGTATATTTTGCGTTCATTGTTGATAATCACAAAGCTAACGAGTCAATAGTATGAGTATAGACCAGTGGATCTATGTGATTGGATAAAGCAAGGGAATTAGAATAAACCGAAGACAATAAGAGCGCCTTCAATCAGATTACACCCGGGCTTTTTCTCTACAAGTACAAGATGACGAAATAAAAACACTATTTCAGAACTATTATTCGCACAGCTCCTTTTTCATACTGGACGCTTCATATCGAATACTGGAATAAGGCTGAAGCGCACAGTCGAGTCAGCAATATCTACACGTCAGTTTTACGCAGCCGTCAGCCTCAGTAGTATAGGCGGGTCTTTACCCCACTTTCCCTATGATAAAAACTAACAAAAAATACACTCCAAAAAAAATTAATGCACAAACGTTTCCCAAAAACATCCAGACATCATTTTACTTGTTTTATCATACTTTTTTCAGAGAAAATCACCGATCTGGTATAAGAAAATAGACTTTTTAAAAATTATAATTTTCTAGACTGCATATTTATTCTGACTTGTATTTCAGACTTTTTTCAGAAAAAATCACCGAAATTGCCATTATTTTACGAAGAATTATACTTCAAAATTCATTCGGGTCTTTACACCACTTTCCCTATGATAAAAAAAAATTGCCGCACAAACGTTTCCCAAAAACATCCAGACATCATTTTACTTGTTTTATCATACTTTTTTCAGAGAAAATCACCGATCTGGTATAAGAAAATAGACTTTTTAAAATTGTAAGTTTCTTGACTGTTCCCAAAACATTCAGACATTATTTTACTTGTATTTCAGACTTTTTCAGAGAAATACTCATATTTTCAGCATCATTTTAACCTTTCTTTAAGAAACCAGAAGATGAGTCTTTAACCCACTTTCCTCATGATAAAAATTCATTAAATTAACAGAAAATACACTCCAAAAAAAAACTACCGCACAAACGTTCCAAAAACATTCAGACACATTTTTACTTGTTTATCATACTTTTCCAGAGAAAATCACCAATCTGGTATAAGAAAATAGACTTTTTTAAAATATAAATTTCTAGACTGTTCCAAAAAACATTCAGACATTATTTTACTCGTTTCAATCAAAATGATTGATATTCAACCTTTCTCTCTGTGTTTCTCATGTAGGAGTTGAGATCTACCTTTTTAATCTTGATAAAAATGGTGTTATTGAAAAGAAAGTATAAAACTTATAAGAGTAGTTTACAAATGTTTATCAACTTAGAAAAATATGAATACTGGTGAGAGCAGCTACCAAGACAATGTCTATGAAGTTCATTTTGAAGAAAATCCTGAAGAGTATATGGAAGTTATAAGAGCAATCAGAAATGCGGAAATTATGTTTCTTGGTGGTCGTCCACTTTTTGATGATATTCAATTCTATGATCCACAACCTCAAGCTGATCTAGGATATGAATCAGATATAGATGAACCTAATATGGAGATAATCAATGAACCAAATATAGAGATAATCAATGAACCAAATATAGAGATAATCAATAAACCAGATAATAGATTACTATCAGCTAGTACATCTTGTGATAACTTGAGAAATAAGGGAACAGAAAATAAATCTAATCAGGGAAAAGAAAATAAATAAATACTCAATTATTTTTTAACTAGAAATATCAATCAACTTTTTTATATGCTATATAAATAATAATCAAAAATGGAAAATCAAAACAGCATGCAAGATAATTATAATGATTATGAAGAAGTATGAAAATTTATTTAATCCAACAAAAGGGAGTGTGTTACTTGGTGAATCATACTATAGTAATAGTTTATATTATTATTTCACTTTTTACAGCCAAGTATAACAACCAATTTAGGAGGTACTTTCAATCCTATTTCATACTCTATTAACTAACAGCTTTTTATTGTATTTAAACTCTCTGCAAAGCAGATTGGCTTGTTTTTACCAAGACTCTAAATATTTTTGGAGAACTTTATACAATTATTATAATTATTGGAGTTCTTCATCAATCAATTCATCATTTCTTTTTATATACATGATTTTGTTTGATTTTGAATATATGCCCCAGCAGAGCAGGCTTGTCCTGCGGATCCCAGAAAATGGTTCAGAATCTGATATTGAAATATTTTTAGTACCCATATGGTATAGTATCATGATTAGGTAAGATTACTCTTTTATCATACTCAAATTTAAACTTTTTGGTCTCTACTATATTTACTAAATTTTTAGTTTTTATGTCTCTATTTATTCTATTGTAAGTCAAGTCTACAGAAGTCTGTTCAAGTTTATTCATATTTTCCTTAATTAGTTTTATCATTGTATTACCATTCAATTTTTCTAAATTTTGATAGTTCAATGTAAAACCTTTTATTTTAGTTACATTTTTACCTAAATTAGTTTTATAATAATAACTTTTAGGACCTGTTGACGCCCACAACTTAATATATTCATCCTTTTTGAGCTCATCTGTCCATTCTCCTAGCATATCACCAGTTTTGATAGTATTTAAACCATTATCAAAATAAACTATAGAATCTGTATCACAATAAATCACAGCCTCACCTAATTCATCTAATTGTTCATACAGTCTTAATCTAGCATTTGCTGTTGTAAATAAAGCTATATAAATATTAGTACTAGTATTATTTTGAACATAATAATCCTTAAATTTATAACTCATTTGTACTGTCTCTTCTGTTAGATAATTTACATTTATATCAATTAATCTATCATCTAGTAAAACTTCATAAAACCTTTGCACACTAGTCACATACTCTGTTTGACTCATATTTTGTCTCTGACCAAACTTTCCCCACAAACTATTTAAACATATTTTTGCTACAGCTCTTCTACCAGGATTTACTTCAATTTTTTGAGGATCCAAGTCAATACCCATTTTTTCCTTTATATCCAGTATATATTCCTCATTTGAATTATAATTATGAGGACTAGATTCTAGTTTAATCTTCATAAAATTTTTTACATATCCTTTAAATAAATTTTTACTTTTCTCAGGAAAATGCCAGACTTCATAAATTTGTTGAATTTTATATCCTTTTTTGATTGCTTTATTAACTTCAATAGTTGACCATGTTCCCGTTATCATTCTTTCATTATCAGTATGAGGACATTTACTTATTTTCTTTTCAGCACATTTCAAGCACAATGGGAATAATAATTTTTCATTTTTATCCATTTTAACCTTAACAGGTAATACAGGATGATACAAGTTCTTTGGAGGTAGAATTCTACATTTTATTATTCCAAACCAGTTCTTATCATGACGCTCTGGTTCAATAAGTTTTTCAGGATGACCAACAGGATAATAGTCATAATATTGAACAGTTGGGTACAAACTACAAACATCTATATATTTAATTTTCCTATTCTTTGTGGATTTTGTCCACAATTTAAATGTATTAGTTCTTCCTCCAAAGAATGCATCTCTTGGATTCAAAGGTTCAATTATCTCTGGTTTTATACTAGTTTTATACTCTGATGATTTAGTCCATTTACATTCCCACATCTCTACTAAATTGTATCCAGCTTCCTTTATTCTGTTACTTCTCTCCTTTGTTTTTTCATACAAATCACCCATTTCTTCCTGATTCACATTATTTATTCTATCCTCACTGTAACACTTTTGACATCCATGCCAGAAACATCCGTGATATTGGTATACAGTGTTAGTTTTCTTATCAAAACCATCAACTTTTGCTCCACAGATCATTTGCTCACCACCATTCAAAGCATGTTTTATATTAGGATTTTCAAGACTATTTAACCAACTTATAGACTGTCTCGAATATTTTTCTTCTATTGGCTCATTCACAACAGCTATGGTATCTTTCCATATATATTTAGATCTATAGATAGCCATACAGACACTAGCAATTGTCAAATATTGGAAAGGATCTATATTAGCTATTTCTAAAAATTCTTCCCTAAATTTCAAACAACCCTTTCTTAAAATATCAACATCTGATCTACAATATTCTATAATTTCTTTCTTCATATCAAAAATATAATTTTCTTGAACTCTTTGTAAATACCATTCCAAGAATTTTTTTCTACTTCCAGGTTTCATCTGATTATAACAATAGTACTCTTTTGCAGGGATTGGTCCAACATAATTTTCATTTTCTTTAGTATTAAATAAATGTGGAAAGTACCCTTTTTTCAATTCAGTTAAACCAAATGTTTTTGGAAAATCACTTAGGGGTCCATTAATGAAATTACTACTGTCAATGATTTTTAAATTTATTCTTGATATTTCTAAAAGCATAAGTTTTGTTCCATTATAAACTGTGTAAGGCTTAAGAGTATTTTCAACGCAATATTTCAAAATGAACTGGGCATCATAACCTTTTGCATAATGAGCTATACACGTATAATCTCTATGTTCTTTTGATATCAACCATTTACAAAATTCATCATTTGTTTTAAATTTAAATTCATTACCTTTAAAATCATGAGCAATCACTAAATTAGGTATATGAGTTCCAGTTTCCTGTTGAGCTTCATAATCAAAGAATATATAAT
Source organism: Aspidiotus destructor (assembly GCA_035079395.1). Classification (NCBI taxonomy): domain Eukaryota; kingdom Metazoa; phylum Arthropoda; class Insecta; order Hemiptera; family Diaspididae; genus Aspidiotus; species Aspidiotus destructor. The sequence goes on along the minus strand of JAVHKZ010000002.1, from coordinate 9,624,467 downwards.
TTTCAGTATAAGTACAGTTAGGCAATTTTTTCTCTTCTTCTTCTCCAAAAATTTCATTTGCAAAAGGAAATGGATTCAACCTATCCATTAACTCTTCTTTACCCATTTTACTAAAACTTTTTATATTTTCTTTTTTGGCTTTATTTTTCAATTCATTCAAATTATAGTCTTTTATAGGTTTAACAAACTGTTCAAGATTACTTTTACAGAGGCAAACTTCTCTTTTACATTTACCACCTTTTTGTCTTTTCCACTGCATATAACAGTTATGAGTTTTTGTTTCAACTACTTTCCAACAATTTCTACATTGTTCAAAACCGCATTTATGGGGTTCAGTAGCAAACAATCTCAGGGTACTGTTGATCTTATCTTTAAATATTTTATCTCTTAAACAGATTTTATTACACTCTAAACACTTGAATATAGTATTACAAACAGTTTCAAGACCATCAAAACTATTTTTGTGATTTTCAAGACACTCTTGATTAAAACAATATCTATTACAATCTTTGCAGAAGATTTTCTTCTTTGAGTCAACTACATGCTCTTGCTGAAGACATAATCTACAATTTCTCACCCTATCAATGCATTTATGTTTATCTTTATGTTCATAAGGGTTATTGCATTTATGACAATAATAACTAGATCCAAGAAAACCAGCCATTTTAGAAATTACATCATAATGATTACCATTTTTATACAAGTATATTTTTATATCTTTTTCAGGTCCTTTGTATATGATTGAATTTAAATTTTCTGCACAAACCACATTTATCTGAATATCTATTAGCTTTTCCAGATTTTTTATATCATCCAATGTAAAACCTTCCTGGTTATAATCACTAAGTTGATTACATAATTGAGTAGTAAGATCTGTTTGTAATTTTCTCCCTTCTCTAATATATCTGATGTCATGTTTAGAAAACTCCTTCTTAAATATAGTTGTAATAGAGGGATTTTCTGTTGGATAAGTCAAAGCTACAACAACAGCTCTAGGACAGCATAAATTATCTTTATTCTTTATTTGTGTTATAGAAGTTTTAGTTTGTTTGGCTTGGCCTAAATTTAAAATTTTGGTACTATGACCTCCTCGAGGCATTGCAATTACATTTATATTGAAAGTAGAAGTTGTAAGATCAAGTTCTTCATTTGAAGTCAAAATTTGTGAAATTCTTTCCAACAATAATTCTACATACTCTCGAGCTGAATCTCCTCTTTGATAGCCTGTTGAAATAGGATTAAGAAGTACACCAGGGTTTCTCACAATAATATTTATTCTGTCGCCTGTTCTAAAGTTGGTACGTTTTTTAACTACTTTAATCATTTCTTTGAGAGCTCTTGTTATTAAATCTGTTTGCGCATCCTTTGAGGGGTCTTCTATTAATACATCATTTTTAATAGAAATAGTATAATCAGATGAATAAGCGTTATATTTTTTAATATATCTGGATGCAATTTCTTTGATTTGAATAAGCTCCTCAATATTTTGCAGTTTTTCCAGTTCAGGTTCATAGAACAAATCCTCAAATGGAAATATATGTGTTAGCGGAACAGTCTTGTGTGCCAACAAAACAGATTTGTCCTGATCCTTTGAATTTGTAGAACTTAATACATTGATTAGATCTGTTTTATTCATTTTACAGTGTCCTTTTATATTTTTATCCTTTGCAATTTTTCTGAGGTCTTTCATTGTTGGGGGTTTAGTTGGGGGTTCAAGATTCAATACTCTGAATAAATCAGCTTTACTCATTTTACTGTAGCCTTTTATGTTTCTACCTTTTGCAAGGATTTTCAATTCTTTTACAGATGTCATTTTAATATTAATTTTTTTCTTAATGAAGTTTTCCTTTTTATTTATTAAGAAAAAAAAATTAAAAAAAAAAAATTATTTTTTAAACTGTTGTTTTATTTCTTGTTTTATTTCCAACATATCTTTGTGTATTTGAGTTGTCTTATGAGCTTTGAGCGAAACTAACAAAACAGTTCTTCCACATTCACAAGCAGTTTTCACTTGTTTACTTTTATAATTTTTTAGAACTACTGTTTTATGATCATTTCTATTCTTCTCATAATATTCTTTCATTAATTTACTCTTGCATTCTTTACAATAATCTTGTTTATTACTAAAATCCTTTTGATCTTTTACAGACTTACAACCTGTACAATATTTTTCATTTTGAGATAAATCTATTGTCATTTTAGTTTTAGGTGGAGTAGCACATTCCTTACACATTGTTTGAGTGGTATTTTCAATCGATGTAAGGACTTTATTTGAAGGTGATTGTTCAAATTCATTTACATTCTTCACCTTTTTACACTTAGAGCAATATCTTTCATTTTGTGCTAACTTGATGATCAGAGATTTGTGTCCCATCTTTTCTTAAATAATTCTCAAGTATTTACATAGGAAAATTTTTAAGAAGAAATTTATTTACACAATGACCTTCTCAAAATACGTTCAAAATAAGATATGAAACCTTCCTAAATCCTTCCAAGTTATAGAAACCTGTCCAAATTATGTCTAAAACCTTCTCAAAATATGCTCAAAACCTTCCTAAATCCATCCAAGTTATAGAAACCAACATAAAAGCTTCCTAAATCCTTTTTAAGTCATAAAAACCAACATTGATGTATCATGAACATATTAACAACATTAGATAATTTATCAAAGTGAAATTATTTTAATTATAACTAGAACTCTCAAGTTTTTGATTGGTTAATTATTCAAACTAATTGCAAACAGAATTCAGATAAAGATTGTCTATATAGACTGCAGTTTGATAAAAAGCAACCCTTCTTGAAATAGATGTAAAACCTTCCAATTATTTAACAAGAATAAAATAGGTATAAAACCTTCTCAAAATATGTTCAAATTATATCTAAAATCTTCCAAGGCATTCCAAGAAATAATACCTAACAAAATTGATCATTTCTTATTTTTAATAATTATCTCATCATTATCTTTAATTCCTCTTGGTGCATCTCTCCCATTTAATCCAATTTCTTTTTTCTTTTCGTTAATATATTTTCCATTTACAATTATTTGAGATTCATCAATGTTAATATATCCATCTTCAATATTAAAATCAGAAAAACAGAGTCCTAAATTTTCAGTAAATTCTGCAACACTATTTGCCTTAGCTTTTCCAAAATTCATTGGAGTTACAACAATTTGATTTTTCAAGTCAATTATTTTTTTATTTCTTAGTTGCATAGATTCTACTTGTTTTCTACCCTTTTCACTTAATTCTTTTTTCATTTCTTCTAGTTCTTTATTTAATTGTTTCATTCTTATATTATTTTCATCAATTATATTATCTTTCTGTTTCATTACTTGATTATTAGCATTAGATAATCTCTTTAATTGACCTCCTGCTTTATTAACTGCAGCTATTAATACTCTAAAGCAGAAAAATAAATTTGTAACTTTCAAAATACATGTTTTCTCATTTTCAAATTCTGTGAAATCTAAATTATTTTCTTTATAAACTTCATGTAATTGATTAATTATAGTTTGACTCGATGATTTTATTGTTTCTTTCAATTCCTTTATTTCTGGATACTTTGAAACTAGTAAATTGACATAACCCATTTCTTCTTTTGAAATTGAGTAGTTATTAATTACTGAGAGAATCATTTTGCTTTTTATTTATTATAAAGAAATTTTTTATTTTTTAAAACCATGTACCAAACTGTATACCATACTATGAACCATACTACAAACCATATACTATATACATTATATCAAACCATGGACCATGTACTATGTACAGTATACCGTAATATATAGAAATTTTTTATTTATAAATGGAACTGGAGAAAATAAAAGAATTGATGATCAATTTTGATTTCATAAAAAATCCAGTATCTGAATTTATAAAAAAATATAATGTGTCAGATTCTTTTGTGCGGAAAAAATTGAAATTATGGAATATCCCTCATGCAACAAAAAAGAGAAATATTCTCACTCCTAGAAATAGATTAGGTCAATTTTGTTTATCAACTCGAGTTAATCACACTGCAACTAGTAGCACAACTCATATAAAAAATAGAACCAGGAATACACTCCTTCATTCTAATGCTAAAAACAGCAAATTTCCAGAAAACCCTCCAGATATAGGTGATGAGTGGGAAACAATTAACCTAAATGAGTCAGATAGAAAGAATTATAGAAATAAAAAATAATAATATTTAATCATGTACATAATTTATTTCCACATCAGATTCCAAATCTTTCTGAGGAATATTTAGAATTTCTATTTCTTTTTCAACCATTCTAGATAAAACACTTAAGTGAGCAATAATATTTATCATTAGTTTACTATACTTTTTCTTTTTGTCTTCAGGTAAATGTTGAATTTTATCAGAAAGCGGGTCCATTAAAGTTTCATAATTTGATCTTGTTCTATCAAAAGGAACTTTGAAATATGGTATAATATTCTCAAAATCAAATTCATCTTCATCAACAAAAGAATCTCTGTAGACTTCCATTTATATGGTTAATAAATATGATAGAATTTGATAATATTAGTGTTTTTAAATGTACATATAAAATTTCATCTTTTTAATACTTATCTCACTTAAAAAGATTATTAAGTCCTGCAACGCAGTGACCTTCAACGTGCTCATACTAGGAGCGTCAGCTATTTCCAGTCAATGCCATATAAAACCATCCAACTAGAGATGAAATTACTTAAAATTTGATGTCACCATTTGGAAATTTGCATGAGAATGCATACGTTAATATAGACGCGCTCTTGGAATGAGCATCCATAAGACACCATTAGTTAGAGAGAGGAAGAATTATAGCGTTTTACTGTGAGTTGAAAAGAGAAAAAAAATTCATGACTTTGGTAGCAGAAGAGAGTTTTATTATAATTTTTAAATGTGTCTATGATGAGCAACAATTTCCAGATTATAAGACTTGGTATAAAGGGAAAATGAAATGGTATAAAATTTAATGAACGAGTCCGTCTCAACCTCAATAGTAATGTTCTCTCCATATTTGAATGACACTAGTGTATACAGATGTGTGAGTCCTCATAATGAGTTCTCCACAAATGTAGTTGTTGTCAGAAGTCATAAGCAGAAACCTAGAAAAAAAATCATGAATTAAAATGAATATTAAAATAGGATAAAAAATTCTCATTGAAAAAAAATCAGAATAAGTGAGTGCCAACTACAGTTAACAGTGAACAGCTCTCTCTAGCGCCTTACTCTCTTTGGTGATCAGCTGTTCAAGATAATATTTTATTAGCGCTCCGCTGTGTGATAACCTTGCTTCCCGAGCATCACTATCACCCGACCAATTTAGGTCCCGCTTCCCGAGCATCATCAACTTCTTGACATGTTTTCGTTGAACGTTGAATCACGAGTTCTCGGTTGAATCACGGCCGTGGTTGAATTCATTCCGTTCTTCCCAGAGTTGAGATCTTCGGTTCTTCCTGGGTTCTTCCGTTTCTTCTCTCTGTATCTGTACTGAAAAGTTATACTTTTATGAACGTCTATCCATTTTCATTTCTTTTTTTTTTTTCTGAAACGAGAGGTGGACTATGATGGCTGATGAGGTAAGTTGGTATCTATTTCTCATCACTCGAATGAAGATAATCAGGATTCTCTAGATGAGATTCTTCCTTTGGTTTCCAAAATGAAATATAGCTAGTTGCCTAGATTTGATGAACAGAATTTTGAAACGCTGTTTGATTTCTTCGTAGATTGAGGATTTGAAACTCAAGTTGGCGAAATTGGAGGGGAAGGCTGAGCATCTGGAGGAAGAACTCGCAACGCTTCGAAGGAAACATGAAACCGAAATAGAAAAAAGAAAAGAAGCGGAGATGAACCTGGTAGGTACCTACTCTCATGGAACGAATTCTCGACAGGTTCAACCTAGAATACTAATTTGAAAACGTGAGACACGAGTACGAAATTATCATCATTCAACAGTGTTCGATAGCGCTGTTCTGGCTTCTCTTCGTGTGAGGATGCTTGAAATTGTGTTCGTAGTCCATATATTTTCCCGTAATACTTTCGTCATTCAACGAATTCTCGATAGCAAGAACATGTCAGTAGCGATCTTATTACGTTCTCCATGATTCATATTTGAAGCTTCAATAGTGCGATTCTTGACTTATGATGATAGTAGACGCTGAAAATACACTTTTTTTTTCGTTTCGACGAACGACGTATACTACATAGTCGAGTGTGATGAAACGTTCGAGCTAGAGCGCTTGTTCATTGATTAATCATCGAACGCTCTAGTTGACTAGAATAGTGTTCGAAATAGGTATTCCTTGGTTTTCTTCGAGATACAGTTGTTCGAAATTTGTTGATAACTCAATACAGTATGTTAATGTTCAAATCTCGTAATTGAATCATGATTTCTATACGACTTGAGAAATTAGTATCGATTGAAACTCGTACTGTGTTAACGGTCTAGAAAGTTTAGTAATTGGTATTAACTAAATATCCCTTTAGAATACCTACTATTAATTGTGTGTTTACAATTAACGAAATTAAATATTTTCAGAAGCAACGTGATACTCTCCATACAGCGGGAAAAATACGGTATATGATGGAAGTGCTGGAGAAGAAGGGAAGACCACAGCATATCACCAAAACAGCGTGGAAATTTCAAAAGACACGAGAAGATAAATGGTACATCATATTCGCAATTCCAAGTCATGAGCTCCATCCTTGGCTACGTACTTTTTTAGATTGTCTTCGAGGGTGCTGTGCTGGCAAGACAGAGAATCAAATTTTAAACGAGTCCCAAGATATTGTAAAAATAATTTTTGATGTTACTGATAAGAAGATTCATACATACTTTCAAGACTCGCCAGTAGACATGTCTGTCTTTAAAAGTACAAAAATTAAATGTGCGATAAATTGTTTAAACCAATTAGAGCCGGAAATCATGGCGTATCATTCCGGATCTACTGATACCTCCTCTTCCACATGAGGTTTTGGTTGTAATATTGTCTTTTTTTTTATGTTGAAGAAAAGTCCCTTTTTATTTCATATTTTGCAATTTTTTTTTCTTCTGTTCAATATATCTTGTTTATGATCATTTTCATGAATGTTGAACTCTTATAAAACCTGATTGTTTATTTAAAAGAAGAAATACGAATGTTTATTTTGACTCATCGATCGCCTATAACATTCAGTTAAGGAACGACGTCATGTTGAGTGCTTTCACGTTCATGTATTTTCCCGTAATACTTACGTCATCCAACGAATTCGATAGCAAGAATGTCAGTAGCGATCTTATTACGTTTCCATGATTCATATTTGAAGCTTCAATAGTGCGATTCTTGATTCTATGATGATAGTAGACGTTGAAAATACACTTTTTTCGTTTCGATAAACGACGTCGTGGCTTTTCTTCAAGATATAGTTGATGTTCGAAATTCGTTGGTAACTCAATATTTGAAAAATAGATTTATTTCGTACGATTCCTCGCTTTCGACGAACAATGTGTACGTAGATGAGTGTTACAAAATGCCCTAGTAGGAGCGCTTTCAGAAAGCTCAGTCTCGAGTTTGTGGAACTTTCTTTCGAAGTACGTGCGAAAATAGGACAAAATTATCCGAATTCAACAGTTCGATAGCATAGTTCTGGCTTCCTGTCGAGTACTTCGAAATTGTGCGTGAGCTTAGGAGGCCCTTGAAGTCCGTTCCTAACTCGATACGTACGAAGCTCGATCGATTCTATGACTTTTTCGTTTCGATGAACGATGTTGAGAGCGAGACATCTGACAAGCTAGAATGGTGTTTTGAATAAGTATTCCTGGCTCCTCTTCGAGTAACTTTCTTTTGTATTTCAGGTAGAACGAGAGAAACCAGCGCTCGTTTTGAAGATAAGATCGAGAATCGAGGAACTGGAAAAGCGTTGAACGACAGCAGATTCAATAAATGGACGAGAATCCTCACTTCGAATCCGAATACCCTTCGTTGCTCGGACGAATTACGACGTTTCCGTTCTACTGTATTTATCAGTTTCACCGAACTGATATCTACAGTATGTTACGTGTACGGTGACTTTTCAGACATTGCCGCACATAAGATAAACGTCCCCGTTCCATTCGATGAAAACTCAGTTCGCAACCTGATTATCTCTTTGGGAATTACCCCAGATCAGAGTAAAGTCCAAGCATTAGTCATTTTACTCTCTCCAATTCCGTAGTTGACGGATATATACTGTATAACGTTTTCATATTTTCGAAGTTGTTCTTTTTATTTAGGATACCTTGCCTTTTTTTTTTTAAATGCGCCTTATTAGATGGTAGGTATCCGCTCTTTTTTATTAAGTCTTCTAAGCTTAGTTTTTTTTCTAATAAAGTGTTTTGTTTTCTCACAACTCATTCATTTTACGTAGCAATAAGTTCATTTCGTCAATTTTCAATCAAAATGATCGATACTATGACAATTTCGTCAATGATCATGATCTCTTATCTTTTCATTTTCATTATCCGTTTGATAGAACAAGGTCAAATATGCCAAATGAAAGAACACCAAATAAAAAATTTATTTATTCATCATGAAACCAGCAGTCTACTGCCATGAGTCACCATTTGAGTCGCGATTCGGATCCGTCAGATTATCTTCATGAAACCCGCAGTCTACTGCCATTTAATGAATTTTTATCATAGGGAAAGTGTACTCTAGAAACTTACAATTTTAAAAAGTCCAGTTTCTTTTACCAGATTGGTGATTTTCTCTGAAAAAAGTATGAGAAACAAGTAAAATGATGTCTGAATGTTTTGGGAAACGTTTGTGCGTTAATTTTTTTTGGAGTGTATTTTCTGTTAATTTAATGAATTTTCATCATAGGGAAAGTGGGGTAAAGACCCGCCTATACTACTAGCCTCAACATAGAAATGCGATCAATGCGATTCTATGCGAGAGGATATTAGAAGCTTACGGACGCAAAAGTGCCTGCATACCTCTTAGGTTCCGAAAAAACCAAGCGCCCAGTTACTTGCGAGATTCCCTAGATATCGGTCCTTGGGCCGCTCTTATGGCGCGCCGCATTTAACGGGATAATCACGGCGAAGCTGCCACAGGGCGTTAAGCTGATCTGCTATGCGGAAGACACACTGGTGTTACGCCCTGCCGAAATAACTATAGCGGAGAAGAGCAGGGTACACTAGGAGAGCAGACTATCACCCGTCGGAAATTTATAGTCCAATAATCTTTCGTCTGTAAGGTCTAGAAATTCCGATCAAGAAAGTAATAAAATATCTGGACTTTCAGTTTGACTCAAAGCTTCAAGCATCGTTTCCTGGTGGCAGCGGAGAAGGCGAGCAGGGTAGTGACCGACCTTAGTCGCCTGATTATAAACCAAGGAGGGCGGAGAGAAGTGAGAAGAAGGATGACGATGAGTACCGCTCGGTCGATCCTACAACACGGTCCTCCAGTATGGGCCGACTCAATAGGTAGCCTACAGAAAAAAGAGGTGGAAAAGATCCAACAAAGAGTTGCGCTGAGATGTCTGTGCTTACTGCACTGCCTTGACGAAGACTCTCAGCGTATTAGCACGTTCACCACCAATCAATCTCAAGAGGCTTTGGGGGTCAAAAGAATGTTCTGGCTGAACGAAATCAATAGAGATCATTTTCCAATATCTTTTCTCATCACTCCATACTGACCAAAGTTTCTACCGCTAATAGGAATATTGTGAATAAACTAGACAGAAGAGACCATATAGCCAGGGAAAGAGAGCAACTCGGCTACAAACTCGCAAATTTAGGATTGCAGATAAGCTCATTAAAGAAATGAATCAGCTTGAGCCTGCTTATGACGTCATCAGCCTGAACCTATCTGCGACGTCATTAACATCCGTGACGTCATTAACTTGAACCTGTGTATGACGTCATCAAATAAGGATTCTCTCACAAACGGTATTTCTTCTTTTTCTCTTGAGGTAGCCTAGCAGCCCAAAATGGGTATAGCCCACCATCAGGCTAACATAGTCTAGTAGACCAGTGGCTCCCAACCTTTTGGTAATGTCGGACCCCTTCAATATTCCGGCCTTTTTTTGCGGACCGCCTAAGAGAAAATGTTATAGGAATAATGTAGCACAAAGCAGTGGCGTATTTACGGGGACGGGGAATTCGGGGATCAACACTCGCCCCCCCCCTCCCAAGCTGAAAAAATTGCCCTCAAAAATCATAAAATCTTGTTCAAAACGCCTTCCAGAACAATTTTTTTCTCTAACAAAAATGATAGAAATTATTTTCACATCTTTTGCGGACACTCGGGCTCGGCTCCGTGGACCCGGTTGGGAACCACTGTAGTAGACTGTATGCTAGGCATAGTTTAAGCTAAGTATAGGCTAGTATTAGTAAAGTGGAGCGTAGGCATAGACTAGGTCTAGTTGAAAATACAGTTATATTCGGAGAAAACTTTACAAACTTGCACAATTTTATTGTCGCTGACCGGTTTCGAACCTACGCTGGTTCATTTTCAGAGCGAGATACATACTAAATACTAAACGTAAATATACAATGCAGAGTACGAGTAATGTACGAGTAGCGAAAAAGATAAGTTTACACAACTAGCGTATGCATGTCATTTACGACTATCAAAGGATTTACCATTTGTAGAATTGGATAAAATCGTAGTGTCTGTCAATCACTCTTGCCACCAAGAACTTCTCGAATTACGCTCTAAGAAAGACAACAAATTGAGTGAGCTCCGAAAACCAGCCTTTCAACCCGCAACAGTGGATGAATCAACCCCTATCACGTTCCATGAACGAGTCACTAATCTGTCTAACGCACCCCTCGACAACAACGAAATTAAGTTACTCAGTCACGGATTCAAATACGCCATCCCCCCACCTAAAACCATGGAGAAGAGACTGATTCACGAAATCATTGCCGAAATCTCGAATAAAATGAGTGATAGTGAAATAAATATTCCAGCCTTGAAGTCCACTCTCAACAACTTCTCGCTCCCAGAACCAAGTACACGTGATAAGCGCACTATTGCCTCACTACGCCGGAAAATTAAGGACTACCAGCTAACCGTGACCAAAGCTGACAAAGGTTCAACAATAGTAGTACTGCCACAACATGACTACGTAAGAAAAGTAGAACTTTTTCTTTCAGAGAATGGTGCCAACGTAATACAAAACTTCAACATCCAGACATACAATAATCGAGTCAAAGACAAAATTAGAGAATCAAAGACCGTCATACCACGTCAAGTCAAATGGACCTTAGAAGAAATGAATCCTTCTTACCCCCGGCTATATGGCCAAATTAAGTTACATAAAAGTGGCCAACCAATCAGACCAGTTGTATCTTTCATCTCTACACCCACCTACCACCTCAGCCAGTATCTATGCCGGTGGTTCAAACAGAACACGAACTTCGAATCAAAATTCGCTCTCAAGAACACCACCGATCTTGTTCAAAAGCTGAATAACATAAGCCAAATACCCAAATCAGCGATCCTGCTATCGTTCGACGTCGTAAGTCTATACACTAGAGTTCCCATCCAAGTGACCATAAATAGAATGCACCAGATCATCATAGAATCAGGCATAGATGAAGCCACTGCTACAGAATACATCGGACTACTCAGAACGTGCCTCGAACACAATATCTGTAAATTTAGAGATAATATTTATAAATTTTCAGACGGCCTCCCAATGGGAGGTCCTCTTAGCTCTTTAGTCGCCGAAGTCTTTCTTAACCAACTCGAACTTCACATGTTTAACAACAGCCCCTACATGTTAGATGTATGCTTCTGGGGACGTTACGTAGACGACGTATTGTGTGTCTACAATGGCATCCCCACCTCCTTAGAATCCCTCCTAAAAACCCTCAATAGTTACCATAAAAATATTACATTTACGCTTGAAATCGGTGGCAAGTCTATAAATTTTCTAGATTTAAAAATTGACATAATTAATAACGTAAAATCTAATCAGAACTCTATTTTTGACTATAATATATATCGTAAACCCACATTTTCTGATATCACCATCAATGGCAATTCTTTTCATCCTGCTATGCATAAAGTTTCAGCCTTTTCAGCTATGATATATCGGGCAATTACTGTACCTTTAAGTAAAAATAATTTTCATAAAGAAATTATGACCATAAAACGTATAGCAGAAAACAATAACGTAAAAATCAATATTTCTCGCATGGTCAAAAAGATTCGATTCGCCACTATCAAGAAAGAATTAAATACTCTCAATACTTTTGATAATGATTGTAACAGTAGCTTTAAGTATATACGACAACCTTTCGTTGGTAATATTTCATATAAAATCGCGTCCATCCTGAAATGTTCCGGCTACCGTGCCGCCTTCCATACGATATCAAATCTTAGAAATATTATTTCGCATACTAAAGATCCCATCCCTTTATTAAATCGCAATGGTGTTTACAAATTAACATGTAAAGATTGTAATAGCATCTATATAGGTCAAACTGGTCGATCCCTCGACATTCGACTCTCTGAACACCTGAAAGCCTGGAAAAAGAAGAGGAAACGAAGTGACGATCCAAGTAATGGTACTGCTTTCGCCGATCACCTAATAGCATCCCAACACAGCTTCGATGAAATAACCCTTCTACACAACACAAAGAAAGGAAAATTACTCACCAAATTGGAAAATATTGAAATCATCGCTCATCGGATGGACAAACAATATCGTGTATTAAATGACGTTATACAACTTTCAGATAACTTCATCTCATGTCTGTACTCGTAGTGTTTTTAACTCCCTCCTCCCTCATTAACTATAGATTACTCGTACACTGCATTGTATATTTACGTTTAGTATTTAGTATGTATCTCGCTCTGAAAATGAACCAGCGTAGGTTCGAAACCGGTCAGCGACAATAAAATTGTGCAAGTTTGTAAAGTTTTCTTCGAATATTACTATGGCTTGTAACGTTGAGTCCACACTCCTACTTATGAAAATACAGTGTTGCCAGATCTACGGATTTTTGGTCCTCGAAAAAGATACGGATTTGTCTGCGGATTATACGTAAAATACAGATTTCTTTTAATCAAGGGAAAAGTGTCTTAGAGCCCTGTATGAGAGATACTTTTCTCCTGGTCCTTATAGAGTGGTACCGCGTTCTCTCGTAACTTTGAGTCGATCAGGTGAAAAGTATCTCAGTTAAGAGTTCGAGAGATACCTTTCTCCTGATCGTTATTGATGAACCAGTCGAAGTCCGTAGAAATTTGTATTTAGGTCGTGGAAAAAATAGCGAATACAGATCTCTGAAAATATCATCTGGCAGCACTGTTTGAGAACCTTAGCCATACTATAGGCGGCGTAACCTGCACTAGGTAGCGCTAGTTATAAAGGTGATCATGGATTTTTTTCTTATGGACCAAATACATGCGTTAGTTAAAACGCATTCTCTGAAGTTATTTGACTTTTAATCAAGAACAATGTGAGAATCAAAGTTTTAGAGAATTCTAAAACGAACATTTTTTGTCATTAACATTTTTTTCGAAAGCTCATATTTGAAGTTGAAAACTTAATTGAAAAACTGTTTGGAGTTATACAAATTGAACCATTGTCACCTTTGTACGCAGGGCTACCAACACTGCCAACTCCAAGTTACGCCGCCTGTAATTAAGTTTTTTCTGGTAAAAGAGGCAGATCCATTTTGTTTACTCAGATGAGACAGGGAGGTAGGGCAAAGAGGGAGGGGAGGTACGTGGATACCATTTTCTACTGGAGCAAACGAGCAAAAGCAAAATCCAGGTAAATTTCATTCCGGATGACGAGGGTTTTTATGGAGTTGAGTTCACCCCGGACCACAAGGAAGTGAGCCAGTGCTGCCAGATGGTATTTTCAAAAATCCATATCCGCTATTTTTTAGATTTCTACGGGTTCCGACCATTTCATCAATAACGATCAGAAGAAAGGTATCTCTCACACGGGTAACTGAATTACTTTTTCCTTGATTGACTTAATGTTACAAAAAACATCGGTATTTTCTTATAACGATCAGGAGAAAAGTATCTTTCATTTATTCGTCTAAGGTACTTCTCCCTTGAGCATTAGAAATTCGTATTGTACGCAAAATCTGTCGGAAATCTGTTTTTTTTTCTTTTTGAAGTTTGAAAATCCGTAGATCTGGCAGCACTGTTAATATAATCCAATTAAAGCTCGTGTAAGCCTAGTATAGTCCAAAACTCACGAGTTCTATAACGGAGTTAAACGAGGGGAGGCAGGGAACCTGTTTCATGAGTTTTATTTTGTTTGAAACGTTGTATGTATATCTAGATAGGAATTTTCGGCTCTACCCGCACAATGATCAAAGAACCAATGGTCGAGAAAACTTTATTTATGAGCGACATTTCGGAAACCTTGTGTCCATTTTCAGGCGACGAATTTTTGTAATTATTCGTCGCCTGAAGAAGGACACAAAGTGTCCGAAATGTCGCTCATAAATAAAGTTTTCTCGACCATTGGGTCTTTGATCATTGTGCGGGTAGAGCCGAAAATTTCTATCTAGTTGTTTTTCCTCGCACGAAAAATTTTTTTCAATCGTTGTATATCTGGCTCATTGAAGGGGCCAGGCCAAATGGTATACGGAGTATTGCATAACTAGTTACTTGGAGGAGCTATTTCAATCAGGCTATTACTGCTGCAAGATTTATTGAAGGGGTGGTGTTTGAAACATTGCATATTTGGCCTATTGAAGGGGCCAAACAGATTGGTGTATGAAGCATTGCACATCTAGTTACTTGAAGTAGCTGTTTTGATCAGACTATTCACACCGACTTCCAAGCTATACATATGATAGGAAAGGGACTTGAAATACAGTATACAGCACTTAAACTAGGCTAGACCCCTTTATTTTAAGTTTTATTGTCTTATTTTATATTATTATTTTTTTTTTTTTCATTTTTTTTATTTATTTTTATACAAAATACGGTGACTAATCTCTACTTAGAAATTATATATTTTTTTCATTTTTATTTTTATTTTTCATTCTTCATTTTTTTTAGTATCATTTTTTTACTTTTTTCTATTTTTTTTTCTATTTTGTTTTGTTTTGTTTATTCTTATTTATTTATTATTTTTTTCATTTTTTTTCAAGAATGAAATATAAAAAAAAAAAAAAAAAACAAAAACAAAAAAAAAACAAGAAATATAATTTTCGAGTAGAGATTAGTCACTGTATTTTATATAAAAACTAGCCGTTTGCCGCGCGCCCTCGGCGCGCTTTAACGGCTAGGCCTGCGGCGCCTGACAACCTCGCGCTACGCGCTCGTGGTGACGCGCTCGTGGTGACGGGCTCGCGCTTCGCGCTCGCTGTGGACACAATGGCAGCAAACTCCTGCTTTGCGCTCACTGAGACTACCGAGATACTTTGGCGACAAACACGTGCTCTGCACTTGCATTCAGGGAATTTAGGAGCGAATTTGGACTTTCAACAGGTCATACCCTTTCAACCTTTAATAATTCAACACTCGTACATGTACATAATATATTCCTTGCATATATTGTTCTTTTCACTTTGGCTTTTGAAAAAGCATTTATTTCCGAGGCCATTGTAGGATGTCCTAAGAAGAGGACAAAAGAAGGCAAATTCGAGGTAACCCATGCATTCTCTTCATCGGCGATTGTACGACAGGACACAGACACACAATCGTCAGCTCCCAATGTGAAAAAAAAAGCGGCAATTACTGTCTACAATATACACACAATGTATTTTTTAAAAAGATAATTCAGTTTGGATCAGTTTTGTCGCCAGTTTCGAATGTCATAGAAAAAAAAAAACGTAGATACGCAACACAACAGCCATAGTTCGCAGATTCATCTATTATTGAAGAAATTCTATATTATAAATAGCGGTTGGCGGCGCGCCTGACCGCCAGCTGTGTGTTGAGTAGATATCAGTGTTTTGTAAATATTTCGATTTTAACGGTAAGAGCTGAGTTGACAGGTAAGGGCTGTATTGCAGCAAAAAACGGACTAATTCATGAACCGTCGCAATGATTAAGGAAATAGATGGACAGTAGGTAAAAAGCCTGCCATATTCCCGAAGCATTAAGTACATCAGTCTGTGTAGAGGCATGAGACGAACTCAGTCGTTTCCTATATGAGAAACCGGATGTAATTTTCTTAATTCTTTCTCGAACCCAGTACCTTTTCTTAGGTAGTTTCAAACTCTGACGACGATATTTACCTAATGTATAGTTACTCGTCACAAAAGAAGAGCAAATTTTCAAGAAATTATTTTACATAAACGTCTCCTTTCAAAATCGAAAATTGGATACGTAAAACTCGAATAGTCTCTGTAGATTCATCCAGAGCAATCGGTTTAAATGCTCTCTCTCTGTAAACACAATGATCTTAAATACGCATCAGTCAAAATACTAATAGTTCCAAAATTTCCTCCTAAAAATCTGGAATTGGGCTCATTCGAAAGGAAATTAAAGGGGCAACAATTTTTGTTCTCTTCAATTTTTCATAAAAATGAATAATATTCGAGTTATCGCAAAAATAGTATTTTCACAACTGCGCTGCACTCAACGTTGGAACAACGCGTTCGATGGCAAGCTACACCACCACGTTTTTTTATATTGAAAAAAGTCATTGTTTTCGCCCTTTTTTGAAATTACTCAGCACCTCCCCGTCAAATTTTTATTTTTATGAGTCTATGTGCTGCTCTGAGATGAGGACAATATATCCTGAAAGTTTGAAAGCGATTGGCCCAGTAGTTCTAGAGTTATAAACGGACAGGAGGACAGACGGACGAACAAACTTTCTGCTTTATATATTAGATAGATAAATAAAAAATATTGAAAAAAATTACAAAAAAAAATTAGAAAAATAAAAGAAGAAAAATTTTTTTTTCCATTTATTTATTTTTCTTTTTTTTTCAAATCTCCTCTCCAATCGATTGTCCCAAAGAAGAAGAATAACTGAGAAAATTTTGGAAAAATGAATTTTTAAGCTGAAATTGAGCTTGAAAGTTAGACCTATATTGGTTACCGATTTTTTATGTGCATCTGCTAACGCAAAACTAAATTTCCATTTCATCACGTTAACGGCTAGAATCGAGAGTTCGAGGATTTCAAATCCATCAACGGAGGGGGGAGGGGGGGGGTCGACTTACCCTCGCGAATTTTCAATAGTGGGGTGGGATGCCGGTAAAGCCATTGAAAATATCAAAAGGAAGCCAGGGGCTCCTTGCTCGAGAAATGGAAAACGAGAGTTGCTCAGAGTAAGCTAGGAAAATGAACGATAGGTGTGTTAATACGCGACCTTGATGAATGACTGAACCGAGACCATGGTCAGCAGAACTTTCACTTAACGCAGGCATTACGTACAAGCATCTTCATGTTGAGCAATGAGCAGGCAATGTGTCTCGATGAGGGGTGCGATGATAGACCACAGCATCTTATTCAAATATGAGACATCAGTTCGGGAAGCTTAGTCGGCCACTGCAAGAAATTGAGGTCGGAGAAGCGCTTGCTTCAAATAGCCTGGCAACAACCATGCCAAGTTTTGAGGAAGCATGGAGTCAGGTATCTGCATTCGCGGCCACAGGCATGAGGAAAAAGATGGACATGAAAACAAATGTACAGTCACACTATGACCTACTCAGCACCTGTGTACCATTCACTTACAAACGACGATTCGTAAGAAGACCAAGACAGAGGAAGAAAATATTTTGAATACTTGTCTAATGAGTGCTTTAAAGTTCGCACGTCCGGCGATTTTGCAACTTGGCAGTTACCGAGATAAGAGGGTCTCGTCGAGGAGATTCTACCAACACTACGGGCAGCTCCACATGCGACACAAACGATTATCATTCGTTCAAACTGAATTCCCGTTAGGAAGCAATACAAATTCGAAAGTACCCCTTTTTTTGTAATACCTAGGTAAATAATTTCAAAAATCTCTGTTCTATATACAGATGACTAGATGCAGAGAGACCGAGAGCAGTGGAAGAATGACGAGTGGAGAGGAATGCGGTTTCGGAATTTATTATTAAAATTGTTTCACTCTCGAGTTTGTGGAAGAAATGAAGGTAAGATTGAATTAATCTAAGAAATTTTGATTCGGAAGGTACTTAGGAAAACGAGCCTCCCTCTCTTTCTCAACATCTCTTTATTTGCTTGGGAAATGGATGAAAATGAATACCTGATCTAAAGTATGTAGGTAATTTTAGATAAATTCACGCTCATACGACTGTATGTTTTACCCATGATAACGCAATACGAATTCTTTGTCAAGCATATTATAACATAACGGTTTGCCAAAATAATTTATTAAAAAAAAAAAACAAATTCCAAATCTTTCTGTTCATCAAAATGAGTAATCTTTTCCCATATTTTGCAACTTCAAAAACAACGTCATGAAAATTTTCTTATTATTAAAATATCAGTTTTATAGCATAGCATTTGCTCTAGTCATGTTTACACAGTCACCGCAATAAATGAAGGTAATAATAATTATTGGTGACGGAAATTCAATTTCCACCTTTTTTTAAGCTCGTTTTTAATTTATTCGATGAAACAGAGGAAATCACGCTTTACATAATAACGAAACATATGGTTGCAATACTACATAACTATATCTGGGTACGGTACGTACATTCTGGCAAACTCTCATCGGAGTGACTTTCAAAACTGAATATTACATTGAAAAAGGGATCCTCCCTGTACAAATTTTACTCTTTTGAACACGCATACCATTATACTGATCAAGATCGGCAATTTGTGATTACAAGGTTGAAGTCGCAAACGATTTGATTACTAGACAATAAAATGAACGTAATACTCTTTAAGACTGAGTCATCTAATTGTTTATAATTTTCGATACTTTTTATGGGGAACGAGATACGTATTAGTGAGCGGATTATTTTATGTACTTTCGTTACCTAAATGGATGTTTTACGGTGGCTATCAAAGAAAATCAAATATTTTACACATTTCACCTCCAAGCTACCTTATACTGTCTATCTGAATCCTCTTACTTACCCGCATTCCCCTCTCTATCTAGTTTGATTCTCTCGTTGCAATTCCCTTACGAGCAAGCGTCTTCCTCAGTTCCATCTGAATCTCGAGAGGTAGCAGCTGAGGCTATTAGAAAAACGCGCGGGAAACTTTTGACCTATCCTAGGGGCTTTGAAGCTGTATAATATGTACACTATACTAGAGGGAGAGGGGATTTGTAAAATTCAAACTATCCAGCTACATACACAGGTGATCCTGCTCCTGGAAGGAGACACGATGAACCATCTCGACCGTCGATTTCCGGTCGAACCATAAACGACCGAAATTTTTTTTTTTCAGAGTCTAGGTCGAGATCGCGTCGATATTTTGTAGAGATCAACCTCTCGTCGACGTCGATATTAGGTCGTTTCCGAGTCGACATCCCCGAATTTTCGTTGATCTAAAATCGACTGCTCTGTTGGGTCGATTTCGAGTCAATTTGTACTTTTCTGGTAATGGTGAAAAGAAGCGGTCAATTTTGGGTCGAAATTGGCGGAACTAAATCGACTCAAAATCGACATCGATTTGGTCGACATAAAAGGTCGATTTCGAGTCGATTTGAAGTCGACATGGTTCATCAGGGAGGAACTTGAATACAAGGGACTTCTTTGGGTACCTGGTTTCAGACATTTTAGGCACTTGAGAAAATGTTGACATAGGTATAGTTGGCTACTCGAGAATTTGTAAGGTAACAACCTTTTAGCTTGAAATTTTAGTTCAAGGGGGGGGGGGGATATCGAAATTAAAATCGTAAAAGCTTTCCATAGTCACCTAAAATGATAGCTTAGTCAACGAAAGAAAACTCGCGAGGAGCGAACAAAGTGAAATAAGAGTTTTTTGATATTTGGATATTATAAAAAGATTTTCAAACAGTACAAATTTCCACACTTCAGCTGTTCCGATAATTTCAAAAATAACGTTTAAAAACAGGAGTCATCATTGGAAGAAAGATTACTGAGTCCGGTATATGATTAAAAAGTAAATTTTCAAAATACATGAAATCGATGTTCACTTTTTCACAGAAGAGCGTAAGGTTAACGTTTTCGTCCGTGCTTATGTAAGCGATCGACAAATTTAGACTCGACTGTAGACATAGGTAGAAAGTTGATTCGTGTTAATTCGGATGGGAAATCCAATTGATTTCAATTTGTTTTTCAACGTAATTTCTCCACAAATTGTCACTCATCCGTCTCGCAATTGAAGGTAAACTTCCTTCTCGACAATAAAAATATCTAAATAAAAATTGCAGCGAAGATAGGCTCGATAGATTAGAGTCGTTTTAGTTTTTTTTTTTTGGAATGTGGAAATGATAAATCAAATTTTCTTGAAGCAGCTTCGCAACCACCTGGTCAACTACCTGTTTATTGTCGATATGCAGTCTTTCATCCGCGTTAAATCCTAGTTTTAATTCACACCATCGCATCACGACGAACAATGTCCACATTTTTTGTCCCAATCTACATACAGCGAAAATTATAATGTACACGAAAAATATTTCCAATGAAGTATTTCAGCATTTCTCTATAGCCATCGTAAACGATGGTATTTCAATTTTGGTCTTATTCCAACGAGTAAGTAAGCTTTAAATTCAAATTATCGTGGACTGTACGACTTTATCCCTAGGGGTTTAGACCACGTCGGACGATCAAAAAAAAAGAGTACCGCAAACTGAACGGAAATCAAGATCAGAGATTTACATTTTACCGACGATGATTGTCAACGCTAATACACTTGGCGAAATTTCAGAATTCTTTCTTCGCGTTCTAGATTTTTCCAACAGACGTAAGAAAAATATAGTAATACAGGAAATGTTAGTTCACCAAATATCGCGAACGATTTCAACTACCTCAAAAAATAGCAAGGAAAAGTTTTTTAACCTTGTAAAATAAACAAATAAAAAGTTGTATATTTCGGCCGAGATAAAGCCATATTCTACAAATCTTCTTCAGATTGAATTCAAACAAATGAATTTTTCAACATGAAAGTTCACTTACGTTCTGGATTTCTACATAAAAATATAAAGAGTGAAGTGTGCTCGTATGCTTCTAATGTTTTCGAATACCACTAACCACATTCCGGCCTCGTGCCGGTATCAACTTCCAACTCCTTTTTCTAACTCTACAACATGTCTACTCTGTTCCACACAGTTCTCCAATTTACACCCACTGCGACTAGATTCCATCTGATTTTCCGTATGTCAACCGCAGACTCTTGGCACACTACCCGCCAGCGTTTCACTCAGCGAATGTGCTGAGGCAGGTCCTTCTCCTCTCCGTTACCGCGTTCTTCCACTCGTCATTGCTAATTTTCTGGCTTCGACAGCCCGACACCCAAACATTTCCATCTTTTCAAACGTCCTCAGTCTACGAAATTCACACCTTCTTGGAGGTTTCGTTGTATATCCTTTATCCCCTTTCCCCCCCTCAAAAAAACAACATTTTTCCTGTTAAAAACCAGCTATACCCCTAAAGCATTACATCGAGACGCACTCAGTCGTTCTCTGTATGAGAAACCGGTTGTAATTTTCACATTTGCCCATCGAACTTGGTCTCTTTTCTCAGGTGGTCTGACTTATAAAGATTGAACTTTGTTCCTCAGCACCTACAACGCCTGACCCTCCATTATACTAATTCCCCTCTCAAGACTAGAGAAGAGGATCATCTTTAGAAAACATATGTATCTTACTTTGATGACGTCATCAATCTAAGGTTGGGTAGAATTATGTTTGATAGAAAACTTCCGTGCCCGATTTTGATGACATCAGCACTTTGTGACATTGAAGAAAGCATTCATTTATGCTTGACGTCTGGCCCTCCATTTTTTGTTGAAGGCCTCCCTTTCCCTTTTCCACAAAACAGGTTCCTGATTGAGAAAAAGTTAGGATGTTCTAGCAGAGCCAAATAAAGAAAGATCGTGTTTCATGTTTTTCTATTCCTCAATACATCTCAAGTATTTTGCTGTTAAGTGTTAGTACGGCCCATGTAAATGGAATAGACAGAATGAATACTGATACTCTCAGTAATCTGTATCATCTGTACTACAGGGTCCGGCAAAATGATGCGAACAATTGAACGAAAAACTCCGGGAGGACTCCGCGACAATTTCGTGGAGTTCCCCGGTTGACTGTTCACATAATTTTGCCGGACACTGTATAGGGTGAGGCAAAATGATGTAAACAGTTAAATGTGAGTTTGGGCTAAATCTGTCGTAGCGTGAAAACGCGAAACGTTGGACGTATAGTTCGAATGTACGAAATTAGTATCTCAATTTTATTTTTGATTCAAACCACATCCGAAGTTTCTACGACTTTTCTGAGCCGAGTTATGAACCAAAATGTGCCGAAAATCAATCAATTTGTCAGGGTTCCCAAAATAGAGCTCAAAAATTAATTAATTTCAAGTATTGAACCGAATTTCAAACATTTCAAGAATCAAATTGACGTTCTTCGAGTAAAATTTTACGGGAAAAACGAAAAAAATAGTTACAAAAGCGAAGCATCAAAATGGGGCAATGGGCCTAAAAAGGTTCAAAATTTCCCCAAATCGGAAAATCGACAATTTTATTTGATTCTCTCGTGAAATTTGGCGCTGAGCCCGAAAAAATCACTCAAATGGCCGTACACAGCTCGAAATGGATGTACAGCCCAAAAGAGGGCCAAAATCTTCCCGAATGAAAAAACTGGGTGATCTTCAAAATTTCGTACGACTCTATAATGAAATTTGGCACCGAGTTCGAAAAAATCACCCAGATGACCCTGCGAAGTTCAGAATGGATTTACGGCCCAAGACAAAGTCAATATCCTTCCTGATAAAAAAAATTGCGTGATCTTCGAAACTCTGTACAATACTTAATTCGGTGAGATTTTGCACCGAGTTAGAAAATAATCACCTAAATGAACCTCTAAAGTATCAAAATAGATGTAAGCTAGCATTTGGTTGTCGATTCGTGGTAAGAGATTGAAGGAGGTCCCGTCTTTGATCAAGGAGGGCGAAAGTGCAGAAATTTTCGGTACATCGGCCACTAGGAAGCATCCACTCTGTTGTATACTCGCGGTGCGAGATTGAAGTTGGCCACGTCATTGATGAAGGAGGGCAAACGTGCAGAAATTTGCGTTGTGTCGGCTGCCAGAGGGAACGATACCAAGAGGCTCGCTTTTTGTGTTGTACACCTGCGATGCGAGATCAAGCGAGACCCCGTCTTTAAGGAAGGAGAGCATACACGGAGAGTTTTTTGTAGGTTCATGCCGTGAGGCAAAGGTTACAAAGAAGCTCGCTTTCTGTCGTACACCCGCGGAGTCAAGAATCACCCCAATTTTCATGTTGGGGAAATTTTTACGTTCCTTTGGCCGAGATACTGAATCTCTTTTCTAGTAAATTACCCTTATTCCGTCATTTCGGTGCTTCGTTGAGTAATTCCACAATCTTTTTCGGACTCAGCTCAAAATTTTATCGAGTATTTGAGAAAAATGTCGAAAATGACCGCATTCTCAATTTTGGGAAATTTTGACCTTCATCGAGTCATCTTACTTTTTTTTTTTTTTTCAGACTCAGCGCAGAATTTCGTTGCAGATGCGAGAAAAAATATGAGAGATCACGCAATTTCTCATTCCAAAAACATTTTTTCTTGATGATTCACCACTTTGGAAACCCCTGCAGTAAAATTTTGGCTTGTTTTGGTCCATAACTCGGCTTAGAAAAGTTGTAGAAAGTTCGGATGTAGCTCAAATTAAAGATAAAATCGAGATGCAAGTTTTGTTCATTCAAACTATCCGTCTAACGTTTCGCATTTTCGCGCTATAACAGATTTAGCCCAAACTCCCATTCAAGTGGTAACATCATTTTGCCCCACCCTTGTATACTTTGGTACATACCAGGGTGGTTGCAATTATAAGTCTAGTTCAGAATGTTTCAAGTTAACGGTTTTTGGGGGCCTAATCCAGTATGATTATTTTTAGCTCCTTGCTCTACCATGTGTCTAGTGTAACCCTAATAAAACGCACGAAGCGCCTGAACCGTCCGAAATACCACTTAACGTACACTAAGAGCCACTTACATAAGTTCGAATCTTGACACTTCTCAATGTTGAGCCAACTCCGCCTTTCCATTGAAGTTCCTGTAAAAGTTTTTAAGTCGCGTTTGAGCACACCTGCAATTTACTCCTATTTATCCTACCTAGCTGGCGGCAACACGCACCCTAGTCTCAGACCATTCCTTCATCCGTTATTGGGATTTGACCAGACCATCGCTTGTTCTCTCAACTTGAGACCAACCCTGGGCGTTGCCCCGGTTGTCGCACTCGTAGAACGTTCTGGTCGCCTCCCCTTAACTATCCACGTAATGTCGAGTCCCCATCAGCTGCCCGACGGCGGCCTGATGGCTACGGGTTCGGCAACAAACGGTTACCCCGCAGTGTCCACTTGAGCAGGGTCAGTCCACTACCACCTTATCCGGGGAGGCCAAGCCCCGGCCTCGGATTTGTGCGACAGAACCCCCGGCCCCCGACTCAGCCGGCACCTCCTCTGCCCGACTAGCCGGTGCCGATCGTCACGGAAGTCCCACCTCTTGGGCCTCACCCTCATTGGGCTCCTCAAATGACGACGCCCCTCCTTACCCTGAAGTCCGTCTCAGGGGGTTGACCACACAGGTCGTGACCACACAGGTCCAGGCCTTAGCTAAGGGCCACTCGCCAAAAGAGTCCTCGACTCTACTTGACCTCGACGACAAGACTCGCATTACTCAACATACCCATGGGTCAGCACAGTCCTTCGGCTGCCCTGGGCCTCAGCTAACTATCCAGGTCCTATCTTTGTGGTCCCGCCAGGACCACCCTACGACAACGATGAATACAACATTGCCACTCCCTAGGACCACAGACGTCAGCATACGTTACAACAGTAGACTATCTTGAGTCATACGGATTAGTGACACCAAGCTCCACTCAGCATTCACCTTAACCCGCCTTTGCCTTTGTTCTACCGCGCGTGCCGCAAGACATAATACTACGATACTTATATTTAAATCATCCCTAGCTAAAAGCAGACGAATGTAAATTACAAATATACTCAGTGAACCACTCACCAACACAATCTCAACAGCCAAGCAAACACTAACCGAATAAACACAGAATTGCAAAAAAGTCTAAAGCTTAATAAGTCCGAATAACACTTCGAATAAAACTACAACGCGATACTCGACGCGATATATACTCGAATACTCGTAAATGTAACACTCGTACAGCACACAAACATCGACACCCGATTACGCGAGATTGATTTAGATACTGTAAGGGTAGTTGAGTTCTTTTCGACTTCGTCGCACGAGCCGAGCAAGTGCACGCTGTCCCTTGAAACCAGTTCACTGCACGTGTCTTCCACTGCGTTCCAATATCCGTTTTTTTCTACATAAGTTAAAACTCCTTAGCTGTAGAACGACACATACCCCACGCAATTACAATAGTAAATGTTCGAACTGCAGACAGCTCGTCGCGTAGACCTAGCCCATCAGTTTCTAATAATGTTTCCTTTTCGTTTCTATTGTGTACTTCTAATATGCTAATCACGCGAGGGTGAAATCGTATCAACAATTGACAACACAGCTCTGCTGTACATCTGGCTATTTCTTCGTCGTTTAGTTAATATTCGATACTTTCGAATGCATGCAATACTCTATATCGTCAGATTACTACTCACCAAAATATATACAGTATTTACATTCGGCCTTTCCTGACCATTACCTCGCCCCCGAGGTGGCCGCTCCGTCCTCCTCCTCGCTGGACGATTCCTCGGATACTCCTCCTGGTATCCGCCACCGCTTCATGGAGTCAACTGCCACTGGAGCCTCGTAACATCTCTTATCAGTCGTTCTGCCAGCCAAGTCCCTAACCACGTACCTATCATTAGGCAGAACCGTCTTAACTTGGAATGGCCCTCGATACCGTTTCGACATTTTCTTACTCCTTCCTGCGGAGTCTTCCCATGGCGCTCTTTTGCCATCTGGTGCGGCCTTCTTGGGTTGTTTGATCAGTACTAGATCACCCACCGCATATTTCGTCGCAGGTCTTCTGCGTAGGTTATACGCTCGCGTTTGTTTCTCTTGGGACTTTTCAATCTGAGCGGCGGCCTCATTTCGATGGTTAACCAAATTGTTCAGTTCTTCTGTGACTAGCTTAACCTCATCTCGCAACACTGCATCGTCACCACCTCGCGGTGTGTACCCTAACAACAACTGACTTGGGGTCTTGCCGGTGCTCGAGTTGACGGTATTATTAATTGCAAACTGAACCTGCCGAACGGCTTCATCCCAACGATCTTCTTCTGGGGTGGTCAGTAAGGCATTAAGTACAACTTCATTTAGCCTCTCCACCTGACCATTAGCCCTAGGTGTCGCCGTTGCGACTTTAATATGGGTGATACTATTCTGTTTGAGGAAATCTTCAAACGCCTTGGAGGTGAATGCCGACCCTCGGTCAGAAATAAGGACCTTCGGAGTCCCGTATGTAGCGAAAAGGTCTCGCAGATACTCAATCACAGGTTGAGTTTTTGTGGATCGGACTGCACGTATGTAAGTGAACTTAGTGAACCCATCAACAACAACAATGGCATGCTCATTACGCATTTTTCGAGACTTGGGAAATGGTCCCAAATGATCAATGTGCAATGTACCAAGGGGCTGCGTACCCTTGGGAATAGGGTGCAAAAACCCTTCTGGTTTTCCTCCCTTCCGCTTTGTGTACAGGCAAGGAATGCAGCACTTGACAAACCGTTCAACGTACTTTCTCATTTTAGGGAACCAGTAGGCCTCACTGACCCTGGCTAACGTTTTATCAACACCACAGTGGCCCACTGTATCATGAGCCGCTCGCACCACCTCATGGCGCATACCACGCGGCACTACCCATAAGAGCCCCTGAGGCGTTCTTCTATACACGCGATCCTGTTTAAGGGTATAAGTCGCATGAATGTGACGATCTTTCTCGCTGGTTGGTTCTTGAGTTAGGACTTCTTGAATTTCCTTTATCTGCTGGTCAGACGCTTGAGCGCACAATACCCAATCGTCTATCGGCTCTATACGTAGAATAAAATCATCGGGTCCTTCTTCTTGCTCAATAGGATTTCGACTTAGGGCATCCGCATGTTGCATACTATTACCAGGACGATACTCAATAACATAGTCAAACTCCTGTAACTGTAGCAGCCATCTGGCTATACGGGGAACCAGCTGCTTTTTGTTGGAACATGTTTTCAGAGAATTACAATCGGTATAGATGGTAAATTTGATTCCTAACAAGAAGTGACGGAATTTCTTCAAGGTCTCTACAACTGCCAGAGTCTCCAGTTCGTAGGAGTGATAACGACTCTCTGTATCAGTTGTGATCCGACTATAATAAGCCACTGAGTGCCATTTTCCGTCCAAGTGTTTTTGAAGCAGAATTCCTCCTATACCCAGGGCGCTTGCGTCGGTGTGCACCTGTGTCTCCAGGTTGGCCTGGTACAAAGCCAGCACAGGTCGCTCTACCAGCGCCTTCTTCAAGGCCTCAAACGCTGCACTTTCTTCCTTCTCCCATCGCCAAGGTTGGTCTTGCTTCAGGAGACGGGATAGAGGACGGGCCAGCTTGGCGTAGTCCTTAACAAAATGGCGAAAGAACCCTGTCAGTCCAAGAAACTGACGAATGTTGTGCACCGACTTTGGCACCGGAAAGGCGGATACAGACATAGTTTTCTCTGACCCCGGTCGCACCTTTCCACCCTCAACCTCAAACCCTAAAAATAAAACCTTAGGTACCAAAAACGAACATTTTTTTAGATTTAATTTGAGGCGAGCTTCTCTTAGCAAGTCTAGAACCTGTCGAAATTTACAGCAAGCATCGGGAATTGAATCAGCGTGAATAATAATATCGTCCAAATAAACTGCCGCAAACTTTCTCACAGGTTTTAGTACCTGATTTATGTACCTTTGAAAAACTTTCGGTGCGTTGGTCAACCCAAAAGGCATACGCTTGAACACGTATTGACCCTGCGGTGTTACAAAGGACGTGTATTTTTGTGACTCGGGAGCGACGCCTAATTGATAGTACCCCGAATATAAATCAATACCAATGAATACACGCCCGGATGCCAGCTGGTTAACCTGCTCATCCATTCCAGGCAACGGATGGCTATCTTTACGGGTTTGCGAATTTAGACGACGATAATCCACGCAGAACCGCAGCTCTCCATTCTTCTTAGGCACCAATAAGGCAGGTGACGCAAATTCTGAATTTGATTCGCAAATGAGGTCATTTGCCAATAGTTCCTCAATAATTTCTCCAACCTGCGCCTGCTCTTTAGGCGCCATACGGTATGGTCGGAAACTGAAGGGTGTAGGATCCATCAAAGATATTTCTAACTCTACCCCCTTCGCGCATTCCAGCTCACTGAGAGAGAGCGCAATGCAGTCTCGATACTCATTTAGCAACGACAAGAACGACTCCTTCTCAGCTGAACTTACATCGCCTATCACCAATTGATCGTAATCCGGGACTGGTGCTGGAGTTCTAATCAAATACACCTGACTCTCTTCCAGTTCAACAGACGTCGTTTGTAGAGTTGTCATTCCCCCCTCACGCCGATTAAAAGATAACGATGAGTGGTCCTTAACCACTAGTACTTGCGGGAGTTCAGTAAAAGGCTGGCCCACCAGGAGAGGATCAGTCTGAGCCGTATCAGGGACGACCTCAGCGTTGACGTGTGCTGCCACTTGGTCAATCTCCAACTCGAAATCTGTAGCTCCAAGTGACCGCACCGACCCTCCTCCATAACCACATAAGGTCTTACACTGATTGCGCAGGGGAAGCTGTAATCTTTCCGCCTCGCTCTCAACAACAGTGACAACTTTGCTTCCAAAGTCCACATAGGCTCGGGTTGGGTGGCCATTCACTTTTACTGATTTCAGGTACTTATCATCTGGCGTGGAGTGGGGGCGAATTAGTCATACAGAGGGTTTCTTGGCGGTGGTGCCCTTGGGGCAATCCCGCTGGTAATGACCTTTCTGCTTGCAGTTGTAGCAAGTGATATCTGCAAGCTTTTGGGGCCCAGTCTTAGTGGCCACAGCGGGCTTCTTTTCTTCTTCAGCTCGCGGAGAACTTCCCGTTGCCTTCCCCTTGCTCGTACCTGTCTTGGCCCCCTTCCAGCAATCCCTTGCTAAGTGGCCCTTTCGATTACAGAGATAGCATAACAGCGATGTCACTCCAGGTTTAGAGGCAGGCTTGGGATGGGATTTCCCTTTTTGCTGAGCTGGAGCAATCGAGCTCAAATACACAAACAGGGACTCGGGAGTTGAGTGCCTGGCTCCTTCCGCTGTACCTTTCACAATTAGGTCAGAGATGCCATGAGTTATGAAGGACACCGCTCTCGTCCCACCAATCTCCAACCGATTCAGAAGGGCCAGCTTCTCGTAGTAATACGTAACGTAAGTTTCAGACTCCTTCTTCCTCCGGGCTAGCATCTCCTCCATTGCAACTGGGTAGTTAATTTCCGTAGGAAAAGCCTGGGCGATCAAAACCTTCCATTCGGCCCAGGTGTAGTCCAAAACTCTCAGGCTCTGGTACCAAGTTTTTGCCAGACCCACTAACTTAGCCGTGGCATAATGAACAGTGGTTGCGTCATTCCACTCGTTCACCTTCTTCAACTGTTCTACTTTGTGCAGCCAGACCTCAGAGGTCTGGTGCGTATCATCCGGATTGAACTCCGGTATTCCATCCCCATTCACGTGGTGACGACGCACCACTTCTCTTGCTGGGGCATTCTGGATATAATCGCGAACTATATTCGCCAGTTGGGATACCGCACTATCCTCCTGAGAAACAACTGCGGGGGCACGTTTCGCAATAGTACGAACGCGTTTAGGAGGGGGGGCTGGGAGATTAGACAGACCGGTCGACTCAGAAGACTCACTAGGGGCTTCTCCAGCCCGACGACGAGTAATACGAATTGAAGACATGACGATAACTGTTGACTGTATCAGGAGACAAAACAAAAACATAGTGGTAGATTTCACACAATTACGTCGAGGACTTATAGATTTATTGTATAACTGAAAAACATTCAATGGAGTTGGCTCTCCTCTCACAAGCTATTTCCGGATACGGACTCAAGCTAACAACTATACCGAGTATACGACTACAATCCGAGTGAAAAACGCCTGGATGAATCCCACTTCTGATAAAAATGTAACCCTAATAAAACGCACGAAGCGCCTGAACCGTCCGAAATACCACTTAACGTACACTAAGAGCCACTTACATAAGTTCGAATCTTGACACTTCTCAATGTTGAGCCAACTCCGCCTTTCCATTGAAGTTCCTGTAAAAGTTTTTAAGTCGCGTTTGAGCACACCTGCAATTTACTCCTATTTATCCTACCTAGCTGGCGGCAACACGCACCCTAGTCTCAGACCATTCCTTCATCCGTTATTGGGATTTGACCAGACCATCGCTTGTTCTCTCAACTTGAGACCAACCCTGGGCGTTGCCCCGGTTGTCGCACTCGTAGAACGTTCTGGTCGCCTCCCCTTAACTATCCACGTAATGTCGAGTCCCCATCAGCTGCCCGACGGCGGCCTGATGGCTACGGGTTCGGCAACAAACGGTTACCCCGCAGTGTCCACTTGAGCAGGGTCAGTCCACTACCACCTTATCCGGGGAGGCCAAGCCCCGGCCTCGGATTTGTGCGACAGAACCCCCGGCCCCCGACTCAGCCGGCACCTCCTCTGCCCGACTAGCCGGTGCCGATCGTCACGGAAGTCCCACCTCTTGGGCCTCACCCTCATTGGACTCCTCAAATGACGACGCCCCTCCTTACCCTGAAGTCCGTCTCAGGGGGTTGACCACACAGGTCGTGACCACACAGGTCCAGGCCTTAGCTAAGGGCCACTCGCCAAAAGAGTCCTCGACTCTACTTGACCTCGACGACAAGACTCGCATTACTCAACATACCCATGGGTCAGCACAGTCCTTCGGCTGCCCTGGGCCTCAGCTAACTATCCAGGTCCTATCTTTGTGGTCCCGCCAGGACCACCCTACGACAACGATGAATACAACATTGCCACTCCCTAGGACCACAGACGTCAGCATACGTTACAACAGTAGACTATCTTGAGTCATACGGATTAGTGACACCAAGCTCCACTCAGCATTCACCTTAACCCGCCTTTGCCTTTGTTCTACCGCGCGTGCCGCAAGACATAATACTACGATACTTATATTTAAATCATCCCTAGCTAAAAGCAGACGAATGTAAATTACAAATATACTCAGTGAACCACTCACCAACACAATCTCAACAGCCAAGCAAACACTAACCGAATAAACACAGAATTGCAAAAAAGTCTAAAGCTTAATAAGTCCGAATAACACTTCGAATAAAACTACAACGCGATACTCGACGCGATATATACTCGAATACTCGTAAATGTAACACTCGTACAGCACACAAACATCGACACCCGATTACGCGAGATTGATTTAGATACTGTAAGGGTAGTTGAGTTCTTTTCGACTTCGTCGCACGAGCCGAGCAAGTGCACGCTGTCCCTTGAAACCAGTTCACTGCACGTGTCTTCCACTGCGTTCCAATATCCGTTTTTTTCTACATAAGTTAAAACTCCTTAGCTGTAGAACGACACATACCCCACGCAATTACAATAGTAAATGTTCGAACTGCAGACAGCTCGTCGCGTAGACCTAGCCCATCAGTTTCTAATAATGTTTCCTTTTCGTTTCTATTGTGTACTTCTAATATGCTAATCACGCGAGGGTGAAATCGTATCAACAATTGACAACACAGCTCTGCTGTACATCTGGCTATTTCTTCGTCGTTTAGTTAATATTCGATACTTTCGAATGCATGCAATACTCTATATCGTCAGATTACTACTCACCAAAATATATACAGTATTTACACTAGTTTGAAATATTCCAGGCTGATGGTTTTTAGAGGGCTCATTCGCTGTTCGTACCCGTCCTTGGTCTAGTGCAAGTCAACTTTGATATATATCAAGCTAACGACTTTTAGGGATCCAACGCCTCAGTGTTTGTTCGACTAATGAGTAAAAAATTTCTTCTAAGAACTCTATAACCTAACAAAACATTCTAGAAGGAGAGTGGTACCGGCAGATTTCTGAATTACCTCCCAGGTATGAAAATTTTCCTCGAAAACAAAAAAAATCTATTACTTGAGAGTGAGGGGGGGGGGATAATCGCAGATTTCTCGATCACCTGTCATGTATGGAAGTTTTCCTCGAAAATTTTTCCAAGTCCATTATTTGAGAGTTGGGGGGTGGTACTCGCAGATTTCTGAATCACCTCCCAGGTATAAAAATTTTCCTCGAAAAAATCTATTACACTACTGAACAGCATTTTATGCACATGAACTATCTGAGACGTTTCTAAAAGTGTTTTTCACGCTGAACACGATGCCGTTGGCCGTTTTCATCTATCTCATCGGAGTTCCGAGTAATTTGCGTTTGAAAATTCAAAAATTGCTAAAAACCGTACTTTCAAAACGCAATAGCAGAGCAAAAACAGAATACTGAGGTATGTTCAACCACACAAAAATGTAGTTCGAACCTTGCTCTATAACATATTTACGATCAAGAATAATCGCACAATTCGTCGAGCAGTTATGAACAATATTATAGAAGACTATTTTTAGCTTCAAATGCGGGGCAATGTACGTCCTCGCGTCGCGACGCAGAATCGCGTGTTTCCCCGCATTTGAAGCTGAAAATAGTCTTCTATAATATTGTTCATAACTGCTCGACGAATTGTGCGATTATTCTTGATCGTAAATATGTTATAGAGCAAGGTTCGAACTACATTTTTGTGTGGTTGAACATACCTCAGTATTCTGTTTTTGCTCTGCTATTGCGTTTTGAAAGTACGGTTTTTAGCAATTTTTGAATTTTCAAACGCAAATTACTCGGAACTCCGATGAGATAGATAAAAACGGCCAACGGCATCGTGTTCAGCGTGAAAAACACTTCTAAAATCGTCTCAGATAGTTCATGTGCACTCCAAAAATTTATCATTTGTTCAGTAGTGTTATTTGAGAGTGTGTGTGTGTGTGTGGTGTGTGTGTGGGGGGGGGGGGATAATCGCAGATTTCTCGATCTCTTGTCAGTGTCAGGTATAAAAATCCAAAAATCCATTATTTGTGAGTAAAGGGGGTGGTACTCGCAGATTTCTCAATCACCTGCCAGGTATAAAAATTTTTCTCGAAAAATTTTTTGGGGAGGAGGGAGGGAGGTGGTACTCGCAATTTTCCAGCAGTGTATAACGTGTGACTAAAAACATGAAACGTCAGAATTTCAGATCTCAGTCTCTCCAATTTTAACCACGAAACCAGACATAAGAAGTACTTGAGTATTTTTTGTTTTGAACTCAAAACTATTCCTGTTTTAATAAGAAGACCGCTAGATGTTTCGTTCGAAAAGGGCACATCCTTTGAAAAGGTCCGCGGCTGACTTTGATGACGTCATCCCTCTAAGTTCGATTACGTTGTGTTGATATAGATATGTCTTAAAGGCTGAGGATTAGTCAGAAATGTGCGTAAAAAAAATCGTGTCACGACAATGATGCCCTGAGCTGATGGCATTGCAGGTATTTTGAAAAATATTGATCTTGCTACTTTGGGACGTGCATCCTAGGCCTTCATTACACCAAGCCTAAAACTAGGCTGAATATAGGCCTAACGTACAGTATACTAGGGGATGACCTCCATTATACTAAATCCCTTTTCAAGACTAGGGAAGAGAGTCACCTCTAGAAAAAGCATTTATATGACGTCATCAATCTAAAGTTGGGTAAAATTATGTTTCAAAGAAAACTTCCGTGTCCGACTTCAATGATATAATGTGCTTTGTGACTTTATCAATCCAAGTTGGGTCAGTTAATGTTTTAAAGGAAACGTCCGCGTCCGCGGTCGACTTTATAGACGTCATCAACTTGAGTTAGATTGGTTACGTTGCTCAAAAGAATTTATTGAGGTTCGATTACAGAAATTTTTCTTGGCTAGGTTATGGAAAAACTTGGGCTGGCCACAATATGTGACTATCTGGGCTCAGTATACGTTTCCAAGGAAGGAGATAAAGGAAAGATGAAGTAGTTCAAGAGCTTGGGGTATTAAAAAGTGTATTCCATCTGTTTTTCAAGAGGCAGCAGACTTGCGGGGCTTCTAATTTTTGTTCTGTGAATCATGATTTTGGCGATAATTCAAATTACAATATATTATGTTGATTAGAATGTAAGTCTGAATTTTCTTAGTAACAGAGCATTGAGGGGCGGGAAGATAACAAAAAGGAGAAATTTGATGCTCATTATCTGGAGTTCTATTCACTCAAATGGAAGGGGACTTGGACGAGGTCTTATGCTTGATCCCTCGCGTTCCTCACTTCCTCACTCAATAAACCTCAAGAAGACCGTTCCATGGTACAGTGATTTGAAAGCAATTTAGTCAACCAATAACGATGCATGTCTGCGTGTCATTTGCTTTTGCCGCCTGATTAGCAAATATTTACCAAGTAAGAAGCTTGAAA
This sequence comes from Aspidiotus destructor, assembly GCA_035079395.1. Taxonomy (NCBI): domain Eukaryota; kingdom Metazoa; phylum Arthropoda; class Insecta; order Hemiptera; family Diaspididae; genus Aspidiotus; species Aspidiotus destructor. The sequence continues at coordinate 9,589,903 of JAVHKZ010000002.1, read as the reverse complement.
AAATTTCAATTTTTGAGCCTTACATCTACAAGGTGGGCAGAAGCGTAGCCAGAAAAAAGATCCCGGGGGCCCTACTAGTCACGGTATGGTGAGGGTTTCGTTTGGGTTGCGCACCTAGTATTTTCTTTGAACATTATTAATGAAATTCTGCAATTTAAGTATAGCAACCTGCCCCGCCATTTTACAACAGCTTTTCCTACAGTATCAGGGAGCCATAGAGGGGGACTCGACTTTTTCTAGGGATGAGGGCTAACCACCTGGCTACGCCACTGAGGTCGGATCTCGATGGAGCTAAAATCATCAATCATGGAAACAATGTCCATCAAGATCTCTTTCTTCATCCTCGTCTGCTGTTTCTATGACCATCAATGACCGATTTTTGCATCCTGTTGAAGAGTGTATAACTTCAAAAGACGAAAAAATAACCTTATCAATTATTCGTATTTTATTTTCGAATCCATCAGTTCGACTATTCGAATTTTGTGTCTAAAAATAAATTAAAAAGAAAATCCGACTGTACTTCACGGTCATGAAATTTTCCAATCTACGCACAATGAGGACTGAGGAAAATTTTGAATCATAATCCTGACTGCGGTAAAACAGACGAAAACGAGAATGAAAAAATGGGGCGTGACTTAGATCAATTATAATGGGAAAATAGACGCTTCTTAACGTTACCTTCATAAGAATCAAAGTATCATTGTAACTTCCTGATCGACATTTCTTCATTTCTCGAAATGTCGAGTTGACGTCGCGGTGAATGGAGGAGAAGGACCCTCTCACTGTATGTGAATTCCATAGTGGGATTAATAAAAGGAAAAACCAGGCCAATTGAGAGTCTTTTTTTACTACGCAAAAATTTTATTCAGCTTCGAACGATACTCGAATAACTGATTCTCGAGATCTTTGAGATTCTTTAAATTTCGATGTACCTAGGCCTATAGTATTTTAAAGCAAAATTAAGCGCCGTCGAAGACCCATCCATCATTTCGGGATCGTTCACCAATCACGTACTTAATTAACAAATTACTTCCTCCGAGTTTATGAACCGACAATGAATAAATTAAATTTAGAATTATACCTAGGCGATTGGCCATGACAGAAAGAAATCGTCAACAGTTGCGCTTACGTATCGAAAATAAATCGATCTATTTTCACTATCATATGGAAAAGACGAGCTGAATGAGGTAGGTTATTCCTAATTTTTTTTTTTTTTTTTTTTTCTAAAAACAAATATTTTCGAAGTTGAATACTCTCACAGAAGAAAATATTTCCAATCGATGGAATATTGAAAGATTTCATAATCCATTTGTACCCGTAGTTATGTTTATGAAGGTTTAAGAAATAACGTGGTCCCTTATATAGTCAAACTTTGTCTGAAGAGTAAGATCGACGTGCTTTCTTTGACCAATTTAAAAAGTTTCAAAAAGTTTCTGATCCTTTCGTTCAAAATAGAAAAAATATGCGCTTTATGAAATAAATTACTCAAGAAAACCGATTGAATTGAACCTTTCGGATCTGTCAGATATTTCATTGATGCAAATAAGTTCTTTAGTGACATTTTAACAGACAGTAATTCTTCCACTTTTTGTACGCGACTTCATAAAAAAATTGTTCAATATTTAGAGGAAAGATATCTTCCAGAAACGCTTTCTGAAATATTTCAAGGTACCCATTAGAGATCAGAATTGTAAGAAAATTTTTTGTTAAAGTACAAGCAGATAACCTCAAAATTAAAAAGCTCCACAATTTTACTCTTTTTTCTTTCTTATCTTTACAGTCAAAAGAGAAATATTATCTTTTACATACTGCTTTGTAGTCCTTTAATGGGGCTAAGAAGGCCTAATAAATAATAATGAGACATTGAAAAATTAAGTGCTATATGAATTGAATATTGACTCAATTTTTTATAATTTTGGAGCACCTCAAGGCAGTATGTCGGGATAATTTAGGCGAAAAGTTCGGATTTGGAATAACTAAAAGCTCCAGCCTCGTTGATGGTATTTCATTTTTTTCATGCAGTAAAACATACCAATAAGTGCAAATACATTTTGATTTAAAAAAAAAAAAAATCGGGAATAATTCATAGAGTGAAAGACATTATGAAAATTGATGAAAATTTACTTTTAAAATTTATCGTTACCTATACAAGTACATGCAATAAAAACTTTGAAAAAAAAATTTAATCTGCGCCAAAAAACTTCTCTAGACGTCCAGTATTTTTTTAAAATTATGGTTTATTGAGGCCTGCTCACTATCACAGTAATGTCCAGCAAAAAGTATGCGCATGAATGTAACATTTAGTTTTTCCAGTGACCATTCGATCATCAATTTTTATGAAGTCTCACTCATTTGGAGTCCAGATATTTAAGAGAAATCATCTCCCACTCCTCATAACATACATACAGTGCCGGAATGTTTGTCTCAGCTGGATTTTTTCTGACCAGACGCGGACGTTTTTATGAAGTGTACCCTTAACAGACTTGAAAACGGAGTCCCAAATATTGACCTGAAATCATAATGCAGGCGCTAATTTTCCCTAGGTCCGAATCCTATGATGAATTTCTTTTTTGGGCCTAGTGTGTGCCCTTATTAGATAAACCTTCTCCTCTAGACTCAAGATGTCGCTTATATTTGACTATATCATTATTCCTTGTCACCTTAAAACCAGAATGGAGCCATCTCCAGAGGATAGCTTACAGGAAGAAAGAGATGGGAACGATACGAGAAGTTGCGCTGAGGTGTGTGAGATTGCAATACATGAACGATAGTTTTCGAACAAAAGTTGTAACGTTGATGGATTGGTTCGAAAAGACACACAGGCGGAGTTTAAGACGATAAGACAAAGTCCAAATAAAAATTGATACTTCACATTGTGAAGAGGGGAAGAAATAATCGCAGTGCGTTAGTGTCTACCGCATGGTCTCAACAAAGGTTTTCTGTGTCAATCGTGCTCCTTGCTAAGAAAAGAGTAGCAGGGTTCAAGGCAAAAAAAGAGGACAACGACTGATCCTGAGGCTTTCCCGGTTAAGCAGAAGGCCAGGGACTCCTTGCTGGAGAAATGAAAAGCGAGGACTGCTCAGAGTGAGCCAAGGAAATGAAAGAGACGAATGAATGAACCAAGACCATGATACTGACCCAAGTGTTACGCGATCATAGCCGCTTCAACAAGTGCCTCCATGAGGAATTGAAAAAAGTTGAGGAAGCAACGTGTTCGCATTGCAACCAAAAATGATGCATTACAGCACACCTAATTCGAGTGCGAGGCGTGGAGGGGTAAGGGGCAATCTTAGTCGGTCACTGCGAGAAATTGGGATCGATGATGCGTTAGCCCCGAGTAGCCTGGTAGCCCCCATATTCAGTTGCAAAAAAACATGGAATTCTGTGTCCGCATTTCCAGCCAGGGTCATGAAGAAGACAATGGACATGGAAAGATACAGGACGATTCTGTGCACGAAGAAGACTAAGCATAGGGATCAGAAGACACAAGAAAAAGGCTTGGACAGTAATTTAGCCCCAAGTTGGGTTAAAGTTTGCGTGTTTCGGGTCACTCCAACTTGAAGGGGCTAAGAAGAGACGGGAAGGCAGAAGAGATTCATTCTCAAAAGGATCGGAGGAAACAAGATTAATGTATATAAGCAACTTGTAACCACTTCACAAAGGAGGGCAGGTGGATACACATGCAACACAGGCGATTCCTCGTTCTCTTAGCCCTAATCGTTCGCCATACTCTTTTTCCGGGCCTACTGCATGTCTGCTTCAGCTCAGCTCATACACCAAATGTTCCTTTCCAAGCTTCAATTACATCCGTCACAGCTCAACATATTCGCTTGAATTATTATACAGCTGGACGCCCTCAACAAAAGCGACCAAATCTTTGTAAAATTTCTCCAAGTTTCTTCTCTCAAAATTGTCTCAAGTCACGGAATTTGGTCAAGGTCATTTATAACGTCACACATGCCGAACACGGAAACGACATTTTTTTTTTTTTCAAATTAGCAAATCATAGGAGGATTTTATTCCTGCTCCTTTCCATGGAGTTCGAAAGTGCAGCTTACATTTTAGACAGTAGCAAAAATACAGGCGAAAGCAAGATACCAGAAATGAGAGGAATAAATTTTACTTTCAGCCAATATTTTTTGAAAACTTTTATATCATTACATTATTCTAACACTAAATAGAGTCAATGAGAAGAGGAAAAGCTCCTGACCACGACACAGTTCTTATCACAAGTTTAAATCCCTTCGTTTCATCTGAACTATGAAATAAACGTGGATCAATTCTCTGAGAGTTTCATTATTATTATTCTCGTTTTTACTTGTTTTTTCAAATATGGTATATTTTGTTCTCTTTATTTCTCACAAACAATTTTTGCTACCAGTGGCAGTGATTACAGAAGAAAATTCAATATTTTTTCATGAGGAGATATTTACCTAATCGTTATTTTAATCGATTTTCTTCCGTCGCATACACTCACTTCTCTCGCTCACGATTATACAAATAAAGGAAAAATTGCAACGGTCGTGTTTTCACTCGCACGTGCTTCATTCGTATATCGTCGCGACTTTGGTATAATGCCATACACTCTCGACGAGGTCGGTATGAGATTTTTTACCAAAAACACGACCCGGTCAAAAACTCGTGGTTATCAATGTCTAGACTACTATAGGTATACCTACTGAGAAACTGAGTTCTCCGAAAAGTACGCTATCAGATTCTCACAACTCTACAAGACTAAAAATTAAAGCAAAAAAATTAACAATCCTGGCGGTTTCACTTAATTTTTGGTCCACGCATTTTGCGCGATTAGTTCACATGAACTTTCGTCTTGGAAGTTACAATTGACGACACCCTACCTACCTCTAAATAGTTGAACAAATAAATGTACCTACTGTGTATTGATATTTCTAGAAATTTTTATCGATAGAATTTTGTCCTATCTCAAATATCAACAGGAATATATTTCAGATTCACTCTCCACTAAATAAAAAATTGCAAATCTTGGAGCACAATAAAGAATATCGACACGTCTAACTCCCGAGAAAAAAAAAAACGGTAATGAACGACAAATTAAAACGCACGAAAACTTCAATAATCGTAAATCAAAATATTTTAAGGACGATAAGGTACGAGTAAAAGTGAAAGTTAATCACTATTATAAACTAAAATCACTCACTGGGGCTTCCGAGAATTGTTTTTTCAAACCACAGGAGTATACAGGATACGAAAATGTCTTCGTGAATTATACAAGTAATTATAAGCTAATAACACAAATCATTGTAAAATATTCTTCGCGTGAAGGAATTCGCGAGATGTAAGTATACCCGATTTTCTTACCACCGTCACTGTCCTGCACTCTAATCTTATCCAAACTGGTGGTACGATACGCTGCAAAAATGTAAAACCGATCTGGTTTCAGTTGAAGATAGATACGTAAATACTGCTCTCTGTGTACTCGTCCTCCTCAGCATACAGCGTAAGTACGTACCACGAAACTACGTAAGAATTATTCATTTTTACCCAAAACGATGCCGGTACATTGTAATAGTGATATTGAAATTATTTACTTGAGAGAAACCTTCGAATTTCTCTCGCTTTACGTACGCTATTTTCATTACCTATTCATCTAGTGCAATAAAATAGCAACTTATTGCACTCGTGCAATTAAATGTTTACCTTTAGGTACCGTATAATTTTAATAATATATCGTATTCAACTCATATTTATACTAGTCGTCAGTAATTTTGCATCTTGCTGCAGCGATTGTGTGCTTATTATTAACATTATCATAGAATTATGTACTTCAAACAGGAGGGAAAAATCGATGCAGAATTTGAAAAGTCATTTATACCCGTATGGAAAATAAAATGAGAGAAAAGGGGGAGGGGAGAAAAACATCAAAGAAAAAACTAAGATTCACAAGATGAAAAATAATAAAATCAGTAATCCGAAGATGTTCTGGGAAGTTGTAAATTATAAATACTAAAAATGAAAATACTACAAGTAACTGGAGTGCCCTCAGAAATCGGTCAATAGAAGCCGAGTCAGTAGCCAACAAACGGGTCTAAAATGTAGATTCTGGTTGTACTGAATTTTGTTTTTTTTCTTTTCATTTCTGTAAAACACGTGGTTTGGCGGAAAAATCAAAAAATCACGTTTATTTGCATTTTGCAATATGTTCACAAAAAAAAAAAACTGCCGCATGAGGATCATTTGGACTCTGCAGAGCGGAGGTGGCACCAGCGTCGTATCATCAAATTTCTTATCAACGTTAGAATAGTACCCAGACTAGCACACGAATACTTTCTTCCAAGCTACGGTATCCATCATGCAAAGGAATACTCAGAAGGTAGAGTCAACTCTAAAAAATGCCCCGGGCTTTTCGATATTTCTTTCGCGGTCTTTGTATTTGTCTTCTTTAATGTTTACTCTTCCTTTTGATTATTCCTTCGCACACCAGACCAGCTTGGATTTCGGGCCATCTAGACTTCTACCCTCATAATCCAGTGAATACCTAAAGCAGCCAAACAAGCAACTTTATCACCGAAAGTAACCAACCACATATTGATCCTGGCTACAGGCTCGAAAATATATTACGGCAGAATGTCCTCTAATCCTTGGCACTCTTCCAGGGAAAAGCAGTCCACAAAGTAAGAAAAATCAAATTGCTCATCTTCTATTAAAAATAGGCCACTCGCTTCCATCATGTCCTCATTGCCAAATCTAACGGTAGATCACTTTCTACTAGCCTTGTTTTATAATACACGATAGTAGACAATTTCGGTTTTCCTGTTCCAATTGGCTGGCTGCAAATCGACGTTCCGGAAATTGAATATTTCGCTTTATACGGGCTAGACTTTGAGTCAAACTCATCTTGTTTCTTTTCGGGCTCCTGATAGACAACAGTGTTTTTCTGTAGGAGAGCGTGATCTAAAGTGAAAAAATTGAAAGGTACATTAAAAGTAATTCATAATTTTTCCTTCGACAAGGGAGAGAACAAAAAATCATCAGAAGCTAGGTACCTACATAATGAAGCGTTTACTTAGCTATCTACCAGATTTAGTTACTCTTTAGGATGAACTCTGCACGTATATACCATTTTGAGAGATCAACATCGATAAACATTACTTTTGTAACTCTTTGTACATGTATAGTGAGCGCTTTTCTTTTTGTAATCCATTTGGGAGAGCATAGAATCAATCACATCGATAAATCGTTGATATTTGCTAAAAATGCAACTCGGCAGAATTCGTAACTTGAGATATCACTAACACTCTGAATTGATTAGATCGAGTAACATAAGTAAATAAAATGGTTGAACCAAGTTTCAAATGAGAGCTTCTCCCAGTTACAGTAAAGTGTAATCACATCTTGAGTCTCGTAGGATTCAAACACTTCTTGGAATTGGAGGTGATTAGCTTGGCAGGAATTTGGGGGGCTACAAATATAGCCCTACACATAGGAGCTGGAAAACGTCCGCATCCATCGTCTTCCTTCGCCTTCCTGAAACCTGAGGTATACCTAACTGACTCTCATCAGGAGGTTAGATCTTTGATGAAGCAAATGATGGTAAGCTGTCGCTAAATTGAACAGAACCATTTATCTTACCTCTTGAACTATAGCTTACCGCGTACCCTAGGATTTCGGTTTCCTTGAAATCACGATTACCGCGCTTCTACACTTTGTTAGCAAGGATAGAGTTGACTCGTTCCCTCCTGAAAAACTGCGCGATATCAGGTGGGCCACTAAGTAGGAGGAGATTTTTCAAGTAGACTTGAATTAGTTAAATGAATACGAGTAACGATTTCACTGAGCCCACGGGACAAGGGAAGAACTTGTATACTTATCGTGTTTCTCAGAATGGAATTAGTTACCTAACTCACTCGATATTTTAGGTGTTTCAATCAATTTTCCGATGAGATTATCACGAAGTATTTTTGTCTTCATCTGAACCGTAATAAACATTTCCGGGAGACTTTTTGCCATTTTGTTCAGCCGAGACGATGAGAAAATATTGAACAGAAGGTACCTACAAAACAGCGTAGAAGAAAGCTGAGAAATCACCAATTGCGAGAATATTACCCATACAAAAATTTTAATCGTACTCAGAATTACCATGTCACTAGTAGACTAGAAGAGAATCCGAGCATCGATGAAGCCGTTGATCTCAGCCGGATTTAGACCGCGGTCACTCAACCAGCACTCAACTAGTCGATTACTATTAATACGACCACCACGTCTGCACGAAAGACAGCAGCTCATCGTCAATCAACGAATTAATTTTATCCTGGTTAGTCTGTTCTAGTTTAGCGCCTTATTACAGGTTAATGACCGATGAACCAGGCGCTGATTATAATATAGTGACAATCAAGATTCAAGAACCAGGTTCATACAGTGGGTGTGGGTCATTGTGGGTTCATGACATTCACGTGCCCGAGGCGTATGGCGAGCTTCGTGATTAAACAGTGTTGGTGCGATGTAGCATGGTGTGTAGCCAATCTAGCCATGCGAAAAAAGAATGACGAACGTGCAGAATAGCGATTCGCAGAACCAGACGTTCTTGTTCCTGAAGGAGAGATATTTTTCTCCAACTCGCTATCCTCCACGTTTGTCTTTCTTTTTTTGCACGGCAGCAGTGACGTGTTATAGGGTGTAGCGCTGTATACACTGTCGTACAAAATGGAATGCACGTTGACGTATCTGCACATTAATATGAGCAAGAAAAAAGGGTTCTTTTACCGGAGGAAGAGAATCCTTTTCCGCATATCGTAGATATGCAGATATGACCATTCCATTTTGTATGGCAGTACAGATCTACAGAAAATGAAAATAATTGGAAGGATACAATCATCCACTCCCGAGGTTCCAGAAGATCAGAACTTCAATCGTTATCGTTCAGCAACAAATTCCCTCGTTTTCTGTGAAGCAAGAATGATGGTAGGTATCGAAACCAGTCAATCAATTGTTATCCAAGAAAAATTCTGTGATGATATAATCACTAATAATTGAATGTTTCTCAATCGGAAATTTCGGCGTCCATGAATACATTTTCCTTATTTTAGGACGTATACAGTATTCTACGTTCATATTTTAAATTTAAGATCTACAAGAGAACAATGCAAACAGAAGGGGTAGAATTTCAGAAAGAAATAACGTTACAGACGTGCCACAAAATTGAAATTGGTCTCATTGATGGTAGACCGCCATCATTCGTTGGTTTCGCGTTCTTCTCGAGATATTTCCGCGATTCAATATTTTTTAATTTAAGCAGGACGTTTGTTCGCCCGCCTTATTGTGAATGAGAGTGATGTTATTTAGGTTGAAAAAGAATGATTGGATTCAAGAGAATTTAGAGCTTTCATGTTCTTTCCAAAAGAATAATATTGTGTTTGTTGACATGAGTCATCAAAGATCGAGAAGTTAGGTTATTGCGTATTCGAGTCACTTCATCGTTGTTTGAAGAGGGTAAATATAACAGAACTTTTACGCAGGGAGTCGATCATTAAGTATTAGTTCATGAGGCCTATCTTCTCATCTCATACTGTCAATCATAGATAAGGGTGGTTTTGTCCCTGATTACTCGCCCTTTATGAATGAAAGAAAACTGTCACCCATTCAGACCATGACATCTACAGCCACTACAACAGGTTTTTGGTTTGTGTTCAATTAATTGATGACAGAGATCGACCACGCAATGGTTTTTGTTTCCATGTTTGATTAAATTCTCAGTTAGTTTTTCTAGAGCGCGAGGACCCTTAGTCATTACGTCATTATTTATCCTTACAGTTCCCACAGGTGAGAATTTTGTGCGATTAATATAGTGATTTTGCATTCCTTAATGGTGTAGAGTTTTGATTTTTAGTTTGGCACATTAGTTCAGTTGTTCTTTTGCAATTTTCAAATATTGTGATAAATTGTTATCAGTGACTGGATTCTAGCGCCTTAACTGGATTAAGGGAGTTCAAAGATAATGATGACGTAACGACTAAATATGGCGGCCCATGTCCTCACTTTTTGTTTTTCTACGCGTAATTCTTTAATCGATAAAAAAAAAAACACTATCGAATCATCAATGAAAATTTTTATTCAACTTGAACAATATGGGCGTATACTAATTGTATTGCTATTATAACCTTACAGCGTAAAGAAAACATCACATTTGTACGCAAGAAAGATGACAAATGAGTTAATAATATAATATCATCGGGGATTAAATTCCTCACGAAGAAACTCAAGCTCTCAATGTACTAGGTATCGATAAATAGCATTCGCGTCTTTCTTGAATGACATTCGAATAATTTCTCCATAAATTCTTACATCATATTATAAAACTTATACACAATATTGAAAAAACAATAATAAAAAGGAACACAATAATTTTAAGAATTAACGGATACTCTTATTCGTATTACTCTGTCCTACGAGAAAGCGATATGTAGAGTCGGTAGCGTAAAAGCGCATTATCGGAATATGTTCTAGTCGAATAACCCTCGCAAAAACATAATTTTCTTCAAATTTTTTTCACTTTTATCATACATTGACTAGCTCTCATCAGGGAAAAGGAATAGTAAAAAAATGTCTAATACATGCGCATATTTAGGAGTTAGGTACGTTTGCAAATCGATGGAGAAGAAAAAAATATAGAAATTGAGATGTTAGTAAGTCATGTACTGTACATATTTGTAATGGTATGCCCATTAGAAAATCCACATAGGTATATCGGTGATGAGAGAAGAATTTACACGACGGAAACTATTTAAATAATATCGTACTGTTGTAATAGCCTCACAATTTGAACCAGCATGTCTTTGATACCGCATAAAATACAAAAAAAAAAAAAAAATTACTGTAAATGGAAGAAATATTCGCGTTATTGGCTTTCGCTACGTATTGTGTGTTAGGGTAGAACAGAAAAATGCATGACAAAATACAAGCAATTATGTACAAAGAATAAAAAAAAAAAAAAGAAGACGGAGAAAAAAAATCGCAATACATATATCATAAAATGTATATACACACAGAATAAATAAATAACGTACGACTTAACTACTGAATTAAGAATAGAGATTCTTTCTAAAATTGTCCTTCTTCTATTCCATTTTATCACATAATTTCATCTCGAACATGGTAATGGCTTTCAACGCGCCAATTTTATCACACAAAAGACTAAAAGAAAATGAAAACGAATGAGAAAGAAGTCCGGGTGAAGGGTGACGAGGAGAAGAGCAAACGAGACAAATAAAACAATTTGAGCGTATTAAGTAAAAATTAAACAAGTCAGTCTAAGCGGTTGACGATCTCATCCACCAACAAAAAAAAAAAGAGGAAAAATAAAGAAAAAAGGTAACAGGATGCAGGAACCGATTAGGGCGTATCATTGTCGCTGGTCTGCGTTAGTAGCGAACAAAAATATACGTCCATCTCTTTATTAGCTTGTGGTATTCTGTTTTCAGACTCGATCATGTATTCGTCTTTTTTCAGATTCGGATTGATAGGTTGAGCAACGGACTTTTTCACAATTTGATTCGGCGGTTGTGTAGACGTTGGTTTGATGGTCGATACACACACGATGGCGATCAAGCTGATCAGGATGAAAGCTACACCCCCGATGAGGAGCAGATATAAGACTATAGCTTCGGCGACCGGCGCTACTCGTAATAACAAGAATAATTTGACTTTCAGCGCCAAGTTGAGTTCTGGCATCGTCTGAAACATTTCAAAATAAAACATCGTATTATGATGATTGTTCATTCTCACAAGATTGAGTACCACTTGAGCAAATTAGATACGAGGAATTTGGGTTGGGTAGTTTATTTTGAGCAGCTGACGGGGGGGGGGATAAAGAGAGATTATTGAAACCAACGATTATTACTTCTACACTAGTCTCGAATTACATAAATTTGATATCAAAAACTAAACAAAATTGCCAATTGAGTACAAGCTTGCGAATTCGAAACTTTGCAAAATCGTATTACCACGGATATAAAATAATTTTGAATCGTGTCTGATCTTCTTAAATATGCAACTACTTTCATTGCGCCTGAACAGCATTTTATTTCAATAACATACAATCTGATAATAACTGGTTTGCGAAGCTTTCAGATCTTCCTCAGCAGGTTAGCTCACGTCATCTCTCTTCTCAGACCATTCTTCCAAAGGTATCGCGACATTATGAAAAAGGATGATACTCAAAGAAGAGTAACTAATTACAAAAACCGCAGAAAACGAGAAAAATTACGAAGCGCTTTTCACAAAACAGTCATACTCAGCGAAGACCTTGAAAAAACCGAAACCAACCTCGAGAATGACAAGAACAAGGAGGAGACTAAACGTTGAGTTGTGATTCATGAACAAGCTCGATCATACCTTCGTCCGGTATGTGCTTGTTCATCTTAATGAGACCACAAGTTCTGTGTTCTTATGACGAACAATTTCAATAAGCTCCAAAGCAGTACGCTTGAAATACGAGCTTTCTTTGTGAAGGAGCACCTCGGATTCTTCCCGGAAGCTGTGCCCAGTAGCAATAAGATGGCCAGCGAATGCCGAATTTCCCACTTCACCCTTCTGCCAAGCTACCTCGTACTCATCGACTCGAATCTTGAGCTGGCGACCGGATTCCCAAATATTAACACCCTTACAATCGTTATATTCTAACCAAAAACACTCCACTCTTCTCATATTCAGGGCTTTGATCTTTCAATCTAACAAACAACCCTTTGACAGCGATAGGGTTGTAAAACGCAGGTCGAAAGCCAAAGGGACGAAAAGCCCGGCCTGATTGAAGAGAAAACCTCCCCAAAGTGGGAGCCTAATCCATCGTAGTCTCTTACGGCTAATGGAGCGGGTAAGGGAGGTAGCAGCGTCGAGGCATTTCCTATTAATCTTCCTCCGCACCATCGAGTCCATGTTCAAGTGAATCTCATTCACTCTGGCCAGATGTTTTATGGTCAGTAACTCCTTTTTGAAGGCAGTCAGTGTCGGTCAGTCAACGGACTACGCTGTAGAAAGCAGCGTATTTGTTATTAACAGAGCTGAATGACGACTCTTGGACTAAAACATCGGTCGACGTATCTTTTCTATGAATCTCAAACTCGTCACCCCGTCTTCTTCGAAGACAGTAAAATCCAAGAAAATGATCGACGCGCCTCCCTTTTTCAAAGTAAACTGTATGGACGGGCACAGCTCATTAAGATAGGTGAAAAACTTCAAGCAGAGATGTCGGGGACCAGTCCACGTACGTAGAACGTCATCTACTTATCTGCGCCAATAAAGGATGGCCAGAGGAAAAGAGTTCGGATTCAAACTTGGACATAAAGACCTGGGAGATGACGGTACCTAAAGGCGAACCTATAAGAACACCCATCTCCTCAGGGAACTCAAGGAATTTACCAAAAAATTAGGAGTCTAACACAATTTAGAAAAAACTCCACGATATTCAGTGAGTAACCTGGACGTAAATTACAATGAACCGCAGTTTTCTTTACTTTTCTGCGGTTCATTGTAATTTACGTCCGGGTTACTCACTGAGTATCGTGGAGTTTTTTCTAAATATGTCCGATCGTAACATCGAAAACCGGATTAATTCTAGTCTAACACAACTTCAATAAATTGAAAAACTTACTCAACTCTTCATGAGAAGGGTTTAAATTCACTAGGATTTCACCCACCCGCTACATAGTGACAACCTTAGGGATGTTAGGAAAGAGGCCTATGATGTCAAAAGAACAAAGGGTTGAGCCTGCGGGGAGAAGCTCATTTTTCAGGCTATTGGCCAAGGTGGATTAACAGAGCAGGGAGACTCAAATTCGACGCGAAATTTGAACCAACGATCCAAGTATTTGGCAAGGGAGTAGGTAGGGGAAGAGATGAACGACACAACAGGCACAGGCTTCATCGGCATATCCTCATCATGGACCCTAAGGTGAGCCGTAGAGGAGGGAGGGGGGGTAGGAGTTACAATCGCTCTCTTTACTCGCTCACTCTTAATGATAACAGAACTCCTATTGACAACTTTTCGAACCCCTTTGACATGCGATGAATGAAAGTATCAAATTCATTGAAGAAAGAGCAACAAGACCATCAACTACTTACACCCAACACTCACTCTACTGCACATCTACAGGAAGCTAATTCGTACACCGACATCGTTATCCCAAACGACTCGTTCCACCACGCCAGGCACAAGTAGGCAGAGGTCCATAACTACTGCTGCGATAAACCCTGCAAACCATGGATCAATATCCAGCTGGCTCCCATTCTTTCTGGCCAAGTGTTTCATGACCAACAATTCCTTGTGGAAAGCGGACTGATTCAACAGGATATGGGGCAGCCGGTGCATTTAACTATTCAATGTAGCAATCGGGTTATCAACACGATTGGTCGAATTATCTTTTTCCAAACTCAAGTACACTATTTATTTTCTTTCAAGCTCGTCAAGTCCCAGTAATTTATGGAGGATTCTCCGACTTCCAAAATAAAATTTTTATAAGGGTTTGTACATTCAGATACATGAGGAACACATCAAGGAGATCTTGAGGATCATTCCACGTACACAGAACGTCGTCTACATACCTGTGCTAATAATAGATATGATTTAACAAGAGAAAATGTCGAGATACCTCAGAAAGGAGGGAAACGATAGGTCTAGCTATATCTCTTCGAAAAATTTATCATTAATTTTGCCAAAATTCGGAGACCAGAAAATAATAAGAACGTAAAATCTATTTAACTCTTCAACAAGCAGATCACCCATAAGTTAGATAGAAGTGGCCTTCATGATCGAGAATAGACTGACAATATTGAATGAGCTAAGGGTTGAACCCGGGGGAAGATTTAACGTGGATGGAGAAAGTAAAAAAATAAAGCTACCAATCAACACAAAAATCTTCAAAAGTACGTACTGAAAATGCTTTCAAAGAATGGGAACAACCAGGCGGTCTTTTCGCATTGATTTAATTTGAAAACTACTCATTAAAGAATAGCCACGAGGGCGCACTTAGAATCATTCCACACGTCCTTCGAAGAAAACTTTCACCGACTAATCCTAATGAGCTCTTCTGCTTATCGTGATAGTTTTTATTAGGTCTAGCCGTGAAAAACTCAACTTTTACAGGATGAATTTTCGATACCGAAGTGCCTAAAAAGGTGCAAATATTGGCGCTCCTATCAAGGTAACCTCATAC
Organism: Aspidiotus destructor; assembly: GCA_035079395.1. Taxonomy (NCBI): domain Eukaryota; kingdom Metazoa; phylum Arthropoda; class Insecta; order Hemiptera; family Diaspididae; genus Aspidiotus; species Aspidiotus destructor. The sequence goes on along the minus strand of JAVHKZ010000002.1, from coordinate 9,574,721 downwards.
GAATATTTTCCAAATTTCTTTATTGTCATTCTTCATTATTGGAATGACTTTGTCCTCGTGAAGGGTTAGTCACCATAACAAGCTCTGATTCAGAATTCCATGACACTCTAATTCAGGAAAGAAACAAAAATTCGTTAAAAATTAATGGGATATGATTGCCTATACTCCTATGAATTTGTACTCTCTATTATATAAAAGAGAATAAGCCTCTAATTAAATGGAAATCATCTATTTCTCTTCTTTCGGCCAACATCTTTTAGAAGTCATAATTTCCACAATTTCTCAATATGCCTTTCCTCACAAAGAAGAAAAAATCGACGAAGTCAAATAAAAACATTATTTTTTCACCAAATGAAGGTAAGATTTTCATCTTCGATAACTTCAGGAACGTAATTTTGTATACGTAATCAAATTTCAATCACTAATGTAAATAGAATGGGTAGACGAGTTGAATATAGCTATCCAGCTTTCGTTTGGTTTTGCCTTCGAATAACGACTATGCAACCAACACTACGTTTTCATTCGAGTAGACGTTCTGACAGTAATCAGAGTAACCGTTATTCGACCAGAGTCCATGACGTCATCAAAAAGTTTCTTTGTAGGTTGAACTTGAAGCTCTCTTCAAGGTTCAAACGTATCTAGCCTCGTTGTGAGGCAGAGAAAAATGTAAAAATGTAACAGAGGCTAACTCTTCAAAGTGAAGAGTTTTACATGACTTGAAAAACAGATGAGTTCCATCTAAGATTAAGCGCACAACTTCTTTCGAAGAAGCATAATAAAGTAATCATGAGATGAGTTCAAGTACAAAGAAGCGTTGACAAATCAGAGCAATCAGCGTGGTTCGAAAGAATGCTGATATATCTAGCGAAAAATGAATGGCTCAAGTTGAGGCTGAAATCATTAAGAAATTGCAGAATGATTAATAAGCGAGCATTTCGATAGTTCTTGTACTCGATGAAAATATTGTTCCACATTAAGACAGCTGCTTTCCAAGCCTTATCTCCTTCGAGACGTCCTTTTTCATAGAATAAGCTCTCACAACAACATTGCACGGTAATTTAGAACACTTCCAGACCATGAAAATAAAAAAGAGCTGGTTTCCTCTCGATCAAGTCCAACGTTAACTACATTCTTCATAGAACAAATACACCGATAAAATAGGAACCAAGGTTCAGAAGGCCATGAATTTTTCCAAGACTATTGTTAGAGAGAAAGAAAAGAGAGGCCAGGTATGAGATTATGGGAACTCCTCTGCTGCGTAGGTACTTACAATATCAGTCCATAGGAGCGGTACGACCAAATTGGAAAATCGTTCGCAATGTGATATTGAACTGAGATCACCCAAAGCGACGTTGATTTGCATTTTTACGGATACTTTTGTAGGAGTGCCAGTCTCCTGTAAAACAAACGATCAAGATTATCGCTATATTTGTTCCAAGATCGTGACTTCGTGAAAAGTGTATTATTTTGTACAACTTACAGGATTGATGTGGAAATAAGTCTCGTGTAATTCTTGACTCGGAGTGCTGCCTTCCACATCGGCGACCAGTTTCGGATCACTATTATAGAAGTGCGGGTACGACAAAGCGATTGGAAAACCTGCGCAGAAGATCAAATACATTATTTCTGGCAAATGGTCATCTATTTTTTCGTGGTCTTTAATTACTAAACACGTTAGATAGAGATAGTGACGCGATACGTCCTTGTTCGCTATCAAGGTCCTCCTCATCTTCACACGCGATATCTTTGTATAGAACCAGATTGTAGCAAACCCGAAAAAGAAAAAAAAATCTTAAATCATTCCGTCGATGCAAGATTTAAGTCAACGTATTCCTTTTCGTTGTTGTACGTCATTTTCGCATAGCCTCGACATTCAACTTGAATCCGGTTTTCAAGTGTGTACAAATAGATTATTATATTGGCAAGTGTGAATTTATGATTCTTCCAACATCCCTCTCCTGTGTATACGATTGCTACGCGGCTCAATGCGCTACAAGAAGGTATAATTAAAGATGGGTAAACAGATGGCGCGTTGCAGTTTTCGCCACTAATTGCTCAATAAGTAAGAAATTTAATATCATTTTCTGTTTACATGCGAGCTCATTCGTCTCGAGTGTTATTCTATCACTCATGAACAGCGAACACCTAGTTTATTGTTTTTAGGCAGCGAAGACTCGCATTCTAATATCTGGCAAGTTGAAAATATAAGGATTTGATTGTGTCTTCGAAATTGTCCCGAGTCTGTTTTCTCGAATTTAATCTCTCTCAATTTCTTGACAATTTTTCTCTTAGGGAGAAGTTTTTTCAAGTTCATCATTATTCTAGTCTTATTCCCGACTAGCTACCTATGTTGAATTCGACACCTCAATTAAACTTCCCACAAATAATTTGATTCCCTCCCACTCGTGAATTTTTTTATCTTCAATTGAAGATGACTCGTAAAGACATTCTCTCCCTCATTCGATGACAACGCGGAAGCAAGAATATTCTCATCAAACGAGAATACTGATTTAAAGAATTTGACGGATCCTCTTTTTAACCAAAATCTAAGCGGTAATTATGGAACAAGAATTTATCAAACCCTATCTATGTCAAAGACAAAAGATAAAAAGGAGTTTTGGAAAGACCTGTACGACAATAAACCACATAATCAACAGGAGCGAACGCAAAAATGTATTTTGGGAAGAAATTCAAATTTCTTGATGAAGAACGTCTTGATCAACTTTTTTTTACAGGTATACGTCTTTGGGCTAGTGGTTAGTCAGAAATCTGCGTGACGTCACATTGACGACCTTGACCAAGTTTTTAGCTTCAAATTTGGTTTCGGGAGGGAGGGCGTACGCAACTTCACTCCTCTCTTCTTTATACATCCGCCACAAAACAAGTACAATAAAATTCATAATCATAACAATGGATTTCAACTCCATCAATGTTTCTCTGTACTGCATGAAGATCACTGACTACACAGACTTTCTTAAAAAATTCAGCAAAACTTCCCCTTCTCAAACACGCAAAAAAATAGAATAAATAGTAAGAAACTTCGAGTATAAAAAGTTTATTCTTCACGGGTGTCGTATACCCCGCTGAAATTATTCTGATAACACTGACTTATTTTTACGAATTAATAACACGTGCACAACCATCTACCATCACAATAAGAAGGTTGAGTACAATGTCCAGCTTTGCCCAGAGTTGCACATCCTTCAGTGCAACCCACTACACAGGATGCATAATCAGGATACGTTACTCTTCCAGGGAGACACACAATCGAGTTGGAATTCCAGTTTGTTCCCTTCTTCTTAACATGCTTAGACGCTTCCAGGTAGGAATTCAACAGACTTTCTTCTTCCACATTAGGCTCGAGCTCTGCCTCAATTCGACCTGCCCATTCTTCATCGAAATTGCAGCAAAAGAAGTTGAAGATGGAAATACCACCACAACATTTTGAAATGACCGCTCCGAGTTCTATAGGAAATAAAACCCATTTACGGACCGTTCTCGAAGATCTTGACCTAATTAGGAAGCCTTGGACATTTTGAGTAACAAACTATGTGGAGAAAGGGAACAAAAACTCTCTCGTACAAGTAGAAGATAAAGGTCTCTCCTGGCACAACCCTTCAAAAAGACGTCCTCGTCAGCTTATGTGGACATATCCATATCATCAGGGTAAAAGAAAAGAAAAGGGACAATTAGCCAAGCTAGCCTTGGGTAAGCAGAGTGCAGAGTAGCATCCCGGCCGCTACGCTACACAGAGGCTCGGCCGCCGAAGAAAAAGGTACAGGGTAGGGGATAATTTCAGAAGTATCGCAATGGCTCAAAATTTTCCAAAGCGCTAAAGTCAAGGACGCTCATAGGCAAATCAAATTTCAAACTTCCTCAGAGACAAGGAGCATGTCAAAAATGTTGATTTGAATGTAGAGAGAGAATTGATTGGAATAATAACGGTTTGCGAATTATTTACACGCTTTATCCATCAAACTGTACAAAGGAAGAAAACTTGGAAAAATTTTGACTTCAATTGAAAGTAAACGAGGAGAGAAATCATGTTCTGTTTGAGAGACCTTTTTCTATGAGTCGATGGTATTAGTATTGAGAATTGAAATCAAAATCTTGAGGAATCTGAAACTTTTCTGAGTCTGTGAGGTCATGGTCTAAAAGTAAAAACTTGTCCAACTTCCTTCATTTTGAGGTCATCAGATCATGACGTCACAGGGTCGAAAATCGAAATTTTTCCTAGTCTCTTGCCCCAATTCATATATGACAGGAGGTGAACTTGGAAACATATTATTGTTCGAAAGTCGAAATTTTTCTTAGTCCCAACCTTCAAGCTATACATGATAGGAGGAAGACTTGAACCATTTTTGTTTTGGCTGAATATCGCACAGCACATGGCAAATTTGAAAACCCCAGGAGCGCCTCCTCGAACGATGGAATGGATGAGAGGGTGCACACTGTTTGTTAGGCGAAGGGACGTCTTTCCGACTCATCAACTCTCTGAATAAATCACAATAATATGCACCACTAGATAAGTTCAGTATGGAGACAGCTTCGATACCTTGGAGTACTTGACCCATAGTCCAATACACTGTAGGTTAGACAGCCTTAATATATTGAACCACAGAATTTCAAAAATACGACGCGAACGAGCACGCGCAAGCTAATTTTCAAAACTCCATAACTCACAAGGACACCTCCCCATAGATTTAAATTTTTACAAGTCCGGAGGTCACTTTCGTGGGCACGCGTACGGCTAATCCAGCGTAAAGACGTGGAACGTCAAAAAGAATTCAACGCCTCTTGTAAAATATTCAGTTTCCATTCTTTCCTTTTGGGGAAGGAGGATTGAAACCGATTACTGCTCATAAGAAGAAATCTGTGGTTCAGCAATAAGTAGGAATCTATCGACTGTTTTCCTGCGTCCATCTTTGATCTCAAATTGCTCACAACGCTGGTAATCCCATCATAAAGATTCTCAAACCATGTCTAAGCTTTGAGATCGAAAACAGAATCAAGGAAATTTACAGATTCACTATCCTTGAACGGGTTTGCGCGCAGATCAAATTCTACAGCAGATATGCCTTCGAGTAAAATATTTCTCGAGCCATACCACATTTAAACGTCATTCCTCACTGACGTCTTTTTCATCGCAGATTCATTTGTAGTTGATCGCATGCTCGCTCATACTATCACATGCGAATTCAGATAAATCGCAACAATTATCTCCATCGATGAATACACTTGTTGTCTCTAACCGGCTATGATCTTAAACTATTTACGCATCTTATACCTCATATCGTACTCTTGTACAAGGTCGATGATACTGTGTCCTATATCGATGAGCTACACGGTGAACACGTTTTCCTATACGAGTAAATAACGTATACCATACGGCGACGATATAGAGCGAAAATTGAGAACTTACCGTAATAACAATGCATAACATCTATCAATCCTCTGGGTAGACATCGGCCTTTGTAACAAAAGCACTTATTCTCTGGATTGCTTTCTCCATTATCAAGGGCGTCATCTTTGAACTTGTAATGCATCGCCGGTAAACCACTGAAGCTGGTTAAAGACGAACTGGCCTGAACCTGTTTGAATTTCGCACCACGAGACATTATTAATACGTTTATTATCATTACATCATCAATACGAGTTACATTAATTGCTATATTCGTTGACAATAATGCGAAGAGACTGACTGTCAAGGGCCTGCGCAATATTTTGCGGAAGACCTTTACAGCTTTACGGTGCAGAGCGAGAGTGTATCGCGTCTATCGAGGGTGCAACAAGGTCGTATCTACACATTCTCTGGAATGCGCGAATACAGGAAACGAAAATTGGGAAAATTAACCTCCTTCGGATCGTACATGGGCTATACATGTGCGAAGTGTCCTGCTGACTTGCTGATTATTATAGCTACCGTCTATCAAACAGTAATGCAGAATGAGTAATGCGTATTTGTAATGATGGTGTTTTTGAGAAATGGGTTTAAAGGTCAGAGTATGATGCACATGCAACAGATTTTAATACGTTGACGAATAACGAGTCGTAAGTCCGCGACTTTGTCGTACGTCTTTAATTAATGATAGTATCGATTCTTAATGGAAGAGAAAATAATTGTGTTATGACGATTATCGAGTAATTAATTCAATGAGTTTCTGACGATTATACCTCAATATAATATCTATTCCATAATACGCGATCGTTTCTGAGCATATTTTCTTATCACGATTCAAAGCGCTCACGACAATTTTATGCGATTCTTCGTGTATACGTATACGCTTTTCCTTCTTTCAGCAAGTTCTTGACGTCATCAACGCATAGTGACGTCATTAAAGTACGGAAAAATGTCATTAAAGTAATAATGCGTAGGAATACTAATTTCATAAGTGAAAGGTATGGAGTAAAAAACTATTGTAAAATAGATAATACGCTCGAGTGATGAAGAAACTTGTCAAAAGTCGATGGAGGACGTGTTCTTTTTGTCTCGCTGCTTACAAAGTATAGCAGGGATGAGAAGCGGATCGCGAAGCGACGAAACTCTAGCTTCAAACACCAACCGAAGCTGCCAGATCTATGGATTGGATTTTTCTATGGATTTTGCGTGGATTGCAGATTTTTTGTGCTCAAGGAAACAGTACCTAAGTCACTGGTTCGCGAGGTACTTTTCTCCTGGCCGTTATGAGCAGATACCTTGGACCATATACTAACATAGACCGCCAATAAAGATAAGAAGTACGTTGGAAGACTGGAGACAAAATAAGACTTTTGAGTCTCACAGTGTTAAATGTATCAATGGGCGTGGTTTGTAATTGTCCTCATCCCGTTGGTAACCGAAACGTCTTTGCTGGACCTAGAAGTCTTATTTCTTGCCTCCAGTCTTCCGCTTGGTGGTCTATGTTACTATATTGTCGAAGGCTGATACCGGAGTTCCACCGTAACATTTAGTTGATTAAGGAAATAGTACCTCACTGACGCGTGTGAAAGATACCTTTCTCCTGATCGTTATTATTAATTGGGTGGAAGTCCGTAGAAATCCGTTTTTAGGCGCAGATACGGATTTTCGAAAATATGTGTATCATCTGGCAGCACTGACACCACCTCTTTAATATATTCCAAGTTCCACTCGTATCATCTTGCAGCACTAGCACTGATAGCCTGATTAAAATGGCTCCTTCAAGTAGCTAGATATGCAATACTCCATACACTAATTGACCTAGCCCCTTCAATGAGCCAGATATTCAACGTTTCAAACACCATGAGACACATAAAACAGGTTCCCTGCCTCCCCTCATTAAACTCCGCCAGAGAATCCGCGAGTTTTTGACATGTTTCATGTCTTTTTTGACACCCTATGCACTTCCGAAAATTCCACCCCCTGGCCCTGGGTAAAAATAAAATAAAATAAAATAAAATAAAATTAAATTAAAATAAAATAAAATAAAATAAAATAAAAATAAAATAAAATAAAATAAAATAAAATTAAATAAAATTAAATTAAAATTAAATTAAATTAAATTAAATTAAAATAAGATAAAATTAAAATAAAATAAAATTAAATTAAATTAAATTAAATTAAAATTAAATTAAATTAAATTAAATTGAATTGAATTAAATTAAATTAAATTAAATTAAAATTAAATTAAATTAAAATTAAAATTAAATTAAAATTAAAATTAAATTAAATTAAAATTAAATTAAAATTAAATTAAATTAAAATAAGATGAAATTAAAATAAAATTAAATAAAATTAAATAAAACGAAATAAAATAAAATAAAATGAAAATAAAATAAAATAGAATTAAATTAAATTAAAATTAAATTAAATTATATTAAATCAAAATAAAATAAAATAAAATGAAAATAGAATAAAATAAAAATTAAATTAAATTAAATTGAATTAAAATAAAATAAATTGACATGTTTCATGTCTTTTTTGACACTCTATGCACTTCCAAAAGTCCCAGTAATCTCATCAGCTTGAAATATACTAAAATAGACATGTACTGGACCAAGAAGCGGGACGAACGAGCGGAGCGAGGGAGTCCCAGTAACCTCATCAGCTTGAAATATACTAAAGTGGACTTGTAATGGACCAAGAAGCGGGACACACTCACTCCGCTCGTTCGTCCCAGGAAGCAGTCAGCATAAAATACTCCAAAGTTGACTTATACTAGAACAAGAAGTTGGAAATTTTGGATATTTTTGAACGATGAAGAGCTTAAGAAGACTGGCGAAAAGACATGAAACATGATCTTTATATTTTTGGCAACGCCAAGAAATCCTCCTCACTTTTTGATTATACATCATTGTTGTGAGGTTGATTTATGCAGATGTCAAGCCAAGAAGCTAGGATTTTGGAACGGTATAGTAGTTTTGTAAAGTTGTATACTTGTGGAAGGGTTGGTTCGGTAATATCCTGTAAGAGGGTGGAGTTTTTGGTGCGGGAATCCAGTTGAAGGTAACTGATAATTTGATGGAGGTTAGGGTGTAGAGAATGGGGTGAATGCGTTGGGCAATGGCGTTGTTCAGATGAGGATCTGATGAAGGTGTGATGGAGGAAAGTGAGTCAGATAATGGAATATGGTTGAGTGAGAACGAGAGGACGCTGAGTAAGATTTGAGCAATAGAGGCGAATAGCGCCCAACTATAACGTAAAAACGAAGGCCATAATTTTGTCCTGACTGAGATATGCATAGTCTGACTTATTTTATATTGTTTTAGAGCCATCGGTATAGTTTTGGTGATCGGAGAATTCTGCGGTAATTTCTGATTAGTTTAAGGTGGACCGTGTTATCTGATTTAAATAATTGTGAGATTCAGTCTAAGGGATGGATATAAAGAGGAGCAGAGGATTGAATTTGGGAAGGAAGTCAAGAGATGAAGCTTGAGATAATTTTGTATGGTATTGTGGGATGAGCTGAGGACGCGAGGAATTTGACAGTCAACCAAAACGTACAAAATTGAAGGAGAAGTTTGGCTGCTTCGGCACAGAGGCTGAGATTAGGACTAGCACGGAATGGAAAGCTGTTGATCAAAAAGTCAGTGTTTGGTAATTGATGAGTAGATTGGGAAGCCGTAGTCCAGACGAGAGCGGATGAGAGTGTCACATAGTTGGAGAAATAGTTTCCGGTCTCACGTCCTAGACAAGGGTGGGGTAGATATTTCAAAGAATTGGTGGCACTCAGACATCATGGCTTTGAGCGATTTTATGTGAGTAATCCAAGAAATATTGGGATCGAAGGAGTTGAGAATTTTGATTGAAAAACCTTGAAGGAGTAGAGAACATAGAGGAATTTATGAATGGCGGTTTTCCGGAAGATGACAAGACAAGTTTTGGTAGAATTTCTTTGGCAAAAAAAGTGTTTCAATTCGTAACCCTTATTCAGTCTCATAGAGATAATCCGAATGAAGCCACTAAATTCAAGCACTCTACGTTTGAATACCAATAGAGTGCTGGTTCGATATTTGCCCAATATAATTTGAATAATATATTGTAATTTAGGGATGGGTAACTGGTTTAACGTGGAAATTTTTTGCATCACATATCGTGGAAGCGTTACGTAGGGCGGATAGTCTAAATTTATCCATACGAACTAGAAACCAGTGAATTATGTAGAAAACGTGCGTCCTCGTCACCGAACGTACGAAAAAATTTAAAATTAGTTTGCCTATAAATTAGGTTCTGAGTGGTGATCGTTTTTTATAGGTTAGGTCTAAAATTGTTCTCGTGAAATCGAATGTTTTTCTCAAATCTGCGAACGCTTTAAAATATACACAAAACTTCAGATTCGGTTGTTGCGTAAATTTATCGAAGCGCCGAAGAAAATCGCATTGCCACCGAAATCAATCGTTTTCTTCAGATTAATTAGTTTCTTAAATGATAATGAAAATTAGGCGATGTTTTCGACGGTCTTCTCTGAGTCTGAATGAAATTGCGTTAAGATCAAAAGGTACTCGTAGACCATACTCTATCAGTGCTTCTTTTCTAAATACACTCTTGAGGATAACGAGTTGGACCGTGTGATTCCATTTATGAATTATCTTTATGACATTTCCTTTCCTTACGTAACCTTTTGTCTCGGGGAAGACTGCAGATGCGCGACATATAATAGTGAGCTCGACGCACAGGATCTCTAATAACCTTCCTATCGAGACGCGTTCGAGATGAAGTAGTCTAATAATCGCGAGACATGCACTCTTTCTGAGTGAGTTCGCATTGATATATATTTCTTGGAAAACGTTTAAGAGATGCAAAAAGTAACAGTTACTCCGATATTCTCCGATGATTGATATTCGTACATCGAGATATGTGTACGCGTTTGTTGTACTCGAGACGCGATATCAAAAGCGTATGAAATCGTAAATACAGTTCTTCATCCGAGAAGTGACAGAATGAGGAAATTCGATTCACTTCCCGAAAGCTTTCAGCTTTTGCTATACTACTTGTCTTTTATTGCAGCGAGAGGTAGGTACTTAACGAGATCTTCAACGAAGTACTTGTTTTTTTTTTTAATGAATTTTTACCCGCACGCTTCCTAGGAAACGTGAACTGCTACAGCAATAAAATTAGGTTAACGTTGATAGTAGACCGATTATCAGATCATCTGCAAACAAACGTGACACTAGAGATACCTTCTCATCTGTGAAAAATCTTCCACTCCACTGCCACGGTGATACATATCTGTCCCTGGGAAATTTAATATTTTTCCAGAGAGCTATATTGAGCTCGAATCTTGATGTGTGAAGGAGAAAGAAATGAGGGTAGTTATTATATAGAAGTAGACGAATTTGATTCATGTTTGTGGATTGTTTACCGACGTTTATTGCTCCCGATGGGTCAACAGGAGTTTGAAGCCGTGAAAATTGCAGCATGGAATCGTGCCAAAAATTTATCTGCACGATTGCTCGATAACTGCGAACGTAATTTCAGTGAATATCGGTAATGTTTCACAAATTCATTTCTTACGTTCTCGAAACATCCGGATAGATTTTTTTTTTGTACAGAAAAAATTGCACGTGTATTCTGACCTACTGCAGAAGTGATTTGTAGTTTAAGTGTATTGAGTTTCCATTAATTTCATGTAGTCGATGAGTGCTTTTGGTTGAAATCTAAGCTTTGAAATTTTGTGGGCTCCCCATTTTGTAAAGTGTGTAATCTGATAGGAATAAATCGATATCTGCAATAAATTTTCATCTTGTCTAATGTAAACTATCTTTTGTGACTCACAGAGTTTCATTGAAAGTAATTCAGGTTTTCTGAGAAATGAAAGGACGAATGTGCTGTATTTTACTCAATACTAAGAAACTATACGATTGGTAAAAAAAAGAACTACTTGAAGTATTTGTCACCCTGACCAATGACCTCATGATCAATTAAGGTCATACAAATCTTTTTTCCCAACTTTAGTCTCCAACTTTCCACATAACTTCAAAAAGCGTGGCTAAGAGCCTTCGTTGTTACCTTTGCAACTTGCAAATTTGTTGGGACGTTTTCAAGCCTATGTCCCCCTCTCGTGCTCTCTGCGCATGAAATGAAAGAGCCCATCAATATGCTCGGTACTCGATCCGTGAAACAGTTGATTCTTATCAAGCTTTGTGTCGCTTCGTTTGTCGATCTGGAGGGCTTGGGTTCTAGTCAAATCAATGATTTAAAATGGATCAGTCGATTGAACTTTTGGTTTCTTCACAGCCAGCAACATATTCTGCCAGAGCCGAATTAAGCTTCTCGGCGCCCCTGTGGGCACTTCCTCGTTAGCACCCCTGCGGAGAACGAAGAATTACTTTTCCTCTCTCTCCCGTATGCACTCCGTCCGTCGCTACTCATATTTTTTTTTTCGTCAAAAATTTTGAGCACCGTGGGTAATGTGGCACTGTATTCTGCCTTTGTCGTGAATACTGCGACAATCTTCTGCTTTATACTTTGCCGTGCAATAGCTCCACCTCCAAACAGACGAGCAACTTTTGACTTAGACCTTCTCCTCTTATCCCCGGCACAGTCAGAATCCCTGAATGCTTCAATACTTTGGGGTTATTACTTATAAGTGAACAGGATCCCAAGATCATGAGTTTCATTGAGATAGCCACTCAACTCTAGCCCTGCGCCATCGGTTTATCGAGCTTCGCTGATAAAATACTTGCAGAATAAGCAACATCTGATCTAGTGGCTGTTGCTAGAAACATCAACTTCCCAACATTTTCACTGAGTTCTAATTCCTCCGTGGGACCTGCAACTGTATGGTTCTTTTCCTCTCTTTAGAGACCTAAGTCCCAAGGTCCTGTTGCCTCCTGGACGGCGGATATCTTTTCCGGGAGGACCCCCCCCTCTTCCTCAGAGTACTGCAAGTATTAAGATTGTACAACAAATGTGAGGCAATCAGCGAGGACATAAAATTTGGCTTAAGAAAGGTCATAGCAGCCGCGAAGCAATGCAGAACTGCTACGATACGAAAAAGAACTTCTTCATTCATTTTATTGAATACTGTACGGCCTTTGTTAGGGTCAGATATACCCCACCACACAGCGCTCAGAGGAAGCGGGGGTAGATGGGAAAGATTCAAGATTAATAAACAACTTGTATTTGGCAATTCGCTGAAGCTCCGCAAGGAGACACAACGGCGTATAAAAGGCGCGCGGCAAGACTGCTTACTAGCGCGAATGGGCCTCAGAGTGAACGGAGTATACGGAACGCAGAAGGTACAGCACTCTCAGCCGAATAATTTGGTTAGCAGCGTGGACATCGTGGGAAGAGAGTATGGCCTTCCAAAACAGAATTCACGGCAGTCAGCCGATATCGGCTGAAGAATATGGCAACAAACGAACAGTCGAAAGAGGAAGCACCTTCAGGTATCTAACAAATAGAACCAGCCAAAACCACAATCACTAAGATGAGAACAATCCTGAGTTAATGATCATTACTATCACACCACCGACTAAGGGTAGTCCAGAGTCATGCATGGTCAGCGCTACTGAGCGGTAAAAAAGAACCGTAGAGGTTCCTCCGACGATTATTGATCAGTGTGTATCGAGTGAGAAGGTACTGGAAAGAATACCTAGTATACCGTTGGCAAATTGCGGAGATTATGAAGGAGAGAAAAACATCGTACTGCGGCCATATCCACAAACTACCGCAGTTGTTCATGAAAGGTGGAATCAAGAGAGACAACGACCCAGAAGAGAGCAGTTCTCCTGGTTAGGAAGCATGCGACAATGGTCAAGTAGACGACACGCATGCGGCTGTCAATGGTTCACTCAAGAAAAGATTAGTCACCCAAGCACTGTAAGCGTAAGAAGATTCTGCCGAAAGATACGAAGGCTCTTTCATACGCCTATTTTGGCTATGATTCTTCCAACCCGTATCAAACTGGATTCTCTCCAGTACGAAAAAACTACACGCACGAACATGCCAAGAAGATACAGCTGAAAAATTCTCGGTAGAAATACAACTTTATGAACGTGCGGACAGAAGTCACACGCTGGGAAGGAAATTGATACTCGTACCATTGAAGATCGATCGCAAAATTTATGAATGAAAAAGGGTAAAAGATCATATGATAATTTTTTTTTTTAAATAAACCAAATTCGGTAGAAATTGTATCCATCAAAATTACGTTCGCACGAATGAGCATAATGACAGACACGATTTTTCATTCCTAGAAATATAATTCATCTGCAACCTTCACTCGGTTAGATCGAAATTAAGTGCGTACACATATTTTACTGAATACAGCGGTGTCGGCTTGCATCAGTTTATATACGTTCCACACTTAAATATGCGTCAAGATTGTGCTTAATGAACATTGTTTGAGAAAGCGTACGCAGCTACGTCGCCTTTCTCGATTCTTGAAAATTAATTACGGTGCTGCACGAGTCTCGCGAAACAAAAAGTGAAAGAAAAATGTATTAATTTTATCACATGAGTACGTCGTATTCGCATTTTGGTCGCGAGATCGTATCATCTGATACTCGATTACACTCGCAAACCTTGGGTAAAAATGGCTTTTCTTGAACCATAGGCAAGAGCTTGGTGCGTTCTAATCGCCACTTATTTTGATCACACTCCGTAACGTATGTGCCATTATTTCTTATTTTGAAATCGTATACGCATCATAGAATAGTAATTCGCAAATTGATAACCTAGTTCTATATTTGAATTAATATTGATGCGTAATACTCACCATCGGCACAGAGCGACACAATGATTTGCGGAAGAAACGTAATGATTCGTTCGCTTTGATACCGGTCGGGAATTTCGTACCGTCTGAAGAACCTTCTAATTTATTGCACGGCGCCTCCCATTGCGGTAAGACCGGATTGCGATTATAGGTGGCCAGAATACCAGACAAGTGCAAGTCCGTTTGACCGGTATAGGTCGTCGATATGTCTCCGTCGAAGTTGTACATCTACACGCAGACAGAACAAACCTAGGTGAGTGCGAATGATTCGAACCAGACGTTAGGCAGCGTGGTCTCGCTTCGTAGAGGAAAAAAAAAGCGCGAAAATTTTCGCGCGCTTTGTCGATGTAGGTCACGGTCGCGGTCAGAACGAACCAATCGCGACGCAGCCTACGCGCGAACATTATCCACAACAATCGATGTGAATTTTGCGCCAACAAAAGGAAGTTTTACACCGTCAGTAAATAACACCCCACGACTAACCTTGCCAATTTTTCCTATCTCCAGGGTTAACGGGTGTTGATTTCAAGTTCGGGATTTCCATATTCTTGAAATATCTTTCGCGAACATCATTCAAGACGTTGACGACGAAAACGTACTTACTCTGTCTATGAGGCCTAAACTGTCGAAGGAGATCCAGTTGGGAATGAAAGTGTTTCCGAGGGTGACCAAAGGACTGGAAAAATTGAACATAAACTCGTGCGCCGTTTGCTCGACTATTGGTTGACTGTTCGTCCTCGCTATGAAGAAATTGACTGCCATTCTAGTCAAACTATTCTCTTGGGCGATGAGATGAGCAAAACTCTGCAAAGAAGAAGATAGAGCGTTAAAGAGATACGAGAATCAAGGTGTCTAAATGAGGTTGGTTCTTACGGCTCAAGTACGAAATAGAACTTTCCTCTGAAGAAATTCTCTTATGAGCTAAATTTCTTCTAAATCTTTTCTAGGCTCCGAAATCCACACTTGACAGTTTTCAAGACTTTCTCTTTGGTCAATTTTTTCTCATATAAAGCTTCTCTAACTATGCAAGAGCCAAGAGCGCAAGGACGAGGAACGTTAATTTATACATATTCAGAGAAATTTGGAGCCAATCAGGCTTTTGAAGGATAGTGGCGAGAATCGAAAAAAATAAGAGACTCTAAGCCAATTGAGCTAGTAATACCAAGTATTACGATACTTTTATTGAAGCTCATCGGGTTTCAGTATAATTACAATAATTATATTAAAAATATATACTCAATTCGAAATATACGCGGTTAAAACCCGCCTTGATTGCCAACAAACTTACCAACAGAGCAACATTAGGTAAGACGAGGATGTCTTCTTCGCGACCAACACTCATTTCGGGTATAAACTCCAACGGATACTTCGGAACAGCCGTCACCGTCCCATTTTCATTGAATACGATCTCAGTGTGTTCACCTTTTTCTCTATGAGGGGAAAAAAATAAATATGTAAGAAATTAAAATTGAGAAGAAGATTTGAAATAATATTATTCCACCTATTCAATAAAGACAAATTAGAGACAGAGGAAATATTTTGGATTTGTTGAAAAGGATCACATTGGTGGGAACAATTAGTTTTTGATAACCATTCGATTTACATCACTGGAAATATCAATCAAATCGCTCTCTTTGCTCACTCTCTTTATATCGTAGAATTCAAATTACGTCCTCCCCTGGGAGGATGAAAGAAATTGAAGAAATTTTTAGATATGGGGGAGGTCTCACGTCGAAAATTTAAGAGTACTCTCTTGGAAAATTTTCTTGGAAGTTTCACTCATCTGTTCATAAAGGTGCGTTTTGATCATCGAGATCCAACTTTCTGCACTTTGTACTCTTCAGGTCCATCAAACAAGCACCAGTCATCAATTATAGCCTAAGCCTATAGCTTTATGTACAAATCTCGCAAGTCTAAGGGTAGTAGGCTGGTTTTGACAACGATTGACCTTGACAGAGATTATTAAGATGATGTCATCAGCTGAGCGGTGCTGGTTTAGTATGTAATCTACCAGTGCAGTGCGCTCTCGAGGAGCAAAGATTGATCCACCCAGGTACAATGAGACACAACATGCCTGCGTACCTAGACATCACTAATGCATTGCCCCTGAATCTAGCCACTTACTGTCCTAAAGGCAAATAAATCGTCAAACTGCATCCTCTGCAAGTACTTCCCGAATTTTTCAACTCAGAAAATTCATCCTAGTTTCATCTTACTACAAGTGGGCTCCTCAACAAAGGTTCCTCGGGACCGGCGCCGTCGCCAGACTCGTTGAGGCCTAAAGCAGAATTTTCATATGAGCCCTTTTTTCGGTTTAGACGATTTTCCCTCGCCGGTGCGAGGTATAAAGTAGCGCGAGGCCTGAAGCGGTAATACATACTCACCACCCCTTTGCGACGACCCTGCTCGGGCCTGAGACATGAGTTTGGGACTCGAGCTTGAGACTCATGACTGACACTCGAGTCTGAGACTCGGGACTGAAACTGAGGCTTGAGACTTGAGACTGACACTTGAGCTTGAGGCTCAAGGAGACTGATACACGAGACCGAGACTTAAGATTGAGACTCGAGACTGTGACTGAAGCTTGAGACAAGAGACTCGAGACCGAGACTCGAGGCTGACACTCGGGACCAAGATTGGAGACTGACACTTGGAACCAAGACTCGAGACTGAGACTGGAGCTTGACACTCAAGACTGACACTCGAGACTGACCCTCGGGATCGAGGAGACTCGAGATTGAGATTCGAAATTGAGAATCGAGGCTGAGACTCGAAACTAAGACTCGAGACTGTGACTGAAGCTTGAGACTCGAGACTGACACTTGGAACCGAGAATCGGGACTAAGACTGGAGTTTGACACTCAAGACTGACACTCGAGACTGACACTCGATTTTAAGACTCCAGATTGAGACTCGAGACTGATACTTGAAACTGAGACTCCAGTTTGAGACTCGAAGCTGAGACTCGAGATTGAAATTCAAGATTGAGAATCGAGGCTGAGACTCGAGACTCGAGTTTGAGACTCCAGATTAAGACTCAATATTGAGACTCAGGACCGGGATTAGAGACTGACTTTTGGAAACAAGACTCGAGACTAGGACTGACGCTTGAGACTCGAGGCTGACATTCCGGACCGAGATTTGAGACTGACACTTGGATCCAAGACTCGAGACTGAGACTGGAGCTTGACACTCAAAACTGACACTCAAGACTGACACTCATGATTGACCCTCAAGTTTGAGACTCGAGACTGACACTCGAGACTGATACTTGAAACTGAGACTCCAGTTTGAGACTCAAAGCCGAGACTCGAGACTGAGACTCGAGACTAAGACTCGAGTTTGAGACTTAAGACTGAGATTTGGGGTTGACTCGAGATCGAGACTTGAGACTTATACTTGAGAATGAGACTGGAGCTTGAGACTCAAGACTGAGAGTCGAAACTGAGACTCAAGTTTGAGACTCGAGGCTAAGGCTCGAGACTGATACTCGAGACTGTGACTGAAGCTTGAGACAAGAGACTCGAGACCGGGACTCGAGTTTGAGACTCGAGACTGTGACTGAAGCTTGAGACTCGAGACTGACCCTTGGAACCGAGAATCGGGACTAAGACTGGAGTTTGACACTCAAGACTGACACTCGAGACTGATACATGAAACTGAGACTCCAGTTTGAGACTCGAAGCTGAGACTCGAGACTGCCACTCGATTTTGAGACTCCAGATTGAGACTCGAGACTGATACTTGAAACTGAGACTCCAGTTTGAGACTCAAAGCCGAGACTCGAGACTGAGACTCGAGTTTGAGACTTAAGACTGAGATTTGGGGTTGACTCGAGATCGAGACTTGAGACTTATACTTGAGACTGAGACTGGAGCTTGAGACTCAAGACTGACAGTCGAAACTGAGACTCAAGGTTGAGACTCGAGGCTAAGGCTCAAGACTGATACTCGAGACTGTGACTGAAGCTTGAGACTAGAGACTGTGACTGAAGCTTGAGACTCAAGACTGACAGTCGAAACTGAGACTCCAGTTTGAGACTCGAGGCTGAGGTTCGAGACTGATACTCGACACTGTGACTGAAGCATGAGACTAGAGACTCGAGACTGAGACTCGAGACTGATATACTCGAAACTGAGATTTGGGATTGAAAATCGAGGCTGAGACTCGAGACTGACCCTCGATTTCTAGACTCGAGACTGTGTCTGAAGCTTGAGACTCGAGTTTTGGACTCGAGATTTGAGACTTATACTTGAAACTGAGACTCGAGTTTGAGAGTCCCGTTTGAGACTTAAGATTGAGACTCAAGATTGAGACTCGAGCTTGGAACTGAGACTTGAGGTCGAGACTCGAGATTGAGACTTGAGACTGACATCGAGCTTAAAACTCAAGACTTAGACTCCAATTTGAGACTCAAGATTGAGACTCGAGATCGAGACTCGAGACTGACACTCGGGACCGAGACCTGAGACTGAGACTCGAACTCGATGTCGTCGCCAGACTTTCTGAGACCTAAAGCAAAATTTTCACATGAGCCCTTTTTTCAATTTAGACAGTTTCAATTTTTTCCTTCTCGCCGTCGCGAGCCGTACAGTAGCTCGAGGCCTGGAGCGGTAATAATAGAGACGTGGGGCTAGACCAAATTTTTCCTCGCATCATTCAAAATTAATCAACCAATCCGGCAACATTGAACTCTCCCTAAACTTTTTGAGGTTGTACTTCTGGCCTTGGGATCAAGACAACCCCTTTTTTTGAGCTACAAAACTTTTCCGCTGCTTCTTTGTCCATTCTGGATAGCTCTACATGAAGTGGACTTCATTGCAGCAATGTAGATCGCACAATAAAACAGAAAATGACCCGGTAGATTGTACATTGAAATATAGACTGACAGGTAGATCGTATACTGAACCTGTAGCACCGGCTGAGCAATCGTTTTCCAGAAGGTAATGGTTTTGAAAAAAGGTGATCCTCTGACAATAATTCCCCACAGGAACTTCAAGATCACGATTCTAATTTGTTATGATCATGTATCTTGACAGAATTATTCTTCATCACCCAACCCTGGGGATTGTGGTAGGCCATTTCCGATAAGAGAAATTTGGATATATTCGTTATAATGAATGAACGATATAGTTGAAAAAAACATGAACTCGGGACCATCGAGTTTCACCAGTACATTTGTAAATTGAATTCGCGTCTCGTAATATTTTCAAAAAGCGTATCCGTGCACCGCTCGTGTGTAAGTATTCCTCCGGGACGCGAAGAAATGTTCCGTATACATGAATAGCCGTACTAACAACCGATAGAACACTCATAAGTCCTTCGAAAAAGAAAGAAAATCATTTCCGAAATTGACCTTCAACATTCCACGCTCGGGTTCGATACATTTTTCGCTGTAAGTTAAGTCTCGTAAAAAAACGCTCGCATATGTGACACGAACCGTTGCTGTAGTTTACGACGATGAAAATATAACTTTCTCACATTACTTCCACCTTTTTTCGAAAAAAGCTTTCCGATCGACCGAGCTTTTTTGTTTCTCGATGCTGATTTTCTCAATTGAAGGGGCGGGCGTCTAGACTATAATATCGAGAGATTTTGCTACCCGCGTTACATATTTTCATATAATACACACTCTGGCTCGCTGGCGCAGTTTGTCACGCGAAAATACTACATATCTGGCGTTCATTTTTACAGCACACATAGTGGGGTAAAAAGCACTTTTCCACTTCAGTGTATGCGAAACGACGTGTTTTGCGAACGCTTCATTAGGTCGCGATTTATGTTTGCGAAGCTAAAATTACACGCGCTTTTACCCGGACTCGAAATAATAATATCGGCGACGTAAACACGAGCTACGACTCGTGTACGTACGTATATTTTATCGTTATACGCCACCTGTTATGTATACCCTTGAACAATGTAAAACGTGGTATATGAGATAGGCTATAAAAGCAATTTCTATTGAATGATACGATAGCCTAACCTATAATAGATTCCTCCCTCATCATTAGAACGGAAAAAATTTACGTTGTGCCCGTATCGCAAAATTCGAAATGCAATTACCCAAGTCGTTCCATCAACACGAAAGACAGTTTTACGGAGATAAACATCACAGAACTTCGGGCCGCGTAAATTGGAGTTTTAAACGTAAAATTAAAAAAAATTAAATGAGGAAATTTTTGCAACCCCAACTGCTGTGACCAAAAGCGATGATGAACGAGAATACAACCCAGTACGAGTGCTGCGATTCATCATGGGAAGAGTGAAATAGCAAAACCTCGCTGATAATCGGTTTCACTAATACACTTCATGACAGTTTTAATCCGTTAATTAAAATTTGCCGAGCGTACACGAGGCGTGCGGATGCGATTCTAGCTGATTTATGTCAGAAGACGCACGCTTGAGTCGAAAAGGCGCGAAATATCTTTCGGTCATTCCAATTAAATTAAATGCGAGATGCGACTAGTTAAGAGTTGTATTCATGACCGATAACTGGTATATGCTATCTTCTTCAGGCGTTTTGCGGAGTGCGAAGATTAGCGGTCGTGCCTACTTCATCAAATTCGCCTGTAAATGTTCCTTTGAAAAATAAGTACAGCACTTGAGCGCTGTATTGATCATAATGTCTTGGAAAAGTGGTACGATTCGAGAGGATGTACAGAAATCAATACTGCTTCAGAACGTAATCTACCGATGCAATGCGATCTCAAGTCACCCAAAATGTGATCCATCCATGTACGATGAATCACAACTCCTTAACTAGTCTCTTCAAGGGTCTCAAATGCAATAAATAATTATGTACTCGTACCCTCTTCAACTTCTTCCATAACTTTTTAACTAGGAAGTTTCAGTCAGAGCTACCTACAACAATGATCGTCGTTGCTCATCGGGATCAAAGTACACTCATACCAAAAAATATTACGAGATCGAGGAACGAAGACTACAAAAATGAAACACTCAATCATAAGGAATATAATATCAACCTTTTAATTGTCGCGCATACTCAAGAAATCGAGAGATTATTGCTAGATGCTATAATTAGGCTTGGGAAGGTGAAAAGCGTACTATCAAAAAGATTAGCACCAGGAAGAGAGTTCTTCTCACTCTTTTTTGGATAGAGGCACTAAGCTAGACCAAATCCTCTCCTAAAATTTACCAAATGAAAGAAGAAATCGAGCGAGACCGAACTTTGGGATTGTTCAAGTTTAATAGAAGAATTGGGGTTGACCAAATCCTTTCCTAGAGGGCTCAAGTTTCATTAAAAAATCGTCCTCCAAAATGATCAAAATGAGTGGAGGTATCGGGCAAGACCAAATCCACCAATACAATGATCGATTTTGATGGAAGCACCAGGCTAGACCGAATCATTCCCGAAAATGTTCACAAAAGTTCAAATCCTTCCCCAGGATGTTCAAGTTTAACGAAGGAGTCAACTTGGACCAAATCCTCCCCTTGTGAGACTCCATTAAGCTAGAGGATCTTACCAAAGCCAACTCCGGAAGTAATTACCCGTCGGAATGCCCAAGCATACTCTTAGTGGATGGAACCGACTTTCAAGTACCTTCAACCAATCATCTAGAACGGTAAGAAACATTGTCGAGTCCCAGCCCGACTTGACCGATATTATAATCAAATATTTCAGTGCCCAGGTATCCTCACTGCCAGAATGCATTCACCAGTACCTTCAGCGGAACAGCTCACCATAAAGAAACTACTGAGCTAATCACCAAATGAGTGACGAGTCTCCACAACGAGCTACAGCGGCGTCCCACGAACTGTAGAGTCTCAACAAGAAGGTACTTGAACGCACTTGTCTTGACCGAGGTTGGCCAGCCTCAACTTGGATCTGCAATTTCAGCTCCCGGTCCCAACTCAACCGGCATCCCACCTGTCAGATGAGAACCTACTGTCTGATTAGTGCTACATTACTCACTAACACGACACCTATGAAACAATACCCCCTCAGGAAGTCCTCTCGAGGGTCCCACCATAGGATAAACTAGGAATCAGGCGATATCAAATCCTTCCGTAGAATGTTAAAATGAAACTGAAGAAAAGCAATTCCTTTCCATGAAGGTTCAAGTTTGGTAGACGAATCGGACCAGACCGAATCCTCGATAGAATATTCAGATTTAAAGGTAAATCGTGTTAGACCGCGATTGCTTTTAAAGGAGACTGATTTCTCCTCCACCATAGTATTGAAGCTCCATTGAGGAATCAGGCAAGACCAAATCCTTTCCTAAAATGTTCAAATTTAATCAAAAAATCGGGCCAGATCGAATTTTCTCTCCAAATTTTCAGTCGGCAAGATTCAGTGCCTTCAACAGAGGGATCCGGCCAGATCAAGTCCTTATCTAGAATTTTCAATGACGTATTTCTGGACTTTGAACTTGTAGCAGAAACTGGCTCGTAGAATGCATACTAAAGCAGCACCCAAAAATCGCATACATAAATGTTGAGAATTTTGCCACAATCCTCCAAAGAATCTTCTCGCTTTTTCTGTAATGACCTGGCCAAGAGGTCGTCTAAACAGCAACAACAAGGAGGGAATTTCGCACGAATTCATTGGTTTCAAACTTAATCAACGTTGTCTCTAAGGAGCTCTTTCTGCATGTAATGAGATCCAATGTTTACGGTAAAGTTCACCAGGGAACCGCGAAAACGCCCTTGAACAAATTTGAAATATTAATGTGACTTTTCAAGTCAGAAATCTGCAGGGCACACGCTCTATTCCCTGAATTGAAGGCGAGTTGTCTAACCCGATAATTACTGTCTAAAAACGAATGACAGTACATCATGTACTCTTGTTTTTTATCGCTATTTTATTCACGACACAGGGCAGAGAACTCGCAACCCTAAAATTAACAGAACCTGCAGCAAAATGAATGGACTCCGAGAAGACCTCGATATTAACGAGTAAATTATAAGTCAATAAGAAATTATTGTCCATCAGTATAGTATATATGTGATTCGCGGGCAGCGTTAACAGCTAGATTCCGCTACATGTGAAAAGTTCAACATGACCAAAATAATAATTCAATTAAATGTCAATGCGAATATTACTAAAAATAAATAATGGTAAAGGTATGTACCCATAGACGAAAAGCACGTGGCACTCGCGTACAAGAGAGACGAAATAGAATGAATTATACAGTATTCGTAGAATTATAGAAATGTTACGTCTGCATACCCGCTGTACTAAATACATTATACGGTAAAATAAATCAAACGCGCATCAACGAATCATACGAAAGCCCAGAGCGAATATAATAAAGTAAAAGTAATTTATAACGCGGCGAGGTAATTTAAAACTCGCCTTCGAATCGGTAGGTACCTGTACGACTTTTACAGAAAAAAGTGAAACATTTTTCGTATCGAGCATCGCTTTTCACTTCCTCAATATTGAAATTATTCCGTTTGTTCGAACCTAGATATGATTATTTTCCTCCAAAGCTTCAAGCGCACGCGAGATCACGAATGAGCGAAATAAATTTTTCTTCGTCTACGCTAAACGAGGTGTTAGCCGCAAGGTTTCTCAATTTTCCGACAGAAAATCAATCAATAAACCACGTTCGACTACTTAAATAGGTAACCGCATCTATGGCCTTGAAACTGGGGGATTACTCCAGAGAATGTAGGCTGAATTTTCTCTCACTTGTTGCATCATAGTGTGCACTTGGTACACGTGTCCACTACGAAGACTCACCGAATTGTAAGAATAAAAAAATACATCGAAAACTTAATCAGGGTCGCGGGTCACAGATTTAGAAGTAAAGTATCGATACTTATTGACAAATTGATGCGCAGTATTCATCCAAAATAATGTACGATTTTCGTTTTTAGTAAGCAATATATTTTCAACGAAGCTCGTAAAATCGCTTGGCAGGTTACCGTCGAACGCGGTGCTTCGCTTCGATTTATAACCACGTCTTGCAGGTAATTCTCGTACAAATCATTGAAAATATAGTTTACGACAACGGAAAAAGAGGACTATAACATCTTTCTCTTTCGCTACGAAGGTCTCGTTCGAGTACCATTGATTCGGATTCGAAGTTAATTTCAAACCCTTCGATTTTGGAATCGCCGACCTTGATATAATTGCCAAAATACTCGAGTGTCCGTAGAAAATTCAAGTTATCGCCGATAAAATTTTTTCTTTTCTTTCTTCTCCTACCCACGACTCGGGAATAATAGTTTCAAGAGGGATTGAAACTCTTATCGTACATCTTCATCCTCTCTTTTTCCTCCGTTCTCGTCGCAGACTTACTCACGACTTTGTTGACCGATGTGTTCAGACTGGACCAATGTCAACGAGTCTTCTATCGATTTTGGAGACAATTATTACTCTCGTTCAGAAAAATTGCGATCAGTTTGAGTTTTAATAGACTCTCCCGTGGTACAACGAACTCAAGAAACATGAGTGTGTTCACCCTTTATAGCTGATCCCTTTCACTTCTCCTCTTCTGACTGATTTCAAATAATTATAATGGTCCTTCGTACTCCCCATCTGGCATGATTTCTGGTTTGGAAAATCTTTAATTCCTTGATCTACTTCAAATCATCTTGGCCGACTCGGAAAAGTTATTTTAACCCTCCAGATGAAAATAGGCCAGGCCCCATTCACCCATTCTCTTCTCTTTCTCCGCTTCGCACTCTCTTCATGTCTATAGTGCCTCTGTGGGATAAAACGTTAATTTAACTCGAAAAAAAAAAAATTTAATCTAATTTAAACTTAATCATTGTAAAAGTCAATAGAATGGGGCAAATTGATGTTAAAATCTTTAGAAACGATGAAATGTGCTTTTAAGGTACTCTTCGAAAATCATAGATATTCCAAAAACGCCGAATTTGACCACAAATTTCCTCAAAATGAGAATATGGATTTCATGAATTGGATATGAAGTTCCCAAAGAAGTCGCAAAAAATTTGATAAGGTTTGCAAACGCTTTAAAGGCCAAAAAATTGATTATAACTCGGACTACTTCAATGGATTTTGAAGCGAAATTTCTTCGAAAATTTGTAGAAAATGATCAAAAAATTCTGTAATAGGTTTACAAGGGGACCCATTTATCGGCCTAAGAAAAATAAAGTGAAGCACGAGATGATGAAAGTGACGTAGCAAAATTAAAGATGAGTGTGCACAGGAAAAAAGTATTAAAATATCATTCAATTTATTTAATATATTTATCCATTAAATAAAAATATTAGAATTAATTATTTCTTAATTATAATAATTATAATAAAATATTATAATTATTGATAAATAAAAAATTGATTTATTATCGCAAAATTTATTAAAATATTCAAATTATATATTTAATAAATTTAATTGATGAATATATTTTTCGATAATTTTAATCTTATGAAGTTTTATTTTATATCAATTTTATTTTTATTAAATATAAAAAATTATTATTCTTTGAAAATTTCCCAACTCTGGCATGAAAATTGGAGAGACCAAAATCTCAACAAGTTACGGAAAATTAAAACAGAACCCATCTCTTGGTCCTCATCCCTCAGAGATTCTAGACGTGAAGAGATAATCCTCGCCCGTTTAAGAATAGGGCATACTCGCCTTCTCACACTTATCTACTAACAAACCTTGCACCTCCATCATGCCCTCATTGTTCTGCAGATAATTTATCTGTAGAGCATTTCTTTTCATGTCCTGAATTACAGAATACTTGATCTAATCTCAAAATACCGTCTACCATCACCTCAACACTAAATAACAACTGTGAAACGATAAATACAACTTTAACATACCTACGCACTACCCAATTTAACGAATTCATTTGAACAAAAACTTTATTCCTTTTTTTTTTTTTTTTTTTTTTTTTATCTTTTTTATTATTATTTATTTATTTTTTCTTTTTCTATTTATTTTTTATTTATTTATTTATTTTTTTATTTACTGATTATTATCATTATTTATTATTAGTATTATTATTATTATTATTTTCTTTTTTCATTTTGGAAGAACTTATTTTTGTTATCATCATTATACATAATATTTTCATTGTCATAAGTAGTACTGTACCTAAGCATTACCTCCTACTTTTCATTTATATACCTCCGAGCAAATAGCCGGTGTTGTTAAAATGCTTGTTAAAATAAAATAAAAATAAATAAATAAATTTTAAATAATTTAAAAAGGTGTGATTAATATTTCTTTAAAAAAATAAAGATCTTGATTGAATTCCATAATTCAACATCAAGGTAATAAACTAAATTGCTTATTTAATCATCCTGTAATCCTTAAAATAATTTTAAAATTAATTAAAATAGAATAAAATTATTCCATATGACCCCAATAGAATTTAATTAAATTCATTTTTATTTATTTATTTAGAAGTAATTTATTTTACAGTGGTGCCACCAACAGTTTGAAAAAACCAGTTACAGGTGACACCACTCTAAAGGTAATCCAAAAAAAAAAAAAAAACAATATAAGATGATGAAAAAAATAAATAAAATGAAATAAAAAAAAAAAAAAAAACGGAAAAAAATAAAATAAAATAAAATAAAATAAATAAAAGAAAAACAGAACAAACACATAATAATAATAAAATTGAACAAATACAATATGTAAAAATAATAATGATATTCTTCATAATAATAAAAATTATTAATAATCATAATCTAGAAACTATAATTCTGTCCTACGTTCCGCCACCAGTCCCTCTCCCATACCTCCTCTTGGAATTGTGTACGTGTGGTCCTCCCCGGCATTGCCTAACCACCCCCGTTGTGCATTTGTATCAGTGCTTGTATTGTTTTTTCCTTCAATTCTTTTTTTTGCCCCCAAAAATACGTCTATATCGAAGTTTATATTCATTATTTCGTTACAAAGGGTCATAGCTCGATTTAGGGGGATTCATAACATAGTGTCCGGCACCGGGAAGTCTGAAAGAGGGTTTGCGTACGATATCTTCTCACGGGGGCGTACAAGTTGATTCCCTCCAGAAGAGAAGGCGAATCCAGTCGCGCGCAGAGCAAATTTCGAAGCATCATTACCAGAGCCAAGTCCCGTCGAACTCTTAGAGTAGTTGTTTCGTACCCCAGAACCAACTCACCATATGTTATGGTCGAGTTGTAGTAACTAAAATCCATGTAGTACAAGAATTTTAGGAGCCGTTTTTGCACTCGCTCCAACATCTCAATCTGCTGACCGGTCATCGAATGCCAGATTACAACAGCAAAGTCTAGATGAGAACTGACCAGAGCGAAGTACAAGATTTTTAAAGTGGAGGTATAAGCAAAAAACTTCAAGTGCCTCATTATGACTCCCATATTACGATTCGCTGTTGATATAATTTTCTGTAGGTGTTTATTGTAATGGAGGTCCGCTCGAATCCGAACACCCAGGTCTCTCAGGTCATCCACTCGTTTTAATACTTCATTATCGATGTTGTAGTTTGCGTGAATTGGATGTCTACGTTGACTTATCGTAATCACATTGCATTTCCCGACGTTCAGGGGCAATCCGTTTTCTCCACTCCACTTTACTAGGGCATCCAAATCTCTCTGTAGCAGGCTGGTGTCCTCCTCATGCCTTATCTCCCTAAATAATTTCAGATCGTCCGCATACAAAAGGTATCAAGCACCCTCAAAGCTTTTTCCGATATCTAATATGTACAGTAAAAACAAATACGGACCAAGTTGGAACCCTGAGGTACACCTCCATACAAAGATAGAGCACTTGAGTTGAAGACAACGGATGTTGCTCAATCCACGCCTCATACGAAGTCTCTGATAATCATCAAGTTGCTTTCAAATTTTTGGTTCTAATAGTTTTCGTTCTATAACATTACTAAGCTCACATTCGAACGCAGTAGAATTAAAGAAAACTTTCTACAAGCACGCTGCATGTATCACGATTCCCACGCGACCTTTCTGCACATGAAACGTTATACCTCAAATTTTGAAACTAATTGTGTGCGTTCACATACGTGGCTCTCAAAAACCTTCAACGTAAATCGAGAATGGTATCGGACTAAAAATAAGTACGTCTATTTGCTGTAAAGTTCATAATATAATATTTCACTTACCTATAAACGTACGGTCCTACTTCTTGAACTCGCAATTTCTCCTTGCCCGCCATGAACTCGTCTTTATTAGTTATATTGTACAGATACACTTTCAGATAAACCGCGACTGGCGGACTTGCCCACATTTCAAAACCTTCCGAGGTTTCGGTAAACGTCGTTTTCTATAAATAAAAACAGGACAGGCATATAAATGGGGGCTCAAAATTATTCCCTCGCTGGAAATTGAAATCCCACTTGACAATAAAATCGAACAAAGAAACAGGCAGTTATTATGCACTTCGATGCACTACGCAAGTACGTAAATTGTTCGTGTTTTCTAAATTTCTTGGGTTTTTCCTACTATTCGGATCTATCGTTTTTTTTTTTCTTTACGTAGCCATTCGGCGCGTCGAACAACATTTTTGAAGTCTTCGGAGGACATCCGATCATTATAATCAGGGTCATTATGATATGATAACAATATTTAGTTTACTTCCTCGTCGAAACAGTATTCGTATAAAGCAGAAATTGTGACGTATTTCAGGGAAAAATAATAAGCCTGCGATCGTGTGAGAAAATTATTCATGAGGAAGGAAACGTTCTTCTAAAATACAGACGATCTAATCTACTTTTCGACTAGAAATGAATGCAATTTACAAAATGATCATAAAAATCGAAAGATACTCTTTCCGTTCCAATGAATAGATTGAAATCAAGTAATCAGGGGCTGGAAATATCAATTATCAGGAAAAAGGTGCCATAAAAGTTTCCTGAGGAATTTTTCATACCTACAACTTTCCAACTTTTTCTAACCATGGTAACGCAGTTATGAAGACGACACCGCTTTCCTCGAGAGTTCAATATGAACATGATGTCGAATCTTGGAACCTAACCATCATAATGGCGCAGAACGCTTTGTACCAGCCAGTTATATTTTTCAGTAACTCCATCAGTTTTCGAAGAGTTAAAGACTCCGCAAATGCAAGTTCTTCTGAATATTTTGCCCTCGTCCATCAATAAAAACTGAAACTAAAGCGTAAACGTGAAAATAAACCTTGAACTTTCCCCCGCTACATGATGAAATGATTGAATCTAAGCGTTTTTACAGAACAATATATTGCTCGCCTCAAAAGACGGAAAGAAGTGCGATCAGGTTAGCGAGAAAACAACGCGCGTATCACACTTACTTCACTTTGATGAGAAAACAGTCTGTTTGTTGTGAAAAATAAGGAAGTTGATTTCTCGAAAGAAACGAGAAATGAAGAGAAAAACGATAATAAAGAGTCGAGTGGCAAACGAGAGGCAGAGAGTTCGAAATAAATTCCAGAACATCGAAGTTCTAAGGACTAACGAAAATTTACGAAAACGATCATCCAAATTATTTTTTCCGTTTGAATCGTTTCTTGTAATTCTACACTTAATCCTTGTAGTTTTCATTTTCCAGAGAGAATGTATTTTTATGATCCAGGACTTGAAGGGTAGTTCTAATTTCTAGGCAGAAAAAAAAAAACAGCCAATCGCTTTCTTTTAGCCTTTGGCCTGGTGACGTCCTGACACAGACTCGTGCCCCGCATTCGCTGTGAGGACAGCGACCTCACTCGCAAAATGTTGTAAGTTAATCAAGGAGAACAGCTTAAAGCACCCGTACTCCTGCTTTTGCGAATTCCACCCAGTTCCAAATTCTACAATTCACAAAAAGCCAAAGCTGGATGGGATCAAGAATAGTAAAATAAATCTCATAATTTTACACTTTTACTTCAGAGTTTGAACCATTTAAAAAAGAGAGAGCTAGGAAAAGGAGAAACAACGTCTTGCTTGTACGTTCGCGTGGTCTGAAACATTTTGTACTTCATCCTCGGGCCGAAAAGACTCGAAATACTCCAATACACATCGACTTCGCATAATTTGGACTGTAACAGCGCGTCATCGGAAAACGGAGCATCGTTTAGGCAATTATACGTACCGCTTAGGTTGCAACCTGATGCTGCCTTTTTCCCGCCTTTTATTAAGCATTCTTCTTTGTGTGATGTCCACAACGCGTTAAGGGTAACTACAACCACAATGTACTCAAAGTAGCCTATAGTACAGCTCCTTCATCTAATGCGAACAAAAACTTGGAGTGCTTCCGGTTCATGTATCAAAGGCTGGACAAAACGACACAAGTGATACTTTTGCTTCGCTCTTCCCTTCCCTTTGCGTCAAGTGACACAATTTCTAATACGAACTTCTTTTCTATGAATGTTCATTTTTATGGCTTAAATGTTATCCCTCTAGATAACACGTAAATAATTAGCTATGAGGTACAGCAGAAAGTTTGTCTGTTTGTTCTGTTATACCTTAAGATCCACTTGACTCGTCGGCTTATAATTTCCGCCATGGGTTTGTCTTACTCAGGAACAACGTGGTGAAGTTCTTATGAAAAATTATATTTTTGCTGATGCATCCTTTGAAGCAAAAGAAGGACAAGGAGAACAGGATAGAGAATAATCTGAAGCGAATGTATTTTCATTTGTGTAATTCTATCAGGCACGCATGTGCAGTCGCAAGAGTTGACTGTTGTTCTTCTGTTGTTGTCTTCGTCCTATCGTTGGCAGTTTGTATCTTCGGCCCATTTAGTCGTACAATTACAACGCAAAAGTTAAAACAAGACTATTTTTCTTTTATTTATTCTGTTTTGGTTTCAATTCTGGAGTAAGAAGTGAGATTATGAGATGAAGATGAGGTTTATTTTCCTAAACAAAGTTGAGATGCCCGATAATACCGGTAGCTTTGGATTTTTATGAATTGTGAAATTTGCGGAATAAAGTGGAATTCGTGGTGGGGAATTAGCGGGAAACAGAATTAAAAGATTTCATGAGAATGCTGACACAAAACATAAGCATTTTCCAGCTCCTCACTGGGCTGCAGGCGTGTGTGGAGCATGA
This sequence comes from Aspidiotus destructor, assembly GCA_035079395.1. Lineage (NCBI taxonomy): Eukaryota > Metazoa > Arthropoda > Insecta > Hemiptera > Diaspididae > Aspidiotus > Aspidiotus destructor. Next base: position 9,543,590 of record JAVHKZ010000002.1, on the reverse strand, counting down.
GCGCGGGTGTCTCAAGCTGTCCTCCTTACATTCAAATTCAACCAACATATTTTGCGAGTGTCCTTGACATTCCCTCTTTAAGAGTTGCCAGAGCCCGAATCAGAGTCATGAGTCCAGACTGCTAGTATTCAGATAAAGCAGAAAGTTTGGCTGTTTATTTATCTGTCTACCCTCTTACACCCCAAGAGCTGCTCAACCTATCGATTGGAATCTTCGCCATATATTCGCGTCATTCAGGAATAACTTCTCAGTCATAAATGAAAATTTCAGCTCCCATAAAGAAAAGACTTCTCATGAAAATTGGGTCCGGCTGTACGCATCACCAGAGGGCAAAGGATGGTCAAGAAGGACAGGATATAGAAAATCATCTGAACCAAACGCGATGTCATTTGCGTCATTCTGTCCAGCGCATGCACAGAAACGTGAAATCAAGAGTAAAGTCGAGTGTTGTCCTTTTGTTGTCGTCTTTGTCCTATGTCAATATTCCAGCATTTTGCGCCCATTTCGCCATGCAATAAAGTCTGCTGAATCAATTTGAATCCACGAGTATCTGCAGAACAACGATCTGGTAAAATGAGACTTCTTTAGTCTTCAGAAGGCAATATCAAAAGCATTCTTTTCCTAATCGTAGTTTTGCGGATACGTCAATTCAAATTTGTATGTCAGAACTAGAAAATATTTGTAAAATATCAACTTTTCGTCTTTCTCGTATATAAATTAATGAATAATCATTATTCTTAATTTTTCCCTTTCTTGTTTTAGATTAGACTCGAAAAGGCAGTCAAAATTTCCCGAAAAATGAGAAAGCGTTTAATCCAGAGAAAAGCACTAGACCTCGGATTGAAACATTCTCCAGCCTTCTGGTAATCGTATCTCTCGAAACCCGTTCGCCCATTGATCGAACATCGTTTAAAAAAAGCAAACGAAGAAGCACATCAAAAATTTCTTGTTTTTTTTGTGGGGGGGGGGAGAGGTTTGCCCTCCCCCGTATGTACGCCATTGCGCGTCTCGCAAATTCCCGACAAATCCCCGCCAAGGTAATACCAGAAAAGGGTGAATATGTCACCACTGACGAGGGATTTTGTTTTTCCGAAAAAACGAATTGAGCGCAGGATCCCACTTAACATGTTACATCATTTTGCCCCTACATATCGAAAACTTGAAGTAGAACCTTACTGACTTATTTTTCTCTGAAAAAAGTCCGTCTTGATACTGTTCAACTTCGTAATGGAATCTTATCAGTGATAATGAAAAACAAGCCTCTGAAGCCCAACAATCACTCAACAAAAGACCTAATCAAGTACCATAGCGGTTCCACTCTTTTAGAGACAAAAGAGTCTCAAAGCAACAAGTTAGATAGGAGAGTATAAATAAGCCCGAAAGACCTATTAGAAATTCACCGAAGACAAGCAACGAACAAAGGCAACGATGAAGAGACATTTGAAGCATTTGCATGGGAAATACGAACCGAAAAAAGATGAAGAAAAAGACGAGATAAAAAAGGGAAAAATCCACAAGTTAAAAGCTTTAATAGCGTAATAACTTTTCGCAATAAAACGAAGCTTATCAGTATGGGCGAGAATCCAATTTTTTGCAGGGAGCGAATTTCGTTCAGCTCAAGATTACAGTACGACTTTTTTTCCATTCGAAATCGTTCGCAATGTTCAAGTTGCCATAGCGATAAAGAAGAACTTGACGCTAATTACCGAGCGTAGGAAATGAAGCTCTCAGGTACGCTGAACTTCCGCGGACGACGCCACATCGTTTAGAGCCTTGACCGTGACTCGACGTCGTCGAACCGTCAACACTTCACGCGATTTTTAACGAAGGTAACTTTATTTGTTACATCGTCAACTCGACGAATGTCCTTTACGACCCATGTGACGTCCTAAATGAATCCCCTCGAATTTTTTCCATTCGAACTGAATAACAGCTATTACGCGTATTTTCTATGCAGGAAGTATTCTCAAATGTACACACATTATAGGTATACTGTTTGACATCGCGAAATTACAAAATTTCTCATGCGGGTCTTTAAATTACACTCGTTTGAGGAAGTCGTGACGAGCGTAACGACGTAACCTTGGACGTGAAAAAGAAAGCGCGATTTTTACTTTCAACTGCGCGGTCCAAAAAGTTCGTCGAACTTATTTCCATATTGTATATTTTTAGAAAATCGTGAATCACACTTACCATTCTTAAAACAATGTCAGCCGGACTGAAAACGAGAAGTACGGATCCCAGGGTTATTGACACTAGTCCGATGAATATCGTCACTAGGATACCTGAAACAAATGTGCAAAGGGCGAAAAGTTAATCTTGTGTGAAAGATTCAGTGTTGGAAAACGTATAAATATTTTGGAAACAGCGAATTACATTGAAACCATACGAATTTGGTTGGTTTCGATTTGATATCAAGAAAGCTTTCTAGAGCTACAGTATGCAAATAACAGTACCTCTGTGCTTCATGTATCCTTTTCAGTTCTTTAAAAAATTGTCTTCTCAAGGTAAGCTACACTTTTTCGAGCTACGCACTCATAAAAATACACCATTATGAAGTCTAGAGTCTTTTGAACTCCTACGCTACTTTACCAATCCTTGTACAGAAAGATTTTCATCTCATTCGGATGCAAATTGAAATTTGAATGTTCAGATCTGAGTTTCTCATTGGGATTTTTGAAGGATGAGATTTCACATTCGAAAAATATAATAATTTACACAAAAACGTACTAGCGACGCGACTGAAAAAGTACGGTGAGGATGAATTTTTCTTTCTTATTCAAACTTCCGTGTTCCAAAAGTTTTGAATTGATTGTTTTGCATGAGTTGAAATTTCATCTTGAGAGTACTGCGTTATCAACTTTGATAATCATTGGCAAATTTTCTTTTCCGTTTTCTACAGTTACTCGTAAACTTCTGATGCACATGCGATGATACGATTCAACTATCAACACCTCAAGCCTAAGTAAGTAACTTTGATACTCGTCGAATACGTGATTAAAAACCATATTACCGATGAAGTTTATGTGGATATATTTGATTCCCGATGTTTGAAGCAAAGAAGAGGATGAAGACTGACCAAGAGGCTTTACGGATCAATCGCGAGAGGTCGGCCCTTTTTTGATGAAAAAAACGATATGGATATGGATGACCTTTGTCTTGATTCGCGACTTTGAGGAGTGGACGAACCGAAATCACGGTCAGCTGAAGTTTCACTCGAGCGGCTATGGATACTCATGAGGTGAGGAGATTTGAGTAGCCGACGATGCGACGTGTTCGCACTGCACACTTTCGTGGAAGCGTGCGCGGAGCAAGCTAAGACGATCTCTGAGAGAGATCGGGAGAGACGAAGAATTTGCTCCGAGTAGCGAAGTGCCAATTATGCTGAAGTCAGTAGAAGCATGGAGTCAGTTTTTGTTCTATAATTATAAAGAAACAGATGCGGACGAACGGGTTAGGCAGATGTGGAGCCACGCTACTGCTTACTCAGCTCCTGTGCACCAGCCACACACAAAAGGAGATGAAGACAAAGCGCAGGAAAACGAAAGAAGAAGAAGTTCGAAAGTTGGTGAGCTCAGGTACACTACAGCTTGGCAGTTGTCAAGATGAAGAAGTTCCATGGGGGATTTCTCCAACAGTGAAGTTATACCGGAAAAGGTCGATGCCAGTGCTGAAGGGAACAAAACTGATACACACATGCATCCAGGATGAATTCCACAAAGGAGGACGGCTGGCAGCACATGCGACACAAGCGATTGCCGAGGGCGTAGTCTTCTAAGGTGACCGCATTATAACAGCGTTTTTGTCCATACGGATCCTTTTAATCGAACAGAAGCTAGGTACAATTGAGTCACGCTTTCTCATTTACCCGAGACTCTCGTCCGTCTCTTCTCGTCTGTCTATCTGGTAACACCAAAAGCTCTAAAATTGATTATCTACTCTTCTTACTTTTGGCTTCATAAAATTATAATTTTCCACTATCGGTCATCTGTCTACCATGATTGATACCGTGAATAAGTGAGAATGACCTGTCGCACACCTCTCCATACTCATCCAAGTTCGCCCTGGATATGTGGCGCTTGATGACGTCATCAATGACCTTGACCTACTTTAGGGACTGACCATACACGATGTTTCAAATGACCAATAAATGACCAAATTGGTGATCATTAGTTTTTTTAGCATGGAACCCGCAATCCATTTTGTTAGGCGGATTACATCCTCAGAAAACTTTCGCGTCCGGGAGTTTCTGTGAACTGCGTGACGTGACGTGTGAGGCTTTATGGCATCATCAATGACCTTGACCTACTTTAGGTACTTGAAAAAATTTCAACTTTCAGCCTTCATTATATTAGGCCTAGTATACATTCAAGATACTGAGACCTCCAAGCTATAGGCGATAGGACTAAAACAGAAAAATTTCTCAAGTCCCAAGGTCATGCATGTCCCGATAAAACAGGTTCCCTGTTAAAAGCCCAGTGCTCAGACCTACCACCTTCTTGGTCCAGTTTACTGACTTGAAAAAATTTCAATTTCCAGCCTTCATTATATGAGGCCTTGTACACAGTGTACTGAGAAGAGCTTCGCCAACTCATTTGTTGAGAGGGAATTTTTGCGCCAACGTGATTACGTCATCATTATTGAAAACCTGCAATGGCTTCTGAATTTTTTAATGTCTTTTTTCCGTTGAGTGCAGTGATTTTGTCTATAACTTCAGGTAATATCCCCCCCCCATGAGAAAGTAAGAAATAAAATATATAAAAATGATGTGGCTCAATATTTATTTATCAACGATCGAGAAATTTACGTTATGGTACCCACAAGAACGAATAGGTAACAATGAAGAAGATGATGATTTCTGCAATAATCTGATGTCCAAATGAAAAAATTGAAAAAAAAATTTATGAAGCTCTCTTATGAAAGAAAATGATTATTAGTTTACACTTACTCTTGGGTTGAAACTTCTTTTTTTGCTTTCGACAATCGTTATTTCTGTCGTTTTGGTCCAAATTCATTGAAATGTCGGTCAATTTCAGTTATTCCCTACGAGGGTTTGCACATGAGGTGTTTGAAGAAGTAAGAGCAAGTACAGCTCCAGCTTGAAATCATTCGATTTAATCATTTTCACCTTAGAGGAAGTTGACCCACCATTTGGAATCTACAGACCTCCTATTATACTCCCCTCTCAAAAAATCCCATCACCATCAAGAGAGTACTCCCCTTTACGGAATATTACCACCAAACTATTCTCCCAAGATAACAATAATACATTCGCGAAGAAAAAATTTAATCGAAATTAAATTCCTGCACTAGGTTGTTTTTTCTAGAGTGAGCTCTTTTGTGTATTAATAGACCTTTTCGGGAATCGAAAATTTCGCCACAGTCTCGAGCATCGCATTTGAACGTCGTTGTATTCCTATTACTGTGTTTCTTTGCGTTGTGCCTATCAAGGCTAAACTTCGAGCAAAGGTATTTTACCGGCCGACACTGATAGCATGGAAATTGGTTGCGCGAATCATCCGAATTTTCCGATTTTTTCCTCTCATCTTGCAATAGGTCGCCAATGAAAGTATTCCGAGAATCATACATAGCTCCAACCCATTGAAGAATTCTACTTCCATCAAAAATAAATATTAGCTTCACAAGAATTTTACTAAGACCATTGTCAGATTTAGAAGTCGAGAATGCGTAATTAGTGTCTTGTTGGCTAGCTTTTTCCAGCTGATGAGCGTTCATTTTTCCATATTTACACTCTATTATTATTTTGTATTTCGACGTTTCGATGATAAAATCGGGCTGCCCGTTGGAATTTTTCATGAACACTTGGCTCTTCACACTCCATTCTGGGTCTAGGTTATTTGAGGGTGGGCCGAGGCGTAGCAGACATTTTAAAATAATTTTTAACAATGCTTCATGTTCTCTGGTATTTTTCTTCACTCTAACCAGGTATCGTTCTTTCAGGAAAGAATTGAACGTTTCCACAAATTCGCTAATATTTAAGTTTCCGAGACTGCTCTTCGCTTTTTCATGCAGAGCACAGCACTCGTCATCTTTTTTCATAGCCAGTTCAACTCCTTGACAGAACACCTTCATAATTTCCATGTTCGGAAACTTCAAAGTAAAACTTTTGTCGTGACATTCAGAAATTGTCAAATAACCACATTGGAATAAACGTGATACAAAAGAATCAACTCGAGTATCTTCAACAGGGCGAAATAATACATCATTACTATAATCATACCACAGATTTAAAATGGTACTCTTATTTCTTACCCGGGTTTCTATTATTGCTTCGATCGCTGCATTGGAATGGTTTACCGAGCGAGTCCAATAATTGTCTGGTGTGAGAATGGATTCCTGTTTCAAATAGGACAACACCGAGATCGGGTTGTAAACTAGTGATGAACCTGGCGTGAAGCGGTATCCGTGGTACCACTGCTTCATTTTGTCGTAAATTTTATCCTTAGGCACTTTATGTCTATCTGCGATTTTTTGGACATGAAAATCAAAATATTTCTTCACCTCGTCTTCAGTAAAACCGCACACGGAAGCATATTCTCGATCGAGAGAAATATCACCAGCTCCAGGAGATAAGATTGCGCCCAAGTCATCATCATGTAGATTGGCTTTACTGCATCCGGTGAGATAGATGAACTGTACGATATCTTCACTCTTCAGAGATTTTAAAGAGGAAAAAATTCTACTGAAATATTCCCGGGTTTCATCATTTGAATTATTAACAAACGGAAGGTCGTAATCATCAATCAGCAAGGCCAGAGGTGGCTTCTTTCCAGGTTTCGGTGACCCATCTTTGTAATTGGGAGATAATTCACGTAATAACATTTCAAAATAAAGCGGAGATGTCTCTTCATGGTGAGCTAACGCTTCTTCGAGACCAGAATGTTTTGCAAATTCGACCAGTTCAGAGGTGAGCGATTTGATTGGAGTATCTTGTTGAAAAGTCAGTTTTAAAACTGTATGGACATTCCAATTATATCCATTTTGAGGATTGCCGATAAAATAATCCTTGAAGACTTCCCGCTTGCCTTGAAGAATCGACCAAAGAGTATTCATGAAAAGGGTTACCCCGAATCCGCGAGGACGCACTAAGAGGAAGGAGTTTCCAACGTTTTGTAATAATTTCAAGGCAAATTCTGTCTTATCCACGTAAATAAGATTCTTTTCATTGAATTCTTCCACAAAGTTGAGACCGATTGCTATAGTCTTACACGATGTGTTTGCATCAGAAACTACAGCAATGAAGCTGCCAGCTGTAAATACCAACAAATAATATTTGTAGGTCACAATTTAAAATATCACGCGCTACAAGGACGTAAAATAGTAGCCTGGACTTGGATACAATGAGATTGTACTGTGGTCACAATGTTTTTAGAGAATTGACAAGCCTCGCATTTACACTCAGGGTCATGGGCTCGGAGTGGGTGGATGGATTAGGTGGTGTTGTAGGAAATGGTGCTTCGGAGGTACTTCACTTGCCATGATTGTTTGAGAATGAGTTTGTGATACAGCGAGAGACAGACTGGTGAAGCCGCAAGTTTTTAAGAGCTGAACAGGAGAGGAAGTGCTGAGCGGATACATCACCAGAATTTCAGGATAGGTACAAAGGGGTGAGTGGTGGAAAACGAAAAGAGTAAGTGAGGCAGGTATGGCCTATTTGAGACGGGTTATGATAACTTCTTCTCGCCGGGTGAAGCGGTTTGAGGTAGACTGAGGAATTGGAGATTATTAAAGATCGGAGCTCAATAGATGATGAAGGGGATTTGAACTCACACTAAGAGAAGAGGATGAGGGAGCAAAAATAGGATTCTAGATCATACATGGGAAAGCGGGAAGGCTCATGAAACGTGAACGCAATGAATGCTTTGCAACAAGGTCCTCGCCTTGGAGTCACGTTCCTCAAGATCAATGTGTTTTCGGTGAAGATAAGAATAAGGTCGATAAGGTTGGTAGGATGAAGGGTTTTGGAGGAGGGCAAGTCAGTATGAGAAAGAATCAGATCGTATAAGGAATTTGCGGGGAGGAGAGGAGCGGGAGAGAAGAGACAAGCTGGTGAGTACAACGGTAAGTTCAACTGTGAATATGGAAGCGGAGTCCTTCAGAGGGAAGAATGGGATTGTTACCCTGATTAGAGACTGGATATCCGGTTTTAGGTCTCAAATTGGAGGAAGGTGGGAGGAAAATTCCAAGAAAATTATTTTGTTGGTGTGGATTGTAAATGAAGTCAGCTCTTCCAAGAATTTCAGTAAGATCGGGACGATTGTCCGGAATAGGAGAGGAAGAAATAATGGGAAGTAACGGCCTAAGTTTGAGATGAGTGCCTGGATGGGATTGGGAAAGAATTATGTGCGGCGTGGTGCACTTGAAAAGATGGGAATATTTGACCATTGAGCTGTTGAGGCAAAGAAGAACACTTGCGAAGGACCGGTTCATAGTGCGCTAAGGGTCAGAAAAAGCCTACAAGACTGAATTGAGACCAGCAGTTTTAGGTTTGTTTTGTTGGAGAGGGTGAAAATTGAAGAACCGTAATCAAACTGGAAACGGATTAGACTGTTGTAGAGTAGAAGGATAAGTTTTCAAAATTTGCGGTTTCTACTAGATAATAAAGAGGACCATAACTCCTGCCAGGAGGAGAGGACGAGGGAGCAGAAATAGGATTTGATGAACGCAGTGACTGCTTTGGAACAAAGTTCGGTGGTTAATATAGGAGCGGAACTCATCATACGGAAGAATATGAGAGTTACACTGAAACATCCGGTTTCGGGTCTCATCTCTGTACTAAAGAGAGTAGCACTTTACATTTCCGCTCAATTTTTTCATGGTAATACCACGCCTCCAAATTGGTACGAACCTGTGAAATTCATGCATGTACTCGAAAGATTGTTTCAGAAAACATGAAAACTTTTCGATAGCGATTCAACTGATGTATTTAACGACGTAATTTATTTTAGACGATTCCAAATCCTTGCAATGTATTAAATCAGAAAACACCTACTCGTACAAGGAGAAATAATCTGAACCGAACAAGGTCACTCATCTAACTTCTCTCCTGAGAACTTCTGATATCAAGATTAGGAGAAGGTGAAGAATGTAAGAAGTATACTCACATAAGAATACTAGAGACAATAAATACGCAAAGTAAGTCATTCCGCACGTACTCATTTCAATATTTTTCGCGAATGAACAATGCAATTTAGTATCACTGGAATAATATTATGCACTACGACATAACGTTTCTAGATTCACTATCGAAGTTAGAATCGGCCATTCGAGATTGCTAATCTCTTTATTTCATAAGATAAATTGAGGAGTAAGCTATGAATATTGAAAGAGAGGAAAATATACCGCATGCGGCGGGATGAAGTTCAGATCCATGTGGGTTTTATGAAATAAGAGTGATTGCAATTTGCATTATGTTGAAGAGAGAAGAACAACAGAAGAGTTGACTGAGCGGAATGGTAAGACTAACCATTTAAGGTGAGAATAGTTGGGACTTGGCAGAAGAGGAGATGAGGAAAAAGATTTATGAGTCGTTAGAAGAAAGTGAGAACGCTGGGTGTGGCTAAAGGTTTAATATTTGATATGGACCAAGAATAGTTGAACGAGATTACTGGGAAAAGTGGTAAGGGCTCAGTGCTGCCAGACCTACGGATTTTTGGTCCTCAAAAGAGATTTTCCAACGGATTTCTTGCGCTCAGGGGAAAAGTACCTTAGATACTGATACGAGAGATACTTCACTGCTGGTCGTTACACCAGTGTTGCCAGACAACATTTTCAAAAATCATGATCCCCTACTTTTTCTAAGACCTGAAAACAGATTTCCAAGAACTTCAACTAAATTATTAATAACGATCAGGAGAAAAGTATCTCTCAAACAAGTAACTGAGGTACTTTCTTCTTGATCGGCTCAATGTAACGGAAGACAGGGGTGTCACCCTACAACGACCAAGAAAAGAGTATCTGTCATATGAGTGTCTAAGGTACTTTTCTCTTAAATACAAGAAATCCGTAGAAAAATCCGTATCTTTTTCGAGGACCAAAAATCCGTACATCTGGCAGCACTGTAAGGGCTGATATCACGAGGATATACCAGTAGACGATTCAAAGCAGATCTTACCTTACGTGAGAGGTGATATCAAGGTAGTGCAGACGACATAGAAAGAGAGCGTGATTGAATAGAAGCTTTAATAAGGTGGTTTTGTTCGGTATCAATGGTTCAATGGTTGAGGTGTAGTAAGTCAGGTATGATGAACAGAAGTAAGCTTAAGAAGACGCATTACGAGCCCCTTCTTTCGCCAATGATTCAGAAAAACTTGAACATTTCTATAAGAATTGCTTCCTTTTACCTAGATGGAATTGCGCTTTTCGTTCTTTGATAATATCATCCACAAGGACTCCTTAAAACGATTGTTGTCATAAATACGCGTACGTAGGCATGATTTGATGGATTTCCCCATAGTTCTACGATGATCAGCCTCAAGTTCGTCAAAAGAAGCTTCCAAAATTAGCGCGGATAGTTTTCAAAAACAATCGATCAACCTTATATTCAAATGTCACACGAGGATAAAAATTTTCCACACCACATTCAGTATAGGTCTCCTCGTCTTTCCGAAATCTTTTTGCGATACTTCCATTCCGTAAATTATTTTCCGCCCTCGAAAGAAGTACACACGTAATCTAATTACTTTCTTCTTGAGCCAATTTTTTCGCGCCAAGTGCGCCTAAAATCGAAAGCTTTCTTCTTCTCGGCAAGCGGTTCCATTGCGTTGTCGATCACTTTAAACTCAATTATTGAGGGTAGGTTCAAGGGCACCAACTTTCCGAAAAATAAGTACGTAGCTTTTTCTTAGATATATACGCTCGTCGCTTTTAGTTATCTCACCTTGAAAATAATTCTCTCAACTCTTTTCTCCCGAGGGTTTATATTTATCGTATAGATTTATACGAGCGAGAAGAAAAAGCTATATCGATTTTTAAAAAAATAGAATTTATGTCGTAGGGTTTTGTAGGTTGCCGAAAATTAATTCTTACACTTTTTCGAAGAATGAAAAATGGTAGGAAGAGAGAGAGGTGAGTTATCTAACACAACCGTCGCATATGCACAGGCTTATTAGATGTACTTTCTGTGGTCAGGGTCACAGCGAATAACATTAGCTTCGAAAGAAAATATAAAGTCGTCACGGTCCAGTTTTCCTAACAATGACACACCCATCATGTGTAATCGTATGCATAATGACAGACGCACGAGATAAATTATTATTGAAAGTCATCACGGAGGAAAATATTATTTATTTTCGAGACAATCTGAATTACACAATTTTTCTACGAGCTTTCTTCCGTAAATTTTCTTCGGCACTACGGTAACAACAGAATGAAAACCCAACAGTAGATTTATTTATAAATCATCGCACTCTAGGGCTCTTTACGCGATGAACGATGCTGACGAAAGTGAATGCAATTTCAGAAATAACGCTATAAATCGTAAAATGAAAAGAGAAGCAATAATGAATTTATTATAGACAAACATACCAACGAACTCGCCTTTAACCTCTTGGGCTACCTTTTGAACAGTATAATTTAATCTTTGTTGAGGTAAAAGAACGTTGTTGTAAGCGCTCTGAACTTCTCGCTCGTCTTTTGTTCCAAATATTTTGTAACAATGAAGATCGTTGTTTAGCGTGCAGAAAAATGATAATAATGAAATTGTGAAATGAATCGCTAAAAATATAATGGACTTTAAATGGTCATCTAGAAAAATTCGTCGCGTATCATGGAAGGCTTCGTCAAATTATTTAGTGCTACCCAACACGAAATCTTACAGCAAAACCATTCTGAATTAGGAATTATACTTTCCCCAATGAAACAATCGTAGAAACATTAATAGAACCATAGCGTACATTGAATACTACTCAGGCCTCAAGCTCTTGATGGTGTAGGCTCTATAAACTTTGAGACTAGGCTAGGATGCCAACCTCGAAAAAGATACGGGTTTTTCTTTTTCTACAGATTTCACGTACAATACGGATTTCTTGCGATCAAGGGAAAGGTATCTAACACATTGGTACGAGGGATACTTTTCTCCTACTCGTTATAGGCTGGTACTGCAGTGTTCTGTAATATCGAGTCGATCAAGGGAAAAGTACCTGAGCTACTCCAATGAGAGATACCTTTCAGTCCTTAGAAATCTGTTGTTAGATCTTACAAAAAATGGCGGATACCCCATCTGGCAGCACTGAGGCTAGGTTAAAAGCGTAAAATGAGTCACAGGAATCGCAAAGCGTGAGTCCCGACCTCTTTGTGATCCGCGAAAAAACCTAAATGGGTCGCTGAAGATTCTGAAAAACTCAACTTTTGCATCACCATAGCACGAAAAAATTCACTGAAAGCTCATAACATCATATCTTATCTTTATTTATAAGTACTTGTAATTGGTAACTTCTTGTACATGCTGTCTGTAAGTATTGTATTCACCGAGATTTACCATTTAGTTTTCCATTTACAGTATTAAGATTCCAAGGAGAAATGCGTCAAGAAGACATGGGTAGAAGCTACCCCTATCCTCCCGAATTAGCGGGCTGGGACATCTGCTGAAGCCAATGAAGAACTGCTCGATTTAACAGAAGATACGATGGAGGAGTCGAATTTCGATAGGATGGAAGTCGGTTAATTTTTGGCTAGGCTATCCCTTCTTGAGGGATCATAGGGCTCGAATGTGAATTGATATTCGGTACATCAACGATTGATTGCAGAAATCGACCCTCAATTATTTGAGTGAGTTTCTCCAGTCAAATCGTTTTCATTTCTTGGGTTCTCCAAAATTCACTCAAAGCAAAAAAGCAGACACTGTAACATGGTTTCCGAACAATTCATCCTCCACAATTCATCCCCTGACAATTCATCTCTGTAAAACTCATCTCGGTTGAATTCATCTGATTCATCCTGATTTTTTTTTTTTCTGAATTTGTGATAAAAACTCCCTTCTTCGTAGGAAGAAAGGAGACCGAAGGAAAAGTACGAATAGGCAATCGGTTGTCGATTGAATGAAGCCTAGTAGCGATGTTCAAGTCTGTCTATTTTGATAGATTTCGAAAAGGCGTCTATAAAAGCTTTTTCTCTTGTTTCGACTACGGAAAAATTAATATTAGAGGCTCCGTCGCGGCTCTCTAAGTAAACAATATAACGACGTACGTATCATTATGATTGAAAAATATTGAGCAAAAATATGATTCTCACAGTGATAAGCAGGAATATCTTCGCGCAACAGTCTATTGTTTCAATCTGTAAATTCGAATAACCACTTTGTAATTTTAAATTCATAATTTTGAACAAATAATTTTGCATCCGATTAAAATTTTTTAAAGAGATGAATTGTTGGGGATGAATGTCAGAAGATAAATTGTCCGGAGACCCTGTAACATAATTACGTATATTTTTCTGCATCAGAACCAAGTAGCGGGATTCTAGCAACTCATCAGATTAGCTGGAGTGCGTTTGACGAATGAAAGACAACGTGTTATGAAGGTACAATATTTATTTTCAATTCGATCGATTCAAAAATAAATATTGCACCTCCATAACATAATATCAACTTATTAGACGTTTCCAGAAATTGGTCTGTCTTCAAATTCTGGTGGCGACTGACTGGACGCTCTCCGGCGCAAAACGCAGCAATCGTCATCATTGATCATAGCTCGGCCAACTCCATCAAAAAACGCACTCATAATTTCCTCATTGTGGAACTTCAGGGTATATTTGCCACCGTCGACGTCATGGAATTCGTGAACGATCAGAGAACCGTTCTGAAATAAGATTGATTCCAAAGAAGGTTATCTTGAATTCATCATGGATCTACATCTTGCTTCAACTTTTGGATGTCTTCAGTACGTTCAAACAATTTATGCTCACCGTAACGAGTTCCCAAATTTAAAATGATACTCGTATCTCTTTCTCGGATTGCTAACGATGCCTCCATCACCATGAAGGAATGGCCAAAGGTACTTACACGCAGACACCAAAAACATAAAACCTGGAGTACGTTATTTTGCACGTACAAATACTCATTCTAGAACTTTTCGGGCGTTGATAGTGAAATTCAGCGTTACTGAAATATGCACAGCTGCAAAACGTATCTAGATTTACTATCACAGCTAGAATAAAGCGAGAATGATTGCTTTCTAATCTCTCCTTCCTATCTGATATAATAGCGTGAAGATGTTCACATTCTTTTACGTATTGAAAAAGAGAGAAAAACGGACCGCGAACCGAGATGACAGTTCAGATCCCGTATTGTGAAGCCGACGATGAGGTGTTGAAAAGGGGATAGAATGCGTTGAAGAGGCGAAAAATCGGAGTAATGGGGTCATCACGGTGGTCTACGTAAAAAAAAAGCTACAATCATGAAATTTTCGAGCCTGGATGAAAAGCCCAGCTTACACTGATGCAGTTTCTATAGCATTTGATCAAGATCGCAGAGACAAGAATCCTCGGCATTTATAACTTTGTCCACGAAGCAGTCAAAGAAGTGCTGAGAAGAAATGAGTAAGAATTAAGCGAGGGAGGGATTGTTAGATTTCGCCGCAAAATGCCAAAAGTGGTTATCTAAGAGCCGAAAGTGGCTTCAAGAGCCACAAGTACGAATAAATGCCGAAATTGGCTCAAAATATGAAAAATTTGCGAAAATAGGAAGAATTCAACGTTTCAGGGGAAAGAGGCACAACTTTGAAGAGGAAAAGTCACGAGGTATTCACAAAAAACGAAATAGCACACATACCATGGAAAAGAGGCGTAATGAGATCGTCGTCATTGTCATAATTTAACACAAGATAACGTTTAAGTGACACTTTATTCTTATGCACAACTCAAATTAAGTTTTGGTCAACAGTCGTAATTTTACGCGGAATAAACTGGGAATCCTTTATGAATGTCGAATGAGGCCGAAAATCTGATTTCCAGAACCGAAATGAGTCTTTTTTAAAACCGAAAATTCCTGTCTCTGATCACGATTCACTTCTATTGAGTCATCAAAAATCTCAAGAAGATAGTTGAAACGAATTCAAATGAATGTCATCCTCGTTTCCATACGACTCGAGACTCGGGGGTATCTCTGAATCTGACGCCCCCTATACAACTGAATCCTGATGATACTTTCCATTGGTCGCGTTCACATTATTACCTAATGTCATTAATTTGTTCAAAAACTTGGAATTCTTCCATCGCTATAAAGACTATTTATTTTTTTTATTTTTATTTTTTTTTATCGCTATAAAGACTAGGTCTAGTGCTAGGGAATCTCAAATTATCTTGAGAGGGCTGGAAGGAGTCTACCCATGCACACTCTCTCAAGCTTTCAATTCGCACAGAGCAGTGTAAATGGAAGAAAATTTGAAGAACATTTCATTAAAGCAGATTCGACTTCTTGACATCTCGTAGTAGTCTAGTCAAATTAGACATTAAATAAGGTGAACCTGGCAAAAATCTTCAGCAAAGATTTTCCAGGCATATTGGTTGGAATTGGTCTCCTCAAGAATTTCAGAGAGTTCCCCACCTCAAGTGTGGTGCTTTTCCTTCTATAGGTCTGAACGTTCGACGAAAATCAGTTTTTTCAATTTTTCTCGCCAATCATGCCGTATACGATAAAAATACCTCAAAACAAAAATGATCCTCACATAAATTTACAATAAAAATGTATTCTTGTAATTTTTTGATAAACGCAATAGAAATCGAGTAAACACGCTTTCAAAATGACCTCCGAAAAACAGCTTTCTCAATCAAAATGTCTAAAAACGCTAAAAAACGCACTTTTTGCCATTTATCTCGTGAACCGCGCATCGTACGAAAAAAGTACCTCAGCAAAAAAATGTTCAACGTGAAATTCGCATCAGGAAACCTTTTTGACAATTTTTGATTTGCTCAATATGATGGAGAGAATGCTGGCCGAAATAGACGATACACAGGGAAAACGCGGCAACGCGCGTTGACACTCCAGTGCGAGGCGTTACGCGTAACAGTACATGAACAGAGACCCTCCGCTATCGTCAATTTCGGCCGCCGCATTCTCTCCATCATATTGAGCAAATCAAAAATTGTCAAGAGAATATTCTGATGAAAATTTCACGTAGAACGTTTTTTTACTGAGGTATTTTTTTCGTGCGATGCGCGGTTCACGAGATAAATTGCAAAAAGTGCGTTTTTTAGCGTTTGTAGCCATTCTGATTGGAAAAGCTGTTTTGCGGAGGTCATTTTGAGGCCATGTTTACACGATTTCTATTGCGTTTATCAAAAAATTACAAGAATACATTTTTATTGTAAATTTATTGAGGATTATTTTTGTTCTGAGGTATTTTTATCGTATACGGCATGATTGGCGAGAAAAATTGAAAAAACTGATTTTCGTCGAACGTTCAGACCCGGAGAAGGAAAAGCACCACACTTAGAGGTAGGGAACTCTCTGAAATTCTAGAGGAGACCATTTCTGACAAATATGCGCAGAAAAATTTTTGCTGGAGATTTGTGCCACAAATAAAATGGAATGACAAAACCTCAAATTTTTCTTTACGCGGGAATTATTCGATATTATTCATTTTTACTCCCAAATGCGGCCATAGATTTGATACAATGTGAACGGTGACACCAGGATTTCTTCGCGGGAGAATAATGCATAAAAATTCAGGAACATTTTGACTATAGTATGTGCGTTTCTTCGCTCATTTACGAAACGTGCGGATTTTATAATTGACAGAAAAGAAAATGAGACGTCGAATGTCCATAACAGAAGGAAAAATACTACGTATTTACCTGTATTTTCTATTTTTAAAGGAGTCTCCCGATAGCTTAGATGACCACCAAGATACCACGCAGTTGATACGAAATACGGATTTCATAATCGAGAAAAAAAATAATACGTCGAACGTCTAGTATCAGAGAAAAAATACTACATTTTTGTGTATTTATTCATTTCGGTATGGGAAAGGGTGCTTCGAAAGCTTAGGTGGTCACATTTTCCACCAAGATACTTCAGAAATAACATGTATAAATAAACACGAAATCACTTCCACTGCTTACTGAATACACAATGAGTTTTATTGAAATAAAGGAAAAAATTTTCCTCGAATTTTACAATCGAATTTGAGCTGACATGAGCTACGCACCTGATGGTCCAGTTTATTCAAAACGTGTCCTTCAAATCTTGTTTTTCAGATCCTTCTCGTCTTTCCCTCTTGTCTGTATCAGTAATTTCGTTATTTTGTACGTCCATCCTTTGTTTTCTATCCTACCAAGCAGGGCCGTCGCCAGGGGGTGGCGAGTCGGTCGCGCTACTGTAGGCCTCGCACCGGCGAGGAGAAAAAAATAATAAAACTGTCTAAATTGAAAATAGGCTTCATGGGAAAATTTTGCTTCAGGCCTCAAAAAGTCTGGCGACGGCGCTGCTACCAAGGTGTCCCACCTCCTTCTTCCGTGTTCCATCTGTTTACATCTTACGCATACACTTTATTACAAGGAATTATAAGGATCAATCCTAAGATTTGAAAATCTGAACTTTTTGTGCGAACAGGATGCGAATGAAATTAACATACCCGCATCAATATATTTTCAGCGTTCCTACCAGAAACTTTCTTCAGCCACATACATCAAAATTCTTAAAGTGAAATGCGCCTGAACACCAAGTGTATTAAAATACTTGTCACATATATTAAGAGGGTGGAACAGAAAAATCATTCTGCAATTCTCTCGATTAGCCTATAAAGCCTCGGTCTACAACCTGTCTTCAAGTTGCTAGACACCATTCCAAGCCATTTTCTTGAAAGAAACCAACGGTCATCCATTGACTTAGAGGGGGAAGGTTTCCACTTTTTGAAACACGCTTCCAATGAAAGGCGATCATTTACAGGGCTAGTAAAGCAACGATTTGAACTGAGAAAGGAAAGCTAATACAGACTAAAATAGAGAGTCAAATTTTTTAATTTCGCTATAAGCTGCTGTACTCGGTCACAAAAACGAGTATTCGCCTTGTAATATTCAACTGTTATAATTGAAACGTGTTTTCCTTATTTCAAGCAACTTTTAACAAACGTCCTGAACGACCAAAAGTTTTTTGAGATACTTTTTGCGCTCTATCTAACTTATAAATTTCGTTAGTGACGTGCCAGCATTTTTATCAGATGAACTCTATCGCGTTGAAAAGTATTGTACCAGTATAGGTGCAAAAGTTTCGTACTCTGTATCTATCTGAATCAACGTACAAAATACAAAAAGCGAGTACAGCGTCGAGCACAATGAACGAATAACGATTCTGCTGGAGCGTTTTGGAAGCAGAGCACAC
The DNA here is from genome assembly GCA_035079395.1 of Aspidiotus destructor. Taxonomy (NCBI): domain Eukaryota; kingdom Metazoa; phylum Arthropoda; class Insecta; order Hemiptera; family Diaspididae; genus Aspidiotus; species Aspidiotus destructor. The sequence continues at coordinate 9,525,253 of JAVHKZ010000002.1, read as the reverse complement.
GAATTTTACTACCTATACGCGTTTACTTGATTGAGATTTTATTTATCGCGGTTATAACGACTCGCGCGTTGTTGTATTCGTATTTGAACGAAATTTTTGCAATTTCCCGATATTGCGCGCACGCTGTACGATACATCGGATTGTTTAGTTAGAGAAAGAAAGAAATGCGAACAAGCGCGTTTGTTAATGTTAATGAATAGTTTCGATGAGTAAACGCCCGACAAACGTGCGGTTTCCAAAGGGAAAAAACGAAACGTTAAACGCTCGTAAGCGAAGTAATGAGGCAGATTGTGGTCGCAGTCGCATCTTTATCTGGTGCTGGTCTATACATGCAATGCTCGTAATGGTGCTGTTCTACAAATATGGGTGCAAATAACCGCTATACGCGCTTAGCATTTGCGAAATTCGACTTCGACTATACGTAGAAAAACTTTTAGAAGTATCCTGTGCGTTAAATTTACATCTATTGTAGCACACGCATTAGTGGTAATACAGATTAGAGCGAAAATGAGTGTTAAAATTACAGGTGGTCGAACGACAGACATCCTCCTAATTGAAAGTCAATATCACAATCTTGACCGTCAGATTGAAGTCACCATCGTTTTCTCTACTTAAAAATCACTAACTTGCAGCTCATCATCATCTGCAACTTTAAAATCTAAAAAAACTCTTGTAACCAATTTGAAGAAGACGTGTAACGCTGGTGCATCAACCATAAGAGCTCGGAAAAGGAAAGAAGAGAGAGAGAGAGACCGCACGCGGGGACGTACCGAGAAGGAAAGGGAAAGAGAGATACACGAGGTTATCACCACCACTACACCCTTGAGCTCAAATTGACCGAAACTTTACTTCATCCAAAATCTTGGTCGAAATATTCCTTCGGTGTATTGTTTAAATTGATCTCACGTGAACATCGATCGACAAATTTCGACTTTATTTTGATCTGTTTGTACGTCGATTTCGAGTCAACTTTTCCAGATTTTGTTTCGACCCCAAATCAACTGTTCTAATGTTGCGTTGATTTCATATTCTCTAGCAATAATCGCTGGTCGACTCCAAGTCAACCTCGAATCAACGTCGATCTGAAATCGATTTCGAATTGACTTCTCCAAATTGTTAATCGACTTAAAATCTACTGCTTTGTTCAGATTTTCAGCTCTTTATAGATGCACAATTCACGAAGAGTCGTAAATAATATGTATGCTAGTCAATTTGAAATCAACTTCAAAGTAGACGTTGATCTAGAGTCGACATTTTTTCTTACCTCTTTTCAACTTGAAGCTTTTTTTAGCATTTTATATACCTATATAAGCTTGGAACTACGCTCAGAAAACTCGTCACGGTTTTTGGCGGTTTTTCAAAGGCTTTTGACTGAGACTAATCCTAGGAAAATCGTGGCGGTTTTCTGTCATGTTTGTTGACCTCATTAGTGACTTTCATCTGCTTTAGGGAGAAATTTTAACCTTTGCAATTTTCACTATACTAGGCTTACTATAGCGTTATATTAGACTGAAAGCAGTAAATCCGTTCGTCAGCCCTTCAGCTAATTAGCATAACTAACTGCGGGGAAGAGACCCTGACATTTTTTCCGGTTTTGGATTGATACAACTCCTGAGAAAATCGTCATGAAAAACTGTCACGGTTTTTTGTCAGACTTGATGACGTCATCAATACACTTGGCCTACTTTCAGGAGGACTTTGGACCATTGCCACTCGCATTGTACTAGATCTAACATATAATGAACTAAACCATACTAGGCTCATTAATGCCTTATACTAGACTAAGTGCGGCGAGTGAGTCCGTCAATCCTTCAGCTTACGGTCATAACGAACTGTAGGGAGAAGACCTTAAAAGTTCTTCGACTGTTACTGCACCTGAGAAAATTGTAGCAAAAAATTGTCTCAGTGTCTTGGTGTCTGCATTTGCGGCAACCGTTATGAAAAAGAAGATGGATTAGGAATGGAGTAGACAAATGCAGAACCACGCTATGACCTACTCGACACCTGTGTACCATCAACATCCAGATTTGCAGGAAGAGGACGACGATCATCCCTGAAGTAAAAAGAAGATGAAGAGAAGCCAACAGCAATACAGTGTATTATCTAAGATAGTGATGGTGTTGTCGTGTGTTCTAGTGTTTTCTGCGCGCCAGGGGAGCACTGGAACTTGGCAGTTGCCGAGTAGAAGAGGGTTCGCCGAGGAAATTGTTCCAACCCTGAAGTATACCCGAAAGGGTCGATCCCGGTGTTGGAGGAGACAAAATCAAATGTTTACGCAACCCACACCCACTCCACCATGGAGGAAGGGTGGCGCTGCATAAGCGACATGAGCGAGTGTCTTGTCATACTTGAAGACGTTAATTTCGGTGACCTTGACCGACTTTCGAAAAAAATTTGGACTTTCGCGACATTGAGGTCCTTCTAATAAACTAGGATGAACTGAGCTCAGCTGCGCTATTCAGGCGAGCGAGGGATCTTGTGAGCCACTCAGCCCAACATGGAGTTGAAATCAAAGTACCCTTGACCTTTTCAGAACTGAATATGAAAAGTCACCCAATTCAATTGGAGTCTGATCAACCTCAACTAAACAAGGTGCAGACAGGCCCATTCAAGTAAGATAAATTATGAAGAGGGAAATGCAAGTCGAACAGAAAATCCGCTCTCCTTATTTGTTATCAGTTAGCTGACAAAATTTTGACATATGAATGCTGCAGAAAGAAGAAGATCAGCCAAATTCTGGAGTCCGATGGAGAAACATGGGAGAAGGCTTTACAAAAGGTGACGACAATTGAGAGAGTTCAAAATTCCGAGGCCAATTTCAAGGAAACTCAAAGTCATGAGTGACAAGGAGTTTGACACGATGCTGAACCGTGAAAATTTGTTGAAAGGTTTCTAAATGAATAATGCTCTCAACAACACCATGTACGCAAGCAGTCGACGAAAAATTATCTTCCGATTCCATATAGGGTTATATGAACAAGAAAAGGCATATCAAACGAATTTCGAGAAGGTTCGTCCGATACTTAGCTTCACTTTAACAAATGATTTACGTTTCAGAAACCTAATTCTTCCTCCATCAAATACGAATTACAGAATACTAATCAAGTCTGGCACAATTAGAAGCAACTATATTCAACAGATGAAAGACTAATACTAAGGTACTTCGACGCAAACGTTCTGTATGCAATCTGCAAGAGGAGGGGCTGGAACTCATATCTCTCAATTAAGAATCATCGCTCAGAGACTGTATAGCCTCGTAGCTCTCAAAAATTCACAGCTCAAAGAAGGAGACAACCTGTTTACGGAGATATCAAATTTACTCAACCGCAAAAGCTGACGGTAAGATGAGTTTAATACTCTCGCGTGAAAAGTTGCAAAATACTTCCTTTCATCAGGTTTCGGTGTGCATTCAACCTTTAAATTTATTGGCCACTATTCGGTCTTTATACGCCCGTAAGTAAGAGACGACCACAAAGGCTTTTCAACTTGACTATTCACAAACTTTTATAACCTCTATTGTTTGTGTCGAGCTTCGGCCGTTTTTCGCGACAAAAGAACGAACGAACGTAATATCGAGGTCTGGCATAGGCTTTTTCAAGTCTACAAATACGCGCGACTGTCGAGTGATTCTTCATAATATACTCGCGTACATAGAGTTTTAAAAAGTTATTTATTTTGTCGAATAAACAAACAGTCTTATTTTACGTCACTGCATCGTTCGAGCCATTGTTATATTGTTTCGCCGGGTAATAATGCGCGAAGAAAAATCTACAATTCCGCATATAAGAACTACGACGACGAGGCAATAAAGGTGCGAACTTTTTCGCAACAAAAATGACTCGTTGCGATAATACGCTAAGCATAAAAATCTCGACATAAGCTGTCAACCTTTTCACAGAACGCGATTCCGCGCTTTCTGCGTAAAAAAGGAACTTAGAGGGAAAAATTACCGAGCAACTCGTAAATTATGTTTTCGACGTATACTATCTTGCCCTTCCCTCCTACCTGTTTTGATTTTATTACGCCTGGTAAGAATCTTTTATCCACTTTTGGCGCTCTTTATTGAGAGACTTTCTCGTCCGGTAGCTGTCAACAACTTATTTTGACTTCTGCATAAAAATGCAAGTACTCGACGCTGAAGGTAAATTTGTGAGCGACGTAAAACAATTTTTCAATCATGATTTTCCATTTTTTATTCTATTTTTATTATTATTAATTCATTACGAGTTACTTATTGAGCTCACTCCTTTGCGTAGGGCCTTGGCGGTTTGTCAAAAACACCTTCGCTCGATTTAAATTACGCGTAAAACCTTTAATTTCCTCAATGTTAAGTGGTTGCTTAAGATGCTTAGTACAGGAAGTATACGTATTTTCCAGAAGATGAGCACATAATAAAACAAATTCTGATACCCCTACAGGAGCACGTCTAACGCTCGACATCGATAAAATGCGACATGATTTGGTCGGATCTTCGTCTCATTCGTGTTTTTCACCTTCGGCGATGTACGAGATTATAACATTTTTCTTTTATTCGCGTTTATTTTCCGAAAAATTAATCGCACGTACAGTACCGCCAGAATGATACGTAAATACAATCTCGAAAAAACAAGAAGAAAAATTCTGCAAATAATTTTACAACGGTACACCGGCTCGGGATCGTTCTTGATTAAAGTATATAAAAATCTGGGTCAATTTTTTTCTCGCGCGCGTTTTCGTCGCAACGCTTCTTGCGACATTTTCCCAAAGAGTTTTCCGTTTTCTCATTTTTCGCGCTTCAGAAATACTCGAGTATTATTCATCAGGGATTCGGGCCGTTTTACGACATAATTAAAATTAGAAATACTTTTCCGTTTATTGTGCAAGATGAGAGTCTTACTTGTAAGAGTATACGAACTAGAAGATCACTAATTGTATAGTAAATACAGATACGAGGAAAACACTTAAGGAAAAACTCGAACGGAAAGACAAAGAAGTATTTGAAAAGGGCGAGAAAATAATTTTGCCGCGTGTCCTCGTTTGATACGATTTCTATCAACGCTACAATATATTTCAATTTTAGCTCGATCAAATGGAGCGTTGAATTGTATTTGAAGAGGTCTGACTGACGTCTGTCTCAAGTGAGATTATATTTTTTTAAAAAAATTACAAACAGGCTACAGTTGTTGGTTTTATGAATTGCCACGGACCAAATATAGTACATGAAGATGGAAATTCTGTAGGCGGAAAATTTATTGGTGGAAATTGCTCAAGCGTCGGTGAGGTATTGATAAAAATTCTGAGATGCAAATGAAGACTGAAAGAACGAGGAGCACGTCCACGACAAGACGAATTTTCGTCGTAAGCACTCCTTTCGTATTGGGGACCATCTTTGGATTGTCCGAGGTCTCTAAACCTGGCACAACCATACAACCTGTGGCTTTCTGAATCTCGTGTCCCCACACATCATTTTGCTAGATCCCTGGACCAATATTTTGAATCTTGTGTTCAAGCCCTTACCATCAATAATTCCAGTTATTAGTTCAGACGTGACCTCACTCCCCAAATTGTTCTTTATATCGTTTGATAAAAAGTCACTACCCAGGAAATCCGAAGCTTCATAACCCAACATCATATACTACCCTACAGAAGTTGATAAACGCTTGAGTCGATCAATATCTGCCTCTTCAAACAAAAAGATGTCTAGCACATCCGAAGCTTCATCACTTCCTTCCACATAAGTTGGTGGGTGCTTGGGTCGATTAAATATCTGTAGTTTTCCAACACTCGCCCTTTCGACCGAAAGATAAGGAAATTTCTAGGACATACGAAGCTTCATGACTCAAAATGTGACTGACTGAATGAATCGATTAAACACCTGTCAGTCTCCTAACACTTGTTCTCCATACAAAAGACAAAGACAAGCCATCCGAAGCTTCATGACACACCATCACATCCTCTCTACAAAGGTTGATGAATGCTTGGGTCGATTGATACCTTTTGGTCTTCCAACACTGGTTCCTTCGAACGAAAAGACAAGTTACTTCCTAGCACATCCAAAGCTTTATGACCCACCACTAGATATTCTCTACAGAGGTAGATGAGTGCTCGAGTCTGTCACATACCTGTCGGTCTTTTAAGACTTACCTCATAATTCTTCTCATTCCCTGGAGACATCGACAGCTCCAGAGGTTTTTCAATGGCTGATGTTTCCATGCACAAATTCAGAAACAATCTCTCTTCTCCAACATACAACTTCTTCTATCGTACCTCGTTTGTCGATGATGAGCTGATATGCCTATGGTCCAATCCTCCGTACCTGCATCTTCACAAAAGTAGAAGGCCACAATATCACCTTCCTTGATCTAACTTGATCGATTGAGAACGGTACTCACAAATATGGCATATTTAGGAGAGCCAACGCTACCAATACTGTCATCCATGGCTCTCTTTGCCCACCTTCTCACACATTATCCGCCTTCGACTCATCGCCTGGTCAATGTTACTCTCGCTGATTCTAATGATAGAAAAGAGATTGCCTGGCTTCTGCCAAGAAATTGGTCACATCAATTGCACCGACTCTCTCGCAAGACCCCAGCTGCTTTGTCCTACCAGCAAGTTCAAATGGATTAGGTAGCTTTTTGGTTTTTGGTTTTTTTTTTTTCTAGTAAAGTTAGCGGTGCTTTACGTCTTTTTAGTGGGCAACCCGTGGTCCGTTTTATTAGGACGATTACATCCTCAGAAAACTTCCGCGTCCGGGAGTTTCTGTGAACTGAGTGCCATGACGTGACATGACATGACATGACATGACATGACATGACATGACATGCCATGACATGACATGACGGGACGGGACGTGATGTGACGCGATGCTTCATGATATCATCGATAACCTTGACCTACTTTAGGGGCTCAAATTTCAACCTCTAGCCTTCATTAAATCAGGCCTGGTATATACAGTATACTGAGAAGAGCCATGCCAACTCATTTGTTGAGGGCGCATTTTCGCGCAAATGTGATTGCAAGCGCGTTCAACTTATTAAGTCATCATTTTTAAGACTCGGAAACTAGGCTACTCATAATAGGAGGAGGACTTCTACAAATTTCAGGCTCTAAGCTATATATGATAGAATGACTTACAAATGGTAAATCAGGGAGGTTGCGGGTTCCCCACTGCCATTGCAAGACCTGCAATGGCCTCTAAATTTTGGTCTTGACCCCGCTGACTATAATTCTTTTTCTTCAAGTAAGCTCCTGGTTAACCTTGAGGACGAGATTCTTCGGTACGAAAAAAGTATAACACCACAACTTATGCAGCGTTTATATTAGCGAAACCAGGCGAGAATACACAGATACTTGGATCTCTTGGACCCAAAATCTTTCATCTTATGCAGATGTTCTCATTGGAAGAGGGTATCAACATAGAACATGTTCTAGATGACTGCTCAACGTCGAAAATCCCGACCGCCGTCGTTTGACTCTCCAAGAAATTAAAATTGTACGTCGGGGCTTCATCAATGATTTCACTATAGTTGATACCGAGGGATAGGATCCGATCAAAATCGAAATTGGAAAGGATGGAACCGTTCATCTGAGTTATGTAACAAAGGTCTATGCGGGTGCGATTGGTTTCAAAAACAGGAGTCCAGTTACGGGCATTATTTCATCATAATAGTCTTTTTCTTCATTTACCAAAGTGGTGGACTCCCATAAACGAAGTTCAACTTTATTTAGAGAATCGAGTGAAGGTGAGTCGAGTTACCAACAGTTTCTATGGGCTCCAAAAGGTGGAAGAATGGAATAGTCTTAGATACTTCAGGGGCCGAAGAAGTAGAAAAAGGATGATGACAGGAGAACAGGTTGAACGCACAACAAGCGCGATTTGCTGCATAATATTATCATTAACGGTGAGAGGAGGAGGAGCGCTCGCAGATTTCCAAATCGGGTAGACAGTTCCGCAAAAACCCACGCTCCAGGGCACCATAGTTGGCGGGGAAGGGTAACTCGCGAATCTTCATACGAAGGAAGTGTCAGTAAGGACATGATACATCTCTGTCAAAACTAATTCCTATACCTTTTCCACAAACTTCTTCGCTATCTTCCTCTTCATTGAGCTCGGGACCAACCCTTCCCCATCAAATCTTGATACCAAAATTCAAGGTGAGATTGTAGCGCAGATCGGTCGGGTATTTTCCTGCATCAATTTTGGATATCTTTCGCGTATTCAAAACCATTCTCGTTCGCAGGCTGCATCGAAATGAATTTTCTCGCAATCGTATGAAAATTTCTCCGTAATTCTGCACGTATTCGAGGCAGTAAAAGTTTTTCGCACAATTTTTCTCTCTAGTATACATTTTCATTAGATACTGTCGTGAAATTCTCTCGCGTTGATAACTCGTTTTTCCTCGTTGGTCTTTTTTTTTTTTTTCAATTCAACTCGAGAAACCAATCTGGGAGAATCATCTTCCAAACCAAGCTCGCTGGTAATTGTCGCGTTATAAAACTGTATGACGTTATGAAAATAATTTTTTTTTTTTCCTTTCAAGAACGGGCGGCGTATAATAAAATTTTTATCATTTTTCTCGCTTTCAGCCTCTGAAGTTTCGAGAGGAAAAAAAAATTATAATATATATAAATAGAGACGGAGAAGGAAAAAAAGAAACTTGGAAGCGTGAGCAGTTTACTCTCAGTATTTCATAAAGCTGTTTTAACGTTTTCAAAATTACACTTTATGGTCTTTCTAAATTATGCGGAAACTTTGCTATTTACTTTGAAACGCGTGTGTGTATACCGAGAAACGCGATAAAAAAGGAAACGTGCGAAGCCTAAATTTGCACACATGGGTTTCGTCTTCACATCACTATGTAATCATTGACCTCATATTTCTTCTCATGTACCCAATTGAAATTCCATGAGGCTTCGCGCCTATATACGAAGAACAAAACGCATGTGCTGCAAAATTTGAGCATAATTTATTGAGCGTCTCGACGCTGAAATCCCTCAATTTCTTGATAAGATTATCCGTCCTCTCTTTTCCTTGAACCCGAACAACGATGATCGAGGCTCGAAATTGAAATAAATAGGATGACAGAGAAATTTCGCGATAAGAAAAGATACAATCTCGGGAACGCAAATTGAGGCAATTTTCTTCGGAGAAGGAAAAATTGCTAATTCTCGAAAAGTTCAAATGATGAACGATGGATGATGACAGGAAGATTCATTGCGATGGAAATAGTGGACGCGAAAAAACTGGTTTTATGCTCATATATACTAAGTACACGAGTGAAGTTTTATACATGATTTTTCGACATTGAACTTCGACAGAACACGTTAGAGCGAGATCCGCAATCGCTTCTAAGTATTCATTAACAATTTTCTGTATATATAAAATTTCGTAGACAATATGCGTCAATTTTTAATAATAGAATTCGATTTTCGAAGCATACGTATAGCCTTCCCGTCTATCATATCGTTTCAGAATATTATTTTGATGAACTACCTGTCATGGGAACACGTGGCTGAAATTCGTCACTGTCGTTCTTTTTCTGTCGTTTCTGTACTCAACATTGTAGCGTTCGTGGAGGTTCAAACAGTTTAAAAAGGATACCGAGTTGCATTACGGTAGCTGAGGCCCTTGGTCCGGCAAAGTATAGGATGAGCTAGAATTATTTTGTCACTCTCCAACATTGTGGACACTTTCTTACGGAGTACGCCAAATTCAGCCAAAAGGGAGCTAGTGTTTCTTCTGTACAAGAGTCTCTCAATCAACACTGCCCTAGGCCTCGCAAGTGGGAGGACTGACATCGAGTGTGGACAAAAAATAAGGAAAAACTTGAGGGAATGCGGCAGTGATAGGGTCGGGTAAGGCTTGATCTGAACTGGTTTCTTTATCCTCGGTCTTCCAATCTAAAGATGAATGGACAATAGTGAAAATATAAACAAATTTCAAACTTTTGGATTGAACATGAATTGTCAAAGGTATTCTAGAAGTATTTTCGACGCTGAATACAATGCCATTTTCCGTTTTTCAACATGACCTCTCATTATAACGCAATACTCGGGTTTAGCTCCCGCGCTTCATCGCGACCGCGGCAAGTACCTTCTCGCGCATTGAAATTTCGCAGCTCGATAAGATACATTATGCGTCGCAACGAACCACGGTAACTAAACACGAGAAGTGCACAATGAAGAGAGATGATAAAACGGTCTAACCTTGATGCGATAGCTTGTCTGTAGAAAATTGGACTTGCAAGATTTCTTCAGAACGTATCGTAGGTAAAGAAGCCCCATTCCATAATCGGAGGGTACCTAAGAAGTTGTAGAAAAACAAAAAGATAGGTTTGTCGTCAAAATCTGAGTTCAGCAACTTCATCATGAGTTTGAGTTCATTTTTTACATCTACTTATTCACTTGTTGACGTATCAAAGTCTACTGATCGGAAAAGGAAAATTACGTAAGCACGTTACTTTTTCCTGCAAATGCGATTACAATCAGCATCTTTTCTTATTGGTTATATTTATTTATCAAAATACATAACGAAAACATCGGTACATGACTCTCGCTGATAGACCTAATACCTAATTTCAATCATATTTATTCGAATATAGTCATATTTCCTACATTTACTCTCTTCCACGTATGAATTTCCTTTCGTACTTCTACCAAGTAAAGGCTGTATTCCCTTTCATCGATTTGTTTACACTACTACGAGTCGCAGATCAAATAAACTCATTCGAGCGAGTATGTTTTTGTTTACGATGATGTTTTTGCAACAAAATACGTTGAATTTTCGATGCACGTCCTTTTTTCATACGCCTTTCAACAGCATAATAGGCTGCACGCAATATCCGAATAAACTTCCTCAGAAATACACCTACTCTTTTCATGACTCGAAAGGTAATGTAGGATCAAAAAAAAAAAAGTTCACTGAAATACAAGGATGAAAAATGAAGAAGAGAAAACGAGAAAATCAATAGGATGTAAAAGTATACCGAGAATGAGGATTCAGAGAAAGACAACGATTTACTCATCTTGGGCACGAAACTTTGAAGGAGCAATAAAGTTGATACGTCCTTGAAGGAAAGACAGTTTGTGGCTTTGCTAATACCAACAGACTTTTTCGGACTTTCTGAATACCAAAATAATTTCGAAACAGAGTAGACATCCTCGAAGTCTAATCTGAGAGGATTTGGTACAGAGTTTTCTTCTAGTTGTTCACAAGAAAAAACAGAAACTAGTGGGTCGTGAGGTGAAGTTGATCAAGAAATGTAAAAAATTTATTCTTTCGTAAGACTTTAATCATATAGTATAAGGCTACAAGCTTTTAACGAGAAATGATGAATCTTGGCTCGACAAAATTTCCTCCTCCCCACTTCCTCCCTTGTGCTTTGTTCAACAGCCCCACCTTTGATAAAAATCGCCTTTATTATAGTCCCATTTCAAGCTCACATATTCTCTTATACGCGACAAGCATTTCAGAGCTCCAGATGAAAACTCAGAATCCGCTCGTCGAGTTAAAAGAAGAAGTTTAGGGGAAATAACGCGATAAAGAAAATTGGAGGTGAGCAAAAAATCAAAGCAAATAAAGAGGAAGAACAATGTTTGTAACCAAAAGGGAAAAAGACACCTAATTTTAATGTCAATTAAGGTCATTAAGAATGAAATTACGTCGCTCCGACAGAAATCATTATGCCTGACTTTGAAGAAGTATCGAACAAGACAAATAAATTTCCGCTACCGTGTAGACATTTTGAAAAGTCTAAATAGAAAAAAAGGAGAGGAGGGGAAAATTTATAAATTTGCAATAAGAAGGAAACAACTTTTACGAATCACGCCATTCAGTAGTCAATGAATGCACGAGCAAATCAATGACAACAAACTACCTGGCGAAGTCTCAAATTTCTCGTGCGTTTTAATAAGACGCGAGTATCATCCTCGCAGACACAATATTATCAAAGAATAAATCGCACTTGTAATACACAAATTGATTAACAAAAAAAAGTGCCAAACTGGTTTCGATGACACTGAAATCTCGTTTTACAAACACAAATCCCACAGGTAAAAAGTTCGTGTATCTCTTTAGAAGTCAATGTTAAATGCGTTCATTACGACACGACTCGTGGAGAATTTAACTTTCTCATCTTAGTGCGATACGCGCGTGTAAATATGGACGCCCGAAATTCGCATCAAATTACATCGTTTGGGTAAACGTGTTCCAGCCATGCCGCGCTTATCGGTCATCTCATCGCTACCTGACGATCGTATCGACATAAAGGTCTTATTCGCGGCCGCATTAAAATTCGCAGTCACAACCCTCCAATTTTCGAGCCATCTCGTTCTTACGTACAGTCTTGAATGCGATACAAAAATACGTACATATTACGAATTTATTATAATTGTCGCGCATTTGCAACCGTTCGACGCTGATATAAAAGGCGAAAATTTATAGGAAGGGTATTTGAACCGCGGGCAGTACTTTTCACAACTATAAAAGCGGTGTGCGATAATTTAGGCGGTTTGGAGGCACGTTAAGAGAACGGTAGCTTCGCAAGCAGCCGCGGCAAATTGCCAGCACGCATGCTGCGTGAGCCGCCTAGTTTTATCGTTCATAATTCTCAATCACGTACATATTCTTCACAAGTCAGCCAGATCTTCAAAAGTCTTGGTCGAAACTGCTTCCATATTATGGCGGAAATTGACCTTACATGGTCAGGTCATTATACTGCTATGCATATTTTTGTTTCATATTCATAATTATTGCCTTTTATGTCAGTTCTTTTCTTTTCTCAAACTTTTTACAAATTTCATTAGTCATTCAGATTAAATTTTAAGAATTGATTCTAGAATAATTTCATCAAAATAACTTCACTAATAATTTAGGGTTAAACCTATTAACAAGCTCATTTTAGAATATGGAATAATTTCACATTAGGTAAGTGAGGATATTTTGAGCCTATAGGCTAATGTAGTGCTGAGGGAGAATCGCATTGTACTATGTACAGCTTTCTAGCTAAGACATCTAATATAAAGCTGATGGGAACTGTGAAGAAAGAGGAGTGAGAGGATAATTGAGGCTTGTATCAAGGAATTTGTGAGGGTCACAGTGGGTGGAATTAGTTCTCCCTTTATAGGGTTTCTACATAGGACTGTTGAAATTTCAAGAAATAGTCGATTCGATACGACTGGTTCGATTTCAAGGTTGATTTGTGTAGGGTAGTTCTCTGGTAATGTACGCTAATCAAAATCGATATGGAGTCGACTTCGAGCGTATTTCTCCAAATTTTTCTATCGACCTGAAATACATCAGCTCTGTTGCGTCGATCAACAGTCGATATCTAGTTTTCTGGGGATGTAGGCTGGTCGACTTCGAATCAATCTCAAATCGCCGTCCGGAGTAGATGCACAGTCACCCTTATGAAGCGTTTTGTTTGAAGATCAAGAAAAATACCTATGATACAGTTCTTGATACTTTGATTACCTTGACCGGTAAGTAATTCTCAATTCCGTCTCTTAAAGATCACAGCTATTACTTTCAGTGCGCTAATTCGAATCAAATACCGGTATTAAAAGATGCGAAAAGAGAAAGTACAAAAAATAAAAGCTCATCTTGTAGTAATCATACGCAGGTATACAGCCCGTTAGTCACCGCTGCCAACTGGAATGGATGGATGTAAGAATAAAACAAAGAGACATTAATTTTCGGTGTTCAGATCAAGAACCGGAAAAGGGCTTGAGGTTCTTCTCCGAGAAGTAATGGATCTTAGTCATACTTCACAAAAGTCGAAAGTGGTACATTAGGTTTTCGTCAACACGGAATAATGGTACTCCGACGAGTGGATAAGTTCGGAACAAAAGTCTGTATAATATAATACTAGACGATGACAATAATTTTATTCTTCTAGTAACAAGATCGAAGTTGATACAATTATGGAAACAACGGGACCTTCTCATCTTTTACTTCCAGACAAACTGCTTCCATAAAAAGCACAGGATAATGAAGGCGTATAGACTAGTTAACCCCATATTTTTGCGCATGTGCGATCAAAGTTTCACAGTACTGTAAGCTGATAATGATTTTGCAAAAACTCTCTATTCTGACACTTGAGTGTACGCTATATGGCAACACAGACGTTCAATCGATGAACACCGGCAACTCGTTTTAGCGGGGATCCCGCTATCCATTTTGTTGGGGGGGGATTAAATCCTCAAAAAACGTCTGCGTCCGCGTCCGGGAGTTTCTGTGAACTGCGTGACGTGACGTGGTGTGACGTAAGAGGCTTTATGACGTCATCAATGACCTTGACTTCTTTTAGGGACATGGAAAAATTTAAACTTCCAGCCGGGATGCTTTGACCTTGACCTACTTTAGGGACTCCTAAAAATTTCAACATTCAGCCTTCATTATATCAGGCCTAGTATTGTAGGAGGGATTACATCCTCAGAAAGCGTCCGCGTCCGGGACGTGTGGCGCTTTATGACGTTATCAATGACCTTGACCTACTTCAGGGACTTGAAAAAATTTCCTTCATTATATCAGGCTTAGTATACATTTTCCCCTATTAGTCTGGAATTTCAACGATTCAATTATTATGAACTCAACCAGAAGATCAGGTGCGTTTTCAAAGAAGAGAGAAATAAACAAGAAAAATGAGACAATTAGTTGTCCCGAAGGAATGATATCACTACAGCCCAGCCAACTCATTTTCTGAGGAGCCACTTTCGCGCCAACGTGATCGCGAGCGCGGGAGGTTGCGGGTTCCCTGCTGCCATTGCAAACCTGCAATGGCCTCTAAATTTTTATCAGCCAGTTTTACTGTAACACTACCAACACTTATAGTCATGAGAACGGCGTGCGTTCTCACACAGGATTCCGTTCCGGTTTTGTCAACATGACGTCATTGAAGAATTTGACTCACCATCTTGAGCAAAACCATATGTATCTTCATACTTCAATACACAGTGTACTTAACTTCACTTTAGTGAAACTTCACCATTTTGTGAGTCAGCTTATGTACCAGGCTATATCAAGTCCAACCACTTAGCCCACCAAGTATCCTAATATGCATTAAATTAGGGCCAGAAAGAGAATTCAATGTGGTTAATACATCGAAGTGTAGCCCAATGATACGAGAGAAGGAAGAGGCGAACTAGCTCCGAGCACGTGAGCCCCTCAGCTAGTTATAGCTTCTGAGATGAAGCAAGCCTATAAAAAGCTGCTCTACGTAACTCTGGAGATCACGTGTCAGTCTCTGTTGGCCTGTTTATACCGGTGGAGTGATTTCTCAACCACAAGCATCAAACGATCGAAAGCCGTAGGCTCATCATGAATTTTCATACCGAGATTCTTGAAGACTCCGACTAAATTCTAGTCAACTTAGCACTTTGATTACATGTAGAGGAAGTTTCATGCGAGTGAAGGATGTAATGAGATAATTCTGCTTATCATTATCGGGGGGGGGGGGGGAGTTGTCCCGGAAGAAATGTCCGCCATCCGGGAGTCAACATGACCTTGGGGCTTGAAAAATTTTCCATGTTCCCTCCTATTCTATAGATCCAACAGAGGTCGAAATTTTTCCAAATCTCCCTCTTATCACCTATAGCTCGAAAGCTGAAAATTTTCCAATCCCTCCTATTATATATATGTACTGGAATAAAGCTAGGATAATGCTAGGAGAGGTTCTAGCCTAGTTCAAGTCCAGTACATTGTATTTCAAGTCCCCTTCCTATCATATGTGTAACTTGGAAGTCGGTAAGTATAGCTGATCAAAACAGCTCCCCTGGAAGTAACTAGATATGCAATGCTTCATACACCAATTTACTCGGCTCCTTCAATGAGCCAGATATGCAGTGCTTCAAACACCACCCCTTCAATACTCCATACATCAATTAGCCTAGCCTCTTCAATGAGTCAGTTATACAACGTTTCAAACACCATCATTCAACTTCGTTAAAGAACCTGTGAGTTTTTCAGATAGAAGGAAAGAAGAGGGGGGGAAGGATAATAAATCATTGACTAAGGTAATTGAGAAGGGATGCGAGCCTGCAACGTTTGAGGTTTGTTCGTAGGACTCTGACTGATACTTTTTAGCCGTAGACTTTCTAAGTGAAAAGATATCTGTTTGCGTGGAGTAAATTTAGGGGTTTTCTTCGAGGGCAGATTTTCTACTGTCCCGAGATTCTTTACCTCGCATCGCTTGAAAGATGCAACCGAGGTGCACAATTTGAGTAATTTTGGATGCTCAGAAGAATATATCCTCTTCGTCCTCCCCCATAAATTTGCGCACGGGCTTTACATCAGAAAGATTCGACTTCATTCAAACACGTGAAAAAATGCACTTTATGTTTTCGATACCATCTATTATTCAAGCGTTATCAAGGATTGGTGGCACACATCACTCTAACATGAGCACTGAAGTGCTTACACAATCCTTCATACGGATTATAATGATCCTTTCCTCGACAAGAAAAAAAAAGTCATACGTCTACAGGAAACTCGATCAATAACCATCAATAACGCGGTTAAATCTGTATTCGTCAACGAGGATTTGGCGAAGGATATATTCTCGAGAAAAAGGTTAGCCTTTTTTCCCTTTCTGGTCTAAAAAGACTGACGACGTTTGTTTACACGCGCGATACCGAGAAAGCACGGGAACTTTTTTCGTCGTCGTCTGTGTCGCGTGCTACGCGTAAATACGCGAAAGCTTCGCGAAACTCGGTAACAAAAAAACGAATTATAATGTACCGCCTATGTTCTCGAATGTTATCGGAAAACACCAACGGTGGAGTCTGCTTGACGTGTCATTTAACGAGATTACGTTGGTTTCGGGCGTTATCGTCAAAAGAAGTCGTGGTGTGCATCTATCCGCTAATATTGACGACGCGAGACGTCTGAAACTCCACTTTTTTTTCTCTCCTCTCTCTCATTTAATGTAACACGGTATACTTGACTCTGCAGGAAGTTGGCGGCGACATCGAGCTGGCTAACTATACAGCACTATCGAAAGAATGACAGAAGGAAGTGCTCCAAAATACGGAGTACGCGTTAGCTATAGTTGAAATGTTTTCGTAATATAATATTTAACACCGAAAGCACGATAATTATCATCTTGCGAAAAAATCGTAGAGGATTATACTGCATAGCAGAATATACAACTTACATAGGTACTCTACCTCTTGCTTGTATATTATATATTTTGAAGGGCGAAATTCCGGTTATTCACACAACTTTTTAATGCACGACGAAGGCTGAGTTGTTAGTCAGTCTCGTTACCACGAGGAAGAGTGAGGTCGATATTGTTGATTTATATCGAAGTTGACCGAACGAGGCTCGTTACGTGGACTCGCCGTCGTGACGAAATTATAAACGATGAGCCCGGAAAGAAAAAAAAATCTTTGAAGGCAAAAAACCTATTCATTCTGGAGGAAAAGGAAAACACCCTGCGTCTACCGTATACTCTGCAGACTAATTTGCGAAAATTATGTGCGTTTTCAATTTACTGAGATGGCATTTTATGTCAGGCAGCGATGACGGAGACTAGTAGACCAATTGAGCATGCTCGTAGATTCTCATCCAGGAATACGAGAATATTCGGTATCGTGATCTAGAATTCGATGTACAGTTTGATGCTGTGACGGGTGCACCGAATGGTGCGTGTACTCGGTGAATCATACCTTAACGGAAAGCAACATATTGATAAACAAAAGTTCAATGAACTAACAAGTCTTGGCCTTGAATGTAACGGTTCGAGAGCTAGACTATGAATGAAGAGATTTTTGTTTCTTATGAAGGAAATATTACCGACGTAGGATTATCCTAAGACTGCTTTTGGGGCAGACAATTTCCCATTTTCATTCTTGAACTATATTTCGTTCATCGTAAACCTGTTCCGCGTCTGATAATACTAACCCATAAAAATGTTCTCCTATCGACACGAACATTATTTTTTAGACATTATTTTCGAAGCCGAAACCATTATTGGCCAACAATCCATTTTATTTGCATTTAGTTCTCTCGTAATTCGTACAATCCGCCTTTAAATAGGTAAGAACTGCGTACAATCGCGTATGAAAAAATATAACTCAATTTTGTTTTAAGATAAAAAAGAAGAGAAAAAAAAACCGTCTATTAGTGGGTCATCTCGATGGATTTTCCAACTTCGAAAGTCCATTAGAGAATATTCATTTTTCATTCTGGCACGTATTTGGGTTAATATTAATGTCTGTGTAGTCTGAGAGAATGGGAAATATCGCGCAGATAAATCATCTGAATAGATTTTCCCGCTCCTTCATGTTCTATAAAGAAAAATTTTTGGTGGTCGAGATCCCATCACAGGAATAAAGACATCTCAATAGCAGTGTTCGATGAAGTATGTCGAGGGGTAGGGAAAGATACAGAGAAGAAATTGTATCTTCGATGAACGAGGAATAAATGAAGAAATTACGGCGGGTATTTAGAGTGACGGCAATTTCAACTAACTCGCTGCGCATAATCAGCAGTTGCGATCTTCTATAGTGACTGAGAAGGAGACCCAATAATAAAATGTTTGATTCTCTTAAAGATCGGTACTTTTCCATTTCAAACACAAACATTTAATCGATTGCTTTAGCGAGTTACGCCCTTCTGCGATCGAAGCTTCCAATTATGCGATTGCAGTTGCACACTTTAAGT
Organism: Aspidiotus destructor; assembly: GCA_035079395.1. Classification (NCBI taxonomy): domain Eukaryota; kingdom Metazoa; phylum Arthropoda; class Insecta; order Hemiptera; family Diaspididae; genus Aspidiotus; species Aspidiotus destructor. The sequence goes on along the minus strand of JAVHKZ010000002.1, from coordinate 9,506,610 downwards.
GGTACATGAATTTGTACCAAGGTTTCTGTAAACTGTCTATATCTGCACTATCAAGACTAGTGACGCATTTACACTAAAGTGGAGATTGGGGAGCCAAGACTGCCATAGAACTACAAAATTTGAGTTGGAATATCGTGAACCTTTCTAGAGACCCTCCTCAGAAGAAGATTTCTCGCTTTCCTCGAAAAATTCTCTCGTCCGAACCTCCTCCCTCGGAAACTTTCCACATACCTTACTATTTCATCCTCATCGAAGATCGAGTCTCCTCTCTAAACACTATTACTATCAAGAGGATTGACTCGATGACACTGGCAGCTGAGTGACAAGCGTCTGTCTAAAGTTCCGCTGCGAATTAAGGCAAGGCCATGGTAGGCATCAGTTCGTGCGTCAAACTACCATCGCATGCTCTCGGGTTGAGTCCACGCTTAGGTAAAAAGGAGGCCAGAGGTGATGGATAGATCGACGACCGAAACACCAACAATTAATTAACAATCAAAAAATCCCAATTTCCCCCTCCCTAATAATGAAAGACTCAAGAAGAGGTAAAATTAGAATGCTCATCTCCAAAATTTCGAAATTCCCTCTCGCAATTCCGGCAAACTTCTCGGTCTCCTCTTCGATCAAAAACTTACATGGACTTCCCATATCAAAATTTCAAAAGCAAATTGCACTCAAGCATAATGAAATTTCTATCCCACTCTTCTAAAGGGTGCAACAGAAAACTCCTATTACTCATTCACAAAAGTCTTATCCGTTCAAAATTGGATTATAGAACCCTACTCTACAATCTTGCCAGCAAAACCGCCCTCTTCTAACTTGACACTATACAAACTTCCGCCCTCAGGATGGCCCTGAGTGTCTACCGCCCAAGGCCAAAATTGAGATTGTGCGCAGAATCCGGTAAACCTCCCCTTTCCCTATCGTAGACTCATTCTAACCTCCAATTTTTCATCATCCGTATCTCGAGACCCTGACCTACCAATTTTTGACTCTATCTCCCATCAATATCCCACCTCTCCATCGTCTTCCAACTAACACACCCTCCTCCAATTCAATAACACCCTCGGCATCCCCTCCAATACAAACCCCTCACTCCCCTCCCCCTAAACATCACCACTCCTACTTGGTTATTCCCACCACCAAACATACGACTCGATCTCACTGAATTGCCCAAAACCAACAACTCCATCATCATCCAGAATATCAATCTCTTAATCAGGGAATACCCCAATTCTTCAAAATATTTCGAATTAGACTTATGCTAGACCAAGGGGGGGGGGTGAACAAGCAAAGTATCCTACAAAAGACATGAAACATGATTATAGTTCTCAACGATTGCGGTACCCCAACTTGCCCCAACGAGTCTGATAACTTTGAACGACAGCTCCCGGCTAAAAAGGCAGGTAAAAGTTTCTTCTGTTTAGGCATTGTCAAGACGAAATGCGATTAACTCATACCTATACGTTGAAAATTTCCTTGAAAACCGCAACTGGACGCGCCCGATGACGAACTTGCTAATTGGTATTGATGGTTAGAGTGTTTTAAAATATACATAGTCTACCAATTTAGGTTAATACACGAGTTACCTACTTTACTGTACGCGTCAAAAAGAATATACGTTCACGAAAACGAAGTAAATATTGTATAGGTATATCACAAATTTTTCTTCGCGTGGGTTTCTTAACAAGGATCAAATTTGGATCCGCGTAACTTACGTGCGGAAGTTGGAGGCCTCATCCGGTAAACTTCCCGTCGAGAGAGCCATTCGTAATATACTTTTATAAAACCCGACAGACTTAATCTTGAACAAGCAGCTAGACAATTCGAATAAATCACTCACAGCTCAAGGCAATACGAATACGTTGAACTGTGAGGAAATTAGAAATATAGACGGAATGTTACAACGTAAGTTCGAATTTCCCAAAATAAATGCAAGCGCGACAACTGTGATGATTTACGAAGAAAAAATTAATGACTCGATTAAGCTCCTAACGATTTCAACGCACTCGTACGTCATATGTGTATCACAAAAAATTTTTCTCGGTCCTATTAAGAGGACATTAAATTCGTACGACAGACAGTCCAAAACAATAATGTGACGCTCATCAAAATGAGACGTCGGTCATTAGTTTTCACTCTGACGAAGGTCATTTTTTTTTCAAAATCATAATTTTCCTGCATACAAATGAGAGAAAATTATCTTGATAGACGCAATATAGGCTACCTAGAAAATATCAATTAATTTTGTTTTGGAGAACGATTAGTTTTGGTCGATTAAAAAACAATTAAGAAATTCGTCATAACCATCAGAAATTGCTCGTAATATCTATCCAATATCCGGAAGAAACTAAAATGAATTCAAAATATGTGAATCGCTTTTTTCTGAGGTTTATTTCCGTTCAAGTGACATAGGCGTATTGACGAGGAGCTCGAAAACTGAAGAGTTTGATTTGAAATATCCTAGAATCTAGTTCGAAATTCATAAGCTATTGAGAGGTAAACACGAAGCTTCCAGGAAAAGGTGAAAACGACGAAAAATAAAAGCTCGACTGTTTTGTTATGTCGCTCGGCTTGTTCACCCCATCTTTAGTCTAGCATACGAGTGAGTCTACTGTAAACTGTTTGCTCCCAGCGGCTCACTCGCTAAACTTGTTCGTCCCCATTCTCAGTCCAGCATACAGTAAATTAGGCTCACTAGTTCGCAGAGTATACCGTATGCTGCTGACTAGCTCTCAGGGATGAACAGAAAGCTCTTTGCGTAAAAGCCATCAATCAAGCTCCATGCTGAGGCTAGCGATGATGTTTAAAGCAAAGAAGAGGACAACCACTCATCAAGAGGCTTTACGGGTCAAGCAGGAGGCCAGGCGTTCCTCGCTTAAGTATAGGAAAACGATAATTGCTCAGGGTGGGTTGGGAAATGGACGACCAGTGAGATAATATACGCGACTATGATGAGTGGATGAACAATAGACCATGGTCAGCCGGTGTTGTGCTTCAACAAATGCATTCATGAGAAGTTGAGGAGACTTGAACAGGCAACTTGTTCGCATTGTGATCAAGGCCGGGATGATGGACCACAGCACACCACATTTAGGCGGAAGGCGCGAGCGGGGCAAGCTTAGTCAGTCACTGCAAGATATTGGGCTCGATGAAGCGCTTGCTTCGAGGAGCCTGGTAGCCACTATGATAAGTTTTTATTCTCGTTGAAAAAATCCTCCTCCACATGCATTCCCTACCTTTCATCGGGCCTATGAATAGCAACCAATTCTTAGTTTAGGATTTAAAAGACGAGCCAATGGCCAAGAGAGAAGTTTATGATCACTTGTTCAGATACTACTATAGAATTTTGTAAAGGAGGAATTGATCTTTCTTTCCTAAAAACTCAATTAAACAAGTCTAGATTTTTCAGATACTTCATTCTAGGTTTTCAGTGAGATAGATGGAATGTTCACGTGTTGATCTAAAAGAGAGTTGAGGTTCTAAAATAAGTTCTGCGGTCATAGGGGGAGAGGGTGGTTCATACCTAGAATCAAGCGAGGACGTAAACTTCATCATCGTGCTTTGAACGGGATTGTTTAAATAATTCTGCTTACAAGCCTCTTCCTTATCATCAAGCCAGTAAGTTTGTGCACACGCAGGATGAGAAGAGATGCGAATATAAACATTTATTTTGTTCATCTACTTTTCTTCGTTCTATTCATTTCTGTGAATAATATCTGTTTGAATATTTCGTACAGATGGATACATGGTAATTGAGAAAATAATGCAGAGAAATGGGAGGTCACCATAACTACAAGAGGGCTCACCGCGTGGTCTCCACTCCGTAGGAGTAACCTTGCATGAATTTTCCACCGATCGACAGGTCGGTGATTTAGAGAGCATCAAAAGACGAAGTTAGGCAAGATACTGGAAATGTGACGTAAATTCGAAATAAAAACAAGGTCAAGCGTTCGAAAGCTCGCCATCGTCCGATCGATATATATACGACGTATATGACATCTTTCTTTTTTAAATGTTTTTCTCATTTTCACTCGGGATGAGTGCACTCGTTCGTCCGGTCTACCAGAGTGCTGGGTACTTTTACTTTCAAGTCGGCGCGAGATCGTCGTCTTCAATTAATTAAGACAATAACGAGTCGATAAAACCAAGTTCACGACGATAATAACAATTAACGGATTAAACGAACGTTTTACATTTCTCGCACTTCGATTACAGAGTACGCGACCATGAACCGAAGGAATTTGGATGATCTTTGTGAAGTTTAAAGGCCAGAGATCTGATTGTAAGATAAGCGGGTAAAGTTCATCTACCAGCAAAAGAGAGATTTTACAAACCGACCATTAGTAGATCTGAATTTTCAAACAAATCCATGGTTGAAGACAGATTGATGAAGGGCACAGGAAATACCACGATTATGAATAGAGAGTGTACTTCTCGGCGTTTGCCGAACCATAAATAGTGCCACAAAAATGCCGAATTCATCAATTTGAAAAAAAAAAACGAAATGATTCAGCGGGAATAATTGGTCAATGATTGCAAAACGGAATACAAATATGAAGTCGGTACATGAATAAACGCTGTGCAATCGGATGTCGACTCACTTCTAGATGAAAAAACCTCAGAATCACACAGAGGCACCATCAGATGACTTCCGCTCCATCTCTAACATATTTTTATTATTACTTTTTTTTTTTTTTTTTTTTTTTGCTACTCACTTTTTTCGGTTCATCCTTGTATTTTTACGTTTCCTCACCATTATTTTCCTATTATTTTCCCATTATTTTCATTTTGTTATTGTTCGATTGGAAAAAAAAAAAAAAAAAAAGAGTGTACCCACAAAAAACGAGTCAATTTAGTACAAGAACGTGAACATACAGACAAAGATGACCGCTGATAGAAATTGTATATAAATGCAAGGCCGTCTTTACCTAATTTGCCGCCCTAGGCGAACGATTTTATGTTAGGTTAGGTTAGGTTGGGACATGGATATGTCAAAATTGTGACCATTCTCACTTCTTGCGCAAGTCGTTTCGTCATATTGATTTTGTTCTTGTCTTTTTCAAAAGAAAAAAATCTTCGGAGTCCCTGGTCGCCCCTGAAATTTGGCAGTCCTAGGCGGCCACCTAGTTCGCCCATTGGTAATGTCTGGCCTGTATAAATGACTCGCATCCGAAATACGCATTTACATAATGCTGTTTCATTGTGACACAGTCTACTAAATATATTTTTCTTCTGTATCTCGTAAATTTTGAAATGCCTAAAATCAAAACAAGCGTCAGCATTTTGATGCGACAATGGATAGCCCTTCATAATGAGGAGGCTGAAATTTTGACGATGAATGGAAAAACCGTAAGCTATACATCAAACATACGAAGAGAAACCATGTTCACTCGCACAACGATTCCGGCGTAGGCTAATTATGAAAGAAAAAGACGCTTTCAAGAGCACGAATTAAAGCTGTCTTTCACCCTTTATGTAGGAAGAAAATTGAAAACTCATACCACTCATCAAAAGCCAGAAACGTAGGGTCAGTTGCTTTACACAATTCACAGCTTCACTCTTCCTCGCCTCATTCGCAGAAATTCGTACATCCACACTAATCGATAGGGTTAGGCCAGACACGAGCAAGCTAATACCATAGCGTACGAGAATCTGTTCGCAATGAATCTATCAAATTCTTCTACATCGACTTCTGAGAACCATAAAACTTAAATAGAACACTTTTCATGAGGAGAGTATCTCTTTCATGTATTGAGATTTCGCGATTGAGAAAAAGTTTCCAAGTCCTAACTTGAATTTTGTACTGCTGCATGGACAGGTCCAAATTTTAGAGTTCAGAGATGTATGGATTCCTTTAGAAGCTTTCATCTCCCCTCCCCGTAAATACGCCTCTGCAAATCCAACTTTCGTGAACCTGTGAGTCAAATTTTTGATAGGAATCCTCCATCCCTGAAGAAAGTATTTCAGTAAGCGCGTGGCCCAACTCTCTTCAGGATTGCGAAGGCCTGAAGGTAAGAGGTCCCTTCTAATCCGCGTTTTGATCATTCCAAAACCATTCAAACTTGAGCAACGTGCGAGGCCTTAGAATTAGATTATCTTTTTCAAGAGTTCATTGCCCTTCAAACTTCAATCATAAACATCCACAACTCACGACTTGGCATACCTCCTCGCGACATACCCTAATTATAATTATAAATCACCTGAGATGCCGATCAGTGAGCAAATACATGCTAACATTATCTATTCAGTTCGAGAAGAAAAACGCATATTTACGACACGAAAGCGTCATTATCGTTCTTGTTTGATGCCAAGGAAAAATAAATATTGATAAGAAGAAGAAAAATTTCGAAAGCAATCGCTTTTGTTTATAATTAGATATTTTTTTTATTGAACTCGCATACGTTCAATGAAAGTCGCGAGCTATTTTTGAAAATATTGAGAAAAAAACACGTGATATTTTTTTCCTACGAAGAACCCGCGCGTGCAATATCTCTCATACTGAATTCAAATTACTTCTCGTACAAACGCAAGCGAACAAGGCAAGACCTGCATTTCTGCAGCGTGCACATTAACAGAATATTCGACAATTTTAATACCTGTACCGGAAGTCGCCCAATGACACAAGATGCTACTACTTGATGATTTGGCACACATTCTTGGGGTGCGAAACGGAAATTTAATTATCAATGCGGACGGAAGAACAATGACGAGCGCGGCTCGAGCTTTTTTCTGAATCTCATCCATTCAGATGAGACGATCGTGAATGCGGCGGTCCTTGATCCTCCAGACACAAATATAAGTTCGTGCTCACTGTTGCTACTGTTGAGGCCGAGCTTTTTAATATGCGTGAATGGAGCCAAAACGAACACGAAACAACTACCGGAATTTAAAGATAGTGCAATATTCAAAATTATACAATTCAAACACCGGTGCTCGTATTTTCAATTTTACGCATTAAAATAATATTTCTCGATACACTCGATTAAAATTTAGCATTTGAAAAGGTTGTTCATACTGGATGACCGGATTGAAGGTGATGTGCGTAATGAGACGAGCACAGAGCAAGAGACAGAAGGCAATCCGATCTCATACAATGTAATTCAATTTGAAACGAAGTTGAATAGGACAAAAGAACAACGATAGTTGTAGAAGGGAGGAAGAAAATTTTGTCTTCGAAAACCGTAATTTCCAAAATCAAATAGGTTTACCGCTGATTCAAGTTCGTACCGAACATCGAACATGAATAGCAAATGTACAAATACGATCGATGAAATATGTTTCAATATGGCTTGTTTATTTTGACGTCTCTCTCATTATGAAGAAGTCCAGGCCATTCATCAACGGCCACACTATGCAATACAAGTTTTCTTCGAAGATCTTGTCGAGTAACCGCGAATCTATCTTATTTCAATCGCGTAGCAGCGATAATACATTAAATAATTTATCCGTTAGACTATCCTTGGTCAAAATGTAAATGTTCCTGTCATAATCAAATTATCGCTTTGAAACACATTGACAATGCATATTTAACGAGAATATCTACTTTATAGAATCGAGTGTATTGTAGACTATATATTATATGATGCACTTATCATACATTGTTATAAATTAACCTTTAAACGGAAATTGGTAGAATTTGAAATTTGATATAATATATAGGTAGATAAAACGGTTGACGAATCAGAGAGTCTGTACTAGTGTGGAATTATTTATTTAGGTAGGTCATTTTACCAATCGAACATTCGACTATAAAGATAAAAGTGAAGATTTTTATACACTCGATGTTCAGTTTACGAAGATCAATGATCATAGGCAGTCTTTGCCGTCAGTTAAGATAATTGAATAGAAGAATCCGCGGTAAGATTTGTGACAAAATTGATTTTCGAATTAATTTTTACTTTTAGACATCACCAAAAGACAACCTGTCGAGAAAGAAAAGCCTCAGGCGTCAAAGGACCGATCAACGAAATAGACTCACCCGCTTTCTGGCGAATGCCCCCATGTTCTTTGAAGCTCAAAGGTTTTTCTAATTCACGACTAGTTCATTATTTTCCATACTTTCAAACGTACAATTGGCTAAATAAGAAAAATTGGAAGTTGATTCAACAGTTGAAGGGTTTCAAGGACGCATTGTAGGTGTACTAAAATTACGCGGCTTTCGTTACTAGAGAGGCAACAGGAGAAGGGCGTGACGTAGTCAAGGGAAACTAATAATTTCATGATTTTCAGAGATGTAAATAAACTGTCGAGCAATTGGTTCCTTTCGTCACATCACTCACCTCGAGACTAAAAATTCAATCATCACGGACACCCTCAACATCTCTCAAGTTTTGGCGAAGCATTATACTTCCGTTTCTTCCAACTCGAACTACGACTCCAAGCTTATAATCCTACTAACTCTAACTAGGAAAATCTAAAATATCTTTTAATATCTGAGCCAGTGGTAACACTGCATCTAATAGCCTGTACCTATGTAATGTGTTCTGTATCAATCAGTGTGTTCCATAATAATAAATAGGTATCTTGTGTTGTACTGGTCCTTACATCATTAGCCTTATCCGTTAGATATCCAACTGGGTAACTCCCCCCCCCTCCATAATCTCCCTATACCTAAACAAGAACTCTAATCCACCATCAAGAAAAATCTAGAAAATTCTGCTTCTGGACCTGACAGCATCCACGCAGCCATGCTTAAAAATCTTCATCCCAATTTGTTATCCTACCTCCTCTTTCTTTTCAACTCCATCTTCTCTCTCAACTCCTACCCACCTTCCTGGAAGACTGTCATCATTCTCCTCATCCTAAAACCTAAGGCGGACCCCCTCTTTCCCCTCTCCTACCACCCTATAGCCTTCCAACCGCTTTCTTTTTCCGACCTTTGCTTCTTCAGGAATTATTTTTTCCTTTTGGTCGTTTTTTGCCTGTGTTTCTAATTCTGCGTTTATTTGGTTGCTTTTTTTGGGGGTTTTGATTTCATGATTTCATGTGTTTCTGACTTTCACTATATTCGTTCCAACCACTTGAAATTATTCTTTGTTACGTGTCTGTACCTCTCTTTTCCTCAATATTATGATGGCACGTGAAAAGCAGCATAAAACTCAATAAACTTGACTTATTTTTGCGGTGATTTTCTTTTATTAACATTCGAGTAAATTGTCGAAATCAAGATGATAAACAAGAATGCTTTTCGCTGGCACTGGGTGCCTAAAGCACAAGCCTAAAATTGAGTTTGTGCGCAGAATTCGGTGATCCTTCCCTTTTCTATAGTAGACTTATCCTAACCTACCAATTTTTGACTCTACCTCCCATCGATATTCACCTCTCCATCGGCTTCCAACAGAAATATCCTCCTCCAATTCAATAACTTTCTCGGCATCCCTTTCAATGCATACCCCTTACCCCCCATAAACATCACCACTCCTCCTTGGATCTTGCTACCACCAAACATAGGACCATCTTTATATTATTGATTATAAAGGGAAAATCACAAAAGAAGTTTTTGATGAGTATCTCACTGAATTGCCCAAAACCAACAACTTTATCATCATCCAAAATATCAATCTCTTAATCAGGGAATACCCCAATTCTTCTATTTGCTTTTCGGACGGGTCTAAATCAAACAACCGAGCATTTTATGCATTATTCGTAAATGGTTCCCTGACTTCCCATTGTATTCACAACATCGCATCGATATCCCCTGCTGAACTCACGGGTATATTTTCTTGTCTATCCCACTTCTCACAACTTCCCCCAAACAACAACTTTTTTCTCCTGACAGACTCCCTTGGTTCACTCCACTCCATCTCCGACCTTCACAACTCACACCCTCTCCGTGCCCGTTCGATTCGCCGCGTGCACAATTAGCCGCAAAGAGAATCACCACGAGTAAAAAAAATTTAATGGCAAAGTTTACAAATTGTACGCATAAATAAAATTTCGGGAGACCGGTCTCTCCTTGCGTTTACTCCATATCTCTCGTCTTTCGGCATTTCTTCAACGTGTTGATAAACATCCTTATCGACGGATGAGCGCAATTGAACTTTTACACCCTTTTCAGTGCCAGGGCGTATCTACGAGTATTTGTAATATTTGTACAAGATGCAGTCAGTAGTACAGTGCAGTGCACAAATATTCGTAAATTCGCCTTCTACTCGCAAGAATATAATTATTATATGTACGTATCCGAAAAGAAGCCACCGCGCCGTTTTACGAGCTACATTCCTTTGAACAAAGTAGACGTTCCCCCACTTTCGTTCAAAACGCGGCTCTTTCCTGGATCTTCGTGTCCGTCGACCTACGTAATAATCTTCCACGTAATCAAGGAGTTCCTCCAAACGTGGGCGAGGTACTCTTTCAGCTCTTCAAATGCATTTAAGTATTGCCTAGACTTTTCCCGCGGCGTATTGCAACGGTGGCGAGTTTTAGCCGGCGGTGAGTCGTGCGCGGCGAGTTGTATGGGCACTCACCCTCTCATACAACGCATCCAACTCACACTTCTCACCCTCCGCTCCATCAACTCTCACACCATTTTCATCTGGATTCTCGGTCACATCAATTATCCTGATCACAAAGTTGACCTAGCTGCAAAACAAGCCTGTTCCCTTCCAAGAATTACCGATAAATCCCCTATACCTGCTCTAGGTTACAAAATTCACGTTCGCTCCCTGATTTATGACAAAAGGGAACCTTGCCGGAAACTCTAAATAAACTTTTCTCCATAAAACAATCCCCAGTACCCTGGTCCACTTAGACGGGAAGGAGTCATTCTCTTCCGACTAAAGATTGGTCACACGCGAATCGCCCACTCCCAACTCATAAATACTACCTCGATCCGGTTGAAGAATGAAAACTGCTACCTTTTCCCTCACTATTGTGCCAATCTCTTCCTGAAGCACTATGGTTACAATAGTTACAGATGATGCATTGCAGCCATGACAGGAAAATAAGAGGGATACCATGAATAAAGGGTGCAGCGGGTGCCCCAAAAGGGGTATCTATCAAACTTCTCAAAAAACGTACATAATTTTCTTCACGATTTTCAAGGCGGTGCCTCATGGACGAAGTGAGGGTTTCACATCCAGTTTTCTCCCGGGCACTGTAACGAAACAACGCGAGTGTGACATCGTCGAACCCTTTCACGTTCGCCTAGTTCCGTCACAGAGTCCGGAAGAAAGCTGACGCACCACTCAAAAAATTGTGTTTCTTGACGTCAAGTCGTAATATGGAACAAAGAATTCTTAACCTCTTACCCTGCTAACCCGTGTATACGTTCCATTGGATGATGCTTTGAGAAGTGTATTTATCGGTCTTCCCCCTTTCAAAGATTCGGAATCCTTTGTCAGATCGACCAAAAGGTTCATCCAGTTAAATGGAAACAGAGAATTGTACACACAGCTTGAAAGAAAAAAAATTGCAAAACAGTTCGAAATCACAAGAACGCTCGGTTTTTGTTTTATATACAGAACCGACTTAGATGAAGGAGTTTTTAAGCATCAGTTCATTTCGTGCCAGTAGGTAGACTGTTTCAAATTAGCATACAGTAAAGAAACTTCCATGACGACACGGAGACCCGATACACTCGTCTTTTCATTTTCCTAGCAATTATAAAATAAAGAAATGGAAATCGTGTTGAGTTCGCAAACAGACAACGAATCGTCTATCAATATTAATCAATTTCAAACTGAGATCAATACAATCCACGTAGCTTAGGTCGTCGCGTCGGCGATCGCGTGGCGAGCAATAAGATGTAGACGATAGCGATGCATTCGCGTAGGACAAGATTGGTGACTAGATGACTGAACACTGCACTGATGCAATTCAATTGACATTGAAAATTCTCGTGGTCACTAATATTGGAAAAATTTTCCTGGTTTGCGAAACGAATTTTAATACGCTCCCAAGTTTCTAGAATATAGGCGCTGAGAATTTATTAGAATTTTTGAGTACTTCGTTAAACAAGGCTCGACATGATTTTCATATGACGTGACAATAAATTCTATACAAAGACGGGTTTGTTTACTGTCGCAGAAATGAGCCCGATCGCCCAGAAAAACTTTAGATATTGTCTCCCGTACTAGAGTATGAAAAAAACAAGATCGTTAGCGACAAGAGACTAATGGAAATCTTTGAAAAATTGTAATGACTACAAGTACTCGTAGGTAACGCTTTGATCGGCTGCAGAATGCAGACCCAACTTTAGAATTGAAAGGTTAATGTACGTGAAAATATGTCCGGTAAGTCGATCGTAATGATCGTGAGGATGAAAACTCGTCGAGACCATATGGACTCGAAAAAAGAGGCGCGTTGTTTGCATGCGATGCATAAAATACTTACAGGTGGATAAACGTATTATACAGTGATGGAAAAAACGAGAGGAAAAAAACAAAATTGATTTCTCAGTTGGTGGATAACCTTGAACATCAATAATGAAAACTAATTTTTTGAGGTTTTATAACGAAACGCACCAGCCTTGCAACGTTAAGAAGAAAGGAAACACACTTAACGTGTGGCGAAAATTGCAAAAATTGTGTACTCCTCTAGGTCAGTTGTTCTACGTACATAATATTTATATCGGAAATAGATGACGTGGTCCTTTTTGAAGATCAATTTGAATGTAGAAATAGACGACCTTTCGCACGACTGTTCGATAATACAATTGTAACTGTATGAAGGTATATGAGTACACTCGGCGGGTCGATTATGGAATCTCATTTTCACAAACGAAATGTTAAGCCATTGCTATGATGTTGACACAGCTTTTTAAATCGCTAAAAAACTTCTGTTCGTTAGATCGCTTCGATACCTACACCTAATTTATCCGCAATTTCGTCCCAACTGGTTATATTATCTACTCTCGTACTCGGTATGCGTAAAATGACCCGTCGCTGTTTCACGGTGGTTAAATTCAGTTTCAACGTTTGCGATTGACGCTTCTAAGTACATACATACCCTAATTGAAAATACATGTAATTTCTAGCCGGTGTCTTCGTCGAACGACGCGTCAGCAGTCCGTCACCGCAAGATTGACGTAAAAACGTCGAAATTAACGGAATTGTTTTCATGTTTATTAATTTCCAAAACGGGGAAAAATCCTACTTTAATGTGGTACGAGGTTGAAATATTTGTCGACCTGATGGAAATTCAAAAACGCACGCACCGTTTTATCTAGGTCATAAACTTGGAACAAGAAGTTCGGGGATCATGAATGATAACGGTAAAACTATTTGTATATGCGAAGATAAAATTTAGAAAATTTCCGCGAAATTGTCAAATAAATTCTGGTGACGATGAAAATTGCTGATCGATCGTTCGTATCGATAACCTGACATTCTTGACTTCAAAAATATCATCATAAAATTATTTAAAAAATTTTCGAGCTCTCGGTGAAGAGAAGTTGTATAAAATTGATTTGAATCAAGCTCGTTGTCCAGCTACCAGTGAATCCAATATTCAAGCATTTTGTTGATCTTCTCATTTGAAACTAGAGCACTCGGTGATCGAGAAATTCACAGCTCGAGCTGGGGTACAGAAAGTTCATCCATTCAGCCCACGCTCGCTGTCATAAGTGACCCCGTATTTGACTCACACTCGTACCCTCACAGAGCAACAACCAGAAAATTCAAATTTTTGAAAATTTCTGTTCGTTTCTTCATAGTCAAAGAATGTGAATCAACGGGCTTACAACATAAATTAGCGAACCCAATGAACCACGTCGACTTTGACTTTCAGTCTGTTCGATTCCACTCGACGCCAACTATTGAAGAAGCGCTCGAAAAAGCGCCAGCCAACGAAGAGGATTGAAGAATTTTAGTTATGTTTGTATACGCTCTGTAAATCGACCCAAGATTACTGGAAGTCGACCGCCTCTTTATGATTATCAACTCATCCTCGATGTCTGAATCGAGTCGACTCCCAGTATCATGGAGTAAAGTCGACCAAAAATGAACATCGTTCATCGGTGATAGACTTATAACTGACGTCAATATTGCGTCGATCTCAAGGGTACAACCTGATAGGAATGGAGTAGATTTTCATGTCGATTGAAAATCAACGTTGAAATTACGTCAATTCGACCATTGCCGCACCGGTTGAACATCATTGGGATTCTGAATGAACAACCATCATCATATAACTGAAAACTACATAATTTGTCTGCGAGTAGCGAAGTCACCAAAAAGACAGAATTCTGCAAGGAGGTGACTGCAGTACATCGACTCGATCATTGTTGCACTGATTAGGCATAATTGAATTCTCGATAACTTTCATCACATAATTATGATTGATTTAAATTCTGTCTGCAAGCAGCAAAGTCACCAAACAGACAAAATGCTACAATAGGCTGATTGCAGTACATCGATTCGACCATTGGTGCACCGGTCAAACAAAATCGAAATTCTCGATGATTTTCATTATGTAAATATTGACTGCACATTCTGTCTGCCAGTAGCAAAATCGCCCAACAAACAAAATGCTACAAGGGGGTGACTGCAATACATCGATTTGATTATTGCTGCATCGGTCAAGAATAATTGGAACAGCAAGTAGCAGAGCCATCAAATTGACAGAATACTACAAGGGGTGGCTGCAATACATTAACTGACCATTGCTGCACTGGTTAAGCATGTATAATTATTGACTGCCTATTCTGTCTGCAAGTAGCACAAAATCATCAGACAGACAAAATGCGACAATGTGGGCTGATTGCAGTACATCGATTCAACCATTGGTGCACCGGTCAAACATAATCGAAATTCTCGATGATTTTCGTTACATAATTATTGACTGCACATTCTGTCTGCGAGTGGCAAAATCGCCATACAAACAAAATGCTACAAGGTGGTAACTGCAATACTCGATTATTGCGGTACCAAACAGAACTCCCAGAAAACTAAAAAACTACTGTTAGTCGACGCAATAGAGCAGTCAATTTCAGGTCGATAAAAAAATTTGGCAAGGTAGCCTTGAGATGGACGTTGATTCGAGGTCAATTTACAGTCGACCAGCGTAAACCACTGGAAAACTGATAAAATAGTCAATTTCAAGTTGATAAAAAAAATTGAAGAAGTCGACTCAAAATTGACAGCAGTGAATGAGTCGACATTGGGACGACAAATGGAATCGATATTTATCCCATATCGACCTTGGGCACACAAGAGATAGATCGAGAATCGTCAAACAGAGGATATGATAAGAAAATAAGTGTTAGATTATTGTTGTTGATACTGGCACCACTGTTACGTACATTTTTCTCGCGTTGAGAATAGTTCGCATTTTGGCACTGGCCTAATAGAAATTATCGTCTTGAGAGTAATTTGTATCTCTCTTTTCTCGTTTCATCTGATCTGATGAGCAAGACCCAACAATAATGAACTTTGGACCTTGTTTACACCTTTTATGGGCAGCCTGGTTGAGACCTTGATGAGGTCAAGTGCCCCTTATTTTCCAATCATTTCCTCCCTCTTGTTCATACACTCATATGGCTGATGCTCGAAATACCTCCTGTATAGCCTGAGATATCGATCTGATACCGTCGTCGATGTGAAATCAATTTCAACTATATGGGTTATCGACTTCTGAAAGCAGTATTGATCGAGGTAGCATATAAATGCACTCATAATTTTCCAGCCAATAGTCAAGGTCGACGGGATCTGGAGAATCATGTCAGAGGTGCTACGCCTCTCGCCTTTACCGATTCCCTTAAAACAGCTTCCCTGCTTTCCTCCATTCATGACTGTAATGATGGTGAACATTTTACTGGACTTCGTCAATTCGATTCACAGATCTGGGCAAAACTCATGTTAGAAGGAAGGAGATGCTTCACGACTCTGGAGTGGTATTTTTTTGGACCTCTTCTCGGCCGCTTCTGAAAATATCTGAACCTTAGAAGGGAACACATCAGAAATCTTTTGGTTAATTCACCTAGATGACCCTCCATAGGAAGGAAACCATACACAGGGACTTGAAGATGAATCACAAAGAGACTCTGACAGCAATTTAGTGTGAATTGTGTCTGGTGAGCATTCAAGTTTTACGTGCCTGGGAGCACTTCAACTTGTTGGTTGCCAAGATCAGGGGCTTTTGCCAACGATTCTTCCAACACTGAAGTTATACCAGAAAAGGACGATACCGCAGGACTGGAGGAAACAAAATTATTGCATACGCAGGCGGCCGCACATACGACGATCTGGAAAACGGAATAATTTGGATTCACTGGAGCAGTTGAACGTTTTTTTTTTTCTTGGGGGGGGGGAGTTCATATTAGAAGAGGTGTTAGGTTTGTGCGAAGTTCTTTCAATTTATTATCCTAGCTTCATATTAATAACTACCGTCAATATAATACAAAACACAAGTAATCAGGTCGACTCAAAGCTGAGATAGAAAAATGTACACAGATAATTGTGATGATGATAATGAACCAAATAGAAATAAAGTAGGTAAGTGGTGATAGATGAGACTATCAACAAGAATCAGGTCAAATTCATGCAACAGTTATACATCTCTGGTGATGACGCACGAAGCGTTTTGTATCGTCATAAAAACTGTCACCCTCTCACCACAGTAAGAAAAAATAGAAATATCAAAAAAAGAAACGCCAAAAAAACTGGGAAAATAAGATGGCCGAGTGCAGACCAACTACAGGCACATTTGCGTTTACCGTTACCTGAAAATTATAAAAGAAGTGTCATTAAATTGATTTCTTATATTTGACAGGTTCTGAAATCGATAGCGTCAGTTAGAAGGGAGGCTGAGGGCGGGACAAGGTACAGTAGAAAAATTTTAGAATTTTCTTGGTCCGATGACGTGTCTGTAAGAAATACCTAACCCCGAGATGCGAAAGAACGGTACAAAAAATGAAAAGTTTGTGAAATATTGTGTAGGTGTCCATTAAATTAGCCTTTAGAGAACTAAATTGCCGGTTAGATACAGCAGACTCGAATGTATGACTTCGAGAAAACGAGAGAAAACACAACAATCGAAACGGGCTCATTACTATCCCACGGGAGCACATTTGAAATTGGTAGTTCATCTTGAGCGTCGATTAATTCTTCTAAATTTGGCTCGCAATTCATATACATACTTATAATAATACAACTCGAAAAAATTTCAGGGATACAAGTCTTTAGAAAAGGTCTCAATAGAGTTATGCACGCTAAGCCTCCTATATCCGCGTAAAAATTGTCGAGTAAACAAGCGAAAAAAATCCTGTTTACCCATCTGAGAAACCTGTCAAGATTACTTGTTGGAAATAATTTAAAAAAAAAAAAAAGTATCTCTACTTCTAACCTTGATCGCCTTTTACCCATTTTGTAGATACAACTTTGTAAAATATACTTCTCATATTTGTAACTGCGATACGATATGTAAAGGTTTTTGATGTGCCTCCTAGGATTATATTAATTGTACCTATACATCATCACTCATCGGATACTGATGTACATTATTCCAGTTGAATACAGAAGTGTTTCTCAAATACATACAGTGTAAAAATTGTATCGAACCTGTCTCGCAAGTAAATTACTATTATGTTTATGTACCGTGTAGAGTGCAGTCATTGAGTACAGACCAGACACAGACCATCGGTAGCTGGTCACACTCGACGTACATGTTCGCGAATTACGAATGCATAATGAGTTATTGCGTTACATGCAATACCTACGACAAGAATCATTCCGAGCTAATGGATTGAGATAGAGAAGATGTAGGCAAACGAAGGATCTTTTTAAAATTTTTAGAAGGTTCGTCTTCATGCCTCCAAATTCTTGAACTCCTCCGTCCGAAGAATTATAAATTTGGGATCGCGAATCTCGCCTCAAGACTTCCTGATATCGATCGATAATCTGTTGGGATAGGTCGACTTTGGACGAGAGTGATTTAAAGTTGCAGATCCAAGGCCTTCTACTTTATAAAAAAACTGGAGTTTGATCCAATCGATTTTGGTGCGTATTAGAGCATTTAAAAAAAATGAGATACACTTCTTCAGAAATTAAAGTTATTCCGCCGACATCAAAGTATGAAGTACACTCCCTATGGCCTAAAATGGAATTTTTTCCTTGCAAATGTCCGAGAAAATTGATATCTGGAGACCGACCGTACCCAGCCGCGCGGCGCGTCGTGTGACATTACACAATTGTGTAACTGTGCACGTGGCCCTACCGAAGAAGTACTGGCGTACCTCATGTAGGGCAATTTGTTCGATGCTCCTGTCGGAATTTCAGATACATGCTCCTACTTGAGACACGGGATCTTGGCCACTGCCGTCAGCTTACACAATCAAAGAATAAGACGCGACGGTCGGCAAAAGTCGCCGACCTCGCCCTTTTGTTTCTTCCTTTTCCCGAATACGATGTTCATCGGCTTATCATCTTCTTACAATTCGGAAGAAAAAGTACCGAAAGTTCTATAATAATGAAGAAAACAAATTAAACAGTAATTGCTTGAAAAGGAAGCGCCTACTTCAATTGAAGCCGCGGCGCGTCTGCGTAAAAAGCACAACAGAAAAACGTCCTCAGTGCAAAATGGCAGACGATGGTTCATTATTGCAGTGACCCTGGTGTATGAGAAGACAAAAAAACTCACCTCTCTCTCAAAATAGGAAACGATAATCATAAGTCGGGCAACCTTATGTACCCACTAGATAATATGCCTTCAGAAGAGCCCACAGGAAGGGTCGGAGCCCTAGTTCATCGTAGAGGGCTCAGAGTCCCTGCATGTTACCGCATATCTCGCATCGAGCTGAGCTAGAATTTTTATATGTGGTAGCTTATACGAGCAAAAAATAGGAAATGAATGAGAAAATTAAAAATGAATCATGATATCGACAAAGTATGAATACAGCAGGATACTTATGTATTCATTTCAAGTAGTTCAAACATTTTTTTTTTTTTTTGTGGTACCGGCAAGAGCGAGGCGGAGCAATCACCGCCCACACCACCATTACGAGAGAACGATCCATAAATAATGAACTATAAGCCTACGAGCAGCAAGACCAGTGATCTCAAAGACCCCCACGCCAATAAAGATCCAGTGCCACAAGCTGAAAAATCCTGCACATCTCCAATCGCCCGTTGTGTTGCTACACTCCGGAGAACACGTTCTGTGTCAGGAATATCATTTATGCAGAGGAATTCACCTGGGCACACGGTGAACTGAGAGCGCGCGTAATGATGACGTCTGAGCTTCTAGAACCCATCTGTCTCTTCCATGACTGGTCCTCTGTCCACTTCTGGCACAGATGCTCTCACAGTCTTTCCAGCAGCAGCTAGAGGAAGCTTTTTATCTGAACTCATCCGCATTTTCTTTGCACAGGGTGGTAGCGGCCTAGTCAACAATATGCTTCAGCTTCGAGTCGATCGAGTTTCTCAATCACTACCTCAAGCCATTCAGTCCAGGAGAGTAATCTCGTCACCCTGTCACGATTTGAAACACCGACAAATGGTGACGCGATGACTCGCAAGTACAGCTCCCTTCAATCTCAACGATTGCGAAACAAGAGAAAAAGATGGATTGCAACTAGCGGTTCCAAAATTCTTAGACCATAATTATCGTACATAGATAGGAGGGAAATCATAAAGAAGATTGTATTCCAAAGTCGGATACAGGAGGAGAGGATACCAGTCCTTTTACCGAAGGAATGGCTGGACCAGCCACAATAATACTGAGATAAATCCTTGAAGATCACCAAAAACCCACAGTAACTGTAATGAATTATTGGAATTCAGTTATGAAGCAGATGACGTCATGCAGATCATGTTCCGGGATGACAACGAAATAAACCCCTCGATCACTCCTGTCGAGTGCCTCAGATATCAACAACTCGTATGCTGATCAATTAGCAACTGCTGCGTTGAAGTAGTTTTATTTTGAATAGCATTAGCATTTTGATATATGCTCTTGATTTTCCACCTAGGACCAAAAAGCACCACATTTCTCCGCAGGGGCCACTAGGTTGACATATGTATTTACTCTTCTCTTTTCAGGAGGAGTACTTCCGAGGTAAGACCAGAAGGAATGCCGGACCACGATGCGGGCATCCTTGGCCCGGCTTATCTTCAATGTGCCAGGAGGCATATTCATCGGCTGTCCTATACCGCCACCACCGAACCCCTTTAGGGAGAAACAATGAGCCACTGCTTCTTAAATTTAGCCAGCAAATGGCATTAGAGAATAATCCGTCACCCTATGGCGCCTCACGACAAATCGGCAGTATAAGAGAAAGATTTTTTCATCGTCACCATAGTGATTCACCACCATCCAAATCATAGAAGTAATCTTTTTGGGGAACGATTTATGTATTTTATTGATCTAGAATTATTAATAAGTATTCCCGATGAATCCCTTTTCAATTTTTTTCTTTTATTTGGTGAATGCTTGCCACTCTGTTTACACCCCTCACTTTCCCCGTGAAAGGCAAGAGTATATTTTCATTTGAAAGGAATAGAAAAACAGTGGTTAAGAATCGAAAAATAATTCCAAAAGTATCCGATGACCCAAAGAACGAAAGGACTCGAAGATCACTGTAAACAGACTCTCTTTCCTGGTAAATCAATCCAGTAATTTAGTAACACGAGCGGATTCATTTCTCAATATCGCCCTCACGATGAGACGATCCTCCTTCCCACTTGCCCTTTTCAACTTGATTCGATATGATTCTCTTCATTAGAATAATTGGTAGCATATTTTCAAATATTTCAAGGTATTGCGTTCAGGAAAGTCAAACTATAATGTGGCATGCGCTGCCGGCAAAGAAAAAAGATGAAATGATTACGGCGAATTCTCTGCATCATATTTTTACGATCATCTACGAGTGCTGGGAGCTGTCTGACTGAGTTTAACACAGAGAAGATTCTAGCTTCGTCACGTTAATTTCCAAGATTCTCGTTGAAGGTCTGTAAAATTTGGACGATAAAATAATCCTATTTTTTTTGTGTGTGTAAGTATGTATTTTATTCGAACGCTTCGTCATAGGCGTTCCACCACTCCGAGCGAACGAGTATCACTCGGGGTGTTTAAATTGTGACGCTTCTTCGGTACGCTCAATACTTCGCCACCGAATTTTTTCGCGCTATCTACAACTTGAAACAAATTACAGATTGATCGATTTACCGGTGCGAATTTCGTAGGTCTAGTTTTTTTTTACACTCAGTATTCTGCCGCGTAAACCGGTTTCTCCGTTATAAGTACATACCACTTCTGGAAGATTCGAACGCGGATGAATCTACGTACTTTTTGTTTTTGTTTACATTTTTTTTTTTTTTTTTCACTATATAATCATAACTGCGAATTCATTATTATTTTCGAAATTTTCCTGTCGAATTTCGATTCACGAGATGAATCTAGAAAGATACAAGTGAAGAATTGACTCGAGTTTGAACACGTAGTTTGTATCGTGGAAGTGTCATCGTACATTCTACTTGCAAATTCCACCTTTGCAAACTCGAGAGACGGTGGACTCCTACATAGAAGGTGAACGCGCTATACTTTTGTACACTCGCTTTTCTCCCAAGGGTACGTTAACCCAGAGCCACCAACTCAAAAGATGCTACGAAAGTACAGGAAAATGAGCCCTCGCGCATTCATAATTCGTGCACGTTGACAATTTTGGCTTTTCGACATCGCTATAAATAGAATTAGCACATCTAAACGAGAGAGTGAGCGGAGAGAAAAAGCGAAAAGTTTTCGTAGGCTGTCGAGTATTGCATTCGAGCGTGAACCTTTTCTTATTCCGATAATTATTATGAGAATACGATCACCTATTTTTCGTGTAGTAATTAAAATGTTATTCGTCACGGCTGTACGCACATGTGACATTTTAGCGATCCTATAATACCATACAGTTGTGAAAAAATTTCTCGCTTGACCAAGTAACATGACCTAGTACATAACATTGCCTATTTAACGGCACCGAAACGAGTTCGGAAAACCTTTGTAATACTTTAGAGGATCTTCTTTGATAATATGTGAAATAATAGATACCTAATTAAAAATTATAAATTTTCTAGAAAGAACATTCATCGTCATGTAACGTTGACCGGAAAAAATAGATTTGGGAATCTCTTTCAACGTCATGGTTCTTCCTAAATACACGTATTTTTCCACTAAGAAAGAGACATCCAATTTTGTGTTCGCGTGCTCGGGACGGTTTAGTTTCAGGTCTTCGCGAAATTAATTATGTAGTTGTTTATGTCAGTTTTACGTATTACGATTGATATACGTAGATTCGTACGGGGCGTGTTAATAAAGATATTTTAAATTGGAAAAACTACGAAAAAAAAACATGTTTTAGAGGTATCTGTTGGGAAGCGTATATTTCTCATATTCTTGTGGCCTAATTATTAACACGGGGTTTACTTCATAGAGGTCTGGAGATCACGAGAAGTCTCCAAGATACCGAATTCGAACCTTTTAGTGAGTAATACTGTAAATAAACCAGTTCCATGAGATATATCTAGACTAAATGACTACAAAAAATAACTTTCGAAAGCAAGGACAATACCAGGGAAAAACTTTGGAACAGAAGCTGATCCCCATCAAAGAACGAAGAATCTGCAAAATGATGCCACTGCTCTCAGGCGAGTTCTGGATTTACCTTCACCGCAGTCAAAAAAGTACCTTTCGACAAAGTCTGACTTGTAACGTCTTTCAATTTCGTTAACGGCTCTGTTTTATTTACATCCGAGATCACGTTCCATAAAAACGATCCTCAGATAAATCAATGTCTCACGTACTCGGCAAATATGCTCGCAATGAATTTTATGCGAAATAAGTGTCTCGGGAAGAGCGCTGAAAGTGACCAGCAAATGGATAATGTCCCGAAGTTCAGGACGTGATGGAAATTTCGGACCATCGAGAAGAATTTACCAAAACTTCAGGCGATCTCTTCGGCAGACTTGGAAAAAGTGGAAAAAAGAAGAAAGACCGATCGTCTTCTAGTGTCACTGGAATGAAAGATAAGAGCTCTAGAAAAAGAGTGTAAACATGTTCCATTCATCAAGAAAATTGCGCCTAATAAAAGCGACTAGAGAATTCGGCAAAGTTGCGGCTCTCTTGGAGCAATGCTTCAACGACTCCCCTGAAAGGTACGGAAAATACCTTTTAGCTGCTAGCTATCACCCATGTATGTGAATTGGAAGAAAATTCAACTCCAAATACTTCAAGAGCATAAGAGTCTGCTGAGAATTTTTGGCACAAAAAAAAAGGAATGAGCTACAGAGATTGCAGAATAGACATTCTTCCAATTTTTACCACTGTTTTTCAAAAGAGGTGGCTTCAATTCCATAGAGCTAACAAGCACCTCAACGATATTACTCGAGTTACAATGAGCGACGTTCTTGCAAATTTGGATATGATTTTTTCTCGAACGTTAACTGAGGTCATGGCGCCTTATTCAGGTGATGCCACCACAATGACGGCAATCACCGCTGGATTCAATGCGGCGAGGGCAAAAGCGGTGGAGATTATGGTACCTGTAATTACCAAAATGAATGGAGATTTGGAAACAGTCCGCGATGCGGCCGAAAAATCAGAATTTATCGAGCTAACGCGAGAAAAAATCCAAGGATACGAAGACGAGATGAGAGCGAGCATTTTTGACATGTTTTATGTCTTTTCTCTACGCCCTAAACCTCGAAAATGCGTCCGGCTGTTGATGACAACCAAAAAAGGTATCACAGATCTCAAGGCCAGTTCTGCGACGCCTGCGTCGCGTCTGGTCTACTGATAAAATCAAAACCTGAGGGATCAAATACTACAATTTTTGAAGGGCGCTTTCGCACCTGCAAACTCATGGATTCTTCGTTCCGTTGATGACAATGACAATCGAAAAAGGTATCACAGATCTTGAGGCCAGTTCTGCGACGCCTACTTCGCGTCTGGTCTACTGATTAAATCAAAATCCGAGGGACTAGGTAAATACTTGAATTTTTGAAGGGCGCTTTCGCACCTGCAAACTCGTTGAGTCGTGTTTTTACCCTTGAAAACAAAACTACAACTCAAATATGTGTCACATACCTCGCCGCAATCAACTCCTCCAAATAGATTCATCATCGAGGAATGCCCGGAGAGCTAAAGACTAAGAGTTAAGAAGTGCTGTTGAAACTTTGAAATCTAGGCTCAGACTAAAGCCTTAGGCTGCGATATTTTAGTTCAGTCATTTAACTTGTAGTTAGACCATCCACAGTCTTAGCACTTATTTTGTACGGGATCGGAACGCAATGAATGATCATGTGAGGATATTGCTTGAAATTCATCGCAGTTTCAAAAAATATTATACATCAAGTCATGTTCACAAAATTTTTTGATCAATTTCTTGCAATATTCCTGAAAGAATGGAGATTTCATCAAGGCAAAGTCAATAAAGGTACTTCAGTGAATAATCCTATATAATAAAACGCATTCTAAAGAACATGCAAAGCCTAGATTCGGCCACCAAATTATTTTGTCTACAGTCAAAACTCAATCAAACAGGTATAAAACGGCAAGTTTTCGAAAAACACGGAGCAATTAGAAGGACTTCTCCTGTCTTTCCTGACAATTAGTAGAGCAATGCTCGCGACATTTCACTCGAGTTTGCTTTGAGACCGCGTTTGTAGAACTTTACTTTCTCCGTTTTTTAAAAATAAATTATTACTTTCAAATCCGTCAGTTGAACTTTCTCAAAGGCACAATTCGCTCGAGAATAATTTGATAAAGTACGAGTCAGTAGACCCGCAAAAATATTCAAATACTGCCCGCGAAACTCTAAAATCAAATTTAACGTTACATTTCACGATAAAGATAATCTTACAAACTCGTTTACGGCCATGCGGTCGAAGTTGGTATGAGGAAAAAAATTACATTAAAAATTTGTAAACAAAATTTCCTGTACAAAAATTATAAACAAATTTATGCGAAGTTCGACAAAAACAGAATTAATGTGTACGAGAAGATCAAAAGCGATGATGAGAAAATTAAACACGGCAAAGATGCGATATAATCGCTGAATGTTAAAATGTAATAAGAAGAAGATACAAATTTTCCTCGCAGATCTTTCGCAGACGCCCTCGTTACATTAAAATAAAGGCGTTCATACGTACTGAAATCTGTTGACGTTTAAAAGCTGTCTAATTCAGGAGTATCATTAGAGATAAGAATAGGTAGCAGTATATTTATGATGTCGTACTTATAATACCCACGTAAATGATATACTAAGTACGCGGAACATTTTGCTGTGTTGAACGAGCGGAAATCGGGGAAAAAAAAGAATTGAGCAATTTGAGTACAAAGGGAATTAGTTCGAATAATAAAATAATGAGCTCGAATAAATTGCGAAGAAAAGAGGTCGATGATGCTACATTTTATCATAAATTCTTGCGGAACAGATAAAAGGGTTGCTGTGACGCGTGAGACCGCGCGGTATTAGGTATGTGAGAATCGCGGTCGTTGAATTTCAAAGGTTATTCGAGGAGCAAAAACGTCTTTGAATCCTTTAGTTTCAAACTTGTCGTAAGAAGAACGCGTGTTTTCACACAGAATATTATTCAATTTCGTAAACTACGAGTTGAAGAAACGAATAAGGTAATAAGTTATTCGTTTAGGTTCATCGACAAGATCTGATTAGAATATGAAATTGCGCACATAACGAACGAAATTGCGCGGTAAATTGAAATCGAGATTCATTAAATGCAATATCAATATTATTCTTTCGAAGGAAACATTCCAAAATCTGAGAATTAAAGGCGGAAGTCGATCCCAGGAGAATGAAAAAGAAACAAAAGGTCCTTGAAATGAAAAAATAATAGATAGAAAATAAAATACAGAAACTTATCAGAGCTAGTAGGGAACCTACGTTCTTCATAATGACGATAATTTGAGCACACTATATTCTCAAAATCCTAATAACTGAAGTATCTTATTACATGAACAAAAGGTAGGATGCTGGTTTTCATAATTAAGCCACTTCGAAAGCTACATTTACTAGTTCCGACTCTTCAAAACTGTTTCTAGTATATCCCAATGTGCGTCGCATTTAACGGAATTTTGAGGTGAAATTGCCGCCGGGTGTTAAGCTTATCTGCTATGCGGATGACACACTGGTGGTATGCACGGCTGAAACGACTGTAGCGGTGGAGAGCGGAGTAAACCGGGTCCTAGAGGTAGGTAGTGACGCGTTTGATGGATTCGGCCAGACTGAAACTTGCGATACGGAGGCCATATGGTAGAGTAGTTGCATACTTGGGCCGCCTAATGAGGAACCTAGGAGGGCTGGAAGAAGCCAGAAGAGGGATCATGATGAGCACCGCTCTTTCTATCCTCCTATATGGTGCTCCAGTATGGGCCGACTCAACCACCAATCGAGCTCCTTGCTGAGGAGAGAGCGGTGGTGTTCAGAGCAAAAAAGACGACAACGTCCAACCGTGAAACTCTATGGATTAAGCAGGAGGCCAGGCGCTCTGGAAAGCAAGAATTGCCCAGTGAGCTGGGCACATGGACAACCCCTCGCGACCAACCGATACATGGTCAGCCAAACTTTCACCTGGCGCAGGTGTTTAGCGGCCATGGCTGCTTTAACAAGTACATTTGCGAGAAGCTAAGGAAAGTTGAGCAGGCAACGTGTTCGCACTGCGACCAAGGGCGGGATGATGGACCAGAGCACATTTCCCAGCCTGGAAAATATCTCTTTATGGGGTACCATTGAAATTGATGATCCTGAGGAATGAAGATCCCTTCTAAAAACAATGCGTACGAGGCGTGGAGGCGCGAGCGGGACAAGCTTAGTCGGTCTCTCCAAGAGATCGGGTTACATGAAGCACTTGTTCTAAGTAGCCTGGTATCCACCATACTGGGTTCCGAAGAAGCATGGAACCAGGTATCTGCATTTGCAGCCACCGTCATGAAGAAGAAGATGGACTCGGAATTTAATGCAGAACCACACCATGGCCTACTTGACACCTGTATAACATCAACATCCAGACGTGCAGGAAGAAGAGGAAGATTATCTCTGAAGAGAAGCCAACAGCAATCCAGTATATCTGAGATAGTGGTGATGTTGTTGTCGTTTTCTGCCTGCCAGAAGGGCACTGCAACTTGGCGGTTGCCGAGTAGAAGAGGGGGTTCGCCAAGGAGTTTCTTCCAACACTGAAGTCCGGTGTTGGAGTAGACAAAATCAAATGCTTACGGAACCCGCACCCACTCCACCATAGAGGAAGGGTGGCGCTTTAAAAGCGACAGAAGCGAGTATCCTAATGTGCAAAAGGATGGCGCAATCTGTTGCAATGTGACATGAGACTTTTGGACACTTTGTTATAGGTCCTCATGAACTTTAACATTGTGTAACAGATCTACAAATGGCGCCATCTAACATTCTTCATACTGAAAATTTAGGAACCGGCAGTTTTTGTTACAAATGTGTCAAATTGTTACCAAGTGTCGAATAGTCTCACCGTTACAAGTCTGTTACAAGCCTTAATTCGCACATCAGGATATATATTTTTTTTTCGTACACAATCCCTCCATCTACCAGCCTCAATCGGTGGTTGAAGTGCTTCATCCTTAGGCCTTGCAAATTAGCTAAACCATCAAAGTTTCTTAAGAAGGTGACTCAAAAGACTCGATTTTTATATAAGCTCTCCGAGCTCCTTCTCCTTTCTTCCGATTTGATCTTCCATCATTTCAAACATGTGTCGTACAAGTGCTCTCGATTTACCCGTGGGAGACCAAAATAATGAAATTATTCTTCGGGCTTCAGGCAATGACCCATTTACTCGTTCTAGATCCGGGCTTACATCTATTTTTTTAAGGAGTCCGCCCTATTCACCCTTTCTAGTCTATTTCTATTATTGTGAAATATGTACAGGTAAGATCAAGTTTTCCGCCACAAATAATTCTTCCAATTTTCATCTGTAGTATTTACGTACTTATACCCTTGAATATTATAAATACCACTTACCATATTCCAAAAATTTATTATCCTTCATCCACGTTTCAGTCAAAATGTGTCCTCAATCTAAGATAAATAAAAGTCTCTACCAGGATTTTTATCCCCAGCTCGAAGTCCCAGACTTTGGGCCAAGAAAGTTATTTCGTCATAAATCCTCCTCTATCCTTATCTATTATGATTCCTTGCGAACTTCCGCAATTACCATCTCAAATTTCAGGTCACGTTCAATTTTTCAGTACGTTTTGAGTCTACCTATTTCCTGAGATGATTGCACATACGTAATTTTTTATTCCTCTTGGATTCAACAAAAATTCTATCTTTAGATGATGTCAGTATTTCGTACTTCGTACTCAACGAAAACCTTCCGAAGTTCAATTTTTCAATTTCGGGAAAGAATTGAGAAGGGGTGCGAAATGGGTAAACCGGGAAACGAGTATCATATAAAATAAATTGAAATATTATTATAAAAATGATATAGATCAGAGTCTCCACTTCTCATGTACATTTAGATGAAGCTACTGTACTTCCTTCGTTTTGCTGGTTGTTCCTAGTTTTCTTCTAATGAGGTGTTTACCGTGTTAATACGCATTATTTCCTTCCTCCCTGGTTGCAAAAGGGAAAAAGGGCTTCAACTAGGCTTCAGAAGGGAAAAACATGGGTGGTTTTTTCCAAATATTTCAAATTGTTTACCATGAGCTTTGCTACTTGTGTAGACGAGTAACCGTAGAAGTGTAGTGATTTAGGAAGAATTTCATTCGTATGAAGTTCTCCACACGAGAGTAATTCATCAAGATAAAAAAAACTAATTGTAAATTCTGGATCTATTTCCTTTAAATTTTTCTAAAAACAAATGATAATAAAATTGAGAAATAAATTCAAGTATTGCAAACTGCGAAATTCTATTTGAAAGCATATGAAGAACTCAACAAAAAAGAGCGCAAAAAACTCCCGCCAAAAAAACTAAATCAAGACATATCGAAAATTTCAAGGACATTAAGCTACTTTCGTCGTATCGAAATCGCAAAATACTACGCTTTTATTAGAAGAAGCAAAACTCAGGTCAAAAAAACGAGAGTCGATGATGCTAAGACGTAAGGTCCTGCTGGTCATCTGTAACATTATTTTAATCAGTCATGCGTCGGAGACTTTTATTTAGCTGAATTCAGTCATCTTTTCGCTATGATATTCATTTTTTGTCTGTGAATAAATCAGGGTCAAGTCAATCAATAGTATAGGAACTTCGCTAGACCCAACGGTATCAGTCAGCCAAAGATTTGAGATAATCTGTGAACCCTACTCCCTCGATAAACGAGGCTATTCGAATTTCAGTCGATTCGATAACACACATTCCTTTACAAAAGAAGTAAAAACTCTCATCATTTTCCACAATATACCGCAAAAAAATGTTCATATTAAACATGGTGGGTGATAATGGATACGAAAATGCGAAACCAAAAGTCAGCCTACTCGAAACACATAATATTAAATAGCTCGCCCATCGTGTAAACTCGAGTAAACGGAGTGCAAATTTTTTTCAACACAGTACAAGAAAAAATTATCATCACGAACATTTTTGCTCGAATCTCGATATTAAGTTTCAAAGGCATTTGTACTCGTGTAGTTTGGTATCAACACTCCCGCAAGTTCAAAAGTATGTAGGCATTTTGAGATCGCGTGAGAACACTACTCCAATCTATTTTCTTCTCTCGTACGGCTTTTATGGAGACATTGACATCGAGCGCTCTTACAGCGCCCTATACATGGAAATTTGACCTCATTCGATATCGTTCAAAAAAAAAAAAAAAGGCGACTTAAATACCCGGTATTAAGCGATTTTAACGAGGTAGAGACGCGCCGAAGAGAAGAACAGAAAATATGTAATTGGTAAACTACCGTAAGCGTTTTCTAACGATTCCACGCACCAGTACCTAAATTGAATTTGCGACCGTATACGTTAAAAATATGTTCATTTATCTGTACCCAAAGCACAACAATCTACTACAGTTTCTCAACCTATATGGTTCCATAAATTTTATTTATATTCGGTTAGAATAACCGAAGTGTCTAACCGAAGTGTCGTCTTTTTTAATGCATTGCTGAAATATGCTTTTGAATGTCTGCAAAAGCATCCTATGAAGATATTTTCTCTTTCCTCAGAACTTGAAACAGTCACATTACTGAAATTGAGGATTTACAAGATATGTGTAGAGGAAATAAACATGTTGAAAGTTTTTTCTTTCTTTTTTCTGCGATGTTTTGTATGTTTTACTCTCCTCTTTGAATATTTCTTTTCGATAATTGAATGGTCTGTTCATTTTTTCAGATTTCTGAGGAAGCATTTGAATGCTCAATCAGCCGGATGGTGGACTACTTACTCTGATTGATTGCATAAGAGTTTGATCCCTGGCTAAAGATATAATCCTATCGCAAGCTCATCAATTCATGCGTATATTTTATTAATTTTATTTTTTCATCATTTTCGTGAAATAAAACATAATCTATGGCTAGGTACTTTTTTATTAAAAACTTGATTAGAACTTTTCTACTTCATACATGTTTCAGGTATAACAAAGAGTGTACGGAAGAGCCGGGAGAAACAAAAATTTTGGGAAAAGTTCAGGAGGACACTTTGAGCCTGAAGATTCCACTATTATGGTCCAGAAGAAAATCTCAGAGCTCTCAAATTTGAGCTGTTGGAAAGAGCAGAAGGGGATTGTGAGGAGACAGAAAATATGAAAAAATGTGTGACGGGTAAATTTTCAGTCTGGTAGCATTTGCATGAGGAAGGGGCAGAGAGTTTAGAGTAGCGAGGAGGGAGTTAGGCGAGTGTGCCCAAATTAAGGTCGATAGTTACGACTATTTCTTCGCGGCGTGAGGAACGAATTGAAGGCCAGGGGATACGGGATTTGAATATCATGTCATGTTAACTTTCTTAATTTTGATTAGTTTTAAAAACTTGATTGAACGTTCCTACTTTGTATACTTCAGGTATAACAAGGGACGCATCGAACGACGATCCTACTATTTCAGGTGGTTATGGTTCAGAAAACAACCTCAGAGCTCTCAAACTGATTCACTGCTACGTAGAAGACATTGCGCTAATGCTAATGTATCGACCAATTGTCGGGCGTCCGTCTCCGAAAAAATTATTGGAGGTACATTTGAAACGTAGAAAACAAGACGATCATGCGACGATAGTATTGAGACTTGTGAAAAAAGATATCGAGGAGACTTTCAAGTCATTTCCCTCTGCTGGAGAAGACGTACATAAATTTTAAGCCGTCGATCTCGATTTGTTACTACTGCTTAAATCTTCCATAAGTAAATTTTCAAGAAGGTGCAGTACTTATCTTTATGATCTCGTGTTAAGATTCCCGGAACTCGAGAAAATGTTCCCATGAGGAAATTTTGGGGACATAATGGGGAATGTTTCGCCATCAAATGTTCAACGGGGTAAAATAATGAATTTTACACAGCTCAAACTAAAAACTAAGTTTATTGAGTAAAAGGTTTTTTTTTTTGTTTTTCCTTTCTTTTCCCAGCTGTATATAATTTTAATTTCATACTTCTTTACATGGAGCCTCTCCTAATCCACAATTCTTTCTCGCAAGAGTTTCCATAAAGCAGGGCTCCTATATTTGCAATCTTTTCGACAGCAGTATTTTGGAATTTCAGACAAAAACTCATCAAATAAAATACACTCAGTCACCCTTTTCTTCTGGCTGAACCTTTCTCACACACATAAAAATTGATAACTGTCTATAATGATGTTTCAAAGTCAAAAAGGAGTCGAGAGAAATTGATGTTCCCTCGATCGCCGGTAGATACATCAATTCAATTTTGTGCAGTAGACGGGATGGCGCAGGCGTAGCGTCTCGTCGTGTTGCGTTTCTAACTTGCCTTTCCCGGCTTATCACGAGTCATCCGGTGTACTCTACTCTAAAACGCCCAACTGCGGTGTATTGGTGCATCGAGAGAAAAAAATTATGAGATCCTTTTATACGCATAATTTTACAACGCTTATTTTTGAATTGAGGTATTTTTTTCATATCCCTTCGCATATCCGAGGTATGATTGAAAACGTATTTTTGTGGTGCTATTTCACCTTCTCTACGCCACCCTAAGGAAGTTCA
Source organism: Aspidiotus destructor (assembly GCA_035079395.1). NCBI lineage: Eukaryota > Metazoa > Arthropoda > Insecta > Hemiptera > Diaspididae > Aspidiotus > Aspidiotus destructor. Next base: position 9,474,564 of record JAVHKZ010000002.1, on the reverse strand, counting down.
CCCAAAACTCACTCGGAGGTTAGGACTGACACAACACCGAGTCAAATGGTATCAGATGGTATCATTTCACTAACCGCTAGCCCCATGAGATCATCATGGATTAGCTCGACTAAAACACACGGTCCATAGTAATCCCAAAGAAACTATTGTGTTTTGTCCCTCAGTGTTTTTTGACAACAAAGAGAGAACCTTGGAAATATTTTCGGGACAGAAGAAATAACGACCGAAGGGATGGGGCAATCGAACAGGCAGAATGGACAATAGAGTCTCCCCCATCGCACTATCACCAGGTCAAAAGCAAAAAAGGTACAAATCACTTACATTTTGTCTTATTCTCTTCCTGCGAAAGTTTTCCTCTGAAGATAAACCGATCGATGACAGCAACCGCGTTCAAACTCTCGTTCTGCGAACGACTCGTCTTATTCTGCTCATTTAAAGCGGTGGTGGTCGGATTGTACGGACTATTCGAGCTGGGAAACGACGTTTCATTCGTGTTTACTAAATTATAAACACTTTTGCGACGATCTCCAAAACCAAAAAACACGTTCAATAGATCTCTCATACTGTATACGACAAACACCGTCAACTTTCAAACACAAGTCTTTTTAAAGGGTAGAAAATAAAAATAAAAAAAAGCGTGTATCAATTTGCGCAAATCGATGAAGCTATTCGATAACTCGCAACGAACAACTTCAAAAGCGATTACGATTATTTAAAAAATTTTACGTTCGCGAAATTCCGATATTATACCGAAGACGATACTTCTACAAAACAGAAAGTAAATCTGTTCGGTAGTGACTCGCTGATTCGGATTACCGCGATACTTTAGCTTCTTCGGCGATGCAGCATGTGACGATACTCGAAGACTTTGAGGTCTCCCACCTGTTGCATGCCCATTGTAAACCTGTCGGATCTTGTTTCATTTCGCGCACTCGACGACGTCGTGAAAAAATTATTCGACGTACTTAATAGCGTTTATCGCGTGCCGTTTTGTACCTACGGTTTGGTTTCTCCTCAAATTAGTTTTTTTTTTGTTCTGTTCGAAGTAGGAAAATTCCAGAGGAGTGTCGCGAGACGAGCAAAAATTTCCACGTTCCGCTATATTATTCGCAGTAAATGTCGTCGGAATGAAAGAGGAATGAAAAAGAAGAGACGTTTGCAGAAAGAAGAGACGAGTACAATATCCGGAGTCGTACGATGCACCTTATCAGTTCTCTTTACAAAATTATGATTCAAAAAAGGTTAGCGTCTTCTCTCTTTGAAGTATTCGCACACGGCGTGGTTCCAACGAAGAATTTCGTAAGAAATAAAGGAAAAAAAGGATGAGATAAACGCAAGTCTAGAATGAAAAATGTGAATTTTCATCGTAATTAATTAGTTTCCGCGTGTATTTTACATGCTCGTACTTAGAAAAGACATTTATCAATTTCACGGGGTGTATTGCGAGACAGGAATATAAAACCACGAAATTTACGGTATAGAAATTCTGTCGCGAGGAAATGAACTTAATTTGGGGTAAAGATACTTCGATTGTTCTTATTCTCCTTCTTTTGTTTCATAAACATTTGGACTAGTATCATTCAGAAGCTCATGGCTCTTCTTCGGAGGTACGCTGGACATTTTTTCCTTCATAACCGTAGAGGTAAATGTATATACAAAATATATAAGGAACCAAATTACAGAGGGGTGGGTTTTATCTTCCTCGAAGTGCTTTGATGAAAATTCAGCAGGCCATCTCGGTCGACGCAATCATTGAATCGATAGGTGTTTGTTTTTTCAGTTCACGGTTATCCATAATTAAGAAGAATACTCGATTCAGCGACTGTGATTCCAGTTTTGAAGACAAAAAGTCATGGATCAAACGAAATGTGACGAATTGAACAATTTTTTAGTATCGATCATCAAAGTACGAGAAATTGTGAGAAAAGAATACGTCGATAAATGTTCCTACAAATACGTATCATCGGAGATACTCCTCACCTTAAACGAAGTTCAGTTAGAAAAGATAGGGATCCTAATGGGTCATAGAATGGCCATTCTAAATAAGTCAATATCGTCTTCGGCAGCTGAATCATCGAACGCTTGTGGAGGATCAACATCTCCAACAATCCAACAATCCCCGAAGTCGCCAATGTCGTCAATCACGAGATCGAAACAAATGACCAAGGGGCTCTTGAAAAACCTTGACATGATTTCAAAATATGACGAACCGTCGTGAATGATTTATTAGAATTGAAAATGAACTTCATGGGATCGATCGAAAAGATTGTCTCCACTTTTGAACGCGAAATCGAGTTATTTGCAATCGCGGAAGAAAGTCTCTACGGGCGCTCGTTGGTAGAAACAACTGAAAAATTCCTTCTTGGTTCCGAATATAAGAACTGGGAAAATTGTCCAAGGAAACCAATGTGGAAATATATTTTACAACAACGCTCCAACCCCGCCGTAAATATGCTTTCGAAAAGGTAGAATCTTCATCACCCTCTAGGGTGGAGAAAAAACGGTACAGGCACATAATTCATTTCTTTGAAACACTACCGGGTTTGATCCTCACTGGGTTCATCAAAAGGCGTGGATAAGCCCAGTAAGGTTCGAAAGCGGTAGTGTTTCAAATAAATGAACAACTCCATCTGTTCCTGAAACCCCCTACGAGCTCACAGAAGTCTTCAAGGAACTTCAGACTCAATAACTACTTGGACCTCGGAAACTGGCTTCAAATTTTCTCCCTTCAAAACCTACCCGATCGTTTTCAAAAAAAGAAACACCATACCTACGGTGAGCAGAATTTTTTTTCAAAGAAGTAGTACCTTCGGTGAACATCTATGATTTCCAATATGGGAAAAATGATAAATGACAACAGTAACATCGTAAATATATAGACACAGCAAATTTAAGCATAATTTCCGGTGTCGTGAATTTCTTTTCAGAAAGTCTTCTCTCGAAAGCAAGAAGGCCTGCATCGCTCCATAGGCATAGTCAAAATTTACATAAACTTGCATTGCGTCCCTCAAGTTTTCTACCCGCAACGCTGACTTTTCCGAGCTCCAGATTATCCTATTCCCCAGATTGTCATCATGTCGCTTGGTTGGGTTCGGCTAAAAAGGGTCCATTTGTACCTGTGATACTGCTGGACAATTCTGTCATGTTTTGTTATTTTATTATGCATGCTAGATATAACTACGAGTAACTTTATGTATTTTCATGCGTGTGCAAGCTGATAATTTGGATAAGTTCGACAACCAGATTTTTTCGATCGTTGTAAGGCGATAAAATAACGTTATTGGAATTTTCAAGTTTGTATTCTTGAAAAGTAGTACACTCTTTCAACTTGACACTACACAAACTTCCGCTCTCAGGATGGCTCGCAAATCAAAAGCGGTATTATACCAAACACTAAAAAGCACTTTAAAACTCAGTAAACATGACTTATTTTTTCGGTCATTCCCTTTTATTAACATTCGAGTAAATAGTCGGAATGTTAAATATTTTTGTTTTGGCTTTCAGACTCATGTTTCCTTTAAATATACCAGTACTGACGTATGGGGCTCAAACATGGGCCCTCACTAAAGTTCAATTAGAAAAGATTAGATCTACACAGAGAGCCATGGAACGAAGTATTTTAGGCATAAAAAAGAAAGAAAAAATCAGGAACACAAAAATCAGGGAAAAAACGGGAATGGTGGACGTGGCATATAAAATTAAAAAATTGAAGTTTTAATACGCAGGGCACATCATAAGAGGGAAAGATAGATGGTCAAAGAAAACTACAGAATGGCAAGTGCACGAGGGTTCAAGAGGGAGGGGGAGAACAAGATGGAGGGACGAAATAACGAGAAGCGTGGGAACAACATGGAACAGGGAAGCTCTAGACAGAGACAGGTGGAGGAGAATCGGTGAGGCGTATGCCAAGCAATGGAGCGGATGACTACGAGTTTGGTATCATTATCATTATTTAACTCAAGTTAAATTATGGAGTTGTCATTATTATACGCTGTAAATAAATAAATAAATAAATTGTCGAAATCGAGATGATATACAAGAATGCTTTTCGATGGCACTGGCTGCCTACCGCCTAAGCCCAAAATTGAGTTCGAGCGCAGAACCCGATGAACTTCCCCTTTCCTATCGTAGACTCATCCTAACCTCCAATTTATTATCATCTGTACCTCAATACTCTGACCTACCAATTTTTGACTCAATCTCCCATCAATATACCACCTCTCCATCGGCTTCCAATAAACATATCCTCCTCCAATTCAATAACTCTCTCGGCATGCCTTTCAATGCAAATCCCTTATCCCCCATAAACATCACCACTCCTCCTTGGATCTTGTCACCACCAAACATACGACTATTATCTTTATATTATTGATTATTATAGAGAAACAATCACGAAAGAAGTTTTTGATGAGTATCTCACTGAACTGCCCAAAACCAACAACTCTATCAACCCCTCTTCTAGTTCATGAATCTTGAGTGATGACATCATCACTGTGATGAAGTGAATGTAAATTTTGGGTTGGAGAATAGTTTAAATTATCACACCCAGATAACACGACATTATGTCAATGCCAAAACAAGCAGTCATTCCCTTATTTAACGGTATACGTGTAAAAAATTGCCACGATTTCTTATTTTATCACGGTAGAGCCTTTATCTTGCTCAAATCATCGTACAGGGTGTCTTTGGATATTACCAATCAACTGGTGTTTTGACTGTCGACTCGTCAGATCATTTTCCACCTCCGTGCAGGTTGCACGCGTTATTATCGTATTTATTGTAATTCATGTTCGTTGTGATTGCTTGTGCCGTAAAGCGGCAACTTTTGTTTTTGATTATTGTGATTAAATCATCATCAATTCATTTAATTTTGTTTTCATAGAAAAATATCTTATATACGTACAGTAAATTTTTCCGCTAATTATTTTATACCTAATCGTATGTAGTAACCCAGTGGTTCCCAACCTGGGGTCCGCAGAAGGTCTAAAAATAATTTCTTTAATTTTTGTCCAAGAAAAAAATTGTTCGGGAAGGCGTTTTGAACAAGTTTTTATGATATTTTAGGGCAATTTTTTCAAGGGTGCGGAGCCGGAGCTAAAAGAGCCAAAAGAGCGGCTGCGCTCGTCAATTTTTGTCATTTAGGAGCTAAGGGCTCGCTCCCCAGCGCAGTTTGCGGAGCTGGGGTCGGGTTGGCTCCGGCTCATTTTACCGTAAGGGGTACGGAGCCGGAGCTAAAAGAGCCAAAAGAGCGGCCCCGCTCCTCAATTTTTGTCATTTAGGAACTAAAGGCTTGCTCAGCTCCGCAAAGGGATTGGGTTGGCTCCGACTCATTTCACCGGCTCCGCACCCTTGAATTTCTTCAACTCTGGGAGGAGAGGGGTCGGTCCTTAAATCCCCCCTCTGTAAATAGGCCATTGATTAGTTCTGCTTCATTCCTGTAACATTTTTTCGTTAGGGGTCCGCAAAAAAAGGCCGAAGCATTGAAGGAGTCCGCCATGTTCTAAAGGTTGGGAACCACTGTAGTAACCTGTTCCCACATTTCAAATCAATCCGAACAATGGACAAATGGTTAATGAAAAGACCTAAATTGGAACTGGACTATAATGACTGTGAAGCATATACCGAAAGTACGGGGAAATTGAACTTGAATTCATGACCAACCGAAAGTGTTGCGAGTAAGTCATGAGAAAATTTCACCTGCTGGGTAAAGGGTACGAGTAGCATTAATATTTTTTTCTTCAGGCCCCATTCCGGATGAATTACATCACGATGAATTTAAGAACATAAATTTATGTATTGGTTCGCAATCGCACACGAGTACTGATGAAGGAGAGAAGTTTCTCAACCATGAAACGCATAAAAACTTATCTCAGGAACTCTACATCAGAAAATTGACTATCTGGTTTAGCATTGCAGAGTTTTCACTGTGAATCCGAAGTATCAGTAACTCGCGTTTAGTCGTTTACGTCTTAAGTAGTGCATTTTGTTCTGCCGATCCCAACTCAAAATAGAGAAATCAACTGACACTTGACTATCATATCTTCTCGCTGACTGTCTCCATAAATGGAGCTCACTACTAGGCTGGTTTCAATAAATAATAATCAGCTTGATCCTACGAGAAATCCAAGATCGCTTTTTCACCCTCATCAAAACCGGCTACCCACCGCTCTGTCGTGGGACCCATTTTTTCACGAGGGTAACCTCCTTCTACAATACAGAGGGATAATTTTTGTGAATTGGTTTGATGTCACCAGGGAACTATAATGATCATTGTTTTGAACCAGATCGCCGTTGAAAGGGCGCATGTTCTGACCTGTGATTGTTTTTTTTTTAAACTGTTGGTGGCAACACGATAAAATAAATTATTCTTTAAATAAATAAATATCAGATAAAAGAATAAGCATAAGATTAATAGTTAAATTATGATGGCAATAATGGAGGTGTCAATGATAAGAATAATGCAAAAAATTGTTTCTGGTTGTTAGATTCAAAACCTAGAATAGAGTATTTTTTGCACTTAGACGTGTGACTCTCATCCTAGGAAAGAGAAACTAAATCAAGCCCGCCAGACACCACACGACGCACACATGGGCACTGGCATGTACACCTATCTTTTGGGCGGTAACAGTTTCATTTTATGATCACCTACATCAACTCCATTGAGAAATGCATCTAAAAAATATTAAACCGGTATAAATCAATGAGAAATTCTTACGTCCCTTCATTCTTGAAGGGAGAGGGTATGCCCCATATATTTTGCCACCCATAGGCTTCCTTTAAAATTTCTATAATACTAAAAAAAAAATAAACAAAATGAATTTAGTAAAGAAGCGGCTGATTGGGGTTGGGCAAACTTCATACGTTTGTATGACCTCATTAATCCACAGAAAGGCTTGTACTACAATATTATGTTCAAATACTCATTTATATTTATTTTTTATTTTTAGGCTTACATGGTCACAAATCTCTAATGTGTAGTGCTTCTTTTCAATTGTTAAAAGTCAACAGTTTCTTTTTCTGCATTGAGATGATTATTCATACTTTTACGTCTCTTGTTAGCAAAATATTACTTCAACTTGAGATATTAAGTCATTGTTATTGCGTATTCTAAAGCAGGAAACTATTGAAAGAATTCAAGCCATCAATAGTCTTTAACAGAGGGTATTGGAATGATATTCGAAGACTAGTATAATCCTAGTATAAAGGTAGAATAAATGAGTCTACTTCAGAATATTTTAGGCTAAAGCTTTAGAGCGGCACACTCGCTCGATCTAGTATGAGTCTACCTTAGAATATTTTAGGCTAATGACTTTTGGAGGGCTCACTCGCGGCTTCTTGGTCCAGTACATCTACTTTAGAATTTTTCAAGCTAATAACCTTAGGGGGCTATTTTAGAATATTTCAAGCTAATGACTTTAGGGGGGCTAAGCTAGAAACTACTGCGGAGGGGGCCCCGGGCTCGGACTGTTGAAAGTTTGCTCTTAATGATGTAATCAGACCAAGATTTACGACTTATGACTTCACCGACTTATGACTTCACCGACTTATGACGTCACCGACTTATGACGTCACCGACTTATGCCGTCACCGACTTATGCCGTCACCAGACTTATGTCGTCACAAGCTAATAGCTTCATAATGGCTCTCGGAGTTTTCTTAGCCTAGTATAAATCTAGCCTACGCCTTTTCATTATATTAGGATGAGCTAGAAACTACAGGGGGGCATTCGGTTTCGGACTCGCAGATTTTATAATCACTCCTGAGAAAATTTTCTCGAAATTTTTCTACGTCCCATTCGAGGGGGGGGGGGTCCGGACTCGAACTCAGACTCGCAGATTTGAGAATCACTGCCACAGGGAAAAATTCCCCTAAGGATGAGCCCAGAACAAAGATATGAAACATGTCAACATGAGCAACTTAGAGTAATTTTTCATTACGTTGAAAATAATGCTCAGAAATTTATCAAAGGAAGAAATATTTCAAAGAATATGGTAAAAACGAGCCAAGAAAAAGCAAAACAATCTTCATAACAAGCGGTAAGAGAATTTCTTACTTCCATGAACACACCTTGAGATTGATATCTGTGCGAAGAGGGGACTTTCGCCGATGTCCAATTGACTTGATTTCAATAAAGTGCTGCCCTGATTCAAAAAACGAAGTTTAAATTCTTCGAATTATGACTTGGCGTCTGCATCAATGAAAATCCCAAGATTTCGTGTTTCCTCGAGTAAAACTATCAACTAGTCAAAATTACTTTTTGTATTCGCATCAATTGTACGGGAATTCTCGAGACGAACATTATCTCTATGAATATTAATATACCTAGTTAGAATTGATCAATAAAAACCTGGAGCAATACAGTGACTGCGCGATTTTCGAAGTCGTATACATATTCCTTGAAAAAGAGAAATGGGTTTATTTACACAATCTTGCCCAAGACCTTCATTAGTTGAAAAACCAGCAAGGAAATCATATTTTACGGTTACCTTTAAGCTCGACAAAATATCAACGGGCCTATATAACGGTAGTAAAATTCGTCGTAAGTTAGATTAAAGTTTATCTCCATTCTATGGGTTGAAGAGTATCGCGAGACGAAAAAGAAGCGCATTCATTCGGTCATTAAATATTTTACCAATTTTCCGAACAATAAACTCCAATCAAAAAGTGGATAAGACAGAGTGTAGTAGAATAGTAATTCGCGAACGTGTCATGTTTTTTTCCTCCACAATCACCCTACTGACTTTCCGACAAAAGGTTCTCGCAGATTAAATTTAATACGATGGAAAAATGTTTTACGAGACGCGTCCAATAACCACCATGGTGCCGAGTGATGTCCTTTTATAAACGACTTATTAATTTTTAGGCCGGTTAACTCGTTGGAAAATTTTTTTCTTTATTAATCATTATAATTAGAAGTGACATTTGATACAGGGAACAGTACAAACACCACCATTTACGCAATTACATACGCACAGTACCTACAAATTTACGAAAGAACGGATCTTCGACTAATTCATCAGCGTTTACGTCATCTTGCGCTAGTTTCCAAAATTTTCTATTCTCGAGAGAAGTCAACGCTACGGGGTTTCCACTAAAGACGGACTTCTGTTCAAATAGAACTGCAAAGGAATAACCCTGACTCAGCAAGGTCAACCAACAAGCATCAAATAGGATACAGGATAACAATTCCGGGATCCAGTCACCTGGATCACATTATGATGAATGTGTTGGAATAATATTTTAATCTTGCGAGAAGACTTGAAAACGAATTAATCTTTCTAATTTATACATGTATTATAGACTCATCGAAAGACGGATTTTTTGAATAATTATGAGAATGAGAGAGCAAATCATAGGGAATTCAGAGTACAGGATGGAAAGAATAAGATACGTACTGAAATTTATGGATCATTCATCTGTTGTAATCTACTTGGAAGTTAAATGTGCTTGTCCATAACGTTCTTCTCCACCCTGAACGACATCTGAGGGGACAAGTCAACTCACCGCATGGTTTAGGGCTCTTTTTCGCAGAATAGATAACTCTTCGCGGATTCTACCTGTCGCTGATTCAATTGGCCGCTGACACCCCTTTTTTGAATGATGAGAATTGAAAATTCAAATCATAAGTTGACGAGCAATGTCTTTTAAATATTTTAAGGAGCTACTTCGCTCATATTACGCACAAGCTCTTATTTTCAATCGTATTAGATACAAATACATATCCTTTTGTGAAAGTAAAAGTAAATACCGACGACTTCTCCAACTTAAACAAATGAATGCTGGTCTAGCATCGACCTTCATCATGATGGACTTTGAGGTAGCTTCCATAAAAGCTTTTGTGATTGATTTCCCAGCGCCGACAGTGCAAAGGTACTTCTTTCATTTCTTCAAATGGATTATGTGTAAGATTTCATTTCATGTTTTTAAAAGTGTTTACGAAGATGATGCTGACTTTGCATTCTGCACGTGCTCCTTAGCTGCGTTTGCATTTATCCCTGTCAATTGCGTTGAAACAGCCTTGGGAAATTAGAGAGCAGCGATGTACTACCTCCAGGTACGGAAGCAATCGCCGACTATTTCAAAGATACCTGTGCGGATTGAGCGTCCCACGCGAGGAGGGAGACCACCTCTCTTTTCAATTGATTTGCGGAATTGTATTGATGTAGAAAGTATCACTAACTAATCCCTCTTGAAATTCCAACTCCCTATACATTGTATGTTTACTAGAGAAATTGGTAAAAAAAAGGAACAGAACAAGAATTTAGTAAAGAAGCGGCTGATTGGGGTTGGGTAAACTTCCTAAGTTTGTATGACCTTATTGATCCACAGAAAGGATTATGAAAGATGATGTTGTTATTTTTCAGGTAAAGTATACATGTTTGATTTAATGAATTTTACAGAATACGCCATTGTACAAATTTGCATGCATTTAGAACAATTAGTTGAAGAGTTCATCGAGGACGTGGGGGTGAAGAATCTGATTATGTTGCCTCTGCCCCCAGTTCAACTAATGGAAAAGTAAGTGATTTTTGTATTTGCCAGTACCTACTTGTACTGCAATATGTCCAAATACTCATTTACATTCATTTTTATTTTTTATTTTTAGGCCCACATGGTCACAAATCTCTAATTTGTAGAACTTCTTTTCAATTGTTAAAAGTCAATAGTTTCTTTTTATGCAGTGAGATGATTATTCATACTTTGTTAGCAAGCAAACTTTATAAGTTTGTATGACCTTAATGATCCACAGAAAGGATTATGAAAGATGATGTTGTTATTTTTCAGGTAAAGTATACATGTTTGATTTAATGAACTTTACAGAATACGCCATTGTACCAAATGCGCATGCATAAAATTTGAAATTTTTCTGATTTTTCATCTCTTATGTGTAATATCCAAAGAGCTTCTAGTTTTTTCTTTTCAAAGCGCAGGGCGCTATGAACAGGGCCAGGGCTGATGATAAGGGTCATCCTTTCACCAACGTTTATTAATTTTTTTCATGATTCTAGGTTGATGAAAATATTGTTGTAGTTGTTGATGAAGTTTTGAAAAAACGTTTGTCTAAAAGAAATTGGCAAAGAAAACATTTGTTAGATCCAATCAATAGAAACATTCATAATGATCGTTTGAATAGAGCTCAAGCACTACGTTTGACTGATCCGGTAAAACAAAGTGTTCACCTTGACCGTTTGAGAAAGGTTCGTGCGCAACGTTTGGCCAACCCACTTAAACAAAGTGTACACCTTGATTGTTTGAAAAGAGCTCAAGCTCTACGTTTGGCTGATCCGGTGAACCAAAGTGTGCACCTTGATCGTTTGAATAGAGCTCGAGCACTACATTTGACCAACCCGATTAAACAAAGTGTACACCTTGATCGTTTGAATAGAGCTCAAGCACTACGTTTGACTGATCCGGTAAAACGAAGTGTTCACCTTGACCCTTTGAGAAAGGTTTGTGCGCAACGTTTGGCCGACCCAGTTAAACAAAGTGTACACCTTGATCGTTTGAATAGAGCGCAAGCTCTACGTTTGGATGATCCTCTTCTGGTCAGTTATGCAGAAGAAGAATACTAAAATTTCTCAATATAAGCCTATACTGTATATTAGTATACAGAAGAGGTTAGATGGACGTAAGGACGCAAATTTTGGAATTAGGGTACGAGGTCAGGAGGGAAGGTCTAGAGCAGAAATCTAATAAATACGGTGAAGTGACTATTATGCGTGCAAATTGAAGTTAGGGACCCATTCAAACCCGCTATGGCCCACCACTATTTTTGAATGGCCATGTCGGGACCTGACACCGAGCCTTTTAATCCCTTAGATAATGGAGAAGGGATAAGAAGCACAATGGACATAAGCCAATCAATATCATATGCGAGTGAGTGGAAAAAGTATATTCGAGTATGACATCTAGTAAGGTCTGACCTAAACGCGACGAGTGAATGATTGACGTCGAATATTGAAACCCCCAAAAAATAATTGTCAATCCTTTCTTTCACGAAATGGAAATTCAATTACTCAGCTATGCAGGTCGGACAAGTCCGATCCATCTCTCCTTTGTCGTCACGAAACAGAGAATCCATACGAATTAGCTTGTCATGGGGGCAGATGTGATTGATCATCTTTTACTAAAAACGAATCCAGCAGGTTTCATTCTTCATGCTCAAGTGTTCAACACGATGAGCTTACGCAAATACTACCAACTTCATTTTGTTGAATGGGTAATCATGCATCTGCGAGTCTATACTGAATATGATTGGGATGCTTACGCTAATCCAAGAAGTGATGTTGAAATGAGGAATATTGGGTTATACAAAAGCGACTTTTTCAGTCTTGTTCGGCACTTGATAAAGACCGTTAGTTTCAGTCAAAACGTCGTGTGTAAAGAGACAATATCTGTGCGAGAAAAGCCTTCAATTTTGATCATATTTGTGTATCTCCTGGCACACATAAAAAACTAATTCGATATCCTGATAAGGAAACAGAACGTATTTTTGTTAAAATTGTGAACACGTAAATGAAAATTAAGAGAAAATCTTCAACCCACTGGACGCAAAAGTCAAAGAAGTTCATCCTCTCATATGAAATCAATAGTCTCTGCGAGAGCAAAACTCAAATGTTCTGACTTTTCAGGTCTGCTAGACACCCTGTGTCTATCGGCAGCCTCACCGTCATAATTTTTCCTTTGAAGAGTATCCCAGATTTACATCAGAGGAGTTATATGGTACTTCACCATTATCGGTACTACACTGACGTTTCTCCGAGCGTGGAGATGAACTTTTCCCCCTTGAACCATGTTGGTGAAAAATCGACGTAAAATTGACTCATCCGTTTTAACCAAAGTCCTGCGATCGACCTAGAATTAATCAAGTTGATTCTCTTTGATAATTTTTAGAGATCAAAGCATGACTCGAGACCATCAAAAAGCGCAGCCTTTACATACGACGAGATACCCAGTTTAATGATCAAATGAAAGAACGAAAGACGAACAAATACTACAGAAAATTCTAAGAAGAATTGACCAAGATTTAAAGAGATGGTAAAACAATTTTCCTCTTTCATGAACAGTTTTATTATTCTTGATAACTAAAAAGTTTAACATTAATGATTCTAATTGTAGTTGGGAACATCTAAACGTCGACATCTGGACTCCCTCCGATTATTCCGGAAGAACTGAAGATGATATTGCAGAATGGTTATCGTCGAAATCACTGTAAAAGTTGCCCTCGCTTCAAAAACATGGTCCAACATAATTCAAAATGTTGAAATTATTTTTTCTTGTGTATATGTACAAAATAGGGTTTGAGTCCGTCGATTTACCGTCACAATCCGTGATGTACGGAAAAATACGTAACGTTCTCACGAGTTTGCGTACCTTAGAAAATGGAGCCTCTTTCAAATGGAATTCGCGGTTCGTGCCATCATTCCTGTAATTAAATATTCGGTAATCGAACTCATTTATCTTGTCATTTATTGTAAGTTGTGGAAATTATTAACCCCTCACCCCGTTGAACCTTGTCGACTAAAAATCGACGTCGATCTGACGTCATGTCGACCCGTTATTCCAATAAGTATTCGACTCAAATTCGACGTCGATTTACCGTCGAAATAATTCCCAGAAATCGACCACAATCGACTGCAAATTGACGTAAAATCGACTCATTCGTTTTAACCGAAGTCCTGCGATCGACGTAGAAATCAAGTCGATCATGAGTAAACAGAATTTAATGAGTAATGACCTTTTGATATTTGCCGTCGACAAGAAGTCGATTCGGAGTAAACAATTCTTGTACATATGCCCTATATCAACATCGAAAACGAATGATTTTAATTTTGCTCGTCCCAAAATTAGGTCAATTTTGAGTAGCCAGTTTCCCACCTACGTTGAATTGACAAATATTATGTTAAACTTTGCAAATTTCCCGCACGATGTACCGCAACCTCGAAAATCTTCTCCTCAAAATTGACGAGGCAAGTGCAGCCTACCAACAGAGTTTATTTAAAAAATTTCGTTTCAAAATCGTGATGTACTCTTCGCACATATATTTCGTGAAACAGTGCCTCAGTGAAAACCTCACCCCCCATTTTGTCCGATTTCGCCTACGCAGTGATTGTGCTTTTGCTGAAAGAAAGTTGAAAATACATATTGTTAAGAAGTGGCTACAACTTGAATTGAGGCGATGGTACGGCAAGCTTAATAGTACGACAAAACTTCTCTACAAAATCCAACTGAAGTTGGCAAACATCCTACCAGATGAAACGATGGACTTGTTCTCTTGGAAAACATTGGATTGGGATGTTGAAATTTTAAGAGGTCAACAGAAAGAGCAGAATGGCAAAAAACTCCGTGAACTCTTGGGTAAGGAGCCAAACGACGGCCCAAGAACTGGAACGCTCCAACACCTCAAATACAATCCAGCACGAATTTTACCCCAAGGTAATCAATCTCTCCAATTCAATAAGGCTGAAGAAGACCTCCCACAGAAAGGCTTGGAATACACCATCTCTCCAACAAACGACAAGGGTATAAAGAAAAGAGTAGTGGCAGACCTAGCAGCTTCTGTTTATCATTACCCAGACAACGTGACAAACCAACTGGTCGAAGATATTCATACCTCAGCTGTTTCCCTCGCCAAACCGTACCAGCAACGTACCCTCAAGGCTGTACAAGAGAAGATTTTGGAGCATCATTTGGTCGTCACTAGGGCCGACAAAGGCAACACGATGGTGGTGATGAATAAGACTGCCTATGGCCAAAAATGAATGAATGCCTCAAATCGATCGGAGCTAAGGTCGACCACCAGTTTTGTTCCTCGACGTACAACGAGAAAGTTCGTACTGCTCAAGGAACCCCTCAGGAAAGCTTTCTTAGTACCTAACTCCATGGTCTCACGTATTAAGATGGTTCTCCTATACGCCTGGTAGTATCATTTCCGTCTCCCCCTTTTTACCTGTTGGCCAAGTATCTCGATACCTATCATCGAGCGGGAAACTTGCAAAGTTTAACATAATTTTTACTATGTACCGCAAACTCGAAAACCTTCTCCTCAAATTACATTTGACGTCGAAATATCGTCGATATGAAGTACGTTCGCTGTACGTTCAATGTCGATATGAGGTCAATTTCGTTGCTCGACCGTTCTAACCTGGAGCCTGCTTCTCAAAAATATAGTACGTCAAATCCTCCTCAAGTAACTATGAATGCATAACTTATCTGCGAGTAGTGAACAGTTCGATATGGAGTCGAAATCGAGTCGACATCATTAAACGGAGTTCAAATTTCTTGTAGACGAAGAATTTACGTCGATTTCAAGTCAATTCCGAGTAAACACTGTCAGCTCCGTGACCGACCAAGAATAGACTTCTTATTAACGTGGATATGAAGTCGAAATTGAGTTGACGTTATTTGATAAAGTTCACCTTTTTTGTCGACCAAAAATCGACATTGATTTCAAGTCGACCATTTCGAATGTTTCATCGACCAAAAGTCGACGCAACTTTGACGCCGACAATGAGTCTACCTCCAGTCAATTTTCGGTCAAAATTAGGGCCAAACTGAATTGATTCAAAATCGACATCGATTCCAAGTCAACAATAAAAATATTGCATAGTCGACCGAAAATCGACCATTTGTTGCCGACGACATCGAGTGTACAAATTGTTCATTTATGTTTCTCATATCAATCATATTTTTGGTAGCCTAAGAGTCGACGTTGAAATACAGTCAACAAGATATCGAACAAAATGTTTTCTGAGTTGGCGATATGTGTAATTCGACTTCAGATCGACGTCGTCATGCAGTCGCTATACCTTCAAAATCGACTGCATTTTTATGGACTTTTGTCAACATTGACTATGACTCTAAATCGACGGTCAACATGGTTCAACGGGATGTACGTAGGAATGTAAAATGAAATTTTGATTCAATACCATTTCAAAAAATATCTCCAATATACGAGTAGTTTTAGATTTTCGATTTGTGAAAACTTGTTTGTAGCCTCGGGTGTTTATTTCGATGATATTGTTGCATCAGATGTTACATCATAGGTTTACGCAGCTTAAGGTTCTTCCTTTTTGGCAATAAACTTGGTCCAAATACCCTCTCATTCTATAGAGTGAATAAAATTCGAGGAAAGGTGCGTGACGATAAAAGAGGCTGAACGAGTACGTCACATAAAGTTGCGACACGTTAGGAAAAATCGTTAGACATTCATCTTTGAAAGAAAGAAGAGACTTCTCCTGACGAGATAATTTACGATAAATACGAGACGCAGTTATCTTCCAATTTGGCCCATCACACGATTATCAAATTCACGAAAACGGATCCCACCCGGCCTATATTTACGTAGCAGAAATCATCACGCATACCATTACCGACGTAATTGGAGACAGTTTCTACAAAAGTATGCGAAATAAAAGGGAAATAAAATTACTGAGCAAACTCTACCTACTTAATAAAATTATCGTATTATTATGTATATTACGATAGCAAATATATTTCTGTATACGGTGAACTGGTTTCGTTCGAGTATATCCATAAAAATTTCCAGAAATTCTACAAATTGAGTTAAATCTACAGTTCTTATACAGTACAATTTACCTACGTACATGATCCTTGACTCTGAACTAACTTCATGGTTACAAAAATTGACCTTAAAACGAACATAATCAACGCATTCTCATGCTCCGCACAATAGTAATTGTATACATCGTGATTAAGAAAGGAGAAAAATTTACTAGTGCAACAGAATAATTTATCGGAAACGCTCGCTGAAAATATTCACAAACCGAGAATATCTTTGCAATAGTTCAGAGTCAAACCGATTAACACACAAAAGAAAATCATGATATTGAACAAACCGAATAGATTGGAAGACCGGAAAGTTGAACTATTTTACGACTTTCCAAATTATAAGGTTGGATTTATCAAGAGAAGCTCCCTTTGTTCGTTAGATAATGGTTTTCCAACCGAAAACGCTCGCAGAGTATTATGTGGTTTTTGAAAATTGCGGTTACTCTTTGAGTATCCCTTCCCCGATTTGGGATGGAGGTTGTAAGCCTAATCAAAGGAGATGTGAACGTACCCGGCATGGTAACCACTGCAGAAGAAATTTCAAATATCAAAAGCAAGAATCATACCCGGAATTTCTGACAGGGTAGCCATAGGGAGCTTAATTGAAGATAATGACCAGAATCATTAAGAAAATAGTTCATGACTACCGACAAGGAAACGAATGAAAGATTCCTAGCCAGGCCGTATTTTTCCGTCCTCGTAAACGAATGTCCCGACTCAGATCAAACGTACCCTGTGAATCATGAAAAACATGGATGATGTGCTAATACGATTTTTATAGCTACTCACATCGATTAACATGTCTACAGAAACTATTTTGGAAATATGATATAAGAAACACGGTTTTACCCGCACAAGGAAAAATAAATGAATAGTGGCGACAAAGAAATATTCTGTACAGCGATGATGGAGGGATGGAGGGGGGAGGTCATTTTGGAACAGTAATTTGCTCTCATCGTTATTAATTAGTATCTAATATCCTGTCGAAAAAACGAAAGCCACATCGATTAACTTGTCTACAGAAACTAATTAAGAGGTATGATACATAAAATATAGTTTCACTCGCACACAAACATGATTTTGAAAGAAAATATTGAATTTCTGGAATGACCTCAGAAGAAAGAAAAAATCTCAAGTCTTGTTTCATTTTATTTATTTTTGATTTTTGTTTCATCGTGATAGAGAAGACATTGAAAGAGAGAATCGAGCTATGTGAGTTACAAAAGGTGATAAAAAAAGAAATCAAAAAAGACTTGTGCAGATATGAGGAGAAGAAAATAAAGGGAATAATTGAGGACAGTGGTTCAACAAAAAGAAAATGTGGAAGGGAATAAGCACAGGGAGAAATTTGAAGTTAGAGATGATAGACGAAAGAGGAGTATTATACGATCAAATAGAAAAGAAATTTTAGAAGTAGCAACCAAATTCCACAAAGAATCATTCAAAGATAACGGTAAAAAAGGATTCACTGACACAGAAGCGATTGGGGACGACAAGAGATACCATCAATAATGAGTGTTGAAGTAGAAACTGTGCTCAAAAATCCAAAGGGGACCTGATCAGATAGAAAACAACTTCTTCGAAACCTTTTTAAAGATATTCTAGAAAAACCACTCACCAAAATTTTTAATATACGAGATTACTTGTAGATAATGAAGAAATTCCAGAGCAATGGAGAACCTCAGAAATTATTTTATTATACAAGAAGGGGAACGAGAAAGAGATACGTATCTATCGCCCAATAAGTCTGAAATCTAGTATTAGTAAAATTTTCATGAAAATTATCAAGTCTACAACCAACTAGATCAGAGCAAACTGCAGAGCAAGCAGGGTTTCGAAAAAATTATTCAACAATTGACGACCTCCAAACCTTAAACCAAGTGATAGAAAAATCCGAGTACCATATAGAGATACATCTTTTATTTATAGAGTCTTGAAACGCATTCGATATGATTATCAAAAATCATAAACCTTACAAGAAATTCGTATAAAAATTCCAAAGCCTATGTAAAAACAGATAAAAAAGGAGAAACATTCATAATTGAAAAAGGAGTCAAACAGGGAGGCCCCTTATACCCAAACTTATTCAATGCAGCCCTGGAAAACAGGATGAGCAAATTAAAGTGGGAAAATGAGGGTATAAAAATAGATGGGAAATATCTAAATAACGTCAGATTTGCGGACGACCTGACTCTACTGAGCACAAACAAAGAAGAACTAATGCAAATGAAAGACAAATTAGTAGATTCATGCCGGGAGGGGGGGGGGTCTAGAAATCAACTGCAAGAAATCTAAATGAAATCAATACCAACCCGGGAGATACAGAAAAAAAAGAAGTTAAAGAAATCATCTGTTTGGGACAAAGAGAAAGAACTTAAAGTAAGAAAAAGCAAAGCCTGGGGAAAATTCCGATCCTTGAGAAAAATATTCGAAAACAAGAAAATTGGTCTAAACTTAAAAATAAAAACCTCAGATAGTTGTGTTCTACCTGTCCTCAGCTATGGTGCCCAGACCTGGTCTCTGACAAAAAGTCAAACTACAAAATTACAAAAAACTCAGAGGGCAATGGGAAAAAAAAATTTTGGGAATAAAAATGAGTGATAGAGCTAGTAACAGAATAATTAGGTCAGAAACCCAAAGCAAAGGTAAAGGATACACGGTCAAAAAATTAAAATTCAAATATGCAGGGCATATGATGAAATCAAAAAAGGACAGGTGGAACCGCAGAGCAACTGACTGGACCCTATATGGCAACAAAAGAGTGAAAGGGAGACTAAAAATGAGATGGAGGGACGAAATACGTAAAAGGGTTGGTGAAATGTGGAAAGGAATAACGCGGGACAGAGATCGTTGGTGGAGGATCGGAGAGGCATACGCCCGCGAATAGGCCGATTATATGTAACAATGTTACTATGTCAAATATGTAAAATGAAGGCTGTTATTATTTATTCATGTATTTTCAAAATTTTGCTCAATCAGATATGTTGTGGATAATGCGAGACAGAAATATTTGAGAGTTCTAGGCTAAGGCTTTAGAGCGGCGTAAGTCTACTTTGAAATATTTTAGGCAAATGAGTCTTCTTAAGACAGATAAAAGAGGGAGAACATTCGCAATTAGAAAGGGTGTAAAACAGGCGGACCCACTCTATTCAAACTGATTCAATGCAGTTTCAGAGGAAGCATTCAACGAGCTGGAACGGCAGGAGGTGGGGATAAAAATGAATGGATGAAGGCTCAACAACCTGAGATTTGCCGATGATATTGTCCTAATTGGAGAATGTAGAGAAGAGGCTCGAAAAAATGATACGAGAATTGATTGAAGCTTGCAGAAAGGTGAAAAAACTGAAATTCAAATATGCAGGCCATCTAATGAGAAGGGAGGACGAAAGATGGCCGAAACGTATGATAGAATAGAGGCCATTCGACAAAAAGAGACCCAGAGGGAGACCGCCGACAAGATTGAGAGATGAGTCAGAAAAGAGGGTGGGAACGGGATGGATGAGGGAAAACAACAATAGAAACAAATAAAAACAAAGCGGGGAGGCGTACGCCCGGCTATGGTCGGACAGGCCGTACTTTTGGTGGTTTTGAGAACTACTAGACTCGAATGTATTTTCCCTATCTGTAGCCCGTATAACACGAGCAAATTTAATTCAAAGATGTCGAAACCAAAACGTCTTCGACTGAATGATTCCTACTGTAGTATAAAAGTAGCCACTTTCTGTTATCCTTTCTCGTCGTACTACTGCGAGCCCTTTCTGAACGTGAACCAATTATAACAATATAATAATACTTTCAAAACAGCGGCCGGCCACGCTCCACGGAGGAAAAAAGATCAGCCTTCGCAACCTCTTTACCAGCCGCCGTCGATAAGGAATATGAATGACAGACTTCTACAATTAGAGAAAACAATTCGTCCAATGCAGCAACGACTTCATCTTATAGAAGAGCACCAAGCAGAAAATATAACTTTACGGGCGCAAATCGAAACCCTGCGATCGTAGGTTGACGAATTCGAAGTAAATAATTTTCGTGGTCCTATCTTAATTTAGCTTGATATTTGATATTGAGAAATCTTTACTACTCATCACAGAAGACTAGAAAATATAACGAGGGCTGCCGAATATTTTGGCGACGTTATTCACATGTTCCAAATTCGGGTAGACGATCTGCCGATCGCCTTACGAGACCAGATCAAAGACATACTCGAATCCCAAGAGAGAATGAAGTTTAGAAAATCTTTGCGATTCATTGTTAGTGCTTCTGTAAAGTTTTTCTTTAATTTACTCCCAAAAGAGAAACCTGATGCGGGGTAGGGAGACAGGGATAAATTTGAAGAACTTGGAAAAATGTTGTTGTGCTTTTTAAATAGACGAATCATGGCAACTTCCGTCCGGCCGAAGAGAAAACTTTATCAAGAGGAGATTTACGTTTGGAAGGCAAATGTAACAAAGTCAGTCGCCGAATTAAAAATCACATAAACTTAAAACATTCATTTTTCTATTTCAGTGTGGTTTATTCTGGTGGTTTTTTGGTTTTCGATTTTTCATAAAAACGATAAGAACACAGAAGAATTATTTTGCATGGGAGAATACCTGTACCACGTTGTCTCCATCTAGGATACAACAGGAAAAAACGAAATAGATATTGCGAGTAACCTTTGACTCCAGGAGAAACTTTGAAGAATTTTTAACGACAAATTATAAAAAGATACACTATAGGGCTTGGAGAGTGAAGGGATTTAACGCAAATAGTCATTAATGGTATGTATTGTTTTTCTGTGATTGAACTTATCTAGTTATCGGTTTGTCGGCGGTCTAGTGGTCGGAGGTGATGACAATTTCGACGGGATGAGAGACAGCTTAGGTTTACTATGCTAAGGAAACTCGAAGAATACCAATCTCAACATTAAATTTTCATTTTTTACAGGTAAACTAATCACAGAAGTGACATAGGCCTACATTCAAATATCATTTCCAAATTACCAAATAAACACCCCATACTTTTGAGAAAGAAGCAGAAAGCCCAATAAAATCACACGAGAAGGAACAACAATCCTAAACCTTTCTAGGAAATCCATCTACACATCCTGCATTATTATATTACTGTATGTGCGATACGCTTACATAGTCGAACATCAATTCACCCGAGGAAAAAACCATCGTACACAGATAGTTAAGCGGTTTTGAGAAAACGTGCTCGTATTTCCGCATCGAAAATTGTGCAGATAATAGCAATAGTAGCGTACGAAGATGAATGTCTATAATTAAGATCTGAATTTGCGTCCTTGCATATTATATGTGCAATTTCGCGAACAGAACGTAGAAGTATTACCACAATTCCATCATAATCTATGCTCATACGAATGAGAAGCACGAAAAATAATTTTTTTTTTTTTTCAATAATTTGCTGAATCTAATAGTTTTTCCCTGATTATTTGTTTTCCGACATTCGTCATGGAAAGCAACGACAATCCGTCTGAATTAGAGGAAGAGATATTCATATAATCATCAGCTCAATAAAAAAAAAAAAAAATACCGGTACATGGTTAGCGGGCTTTTTTACTGCGCAAGTGTTTCGATATTGATGTATAGCGGTTAAGTTCGTAGTAAATTAGGTATAATAAAAGTCCGGTTTACATGACGTCGCTGGGAGTTCAAGTTCACTAGACACTTTAGTAAATCGTCTCATCGATTAATGACACATTCGGTATCATTACGAAATCCAAACAAATTTTTGACGCACAGTTAGGAGGATATTGACGACATGAATTTCACATCCGGTTTATTCGATCCTTACCTACTCTTCCGACGAATCGTCATCTGCTCACAGCCTTCCCAATTGAGTCAAAAATGAGAATTTTGACACTCAATTTTACACCTTAGACAATCAATTCTGAACAATGAGAAGCTTCAAAACAGGCCCCTAGCTAACGCCAGGGCAGCCAGAGCTAGCCCTGGCTAGCAAAAATGGGATACCATAGCATTGCAAGCGAAGCGAGCAAAAAAATTTTTGAGGTGCCCTGGTTTAAATATTAAATGCCCCGGCACTTACACACGGTTAGCTACGGGCCTACTTCAGAATATCTTGTCAACGTTTGACTGTTTTGACAAATGTTTGACCATTTGATAATATTTTGACCACTTTGACCGAGAATTGTTATCTTTTTTGATCGTTTGGCAAAGTTTTGAATAGTTTGACAAAAGCTTGACAGAGGTCAATGTTTAATAACCGTTCGATAATTCGGCAATATTTTGGCTAGTGTGACAAGGAGTTATTTTGACAGTTGTTTGACCATTTGACTGAAATTGAGCACTCTTTTGATTGTTTGACCAGATAGTATTTCGGCAGTAAATTAAAATAATTTTGAAAAATTGAACGCAATTCCTTGAATGGGACAAAAGAATTATTTCGTCTCATTTGAAATTCTACTCTTCATTCTTCTTCTCCTTTTACTTCACTTCTTCCTCACAATCATCCGACACAGTTCCTTTCCATGTCTATCAATGCCGATTTCGTATGATTATCCCTTCCTCGCCACCACCTATACTTTGTTTTCACACAGAATCAACAGCGCGGACGGACTGCGATTGTCTAGCCTCGATTTCAGCACGCCTTGACGAACTATTACAAGATGGTCATACAACTTAGAAATTGGTAGTGTAACTTTCAATTGTACGTGCAGAAATATTTTCAATTGATCAGACCCACTTTATAATAAGTAGAGGAAAAATACGAAGCAAGCACCATTCTCCAATCGTTCTTCTTAATTAGTTTTAAATAGAAATTCGAATTTAAGAAATTTCAAAAATTCCTCAACTTGTATAGAAGTCATGGCTCGAAATTCGCAAGTTTTGTCACCTCTACGGAGCTCAAGTCTCGAGTCCTCTTCGTATCCCTTCAAATCACTTGTCCAGACGTCGATCACGCTATGTTTTAATTAAATGAAAAATTACGAAAGAGCCATCAAAATTATTAAATTTACTCAACTTCGATACAGCTTGGATGAGAATCTCTTCAACACTCGATCTTTCGTCTACAAAAATGGAACAGAATTATTTGTAAAAAATACTCATTTTGTTGAATTTTACAGAATACCGAATGACGTCGTTTGCCAGAGGGAAACGCAGGTGGTTGCAATCTACACAGACTTCCAGAAAGCGTTCGATAAAGTTAATCATCGACTCATTCCGCAAAAAATACAACGAAATATTTTTGAAATAACTCGGATTTTGGCGCAACGAGGATAAAAACATCCGAAAAAATCCAAACGAAGTCTCATTAGCTATTAGAGTGTAATAGCCTATACATGTTTCTTTGTTAATGAATAATGAAAATGTCGTTCATTCAGGTGACCAAAATGATATAATGGATGTCCTCGACGTGATGCGTCGACAATCAGCTTATCAAGAAAAGTAGCGGAGGTTATACGAGTCTCAATACGTTGGGAAGAAGGAATACCTACAAGTCCGGCTCCTTCAAAGATCGAGTCTGAAGCCCTTACTCTTCCTCTTTCTCATAACTGACATTGCCGAGGGTCTGAGGCTGTCCTCCTCGCGGCTTCTTGTATACCCCGTCATTGAATAGTCAAGTCGAATACTTAGCGGTTTGTTGATACCTATCTTTGTTAGTTATGGCTTCAGAAGAAGATGATAGCGAAGGAGGAGCGTTTAACCAACGGAAAACGAAACAAGAAGAAGGCGTACATGACATGAAATTATTTCACTCGTGCATTGACACTGCTGACCGACTTCGATGAGCTGGTCTGTGAAAAGATGACTTTGAGTCCTATAAAAAAATGAATTCTATCACTCAATGAATGACTCAAGTTCGTGTGTCCCAAACCACGTACGCAATCTTGCTTTGATCTGTATATCAGTAAGAAAGCGAAGGGTTTTGGAATGAGAAGTATTTAAAATACTGTACGATTGCATCGATTCTGTTTTGCTCCAGGAGATTAGCTTGAGGGTGCCGGGGTCGAACGTGGGACTTGTTCAGACTTTTTATACATGAATGGTCGACATAAGGAGCCCTCAAGGCACACGTTTCGAACCAGGGTTTACACCTTTAATGACGTTTTAAAGGGGGAGCCCTAAGCGGTGAAATTAGATATCCACTCTCAGGCCACCCATGAATTCACATCCGCATTCCGAAACATTCCGTTTTTTAGAAAACGGAGGCACATCCTCTCATGAAATCACTTGTGTGGCATTAGAACTCTATTGGCGAAATGATTGGTAGGGTGTTTAATTGTACACACGTCTCAATGGGCCATTGAATGCGTTTGAAATATCATGCAGAATTTTGTTTCAGAATAACGGGTGTTTCGTCATAATGATAGACGGTCACTCAAGGAATCTTGTCTCTCAAGAAAAACTATACTCTTTGCAGAGTCGAAAAGTTGGAAATTTCGAGAACTCACTCAGCTTGGAAATATATTTGTTCCTGAATCTCAACTTCAATCCCCAAGGGTAAATCTGGTCTCTGACTAAACTTTTGAATCTTCTCTATCGAGACCCAAACTTGAATTCGTAATTGGGTCAAAAAAATGGAATAATTCCCTCGTCAGGGAATTATTGAATTTTTGTGACCCAATTACGAATTAGAGTTTGGGTCTCGATCTGACGATTTTTAGGAACCTGAGTCTTAACGCTGAAAATCCGAGGGAACTTGGTGCTTGCGGCTGAACTTTTGAACTTTCTCTGCCCATTATGTCTATCAAGGAAATCATAGAATCTCAGTAATCCAGAAAAGGGTCTGGGACTGAGAATTAAAATCTTTAGACATTTACAGAATATCAAGAAGAAGGACGCAAAAGGCCGATCAAGTGAGATGTTTTCATTGAAACGTGAAGAGTATGACAAGTTGATTCGTGCTAGTATGGAAGCAGAGAGCAATGGAAAGCTAGCATCTGTTGTATTTTCTCGATGGGAAAAAAAACCTTACGTGCCTGTAAAATTATTAACCCATTGATAAGATGACTCGTACAGACACTTTCTCTCTCATTTCCTCAAAACTTGGTTTATTTTCATATCTTTTCTCAACCCCCTAAAATCTTCCAACAATAGGGCCAATATACAGTATAAGGCTAAGCCTCCATTATACTAAACTGAAAAGGGGCTCCTATTCTAGGTCACCTCCTATCTTATATTTTTAGTATAAAACTAGGACTCCTAGTCTACAAAAAAAGGCGATAATTCTGAAGAACATTTCCTCAGAAATACGTTACTAACGTAGAAGATAATTAAAATGGGTCGAATAGAGGACCGAATGAACCAGTTGACGTAAGTATTGTACAGTTCATGACTTATACTAGGAATAAACTAGTTTTGAACTAGACTCACACTAGACCACATGAAGACGGTGAAC
Source organism: Aspidiotus destructor (assembly GCA_035079395.1). Classification (NCBI taxonomy): domain Eukaryota; kingdom Metazoa; phylum Arthropoda; class Insecta; order Hemiptera; family Diaspididae; genus Aspidiotus; species Aspidiotus destructor. The sequence continues at coordinate 9,448,623 of JAVHKZ010000002.1, read as the reverse complement.
GAGCGGAGCGAGTAAGCCTCCCAAAAGCAATTAGACTAGAATACCCTAATGGAACACGGTGCCGGAGAGGTTCATTACAAGTTGCTATGAGCAGTTGCTACAATCGTATTGGAGAGTTTTGTGAAACTCTCAAAATAGAATTACAAAGGTTCATTGAAATGCGTTCAGAGATAGTATTTTCCGGGGGTTTCTAAAAATTATTCAACGCTCAACTCCAAGCATCAATTCTTAATTATTATTGAAGTTCTTGTGAGCTATTCGTCATATTTCTCAAGCTTGGACTTATGCCTGATTTCGCCAGGTCTCAAATAACAAAAACTCGAAAACCCCAAGTTTAGAAAAATCTGGTAAACAACTAAATAAATTGGGTCAGGTATAGCTAGAAATTAGAAGAAAAAGAACCCTCGGATGCGAACATGGTTGGGAACGAAATAATTTACGGAAGTAAGACAAGTTATAGCGCTGCCAACAAACAAATGAGCAGTCGCTCGTGCGCTTTCCGAGAACGATACTACAATACATGATACAAATAGGTAGCACGATACCTAATTCTTTTCGATAGTCGCTCCCTCATTTGAACGAACTCCAAATTGATAAAGTTGGAAGAATGAGACTAATTTTTATTTCAGACTATAGCGATAAAACCCTTGTTCGAATATTACGAATGATAGAGGAAATTCCTGGAAATTGACTAAAAGTCAGAGAAAAGGTAATGTATTGAGTGCGGTTTCTATAAAACATTTCATGCAACACTTCCAATAATGAAACCTTATGTACAAGTTGAGTCACGGCCTCCCTCGTATTTTGTTTCAACCGAGTCCGCGAATATTGTTTTTCGCCACGAGGAACTTCTTCCAACCTATGACCCATCGCAGACAACTCATTCCGCCTTTTCACAGAATATTTTGCACTCACTCGAGGACGACTCGTTCCTCTTATTATACAGCTGGTAAAAGCTCTAACAACAAAAACTTTGACTATTATGTCGTCAATGATGAATTAGATACTGCACGTCATTCCACAAGACGAATAACCATTACGTCAGTAAAACAGGGTATCTATACGTGCTAAAATTTAGTTTCGTTCGTCATTTTTCCGTATACCTGAATTACCCACTGAGCTAAAGATTTCACATCGATTACAGCCCGTTTGAGCGTGAAGCACGATTGTAAATTATCGGTACATTCTCTCTCTCTCTCTCTCTCTCTCTCTCTGTGATAGAAGTTGAAAAGTTTGAAACTTTCGTAATAGTGCGACAAAATAGCGAGCATAACGAAAATCGAAAACGAAAGTTTGCCATAAATTATTGCTGTATGTAGGAGTAGGTAAACCCGAGTCTCTTAGACACGGTTATCATTTTTATTTCGATAAAAAAAAAAAAAAAATCGAATCGATATCGTCGACGGGTTAAACGAAAGGATTATGAGGACAAGATGACACCAATGAAAAATGTCTCATGGAGAAAGCTTCGAGTGAACTTGTTAAATTGAGTTTCTTACATTCAGTATGAGTTCTAAAACAGGATTTTGTCCGCCGCACGCCTAAGCACGTGAATGGTACGAACAACGAAAATTGTAGAAGTAAATCAAGCCACGTAAAAGTTCTCACACAGTCACCTGTTTCAGTCGTGTGTAAACTACACCAGCACAGATGAGTGATACGATTTTTCCTCGACCAGTACCAGATAACAACTCAAGAGCACTCAAATTTTTCGTTTGAAGGGAAAGAAGATCGAAATTGAGACTCCATTAAGGGACTACTCTATTCTACCAAGTTTTCGAGTCTCTAGAATCAGCTACAAAAGATGAGAAGCACAGGTAGATTCTAATCAACTGATACAAGGTCGAACAGGATCATCTGGCTATGGTGCATCCTGTCACCAGATTCCAGACAATAAGTTTTGACTGAATGGATACCGTGACTCTTCAAAAAGAAATTAAGCACGTTCTCATCTAACGAAGTTTACGAAAGAGTAGCTTCAACAATATGTTAATTAAAGGAATAGATATGGATAGAAGACGAATTATGACGAAAAAATCTCGTGGCCCGAGCCATTCTTCAAACAAAAAGAAGCTTGGGATCAACTAATAAGAAAAATATAGACGAAAGATGAAGATCGCCCATATTGTAGATACGATTTAGACCTACTAGCTAAACTGTTGTGAAGTATCACTAGTGGCGTGCTCCAGGAGAAGGAAGGGGGAGGGGAGGATTTGGAGACTTCAAAAAATGAAAAATTTACTTCATTATATCATAACATTTTGTTCAGAACCCTCCCCAGAAGAATTTTTCAGCCCAAACTTTCCAAGGAGAATTTTATTGTTCGATCCCCCTTTCGAAAATTTTCACCTACCTCGCTGTAGTAGCAACTCGCTGTTGAACTGGAAATAGAGAGCGCCTACCCCTCCCCCCAACTATCTTTTCGATAAAACCTTGAGCGTCAAGAATCACGCGAACACACACAACTTTATAGACGAGAAGACCGAAAGTTTGAAGCACACGATTGCAAAATAAAACTCGCTTCTAATGCAGAAGGCAAGGCACATGGAGAAGCACAAAGGCAATTAAATAATATCTGTCACAAGGTAAAATAATATTATGATGATGTACGTTACCAAATACCGCTCACATGCAATTCGGTCGTAATCTTCCATCAGTTGACGATAACGATTCACCGAGGCCCGCGATTCACAAAACCAAACGAAATCGAGTCGCGATAATTTTGATACCGGTCAGCGTGAGCTGGCCACGCCATGAAAAATTCCGAACCACGAGCTAAACTCCGCGATAATGGAAAAAGTTGAACTTTCATACTCGAATACTGGGACGGAGGAATCGAAAAGAAGAAAATCACTTCATTTGGATTCCTACATCCATAACTAGAGAGTCTTCTATCTTTGTCCAAGTGACAGAGGTCCGGGTCGCGGCGCTACAAAGTTTAATCACACCGATCGAAAAATCCACTCACGACGATATAAATTTAAATTTTTGAGGTAGAGGAGATTGAGAACTCTTACCTACTACGCGTACACACAGCTGGAAATTCACTCAATTTTTTTCTGCAACGTGCAAAGATGCTCGTCGACCGAAAAATCAGTTTGAAACGGACAGTGCATCAAGGAAGCAAATAAGGATGGATGAATGGGAATGCATATTGTATATCGTTTGATGCAGGAAAGAACAAGATAACGATACTTGGTTCGATAAGAATAGAATACCTATCAAACAGGAAAAATCAAGAAATCGAGAGGAGGGAAGATAACGAGTTAAAAAGCTTAGACAGAGAGAGAAAATAGCCGCATTCGACTCTACCTAACTATGCTTGGTTCACGCAAACTATGCTCACTTCACGTGAAGTGCCACTGGCTGATCCTCATCTTCACAAGGGTGAAAGGGAGTCGTATGCATTTAATACAATTTCCCTCGTCCCATCAACTTGGGTAGATCTTAACAAGAATCGAGCATAATTTATACATGCGAGAAACAGTGGACGCTTCACAGTTATTCACCATCACTCTCATCTTCTAATCGTATCTCTTTCATTCGTACAGCCCGACGCCAACTAATCTTTATCAGAAGTCGATTCGTACAAAAATGTTCAGCAGAAGATAAAAATATATCAACCTCGTGCATCAAACGTAAAACTCAACCTTTTTTTAATCTGTCAAGTCTCACTTCGCGTACAAATATCAAAGCTACTTATTCGATCCAATAATCTCCTTGAATCTCAAAGATTTTACGTCTTTCATAATAGAAAAATTTGAAACTAATTAATTTCGAGACTTCCAACTGGAAGCCAAAATAATCTTTTGTGATTGAAACGGCCAATTTTAGGTATAGGGTTCTAATTTTGCTAGGAACTGATTGGCTGTCCGAATTGATACAGATTAACGCACATTTTCGCCAAACAGTCCGCTATAAAACAAGTTTTTTTTATCGAACTCAGAAAAACTATGAAACGAAGAAAAATTTCATCCTTATGGTTTGATACAGACGTGTTCAAGAACAGTTCTATCTACTCAAAGAGGTTTCAAAAATCCTTCAATTACTTTCCGGTGACCTACCGAAGTAAACTTAGAAAATTTGAACCGCAGATTCATTCCAAGAACCCTATTTTATGAGTCTCAACGAAAATGAACTGCAAAAATTCGTTCGGTATTTCCGATCCGCCAGCTCTGCTTTATCGACGGTGGATAAGCATAGTTGATCCAAGGCGTCATAGTCAGTCACCGATTGAAAGTTTTGCCTTCGTTTTCACCGCCAAACTGAATGCCGTGTACTCTTGTTTTTCTAATCTCGCTCTCTTCACCCCACAGCTCAAATCTTACTGCCAACTGATTCACTCTTTTTTCTCCGGAATGCAGGACCCTAACTCAACACGGAGTGTCTCAAAACAGAGATAGTTGACATCGCTTTAATCTCTGAAACTCACCTAACCTCCCAAAATAGCAAGGATTAGTTACCATCTAGCCATCCATAGCCTTCAGCATAAGAGTTTCCACTAGCCTTACGCATAAGTATCTGCAATAGCTCACATTATCTCACAATAGTAACCCATTTCATCCAAACAATAGCCATTTACAAAGTAGCCTTAAGCATAAGAAGAACCCTCTGAACCCTCTGCTCTCCTTGATAAACCTTAGGTACATAGAAGAGTAGAGGCTGGTTATAATAGTCTTTTCTACCCGCTGTTGAGCACTGTTCATGTAACTCAGCAGCGGGGTATAGGGAATAAACTTGCCCTACCGGGAACGTCCGGAATGGGTCTAAAAAAAAAAAAAAAAAACTCAACCAATATACCTTAAACTTACGCGTTTCATAATTTCTGTCAAAATCATTATACTACGTACACCTGACCTTATGACCGGCTCCTTTGTATTGCAGACCATCGAAAATTATGGCTCCAAAATCAATTTATACTTATGACCTACGTTCAATCTTTTTTCTTATAATTAGGCTATTTCTTTTTTACCCTATCTTTCACTACTTCTATGAATACCTCTGGATCAGTGTCTCTCAAACTCAATTCTAAGTCACACAGTGTGACGCAAATTTTGATGAAGTGTGCCGCGAAATTTACATAGAAAAAAAAATCTTGAAAAAAGAAGAGCTCCCGTTCCGCGACGCCACTCCCATTGCCGCCACAGAAGCTACGTGGCGCACCTGAATATCCCGACTGATGGGCAAATTACATAAGTATTATGAGAGAAATTCCACCGTCTCCGCCAGATGATTTGGGAGAACTGGCCCAATCGAATTTTGGCGTCCCATAGTCGTTACCAGAAAACCTGCCATATGAAAGAGAGAAAAACACAGCTCTCAGGCAGAGTCTAATTATTCACGAATAACGTTGTCGTCGAGGACTGGCCCAATCTACTGCGGACATTATGCGACGCTCGCTGGCGTCCCATTGTCGTTCGAGACATTAAGTAACAGCTGAACACCTGATAATTATTTCGGCGGATCACAGATTCTCGTAAAATTTTATATATCTTACTCTTTCGCCCCCCTAATTGGTCTAGTATAAGTCCAATTTAAGATTAGTAAAATCCTAGGGGGTCTTTCACACCTACTATAATTCTAGTTTGAGGCTGCTCAAGTCCTAGTAAGCCTACACCAAGTTCAAAGCCAGCTCTAGAAAAAGCCCAGTGCTTAGACCTATCACCTTCTTGGTCTAATTTACTGTACATTTAGGCCTATATAAAGATAGCTAAACTTACTACAGCAGCTAGTTGAGGTCCAGTTCAATAGAGAATTCAAAAAAGAAACAATACATGGGATGCCCAAGCCTGCTGGTACAAACTGACTAAATCGGTTTATACAGTATACTGTATTTTTGATGATTAGCCTACGCCCGTAGGCCTAGTTTAAGACTAGCAGTGCTGCCGAATAATGTTATCAAAAATCCGTATACGCCACCAAAGAAATTTCTACGGACTTTTACCTAATAACAATCAGGAGAAAGGTATCTGTACTTCATGTAACTGAGATGCTTTTCTCTTGATCGACTCAATTTTATGGAAGATTGCGGTATCAGTCCATAAAAACCAGGAGAAAAGTATCTCTCATACGAGTGACTAAGGTACTTTTTTCTTGAGTACAAGAAATCTGTATTTTACGCAAAGCCCGTAGAAAAATTCGTATTTTTCTCGAGGAACAAAAATCCGTAGATCTGGCAGCACTGGACTAGTAAAATCCTGTAGGGGGGGGGGAGGTTATACGTCTATTTTAGGACTGGTAAAATCCTAGCGTAAAGCTAGTTTTAAGCCATCATAAAGCTAGTACATATAAGGCTATCATAAATCTATTTGATACACCCACGGGGAATCGAGGGTGAAGGGGGGGACACTCGGAAAATTTCAGATTAGGGGTTAGGGCAGAGAAAAGACATGAAACATGTCAAAAAACGTATTTGATAATATCGGAAATTCCGCCTCCTGAGTAATCCAAAATTGTATTGATGTGAGTGCGAGCGAGTGTAGCGTATTTCAGATACAAAATCAAAGCGGAGGTACGACAATTCTTATTGGAAGTATGGAATGAGGACGAAAATGATTCTCGACCGCATATTGTGTACTTCGTGATGAAACTCTTGCCAACGCATCCATGGGCATGGTCCCTAGAAAGCTCCAGCGCCACCTGAACAGAAAACACCCTGGTGAAGCGAAGAATGTAGCATATTTTCAGCAGATAGTAGAAAATAAAAACAAAACAGCGTCTCGAATGGTCCAGCGAATGACAGTAAATGATGCAGCATTCAAAGCATTAACCAAAGCTGCAAAATTACAGAGGAAATTGCTTCACATTGCTGGAGAAAGCATAATTGCTCCATCTTGTCACAAACTCGAACCATCATTTGGAGAGGAAATGGCCAAACGCGAGGAAGAGGTACCCCTCTCTATCAATACACTCGAACGTTGAATTTCTGAGATGTGAGTGGATATAAATGAAAAATTAATTCAAAATAAAATAAAAGTTTGCCAGAAATTTGCGCTGCAGGTGAATGAACCAAGGACATTAGTTTAAAATCTCAGCTGATTAGTTTTGGAAGATTCATCGAGGGTGATTCCATCGTTGAGCAGTTTCTCTTCTGCCGGGAAATGAAACTCAGTACCACAGGTGAAGATATTTTCAATGTCGCGGATTCGTACTTAGCAAAATTTGGTCTGACGGGGCGAGTATGTTGTGGGGTATGCACAGATGGAGCACCAGCAATGATGGAAAGAGAAGGTTTCGTCACCAGAGCTCTGCAAAGAAATCCATCGATTGTTATAGAGCACTGTTTCTTGTGGCTAAATCTTGCAGTGGAACCCTGGAAGATGTGTTTCAAGAGGTCGTAAAAATCATGAACTTCATAAAGTCACGTCCCCTAAAATGTAGAATTTAGAAGAAATTTGCAATACTTCACACGGATATCAGATGGCTATATCGCGGGGTCAAATTCTCAGCCGTTTTCTGGAGTTGCAACAAGAATTGATTCAAATTTCTTACAGCTGAAGAAAATGAATGCATTGTTACGCCTCTGGACGGCGCATTCCGCTTTCAGGTTGCCTATATGTAGCAGATATTTTCGCTGAATTAAATGAATTTAATTCGTTTCACGCAGGGTAAAATGGAACAATTGTTTCATCGGCCAACAGAATTGATGTTGAGGTATGGAAAAAAAGTATCCAACTATATCAGTACTCAAACAAACACATAGCAATTACAAACAAGGCAGTGCTCTAGATTTACTTTCATCAAACTACCAGTCATGAAGAAATTATTCTCATCCACCTCACAATCGGTCACTTTTTATTTTTTTCCAGATCTATTTTCTCCTTCCTCTTGCCAACACTGTCAACATCCGTTCCTCGTTTCATATCCTGCTTTCTCCTCTTTCACTTTTCCATCTTCTTTTGTCTTTGTGACAATTTCAATACGAGCACCATCTCTCTCAACTTTCTTCTCTCTACTCCTTTTATTTCCATTCCTTTCGTATTTCTAATTTCAATTTTTATAATTCTCTGAAGTCACCTACCGCGAACCCTTAAAATAATTTAAAAGCTCGCAAAAGGAAAAAATGACCCTCAAACGGAGAAAAAAATTCTTTTTGCTCAGGAAAATATCGATCTGCACATGGATATTCAACATTGATGTTGAAGAAAAAATACTATTTTCCTGAAAATAGTCATTATTCAAGTAAACATTTGAGCAATATGTAGTATGAAAACTAATACTTGCATCATTTTTGTCAGATACAACATTCAATACCACAATCTGTTTATCATCATCATTTCCCGTCCCCCGAGAGTTGTTTGGATAACGGAAGAAGAATTAATAAAGTTCGCAGCGATATGCAATCAAATACGGAACCTAGTCGCTTTTTGGGGGTAATCTTGTTCTAATATATCCACCAATTTTAACTAGAAATACTTTTCAACGTATTTTCTAGCCTCATTTATTCAACTATAATCGAATTTCTCGTTCATCATTGGTAAGAATATTATTGATCTTGGAAACATAAAAGTGTCACTATGAAAGGAAAGAGTCTCAAAAAGAAACCGGAGTAATTTGAAAATCTATTCGATAATGAAGCCAATCAAAGGTATGGTTGAGAAGAGGGGACGGAACAATTTAAAATAATTTTTTGATTTCACTTCGTATGCATAAAATACGCGAGTAATTACGGAAAAGTGGAAGGTCTACCGATTTCTTCAGTTACAGTGCGCACACGAATATACCTAATACGTAGTAAAGAAAGTTTTTAGAAATTTATTCGGTCTCTTCGACGGTATTTTCCTGACTAGAATATAATGCGCATTCCACGTCTTGAAAATCGGAAATATATAAAAACGTGTACAAGATATTTTTCTACAATTACATAGAGAAAAATATTTTTGAAGTTGTCGTACGTTTCCGCAGCCTGCAATCAACGCATCTCCGAAGAAAGTATCATTAGGCTGATAGGCAAGGAGAACAGTTGATTTTCCGTTCAAAATAAATACGAAGAAATATTTACAATCGGACGAGATAACTGACGCAAAATGATAAACAATCGAGGTCACCCATCTAGCTTGCATCGATGACAATAAGACTCTAGCACAAATAAAGTATCCAAGTCTCACACTTCCAATATTAGCATGATCCATTTTTCCTGACCTTCTTCCTCTGTCGAGGGAGGAGCTCATTATAGTCAACAGCATGCAAAGGATGAGTTGCTTCAACGGAGCGCCCATACGAGGCATATCGTTCATAGGAACTGAAAAAATTGACATTATCTGGCTGGTATAGTTTAGAAAGTCTTGAATGAAAAAGAAAACCATTCTGAGGATGATATTGATAAAGATCCTGAGCTCCTTACGTTCGCTTATCAATGCAAATGGGGTGGATCTGACCTCACACGTACCACGAATTGTTTTCTTTAAAGATTTGTGAACTTCGAAACGTTAAATTTAAAATACGAAGAATACCGGTATACGAGGATTTGATGACTGGCGGTGGCTCCATTCACATAACTTAGCAGCTTGTGACCATTATATCTCATCTACTTCAATTGATGAGACTTGTCATCCTTTTCATGAAAACTATTCATACACTTCGTCTTCGAGACGAAAAGGCAAAGGTGTGTCTACGAGAAGTTTATCCACCGCGCAGAGCCTCCTCAAGCCGTTGGTAATGACCAGAAGAGGTAGGTGCGTAGTACGCGATGATAAAGATTAGTATAATTATGTTAAAGTAAGCAATTTACAAGAAATTCAAACTTTGAACTTACGTTTTATATAACGCCGATATGGTAAGATCATTTTCACGAACTATTGTGGCACACGTGGATGTAAGATCGCACTAAGTACAAACGAAGAATGCAAATTACCTTCAAGATAAGAGCACGCAAAGAAAAGTCCGAACACTCGAACAATATTTACTGCGAATAATAATGATGAAGATTCAATCGACACTATTTTAAAATAACGAGACGCACTATAGTAATAGAGCAGATCGAGAATATCATGGACGCTTATCTCATTGCGCAGATATCGGTTGTCATCATTTTCCTTATCTAGGTTCACCGACGAAGCAGCATGCAGTTGTTTTTTTCGCAATAATCAAGATGCATATATACTTTGTACATCAAAAAAATGTGCTGGTTGTCCCGATTCGCCTTCGAAAAAACGAAGTTAAATTTCGCACCTCTTTCTCATTTGTCCTGTTTGACAATCATCAAAAAATTGCTTCAGTGTCTGCGACAGCCAAAGCTGAAAAAAAAATCGCTTGACGTACTCGCAACAACTTTCAGTTCATTTTTCAAAAGGAAAAAGTTACCGGTACCTACATTAAGAAAATTGAAAAATCAAACTTCGAACCGATTGTAGCAGCAATGGAAACGTCTAGCAAGCTACAGAATAAATGAATCGCTATACATAGTTTCAAGTTTTTCTTTTCTCTTGCGCTCGTTTCTTTTTAAAATTTTTACTCTAAAATTAGGTCATACCCGAAGGGACCGGCAAAAGCGCGATTAAATAAGTTCAATTTATCATCGTAAATTGCTCGCATATATACAATGATTCTCTCGATGTTATAAAAGAGTACAAGCATCCTGGTTCCAATCACATTGAGAATGAACCAATGACTGAAGTCTTTCTTTCTTAAGACTGTTAATGAAGATATAATTCTCAAAAAGTATCATCGCGTCGATCATCTTTGATTATTTGACACCTCGAATACTTCTTATACACGTACGTAGGTACTTGACAAGGGATACAAACAGAAGATTATCTGAACGTCTTAGTAAATTAAATCTTGAACGCTCTTAAATACCCATCACACTTTCAAATCGGCTATAACAGCAACACCAAGTCCGTTCCAAAGTTGATAACGGTTCTCCAATTTACACACACTCCACCAGAACAACCTTAGAATAGCTGAACTGAATCCAGCCTTGCTGCGCGTGTCGACTAGCCTTTATCCAGCTCTCAACTCAACCTGCGCGATGAAGCAGGTTATCGCGCGATTTCAATCATTGCTAAATTTCTGGCCTCAACAGCCCAACACTCAAATATTCTCATCTTCCCAAACGCTCCCAAGCCACGTAATTTATTCCTTTTGTCGCTTCAGTCTCATCTTGGCTCTCATCTCGAATTATTTTTTCATCCTCTTCTCCTCGGTTTCTGAACCCTACAGAAACTACAAAAAAAGCAAATTTTATGTACAACCGAAACAATTCTAACAGGGAACCTGTTTCATTGGGGAAAGGGTAAATTGAAGAAAAATGACGGACGCTGGGTGCCGTCCGGCGGATTTGGGACTCAGAAAAAGGCACTGCACTGTCTGGCAGAAAGTGGGACTTACCTACAGTGAAATTTCGACTTCCGAGCTACAGGTGGTTGGAAGGGGACTTGAAAAAATGTCGACTCTCAAGCTATATATATGATAAGAAAGGGCACTGTATAGCAGAGAAAGGGAGTTGAAAAAATGTCGAACTCCAAGCTATAGATGATGAGGGGGGGGGGGGCTGAGCTATACGTGATGGGAGAGGAACTTGGAAAAATTTCGACTTTCAAGCTATAGATGATAAGAACAAGATTCTTCACTGAAAAAAAAAAAAGTCAACAAGGTTAACCTTGAACGCTCACGACTCCCATAAAACAGGTTCCCTCTTTGCTTCAATTGACAACATTAATGAAGGCAGCCCTGAGCAGCTCAGTTGATGGACTGCGACCCCCCCCCTCTTCTAACTTCTCTGCCTTATGGACGGGTCCAAATCAGGACTCAAGACCGGATATGCCGTCCCTAGGATAACATTTCAAACCTTTGCATGAGGAACTCCGCTTCTATATCCGCCGCTGAACTTACGGCTGTATTCACCTACCTCTTTCTTCTCATCCGCTTCTCTCCTCTCCTCAACATTTCTTATACATCGTCTGATCCTCTTCAATTCTTACTTGCGATCCAAGAACCTCCTCCTACCAATATCAAGATTTTCTCAAGGTTTCAATTCAAACTCTTGTTTTTTTTTTTTGTTTTTTTTTTTAAATCAACCTCGTCAGCAACACCGGATTCTTATTCATTCGAAACGTCATTTTCCCGAAAATTTCTTCTGAAGAAAGACTAGCACAAAGAAGGAAAAAACTATAAACCAATTTTGATCCAAAAATTGAATCTCTCTTATCCGGACTAGAATGCACACTCCATGCATGTTTCGTACCCCGAGAAACGAAACCCTTTTGTCTGTATCTTTCAACTAACTTTCACGGTGATAATGAAATATTCACCATACAGCAGCCCATGCTTGTGAGGCGCCGATATCGGCAATGAGAAATTGATACAATAAGTAAGTTCTAGAGGTCGTGAAGAAAGCTATAGAAAGGAACCGAAATGCACCATGCACACCCAACAAAATGGTGCACTCGATTTTGAATTAGTGATGATTGGTACTACCACAGAAGTGTTCCCAGAATATCTCTCTTGTAGCTGCCTTGGCCGGATCATACATTGCCCAGCTCAAGCTGCAGTACTGAAGGACGATGATTCTTAGAACCAAACCAAGACGCATACACATATATGCGCTCCTCGCGTTTGTATTTGTCCCAACGCCAGATGCCGCAGATTCTTTGACTGCTCCACATGGCCAGCCGCACTGCACAGTACGAAACTTACATCACAGAAAAACCTACAGCGAAAGGACGTCGACAAGCTACAACACTGAGGTATATTGGGATATGATCAGCATGAAATTGCTGTAACAAAGTCGGACGACACAAGTAATACAACCGAATGAACAAAATCATGGCACAACCCGTTTCCGATGGTCGTCGCAAAGCGCAAAAGATGAGCTACATAAAAAGCGAAGTTACAAGGAGATTTCCGTAGGCTGAATTGACTTTGTGCAAGAAAGTGAAGGTTGCACTTTGAAAATTATGGCACGCGATCAGGGCCGGCACTGTGCATTTTTCTCGAGTGTAGAGCAGAAAAAAAATCAACAAACAAAAAAAAATTAGAGGCCATTCCGGGTTTGCAATGGCAACGGGGAGCCCGCAGCCTCCCGCGCTCGCGATGACGTTGGCGCGAAAATGCTCCCTCAGAAAATAAGTTGGCTGGGCTCTTCTCAGTACACTGCATGCTAGACCTGATATAATGAAGGCTAGAAATTGAAATTCTCCCACGTCCCTAAAGTAGGTCAAGGTCAATGACATTGATGACGTCATAACGCATCCCGGCTGGAAATTAAAATTTTTCCAAGTCCCTAAAGTAGGTCAAGGGCATTGATGACTTCATAAAGCATCCCGGCTGGAAGTTGAAATTTATCCATGATTCAAAAGTAGGTCAAGGTCATTGATGACGTCATAAAGCCGTCACACGTCACGTTCACGTGACGTCACGCAGTTATCAGAAACTCCCGGACGCGAACGTTTTCTGAGGATGATTTCCCGTAACAAAATGGATAGCGGATTCCCGGCTACAAAGAAAATTAGAGGCCATTGCAGGTTTGCAATGGCAGCGGGGAACCTGCAACCTTCGCGATGACGTAAGCGCGAAAATGCCCCCTCAGAAAATGAGTTGGCTGGGCTCTTCTCAGTATACTGCATGCTAGACCTGATATAATGAAGGCTGGAAATGGAAATTTTTCCAAGCCCTTAAAGTAGGTCAAGGTCATTGATGACATCATTAGGCGCCACACGTCACGCAGTTCACAGAAACTCCCGGACGCGCACGTTTTCTAAGGATGTAGTCCCCTTAACGAAATGAATAAAAAAAAGTTAGGTAGGTACCTATGCAAAAACGAAAACGAGACTCTTTTCCAAGTGTGTAGAGTACTAACGCGCTCTACACACGTAATGCCGGCCCTGCACGCGATTCTCGAAGTAAAGCATCATGATAGATAAAGCAGAAAGAGGAAATGAAAAAATCTCCTGGCACGAGCAGGAATCGACCTCTTCCTTCCTTCTCTATGGGATTGCTTGCGTGAACGTCCGCACTCTTTGACATCCTTTATCAGCATCATGATATTTTAATTCAAAGTAACTTATAAACCGCAAGTACTCGAGTGCCGGTCTCATTTGATATTCAGATGATGCTTTCTGAACCCGTCTGCGTGTTAATTGTTTTTCAGGAAGGTGATGTTCAAGTAAAAGATTAACCGACAACTTGACTCAAGCCTTCAGAACGGTACGAGTACGTGGAGGAGTTTATCAAATTTGCTTCAAAAACTTCCCACTATCACCTTACGAGGTATGAAACCGAGGACAGCTCGTAGAATCGATGACCTCATCAAAAAATTTGGATTTACATCTCCTCTACGAGGTTCTTCTTCCCGATCTGCCAACTGATCAAAACCCATACAATAGTTCTGATTGGCTATTGGTCATCAGTTTGAAATTAGTGATTGTGTTCCTGATGATTGATATTCGAAATTGGTATAAGATTTCAAGATCGATAATACAAGAATAAGAATATTTCAAAACTGGAACACTACAAAATTCGACATTACATAAAGATGAGAATTTGAAAATTCCAAAAGAAGAATTCCGTGGAGAAATTTCACCTTACTCCACCTGGTTCAGACGAGCTTGTATCAGCCTTCAAGAGTCAGTAATTTCATCGCATTTGCAGTTATCGGATTCACCAAAAAAATTTCGTCTCACTCCCTAACTCGTCGCGGAATATTGTCATTAACTCGTCTCCTTGCTCATTATCATGTTCGTAAAACAGAACTATTCTATTCTTTATGCATAAAAAAAAAAGGAAAAGGAATATTCATTCGACTTTACCCAGAAATGATCCAGTCATCAAAAATTTATCATTTGCATTTCAAATTGGTGCGCAGTAATTCAACGAAAGAGTTGAAAAAATATTTACTGCGATAGAGAGTTGATAATATTTACGATCGAGGAGGAGAAAAAAAGTTGTAGCTCAGGGAGGAACAGGTAAGAAAAATGACGACCAAAGAGTCAATCAAAGTGAACGAGTGTTGTGTAATCTAAGTCGCAGGATCTATTTATTTGGGTGTATAAAATAATCTTCGCGATAATGCAAGTAATTTACTTGTAGACTCACCTCAAACTGCACCATATATCTTCTTTTGGTATCATTTTTGACTCGACGATAGAATGAGAAGATTCCTACGAAAACAAACAGAAAAAAAGTTTAAAATGTTAATAGAAGACTGACGATTCTTTATGATCGAAATTATACTTTAAAATGCATACTAATTTGTACTGCTGCAGCGGGTACGGATATAATGAAATTAATTCATGAAATTTACCAAAAAAAAAATTCTGTTCCAACAAATTCGAATTAAATGGCAAATCAATATTGACACACGCTTCTCAACCATACAAGTTCATAAATTCTGGAATTGTATAAGTATGCGCATGTATTTTTTGCTAACCTCCTTTTTCGACCAGCTAGAATGCAAATAAATTGGAAAATAGTTTTGCGCTCTATTGACTTAAAAAAGAATTAAACATCAATTTAAGATAGAGGACAAATATCAAATGCTCAGTTTTGATCAAAAAAGAAAAAACTATCAAGCTTAATTACAATAATCAAGGATACGTGGAGGTATAAAATACCTACGTCATCGAAGGTCTATTAAAAATTAAGGGCTTTTCAAGTAAGATTATTATCTAGTAAAATATGTTAACAAACGAGGGACCCAACAGCTCGATGGAAGCAGTATTTTTCACACTGAAACGTGATGGAGATCTGAACGACACGTTTGCTAGAGAGCGCGAAAAATTGAGATGAACTAAAAAAAGAACGACTTCAGGAGTGTACTTATTCCCCAATATCCACCTATTCCTCAGAAAGTACGACTTAAACCGACAATACCTTACGACTATCACAAATTACGGAGATGGAACACCGATTTTCACAAAAAAAATACAAGTAGGAGTCGTTCAAATAATTACAAGTTTAATCATAATCAGGATCTTGGCCCACACCGATATAGTTGCAAAAAAGTTGGTAATGTGACCAGTTTCGCGCTTTTAGAGGCTTAGTTTGCGCTCCTTCATCCCTCTTCTTAGTTTAGTCTAAGTCCAGTTTAGAATATGTCCAGCTAATAGCTTTTGGAGAGCTCACTCGCTACCCTCCTCCTTGGTCTAGTATGAATGCAGTTCACAATTTTAAGCTAGTGGCTGTTGGGGGGCCAACGGTTCTTGGTCTAGTATGAGTTTAGTTTGGAATATTTCAAGCCAATAGCTTTAAAGGAGCTTACTCCTTGATCGAGTGTAAGCCTAGTTTACAATATTTCAAGCTAGTGGCTTTTGGAGGACTCAAACTACTTTAGAATAGTTCAAGCTAATAGCTCTTAGAGAGCTCACTCCTTGGTCTAATATAGGTCTACTTTAGAAAAGGTATAAGAGGGCTGTACTGGCGAATTTCTGAATTACTCACGAGGTATAAACTCGCTCACGCATATGCACGTGCATGCGGCCGTATTCGAGTTGAGTCCCACGAGGGGAAGCCCCTGTCATTAGTTAGCGAATTGAATCCCGAGCTGTCGGGAGATGAACGCCGAGTCGAGTCCCCAGCTATACCAGCGCTTCAAATATGGGTCAACACTTTCATAGAAGGATGTCGCTTCCATTTTGGCCAAAGCTGGTGGCATCGTATTTAAAAACTTTCATTGACTAGTGAATATAAAGAAAAAGAGAGTGAGATGGGTCAGTTTTTAAAACTGTTCTTCGGTCGAACATGCCTACATCCTGCACTGTTTTGTAGAAGACCTCATGGCTGTGCTTCCAGATGATGCGAGAGTAGAGCAATTTACAGATTACATACTTGACAATTATATCGCTCCGTCTCTGGAGTTTCCGGAAGCGTACTCTTTCGACTCTTCACGCACAAACGACTGCGAATCGTTTCACTCTCATCTAAGCGGTTCCTGGGGCGCACTCGAATATCTACCTCCTCATACAAACTCGGAAATGAGAATCATTCGTGAACCCGGGACTTAAATCGGTGTGTACCTCGTGACAACTCCGGACTCAATTCGATGAGAAGTAACATTTTGGGACTCAATTCGGAACCACCCAATTTTTAAATCCGTTAATTTGGAGGAGGGGGTGGGGGGGGGGGGAAATCGCAAATTTTTGAATCGAGGTAAGGAAAAACAGGAAGGATTTCTTGGCGTTGCCAAAAATATAATGATCATGTTTCATGTCTTTTCGACAGTCGTCATAAGCTCTTCATAGTTCAAAAATTTCTGAAATTTCCAGCTTCTTCTTCTAGTACAAGTCTACTTTAGAGTATTTTAGGCTGACTACTCTCTGGGACTCACTTGTGGCACTCGCTTCATGTAGTACAAGTCTACTTTGGAATATTTCAGGCTAATGAGCCTTCTTGGTCTAGTGTAAGTCTACTTCAGTATAAATATTTCAGGCTGATGAGATTACTGGGCCTCACTCGCTCCGCTCGTTTGTCCCGCTTCTTGGTCCAGTGCAAATATTTCAACAATTTAATTTAATTTTTATTTTATTTCATTTCATTTCATTTTATTCTATTTTCATTTTATTTTATTTTATTTTTATTTTTATTCTATTTTTATTTTATTTTATTCAATTTTATTTAACTCAATTTAATTTTTATTTTATTTTATTTTACTCTTTTTTAGCGGGGAACCCACTATCCCTTTTGTTGGGGGTACTTCCCGGAATTTTCTGCGAGCGCGTCCGCGTCACAAAAAATTTGATGACGTCACGGAAAGATTGATGACGTCACGGAGAGGTCGTTGACGTTATGGATAGGTTGATGACGTCATGGAGAGGGACTTAGAGAAATTTCGATACCCTAGCCCTATTGTCCGCGAGCGGGGTTGATGACGTCACGGAGGGGGAGGTTAGGTTAGGTTGGGGAACTTGAAAGAATTCTTTCCTCTGAGCTATATATGATAGAAGAGGGACTTGGAAAATTTCTTACCTCTGAGCATAGAAGGGGGACTTGGAAGAATTTTGAATCTTGAGGTTCGGTTAGGGGACTTAGAAAAATTCTTACTACTGACCTATATATGTTAGAAGGGGGACTTGGAGGAATTACAAAGTTCTCCCCTTGATAATGGACTTAAAAAGTTTTCAAGAAGCGCGAACGCGTCCGCGAAGGTTGATGACGTCACGGAGAAGTTAGGTTACGTTAGGTTAGGTTGGAAGACTTGCAAAAATTCTTACCTCTGAGCTATATATAATATGATAGAAGGGGGACTTGGAAGAATTTTGAATCTTGAGGTTAGGTTAGGGGACTGGTCTAATGGACTCGGGACAGCGGATTCCCCGCTGCCATTGCATTCTGCAATGGCATCTAATTTTTTGACCTTTTTTCAAAAAAATCATTTTTTGACCATAAAAAGGAATGAACCAAATGTATATATGGCCATAAAACCTTAACCGTTCGAGATACATCAAATCCGACAACGCCATCGTCTTCAGCGCGTCGAGACACATCTAGTACACTATCAAAATACCTTTTATGGACCTTTTTTCAAAAAAATCATTTTTTGACCATAAAAATGAATGAACCAAATGTATATATGGCCATAAAACCTTAACCGTTCGAGATACATCAAATCCCACGACGCCATCGTCTTCAGCGCGTCGAGGTTGATGACGTCACAGAGAAGTTAGGTTAGGTTAGGGGACTTGTAAAAATTCTTACCTCTGAGCTATAAAATATGATAGAAGGGGGACTTGGAAGAATTTTGAATCTTGAGGTTAGGTTAGGGGACTGGTCTAATGGACTCGGGACAGCGGATTCCCCGCTGCCATTGCATTCTGCAATGGCATCTAATTTTTTGACCTTTTTTCAAAAAAATCATTTTTTGACCATAAAAAGGAATGAACCAAATGTATATATGGCCATAAAACCTTAACCGTTCGAGATACATCAAATCCGACAACGCCATCGTCTTCAGCGCGTCGAGACACATCTAGTACACTATCAAAATACCTTTTATGGACCTTTTTTCAAAAAAATCATTTTTTGACCATAAAAATGAATGAACCAAATGTATATATGGCCATAAAACCTTAACCGTTCGAGATACATCAAATCCCACGACGCCATCGTCTTCAGCGCGTCGAGGTTGATGACGTCACAGAGAAGTTAGGTTAGGTTAGGGGACTTGTAAAAATTCTTACCTCTGAGCTATAAAATATGATAGAAGGGGGACTTGGAAGAATTTTGAATCTTGAGGTTAGGTTAGGGGACTGGTCTAATGGACTCGGGACAGCGGATTCCCCGCTGCCATTGCATTCTGCAATGGCATCTAATTTTTTATTTTACTTTTTTATTTTACTTTTTTTATTATCTCTTTTTTTGACCAAAATTCTGCCAAGTCCCAAGGTCACTGCCGGACGCCCGGACATTTTTCAAGAATTAGGGGGTAGAGAAAAGACATGAAAATGTCAAAATGTCAAAATGTAAAAGTTACCTACTTCGATGAAAATTCAATCAATTTTTCTTACAATTAGGAGTCAGCATTTTTTCAAGTCCTTTCCTCTCCACAAGACTAGGTCAAAGTCATCTTCTTCTGCAAGAAGTATCACAGGTTATCTGATTGATATTAATCATTTTTTGCATCGAAGAGAAGATCACACAAATGTAAATCTTGATTTCTCCATTGATCCATTCAATATCTGTATTTTTATCTCGACTAAATCAAAATTTTCTCATAAATGGAAATGACCGATATTACGCAAAAATGCGAATTTTCCTTTTTATTTCGAAATTATATCTTTCTACCTAGCTTGTATCGTGTCATGTCACCATCATTAGTACCTTGATATATTATTCACATTTCGAAATATGAAATTATGCGCTAAAATAATAATAACGCATAATATCATAATACCTATAACGGAAAGATACTCTATTTAAACTGTTTTTCTTTAATAAAACGAAGTAAAAAAAAAATTTCTGCTGTTAATACGCTCCTAAAATTCTTGAATTATTAGTTATGTATTTGTTTTATGAAGTTTATAGAGAGCAAAAATAAAATTATGAAGCCGCAGATAAAACGGTTTCACCTCGGTGGGAGGAAAAGAGAGGGAAAAAAACTCGCTCCTAAAGCTACTAGGGTATATTACAGCTTCGTCGCTATCTTCTGACCTTCAAAATTTTATTGCCGACGCTTAAAAACAACTTGAACTCCGGGATTTTCAAATAATACATCTAACGCAGGATTCGACTTGAAAATTCTATAATGTACATTTGTCATCTCGCACATTTATTAGAAAAAATCCGTAAAGGGAAAATTCCGTAGTTTCGTAAATTCTATACAACAGAAGTTCTAATGACCTCCTTTTTCGCGTAGAATTTTCAACATGTATACGGCGGTGAGTCGTGTCGTGTCGTGTCGGTTTTAACGAGCAGTATTTTCCCGAAACAAAGCTCGTATAGGTATACTAGAAGCAAAATCATAAAAAAGAAAATGCGTGCCCATTAAGAAAATTCCATTCGCAGACTTGCATAATAGTCCCACGCTGACGTTGCACAGCTTGACAATTCACTGATTGCACTCTCAACATCGAAGGAATCATTAGCGCTATAATGCATTTCGCGTATTACGACGGCGACACGGACGGAAAATTCTATTCGAACGTGTCTTCGGTTGGCGATTTCGAAATTCGAACTCGTCTACCCTTCCTCAAAGTCGAGCCTATTACGCGATTAAGAATCTTCTGGTCGAGTATTCCGAGTCTAGCGTAAAATATCGTGTCGGAAAGAGATAAAGGAATGAATGAATCTAAAGAACACCTTTCTCAGATGATTCGATTTTGCGGTAGCATTTCCGAGTTTCATATCCAAAATACTTCACTCAAAAGTCCATAGGTATTGTGCTGATGATCTAAAATCATCAAGGAAGTAATACAACGCCCGTGGACTAATCCTAAGACACAGATTTCAAGCCTCTAAGCAATAACCTGGAGGAAAACGAGAAGGAAACTTTAATCAGGTAACAAATTCATGCCGCAAGATAAACCATACTATTATGATTAACCAATCGAAAAAATATCAAAAATCACAAAAAATTAACTCAGCTCGACTTACTTTGGAAGTACCAAAAAGAAAATCGACGTATCTAAGAAGTTTACAGTGCAGTATACACTTTACAAACACAACACGCCTTTCATCGACCCTGGAACGATCTTAGGTACTTGAACGAATTTAGAAACATTTTTTTAGGTAATAATTGCAGCCCTGAATAAAATGAGAAGATTCCGGTTTGATATCTTTATTGCAGGACGGGTTAGCATCGACACTGGACCCTTCCAGTACCCTCCTTAAACAAACATACGTAAAATTGCAGCACTCGCAAAAATTCTGGTCTCGTACTCCATATTCAGTTCTGCTCCGCCAAGCATCAGATCAGAAATAGACCAGGACGTACTATTTAAAAAATACCAAAAAATTCAGTAAGAAGTTGGTAAAAGCGTCGATAGAAGTCTATAAAGCGGATGATTGCGATATCAGATTGAAAGGACGAAGCATAGAGGTGATGTAGAGGATTTCTTTGCGATACTAGAATCGTACAAGTACATGTAACTTCAGTATACACATAAAATACACACATATCATCAATCACCACCACAGCTTTAGAGACAGACGTAGCGCAGGTGACTTGATTATGCCACCTCGGACAGACTGGACGAATTTAATCATCATTTATTATACATCAACATTCTCTCGAAACTGAACGAAGGACTTCATAAAATTCACCTCAGAAATTCTGCATCCTGGTTTTCTTCACAGCAATTCTTAATACATGCGATAATGTGAGGGAAAGGACGGAGAGGAGACTAGTGATGCTTTTCCAGTAGGGTACACTAGGTTATACAAACATTAGCTCAGAACTCAAGATTTCCTAAGTTCCCAAGCAGCTCAAGGCCACGCCCACCCTATCATAATATCAGAAAGTGGGAAATTATAACCGCTCAAATCTCTACTCCAATCCTTCTCCGGCTTTAGGGATTTTCATGGCGGATTCATGTTGCTTCCCTTATACTATTTTAATAACAGTTCCGGATCTTCATAATTCTAGGATTACTCGAAAATGTGAAGGTCTCGAAATTTTTTTGATTGTGATACTCGAACCAGAACATACCAAATTCTATTTCAGTTTCTGGTTTCCAGATTCTATTCATTCTTCTACACAACATACTTATCGTCTCACTTCACAGTAATGAGGCCAATTCTTTCTATTAGAGAACATGGTATGAGACGATTCAAGTTCACAGAGAAAAGAGCCACGGTGTGATTATTTCGTATGAGAGCAGAAGATAAAGATGAATGACTCAGGAGAGAGGGCGACGTAATTGGAAGGACTTGAAAAAATAGAGCATCAAATTGCTCATACTTACATCAATTAAATGATTCGATAGTAACTTCACACAATGAATTGCTGCAACTTAAACGGGCCTTGTTCATTTGGGCGCCGCCATTTGGGCGCGAATCCTCAGAAAGCTCAATGGGGCGCCAAAGTGAAAGCACTGTCATCACTAAAAAATTGTAAACTTGTTAGCGTAAACCAGAAGACACCGTGGAGGTCAGCTTACAACGTCTTCCTTCCACAAAACTCAGAGCTTAGCTCCATCAAAATTCTTTCACAGAACATAGAGCTTTGCTTCGTCAAAATTCATCCACAAAGCACCATCATGCACAACACACATTCATTCACAACACAAATTCACTCAGAGACGACAATATGTGAGCCATCGCTCTCAAGTACTCTATAGGCTCACTTCCGTCGTACTCAATTATCAATGTATAGAGGCGCTCGTCACATCTTCGTTACTTCAACTCCTTAGCCTGAGGCTCTACACTCCCTTCCAATTGGTCGTTAATATTGCATATGATATAAGGAGAAAGCGAAAATATTTGGTAACAAAAAACCCTTTGGCGCCCAAATGGTGGCACCCAAACGGCGGCGCCCATTTGAACCCGTTCCAGTGAAACTCGTGCCCAACGTTTGGCTAACGCCCATTTTGCTCTTCGCTCCCCATACAATTCTCATGTCTTGCCAATCGTTGGGTGGTCTTATCCGCAAAGATTCATTTTGTGACGTCATATCGAATCATTCCATGAAAACTCGCCGCTTGCATCGTTCGCTGGCTCGCGAAGACTCTTCCATCGACTGTGTTAATTGTGACGAATGAGGAACCGGCTTTATGGTGAATTTTGTAATTTCATATTTCATTGAGACCCGAAATTTCTCCACTACCCCTCCTGATACATACAACTCAATCCCTCTTAATATGACACCGTAACTCGATTGTTGAAATTTCTCTAAGATCTTCTGATCATCCATGAATCTTGGTGGTTAAAAGGTTTTCAAAATCCCCTTCATAATGCACGAGATGGCTCAAAAATCAACATTTCTCAAAGTTTCTGAAGTACGTCAGAGGCCCCTGAGAACCAAACTTTACCGGGAGACTTTTTTCTTCAAATAAGGCCGCATAAAAGAGGTTCTTCGCGAGAATTTTGACTGAAAAGCGAAATGCGGTCCATGACTACTGAAAAAATTTCAAGTCATGAGCAATTTTACATGTAGAGGAAGGAACCTGAAAAAAATTTTCCCTAATTAGCGAAGCGGGAGTTGGTGAACCGCTAGACATGATAACCTGACTTCCTCCTTTACTCGTCGATATCAGCTTCCCCAATACAATGACCCCACCTTTTCTTTTTCTTCTACATAGACCTTCATATTAAGAAACCTTTTCTTTGGGGAAGCTTTTAGAAAACTTCGGCGTTTCTCCGTTCGCCACCTAGTCTACTAGAAACTGATCTAAGGGTTGTAATTGAAAAATTTCGACTATCAAAGGTGTTAGACTTTAGAAACTTTTGACTTTGAAATATCCGGTGTCCGGCAAAAACTAAGCTAAGGATTTGGACTTGGAAAAATTTTTAACTAAGAAAGGTGTTGAACTAGAAAATTTCAACCCTCGGAAGAGGTGGACTTTGAAAAATGTTGACGCCTTTAAACTATATACGATAGAAAGAGGAATTAATACTAGATTCTAAATTACGGCTAAACATTATGAAATTGGGTCGAGACTCAATTGAGTAACTGATTACAAAACCGTAGAAAACGAAAAGAATACGAAGCGCTTTCGACTAAATGGCCGCATCCTCAGGGAAGACAAGAACAGAACTGACCCAAGGAAAAACCGAAACACCATTACCAACCTCGAGAATGACGAAACAAGGAAGAGACTAATCATTCTCCTCCCACGGTGATGCCCTCACGAGCGAGGTTGAGGATTTAACGCTAAAGATAGGACCCAGTTACAATAGAATTGCGTCGAGATAGTCTGCAACACCCCTATTGGTGAGTGGCAAGATCAAGGGATTGCAGAAGAAGGTAAGGGAGGAGGGGTTAGTAATTACCAAGGCTGACAAAGGTAATGCGATAGTGGTGATGGAGAAGTCTTCTTATGATTCTAAAATGTATGATTTACTTGAGTAGTGTGGGACGAAAGAGAATGACAGCTTCAGTTTTCCAAACCATGTCAAAAAGGTTCGAAATGTCATCGATAGGAGTACGGTTATCATTAAGAATGAGCGAGTAAAGAGAGTCATTTTAACCCCTACCCCCCCCCCTCTATTGCTTATTTCAGGTCCATAAAGAGAATAGGCCGATGCCGCCCGTTGTGTCTTTAATCCCCTCTCCTACGAGTTTTAGAATGTTCATTCAAATTAAATTTACAGTTTCTGTATTTTTATTGACTCTGTGTCTGTGTCTCAGTGCTCTGGAGCGCGGCTGAGATTCGACGTTGAAAATTTTTCAAGTCCCAAGGTCACTGCCGGACGCCCGGACGCGGACGCATTTTCGAGATCTAGGGGGTAGAGAAAAGACATGAAACATGTCAAAAATGTCGATTTTTGAGCCACAAATTACCCATAGGAGCGGGACTGAAGAAAATATGGTTTTTTGAGCATTTTGTCCAACTTCATTAAGGAAGCCGTAATTTTTTGACACGTATAAATCTTTGGGCTCGGGGTCATAGGCTTATAACAGCCTGTTGGTGTCGAAGCACTCGGAGCGCTTGTGGAAGTTGAGGTATCCATCAATTTCTGCATTGGTCTTCCTCAACTTCTTCTTCTTCCTGTTGAGGTATATTCAAGAGTTCAAGAGCCTTTGGGGAATTGATCTTTCCATGGATATTCTTTCAACATCAGTCCGAAATTAGAAGACACTCTTTGACGTCACCAATGACTTTGACTTACTTTAGGGACTTCAAGAAATTTCAACCCTGGCTACTTCCTGAGTCAGCCCCGACATACTCCTACTGGGCAGTAATACACAGAAATGCTGCGCGAGCAAAGAGAACCAACGGGTCGAGTGAAGCGAGTGAGCATGTTAGCCTCTAATAAACAATAAGCAAAAAAGAGTAGCATACTAGACTTATACCAAGCTAAGACAATGTATTGTGTATACAAAAGATATGTGTATGATTGGTATCGATACACGACAAAATTGATACATTGGTGAAAGAAGATATAATTCATATTTTTCATGAAGTAGAAGAATTTTTTCTCTTTTCCTCTTTTGAAGTATAGGATTTCATCTTGGGTTCAGCGGGAATTGTGAAAACCTGGCATTGCACATGAGAAAATTCTCTTATTTGTTGCACACGATTTAAAAATTTTAGCTTCAGGTGTCATTTCAGGAATTTTACAGGATATTGCACATCCTGGCACGACGCCAAAGGTAAAAAAATGAGGTTATCATTGTAACCGCCATCATCGTGTTAATCATGAAGTTTTCGACGCGAAGCATTATTTGAAAAAAAAAAAAAAGATGAATGATTTCTCTCTTATTATTAAAAGAAATGTTCACGTCGTCAATGATCCTAAAACAATCATTTCAAATTGAGAACTCGAAGTGACAATCTACCTCAGTCTGAACATGATGAAACCAATGTAACATGAAACATATGTTACGCCCACTTTTTCCGGAGTTCAACATACTAATGGAATTTCATTCTATGAATGAACTTCAATTACGATACAACCAAACCTACACGTCAATCCACACCCCGATAGCGTTACATTGTTTTCTGGGAAAAAATTATTTCAACCCTTTCGAGATGAATCTTTAAAAATAGATGTCATTATGGGTTGCTCTGACGTCGAAAGCGCCCGACGTTGTCGGTTATGCCGTTTTCATTACACCAAGACACTTATCCGAGGGAAGGCGGTGGTATACAATAGTCGAAGAAATTAAATTTCTCGTTCGACGACGGCGACGGCCTATCCCGCGAAATTAAAATGTTATTAGAAACTTAACGAGCTCTCGAGTGTTTTCCATTATCGACGATTTATACCCGTTGCACGACGACGAAATTTTGCTCTTTGCGTTCGGTTGAATTTCATCTCGCCAAAATTGAAGTAAACAATTATATGCGCGAATCGAGAAAATTTCATTAGGAAATCAGCCGCCGGTTGTGGCGCGTACTCGCGCGCGAGAATCCATCAATGAACGCCGCTGCAGATAAAAATATAATCGTAAGAGGGCTGTGAAACCTTTCCTACAGGTTAGTGATCGATAAAATTATTGGGTCTGTCTCCTCGTCAAGATATACCGGAAGATTTTCAGCACAATTTTTCAAATCCGAAACAACTGAAATATTTTCGCTCCAGACCCCGACTGAGTCGTTGTGACAGACTGTAGTACGGTGGTACGCGAAAAAACGGACATGCGTAACGTGGTAATGGTTGTAACCGTACGTTAGGATTAGATGAGGCGAAATCGATAAAATACTATAGGCGTTGTTTAGTGTTGAACAATCGCAGGTCACAGTAGCATCGTGGAAACCTACGAGTATGATAACGGCGTTAGCATTTGTTTTTAAATTTTCAGCATTTTTGAAATGGTGAAAACATGGTTTACTAGTGTTCCACGTGGATTTTGGAACTGTCGTGGTCGCGTTAAAATGCACACGTACGTAAGTATTCATCGACTGATATTTCCGGCGTTCGTTTGGCCTTTCGTACGAGCTTTTTTGCATTTTATATACAAGATCGAGCGACGTGAAAGAATTCGCTCTTCGCAAAATGTCTTATCAATCTTTTTCGATCGAGTATTGTAAATATTGTTACATTTGTTCGCGGACGTGCAGTGAATCGCTAGGTGATAAGCAGAGTGCGTTTTATTTAACGTATTTTGTACAGCCTTTACACGTTTATTGATAAGAGCTGCGTTGTAATCCCGTTATGCTTCTGGTATCACCGCCGCAGTGACTTACACAATTCCTTTAAGTGGGTTGAATTCGAGTCACGTGACTGATAAGTTTCTTCTCGAAGACCTAATTAAACTTTCCATCGGATATAGTTCATCGTTGATCAAAGGCTTTTGTTTCCGGAGTTGTCAGAATTCATTCACCTTAACCTTGGCTACGGTTTTTTTAATTCTTTGACGAGAAAGTGCATCATAGTTCGGAGGAATCGCGAGTCAATTTTGAACCAATGATCCTCGCAAAGTGTTCATCATATCCGTTTTTAAGAAATAGGAATCGTGAAAACAAGGTATTCGCTCATTATATGTAAATCGTAATTGGTTGAGAAAATTATACAATCGAAAGAATGATTTTGATCAAAATCCTGGATTGTGATTCTTTTTTCTATGTTCTCGGGAAACCAATTTTTTAAAAGAAGAATTGGAGATAGGTAGCAGGAGCTAACTTCTTAAGAATCCTCATTGGGCACTCGAAGCTTTACGTACTTTTTCAAAAGAAAAAGATATGTGTACATAATTTCTCGAATACCTAGGAAAAGGTCAGCTTGTTTGAAAACACGAGTCGATTCATACATTCCAAGCTGTTCGAATATAATTTCCTCAGAATAGGAAATCTTGTGAATAAAGTAATTTTCCTCGATTTTCAGAGAAAAAGTTTCGTATTGATTTTTTCCTGTTCATCATGAGCGCATTTACCTTATTTTTGAATGATGCACTTTTCTAACTCAATTTTTCTTGAGTTGCTAGAATACAATCAAATTTCTTATTATCCTCAAGGAGCTTTTCGTTTGAAATACTTGCGAATAGAGTGCTTTTCTATGCTATCGTGCGCGTCAAAAAATTGACCGTAAGCAGTAAGGAACAATTTCTAGGATTCAATACAAAAACAATGGCTGTGAGAGAGAATTCACAATACAGGGGTCATTCGCGTACAAACGCATTAAATGCAGTCGTCTCACACTTTCTCAATTTTTTGGCATCCCCTAATAAACTATCTATATTGAAATTTTAGCTATTCAGACTTATTCCCAGTTTCACATGAGAATTTCCACAACTAGTTACAAACTTCGGATTCATTATCAGTCTGCCAACAGCAGTTGGGTTTATACCGGTTGGACCAGAAAGATGTTACCAATTAAATGGGAATCGCGAAACGTTGGATGTATACTTCTAATCTACAAAATTTGTATCTCGATTTTATCTTAAATTTATGTCCCTACCCAACTTTCCGTGACTTTTCTGAGCCGAATTATGGACCAAAACGAGCCAAAAGTTGACCATTCTGCCAAGATTTCCAAAATAAAAGAATGAAAATCGCCTCAGGTACGTATTTTTTTCAGGATCAACGTCAAATTTCATTTTTGATAAGGAAGTTGAAATGATTTTCAATTTTTGAGCATTCCGGCGAAATTAACGATTGGTTTTCAGCACGTTTTGGTCCATAACTCAGCTCAGAAAAGTTGTAGAAAGTTGAGTAGGGGTGCACATTCAAGATAAAATTGAGATACAGATTTCATAAATCCAAAGTATACAATGTAACGTTTCACGTTTTCACGCTAGAACAGATTTCGTACTAACCCCCATTCAATTGATAGGTACCATCTTTTTTGGTCCACCCTGTGTACGTGAATAATATTGAAAAAGATGAGCTATTTTCCAAGATTTTGCCTACTTTTCTACAGTAGAGTAAACCTTGACAAACATGAAAAATACACACAATTTCTCGATTCTCTTTGCAAAAGTTTACATCAGGTACCCTATACAACTAAAAATCCGTGCAAGAAAGCTCTACAAATGACTTCGCAACTCTTTCAGCTCAATTCTTTCCTTATTCTTCGGAAGTAATTGGGTTCAGGTTTCTGAGTAATAGTGCTATTTTCAATCACCTGGGACAAGAAAAACTACAATTTTTTGGAAACACTCTTCCACAATGACGCTTCGATCTGTGGACATGTTTCTTCAAAACATGCAGCCCGAGGATGGCTAATGGGTTGAAACTAAAAATTTGAAAATTCTTATCATCATCTCTTGGAAAACAATGGTATTCGGGTTCTTCATGTACTTCTGAGAAGTACATTCTTTAGTGAAAAATCGACTGTACAGGAAATAATTTTTCGAAAACACAAAATCGTGATGGTATGGAAAAAAAATCCTAAAAATCCTTCAAAATTATTTGAGAACCTCTACATCTCAATTTCTAGGTGATAAATTAGAAACATTTCATTCAAGGGTTTGCATGACAGGCATCTTTTGATTCTCTCGTCATGAAAAACTCAAGACATTCCAATCTGAGACTATAAAATAAATCAATTTAACCGTTAGTACAGTCTCTGTTTAGTTCAAGATAGTACGATGATTTCCATGAATCATAAAAATGTGTGCATATTTACTATTCCATAATCTTGTCCTCACTTGAAAGTTTTGCACGAGATTTTTTTTCTCGACACGCGTCCGGATGGACAAATTTTCCGACTATACTTTCTCATCAGACGCCGAAGATTGGATCTTCGAGAAATGAGGTTACGTAATAAAATTAGATGTAGTTTATCAAAAAATTCCGATGATGACTAACAACTCGTTGATGTCTTCCCAGCTCAATCACTTACTCTACAAATAAGATGCACCAAAATCGTAAATCTTTCCACTATACGAATTAAACTGAGCCCGTTTCGTTAAATTGTAAAAGTTTTCTTTAGAATAAAGTTTTTAAGTCTAAAATCAAACTCCTCGACACTAAGCATCCATTCTACGCATTGCTCTCGGAATTTTTCGAACTTTCCCCCATCGAAGCCTTTGTGCAGAACCAGCAGAACCAGCACTACATTTCCGCACTCTCATACTGACTGCAAACTTCCTCGCTCCGTCTTCTCAAATTCCTGCCCTTCCAATCTATATATCTATCCTGCTTCCTCTCCACTTTAAATTACGATCTACAATACCTCCTTGAACTTTCACCTCTCCTTCCTATCAAACCATCGACGCCTCCCTAGCTATTATCCACCCCCTCCCCATATATCAGACTCAACCTCGCAAATACCCCGAGATTGGACAATTATTCCTATCGAAGACTAGTCTCAGGAATTAACGCAGAATATTGCTACACTGATGGCTCTAAATCTCAATCTAAAATAGCTTATGCATTCTCTATCTACGGTACCATTATCGCTAAACGACTCTGTAACTCAGCTTTAGTATTTATTGCTAAAATTCGTGTCATACACTCTTGCCTTTCGCAACTAACGCAACGATTCCCACGACACAATATTACATCTTACAAACTGATTCTCTTTCTTCTCTTTTAACAATGTATGGCATCCATTCAATAAACCCTATAACTCAACAAGTCCACGTTATTCTTGTAACTCTTGCTTCAATGAGAACAACAATAACATTCATCTGGATCCCTGGCCACATGGGTCTCCCTGGACATGACGAGGTTGACCGTGCAGCCAAAAAATCCACCCACCAACCAAAGATTACAGATCCATCTTCTTCCCCATCATACGATCTAAAAAACTATTACTGTTCCCTAATTTTGAAAGCCTGGCATCATCTTTGAACTCTTCTACCGCACAATAAGCTCTGGTCTATAAAAACCTCACTTACCTCTTGGTCCTCCTCAAACAGAAATTTCCGTCATGTAGAAATCATTCACTCCCGCCTGAGAATTGGCCACACCCGACTAACTCATTCCCCCCCCCCCTACTAAATCTCTTTCCTCCATCTTGAAACTACTGTTAAACAGATAACCCAACAGTACAACTCCTATTCTCATGTCCAGCCCTACAAAACCAAGACTAACTTTCAATGTCTCCTCCTTCTTATCCTCCGCTTTATACAACAACTCAGAAACAGTTACTAACTCTCTCCAATACTTACGCTCTACCTACTACTTTTCACTCCTCTAACAACCTACAATACTTTTTCGCGAGCTGATGACCCAGAGAGTAGTCGAATAGCTCAAAAGTAAAATAAAAACAGGATTTCTTGGCGCAGCCAAAAAGATTAAGACCATGTTTCATGTCTTTTCAAAATTAGATATGTTGTAGATAATGCGAGACATAAATATTTGAGAGTTCTAGGCTACGGCTTTAGAGCGGCACACTCGCTTGATCTAGTATAAGTCTACTTTGGAATATTTCAGGCTAAAGAGCCTTCTTGGTCTAGGATACGAAAAGATATTCGTATCCTTCAAGTTTGTTCAGTTCCGACTCATTCGCTACGTGAGTGTCCAACTATGCAATCATGTACTTACGAAGATTCTCTCCTCTATACAGTATAAGTCTACTTTAGTATATTTCAGGCTGATGAGATTACTGGGCCTCACTCGCTCCGCTCGGTCGTCCCGCTTCCGTACGTTTCAGATATTGTAAGCGGACCAGGATTAACGACTTATGACGTCACCGACCTATGACGTCACTGCCTCATGACGTCACCGAACCCATGACGTCATAAGCTAATAGCTTCATAATAGCTCTCAGCGTCTTCTTAGGCTAGTACAAATCTATTCATTATATTCGGATAAGCTAGAAACTGCCTCGGACTCGCGAACTCGGACTCGCAGATTTCAGAATCACTCCTGAGAAAATCTCGAAATTTTTCCAAGTCCCTTTCGAGGGGGGGGGGCTCGGAATCTCAGATTTGAGAATCATTGCCACAGTGAAAATTCCCATAAGAATGAGACCAGAGCAAAGACATGAAACATTGCAAAATAAAAATGAAAAATTCTATAGTTTTTATTTTCTACAGTATCTTGCAACTCTACCACAACCCTGCCGCATTCCCTTAATTTGATAATCACTATATTTTTGATGACAGAAAAGAGAATTTTTCGTACATAAGAAAAAATGTTTGAAAAAAAAAAAAAACTCACTCAAGTCTTTTGTTGGAGTAAAATAAAGTAAAAGAGGTTAAATAATTCTCGCTGGAAAAGAAGAAGAAAAATATGTGACAATTCATATTTGAGAAAGAATAAATCTAAGAGCATGATCCAGGGACAAAAGGGTTATGCGGTCAACTCGCGAGGAACAAGTGCTGGTTTTAGCTCCAGTAAAAGAGAGTAATATTTTATATTGTTCAGGAACTTTCTTTCATGAAATTCTAATATGGACTACAAGGGAAGAAAGGTTTCTATCACAAATTGAGAATGACATCAACGTTTCTTGAGATTAGGGTACCAAATAAACAAAATCTTCAAACCTGCTTTATATTTCAAAAGTTTCTAAAAACACACTTCTTCAATTCCAATCTACTTTAAGATGTACTAATAATTTATTTGTATAATGTAATTCCGCCGAGCAACCGTGGCGTGACTCTACTGCTCGTTAAAATGAAAAAAAAAAAAAAAAAATTGACCTTAAATAAGAAGAAAAATGAAATGGATAAGCTTTCTTCTTTTTTTTTTTTTTTTTTTTTATATTTTCCAACCAAATTTATTATTAAAACATCTACAAAATTATAAGAGAAAAAAAGAAAAAAAAAAACAAAAAAAAAAAAAAAAGGTACAAAATTATCTAACTAAAAACAGTAAGAAAGAGAAAATTAAAGTAATAGAAATAATAATAATGGAAAATTGAAAATGATACAATAATAATACTAACAAATACAAAAAAAAAAAAAAAAAAAAAAAAAAAAAAAGGGGTTGGAATAGAGGATGGCTTCTAGGCCTTACCTCGTTGTAGATTTAGATTGATATAAGTTCAGGCAATTGAGACAAGAATTTTTTAATGTGAGGAAAGATAGCGTCGTTATCAGTAGAAAGAAGGTCTATAGCTCTGAGGGGTGTGGGAATTTGTAATTTTAGAATTTCGGAATATAATGTCTTTCTAAAGGTTTTTAGTTCTGGACATTCAAAGAAAATATGGTTTGCGTCTGCTCTAGTAGGCAAATCTATATGGAAAGGACATAGGTCAGAATCCATAACATTTATTCTTTTTAGATGATAAGGAAGTCGGTTGTGTCCAAAACGAAGACGACTGAGTTTTATTATGTAGGAGCGTTGAAAATTATTGAATTGTTTGTACCATGGGAATGATGGTAATTTCGGTTGGATGAGTAAGTACTGTGAGTTCGGATTATTGAAAGAATTATGGTATTGAAGAGCCCAATCATCTTGTGTAGATTGGCGAGTAAGCGAAAGTAATTCAGACATCGGTAGTAATTTTGAAGAGTGTATTGAAGTACGTGCTAATTTAGCTATGTTGTCTACTATTTCGTTATGAAGGATTCCCGCGTGACCGGGGATCCATAAGAGATTTATTTTGATCGGAGAGAGAGAATTGATTAGGGTGATGATTGGTAAAGCCAAAGAATCGTTTACTTGACATGGAGCGGAGGATATGGATTGTAATGCAGAAAGAGAGTCCGAAAGTATGAGAAATTTACCTATAGTGTAATTTTGTTTTATGTATAACAAAGCTTTCTTCTTTTCTAGAATCAAAAAACACACTTATAGTATTCATACATTTTACAGGGCGTATGTAATCTGCACACACTTTTGGAAATTGTAGAAAATGTTTTGAGTAAACTGCACACAGTGTATTTCGCACACACAAAAACGGAGCGAGTAAACTGCACACCGTGTATTTTACACACACAAAAACAGAGCAAGTAAACTGCACATAGTGCATTCTGCACACACAAGAATGACAAGAATGGAGCGAGTAAACTGCACACCCTGTAATCAGCACAAGCTAATGAAAGCTGCATAAATTGTACACATTGGAGAAGTAAATAGCAACAGCAAACTATATTAATGAAACGGGCAAAACACTGTTTTTCAGTAATAATAATACATTTGTCATGTAAGGTAGGTGAATACAGTAGATTGAACATTGATAAAAATTAAGAAGTAGGTTAGTCTGGACACTGGTGATAACCTGCTCGTTTTACAAACTGCAGTCTGCTGATCTCGTTATTGTTATACTCAACAATGAGGTTATCGACATGAGCTTTACTAGCCGCATACGTATTTCGCACGGTCTTCCTAGTATTCAAACTCTGTATAGAGATGTATGAATCTGTTTGAAACTCGATAATTTTTTGTGTGAACAGAAATATGTCAGGATGACTCTTGTAGAATGAATCATTTAAGCGGCTGTGAAATGATTCGCAGGCGTTTGTTGTACGTGTGAGGCTGGCAGTCTGAGCAGCCCAAAGCTGCGGAGGAAATTTAGCGTCTTCGTTGACATAGTTTGTGAGGATATATTCGGTGAACTTTTCTAATTTTGCGTCTGCAGGTCGAATGGAAATCAATTCAGTGAACGCGTCATAAACGTCACCGGGCTCCAAAAATGTTAGGCCAAAGACGTACCGTAGCCAGCGCCCTCCCTCTGAAATAACCGTCTTTCCCGTGGCTGATACAGACTTCTGATACGTACTTTGTAATCCAAGATATTGGATTCGACGATACCACGCCTGGCGCAGATGAAATCGGCATCCAATTACATCTATATCTGGCCACTTACTCCGTAGGGCTTTGTGGATAGCGGTCTCGAAATCGACGACGACAGTTTTTGGAGAAAATTCTGGGCAAATACCAATGAGTTCATCTGTAAAGTGCTCATAACTTCGCGTTGATTTGTCGGGGAGAAGGGCATAACATAACTGCACATAGTGCCCATTCTTGATGCCGTGTAATGTGAATAGTTGCTTGAAAAATTTTGTGCAATAATCGAATGTTCCATCTACATAAATAGTATCCATAACACGTAGAACTTCGAGGTTTGTAGGGCATGAGAAAATTACAATATTTTTTTCATAATTATTTACTTGCAAGAACGGTTCTCCTCTACACGTTACTATCGACATGTCGTTCAGGACACTATGGACTGCAACGATGCTCTGAGGCTTCTTAAAGGGATGTTTTTTTTGACGAGCATTATAGACATTCCGTCGAACCAACTCCTTATCTCGCGTAGTGAATGTAGCGGGAATATTTTCTGCTAACACCGTGCGCATGATTTTTGCAGGACGTTCGAAGAGATCATCGGTCGCCTTCCTTTTGCAGGCTTCACTCACTTTCTTCCGCTCCACCTTTGCAACGTTCGAGTCATGTCTGTGACTTCCTTTTTCTTTTGGTGGCGAGCTGTTTTCCTCGACAAGAACTGTGGCCGTGCAGCCACGCACTCTGCACCGCAACGTCACAACATGTACGGATGTACGAAATTTATAATAAATATGGTCATTAAAAACAAGCAATTGTTTGTCACCGCGCGAACTTGGGATAAAAGTTAATTCAGTCATTGTGCTGTCACTATGATGCATGAAAATGAAGTGAGATGTGTAAGCAGTTTGTACAAGTCTAATAACATCGAAAAATATGGGTGATTCATGCTCGGTCAGCTCATAGAAATACATTCACGCGGGTCAGGGAATTTCTTGAATCGATTTTAAAGATAAAATTCATTATTTGTAGGGTGTGCAAAATGTAGTGTGTGCATTTTACTCATTCAAAAATAGTGTGTGCAAAATGTAGTGTGTGCATTTTACTCATTGAGTGTGTGCAATTTACTTTCTCCCTTTTACAATGATGCAATGCTACAGAACCTAATCCTCACTTCACCAAGTTCATAATATAAAATTTGAGGATACCTGTTTCCCAAGTAAGCGGTTCACGTTTGAACAGCTTGGGATGTTTTCACTAAATAGTACAAGATAATGATAGACTGGAGGCATTAGGTGAAAATGGAAACAATGTGAGCTAAAAGAGATGGAAAAACGATCGAGGGGTGTCTATCAAAATGGAAAATGAAAAAAACAGGACTTCTTCGGGATTTTATGGGGATTTATCGAAGATCCCCTCATGAAAATTCTTTTCTCTCGTTAAAATTTAGTAAGAGACACATCCAATCACATGAATTTTCCTAGTCACACTTCATTTTTTAATTTATAGAAAAATCGTAATTTTGAGATAGCCGCCAAGTATTCCAGGTTCATTTTTATTCAATTTGAGACTCTTCCGGGGTTTCGGAATTTTCCGAGACCGAAAGACATGTACGTAGAATTTAAGAGATGGAACGATAAATGGTTATTTCGAAACAGAATCCACAGAGCAAAAGGAGATATGATGAGGCTCCCGTTCAAAGGTTCCCATCAATGAACATTATTTGATGACCCCAAGGCACAAACACCCATATTATTTCCGCACTGGCCCCCAAATGTCCCCATGGGAAAATTTTGGGCGAGTTTTTGCCATCATATTTCCAACGGGTTGGTCAACCAGACGATAAAGAAGAAATGTTGAATTTATAAAATGCATGGTCTTCCAAAAACAACGCTTTTACTGTGTATTACCAATTTTTCGTTCCGCGGCACAAAGTTGAAGATAATCATTGGATTAAAGTAGTGAAGTTGGACTTCGTATAAAAACTCTATACTTGAGCGCTCCGCCCAAAAATAACAACACGAAGAAATACATATAGTGAAAATTAAAAATGACACGCTCAATTTTGTGATATATGATTCAGTACTGTACAGCGTATCGAGAACAGAAGAAACGAGGATAGCGTCGTTAACTGAAATAACTTTCTTGTTAGGGCTTGATTTAGCCATTTCGAATTCTTCGAGAGCCAAATGTTTTCTTTTGATGTTTTGATGATGTACGAGAACGCTATATTTTTAACGAAAGAGTTCTCAGTATTTCAAGTACATACATGGACGGCAAAGAGGGGATTTCCCAGGAGTTTTTATACGCATTTAGCAACTCTTTTCCCGTTCACCTCAAAAATATTTTGCGGGACATTTCTAACACTGAAGCATTATGAACACCACATTTTTCATCCGTAGCAATGAGGTCTGTAGGGTTTCGAAAAAATATTTTTCAAAAGTTGTTTGCGTAAAAAGTGCAAATACCTGAGCAAACGAGCTAATTTGAATGAAAAATTGGTGAACGGATCCACCTCTTCTATCTCCAGTTTTTACGAGGGATTGAGATCGTGCTTGAGAAGTCAGGTTTATTGAAAGCCGGCAAAAATTTGTGAGAGGAGTATTGAAAAGAGGATCCGTCAATAGTCATATCGGTCTGCATGTTTCCGGAGTATAAAAAGAAATGAGAAACGCACCAAATGATTTCCATGCCTACGTACGACTTTGCAGAAATTTAAAATTTTCTACACTAAAATAAAATAGACAATATTGCGCTCACTACCCTACACGCAGCGAAGTCACGTCAGAATTATACTCATCCTTGAAAATAATAGTTATAAAGCATAATTACACGGCACTTCCTTACGATGTCATTATTATTGATCAGTTCCATTATGGGAGTGCAGTAACCATCGATTTTTGACATATTACAATCTCTTCACTGAAAAAGACGTCGAACAACGGTATTTCTGGATGAATAATATATTATACTTAGATATCCTCTCGTCATTCATATGAACGTCACCTAACGCACTTCAGTTACGGGAAAAACTGACAGAATTATTTTTTGATAATACTACACGTGTAGAAAAAACAGCAAAGGCTGACTAACGATATCGTTTCAAATACATGCACTAACTTTATAAAATTCAACAAACGCCCTGAGTTTAAAAAGCTCACATAGTAAAATATTACAAATAATATTGTTGCTTCACAAATTCTCCTTATAAAGCAAAGGAAAAATGACGCAGAAATTCGAACCAAACTAGAGCGCGTTTTTGTGGGACATCCCTAATTAAGGGAACGAGAAAATTTTATAATAAGTTTACGTGTATAGTCTGTACTATCAAAACAAACATCGGCATGGGACCTCTAGTGTTTTTCATCCTCTCTATTCATTTCATTATCTTTCCATGATAACACTAGATCAGTTAGTTTGTCCCTAGATTTTGTGCGCTCAGCGCATTTATTAATGAATTTTCTTCATACAGAATTGAAGCAAAAAATTAACAACAAATTTTACGAAATGAAACGTGAACTCGGTATATATTATTAAATCCGCCCATACCATTTTCGCAGAAAATTTCTTGAACACGATAAACAAACGAAAATATTTACCGTGAGTCCTGGAGTGCGGTACCTACGGTGCATAATTAAATTGCTATCGGTAAGAATAACGATTACGCGGCTTCCTTGAAATCATCATTATCATACTTGCTCTGATCATTCAAATAAACCTACCAACATTGCCAAATTCTATCATCACTATTTTTTGATGTAGGTACATACCAGGACTACTGATAAAGACAATTCAGTTTCAAATTCTGATACATTGAAGTTCACAGTGTCTTGAAAAAATTACGTACAGAATAGCCTAATCATCCGAATCTAAGAAAAATTTGTTGGCATTGTCCAACGAAATGACCGCATTTCTCATAAACAGTCCCAGTGACTGAACAGTCCAACAAAACGAAATATATCCCTTTAAAAACGATCGGAAAATGAGATATGCATTGCGGATGCGTTCTAGTCGTATCTGCAGTCATAAAGTTTCCATCAGGCGAAGTGGACAAATTGAACATGGTTACCAATCCTAAAACTGACTTTACAATTGAATGATTCGTTTGAAATAATTCTCTATCGCCTCATCCTACAAATTTTTCAAGAATAAAAGATGTATCTACCACTCATTTAGAGTGATCCGTGACTCGACTGTAGATATACACCATCGCCTGTTATTTTATACTGTGTAAGGCAGATAAATCTTGAAGGCATAATACAATCTGTATGAGGACTTATTTTTGTAAGTGATTCAAAATACAATCTTACTTTCAATATCATAATGATCTTCTGAGTGTCGACGATCTTTATCAGCCAATTCAACAATCAAAGTCATGACAACCAATGCAGATGTGAGTGCAGAAGCGATTCTGTAAAAATATAGCCAGTCTGTACATAAGATGGTGAACAGTTCAGTACCGGTATAGCTGATACCTACGTCAAGCAATAACTAAGATATTCGCGTTCGGGTCCATACGTCGCATCGCACATCACTCAAAAACACAATTTTCATTTCTAACAAAAAATGAATTGTTTGTCCATATTCAAATCACCAACAGCACTCCGCTTCCAAAACAAAGAATTTGTAATGAACTTACTTATTAGGTACCGGTACCTACCTACTCAAAATTAAATTGAAAATAGCAAAACGCGAATTTTTAACGAGAAACAAAAATTGTGATATCAAATAACTTACCTTCAAGTAGTTCTTTGCTGAGTTGCTGGTTCTCTGTTCTTTGCCTCTTTCAAGAACAATTGTTTTCAGTTTCTCGAAGGTATTGGTGACGGTGTGAGTTTGTGTGAGGAGGAGAAAAATAGGGGAAAAAATCAGGTGCGACGCGCTCTTGCAACGCGCTGCCCTTGGCGCTGCTTTACAAAGTAGAATTGACGCGTATCTGTAAAATAACAATCAGCAAGAAGGAAAACCAATCAGCTGAAAAGGATATTTTGCGCTTGATCAGCAGATCAGCAACTTCAGGAATGCACCAGATGGAAAATTTTTATTCTCACTTGTTTTAGAAACATTTTTGAATGCATATTATTTCAACGGTCATAAACTTGGAATGTTTCATTATGATCCGCAAGAATAAGTTTCAGCTTTCAAGATAGAAGATTTAAGAATACTTGTACGTATTTTCTGCCGTTTCCATTTGATCTAGAAAAGAATATGAGAGGACAATTTTAGATTCTAATCACAGATAACACTGGTAAGACTGTTTTCCTCTGACGTCATACAGTTGATAACGATTGGCCAGAGTACCTGTTCTGGTGTTTACAAGCTATTACAAGCCTACAAAAATTTGGGAAAATTTCTATCTCTTTAAAAATTGAGAGAATAAAAATTGTGGCCCTTAAAACTTCAGATCTGAAAGGGGCGATTTGAATTCTTCTTTGAAAGAAGCGTTTTACATAATATCAATTCTTTAGTGGAGCCTATATAAGTTGGCTAAATCCCTTTTCCAAGTTATCAAGAACATTCAATTGGGAAAATTGTTTTGATTTCATTTTCCATTTTACCGATTGTAACGCGCACTCCTAGCGCATGGCTGACATGAATTATCTTCAAGTTTTCTTTTATTGGTTCTCTTGCCGCATTTTGGTTTCGTTGATAAACTTCGCATTTATGATGAATTGAGTTATTAGAGATCAAAATATTGACTTGTAATTAGGCATTTCAAACTGATTTTGATTTTTTTGATGATACATTCTCCTTATTTTACACTCTTCAAAAGAAAAAATGTTATTATCTCAAGGTTCTATGTTACCTAGGCAAGATGGAAAACCCATTTTAAACCAAATAAAAATGAAAGTTATTGAGTTTTTTTTTTTTTTTAATAATTTATAATTGCTATAAAGTTTTACCCCCAGTGGACCGTGGAATAAAGAAAATGCAAATTTAGCTGGATAAAAGTCTTTAATAAAAGTAGAGATTGATAAAAATGATTTTCAGGCGAATTTTAAGACTGTAATAGTTCGGCTCCTCGCTATTTTAGAAGCTGGCTCCCCATCTTTTTTTTTTTTTGAAGACTTGAGAAGTTTTCTACTTTTCACGTTTGTACGCTCCCAGCTCTCCAGCCTAATCACGAAAGCCAGAGAGGTCAAAAAAGCTCTCTCATATTTTCTCAAAGCCACTCCACTCATCTCGTCTAGCTCTCACTCCCAGAGACAGTTTTATTTCAGTGTCTTTTACCCCTTGGATCGATACGAGGGTTCGAGTCTTTTCGCCCCCCTAATGAAGAGACTGAATGACAAAGTAATTAGAAAATACGATTTCAAACGTCAGTATAGCTTCGTCTTGCGTTAAGCTTCTCGTCTACGCAGATTTTTAGGATGATTACGGTACCTTATAAAAATTTTATAAACTGCTCGATAGTTGACGTTTTTTCATCATCTTTGAAATTTAGAGAGGAATCGGAAACTGTAATCTGAATACAACTGTACAAGTGTAAATCATGCATCAATGATATACGATTGTCTATCCGTGTTGTGACTGGTGAAACTAAGCACGATAAATTTCGTACATCAAGTCGTATGACTTACACAACGTACACGAGTATTCAAGTTGAAAACTTCAAATAGCTTTCGCACGTCAATGCAAAAAGTTGGCAAAAACTTTTTTATGGCCTTATTTTTAAAGTCGGGCTTGAGAACGAAACTTTAAAGTTCCTAAACTGAAATGAAAAACCGAAATTCCATTTATATGTAACACAGATATTTGCGTTTGTTGAATTTCTGTGTCTCTGCGACCATACCTACGTTTTCTTTCGCATTTCAATGAATGGACCCAGAAAAATATTTTTGTTCATTGTTTTCAAGAATTCGGTACGTTCATCCCTAGATTATCTAAGTTTTACTTATTAATGAAAGCAGTTAGAAGACTGCAAATCGATAAGAAGGCCTACGGGAGTGTAAATTGATGTAATCTTGAGAGAGAAAAGAAAAGTTTTATTTCACTGAGTGGCTTTTGTAGGTTGGTAGTTAAAAATTTTGTAATTATAGTCATAATGAGACGAACAATGTTCGTCGTGACTTGATGGTAAATTGTGCGATGTTAAATTTGTTTTCTGAAGCAATTTAAATCTTTTCTACGTAATAAAACCTCTCGCGTACTGGTATTTTAGAATTGATGCTTGTGTACAATAATTTGTAGATTTAAAAACTCGTTCTTTTTTTTTCTGTTCGCAGGATCGTTTCCAATGTAAAATCTCCAAGAAAATAAAATGGCTTTACTGAGCGTCATAGGT
This sequence comes from Aspidiotus destructor, assembly GCA_035079395.1. Classification (NCBI taxonomy): domain Eukaryota; kingdom Metazoa; phylum Arthropoda; class Insecta; order Hemiptera; family Diaspididae; genus Aspidiotus; species Aspidiotus destructor. Next base: position 9,406,743 of record JAVHKZ010000002.1, on the reverse strand, counting down.
GAGTTATACTTACATCGGAGGTTCTTAAATGCCAACTAAAATGCAAGAAAATTATTGAAATAATGCGTTTATTCATCCTGTGTTACAGTTCGGCAAGCACAATATTCAGGAGAGCGCAGCATTAGTAAGTACATTTAGGCTGAAATTTTTGAATAATACTACATAATAACTCACTATACTATATTACACAAACCAAAATTATTAAATAAAAAAAACATTTACGATAAAACAAAATGTGAGAGTTTGATGTGGAACGAATAATATACACATTATTTGCATTAACTCGCGGGGTTTCTGCACACGTGCTCGTATATATATGTTCGTATATAGCTCCAACAAGAACTCTGTTTCTAACTATTGAACGTTAATGAAATTTAATTAGAAGGTTATTTAAATGTATGATGCGTTCAATCTTTCCTTTGAAGAAGAGAAAAGAGTTATGGCTGTTATATACCACACAATATGACAGTACTATTCAATGATATTTATCAAAGAGTGTCAATACGAATGAAATTAAAAGCAGAAGGGTCATAGAACATAAAGGATTTGAGACTTGGTTCTTCTAATTTTAAATTAGCTCATTCCATGATATGAAAGAGTAATGTAAGGTCACGAGGCCTTTTCCATCGTTTTCAGTGACCAAGGTCGAGTTTCACGGTTCAACGTATTCCAAACTCCTTATGTGGGTCAAGTTCATGAAGCATAATTATTAAAAGACTAAGTCCCTTTTCGTTCTTGGCTTGACGGTGTGGTGAAAGAAAAACGTTTGCACGCATTGTTATACTAACGTATGAACTACGCTGTACACATGAGCACTCCGTTACATCCTACAGGGAGGGAGTCACAAAATTTAAAATTAAAAAGGGGTAATACGTCACAAAATTTCCAGAAAAACTTGGAAGAAGCCTACTATCTTTTACACATAAACTTGGGGTATGATTCGATCAAAACCAACTCTCCAAAAACAACATTCAAAGAGCTGTGGCTTGGACTTACGCTGCAAACGGAATGTACGTAGTGCTAACAAAAATCATCAGTTGGGTGCACCTGCTTGTTGTTCTTCACTCTTGGAGTTGATGAGTAAAATAAGGGCTCCATTTAAGTACTCGTAGGTGGAATCCTGTTCTATTGCTCCACTTACGTTGAAAGAAATTGAATATTTCTTTTTGTGCATGAGGCAGTTGAGTTTTGAATCGAAATGATGATAATTCATTGTCCCTGTAGCAGTGTTGGGTAGGCACTTTTCTTTCACCGGGAAAACCTACAAAAAAGGTGCCAGTAAAATTTTCTTTTGCTTGCTCTCCTCTAAGGCAAGGGCGCTCATGGGCGCCACAGCAAGAGGGTGCAGTGGTGGCTGGACTATCCAACGCTGCCTTCGGGTTCTTATTATGGGTGGCGGAATAGGGAACAGGGGTCAACTTGCTCCCCGGACAAAAGAACCCCCTCACAAACGACTGAAAAAAATTAAAAAGTTCTTGATTTAGCAATACTATTGCAAAAAGTTCTTCTGAATTTTTTTGAACAATTTTTGCTCTCCTTCTTCTCTGAGAGAAATATACTCCGCCCCCCATGGTTCTGATTGGTTTTTGTGAAGAGGTGTTCCAAGAATAATTTCGAACGCATTCCTACCCCAAACTTGTTTGTATTTGACCTTCTCCTCCAACATTTTTCTTCGTCTACGGTCACATGTTGATGTAATCAAAGAGATTTCTCTTCTCCTCGCCTATCTCTCTAGTATAATAGAAAAATGGAGGGAGTGAACCCAGATATACGCACCAGGAGAACAAGTCCGACGTTGTGTCAGTCACTTCAAAGTCGAAGATCTTCCAACAAGAGAACAATCGTTTGAAAACGTTTTCACACAGCAATTCTAGATTTTTTTCATGATACTTACGAGTCAATTTTAAAAATACTAAATGATTTATTTTTAATTCTTACTCAATCATCTGGTTTCCGGTTTTGTTTTTCAACTGGGATTCCGCAATCTATTTTGTTCACAGAAGATACACCCCCGTCTGACCTTGATGACATCACCAACTTGTGACGACATCAATCTAAGTTAGGTTGGGTTATGTAAAACGTCTCGTGTCCTTCGATGACATCATCAATTTAACTGAACTTAGGTTAGGTTATGTTTTGTAGAAAACGCCCGTATCTGACTGATTACATCATCAAATTTGATGTCAGAAACCCAAATTAGAATGGGTCACAAGGCTTGAAAGAATTTCTTCAGGTTACATTATGAAAATTTGTCGAGGTTGTATCATAAAAATTTCTCTGAGGAGACTGCTCGAAGGCTATTAGGCGGTGTTTGGAACTCGGCGTAACCTGGATATGCTGTCTGTGCAAGGGGCTGCATTCAGGGAATCGTATAATGACGTACCAAACGAGCTTGTGGATGTAATGGACTATTTCAACAAGACGTACGTCACTGGCCGGCCAAGAAGAGGGCGAAGAGCAGTCATCTCTCCTCGCACTCTGGCTAACCTAAACAAAACCAACAATGCGAAAGAGGGATGGTATAATTGCTTCAGGCTCCTTTTAGAGAAAAGCCATCCGGACACGTACTCATTTTTAAAAGAGATTCAAAAACAGCAGGGTGATGTAGAGAACAGTAATGCGGAACTGTTACTCGGAAAGCGAGTCAAAGCAAGTCCCAAAAGAGAGTGGCTTGAATTACAAACTAGAATAGGGTCCGCCACCTTTGAATACGATCTAGATTACTTGAGGACAGTAGGGTATAAAGTCAAATTAAGTTACCTAAATAAAAAATTGAGTTTTTTAAAAGACTTGGAAAACTTTTCCATCGGGAACATACCAATTGAGAAATTGGCTTTCGGGAAAGAGGATTCGGGGAAAAAATTTTCGGGAAAAAAGCATTCGGGAATTTGACCGGAAATCGTTATTAGCTTGTGAAAAAATTTAAATAATTTATTGATAAATTATACGATTCGCTGTAAAGAAAAAGAAAAATTGGAAGTCTTTGAGAATATTATGAGAATGAATGGGACGGTAGCCTGAAGGGACTGATCATCTTTACCCCTCCCTTGAGAATTAAATGACTAGAAAGTACGCAACTGTGTGCTATTATTTCACTATGAAAATATTACACTAAAAATCAGCTGTATAGGTAAGAAAGTTCAGGCCTATCGATGAAGAGCGGGAACAGCCCATTCATACAATAAGCTTTAAGAGACAGATCGAATGGCCTTTGCAAGAAAATCGCATCAAGTTAGCGGATCGCTTGCGGAATTTGTTTCATTTTACGGTACCTTCATGCTTTGTGTTTGTCTAACTTTTGGAATATACCGGTATCGCAAAAATTGAATAATAAAGTTTTCTTATTCGTAAAGAAATTATAGGTAACTTTTTTATCTGTACAGCAATTTTCTCTGAGTATCAAAATGGACTTTAGTAAGGCGTGAGAAACGAAAAAGTTCCGATTTATAATCCTTCCGTTCGGTGAGATGATATCCAACGGAAGTGAAGGTACCACGAGCGTAACGTTATTTATCTTTTAATATCAGAAATTACTACAAGACAACTTATTTACAACAGGAGCGATGCTAACTGAGTAAAATTATATCAGAGAGTGGGTGTTGTCGCATCATACAATGAGTCATCGTAGCACCTACACGGAAAATGAAAACGAATCCTAAGAGGCATACAAAAGATATTTCGAAGATATTTTTCGTTCATTTTCGCGTCGATTTTGAAGCAAGTCATGGATTACAAATATATTCTATTCTCATTTCAGTAAGGGGGAAATAAGAGGATTAAATTCTGTGTGGTTCAAGATAGAAAATCATGAAAAATTATCGTGCGAAGGGTAGAATTAAGACGATAGCTTCTGTTTATTGAAATTACTTGTACTCTAAGAAAAAGATACGATGCATGACAGAATGGATAAAGGCTTGATTCTGAAGACAATTCGCTGGGAAGATATTTACGCGTGTATTTATGACTGCGTTAATATGTACACGATGAAAAATCACTGTTTGCTCAGCTGTAGCATGTGTTCCCGAATAAAGAGAAAACAAAACGTACTCTATCGAAATATTTTCGTGAATAATGTCGCTATATTTTTCATTGCTTCTAAAATCCGAGCTTCGAAGCTCTAAATGTTATCGCTTCAATAAAAGTACACCTTGTACCCGGCAGTATTAACCCTGTCATGAATCTAGGTAGGCCTAATTTTCAAAAAAAAAAAAAAGAAAGAAATTCGAATAAGATAGCTTTTAGGCCTCGTCTTCGTTGTAGAAATTGAGTTCGCGCGAGTTTGGTGTAAAATCTAGGATAATGTGACAATTTTTTCGAACATTTCAATTGTTGTCGTGTGAACTTGTGTCAACAGTTCATTAGAGGGAAAAAAATTATTTACTTGTATTATTTAATTGAAACTCCTGAGATGTTTTTTTGCGAACATGAATATTATTAGGACGAGTCATAATTTTTTCATTCCACATTGTCTCCATCCATTTTCTTAATCCGTCACATCACAAGGAGTGGGAAAAAAGCTTTCGAGTCGAGATTCAGCTTTGTTTTTCCAACGTACCGCATCTACTCAAAAGGACCTACCCGGATTACGAGTCAGGCATATTATGTCATAGTGACCATCACGATATCACGCGTCTACATTTTCTAAAGACCAGTTCTCCATTTTAATCCAATGTTCCTCATGAATGCGAATTAAAATTTTTTCAAAAGGCGATACCAGTTTTGAAATTTAAGGCGAGATGATGTCGTGCTATTCGGTTAGGTACGCACGGGGTACTGAGTTGTCCACGTTCTCAGACAGAGAATTTTTAATATTTCAGTCGTATTTGTGCTGGAGCGTGAATTCTTTTTGATCTTCATTCTCATGCTTTTGCCCGTTTAAACCCAAAAATGTCGAAGAACGTGATGGAATCGGAGAGAGGGAAGAATTCGAAAAGGGAAGAAATTTAACAACGAACGAAGAAGTATTCTCTAATTTATCGATAATGAAAGACGATATTTCATACTTCTTGGAAAACAAGATTATAAATACTTTTGAGACGAACATACGCAAGAGCACCAAATAAACGGACAATGTAGCTTAGTTTAATTGTACGTGAAACAACATGTAGACGTTTTAAATCTCAAGTTTACACAGCTAAAGAACATTTCTATTTATACCTTTTTTCCATTGTAGGAATTTTTCTCGCTATGTCTTCATTCGGTTTCAGTTTTTGACATTTTTGCACTCATAGCTCTCCGTGGCTAATCGCACGTCTTTTCTCGGGGTTTCCCGATATTTTTTCAAAATATTAAATTTCTCATTTTTATTTTTAGCACGGAACCTGCCATTGTGCTCCTTATTCCTATTCTTGAGTATTGTACATTCCTAGTTAGAGCACTGAATTAGTTTTGTTTTTCTTCAACAAATTGCACGCCGACGTTATTATTTAACCACTGAGCCCTGTAGAGAAAGTGAGATAAGGAGACATTTTGAATTTCAGATGACAAACCAACATGCCATCAGGTTTCCCCTACTTGAACGCGTAATATAGAAGCCTGCTTCTCCACATCCTTGTTTTATCTCGTCCTCTATGGGTTGACATGTTAAATATTTTTATCCTACGCCCAACATATGTAATTTAAAATTGCGCTCTGAATGGTGTAACTCCAAGCCTAGAAGAGAGAAAATGAGCCATTGAGGTGATTGGTCTGGTAGTAGCTTTACATACAGTATTACACGCACTAGGCTTATACTAGGCTGAGAGAAGGCGAGGCGAATGTGAGGGTCCTCGACAGCTAGTTAGCCTGACTTACAATATATGAGACCTTGATCTGCTTAAAGGACTCGGAAAAATTTGGTGGTCCAAGCTTAAAGTACCTCCTTCGTGAGAGGAGCCATCTATTGGGCTCCTAGCCAGTTTGAGATTTAGAGTTTTGAACCTCCGATAACGCCTTAAAGTAGGCGTAACCTTGGCTTACTTTTACTTTAGGGGCAAACGAACTCATTTCAAGTTTGTAAGAAATATGGAAAAAATTTACAGGCTCTTGCTCAGGGAGCAAGGAGCAAGAGTTGGAGGAGACCTGCGATTCATGGCATAGGGTTGAGGATTTTTAGTTTACGTAGAATGTAGGCGGATAATTTTTATGCTTGGAATCATTGAAGAATATGAAAGAGCAAATATGAAGAAATATGAAAGGAATATGTAGAAAATATGAAGGAAATAGAGATCACGAACTCCCAGCGTTATAAAAGTCAAAAGGGTGACGACTTTTTCCGAGTCCCATAGAGGGCTATAGAAGAGCCAGGAACAGGAATTTCTCTAAGTTCTAGCGTTAAGATTCCTCTGAGGGTTCCCAGTAACTGAAGAGAGTCCCAGCGTTAAGGGTCAAGAGGGTGAAGTTTCATAGAGGGCTATAGAAGAGCCAGGAATTTTTCCAAGTCCCAGCGTTACGCGTACGCGGACTCCTCAGACGGCCCCCAGTAACTAAAGGGATGGTGGGTATCCCGCCAATAACATTCATTTATTTCTTTGAGTCCGCCAGAACATTTTTTGTTCTTTTTTTTTTTCAAGCTATCGATTATTCTCCAGAAAAATAAAGCAAATATAAAATCTGCTTAATGGAGTTTCAGAGAGAATGGCGTATCTCCACGAATGAAAGTGAATGGCACGTCACATTTATCATTTTTTGTTTCAATTTACGAGCTGATAGCAACTTGTCTTCAGGGCTATGAGCTCGGTAAAATTGTGTTTAGATGCACTTGGCTTCATGTAGAAAGTTGAATATGTTGGGGATGGGAGGGAAGTCGTCTGATAGTGCCTCTGTGTGCTTGTGGGGATTGGTTTGAAAATTGCGGGGTGAAATAAGTTCGGGCAGCGGAAGATTTGTTGAACAGATAGGGGAGAGGGGTTAGATTCGAAATGAAGGCAAGAGAGAGGCATAAGATGAGAGATGAGATGGGGTGGGTAAGTCTGGTGTGGCCGATTCTGAGACATATGATGACTATTTCTTCTCTGCGTGTCGACAGATTTGAAAAGTCCCACGGGATGGGAATATTTTCAATTTGGGCTAGCTTGTTTGAGTGTGATTTGAGATTAGACCAATGAGTAATCCATGCTTGAGTGACGAATTTAGATTAAAGCGTGAGGAGAGGAAAGAGCGGTTGACTGTTGGCTGCTTTGTATGCATTTTCGTTTCCCGGAATGCCCTTATGACAAGCTTTTATAACAAGGAAGAACCGCTTTTAAGAGAAGGTATTTGAAAACTTTGTCATCCCTCGTCACAACCAATTAGAAATTCGACTTATAGTGGATTGAAAATTATAAAACCTATCAAGCTTTTTAGAAGATTTTCACTCTGGCCCTACGAAGGAAAAATGTACCCATAAAGTCTGAATTTTGAGAAGCACTGCGTACTTTATCGGTGATATAGATGAACCAAATTTAAGGTGCAAAAAATTGAAGAAATTCTTTAATTTTATGGATACCTCCCATGATTTTTAGTCTTTGTCACTGTACGTCTTTTCCGCATTCATTTTCGTACAAAGTACGTATATTTTTACGACAGCGGCAATCTCGTTTTTCTTAAAAATTTCTATAATTTCATAAAAATTTATAGTTTTGGCTTCTATCCAAATAATTGTCCATCTAATACTGTGCTTGAAGCATTTACTGAATCTCTCATTTTTCCGGCTTTAAATTTTAAAACACTCTCTACTTAGGTACTTCCGGAATCACCCTATCACTACTTGAGAAGACAGAAGAAAAAAAATCGAAAAAATTCAGGTACTCGTAGGTGTTTCAATACTTCCGAATAGATGGCTTCCGAGTGTAACTAGAGTCAGTGTGCTCGCATGAATCAGTAGAATCATTCGTTAAATTTTTATTCCGAATTCCACACACCCAACCTACGTATTCCTCCTTCTTCATCATCGGCCGTATATTTTGCATTCATTTTTATTATCTGTCACTCCTAATTTTTTATTATTCTGGTTTTTTATATTATTATTTTATCAGTATTTCATTCTTTTTCTATCTTTCTTCTTACATCGGTCAACTGCCTGCATCATGCTTTGAGTCAAAAACTACATTTCCTTAATATTTTTTGTATTCCTCGCATCGCCATTTGTGATTGAGCGCGCGACTCACAGTTTACCTTCGCGATAAGTACCTAGTCATACTTATACACCTATCTTTTTCCTGAAAACTCTGTCCCTAAAGCTCTCAACTCTTACATTACTTAGTCTCCATATCAGGCTTCAAGCTCAAAAGTTCTTTTCTCATATCAAGGAGATACTTTTATCTTGATGACTTCTGAATGAGTATTTCTCTACAATAGCGTTTACAGTATCTACCCCCCCCCCTTCAGAAAAAATTTCTTTTAAAGTAGCTAGCTCAATAATCTCTCTTTTTCTAAAGGACGAGGCATTGACATTTTCTTTCTTAAGGTCTTGAAAAAGACGCATATAAATGAGAATATGGTTTCATCGTCGCTTTCTTTAGCGGGGAATCCACTATCCATTTTGTTTGGGGATAGCATGTCCTCAGAAAATGTGCGCGTCCGGGTTCGGTCTTGATAACATCACGGATAACTTGTGACGTCATTAACCTAAAGGTTTCATAGAAAACGTCCGCAAATTTTTCAAGGTCAGCGGAATTCTCAGGTTTCCCGCTCCCATAGCGTCCAAATTTTTGTGAAGACCTTCAAAATTTTTGAAATTTGTTTTCCTAAGAGCACCAAGCCTCATGGAATCATTCTTTCTGAAGAAAGTTTAGAGCTCTAACTTTTTCTCAACTCTTCTTTGAAGAAGATATTCTCTATCGAAGATTAGTGCTTACCCGGGCACTAATTTCTGTTAAATAGTGCAGAGAGCTTAGAATCTTTGTGCCGACAAAAATTTTGGCGAAAGACTTTCTCCAAGAAAATGAATATTTTCTGCCTGCGGAAGGCGAGGGTTCTGCTTTATCCGTTCTTTAATTCGAGCGTGAAGTTGGAGTGCCTCACACGAGGGTTTTGTGGTGCGTACGAATAAGTCGAAAAATTTATGCAGAATGTGGGTGCGTAACGACCTGAACATAGAAAAAAAAGACACTTTGTGTATTTCATCTTCCCCCTTTTTTTTTTTTGGTTGTAAACCTTTCGCAAAATTGAAATTTATCGAATTGGGAAAGAATAAAGTCGACGAGGCGCCTCGTGATTCAGTTAGTAACTGAGACACCATTTTCGTCGCGAAGACAGCGTAGGAATTCGCAATTTGACCATCTGAAATACTTCTACACTCATTACGAATATCGACTGCAGAGTTCTAAGTTTATTTTGCTTTTAATCTAATCGAAATTCATTGACCAGATAATGACATTGTATACTCAGTAGTCGGAAAGTACGGTACTTAATGGTTTTCTACGACGTATTTTCTGGAATTGGCAATTTGTATTATTTTGTTCTCGCTATACGTATTACGTGTATGACACAGATACGATTATTGTGGGTCATATGAGGCGTACTATTAACGCGAGAATCCTTCCACTGTGATTCATCTCGTTAACCTAGTCCATTAAATCTGCTAGGTATAGATGGCATTAGTTCAATATCCAAGCGTAGGATACTCGTAATTTTGCCCTAATCTACTCGTACCATTTAAAACCTCGAAAAAAATTTCGTACACTTTGAAGGTCTACTCAACTATGTGGTCGAAAGTTTCGTGTAGACGACAGTAGATACTCTATGGGTTTTATATAGATTCCTCTGTACTATACGCTGACACACTCGATTCTGAGTAGAAATTTTGTATGGACTCGACTGCATATTTTTAATTGTTCAAGTGTATTAACGCGTATAGACACTTGAAACAGATGTGTTTAACGAGTGTTTACATTTATAGTAAAATTCGACGAGTCCTTTTATTTATTCTAAAGCACGTTGATGTATTCGGGAAGACAGACTACGACGATACATAAATTTAGGAGAAAAAAAAAAACAATAATTGATTACAGGAAAACATTATAGAGAAGGTCACTCGAATTTTGAATGTTTATCGCGTAATTTAAGCATCATTATCGCAACGTGACGTTTAATTAACTTTCCTTTGTTTTTAGCGAGCGAATTCCGCACTTATGTTACATTGACTTTGGATCGATGTCGGACCAAGACTTCAGCTGTGAAAGGACATAACCCGCATTGGGAACAAGATTATTTATTGTAAGCAAACTCGAATTACAATCTATCGGATAACTTAATTATAGAGACATTTAATATATACCCGGGACAATCTAATCGTACATGTAGGAAGTAGGTATATCGTGAAGTACGAGTATCTAATTTTTTCATTCATTCTTTCATTTGTTTGTTTTAGTGAAACGCAAAGTACGAGTAGAGGGTTGCTCATGGAAGTATGGCGGCAAGATGAGTACGGACATTTCCCAATTGGCTGTTATTGGCTACCTCTTAATTTGGTTCGATACTCGAATGAGGTAACGGTCAACTTTTATTTTCACTAAGGATTGGAATGAAGAGACGAAACAATGTCCGGGCCGATATCCTAATCCCTGAAGCCTCTTCGAAATGGCATTACATTATTGAACAATAAACAGCTATTCCGTATTGAGAATATTTTGTAAATTTGATAGGTTTTACGTGTCTGGGGTGTAGTTGTTCCGCTTAATTTGACGTCGTTTCTCATTTTCCGTTAATATATCTGAATTTTTCTCGATGTTTGAAATTGGGGAAAACATAAAACGAGAACACTCGTATTTCAATATCTAGGCTACCTCCATAATATGTATGAAGATGATACTCATCATCATGAGTACCTCCAGGTCAAAATTCTCTTAATGAAGAATCAGAATTGTTCGAACTCCCCTCCCTCCTCAAGTCGAAATTCACTTCAGTTCCTTCTCCTCATATACATTCTTAATGTTAGGATTTTTCTAAATTTTTCTTCTATTTTAATCAACATTTGTTCACGTCCTTCAAGTGGTTTAAAGCCACCCCCAAATAGAAAAAATCCGTTTTTGCAATTTACGGTCATCCATAATGAATATCATGACCGAGCTCTTTCGGCTAAATAGCAATTCTTGAGGTATAGGAAGGGATTGAGTTTATCTCCCCCCAAAGTTGAGAAGGGCAAGTTTTTTTCAGCTTCAAAAACCGAAAAGAAGGCAGTGAAAGCGTTTCGGACCCCTAAGTTCAATGATAGTTATAGAATTTATGATTCCTTCTTCATTCTTCTTGGGCCTGTCGTCAACCTGACAAATAATGAGATATTTATTTGCCAGTTTCAAAAAGAGTGAGAATAATACGTAAAAAAATCTCGGAGAGGGGCCGAATCGAAACATGCTTTGATCGATACAAAGACTCTTTTTTTGTCGTCATAGCTCGGAGAAATGTGAGATAGATAACGTCGTCGAGAATAATTTCAACTACGTTGTATTCGTGAATCGAACTTCCCGAAATTGAAAGTAAATTTCGAGCGTTAGACCGATTGCAAAGTGGATTTAAAATAATCCTATGACAGTTCAATGAACTCTGTCCTTGACATTCTACCGCATCAGTACGCAGCGGGAATTCGCGAAAACGCAAGGTTTTTGTACTTTCCTCGGCGAATGCTGTAGACGGGGAAATTAAAGATGATGACAGAGAAATTTTGAGGATTTTACAAAGAAAAATTTTAGAAGTTGAGGCATCTCAACACTCTCCCTCCGAAGAAAAATTTATCGTACGGACAGCGGATATGTTTTTTAAGAGAAATTTCATAACATGTCAGGGCCGCTTTAGAGGGGGTGAGGGGAGCCAAAGAGTCATCATCGAGCTCGGGGGGCTCCGAAATAGCTGTTTAAGAACCATCAATGAACAATGAAAAATAATTTACGTAATACAAAACAAAGAGAGGGTTGGGGCCAGCGCATATTGAAAGACTTTTTTTTTTGATACGTGTGAGTTGAATTTCGTAACGGTGGTGTCCTGGAGGTCCATGAGAAAGATAAAGATTTCATTTGTGCTAATTTATTCTGTGGGACTTGTTTTCGCCCATGGGCAATCCACTGGCTTGTTATTCGGAGTTGGATATGAGGGTGAAATAATTTATAGTGAAGAGAAAGCGCCGCTGTTTGGGTGCGAATCCCCATAAAGCTCAATTAGGTGCCGCCATTTGGGCGCCGGAGTGAAAAAGCAGAAACAAAATGTAGAAAGCACTGTCACCACTAAAGAATGTAAGCTTTTTAGCGTAAACCAGAAGCCATCACGTGGAGGTCAGCTTAAAACGTCTTCCATCCAGAAAACATAGAGCTTTGCTTCGTCAAAATTCATCCACAAAGCACATTCAAGCACAACACAAATTCATTCAGAGACGAAAATTTGTGATCCACCGCTCTCAAGTACTCTACAGGCTCCCTTTTGTCGAACTCAATTATCAATTTATAGAAGCGCTCGTCACATCTTTGGTACTTCAACTCCTTAGCCTGAGGCTCTACACCCCCTTCTAATTGGTTGTAATCGACGTCTCGCTTTTCCTGACAGCGTCGTATTTTATCGATAAATTTACCCAAAGCAGGGTGGGAGTAGCCAAAGTCACACTGGAGTCGCCGGTGCTCTGCTTCAGCGAAAATATTTGGTAACAAAAAACCCTTTGGCGCCCAGATGAACCCCGCGCCCAAACGGCGGCGCCCATTAAACCCGTGTCGTGAGGAGAGTTCGGAGATTAAGACGCGGTAATTTTCAGACAGCAAAATTTTCGCTATCACTTATTTTATTGCGGCTGCGGGGACCCAGAGATGGATGAGAGTCAGTGGAGTAAAATTTGGAAGTCGCTGTGAAGAAATAGGAGATTAGAGGCACTAAGAAAGGTAGGTGATGAAGGAACGGGGTAGTTAGGATTAATTCTAGGCGTTAGAAGATAGCTTAGACCTCATCTGTTAGGATTGTGACGGAGTTTCGGTAACGATGAGAAAATATTTTGATCTTATGGTAGTATGTAAAGCAAAGAGTGAGTATGGTGCCGGCACGTGGGGTTAGTATTTTTAGGAAGAAGGAGTAGTAAGCAGGATTATTGGTCGATTTTTCGGATACTTCACACATACAGTAGTTTGAAAAGTATTTTTGGCTGGAGTATGGCCCATGGAATCGAGGTAGGTGAAATGGGGAGAAGAAAGGGGAATTTGATACTTTTGAACAGAGAAGGTGAGTTGACGCCAGATGAAGTTCGCAAGGTCTGTTTTTCGGGAGGATAGAGGACCAAAAATGTGGCTTCGGGGTCAACGAAAGCTAGATTTGACCCTGGTCCGATGTCAAAAATTTAATGAAGTACGTAGACCCATTTTAATTGAAAATAAATTATAAAGAAAGGGTCGAGATAAGGGAAATGAGAAATCTCTCTTTTTGTCCGATTTGATCTCGGAGTGAAAACTGCCGTCAAGAAGTGGGTAAAAATTAAGCGCAGATAGATAAAACAATCTCCCTCGAAGGCTCAAACGATCAGACGTCGAAATAAATTTGTCGAAACTGTTCACTGACCATAAAATCAGGAGAGAATACTTAGAGTAGCATCTTACCAGAGGAATTATAAAAGTATCTGAAAACGAGGAGGAAATCAAAGCACGGAGGCCCGAGGCAGATAGCTCTTTGGCTCCCCTCACCCCCTCTAAATCGGCCATGACATGTTAATATAAAAGTTCTCTTAAAATAAATTCACTCTTCATCCGCGATGGATTCTTCAAACTTCATCACCAAAATTTCAACCATAAAATCAATTTTCACAATTTGAAATTGTATGAAAAGGTAGAGATGAGAAAGGCAATTCGGAACCAAAAATACTTACGCAATGAAATGCTAAATCATAAGATTCGAAGATCTCGATATCTCACTTCCGTTCAGGTTCAGTTGGAAAAATATTCGTTGAAGAGTTGAAATCGAATCAAAATACTTAAATCTCCCGCGCTTAACTTGAAACAAAACTCTGAAGGTTTTTTTCTGTATAATAGACGACAAATTTCATGAAAAAAACCAACCTCGTAAATTTGAAAATCCATCAGTCTAGATGACATCTACGTCTCATGGCCGAGAAGAGAAGTCGTAAAGCGTATTTTAGTTATGAGAGATTCGAGCCCTCCTCCCCAGATTCGCGCAAACAATTCCAAAATTTACGTTCAACTTTTTGCTCGTATTCATTCATTTTTATCTAGCAAGCGCTCGTGTCTTCTTTAATTCTGACATATGTGTCTCATAAGGGAGTATAGTTTCTTCTCTGCATGGTATAATCGTAAAACATACATGTTTTTAGTTCTTACCACTTTTTTTTTCCACAAAACTTTCTGGACTCGTATGGACTCAGCCAAGGTTTAGAGGATGTGTATTTTCCGACACAGAATTTTAACTTCGTTGATGTTAACAGTACGAAGGTTTTTTGCATCATTTTCTTTACGTTTACAGCGTCTCCAAAACCTGAAGAAAAAGTAAAACGTGGTGAAGCCTATCACGATAAAAAAAGAATCGCGGTTCAATAAATAAAACGTGATCTTTTTTATTTGTTCTAGCATACCACTGGACTATGGGCGTCATTGGGGAAAGAATTGACTGTTGAAGACGACAATTCTATCATTAAGTCAACAAACGCGACAGGGCACTTTTTACTCTACGATGCGAGATTTGAAGATCCCGATGGTAAGTTCACTTTTTATCTCAATTTTCACATTACGACATTGTTCGGAAAGTATAAGACATTCTAACCAAATGTCGCATCGCTAATGTTCAAGTCTCTAAGTTCGGTGCCTAATGTACCCACGTTCTAAACCTAAGTAACTTCGGGTGAATGTTAAGATCATTTTTCGAGGATAAATATAATGACTGCGTTTATGATGCGATTTTCGTTCATGACCTACTACTGAAAAATGATATTTCCATCAAGTTGGTGGGTGATTCAGCAGTTTCTTCATATTCGGGCCAAAGTTAATCGTTGTCTGCTATTCCGCTTTAAATTCTAAAAGGTGAATAGCTTCGTCAAAGTTGAATAATAAAGTTTCCCTCTCATTTTCTTGCGTCGTGTTTGCATTGAAAAGTTACAACGTTTATCACGAACCTCTACGGTATCTAGAATACGCAGCTACCCATCAACCAGGAAAATAGGTGAATAGAGAAAATTACGGTGCATCGTTGTGCATTGATACAGTCTTAGAGACAGTGAACTCTGGAGTAGATAACTACTGAATTTATATGTAAAACTGAACTATTTAAATTCGTTCACAATGGATTCTTTTTTCGCAAGGGCAACAGTACAGAATACAATAATATTGCACCAAATGCTTTAGAATCTGATTCTTTTATTTTGCTTTCTCGAGTTCTGCGTTAAAGTTTTGTCGACAGAGATATGAGCATGAATAATGTCTTAGGTTGAAAATCGGAGAGGTATTTATCTAGTTAATGTAGATGGAGAGTGCATCTCATTTACTTCATATTTTCGATGTGTATGAGCATTCGTTAGTTGCATTTGCTGCTTCAGATCGCACTATATTTTTGAGATCAATAATTGTACTTAGCGGGGCTATTATTTTTTTTTATCCGCCATTGCGATTTAGACGAAAATTGTGTTTCTATACGCAGCGGAGGGATAATTTTAGATGCCGAAGAAGAAGTGAGTAAACTTTGAGACGTCAGTCACCTTATTTGAAAATAAATATTTTACCGTCTGGACAAGGATTTCAACTACATTCATAATATTTTATTTTTTGAGAACCCTTTCGACGGAGAGATAGGGGAGGGAGAAATTTGAAAAAAGGCCGAATCCCATTCGGAAAAGCGTGGGACTCGACAAATTTTCGACCTACGAGCTATATCCGATAGGGGGAACTTTGAAAATTTCCAACTTTCCAGCTATACACTATGATGAGATAGGGACCAGTTATCAATATCCATATCCATCACCATTTTTCCTCACACCTAAGAGCAAATTTCTACGGACTTCGACATATCTATGAACAACGATCGGGAGGAAGGTATCTCTCATACACTTAACTGAGGTACTTTTCCCTTGATCGACTCGATGTTACGGAAGGCTGCGGTATCAGATTATCAAGGCCAGGAAAGGAGTATTTCTCAATGAGTGACTCGGATACTTTTCCCTTGAGCACAAGAAATCCGCATTTTACGCAAAATCCGTATCTTTTTTGAGGAATAAAAATCCGTAGATCTGGCAACACTGATAGGGACTCATAAGACAATTTTGCATATCAACCTACATCTTGTAGGGGAACACTGAAAAAATGTGGACTTCCTAGCTTGAACTCCAAAGGTGGTGAGAAACAAAGTTTAATATCTCTTTGAAAAAAGTGTGAAGAAAGAGACTCCCGTAAGACAGGTCCCTTGTTTAACTTCACAAAATTCGTATTCTAAAAATAACTTGTCTTTCGAAATCATCTTCTCAGGTGTTTGAAAATTTTCCGAGTCACTCATGATAATAAAGACTGTTTAGTTTGTCAGAAATTAAGTTCAAACTTTACCTATCAAAAGCCAAATATCCCAACTCTATCAACATCCTCGAATGGGTAGCTCATCCTCACACTGGCTGAAATCGTAAATTTTTTCTACAACTGTACAAAAGTCCAATTCAGTGCTATGAAATCATATCCTCCCACCCCACTCACCTGCGCCACTGATATTGTCCTTAGTGGATCTCAAATAAGTTTCAAGATTTAAATTTTCGAAGAGTTTCAGAGGAGTTGTTAAAAGGGAGGAATGAGTGATCATTTTATTTCTTTTTAAATAGAACTTCTTCGTGCTCAAGTTCCAATTGACTTTGCCAATTATTTAGTGCAACAGCAACCCCTCGGCTAGATGATTCAATCCTGTTAGCATTCTCAAATACAGAGCTCACCCCCACCTTGCTGTATTCGTGAACATTTCTACAAGGGTGAAACGTTCTCAATTAGACTACAGCGTTCCGATATACAGTCAATTTCGCGAATTTCACCAGAAATTATGAAGCACAATGAAATCTTTAGCGCTGAAATTCGCCCACGGTGCTCTACGTTCTAGTTTTACTCTCCGCCTCCGCGCTGAGGAGGGGGATCCCTTTATTAATAATTGCTTTCTAATCCTCTTAGCCAGTTTTTTTACATCCACTTCTTAATTCACTCAGCTTCCAGCCGACATAACTTTCTCCTTCTTTACTCGAATCTCAAACATTTCACAGCCCGATCATATCATTTACCCCTCCATGACCAAACCTCCCCATGAAATCCGACTCGACCTAGTTAATAATTCCAAAATTTAGGACACGGTGTACTGACATTTATATTGACATTATCTCCACTAAATTTCGACCCACCAACTTTGCTTTATCGATGAATCTGAATCTGGACCCGAAACTATAAGCGTATTCTCCATCCCAGGCATCATAACCAGTCACCGATTGAGGAATTCTTCTTCATTTTTGCTGCCAAACTCAACAGTCATATTATACTCTTGTTTTCGGCGGAACTCATATCAAGTGTGGTGGAAGGAGGGCACTGAAAATTAAAAAGATCTCAAGTGTACATTTTTACTTTATAATTATACTTTACAAGAGTAATGTCGGGGGTTACTCCACCATCAGATGTATGGCTACTGAGGAACAGGGCCTTGAGTATTAATGGTCAAGGACTGTGATCTGATGGACTACAAGAATACTTCATCGTGATTGATTCATCCGCCCATTTGCTGCTTTTCTATTGGCTTCCTGGTTTTCTGTCATCCAATTGGTCTGTTCAGTTCTCCAATCGTCAAGCTGAATATTTGACCTATAATGAAAAAAGGATGCTCATCGCCCGCTAATAGGAACACTAATTTTTCCTGATTGGCTACCGCAGCCTATCGAAGAGAAATAGTATTCCTGCCAGTGGACCATGAGCATCCTTTTCTCATTGCAGGTCACAATCATATTCTTTTACGGTCAAACGTGGTTATATCGCACAAGAGACTCTCGTTTCTTCTCTTTGCCCCTGCAACCTCCAACCACGCAGTTTTTTCTACATGTTCGACTTCAAAAATTCCTTATCACCATTGTGCTGTTCTTCATAGCAGTGCTGGCAATCAGTGAGTTGACATCTTATTTTTCCGTTCATGTTTTGTTCTCCTTTTTCCTGATGTCAAACTTTCCCCCGGTCTCATCAATGTAGATACCGTCCCGTGGTTCGCCACTAAGCTCATGCTCCCCTTGTCCTCTACGCCATCAGATTGAAATACCATCTTCACAAAAGATTCAATTTTCCCTTATCTTTCGATTTTGTAAATATTTTTGAAATTTCACTGAACTAATGTTTTTGAAAAGACTCATTACGTCAAGAATCTCGTATTTGCATGGTCATTATCTGATTCTAAATCTGAGAACTATTTTGTGGTGAAATCGATAAATTTAATTATCGGCCAATTTTATGTAACTATAAAAAAGTTGTTGATAACTTGATCACAAGAATTATAGGTATAGGTACTGATGGTTCACTTTGTACTGCGTGACAAAATACTTTATTACTCTACGTATTTCTTTCTTTTTATAAATAATTTGGTGGATTGATGTACGATAAAACAGAGGAAAAAGGTTAACAGCATCTGACTCGCTTTTAGGAGTACATTTAAGAGGGGTAATTTCTATTTTTCGAATTTTATCTTACGTGGGATTGTTTTTCGTGCGTAGCGCAGGAAATTCTCCAAGATCCTAACTTGATGATAACAATAAAACCATCTAAAAGTGCCGGATCTTGCGTGAGCCGGAAACCTTTTCTCATATTCATAAGACGTAGATATACGCAATTTTTTTACCTCGTTTTTTTCAAATACCGCTTAAATTATACTTGCGAAAACTTTGGTTTCAGTTCATTAGTAGGATCGATTTATTTTATTTCTTTTTTTTTTTTTTGAATCAAACTAGATAGGTATTACGTGAAAAATTTGGCGATTGTTTGAATGAAAATAACTTCGATGGATATTGTCCGCCAACATGTTGTGATTTACTAAAGCGCGAGTAAAAAGTTTCACTGAAGGAGCTTTGCGTCTGATTGAATTTTCCCGCTTTCTTAGGCTATATGCCGCAATGGTATTTTAGTGAATTGCAGACCTTCGTAAGGCTCGCCTATGAATTTATTGAGTGGGTAACTTGCAATATCTACAGCCAGTATATTCTTCTTCGACCGAACGAGTTTTATATTGTTTCCCTCAATAAAAGAATTTCCAACTACCGGTATATCCCACGCAGACAAAAAATTTTCCATAGCCCTGAAATAAATTTAGAGGCGTAAGTTTGTGCGTAATTCTTGAAATATATTAAATTGACGACCTATACTAGCCTCAGTTGTCACAAACAAATATTTTACCTCCTTACTATAAGTGGAAAAAGAGACGACTCACGCGCTGGAGTGTGATACTTATCTAGGCTCAATATCCAAATTATAATAATTACCTAGGTACCGGTACTTATTTTTCTTTTTCAATATTTCAATATAGCATGCCTAGGAGACGCTGAATAATTAATTTATTCCCAAGACTTAAAATTACCTATACATTTTTTTCGTATTTCTGTATTTTGGTTCTTATCTTTTGTGGCAATCATACGAACTGGTGAAAATAAAATGACGATATTTCATCGCGAGTAAGGGTACGAAGTTATTAATAATGCATAAATAATTTTCATTGATTTCAGAAAGGCGAGCCGAACATTTACTATGCGACAACGAGAATGTTGACGACCAATACACTAATTCTGCTGTGACGAGACGGACAATTGAATCATTTTCGGATAATACTTCTGCGATGCCCGTACCTAATAATCATGGATACAGGTATAACTAATTGAATTTTGAAGTAACCTAAAATAAAGCAGTTATCCAGGTCGTCAGTCTTATATAGGTACACTGCAAATTATCAATATATTACACTTATCGTTCTTACGTATAGTCCTTGAATTCGTGATTTGATGTGCATCCACTGCATATAATTACGATACTCGGTTGAATGGTCAAATTTCCTGTAGGGTTAATAACATCTTTTAGTGGAGAAGTTCTCGTGGGTATCGACGTGATAGTCAGTAAAAAGGTCGAATTACTCGTACGTCAAACAGTACGGGTGGACGACTCATGAGAATCAAATGTCAGCAATCGTTGTATGCTAATTACGTGAATCATGAAGTTTATACTTTCCCGTATAAGTTGGCTACTTTTCCTACCACACGTATTCGTTTGGTTTAGTAAGCTATTCTAATGACTTGTAAGTCGATGTAGAACGCGATGTAAATAGGGATACTATAAATTTGCCAGGGGAACTAACGTCGTTCTAAAACGTGATTTATGAGAACGTCGGTGCAACATTTTGGTGCATTCCGCCGATTGGTAGTCTATCAAGAGTTTTACGGACGTGTTTTTCACAAAACAGAAAAATAATAAATAATGAGTTTTTTTTTCTCTTCTTTTCACTGATGACGAGATTCTTTTTTAATGGTACCTATTTGACAATATCGGCCAAAAAAAAATTCTTCATACGATCGATAAAAAAAAATTAGAAAAGAAGAAATCAAGCCCCTAAGCGCATAAAGGCACAGTAAAAAAAATTAAGGATGTTCTGGTGGAGCCAAATAAATAAAGATCATGTTCCATGTCTTCCTCTTTCTCAATACATAGCAGGTATTTTGCTGTTTAGTATCAGTATGGCCGTGTAAATGGAATGGACAGAATGAATTCAGATACGTTTAGCTATCTGTATTATCTGTACTATACCTCAGTACTCCAGATTAGGATGTTTCAAGTTAGTAGTTTTAGGGGCATGGTCCAATATGAATCAACTTTGGAATATCCCAGGCTAATAGCTTTTGGGTAGCTCACTCACTCCGCTCGTTCGCCTCCCTGGCCCGGTAGAAGTCCAGTTTAGAATATTTCAAGTAAATTTTCTATTGATCATTAATTGTTATCATATTTTATAACTATAATTATTAAAAATTAAATAGTTAATTCTAATATTTTTACTTAGAGGATTGAATATTATATTAAATGAATTAAATGATATATTTCATTACGGGAGTCCAATAGTTGGTCAGCGGTTGTGAGTTTATACCAGTATTTCTCAGAAAAAATCTATCCTCGACTTCTACCTTGCACCTCTCCTTGTTTATGGACTCCTCAGATCTCATCTGAGCGAAACCCCTTTGTAAAATGTCGTTGGAGCTCATTTGCTCCGCGCGTTCGCCCTCTCCTTCGTCTAGTATGAATCCATATCGAACTATTCCAAGCTGGTAGCTTTTAGAGAGCTCTCTTTGGTGTATAGTTCCAGTTAGGGTATTTTGAGCTAATAGCTTTTGGGTAGCTCACCTCTTCGGTCTAGTCTACTTTGAAATATTTCAAGCTAATAGCTTTTAGAGGGCGCAATCGCTCCCCTCCTGCATCCCTTTCATTGGTCAGATATAAGTCTACTTTGAAATATTCCAAGGTGATAGCTTTTGGGTAGCTCACTTCATGGGTTAGAGTGAACCTACTTCCGAATATTTCAAGCTAATAGCTTTAAAATGTAGCTCACTCGCTCCGCTCTTTCGCCCTCTCCTTGGGTGGGTAGATGCCTACTTTAAAGAATTTCAAGCTAATATAGCTTTAGAGGAGCTCACTCACTTTCCTCCTTGTACTACTATGATTAGAAAATTCTAAATTAATGGCTTGGAAACAATAATTTTTACCGTTATTTTGTCCCAAAAACCAGTGCTGGCTCTTCATAGCATAAGGCTAGTAGAATACCTACGGGAACGGAAGGGCCTACCAGGTCTCTATGCCTACACTTAGTATAAACCTAGTATAATAGTATATCAAGGGCTAATTCCTAGTACTTATACGGATATACCTACCCCTAATTATAATAAAATATGGAAGAATAACTATGAAAGCCTAAATCCTAGTATATGTCTAGTATTCTTAGTTTAAGCTTAGTATAATAGCTATTGGGAGGATGGGAGGGGGGGGGGGTTCTCGCAGATTTCCTAATCACCTACAAGGTTTTTGTAAAATACAATGATGAGAAATTGTGAGAGGTATCAAAACTATGGCCGTATATAGGAGAAAAATTGAAATAACACAAGAATGAAACAGATTTGGCTTCTTGACATCCCATGAAAGATGACCACAAACGCACGTTCTACAAATTGGATAAGATGACAAAACGTTTAATGCCGCTTCATTCAAGAGATAATGCCAATTTTTCATTCTTATCTCACATACAGCCATACTCTTGATACCTCTTACAATTCTGGTAGAGGTACCACTACTGTTGAACAAATTGCACGCTTTCTTAGCGATCCCAGCGGATGCTCAATCTAAATTTTTCGACTACAGTATCTGCAATTTAAATGAATCCTTTTCCGTTCCCCACTTTTACCTTTGGGACCCCTAGAGCACCAATGCTACCACAACCAAAACAAGACCAAAACGTCCAAATCATCAGGTCACCAAACCGCACCAAAACTACACCAACAAGGAGCGCTCTCGAGCTCCTTACACAGTTACACCAATTAAGCATCAATTGGCAACGGCCAACCGCCAACCCTGCCAACGACAACATTCTGCCACAGAGAACTTAGATAATTGACTCGCTATCTCGCGCGTGTTACGTGTTTGTGAGCGGCCCTAGTATTACCATTCCCATTAAAGGAGACAAAACACCAAATTCCTATGGAACACTGTACAACTTTGTTCAACTTGAATAAGTGAACAAAAATTGATTTTTTTCAGTTCAAATTTTCAGGTAAATTTTTTGGTTACCTTTTTAATTGAGAACAAAAAGTACTTAGTATTTTTAAACAATTTATGATTTATAGCTGCCATAAGACACGCGTGTTGAACAGTGGTGTACCATGCACTGCTCCTGCGTGACGGATGCGCCTGCAATGGGGCAAGTTTTTGATCGATACAATCGAGCGATATTTTGATATCGATACTTCCTAGAAAAAAGTAAACAATTTTTTTTACATAGGATTTTCCATAAGGAAAAAACAGTACTCGGTTCCAAGATGATTATCTTCGAAATAACGAATAAATAAGAACATTGATATGCGTAAATATCAAGAGGAGACTTCGAGCTTTCTTTCAAGCCATTAACCAACTGCCTATGTTTCATATTTGTCGAGAAAATTCAAAATACAACTGAGAATACCAATGAAACATTATCAGTTGCGGATGTATCTATGATAATTCAGAGCAGAAGGTATCAGATAAACCACCATAGTTAATTAGTTTTCAATTCCAAATTTGGCAAGAATACCATTTTTGTTAAACAAACTGCGCGTAGTTAGCAATTCTAGCAAATAGCCGGCTCAATAACTCAACGCTTCTCTTACTTCCACTTTCATGCCTCCTAACGGAAAATCTGTTGTAGAATGGACGTTTTGGGGTTTTGGCGTAATATTTCAAAAAATGAAAATCAAAAAATTGATGTTAGTGACCCTTTTACCACAATTCACATATCCACAATCTGCAAAAAAGGATCCGTCACCCCAATAAAACACCTTTTCTTGTTGAACGTTGATTTGCAGAATGTTGTCCGCGATGCTTAGCGGCGGCCGTCGCTCGTTCTGCCATGCAAAGAGAGAATGACGAACGTGCAGAATAGCGATTTGGAGAAAAACATCTCCCTCATGAGAGAAGGAAGCCTGTTTCTCCAAATCGCTATTCTGCACTTTTGTCAATCTTTTTTTGCACGGCAGTGTTGGTGCAACTGTCAAGACTCAAGAGCTCGAGAGCGCTCCTTTAGTTTGGTGACCTACTTGCACAGTGCAGTGCACACCTAATAATGATAATATGGTTTGGACGTTTTGGTCCTGTTTTGGTTCTGGCAATTGGTGTCTGAGAGTCCAAAAGGTAAAGGTGGGGAGCGAAAGGAGATTCATCCAAATTGCAGTTTCTGATCTAAAGATCTCGTAATTTTACCAGGGCCTGGATTCTACTCTGTAATCTGATTGGAACATTATTCATTGCAATACCTTATCGGAATCCCACTCCAAAAGAGTAGGATCCCAGTCAGAGTCAAGAGAAATTGTGACAATTGTTTTCAATTAAAGTTGTGGCTTGAAGATTTGATAAATAGCCCTAATTGAATTTGGCCCGAATTCGGTAATAGCGCTTCAAAATTTATACGTATGACTGATGTTTTGAATCAGTGTTATGATCTCATACTGGTACATATTGATTGTGAGTTGAAATGTATTCTATTTCTATAATTATAATTGTTTACCTAAATATTCAAATGGTTCAATAGTGGCGCGGTCTTCGGAAAGTGCTAACGACAAAGATCAATTGTACAGCTTTTCACCGCATCAAAAACGGATAGGTACCTACTAGAAATATTCTAAATCGAAACGGCCCTCTAGGCTGTGTACTGATGAGTATTCGCGAGCAACAGTGTACAGATTTGTGATGAACAAATTAAGACTGAATTTTACAAGGGGCTGATCGCGATCAGTGGTCATAAATAGTTTACATGTATTTCCAAAATTGTGTAGAAAACTAAACTTTGTATTTTCCCCCACAGTGACAAATGGTGCAAATGGGAGAATAGCTTTCGTGAGCAAGATGGATACAGATCTTCGTCATCGGAAAACATGCGTAGTGATTTGGATTACTCATTCTCGGAACAGAGTAATCAGGCAGATCGACGTTCCTTTTACGAATGTAAGTTTATGTAGTGCGTAAAGAAACAATGATTCATTAATGCATAATTGACGTTATTTTATACGCAATCGTTTTAAGTGAGAGGTCAAAATAGAAGAGTCTGCTTCGCACCAAACAGCTGCATACATCTTGTATACGTTTGAAGGTAGGAAGGATCAGGTTGTTACGGTATTTCCGACACAAGAAAAAAGTGTTTTTTATGTCGATATGCATTGTTTCTAACCTACGAGATTGCATGAACGATATTCACACATAAGTTTACCTACTGTGTAATGAAACCACATATCCAGTTGTAGTCTTGGAAAATTCCATGCTCGACCCGATCTAATAGAAAATACGAACTTTAATAGACATGCCGACTGCCATGAAATGGGCGAGTAAAATTATTAGAATGTTTTTCATTGCTTTGGAAGAACTCCGTGGTGGAGGGGAAGAACTCCTATGGTAAGAAACCGCAAAAACAAGATAGGATAGCCGGAGTCCGATGGAGCTGTGTACTTCATTCTACGTCTAGACAGTAATGCGTTTCTTTGTGAATTGAGTACAGAAAATCTCATTACAAGTACGAGAGTGACCTGAAAGGCGTATCGTTGAAATGTGCCTGGGAATACCGTAGGACTATTTGAGAAATAAATTTCATTGCCTGATGCTAAGACCCTTATTTCGAATTTGCTATTTGTATTTCAGCTTCCGATAAAAGTGATGAGAAAGATGGGCACTATAACCAAGACCATAAATCGGATGTCGATTTTGGAAGCTCTTCGTATAATCATCACGACCATCAGCATGATCGATACCGTTCAAAAACGCAAAATTATAAAAGATCCGAGTATGTTATTTATTAAATTATTATAATTTGCAGTTAGAATTCGACTATCTCGTTTCAAGGGTGAATTTATATATTCGTTCGATCGTGGATTCCTTTAAAATTTTTTTGTTTTTACGCACCTACTTATCCCAGTTGGATTGAAATTCATGATCTTACATCCTGTATTAATTTCAAGTTTTAGATTCTGATAATATTTAATAAAATTAATTTCTAAAGAGAGAAAAAGAAAATCGCAAAATTTTCCATGATATCGGTTCAGAAAAAAAAACAAATATGAGAAAAAAAAACAGAAATCAATTCACAAATCCAAAATAAATTCTAAATTCATTGATAATAGTTAGCGCATTTCAAGCTTATTTGGAAATTAAGAAGTAACCTGCGCCCACGCAAACTTTCATAAATTAATGTTGAATAAATTTTCTTTTAAAAACATGTCAAGTATAGGTACATGTTAATTCGTGCTAATAAGTTTGTCGTTACTAGAGCGTGCAAAAATTTGTAACAATTTATCTGCTGGATATTCAAAGATGTGAAGTAATAATTATGATCATAATAAACTCAACTCATTTATATGACATAGTAAAAATAATATTTTCTTCTGATAATAAAGATAAAAAGTGCATACCTATTACCTGTTCCGCGACAAACTTGACTGTCGGTGGCGTTAAGGAATAAGTTTCTGGATAGAAAAATCTCGTCATATTTTACGCAGGTCTATTTGTATACCACCCGATTCGGTATTTATTAATACCTACCTTATTCTGTGCGATAAATGGTTTCGAATGCGTCGCATTATAGTGCGGCTATTATTTTTATGAAATGACCTTGCGAAAGTTGAATTTTTTCTCTCACACCCTATATATCAAACCACAAACTATAGTTTTTGCTACACCTATAAAATATAATCGGTCGGTTTTTTCCGATCTAGTCATTTATAACTAACTCGTTAAAAACATATTAATAATTAATCTATATTTCAACCTGTTGAAATAGTCCTATTATGAGTAAGCCAGATAGTGATCAACCTGGTGAAATTGTCGTAAGATACTCAAATAAAACAGTACAAAGGAATGTTGAGAATTCTTTGAATAAATCGTAAGTGAATTGACTTATGAGGTAACTCAATACGTATTGTTGAAGAAAAATTATTCCAAAATACTAAATCATCGAGTTAATAATTTTCACGATAGGCGACGAATAAATTGTTAATATCATAAAAATATTTCAATCCATGTTAGGAGAGAAAAATATAAAGCAGAAGAAAGCTTTGTAGGTTGGTACTCTCTTGCTTTTCACTTATTCCTTCTTGATTTTAAAAAGAGAAAAACTGAGGAGATGCTTCTTTTGGCGGTGGATGAATAATATAATAACAGAATGTTGAACATCATTCAGCCTTTGAAATTTCATGTTAAAATTCTTCTCATGGCTCGCTTCATCCTCTTTTTGCATCTCAATTTTTTTCTCTCTTTCACAAATTTCGAACGCCGCAATTTAATCGTACTTATGAAGGGCACTGATACTATTTTCGATTACTTCAATCATTTATATTACAAAAACGAAAAGCAGACGTAGTCCTATACTATTTTGTAGTCTATTTTAGAGAGATTTTCTCAAGCATATCCTGTGAACATTATTTCACCCATCCATAATCGATTTTAACGAATAACGATTATATGGCGGAGAACTACCATCGTTCCTTTCAAGGTCTTTTTAAAGTAATGCAAAATTTCAGACGGTTTCTAGTTCGTCATCTATTTGAGCCTGAAAATTTGCGTGGTAAAAAGGCGTTATCGTGAATTGAAATTAACCAATAAGCCTACGTTATGTAGAAACTTTGACTGAGGCAAATTCATGAGAATTTGTGTATACAGTGTGAATAATAATGAATTATGATAAACTGTGAGGAATGGTAGCAGAGGAAAATGAAAAATTTACTGAGTTTTTCATTTTCTCATCGGAAGAGAAATGAATAATAATTATGTATTTTAAAACTGTCTTGAGAAAATGAAATGAGAGCAAAAGGAAAAGAAAAAAAAATGAATTTTTTTGGGACGTAGTAATGTAACGTTTGAAAATAGGACAAGTTCGAAGCATCACTGGTGAAGGGTCCTGAAAATTAAGGGAAAAAATTATACGTACTAATAAAATAATTGCTTTAAGGGAAAATAGTTTTTCATGATTTTATTGATGAATGAAAAAGAATGTTGGTGCTTATTTTTTTGCTTCAATTCAATGATATTACTTACTACAAAAAAAAAGTAAAAAAAAAAAAAATCTTTAAATTGACTGAAAATATTGAATCGAAGGATTCAAATTGTGATCAACATCATATGAATTTAAAGAATTTTATGATCCATCAATAAGTAAAAATAATAAATGAATTGAAGAAACTATTATCAAAATACCTAGCTCGAATAAAATGTACTGAAAAAAAGAAAAAAAAAATCATAATTTTTAATACTATTTTCCCCCCTTTTTGAAATGAATAGGCTGATCACAAATAGCTTACCGTGTGTTGTTTTCTTCAGAAAAAATAATTATCTTCTCCTTTTTTGCGTTTCAAGAAAATATGTTTTAGGCCTATTTAGACTATAATCTAGGTATTGTTCACCCAGCAGATTTTTCAAAAAGAATTTCAACTTCTAAAAAAAAAAAAAAAAAGAAATTACGAGGAAAAAGGACAAAAATAATGTGATGAATAAGATGTTTTGAAAAACATTCCTTGTGTGTCATTGATTATTATTGAAAATTGAAAAGTTACGAGAAAAGTAGAAATGTTTTAAGATTGACTATAGGCTAATTCATTCGAAATTAGTGATATTCAAATAAATTGTTTGTAAAGCTCATTTCCTGATGTTTTTTTTTTTTTTTCTTTTCTTTTCTCGATCTGTTCCAAAGTGCTGCAACTCACACAAAAAATAACAAAGATAAAAATGTCGCAAATTTCATTTCTAAACACGTACATAGAAACGTTTTTGAACATGTATGTGTTTGGAAAATAAATTTGCGATTTTTGTACCTTGGTTTTTTTGTGTGTGTGTGTGTTAATTCCTGATGATGGGTTCTAAACTCAAAAAAAGTATTCATTTTTCATACTTTGAAACTCTAAATGATGAACTTTTCAGGAACATTTTTCAATCTAGATAATGAGAAAATCAAATAACTTATTTTCTGTAGTCTAGTACCTATTAAAATCTGATTCCTAATATTTTTACTGTTGATAAGGAAAAAAAGTCTACTGATTTTTGGAAAAGAAGGGAAGAAATACGATGCCTTTTATTTCGACTTGTGTACGCGAGTAATTTTCATTGCTTGTAATTTTTATTCGTGAATATCCTCATCATTTTTTCATTCTTTTACAGATACGATAATCAAATTGATGATGAACAATGGGTCAGTGATGATTACGTACACGAACAGGGTGATGAATTGATTTATGAAAACAATCGTGATTATAATGATAAAGAAGATCATGATTATCCAGTACGTACATATGTAATTGAATTTTTCTGTGCTCCAGCACTTAAGAGTGATATATAAATTGCCGGTAATTTTAAGCGTAGAAAATCACGATTTTATAACAATGTTGGGTACTGAATTCTAGTGGATTAGGTAACTGATTCGAAGAGTGTACAGCTCACCGGTAATATAAATTCATAATTGGGTGTTAGGCTACTTACCATAATATACCTAGTCGATTGATGAATGGTTAAGTGACATAGGGTTGATGATAGTATAGACATCAATCGATGAGAAAATTATTGTGAGGATTTGATATTATTATGCACTAATGAAGTTCTATATTTCATGATGTATGTTTATGATGTGGAAATCTAAGACACGTGTTTTAGGATTTTTGTAACGCCTTCCTTGGGATGATTTCTTCTTCTCGCTACCTATATCTTCTATATATGCAATATTCAACTACGTATTAATATTTCTTCACTCGCCTTCAAAATCAACTACCTAGTTTCTAGAATTGTAGCCTACTGGTCGTGAGGTTTCGTCGATTTTCCTTTGTAATTAAATATATCGTTTTGCCTCCAAATTCGATCGCTGATTAGTCTCAGTTCGCGTATTCTTTGACACTCACCCTTAATTTGATCGCCTCATAAATATTTCAAGAGCTCGGAAAAAACCGTTTTCAAATTACCAAATATTTTTCGCTCTATCAATCTATCATTTTCTCACTCTCAGTTTCTGCTCAAACATTAGATACGCCTAGCTGATGTTTACTTGTTTCTGTTTTTGAACTGTCAAACTTTTTTTATTTCGTCATTTTTTGTTATTTATTTACGAGCAGTTAGCTACTCTGAGGGCTATATGCTCGACGGAATAGTACAGTTTGTTATTAATTAAAATTTGGTGAACATCTTAGAATTAGAAACAGAATTAAGGATACGTATATTAGAGATAAGGATTGAATTAGTAAACCGAGTACAAAGAGTTTAGATATGTCGGTAGAAATGAGTTTGTCGTAAATATTGAAGGGATAAGGATGTGGTTTCATGGTTGTTCTTTAGGGCCTGGTTACAGGAAGAGGGGACGTTAAGGGAAGAACGGAGAGATGAAAGTTGGGGGCATAAAAAAAAAATGTTGGATTGTTAAGGGATCGTCGCAGTATGGACAGGATAGAGGTAGTAGAATGTTGGGGTTTATAAGGTGGGAGTGGATGATTCGCGTGTGACCAATTCTTAGGTGGGTGAGAATGACCTCTTCCCGTTTAAGGGGTCTGTTGGAGGTGGACCAGGGTACTGGGGATTGTTTTATCGAGAAAAGTTTTAGAGTTTGGAGTTTCAAGTGAGATTTCCATTTGTCAAGAACCAGGGAGCAAAAGTGAATTTTGTAATCTAAAGCAGGTATAGGGGTTACATTGGTAATTCTTGGAAGGGAACAGGCTTGTTTTGCAGCTAGGTCAACTTCATCGTGATCAAGATCATTGATGTGGCCGGGAATCCAGATGGAAGTGGTGTGAGAGTTGATGGAGCGGAGGGTGAGAAGCGTGAGTTGGATGCGTTGTATGAGAAGGTTTGGTTGTGAAGGTTGGCGATGGAGTGGAGTGAAACAGGAGAGTCTGTCAGGAGAAGAAAGTAGTTGTTTGGAGGAAGTTGTGAGAGGTGGGATAGACAAGAAAATATGCCCATGAGTTCAGCAGTGAATATCGATGCTATGTTGTGAATACGGTGGGAAGTCACGGAACCATTTACGGAGAATGCATAGATGCTCGGTTGTTAGATTTAGATCCGTCGGAAAAGCAAATAGAAGAATTGGGGTATTCCTTGATCAGGAGACTGATATTTTGAATGATGATAGAGTTGTTGGTTTTGGGAAATTCAGGGAGATCAAGTCGTATGTTTGGTGGTGGCAAGATCCAAGGAGGAGTGGTGATGTTTATGGGGGGTAAGGGGTTTGCATTGAAAAGGATGCCGAGGGAGTTATTGAATTGGTGGAGGATGTTTATTGGAAGCCGATGGAGAGGTGGGATATTGATGGGAGATAGAGTTAAAAATTGGTAGGTCATGGTCTTGAGTTACGGATGATGAAAAATTGGAGGTTAGGATGAGTTTACGGTAGGAAAGGGGAGGTTCACCGGATTCTGCGCACAAGCTCAATTTTGGGCTTGTGCGGTAGGTACCCAGGAACATCCTGAGGGCGGAAGATTGTATAATGTCAGGTGAAGAGAGGACGGTTTTGCTGGCAAGATGGAACCATAATCTATTTTGAACGGATAAGACTTCTGTAGATGAGTTTCTGTTGCAGCCTTCCGAGGATTGGGATAGAAATTTCATTATGTTTGGGGCTTGAGTGCATTTTGCTCTTAAAATTTTGATATGTGGAGTCCATATGAGTTTTTGATCGAAGTGGAGACCGAGAAATTTGGCGGATTTGCGAGAGGGAATTTCGGAATTTTCGAGTTCTAGGGGTTGGAGTGAATTTTTATGAAAATATTTTTAGTAAAAACATCTACAAATTTAAACAGATTAATTTTATAAAAATTCTTTTAATATTTTTTTGAAATATATTTTATCAATACTATTTATGTTTTATTATTATTATTATTTTTTTTTTCTCAAGTAACTTAAATTGAAAGTTTTCATTTTTTTAAATTTTTATTTAAATATAAATTTATTTATTTATAAGAAGTTCTAAATTCCCATTGCATTTATGATTGACTGAAGCTACAATTGCACCTTTGCCATAATAAATATATAATAATTAGAAAATTTTTTATTTATATTTTAATTTTAATTTTAATTTCTTCTAAATCATTCATTTATAGAAAAATTAATTATGTATTTGAATTTTTAAGCAAAATTTTATTAAAAAAATTGATTAATTAAATTAAATAATAAAAAAATGAATAAAATAAAATTTATTCCTGATAATAAAATAATTAAATTTATTATTGATATTCAATTTAAATATAATTAAATGAAACTTTTTAATAAAAAATGAATTAAAATATTTTTGTGAATTATATGATTGTATAGAAAAAAACAAAAAAATAAATGGTCTATTAATTCTAAAAAAAAAAATCATAAATATAATTAAATAGAATATATTTAAAATTTTCATTATTGAAATAACTATCACGAGAATTTTGAACCCAACTCTTAATTAAATCCAGAAATAAGTTCAGATTCACTTTCATAAAAATCAATTGGTAAACGAAGTACTAATTCTACAGATGTTATAGGGCTTTTTTTTCGAAAAGGACGGAGTAGGTTTTAGATGGAGAAAATTTGAAGCCGGTTTTCGAGGTGCAAGTAATTATTGAGTCCAAAGTTTCTTGAAGAATTTTGTGAGCTCGTAGGGGTTTAGAGGAACAGATGGAGATGTTGAAGTCAAGGCGGTGGGTAAAGGAGAATTTGACTAGTTCCGCTATTTCGCCGTTAATGGCTAAAATGAAGAGTAGAACACTGAAGACTTCTCCTTGGATGATACCGTTTTGGATTGGGAGAGGAGAAATGGTAGTGTTCTGGATACGGACCATTAGTGATCTATCGTGAAGAATTAATGAATTTATGTAAGAGTGAACGTTCTTTTACGTCGCTCGCGTTACTCTTCCACTCGCTCATTATGTCTCAAGCTCCGGCTATTATAATATCTTTCCTCTTTCTTCCTTATCATCGACCAAGTGCAGTCAGCTGACCTGCCTTTTCTTCGGGAACTCGACTTTTGTTTTGATTCTGTGGAAACACAGCATCGCCAGATTTGTCAAGATTCTACAGTCTTACATTTATTTATTCGTTTTTCATTTTTTTTTTTCTTCTTCTTTATGTGTGGCCACTAAAAGAGATTTGTGATCCATAAATTCCCCGATTTTCATGCTCCTTCCTCCCCTTGTTCATTCCTCGCAAAACATGGTCAATAACACTACTGAACAATATAAATTTTTTTCTCTGTATCAAAAATGAGAATAGATGATTCTTGAAGTTCTTTTCGCGCTGAATTCAACGCCGTTTTCCGTTTTTCGAACCGAGCTCAAGTTTTCTCGCAATCTTCTTCTTTAATTGCCGCGGATCATCGCGGAGCGCATCAACAGTAGTAGTATCCGAACACGTAGAAGCGCGTTAACGCGCGTCTCAGTCCGCGACGATATGCAGCCAATTTCTCACGATTAAAGAAGAAGATTGCGAGAAAACTTGAGCTCGGTTCGAAAAACGGAAAACGGCGTTGAATTCAGCGTGAAAAGAATTTCAAGAATCATTTATTCTCATTTTTGATACAGGGAAAAAATTTTTAATTGTTCGCAGTAGTGTAATGCTAATATGTACTGTCGTCGTCGACATGTACTTTCCGTTGTCCATTCGATTGCGAAATTTACAAATTCTCAATTCAAATAGATTGATAAACAGGAAGAACTTCATCTTTGCAAGAGAAAAGTTCTTGCGTGAATATCATATAGAAGCTGCAAAGAATTGAAATATTGTACAGAAGAAAAAATTATTCGAACGCTAAATTATCATTTACCTTACCTCGTCGGAGAGAAATTTGTTATTAAAAAAATTGTCAAATTTTGGAAATAAAGATCCACTGCTACTGAAGTGGGAGCGAATTTAACTTTTGTGATGACGTGTGATACAACTTGTGATAAATTGGATGGATATTTTTTTGGCAATTGGTTAATTTTCAAGTGAGCGACAATTTTTTTTTTCTTGTTTTGACCTTGGAAAATCTTTATCATCAATCTAATGATTACACACTGTAATTATACTTTCAGCAGAGATCTGACAATTTCACGATGAAGCGGTTCAAAATCTTTCGAAATTCCGTCGTCAATAACCTTTGTCGCGCATAACATTTTATAGGCTCCATGGCTCCCACATATAATCAAATGAAAACAGGGAGAATTACAACGTCGAGTTCTTTACAGTCTATCTCATAAAATTTTCAATTGACAGATCTTTAAACAATGTGTCAGCAATGTTTGACGAATCGTAGATACTATATCCCATCCGACAGGCAAGCTGACGTATCCAAAATATGAAACCGCGCTCAATGAAATTGTAGCTAGAAATCAAGTGATCTTTTTTCTTCTCTCTCCAAGGTTATTGGCTCGAAGTTCGTAGATATAGGTACAATAAGGATGAACATGATTTGGATGGTGTTGTAAGAATAGATAAATCGGAGTTAGTTTTTCGTTCTAATGATTTTCTCAGAGACAGAATGGTAAAGTTGGATTTTTGTTGCATTAGCTGCGAAGAAAATAGATCATTATTCTTGATAGCAAAAATTTCCAATTACCACGATAAAAGTGTTCTAAATTCAGGGTTTCCACTTATGGAAAAGTCAGGGAATTTTGAGAAATTTCTCAGAAGTCAGGGAAATCCTTACCTTCAATTCAGTTTCCGCGCGACAGTGGCGTGTCCAGAGGAGGGGATTAGGGGGATGAATCACCCCCCCCCTCTTGGGTTTTTATAACGTATGTGCCAAGAGAAAATGAGAGAATTTTTTTCCTCCTTTTATTTCATTCTTTTTTTATGGACCTCCTATTTTGGAAATCCCCCCCTCAAGGAAATCCTGGATACGCCACTGCCGCGCGATGAAAAAGAAAAGTTGATTCATAAAGAATGAGCAAATGAAGCTGCAAAAAAAAACCCAAAAAGCTCTGAAAAAATACTAGAAATACCTGGAAAATTCAGGGAATTTCATAATTGAAAAAAAGTGGCAACCCTGTAAATGACCAGTATGAATTCTCTTTAACTTGTAGTACTTTTACGTCGAATTTCCATTCTTGAGTCGATCTCACTATCATTTTCTTCTTCTCCTCCAGGGCAGTTGTAACGAAGACGAAGATGGAGATTACGATGATCTGGACGGAGAGTACGCGGGTGAAATGGAAGACGAAGAATACTACTCGAATTACGAATATAATCAAAAAGTTATTACGCCTCCTCCTAAGAAACGTATACTGCCCAAAATACCGACGCAGGAGGTGCGACGGTTACCTAAAATACCTCAAGATAACTATTGCTACGATCAGTACAAGGATAGAAACCACATATCAGAAAGTTTTCCCAGAGTTCCTTCCATTTATGTAGATTCTCCGACCTTATCGCCTTGTTTGTCAGTCAGCAAAGGTAAAACTGCTTTTGAATTCAGAAACCAAGCCGGCGACGATTCTGCGTCTGGATATAATTCTGTGACTGCACGACGTAACCAAAAGACTTTTACTAATAATTACGCTAAAATGAACTCGGTACAAAGGTATCCACGCGACGACAATTACATAAATCGAACTGACGATTACGACAGCAACGAAGAAGACGGCGAAGATTACGAGGAGTACCCTCCGTACGGTTATTACGGATACGAAGATGATGTCAGGAGTAACGAGCATCGTGATATTGATGGGCAACGCGAAGACGACATTAACAATAATCAACTTGTAAACAATAGAGGTTTTAGAGATTACGCCAAGAATTCGTGTACACAATTCACGAAAACAGAATCGCTTAAAGAAATGCGCGAATCCACCCGAAGGCAAGCATTTCAAGAGCGAGGAAAGGCTCCCACGCTGACCAGGCAAGATGAGTCTCTTTGCGAACCTTTTGAGGTGACGTATAACGAATTACCAGATGATGAGTTCGGTCACTATGATATTGACGATGTTAAAGATCGCAAATCTTTGCCGTCCATTCAATCTCAAAGGGGCCCAGTGAACGCTTATTACAAGCAGTTCGGCAGTATCGTCGAGGAAGGCGATTACCACGATGAAGACGATGCGACGATCGTATCGCCCGTGAACTCGTCAAGTTTGTCTCAACGATCTCCAAACTTCGCTAGTCCAGATAAGGACGGAGGCAGCCTTATAAACTCGTACCACGAAACCGATATCAAAACTCCAGCGTCCGAGGAGGACGAACACACGCCGGAAAACGAGTACATACCATCGTACAGAAATTCGCTAATCGAGAAGATGTTGGACCGACAACCATCTCTGCAGCCCCAGGGCAGTTTGGAGGATGGTGAAAACTGTTATTTGGCCGAGCCTGAAGTGATTCGTGCGGAATCGAGGAAGCCTTCGTTGAAGGAGGAGAATTCTATCGAAGTGCGAAGGCAAAAAGCGCGGGACCGTTGGCATAACGCGTACAATAAGATCATTCATCAGCTGAATGTAAGTACCTTTGTATTATTACTTAATTTAATCGAGAAAAAGATGACCTATTGACCAAACGTCATATAATTTGTTTTGTGAAAAATATGACAAAAGGGTAAAATTTCAAACCCTGTGAGACGCGGAACTTTCATAATTGAGAGATAAAATTACAAGTGAATAATTCTTCTTCTTCCCGATGTATATCGAGTCTTCATGTTACGTGTAAGAGAAAACGCACGGTCACGCGAGATGAGTTATATTGTTTTATGGAGCGTCAGCGTGTACTCATGTGGGGCTACAAAATCTATAGTGACCGTACTTTTACATAATATATCTTGAGAAAATATCAGCTTTCTCATCATACGATTGGAAAACTAGAACTTTTGAATGAAAAGTTGATCGGATATACTGAAGGAATATTTTTGTGTTTTTAAGTGAGTCGAAATGAAATAAAATTTCTCAGTAACTGAATATACCGAGAAAATGGAAGAATTTTGGTTTTTGTTGTCTCGTATGTTTGCTCGGTTCAGGTATGATACTTCCACCATTATCTGCTATATTTGTCCTCCTCGTGTATTGTGATCCCTGGCACTCGTTAATATCTGTGAAATTTGTAGAGAGCGTTTTGTATTCCTTGCAAAAAAAGTTTAACGCACTATTCGTATTTGTTGATCTCCCGAACTTATTTGAAGTAGGGTTTATTTTATGACCACGATTCATTCGGATGTTACAATATTTGCCCTCCGTTTTCTCCATATTAATGAACTAATGACTTGAATATTCCAATTCTCTTTTCTCGATTATTGTATTTATTTCGCTTTCACCTTCGATAATCTGTGGTCTCTTCTTTGCCATCCATGGTATTCCTATTATATACTGGTAGACATCATCTGGGAAGCCTCCAAATGATTGAAGTTTTTTCGGTTTTTATTCTCTTTTCACCACCTTGTAATGCAAGTCTCAATACAAGTGACTGGGGGTGGGGTGCGAAAGATTGAAAGAGTAAGGATTTCTAGCCTCGAGCCTCATAGGCTGATAACACACGATGATGATTATGAAGTGGGGATTGGGTTGAATCTTGATATGAGTGTAAGATTGAGAATGATTGGATCCATGTGAAGGGTCCGCAACCCCAGCTTTTCCAGATTGAGATTTTAATTCAAAAACAGTTGAATAAGTATAGAAACGAATTCAAGTCAATATTTATCCACAATATTAGAATTTGTGATCCACTCCTTTCCCAGGTATTTCCAATTCTTTTATTGTACAAGTCCCTCCCATTGCTAGCTTGAAAAATTTGTGCTTAATTTGTTCCAATTCGTGTCACCAGTTTCAGAATCCCCCCCCCCCTTCCTACCAGCTTCATACATTTGGGTTTTAACCTAGAAGTAGTCTCAAAATATGAAGCTTTTGTACCCAGTTGTGCCATTACAATCTACAGCTATTTTCTTTTCCCTGTACGAGAGTCTCTTTAAACCTTTCTATATTTGATTGTTGCCCCCCCCCCCCGAAAAAATAGAGAAATTTTAGGATGAAAAAGGGTCTTGAAAAGCTGTGCATAATTTTACCAATACGAGTATGTGCCTTCAGTTTTGGAATCGGTGCTTTCTCCTGAACTTTTTTGCTACGTTTGTGATCAGAGATAGATTATAGCCTGCAGCACGGTTGAAAATCGACGAGGCGGTTGAATGTGCGGAAATTCTCGTTGTGTTTAAGCGATAGATGGAATATTAACAAGGAGCTGATTTTCTGTGATGGAATTGCGGTGAGAAATTGATTACAACCCAAGCGAGCAAGAGAATGCTCGTTGTGCATAGTTAAGAAGCTCACCCTGCAACACCCTCAAGAGGAGAAAATAAACTCTGACTTCGATTAATATTAGAGCGGATAAGACCCCAAACATTAGGCGAAAGGTCTCGGGTTCGGATCCCGACGAGGTGATCTAAATTTTTTGCTCGAGTTTTTCATTTAATATTATCCCCGCACGTATAAATAGTGTCTCTCATTGATTTCCTTGGTCATGTCGGTTGAGGTCTAATGCAAGCTATGCTTGTTTCTTCTAAGTATGTGTTCGTCGTTGTTGCGGGTTGAGATGTACATGTTCTCGTCGTTGGTATTTGCAATCGCCCTCGTAGCTCAGCGGTTAGTGCAGTCGCCCGGAAAGCGAAAGGTCTCGGATATTACCTCCGCATATAAAAATAGTGTCTTTCATTCTGGTTAAGGTAGGCGGGACAAAGTAATTTACCAAGGAGCTTCTTTTCCTTTGTGAATCTAATTTATAGCAATTTTCGTTAAATTTGCCTACGTCTTGCTGAACCACCTTGAAATGTAAACAATCTTGAAATAAATAAATGAATAAATTGACATTCTTATGCCAAGAATACCGAGGATTCCTTCATTTTGTCCCTCACTGGTCTGATCCCGGAACGAAGTTTATTTCTTGCCTTGAGTTATTCACAACAGAAAAGGAACCACTTCGTAATTCACACTCCTTCCACCGCATAACATAACCAGAATTTCCGCACATTTGTCTGCTTCGATCATACACGAGGCTGTAGTTGATTTCTCACCGCCACCGCCAAGATATTAGGAAGGGGTTCTTTAGAATTAAGTCCCCAGCTGATGAGTGATGACCTTAGACCTTATAAGAGGCCAACCAAATATAGTCCTTTTATGGGCAGCGCGGCTGACTGAGGAGAAGAAGACTCTACGCATTGTATTTCACGCGCGCTCTTTCGCGCTTGCGAAGAAGGTCCAAGGATCCTTATTATGTTAGTCATCAATGACCTTGACCTACTTTAGGGACTGACTATACACGATGTTATAAATGACCAAATTGGTGGTCATTAGTTTTTTTCAGCGAAGAACCCGCTCTCCATTTTGATAGGGGGATTCCTACATACATCCTCAGAAAACTTTCGCGTCCGGGAGTTTCTGTGAACTGCGTGACGTGACGTGACGTGTGAGGCTGTATGACGTCATCAATGACTTTGACCTACTTTAGGAGCTGACCATACACGATGTTTCAAATGACCAATAAATGACCAAATTGGTGATCATTAGTTTTCTTCAGCGAGAAACCTGCTCTCCATTTTGATAGGGGGATCACATCCTCAGAAAACTTTCGCGTCCGGGAGTTTCTGTGAACAGCGTGACGTGACGTGTGATGCTATATGACATCATCAAACGACCTTGACCTACTTTAGGGACGTGGAAAAATGTCAACTTCCAGCCTTCATTATATCAGGCCTAGTATACAGTATACTGAGAAGAGCCCCGCCATGCCAACTCATTTGCTGAGGGGGCATTTTCGCGCCAACGTGATCGCGAGCGCGTTCAACTAATTACGTCATCATTTTTAAGACTTGGAAACCAGGCTATTAAAAAGGAAGGATTGTAAATGTATGAAATGGAGCCACAAAAGGACAAAAAATCATAACATAAGTAAATGTAGCAGAATTATCTTCCAAAATCTTCGGAAAATAACTTGAAGAACCACTTTGACGACCAATTGCAGATCATAATTTCCCTCCTCCTTTCTCCTCTCTCAAGCAAGAAAATTTATTTGGCACCAGATTTACTTCCTTGAAAATTTTATACATGAATGCAACTCGCCTCAGAAAATTCCCTGACCTCTCCCAGGTTTCCAGAAACTGGTTACCCTGATTTTCTCAGGCGCCTCCCTTTCCTCAAACAGAATAAATAGTGGGTTTCCCGCAAACAAAAGTAATAATAATAATATTATGAGGAGATATACCTACAACCATTTAATAGATTCCCAATACTCACGTATTCATTTGGTATAATACCATAGAGAGAAATACAAAAAAAATTATGAGATTGGAAAATTATATTCGAGTTACAAGAAATTTGGATGTTCCGTGCAGTTTTTGTGAGTGAAGGGTGAACGTACAACAATTCCGAGCTGCAACTCCTACAAACCGAGCTCAACTCAGCCGTTTTATTAGAATATTAAGTGAACTTGATCGATAATATAATGGATTGAAAATGCCTGGTGATGCTATACCAAAGTCTTACACCGACTAAGATGAACGTAAAATCCATCTCATTCTTCATTAGTTCTCGATTAATTCCAGGAATGAATTCTCTCCTTAATTCACCCAGACCAAAATTTCGATAAAGTTTTCGTTGATTTCTGAAGCGTCAGAAAATGGAAAACAAGAGGTATACGAGTGGTGACCAACAGAACATACAGCGATCCTCTCGTTAAATTATACCCTTCTAACGTAGGTTGTGTACGCTAAAGAGCGCGCAAAAGAAGCCCGACGTCGGGTAATAAACAAACGAGAATTTAGCTTTCATATTGGCAATAGCATCGAAAGGGGACAGCATAAATCGCGAAAGATTTTTAGTAAAATTGTATCCTGTCCAATGTTCGCGATATAGCCCTATCCCAACGCAGTTCATCCGTTCGCATAAATCATAAACGGACACGCACGTAGATATAGGGTGAAAAATAGTCCGTTTAGATGCTGTCGGCATTATACAGAGTACCGTATAGTCAAATAAGCCACAAAATCACGTCATTCGTTTTCATCCTTGTCCAAGGTGCTTTTGTGCACACGCAGGCAAAAAGGTCCGGCTATGAGAACGAATTTTACCATAAAATTTGGTATTCGGACAGCTGCCAGCTTCTCTATTCACTACAACTAATGCGGTTCGTGTTGTACTTCAATTAACTACACGGAAACGGGAGTGTCTAATATAGCGCCTTTTTTTTATTTTTTGCATTAACGAGAAAATTCTACGAAGAATACTTCTAATTTGTTCGGATAGTTTCGCATCCGACAATTCTCACCCAACACCTGTCGTCCGATCGTTTAACAATGTCGCGTATTCCAATCCATCTAAAAGTTTTCTTCATCAAAGTGACAGCGTGGCGAGAATATTACGAAGTACCGAGTACGATATAACTACGTTAATACCGAAAGGAGGGAAATCTTT
Organism: Aspidiotus destructor; assembly: GCA_035079395.1. Taxonomy (NCBI): domain Eukaryota; kingdom Metazoa; phylum Arthropoda; class Insecta; order Hemiptera; family Diaspididae; genus Aspidiotus; species Aspidiotus destructor. Next base: position 9,365,714 of record JAVHKZ010000002.1, on the reverse strand, counting down.
TTTTGCATAAATAATCTATTTTGGAGACGTTGAAGAAGTATTCTTTCTAAATTATTCAAGCAATTTCCAATAACGCCCGCTATCCACTTAATACACCCGACTTCGTTAAGATGCAAAATATTCGAACTTGAGTTACGAAACTTTACCCTATTCAATGAGGTGTCAATACTAAGACTAAATTAGCCAGCGAGCGATGAAGGGTGTATCAGAGGTAGGGATGGTCGGTTTTATAAGAAAATATTCCTATTTAAGACGCGAGAAAACTTTCCGCCGCTATACGTGAGTATATGCGGCGTATAAAAGTCGCTTCATTACCTGAGAAGCCAAAAATAAACGAAGCAAGTTATAAGTAGAAGGCGAAAGAAAATTTTCAATGCGAATAAAACGATGATTATACCGCGAGTGAAATGAACGTATTGTATTCTCGCGCAACATAATGTGAAAGGTTCACTTCGTAATGACTTCTGAAAAGCAGGTCGTCGAGAATCAAAGTCGTTAGTTTTCATCTCGCCCGTGTCCGCATCCCCATTTGCGCTAACGCAATCGCGGGCACGTCATAAACGAAGGGTGTAATTAAAGAAAAGTTGGTCGACTTCTAAGCTTCCATCTTCACTCGGTCATTAGAATTCGTTCTATATTTTCTGTCGCACCATATCCGATTATTGAACGGCTTCCAAACTATATAGTATAGCTCCTAAACTCCATCCTTCATTTATCGTCGCGAAAACGCGGAAAACAAATATATAATGCACAGAAAGAGTTAGAAAAGTTTCGTTTCGAGAAGGTTGCTCCGAAGCATTGGAATTTTCCTGAAGTGAATGCCAAATGTGATTCATTTCTTGTATTGAAGTGTGACGTTTGGATCCAACAATCTTAGTGGGGTTAGAAGGAAATGTAATTCGAATGTTACAACTTTACACAGACTTCCTCAGCCTCTTTAAATTGATTCACTCAAGAATAGTCACAATAATTTCCCAGTACCCCTAATTTCTATACTGAAGGCTCAGTCTCTCCTATACCTAATCCAAGAATGAAAATTGCCTCAAAAAATGTTCTGGCGGAGCCAAATAAAATAAAGATCATGCTTCGTGTCTTTCTCGAAAGTTTAGTCTATTTCAGGATATTTCAAGCAAATAGCTTTTGGGTGTCCCAAGCCAATAGCTTTTAGGTGTTTCAAGCTAGTAGCTTCGGGTAGCTCACTCGCCCCCCTCCTTGTTCTTGCTAGTATAAACTGACTGGATCCGTTCATATTTTTGATGATTGGACACCCTACCATAAGCCTGGTTCAAAACTAGTAAAATCCTAAGAGAGGGAGGGGCTACTCTAGTTTAAGACCGCTAAAATCCTAAGAGAATAAGAAAAAGTTCTATAAACTTTGCTCAAATCCTAGTACAAAGCTAGTATGAAGCTATATAAACTGGGCTTTACGCCCGGAGACCCTATTATAAGACTAGTGAAATCCTAGGGGGGGGGTCTTCTTTGTCTATATTAAGTCTAGTTTGAGATTGGTCAAATCCTGGTATAGAGCAAAGCTAGTATAAACCTAGTATACACACTGGGCAAGGTTAACTCGCAAATGTTTGAATCACCCACAGAGTAACGAGGGTGAAGGGAAGGGGGCACTCGGAAAGTTTCAAATTAGTGATCAGGACAGAGTAAAGACATGAAACATGTCAAAAAAATTGTTTTTATGTGCCAATTTGTACCCCTAGTTTTCGCATTTGTGCCCTGTCCGTATTCTCTGATGGTCCCATTAAAGTTAGGGTACCGGCCCCTTCCAATTTGTGTTCGAATGTAGTCTCAAAATATGAGGCCTAATTTACATCTTCTTGTGCCATCAGAACCGTTGTCAAATTTTCTTTCTTTGGAAGATGCTTCCCACCGAAAAAAATTTCGAGATGAAGGTGGTTTCAAAAAATTGTGTCTGATTTGTGCCTTTCCTCTACCCGGGGTACAATTTGTTGAAGTTATGGTGGCCCTCTCCAAACGACGTCGAAGTAGGCCAGCTCCCTCCCTAGCTCAGAACTAACCCAATCAGGCTAAATAGTTTGTGGTGACTCGCGCGCGATCGAAAATCAAATACAATCCCGCCCATGATCAAGAGGTGGGCGAATTTTCAAAATCCTCGTTGTGTTAAAGTGATGGTCGGAATATCACACAGATGCTGGTCTTCTGTCGCGGACTTGCGGTAGAAGAGAAGTATAATGACAGCCATGTTGTCAAGAATTGGGCCTCTTGCTGACAGCGGCATTACGTTCATTTTTCTGTCTTTTGATGGCGTTGATGACGTCATTCTACGCCAAGAACGCAGAACATGAATACAGTGCAGCTATTCTAGACCGTGTAAAAGGTTGACCGAGTGTCGGTCACTAACCGGAGAAACGTATCTCTCGTACCCGTAACTGAGGTACTTTTCCCTTGATCGACTCTATGTTACAGAGGACCGCCAGATCAACTCATAACGATCTAGAGAAAAGTATCTCTCATGAGAGTGACTAAGGTACGTCTCCCTTGAGTACAAGAAATCTGTATTTTACACAAAATCCGTAGAAGAATCCTAAATCTGGCAGCTCTGCAAGAGCCATGTCAATAAAAAAAACTATTCCATATTGTAGAGAATGATATTGATGAACTATAGACATTGGGGAATCAAAAATTTTGCTGATAACTATAGATGAGTATGAGAATAGGGTATGAAAAAGTTAGCTCATAGGCTAAATAAACTTTTAAATATTTTCTACAACTTGCTCTCTAGAGAAAAGAAAAAGACGTCGCTATTCTACAGTTTTTCTAGATCTCATTCCAATGAAAAGCTACTTTCCCTCTTCAACACACATTGTTAGCAACGGATGTCAGCAAATAAGAATAAATTTACAAAAAAAAAAAAAACATTAAAATTTTAGTACCTTTAGCGACCTATTTTTCTATTTTCTCCAAAAATATACTAGCTAATTCATAAAACGTTTGATATCCGCTAATTAACCTACATAGTGCAAAATAATTGAATGTTCCGTTTTGATACCGTATACCCAAAATATTTCTCAATACAATTCCCTCAATTTGACTACGTCGAAGGTATTAGGCCCGATATTGTAATTAATTTTACATTAAACTCATTAAAATCTCGAAAGAATTCGATTAAAATATTCTTCTTTCATAATTCGAGCACTTGTACGGCATTGATTCTCTGGAAAGGCGCAGCTGGAAATATACCGAAATAAGGAAATACGGAACTAAGCCGCGCGGTTTAAAAAAATGTCATTCGATTTCAAGAGGCTTACCTCTGTTTTGTTTTCTCACTTTATTAATTTCTTTTCTTTTTATTCGCCGGCTCTACTCTAAATCACCCCGTTATTAAACACACCCACCGATCACTCTTAGAAATAATTTTTCCTCGCAATTTCGAACCATATTTTTTTGATTAACGGAGCGTTATTTTAAGACAATGAACACGATGAAGATTGAATGGTAAAGGACGAAGAATCCGAACCCAAGTAATTACGGCGTAAAGTTGCTGGAAGAATGAAGGATTTTTTTTTTTTTTGTACAGTATCATTAATCCGTTACAATGGCTAAAGAATAAATAGAAATCTCGTAAATTTCATTCAATCGCCGCACCGATTAGACAGTTTGAAATTTGTTTTCAATATTTTCGTATATAGGTGTAATTTTTTATGGTACAATACCGGTATGCGGAATTCGCCTATTTCCATGTTATTCACACTCACAAAAGTTGAACATGCGCCTTTGTTATCGAAAACCTAGGTCAAATTGTCACAATAGCACTCTGTCACCGTTGTATGGTAGGTAAATTCTTTCCTTTTCTTTTCATCGCCAAGTTTTTTTTTCTCGCGTGCCAGGATAGAAACGCAGCCGCTATCGCGGCCGGATTATAATATTATTATACACAAACGGCAGTTCCAAATAACATAAGTTTTATTGAGAAAGAAAAAAAAAATGAAGAAGAAAGAAAAAAACAAAAGTAAAGTAAATTATGTCGAGGGCCATCCCTCTCAAAATGTAGACATTATTTTCCCCGAAACCGTGAACCATCCCAAGTCACGTAACGTCAAAGAAAATTCAATAACGCAAATGACATCACGTACGCACAAGAGAAATGACTTCACCATATATTATTCGAATTTCAGTTGACATGTTAAATGAAGTTCAAACGGAGTCGCTGAAACTGTAATTGAAGCTAATACTCTACCCTGGATAGTGTAAGATGAATTATGAACCACTCGCGACAGCTTTTCGAGTATTAAGTTGAAAAATATCGTACGCTCGCCCATGCATATATACATGTATGTGAAAAGCGCCACTTTTATTTTGCTATTTAATTCTGCGTTTAAGCACACATCAGCGCTTGACATAAAATCGAATTTAGGTACCACACAACTAAATCACGCGATAATGTAAAAATCTCATAAATTTGTTTTTTATACTTCGCCCTGCTCCTATTTCAGGCCGCACCGAACTTACTCGAAAAAGAGTGAATTCGCGTCGTAGTGCTGCAACGAATTTTAATTTTTCGGTATATAAGTAGAACGTAGGCTTTACGAGCGAGTACTTAACGAGGTTCATTTGAAGCGAAAAATTTTTAACGCTTTCTTTCAATTACCCTTTTTTTTTTTCTCGCGCGCGCACGTCAGAGAGAGAACGTTATCGTCAAATAATACGACGAACTACGGTAAACTTTCACGTACAGTAAATATGAGCTAACACAAATACATGCGGATATTATAAAGTCTCTCGCCTTTATTAAAACGTAACTTTTTTGCCTTTAAAAAGTTGCCTAATTACGATTCATCCCGGAATTATAGATTATGGCGTTTTTCCCTTAACGCGCACGATCCCTTTTTATGGACGCTTCGGCATCGCGTTAATAGTCTCTAAATCTGTCTGACCGGCCTAATATTCGGGCTGAAACAACAGAACTCTGTATATGCGATGACCCTTCTTCTTTTTCGTAACTCACTTTTACTGTTTCGAAAATAACTTTTAATCGATATCATAAGGTCGACGGGCTATCAATTTATGATTACTGGGCAGACGATAAAAACGAAAATGCCTTTGGGCGGTCAGAATTGAAAAATCAGCCGTAGGACATACCAATAATTGACGGTCGGTTGTGTACGCCTGTTTGCTTCTTCGAGGGGAAAAATGGATCGATTTAACATTTTAACGTATCCAAAAAGTTGTACACTCACGTGAATTATCTACATCGATTCGTATTTCAAAATTTATAAGTTGATATAAGGTTACTTCGACGGGTATACTGAGTGCGATTACTACATACTGAGAAGAAATTTATTCAGCACACATTCGTTCCTCGAATCCTACTATCTGATTCACTTCCCTCCCTCGTATCTCTACAAGATCCTTATTCAAATAACACCATCACTTACCGCATTCACGTCATTCTTCTTACGATTTTCTCATCAGAGGGAGGAGGGGGGGGGGGGATATTTCCTAAAATTTTTCTCAATTTACGCAAAAAGTAGACAAAATTGCTGTATTGAACGAAAAAAAGACACTAAAAACATTGCGATGGGGAAATCCTCCCTCCTTATGTACGCCACTGGAATCATAAGTCATCTTCATCTGGATTCTTGGTCACATCGGTTACCCTCAAGATGAAAACGTTGATCTTACAGCCAAGAACTCATCCTCTCGCCAAAAATTACTGACCCAGCTCATTTACTAGTTTACGACCTGCAAAAATAACCTTTGTAAAACATTATACTACCGTTCCAAAATCCTAAACTTTCGGAAAGAACACCATCATAACAAACTGAGGTCAATCGAAATCCTCCCTATGCCAGGGTGCTCTTCGAATAAAAACTCCCGCCATCTAGAAGTCATCCCCTCTCGTCTTAGGATTGGCCATACCCGACTCACCCACTATCACCTCCTCGTAGGTCTTCACGCCCCTCCGTCAAGAAACTACAACCTCATATTCCAACATCTCTCCTCTGAAATCAACGATTCACAGTATCCAACAACTCCAAAATCACCACCAATTCCCTCGTTCTACTTACTTCTTACAATTTCTCTGAATTACCTCTAACACTAATTCATGTTATAATAAAAAACGCGAGGCTAAAATACTAGGTACTAGCAAGAGAAAAAGAATTAGACGAAGAAAATCCATCAAGGAAGTTCAAGAGTAAGGGCAGGGCAGAGCCTCCAGGTAACTTTCTCCAGATGATGAAGCTTAAATTTACAACATTGGAGAATATAACTTTGGCTTTTGGCTTTCAATGTTGACTTTCGGCTTACGCTTTTGACTTTTGACTGGGTGTAATGCTCTGCTGGTTAGGAATGTTCTTTCGTTCTTGAGATAATTTTGTTTTGAAAAACCGTCAAAATTGCTGTCACTCCCAATTTTCTTTCTAATCAACTCTTCTTATAGTTGGACTCGAAAAGCCAATAAATAAAACTTCAACTTTTGGCTTTGAGCTTTCATTTCGTTGTGCAAAACCGTCAGCTTTTAACTTTTCATCTTTTTCATCCCAAAAATTCTGCTGCTTTTAGCTTTTGTTTTTCAAATTTTTCAATTGAAAGTTTGTCTCTTGGCTTTCAGGCTTTCCGCCTTCAGTTTTTTTCTCGAAAATTCTATGGCTTTTGGCTTTCAATTTTCAGCAATCAGCTAGTTTTTCAACTCAGCTTGTAGTACTTCGGTTTTTGATTGTGTGATGCGGCACCATGAAAGGACAAATTCGTCCAAAACTGCAAGAAACCTGTTTTGAACAAATTTATTCTGTTGAACGCGCATAAAACAACTGAGCCCTGTTGAAAGGAATATCTTCTTTCTCTCTCTTTCCTTTGTTCAGCGCGTTTCAGTCAGTGTCTTACATACAAATCGAGTTCTGCGACAGTAAGGCTTATCTTTTCAACACAACACTAGGTAGCGCTATACTCAAATCAAATTGAGGGGCAATTCTCCCATTTAAAATGTACACAGAAATTGCCCTTATTTCGGATAGCTCTTCAATTACAATTATGATCAATCCGACTTCTGGCGCTCCTTGCGGATGACTCTTCTATATATTTTGTAATTACCTAAAGGCTATATAGATGGAATTCTTCATGATGTTGATGAATTGAATGAGGGCAGATGTTGTAACTGAGGTTGAATGCTTTGCAGAAGCTACAGTTGCAGGCAACTTTCTTGGTTCAAAACTTTTTGTAAGGCTTCATATTATTTAAATAATAATGAATTTTTATAAAAATTAATTAAAATAATAAAAAAAAACTAAAATAATATTAATAATTTTAATTATAATTAATCCAGAAAATTAATGAAATATTAAAATATTGAAATTTATTATTAATAAAATTCAATATATATTATTAATTGATAAACTAAATATTATTGATTTTGAATTATTTAAATTGAATAAAATAAATCTATTAAAAAGTATAAATATAAATAAATTATCAATAATAATAATATTTTTTAAAATAATTAAAGAAGGAATTTTATTAATTAAATTCAAATAAATAAATAAGTTTCAAGAAATGTTTCTTTGAATATTAATTATTCAAATATTTACTGGATATAAATTAATTTTTATTGTTAATAAGATAAATGAACAAATAATCAATAATTCAAAATTTATGATAAATGAAATATTTAAAATTATAATTAATAAAAAATTTATTGAAAGAATTATTTGTAAAATAATAAATTCAATTGAATTAATTAATGTTTTCATCAATATTAAAGAAATAATAAATATAAATATTTCTATAAAAATTCAAATTGATGATCAATTATTTGAATTGATAATAAAATGAAAGATAATGAATGAATTTGAATTGTTTATTAAAATGTTTAATTGTAAAATAATTAATTATTAACAATAATTTGATTAATTAAAAAAATTTTAAGGAAATCCATTCATAATCAATTTAAAAAATTAATACTTTATTTTAAGAAAAATAATATTTCAATTAATAGTAAAATATAAATAATATTGATGAAATATATTTAAAATGAATCTTTGACAAATTTAATTAAAAATTGAATCAATTTTCATAAATATTTATAATTAATGTCATTAATTTAATGACATTAATAAAAATTAATTTCAATTAATTAATATATTGTGCAAGCTTGAGCGGTTGAACATTATTAATAAATTTATAAAAAATGAATATAAAAATATAAAAATTTTATTATTTTAGATGAAACTTTTTAATAAAATTATAAAAAAATTTAAAAAATTAATTCAATTTCAATTTCAAAGCGCTTTATTAATATTTTTTTCACAATAATATTCATAGTACATTTCGCTCAGAATTGAATAGATTTATGTAAAAATAAAGGATTAGATACCCTTAAAATTTATTAAAATTAAATGATGTTAAAGATTAATTAAAATTAATTAATTTCGCAGTATTAATTTATTAGAGGAATCTGGCATGTTTGTGAAATTGCAAATATTTCAGGAATAAACAATATTTTGATGATGATGAGTTGTATTGTTCCATGAGATATAAGCACTCAACTTTTGTACATTGAGATCATCCATCTTGAAAATATTATTGTTTATTTCTGGAATATTTGCATTTTTTGCAAGCTATCGAAATCCTTAAAAATCAACGTACAAAAAAGTTTGTTTTTATTTTCATCTTGTTTATTCAACATCTGACGTCATAGGGAATCAGTCTACAATGAATGAGTGGTTGGATTATGCAAATGCAACCTGCACTTTCAATGACGTCGCTGGTAAGTTGTAAAGCCATGATGTTTTTGTCATGAGATGGAACATGAATTCAAAGGCTAATATCTTGATGAAAATTCACGGGTTCTTTAACGAAGTTGAATGAGGGGAAGCAAAGATCTTATTTCATGAGGTACTTTGAAAGTGCCTTTTCTGATTCGCATGGTGTCTGAAGCACTGCATATCTGGCTCATTGAAGGGATGGAGTCAAAATTCAGTATATTGGACTTGAACTACGCTAAGACTCCTCCTTGTGGTACACTAGCTTTATACTAGTATATTGTGATAGAAGGGAACTTGAAATATCTGATAGGAGGGGGACTTCGAGAAATTTCGACCTCCGAGTTACATGTGATAGAAAGGAAACTTGGAAAAAATTTCGACCGCTGCCGGCTACCGGGCGGTCGAACGATTGGACGGCGGGCATTTTTACCAGGAGACCCCCCCTCCTCCTCCTCCTCTCATAAAGGAGGTTTCCTGTCATTATCGGTTTTTATGAAAAAATTGAACTAACAATGTTTATTCTGTTTGAGATTGTGTATCAGATGAATGTAAGTTTCGGATGTTTGAATCTAAAATTTTAATTTGAAGAGGAAAATTTCCGTTATAGCAGTGCCATGAAGCAATGTGACTTACACCGTGTCACCGCGAGGCGTACCAGTGAGGTTCCATAGAGCTCAGTTAAATGGGCCAACCTTTTATTAGTAATAGTCTTGATTATCAATTGACATGGGCTTTTTAGTATCACATGTGGTGTTCTCAGGTCGTCCGTATCATACTCCACGGTATGAAGTATTGTTTTCTATTATCATTTTCCTTCCTATCTTATATGTTCACAAATTCTACAACTTTACGGAGGGTCATCAACTCGGTAGTTCATATTGGTTTTATCTTCAGATCAAGAAAGGAACTTTGAATATTTTTGGTCTAAAGGAGGGAGGCCGCCGTAGTCTCTCCGACCGATTTCGATTCCGAGGGGGGTGCCGGTTGTCACCGGCCTCAGAATGAGTTTCATGCTCGAATCGCCTCGGAAAGTTTAGTATGTTGGTTTATTTGAAGAAAAAATCAAGTAAAATGTTCTTCCATTCATTTGAGAGATTTCAATTTATTAGTCGAATTATACAATAATGATCTAAATGAATAGAGTTTGATAATTCCTCGTTCGTTCTGGACAAATAAAACGACTGACAGCCCCATATTTCAAAAATCACCGCGTGACGTCTCAAATCATCGAAAAATTGTAAGAAAATATTACCCATGTCGTCACCTAATGAAAAGTTCCAAGTGGAGTAACGCTGTTGTCACACCATTTTCAAGTCCAAGCGTCTGAGAGTAAATCGAAAAAGCGGTTGCCAATATAACGTCATTTTATGACCGCGAATGATTTATCATCGATATACCTTTTCAAACTATATATAATCTCTCGTACTTTACAACATCCAATCTTTTCCTCTTTCAATTTCCAGCTAATGCCAACAAACGACTCGTAAGAGGAGAGAGATAGTAGTTCTAGACCTATCGACACTCTTACGTTAAGTTACCAAACTTTTTAAATAATACAAAAGAACGAAGTGCTTTTTGTCTTCTTCGTCTTGTCTACATAACGTACATACGTGTAAGTATTACTCGTCTACCGTCGTAAGTACGCGGTATGTAGTGCTGTATATTGATCCGTTATTTCGGTATAGCCTACAGCACGAAACTTCTCGTTCCGGGCGCAATTTTTTTCTCTTCTTTTTATCGTCTCGCTGCCGATATAGTATAAAAAGGAAAGATCTTTGTTGCGCTCGCTATCGTGTTCAGCTGGTGAATAGCGACCGTCAATTTTATTGAGAGACTCGACCTATCGTAAATGAAAATACCGAAAAAACATTTTCGCGTTTTTCGCGCGCGTCTTCCCTTCGCGCGCTTTTCCGAACAGCACAAGAGGATAAAGTTCTGTACCGAATTTAGATGACTGATTTTCCCGAATTGCGCGGCAACCGAGTCGAAGTTGTATACCAGAAAAGTCAGCTGCGGCAAATCTTCATTTATCAATATGCGAACAACAGCGTGTCTACTTTTCACGCTTCATTTAATGGAGAGTCCCGAAGAATTATGGTGCGAACCGGAGACGAGCTCCGGGCGGAATCTTTCGCGCTCTGCTGTATAGCGAAGCAGAAAAGAATAGTTTTTTAATTAATCATTTTCTATTCTTGTACCGTTAGAGCCGCGTGTGAAATACTGTCCTCTTTGCCGCAGAAAACGTTTTCTAATAGTGTTTAACTTTTATCGCGTCGACTCTTCTTCTTCCGACGGGCGACCCCGCGAAAAGCGTTTTTCCTATCATATTTTTCGGCGCGCGTTCAGTCATCGTGTGTACATGTGCGAATGCGTATTCTGAGAGACTGAGTGCAATAACGTAAACCACACCCATCGCGATACAGGCTGCGTACGATACGCGTAACGAGGAAAACGAACTTAAATTTGCCAGACGACAGTGACTAGGTTTATTTTGTCGGCGAGAACTTGCACACGGAGGCCAAGGAAATGAAAAAAAGAAATGAAATATTGATATTTGTTTGTATATTCCCTGACATGAGACTTGTACGTATAGGTATGGTGCACGTTACACCGTTACGGGGAGATTGAAGGAACTCTACCTATCCCGAAGTTCCAAAGTTCATTCCAATCATTTATTTTCACGAATGAGAGAGTTCAGAAGACTTTGCTATTTACTCGAGGCAAGGTAACCTACGAGAGCCCTGTCTTATTCCACAATTGTTGGCTTAATCAATGAGAGGTGATGAATTATCCAAGGACTCTACACCAGCTACGGATGAAAAAGTTATGGAAGCCAAATAGTCTCATTTTATCACTATCAAGGAACCGCTAAGGCCTATGAATATGAACGACGTTGATGAAAATTCAAGAGAAACGAATAGTTGCAATGAGTCAATTTACCTCCTTTCTTGCTCAGGAAAACTGTCCTCGAATCTTATGTTTCTTAGTAAGATGGGACGCTGCACTTCACAAAAGTTCATAAGTTCTTTATCAGAATGTACACTCTAATGAAAGAACAAGTGGATACTGGAGTTTATAGATTCTTCCAAGGTATGAACCATAAGTGAATAGTAAATATTGTATAAGGTGAGGCAGAGTCGTTCCGCCGCCGCTTCCAGTGAGCCCTTTATCTCACGCCATAGCTGTTAGTCCGCCCGATATACTTTTGAACTTGGAAGGAACTTGAGAGAACTCTGCCAGAGGAAAATCATACCTAGATTTCCACAGCAAAAATTTGAGCAAAATGTAGACGAGTGAAAAAGATTGACCAAAAATCTGAAAATAAAAAGTAGGAATTAATTGCCGGGCAGAATTGACTGAACTCCCGTAGACTCGACCACTCCGAAAGAACTTGAGGTTTACCTTCAAAGAGCAAAGGAAATTCATTAGCCTGTTACATGGTTTTAAAAGATCTTATACCGTCATCTACCTGCACAATTATTAATTGAGATAAACTGACCCAATGATGGGAGTTTAGGCAAATAAAATCTCGTTGGAACGCGGTTCACTTGCTAACAAGATAGAAAATTGATAAGAAATGTTGTATGGATTTCTACTATCTACAGCAATACCTCATCAAATACTATATGGTTTTCGACTTACGCAATTATTTAGTTTGGAAGGACTTGAATTTGAAGAGAACAACGGAATAGAGCAACGTATCGGCTCTGAGAAATTCAGACATCAGTCCTCAAAAAGACCTTTGAGGTGGTGTCAGCTGTCTTCCACGTCCTAAAAAAAACTCGCAGCCCACCGACTGAGCTGCTCGGAGTTGCCTTCATTACCATTGTTGATTGAGGCAAACAAGGAACCTATTTTAAGGGCGTCATGAGCGTGCAAAGTTAACTTTGTTGATTTCATTTAATAAAACTTGAACTTTGTTCCTGACCACTCTTGGAAAATTTTCCAAGTCCCGCTCCTATCACCTACAGCTAATTTTTCCTGCCAAACAGTGCCTTTTACTGAGTTCCAAGTCTGCCGAATGGCGTCTGGCACCCGTCATATTTCTTCGACCCCCCCCCCCCCCATAAAACAGGCTCCCTATTAAAAATGAAATCTTGCTGGTCTTGAAAGTATCTCCTCATTAATCACACAATTGCATTTCGAAAAAAGATCCTCTGGTAGAGCCAAGTAAATGAAGATCATGTTTCATGTCTACTTATGAGTGACTTTATTTATATTTTAGGGGGCTTTATGGTGAAATCACGGATTAGCTTATGAATTTTTCTCATAGAGGCGTAGGCCCGTTCTCGTATTGGATATAGGCGCAATGCACTGTTAAGTTGAATATCTAGTCGACGGGAGGCAAACTCGCAAAATGAATATCAACATTAGTGACATCATCATCAGTACCCGTGGTGACTGCATGTGATGTCATCAGCTTGGGCCCTTCCTCTTTTCTTCACTCTCTTCTATTCTCGGAATCACTCACTCCGCCCGTAAGCCTGCCCTCCCAACAGTCTCCATTAACTTGGGCCTAATAATAATACTGCTTGAGTCTCCCTTATGCTAAGCCTTCGGGTCACGGTTGATGTCGTCGTGCTTGGATATGTCAGAATTGTACTACTCCTTAGCTTTAATTATATCGGGCTATACAGTATATTGAACTATTCTAGGCCTACTCTTCGTGAAACCAGGCCCAACATAAGCCTAACATAGCAATATGAAAACCTAAACTAAATCACTTACAGATCACAAGGATGATGGAAGGTGGATTGATCTGGCAGATTTTAGAATCAGGCTCGGGGTCACCATTTGGTGACGTCACCAGCTGATGACGTCGTTTTGCAGAAGGCCTCGAAGTCTGGGTTGATGACGTCATAGTTTATCATAAAGAAAGAATAGGGATACAGTATACAGGATTATTAATGGGCGAGGAACAATTTGCGGGGGTGGTGTGAATTCGCAAATTCAGGAATTAGGAGCTAGGGTTCAAAACTCGTAGAACTCGCAGATTTCCAGTATCATGTCCAGGATTTTTCCGGGAGTGAAGGAGGTGGAGGGGGTAATCAGCAGTGGTATGAACTTGCAAATTTTGGTATTAGGAATCGAGATTCAGGAAGTTTCAGGGAGGACGTGAAACATGTCAAAAAAAAATTGGAGGCCATTGCAGGTTTGCAATGGCAGCGGGGAATCTTGCAACCTCTCTGGTCTTCTTCCTATCCTATGTGACTTGTTCCAAGAAAAGGGTCAATAGCAGCAAAACACAATTATCTCAAAAGAGCGGAAACAAAGTTCAATTGCTTGCTGTTAAGTACCCTTCTCCAGTGCTGCCAGATGATATTTTCAAAACTCCGTATCCATCATTTTTTGTGAGACCTGAAAACAAATTTTGACGGACTTCGACCAATCTATCAATACCGATCAGGAGAAAGATATCTTTCATAGGGATAACTGAGGTACTTTTCCCTTGATCGAACCAATGTTACAGTTATAAGAAACTAGAGCATCAGCCTATAAAGACCAGGAGAAACGTATCTCTCATTTCAGAGTCCATTTTACGGAAAATCCGGGAAGACCAGAAATAAATCTGTAGATCTGGCAGCATTGACCTTCTCTTGGAACAGGTAGTTGATATTAATGGCCCTTTTCTTGAAACAGGTCACATTATATAGTCTAGTTTCTGAGTCTTGAAAATGATGACGTAATAAGTTTAACGCTCTCGCAATCACGTTGGCGCGAAAATGCCCCCTCAGCAAATGAGTTGGCGGGGCTCTTCTCAGTATACTGTATTACTGTATACTAGGCCATGAAGGTTGGAAGTTGAAATTTTTTCAAGTCCCTAAAGTAGGTCAAGGTCATTGATGATCTCATAAAGCGTCACACGTCTCGTCTCGTCTCGTCTCGTCATGTCACGTCACGTCACGTCACGTCACGTCACGTCACGTCACGTCATGTCACGTCACGTCATGTCACGTCACGTAGTTCACAGAAACTCCCGGACGCGAACGTTTTCTGACAATGTAATCCCCCCTAACAAAATGGATAGCGGGTTCCTCGCTTAAAAAAAATTATTTCCCCTCGGGAATGGTAAAGATTCCATTATTCCCATTTCCTCTAGAGGAATCTGTGTCGCTGAAAATCCCTCGATCGTTGTAACATGAAGCCCTCCAGTTGGATCTGTCTTGACCAATGTCCTCCCAAGTGTCCTTGATCTTGGAATGGTTGACATCCTTATTTTCCATGCGAGCAAGCTCGATGTGTATCTGTTTCGAGATGCGATCATAATTTATTCGACATACAGCACAACCAATCCATCTCATTTGGCCCCTTGGATCTGCAGGTTGGAAGTAAAGTCGTGCCCCTCTTATTTCTAGGATTGAACGAAGCTGGCTCACCTAAAACTTTCTCAATGCATGAACATGCTTATATACTGTCTAGCACTTACTTAATTCGCGCAGGAATTTTGATGAAACATTAGCTGTAAAAACAGATATCTTGGTCCTAATCGTCGGGTCTCTATAGTTGAAGACAGGCTCTCTCAGTCCGTGGGAAGCATGTGAAGCACTCTGAATGCGATGGCTAATCTCAACATCGACATCCCCGTTGGAGGAGATTCCCTAGGTAGTAGAATTGCTCTATTGTCTCTATGGATCTGCCCAAGACTGGATTTGTTGCTGTTGGAGCACTACGTCGAACTTACTTCCGTGCCTTGTAATGTAGAAGTATGAGTGAGTGCTCCATCATCCTATGAGCTTCTTTTTCAGAGTTAGCCATGAAAACGAGATCCTTCACATATTATAGCTCACTTGGAAAGCTCCCATACATAAGAAATGCTGTTATAAATACATTGATGAGTGATGTTGCCTGAACACAGCCCCCCCTTACTTCAGATAGCAAAAGTCTTTTAGCAGTATCAACGGTTCCTTCATCCAGATTGGAGATGAGAATGTTTACAATTTACATGTTGTGCTAGATATTTACATGAACTTAAACAGAATTCGACGAGGTACTTCTCTACTCACTATATCAAATGCTTTTCTCAGGTCTTTGAAGATGGTATGCAAACGTACTTATTGAAGCCACAATTGAGAAACTGGAAATCAAAAATACCCATCAATGTTGCGGTCTGCATTAATCCTCAAAAATTTATATGAGTGGTTTTGATATTCCTTTTGTTCTTGGCCCGATTGAATAGTCCATTTTTGTCCCGGCAGATATTCGAGACCATCTTTTTACTGGGCCTTTTTAATCGTCATTCGCTCTTGTTCTTTCGATGATGTTCAGATTGCTATCTTGTCATCTCTTCTCCGTCGGTATCAATCCTCATGGATGGCTGATACATCTCCTCGAGACAAACCCTCCTAAGTGAAGATTACAGAAATTATCAATTTCTATATTTTATGGACAAGACGCGTGCGTTATTTTTATCTCACTACGCATCGATCCTAAACAACGATGAATGACACGTCAGGCCACAGGCGCAATAATTACTCATTAGTTTGGAGTATTGAATTGCCATGCAAACAGACTGATAGCACCCTCCGACAGCTTTTCAATGACACGAGCGTTTCCATGCGACTCTTCTAACATTCTTAAAACCAAAAACAATGTTGTTTGCAGTTTTTCGTGTATATTTTTTTTTGTGTTTGAATATGTGCGAAACTACTCGAAATCTGTACTGTTGAATCACCGTGTATAATATTGATAACAAGTCATGACCAACTGAGTAAATACGCGAGAATGTAGCTCGATTTTCGCGTTAAAACATACCAAGATACAAAAATATCAGAATGATCGAATGATTTTTCTCGAAATTACGAACATTCCTGTGAAGCATATAATTTTTCCTTCCCAAAGCGGGGCAATACGCATTTTCACGTCGCTGGTTTGGTTTCGATTCGCGAATGGCCCCGCTTTGCAAGCGAAAATTATGGTTTCAGAAGAAACGTTCGGAACTTCAAGAGGAATTACCTGATCATTCTGATGTTTTGGTATGTTTTATAAAAATGTATTCGTTTCCTGTGTACCCGACTGTATAATTGAGTTCTGAATTCTTGCAAAACTATGTAAAACCTAAAGCGGAGTCGCTAACTAGGTGGTTGCCGGATCAAAACGGCTTCAAAAGCGATATCAATTTTTCAGGAATGCGTGTTACGGTGGGCCTGGTAAAATCTAGGGATGTGTGGACTCGTGAGTCTGAGGAATTTAGTTCACTACGTTCAATTTCAGTATGAATCATTAGGTCTCGTTTTTGTTGCGTTTAAAACTATTTCGAACGACTTCAACCACATGCTCTGTGATAATAACTTTTGAAATTGTTGTCGGGCATAAAGACAACAAAGTGCGTCATTTAGTTACGCGAAGCTAACAATATATTCTCAAGTTTGGTGCGGTTTCTCAGTATCGTTTTGCGTATGTGTGAGGTGCATGAGTAAGATTTTCCCTCACGAATAGATGGATTATTTACATTGATGAGATTTCTCAGTTGTTTGATATTATTAGCTCGTACCTATTGTACTGACTTGAAGTTGTGCACCATAGAAATTCACCTCCCTCCATTCCCCTATCCTCGAGTGAAAATAACTCACAAAAATAGTCTCTTCTGAACCACAAGGAAACCTTAAAGAAAAAAATCCAACTGTTCACATCTTCAACGAATCATTTCGAGGTAATCTATAATTCGCATTATTATAGGAATTTTGGTGAAGACTAGACTATACTCGAATAAGGTGAAGGCGCTTGAATGGGGTACATCTCCATGATATTTTTATTATACGATAATAAAACATAACGAAATTGTAAAGAGCGGAGTTTAGGGCTCGAATCTTTCGACTGTCATAAATAATAAATGAATTCTGCGAGGCCCTATTCAGCGGACGAGTAGACACGAAGGAGCCTTACTGCCCAGCAAATTTATTTTCTCCAGTTAATAAAAAGAACCAGGTTAGCTGTAAAATGGAATTGATAACACCGTGTTGCCGCTGGAAATGGAACTATAACGAGCAGGCAATATAATATGTTTTCTACGGAGTGTATATCGCCGGGTAAAGAATATTACATGCTGCGTGTGACGTACTCGAGTTAGAATGTGTGCCGATGATGACATTTGAAGGAGTTGTAGGTCAAGCTGGATCGTCATTATTACGAGTGGAACGCGCATTCTTCCCGAAGTACAATCACAGAAGAAAGAGGCGAGTAATTACTCGAGTATATTAAAGAGAAATTGATAGTTATTAATTGAATTGAGTGCAGAATAATCTTGCGCTCGCTTCTTGATACAATTTTATGTACGCGATATTATTCTCAGGCTGACGAACGGTTGCAATAGCGACGATATTCGAACGATAGTAATGAATGGGATATTTTATAGTGTGAATGCTCTGGAAACAAATCTTTTGATACGATAAAGTCTGTACCGCGATGACCGACGACAACGACGACGGCGGCGGCGGCGTCTGCAATCTATTTTCCATTCGCTTTCCGTATTATCGAGAACTGTATAATACAAGTGGTGCACATAATTTCATTTTTCGATTTTGCACCACCGAGTAAATTATTGCTCGTAGTTCGGCGATAGAAGTTTCGAAGTTTGCGCGAAATCGAGGCTTTTCGTATCGTGTTCGTAATCAGAAGCTCTTTCAGATCACTCACCTACGTTTTTCTCATTTTGAAAAATCTCTTGGGCGTGTTACGCGAGACGAAATCAAAAATCTTTCGTTTATATTTTTCTTCTCCGACGCTGAAGAGCATCATTGAATAAGTGAGGAGCTCCTCTTGATACGAGTATAGAAAATTCTTATTCTTGTTTTCGGATGATAACGAAAGATAGCTGAAGAAGCAAAAAAAAAAAAAAAGAACGAGTGTGAGCTATGCAAAAGATGATACAGCCTTCAAATTTTTGAAAGATTATATTATTGATCAGAATAAACGATATTGAAAGTTGAGAACGAATGGGAAAATGTATCTCATATGGTTTGATTTTTTGGGCATCTGTAAAGACTGAAATGAAACCTTGATGCTTATAAAAGTTATGATTTGAATGAGAAGTCTAAAATATTTGGAGGTCCCTTCGAAGAAAAATCACCGTTTTAGTTCATGTCCCAAATTTATCTGCAATGTTCCAAAACGACAATCAACTTTGAAAAATCGAGTTTTCTGAGTATCAGTGAGTCAACATGACTTCCAAGTAAATGAAAGGGGAGGATGTGACCTGCTCCAAGATAAGGGTAACTAGCAGCAAAACGCAATTCTCCTTGCAGAGCGAAAACGGAGTTTTATTGCTATCCTTCAAGGCTGCCAGATCTATGGATTTTTGGTCATCAAAAGTAAGGACTTCGCGTAAAATACAAATTTCTTGCGCTCAAGGGAAAAGTACCTTTGACACATATATGAGAGATACTTTTCTCCTGGTCGTTATGAGCTGATACTGCAGTCTCTCGTAAAAATCGAGTCGATCAAGGGAAAAGTACCTCAATTCCCCCTATGAGAGATACATTTCTATTGATCGGTCTTAATAAATTAGTCGAAATCCGTCAAAATCTGTCGAAATCTGTTTTCAGGTCTTACAAAGAATGACGAATACGGATTTTTGAAAATATCTGGAGGCACTGCTACCCTTTCCCTGAAACAGGAACATGATGCTAATAGCCCTTTATCTTGGAACAGGCCACGTATGACGGATGATTGAAAAGAGCGGATTTTGCTGGCTCTCCGCTGCCATTGCACTTGGTACAAAACCGCAATTATTTTTCTTTTCCCGTCAAATTGACGAGCCTTGCAATTACTTTTAGGGTTATGGGCTGTATAGACTCACTGATGGAACCGACAAGGATGACTATGAATTAGATAACGTTGAAAAAACAGGTATGGATCGAAGTGTTAATGATTTCCTCATGATTGTTGACACGGAACACGTCTTTACTTTCTAGATAGGGTACCTATTTTCGAAGTCGATTCACACCGACCGACCGATACCTCGATGCATGATTTACACAGACCAGATATATTCTGCAAAACAGAACCATAGATGGAGAGGTATGCTTTACCGTAGCTATTCCTTTTTCTTTTCTTCTCAGAACAATAGATCCATAGGTAGGCATTACCTTAGATATTTCCTTTTCCTTTATTTCTTTATACAGGTATATAAAAAAAAAGGAAGAGGGGGAAATAGGCTAGAGAAGCAATTCAGTAAATCCTTAACGAAATATAAAATAAACCCCTACTGTAACTAAAGTTGAAGAATGAACTAAAGAAGAAATAGGTAAAGGTGCAATCATAGCTTTAGTTAATCATAAAAAAGGAAATTGTGAACTTTTTATAAATAAACAAAATATAAATAAATAATTAATATCTATTGATATTAAAATTATTTAATAAATTATTTCTTGAAAAAGGAAAAGAAAAAAAAAATAACAATTGAAATTAAAATATCTCCTAATCGATTAAATAATATAACTAAAATGCTTATTTTTATGATAATGTAATTATTATAATAAATAATTAATAAAAATGATATTAAACCTAGTAAATCTCATCAAAAAATTATTATTATTAAATTCAATCTTGAAATTAATATAATTATTGTACTAACAAATATTATGATTGAATAAGAATAATTGATATTATTTAAATAAATATAATTATAACAAATAATTAAAATCCTAATTAATGAAATTATAATTATAAATAATAAATTAAACTTATCAAAATGAATTAATTTATTAAAATATAAATAATTGAACACATAAATATTTAAATTAAATACTAATTTAATTTTAATAATTAAAATTATTTTAATAAAAAAAAATATGATTAAAATTTGAAAACCAATTTTAAAATGAAATTAATTAAATAAATATGATTTATAACAATATTAATTAATAATACAAATCAATTCATTTTAATAATAAATTTTTCGGATTTAATAATTATTTCTTCTAGAATAATAATTATTTTATTACCATTAATGATAATTTTAATATTTAAGAATTCAATTATTTTTATAATAATTATATTGATCCAAAATTCAAGAATTATTTTTATTATTACTATCTTGATAATAAATTATTTGTTTTATAAAAATAAACAAAAATTCAAAATTTATTCTCCAGAATTAATAATTTTAATCTAAATTTAAATAAAAAAATATTCCTATTTAATTTTTATTAAAAAATTTCATTCAAAAATATTTTTAAAAAAATTTATTTTAATATTAATTTCATTATTGATTCTTACATTTATTTTAAATATAAATTTTAATCCAAAAATTAAATTTAAAAAAACTAGAGGACCAGGGCTGCTCTGCAGCAATAATAAAATCGCAAATGCAAATAATTGGGGAATAACTGAAGTGAGGCACTAAGTAATGCTTGATGGCTAATCTAGATGACATTCTGAAGAGAATAAAAAAAAAAGAAGAAAATCCATCATCAATGTATTGCAAAAAATTAGCAAGTCTTATTGCCTTTAATTGAAGATCATAAAAATTTTCAAGTTACCATCGACGACATCACACCCTCTTCCAGCAATCTCCTCTGTAGTTTTATCTCTAAAGCTCATCTTAGTCCCTTCCTCATTCTATATGAAGCTTGAAAGAAGTCCATTATTGAGCATACAATCGAAGTTGTAGAAAAACTTATTGGCGCGAGAAATTCAAATTGTCATGACCTCAAGTTTTGCTATGTGGTTGATCTTGGTGACCGATTTCTCTTCTGATCATCATCGACAAATTTCGTTGATCGATAGCCTCTAAATCATCCTAATATAAGAAGAAGAACTGAACGCAATATCCCAATAAACATGAAATGAGCCACAGCCAACTTCAAATATAGGCTGCACTAATACTTTACTTCGCAACAGCGCTGTAGGTGAAATGTGACAGTCCTTTAATTACGGGATTCCGATTGCATTTGAATATCTCAAATAAATATTGATTTGTGAGAATCTGAAAAAGTTGACATGAATTTTTCATGAAAGTGGTGTTTCACATGTTAAAATTTACACCTACAGCGTTGCCAGTTTTACCAATAAAAAGCGACCGTGTATTTGCGTTCGGTCAGTCCACCAGGCGCGCTAGCGTCGTGGACGAAACTAGGATGAAGAGAAAAATTCCAGAAACACGTATGAAACGAGCTGTATCTCTGTCAATATTGAAAAATAAAGAAAAGTGGTGGAAGCATTTCTTTAGAATAACCTGAAAGAAGAAAAAATTGAGATTTCAACAATCTCCTAAAACATCCTGTTCTCGTGCAGCTTCTAAAAATGGCCACCACAGTTTCCATAGAGGGCACCTACTTTGTGCCCTCATGCGAATAGATCCCTTTTCGGGCGACGCGTTCAATAGTCTCATAGATATTTTTAATTTCTACTTGTCATGTTAAGGAACAGAATCTTAAATTAGTTGAAAATTCTATAGTTGGGAACCTTTCAAAACCTTGACAAGATAATTAGGTATAATCTTTCAATTTATGAATGCACTACACCGAAAATATACAGAACAGGGATGCCTATTCCCTCTGCCGTTGATTCTTACCACATTTATTTACTATTTCCTGTCTTTTCATTTTTTCCTAGTTTTCAAAATGAAACATTGTTTTGTGAAATGCTCGGAAGAGTTGTGACGATATTTCAAGCAGCGGTAATCGATTTGTTGACACGGTGAGAATATAAGTTGGTTCGATTTTTCTCATTCATCGTGAGTTCGTTTGTACTTTTTAGCTATTTTATAGCTACGAGACAGTAAAGTTGTAACGCGAACGTTCTCTCTCTCTCTCTCTCCTTGTCGAAGTTTTTCTCCGCGTATAAACTATTTCACTTACGTTAGGGGTAACTTTATATAGTGTACGAAAGCAAATAGAGCGAAAGAACAACATGTAATTCACACTATATATACAGTAGAAATGGAAGAGAAAAAGACATTCTGTGACGTACATTGCATTCCAAAGTGCTCTATTTAGCCTCACCTACTTCGTACTTGACGAGGGACGCACAAAAATGCTTCTGTAAGAGAACGTTTGTCTTCAAAAATGAATCAACTGTTGATAATGAGCAAGCATTATCGGAAAATTGGTCTTCACCGAGTAGGCGAGTCGAGTGGTTGAGGTAATTGAGAACAGGAAAATTAAGAGTTGAGTATCTTGTAGTTTGTTTGGACCACAACTTCTGATTTTTTGGATGATTAGTCTACTAATCAGAGTAGTTTGGTGATGAATTGCCATTCTCACCAGTTCTTTCTCGATTTTTACTCAACTAAATGACGTCTTCTTTTCATTCTTGGTGTTGATTAATTAAGACGATGGTCGAGTATTGTTTTTATTACAAGTGAAGAAATATAGAGGGTCTTAAACGTTACAAACTGTTTTATCAAATAGGACGAGCAAGTATTTGCCGCTTTACAAAATAAACTAGACTCAAACTATACTGACATTCAACAGCAAAATACTTGTATACCGAGATAGTTTGAGGCGTTGCATATCTGAATCATTGAAGGGGCCAGGACAATTAGTGTATAAAGCATTGCATACCTAAATACTTCAAGGAGCTATTTCAACCAGGCTATACTTACTGACCACATGTTTGATATGAGGAGGACGAAAACAATTTTCTGGCATAGCCATCCCTGCCTTCCCTCATTTGATTGAAGGTCAATTTATCTGTTCCTTGTTTGCGGTGCTGCCAGATGATATATTCAAGAATTCGTATCCACCATCCTTTGTAAGGCTTGAAGATGGATTTCTACCGACTTTGACCGATCTACCAATAACGATCAGGAGAAAGGTATCTCTCATAAGAGTAGCTGAGGTACTTTTCCCTTGATCGGCTCAATTTTACCGAAGACTGTAGTATCAGCTCATAATAACCAGGAGAAGAATATCTGTTACATGATTATCTAAGGTACTTTTCCCTTGAGCACAAAAAATCCGTTTCTTTTCCTGAGGATGGAAAATACAGCTCAGAGGTTAACTAGATATGCAATGCTTCATGTGACTCAGAACGCCCTTCTATGGTACCCCAGAAAACAGGTTCCCTGCCCCCTCGTTTGCCGCTGTTAAAGAACTCGTGAATTTTGTTTGCCGAGTCCCCTGTCCTATTAGCTACATAGAATTCGCAGGTCGAATTTTTTATACAACTTGGTGGTCGAAATTTCCTCAAGTCATCCTCACATGTAGCTCGTAGACAGAGTTGCTCCAAGTACTCCTCTCCGTTCAGCTTGAAGATCCAAATTCTTCCAAGGTCCCCTCCATTTTTAAAGGTCGACATTTTTTCCTAGTTCAAATCTGTCTTTCTGTTTAATGATTGAGCTTCTAGATTCTTTGGAGCGTCTTCAATATGAAACATAGTTACGTTTAAGTTGACTGATCATAAAGGAGAAGCAGTGTATAAATTGGCCGAGTAGGATTGAAATTACAAGTTTTCCAATAGCTGGAGTAGGCATCAAACGGTTCTTCAAGAAGTAAACCGGGAAAGCACACCGACAGTAAAAACTTGCATTTGCTGCGTTTTTAATCTTCCCAGTAATAAAACTTTCTCAAATATCAACACTGTCAAGGTTTTTCATCTTGAGAGATTATACGAATATAATATATTTTTTTTGTAGAATAATCTTAATAGCTGTTAGGCACGTTTATAATTTCTTACTGATTTCTTTAAACCTAAAGTTGAGTCAAGGAATTTTCAATTTATATAAAAACTTGTAGGAATGTAAGTATTTCATCAACGTCCTCAGGCGCTTTTAATTCTTCCGGCGAACATGGAGAGAATTTTAGCTTGTAACTAATTAAGTAAAATACTACTCGAAAATTCCTTTTAGTACCTGTTTACGTTTCATAATTGAGTGTGTGTGTACGCACCCAAGTCATCCTACCTTTTTGCACTCACGTAATCTTCGAGAAACCTCTTTAAGTACTTCTAAGTAGGTATGGGAAAGAGAATACAATCGCACACCATTCAAGAACAATCAAAAAACGAATTAAAATCTACAAACTGAGAAGTGAAAAATTTTCCTCGCGCGGGTGCAGACATTTGATGACAAAATATTTCAGTCTCTTTAAAAGTCGAATGCGAATAAAAAACGAAAGCTTCAGAAATTTATTCCGATTCTAACCTCCCTCAACAAGCTATAGAATATTCACAAAATTGAATAAAGTTATTGTCTGATAAAATAATTAAAGAATCAATTTTCGCTGTCATTCTCTAAAACCGTTCATGAACATAAAGGTACCCATCCATTACGCGAAGAAAGATCAAAAAACAATTTTTTATGTTACATAATTCCGAGTATTTACTTAATGACGATAGCACGGAGAGTACATAATATATATTCTTTTTACGAGAGGGATAAAATTGGAATCCATTATAATGGACAATTATTCGATTATAATGATATTCACTTGAGCTCATAAAAGACAGAGTTTAGAGTTTTCTCGTATAACGAGCTAAAATTGCCGGTTTCGCATATAATAAAAATATTGTGATTGTAATAAAAAAAAAAAAATCACATCGATTTTTATTCCTTCTATCTTATTTGGAAGTGTTGGAAAATGCTTCGTATTATTCCATCGAAATGATAGAGATACCATCATGCGTGAAGATCGATTTCAAAACGTCTCATCCTGACGAATTTGTGATGATATACACGCTTTTTGAAAAAAGGCGAGAATATTTTAAAACCGTTTTCCATCTTTTTATAAATGCAAAATACGCAGGCTTTAAAATTGTTGACTCGTAAAATTACTTGTATTTCACTCATCTCGCTGATAAGGAATTATGCAGTGAATTCACTTTGAGAAAATGCTGAAAACTTCTCGCACATAACGTACTGTATACTGTGTACAATACTTCTCGAGTGTTTATTTATGAACTTACCTAAAGCAGCGAGTTTTCAAGCTTTCGTACCGAATGGTACGCAAAATCCTACTTCCTTTACGAGTTTATCTCGCGAGCGCTCGACACGACGTTATTAATTCCGAGCCGGAGCTAAATACTGTGCTGGTCGATGAAATGAGCAACTTTATTCTGTTTTTATGGGTGGTAACTATAGCTGTTCTTAATTCTTATGAAAGTGGTCAAGAGTCTTCTCCCTCTAGATAGACTACGTAGTGGCTTATGCAAGTGTGCTGACAAGAATCTACAACCCCAAAGTGATGGCTACAATGCTCTCTATAGGGTATGAGGATTGTTTCAACAAGCACAGAAAGTATCTGATATCGAAACTGTCTTGTTGAACAAACTTCATCTCAATGCGTGGACTCGGGTTGTCGGAGAAGAGAAGAGAGGTGATGAGTAGTAAATGATAGTTTAGAACAACTACCTGATGTGGTCTTGATATAAATATCTCCCGGAATTGACATTTACTGTCCCTGTGTCAATCTCCATCCCTGGCATCCTCCTCAATCTTACAATCATTCCCGGAAAAGCAAATTATTTCTTCTGGATTCCGTTCCCTTCCTTGCCTGCTTCACGCACGGGTCCAATCTGAGACCTCAAACCGTATAATAATAGATGTTCAAGACCCTCATGTTTTTCCTCATCTTCCCTCTCTGATCTCAGGATATCGGGATGTACTGATCGTAAAGTGCAAGGGACCTTGCTGCAAAGCAGTCACTGCGTTCATCTTATTCTTTTAACTGCTTTCTGCTTCCGAATTTTCTCCTGATGGAATCGTTTCCGGTCTTCCTTACGTAATCCTCTCTCAACCTCCCGAACCAGATCTGGTCTTCTACTCTAAAGTCATCTCTTGGCGAGAGTCAACCTTCTCAATTTTTGGGCCGAAATGATCGAATCTCTATACTCTTTCAACCTCCCAAGCCCAATCTAATCCTCTACCCTGAAGTTATCTCTCGGCGTGACTTAACCTCCTCAGCCTTTGGGTCTCAGTGGTCGAATTTCTACAATATTTTAGGAAGTTCGATCATCTTATTGTTTACTCCATACTTCATCAGTACAATTTCTCCAACTTCCCTCATTTGAAGGCATTATTTCCCCTCCCTCTCCTCCTGAAGTTCCTTACAATTAACTCTTCGCGCTCTGTTTCATCAAGTGACTCGTCGTAAGAAAAACTTGTGAGTGTCAGAGACTCGCAAAAGCGTGGTTAGACGCCGAAAAGTTTTCTCTTACGATAAGTCACAAAGTTCAATTTTCTGCCAACTTATGCAAAACCTAATTTCTGAATGTCTTTATCGTATTCTACTGTACCTCTCTGGTGAAATCGAGCTCTATCACTCTCGTATCACTCGCTGTATCTTTTCATCCAATCCTGGATTCATACAAATCTTCCCTCTCTTTCAAATAGTCTGCATCATTCTGTCCACTTTGAATCGTCAGTCATCTTTCTCTAGGTTTCAAACCATATCGGCCTGCTTGAACACCAGAAACGCTGCATGCGGTCTCATTCCTAAAAATCTTTGATTATCATCTTTGTCAGTATCGGACCTCGGACACTCTCATCCTCGACTTAAATGCGCACAGAACGCACGGCCGTAGGCAAATCACTTACCTCATGTATTTTCACCTGCCTCCTGTTCATATCCTCAACTTAAACCCCTCTCCAAACAGTATACCTCTTCTCCTGTTCCAAATTGCAGCCGTCCGCAACGTCTATGAAATTTGTCAACGGCTGGACAGAATAACCGTTACTCCAACCTATCTGAAATCCATCGATGACCCTTCAACCTTCCTTCAATTTCCACCTTATACCTTGCGATCGTTGATTCTGAACTACTGAGTCAAGAATCCGATATTTTAGATCTTGGAGAAATGAGGTGGTTTATAATGGGGAAAAAAGCTATACAGAGTAACGAAAAGTCAAATTTGAAAGTATCGTGAGTATACTGGGCAGGAAGTATCATACTTTCAGACATTGTGAGTGAAGGAAATGACAGATCATAAGAGGAGTAAGTTATGAAAGGGAGTTATGACGAAATGAAATCGCGTTTGAATGCGGAGTCGCACGAGAGCAGCTAACTGGCAACAAAAGATAAATTTATAATAATGAGTTATAATACCAGTTCCATTGCTTGGAATAGGAAATTGTTTCATCAATTTTTACGGCAGCAAATTCTCTGGTACAGCCAGAGAGAAGCGGCTATGTACCAAATGATATCAAGTGGAAATAATTTTCACGATATTTGAGTTCATATCTTCAATTTATCCACACAACAGTATTGTGAGTCCTTTTCATGAAGGCAATTCTTTGTAATCGTTTGAAGGGCACCTTATGAATTTTTTGAGCTGTAAGAAATCAAAGTTTGAGGGCAGCCCAGGATCAAGAGGGGGGCGGCCTCCACAAGATTGAGACCCGGACCTTACATCTCCTTAGTCCAGGCCTGTTTTAGGGAGGTTTCTTCATTGGACCAAGGGGATTAGGACATCCCGGCTTACTACTATTTTTGTAGTTCATCTGGAAAACTTACGATCATTTTCTCTCTTTTTTAGCACCAACTTTAGAGAGGTACCATTGTTGCTAAGGATGGCACATTTTAGTTTTCATCGTGTGCTAAACTTGACACTTGTACATTGACTACACCTATATCAGACAAGTACTCGCACAGTTGAAATTTTAGTCACTTGGCTGGATACAACCACAAGAGTATACTGCGTGTTAACCAACAAATCAAAAGATATGTACAAAATCAAGACTTCTATCTGGCAACGCTGTAAGGTTCAACACTGCACTACGTTAGGCCTCCCGGTTGTTGTTGAATGCGTTGTTGCGCATGCATTAAAGAAAAGCGCACCATTTTCCCAGCCTTCTGCGTCGACTTAGAAAGCAATTGTGGAGCTTATTTTGTATGTGCAGTAAAAATTTTATTTTTTGGTTTTGTATATTACATTATTTCTACAAAAATTTTGCAATCTTATTCATGGAAAAATAGTAATAATTTTTTATCAATTAGAAATGCACTACAGAGGAAATCGAAAGATTTGCGACTGAAGTGGAATTAGTGAGGGAAGGAGATGAGGCTGGAGGAGAATTTTGAAATAAGGAAACTGATCTTCGTTGATATCGCCGTGATGAATGACATATTGCGGGGTGGAGGGGGGAGAGCTTGGAAACTGTTTTTGAGACTAGTGTAAGTTATGCACTACAATAGTTTCCTTACGACAGATCTGTAACTAAGATATGAACCAATTGATCGTTTTAGATTTTATTTTGATGTTTCCTTATCTTTAGACTTGTGAGTAGAATTTAGCTCCTAATCGCTAGGACTCTTGACTCTTATCTCGAGCAAATTATTATTTTTTTTTCCCATGAAATAGAACATTACTTAGGTACACGTGAATTGTTCCCTGAAGGAATAACATTCTGAATTCTGTATCTGCGAGACAATAATGTAGAAATGATGAATTCTATACGTGCTGTACAAGCGGCTTGAAATATATTCCTAAATCAGTGTAAGCCTTCCGTATTCCTCGATCAGTGAGCTACGTAGAAATTACCGATGTTAACAATATCATTATTGTTCTTCATACCTCGACTAACATCGAATATAGAAGGTATTAATGTTTTGTTGGATTCAGTACGATTACGTATGTGTAGCAACGAGTAAGAATGAAATTTTCCGATCACATAACACACGTCGAATTTTCCGCATGTGCGAACAGTACCTGAATGCGCGTCGAGGATTACCTAAATCTGCCATGAGGCAAAAGCGTATACTTTGTATCTTCTTCAGATGAGTGACATATCGGTTACTGTCAGTCGAGAGGATTGGTAAAATTATAACGGAACATCTATCGAGAATAAGAAAGGAGCGTTGACCTACATTCTTGCGCGACGCCTAAAACAATACGACAACATTGAAAAGCTGTCACCATTAGGTTTTGAATATTTCAGCGTGTTTCAAGATTTTCGTTTTGTCTTGTCGAACTTTGATTCCCTATTGCCTCGGAGCGGATTCGAGTATTAGTGACACGCTTCCTTTTCGATCGTTGTACACGTTTAACCGAATCATCCTTTTTCGATAGATGAGTGGAAGCGATTCCATTAATTTTATTATCAGCCCAAATCACGTAACAGGAATTGATCTTAAATAAAAGGAAAACACGCGATAACAGGGGATTTCTTAAGTGTGAAGAATATTTCTCTCATTTGCGCGGGCATTCATTTTCCGAAATACGAGTCTCGTATACGACACCATGACAAAAATGTAAATCCGATGCATAAAAAGAGTAAACGTGATATTTTTTCAAAAGAATTATTCATTTCGACTCGAAAAAAGAACTTCAACCATACCCGGTCCCCGTTTCCGTATTTACCCGACGCGCGAATGTTTCTTTGATTTTTCCCCCTTGAGATGTATAGCATCGTCTTTCATTCTCACGTAAGTTGTAGATTATTGACGATGACGTCTTTTGGAAAAAGATTCAACGTTTTAAGGTGATTTGAGCGCATTATATAAATCCTTTTCTATTTTATTTGGTAAAAAAACATCGATATGTGCATTTCTATGGTCTCTCGTCTATTAGAAAACGATCCAGTCGAGTAGAATTCTACGTTCGACCATGCGGATGTATGAATGGAAGAAACAAAAACGGAGAAGCTTTTAGCAAAATTGTCTCTCTAAAACTGATTTGTCTTGTTTTCTCCTTTTTTTATTTATCGTTTTAGCCATTAGCTGTCTGTTAACGTCGACTATATCTAATTAAGTACAAAAATCGTATGCAGACGTGACATGCGCGGAAAAGTTATAATCGTGCGCCTTTTATATTTCGAGAAGAATTAAATTCCGGTCAGCTCACTTTTCAAGAGATTTTGTCCAGTAACAGCTGGGATTTATTCTCGGGCGGAGTCGGTTGAAGTCTGAGACGCGACGCGCAATTATTCACATTCGCAAATAGCACGAAGATGGACTGAAGAGAAGAAAAAAAAAAAACGAGAAGGAAATAGGAAGCACTAAGCTGCACTTTAAAATTCCTTCCGGTCGGAGTAGGTTCTATATTTGTCGTAGTAACTTCGCCTTTGTGGAACTCTCTTTGCGGATTGGCTATCCTAGCAATTTCAACCACAATAGAAACGAGTTTTACCAAAGTACGTCTTTAAACTTTGATTATCGATCGATACGCTTTATATTTAATTGGTCGAAACCGTGATAATTTTCTAAGCAATTAGGGTCTCTTAGAATAGAGAGTCAGGACAGATTTCTCTACGGTACAAAATGAGATGAAAATATGCTAATAGAGGAACTGAAATTTTCATTCTTGATGAGCCTGGCAAGATTAGGTTAAACTGAGATTGCTGCGATCTACCTCATGAGTCTTTAGAGGGTATGTTGGCCCTTATTCGGGTTTATGAGTTGGAATCTCGCACAAAGATGAATTCGGTGCTCTCATTTTGAATTAATTCAACTGTCTTTAAAAACCAACTTCATTTTGATCCTGTTAATAAATTAGAGCCCATAGACTTGAAAACTAAGAGAAAAAACGTAAAATTTCTCTGGCTTGATATACGAAGTGCGGAATGGGATGGGATCAGGATAACTCAGGGTATAACGAGAATTTCAGCCTTCAAAACCCTCGTCCCTTTTTTTGCCTTGAATCTCTGTTAGCTCAAAATTTTCTAACAAATCAACTGCTAAGTGGTGCTTCTAGAGACTAAAAATCGATATCGCGTGACTTCTAGAAATCAGAAGAGAGGTGAGTAGGAGGGAGATGATCATTTCAAATTTGGACGTTTTTAGCTAGAATTACGACTCAAGGAAATAAGATTCGAGCTAAGGCAGGGTCAAAAAGAATGTGTGACAGTTGACAGGGAAGTGACAATCGTTACGAATTTGAAAGGCGAATACAA
This sequence comes from Aspidiotus destructor, assembly GCA_035079395.1. Taxonomy (NCBI): domain Eukaryota; kingdom Metazoa; phylum Arthropoda; class Insecta; order Hemiptera; family Diaspididae; genus Aspidiotus; species Aspidiotus destructor. Next base: position 9,334,211 of record JAVHKZ010000002.1, on the reverse strand, counting down.
AATAGCAAAAATACAAATCTTTGCTTCATATTCGAGCCACGGACAAGACAGAGTGGACGCGAATGAACAAGGTTAGGTAGAAATGGACGGCGATGATGATATAATTGATATGGTCGCTCTGTGGCAACAATACTAACCTACCCACTCAAATTATTCCGTGTCGCATGTCGGCCTTCAAAGCTCAACTCGTAAAAATTAACGAGGAAAAAGTTTTTCACACTCGATTATGTGCTTCGATCGAAGTCGGCGAAAATTTTCGCGAGTGAAAGCAAGAGTCGGCCATAAAGCGAATATAAAGTAAACAATGCGTTTAAAACTTCAACTTAAAAATCGTACCTTAGCCATACATGCATACGCACGAAGGTAGATTACTTATGATCGAATATTTTTCTTTATATTCTACAACACATACACACGCTCGAGCTTTTCATAAAATATTCAATTGAAATGTAGGAACGTGTAGGTTACGTCGATCTCTTTGCAAATTATATTCGAGCTAAAAACTCGAAAAGTACATATTACCAAATTCGCAGTTAATGGTTCCATTATTTACGGAGTCACATCTGCTTTACCTCGACAACCCACATAATCAATCAAGCTACCCAAATTAACCACGGAATACACTTCAGTCTCCGACAAACCTATTAGCGGGCTGAGCTGGTCAATTGTACTGAGAATAATTGTAAAACTGTCATTCTATCTGTCTTATTCTGTAGTACAGAGTATTCATGCCGTTGAAGAAAGAAAAATAAAAGGTAAAAATTGAAAACGAGAACTATATGAAATTAAAATCTAACGATATAGAATTCCTCGGAGCGTACAATGATAATTGGGATGGAAAATAAGGCGCTCCTAAATGAGAATCTTGGCATTCGTTCATCACAAAAAGTTATGGGTGACGAACGTGCATAGGAAGGACTGACGAACGCCAAGAGTCTCCTATCCCACAATTCCTGTTCTCAATTTTCAAACGTATCAAGGATCAGTTTTCAGAAGCAGTGTTGCCAGATGATTTTTTCAAAAATCCGTATCCGCCATTTTTTCTAGACCTAAAAACGGATTTCTCCCGATTTACCATTAACGATCAGGAGAAAGGTATTTCTCACTCCATTAACTCAGCTACTTTTTCCTTGATCGAATCAACCTGGTAGAAAACTGCGGTATCAGCCTATAACGATCAAGAGAAAGGTATCTCTCACGCTGAGAACTCGGGTACTTTTCCCTTGATCCAATCAAGATAGCAGAAAACTGCGGTACCAGCCTACAAGGATCAGGAGAAAAGTATCTCTTGTAAGGAAGACTGATGTACTTTTCCCTTGAGCGCAAGAAATCCGCGTTTCTCGCAAAATCCAAAGAATAATTCTAGGAACAAAAATCCGTAGCTGGCAGCACTGTTCAGATGTGGCACCCTGGTGTACCACATACTTTGACTATACAAACTTCAAACGAGTGCAAATATGGACTGATCCGTCATGGTGCGAAAGGGAGAATGTAGCGCCTAACGCGTAGCATGTAGTCGGAGTCTACAACCAAATGTACAAACCTTCTTTGTAAAAATTGCGCCTCACGTAGTTAGATGTGGCATGGATTATGCAACTAAGGAAATCTTTTTGATTGTGACCTTCCCCTTTCTTCCTCACCGCGATGCCCGCTTCAAACTACCGTTCCGCGGAGGCCTTGTAATATCAGTCCATACTTCCACTCGTTTGAAGTTTGAATAGTCAAAGACCACATACCGTTTCCATTCTGTATCTTACTACCAGGTCCATTTTCTGATCATTGTAAGCATAAATTTTACCACTAACCTTAAAGTTGATAAGGTGAATTGGCGAGTCGGGGGGGCCCAATAGTGGATATGTGCAGGCAATGGCCAGCAATTTGATTTCAGATATAGTAATTGCGTCTGAGCTGCCAAGGATCTTGGAACCTCCGACAATCGCAGTCAATACTGACATACAATGGGTCAAAATGATACTTAGCAGAAATGGTAGGAATCTAGACGTAATTTGATTAGGTATATCTGGATCCAAAAGTCATTTATAGCTTGTTGTATAAAATGTTGACCGTACCCACATGTCATGTTTTAGACTATCCTGCTTTCTCAAAAAATGTTTTAATGAACAAGAACGGACACACGGAATGCGTATGAAGTTGACCACGATGTTTAAATAGGCCAGGAAGGTCAGAGCGAAGATATGAAACGTGATAATAAGATTAATTAAATCCTCAAATGTACGAGCCCTATTGATACGAGGGAGACAAATGGGATGATAAATTTCCTAAAAGAGTAAAAAAAGTCTTCATTGTTTGATCAGAAAATTTAAGTTTCTTCTCATCCATCGTTTTCTTTTTACGACGAACGTTTTTGCATATTTCCAATTATACCTTGTTCTGAAAATTTCATTCGATTGTCTTCGTCGAAGTAGTTCTAAAATCTTATCTACTGCTTGAAGATCATTATGGTTTCATACTTTCCGTTTCTCTATCACATGTACCGCGGTATTTAATTTTTTTCGACGAAACATTTAGCACAATGTATACGTTGAAAAAATGTCAGAAATACAGCGAGACGAGATTAGAGCGCTGTACTTTTTCCAAATATTTTCTTCTGATAATTTTTTCCCGCGAGAATGATCAGATAAGCGAATGGAAAAAGAAAACGAAGAACTCGGATTTCTCTATGTAAATCTTGTTATCGTAATTTCAACATTTCATTCAGTGCAGACGCGCTCTCATTCAAACAGAGCTTTTCAAGGTTGGAAATATAGAGACATTCGCAAAATTTGAAATTCATATCTCATTTTTATAGACTGCTGATTGTCGCAAATGGCTGTACTTTAGTCGCACTAAATAAAATGAAAATAATGAATTTCAGCTCTATTCGCTTCTAGGTTGTAGACGTAGTTTCGGCGTCTACACGAAGTCGCAGAGTTTTATTCCATTTGACTGGAATTGCAACTCCAATAATATATTATATAGAAGTTTCCTCTTGAATTCCAGCAATTAAAAATATTCCAAAATCCTAGCATTCTCGATAACGATGAGTTCTAGAGTGTAGGAGAGTTCTAAGGCTAATGCATGATTATATTATAGTATACCTAGGCTCGGACGGAGAACTAGTGGCCTCCCTCTCTGCTATCAGTGGACCAATATTGGTCAACACCATCTTCCAATTACACGTACAAAATTCGCGTTCGAAGCTCTGGCATTATTGGACTGGGTACACCATACGTGAGAAGTCCGCTCAAATGGAGCCTGTCTTATCGGGAGATGGAAATAACGTCCGTCAGTCGTCAAAGTTTGGAATTCAAAAAAAAAAAAACTCACGGGATTCTTTAACGGAGTTGAATGAGAGGATGGCAGGGAACCTGTTTTATGAGTCTTATGGTGTTTGAAACGTTGTATATCTGGCTCATTGAAAGGGCTAGGCTAATTGGTGTGTGGAGTATTGCATATCAGTGCTGCCAGATCTACGGATTTTCAATATCTGAAAAAAATATATTGGACACTAACTAGGCTAGGACTGCCCTTGTAGTATACTCGCTTTATACTAGTATATATCATGATAATATTTTGACTGAGCTATGAATGATAGATGGGCGACTTGGCAAAATTTGGACCTTCAAACTGTAGGTGATAGTCCAAAGTATAGGTGATAGGAGAACGACTTGGAAAAATTTCAACCTCCAAGCTATAGGCGATAAAAGAAAGAAATTCAGAAAACATTGCAGGTCTGCAATGGCAGCGGGGAACCCGCAACCTCCGGCGCGGCGCTCGCGATCACATGGGCGCGAAAATGCCTCCTTACCCCTCAGCAAATGAGTTAACCGGGCTCTTCTCAGTAAACTGTATACTAGTAGGCCTGATAAAATGGAGGCTGGAAGTTGAAATTTTTCCAAGTCCCTAAAGTAGGTCAAGGTCATTGATGACGTCATAAAGCGTCACACATCACGTCACGCAGTTCGCGGAAGTTTTCTGAGGACGTAGTTCCCCTAACAAAATGGATAGCGGAAGTCCCAAGGTCATGTTGCCTCCCGTTTTTTCCGGAAAGTCCCCCCGATAAAACATGTTCCTTATTAAAATTCTCTGGTTTTTCAACGGAAGTAATGAGGGGAGGCAGGGAAGCTGTTTTAGGGAGTATTTATTGAATCTCATGGTATTTGAAATGTCACAAATCTGGCTCATTGAAGGGGTGAAGCATTGCATATCCGGTCCCTTGAAGGGGTTGAACCAATTGGTGTATGAGGCTTTGCATATCTAATTATATGAAGGAGCTATTTTAATCAGGCTGTATACACCGACCTTGAAGCTATTATATATTTTATGGGAGGAGGATTGAAAAAGTATAATACTTTAACTTATTGATAAAACAGGTGACCTGTTACCTCCTATCATATTTAGCTCGGAGATCGGTTCATATAGCCTGAAAGGGTTAAAATGGCCCCTCCAAATAACAAGGTATGCAATCATACATCAATTGGTCTAGTCCCTTCAATGAGCCAGATATACAACGCTTCAAACACCCTCAGACTTGGACCGCCCTTCTATCCTCTTTAGCTTTGAGGTTTTTCCAAGTCTCCCTCTTATCATACATGAATTTGAAGGTACCCAATAAAACAGGTTCCCACCTCCCATCGATTAACTCTGTTGAAGAAACCGTGAGTTTTTTCTCTTCATTGTTCTTTGAAACAGAAAGTGCTCGGTAATATAGCTCTAAGTCGACGTCAACTTGTGCTTGGGATGGTGGTGCGAGTCACTCGAGATGATGGTGTTTGTATGCGTTGGCTTCTTGTAGACTTTGTGCTCTATCCTGTAGTTGTTCACCAGCGTGAGTGCTGAGTTCAAATATTCGATGGTCCTATTGCTCTCTTCTTCTGTGAATTTGATGCTTAATTGGTTGACCTGTCTACTAGAACCTGACCACACAATTGGGCTATCCTCTACATATCTGACCTGGTTTTTTATGAAATTTTGGGACCTGCTGCCCTTCAAAATCTTGTTGTCCATGTCATTCATAAATATCTCAGGAGTCATCCCATCACTAGTCTTTGAACTTATTATTTAAGCGGCAGTATTTGTGGCTCACAATCTCGTCCATTACTTTGGCGTACTTCAGCCTGTCAAGGTCTCCATGTTCATTGTTGTTTTATAGCAGGGCCAGAAATGGTACCAAACATCTGTATGTATGTCACATCTTAGGATACCAGATTGTATTAGTGACTCTTTGTTTCCATCTTGTTTGGTTGCTCTTTCACCTTCCCCAAGTGCAAACTGATAATTTTCTTTCAAGAATCTGGCCGCTGTCTTTGCTATCGTATAAAATGGTGATTAGATGTTACTAGTGGTCTCGTCAGGCGATTCACCTTGTGGGGTTTCACAAACCTCGTGAATTTTGATGCTGCTAGGTTCATTTCAAGGTACATGGTTCTCTTTCAAGACAGTTTTCAGCATGTTCGGATACTTTATCAGCTCTTGGTGACCACTCTCTGCTACGGTACGACTCCACTGTCTGTATGTCGTCCTCTTTCTCCATTACAACTACAGTGTTGCCTTTGTCCACCTTTGTTAGAATCACGTTGTTCCGTCGGATCCTCTTCTGTAGAGTTATGATACTTGCATCTTATCATTGGTTTGGCACATGTACTCCTGATGTCCTACACTCCTACAGTTCTTCCTCAAATTCTGGTTCGAGCTTTTAGTCTCACGCCATATTCCATGGTTTGGATTACTTGATTCTAGCTAAGTAATGACTAGGCTTTCGACTTCATTTCTGTCGGTTTATAGTAGGGCAATGGATATTATTTCGTAGGCTCTAATGAGCATTGGAATTCACCTGTTTCCTCCTTCCTGCACAAACTTAAAGGCTGTCATCATCCTCCCCGCCAAAATCCCAGCCACGCCTCTGTTCAAGAACACGAACGTCCGGGACATCGGTGTACAACTTGATGGCGTTGAAGAAATTCTGCCAGTTTTGGTGACTCCAGTCCAAGCTATTTGCCGCCTTCAAGGTAAAGTTGAAAAACGATTTTGAATAAAAGAAAAACATTGTTTACTTCATACATTCTTTGCGTAGCGGACTTTTGCTTTCATTCGTGGAAATCTTCGGCGACATTATTCACAACGTAGACCACGTACGAAAAAACAGTTTTTCCTCGTTAATTTTTACGAGGTGAACATTTTGAACGCCGGCACGAAATAATTCGTACAGGCAGACCCGGCATCGTCGCACACAATAAAAATATTATTTGCGACCTTATTAGTTATATAAACGGGACTAATAAAAGTCGGACACGACGTTGGAAAGAAGAAAAAAAATCATATCAAGGCCGTAATATTATTCGCAATCGGTATCTGTCAACGATACTAAAAAAAAAAAGAAAATGCGTGCTTCCTCACCAGTGCGAATTTCCCCTACAAATTTACCCTGCTCGTACTATACGTCGAGACGTGCTTGAATTGTGACGGATAATGCTTCTCGCGGGAAAATAGTATTTTTTTTCCGCTCGCGTATGCCCGTTGTGGTGGGGGAATCTCTCCTAACGAATGCTTGGGAGACGGGTTAAAGGGTCGCAAAAAGGTCCGCGTTTTCCTTCTACACTCCCGTTTTCCATGGGAAAATCCACGCGTGAATCTTTACTAGACCAGTCGTTTCCAAAAACTTCGTAGTTAGACACGGTGGAGCTCTCGATTTTCCGCGGAAAAGCGTTCGCTTATCATTTTGTATATAAATATGAGCAATACTATGCCTTCGAGTTGCGTTCGTGTTTTTTCGTTTTCGATGATAAAAATTCGAGCCGATAATTCTGCTGTTTTTACGCGTTCGATATTTTGATTAAAATAAATTTCCTTTTCGGTGCTATTTTGTGTGTGGCGGTCGTTGAAATGCCGCATTATTTAGAATAGTATATTGTGCGTTATCGATTGTAGTAATTTCGCGTACTCGCCGGTTTTGTTTTGTTTGGGTTTTTTGTTTGTGTGATCGTCGATCCATGATGGATATCCGAATTCTCCACGTGCTTAATCGGTAAGTAAAACTTTACACATATATGTAATACTTATAGCTCAACGTCCTCGTCTAGAATGGCCAACTTGAGGAAAAAAATCGATTTCAATAAAAAACAAAAAAAAAAATAGTTGACGAAATTGTTCGCGGTTGTGAACCGTGAGAAATTCTCTAGAGCCCTGCCTCGAGTGTCTAAAAAAGAGGAATAAAAAGTCTGAATGTTGAGTTCACTCGAAATACGAGCACGACGTTTTGAAAGGGAGCACTTTCTGGGTCGTTCTCACTATATTTTACGATACAAAGTGTACGGGTACAAGAAGGCGCTCACCACAAACGAGGTGGAGAGTATAATATTGTGGTTTGGACTCGGTGGATTATTCATCTAAGGTGGGGCGTTGAAGTTGGCAGAACGAGTTGAAATTAAATTGTTATCATTTTTCGTGAGCTCCTTCTAGTGGAAATGGAGTGTGGCGCGCGAAATTAGAAACAAGAAAAACGTAACAACTGTTGGGGGCGAACGTTTGGAAAATAAAAGAAAATGTGATGGAATGAGACCGACGAATGAGGGCTGTACAGGAAACGTAACGTGCAAACGAAGTCAACTTATAGAATACTGATATTACACCGTTAAACGAGGAAAAAAAAGGCCGAAAACCCAAAATGCGAAGTTGAAAGTTCGTTTTATTGTGCTATAATCGTGAACCTGATGGGCTGACGACCATACTCGGTGATGTTTACTTCCTTTTATACGGGTAGTATGTACCTCTCGGGAAAGCGATTTTTTCGAGGGCGCAGAACAGAAATAATAGGATAAGATAGTATTTCATTGCGGGAAGTTCTCGATTTAAAATGAATGACGAACCAATCACGCGCGGGTAAAAGCTCGAATGTAATTACAGGGGAAACGATACAAATATTAAGAGCAACAGGCAGGCTGAGAAGTTGAAAAAAATACGAAGGGGAGAGGGCGATATTCAAATGGATTATGCGAGAGAAAGTTGAGCGCAGAAAATTAGAATTTTTCCCTACGTATTCTGCGGAAATCGATGGTATTCACCGACTCGAAAATCCATTCACACCTCGAATGAGTGAAAAAAAGGAAAAGAACGTAGCGCGAGTTGAATTTTCAAAATAACTTTCGTATAAAGGTGATCAAATCGTGGTCCTTGAAAGTTTCATCTTCGTATCGCAGGGAATACTCGTATTATGCGGCGTACAATGCCGGACCGGACACGCGAGGAATATCACTTTAACGACTGTACTCAAATTACCATTACTAAAATTTATCCTCGTCCTCGTAAAACTTTTCTCGGCCAATGAATCAGAATCTTCCATTATATTTTGTAGACAATAAGAAGATACATTTCTCGGGGAAAATTTTTAATTTTCCAACTTTCGTTATAAAACGGCTGTAGGGTGTTATTCTTTAATTTAGTGTCGGATTTTGAGAACTTTTTTTTTTTTCTTTATTAAAGTGTAGTGTATGCGAATGAGCGTCCAAAGGGTTTAAAGTGGCTGGGAAATTAACTTTACGATTGTATATGCAAAGATATAATGGATTTTGAGATTTGTAGTTTTTATTCGGTGTTATTAATTTTTCTTCATTTGGCCTGCCTTTTGAAAGAGTGTATCGTAAGGTATGAATTTTAAGTGCTATTTTGCAAGGACTAACTTGGGTTGTTGTTGGAATTTCAAAAAGTTTCAATTTCTGGTCTAACAGTGTGCTCGACCTCTTGGTCTGATCTAGCTGGATGGTTGCTTCAAGCCCGCTCTGAATGTGCCTAAGGACCGTTTCTTCTCGGAACAGGTGTAGGATACGAAGTCGGACTGAGTGTGGAATGAATAGTGAGTGCGCGATAGTCTTTTTTGCAAGTTTTTATGGTCAGCATGGAACTTGGTTAGGTTTGTGAGTGCCTTGGTGTGGATGATTCTGCGTAAGTGTTGATAAAGTTGGTGAAAGATTCTAGAGCTGTTTAGGGATCAATTCGGTTTGTTGATGAGCCAGAGAGAGGCCGAGGTGTGATTTTTTCGAGAGAGGGTGTGTGATGTGATTAGAATTGGAAAGTGATCGCTGTTATTTAGATCCGGATAGACTGACCGAGTAAATTTTGGTGAAGAGCAGGGACCGATTTCGAGGGAACTCCATAGGTAGAGTTGAGGTGTGTAGGAGTATTAGATGGGTTAAGTAGAGTTGACAGTAAAGGTGATGTAGGATGTTACCTCGAGAGTTTGAGTAGGAGTTATTGTTTGGTGTAAGACATCAAGTAGGGCTATGGAGCGTGAAATCGCCACAGATTATGTAAGGAACTGGGAAAGCTTGGATGCTGTTTTCAACCTAACTTGTTCAATTTTATTTTAATGCAGCTCCATTTCCTCAATGTTTGTTGACCATCGTCCTCCGTCTGAAGGTTCCAAACCAATTCCAATATCGGTACCTCTCGATCATCTTTCGAGCAAATCGCTCGTTCCCTGTATTCTTGAAATTAGATCAAATGACGATGTTGGCTAGAAATTTATCGGACGAAGGTAAAACTGGGCATGCCGAATCAATTACTGTGTCTTCATGAACCTCTGAGAAGTATAAGCTTCGCTCTTTATACACTGGAATAACTGCCCTTTCAGTTGTTTTTTGCTATTATCACGATAAATATTGAGTTTTAAGAAGGAATACCTCAGATCGAAATAGAATATCATGAAATTTCCTATAAATATTATTCCAATCATTTTTTTCATAGTATCAATATTAACTGAGATAATCACGATTGAAAATGACTTCTGTGTAACAAACAAAATCATGAAGTGTCTGTAGGTACACCCGTTACCAACTTTCTTGAAAACTAGTGGACGGATTGAGCTCATTTTCTCCAATTATATTCGTTTGGTTTCGACGAAAATACAAATTTCAGCTGCTGTCGAAAAAAAGTTCTTGTTGAAACTTACGTCCTTGTACACGTTACTCTGTACAAACTTACATGAATAATTCATTGACTTTTTTTACATCAAGCGTTCTTTGAAATCGAAAAATACGATGCTCAATTTCTGTGTTAAAATTGTACAACCCAGGTAGATTACTCGATTACGATTATCTCCGATACTATCAACGCCAAAAATATGACAGGAATCAATAATGGTGGAAAATTTTATGATCTTTCATTTCAATCTGATGTATTTTTGCTTAAAAATCAATATTTGTCGAGTTAAGAGCAAATAACTGCCGAGGGAGACTGTAATTGTTCTGTGGTGGACAGCGCTGACGTCATGAAGGGGAGGAGGGGTTTCAGGGGGTTCATAAGGGCGCAGTAACAGACGATGATGCCAAGTTTTATCTTTGCCCGATTCATTTTTAGCAAAAATGCCAATTTCCCTTGACTAAAAAATTCCCTTCTGGTTTTCCACATCACTTTGTCTTCACCCTTCCCCTCCCGTCCAACTCAATTCATCGTCATGATTTCCTCAGTCGTGATATTGTCAGGATGTCTAAAGCCTGATTCTATTCTTCGGCCTCAGACAGGTTTAATAGGTGATGAAATTATCAGGTAGTCGAACAGTAAAATAAATTGTTGATAAGCTTTTATGGCTCAACTTGAAACTTATGGCCTACAAAGCTCAAATTCTCATTTTCAAATTTTCATCTTCTTCTTCCTAAGCAAACCTGAAAATGAAAAGAAATTAATTTGGTCAACAGTATTAGCTTAAAAAGGTCAAAATAGAAACCTCAACTTGAAACTTATGGCGTACAATATTAGCTTAAGGTTTAAAGCCATAAGCTGACATTTTATGGCTTAAAGCTTGAAGTTTACCATGTTTGACACCCCTGGTCTTTCAACACCGAATATTTAAACTGGTCACCCGCTAGGAGCGCACAACCAACAAAATTGAAAACTAGGTCAGGACAATTTTCTCATCAAGTAATCTCAAAATAAGTCAAGAATGAAGCTGGGGAATTTTCCGAGAATAGAGGGAAAGAATTTGATCTTTTTCGTCTTAATAGGGGTCATCAAAACTTGTCTTGTACACTTGAGATTCAAATGGGTCACTCGCTTGGAGCGCTACAAGCTATAAAATTGAAAACTGGGTCAGGGCAGTTTTCCCATTTAAATGTTGGTCAAATGACCTCAAAAAGTTGAGAGCAGAACTTGAGAATTTTTGAAGAATAATGAGAAAAAAGATAAAGAGGTGATATTAAACGTGGTCTCAATCACCAAGTATTGAAGTGGTCGCCCATTAGAAGCGCTACAATCAAAAAATATGAAAACTAGGTCAGAAAAATTTTTTCATTAAATAATCTCATAATAAGTCAAGAATGAAGCTGGGGAATTTTCTAAGAATGCAGAGAAAGAAATTCATCTTCTTTGTCATAATGGGCAATAATTATCAAAAATATTCTCACACACCAAATATTCAAATGAGTCACCCGCTAGGAGCGCTACAAGCCATACAATTGAAAACTGGGTCAGGGCAATTTTCCCATTTGAATGTTGATCAAATGACCTCAAAAAGTTGAAAACAAAGGTGGAGAATCTTTTGTGAATGAAGAGAAAAAGATTAGTAGGTGTTATCAGAAGTGGTCTTCAGCAACTATAGTCTGTTCACGTTAAGAAAGAGCTACTCGAGAAAGGGTGCAAGTGTGTACCGTTTCGTACTTGATTTTTGAATAACATGGTTCAAACTTCTCAAGTAACATGACTTTCTACTTTCGTTTAGCCTTTTCTTAACGTGAACAGACTATAGTATTCAAACTGGTCACCCACCAGGAGCGCTACAATTGACAAGATTGACTACTGGGTCAGGACAATTTTCCTATTTGAATGTTGATTAAATAACCTCAAAATGAGCTGAGAACAATGGAAGCTATTTAGCGAAAAAACTAAGAGTGCGAGATTCAAAGAGCTACAAGTTTCAAATTGATAAATTTGAGGAAAGCTCCCGTCGATTTTCCCGTTTTCGTTGTGCACGGTATTAGCGCCGACCAGAACCGACTTCTCAAAGCTTTGAGCGATACTATTTTTGTCACCTGATCAACCTTTGAAGTGAACAGTTGCGAACCAGAATACTTTTATAGGGCTCTTGTTAGGATAATTGAGAGTGACTCTTGTGGAGATGAGTACGAGCGACTGTAAAAGAGTTCCTCTTCTTATTTGTGTTGGAAATGAAGTAGGCCACCTCTTCTTGTTCTTCGCTAAAAATTTAGGGAAGCCTGAAGGTCGATCCAATTCTGAGGTTAGCTCGTGATTGGATCTATTTTCCGAGTCATTTTAGTGTCACTTCATCATTCTTGTCATGAAATTCTATCAAACATCAAAATCTACGAAGCAAAAAACGTACAAGGCAAATCGCTGTTTTTGTGACTAGAAATGTATAACTGACTCGAATAGGAAGGTAGCAACAAAAAAGTGATAAAAAAATCTATTCACTCGTGAGTGAAAGAATTTACTTTTTTATCAACAAAAAGCTTTGCGTAAGAAGACCTCGAGAGTCGCTGGGCACTCAATTTTTTTTTTTTAATAAACGAATCGGAAGACTTTTGAGGCATATCTGAATCAACAGGAAAAGATTCTCTCATTCTCTCATTTCATCTGCCTCGCATTTTATGGTCATAAAACTGCCCAGCGATCCTCAAGGTCTTCTTGCGCAAAGCTTTTTGTTAATAGAACCGAAAATTCTTTCACTCACAAGTCGATAGATTTTTTAATTTTTTCCCATCACTTTTTTGTGGTTACCTTCCTATGCTATACATTTCTTGTCGCAAAAACAGAGATTTGCCTCGTATATATTTTCCTTTTTTTTTCAAATCAGGGTCCGGAACAAGGCCACAATACGATTACTCTTTATTCCCTAGGATGTACTGAAATAATTTTTCGTCTTCATTCTTAACGTTTTCGATCCGAAAACGGTATAATAATTTCGCAACCTTGTCTGTAAAGCATAGGAGACCTTGCTGCGGTTTGGCAATCAGTTGAGAAATGATGTTTCGAGTGAATTTGACAGATCTAATCTAGAACAAATATCAGTATAGTCGATTTTTTTCTCGTTCGACATCGTTATCGAACCGTTGAAAATGTCCCTTCGATATTCGTTGAAATTGAGTTGTATGTATTTATTGTACGTACTTTTTCCTCTTTGAACGTTACGAAGTACAATTTTTTCCTCTATTGTTTTTGGAAAGTAGTTTATTCTAGAAATACGAGGCAGATTACTTATAGGATTTTATCCGAGTCTATTTATCCTTGAGGAAAAATTTCAAATTTTTGGGCTATCTCTATTATCTGACAGCCTTTCTATATATTCTCCCGATCTCATTAAACTCGATTTTTTGTTTCAGATCGCGTTATAAATGTCCGAATCAGCAAACACTACCTCATTCCTCGCTCAGCTTTGATTAAGAAACACCTCGAAACCGCAAGTATGCCGCTACGCTCTACTAGCCCGGTCAGGGCCACCAGCGCAACCGCAACCAGTTCCAAAACTGCCGAAAACGATCACGGTCGTCCTGTTAAACCATACACTGTCGCATATCCGCTAGAGAATATCGAGACCAATGTCGCCCAAACGTGGAGTTCGCTGGAAATTCTTTCGGCCGACTTCGCCTCCATGTGGAGCCAGATAGAGAAGCTCGAATCTATCATGAGCCTGCAAAGAAAGATTATGACGTCTTCGGATAAACCGCCCGCTTCCGCGGAAAGCGCTATTCAAAATAATTCCGTCACGAATAACCACAAAGAGGAGCCAGCGAGACAAACGCGACTAACCGAAGAGCAAAATTCTTGGGGCGATTTTTTTAATATGCCAGCGACTAACGAGTGTAGTTTTAACAGTAGCGCAGGGACTTCGAACGATAGAAATAATTTGAATAAAAACGATGTACCGTTAATTAGATTGCAATCGTTTTGCGATAGCGATAAATACGATAGAAATATCGACGTTACCGCTAGCACTGCCATCCAAAATAAATTAGAGCGTTCGAGTTGCGATAATAGCGAATTCGATGATCGAGCGTCGTCGTTATCGTATAGAAAGGACGATAAACCCGTAAATCTGATGGATTATCACTACCTACCGTGTTCGTCCGGACTTCCAAAATCGCAATCCTGGCTGGGATTAAATAACGCGTTTCGAACGGACGTGCAACTACAGCAATCGCCTCAAACGCAAACTTATTATTCTCCTCAGCCGCAACGTAAATTCACGGATTCGCAATCGTCCAGAGTTGGTTTCTCTTGTCCCAGGTTGGACACGTGCGTTCCTAATGCTAGCGTTAGTCCGGCCTCGTCGTCCAGTTTTATTTCAAGAGCAACCGAGTTTAGTGTGCTTTCGAAATCCGATTTTTGTTCACCAATAGAAACGAAATACTCGAATCCGTTTTTGTGTAACTACGAAGAAATGAATGAGGATCCTGAACGGCTAATAAACGCCAACAATTTCATAGTACGTCCCACTCAAGATACGTTGGAATACGATAATGTAATCAACACGTTGATACAGTTTCGAACGGGTCCCGGATCTCCCGAAAGTCCGCCCCCTCCAGCTCCTCAAGACTGTCGCGCGTACGATTACCATCCGCCGGAGTCTTCGTTGTATAATTTTTACGACGACCAATACGATGACGACAATGACGAACCCTTAGACATGCTGTATCCGCTCGAAGATTCCGATCCCGAGGATATAATCTCGAAAATAGACTATCTCTACGAAACGCAATTTCAACGACCCAGTTCGAGGACGGAAAATTGGAGGGAGCCTAATTACTACCAACCAAAATTAACAGACGAGACTTTGGATTTAATAGATCAACTGCAAGAAAACTATCAATTACGTAATATGTTGGCCGCGGCCAAGTACAAATCATGGACCGATATCCAAGAACGAAGTGATCCTATGATACCGTCTCCTTATCGTTCCTCGCTCTTGCGGCTTGACGAAAAAGCCAGATCTCGACAACAACTGACCGAACAGTCCTTATACACGGACAGTCCTGCTAAATTTCGAGGCTCGAAGTCGCGCCTACACTCGTCCATAGATCAGTTCCCTGACCCAGGCAATCAAGTACCTTCCGTGTATTCTTTAGCAGGAACTGATGTTTACACGTCGGTATACTCGAGTGGTGTTGCCTTGAACGAGCTTCCTCGCCAAAATGAGACGCCAGACTTGATAAACAGTTCACCTTATTGTCACTTCCACCAACGTGCAGTCAATAAGAACGAGGTCGCTAGAAATTTTCCCACCCATTCTTACAAGCCAGAAAATCCGCCCGAACCTAATAAAGTGCAACCAGTCGCAAGACCTGCAAAAAGTATGATACCTGCGAGAAAATACAGTGACTCCACTCCCACCGTTCAAATGCATACTCGTCACTGGTCGCGTATAGATCAACATCAATTTCCATCTAATCGTCGTCTCTTTTCCGCTCAATCCTCTAGACACTATCAACCCCAGGCGAATATCAAACCCTGCGATGGGAAGAAAAATCGTCGGAATACCTTAAGGTCTGCTTTCAGCGTTGTTGGCAACTCAGTGAGTCAATGGATTCCAAGTTTTGCGCTATCCCAAAGGCGTCACTCCTTTCCAACTCCGACTCACAGGCAGAAAATGTCACAACCGCCAAAGAAGAAGAAAAATTCCATCATCTCCATGATGACTGGAATGTTTCATAAGCCGCATCAAAAGCAGAGTTTTACATCGAGTGACTCGGATTCGGATGTACATTGGGCGAATAATTACGATGATGCTGAGGACGTGTTTGTCGAATCGCAGCAAACGCATCAGTATCCGGGTAATCAGTTTCCCGATTTAACGAAAGTTTCAAAGCCGACTAATCTTTTTATGCCTATTAATAAAAGACCGTCCGTTGTGCACGAACAAGAGCCTACACCATCGGACAAAGAACAAGATGGTGATACTGATGAGAAGAATGCAGATTATCAGAATGCTGAAACTCCTACTCTTGCCGAGGCTGTCGTCCCAGATTCTAAACCATACCTTACCAACCCTACGATCTCAATCGACACGTTAGAAGAATCTGAAATTTGTGAAATTGACGACGAGCCGTCTGAACTAGAACGAAGAAACGACCCTGCGTCTTCTCCTAGAAAATATATCTTACCGAAACAATTTAGCCTAGATGTGGGGCAGTACTCTCAAAGTGAGGATCCAAAAGATGATAGTAAAAGTAACCATTCTTGGTGCAGTACCATGTCCAAGACCTCGTCCAGACGTCAGAGTACGGAAGAGAGTATAGACACAGAGGACGAATGGTACATGTACGAATTTCGTAAATTAGAAATTCTGGAACGTCATCAGACTGAAGCTGAAGACGTTCCAAAAATAGTCGAAGAAGTCTTCCAAGATACAGAAGAAGTAGAAATAACCGAAGTGACCACTGACTCGGAAGCGGATATGAAAGAGGACATGACAAACAGGATGGAGTTACCAGTAACGGATGTGGATCATTTTTCTTCTGGCGAAACTAGCGGTCCGGATAGTCCTATAAAGGACATACGAGAAGAAGAACCTGTGATTAATCGCTTGCTCGATGACGAGCTGAAGGACGAGGAAAGTTTTGATCGTGCCTCGATGGAAAATGAAGATGAAGATAAAATGGAACAAGGAGAACAATCGGAATACGAATACGATCAAGACCATGGGAGTCAGGAGGAGAATCACATCGAAGAACGAGAAGAGAGGATGAAACGACAAGACGACGACAAGGTTCCTGGAACACCTTCACTGCCACGTTTCAAGTACGATAAAAGTGAGTCGGCTGAATCGCCGCACGCCAGTCGCGAAGAGATCTCCAAAGATGGCCTCGGTAGCAAATGGAAACTATTGAAAACATTGAAGGAGCGGAAAGCCGAAGAAAAGAGTAAAGAAAGTGAATCGCCTCCGCCGACTGTAAGTACATTTTTTTCACCTTGATCAGTAATTTGTTCTTTGTCTTATTAAATAAAAGAAACATGACAATACGCTTCGGAACGTTGCAGTTATGTTCAGTGGCATCTGCATTATGATTGGAATTTTTCCAGGTCCAGAATTTCCCAAAGTCTCTAACCCAAAAAAGGAATAGCGAGGTTTCCCAATCGCTGCCTTAGCAATTTTCTTAGCGTACTCTTCACTACTAGTGATAAGAAGAGTGCACAACTTACCCTTAGTATTTTGGACTCACAGATTTTCCTATACTGGTGGTAGTTCCCTTTTCCATTGATTCACACGAGGATATTTTATTTTGACATCAGCAGTTCATATCTGACTTTCTTCATATTTTTACTTCATCTCTTTATTCATACTTCATGCGGCTATCGATTCTTATATTCAAAGTGTATCGTAAGCTTTGGCACGTTTGATTCTCAATTGAAGTTGGAAATCATCGCGAAAGCTTCTTGTTGGAGAATCTCACACAGGAATCGAGGCAACCTGTGGTGATTCTTGACGATTATAATGAAAGTTTTCAGGATTCAACAAGAGGGTTGTGGGTAAAGCTTCAAGTTTTAATGAATATTTAAAATGATCAAAGGCAGAGAAAATATAACAAAGATGAATTACGAGCAGACAAAAAAGGGAGGCCTTAGGAAAAGAAGGAAATATGCTATGTAGATCGTATTCTCGCTGAAACAAAGTCGCGAATTACGAACTTCATTCTTACATGGGTCACATATGATTTATTTCCCAAAACTTTATACTCCGCTCCACGAAATATTTCAAAATTTGTAGGCGTTACTCCACACGTAGTGCAGTTTAATGAAACGAATAATATTGTACTGGATATGTATTTCTAGAAAAGCGTACTAACTCGCGACCTGAAAAATTTTTAAATTCATACTTAATCCGCTCTATTTTTAGGGGTGTGACTACGAAATAAATATATGGTCTGTGAAAGTTTAATATGCATACATTTTTCTTCCAGAATTTCTAGACTAGGGCAACATGCGGTTATAAAAATTACGTATTTTAAAGGGGCGTTTCCAGTATAAAAAATACTGGCGGCCTTTGCGTCGTCGTTCTGCTAATTAACTCGGTTTGCGTGCGGACTCGCGCCGTCTCTCGCTTACTTCGATTCCGCACGCTTCTCTTTGCATCTTTAATCTCGTAGCCGGTCGCTCTAATGCAAGCTCGCTTGACCTTTTTTACGATCAGGAGCCACATTGACACGGTCAGAAGTCTCGTGGGCCGAATTCGTATAAGTGACGGGCACGAAGAAAGTGTAGGCCATTTTCAAGCGTAGCACGAATAATACATTAGAATCATTAAAAATTAGGTTGTAGAGACATTGAATTTAATGAAAATTAGATTACCGATGCGCGCGGGTACGAATATATAGCGGGGAATTCGAATAAACAGTGAAATAATTCGCATGGTACCTCCATAATTGAAAACGTGAACGAGTACTCGAATTGTATGAAATTCAAACAGTATCATTTCGCTCCTATAATAGTAAAAGAAAAGTTTTCTTTATGACTTGTTTTAATTTTATGTAAACAATGTAAAACGGAACGTTTTGATCACATATTCTGGCTTAATTGCGTTGACCTTGAAGTATATTTGTCTGTTTCAAGTATTTGGGTTCTCTATCAGTTCCTCCCACCTTTAAGGATAATCCCGAAATCTATTTGTTGAATTTCTTCGAGTTTGTATTGAGTTCAGACTAATTAGAAAGAGAAGCGTGAATGCAAAGATTTAGTTAATGTCTGATATCGAAATGTTGAAATTTTCAGTCTAAGAGGAATTTGGAGAAACTTATGTCAGTAGACCGTAGAGGATAGACTTTCTTTCATATGTCTTCAAATTTATTCAAAAAGAGAAAATAGTTAACCGAGGTCTGTAAGAACCGAAGAAGCAGTAAGCCAACGATCTACAGAATAAAGTCTATCGTTTAACTACGAAAGATCTCCTCGTTAAACTGTTGGCTTGTTGCTCGCTTCAAGCACATAGGTATTGATGTTACAATTTCTCGTTTGAATTATATGATCGTAATTAATAGTCACCTACCATAAGGAAAAAACATTACAAGGTTGTATTCGGTACCTAAGCATCATATTTGAGATAAGCTTATATTGGTTGATGATCTCATTTTCTTGTCTAGATTTTGAAACCCTCTTTCTTTAACCCTACTTTTGCATCTATCCTTTACAATCTCATACTTTCACGTTTCCGAAATCTCTCTCTTTTTAAAATGCTCAATGTTTGTAACCCCGATTAAGAGTGACCACCCATTGAATTTTTAAAAAGTGAGAAACTTACCGAGGCTTCAAATTCGACCAGGCTGTTATTCAAATCTGAAGGAGAAAATTCTATCATAGGTTCATTGCAAATTTCGTAAGCTGAATTCGGAAAATTGCGAGGTTACCGAAGATTCTTCGAAGGTTTCGTATGATACCCACGAATCGAAGAAGGAGAAAATTGCTAAATTAGGAAATCAAGGTTCAAACGTTTTGGCTTAATCATCTTTTTCCAATTAGTTTTCCTTTTTTTTTCATTTGTCAAATGATCATAAATTCCTCCTATTATGTGAGATATTTGAAAAATTTTCGACATGTTTCATGGTTGGGTCTCCAATTCATCTCATTATCGAATCCTTCCCCATTTCCTGGACCTGCGTCCGGCATCCGTAGGATCTGTGGACTTGGAAACTTTATTGGCTGAAGTTTTTTGTTCAATATTTTTTCAAGTCCTCGAGAGTCTGAATTTT
The DNA here is from genome assembly GCA_035079395.1 of Aspidiotus destructor. Classification (NCBI taxonomy): domain Eukaryota; kingdom Metazoa; phylum Arthropoda; class Insecta; order Hemiptera; family Diaspididae; genus Aspidiotus; species Aspidiotus destructor. The sequence goes on along the minus strand of JAVHKZ010000002.1, from coordinate 9,314,529 downwards.
TCTAACTCCCGCTTCCCGTACCAAAAAGAAAATAAAGAAAGGAAAAAGGAGAAAGTGGGAAGAAACCTCAGGGTCTGATTTCATTGAGATGTAGGTCAGTTTTCGTCGGCTGGTGGACGGCAAACTGCAGATTTTTTGGAAAAGACCCCGTAAAGCAAGACATCAGTTGAATTCAACTTTGTAATACTCTCTTCCGATTTCCTTGTTTTACGTCCTGACGGGACTTGAAAGAAAATTGTGACTTGTGAGCCATATTGTATAATGTAGTATGCCGTGCTAGCACGTCGATCAAACTGGTCTGGAAGGAGCTCCCAGGTGAGCTGACCTTGACCTAGATAAAAAGTACTCCAATGACGTCATGGACTAAGTAAATACTAATAAATGCTAGTCCAGAGTATCGCAGCCGACAATTTCTGCTTAGGTTTTCGGCTAAAACCAGTGATGTTAGATTTACGGATTTTGGATACGGGGTTTTCTTTTTCTATAGATTTCGTATACTCTACGGATTTCTTACGATCAAGGGAAAGGTACCTTAGACACCAGTATGAGAGATACTTTTCTCCTGCTCGTTATGGGCTGATACTACAGTCTTCCGTAATATTGAGTCGATCAAGGGAAAAGTACCTCAGTTTTTGCTATGAGAGATACCTTTTTCCTGATTGTTATTGATGGATCAATCAAAGTCTGTAGAAATCTGTTTTCAGGTCTTAAAAAAAAATGGCGGATACGGATTTTTGGAACTATCATCTGGTAGCAGGACTGGCTTGAACTTCCGTCCTTGAAAAATTTGGCTTACGGCTTTTCGTTATCAAAAAAATTTAGCTGACTTTCGGCTGATCAATGTTACGAAGAAAATATTTGAGTCCAGATGAAACGATCAGGAGGATTGAGGCTTTGTCTTACTTGTGGAAAAGACCTATTCTTCATTTGTATTAATTTTCATTGGATGATGAGTGCGTCACTTTTCTCGCAATAGGTCACGAGCAGTAGAAACGGAAAAACTAAAATAGAACGATCAGGAGAATCAGGGCTTTGTTCAAGTTGTAGAAGATACCTATTCTGCAGTTGGAATAATCGCCATTTGATGACTGCACCACAGGCTTCTATGGTGATAAGCTCAACTGAATCGGAACCAATCTTTCTCATCCTTGTTAATTCTTTGGCCATTGCCAAAGCTAGTCTGGCCTAGCGAGTGTAACAGTTGAACTTGAAGTTGAACACTCTAGCAGTGCATTTTCCTATTTTGCGAGAGCTGAAAAAAATCTGAAAAATTGGGCTTATTTTTGCTTTTGGTTTACGTAGGTTTGATTAAAGCTAGCATTCAGCTTCCCTCTTCAGCTAAAGTCGGCTTCTGGCTTTCAGCTGGCTGTAATACTCTGAATGCTACCGCGACGGATCTAGAGTAGACATTAGCGGAAGAAGAAGGATCCTCTGCTCAATAATTTCGACATGATGTCGCGCTTCTGATTTTGATTCATGTTTACGCACTTACTCTACAATGCGGAGACCGAGCAGCTGCACATGCGACACAACCGATCATCTTTTACATGTACCGACAACGGATTACAAAATTTTATCTTCATCAAATTTCCGACCTAGCAGCTCTGCTTGACCGACAGATCTAAATCTGGACCTAAATCTGAATAGACCTACCCGATCCAAAGCGTCATAACCAAATATCGATTGAAAGATCCGCCTCCGTTTTTGTTGCCGAACTAAAGACCATGTACTCTTGTCTCATTCTCTTCACCTCTCTCCTTAAATTCCAAATTTCATCTCTCCTGGCTATTTAGGACCTTTCATGTACCTCTGAAAACTCTATCATCCACCTCAAGATCAGTCACCTTGGATCGAGTCGGCCGGACTAGGAAAGACATAAGTAACATTATTTACGACCAGTCGACAGTTCAGTCCAGCCTTCTTTCGCTTGCAAGGTGTCAAAATCGCGATCAAGAAGATTATGAATTATCTGTGCATCTGGTTTAATCCAAAGCTGAGCTGGAAGTGTGAAAGGCGGGCAGTGTTGTGAGCTACCTAGGGGACCCGAGGAAAACAAGAAGAAGGATCATGATGAGAATTGCATTGTCGATTTTCCTACTCCAAAATGGGCTGACTCCACGGAGATAGCGTAAAGAAGGAAACAGTTGGAAAAGAACCAGCGAAGAGTTGCGCTAAGGTGTGCTAGTGCACGGAAATTGTCTGCGTATTAGTACAACGACCACCAATCGAGCTACTTGCTGAGGAGAGAGGTATATGATTTTCAAAGACGACTGATCAATAAGCTTTCAGTGTTGTTGCTCGAGAAATGGAAAGCAAGAGTGAGCTAGTAAAATGAACGACTCGTCTGTCAATACATGATCTTGATGAAAGTATGAACCGCGATCATGGTCAGCTGAATTTTCACCTATCTCGGTTGTTAAGCGGTCATGGCTGCTTCAACAACCACCTTGCAGGAGAAATCAAGGAAATTTCAGCTGGCGGCGTACTCATATTGCGATCAAGAGCGGGATTATGACCCATAGCACACCTTATCTAAGTGTGAGGCGAGAGCGGGGTGAGCTCAGTCGGTCACTGCAAATAATTGTAATTGATGAAGCGGTTCCTCTGAAAGGTCTGATGGCCACCATCCCAAGCCTCGAAGAAGCATGGAACCAGGTGTCTGCAGGAAAAATTTCTACCATACATATGACTGTAAGACTTGATGAAAGAGACTTGAAAAACATTTCAATTTTGAGAATTATAATAATCGTACGTATGTGAGGAGAAGATTGACCTAAGTATGGAAAAAGTAAGGAAATTATTCTTTCTCAGAGTAACAAAATATCATCTTCTAAAAATAGCTATTAAAATGAATACCAAATTAAAATTCGTACATCTCCTTTAAAATAGACCGCGAGCTGCGAGTTTTCTCCTCGTTAATTTAATCAGAAAGTGAATCTTTAAATTTATTTTCGTGTTCGCATTTTAGAAATCCCGCAGTCCCTGGAAGCTCTAGAAGACTTTCTACGATCGAGAGTTGCAAAAAACTTGTATGAATAGAACCTTGACTACAAAATATAGGTAGTGAGTTGAAAAACATCCCAAAAAATATTCGTAAGATCAAAACGACAAGCTCGCGCTTCGCTAGAAAGAGAAACTCAGAGAGTTTTAGCAAGTTTTGAAAGTCGATATTTTTACGTCGCATGTGCACGTGCTGAATTTTCAAACTTTCACACCTTTCTTCCAAATCGCTTACTCTCCTAAGGCTGAAATTGTCAACTTTTTCTAGTACACGACGAAGAATTGTTGACATTCTCGTATATACTTTCACTTTTCAAGGTATAGGATTGGAATCGATACTCTCACGAAGAAGAAGTCGAATACATTGTAGATGTATTCAGAGTTTGTCATTTGAAATATAAGGAAATCGAATGTAACCCGACTCTATACTTCGAATGTTTGAAGACGCATACAATTGCTGACATTCGCGAAGTTTATTTATTCTTTTTCAAATATTTTCATAAGGAAGTCGTAATTTGAATGCAATCGGTATTTCCACAATACTTTGAAAATCAATAACCTATTATACGACCGCTCATCTCGCGGATATTTTCTCGTTCAATAATATTAAGAATTCTATTCGTGTGTAATTTTACATCCCTCGCACTCTCGTTCTTCAATCACATGATACTCCTATTCTCTTCGTATCCCATATCGTCGAATTTGCGTCACCTCCGCTCATTGTAAGACCTCGTATCACCGGCACCGATGTCTAGCTTAGGATCAGAAACTAATGACCTCGTTTGAGACGTCACCTGTCGTTACGGGCAAAATAGTTTATCGATATACCAAAGCCATTTTGATGGAACAAAATTAACCGTGTGTATAGGAAAATGACGTACGGCGGCGTTTGTTTACATTTTTCAAAATCAGTGTTGCCGGGAATGCATACATAGTTGTATACAGCTCGTCTAAAGATAATTGAAATATCGATTTCTCTCGCAAGGGGTGCGACCTTATAAATATTGTATCGTATTATAGTGTGGTCGATATAAACGGCGGCCGAATTATCAACGTCGCACACCGTTATAGAACGAGAAGGTACAGTAATTATAACGATAATTCGACGAACAAATTTTAACGTTACACCGTACCTACGTATAGAGTGGCTAAAAACACTCGTACGATAAACCCTCTATACATAGAAAACAACGAAGGTGTTTCTAGCGACATTTAACGATCAGATTTTCATACAAGGCACGAGAATATACTAACTCGTCTATGGACGCTTTAATGTAGACCGGCACTCGTACGGCGATTGCCGCCAAATTTAATTAAAAAGCGACGGTGTGAAGTTTTCCCGACGAGAAAAGCAAGCCGAATAGGCCGGTTGCATTTATTATCAAACCTCTCTCGTTACATGGTAATGTCATTTGCGGCTATCCCCTACTCAGGTATTACATCGTTCAAATCTAATAACGAGCGTGTTTTATGGGAGCAGAATTTTTCATATTATGTACGAACGATCGTGCGAATATTGATAGCGGCAAAAGAAACGAAAAGAGGTGAAAATTACTTTAAGATGAATATGGTCGACAAGAAGTGGGGAATATGACGTTTACAAGTGTTTGCAAAATGGCTGAAATTTCCATATTTTTCCATTCTCCATCGAATACCCACAGTTGAAAATAGCGTATTATCTTAAATATTACCAATAAGGGTGACAAATGTTAGAAATTTACAAGCTTCTACATCAGAGAGATCTGCATCAAGACCAGATAGATTTGAACAAACACTAGATAGATCCAAATCAACATCAGATGGATCTTTATCAGTACCAGATATATCTGCATCAATAGCAGATGGACACTCATCAATACCAGATATTTCAGTATCAACATCAGAGAGATTTGCATCAATATTAGATTGATAAGCATTAACATCAAAGAGATCGGCCCAAATCAACATTAGATAAATCTGCATCAATGGCAAATCTACTCTTAATATCAGATAGATCCTCACCTACACCTGATAGATCTGTAAGAACTTGAAGAAGGGTGAGGGTGATGACGTGGAACACGTCTTTACTTTCTAGATAGGGTACCTATTTTCGAAGTCGATTCACACCGACCGTATGATTTACACAGACCAGATATATTCTGCACTTACCTCAAAAATAATTTGATTTTCTACCTGAGAAAGGTGAAAAAACACTCACGCAGTCGCGTGAGTAGTACACGACTTTTCCTTTGATTAATGAAAATTCACTGAGAGGATCACTGCTAAGGACTCATAAACTCTAATTATTTTCGCGTCACCTTTTTTTTCAAAAAAAAGTCGGCAAATGTTCAGAAATTCTAAAATCTAATCACTGAACAAATTGTCCATCATTTCAATCAGAAAACCATAGATGAATTACTATCAATTAAGCTCATTTGATTCTCGAACAAATTGTAGGCACACAAGAAAACACTAAAAAGCAAATGATATAATCAAAGAAAAGAAATAAGAGCAACGTCAGCAACATCTAAATCGTAACGAGAAAAAAAAAATTGCGGAATGAAAAGAATAAAAAAATTAGAAGTCCCAGTTGTGGAATGAGAAATATTAAAATGTAAGAAAAAACTCCAGTTCTAATTACCTAAAATTCGTAAAAGAAAAAAAAAAAAAAAAAACTACATGCAGGAATATTCATCGAGTCAATAAGGCACGTACGGCGTTTTTTGGACGCCCGCCGTTTTCCATTTTGACCTAACGGTAGAGACCGTGCTTTGGCAGGCCCTTGTTCACTCTCGTTTTTGAGGAACCTTGCCATGGATCTAATATCTCTTTTTTTTAGCAAGAAAATTTGGTACAAAAAAGAGCTTTACAATTACTTTTTCCTACACGATATTCTTAGCCTAGTATTGGTCTAGTATACGGTATATTAGGGCTCCAGCCGCTCATCTTTTCATTCGTTCATAATTTGTCTCTCATCACCACCATCTTCCACGAATTCCATCCCAATATTCTTCATCTAAAAATCCAGCTACAAAGACAATCCGAAAAAAAAATTGATATTTCGAGAAACGTCGAGGAAATAACTGAACCAAACCTAACCTAAGCCTAAAGAAGCCCTAACTATGTAAAATCATTCTCCTAAACTAATTTAATGAAACCTTTGTCAAGAATGAACCTGTCGAATAAAAGGTTCTTCATAACAATAGACGCACTGATAACAAAAGGATAGGGGTTTGCTTCAGGTAATGTGAGCGACTATACTCCTAATGAGTGAGAAATTAATTAAAAAATTACAAATTTCTCAAGAACTACTCGTCCGATTCTCAAAAAAAATGCGGGTGCACATCTTCAGATATACTACTACAATATGGCCAAGTTTCAAGAAAATCCGTCGGGTAGTTTCGGAGGAGTTCGACGGAAATGAAAATCTTATAAATAATAAATAAATATAGAAGGAAACCTGAACGGGCGGGTGTAATACCTTACTTTTCCACTAGGAAAAGTCGGTAAAAGGGTACATTCCTATTGACTGAAGTAAATTTCTATAGGAGCCGCACATCTTTGCATGACCCTTTCGTTCTATAATGCCCCCTTTAAAACACCTGTATGTCATCCTTATCATATCTAGGTATGCTTTACCTCAGCTATTCCCTTTTCTTTTCTCCCCAGAACAATAGATCCGTAGGTAGGCATTACCTTCGATATTTCCTTTTCCTTTATTTCTCTAAACAGATGTGAAAAAAAAGGAGAGGGGGAAATAGGCTAGAGAAGCAATTCAGTAAATCCTCAATCAAAAATCAATCAGTGTCTATCTGAATTTTCTCTGAACGCCTACACTGTCCTCCAAGTATTTTTTTTTTTATTGTGAAGTGTTGAGTTTTCAACTTGTAATAATTCTTTGCTTTGGCTTTCTGTTTTTTTTTTTTGTATCAATAAATTATAAAAATTTTTAAATATTTTTAAAATTATTTTATTTAAATTAATTTTCAAAATTTTAAATATAAAATTATTAACTTGACTTAATAATTCTTTCTAATAAATTATTATAATTATAATTTAATTATTGTAAATTATAAATAATTATTTTGAAAATAATTGAAATTTAAATAAATGATTTTTATATTAAATTTTAAATTTAAATATTAATTATATTTAAATCATATTTAATCCTTTCGTACAATATTATAAAAATTTAATTAAGATTAAATCCAATCTGATTTTATTTGAATTATTATTTTTTTTTTAAATTTACTAAATTGAAATAAAATAATTATAAATTGTAAATTTATAATATTATTTTCAATATAAAAGTTTAAATTTTAAAATATTGATTTTGGAGATTAAAATGATTTTATTGAAAAGTTTTATTCAAAAATATATTTTTTTTATTTATTTTAATATTAATTTTATTATTAATTATTATATTTATTTTAAATATAAATTTTAATTCAAAAATTAAGTTTAAAAAAATTTAATTGAAATTAAAATTTTGAAAATTAACTGAAATAAAATAAAGAAAAAATTGTATTGTGTCTGCTTATGACGCACTACAATTAGTAACAAATTACTCTTGGAAATATTTACATTTCTATAAAGATTTCAAAAATCAACGCGTCAAATATAGTGAACAGAGCAAGAAACCAAAGCTAAGCGACTCTAACAAAACTTATTTCAGCAAATATGTGTAGCGTCGCTAGGCCAGAGAACTCCAGGCAGATACATAAGAGAGGTTATACACTGATTGCGATCCCTTTTCAAACTACTTTGCTAGAGCAGCTTCAATAGTTCAGACGCAGACAAGCTTCACTCGTGGAGTTTGAAGGTGAAACCCCGAAACAAATCTCTTCTCTGGTTCTCAAGAATTCAAAGCTCGTTGAGCTCTTGAGAATCCAAACATTGAGCCTCAGAAAAGGATGTGTAGTTCATCTAGTGATACAACATCCCTTTAGCAAGAATTCTCAAACATCCACAACTTGAATTTTCAATTCTGGTCTACAGAGCATCATTCTCATGTCATACTAGTCCTGGTGGTGCTCAGACTACAGAATCCACACATAAGGGAGATTCAAAGTATTCGACCTTTTTCCTGGAAGACTGAGCGACTATAATTTTTTATTTCGACCAAATTGACAGAGAAAATTGAAAAGTTTCGACGCAGGCTCGAAATACTTTTGGCTTCCAGAAGTTGAGACTCAGAAACACTTCAATTCTTAGGTTCCCAAGTATCGATAGCCCGAGACCCAAGGACGAATTCGTGATTGGGTAAAAAAAAAAATACAATAATTCCCTGGTAGGCCAAAAATGCTAGGAATAGTTGTTGGCCGCCTGGCGTTTATACCTGAACGTACCTTATAGACTTCTTTTTGTAAATTTTCATCTTCTTTTCTTTTAGGAACATATTTTCTTACAAGGAACGATTATGTCACAAACAACTTTCTTTTATTTAGGTAGTCAAAATATTTGTTGTTTAAATATTCAAGAACATATTCGTGATTCAATGTTTTTCTTATGAAGTTGAAAAATTTTCTTCAACTCTTGTTGTTATAATTTTGGTAATCAGTAGACAGTGGTCAACTCAACACAGTTGTTAGTTAAATCAATCAAAGTTTTATTGGAGGGCAAGGATGGCGAAAAAATATTATATTGAAGAAAATTTTCAATTATTATTAATAATTCCCTCCTATAATATTATACATCCTTCACTAGAAAAAACTAAAAAAACAGCTTCAGAAGAAGGAAGTGTTCCACGCTCTATCCTATTCAGTGTTACTGAAAGTGAGATAATTAGGGGGGGGTCCAGGGGGAGCGCAGCCCTCCTTGGCGAGGCGCGAAGCGCCAAGTTTTTTCTCCTCCATATCTTGTGATGATACATTATCAATCGCACTGCTGTAGGCGGATGACCATGACATAAATAACGTTTAGAAAGCCATGTACAATCTCCGCAAAGGGCAGATGAGAATTTTATAATAAAAATCTCTGCGCCAAACACTAAAACGTGACCTTCGAGGGTAGACAAAGTAAGAATAGCAGTTGATAGTAAGATCATAAAGCACGTTTTAAGAGCCTACGGTACCAAAGAAGTCATACTTGGAGAGCGCAGTCGGCAAACTGAAAAATAATTCAAACGGTCGATCGAGCTCGCATTTTCATAATGTATTCCACCCTTATCCATTTAAATAACTTTTGCGAAGTCTCTGGGTACCTAGGTTGTGAATTGGTAGAACAAAAAATAGTCAACTTCTCAAGAATGGCAAAGAAACAAGATAAAAAAAAAAGGGTATGAATCATACACGATAGAAATTTTTGGGGAGAACCCGTCTACAAGAAATTTTAGAACGAAAAAAGTTGGAAACGTATTTTCAACTTTCCACGAAAATACAACAAATAAAATCAAGATATAAGCAACACGAAAAAAAAAAAAAAATTACGGAAATTCAATTATAAAAGAAGTCGGTAGGACGCGAAGAAAACAAAGGCAGAGCAAAAATACTTATTCTTCGGAAAGAGGCTACGAGGGGAAAAAAAAGAGGGAATAATAAAGGAAGACGAAATAATATTGAAGTCAATTTGAAGTAACAATTATACCACAACCAAGAAGAAGGGTTAAGATTGAGAGAAACTCTCACTCGAAATCATGCGGGATTTATAATGATTTACGGGCAATAAGAAAATGATTGTATTAAAATAAAGGATGATAAGAATAATTTATTACACCTAGCTATACATAATCCGTAGCGTAGCGCCAACTTCGACATTCTTATTAATTTCAACGTTTAGAGAGCTGTATTCGAAGCACAAAAACTGAACGGAGAAACTTTATTCGTGGAGAATACCTTCAGAATCACGATACGTCTATAAATGGGTCATGAACCTTACGTGAGGAAGAATTGAAACTATCGTCCTTACATCGCTTCTTCAGAATCTCAATACTGTTTTTATAGGAACAATTTTGCTCAATTTTCGAGAAAAAAAAAAAGAAAGGATATTCATTAGTTTTCCAGACGCGAGAGTTGAATTCGATACGGATTTTTCCTTATTCGTAAATGAATGCTACACGCCTTATCCGATGTTCCGCTATATTGAACATCTCACGAAACCAAATGTTATGCGTGATTGAATTTTACGCCCAATCGGCTGTTACGAGCAATAAAATATCGCACACGATTGTGCCGTCACATGCATTCGGAAAAAGTTCACAAAAATTGCTATCTTGTCCGATGCGCCCGATGGTCGCATTTGGTACGGACCGACGATTTCGGAATTTAGGCCGAGAAAGGACAGCATTATCTTAATCCAAGACAGGATTGATTGGGTTGTTCTCTACGCGGACTTTCCGGTTGACCTTTGGCCTCACCGAAGCTGCTGCATTCTTTTCTCGTGAATAAATTTTTTACAAGAATTTTCTAATACCAATCACATAACGCAACTTTTGATTCCGACGATCCTTTTGGATAAATGTAAAAGCCCATAGTCCATTTCAGAACCGAGATCTAGAAAATTAGGCATCATTTATAGTTTATTCAAAATCGTTTCGAGATATTTTTAGATTCCTTGGGCGACCAAATGATTCCTTGAGCCTAAGCCATACACTGCACACTATCTCTTAAGAAACAATAATACATTTTCTATGTTTCAAATATTAAGTATCTATTTGATACAACGGACGCTTTTCCTCGAGGTCCTAAAATTAAATATACCACCAATAAAACACGAGTATAAACTATACGACATTGAGGAAGTACTGACCGTTCAAATCAGACAAATAAGACTCGGTTTCCACCCTCGAAATTCATAATTCATTATTCAACGAACCATTTCGAGTATGGTACGGCCGGGAACCATCTTTTCCTTCCGCAATTTCGAAGTTCAGGACAGAAGAGCGGCGGTAGTCGAAGGACGAAAAATATTTCTCTAAAATATATACCTCGCGAAAAATCGTTGAATAAACGAAGTAGGATAAAACCGAAACTCACTTCAGAAATTTGCGGAAATAGATACCTTTCCTTTCACTTCATATCAAATCTTGTGTACCCTGTACGAACGCAAATAGTGTTCTCCGCGAATAATGCGAAGAGCTATTATGAGTTGAAAGAAAAATCAAGGAACGATATACAGCACGCATTTTCTCCGAGTAAATAAAACTGTTCGTCCTTACTGACCGTAAATATTTTGAGTAGCCGTGAATGGAAACACGCCAATTTCGGTATCGTAAACGAAAATCGTAAATACAGAGAAAGACGAGTGAAATTTTGTACAACAACAGTGAAAGCGAGGATATCAATTCAACATTAATTTTTCAAATGAACGTTCGGACACGAATAATAAAATTGCGGGACGAAACTAATTGAATTTGTATATTCTTTTGGAACACAATCGCATTTATTATACAGGGGATGCGAACCAAAATGTAGGCGGGAGAATTGAAAAATTCGTATGTGTGTCGACTAATTGTTGCAGAAAGAGACAAGAAATCGTTGAGACTTGCGAAGTGCTTGATCGTGGATTTCGAAATCTTCAATGATGGGCAATGAAAATAACTTCAATATCCATAATAATAATCATCATCTTTACTTGGACGCTGTGCATCAGATGCTTGATAAGGCTGAGGAGAATAGCCGAGTAGATACGCGTCAGTTTTACACAGCCGTCGGCCTCGACATAAAAAAAGCGTTAATTTGATCGATTCCATCGGAGAGCATTCTGGAAGCCGTTATAGACGCAGAAGTGCATGCGTACCTGCTCAGAATGATGAGCAGCCAAGAAATCCAAGCATAGACGACTACTGGTAATGTAAAACGCCCAACTATTCGTGGGACACCGCTGGGGCCGGTCCCTGGGTCGCTCTTGTGGTGCGTCGCATTTAGGGATTCTAAGGTGAAGCTGCCAGCAGGCGTTTAGCTTGTCTGCTATACACAACAGTAGCGCAGGAGAGCAGAAGATTCCGAGCCACATCAACATCCCGGAACATGACGCGGTAGACCTTGCCGCTAGAAGTTCCTTTCCTTCCCTTACAATTTCTGACCCTGTACTGACTCCTGACCATGATCTCAAAGACTATAATACCGATCCCTTATACTTAACTCCTGGCATGACTTCTCATAATTTGAAAGTATTTTAAAAAATCCACGGTTTCGTCAACATGTTTTATGGGGTTCTTCAGAAGAGCGTTCTGAATCTTATGATTCTTAGAGCATTGCATTTATGGCTCATTGAAGGGGCTAAGCCAATTGGTGTATGGAGCGTTGCCTATGTAGATAATTGAAAAGGCTACTACATTCTTTAAACTCTTTCATGGAGTACTTCAGAAGTGCGTTCCAAGTCTTGTGATGTTTAGAGCGTTGCATATATGACTCATTGAAGGGGCCAAGCCAATTGGTGTATGAAGCGTTGCCTATATAGTAAACTGGAAGGTTACTAGATTCTTTAACCAGTTTCATGAGGTACTTCTGGAGAGCGTTCCAAGTCTTATGATGTATGAAGCGTAGCATATCTGGCTCATTGAAGAAGCTAAGCCAATCGGTGTATGAAGCGTTGCCTATATAGTCAACTGGAAGGTTACTAGATTGTTTAACCAGTTTCATGAGGCACTTCAGGAGAGCGTTCCGAGTCTTATAATGTATGAAGCGTAGCATATCTGGCTCATTGAAGGGGCCAAGTCAATTGGTGTATGAAGCGTTGCCTATATAGTCAACTGAAAGGTTACTAGATTCTTTAACCTGTTTCATGAGACACTTCAGGAGAGCGGTCCGAGTCATATGATGTATGAATTGTTGCATATCTGGCTCATTGAAGGGGCCAAGTCAATCGGTGTATGAAGCGTTGCCTATCTAGTCGACTGAAAGGTTACTACATTCTTTAAACTTTTTCATGGGGTACTTCAGAAGTGCGTTCCAAGTCTTGTGATGTTTAGAGCGTTGCATATATGACTCATTGAAGGGGCCAAGCCAATTGGTGTATGAAGCGTTGCCTATATAGTAAACTGGAAGGTTACTAGATTCTTTAACCAGTTTCATGAGGTACTTCTGGAGAGCGTTCCAAGTCTTATGATGTATGAAGCGTAGCATATCTGGCTCATTGAAGAAGCTAAGCCAATCGGTGTATGAAGCGTTGCCTATATAGTCAACTGGAAGGTTACTAGATTGTTTAACCAGTTTCATGAGGCACTTCAGGAGAGCGTTCCGAGTCTTATAATGTATGAATCGTTGCATATCTGGCTCATTGAAGGGGCCAAGTCAATCGGTGTATGAAGCGTTGCCTATCTAGTCGACTGAAAGGTTACTAGATTCTTTAACCTGTTTCATGAGGCACTTCAGGAGAGCGTTCCAAGTCTTATGATGCATGAAGCGTAGCATATCTGGCTAATTGAAGGGGCCAAGTCAATTGGTGTATGAAGCGTTGTCTTTGTAAATAACTGAAAAGGCTACTAGATTCTTCAACCTGTTTCATGGGGTACTTCAGAAGAGCGTTTTGAGTCTAGTCTCGAATCCTTCCTTATTTCCCACCTCAATTTTCACTTCACAGTTGACTGTCCTGAGCTGATAATGAGAAGTTTGTTAGACGTTTGGTTTTTCCAGAATAATTTCCATTTTCGGAGAATGAGAGAACGGTAGTGATTTTTGTAATCAGAGATAGGTTAACAGATGTGGTCTGTTATTTTTGTATAAGAGGTGGCGTTTTTGGCGGCTCTATCGACTGCATCATGTTTAGTGAAATTGATATAACCAGGGATTCATAGAAATGTGATTTGTATGTTTATGGAGTGAAGGGTGAGTAAAGTAAGGTAAATGCGTTGAATGAGAGGGTGAGTGCTGTTGGTATCCAGTATAAAAGGTAAAAAACGAAGTTATTCAATAAGGAAAGGTTCACTATTTTGTGAGAATTGGGAGGATCCATTTATGGAATGTGGGTAGACAGTTCTATTCAATTTTTTGGAGCCGTCTGGAAAGCAGATTGTATAACCAGGATATTCATATATTAAATATTAGGTATTTTGGGTGACAGTGGTGTTGTTTGCTTTGAGGCATAGTGTGAGGTCGAGACGTATGTTTGGTTCAAGAAGCGTGCAAGGAGACGAGGTAATGAAGATGGGTTGCAAGGGATTTCTAGAGCTTATGAAGGTAGTTGTCAAATTAGAGGAGGATATGTTTATCGTAAATTCAAGCGGGTTCAGTGTTTTGAAGAAAGATTGTGTTGTATACAAGAAGATTGAAGGATCGAGAAACAGACGATAAGAAATTGGAAGTTAGAATGAGTCTTTGAAAGGAGAGTAGAGGTTCAGCGGCTTCTAACGCATAAACTGAGTTTAGAGCTTGTGCGATAGGCTCCTAGCGCCATTCACAGAAGGAGGTTTGAAGTAATGAGAGAACAGATTTGATTTATACTCGACATCCTATAAAAATATGGCGGAAGTCAAAATTTTTCCTACTTCCTGAAATAGGTCAGAGTTTTATCACGCCTTGTCTTGATAATTTATCACCGACCCACAGCAGCTCAAAGACATAGTTGATACATGTCCAAAACAAATTATGAATACGCTCTTAGCCTAAGTTCAGATTTCTTTTCCCGAGCCAAACAATATTGCATTCAATTTTTTTCCCACCAAATACATTAATAAGAATTTCGAAGTTTGCGCCGCGTTTCCTGCTTCGTAGTAAGGTGTAATGAATAAAATGTCATTAAAAACTATCGAAAATTTATCGTCTCGTTTAAGATTTACTTCCGCGGCGGGAAACTACATTGTGAACTCATTTAGCGGAGGTACAAAGGTTTCGTATCGCCCCAATTTTAATACGCGATAGAAGAGAGAGAGAGAAAGAGAGAAAAAAATAGCTAGATTTATGATCGTTATCGAAAGCCGTCAAGTTCAGTTTGATACTTCATAAAACGTTCCGTTACAAACCATCGGTCAATGCGTTTTTGTTTAATTGCCGTTGGAAAGCTCTTCCAAAAGAAATTAATCGCGTTTAATGAATTTCTATTCCCCCGGAATGCGCCGCGCTGGAGTGAGAAAAAAATGATACCGTGAGAAGGATCCGGCATCAGCATTAGGAAAAACAGATTAATTCTCGCGGGAAATGGATACGAATTCCGATTACGATCGCAGTTTTGTTGCTTGTTAGGCGTGTGCGTTGTAAAAACTATCATACGAATTACTTTTTTTTTTTTTTCTTTCCCCGTCTATCGTGCAAAAGACAGAAAGAATTCTAGACGCGAACGAAAAGCGTGCGGTACTCCCAATTAAGTGAAAGCGGTCGACGACCATTTTTCAGCGTTCAATAGAATTTACGGCGGATCGTGCAGGCAAACTGTGCACCACATTCGTCTTTCGGTTGCGTCTCTGCGAACGGCATCGGTTGAACGCGCTACATTGTGCATAACAAAAATACACACAACACTTGAATCGACAATAAACATTCTTTTGTTTACAAAATAACCTCCGGTAAGCGTTTGTCTGCTCTTTCATTAGTCGGATTCTGGTGCGTTTTTCGCATTCTCTCTTTATAACTATACGATGCCGAGTTTATTAAAATGGCATTCGAAGGAAGACGCGCGAGCATACGTATAGATTCGCAACATTAACGTCATCATCAAAAGCGTATATAACACCGCGGAAACTTCGCACAGAGTGTTCGAAAGGTTCATTTGCACAAGCGTGCTCGATCTTTTCTCATAAAAATGCATTCAGGTCTCGTTTCAGCTTCTTTTTTTTCAAAAACGTAAAGGGATGAAGAGTGAAAGAAGAAATAGTATTATTTTTTTTTTTTCTGCAAATACGCCCGCCGTACTCATACATTGTGAGACGATGAGCTCTCGCTCGCGTTTTCTTAAATTTCGTGCACTTGAATTACCAACGCGCCATTAAGCTAAATTTTACGAACGAATAAAATGAATTTATTATCTTCAGAACGATGGTCGAGAATTCGGTGGTACCTTGTACGGTAATAAGTAATATTCAGTATTCAATTTACATACTATATGCGCTGTTTACATTCACAATTTAAAATCATGCCTCTCCTTTTACGTGCAGAACGCGTAGGTGGGTTAATATACCGTTTCGGTGGTGTGCATTTCGTTTCTCAATTAATTTTGTCGTATCGGGCGGATGTCAGCAGATTCTGTATGGTAAGATCTATAACGTTCGCTGTTTGGATTGAGTTTCACGTACGAGCGTATTACGCATTCAATCAGTTGCATAGGGTGTAGAATTCGCCTTTTTTTTTATGGTTTGCTGGTCGGCGAACAAGAAGTCGAGTTTGTATTCGCGAATAAGGAGATCAACTCGGTTGCCCGGGTGACTTGTTTTATTACAAAATTTGTCAGGACAAGATTTTCACATGGACGCGAGGGTACATAAAATCCAGATGTTGAAAATTATTGTTTGAAATTTCCATCCTTTCTACTGTATCTTCATTGTCTTCCTCTATCATATTCGTATGGTATGGAAAGTTTCTAGAATCACATTTTATTTGATATCGAAAGTAAGAATGGGCGATTTTTCGGTCGAGTTTTTCCTGTTCACGAGTTTCAAGTATATTTCACCAACTTACTAGAGAAATGGCGGAATTATCGAGAAATTTAGTGAATTCGATCCTTCGAAGCTTTCGTTGACATGTTTTATACGTCTTTCCCAAGTCCTGCCCCCAGGCTTTCAGTCGAAACCCAGGTGTAAATACTTTTCTTTTCGATTCAAAACTCCGGTGCAAGAGGGTTTCCTCTTCCGGGTACTAACTTTTATTTTACAATGTTTTATGACCACATAATGGAGCAAGGTTTTCATACGGTGGTATCTCAAAATCTCATACATCATTTTCATATTTGAAAAGTTCTCAAACAATAACGTTACTATCCCTTCAACCTCATCCGTTGTTTGTCCGATGTTTGTACATCTTACATTTTCTGCGCTCTGTTCATCGGATGTAATTTTGACTCTCGGTCTCGATAGCTTTAAGCATTGCTAGTCTCCGAGCATCGTTGTATCTTTCCCAGATAGTCTTCCTCTGCTCTGCATCAGCATCTGGGGTGTCTTGTTCTCTTCATTTTACATGTGTAAGTCGCAAAGGCCTGATCGAGTCAGTAGCATGGTTGTACTTCTATGGGCGGTTGAAACATCGGTATTTCTGTTGATTTTCACTCATGTGTTCAACACTTCATTCCTCCTTCTAGCTTGTATCACGCGTCCGAAACTTCGCCAACATGTCTTCTTCATTGCGTAGTCCGTTATTATTGTTGCGGGGATATACAAGACAGACCGGTTTATCATTCGCAGCAGAGTGTCATTTCTTTATGGCTCCCTCGATGTACCGTACCCATGATCGTACTTCAAATGGAAGTGTGTCCGCGGAGCACGTCCACCTCGTGAGCGCTCCTATTGTGCTTTCCAGTATTCCTCTCCGGCTGACCGTGAAATATCCTGATTTGTACCTTGCTGAGGAAGTTGACTCCGGTATCACCTTGCACTTTCTTATCTACAAGGTAGATGGTGATTCCACTTCAGGCTCTCTTACAATCCTATTCCCAGATAGTTCATTTGGGAAAGATGTTCACTCTTGATATCATTCTTGAGACTCCCTCTGTACCTCTTTGTGAGGTCCATCAACCCTGTTTTCCTCGCGTTCTGTAGCTGTCCAGCCTTTATCAAGTCTGCCTTGTATTGTTCTTCTGGAGTTCTTCCATAATTATTCCTCTCATCCAGAGGGACTAGACGGAGTTTGTTATCCATCTTCCCTTCATTTTTGCAGATATAAGAGATATTCTACAGTAGCGCTCTGTGGGTACCCTCACTCTATTCTAATGTGTCTGCTTCCGTTACACCTGTCTGGCTTTTAAAAACTAATTCAATAGCCTAAGCGTGGTTACCGCAGAAAGGCAGAAGGCGAAACCTCTATCCTGATGTAACGTCTCTGACCCAGATTGACCTTTACCTGGCAATTATTAGTGTATGGAGTGGTCATTTGGGTAGGGCAGGGGAAAGGAAACTGCTACTACTCGCCTCGAAAAACTGATATCGAATATTTTTCATAACTTTTAAATTAGAGTCAGTCTCATCTTTTGCGACTTCCGAAAGAAAACATGTTCCAGGAGAAATTCCTTAGTGGAAATATTCTCCGTCCATTTTACGATCATGACGCCATTAGGAGACTTGGAAACCCCATTTCAATTCATAGCTTTCGAACTTGAAAAAATTTTGACTTCTGATTTCATATAAAAAAGTGGGGCTTCCTTCGAAAGTCCAAAGCTGAAAATTATGTGGGTGGACTTGAGTCAAAAATCCAAGAAATGCTCGCTAGAATTTGGAAACATCAGGCCAAGCACTTCTGAGTATCTCTTATGTTCATTGTTTTTTTCTAGTGCTAAAAAGAATTTTGTCGATTCCTATTCTGTTTGTACCCGATGAACCATGTTGACCATTGATCTAGAAAATGTAAGCTGGTCAACTTCGAATCGACCTGAAATCGACGTTGATCAGAAGTCAATCTCGAGTCGACTTCTTTAAATCTTTCATCAACCAGAAATCAACTGCTGAAGGTTGGGTCAGTTTCAAATCAATTTGTAGTTCTCTGGCAAAGTAGACTTGTTGACTTTGAGTCGACCTCAAATCAACGTCAATCTGGAGTTGGCTTCTCAAATTTTTTATCGAATTGAAATCGACTAGTCTGTTGCCTCGATCAACAGCCAATTTTTAGTTTTCTGGGAACACGTTTGCTGGTCAAATTTGAATCGACCTCAAATCGACATTTATTTGGAGTCGACAACCTTTTCAAATTTTGAAATCGACTTCTCTATTGGGTCTCTTTCAAGTCGATTTGTAGTTCTCTGGTAATGTATGCTTGTTGCCTTTGAATCTTAGTCGGTTTCTAGTCGATGTAGCGCCTCCCCCTTCCCCCCTTCTGTCTGCTTGATAACTTCGCTACTCGCAGACGAAAAAGCAGTCATAATTATATAATGAGGGCCGTATTGCTTGACCAGCGCTCCCTATGGTCGAATCGACGCAATTTCGCTGTCGATTCTAAAATCTATTACACAGTGTCGACTCCTTTTTGACCTCGATTCTAAAACTCTATCAAATTGTGCCTCTAAGATCCACGAGATTTCGACTTCGATTACAATTCTTTTGTAGATGCGTGACGTTCAATCTAATCAAAAACCGACTTCAATTTTCAGTCGACGTTATTCTAGAATAATACCGAGAATCCACTCAACTCCGACGTTGATGAAGAATCAATGGTAATAAAAGGGGTCGATTTAGAGTCGACTTCCAGTCATTTGAGTTTGATTTTCGATCGACATTTGGTGAAAGTGAATAAGTAGAAATGGCGAGTCCGACGTCCAATCGACGTCGAGTTGGAGTTGAAATGCTTCTTCAGATATGGACCAAAAATTTCAATTTTCCAGAGACTCACTACTCGTGAGGCTCGAAATTCAAAATATTTGTGAGCTCAGAAAAGATCGATGGGCCCATGAGGAATACATGTTTTTGGCGACTTCAGAAAACAAAACATTTTTCTAGAATTGTTCAAGTGTTGTGCCGTTAGAGTTTCACTTCTAATTTTCTCCCGGGCACCTCGACGGAACAACGCGGATATATAACATTGTCAAATCCTTTCACGTCCACGTTGTTCCATTATAGTGCCCGGGAGAAAGCCCGACGAATTACCCTCATTCTACCTGCAACGAACCATTCCAAAATGCTTTCTAACGTCGCAAAAAAGATGCATCAAGTTTCCGACCGTTGATCTTTCTTATCAGCTCTCTGCGAAATAAAATAAATGACCTTTGATTGACAAACGGACGGATTGTGCTAGGCACCTCGATCACTTCAAATATCTTCCTCAAAAAATTTCATCTTCGATGGATCAATTCTATTTTCAAAATGACCCTTAACTTCGAGTGAACACCCGATGAAACGTTGGAATCAAATTCGTCCAATCTCGGTCACCCATAAGGCGCACAAAACGTTGAAAATTTTGACGTTTTACCGCGACGAAAATTTACGAAAGACCTATTCGTACTCGAATTAGTCGAACGCTTATCGTAGTCGCGCGACGCTGGATTAATGCTGAATTTATTATAATTAATTAAGGAACGAGGTCGATATTGCCATCGGCTCCAAATTGCCAAGATTATGATTAGCCAGACCCTTTTCAGAGAGCACAATAGAGAGATAACACCTTCTCCGAAATAATAATTACCGCTGTATAAACTCCGTGGTGTTATGACACCCCATACATTTCTCATAAACGTCGTAATCGCGAGCTCGCAAGTTTGGACAGCCTGCGGGGTCTTTCGTCTTCCCACTCGTTCGTGTTCGGCTCATCAAATCCTTATACTCGCTAACGCAATGACAAAGATACATTACCTACACATTTTGAACAATAATAACGAATGCATCCGCATGCACAAAACAGCGGGCGTTCCAAAAAGACTCTTTTTTTTCGCGCTCCCAAGCTTCGTATATTTGGCACGACGAGAGAGCTTTTACAGTGTCTGAAAATACAACCAAGTGTTACCCAGTATTCCGTTGTATTCCAGTTCGGTGCACGATGCTCGGCACTTTTAATTGTTACTTGAGTTTTCGCCGACAGACATTACGTTCAGTTTTCAGCGTAAGAAGTTCGCCAAAAGAGTCGAGGAAGGAAGCGTCTGCTTCTTAATGATCATTCTCAGCATAAGTACCGAGTGAAAATACTCTATTTAATAATTGTACATCGCTAATACTGGATGATAATGAGAATCAATAAATTCTGACTAATGGAGTCGAGATTTAATTCCTCTTCATTATAAATGAAACTGAAATCGAGATTTGGCTGTCAAAATTGTATAAACTTTGAGCTCAATGAAAATAACGTTGGGCTACTGGTCCCAATCTACTTTGTGAAAATAAGCCCTGGTGACGTCATCCGGATGTGTTTTTACGTGCTTTGCGGTTGCCGTTTTTTTTTCAGCACACTTTTTCTCAGTAGGATATCGATTCCCAAGTTCGTGTTTCTGATTTTCTATAGCTTGAAATAAACACTACTCATTCACGTAAATCTTAAAAGCTGTGAGGTTTCCAAGGAGAAAGAGATTTATAGCTTTAGAATGATTTTTTGAAAATACAAAGTTCTTACGAGTATGATTTGACGTTTGCGAGCCGAAATAACTCGATGACGTCATACTGAGAAATTGCTAAGAGTAACTTTTAGAATAATTCGAATTTTTGGCCTTGGCTAGCAACTTTCTTCTGGGAACCTTGCATTTCTTTCTGCCTTTCTGCCTTCATTTTCATGTGAATTTCGTCGACTAACTACTTTCCCTCTTCTTTGACGGAAAAAACTTTGCCTAAGCTCATCTTACGGAATCGCGAGAAGAAAATCGAAGTCTTTTGAGAAGCTTTATTATAAATATCAAGCGCGTAATGACTGAACCTTTTTGTTCTTTGTCTTAGAATATTTACTGATAATCGCTCGAAAATAGATAAAAATTTATTTATTCAAGAGAATTTTTCGTTATTCGACGTAGGAATTTTTAATTCACGACTAATTAAATGTGCTTAAGATTTCGGCGGATTCATTCTCTATGTAGAACACCGAGAATTAATTAGAATTTTCCTAGAAAACCGGGTGAATGATTTATGTGAGCTCGCCATGACGTGCATCTTTTTTCCAACTCCTTTGAGACTATAACATGATTTATTTTCCGCATTTGGCAAGAATTTTAAATATGGAAGAGGTCTTCGCAAAATTACTTCGTAATAAGACGAACAAAATATTTTACACTCGAAACGTGTACAATATATTCTCGAGAAACGAAATTCGTATATTTCGAAAAACAAGATTCGTATTCGTTGTTCATTTTCTTACGCGATAATCTAACTTCTTTGCTTGAAATATTCATAAAAGATGCAGTAATTCGAAACTGACAGAGGTAAACCGTGATGTTCGGACGATAAATTTATAATGTGTAGCATTATTATCCTTCGCACTGTGGCTTCGAATGATAGAAGAGAGAGTTATTTTTTATCTAATTATGTGTATTATGGAAAACTACAGCTATAAAATTAGTACTCTTCGATGTCGTGGAGAAACCGCGGTACCCTCAAGAATGCTGGGGTCACTTCTTAAATCGAAATAATTATTTTTGAGGCCAAAAAATTGCGGAACTAAATCAAAAGAATACGAGGAGGAGTTCTGGGATTTGAGATTCGTTCCTAGGAAATATTTTTAGTAGTTCTACTCCAGCTAAGGTCCCAGTTGGGGTCTAATCGCTGTACTCATGCAACGGTACTCGTGTTGTTTAGAATGTAGTTGCAAAAGCTCTCATCAGTATCCAAGAGGGCTTGCCAGCAGCTGATCCTAGGGAAAAAATTCACGGGTTCTTTAACGAAGTTGAATGAGGGGAAGCAGGGAACCTGTTTTATGAGCTAGGATGCCAGACTTACAGATTTTTGGTCTTCAAAAGAAAATATGGATTTTTCTTTTTTTATAGATTTTACGTACAATATGAATTTCTTGCGATCAAAAGTACCTTGAACGGTACTAGGAGAGATACTTTCCTCCTGCTCGTTACAAGCTGATACTGCGATATTCCGTAATATTGAGCCGATCAAGGGAAAAGTACCTCAGGTAGATCTATGAGAGATACCTTTCTCCTGATTGTAATTAATATGTAGATCAATCAAAATCCATATTTTTAGGTATTACAAAAAATGGTTGATATAGATTATTGATACTATCACCTGGCAGCACTGGTTAGGTACTCAAAAGCTATTAGCTTTAAATATCGATGTAAGACTTCATTTGAGAGGATGGAATTTTTTTAAAAAACTTTGAGTCTTACGGCACTGCTGCTGTCCACAAAAAACGAATAACGCGAGACCTGACGTTTCGTAGGTGACGACCTCGTACATCATCAGAGGATAAGTACTATAGAGCGTTAGCTACAAAAGTCAGGTCTCGCGTTATTTGTTTTTTGTGGACGGCAGTACCGTAAACTCAAATATAACCTGAAATAATATTCTAAGCTTGACTTACAGTAGAGCGAGGAGGGGCAGTGCTACCAGATGATACAAAAAATCCGTATCCGCCATTTTTTCTAAGACAAAAACCTACAGACTTTTACCGATTCATCAATAGCGATCAGGAGAAAGGTATCTCTTATAAGGGTAACTGAAGTACTTTTTCCTCGATCGACTCATTGTTTTGTTGAACTGTGGTATCACTCTTTAACGATCAGGAGAAAAGTATCCCTCTTAAAAGCGACTAATGTACTTTTCCCTTGAACACAAGAAATCTGTATTTTATGGAAAACAAAAATCCGTAGATCTGGCAGCACTGTTTAAATGAGTCTTATGGTGTTTGAAACACTGTATACCTAGCTCATTGAAGGAGCTGGGCCAATTATGGTGTATGGAATATTGCATTTTTAGTTACTTGAAGGGGCTATTTTAATCAGGCTATCAGTGCTGCAAGTTGATACAAAGGCGACTTGGAATATATTGAAGGGGTGATGTTTGAAGCATTGCATACCTGGCTCATTGAAGGAGCTGAGCAAATTGGTGTATGAAGCATTGCATATCTAGTTACTTAGAGGAGCTGTTTTGATCAGTCTATACTCACCGACTTCCAAGCTATACATACGATAGGAAGAGGACTTGAAATACAGTATATTGGACTTGAACTAGGCTAGACCCCCTCCTTGCATTATCCTAACTTTATACTAGTATTTATACATGATGAGAGAGGGCCTTTGACAAATTTTTGGACCTCCGAACTTTAGGTGATAGGAAGGGACTTGGAAAATTTTCGACCTTTGTCGGATATATATAATAGGAGGGGACATGGAAATGTTTCCAAGTCCCAAGGTCAAGTTGCCACCCAGACGGCGGATATTTTTTCCGGAAGCCTCGACAAAACAGGTTCCTGTTAAAATCTCCGAGCTATATTATGATAGAAGGGCGTTCTGAGTCTTATGGTGTTTGAAGCGTTGCATATCTGGCTCATAGAAGAACCTAATTCAATTGGTGTATGAAGTTTCACATATCTAGATACTTGGAGGAGCTATTTTAACTTTCGGGCTGTATACACTGACCTCCGAGCTATATGATAGGAGGGAGACATTTTTGACCTTTGTGCTCTACCTGCCGGCCGGACAGCAGACGTTTTCTCCGAAAAACCTCCTAATAAAACAGGCTCCCTCTTAGAATTCTGGGGCCGAATTGAAAATTCTTCGAAGAAACGTTTGGCCTAAGGCATTTTTTTCTCAAATTATTCGCTCTTATGGAAAGAGGGCCTACACCATGTATCTACTATTTCTGCTTTCTACATCCTAAACCACTAGTAGTACTTCGGTATTGAATCGGACAATTGGATGAAGCGCTATGTTTCGTCTGGAATCTGGAAGCCTGTGAGCGAATTGTGTTTTCTTACTTTTAGCGTTGAAGTGCGTACATCATAAACGTTCAAAAATTCTTCCTCGTTGTTTAATCGCTCTTGTAGGCTCCTCCTCCAGGCTTTGGACGGCCAAAAATTCCATTTTCAAACTTCGGGGGGAAATTAATTCAATTAAATATTTAGCGTGGGCCACGATACCGTTCTATTGACCATACTAAATTGAATTGCGAATCGATAAAACCCTCTTTAAATTTGAGAAGTTGAAAGCAAAATCTTTATACCGGGTACATTAGCCGCGCTCTGAAGACTGTGTGTGCCCGCGCGATTTATTACAAACCGTTTAAAAATGCTTCCCGCGAATCGATTCCGGATAACGTTCGAGCACCGCATACATCAGTGATTCGTTTTGACGAAAATTGCAAGGTATTACAGAAATGATATTTGCCCGGCTAAAAAAAATTGTACAAACGTGGGGTAATAAAGTTCGACCTCCCCCGTTCGAACGATATAACGATTAATTCTTATTATTATATACGTCGTTACGTCAGTTTTTATATTCGTACCATGAACTAGTTCGAGAATTTTCATGTACATATTTCCATGTATACGTTTTAGCATTACGGTACCGCATTTTGAAACGAACGATGACGCGATGGGAGGGACAAAAAATGTACGCGTCGTTTAAGGAATTAGTCTAACAAAAGGAAGAGAAACAGCAAACATGTGTCAAGAACTTTTCCGTACATCGCGGGAGGTGTCGGAAAAGCGTGTGCGAAAAATGAATAAAGGGTTTATGCGTATGAACGCACACCTCAAAAAATTTCTTTGACGTTCATATATACGTAATTCCACGTTTATATACGTGAGAAAACCTTTCAAGCCGCCCTATTCAATGTACAAATATAAGCTTATCAATCGCGAAGATGAGGGATTTCACTAACGTTGTATGTACGAACGAATATAATTCCAGCCCATTATACGAACCTGAAATGGAATGATGAGAAATTAGTCTTGACGTGGAAGGGATTTTCGAATTGCACATTGTGAAGGCAAGAAAGAGGGAATTTTAATATCTTCTCGTGATTCTTACGTCTGTTCACTTGATTCAGAAGTGCAAGTTTTTCAACGCGATAATCTCGATCACTCCCTCCCTTATAAGTGGCCTGCGGTCACCGTGGTGCGATCAGTATGCTCGCCTCCAACATTCAATATGGTTGAGTGATAGGATTTCGAAATACTTTAGGTTTGCTTACGCGCTTTGAACTTTACAGCGAGAGTGTCGCTGCAGGTGGCAATGTATACAGTATAAGCTTGTCCCAACAAGGTAACCGTGATATTCAATCACAACACGTTTTTGAGGCAAAAACAAAATTTTCAACTAATAGGAAATTCAAGATTGCGATTTACACTTTTGAGCCAAAAACCATTACGATCCAAACCTTTTCAGCACTTGAAACGCGAACTATTTGTGATCTTCTTGACGTCATTTTCCACAACTAATATGTATGTAGCCAAATCGCACCTTTCTATTCTTGACCCAGAACTACTAACCTACCAATTACAACCACGACATACATTAGCACGATTGCTCTGTCAAGTCCAAATTGTGGGGAACATTTGAACGCACAGAACGAGAACAAAGGATAATTTGTAAAGTAGCTTGAGTGACGGGAATGAACGTGATAAGGATGTCCTTTTGCGAGCGAACGAGGAAAGATCAATTCTCCGTGACGTCAAAGCACTGATAATTGTTGGCAAACGTGCCCAAAAAGCAGTACATCAGCTTCAAGCAGCTTCACAATTAGCATAAGAATGACATAGAAACATTTCAATTATTCATTCATACGTATTTGAAAAAAGAATGAACTTGGGAATAAAAAAATGCATTTTCAAATACAAGAGAGTTTCAAGATTGTGAATATCTATTTTTTATTTTTAAATTATTCTTTCTTTTTGAGGTACTGATGAATGATTCAGAGTGTGCAAATCATAGGAAGCGCTAGTGTGCATTGTAAACAAATTCTGTGAAATGTCTTGCAATTAGTTATTAATAAGGAAAGACGGATGTTGAGCACTTGCACACTAGCGCTGTCTATAATTTGCTCATCCTGAATTGAAACGTTCCTGTAGTAATCTTACAGGTCAATGTGTCATTTGCTGAAATATGCATGTTATCAATAGATATGAAGATTGAAGTTGCAGGAAAATCGGTCTATTGAACGCAAACAAGATGATTGTTTTGACTGCCTGGTGGTCTGCTGACTCTGGTACTTGCGAATGAGTTATAGTGACGTCACTTATCGCAAACTCCCTACCAACAACGCGCAAACACCCTTCAATGTAATTGATTTTATTATTTGTGGTTCTATCACGTTATTGTTTCTCGTAAGAAATAAAGTAAAATGTTTTAATCATACATTCAAATTGAAAAATCAGAAATAAATAAGCAAATATGTGTTTATATTCAAAAGTAGGAGGTTCTCGAGTGTATTTGAAAATGTATCCGCGGTTCTTTATTTATCTCTGGTCTTACAAATCTGAATTTTGAGATCAAAACTTTCAGGCCTGTGTATTTTTTATGGAACATTTTTTCATTCACAAACCAAGACTGGAAATTTTAACGGGCCGTAGGGTACGTTGGGGTGAACGGATGTGGAACTTGTGAGGTCACAAAAACTCAGTCCATTTTGAAATATAATTTAAAATTCGACACTAGCGCTCTACCGCGGTTTGAAGTTTTATGTTTGGCTATACACGTACCAGATAAATTCTTGCATTGTTAGAAAAGTTGTCTATTTGAAGGATACTGACACCAGAGCGTGCTGCGTGTTAATACGTTGATGTAAGAGAGAGGGAAAGATGTTCTGTTTCTTTCACTCTGCTGGTTAACACGCAGCACACTCTGGTGTCAGTATCCTTCAAAGTGACAACTTTTTTAACAATGCGAGTATTTGTCTGGTACGTGTATAGTCATGGCCGTGGTATAGTCAATGTGTTTGGAAAAAATTCACCAGATTTGCACTTGTCAACAAAAGCGGCGAAACCTCCTCCAGAGAGCGCTGAAAACTTAGCTGTGTGGGCATAAGAGGGAAGAAATGAAAAGGTGATCATGTACTTTTTATAGAGAAAACCTGTACTTTTCAGTATAGGAAAAATGGTCAGTATCAAGTTCTTTAGATCTGATAATTTTTTCAAAGTTATTTGAAGGAAGTTTGGGGTAAACTTTCTTTCTACTCAGCGTACTAATTAATTACAAAAAATTGAATTTAGCTGTCTTTTCATTATGCAAGGTTGGCAATACTTGGAACTTCAAGTTTTATTGCCCACTGAGTTATAGTGAACATTGCCAACAAACTCAAACAGGTCTTTCAGAAAGAAGGACAAAAGATAATTTGTAAGTGAATGAGAACAACTTTGAAAATGAATGGTAATGGACAGAGAGAAATGCTTACTTCTCAAGGTTCTGTTGAAGCATGAGCTGGCGCCATGAATTAATTTTAAAATGATTAGAACGTCATTCAATTAGACGTTTTGCTGTTTCAGTTCTACAAATAATCACAACATTGAGTTTACTGAAATAGCGCTATCTGTCATTGGTTGCAAGATTTTACCATTTCTGGTCCACCATTACTACATACTTGTACTCAAAGAAAACCAATGTGACCTGTGCTTAGGAAAGCCGGCTCATTTTCCTCTGGTATAGGAACACTATTTCTCTCTGATACAGTTACCAATCAGAGAGAAATAGTGTTCCTACCAGTAGGCAATAAGCCGGCTTTCTCTAGTGCAGGTCATAAATGTGAACGCGAGGGAATGTAAACAAGTCCTTCACAAACAAGAATAAAGAGAAATTTGGGATTTGTAAGTGAATCAGAGGAAATGAGATTTTTTTTCTTTTTCAAGGGAATGAAAATTGAATGTCAACAAAATCGTTTTTGCAGTTCCCTCGTTGTTGTATTTAAGAATTTTAAAAATGTTGAAATTCTACAATTTCTGATTTGACACTAGCGCTTTGAAATTCAAAATTTCACTTTTGGCAAAAATCCTATTAGGTTTGCTAACACTGGAATGTAGTGAAGATGTTACAAATGAATGCAAACAAGTCATTTACAAAGGGATACAAGGTATAATTTTTGCAATATTGCCTCATTGTCTGATTTAGGAACTATGAAAAACTTTACTCGGGGCATAGTGCAACATCATCAATACTTAATCTACTTCAGGGAGAACCATACTAACTTGGATTGAAAGCTGATGGCAGTGGTGGCTTCTTTGAAATGTTTAACGTCTTTTCTATGGGTTTACCCTTCCCCTCCTCCCATATTTACTCATTCCAAAGGGAGACAGGAGCTGCAAAATGTTCAAGAAGTCTTTGAAAAGAAAAAAGGTATGACAATCAGACAAAATTATTACTGATCAAAAGCATTTTCTTCATATTATTGATGTTTGGTGTATAAGAATGTGAGTCTTTCCAAAGAAATCAAATGAAATTTTAAGACAAAGATTAGGAATGATGAAAATGACAGAAAAAACCAAGGTGAACAATGTATCAGAAATTGTGAAAGATTCGTGGATAAATATGTGGAACGTCAAGGGAAGTGATGATGGAGTAGGGCAGTCAATGAATGGGAGGCAATCAACTAAGGTAATGTGAGGAGGATTGGCTTTCACTGGTGAAAGAGGACCGGAGCGAGAGAATTCTTCACCATTTGAGCTTAGCAGTTTGGTTGTATTGTAATTCCAAATTGCTGGCAATAAAAGCTGTTTTTAGGGTCGGCCCGGGCACCCAAGGCCGGCACTATTGAAATCAGTTTCTTTGTCCTGGGCTCAGTACCTAAACGTGAGTAATCTGTTATGGCGTGAGAGACTGCTGAAAAACTGAACGGCTTATGTATGCAGAATGTGGGATATTTCTTCTTAAAAGATAAGAGATAAATTCTTGTAATTTGCCTGAGCAATATGAATGAAAGTAGAGTATTGAAACATTAGAGCTCGTGATTACAAAGATTCATTACTAACACACTTACAACAAATTGCGCGGAAGACCTCGTGTCGGTGATCCTTGTTTTTGCATGTATAGTCTTGTAGTTTGTAGGACAAATTATTCTCAATACAGGAGTAAGTTTGTCCGTCATTATCGTTTCCAAGGCTTGAAACAAAAATATCTTTTTAGGGCCTTTGTTCAACTTGTGTTTTTCAAAAACAAATAATTCTACATTAGCTTCATCGAGTTTTTAAAATTACAGTAATCAGCATGAAAGTTCATCAACTCAATCTTCAGTCACGAGTATTTATCTAGTAAAATGTTGATGTAGCATTATTGATGATTTACTTTCGAACAAAGAATAATGGTTAAATTCATTTTCCGACCCTTCTCACACTCCACCCGTGGGTTGCTTTATAGAGTAGGTATATGACAGAATAATGAAAAAATAGTCTTGACGTTTATAAGAGATTTCTAAATTGTACGTAAAGCAAATTGTATATCTGGAAAAAGTTCTGCCACGAAAAACAGAACGGTATACGAATCGAATTTTGTTTTTCTCTCGAGATTCGTTCGTCTGTCTATTTATTTTATCGACAAGGTGCATGTTTTTTACCGCGATAATGCTCGTCAATATAGCTTTCTGGATTAGTTGTTTTATACACCCGTCTCAACTTTGCGCCATACGTATCGTATTTACTTTTATTTCAACTATTGGCCCATACCAACGAATGAAATTCTAATTATACACTACACTGACCGCGTTGATATTAGACTATGTGTAAAGGGTGAATTCAAACTCAATTGAACAACTTGCCACCGCCCTTCAGAATATTCTATCACGAACATTATCGAGCTCATTAGATACAGAATCGATTAACATGAAAACTGTCGTACATGAAGTAACCTAATTTTTTCCTTTCTTTTTTTTTCTCTCTTTTCAGAGTCGAGGAGTGCTCGGTGATAATTCGAGAAGAGGAGATGGGTAAGTAATGTTATACGCACGCACCTTTATCAATACATAATTTATTATAGACGGATTGACGGTACAAATGTATACTAGGCTTTCGAGAAAAGAAGAAAACGCGAATATTACGAATGAAGAAAGTTTTTTAGAATGAGTCGAGCTGGGATTTGCGTGAAGGCTGTATAGCGAGCGCTTATTTAAATTAAACCGGCATTTGGAAAATGTGTTACGAATGTACAATACTTCGCTTCCTCTCGTAATATTCATCATTCGCGACACAACGTCATTCTCGAGTACACGGAGGTAGAAAATACGGAAGCGAAAGTTGAAAAATGCGGTACAGAGACAAACGAGCTTCTGCGTCGAGAATTTCTAATCGAATTTTACGTAGAGTTTTTCGGGCCTTTTCTTTTAAATGTCGCCGCATTCTTACGTACCAGATCCTGTAGGAGATTACGTCCTTTAACTGTCGACCACGTGAAACCTGAACAAATCCAATCTAATAACGTTTTGGCGCCGAGTGAGATCCCGTCTCCAACGTAATAAGACCGACCTTTCGCTCTCGATACCCCCGCACCTTTATTAAAGCATCGACTTATCACTGGTTCCGGGCGACCCAATACAAATATTGTTGTCATAGTAAAGTAATCTCGTCGATCATTTACGGCGAGGAGTGCGTATTTCGACGCCCTCTTCCTTCTGCTTCGCGACAAATCAATTTCTAATCCATTTGCTTTCGCGATTTCATTTATACTGCATCGAGTGAAATACGAGTATATTGAAAAATTTCTCGGCGATATCGCGTGACAAAATCCCAGATGACAATTTTTGATTCGAATTTCTCTTCTGGGCTTTAGAAAATGAAGCTGTATCTCGCCTTGTGGAAATCAATAATTTGACGTTTGTGGAGTGATGTTGTCTTGCTGTTTTGAGAGATGTATTATATTCAAGGAATGTAGACTGAGAATGATGAAACAAATCGCGGGTTTATTGAGTACATATGCTGAAGCAGATACGTTTTGATCTCCATTCATGAAATATTTCTGCTCTCACTGTCGTTCATTCCCACTGTTTCCTTACCCTCTTTACTAATTTGAGGTATACACATTGTATACTTTTGCTAGCGGCCTATGTTGAATAATGTAGAAAGTATTGACAGGGATTTCGAGAAAAGACGCCGTATAAATTTTTCTTTGATTTTTCTTACATGAGCTTAAAATTTTATTTTAGGTGAGTCTAATTCCGAAAGGATCGGAGACATTCGAAAGCAGGGAATTCTTTCTCTGAAATACTAGCCGGTGTCCAACAGCGACATCCCTCCAAAAACTGACCGTAGTTGTGATTCTCTTTGGAGACTTGAGGAAAAATTCTTGAAAACTGACTATAGGTGTTCGATGACTAGGCGAAGATGAGAAAGAGAGAGGTGAAAACTATGGACCTTCAATGAAGACTATTTGCATGGAATTATAACACGGTCGGATATATTACGGCTCGACAAAATTATAGAATACTCAAAGAGTAAGCGAAAAGGACAATTACAGTGACCGCAGATACCGACGAGAATCATGATTGAATCAGCGAGCCTTCGCAAGGTGATACAAGCTCGTGTACTAATTCAACCAATCCTTCGTGTTGAGTACGGTAAAATCACCACTTTTCAAACGACGCACTATTTCAATATTTTCCAGCGCAATACGTTTAAAATACGATCTCTCTTTGTGGAGAAGCGTAGCGGATCCTTCCTTGAAACCATGCTCACTGGAGATAAGGTGGTCCGCGAAGGCTGAATCACCCAAATTTTTTTTCTCCAGGCCTCAAGGAATTCCGAGTTGGTGACCTATCTCACCTATGTGTACGCCATTATACAGTTCTTACACTCCAATCTGTACACCCCGTCAAAATAGGGAATAAGCGTGTTGTATGCTTAGATGTGGTCGAAGCACTCTCATTTTTTGTTCATAGTTTCTTATTTTGAAGTATGTTGAAGGTCAGTATAAATTCAGCTCCTTCCCAAGATCAGAGTTTGACTCAAAAATAGTCAATTTCAAAATTTGCGTCCCGCCTCACTGGCACTGCTTTTGAACGTCTTGATTAGAAGACTAGCACCTCCTATTGTTGACCCAGAGATGAAGATAGCTTCAAAAATTGAGCTCAGTTCATGCCTATTTGCAACTCCAGTTTTAGAGTTTTCGTCTCGTCCTCTGTAGAACCCACGGAAGTTAGCAGTGGCGTTCTGAGCCGCCAGGAAACCGGGAGAGTTCCCGGGGCCCTAGCATTTTGGGACACCAAGCAAGTGGGAGAAGAAGCAAATTCAAGAAATTAAAAAGATTAAAAAGCGATAAAATTACAATAATTTGAGGAAAAAAAAACAACAAAAAACAGATCTTGGCTAATGACTTTAGGGGTATTGGATTTCTTGGCGCTGCCAAACAAATTGAGATCATGTTTCATGTCTTTTCAAAATTTTGCTCAATCAGATATGTTGTGGATAATGCGAGACAGAAATATTTTAGAATTCTAGGCTAAGGCTTTAGAGGGGCACACTCGCTTGATCTGTCTGGCTTCTTGGTCTAGTGTAAGTCTACTTTGGTATTATTTAAGATGTTGTAAGCGGACCAGGATTGACGACTTATGACGTCACCAACTTATGACGACACCAACTTATGACGTCATTGACTTATAACGTCACCGACATATGACATTATCGGTCATTGACTTATGACGTCACTAAAATGTCAATGACTTATAATGTCATTGACTTATGACGTCACTAAAATGTCATTGACTTATGACGTTATCGATCATTGACTTATGACGTTACTAAAATGTCATTGGCTTATAATGTCATTGATTGTAACGTCACTAATTTATGACGTCATTGACTTATGACGTCACTAAAATGTCATTGACTTATAATGTCGTTGATTGTGACGTCATTAATTTAGGACGTAACAAAACTCATGACGTCATTGACTTATGACGTCACCAACCTATGACGTTATTGGTCATTGACTTATGACTTCACTAAAATGTCATTGACTTATAATGTTGTTGATTGTGACGTCACTAATTTATGACCTCATTGACTTAGGACGACACAAAACTTATGACGTCACAAAACTCATGACGTCATTGACTTATGACGTCACCAACCTATGACGTTATTGGTCATTGACTTATGACTTCACTAAAATGTCATTGACTTATAATGTTGTTGATTGTGACGTCACTAATTTATGACCTCATTGACTTAGGACGACACAAAACTTATGACGTCACAAAACTCATGACGTTATTGACTTATGACGTCACCAACCTTTGACGTTATTGGTCATTGACTTTGACGTCACTAAACTGTCATTGACTTATGATGTTGTTGATTGTGACGTCACTAATTTATGACGTTATTGACTTAGGACGACACAAAACTTATGACGTCACAAAACTCATGACGTCATTGACTTATGATGTCACTAAAATGTCATTGACTTATAATGTCATTGATTGTGACGTCACTAAAATGTCATCAATTAATAATGTCATTGATTGTAACGTCATTGACTTATGACGTCACAAGCTAATAAGTTTTCTAAGCCTAGCATGAATTTAGCCTACGCCTTTGCATTATATTAAGATAAGCTAGAAACTACAGAGGTGGAGGAGACTCCCTCAGACTTGGACTTGTAGATTTGAGCATCACTGCCACAATGAAAAATTCTCATAAGGATGAGCCCAGAGCAAAGACATGAAACATGTCGAAAATGGAGTTAAATTGTTCAAGGACCCATGACGAGCAACATTGTGGTAGTAAATCAACTCTCAGAACGCGCCTCTGGAAGTTAGGGTACTAGCCTCTCCTAATGTAGGTTAAATCTGAGATTATCCTAAAAATGAGGCTTCATTTGTGTATTTGCGCCTATCAATCTTACAATCTACAACTGTTTCCCCTCTTCTGTAAATCAACCACTGCCAGGTTTCCTTTTACTAGAAAACAGCCCTTCTCAAAAAAAATTCCCAAGTGAAAGAGAAATTGTGTCTGATTAGTGCCAATATGTGCCTTCAGTTTCGGATTGTGGGCCTCACCTCTATCCTGTGTATGAATTTTCAAACTTATGGTAGGTATCCTTCTCTAAAAGTGGCCAGCTCATATCCTCTGTACCCATGATTCAGAATCACCCCTAATTAGGATACCTTTGTAGATTGTCTTGATCACTTTTGCCAAAGACTGTTCAAAAATGAAAATGCTATGCAAAAATAATGACGTACGTCTACAAAAATGAAAAACTTCCATAGTTTGCAAATTGCTATGCGAAAATAAAATAAGAAAATGTATAGCCTATATAATTTGAGTGACGTCACAACACATTTTTCCGGTGAGAATCTTTTTAGCGGGGAACCCGCTATCCATTTTGTTAGGGGAATTACATCCTTAGAAAACGTCGGAGCTTCTGTGAACTGTGTGACTTGACGCGATGTGATGCGAAGTGACGTATGACACTTTATGACATCATCAATGACCTTGACCTACTTTAGGGACTGAGAAGAGCCCAGCCAACTCCTTTGCTGAGGGAGCATTTTGGTGCCAACGTGATTGCTAGCGCGGGAGGTTGCGGGTTGCCCGCTGCCATTGCAAACCAGCAATACCATCTACATTTTTTTCTCGGGATTGTCTAGTAGGCTCTGGCCTTGTCAAAGGAGGCAAGAGCCCCAAAAAATGTATGTTAGGCGCTTATAGCCTTGTCTAGCCCAGTACACAGCCGTAAACTTCAATACATAATATGAAATCAACTAGGTTCATATCTTGATGCTCAAAATTTTTTCAAGTCCAAGTCACACTGTTGCACAAGGTGCAATTTTAAGCTCAGACCCAGCGCAAAATCTCATGAAATATGTCAACACAAGTCTCTTTTGACGGAAAAATCCTCCACGAAAACTCCCTTTTTCGATCTTCTTTGAAGCATATTTTGTAGTCCTCCTCTCTAACTTGGCCGAACTTCTCAACTTGGTAATGAATTGATCAGCCTGACACTTTTTCTCGTGCCCTCTTATGGAAAATCTCTGTACCCCTTCCCACAGACGCCGCTCGTGTAACATTTAAAAATACACTCAACCATTGTAGAATAAAAAAAATGTAGATATTATGTCACAACTAATCCGTAAATTATTTCTCGATTGTTGTTCGCCTTCGTCTATAACATTTTCCGTGCCGTCGAGTATTTCGTTACTTTCATATTTTTTTGGTGCGCCAATACGCGCTCGCTTTTCAAACACAAAAGTATAAGAGGAGAAAATGAGCGAGAAAAAAACGATCAAGAATACCGCGACTGTGTTCTAAATCCATCGAGGCCGAATCGCTTTCTTTGATTGTATTTTGTACTAAGCTGAAAAATGGTGAGCACAATACAAAAACTGGAAATGTAGAGTAAGTTCTGGTTGAATTAAGTCTCGACACTATACTGTCCGAGCTTGCGGAAACGAAACTTTCGATATTTCCTTATCGCGTAGGAACGCGCCAACAAATAATGGTGGATTGAAGACGAATGAACTGATTGCATTTTTTTTTCCTTATTTGAAGTGATAAATGACAGCGAGAGTCCTGCGTGTTCGTATTGCATTAGTGTAGTAAAATATTACCGCTTGAAGGCTGACTGAGTTGATGGCAATTTTTCGAGGTTTTATCAAATTTATTACGTTTGGTACCGATCGATTTTTCACTTTCATTTTCGGCTTTCTTGAAGATAATTTTTGGAATCGTGTTTCACGTACTCGAACTAGAAGTGCCGAAGAATGGCGTGTATTGCATTTTACCTCTAGCGATTGTGACCAACGAATGGTCGACTAAATTCTGGGAGCTTCATTTGAAAGAGGTTTGACAGCATCCAAGTACGATGAACTGATGTAGAACGATATTGCCGCTCTCAGAAAAACCAGACAGTCTTGCAGCTATCAGCTCCGACTCTCGATGACGTTACACACTCCTCTAGCTGCCTCATATCTTCAACCCAACTGTCAAAATTTATTCGAAGACCTCTTCTCCTCTTATTCAGCAGTTCCTTGTCTTTAATAAATTTATTCCGAAGAATAGTGTAGTAATTCACAAATCGATGATTCTTCACAGGGTTGTTTCTGTTGAGAAATTTCTCGATTTATCGTTCGCGCCTGAACATGGCTTGTGAGCCGTTTCTAGTACTTGGAATTGCTTTTAACCCCTCGACCTTGACTCAGAAGTTCAGAAAGTAAAATTTGTCCAAACACACACCCTTTTTTCTCTTTCTCCCTCACCTCAAAGTCTGAACAACTGAAATTTGCTATCCTTCTGTGGAGAGTTCGAGTGCAGAAGTCGGAAATTCATTCAAGCCACGGTGTATTTCTGAGCTAAGGATTTCAGATTTTCAGATTTTCGTCAAAACACAAAAAGTAACGTTTTAAGAATGCAGGCGCGAAGCTCAGCTTTCTTATTTTTACTACTGTAAAATTAATGGAGCTTGGCTCCTCTTCGTATGAAGTCTATTCGAGCTCTGAAGTTTATTTAATTTCATCGACTACAGCTCATTAGACCGCAATTTCGTGATTTTAAGGGCCGCATGGATCGAAGCCAGACCTCCCTCTTTTCTATTTGAAAAATCGATGGAAGTATATAATTATCACACGAGTTTAGAAACTGCGTATTTCCCCGAGAGACATTCTCAAACCTCTTTTTTAAAATTCAACAAACTTCCCCGAATCTCGTAGCGTTCGTGTCCTCTTTAGAGTAGAAAACTTACTGGTTGAATTTTGTCCGCATTCACGGTAGTTTGAAAAAAAAACTTCAGCTATCGTTACAAAATACTCGACGTCTACTTTTGATTTGCAGTATACACAATTCCCCAAACTTGAACGTGCTTCGCGTTATCTAACGTGAATTCTGGTGTCAAATGCAAGAATGATAGCGGCATATTCTATTTATTTTTTGCCTTTGAAATGAACATCGCAATTTCAACTGACAAGAGTCCCACGGTGCACATTCATACACCACCAACAATATACTTGTCTACGTTCATCGGGTAAAATGCTTTTTATCTTTTAGCACCAGTCTCCCAGATTGATATTTGCGATTTCGTAATTAACATGGTTGCTTTCAGCGAGAAACTTATGAAATTCTGTCATTTTTTTCTTCTTGCCAAATGTTTTCTGCACGACTTTCGATGCCTATGTAGTTAGTGCCTAGTCAATATCGATTGCGGTGTCGTATTCTTTGTTTTGCTTATATAGAAAACCACACTCCACCCAATTTAAGCCCGAACGCTTCTGCCTTTGATGTAGAAGAGAAAGTATAATATAGGGTTCGAAACGAGACCTCATTTATTTCATATTCTGTACCATGAACTCGATTCTACGATACGAAAACGTAGACGTATACGCTACGAGCACATTTGTTGGCGAAATAGTTTTCCATTCTCAAGACAATGGCTGTGTTCTTTTCTCTAGTATTATATCGATTTGACGGTACAATAATTGCACAATAAGTGTTTCCAACGAATTTCGGATCGTACACCTCTACTATTTCAAATGACTCACAAAAAATTGACGGAAAAAAAATGGAAAGAGGCTGTTTCGCAGATAGGCTTACAACTGCAATAACAGATGATTGCTTCTATTGTGAGAACTATTTTTAGTATCATTTTTCTGACGATAAAAATAACCATATCCCAATGTACTCGACGTTTCAGAAAACTTTTCAGCTCAGTCAAAGGCTGTAGGCTAGTTTCGGATTATTTTGGTCACAGATAGTAATTGCCAAGCACATAAAAATGAAATCCATCTTCAAAATCTTCATACTCGTTATGTTTGTAACGTGAGGAGTTTTGAGAGGGCATCATTGACAGCTTTAAAAAGAAACTAAGAGCCGCTCGTACCAACTTTCTAATCGCGTGGTCAAGTTAATTTAAACTTTGTTCATTTAACCTGGCTCGACCACCTAATTCTGACCAGATGACTTAAAGCGCAGTTCACTTTTTGAACTCCGGTTTAATTAGTTGGTTCAAGCGGCACGAGGAAAATTTATTCAAACCAATTCTATTATATCTTTCTCTCAACGTTACTCGATGGAGCGCGTGCAGATTCAGGGCTAAAATTATTGTTAACTCGTGCCAGGGATTCTGACTTCAATTTCGCAAATTTTTCCATCATTTGACATCCATCTCTCTTAATAAATATGTGTACAAGAAAACATTTTATACAGAAATATTCGTACTCATCCCGAACTGGAAAGTAAAGGAGAAGAGGGGGCAGGTTTTTCAACAGTGAACCTGTCTTGCCGGGGGGGGGGCTCCAGGAAAAACGACTACCCCTTGGTTAACCCTCATACCTGGTATCCGTTTCGATTTTAATGAAATTTTGAAAACAACACAACACATAAACCAAATAATTTCTTCAAAATTTCCCTTCCACGTTCTGCGTTACGAGGACGGGGCCAAATCGAGACCTATAGAACTGGATATGAAATCTCCATTCCTTCCGTACGACAGACTCCGTTTACATATTTACCGCTGCATGTACCTACGACTCCCTTCTCCCCCCTCTTCTTTCCTCCCCGCAAATCCTCATCCTGACCTGGTTTTCCAATAGAGTTCAACGGAGTCGAATCGTCATTCTTATACATTCGTTAGAAATTCTTCCTCATCCTCCAACTCTTGTCCATGGACACCGGTTTACAACAGCCTGCTGTGGATGTTGTGACAAAGCAGTCGCTGCGTTCATCTTTCTTAAGTAAAAGAGTCTCCTCGTATTTACGAGACATAGCATTGGAAGACAGGAAAATTACAGTCACACAAATTTCAACTTTATTTACAACACAACTAGTTTCGCGTCGTCTAAGCGACGCATCATCAGGTGTACTGAAATAATTACATGCGATGGTACGAAAATTCATGCGACGAGGAAAACGAGAAGAAAGAAATGTAGGAAAAATGAAGGAGAAAGATCAAGTAGAAGTGAAGTCGTCGTCTTCGGACGGAACAAGATTATTCATGTGAGAGATAAAAGGGTGCGAGTATCGTTAAGAAGGAAGTCACCTGAACGTGAAAGCTCGGCAATTATTTCAACGTCTTCTAACCTATTAAGGAGCCGGCCTTTAGTCGCTTTATAGATAAGCTTGAAGGTGAAATGATCGAAGCTATAATTTTGCTCAATGCAGTGCCTCGCTATGGCGGATTTTTCCGGATGATGGTTACAAAAAGCGGAGCCGTGTTCATTGGAACGATCCTCAAGGGAACGGCCCGTCTGGCTAATATAAACGGCAGAGCAGTTAGAGGACTGTTCAGGAAGGAGCTTATCTTTCAGAGAAGATAGTGGCCCAAGGTTAGAAGAGAATAGAAGGCACATCGATAACCGTAGGGTTCAAGAGTGCGGGCCATTTTATAAGAGTGGTGGCCGAGAAAGGGCAGACGAACCCAACGCTTCTGAATAGGAGAAAGAACGCGCTGAGGAGCAAGGTTGGACTGCATGGCGCGTTGGAGAGATTTCCTCGAGATAACCTCATCAAGGTCAAAAGAGATATTATTTAAGCGCGCGAGTTCAGAGATGTGTGCCTTCTCTATGTTGAAATTGAGGGTAGAGAGAGGAATGGCCAGGAGGCGGTGGACGAAAGCGAGTAATGCGGAGTATTTGTGAGAATAGTGATGAAAAGGGGAACCGTTGATAAGAATGCCAGTGTTAGAAGGCTTACGATAGATAGCATAGTGAGGAGAGAGGCGGTCATTCTCGAGATGGAGGGAAATGGTGAGATCGAGATAATTAATAGAAAGACCGCCTACTTCGAGGGTGAAATGGATGTGAGGATGAATAGAGTTTAGGTGACAGAAGAGGGCTTTGAGATCGGACGAGGGACCATTCCAAACGCAAAGAATGTCGTCAACATAGCGAAACCAGCGGAGAATGTGAGGTTGAGGAAGGTTGGTGCTGGCGAGGAGATCGGATTCAAGCTTATCCATAAGGACGTCGGCGTCGAGAGAAAAGAGAGGCGCACCCATTGGAAATCCGTCAGGGAATTCGTAAAGAATATCCCTGTAGAGGCAGATATTATTCTTGAGGCATAACGAAATCAAGGTGCGGAACTCTGAGATAGTATTAGGGTGAATGTGATTAGAGGTGAGGAGGTCCGACAGGTAGTCAATACTCTGAGCAACCGGAATATTAGTGTACATGTTAGACACATCAAAGGAAATGAGTGAAGAATTAGGAGGAAAAGAAGAGTCTTTTAATTTTGAGGTGAGATCAGAAGACGTAGTGATGGTGTATTGAGAAAAAAAGTTTGAAAGACAACGAAACCATTTACCAAGGTAGCGAGCTAATTTGTAAGTAGCATCCGTATAAAAGGCTAGGACAGGACGGATGGGAAGCTTCGGTTTATGGGTCTTAGGTTGCCCGTATAAACGGGGAGGCAAAGGGTTCATGACCAAAACAGCATCACGTTGGAGGCTGCTCTGGAACACAAACTTGGACGCTAGAACAGCGCTCCAAACCTTACGAATACGAGAATTGTAATTCAAAGTTGAAGGGGTAGCACCGGAAGTGTGAAGAAAATCGACCATCTTAGTGTGGTATCCAGAGGAGGGGAGGACGATCAAAGCCTCACCTTTATCAGCTTTAACGAGAACGCTGTTGGAAGTTCTCAGCTTATGAGAGATGGAGCGGAGTTGTTTGAGGTGAGGAAAAAATCCGCCATAGCGAGGCACAGCATTGAGCAAAATCATAGCTTCGATCATTTCACCTTCAAGCTTATCCATGAAGCGACTAAAGGCCGGCCGGCTCCTCAATAGGTTGGATGAGGTTGAAATAATTGTCGAGCTTTCACGTTCAGGCGACTTCTTTCTTAACGATACTCGCACCCTCATCAATCCTTTTATCTCTCACATACATAATCTTGTTCTGTCCGAAGACGACGACTTCACTTGTACTTGATCTTTCTCCTTCCTTTCTCCTACATTTCTTTCTTCTCGTTTTCCTCGTCGCATGAATTTTCGTACCATCGCATGTAATTATTTCAGTACACCTGATGATGCGTCGCTTAGATGTCACGAAACTAGTTGTGTTGTAAATAAAGTTAAAATTTGTTACGAGACTGTAATTTTCCTGTCTTTATCTTTCATACCCTGTCTTCTTCTGGTGTGGTTTCTGGCCTTCCTTATACTCCAATAAGCTGCGAACTATTGGAAAATTTTCAACTTTGAGTCTACTTCAAATCAATCTCCTCGACTCGAAGAAGTCATCCTAAACCGTCTGAGAATAGGCTTTACCTGTTTCATCTAGCCTTTCAAGCCTTACTGCATACCCCCTTCTATAGAGGAACGACTCTTCGAGGCGTGATGTCGTATCCTTCGTCTCTTCCACTACTCCTACCTTGCCAAATTTTTGGATCGATGGTTTAAATCCCGTGTCGAAGAGTCTCCCTACTCTGTGAAGAATTCAATTTCCTTGGTTGATGAGCTTGAAGATGTTAATCCTCCCTTGTGTCTGTGAGTCTACCCAACGTGTGAGTAAATCTGATATTTCTCGCAAAGAGTTGGAGGAATTTTTCTACCTCCCTAATATTTTCTGGTCAAATTTAATAATTAATAAGAGGTTTGGTATCCTCTATCGTTTCCCCTCTGGGTTCCTTCATGTCGGAGATATTTATGTCACAATTTGAATTTGGTCCTCGCTCTTCAGGCCAAGTGATGTCGAGTCACGTTAATTATTGGCACAGATAGACGACGTCCTGTTCACGTAGACTGATCCTCAAGATCTCCCTAATAAATTTCTTACGTTTGGGGATATACCCTATCCTTTCATGAAATGTACTTTGGAAGTCGGGGGATCCTATATAAATTACTTGAATTTGGCGATCTTTGAAAGAGATGACGTCCACGAGTCTGGGATATTGTAGTCACGGGTCGTCATTTTGTCCTCTTGCCTGCAAGATTGCTACCTTTATTAGCTTGATTCACCGACTAATCCATATCCAGTTGATACGACCCGTTTTCTACGAGGAATCAATGGTCATAAAACACTTGGCCAGAGTGAATTGGATCAATTTGGAGTTTGATCTTATGGCTGCGAACTGAACCGTGGCATTAGGGAACACTTGAGAAGTTTTCCCAAAAGCTGGGCTGTGCTTTCGTTCAGCGTTTTATAGTCCAGTCCCTGTGAAAAGATTGTTAGTCAGGTTAAAGGGTCTTTTTTGTTGGTCAAGAAAAAAGGAGTTCATAGAGAATGTAAGGATTGCAGTGGCATGTGAATAAAAGAGACTAGTCGTCAACTCAGGATCTGAGAGATTGAGCGTAAGGAAGCTTAGGAAAAAGGAAATGTATAGAAGAATTGGCTTTTGCGAACCTTCTAATCAACAGTGGTCACAGTTTCCAAGAAGGGGTGGAAGTCATTTTACAAAATTCGTCGCGATCGAAATAACGACGATCTCACTGTGCTAATTCACATTGTGATCACCTCCTAGTTCTGTCCTGTTCTCGTTTTTAATCGTTATTGGGTTATTTACTTGCATGTCTTCCTAGATGATGATTCTTGAACGGGAAGCTCTCGTCTATTGTTGAATTATTTCTGCGGTAAGCTTTCGACTTCTTCTCTAGTCCAGCTCTCGAAAACACTCAGCTTCATTATCCAGTCTCTTCCTGCGTTATGAACTCCTTGTCAAACAATCGTGAGGAAATGTGACCTGTTCCAAGATAATGGTTATTAGCATCAAGTACCTGTTCCAGGGAAAGGGTAGCTGTGCTGCCAGATGATATTTTCAAAAATCCGTAACTGTCATTTTTCGTAAGACCTAAAAGCAGATTTCCACGGGCTTCGACTGATTTATCAATACCGATCAGGAGAAAGGTATCTCTTGTAGGGATGACTAAGGTACTTTTCCCTCGATTGACTCGATGTTACGGGAGACAGCAGCATCAGCTTATAACGATCAAGAGAAAAGTATCTCTCATGTACGTGTCTAAGGTCCTTTTCCCTTGAGCGCAAGAAATCTGTATTTTACGCAAAATCCGTAGAAAACCTGCCCAGAAAAATCCGCAGATCTGGCAGCATTGAAGGGTAGGATATAGATTCCGTTTTTGCCCTCCTGGGAGACTTGCGTTCTGCTGCTAATTGCCCTTATCTTGGAACAGGTCACAAATCGTTAGTACTTCGATCCAGCTATTTCTACGACTCTATCTAATTCATATTTATCCCTATTGTCTTCACTCGTACCCTCTCAGCTCATAGACGTAAGTGTAGTAGCGAGGCTTGTTGATTTAATGTGGAACAAAAATCATCAATTGGTTGGGTCGGGGATATTTTTGACCCAAAAGAAGTCATATCCAGAAGATTACTTTCCCTTTTTCTTGAGACACAAACGCGAATAATTTTTATCGTATGGTGAGTTACTCATATGGTCTAAGAGTTTTCACGTAAAATTCTTCCTCGTGTCACAAGCTATCGCTTCCTGACTTCGTAAGCGCAACAATAACCCATTCATGTCTTGCAAATGATTTCTGCCCTTTTTCACCCCTCCTCAATAGAATTCATTACCTCTCAATATTTCGGATGGAATAAAACATGAAGTACCGTATCTATGCTATCAAGTTTTGCGAACTTTTGAGTCACCACTTTCCCTTTTCTTGATGAGACACACCCGCAAATGATGAGTTACTTATGGTCTAGAATTTTTCATGTGAAATTAGTCCTCGCGCCACAACTTGTGACCTGCTGAATTCGGAGGCACAAGTCTTCGAAGCACTACAATTGATTTCTGGCCTTCTTCATCCCCGCCCGTCCTCTTACCTCTCAATATTTCGGATGGAATAAAACATAA
Organism: Aspidiotus destructor; assembly: GCA_035079395.1. Taxonomy (NCBI): domain Eukaryota; kingdom Metazoa; phylum Arthropoda; class Insecta; order Hemiptera; family Diaspididae; genus Aspidiotus; species Aspidiotus destructor. The sequence continues at coordinate 9,270,409 of JAVHKZ010000002.1, read as the reverse complement.
AGTATCTATTCCATCAAGTTCAGCAAACGTTTGACTCGATGAACTCGGACATTGGAAAAAAAATTATACCGACGCGTCTCTGGTTCAATCTATTTCTCATTATTTCGCCTGCCAAACGCAGCATCATTTTTCCATTCGAGCGGAGCTTCATATCGAACGTTGAAATTCGAAACGGAGCGGCGAACTTCTTAATAATAAAGTCGTATATACCAGACGTTGCTGTAAAATTATATTTGCATCATTGTTCACTCCAACGCATTTAGAGGGCTCGCATCGAGCGCAACGATGCATGAGGGGTTAAAGTGCTCGAAATTCTTGAAATTCGCGTTCTTCGCGGAATTTCGCCGGAAAATTGCTTTAACGGCATCTTTGTTGAATGCGGTTGTACCCGTTCAAAGAAGAGGATACGTCCTAGGGGAAAGCTTGTAGGAAGTGATTATAATGCGTGCATAAGAAATAAAAATCTTCAGACTATTATTTATTCGCATTATTTTTTTGCAGGCAATCTGAAGGCAATCCATTTTATAGTAATATAGAGAGTATGCCAGACGTACGATGGCCCAAGAGAAGAAAATCTATACCATTGGTTTCGGAATTGGTAAGTACAATCATTCTAGTTTATTTATTTATTCATTTTTTTTTAGCTTCAATTTTTGCAATGTTTTTTAAACATGGCATTGTTTATGTGTCGAACGTTTTTTCCCCTTCTTTCCTCGTTGATTATCGAAAAACTTTGTACATACGCTGTACGAATGTTAATATACCGAGAGTGAACCGTTACAGCTTGAACGTTTTTAAATTTCGCGGACGAAAAAGATTTAAAATTAGATTCATCTTTTTTCAGATTGTTTTTCGTTTTTTTTTTTTCTGTTCTTTTGGAATGTGATGCACACGTTGTCGTTTTACAATGCAGAACGTGTTCCAAAAATTATACGTGTATATTAATGTAATTTTCACGACGATCTTGTCCGACACTACTCGAAAAATGACGAAACCTTTGTAGATAATGACAAAAGTTCCGAGCAAATTACGAGAGACTTTCGAAAACGTAAAACTCTTATACTTACATTACTCCGCTCTTTTGTATTATGTACGGCGCGCCGAGGAAAGGTTTTTAAGAGGGAAAATTCTTTATATAGCATCGCGAATTTGTCGTACACGAAAGACACTAAAGTAGGCTCGCGCGAAAGAAGTTGAATTTTGCTAACAAACTCGACAAATTCGAAAACTTTCTCGTGCGGTTAATTAATTACCGACGATAACATTTTACTCCCGAGTTTATCAAGTTTATTCGAATGAAATTTACTGCGTCTGCAAATGCCGTACCTCATCCCACAGCCCGGTCACCCTCCTTTCACCTGCTTGGGTAATTGGTATGACCTTCGGCATAACGGACTTGACTTAATATCGTCTTTCTTCTGTTCACTTTCTATCACGCGAGGTTAAACCATATATGTTCTTGCTTATTGCTTAATCTATTCACGAAAGCATTCTTTGGCAGTCGTGGCATCGAAGAAAACTTGGAGAATTAAGTCAGGGATTACTGCGAGAGGTGTGATTATGGTAGAAGAAGAGATACCGTATCAGAATGACTCGGATCAAAGAGAGGTTCTAAGAAGTGATCTTGGTATCAGACCTAGACTTAGGAAAACGACTTGTGGAAAACCGATCATTTTTCAGTCCGAGTCATACCTCTCTTGTTTCGTTCAGTCACTGTGGTCACATTTGTTCCTTATCCAAACATATGGGCTTATATGAAGTCTATAGGAAAATCTGACAAAATCAGAGGCGCCTACATTACGATGTAAGGATTCAGCCTAGACTAAGAATACATCGATAGTATCGAGTCACCTTCTACAACCTCGTGGCCCAAAGTCCATGAAGGTATTTTTTGACTTTGCCCGAACAAAAAGCCAATTCAGCTGGATTTTCATTGACGAGAGAGAAGCCAAAAGCCAGCTTCATTTAAACCTTTGAAAGTCAATAGTCAAAATGAGCCAAATTTTTTTAGCCTTTCTTAATCCCGCAAAATGGAAAAATGCACTGCTTGAGTGTTCACATTAGGCCTTGAGAGCCGGAACCGTAATTTGATTTCAAGAAGAGGCAAAAAACTCTGCTCTTGTGGTCAGCTCTAGAGTTGTTTTGAAGCTGCTCCGCTCCATCCTTTTCAAGGATCTCAGAAGCTGCTCTTGAGTTGGAAATAGAAAGTTTGACAAGTTTGAAATTCTAGAAGGCAAGAGCCCAAACTTGAGAGGCGAAATGAGAAAAGAAAAAGTCCAGAAAATCCAAAGAGCGGAATCAAAATGTCAAGAAATTTTTGTTCAGTGTGTGGAAAATACAAAAAAAATGAAGGTAGAAATGAAAACTTTGTGATAGCCCAAATCAAGTAAAAAAAATCTTCTTTGCTAGAATTCGCTCTCCGGCTCCCCCGCCCCGCCCCTCCCCCCATTCTTCACTCTCCCAATATGTGGCGCTGGCTCAGAGTCAGCTTTTTTCCCCCGTGTGGTTCCACTTTCAGGATTGTGCTCTTCAGCTCAGGATGCGCTCCCAAAGTCCGACTCTATGGCTTGCTTCTGCTTTTCAATTTTCTGGAGCTGGAGCCGGAGTCAGAGCCAGAGTTCCCGGACTCCCAAATTCAACTGCTCCGCTCTCTATGCCAGGTTGGCTTTGCCAAAGAATTGACGAAGAAAAGACAGATTGGTTCCGGTTCAGTTCAACCATTGAGCATAGAAGCCTTTAGTGCAATCACTCAATGAATATAAACACAAATTTGAGAATAGGTGTCTTCCACAAGTCTGAGGAAACCCCAATTCTTCTAATCGTCTTACCTAAACTAATATTTTTCCTCAACATTGATTTGACGAAAATCAGCTGACCTGAGCTAAAAGTCAACGGCCAAATTTTTCAAGGTAATTAATAACAATTTTGACTTCTCTAGGAAGCCGGAGTTGAAGTTTTTGGCTGCAATACTCTTGCCTGGACTGTGAATATTTTGATCGGTCATTCGCTAGAAGCGCTACAATCGACCAACCACGATCATTTTCTCATTTGAATGTGAATTAAATCGAGAGCGGGGCCACCCGACATAAAAATTAAAAAAATGAAATTTAAATTCCCTATGGCTGATCTCACAAAATTTGATTATGGTCGTTTCAAAAAAAACTTTTACCTCATTGCGAAAAATATGGAGTGATGCGCTATCTGGTGGTATGCTCTCTGAGGTGATGAAAAAGTTTTTGCAAAAAATTCAAAATTGGGTTCACTTGAATGAAGATTTTGACAGCTAAAACTTTCGTTTCCTGTTCTTTCGGACAGAGAGTCATATTAATAAAAGAGATGGAGCTGATTTCATGAGAATATTTTCTCAAATGGAGAAGAATTTGCGTAAGGACCAGCCTGTAGTGGCGCCAGTGTCGTTCAGAAAAACAGGATAAGGATGTTCCTCCCATTCGCTTATGTCGCTCGTGCAGTGCCACCCTCCCTCCATAGTGGAAAGGGTGCGGGTTGCGTAAGCATTTCATTTTGTTTCCTCCAACATCGGTATCAACCTTTCCGGGTATAACTTCAGAACCCCCCTCTTCTACTCGGCAACCGTCAAGCTACTTTGGCAACCGCCAAATTGCAGTGCCCCCCTGGCTTGCAGAAAAGACTAGAACACACAACAACAACACCACCACTATCTTAGATATACTGGATTGCTGTTGGCTTCTGTTCAACTTCTTCAGGGATGATCTTCCTCTTCTTCCTGTATATCTGGATGTTGATGGTGCACAGGCGTCGAGTAGGCCATAGCGCGGTTCTGCATTTGCCTATTCCATTCCCAGTCCACCTTCTTCTTCATGACGGTGGCTGCAAATGCAGACAGCTGGTTCCATGCTTCTTCAGAACCTAGTATGGTGGATACCAGGCTACTCGGAACAAGCGCTTCATCTACCTCGATCTCTTTGAGAGACCGACCAAGCTCGTCCCGCTCACGTCTCCATACCTCTCACTCAAATAAGGTGTGCTTTGGTCCCGCCTTTGGTTGCAGTGCGAAGACGTTGCCTGCTCAACGTTCCTAAACGTTTCGTGAAGGTACTTGTTGAAGCAGCCATAGCCGCTAAACACCTGCGTCAAATGAAAGTTTAGCTGATCATGGTGTCCAAGATCGCGTATTCACATGGGTTGTCCACCTGCCCAGCTCACTCTGGGCATTTCTTCCTTTTTATTTCTCAAGCAAGGAGCGCCTGGCCTCCGGCTTAACCTATCTCTCCTCAGCAAGGAGCTCGATTGGTGGTGAACGTGCTAATACGCAAAGAGGTTCCTAAAATCATCCTGTTTTCGGTCAGTTCCATAAACGGCCGCCACAGTGAAGATAGAGAGGCTAGCTAGAGAGCGATTCTTTCGCGGTCCATACGCGAATACGTGATCATCTTTCCGTCCAGTTTCTGTAAATTGCCACCAGAAGCGCAACCGCTGTATTTCGAAAATCGCTTGTCTTGTTACTAGCTCTGGCCGGCTCGGAGAAGGAACCAGGCCTGGCTAGGTGATTCTTTCCCCTTGATCTGCTTTATAATTTTGCGCGAAAAATTTCCTTTGAAAAGCAAACCATCCAGATTTGTCGAGTGACTAGAACGTGGGTGATCTGTTCCTTCGCATTTTGTCATTTATGTTGACGATGTTTCGATTAAATTTTCCCAAAAAACGATGATTTCTAAATAGAATTTTTCTAGTACATCGATACCGCAAAAGTCTGCAGCAATAAGTTTTGTTTAAAAAAAAAATATTCGAACTAGTGTCGCTTAGAAAATCGAGGAATCGAAAAAGCCAGAGAATTTTGTTGACAAGGCAAGAATGAAAAGAAGGTCGAGTATTCATTCGTTTTCCTACGATAAAAAATTAGTCTGAAAATGTAGTTCGTATCGCCGCAAAAAATACGAGAATATTTGTGAAGAAATTCGATTCGATCTGTTTCTTATCTTATGCGGGAGAGACGAAACAAATTAACGGCATAGCTTTAATCAGTTTGTGAGCTGGTTTTGAATCTGGAAGTAGCCTTGCAAGGACACGATGTGAAACTCTAAAGGGTTGTCGATGTCGAAGTTTACCATAAATACTTATTTGTACTCAAGAATCGTCTTCACGTTTTGTATCGATTTCTCGTTACATAAGGTCATTTTACAGTTCGTCTCGTGACTGGAGAGGCTGTGCATAATATTTGATGGGGTACTTTTTTTCAGTTAGGACTTGGGAAAGTTTAACTAGAATCGACTTGTATGCATAAAAACACTATGAAGTAGTCAAAAAAGGACTTTCGTGGGAGGCACTCTGGGAAAAATACGCTTGAATACAGTCCTTGATTTTATCTCAACTGTGCAGCAGTGTTTTCCTTCTCAATATACCTTTGAACCACAATCAGGAAGCTAAGAATTAATTCTGCCAGTTTAAAGATGTTTTTGTACATTTGAAAAACTTACTTCGCCTCTTCGGGTTACATATTATTTTTCTGACCGTCCACAGTTTTTTTAATTTCCCGAAGAAAGTTTAGGCACACCCTTTGCATCGTCGCTCTGTTTTGTAAATTAAGAGTTTGGCGTCAATTTCAACTGTCATAAACTTATTTTGAAAAAGTTTCAAATTATTCTTTTTAATTCACTTTTTGTATTTCGTAATAGTCATTGTAAAATGTGTCTCAATTCTCAGGGAAAATTACTTTTTCCTTATTTTCTTTTCCCATCGGCCTTGGGAAGACTTCGATATTTTCCAGTTTCACGAGAGGGTGGATTGATGAACGTGTTCCCCGTCCGCCTTTACGTTTTGACGTGCTCTTCATAATATACCGACTTAAGGAAAATTTCCCTCGGACTCGACGAATACCTTACTGGCGTAAATTGCGAATTATGATAACACGACTGAATCATTTGAAGTTTCTATGGATATCTCGATTTTTTATCGATTGAACTCCAATCCGTCATCCATGTGGTTTTGTCGATCATACTGGGCTCTTTAGATTTGCTGTCTAGATGGATTAGCAATAGCCATCTCTTAAAATTTTGTGTCAATGTTTAGGAACTTCATTTGGAACTTCGAAATGTATAGATAAAATTCTATGATGGGGTATTGAGGTTTTTGCTCTTGCAATTTGGTTTTTTTCGGAAGTGCCTGAAAATAACTTCCAAGACGTTTCCTTCAAAAACTACTGTTCGTATATCAAATTAGGCTTCTCCCTTGAAGTTTTGGATTTTCCTGTAGGCACAGAAGACACTTGATGATATTTGCACTAAACCGAAGCAGAAGCAGAAAGATTTTTGGTCCAGCTGTGGGGGCCTGTGTACCTGTAGGCGGTCCTGTTTTCAATTGGAGGTGCCTCGTGAGTTTTTTTGTTTACCATGCGAGCTTTTCAACTACTCCAAGAGTTATCAGCTCTATAATTTATTTAACTGTGGAGAGTTTGTGACAATTGAGGTGGGAAATAAGAAAGGATCAATTACAGTAAAGGGTAGAAGGAAAGGTTGGGAGATAGGCGAGAGAGTTCGTGATCATATCAGAATTATTATAAAGGGCAGAAGGAAGAAGTGACGAAACAGAGAGAGTAGGTGGATATTTTCGAGAGCAGGACGCAAAAAGAGGTATGTGAATAGATATGCTATCAAGTTGGCGGTACAAGAAGGGTGAGAGGATAAAACTAAAGAAAGTGGATGAGACGTGTGTGACCGACTCCGAGGTGGGTAAGAATCATGTCTTCATGATGAGTAGTTTCATTGAGTGAAGTCCAAGGAACCGGTTTATTTCTGAGATTTCCAGAAGTAATGTTAGGCGTCGAATATGAGGGATCGATGATAATTTTTGAGGTCGTGGGCAGGAGTAAATACAGAGGGTGGCAAGGTCAACTTTGTTATGTTCCTAGAAGTTGATGTGGCCCGGAATCCAATGGACAGAGACTGGCGTTGAGGTTTGCAGAATTAAATAAATGCGTTAGACTGAGGGATTAGCACAGTTCTACATAGCCAGGCAAGATGAGGATCAATCAGTTCACAGTAAGAATTTGAGATGAGGGATGAGAAGAATTAGGTGAGAAAGACAAGAGTGAATGGAGTTCAGTTCGGCGGTGCTAATGGAGTGAAAATTTCTCCACCGGTGATTGATTATGCCACCTTGGATCAAGTATGGTTATCTAGTTTCTCGTCGGTAAAACGGAGCTGATGGGTCGGAAATTCAAGTGAGTTCTGGAGATATTAGCTAAATCGAGTCGGGTATCGGTGGTAGGGATTAGCCACGGAGGGGTGGATAATATGACAGTGGGTACTGGTCATAATTTAAGACGTTTGAGATAATTATGTCGGTATAGCACCTGATGGAATTTGAATCTTTTCAGTGAAAAAGGGCGTCTGTCGCACGAGAAATACTTTGAGCGGACGATTGTGCTGTAGAGGGTAGGAAAAGAGTAATGAGAGTTAGGATCCGGTTCTCTCACTTCAGCGCAGAAGCTGAGAATAGGGCCAGAACGCAGTGCATCGCGAGCCAATCTCAGTGCTGACGACTGATTCATATCTAATAATTTTAGGCAAGATTCACTAGAGTAGCTGTACATCAGAGCATTGTAGTTCAAGTAAGAGAAAATAAAGCTTTTGTACCGTAGGAGTTTACGGTTACAGCAAGTGCGAAGTGAGCTAAGTATTTGAGGATGTTGATTGAATTGAGACATTTTGCTCTTAGCCACTTAATGTAAGAAGTCAAAGAAGCTTCGTGGTCGAAGGTAATGCCGAGGACTTTGAAAAAGTGCTTAGAAGAAAAAGATATAGAGCGTCAAAGTCTTTCCAGGAGCACTCACAGGATTGCTTTAATTTCGGCAGCCCCGTGCAGAGGTCCATGAAGAAATTATTTCAAGATTTTACGGACGGAGTCTCTTTGTTCTTCACAAATTTGAGGTTTGTGGAGTTGCGTATTGCCAATGATGAGCATAACTCAACAACACTTGGCCCAAAGCGAAAAGATCAAGTTACGATTTGGACATGAATACCTCTGAAATGAGGGAACCCGTAGAAAAATGCTTCATTAAATTCGCAAATGTTAAGCCGATTGAAAAACTCCTCATATTCTCTTTTAATTTGACTGATCAACGTTCAGAGTTCAGGATCTACGTACCTTTCATGTGAGGAGATATTTTTCGAGTGTACTCGCGACGTCCTCGGAGAATGAAAATTAATTAGTTTTACTCGAGAAATACATACTCCCAAAAGACTACGATGTGATTCCAAAGCAATTGGGAAAAAAATGGTCAAATACTCCCAAAACACTACGATGTGATTCCGAAGCAATTTTGAAAGAAAAAATCATACCGAGAAATAAGTATACAGCTAAGAAAATGAGAAACACTTTCCATATTTTCGAGCATCGTCATATTGTCTCATTTTCTCCGCCGAGCTTTCGCCCGTCTCTCTAGCTCTAGTTCTCAAGTTGTTCATATTTTTCCTGCTTTCCATTTTCTACAATGCAATATTCGTCCTTGTTCGAAACCATTCTTAATATTATCCTGTCAAGTTACTCGACAAGCTTACACCAATTTTATTTAAAATATTAGTTCGTGTCGCGCGTCTAAAACCCGGGAAGGAACTCCATGCAATTATAATCATCCGATAAAATCGCTTATTAATATCAGAGCCGCATTTTTTCTTTCTCTCTCTCTCTCTCGCTCTCTGGGATTCATTGATTTCTTTTTACAGAATATAACGCCGTACATTCAATTTCGAAAGTCTCTCGTATTTGCTATGTTTTCACTGCACCAACTTTTTGAGTCCTTTTGATTCAAACGTCTACAATAAATTATCGTATATAGAATATTTTTACCTTTTAATAATTATGATAATTGTGTTTTTTTTTTCCTTTATTTTTCCTCTTTTTTGTGTTCAAATGTTATTTTTTTACTAATTCAGTTGTGTTTGTTTTGTTGCCCGCTTGTGTATTGGTTTATTCGTGTTTTCAATGTCAACTTTTCGTCTTCAGGTTCTCAAGGTATCTTTCTTCTCTATGCTTCATTCATACTATATTATTATTATTCGTATATTATTAGCTTTAAATTTTTCATACACAGTAATACAAACTAGATAGTAGGTACGTTTATAGAGCTGCTGGCTATGAGAAACAAAACTATATAGGAAAACAGCTTTTTTCGCTATACACAACAATATTGTAGTTTTTCCACTCGTCTTTTTTCACTCCATATAGAGCTTTTGTTGAAGGAAAAGAAACAGAATTTTAAGAAGCTTACGTAGTTCGTTACCTCGTTTACATTTTTCTATAATATCGGTAAATCGACTGAAATTTATTATTTAGAGTATCCAGCGTGTATATTAACTACAGTAATGACCCAGTTTAAGGCGCCGTCGTCGTCGTACATATACATTTGCGAATGTTCATATTTTTTATCGTTGATATTCGTTGACGTAGCATCTTTTTAACCAGTGCTGGAAATGGAAATGAGCTTGTCAATCATGTATAGCGTTGTTCCGTGTGCTGTTGAAAGGTCACATGATACGCTGACTGAACAATAAAGAGAAAATTAATGGTGTGAAGTATACTGTGCAATTTACGCGTAAGGAAAATTTGGTTAGCCTTTTAGATTTACGAGCTTTTAGAAACTGTAATATAATAATCGCGCGAATTCAAAAAACGTAAAACACACGAATATTGTACCGGGCTGAAAACGTATCAACGGGTCGAGAAGGCGCAGTAAAATACCTTTTCCAACGGGGTTGAATTTATTCCGTAAATATAAGTAGATTAAACCTGTATACTTTCGGAAGCGTAAGTTATCAGAAATGAGAGAGTAAATTTAAATAATCGAGGCAAAAAGGAATTCACTTTTAATGATGATTTGTGATGCGATATAGAGAATGAGACTCGGGTAATCGTTCTTGGGTTATTTTCATAATTCTACCATTTATTTAGCTCGTGTATTCGATAAGTGTATAATACTCGAGCATTGGCCATTCTTCAACCTCACCAAGTTTCCGGGGGATTTCCGAACTATCGAATAAGTTCTTGAACCTGTACGAATTAATGTTTATCGATCTGAAGATGAGGACGTTGACTTTCTCTAGTACATTCACAGGACTATCTGGCAAACAATGGGAAGAAAAACGGAAGAGAGCAGGGAAGCTGTTTTATGGGATTTTCGACGAGAAAAAATTCTCCCTAAATGGCAGCGGGGAACCCGCCGTCTAAGCTGTTTTCAATCATCTGTCATGATTTACTTTATTTTTCTTTCTACATAATTGAAAATTTCAAAAGTCCTCCAAGCTCCATTCCTCTATTTAACTATCGTAATTTTTCTCGATATCACGCTCAAATTTTTGTGAATCCTTTTTCCATAAGCGTTTCCAATGACTTCACACTTTCTTGTTTGTACCTTCCTCGTCTTCAGCAACTTTGATGATGTCATGCCCTCAGAGTCCCTCCTTCATCTCCTTCAAACCTTTCAAGTGCATTGACAACTTCACTCCGTGCTGTAACTTGTAATTTCTCTGGACCATCACTTAACCAAGCTCTGAAGAGAGGGAATTGGCGGCCATGATACCTTTTTTCAATCATCTGTCCTAAATCATATCTCTTGTTATACGTAGTTAAAATTCATATAAGTCTTTAAAAAAGGCTCCCTCATTCTGTTTGACGGTGCCATCTGATTTTTGTGAGTCCCCCCCCCCCATCTGTAAAGACTCGAACCAAAGATCCTCGGATGATGTCGCACTCTCTTGTTCATACCTTCCTCATCTTGAGAGATCTTCATGCTCTGATTCTGGTAGTTTTCTTAAATCGCCCCCCTGTAAAGACTCGAACCAAAGATCATCTTCTGATGATGTCACATTCTCTTGTTCATACCTTCCTCATCTTCTGAAATCTTCATACTCTGATTCTGGTAGTTTTCCTAAATCGCTCCTTCATCTCCTTTGAACCACTCAAATACATTGATGCCTTCACGCCTTCTCTCTACTTGTGCTTTTTCTTGACGACCAATTAACCAAGCTTGAACCTAGTTTATAATGAGAAGAAAAGTCTCAACTGGAAGAGCCTCCTTTTGAAATACTCTTCCAGGCATAGCCTTTATTAATTTTAGTCTTGCTCGTATGCAGCGAGGATAAATTTAGATTAAGCCTAGCGATGGTCAAGCTTAAATGTCGCTGGGCTCATTTTTACAGAGGTTCATTGCTTCAGATTCTTTCAGGTCAACACCCTTCTATAAAAGACCAGAAATCCCAAAATTATCGCGACGAATTGACGCGGATCGAAAATCTACCTTCTTTTGGACTTATCTTTACAGAAGTTCATAGCTCTAGATTAAGTCAAGGCCATCGATGACGTCACGAAGGTTAGCCGTGGTCTAAGAATCATCACCAATTAACTTCACACTCTCCTATTTTCACTTTCCTTGTATTCACGAATTCCAAGTGATGTTCGGTCTGATGTCACGCCCTCATACTTGCGAAATTTTGACATGTTTCATGTCTTTTCTGACACCTTATATGTACATTACACTACACAAAAAAAAAAAAAAATTGAAAACCACATGAACGAAATTATACAATTCTAAAAGTATTTTCGACGCTGATCACGATGCCGTAGTCCGTTTTTCAAGTTTTGGCTCGGTTTTCGAGAAATGATCAAATCAAATTCCCGCGTTTTGTTGCGACGCGCGGCGTATGTTACCCAGCTATCGAATTTCGCGAGAACGGGAACATACACTGCGCGTCGCAACGAAGCGCGGGAATTTGATTTGATTATTTCTCGAAAACCGGGCCAAAACTTGAAAAACGGACAACGGCATCGTGATCAGCGTCGAAAATACTTTTAGAATTGTATAATTTCGTTCATGTGGTTTTCAATTTTTTATTTTTTGTTGTATAGTGTTATTGAAAATTCGCGAGTACCACCCCCTCCCCCCTCTCCCCAATAATGGACTTGAAAAATTTTCGAGAAATATCTGGGAGGTGATTGAAAAATCTGCGAGTACCACCTTTACTCTTTTTCTGAAAAAAAAATAATAAATAATAATAATAATAAATGAAAATAACAAAATAAAATGAAAAATAAAATTTAAATAAAAAAAAAATGATGATAAAATTTTCAAAAAATACCTGGGAGGTGATTGAGAAATCTGCGAGTGCCACCCTCCCTCTTTTTCTGAAAATTTGAAAATAAAAATTAAAAAAATGAAAATAAAAAAAATGAAAATAACAAAAATAAAAATAAAAAAAATAAAAATAAAAAAAATAAAAATAAAAAAAATAAAAATAAAAAAAATAAAAATAAAAATAAGAAAAATAAAAATAAAAAAATAAAAATAAAAAAATAAAAATAAAAAAAAATAGAAATAAAAATGAAGAAAATAAAAATAATAAAAAATGAATAAATAAAAAGATGAGAAAATAAAAAAACAATACCTGGGAGGTGATTGACAAATCTGCGAGTACCACCCTTACTCTTTTTCTGAAAAAAAAAAAAATGATAATAAATAAAAAAAATAAAATAAAATATATAAAAATGAAAAAAAAAATATCTGGGAGGTGATTGACGAATCTGCGAGTAACACCCTTACTCTTTTTTTGAAAATTTGAAAATAAAAAAAAATAATAATAATAAAAATAATGAATGAAAATAACAAAATAAAATGAAAAATAAAATTTAAATTTAAAAAAAAATGATGATAAAATTTTCAAAAAATACCTGGGAGGTGATTGAGAAATCTGCGAGTGCCACCCTCCCTCTTTTTCTGAAAATTTGAAAATAAAAACAAAAACAAATAAAAATAAAAGAAATAAAAATAAAAAGAATAAAAATAAAAAAAAATAAAATAAAAATAAAAATAATAAAAAATGAATAAATAAAAAGATATGAAAATGAAAAAAAACAAAATACCTGGGAGGTGATTGACAAATCTGCGAGTATCACCCTTACTCTTTTTCTGAAAATTTGAAAAAAAAAAAAAATGAAAATAAATAAAATAAAAATGAATAAAAATGAAAAAATGAAAAAAATAAAAATAAAAAAATGATAAAATAAAAATGAAAAAAAAAAAAAACCTGCGAGGTGATTGAGAAATCTGCGAGTACCACCCTTACTCTTTTTCTGAGAAAGAAAATAATAATAAATAAATAAATAAATAAAATAAAATAGAATAAATAAAAATAAATAAATGAATACTTGGGAGGTGATTGAGAAATCTGCGAGTACCACCCTCCCTCTTTTTTTGAAAATAAAAAAAATGAAATAAAAATAAATAAAAATGAATAAAAATAAAAATAAAAAAAAATACCTGGGAGGTGATTGAGAAATCTGTGAGTACCACCTTCACTCTTTTTCTGAAAAACAGACCCAGTAATCTCATCAGCTTGAAACATACTTAAATGGATTTGTACGAATTCTCGGGCGACTTCAAATTAACGGTAAACATGGTTTACATGGAGAGGAGGGGGGGAATCCTTAGAAAATGACCGTGTCCAAGCTTTGTGACGATCAAAGGGGAGGCAAGGGGGTTAGAAGTTTTCAGAAGAATTTCACATACCGGTAAACTCTTGAATTTTTCATAAATTATTGTCCTCCATAAATCTACAAAGTAGGTCATGGAGTCTGCCAGCCTCGAAATGATGCCACAGGCTTTGGGGCCATTCCGGAGTCAATAATGAGACCATTGCAACCCCCTCCGGAGCAGTTTTCTTACGGCTCTGGGGAAATTAACGGCTTCACTCGACTGATGTGCCATACATTGTGTTTACATATGAATAAGTGCCTCTGTAGAACACTTGTACCGCACCTCACCTGGAATCACTGATGGAGCCCTAGGGTAAACATTTTAAGCTGAGACCCAATTTCGAGCCGCGAAGGTTACGTCCTCAGAGAACGTTGGTGACGTCATCAATGAGTTTGACCTAATTTAGGGTTACTCTTCAACTTCAAAGGGGATGTTCTATGGAGGATTTTAGGCTGAGACTCTTTGGGTTAATACTCTCTCTTCCTTACTAATTACTATAAACTAGGTTCATTGGTTAATTGATTGTCAAGAGAAATCACAAGTTGAAGAAGAGTGCGCCGTTATCAATGTACTTGGGAGGTGAGGTCGAGGAGCTACGTAAAAAATTACCAGCATGAGGACATGATATCATAAGATTCCTCAAGACGAGGAAAGTACGAACAGTATAGTGTGACGTCATCAGAAAATAATTTTCCTCACAGAGACGAGACTTACAAAAATCAGCGCATGGTGTCAATTACAGGACTTGCGAAAATTTCAAGAAGTAATGCAGGACAAATTATTGAAAATCGTAGAAGGTGTAATAGCCGCCGATTCTTTCCCACTATGAACAAGGTTCAAGCTTGGTTGAATGATGGTCAAGAGAATTAAAATTTGCAATGCGGCGTGAAGTGATCAGTACTTTGGTGGTCAGTAGACGGAGGAGGGACACAGTGGAAGGGGACTTTTGGGACTTCTTAAAATATCAAGGAAGAATTCAAAATAGCGACTGCGGCCGTTACCTTTTCTATATTGTACTCTAACAGTCAACTTGGTGAAAGCAGAAAAAATGATAATCAACGAGATTATTGTAACGATATTGATTAAAATGTGGCTGAAAATATCGTACAAAGTAGTATACCAATTTCGGTTTCAAAAAGTCGGTTTTGATTACGCTGCCGCGTAAGCTTTTTCTACTCTGTAAGCTTTCGTACCGCACCCACATGGCTGCACGTCGTAGGAGAAAAAGTTCAACGCGGAACAATAATAATGTCGGGAAATAAGAACGCGTGCACGTAAAACGAGCCGATTTCGCACCTCTCAACGAATAATTTGGAAAACACGTGCTCTATACGTATCTGGGATTAGGGCCTTTTTCCGACTTGTTTGCGTACATGTTTACTTTACCGTGCACATTTTTGTAAAACGTTATCATTTTCTAAGGGATTCTATAACTGTACCTATACACACCACCGTCGTCTATCGTGCATTTACCGTTTGTATACTATAGAAGTTACACAGTACAAAATTCTACCTTGTTGGTCGCTAATGAAAGAACGTGAGGAATTTCGGCGAGCGGATCGATAGTTCCCCAGTTGTCTGAGCGACGGCGAAAACGCGTGCTAAGGTGTAGATAAAGAGTGAGTGGACTTTACAGCATTCGTTGGTTCTTAGGAGTTGGTTTACGCGCGAAACTCGCTCATAATATTAAAGTGATACTAAAGAGGAGGATTTTTTCGTCGTAGTTTTTTCTTTCCTTTTTTTCAAGAATAAATAATCGAGAGAAAGGAAAGAAAGAAAAAAGATTTCCCGAAACACGCGGAAATTGCGATTTTCTATACGTACTTCTTCGCTCTTCAAAAAACGAAAAATTACGATTTGAAGAAATATTAAATTGGGTTAATTTGCATGGTAGGAATAAGAAGGAGAAAAGAAAAAAATTACCGCACCGAACGAAGCTGCGAGTGTACCGAAAACGATGAAAGTAAAAATATATTCACCTCGAATTGATTTTTCTCTCTATTCTACGCGAAAAGTGTCGCGTCGTACATTATTTTACATAATAGATAAATAATCTCAGTGGGAAAATGAGTTCACGTTTGCCTTGAAATGTAAACACATAATGAAAGAGAGGAAAGGTACGTTGGACAGAAAGAAACAAATTTGAAGAATTGGATAGCGTACGAAGGAATTCTCATTTCGTAGTACGACTGTTAAAGTAATTGCGAACAGAAGCCGATGTCTCGAAACAGAGCCAATATCGTATAGCTGTGAATAGCCGGACAGAAAGGGCGTTGCATTTGTAATAAATTATGTTCGTTTTACCAATCTCCGGAAATGGATATCGTTTGTCCATTGAAAAAATTTACTAGGTATAATTAATTTGCGCGAGATTTCAATCGTCATTCATTTGGCCCAATATAAAGCGAAAACTCCTTCAAGAAATTGGATTCATTAAATTAGGGACCTGGCGAGTGGCTTTGAATGAAAATGATTGGTGAGCATATCGGAGAATGGCTTTTGGTTGGCCAACGGAGGCCTTCCAAAGGATTTCAAACCCTCGTCTATCTAATCTAATTATGTCTCTCCGTGAAGAATTTTGATTTGGAATAAGTAAGTGGAATCGGTATTGAGGTTCATTGAGATGCGCGCCTGTTTAGAGGTCCTCAAACTCTCCTGTTCGTACTCTCTTCGTCTTGAGGAATCGTATGACATCATGCTCTCATACTGGTGATTTTTTACGTCGCTCCTCAAGTACATTGACGACGTCACGTCCTTCTTCAACTTGTGATTTCTCTTGAGAATCAATTAACCAAGCTTGAACCTAGTTTATAGTAATTAGTAAGGAAGAGAGAGTATCAACCCAAAGAGTCTCAGCCTAAAATCCTCCATAGAACATCCCCTGTGAAGGATTAAAAGTCTCTAGATTAGGTCAAGGACATTGAGAACTAACGACAAAATGAGGATACTTGCTACAAAAATTTCCTTTTTTTACGTGATCGATGTTCTCACATTTTAGTTTAGTTTTGTCCAGATAAAAGTTACCATCTTTTTAACTAGTCTCAACTTTCATGAGAAATTTTTGAATAAACTAAAACTATTGATGAACATTATACAATCATTCTGACCTTTGACTATTTTTCCTGCTCAAATCGTAAACTATCAATCTATATTTTCATTACTCTCTTCGCGTTCTCAAGATTCATTTTCATTATTAGCCTCAACCAAACATTTTATTTGTTCCCACCTCTTTCTCGGAGTATCGAGCTCGATCTCTCAAATATACCAAAATCGGGTATCATTTATCAAGAACTGAAAGAAAGTGGGTGAGAAAATTCTATACTTGAAAAAAATAAATAGTTTAACTTCTCACAGAAAGAAGCTTTGAAGCAATAAATTTTTCTTTGAACAACTCGCATCTAGAGGCAATATTAGCATTAAAATTTAATGATAGAAAAATCTCGGCACATATCAGGCAAACATTGTCTCAATATTATTTCATAATAACGAAGATTACGAAGAAGTTAAAATCGGAGCAAAATTTAATACCATATCGTACTCGATTGTATGAATAAACTCGTGCATATACAAATATAAGTTGAGCGTCTTTACCAATTGTAATTTTATTTGAATCGTTTTCCAAGATAAAAAGACGGTCTGTTTGCCGTCGGGTTTTTATTTTGTCGACTTTTCTGTTTTAAGAGTAGAATGCCTACGGAAGATCTACTTTTATTAAACTTTTTACGTAGTAACGATTTTTTTTCTCCCAGATATTCCGATAGTTGTGAAGACATGTTTTTTTTTTTTTTTCTTTCCTTCCGAATAAAGCCAGCTGTTACAGATACAGAGTATACTACTGGGAGCCACGATAAAGACTTTTTTTTTTCTTTTCTTCTCAAACCTAAAAGGAACTATTCAGAAGCCTCTTTGTAAGGAAAAAGAAGTGAAAAAAAAATCCAAAGAATTTTACGTTCTTATTTATTTGAAACTTTTTTCCACGTATTCCAGCCGAGTCTCGCTGCTACATCTTAGGAGACTTTTTTTTTTTTTTTTTCACGTTGAAAAATTGATCTTCATTTTAAACATCAACTCGACGCGAAGAAAACTCTATTATTAATCCAGACGAGTTCGGAATTAGTCTTTATTATGATGATAATTAGCGAGATATTTCTCGTTGGAAACTTTAATTATAACTTCGGTATAATCTTAAATTTTGATCCGTGAAAAAAAAAAAGTATTACATAATATTTTATCGTGGAAATACTCTTTCTGATTGGTATAGATTCAAAAGCCAAGGTTAAAGAATGTATCATAAATCTTTTTTTCTAATTCAACGAACTTCCATCATCAGTAAGAATAATAATGCGAAATCGAGAAGATAAATTTTTTGTAGGCCTACTTATAAAGCAAATGTAGAGGTTTGTTATTCAAAAGTCGACACAAAGTATGACGGTCACTGTCCAGAGCAAGATTAATAAATAACTACCAACTTTTCTCAACCGAGGACGGAGACGGTCAAATATGGAGTTTAAAACAATACCAGACTTATACTAGGCCGGGCCGAACGAGCGGTGACCTAGCATACAGTGCATGTAGTAGGTAGACATTTATTCATTTGTCTCTACCAAAAGATTTATTTTTATTTTTGGCAGTTTCAATGAATTTTTGTCTTCTCAAATTTTTGAACCTCCTCTCCCAGGGTGAATTTTTGCATACTTCCCTAGATTTGAGAATCTAAAGCCTCGAAAAAGAAGGGAGAAGGCAATTTGAGCTTTAAATCGTTGTTCAGGTGGGAAAATTTCAAGCTATCTATAAGGTACGCTTCAACTTTGGAATCCAGGGTTGCCAGATCAGATTCCAAAAAGGTGCCATATGTCATCGGAGCCGTTCTGGAATCGATAATGAAACCATTGCAAACTATTTAGAGGCAGTTTTTGATAGGGCTGATGAACAGCTCAGCAGCCAAGTTTTTTTTGGCTCAATAGCCAATCAAATTTCAGACAAGGAGCCAATCAACAGCCAAATAAAATGTTGGATGGCTCTTGATTTGATAGCTGTAGTTTAAACCAATGGCGATTGGCTTGTCAACTCTGGTTTTTGAACAATTCTGACGAAATAATGGTTCCAAATTAGCTTCAGAATGGCTACAATTGATCTGGCGCACATTGGCCAACATAAAAAGAAGTGCTACACCTGTCAACACTTATGGAGTTGTTGGTTTCCTTTTCTTGCGGCGGGGAACCTGCTATCCATTTTGTTAGGGGGATTACATCCTCAGAAAACGCTTGCTCCGTGAGTTTCTGAGAACTGCGTGACGTGACGTGACGTGACGTGTGACGCTTCATGACATCATCAATGGTATTGACCTACTTCAAGGACTTGGAAAAATTTCAACTTGCAGCCTTCATTATATCAGGCCTAGTATATAGTACTTATACTGAGAAGAGCCCCGCCAACTCATTTGCTGAGGGGGCATTTTTGAGCGCATTCAATTTATTACGTCATCATTTTCAAGACTCGGAAACGGGAGGTTGCGGCATCCCCGCTGCCATTGCAAACCTGCAATGGCCTCTAATAATTATTTCATTTCACAAACTCTTGAGTGCCCTCAAATTATGAGTTTGGTGGTCAATCAATGTCGTAATTTGCTGCTTTTAGATAAGAGATGATGTTTTGGATAGATAGGAAGTCAACGGCGACAGTTGTTTCAGTATGTGCTGAAATGAGAGAAGCTGAACATGCGAGTATGCGAGAATGTGGGTAACTGACAGGAGGAGTTGACGCTGCAATGTTTGCATGAGAGCGAGAAAAGCTTGGAAAGAAGGTGAGCATGTGTGAGTCCGGTGAGTCGCGTATGACCAATGCGGAGACGTGTGAGGTCCGAGTAAATTTTGTGACAGATTTTGTGACGGCGGTATTCTTGGTGTGATAAAGCCCTCGCAACTGGTAATGGCTTGAATGAGATAATTTTTTTCATGAGATTTGAATTTGCTAGAGTGTGATCCGCTTGTCCATGATTTTGTGGTAGATAGTGTGGGTAAGATCATTTTGAGTGGTAGAAAGACAAGAGTTAATAGGTCAAAGTTTTGTGACTTTTCTGGTGGCTAAACCGACTTCTTCATTACCTTGGATCCCATGAGGACCCAGACGTAATGAATGGATGACAGGGTTAAAGAATGGATGCGTGAGCCAAGGAGGTGGTAGAGTATACATTGTAAATTGCGCATCAAGGTGGACAAGAAGTCAGTGGCAGTCAAAAAAGTGCGTTCTTATGGGGAAGGGAGGGCTGGTATTGTTTCAATACATCGAAAGATGGCTTTGATTTTGGCCGCTAAAATTGATACAGAGTTGCGGTATCGACGAGAGGAGATTTTGTTGTTAATTGAAAACGCGGAGCCAACTTGGGATCATCTGTGAAACGTAGGGTAGTCTACACTCTTGGGGGAAGAGCCATGTATTTTGACATGTTTCATGGCTTTGCTCTGGTCTCATCCTTATGGGAATTTTCTTTGTGGCAGTGATTCTCAAATCTGCGAGTCCGAGCTCTCCCCCTCCCTCGAAAGGGACTTGGAAAAATTTTGAAAAGATTTTCTCAGGAGTGATTCTGAAATCTGCGAGTCCGAGGTCCTCCCTCCTCTGTAGTTTCTAGCTTATCCTATTATAATGAAAAGGCGTAGGCTAGATTTATACTAGTCTAAGAAAACGTTAGTGATGGGCGTTTATAGGTTATTTCAATATACCGGTTAAACGGTTTATTGAAGGTCATCATAACCGGTTAAAACCGCTCAAGTAAACCGGGTAATCGGTTAACCGGCGGTTATTTGGATCGCTTTCAGTTCTCAAAAATTTCCGCTTGGAGCGCTAAGGTCCCATGTTTTCGCCCTCAAAATTGAAAAAATTGAAAAAAAAAAAGGAGAGGAGAAGTCTCTTAGACTCTGAGGTGCCGTGTTAATGATCAAGAAATACCTCAATTGGAGATTGCGCTCTATTAACCGGTTTTTTGTTCATCACAAATAAACTGGTTAAATTTCACCAGAATAAACCAATTAATCCGTTTTATGACCGATAACCGCTCATCTTTAGAAAACGCTGAGAGCCATTATGAAGCTACAGTATTAGGTTGTGACGTCGTGAGTTTGGTGGCGTCATAGGTTCGGTGACGTCATAAGTCGTTAATCCTGGTCCGCTTACAACATCTGAAACATACGATTTGGGGGGGGGGGGATGAAAGTATGTGGGATTCGAGGAAGTTGTAAGACAGAGATGAGGAGACTGGCAGTTGGACAAATGTAGAGGTGAATGAGCTGATTCGGGAGCAGGGCTAAAGTGGAAAGCGTCCGTGCAAATGCGAATGGCAGGATTTTGGTCTGTGTCTAGAAGTGAAAAATGTGAAGAGTGTGCTAGCTTTTGTATAAGTGATTCATAATCGAGAATGGATCGGGCTAGGGTACGGTGGAGGGAAATAGAATGGAAGACCGAAATAGGTATTTTGAGACGTTAAAAGCTCTGAAGCTTTCGGCTTTAGTGTCTCCTTTTCGCGGTAGCCGTGACTATTTGAAGGGAAAGCGGAGGCCGAGGACTTCTACTTTTTGAGGAGTTCGATTTCCAATGCGGGAATTAGCGATGATATTTTCCGTGTCATTGACTGCGTAAGGGATGAAGTTGAGGAGGAGGAGGGCGAGGGGAATAGGGTTTTAGCGCAAAATCACGATACAGGACTTGAAGAACGCGGTAGATAGTCAGTTAGGCAGGTCGAGATGGAATTTTATGGGATTATGTGTGCGCGAAGTTGATTACGTGTTTTTGCATATGGATACTCAGGTCATCGGCATACAAGCGATATTACCAAAGATGTCATTAATTGCGAACATGAAAAGTGTTCCATTCAAAGATGACTTTTGTGAACATCCATTGGATTGGATGTGAACAGAAAAGAGATGATTTACTACTCTGACTTGGAAGGGACGGTTTCGTAGACAGTTTTCTAAAAGTTCTGGGAACGGACCGCTGAAATCATGTTTGTGGAGGGTGAGGAGAATGTCGTGTCGCCAAACTCTCGGAAAAGCGTTTTCTAAATCGGAAAAAAAAGGTCACAGAATAGGCTCGATTTATTTGAGTTTCCGTGATGGTCAAGGGCATCAAGTTCGGCTAATGCCATTGTACTGTAGACTGGCCTTTACAGTATCTATATCGTGAACTGTTCATGAGATTGTTGGATTCTAAAACCCAGGTGAGTCGTTTGTTAGTGATGTTTTAGCGAGGGCACTTAGTGCAGAGATTGGTCCAGAGGAAAGAGAGAAAAGTTGGGTCTTTGTTCAGTTTGAGAATCAAACTACTGCTAATTTCCAAGAAGCTGAAAGCATGGATGAGAAAAAATAAGTTATGACTCATCATGTTCAGCCTAATTTCGAGCTATGCGAGTCACAACGTCCGCGTCCAAGCTTTGTGACAGCCGACGTTGATATTCCGTCAAGAGCCACCAGTTTAGAACAGAAAGTGAGTAAGATTTCGGAACTAGAGATTGCCCTCCCAACTACAGTCTATCCCATCGAGGTCTCGCCCTGAATGTATCTCAACAGTGTCCTGCTGGCTCAGCCAGGCGACCGGGAATCGCCGGCCAGAAAAGGCCCGCAACAAAATTCTTGAAAGTTTAACCGCGCTCACGAAAAAAAAATTGCGATAAACATACCCTCAAAAGTTGTGTGTTTGGGGGTTCGACGAGTTGGTTACCCGGCCTACAAAATGTGAGCCAGCACGACCCTGCGTCCCAAACTTGATCATTTCTTCCTCAATGTACTCTCTGAGTGCATCGGTCAATGCAATGGTGGTGCTTTTTTCAACAATACTGAATCTTCATAAAACGCGTGAAATTATTTCCAGAATGAGGTAAAAGTAATCTAGTAAGGTCGCGATAAAGATATGGGTTATGTTGTATTATTCGCTCGCGCTATACGTGTCGGAAATATTAACGATATGATTAGCTCGTATACCGAAACAAAAAATAACGACATAAATTCATGTACACATCTTCATTCGCAGCCAAATTTATCTCAAATTAAAGAGAAAAACGAACACGTCGAATACAAAAACATAATTCAAGATTATTATCGTGTTATACGTATCAGGAAGAAAAAAAAAATACTATCCTGCATTAGTCTACATTTTTGCTACATAGACAGAGTTACAAGTTGAGGGGGCGTGTATACGAGTATAACAAATAAGTTCAGGGAGTTTGAGCCCGTTTATACGTGTTTTTAATCAACTCTATTGCGTCATTCCCGAGAGAAACTTCTCTCAGAATCCTATGTATTGTACACTGCCGCTGTTTACGTACCGGTAGGAAAAAAAAATTGAAAACTACATAGCGCAATGCTTCATACGAACGATACTGATGAGAAATACTCAAGGATTGGGAGACGTATATTCATTCTGTAATGCCAACCTACATACACGATATGTCATGGTGCCCGGTTGATGTGAATATTCTCCCTTTGAAGTCGACACAATGCCGACTTGACAATTTCATTTTCGAGTCTATCGAACATTTTTTGTGCTTCACCAATCAGTGGTAGGCATAGGGGAGCGGGGGTACGGGCTGCAACAATATCGCGTGACTAAAATTGCGTTGCAAAAACGCAGCCATAAATAGGTCACTCCATGTAGCTTGCATTTTTATTGTACGTGCGTTCATCTTATGCGGTGGAAAATGTCGTAGGGGAGGAAAAAACAGTCGCTGGCACGTCTACGGAATTTATGTTAATTTGTGTTTTCGTGGACTCGCGCGATCGTACAACATAATTTTTATTCAACAAAAAGTTTTTCATATCGCGTTTTTGCAATCTGTGCGTTAAATAAACTTCCATCGGATTTTCGCGCCAATAAATCATCGTCCGGTGAGCGATTGTCGATAAAAAGCCTATACATACCATATTTCCAAACGGCACACGGCTTCGTCGGTGCGAATCAATTAAATTTCGCTTTACAAATACATATTTTCCTCGTCGATTTTTAATTTTTCACACTACCACCACGGTCTCGGCCTTTCTTAGCGGAGCGCAACCTATTCGATTTCGGACGGCATATTGACGGCTCATCTTTCATTAGGACTGTGTTAATAAGGATAGCAAGTTCAAAGCTCCGCGCTTTAGTAAATGGTCGCCCGTTCCCCATCATTTATTCGCTCTTATTACGAGGAAGTTTAGTCGTCTGGGTACGTGCGGTCAACATTGATGAGAGCGCACACACTCGTATACACCTTCCACGTTCGCTCTCTTCTTTTGATAAATGAAACGGTATCCGTAATTTCTACGCAAATACGAATGCTACTCAATCCACACAAAATATACGCGAATAAACAAATCCTGAATTACGTTTTAGAAACAAAATGACGTGCTTCGTTCGTTTGTTATCTTTGGCCAGTTTTTTCGTGTAACCAGATCAAGATGTGTATGTGGCTCAGAAGGGAATTCTGTTTTGAATCTTAGGACTATTGTTCTACATCGTGATACTGATTTCTACTTGAGCTCAGTTTCTTTTGATTATTCTCATGTTCAATTCATCGAAGTCAAGGTTGATCTTTTACGTTTGTACAAGGGTGGAGAGGAGGAAAGAGTTCGCTAGTCTACGCTAAATACGACGGCTGGGGTATTATCCATAATTTTGTAAATAAGTTCGATCAGTGAGGGGCCGTACTAGGCTGGTTCACAGTACTCCGTATATCAGTATATAAATAATGTTGAAGGGGCGCCAAACTAAGCTAAATCCGCAGCCTAAGTGGCTGTGGGGATGTAGTTGAACTAAACCAGTCCTGTAATACGGTTGAAGAAGGCTAAACCAATTGAGGTAGGTTGAGGCCTTTAGCCGAATATATTATTAGGCTAGACTAGGATGAATACGTAGCGTGACATAAGGCTAAGAAATACTGATGCAGGTGTTTTAGGCTATGCTGCCAGATGATATTTTCAAAGATCCATTGCCGCCATTTTTTCCGAGACCTTAAAACAGATTTCAACGGACTTGACCGATTCATCGATAACGATCAGGAAAAAGGTGTCGCTCATACCACAGTAACTGAAGTACTTCTTCCTTGATCGGCTCAATGTTACGAGGGACTGCAGTATGAGCCCATAAGTATCTCTCATATGAGTGCTGAAGGTACTTTTCCCTTGAACCAAAAAATTCCATCTTTTGCCAAGAATCCATATCTTTTTTAAGGACCAAAAATCTGTAGATCTGGCAGCACTGATTAGGCCTATCGGATGTTTGAAGAAGTAATTTACTTCAGAAGATAATACTGTATAACTCAAGGTACGAAGCAATGACGCTACAAGAGTGTATTTGTCTCAAGGTTAGGGATAATGACGTAACTAAAATTGAGGGAAATTATGTCATGGGTTGTATTTTAATTCATAAGGCTTGTTTGTAATTTGCAAAAATCCTCACCCAGAAGTTGAATTGTGACTGTCTTTGTGGCTGTAATCTGATATTTGTGCAGAAATAAAGGATGGCTTAAAGTACCTCCCGTTTAATGTGTTGCACATTAAGTTCACAACAAGTCCTTCCAAACATTTTGAGGCTAATTTTGATTATGATACAATTGAGACAAAAAGAAAACTGTTTGGTGTCAGAAAAAATCATCTTCTCTAATGATGTAAAACTGAGTAGAGCTGAATATAGCCGTTTTAGCATCAATCAAACATTTCCGAGAATAGACCGTTTTCTTGGTTTTCCCGGTGATGTCAAAATTGTAAATCAGTGTTACCTACTTGGCCAACGGACTTTTTGACTCCCATAAGAAAAGCACAGAGAGCAAAGATCCCTGTGTTATTAATTGTGAATAAACCATTTCTTAGTATTCAAAAGTTTATGAACTTGTGCTCGGAAGCCTATAAAATATTAATTTTAATTATAAC
Source organism: Aspidiotus destructor (assembly GCA_035079395.1). NCBI lineage: Eukaryota > Metazoa > Arthropoda > Insecta > Hemiptera > Diaspididae > Aspidiotus > Aspidiotus destructor. The sequence continues at coordinate 9,245,014 of JAVHKZ010000002.1, read as the reverse complement.
CAAAATTCATAGTAAGGTTGGCCGGTTGGGTTCTCTTTTATTTACCTCATGATCTTTGCTCCCTTTGTCATTCATAGATTCAAGAGGCTTGTGACCACCGGAACAGGTACTCTGGCCAATCGTTATCAACTGTAATTATGGCGTCAGAGGAAAATGGTCTATTAATTCATTTACAGCACCTATGAGGGAAATTAGGATAATTTTTAACTTGAGCTGTGCGCTTAACGCCTGAGTGAAGATTGTTTGAGAATGTCGCTGTTAAACATGACAAAAAGATCACTTTGTTTGATAAGTATTCAAGCAACTCTGAAACAACCTAGAGAAATGGTTTTCTTTCACATATGCAAGAGATATATTTATCCAGATCTTTTTTTTTTCTGACCTTTACTGCATAAAACAGTTTGAATTCCTATAATGATAGGCTACAGGCTCTTTGTGATGATGTTTGATTTTTGCTTGACTACTGCTGGATGATCAATTGACTGCCATTTTGGCTTCAAGGGTTTAAATTACCCTTGTCTTCTAGCTAATCTATAGGATTGTTGGTGAACTAACTTTTGGCTTGAGTTTTGAACGTTTTTTTTTTTTTTAGTAAAATTATTGAATATTTATTCTTCTGACTCTCAGCTGAATACTAATGAGGAAAATTTTATAAGCTGGTTTTCATCTTCTTCAATAAAGATTAAAAAGTGTGTTAACATATCTATCTAGAGCCCATGCTGTAGTGGGATCTTTTGCTTTAAAAAATTTGGTCCTAAGTACTGTGTAAGGGTTTTTGCAAGTTATAGAAAAATCCAACACTCATGATAACAACTCCCCAATCTTGGTGACGTCGTCACACTTCACCTTGGGACATATCATCTTTATTGGTGTGAGCGTGCCTTTCTGAATTATATCAATTACCTAAACAATCAATAAGCCAAATACACCTCCAACGGCTCCAACAGTATTCCCAAGCCTTACATTAGGCTGCACATTTCGCCATGCTTTACCTAATATTTAACCCATTTCCCTAAAATTTGGCTTCTTGTTTCAACGCGACTTGCTTAGTTAAGTTCCTGAATAACAATTGAAAAATAAATCAATCCCTAACTCAATTTAATACGTGGGCCATAGCTGGACTAGTGATAGTTCACCTTGTGAGGTACAACCAGTTTGTCAGTCGCTTTTTACTGCCGATAATCAAACCTCTGACAGTTTTTCTGCCTGACGGAATGCCAGAATTTTTAGTGAAAAATAATAGTCTCCTCCAAATGAAAGAATCTGTAAAAATGGTACTGATGGTACTGTATATGAACAAATCTGGAGGTAGTGCACTACCGGTACCCCAGTTATTTCAAACTATAAGCTCTTACCCATCATTAGGCTGGATTTGCGCACTTCTGTCTTAGGGTTTTTGCAATTTGTGATCAAGGGTTTTTGCAAATGACAAAAAAAGCTTCTTGAAAGGTGCAATTGTTGCAGGACATCTTGACTTCTATTTTTGCCCCTATGTTGGTATCAAAAATCCTCATTCCCTGTCTAATTGTAGAATTGCCTCCATTTAGGGAAATTAGGGGAAACGTCTTCTCTTGTGACTTGTACTTGTATGATGATTATCTAGCTCGGTGTTCACGAAAGAGATTCCCCGCGAACTTCCTAAAATAACAAATTTTTGAGTGTCGGAATTCTAACACGGAGTCTGTTCTGCGTTTTTTTTTTTTTTTTTTTTTTTTTTTTTTTTTTTTTTTTTCCATGTATAAGTAATTGGGAATCTGTTAAATGGATGTAAGTTTATTTTACAAAAAATGGCCGGCATCCGCCGTCGGTCGTCACCGTCCAGCAACCTGACCTAACTTAATGTTGGGGACTTGGGAACATTTCCAATGACAAGCTATAATATCTTGATGACGAGGGTGGGGGGAATTGAAATATTTTCGATTTTGACTCCATCTGATTTCTTTTCTTCTCACTTTGTTGACCTCGAGACACCAAGAATTTCGATCTCTGAACTGTACGTAATGAAGGGAAAGACAAAAGAATCCAAAATACTTATGTGAGATGGGGATTTGAAAAAATGTTTAGATTCGAGTTATACATAATATTATACAAGATCAGATCGGAAAATTTGCATATATCGAGCCATATATTTACAAAGTGGCCCTTTAAAATTTTGGTTTTCAAGCAAGGTATGACAAAGGGGGAGGGAGGGAAGAGGGAGCTTGGAATATTTTTGGCCATTGGCCTAATTATCTCAGAGTAAGAAATTTGTCCCATGGAGAAGGTTTCCTGCATTCTTCTTTGAACTTTGTTAAGGAGAATGTGGATCTTTTCAAGTTTCCAATGTAGGTCACCGTTCTGTCTCCTTCAAAACCACATTTTGCGAACATTTTCTCTGAACAGAAGCCCTGTAAAACAGACCCCTTGTTGAAAAGTCAAGAATTAGATCATCATACATATTTCTAACGAGAATTTCTTTGTTTTATTTGAATACCAATTATGTTCTTCTTCAACTTGTACAGTTGGGTGAGATGAGACATTGAAACAAAACATCAAAGGCGATTGCAAAATCATTGCAAACCTTGCAGTGTCAGCGGGGCGCCTACAAGCTCCATGGCCCCGTGGAGAATGACTACTTTTCTTTCTAGGGTCGGCCCGCGTTGCAAAAGCCGGAACTATTGGAATCACCTTTTTTCAGTCCTACTTCAGACGCTGACGTCACGGTTGAGTGAGTTGTTTGCTGCATAGTCTTAAAAAGTAGATGAAAGTATACGTGATAGATTCATTAGCCGACCTTTCTATCATCTCGCGCAACGGAGTGCTTGTTATGTTTAAATGAGTGGACGTATTTAGGTTTCTGAACAGGACCGCTCGGGTGTACAAAACCGATTGAACTTCTTCATGGAAAGAAAACTTGAGGCTCATAGAGAGAGCGAGTATATTTCTTGAAACAGACAGTTGCTGTAAGTGAGGTGCGGAATAACAAAATATCTTCTAAGGCTTCTCTCTGAATTTTGTCTAGCCTAGACAAATTTGTATAATAGCTAACCTATACAACCTAACAGGCACAAGTTGATGACGTCATCCTCAAGTTCCGTTCTCAATGCGGAAAAAACTCTTGGGTACTGAAGAACCAATCAACGGAATGGGTTTACCCGCGCTCTTACGAATACACCTACTCGACTGATTAGTTGGGTGACGTCTAAGGGTTTTTTTTCATAACAGATCAGAGCCTCTCAAGAAAACAGATAGCGGGGGGACGGCGTTACAAAGAACGCATAATCCATGGTTTGATTGTTGCGACGATTCTTTCTGTAAGGTTTTTACAATGCAGCTTTGATCAGCCCTCAGTTTCCCTTTTGATGTACTTGTTCTTCCGTATAGTATGACGGAGGCTCGAGAGTGTGTTGGTACGAAATTCCAGCCTTTTCAATTATTTCCCTCGTGCGCTATTCTTCTAGCTGATGATCGTCGCTAGCTATTCCGGGCGGCGCGAGTCGTGAAAAATGAAAATATCGCGAGAAAAATACAAATAAAAATCCAACATCTGTACGGTCGCTCAACATCTTTCGACGGTGATAAATTTGCGGACGATATATCGATACAAATTTCGAGAAAGAAGGAAGAAAAAAACGAGAGAGGTAGGAAATAATAGCTATAGATGTTCGAGCGATATCGGACAGCAAGCCATCATCCAACAAACTGCCATTTGTAGCGTGTGTTGGGTTGCACTAGGTGTTCTCCAGAATGATTGATGAGCCATGATCTTATTAGCGTGCTGCTCCTGCCCAGACGTCAACCTTAAATAGCGACGATAAAACGAGGCGATTACGACGGCGCCCATTTTTACGCCAACAAGTTCGGATGGTGCGAATTGTATAACGTAATTTTGTTTTCCGCTGGCCAGAAACATTTCGCACGCGTGTTTATAAAGCACCAACCATAATGTAGAGCCTTCTTTTTTTCCTCGTTTAATACCCGTAATTTTAGTCTTCCGTCTTGAAAAAAGAAAAATGTAAATTGGCTTTCTCCGGCATTTTTCCTATTCCATCTTCGCAGTCGGCATGAATACAAATTTTACCAAAGTGGACGCTTCTTTTCGTTCATTTCACGCTTATACTGCATGCAATTTACCGAGATTAAATACCGTTCTCGTTCGTGGTAGCGATGCATTTTTTTTTTTTTTCTTTTTTTGTCAAATGAGCTCCGATTTCGAGTTATTTAGAAGAAAAAGAAAATTTCATTATGTTAAATGTATTTCGAGCTTTCAAGACCTAACTTCTTCTCGCCTTTTGAAGCTATACCTATATTGTACTGTACTTTTAGAGCTATAGCTAATATTCTAAGTTTGGCCTCCGACGTGCTCCTTTCCGTATAGCGACCAAGATTTAAAGGTACGTATGAACGCTGAATATCAAATTCAGCTCTCGGAACAAACGCTTGAGAGTGTACTGTATAGGGTTCGAGTTTCCTCAATTCGAAATACGGCTCGTATTTATGCAGATTTTACTACCTGTAGATTATACGTATGTGATGCGTATAATCTGGCGATGCTGCGATGAAAACAAATGATGGATGAAACTCGGAATACGAAATATTGAGAAGAAGAGTGAATATATACGCGAAGATGAAAGGAATAAAAAGTAGATAAAATTACGTGTATCGCGAACAGAGAAATGTAATTTTTCTCGAATTTTCCGGGTTAAAAAAAAAAGCGTACAGGTTGCCACCTTTTTTTTTGTGCACTTTTCTCTTACTTCTCGCGTGTATTTTCATGATAAAATATCGTATTTTCGTAACGCACAGTATTATAGAGTACCACTCTATTATAGTGTGCGCCTTTAAGACTTTCGCGTGCGAGATGAGTTGACGTTCGTTTCCTTCTATATTTCTCGATTCCGTAATGTGTGCGCACGTGCTGCGCGCGTAAAAGGTAATTTTAATAAATTTCGATTCACTACAGTGCGTACCAGAAGGGCAATCATGCCTCGAGTTTCTTTTCCCATTTCGCTTAATAAGTTTCAAAAAAAACAATGTATAACAAAGGACTCGTTTTGCGAAATGATATTCTGAAGTTGGGAAACTCGAATCACTAATGACGCGTTTCTCGCCTAGAAACTTCTCGTGCTTGCCGTTAGTGTGCTCTACCAAATTAAATAATACAAACGAATATCAGCCGATCCTAACTTACATTTTTCGTCGCTTGGTAAGTAGTACGATAATGACGTCGTCGAACGAAAAAACTTCGAGCTACATCCAAATTTCATCCGGACCAAAGGAAGTACCCCAATACTCCAACCTATAACCCATGTAAATAGAAGAGGGTTGAAAGAAACTAGACCCATCCTGGTTTCTATTTGCACGACGAATGCCATGACTGGTGTTACCTTGACATATCAGACCTGAGTCATCTTTCAACTTTTGGGTGGAGGAAAGACACAAACGTTATAGCGAGTATAGTCTCGAGAGAGGAACCGCAAATTTCCTCGAGAGAAAATTGATTATAGATGGTAATCAGTGTATACGCATCTCTTCTGCGAAGAGCGACACTGATCGCCATCTTCAATTAATTCTCACGCTCATCAGGAAATTCGTGCTCTTCCTGCGGTGCGTGCGAGAATAACAGCAGTCTTATGCCGCACATAGTTTTAAGTCGAAATTCGATGATCCAATTTCAGAACGTGCTAACGTTGCGGTTGTCGCTTTAGTTACAAGAACGGGAGGTAAAGGTTTGTCTTTTCAAATTATTTTATCTAGTAAACCGCTATACCATCCTAAGAACTTCTTACCTAGATTTTCTTTGTGATTGACGGACTAAGGGATAGATCATTTCCTCGAGAATCCACTCTGTAAAACTTTTACGTCAAAATTTTTAAATTTTCTTCCATTTCCTCAAGAATGCTGAGTTACAAGCTATCCATTGACGGGACTTGGGTAACTTTCAGCATTTTAATCCGTCTTTACATCCTGTACATGACTTTTTCTCCATCCCCATTTTATATTTACCACACTTTCTTCACTTTCAAGTTCAAATCAGCATCGCAGAAAATGAACCGGTCAATGGACATCAACTGCCATTACCCAACTAATCTTTTGCGTCATTGACAGAGAAACCCACCCTTCAATATCCGAGTCACCCGACATATCTTGCAGTCCCATCCGTAACCTACAGGTCTTCATTGACACATTCCAAAAGTCAATTTCTAATGCTTATAGGTTTTGTTTAATGTAAATTTCCTACTCAAGTTTTGGCAACGTTGAAAGAAAACCTTCAAATTTGCAAACATCTAGGCAGGTTTTGGGCCACTACTAGCCAGGTCTATCTAAAGTGGATCTAGAGTTGACCTCTCCAATACGTTCTATCAACTTCAAAGCGACAGTTCTGATGCATCAATTCAGAGTCAAATCTGATGACGTTTGCTGTTTGACATTGGATCAACGTCAATCTGGAGTGAACCTCTCCAAATTTTTCTACTGGGTTGTAATTGACTGCTGTGTTAGAACGATTCCAAGTTGATTTGAAGTGTTCTGATGATATACGCTGGTTAATTTTGGAGCGATCTCAAAATCAACGTCGATCTAGAGTCTGTATCGAATTGACTGCTCCCAATTTTTCCATTCATCTGAATTAGACCGCGCTGTTGTGTTGATTTTGAATTACAGTTTTCTGATGATGTACACTGGTCTATTCAGAATTAAACTCTCAATTGACGTCAACCTTTGGTCAATTTTATGTCAACTTCTCTAAATTTTTCCATTGAACTAAAAATGACTTCTCTGTTGTGTCAATTTTGAATTAAAATATAGTTTTTTAATGATGGATGCTACTTAATTTAGAATTGACCTCAAATTGATGTTGATCTTTGGTCAACTTTGATTGAGCTTCTCCAAATTCCATTGATCTGAAATTGACTACTTTATTGTGTCAATTTTGATTCAAATTGTAGTTTTCTAGTGGTCCACGCGGGTTAACTTTGAACTGATCTCAAAATTGACTTCAATCTTTTGTCAATTTTATATTGTCTTCTTCAAATTTTTCTACTGACTTGAAATTGACTGCACTGTGGTGACAATTTTAAATTTAATTATAGCCCCTAGGTGATGTATACCGATCAACTTGAAATTGAACTTGGAATTGAAGTCAATCTTTTGTCAATTTTGAGTCAACATTGCCAAACTTTTCAGTTGACTTGTAATTGACTGCTTCACTGTGTCAATTTTGATTCAAATTGTAGTTTTTATAGTGATCTTGGCTGTTTAACTTTGAATTGACCCCATAATTGCAGTCAACCTTTGGTCAATTTTTTGTTGAATTCTCCATTTTTTCTTTTGACTTGAAATTGACTGCTCTGTTGTGAAAATTTCAAATTGAATTGTAACTTTTCAAATAGGTATGCTGATCAACTTGAAATTGAATTCAAAATTGATGTCAATTTTTGGTCAATTTTGAGTATACAGGGTGAGTCAAAAAGATGTTACCAGTTAAATGGGAGTTTGCGCTAAATCCGCTGTAGCGCGAAAACGTGAAACGTTAGACATATAGTTTAAATGTACGAAATTTGTATCTCAATTTCATCTTTAATTTGAGCCACATCCGAAGTTTCTACGACTTTTCTGAGCCGAGTTATGGACCAAAATGTGCCAAAAATTCATCAACTTGCCAAAATTTAAAATTGTTCCAACTTTCTCATTTTATCTGATTCCAAAGTGAAATTTAACGCTGATTCCGAAAAAAGTACCCAAATAACCCCATGAAGCTTGAAAGTGGGGGATTTTTCAATGTATTATATCAAAAATCTTTGCAAATTAGTCAATTTTTGGCACATTTTGGTCCATAACTCGGCTCAGAAAAGTTGTAGAAACTTCGCATGTAGCTCAAATTAAAGATAGAATTGGAATACAAATTTCGTACATTCAAACTATACGTCTAACGTTTCGCGTTTTCACGCTACGGCGGATTTAGCGAAAATTCCCATTTAACTGGTAACATCTTTTTGACTCACCCGGTATTCCTCCAAATTTTTCTATTGACTTGAAATTGACCGCTTTATTGAGTCAATTTTCATTCAAATTGAAGTTTTCTAGTCGTCTACGCTGGTTAAATTTTAATTCACCCCAAAATTGTAGTCAACCTTTTAGTCAATTCTTTGTTAACTTCTCCATTTTTTCTATTGACTTAAAATTGGCTGCTCTGTTGTGACAATTTCAAATTCAATTGTGGTTCTCCAGTAATGTATGATCAACTTGAAATTGAATTCAAAATTGATATCAATTTGAGGTCAACTCCTCCAAATTTTTCTAATGACGTGAAATTTACTGCTTTGTTGTGTCAATTTTGATTCAAATTTTAGTTTTCTAGTGGTCTACGCTGATCAACTTTGAATTAACCTAAAGATTGATGTTGATCTTTGCTAGATTTTGAGTAAACTTCTCCAAATTCTTTTATTGACTTGAAATTAACTGTTTTATTGCGTCAATTTTGATTCAAATTGTGGTTTTCTGGTGATGTTTTCTGGTCCACTTTAAATTGAACTAAAAATTGATGTCAATCTTTGGTCAATTTTGAGTAAACTTCTTCAAAGTTTTCTATTGTCTTGAAATTGGCTGCTTTATTGTGTCAATTTTGATTCAAATTGTAGTTTTCTGGTGATCTACGTGGGTTGACTTTGAACTGATCTCAAAATTGACGTCAATCTTTCGCCAATTTCATGCCAACTTCTTCAAATTTTTCTATTGACTTGAAATTAACTGCTCTGTTGTGTCAACTTCAAATTCAATTCCAGTGATGTACATTGATCAACTTGAAATTGAACTCAGAATTGAGGTCAATCTTTGGTCAATTTCTAGTCAACTCTCCTAATTTTCCTGTTGACTTGAAATTGACTGCTTTTTACAGTAAGTTTTGATTCAAATTGTTGTTTTCTCAATTGACCTCAGAATTGATGTCGATCTGTAGTCAATTTCATGTTGACTTCTTCAAATTTTTCTATTGATTTGACAGTGACTGCACTGTTGTGTCAATTCCAAACTAAATTGTAGTTCTCCACAGTGCTGCCAGATGATACTATCAGAAAGCTGTATCCGCCATTTTTTCTAAGAACTAAAATCAAATTTTTTTGGACTTCTTCAATAATGATCAGAAGAAAATTAGTATCTCTCATACAATCAACTAAGGTACTTTTACCTTGATTCACTCAATGTTACAAAAGACTGCGGTGTAAAATTATCTCTTATATGGGTCACCAACGCTCTTCTACCTCAAGCACAAGAAATCTGTACTTTATGCAGAATCTGTAGAAAAAGTCATATTATTTTTGAGCTAGGAGCAAAAATTTATAGGTCTGGCAGCACTGGTTCTCCAGATTTGTCTGCTGATCAACTTGGAATGGAATTCAAAACTGATGTCAATCTTTTGTCAGTTTCAAGTCAACTTGTCCAAATTTTTCTATTGACTTGAAATTGACAGCTTTATTGTGTCAATTTTGATTCAAATTGTAGTTCTTTTGAATTAACCTCAAAATTGATTTCAATCATCAGTCAATTTTGTGTTGACTTATTCAAATTTTTCTAGTGACCTGCAAGTGACTGCACTGTTGTGTCAATTCCAAATTAAATTGTAGTTCTCCCCAGTGCAGTGCTGCCAGATGATCTAGAGATGAAAAAAAAAACGATATTTCAAAAATACCGGTGCACCGGTACTGCAAAAATTTGAGTACCGGTGTAATCAGAACCAAAAAAAAAAAAAACGGTACTCCGGTTTTTAACCGGTTTTGATTTTTTGTTTTCAAGAGCGACCCTGAAAGTAAAAAAAAAAAGGATGCAAATATAAGTTCTAAACTCGCGTAATACCCGATTCAACGTTTCAGGCATTCTGGCATATTTTCTAGACTTTCAAAACGTTCTTCCATCTTTTTCCTGGAAAAGTGTGTAGACTGTAAAACCTTTGGGTAATTTTCAACGAAGAATTTGATCAATTTTGATGAGCTGATTGAGACTAGATGATTCAAGAATTGAGAAAAAATGGAAAAATGATAATAAAATTATCAAAAATATTGAAAATTGATAATACCAAAAAACACCGGTATTTCCCAAAAATACTTGGTTATAAACCGGTCCTTTAAAAACCGGTATTACCGGTTTTAGTACCGGTTCTGCCTATCTCCAAGATGACCTAACAAAAAGCTGTATCCGCCATTTTTTCTAAGAACTAAAATCAAATTTCTTTGGACTTTTACTTATTCATCAATGACAATCAGGAGAAAGGTGTCTCTCATACCATCAACTACTGTACTTTTCCCTTGATTGACTCAAAGTTGCAGAAGACTGCGATGTAAGCCTATAACGACCGGGAGAAAAGTATCTCTCATATGAGTCACTGACGCACTTCTACCTTGAGCAAAATAAATCTGTATTCTATGCAGAATCTGTAGAAAAATTCATATTTTTTTGAGGAGCAAAAATCTGTAGATTTGGCAGCACTGGTTCTCCAAATATGTTGCTGATCAACTTGAAATTGAATTCAAAATTGATGTCAATATTTGATCAACTTTGAGTCAACTTTTCCAAGTTTTTCTATTGACTTGTAATTGACTGCTTTATTGTGTCAATTTTGATTCGAATTGTAGTTTTCATGTGATCTACCCTATTAAACTTTGAATTGACGTAAAAATTGATTATTAAGAAGAAGAAATTCAAGTTCAACACGTAACGACTGTAGTCATACTGAGTGAACTAATTGCCGAGAAAAAAGGAGAATACAATTGACCACATTAGACTCGAGGAGCCAGTGCTCTTACCGCCTAGCATACCAGCTCAGCGTAGGAGGAAAGCCCCAAAATAATTTGATCAATTGTCTCGTTCTCTTTCTCCTCTTCTCTCTTCCAATTCAGAAATATGTCGACAGCATTTTGTACTTTGGATGAAAGCGCTCTACCCCCTACGTTGAAGAAGGCAGTGTACAGCTAGGAAAGACTTGTATTGAGAACAATAACCCGCGTACTCAGAGGAAATTGTGTATAATAGCTTTCCCCGACTTATTTTCAGGCTTTTAAACTGTTACACATTTCTGATCTTGCATGAAATTTTCCAATTTGTTGAGAACAGCATTAAACAGTTTTCCGCCTGCATAATAAAAATTTAAAAGAAGGAAATTTTTGCGTAGATTTTTACGACTTTCACTATGTGGGTAGGATGTATAGATAGCCAAAACTATACTGGTAAAAGTACCATGAAATTCATATTTTTATGAGCGAAATGTTTACTTTCTTTATATTTTTTTCGGCTCGAGTGTTTCGGAAAAGGATAAAGTGTCAACATTCAATCAGCTCGTATACACCGCATATATACGGACTTGTCAACAAAACTTCCAGCTAAAGAAAGTTATCTATATGAGGTCGAAATTGACGTATGTTCTTTAATGGGCGCAATAAAGAAGAGCGCTTTTCCCGTCGAAAGAGGAAAAACATTGAAAAGATCAACGAAAACTACAGTGAATTTCAAACTTCGCGAACGAATCCAACAGACTATAATATACAATACTGATAAAGTCCAATAAAAATCTAGATTTTTGACACGTAAGCTTACATACAATGTACACACGTATGGTATATTTTCTTCGAAAAATAATACATAGGAAATAAGTTAGACGAGAACGGTCGTGATATTTTCGTAGTGAAAGACTCGGTAATAAATAAATAAAAAAGACGGAATAACATTTCAACGAGCAGGCTGTAAAGAGCGTGCGAAATTATAATCAGAATTTTCTTTTTACGATACGTGTACCTCTTTTTTTTTTGAAAAGGTCGTGCAATTCTGGATAGGAATCGAACGTCTACTTGTTACGGGTGCTCGCGTGCGCTCTGGCGCTCGTGCACAGCCCGAGTGAGAAGTTTACTGGTCACTCGAAGCTTTCCTAAACTTTGACACACTAACGGTAACCACGAAAAGTTTCATTGTATGAATTATTATTACTTTTATTATAATTACGATACCGAGCACGAGAACGTACAACATGGGCGTCTATTATTTCCGCAAGCCGGGTAACTATACCAACACTCGAAGTATCGAGTTCACAATTATTAAGCTAGATATACTCTATAACTCGTTGCGCTCGAAATGGCGAATAAATTTCATCTATGTATTTGATCCCAGACTATGGCGGCCAAACGAAGTGCGGGTATCTCATCTGGCGTACCGAGACAAACTCTGAATGACGAAGAACTGGTAAGGGTTGAAGGCGGTTAACCGACCATTCGGGTGTATGTGTGCGTGGGTACCTTGGTTAATGATTGATTATGCTTGTAGAAATCGCACGTCTACAAAAAAACGTTGCAAGCTTTAATCTATCCGATCTCCTGTACGACGCCGCATAATTTCGTTTTATGGACGGCCACTTCGCCGACGTACTGTTACGAATGCGAAGGACTTTTATGGGGCATCGCCAGGCAGGGCGTACGATGTACCGAGTGCGGTGTAAAATGCCACGAAAAGTGTAAAGACTTGTTGAACGCGGACTGCCTTCAAAGTACGTATGAAAAATAGAGTTTCGATGAATATTCATGGCCGCGCAATTAATCGTATATATAGAGGTTCTGATAGAAAATTCATTTGAGCGATGGATCGTACCCGATTCCGTACGACGGTGCGGTTTTATCCTTAGAACAGTCAACAGTGCTTCAGCGTCGTTTGTTTTTGCAACGTGTAAGAACTTTGACTAATTTCGTTGAATAAAATGTGAAATGAATTTAACTTTGCAGGAGCTGCGGAAAAGAGTTCAAAACACGGCGCCGAAGATAAAGCGAATAATATCATTACTGCCATGAAGGAAAGAATGAAGCAACGAGAGGATGATAAACCCGAAATATTTGAAGTGATAAGGTAAGATTTTATCATCTTTGTACCTCCGAAGCCTGTTCCATAAGATTACATCCCTCTATGAAAAATGAATATGAAAAAACATAGAATTTTTGAGAGAATGTAGGAAATTGAACTTTCAATACTACGTGAGCGTCGAACATCAAAAATTGAAATTGCCTCGAGTCTTTCTCTTCAATTTTTAAAGACGTAAAATACTTTCATATTATTTATCGCCTTCAAAAAGAAACGGGGGCATATGAGCGTGCACGCACGCCCAAAGTGGTTCTCGAAAAACCACACCTCCTGCACCGGTATCCACTCTTTTGAGCATTGCGTCGGTAGTCCGGAGGGCTCGAATTGAGAGTGGCCTGGCTCCATTTTCTCCTTGCGTTCCGCGCGCTGTGCAAGGTCCGTCAATGAGGCCACTGCAGACCGAGGGAGTGCTCGGCACTCGACCTGGAATTCAGGCAGTCCTGTACCATGGACTGGGAGCCCACTAGGAGCCCACCAGCAGTGCATCGCGATCCTGCCTTCTCAAGCGTGGGATTCTTCTTCCTCTTCCTGTTCTTCTTGTTTGATTTTTTCCTTCTTTTCCAAGCGCTTCCTCCTAAGCGCCCAATTTTTGGTGGTGGTGCTGATGTTGAGGTAGCAGCAGCAGCAGCATGGAGGATGGTACACGTGGATGTGAGAGGCCACAACGTGACTCTACATCCGCCACTCCCATTCCGCGTTGATTTTCTTCTTCATTATCTTAGCGACAAATGTTTCATATTAACTATGGTCGGTATCTTTAGAAAATGCACTGGTTTTCTAGAGCGAGTTATCAACGGAAACGTAAAAACAAAACACGGAGATAATTGATATCGATTAGAATCAATTATTTCGATATTTGCTATAAATACCTGAAAGAGCATCCAAAATTAATTCAAAAAATTCACGGTCCTTTAACGGAGTTGAATGAAGGGAGGCAGGGAACCTGTTTTATGGGATATTTTGGAAAAGTCTTCTCTGAGTCTCATGGTTTTTGAAGCGTTGTACATCTGGCTCACTGAAAAGACTAAACCAACAAGCGTTATACTAGTGGTATATGATAGGAGGGGTTTTGAGATAGGTGACATGAGGGGGACTTGGAAAAATTTTGACCCCCGAGCTATAGGTGAAATTTCGACGTCCAAGCTTTAGGCGATAGAAGAGAGCCTTGAAAAATTTTTGACCTCTAAAGTTTGCCGGGCGGCTGGACGGCGAGCGTTTTTTCCGGAAAGACCCGTGGTTTCCTGTTAAAACTTCGAGTTCCAAATCACATATAAAAGCGTAGATCCTCAAGCTGTGTACTCGTATGGTAGAAGAGGGACTTAAAAATCCCAATTCTTGAATTATGCGAGAAAATCTTCAATTCTTACCTCACTAAAGGCCAAATAGCGATGAGAAGCTGAAAACTATTCTCTTTTGAATCTTCACGAGCCTAGTTTTTTCAGTCCTCTTTAAATTTTATCCCAATTTGTGAGAATCACAGTAATACAGAGTATCTTATACCCGATTTGACTTTGCCAAAGATGAAAAGAAGACCGAACAAATAGAAAGAGAATTTCAAAGTCACAAATCGAAGTACAGAGGTTCAGTGCTGAAGCCTGCAAGCATCCGTTCAGGATAAACACAAAGTGGAGGATTGGTTCTGTTATATTTGAAACGAAGGGTCACCATAACAACGCTTTGACCAACCAAAGTGCAGTGATTCAGCACTGAAGCCTGCTGTCATCCAAACAAGATGAACGTGGACTGGAGAATCGATGTCTTTCATAAGTTTAAGAACACTGAATCTCCTGATGTTTTTTTTCTGTACTTACGTTCATGCATGACGTCAATCAGCCGAGAATGAGCTACATTAGGTCAAAAGTCAAAAGCTATTTTTTGAAGCAGGTAATTATAAGTTGAAACGTAAAGCTAAACTTTTCGGCCATTCTTCAATTTTAAGTGGGTGATGTCATACGCAAGGCTCCCCATTGTATGAGTGTTTGCATCCGCCATTTTGTTCGCAAAAAAAATTTCCCATTCAAGTAACGGTTGCTCTGTGAAAAGTAGTAATATATTCATGAAAAATTGAAAATTTCAGAAAGTACTTTTCAAGGTCTTTTCAGTTTTCACTTTTCAAATTCTTCAAGCGAAAGATTAAAAGTTAAAACCTAAAGCTAAACTTTTCGGCAACAATTCTTCAATTTCAAAAGATATCCGGCTTTGGTGATGTTATACCTAGGACTCTTTATTGTGTGGGTGTTTGTATCCGCCATTTTGTTTGCAAAAAATTTTCCCTTTGTGTGACGGTTGCTCTGTGAAAAGTAGTGATTATAAGAAGTATTTTTCATTTCATGAAAAATTGAAAATTTCAGAATGCACTTTTCAAGGTTTTTTCACTTTTCAAATTATATTCATGAAGGTAGACAAAATGCTATAAATTACAATTCAAATAGAAATTTGAGAGCTTTCAGCATTTTTGAAGAAAAATATCTTCTAGCGATTTGAGTGAAAATTTGCTGCTTGTGCATTTACGCACCTTGTCTTTGTCTCGGTTTGTAAAATTCATTTTGATTCCCTTG
This sequence comes from Aspidiotus destructor, assembly GCA_035079395.1. NCBI lineage: Eukaryota > Metazoa > Arthropoda > Insecta > Hemiptera > Diaspididae > Aspidiotus > Aspidiotus destructor. The sequence continues at coordinate 9,229,589 of JAVHKZ010000002.1, read as the reverse complement.
TATAGAGATAATTCCTTTGAGCGTGTCTATTTGTACTTGTAGTTACATCCCTCAAAACGATCAAAAGCCCGCGAAACGGTAAGTGAAACAAAAGATCACTTTGTAGGAACTTTTCACTCTTAATGAAATTTCCCTCTTTTTTTTCTGAAACGTTTCGATCTTTTATTTCACAAAATAACGTTCCATAGAAAGTACTCATGTTCACCCATGAGAGGCCATGTTAAATTTGTGTTTTTTAAAGAAAAATAACTCGAAAACGGCGCGATAGATTTTTTGACATGTTTCATGTCTTTTCTGACACCCTATACACTATCGAAAATTCGCGAGTACCACCCCGCCCCCTCCCCCCTAATAATGGACTTGGAAAATTTTCGTGAATTACCTGGAAGGTCATTGAGAAATCTGCAAGTATCACCCTCTTTCGAAAAAAAGAGAAAAAAGCAATAGAAAATAAAATAAAATGAAAATAAAATAATGAAATAAAATAAAAATAAAATAGAAAATAAGAATAAAAAAATTTTTTTTAAAAATTAAATTTAAAAATATATTCCTGGGAGGTCTTTGAGAAATTTGCGAGTACCACCCTCTCTCCAAAAACAGAAATATAAAATAAAATGATAAAATCAAAATAATAAATGAAATCAAAAATAATTCTGAGAAAAAAATGACAATAATAATAAATAAAAAAAATTGAAATAAAAATAAAAATAAAAAATACCTGGGAGGTGATCGAGAAATTCACGAGTACCACCCTCTTTCTAAAAAAAGAAGAAAAAATTAAATAAAAATACAATAAAAAATAAAATAGAATAAAACGAAATAAAAATAGAATTAAAAATAAAAAAATATACCTGGCAGGTCTTTGAGAAATTTGCGAGTACTATCCTCTCTCCAAAAAAAGAAATAATAAAAAAAAATAAAATAAATAAAATAAAATAAAATAAAATAAATAAAATAAAATAGAATAAATAAAATAAAATAAAATAAATAAATAAAATAGAGTAAAATAAAATGTAAATAAAATCAAAATTAATTCTGAAAAAAAATAATAATAATAAATAAAATGAAAGAATTGAAATAAAATGAAAATGAAAAAAAAAATACCTGGGAGGTGATTGAGAAATCTGCACGCGCCTTGGAAAGAAAATTTCATGGACAATGAATTGTTTTCTCTACAACTTTTTGCTAAAAGCATTACTTTCTGAATTATCGATATTAATAAATGAAACCCGTATGAAGCACCTCTTTTTGCTCCTGCACATACGCGTTTGCCGCTTGTTACGTTGGTTTGTGAGCGCTCTGGCGAAGAAATTGCATTCCATTAATTAATCGATAACTCGAAAAATAATGCCCTCAGAGAAAAATCAAAGAGAAAACAATTTGGTATCCGTATTTATTCTCCAACAAAAGAGTCTATCAAGCCTATCTCGAGTTATGATTCTTTGAAAAACACAAATTGAAGGTGGGCTCCTGCCTCCTCCACTTTCCTTTACCCCCCCCCAACAGATATCTTCTCCTTTCCGACTCACTTTCCTTTCTCCACTCTTCCTTAGACTCAAACAACTCCAAACCCCTCATTCAACACATACTCCTCACATTACTCACTCTGAGATAGATGCCCGAATAAGTTTGTATGGATTCCGGGGCACATACACCTTCCTAAACACGACGTTTTTAACCAAGCTGCCAAACTTTCTACTTCTTGGTGTGCTTCGCCCGTTAACGAACTCCAAAGTTGCATTATACATCCCCAAATACCCTGCAAGATTCGGCATACCAGCAATCACTACGCGACGTTTGTCGGGCGTGTGTGGGTAGTCCTTTGGAAGAATGATTTCACAAAACTTTGCAAAAAGTTTCTCAAAGCTCCATTTTTCAACGAATTACGCGCACGCAAATTTTCGAAAGAGGGTAGAGTCAGAGCAAAGACATGAAACATGTCAATATGTTTTCTAAGACTCATGGTGAAAAGAAACGGTCGATTTTGAGTCGACTTCTGGTCGATGTGCGGTTGATTTTGGGCCGAAATGGGCGAAACTTAATCGACGCGATTTCAAGTCGACATGGTTCAACGGGCTAATCCTAGACATGAGAGAAGATTATCAAGAAAATAACCACTTTCTCCAAGAGTCACGAAATTTCACCCTCTCGTGCTCTTGCTTTTGTTTCACACGCTGCTAGGAATTCCTTCCCACGTCTCCTAAGAGACACCAAGTTTGAATTAATTATACCTCATCATGAAAGACAATCCATGTTAAAAATTTAGATACCTAGCGACCGAAAGGAAACTCACCCGTTAAAAGGGACCTTAATAAAAACGAATGCATAAATAAAACAACCTCATCTTCGATGTTTTTCATCGTGTATAATGTTATTTTCTATTTCTATTTGTAGGAATGTGTTCAAAGTCGATGAAAAAACGTACGAAGGTCACATGACAGTCGTAAAACAGTCTGTGCTCGACGGCACAAGTAAATGGTCCGCGAAGATTGCTATTACAGGTGGGTAGAGGCGCGACAAGGGACGACCGGAGTTTTTGATGATGAAAATTCTTTTGACAAGAGAGCGGCGAAGGTTAAAACGAATATTTTATTCTTACAGTACTCTGCGCTCAGGGATTAATAGCGAAAGATAAGAGCGGTACTTCGGATCCGTACGTCACCGTGCAAGTAGGCAAAGTAAAAAAGCGTACGAGAACAATGCCTCAGGAATTGAATCCGGTGTGGAACGAAAAGTTTTATTTGTAAGTTCGGCCAAAATTTAGTACTCGTAGATCGTCGTCTTCGAACGCCCGGCTATACTAAATATTATACTTCGCAGCGAGTGTCACAATTCTTCCGATCGTATTAAAGTACGCGTGTGGGACGAGGATAACGATCTAAAGTCGAAACTGAGGCAGAAATTGACGCGCGAATCGGACGACTTTCTCGGCCAAACCATCATCGAAGTGCGAACTCTATCCGGCGAAATGGACGTGTGGTACAATTTGGAAAAACGTACAGACAAATCAGCCGTGTCCGGCGCTATCAGATTACATATCAGCGTGGAAATTAAGGGAGAGGAAAAGGTAAGAATCCGCTTACATTGCGCCGCAATCACAGTTCACAAACCGAAAGCTCGAGTAATGCGGTATTTTGTCAACAGGTTGCACCGTATCACATACAGTACACGTGTCTGCATGAGAATCTTTTCAACTATTTATGCGACTCGAACAGTGGAATTGTTAGTTTACCGCAAGCCAAAGGCGACGACGCTTGGAAAATTTACTTCGAACAGCCAGCGCAAGATATCGTAGACGAATTTGCGATGCGTTACGGTATCGAGCCCATCTACCAAGCCATGACGTACGTTTAAGCTCTATGAATGTATAATATTGTAACCGAATATCCGCACTTTTTAATGCGTGTTTTTTTTTTTTTTGAAACAGACATTTCCATTGTTTGTCGACCAAGTACCTGTGTCCCGGAGTTCCGGCGGTCATGAGTACCCTTCTCGCAAATATTAACGCTTATTATGCGCACACGACTGCGACTACCGCAGTCAGTGCTAGTGATAGATTTGCTGCCTCCAATTTCGGAGTATGTTGAAACACCTTCAGATCATAAAGACTGTATACCATTACAAAATTGGGTTAAAATGTTTGTCAATTCGCAGAAAGAAAAATTCGTCAAATTATTGGATACTTTGCACAATTCATTAAGGATAGATATGTCGGCTTACCGGAATAATTTCCCCGCCTCCAGTCAAGAGAAGCTCATGGACTTGAAGTCGACTGTGGATCTATTAACGAGTATAACTTTCTTCAGAATGAAGGTATGTTTTGTGTGTATTCTGTGTTAAGAGTCATTCTGTTTTGAAGTTGATTAATGGCCGTTTTTTCGTCCAGGTTCAAGAACTCTCGAGTCCACCTCGAGCGAGTACTGTGGTAAAAGACTGTGTAAAAGCGTGCCTTCGTTCAACGTATCAGTTCCTATTTTCAAATTGTTACGATATATTCACGAGAGAATATCAAGTAGGACGAATATGAGCTTTCGTTGTTTGAGAAAGTACTGCAAGGGAATTTATTGAGTTTTTACGATGCACCAGTGGCTGACTATGGAAGTTCAAAAGTCTTGTAAAACTGTTCGAAATTTCTTCAAATCTCGTAGCGCTTATTAGATAGATCCAAAATTCAAACCTCGCAGTCTAAGTTTGCAATTTTCGTGGGTTCTCTTGTCTGATGAACAAAAATTGCAGAGAGAAGTTTCTTTAGGGATACTACAGAATTTCCATTCTAGTATCATGATCAATAAATTCTCTTACAGTAATTAAATTTTCTTTTATAACTGAAATAACCAAATTTGAAAATTCCATAGACTGATCCGAATGAACCAAAGCGTAGCAATGAGGATAACGGTCCGACTTTAGAGAGTCTGGACTTCTGGCACAAATTAATTGCTCTCCTCGTGTCTGTGATTGAAGAAGACCGTAACAGCTATGCTCCAGTACTGAATCAATTTCCGCAAGAGCTAAATATAGGACAAGTAAGGCTATTCGACCAATGCGCCGTTGTACTCAGAATTAATTTTGATTAATTTACATTTATGATCGTAGTTGTCCGCGGCGACAATGTGGAGCTTATTTTCGATCGATATGAAATACGCTATGGAAGAGCACGAAACTCATAGGCTGTGTAAATCCTCCGCGTACATGAACCTTCATTTCAAAGTGAAATGGCTGTACGCGAATTACGTGAAAGATGCGCCTCCGTACAAGGACGAGGTTCCCGAATATCCCTCCTGGTTCGAACCGTTCGTGATGCAATGGTTGAACGAAAACGACGACGTCTCGTTAGAGTATCTGCACGGAGCTTTCAATCGTGATAAGAAAGACAATGTAAATTGTACTGCCAAAATTGACGATGCCTCTGCGTACTGGGCGCACTTTAATCATGTTTCTTTGTTGCAGTTCCAAAGAAGTTCGGAGCATGCCTTATTCTCCAATTCAGTCGTGGATGTGTTCACGCAGTTGACGCAATGCTTCGACGTTGTGTCCAAACTCGAGTGTCCCGATCCCGAAATTTGGAAACGCTACATGAAACGGTTCGCTAAGACGATCGTCAAAGTACTCTTAGCTTACGTGGATATTGTTAAAGAAGAATTTCCGAGAGTGGTACAGGATGAGAGAATAGTAAGTCCTGTAGTTTGTAATTTTAGTCGCGATTTTACGAGTATGAATCTTGTTGCCTGGGGCCAGAATAATTCTCATTTATATTTCCTCTTTCAGGCTTGCATACTTATGAATAACATTCAGCAGCTGCGAGTACAGTTGGAGAAGATGTTCGAGTCCATGGGCGGTAATAAACTAGAGGAAGATGCTGCGAATATTTTGAACGATTTACAGCAACAACTCGCTTTGGCTATGGACGACTTGGCTGTGCAATTTGCGAAAAGGTATCTATAATGAATGGAAATTTTTTATCCTAAGCTAGGATAAGATTGGGAAAGGACCGAAAAACTTTCAGATTACATCGATAATCGATCTAGAATGCAATAATGTCAATCCCTCTGTCTTAGCCTTACATACAGGTACACGATGTAGCCAAGTGTAACGCGTGGCTTATCTTCTAGTTACCGAAAGTTTGGAGCCAGTGTACTGTATGTTAGGCCTAAGCTTAGGATACAGGTCCCAAAGTAGCGAAGTGCGGAATTTCACAAGTCCGTAAAGTAGGTCAAGGTCATTTATGACATCATCAGCTTTTGAAGTTAGACCGATCCATATCAAAGTATGCTGTAATTTGAACCCAGTATGGTGGGGGCTAAGAATGCAGGTCCCAAATATAGCAGTAAGATGTTAGGCCGAGAATAAAAGCCAAGAATACAGGTTACAGGGTAGCGACGGTCGAACGTATTCCTGATTCAAAAGTAGGTCAAGGTCACTCATGACGTCATCAGCTTATGACGTTATTCTCATGATGCAAACATCAGAATGACCTTCAGGGTCTAGACAAATCCATGTCAAAGAAGAATACGGGAAGTTAGGCCTAGTATGACGAAGGCTAAGAATGCAGGCCCCAATCTAGCGAAGATTGAAATTTTTCTGAATCTCCAAAGTAAGTGCAGACTTTATGCGACAAAAATTTTAAAGAGACTCCTACTTTGAGATTTATTCATGCCCAAAAATCTCATTATTTCTCCTGTTATCATCTCAAGACCCATTTTCAAGAATTTATCATTTTTGCTATCATTTGGATAAAAGTATCAAGGGTATCTGTGCTCCAGCTCCACCTCTTTCATCTAGAAATTTCCATCCATACTTTCGTACTTGGTTTGAAATAAAATTTGGCTCTTGAGTTGTGTTCAGGTATTTATGTGGAAAACTCGTTGAGTCTATAGACTTTAAGGACCCTGACGGAACGCCTCTTCTTCAATAACCCCTCCCCCCTTCTTGATGGTCTAATGACCTTAACCTTGCCACGACACTTATCCCAAGCAATGGAAACTTCAAAAACTTTTTACTTTCAGAATTTTGCCATAGGTGGTAAAGAGGGAGATCTGGCCCTTCTGGTGAGTCTATGAACCTTGATGTAGAGAACCTGAAGTCCCCCTCTTGAACCTAACTGACTTTGACCTACATTAATCAAGAAAAACCAGTTTCTTATTTAGAGGAGATGATGAGTTTTTGACACTCCTCTCTCTGCAAGCCGAGGACCATAACCTAGAGAACTTTGATCTAGACCTATGTCTCTTGCCATCCTACGTCTCTCTGCTCAGATGTAGTCCTAATAAGGGCGGGCCAAGACCGAGTTTTAGGATTTCATAAAATTCAATCATGGATTTACCTTGGTATGGGAACAAAAAGCGTCCACATCATCGCAGCAGACTCTCTACTGTGTCTAAAGGTCTTGACCTTCTCTGAAAACTCGGAATGATTTTAAAAACTCCCACCGAAGGATAGAAAGACATCTTCTCCTGACTCCTCCCCTGAGGGTACTTCGCGAGCAGGGTTTTCTATGTAAGAGTGAAACTGCTTTCAAATATGGAGAGTAGCGCTTAATACAGAAACCTCAATTTCCTCAGTTCTCGAGTCCGTACTCCGTATCAAGAGTACAACTCCGTATTAAAGCTAGGCTAATACGGAGAGTGGTCCTTAATACGGAAACCTCAATTTCCTCAGTCCTGGAGCCCATACTCCGTATTAAGAGTACAACTCCGTATTAAAGGTAGGCTAATACGGAGAGTGGCCCTTAATACGGAAATCTGAATTTCCTCAGTTCTCGAGTCCATACTCCGTATTAAGAGTGTAACTCCGTATTAAAGCTAGGCTAATACGGAGAGTGGCCCTTAATACGGAAAACTCAATTTCCTCAGTCCTGGAGCCCATACTCCGTATTAAGAGTACAACTCCGTATTAAAGCTAGGCTAATACGGAGAGTGGCCCTTAATACGGAAATCTGAATTTCCTCAGTTCTCGAGTCCATACTCCGTATAAAGAGTGTAACTCCGTATTAAAGGTAGGCTAATACGGAGAGTGGCCCTTAATACGGAAACCTCAATTTCCTCAGTCCTGGAGTCCATACTCCGTATTAAGAGTACAACTCCATATTAAAGCTAGGTTAATACGGAGAGTGGCCCTTAATACGGAAATCTGAATTTCCTCAGTTCTTGAGTCCGTACTCCGTATTAAGAGTACAACTCCGTATTAAAGCTAGGCTAATACGGAGAGTGGCCCTTAATACGGAAATCTGAATTTCCTCAGTTCTTGAGTCCGTACTCCGTATTAAGAGTACAACTCCGTATTAAAGCTAGGCTAATACGGAGAGTGGCCCTTAATACGGAAATCTCAATTACCTCAGTTCTCAAGTCAAGACTCCGTATTAAGAGTGCAACTCCGTATTAAAGGTAGGCTAATACGGAGAGTGGCCCTTAATACGGAAATCTGAATTTCCTCAGTTCTTGAGTCCGTACTCCGTATTAAGAGTACAACTCCGTATTAAAGCTAGGCTAATACGGAGAGTGGCCCTTAATACGGAAATCTCAATTACCTCAGTTCTCAAGTCAAGACTCCGTATTAAGAGTGCAACTCCGTATTAAAGGTAGGCTAATACGGAGAGTGGCCCTTAATACGGAAATCTGAATTTCCTCAGTTCTTGAGTCCGTACTCCGTATTAAGAGTACAACTCCGTATTAAAGCTAGGCTAATACGGAGAGTGGCCCTTAATACGGAAATCTCAATTACCTCAGTTCTCAAGTCAAGACTCCGTATTAAGAGTGCAACTCCGTATTAAAGGTAGGCTAATACGGAGAGTGGCCCTTAATACGGAAATCTGAATTTCCTCAGTTCTGGAGTCTGTACTCCGTATTAAGAGTACAACTCCGTATTAAAGCTAGGCTAATACGGAGAGTGGCCCTTAATACGGAAACCTCAATTTCCTCAGTCCTGGAGCCCATACTCCGTATTAAGAAAGCAATTCCGTATTGAAGCCATGCGCTGTATAGCCCCTACAATGGCTTGACCAACTTCTAGGACGTGGATAATGGCTGAATAACCTTCTTTGATGACGAGATATTTTAATTAAGGAATCTTATCGACTAAGAGTTTATTGGTTCCAAAATCTTGAACAAAACTGCGTCAATAAATTGTTGAAATCCACCTCATGTCGACGTCGATGTAAGGTCGGTGTGGGCTCGACCAGCCCCGTAGAGAGAATAAACGGGCCCGGGGAAAAATTTTAACGGGCCTTCTCTTCTCCCAACTCATTTTTTTTTCCATTATCAAATGAGAATAAAATTAGGCCTTTTAAAAATATCGAGCCCTTCGGAAAGTCCGGGCCCGGGGCATTTTCCCCCCATGCCCCCCTCCTTTCATCGGGGCGGGGATCGACTCCATTTTGACTTATTTGCCTCGTCGATTTCAGACCGATTTTGGGTCGATTTCTTCAAATTTTATGAACCTAAATTGATTGCTCTGTTGCATTGATTGCAAGTTAGTTTGATGTTCTCTGGCAAATTTGAATTGACTTTCCAATCGAGGTCAATCTAAAGTCGATTCTGAGTCGACCTCTCACAAAGTTCCTATCAACCTGGAACTGACAGTTCTGTTGGAAGGTCGATTTGTGGTTCTCTGGTGATCTACACTAGAATGTGCAGTCATCTAAATATATAAAGCAGAAAATTTGTTTGTTTGCCTGTCTGCCCTCTTCTTCCGCGAGAACCATTTCAGCTATTGCTCTGATATTGTCACTCAATAATAACTTTCAAGTCACAAAATGAAATTTATAGCTACCTATCTCATTTTTCACTATACATAATATGGACCAGCAGCGTGTCGTTGAAAAACGGTATGACATAGACAAGTTATGTCCAGGCAATGAGACACACTGTGCACCGCTTGGCTGCAACTGAATGCTATCAAACGATTACTGCCTTTTCCCTGCCAATTATCCTGTATTCTTCTTTGTGTGATATGTGTATGGCGTCGCGGGTTTTACTGCTGCTATGATGTAGTCAAAGTAGAATCAGGCTTGCAATGTTTTAAACCGTGTTTTAAACAAACGACGTTTAAAACATGTTTTAAATATGCTTTGAACATACAAAAAAAAAAACAAATTCTGTTTTGAACAGAAATATGTTTAAAACGTGTTTTTTGTATTTCAAACATGTTTTTTTTTCCCCATCTTTTCAATACATCAAAAAACTTGTTCTTTTTCCCTTTTAAACAACTAAATATTTCAAATTATAGTATTCGAATGACCAAATTTTGTTTTGAACAGAAATATATTTAAAACGTGTTTTTTTTGTTTTTTTTTGTTTTAAACATGTTTTCTTTTCACATTTTCCATACATACAAAACTCGTTTTTATTCATTTTGAACAACTAAATATTTCAAATTATAAACCGGTTTTTTGCAACCCGTTTGATCATGTTGAAAACAAAAAAAAAAACGAAGTTTTGAACAATATTTAAACATTTTAAACACGTTTTAAACTAAGGAAATAATTCGCATTTAAAACTCGTTTTAAATACAAAATCTGCTTTAAGCTTGAAAAAAAGAAAAAAAAAGAAAGTTTTTTTTTTGGCCCCGTGGTTTAAATGTAACTCCCAATCTCCTGATTCTAGTTGACTCCACCATTTTTTTTTATTGATCTAAAATTGACTTTTCTGTTGCATTGTTCATCAGGCGATTTTTAGTTATGCTAGTTGACCATAAATCGACCTCAAATTGACGCCTATCTGGAGTCAATGTACCTATATCCCCTCTCTTTGCGTCTTCTGTAAATTGCGTGATTCCTCTACTCACAGATATAATGTGTAGACAAAATTTTGTAACGAGATCTTAATTACGCTCAAACATTGCTGTAATGGTTGGATCGAAATATTATTGACGTTGATTTTCAGTCGACATCGAAATGAATACCAGGGGTCGATTAATTTTTTACATCAATTTCAAAACTCTATTGGACTGTGAACGTATAATAATATACGAAACTTCGACGTGGTTTGCGAGCCTTTGGCGATGAGTGACGTATAATCGACACAGAACCAGCGTTGATGTAATCTATAATACCAGGAGTTGACTCAATTTCGACAGAAGGCGTGATCAGGGCTGCCAGATCTACAAATTTTCGATCCTTGAAGAAAAATACGAATTTTTGTACGGATTTTGCGTAAAATACGGATCGTTTGTGCTCAAGAGAAAAGTACCTCAGTCACTCTTATGAGAGATACCTTTCTCTTGGTCGTTATTAGCTAATACCGCACATGGAATCGATCAGGAGAAAAGTACCTTACTCACAAGTATGAGTGATACGTTTCTCTTGATCGCTATTATTGAATCAGTAAAAGTTCGTAAAAATCCATCTTTAGGTCTTGGAAAAAATAACGGATACGGATTTTTGAAATCATCATCTGGCAGCAGTGGCGTTTGATCAATAATGAGTGAAGTCCAATCATTTTTAATCGGTTTTGCGATCCACTTCTCGTCGAAATAGCGAGTCGATCGGGAGTCATATATGGTTCATCGAGATATCCCTAAGCAGATGATATAGGCTAATGCCTGCTAAGTTGTACAAAAAGCGTACATCGCTCTTTGGAATATTTACACAAACAAAATTAGAGGCCTTATTTAGTCGTAAATCTGAATACTTGAAATTCACCATAATCTGCATCTCATACTGTAATCATGGCGTTCAAAGTCGTATCACGAATGAAGTTCTTCCGAAATTACACTCGTAGTTGTCTGCGCCACGGGGATTTATCGAAAGGCTTATTAAACGAACGATGGAACGACCTGTACAATATAGCGTTCTAAGGAATAGATTTTAGTTGAAGAAGAGTTGTAAAATTTCCATTCCCAAAACGGTATTTTCAATTGGCCTCTGGAGACTACGAGAGTGCGAGCCTGTCTTACTCTAGTGTCGTGAATCGGGGCAGATGTAATGTGCAAAACCTTATTTTCGCTATATTGATTTTATGTTGAAGGAAACTTCGGAATCGCCTCCTATAGAAACAATAAAATTTTCAGAATTTTCGTTTTGGGATTATGAAAAGATGAAATCTTGTTTTCGAGTCCTTCATATACCTAACCTATTAAATCATGCTGCAAATATTTTCTCATTCGAAAATTCTGTATTTTTATTTTACCATTTACTTACAAGAATACTGAGGAATATAATTCAATAATATTCTAATTGTATTCAATTTCAGTTTGGAGTCTCGTATCATGGTCAGTGTGAAAGAAGTTGGAGATCTGTTATTATCGCTTAAAGGAAGTGCTCAAGTTACGCTTAATCAACCAGCAGCTAGGGCTCAGATTGCTGCGGATGCCGATGATGTTTTACAACCTTTAATGGATTTATTAGATGGTGAGTACACATATTCGTAAATGAAAATTTCCTTAGAAAAAATCAAGTAGGCAACTGCAAAGCCAATATTTTCTGCGTAAACGAAGTGCATTCGTCTGATTCTACTTCTGTAACTCAGCTTGCGAGAGAGTTGCATACCATTACACCACCAAGGCGTGTTTCATTTCGATCATTTTCCATGAGTACCGATGTTCGATGGCACTCTTGTACAGTGTTGAAGCTGACATAGATTGGTGCTCCATATTTTCACTGTACATTTGTTCCTCAAGTTTGCTCTTGAGTACTCTTGTAAAAAATATGAAATATTTACAACGAAATTCATTCGTCGTTCGAAAATTCGCGTAAGTTGAAGAACTCTTGAACTCGTGCGGTGTCATTCTAGGTATCCAAAATTCGATACTCACCGTAACGACGCTTTTCTTCAAGGCAAATTCTTCGCGTTCTCTCATCGGTAGAATAATGTTGAATTTATAAAATTTTAAAATAAACTTCGAATTGTCTTCCAGGTTCTTTGTCATTGTACGCAGAAACGTGCGAAAAAACTGTCCTCAAAAGACTGTTAAAAGAGCTGTGGAAGATTGTGATGCGAAATTTGGAGAAACAAGTCGTCTTACCGCCCATGATAGATAAGAATGTACGTGTACATGAAATATTGTCCGAGAGGAAAGAGTTCAACCCTAACGCAATTATTGTCTATTTTAGATGATACTGAAAAATATCACCGACAGTGCTAAGGGTCTGGCAACCAGCGCGAAAATTGAAGATATGTCTAGGATTTTCAAGAGTCATTTAACAGCGAAGCAAGACGTGAAAAACGTACTTAGCGGAGTCATGGTATTTGTTCTTAATGACTAATTCATTTATGTAAACAAGAAGACCTACAATTTCGTCTAACTCGTATTTACAATACCTCATCAGGAACTGGAAAAGAATCTGACACCCAGACAATGTGCAGTCGTCGATGCCGCTTTAGATACAATAAAAACCTACTTCCACGCTGCCGGTAATGGATTGAAGAAAACATTTTTGGACAAGAGCCCGGAATTGCAGTCGCTGAGATACGCACTTTCACTTTACACACAGACTACCGATACGTTGATTAAAACATTTGTGCATACGCAATCAAATAAAGGTGGGCTTTATTTGGTAAAGTAATGACTCGCTAATTTTTGTATATCTATATTGTTTTCCTCCCTGCCTTCAGCTCTTCCCCCTCGATCCGATGAAAGCATTCTCGGTGAAATATCCATCCAAGCAGATTTGTTTACTCATCCCGGAACAGGCGAACATAAAATCACAGTCAAAGGTAAATTGAATTTATATTCGTTCATGAATACAAAGTAAACGTAATTCATTCAATACTAAATTTTTTCTCGAATGACTAGTGGTCGCTGCCGGAGATCTGAAGTGGACCAATACCGGCGGTATGTTTCGTCCGTTTGTGGAAGTGTATTTGGTAGGACCTCATCTGGCGGACAAGAAACGCAAACATCAGACGAAATCAAAATCCAATAACTGGTCTCCGAATTACAACGAGACTTTTCATTTGTAAGTCGCTCAACCCACTCTGTATAACGGTCGGATTACGTGTCTCGTTACATGACCGTTATATAATTCGGGTTGCCGAATTACATATCGGCATTAACGCAGCGGTCATCAACACATACGTTTTATATTTACTCGCATATGCATTCTTTACAGCATCATTGGTAATGAGGAACAATTGGATTACTTCGAGTTGCATTTCTGCGTGAAGGACTACTGCTTCGCCAGAGAGGATAGACTGGTCGGCATGACAGTATTACCTTTACGAAATTTCATCACGCAGGTAAATTAAGTGCGCAGTTATTGCGGATGTTTATACGATTTTGTTTAAATGACAATACCACGATTACAATAACACGTAAAGTGGATAGAATGTTGATGGAATTTTTCTTATGGCGGTCTTCGGATGATTTTTGTTTCATTTTGTTTGAAAAAGCGAAGATAACCTAGACATACATAATTTTATTGACCATATTGATGAGATGAAGTTGAAAAATTTTTGGTATTGTACAACTAGGTACATTGTAAATTGAACGCATTGTAGGAATAGCATTCAAAAACTCTTCGTCCGCGTCATGAAAAACACGAGAGGAGATAGGATACTATAGAGCTTTCCTCATCCGAACGACTTTTCAGGGCGGAAGGTGTGTGGCTCGACTCAAATAGCATTTATAGTCATCCCCTCTCTCTTCTTCAGTGCTTGGAGCTTTTCCATTGAAAATCACTAGTATGGTCGATTAATAAGGCAATGTTCGAATGGCGACAGTATATGATTAATTGCCCCGACCGAAATTGAACTCATTATTTTCAGTCTAAATATTCTGAATTCTTTTCAGGTTGTTCATTTGAAATCACCATCGCCGATTTTCTATTTAAATTGAAATGTAATAGGTACCAGAAGTTGACTCAATTTCAACATTCACAAAGAGTTAATAGAACAAAATTAGTGGAATTCCTATCATTTTTGGTCGATTTGCTCTCGAAATGAGGCGTAACTCGACGAAAATCCCGCGTCGATTTGAAGTTTATTTTTGCTTTTGATGATTACTCAATTGGGGTTTGTGTCAACCTGGTTCTCATGGGGGGATCTCATTTAGTTGAATTTCCGGTTTCTATCATTTCAATAACCTGTCCAACTGCTCCTCCCATACCCTTCTAATATAGATAGCTTGAATTGTGGAAAAGTTTGGAATTCTTCCGCTACTCTGGTCAGTATTTTGGTAACCCTTCTTCCTCCGTCGCGTCATACAGAGCGCAATGGTCCGAGTTCTTACAACTTCTTCTTGCATCTAACTCAAAACTGAAAATGAGTCGCAGTCAGACTAATTCAACTTTAAGTAGGTTTGATGAAAGCTCCACGTGTAGGTTATTAAATAAAAACTACCTTACGCTCGAATGTATTGTCTGCGCTCTAAATCCTCATTGATAACTTTTAGTATTCTTCATTTTAAACATCATAACCAACATCCTTCGCCTGAGATGGGCCTTCATATCAAGGCCAGTTTTACACGTAGAGTTTTTCCCAACCTGACATAGGGTTGGATTTGTCTGAGTGCGACTCAAATATTTCCAAGTCCTACTCCTAAATATTATTACAGGTCGCAAACTTTGTATGTTCCCAAAGTAGGTTCGAATCCCCCCCCCCTCCCAGTCAGGAGCATAGCGTAGACTTTCATACTTGGATGTTCAGGCGGGTATGGAAGGACCCGGAAGTCGACTCGTTTTTAGCCTTGATTCTAAAGCCATATCAAATTGTGCAATTGAAATTGAAGTAATGGCGACGTTAATTGCAAGTTCTTCAGCAGTTAGCCAATGAATGACGTATAACCGACCGATTTTGGGATTCAGATCATCTCTTAATTCCAGGAGTCGACTAAGTTTCAAAGTTAGCCACGAGTCAAAGGTTCTAGGAAATAAGATTAATTCCTAACTAGAGTCGAGTTACAACCATTTTGGGTTGATTAGCGGTCGACTTAAGGTGTAGAGCTGAATCGACTCATAATTCACGCAAATTTTGCTCCAACTTCCAGTCATTGTGAATTGATTGGCGGGTGAATTTAGGCAGAATTAAATTAACTCATAATTAAAGTCAATTTTGAATCGACTTCGAATCATTCCAAGTCAATTTGGAGGAGGGTAGGGGGTCAACATTGAGCAGCTCTGAATTGACTCGGTTGATTTTGAGTTCAATCTCGATTTTAAGTCGACTTTTTCAGCGATTCAGAGTCAACTTGCGGTCAACATTGGGTTGAACTAGATTGACTCATAGTAATCAATGTCGATCTTGAGTCAAGCATTGTCATTTTGGGTCAATTTGTAATCCAAATTGAGCAGAACTGAATTTACTTATAATCAACGTCAATTTTGAGTCGACTTCCAGTCACTTTGGGTTGATTTGCGGTCAATGTGGAACAGAAATGAATTGAATCATAATCAACGTCAGTTTTGAGTCGACTTCCAGTCACTTTGGGTTGATTTGCGGTCAATGTGGAACAGAAATGAATTGAATCATAATCAACGTCAGTTTTGAGTCGACTTCAAGTAATCTAAAGTGACTTTGCTGTCGATAGGTACTAGGCAGAATTAAATTGACTCGACATTAACAATTTTGACTTCTGGTCCACATTCATTCATTTTGGGTTGATTTGCGATTGACTGTGGGCAGGACTAATCAATGTTGATTTTGAGTTAAGTTCCATTCACTGTAGGTTGATTTGCGTTCAACATTAGGCGGTACCGCAGAGTAAACAGAGTCGTGTTCCACTATACTTTCAATGCTCCCAAATACAAGCATTATTCAAATTCCAAGTTTATTGCTTCGGTTGACGAATTTGGTGGACTTTTATAGCCTTCGAGCTTCCAAGCCCTGTTACAAGATGGAAGCCCAGAAGATTCATTTGCATTGCTTCAATTGAGTAAAATTGAAGAGCGCAAACGCGGTAGGAAACTTGACGACGGAAGAAACAAAACGAGCGCCCTGGAATACGAGAGAGTATAAACTAAAAATATTCATTAATTATGCCGTGTCTCAAGCTTGCGTAGGCGACCTCTGTTCACTTTGTAAGAGGAACTAAATTGACTCATAATCAGCGTCAATTTCAAGTCGACTTTACTGGTTGACATTGAGCGGAACTGAATTTCCCCCGTAAGATCAATTCTGGAGTCGACTTCCAGTTATTTGGGGTCGATTTGCGGTCGCAACGTTGAACAAAACCAAAGTGATTTCTTAATAATGTTGATTTCAAGTCGACACCAGTACTGCCAGACCTACGGATTTTGTTCCTCAAAATTTTCCTTTAGCTTGTTTGTAAAATGTAGATTTCTTGTGCTTAAGAGAAAAGTACCTTAGTCACTGTTATAAGAGATACTTTTCTACTGGGTGTTATAGGCTGATATTGCAGTCATCTGTAGACTGTAACACTGAGTCGATCAAGAGAAAGGTACCTGAGTTTCTTTCTGTGAACGACACCTTTCTCCTGATCGTTTATGATATATTGGTAGAAATCTGTTTTTAGGTGTAAAAAAAATGACGGACACGGATTTTTGAATATATCATCTGGCAGCACTGGTTGACACCCAGCCATTTTGAATTGATTCGCGGTTGACCTTGAACAGAACTAAATTGACGTCTATTTCCATTCAATTGCCCGTCATCCCAGGTTACTTGGTTGATGTTGAGCAGTAGTGATGGGCGATAGTCGATAGTCTCATGCTATCGATAGTCCCGATAGTTTTTCCTGAAACTATCCATACTATCAATAGTTTGAATGAAAAACGTCGATCAGGAGAAAAGTACTTGGGCCACTTGTGGGATAGGTACTTTTCTCCTGATCGTTATTTTTTTTAGAAAATCCTGTCAAAGAATGTATTCTAGTGTTACCAGATGATGGACACGACTGAGAAATACCTCAAAAACGTGGCCCCACACCTAAAAAGCACATATGTGCCCAAAAGTGAACGGTGAACAATCGACTATTTGACATTCCAGTTCCTATCTCTTTCTTTCAAATGTGTTATCAGTAAATTCCCACCAATTATGTGATTTTGATAAGAAAAAGACAAATTTTTGAACTATCGATGGTTTTCACAATACTATTGTTTTTCCCAAAGAACTTGATTGACTCATCATCAACGTTAATTTTAAGTCGACTTCTTGTCATTTAAGATCAATTTGCTCATTGCAGTGATATTGAGCAGGACTAAATTGACTCATAATCAATACTTATTTTGAGTCTACTTTCACTCATGTTTGGTCAATTTGCGACTTCCAGTAATTTTGAGTTGATTTGCGGTCTGCGGAGCTAAATTAGAACCGGGTATTCGCTAGGATCGCTGCGATCAATAAAAATGATATCAAACATGAGGGCAAATACACTAAACGACCAATACTGGAAACTTTTCTGGATTTTTATGCTCTAGCGGCCGGGATTAGTGCTACAGACATTTCTTTGTGTTGGTCGTTGGCATGTATTTTGCAAATTTGTGTTGCGTATTTATTGGAATTGTGGTATAGTAAAATTGCTAATCCCAACCATGTAGGTCGCGTTGTGAGCAGGGTTGCAAAAAAAAAAAAAAACGTTTTTTTTTAAAAGAAAAAAACAGAAAACACGTTTCTTTTTGTTTAAAACAGATTTTATGTTTAAAACATGTTTTGAAATATGGTTTTTATTCTCCAGTATAAAGCACATTTTAAACGTTTTCAACATCGTTTAAAACGTGGTTTAAAACGACCTTAATTTTTTTTTTTCCAACTTGATCAACCCTGGAAGAATTGTGACGCGTGACGCGTGAGCACGATGAGCTTATCTGCTTATCTCCTGATAAACTGATACTGAATCGCGGCTGAAATGCTGAATCCGTTGTGGCGGCGTATGCATATTTACTATTGTTTAAAACAATGTTTTGTTTTTTTTGTGTGTTTTAAACGTGTTTAAAACATGTTTTAAACACCGCCTGTTTAAAACATCGCAACCCTGGTTGTAAGCACTGCAAACAGCGCTCAATGTATTTCTTATGGGGAGATTTCGATATTAGTCATTTAGTGTATTTGGTAAGAGGTATCAAAAGGAGGTTTTTCCATAAGAGTACCTATGTCTAATGAAATTTCAATTTTCCGGAAAAACGTTTGTAAATTGATCGTTTTCTCCTCGTATAATATGTGATTATTTTCGTCAAGTGAAACTTTTAACACCATTACAGAGACTCAATGTTACGAAAATAATTTTCTCGAGGATTCCATGATACCTCTTACGACCTTCGCGATGCTAGCGCTGCCCGGTTTCGGGTCAATTTGCTGTCAACGTTTGGCAGAACTGAATTGAAGTTGATTTTGAGTGGACCTCTAGTCCTTGAGAGTTTTAATTGACAGTCAATATTTGGTAGAATTAAATCGAATCGTAATCATTATTCATTTTGAGTTCACATCCACTCATTTTTGGTCGACTTTTGGTTGGCGTTGTGCAGAACTAAACTGACTTGTACTTAATCAATGATGACTTTTGGTCGACTTCCAGTAATTTTGAGTTGATTTGCGGTCGACCTTCGATGCTGAGCTAAATTGATTCATTATTGACGTGAACTTTGTTTCAATTTTCAGTCATTGTTGATTAATTTGCGGTTGACAAGGGACAGAATTAAATTGATTTATAATCAAAATAGATTTCAAATCGACCGTTGTTTAGGGGGGGTATTGAGCAGCTTTGAATTAACTCATAATAAACGTCAATTTGGAGTCGACTTCCTGTCATTTTGGGTCAATTTGCTGTTGACATTAGGCAGAACTGAATCGACTTTGATTTTGAGAGGGGCTTCCAGTCATTTAGGGTCGTAGAATTAAATCCACTCACAATAATCGGCGTCAATTTTCAGTGAGTCCTCATTGAATTGACTTCTGTAAAAGCCGGTCAAACGACGAGCAAACAATCAATAGAATAATATCTACCGCTCAAGTACGAGAGATCTCTTTCTCCAAACTGTTGTTTTAGCGCTTGGCCGGTTCTTACAGATTCTAGTACCTTAAGCCATTGGTGAAATTTTGGAAGCTTCTCGGCAGGCGTCGATGAATTACCTGTGGTATTTAAGAGAAGAGAGGTTTGCAGTGGGATCTCATGGAATCTCGTTTGGTTGGAGGAGAGCCTCTGCAAATGATTTAGTAGGAGTTGAGAATGAGTAAGTTGGGTGTGACCAATTCTGAGGCGGGGGAGAATTATTTCTTCATGACGGGAATTTCTGTTTGAGAAGGACCAAGAGGTAGGGGAGGTTTTTATAGATCGGAACTTGTTTTGCAGCAGAAGAGTCTAAAGATGATGCCAGGCATTCAAAATTGGGTACGGTAATGGTTTTTTAGGTCGTGCGGGTGGCTTCCTTGGCTGCACGGTCAACCTCGTCATGTTCGGAGAGACCGATGTGGCCAAGGATCCAGATGAAAGGTATTGTTGATTTGATGGAAGCAAGACTTTCAAGGATAACCTGGATGCGTTGAGTTATAGGGTTTATTGAATGGATGTCTTGTATTTTGAAAAGAGAAGAAAGAGAATCAGTTAGTAAGATGTAATTGTGTCGTGGGGGACGTTGCGTTAGTTGCGAATGGTAGGAGGGTATAGCACTAAGTTCAGCTGATGGATGGGAGGGAATGCTAGCCACGGAGGCGTCGATGGTTCGATAGGAAGGAGAGGCAAGAGTTTAGGGAGGTATTCAAGATAGGATTTTAAAGAAGATAGGAAGAAGTTACAAGGAGAAAGGATAGATGTATGGATTGGAAGGTCGGAATTTGAGAGGATGAAGCGAGGAAGTTCGCAGTTAGTATAAGAATGCGGAAGTGTAGTGGTGGTTCTGTTGCTTCGGCACAAAGGCTTGGAGGAGGGGGGTGTTGGAAAATCTCCAAGTGCCATACCTAGGGTGGATCATGGGTGGATGCTTAAATAGCATCGAGGACCCGCCGGGAAAAATTATTGCCATATAGCAGCCTGAATTTTGCCAATTGGCTGCCAATGAGCTTTGACAGAATCCTGCCACGACCCATTTAAAAGCATTGGCCACATATGGCAGCCAAATGGCTGATGGGTATTTTCCCGGTGGGAAGTTTGATTTTGGACTTACTGCATTGTTGATTCTTGAAAAATATTTATGTCAATCATATTTCAAATATATATATATACGATCGTTTCGAGTTTCAGAAGTGCAGTTTTTTGAAGAGTTGATGATCAGTCGACGAGACTGTGAAAAATAAAATATTCAAATTAAGCATCATTATTCATTCGAATGTTATACGTAATTTTAGCAGCATAATAATATCGCACATTCGTGCATTGGCGTAAAAAGTGGCATTTATAAGAATTCTTGAATGAATCTTTCGAATAGTTTCGTTAATGATCGTCTTCGTCATGACACTAATCGCACTCGCACGATATATTAAGTACTATAATATTTGGCTATGTCATGTTCTCAAGCTTGTTTTGGTTCAAAATACATCAATTTCACGTTTCCAACCTACCTAATGATCGTAACGATGTTAAACACAAATCCTACTACACCGGGCGAGTTTTGAAATTCACTTAGCGCTTTCCCCTTCTTTTCCTATTGACCAGTTCCGTTACGCGGATTAATGGGAAACGTAGATATGATGAAAGATAAATGTGCTCCACTTAGGTCATAATCTCGTCAATTTCAAATTCGACAAGGTAGATCAAAAATGAAGAGCTGAACTCGACAAACAAAAATTTCTCATCGGACGTGGGGCTCTATCAAAATCAAAATTTATTTTTGTTCGAGACCAATTCTCAAAACCTGTTCATTAATCAATTTGTTCGTGACTCATCATCTAGGCTAAATGTTTTTGGTATTTTTGCAAACTTCAATTATCTACCAATTTACTCATTTCTAGTTCGTCAGTTGGCTTGATTATTATACCGAAACTTTATACCTAGGTAACTGATGAAAATGGGTTGAGAAAATAATCGAAATCTAATTTCGTGTTTACATGCGAAAGAATTTTTTTTTATATCATAGCGAGCAAAGAGTGAATGGTTCGAAAACTAATCTAAAAATCAAGTATTCGAAATTAAGCTACTTGGTTTTATAATTTTCAAAATTTGGATCTTATACAGTTATTTTGGGTAAAAGAAACGTTAAAATTGGCATAAATTTTAGTTGTCAATGACGTTCTGTATTTGGCTACGAAGCTGCACTGATTATTATCTGGTTTTGGCAAAATTTTTGTTTTTTCGTCTAAAATCTGTTATCGATAAAATCAGTCTCGAGGGAAACAATTTTAGAAATTTGCAATTTTTCAGGAATCGGATACGATTTGGAGGCAGTCTACATCAGTATTCTAATTTTTTCAGGGTTCATGCGCTGGTTGGTTCCCGTTAGTCAGACGAGTGCAGATGGACGAAACAGGCTGGACAATCCTCAGAATATTATCGCAACGTACCAACGACGAGGTGGCGAGGGAATTCGTCAAACTGAAATCCGATTACCGTCAAGACGAGCCTACCCAACCTGCTGTCTAGAAATAAAACCCGTTTAACATATCATTAATTACTTTCGCGCATTTTTCGTAAAATGCTACAGAAACCGAAACGAAACCCTTTACTTTCAATATCAATACCTATTATTTTATCGTTAATCGTTCGCGTTGTTATTCTACCTATATCTTTATTCTTAATATTATTGCGTTCTGTTATTATAATACGTTTATTGTATAGTATACAGTACATACATACCGAAGGATAATATTTTTGGGTCTTCCAATTTGAAAAAGTCGTTTCAACACAAAGAACTTCTCCTATCATATCGAAGCTTCAAATTACCAAAAAAAAAAAGAGAGAAACAAAAGTTTTTAAAAATTTACATGTGTAATGATGGTTACGTGACTGTGCCTACATTACATCCCCTGCCCCAACTGTAATTGAAATTTAAATTCCGCTTTTGCTAGAACTATTTTGATAATTTTTCAACCCGTATAATTATTTTTACTTTTTTTTCCCCCTTCCGAAGTGATCACGAAATTGATAATTTTTTTCCCTCGTTTCATTTTATTTACTCGAATTTTTTCTTTTTCTTTTTTCTCGTTTTGTTAAATTCTCTTTTATCAACGAAAAATTATACGTATCTATAATAATGTAAATATTTTTTATTATTATTTTTTTTTTAAAAGAACGTTTTGGTATTTATTAAGAAACTAAGTACGCTTAAGGCAAAATATTCTATCTATTTGCATTTCCTCTATATATTTTTTTTGTGGTCTCTCCTCCGAGGCATTAATACATTTTACCCTCGAGGATCATTAAGTCTTTTCATTCGTATTTCTATTGTATATTCATCGTTATAATAATACTATGAATACGTATAATGAGTACCAAATCGTTTTTCTTTTTTTTTTTTTTTTTTTTTTTTTTTTTGGAACATTTCTCCCTTGCAATGGTTGTTATTTATTTAATTTCAGGAGTAATAACGTGATATTCAATTTTGTTATAAGATATTTTTGTGAAATGTTTTGTTGATCTCAAATAATATAGAAAGAAAAAAAATCATTTGTCGTCGCGGTTTCACGACTTTCATGATTGTCATCAGCTAAAAGCGATTATATTTTCTCCTCAACTATCTCTCCTTCTCTCTCTCATTCTACTCCGTTGCTTTTATCCAGTCGTGACATAAACACAACTTTGTATTTTTAGTTACCAAATGCGCTATAATTATTATGAAGAATAAAATACAAAAAATATTTTTATTAAAAGTTGAACGATTTTTTTATTTGTTTTTGGAACGTGCCAGACTGCCTGTTCGCGTGTACAAGGTTTCATCAAAGTCTATGAACTCACGCGGTCACTAGACCGAGCGGAAAAGGCGTTAGAGGTCAACTTACCATTTCAATTATTCTTGTACAAGGTAAACCTCTTGCTGTTGGTATGTGTTATTATGCGATAAAGAAGTGGTATTTTTCCAGTGTACACGCATTAAATACTCGAATAATTGAAATCTTTTCTGTACATCTTTAAAAAATGGTAAAATATTCGAAAATATTACTATTCAAAAATCGACGATAAGAAATTGAAAATTCTCACCAGATGTGTTGCAGTTATTGCATTTTTCAAATTATTACATATTATTATGAAGAACGACTTCGTAGATTAATGATCTTTATGTTAGAGGAACGGAGAGATTGAAAGTGTAAACTTGAATACCCAACTTGCGGAAAAATAAATCTCCTAATGATGACGAGTACGAAACATTAGATTAGGAATCTACGTATTTTAAAATTAATTATGTCAAATTGAAATCACAGTGAAAGGTCAAAGTGGAATTTTAGAGAGGGAATGGAAAATTTGAGCGCCTGAGTGTTTACGTAAACATCAAAGTTTACATCCATTTAGCCTTAAAAAATTCTTCATTCGAGAATTGGATAATTTTCGCAACCCTAAAAAAAAGTTGACTATTTTTTTCTCTCGTCTTCATTAAATTAACGAGCCTTGCAACTACTTTTACAGTAGATGGGGATCTTATAAGGATGAATATGATTCGAATAATGTAAAAATGAGTGGATCTGCGTTAGTTCAAAGCGCTAATGATTTTTTCATTATTGTTTGAGAGTGAGTTTGTAATGCAGGGGCAGACAGAATGGTGAAGTCGTAATTTTTCGAGAGTTGAACAGCAGAAAAAGTGTTGAACGGATGGATAGCCAACATTGCATAGCCTAGGAGTGAAAGGCGTAAAAACAGAAGAATAGGTGAGACGGGTATGGCCTATTTGTAAATTCGGGGAGAGGGTCTGGAAGCAAAACAATGACTGTCAGCTGGTTTGTGTAATTTGGTGTGAAAGTTTTGCAAAAATTTGAAGTGGAACTCATCTAAGAGATACGATTTCCGTTCTCTACATTTCTCTGTCTGAAACAATATTTAGAGCAGTAAAGAGTTGATTATAGAAAAAACGGCGTGTCCAAATATCGCTTCTTGCACTCCTACTGGATTCCGATTGGCGAATTCTAAGACGGGTTTGGATGATTTCCTCGCGTCGGCAAGACCAAGAAATTGGGGATGGGACTTATTTAAGCATAAAGAAGACCAGAAATCATGTCAGGAGGAGAGGATGACGAGGCAGTAATAGGATATGGGAGTAGGGATCATTTATGACAAGTGAAGTCAGAAAACGCTTTGGGGCAACGCCCACTGCTTCAGTATTCTTCAGACCCCCGTTGTGTTGAAGAGCTGCCCTTATTTTACGGTTTCAAAACCTTAGTTCCAATTCCGCCCTATCATCTATCAGCCTTCTATACCAACAACTCTTCGAACGTATTACAATCCACCAACTTCCCGAAACTTCTACTTCAGATCCTTAAGAACTATTCCAGATTTACTCTCACGATTTTCTTTTCATGCACATATTTTCACTGACGGTTCGAGAGGTCATCAAGAATCGTGGGTATGGCCTTTTGAATCCCTTCAACTGAGCCTCTGTGCTCTCGCTACCAAATTTAACATCTATTTTTCATGCGAAACAGATGGTCGTATTCCAAGGTCTTTTACTGTACGCAGCAAAACTTCGGACCAGGACATTTCCTCATATTAGACTCTCTCCCCGCTCTTCAATCCATGTCTTCCATTCTTTGTCGCGTTGATTCATCCATAACTTTGTCGATTATTTTCTTGATCAATTCTCTCGCCCCCATTAGGATTTATTTTCTCCAGATTCTCGGCCATGCAGGCATCTTATTAGCTAAATCCACCAGTCTCATCTTTATTCTCTACGTCGGCATTATTTCCTCTCATTCGAAACTTTACACAAGATGACGAGGCAATATCCCTCTCAAACTCTGCTAATAATCTAAAGCTCACGGGTTCTTTAACGGAGTTAGATGAAGGGAGGCAGGAAACTTATGTTATGAGTCTTACGGTGTTTGAAACGTTGTATATCTGGCTCATTGAAAGGGCTAAGCAAATTGGTGTATGAAGCATTGCATATCTCGTTATTTGGAGGAGCTGTTCTGATCAGCGTATCAGTGCTGCAAGATGATACAAGGGGGACTCAAAATTTATTGATAGGGTGGTGTTTGAAGCATTGCATATCTAATTACTTGAAGGAGCTGTTTTGATCAGGCTATACGGCTATAACCCCTACTTGCATTATCTCAGCTTTATACTAGCATACATATGATAAGAGAGGGACTTGGAAAAAATTTTCGACCTCAGCCGGATATGTTTATGATGGGAAGGGACTCGAAAACTTTTCAGACTTCGAGCTGTAGGGGATAAAAGGGGGAGTTGGAAAAATTTCAACCTGCGAGCAATAGGTGATAGGAAGGGACTTGGAAAATTTTACACGTCCCAAGGTCATGTTGCTTCCCGGACAGCAGACATTTTTTTGGGAGACTTCTCCCCATCTGATAAAACAGGTTCCCTGTTGAAGCTTTCCATTTTCTTTCAGATCTACCTCCTTCTGTCAACATTTTAATTCACTTCTATTTTGAAAATTTTTCCACAACATGATGCCTAGTAGCCATCCTCTCTCCAACTCCATTTTATTATTTATTTATTATTTTTTTGTTATCATTACAATATCAATTCTTTTTATTTATTCAGTTATTTTTCTGTGATTTTTCTTTCAAATAACTGACAATTATAACTTTCACCCATTCACCAAACTAGAAACGTGGATTCTTAAGTCGCAATATATTGTTATCGACAGTACTGTAGAAATTGCAAATAACGATATCGCTTTTAGCGATTTACCGTTTACTACAATCAAATTGGCAGTTCCGGCTGTTATGAAAAAAGTTCAATTTCCATCGCTTTTAACGATAATATATTTGATTTAGTGATTGAAATTTTGATCCTCTTGGACATCGGTATATCCAATTTCTACTGTACCTTATTTTGTAATATCCATTTTGTTATCCTCAGAAAACATCCGCGTCCGGGAGTTTCTGTGAACTGCGTGACGTGACGTGACGTGACGTGACGTGACGTGTGACGCTTTATGACGTCATCAATGACTGGGACCTACTTTGGGGACTTGTAAAAATTTCAATTTCCCCTGGGAGTTCCTGTGAACTGCGTGACGTGACGTGACGTGTGACGCTTCATGACGTCATCAATGACCTTGACCTTGATCTACTTAACTTACTTTAAGGACTTGGAAAAATTTCAGTTCCCCCCCGGAGTTTCTGTGAACGGCGTGACGTGACATGACGTGACGTGTGACGCTTTATGACGTCATCAATGACCTTGACCTTGATCTACTTAACTTACTTTGAGGACTTGGAAAAATTTCAATTTCCCCCAGGAGTTTCTATGAACTGCGTGACGTGACGTGTGACGCTTTATGACGTCATCAATGACCTTGACCTTGACCTCCTTTAGGGACTTTGAAAAATTTCAATTTCCAGCCTTCATTATAACAGGGTAGCATGCAGTACACTGTGAAGAGCACAGCCATTTTATTTTCTGAGGGGGCATTTTCGCGCCAACGTCATCGCAAGCGCGGGAGGTTGCGGGTTTCCCGCTGCCATTGCATACCTGCAATGGCGTCTAATTTTTTTTTCCTCTATCTTTATATTTCTGTTATTTATTAACGTGATGGTTGTTTTATGGCGGGTGAAGAAAAGAAGAATAGAAGGAACAAAAATTAGTCGCAAAGAGTTTCCATCGACGGCAAAAATTTGCAGGGAACTCGCGATGGCAAGTCCCCTCAAAGTCCAATTACTCGGCCAACTTTCCCCTTTGATAGTTCTGATGCACGATCATTCTGAGTCCTTTTCCTTCAGCTTGTGACTTGAAATTTTTTCCCCGTAAAATCTTGAGATAGGTCAATTAGCCTAGGCTACATCCCTTCGCTGATTCTGAGTCGGTATAGGAAGAGCTTCTCTGATTCTCTGAGCAACCAGCTTAGCTCCTTGAAACGTGAATCAAAAGTCAAACCCAGTCATAAAGTTTTACTGTTCGTCCATTCATTCGTTTTCTAAGCACTAAGTTTGTATATTATTGTCGCGTGTTGATGGTATTATTTGGATAATGTTTACGACTCTAATATACCTACCTAACCATTATATGTTCGTGAATTTGTTTATTCCATCTCCGTGGTATGTACTTACTGAATTAATTTACATCGTCGTAGCCAAGAAAGAATTGTACCACTCAATATTCAAATTTCCGAAAGATATCATCGCGGATGTGTTTGCCATATAATTCGAAGTCCAAAATTGCGTGACGTTACCAGAGTTTGTTCACATTGGTTCCTGAATATCAAATGGTATACTTTTGTGTTGGTGTATTGATCTTTCAAATTTCAAGAATAACTAAGTAATACCAATAGTTATAGGCCTGTATTCGACTAAAAATTTCCCAGTAACTTCTGATGGGTCACAGTTTGTGACGAATTTATCGTTCAAAGAAGTTGAAGTTCTCCTTGAAGTTCGCAGAGCTAGGGTATCATACGTTTTGGATTTTTACTTCTGATTTTATCGAGATTTTCCAAAATAAACTGCAGCGATCGTAGATTTATGCTCAATATCTCGCACATAGTTGAAATGGATATGCGTATTTGCTTTATTACCTATGTAATAAAAAATTAATAAAGTACTCGGATATAGGTACGTACTTACGGTAGTTTAGATTATCACGAAGGACTGATAATTTGAAAAGTTTCCTCTCATAATTTTCTTATTATTTTAAATTCTTCCTTTTCACGTGATTTATAAATATAGAGTTTCAGAACACCTAAGAAAAATAATTATTTTTAGTTATGCTCACATTCATGCAATGAAGGAAAATATATTTATTCGTTTCAAAATGGTGAATTTAGACTAGATTTTGTTCGAAAGAAAGAGGACCACTAAGTATTATCCTTTTTGGAAGTATATTTTCAGGAAACTTGAGGCTGGCTTCAAACTCCCTGTAGGAAGAATTGGATAAATTGTGAGCTGCAAGACTTACAGATGAGAAGTTATACCCGTAGATTGGAAACAAAAGGAAGTTCTGACGGTTTTAAAAACAGACAAACAGAAGGATGTTATCAAACATTGAATGACCTATTTTAGACCAGGGATTTGGAATAGTGAGTCCCGTGACACCTACTGGGACATGTCTAAAAACAGCAATAGAAACACTCTTCTTGAATAACTGAGTTGTTGCAGCAAAGGAGCTAACGACTGGATCTTTCACATCACCGTACCCCTTGAGTCAAGAGACCCACTACCTACTTCAAATCACTGATTTAGACCGCGTTCAGCATAGAATCAATGTGTTAGCGTGTTGTTGAAACGACTATAACTCTCCTGTAAAAGTCTTGTAAGTTTTATCGAAGCAGCCAATGTTTTTCCTGGCCATCAGTGAGATATTCCATTCAATCTTATTAATTAATTATCATATAGTTCTAAATTTTTTAAAAGAAAATTAAATTAAACAAAATAATACTTTATATTAATAAATGACCTCGACAAAAATTCTATTCATCTATAAAATAATAATGTATTGTATTATTAATTTAATTAAATTTTTTTGGGGTAATAGAAAATAATTTTTCTCATTTCAATCAAATTTAAAATTACTTACATCGATGTTGGATTATAAAATTTAATCAGGATCTTTATTTTCAAAATAAAATTGATATAAAATACGAATTTATAAAATTGATTAAAAAAATATATTTGTTAATTGAATTTATAAGATAATACCTATAATTTGAATTATGTTTTATATTGAATTTATTAATTTTTGTTGTAATAAATCAATTTTTAATTGATCAATAATTATTAATTATGATACAAAATAATAATTATTATGATTAATAAGTATCTAATTCATTCTAATATTTTTATATAGTGGATCAAATATAGGCCTATTAAATGATTAAGTGATATTTTAATGTTTTTTTTTTTTTTTCTTTTCTCCTGTGCACGCTCATCTTGGGAGGAATGATATTGTTTCACGGGTATACATATTCTAATAATGTGTGTCAATTAATTTCTTGTGGATTATAATAATAATTAAGTTATTATGTCGTGAAAAAATTTTCTTTTTCTCGTCATTTTTTCCTGGTGGAAAATTTATTTTCATAATAATCATTTTAAAATTCTGTCATGTTACTCTCATTATCTCGTGCTTCCTATTATTTTTCCTGGGTCAATGAATGGGTCTCTTCTTCAAATAAGACTGAGTTGCCATGCGCCTCGATATCCGGATCTCTTTTTTTTTTTTTTTTTTTTTTTTTCTTTCTGAAAAATCAAGAGCTTTTTTATTTTTAAACAAGATCTTGAGCTCAAAAGATCTAGATTTTTTCTGGATCCAGATGGAAACAAAAAAATCTGCAGCTTATTTGCATGTTCCACTCAGATCTGGAACCACCAAATGTGCAAAATGAGACTTGTAACAGACTTACAACTGTGTAGTGAGACTATTAAGTCAATAACAGTTGGCTTATCATTACTGATCTTGAGTGACACAAAATAATATAGGTGGAGTATCTCAAGACGAGACATTGCTGTGTACCTTGGTAGGAATTAGGAAACTTTTCATTTTTTTTTTTTTTGCGGATGCAAAGAGGTTCTTCTGCTCTGGCTCTTGGCTTGCCGAGGCAAGAGCCCCAAAAAGTTATCAATTATTTCAAATGTTAGTTAGAAAGATTGTTCACATTAATGTATTGGTGCAATCAGTGGCGTATCAACGGAAGATCCCACGCTAGGCAAAAAGAAATTTTCCACCCAAAATTATTAGGAATGTTCAAACTACTATATTGATGACAATATAATTCAATGTAAAATTTTATCTGAAAATTCCAAAATTTTGCTGCCCCTAAAATTCTACCGCTCTAGGCAACGGCTTATAGTACCTTGCGGTAAAAACGCCACTGTGTGCAATACATTAGAACAGATAATTTAATATAGAGAATCAAAAACATTCATCAATCTCTTCATCACAAAAATCGAGAAGATGATCAATAATCATGATAATATAGCAATTACGAGAAATTAAGGTCCATTGTTTGTTTGGGTTAGCCTATGTCTGCAGCTAAACTGACTAATGATGATGTCTCGTGTCCTGGTTAAGGGCATACGTTTGTGCGTGAGAAGATCTCGTTGTGGGCTTCCAATCGAGTCTTGCATCTGTCGCACACTCGCACAGCTGCACTACGTACGTATGCATGTTCCTACTCCGCTTTGTCGTTGTTGTGAGTATTCCATTCCACTATTCCGGACACGGAGCTGCACTCTGCAGTGAGCAGTGAACTGAACGCGACGACAACCGATGGTCGAACGGGAAGAGATCGCTAAAACTCGTTCCCGTCGTAATTTCTCTCGTCTCTTCGAATATTATTCTGCTTCTGCTTGAATGTTCATTGCTCAACTTATTAGGAATTACTCAATTTTTCTGGTTTTCCATCCAGTGTACGTTCTGTAGTGCTCGGTGCGACAGTTCGGTAACTGACGTGTTCATTTATCGTTCTACGAGATCATTCAATACATCATTGTAACATAAAAATCACACCTGGATCATATTTCGGAAATCAAAAGGTTTGTAACTTGTGTGTACGATTGTTTTTTAGCTCAGTAGTCCAGTTTGTCTCCGCGAAGAATAAATCGAGGCAGGAAGTGATGTGATGTTTTATAATAAGTTCGAAATTATGAAGTAACGTTACAACTCGTTGGTTCTCGTATCCGTTATCAGTTCCAAGAATGAAACTCGTTCATAATTTTACAGCATGTTGAGTGTTCCGTCGTGCGTCTAGTTCCTAAATTCGATCTTCGAAACAGTTCTTAATAATTTAAATTTATCCGGTAACTTTCTATTGATTCGTTGCGAAAATTTTAATTAAGTTCCAGGTATGCCTAGTCAGGTTACCAATTTTTACAACAAGAAAGAAAATGGTATCTTCATCACCGGAGCGAGCGGCTTCGTCGGCTTAGTGCTCATTCAAAAGATACTACGATGTTTTCCTAGCGTCACTCTTTACCTGTTGATTCGTTCGAAATACAATAAAGACGCCGCTAGCAGATGGGAAGACCTGAAGAAACATTCGGTAAGGAATAATCACGAAGTAAATAAAAATAATAAATTGCGAACACAGGTTACTCACAACGTACTCGAGTTTAATTACCGGCAACGTGAAATGTAAAATATGTTTTGATTCGGGCTTAATATCGGTCGGCTTCGGTGTGCATGCGTTGATGAGCGGTGAGCAAGACTCATTTTCATGCTTACTACACGTACAAGGATGGATTATCGTCGAAGTGCTGATTACTTTTGTCGGTTAGCGGGCATTAATTGGCAATCTAGGTATTCGTATTTATTTCTAGTCACGGACATCCTACCGTGTACTGGTGAACCTGTAATTTACATGTGTGTCATGAATTCGCAAAATAATCGTGTTGTCATATGCTAGAGTTCGTTCATATTTTATTGCAATGCGAATTTCTACTCCGCGTTCTGTCGACATCGTACGATGGATTTCACGGGTGCATGCAGCGCAGTGTGATGCAAAATTCATGTAGCAACTCTTTCGATATTTTTTGTGTGTTTTTGGACTCAGAGCCTGAGTTTATTCTTCTTTAGTATGTTTTGGATAGCCAGGTATTCTAATTGTTGTTTAGTCGTAAGTCATAGTAGAGCCCAGTCATAGTGCAATAATTGAAAAACGAGCAAAAGAATAGTTGATTTAATGAGTTTTCTTCTTTGATTCATATTTCTATGGACTAGTAACACACTTAGATCAAAGATAACATACATTGAGTTTGCTGATAACAACAATAATTGACGTAAACCGCATCAATGTTGTTGGGGCTGTACATCCTTGATTATGATCCTTGTAGCTATTTGGACCGGTCAACCGCTAGGATCGCTGCAATAGTTTCCAATAGAATTGATAAGGAAACCAGGGCAATTGAATTAGTGTGTTGGTGTGCATGGTTAGTTCCTTCAGAAGTGTGATTTTAGCGCTGACTGGTCCAAATTGTGTAGAATCTTGTGCCAACATCATATTCATATATCATATTGCATATATTTGTTGTATTCGTAACACAGCCAGTGTAAGGCGCTAGAGGTATTCTCGCTCAATGTAAACGAACATCGCCGTGGAGTACGCGGGTGGGTGTGCGGGATGTTCCCATCCAAAAACCCAAAAAATGAAGTGGAATTTACACGTAAAAAGTCCACTTCATTTTTCCATTTCTCGGTTGGGAACATCCCGCATTGTTTGTTTACATAGAGCGAGAATACTTCTAGCGCCTTACCAGAGTATTGCAGCCAAAAATTTCAGCTTTGGCTGTTGGCTTCAACTTACAACCTTGAACAATATGGCTTTTGGCTTTCCAAATAATTGAGCCGGGCTGAATTCAGTTGATTTTTGGCTGATCAATGTCCTATAGGATTTGGTGTACAGAGGAAATGATCAGGAGAATTGGGGCTTTGCTGCACTTGTGATTAGTGAAAGATACCTGTTCTCCAGCTTGTGATAATATTTATGGTGATTATTCTTTCTCTCTCTTTAGTTATTTTTATTTCATTTATTTGGAGTTGTGTGTTTGCTGTTTACAATTTTACATTGTTGTTGAGTTTTGAGGATTCTCTACATCTACATACATCCATTCTTTACATATAGAGAAGAGAATTGCAGTTGATGTAATTTAAATAATTTAATTCTGTAGGGTGCCAACCCTGTTGTGTTGTGTTGTTTTGTATTTGCTGAAAAAAATTGGCTTAGTTTGGCTTTTGGCTTAGGAAAGTTTCAATGAAGCTGGCTTTCAGCTTCGCTCTTATCAGTATAAATTCGGCTGAATTCAGCTTTTGGCTTTTTGCTTTTGGCTGGCTGCAATACTTTATCCCAGTGACGTCACAGCGTGTTACAATTAGCAGAAACCTTGACAATTGGACGCTTTTAAGCAAAACCCAACCAAGCGACATGATAAGAAACTGTAGTTTGGGCAAAATGTTCATGTACTATAGGTGAAGATTCTCCTATTCCCCAAAACGTTGTCATGTTGCTTGGTTGGCTTTTGCTTAAGAAATGTCCAATTGAGCCAAACCACAGGCTTAGACCATACAAGAGGTAGACCGAGCATAGTATTGAATTCTTGAAATGTAAACAAGGTCCGGTATCCTTATTTTTCTAGGCGCCGCGGTTCACTGCGGGAAAAGGAAACGCTGTACGGTGTGTTCCACTCCTCCGCGCCTTCACCCGCATTGCCTATACAAGGTCCATTATCCTTATTTTTCTTATCATGTTCTCGTTTCAACGCGTTGTACATGGTTAAATGGCCGATGCTCGGTCTACCTCTTGTATGGTCTAAGACCACGGGCTAGTTTATTCAAGACCGGAATGTAAAAAATGACAACAGCGCGCAGTGGATTCTTATTATGTAGTTACATTTTGGGGCGGTTCACGTTCATTGGTGCAGTGCAACCACAGTGAAACTGTGCAGCACTTGGTCCCCTACCTTATTTGTAATTTTTAAATGATGATATTTCCTCTTGTACTGCATCAATTTCACTGAAATAGAACGTGAAAAATAGAAAATTGTTTGCTCATCAAATTGTATTCTCTTCATTTTTTCCCAAAATTCTGTTTTATTTGCGTACAAATCAAAAGTTTTGTTTCTTCCCATAAGCGTACATGTAAATCTGTATCCACTAATTTTTATCATTTTTGAGTGCGACGTTGTGACTTCTCTACATTACGGCCTTGTATAAAGTAGACCGTGGCCACACAGACTATTGACTCCCATGAGAAAAAGCAAAGATCTTAAGGCCATTGATTGACGATCAGAAATATCTTAGCTATGCCGCTATGGAAGTATATTTTCTAATTCTATGGATATTCTGTATGCAGCTTTTACAATGCTTACATTTTTATCAGTCTGCAGGATGAATACCATGAGAGCAAGAGACATAGAATGAGAGTTA
The DNA here is from genome assembly GCA_035079395.1 of Aspidiotus destructor. Classification (NCBI taxonomy): domain Eukaryota; kingdom Metazoa; phylum Arthropoda; class Insecta; order Hemiptera; family Diaspididae; genus Aspidiotus; species Aspidiotus destructor. Next base: position 9,195,314 of record JAVHKZ010000002.1, on the reverse strand, counting down.
TTCTTCTACCTTCCCCATATTTCTTGTTCTCATGGTATTTGTCCTGCAAACTATTGTAAAAGCCCTATTGAGAATCAGAATCTACAACTTGAATCACCAAGATATTTCTGTTTCTTAACAGACCGTTTTCCTGGTGCCGTTAAAATTGTAAATCAATGTTGCCTACGTTTTGACTCCCAGAAGAAAAGCACAGAGAGCAAATATCACTGTGTTACTGTTGCTAATAAGCGATTTAACTTAGAGTTCCAAATGTTGGTAGCACTACCAAATTTAGAAGTGATCATGAACAAAGTTATCATTAGCCTACGGCAAATTTTAAATGCGTTTTTCAATTAGAATTTAGTGCTAAAAGAAATTTTGCCCTAAATTTAATTGCAGTATCACCAAACAATTAATTTATAATCTATTCTGACCAGATAAACCATTACCTGTCCTTTCTTCCCATGCCAAAGACAGCTGTATTTCTGTGCAGAAGTACCCCTACATTTTCACCCGCGCAGGTAATTTTGCGACGCCTTCTGGCGAAGGTTTAATCGCTTTGTGAATGAACAATTTCTTAGTATCCAAAAGTTTATGAATGAACAAGTGCTACAATACCCTATTAATTTTGATTGTAACAAAAATTCATAATTCAGGCCGGACAGCGTTAGTATCGCGAACTAAAATTGATGGGCAGTGCGAGTGGTGACAGGCAAAGAATTTCAAAAATTGTCTTAGATCAATTTTTATGAAGGATACCAATTTATAAGAAAATTTTACGCTTTACAAATTTTGTCCTCTTCATATTTCTCCTAAATTGCTTTGTTCCCATGTTATTTTGATGTTACTCACTGTACATTTGAATGAGAAGATTGTCATGCTCCCGTTTTCAAGTTTGCCGACTGTAACGCTCCTGGCGGATGGCTAGCCCAAATAGCGTTCTCTTTTATTTCTCTGATGATCTTTGCTCCCTTTGTTATTCTTATGGGAGTCAACATTTTTAAAATGCTTGTAAACATCAGAACAGGTACTCTGGCCAAATGTTATCAACTGTATGCCGTCAGAGGAAAACAGTCTATTTATAACATGATGATCTCAACTCCCTGTGTCTTCTGTGTGGGAATCAATATTGCGTTTGGCTGAATTGACGGGGTTTCTGCCGATGTAACTTGTTGATTGATATTGCAGGATAAAGGTCTGTTGCGCCAGCTAAAAGTCAAAATGTTTTAAGGTCCATTTTTGCAATTATTTTTCTTTAGTGTGCTAAGCCTGAGGCTTGGATCTGTCTTTGAAATGTTCATTGAGTCCTTTTGCCCCTTGTAACATTTGTAGTGTAAATACCAGGGATGCTTTGCCTTTGGGGAGAGCTAAAAAGGTCGCATATACCAGAGTTTGAAAGTTTTTTGAAAGCCAAAAGTTTTAACCCAATAGCCAAACAATTTCTGGAAGCTGAAAGCAAAATCCAAAAGCTAAATTGAAACTGAAAAGCCAAAAGCAGAAGTTTTATTATAGTACAACTTTTTATTTCTAGCTTTTCCAGTTGTGGGTGGCATAGCGTTTCACAATAAAGACAATAAAGAAAAAAAAGCAAAAGCTGAAAGTTAGAAGCCAGACGATTTCTAGAAGCTGAAAGCAGAATCTGAAAGCTAAGCCAAAAGAGTCAAGTACAAAAAGTGCAAGTTTTATTTTGAAATCAAAAGCAAAAAGCCAAAAGCAAAACTTTTATTGTCTGTCTTTCAAACTCTGACATTTACCAAGTTATGACTTTGGCTAACGACTAATGGCTTATGTAACTTCAATGACTAGCTAACGGCTATCCAATTGAAAAAACGATAGGGGTGTCATTCAGAAGAACTCTGAAAGGAGTCTTCAAATATATCAATATGTATTTTTAATTACGCAGTAGTCCTGCAAAAAGTCGATTGTTATTTTAATGAAAACTATGTCTAATTTTGATCAAAAAGAGCTTTCAAAACCTAAAAGTTCTAAATTTTATACCAAGGAATTTTGTATTAATTTTTATCAACAAGTCTTCGAAGTTTCCTCGGCACCCCCTGCTCATCTCATACTTTTTTAATCTAATGTAGACTAGCCTAGTATTTATGATAGTTGATAGAATAAGTCATAAAGCGTGAAACGTCTTAAATGGGAGAAGAGAACTCGAAAAAATTTTGATTACTGTTTTGTATGTGTGACAGATTCCTATTCATTGACCTTGACCTAGTTTAAGGACTTCGAGAATTTCGACTTTTCTTTAAAGGGTTGGTGATGACCTTCATCTTGAAAGTGCACTTTCGAGACTCGAAGTAAACCCTCCCATTCTTAAGACGAGTCGGGGCCAGTTTTACCAAATTGAAGTTAGCTTCTAACCTCAGGTTAACGTAACTCTAACCTCCCGAAATTGGACGGTCAGGGTCAGGAGAGGTTCAGTTAACCCGAGCTTAGGAGTGAACTGGCGCTGGTGAAGAGGGCCCTGTACAGAAGATACTCCGATTTTGAGTGTTACAAAAAACTTTCATCTTATACGTTCATTGGTTCGAGAGGGAAACTTTCCTCGGTTGTCAATATCAATGCACAACTTGAAGGTTGAAATATTTGTCTGCAGTTCGTATATGCATAGCTCGGAAATCCAAACTTCTCCGAGTCCTTGAGCTAGATTGGAACCTTTTTCCCACCCTTGCTTGCTATCCAAACTTTGTTCAAATTGCTAAACTAGATTAAAGCCTTCGCATCCTTCGAAACCTTCAAATGCCCTTTTCTTGCGCTTGAAAGAAACCCTCTCCTTTAAATACCTTTTATAGACCCCTGAACTAATTCAGAATCCGTGTGCAGATTTCCTCCCGAATAACCCCATTTTAAACGGTTGTAATTTACTCTCGGTATTAGAAGTGCTATACGATATTTTGAACTTGGTAAAATGAGGAATCGTTAGTTGTCAAGTTCTATGAATTCTCTATCTTCTTTGAAGCTAGCAAAACTTTGTACCTATTTTGGAAGGTATGAAAGAAATTTTCAAGTATTTTAATCATGGTGTCACGTTCGTCGTCAGAGTCATTTAAATTTATTTTTTTGTCACCTTCCTACGTTTCTAACGGAATATCCCTTGATGAAGAGCTGCAAATTTTCTTCGATATTTTTCCTGTTGTGAATGTTCCGGTCCAGTCACTTTCGATTTTATTCGACCGAACGAAAGCGAGACGAAGACCGTTAATTTTATGTTAATCAATTTGAAATAGAAATTTTTTTTCGATAGAACTGATCTTCGATAAAACAGGTTTTTTTTTTCATTGAAATGTGAACCGCGTCAATAAACTCCAGATTTTAATATTCAATTTTTTTTCCCGTAGGTATTCACGAAATTACGCGAAGAAAAAGGTGATGGTGTTTTTGACAATATTGTCGTAGTATCTGGCGACGTTGGCGAAGATGGCTTAGGTTTGAAAGATGCGGACCGTGCGAAAATTATTTCCAACGTGAAAATCGTTTTTCACGGTGCCGCCACTCTCGATTTCGATGCCGACCTAATTTCGAACGTAAATATCAATTTACTCGGTACAAGACGCGTCCTAGAGCTTTGTGGACAACTTCGGAATTGTTTGGTAAGTTTTGTTTGCAGTTAGACTGTTGCAATATTTCATCCCGTGACATTATTCTCCGAATTTATTCTGGAATAGGGTTTCTTACACGTATCCAGCGCGTATGTGAATTCTGACCTTATGGAAGTCGAGGAAAAATTGTACTCGCCGCCAGATAATGCCGACAGAATCATCGAGATAGCTAAATCTTTGGATCCGACGTCCGTCGATATAATAACGAAAAAGTGAGTATTCGACTTCTTCTCCCTTAAGCTAAATTAAATACAAATAATACCCAAGGATCTTCATCAAATTACAGAATTATTAAGGAACATCCGAATTCGTACACATTTACGAAAAATTTGGCTGAGCACGAAGTATATGAAAAGAATCGATTATTCCCTACTGCCATTGTTCGACCTAGCATGAGTAAGCTTTGATAGAAAAAACTCGAGAACTGTGTATGAGAATACTGGAGTAATGTGCGTTTGCTTTTCACAGTTTTGGGGTCGTGGAAGGAGCCGGTTCCAGGGTGGACAGACTCAAAAAATGGTCCTCAAGGTTTCATCATGGGTGCGGCTAAAGGTGTTGTTCGTCGATTACCTGTGAACGAATACTTGGTTTACGATTACATTCCAGTCGATATTGTTATTAATTTCATGCTTGTTGCCCTGTGGAAAGCATCCATCACATGGTTGGTAATTCGCTCTATCACTCATTTTCGTCTTGATGATCGTATTTATTACCCTTTGGATTGTTTTTCGTATGATAGGAACGCGGCCGGTGTTGCTCCCGTCTATCATGTGACCTCCGGTACTTCAAAACCATTCCAGTGGCACGCAGTTCGCGATAAAGTGCATTATTATCTGCACAAGTATCCATTGAAGAGCGCTGTTTGGTATCCGAATTTAAAATTCTTGCCCAATTTACAAAGATATCGTATATCAGCTTTCATCTTCCACATGATACCCGCCTTCTTCTTAGATTTACTTACTAGAGCGTTCGGAGGAAAACCAATGTACGTGGTGCAAAATTATTTTAATTAATTATTAGTTGCCACTTCTCAGATCGAGAAAAACCACTTTTCGCGATGTAGAATCCTATACTATGTTCACTGAGTCATCTTCAGTCGAGGGACCTCAGATATTTCTCCAAAATATTTGTAGTTGATGTTGCAGAGTTCAAAATTTCCGAATGTCCCTTCTGTATAGAGGTTTGAAGCTTGAAATTTTTCTACTTCCTCTTGAATAGAGGTTCAGAGCCAGTGAGATCTACATATTTTTGGTCATCAAAAAAGATTTCCCCACGGATTTTTTACCCTCAAGGGAAAAGTACCTTAGACACTCGTATGAGAGATACTTTTCTCCTGGTCGTTATAGCAGTGTGGCCGGACATTTCTTGGGACTTCAACGAAATTATCAATAATGATCAGAAGAAAAGTATCTCTCATACCAGTAACTAAGATACTTTCTCCTTGATCGGCTCAATGTAATGGGAGACACTATAGTCACCCTATAACGACCAGGAGACAAGTATCTGTCATATACTTTATCCTTGAGTACAAGAAATCCGTATTCTACGCTGAATCTGTATCTTTTTCGAGGACCAAAAATCTGCTGATCTCGTAGCACTGTTCAGAACTCGAAATTATTCCTAATGGTTTTCGTCCTCGAGGTTTCAACTACTACCTTCATAAGAGTACAACTCTCATCTCATCTACATCGGGGTCCGCAGCTCTAAATTTTGTCAAGTACTGATAGCTCATGTACGAAAAATTGAAACTCAGAATCCGCGTACCTTTCTAAAAAGTTACGGTGGAACAATCTAAAAACGACTTGATTCATCGTGCGAGATCAACATTTCTCAGGAAGAATATACTCGAAAATTTCCAGAAATCGGCAAAAATGAAAAGTGGCAACCGAGTAACATTAATAGTACGACAGATGGATAAAAATATGATCAATGTGTTTATTTTTTCAGATTGGTTCGCCTTCACACAAAGGTCAACAGATCGTTGAACCAGTTGGAAAAGTTTATATTCACCGAATGGAAATTTTATAATCCAAAAGCTGTGCAGCTCGCCAATCAGTTGAACGAAGACGACAAACAGTTGTTCTACCTAGACTTGAGTACTTTGGAGTGGGAACCGTATTTCCACGACCTGTGCCTAGGTGTTCGAGCGAACCTAAATAAGGAGAAGTTGTCTACCTTGAAGACAGCTGTAATTAAAGACAAAGTGTGAGTAATCAGATCTTCGCTGGTAAATTGCGAGGAAACAATGCGCACGCATATTTACAAATTGTTTGAAATATTTTCGATTTCAGGCTGTACGTTTTGAATTTACTCGTACAAAGCGGTGTTGTGTTCCTGCTCTGGTGGCTCTTATCGTTTGTCTTAAGTCCTTCTATGTCTTTGGCTGCAGTAGTATTTCTCGTCAGCTTTACTTATTTGTATTTGTAGAATAAGAATCTTGAATGTGAGAATGCACTTTTTTAGTACAGTATTACTAATTGTTTCATAATTCGAAATAATACTCGCATTTAACTTATTTTTTGTATGTATTTTTCGTATTTTGTACGATATTTTTATTTTTGTTCCATTTCAAAACTTCAAATTGTATAAATTGATCGAAAGAATTTGAATAAAAACGTGGCTACTGAATATTCGAGGTGTACAATTGCAATCATTCTTCTGAATATTGCTTTGTGAGTCGAGTTTTTCGTTCATTTCTGATCAAGACCGTACTCAATTATTTAATCCTCCTTCTCGAGCACGAACTTATTTGTAGTGATTGATGAAACTTTACCCCTCATTTTCTGATATATGTACTACGAAACTCAGCACAGGTATTATTCAGACATGAACCAACCATCTAATCATATTAATTAGACAGGAAAATTGTACATTTAGCTACCTTCTAAATGTGAGATATTAAAGCTAAATTGTATTATTATCAAAGATATTATAACATTACAGTTTCTCATGGTAATAACAAATATCTGACGATTCAAACGATACCTACGAGTATAAATATACGAAGAGGCGGAGGATTGATTCAACATATCGACATTATTGTCATTACAGGAATTATACGGTTTGTAGAACGTTATTTGATCATCATGAAAACGTGCGAATGTTCTCGCTCCCCTTCATTATTCGTCAAGTGTTGTGCTCCAAAGAATAGTAATTATTTCACGTACAACGCTAATATTATTTATCACCTCTTCAAAGGGTTGTATCTACAGAATAATATAGTGAACAGTTTACAATTGAAGAGTTATCACTCAAAAAGGTATTTGACCAATGTAATTCTTATGGGACGGGTGCCTTTTTTACATAACTCCTTAATTGGTATCAACCCTAGGGTAAAAAGAATAAAAAGTGAGAAGGATTTCTTGGCGTTGCCAAAAATATAAAGATCATGTTTCATGTCTTTTCGCCAGTCTTCTTAAGCTCTTCATCGTTCAAAAATTTCCAATTTCTTGTTCTAGTATAAGTCAACTTTGAAGTATTTTAGGCTGACTGCTTCCTGGGACGAACGAGCGGACTGGGCCTTACTTGCTTTGCTCGTTTGTCCCGCTTCATGGTCCAGTACATATCTATTTTAGTATATTTCAAGCTGATGAGATTGTTGGGACTCACTCGCTCCGCTCGTTCAATTACTTCCGTTTATAATCAAAATTAATCTCTGTTCGAAATTCACAAATTAGAAAATGTGAACAGGGAAACAGAACAAACTTAAATCCAATCTAGTTTGCGTTATGAATTATAATAGCCAAAAATGAACGGTAACCCTTTTACATATTACGAAGACTATACAGGGTGGACCACAATGATGTTACCAGTTACATGGGAGTTTGCGCTAAATCGGCCGTAGCGCAAAAACGCGAAACGTTAGATGTATACTTCAAATGTACAAAATGTGTAGCTCAATTTTATCTTTAATTTGCGCCAAATACGAAGTCCCTACGATTTTTCTGAGCCGAGTTATGGACCAAAATGTGCCCAAAATTCACCAATTTGCCAGGGTTCCCAAAATAGGGCTTGAAAATTAATTAATTTACAGCATTGACTATATATACTTCAATGATTTACAGTATTGAACTGAATTTTGAAAATTTTGATGATAAGTTTTTTGGTTCTTATGTGAATTTTGACGGAGAAAACGAAAAAAATGTTAACCAAAATTTTCAAAGCACCAAAATGAGTTAATGGGCCCAAAATGGGTCGAAATTCCTCCAGATTGGGGAATTGTTCAAACTTTCAAATTCTAATTTGATTTCTAAGTGAAATTTCACGCCGAGTCCGAAAACAATGCTTACAAAATTCTTCGAAGCACCAAAATGAATTATTAGGCCCAAAAAGGGTCAAAATTTCCCCGGATTGGTAAATTATTCAAACTTTCAAATTCTAATTTGCTTTTCAAGTGGATTTTCTCGCTCAGTCCGAAAAAAAAAAAAAATGCTCAAAAAATGCTTTGGAGCACCAAGGACACAAAGAGAATCAAAATTCCTCCAAGTTGAAAAACTGCGTAATCTTTAGATGTTGTTTTCAATTCTAAAAGAAATTTAGCGCCGAATCCAAGAAAAATACTAAAATGGCCCTAGAGGAACATCATAATTTTTCCAAAACTAAGAATAAAAATTTTTCTCGTTCTGTAGTAAAATTGTTGATTCAGGGGATGGACGGAGTCCGCTAAAGGGGCCCAAGACTAGGAAACTCGCTTTCTGTTGTGAACTCGCGGTAAGAGATTGAAGAGGGCCCCGTCTTCCATCAAGAAAGGAAAATGTACAGAAATTTCCGTTCTGTCGTCCGCCAAAGGGAACCAAGACTGGGGAACTCGCTTCCTGTTGTGAACTCGCGGTGAGAGATTGAGAAGGGCCCCGTCGTCCATCAAGAAGGGAAAACATACAGAAATTGCGTTGTGTCGGCCGCCAGAGGGATTCGAGGCTACAAAGCTCACTTTCTGTTGTGAACTCGCGGTGAGAGATTCAAGGAGGTCGCGTCCTCAATCAAGGAAAGAAAACGTACAGATATGTGCGTTTTCTCGACCGTCAGAAGGAATCGTGACTAGGGGGCTCACTGTCCGTTGTTGAAGACGGGACCTCTTTCAATCTCTTACCACGTGTTTACAAGAGAAAATGAACTTCTCAGCCTCAAATCCCTCCAGCGGACGACACAACGCAAATTTCTGTACATTTTCCCTTCTTCATGGATGACGGGGCCCTCTTCAATCTCTCACCGCGAGTTCACAACAGGAAGTGAGTTTCCTAGTCTCGGTTTCCTTTAGCGGACGGCACTACGCAAATTTCTCTACGTTTTCCCTTCTCAATCAAAGCCGGGGCCTCCTTCAATCCCTCACCGCGAGTTCACAACAGAAATCAAGCTTCCCGGTCTCAGTTCCCTCTAGCGGCCGACACAACGGAGATTTCTGAACGTTTTCCTTTCGCGATCAAAGATGGGGCCTCCTCCAATCTCTCGCCGCGAGTTCAGTCATTTTGGTGCTTTGTCGAGTCATTCTACCTGTTTTTTCTTCAGACACAGCGCGAAATTTCATTGAGGTACCCCAAAAAATGGTGAAAAGGATCGCGTTTTCAATTTTGGGAGATTTTGACCCTCTTTGGGCGCGTTCAGTCATTTTGGTTTTTTGTCGAGTCATCCTACCTTTTTTTTCAGACTCAGCGCGAAATTTCATCGAGGTATTGCAAAAAATATTGAAAAGGACCGCGTTTTTGAGTTTGAGAAATTTCGACCCTCCTTGGGCCCATTCAGTCATTTAGGTGCTTTGTCAAGTCATTCTACCTTCTTTTTCAGACTCAGCGCAAAATTTCGTTGCGGGGTGCGAGAAAAAATATGAGAAGACACCCTATTTCTCATTTGAAAAACATTCTTACTTGATAATTAACAACTTTGGGAACCCCTGCAGCAAAATTTCGGCACATTTTGGTCCATAACTCGGCTCAGAAAAATCGTAGAGACTTCGTATTTGGCGCAAATTAAAGATAAAATTGAGCTACACATTTCGTACATTTGAAGTATACATCTAACGTTTCGCGTTTTTGCGCTACGGCCGATTTAGCGCAAACTCCCATTTAACTGGTAACATCTTCAAGGTCCACCCTGTATACCTACCCCTCTATGAGCTAATATAGAGGGACTTGGAGAAATCCGGGCTTTTCTATATCCTTCTATTAGCTAATATAGTGACATAGAACTAGGGACTTGGAGAAATTTTAGGCCCGCCATCCGTCTAGTTACTGGGGGTCATTAGAGAAATTTGGTCCGCTTACGCGTAACGCGGGGGGGGCTAACGCTTTTTGGAACAAAACGTCGAAAAGCGTTGGGGTCATGTAGGGACTTGGAAAAATTTTGAGCTTTTTTTACATCATTATAGAGCTCTTCTATACCCATTGGCCAGTATAGGGACTTGAAAAGAAAATTTTAAGCTTCTTATACCCCTCTATGAGCTAATATAGATAGACTTAGAGAATTCCGGGCTCTTCTATATCCGTCTATGGGTTATAATAGGGACTTGAAAAAATTAAAGTCTTCTATGTGCTAGTATAGAGACTTGGAAAAATTTCGAGCTCTTCTATACATTAGTATAGAGCTCTTCTATACCCTTTATTGGCCAGTATAGGGACTTGGAAAAATTTTAAGCCTTTCTATACCCATCTTCTACCCCTCTATGAGCTAATATAGAGGGACTTGAAGAATTCCAGGCTCTTCTATATTCCTCTATTGGCTAGTATAGTGACTTAGAAAAATTTTGAGCTCTTTTATAGAATTTGGAAAATTTTTTGTTCTTCCATTGCTATCTCTATTTATTTCAAATTGAATAAATGGGGGTGGTACTCGCAGATTTCTAAATAACCTCCCAGGTGATTCGAAGGGGGACAGTTATTTTAATTTAATTTAATTTAATTTAATTTTATTTTATTTCATTTCATTTCATTTCATTTTAATTTAATTTTTATTTTATTTTATTTTATTTTATTTTAATTTAATTTTATTTTATTTTATTCAATTTTATTTAATTTTAATTTTATTTTATTTTAATTTAGTTCAATTTATTTTATTTTATTTTATTTTCATTTAATTTTATTTTATTTTATTTTATTTTATTTCATTTTATTTTATTTTACTTTATTTTAATTTAGTTTAATTTATTTTATTTTACTTTATTTTAATTTAGTTTAATTTATTTTATTTTATTTTATTTTCATTTAATTTAATTTAATTTTATTTTATTTTATTTTACTTTATTTTAATTTAGTTTAATTTATTTTATTTTACTTTATTTTAATTTAGTTTAATTTATTTTATTTTATTTTTATTTAATTTTATTTTATTTTATTTTATTTCATTTTAATTGAATTTTTATTTTATTTTAATTCTATTTTATTTAATTTTATTTAATTTTAATTTTATTTTATTTTATTTTATTTTATTTTAATTTAATTTAATTTTAATTTTATTTTATTTTACTTTATTTTAATTTAGTTTAATTTATTTTATTTTACTTTATTTTAATTTAATTTAGTTCAATTTATTTTATTTTATTTTTATTTTATTTTATTTTATTTTATTTTATTTTATTTTATTTTATTTTATTTTATTTCATTTTATTTCATTTTATTTTATTTAATTTAATTTTATTTTATTTTATTTCATTTTATTTTATTTAATTTTATTTTATTTTATTTCATTTTAATTTTATTTTTATTTTATTTTATTTAATTTTATTTTAATTTAGTTTGATTTATTTTATTTTATTTTATTTTAATTTAATTTAATTTAATTTTTATTTTATTCTTACCCGGGGGGGGGGTGGTATTCGCAGATTTCTGGATAACCTCCCAGGTAATTCACAAAAAATTTTTCAAGTCCTTTAATAGGGGGAGGGGGGGCTGTTGATACTCGCAAATTTTCGGAAGTGTGTAGGGTGTCAAAAAAGACATGAAACATGTAAAAATGGGAAAACTTCAAGTATTATAAAAATATCAGGTCAAAAGAGAATTCATAACACCATAAAAATTTTCTCAACTTCTACATAGGCCTAGTAAAAATGTTCAAAAATCAATGAGTCCATCGCTCCAACGGTTTTCTTCTCTTTTCTCACGTAAACGTAAATATTTTCTGGAAAAAAGGTCCGCAAATTGAAGAGTATGATACGGCGACGATTCCGACTCCATTTAATGGTGATGAGCGTTCAGGCTAGTGCGTAATAAATTGATGTAAGAGTAGACCACGTTCATAACTCGAGGGAACGTGGCCATTGTAACAGGATACACCCCAAAAGCGAAGAACCTCGTAGGCTTTTGAACTTGGCTCAAGAATATGAGAACTGTTTTGCGATCTTCTGGTCGTAAGTAATACCAAGGAGTATCGTAAACGGTCGACATAATTTTCTCATTCTGCAAACAATTCACATTTTTGACTACATTTCAGTTACCTAGATAAATCACCCTTCCTTCCTCTGAATATGTGAGAGTAAATACACTTACAATTTCCTCAAAGATTTTTCCGAGAATACAGTAAGCAAAGAATATGGTGTTAGTTGCAGCCAGCATCAAGAATTGTTTCATCTTCATGATCACATCTATATCAGTCTGCAAGAAGAAAGTTGTTAGAGGGAAAAATTATAATACATCTCAATGGGTAAGTATTTGAAGATACCTAGTTCGTGTTCGACAATTTATCAGCTAAACAAACTTTAGGGTACCTAGGTACCTATTACCCATACTTTCATTTTGCTCATTCTCTCGTCACCAGATAGCAACTTTGGGGCTATTTGAAAGGTCATCTTTGTATGAAGTTGAAAAATTGTTGGCGCAGTTTCAATCAATTAATGAAGACCTTCAAAATATCCTATTTGTTTTAGAGAAAGTCTAATCAAGAAAAATTAATGCCATATGGCTGACATTTAGCCGAATTCGTGACAGAAAAATTGACCACGCCCACTTTTTGAAATTCAAGCAATCAAAATGCTCGAAAAATGGCAAACACCTAATGCGCCATTTGTTGCCGAAATTACATATGTGACCCCGCGTACAGAAACCCGGTCAAGCCTTACGGGATTTTTGACTTTGTGCATGCTTAACCGGGTTCCTGTACGCGGGGTCACATATTAAAACTCTCCAGAATTAATGTCAATCTGTGTCATTTAATTCGGTCGTTCAAAATTATATTCAGAAAGTAGTCTGCTAAATCTTAAAGATTTATCTTCGGATTTTTTTTGTAAATTATACCTAATTATTGTGAAAGGCTGGGTTTAAATTTGCACCTTTAACAGAGTTATTTTCTCCCGGATCGTGTCCAATTTCCCCAATAATTGAAAAACTGAAAACAAGCTGAAAAAAAAAGCCGAAAGCTGACCAAATTTTTTTGGCACAGCCAAAAGCCTAAGTCAAAGCTATAATTTTTAAGGCCAAAATTTTAAGCCAAAAGCCAAAGCTTAATCTTTCAGCTGCAATCAGAGCCGGATTAGGTTTCTTGACGCCCCAGCGGAGAAGGAAGAACTACTTTTTAACAGGGAACCTGTTTTATCAGGGGGTCTTTCAAGAAAAAGTGTCCGGTGTCTGGCATCTGGCGTCCAGGAGGCAACTTCCTTACCTAACTATGACCTTGAGAATGACCTTGGGACCGTGAAAATTTCTGACCTCCTCTCTTTTCATCCCCTCTACCTCCCCCCCCCCAAGACCCCTCCTATTTAATCATATACTAGTATGAAGCTATTTTGCTTCAAGGAGGGGTCTTAGCTCATACTAGAGATAATACAAATTCAATATTTTCCAGTTATACAGCCATAATTACCTATGACCTTGGGACTTGGAAAATTTTTGAGTTCCCCTCCTATCATCTATAGCTCAAGATTCCAGTTATACTAGTATATAGCTAGTACAATAAAGGAGGACTTTTAGCTTATATTAAAGATAATACAGATTGCTAGGCATTTACTCGTATCTACTATACTACAAGGAGGGGTCCCAGTTATACTGAAGATAATAGAAATTGCTAGGCATATTCCAGTTATACTAGCATGAAGCTAGTATAATAAAGGAGAACTTCTAGCTTATATTAAAGATAATACAGATTGCTAGGCATATTCTAGTTATACTAGTATGAAGCTAGTATAATAAAGGAGAACTTCTAGCTTATATTAAAGATAATACAGATTGCTAGGCATATTCTAGTTATACTAGTATGAAGCTAGTATAATAAAGGAGAACTTCTAGCTTACCTATATCAAAGATAATACAGATTGCTAGGCATATACTTGTACGCACTGTTACCATCAAATACAAGCGAGACTTTGCTCGGCGACGTCGAGTGTGTGTGTTGGTGAGAGTGTGTGTGTGTGCGTAGACCAGCCTCTGTTGACGATTTTACCTATTCCTTTATTTGCATTGTTTGGCGCGCGTTGTGATGTTTTCACCACCTTTCTACTCGTTCATTAGAGGTATTATTTCTACTGTTGCCTTTGTTTTGTAGCTCTTTATTGCATTATCAACAAACATGTGTAGTGTCACAAAATTTTATCTTGTGGGGGCAAACTTGGCGCTATTCCTTGTAGGCAGTATTTTTGTCTTATTGAACCCGCACTCCAACATTTGCACTTGGACAACTCATTGGATACCTTTTTGATACGCTCATAGTCCTTTCTATTTATTATTTTACTACCCTCGTATTCTTGTCTCTCTTTCTCTATTTCTCCATCTTCCTCTTTGTCTTTTTCAAACTAAACTAACATCGCCACTATGCAATAGACTGAGTTTTTTGTGATAAGGAGTATCGATATAAGATCGATTAGGGTGGCAAATTAACACGGCCATTTCCAATCGCAAATTTTGCTCCCATAAGAAAAACACAAGAGCAAATCGATCATATAATATTAAATTAAAATGAGAAAGGATCAAGGGAAAAAAAGTTTATTTTCAGAAGCCGATTACCTCACTTATTATAAATATAAACTTTTCTTCTCTCAATCCTGTCTAATTTTTGTTGAATTCCATACTGATCTAGTGATCTTGGCTCCCCGTGTATTTCTTATGGGAGCAAATTTGCGATTGGAAGTAATTATCGGTACTATCGATTCACAAAAAACTCAGTCTATTGTTGCCACTACTCAATTGCAATCGGGGCGCCACTACAGGTGCCACTATGGGCGCCACTACAGGTGCCACTATGGGCGCCACTACGGCGTCACGCAATTCATCAGTGTTTTTTTTTTTTTTGTTTCTTCCAGGTTGGAAAAGTTACTTTTCTAATATTCTTCGGTCCGGTTCATTTTTTGCTGTCCCAATCCGTCCTAACATTACTACTTTTTTCTCCAAAGCCTTTTAGTGGACGCTTTCACTCTTTTTGTCTATTTCAGATGTCTGACTTCCCTTTGTTGCTTTTGCATCTCTATCTAAACTATTTTTTATTGCTATCCAATCCTCTTACTTCTCTCTTACCGTCTAGTTGAAACTTTTTAAATCTATGATAACTTGCTAATTGCATTGTACTTTTTTGGGGCTAAGGCCTTTGGCCTAATAATGCCAACCTTTTTCTCTTGTGCGCATGCACTTGATCGCTGTGACTTAGAACTCTGAATTTTCATTTGTCGACGCAATGAGTTTCATTCCTTTGCCCTATAATTAATTTTGCAAATGATTCTCTTTTGATTGAAGTTTCAAACTCTATGTGCTGCGTGAAATGTCGCAGTTTTTAATAGTGTTGCCATGATGTGTTAAAAACTCTCGCTGGGAGCCATCTCCCCAAACCGTGTCCATTCCGTCCAAATGCATTGATCATCTCATGTCATGGAGACCCCAACCATAAAGGGGCTCCTTACATTTGCCATATCCTGCCCGTAGACCATCATTGCAAAAGTGATTAAAGAGGGGTCCCAGCTATACTTTCAAATTACAAATTACAGACAACACTTCTCCGGAAGAAGTATAGAGGATGTATATCAAATGGCACATAGATTCATCGGACTATGATTTCGAGACAGAAAATCATATTTGATTGGTCCTGATAAATCGATAAAATAAAATTATTTTCCTACAGTGAAACTCATAAAACAGGTTCCCTGCATCCCCTCATTTAACTTCGTTAAAGAACCCGTGAATTTTCTCTCTCTCCCGCGTGCGCTCCTTCCGTCGCTACTCACATTTTTTCCGCCGAAAATTTTGCGCCTGAGGCACGTGCCCCACGTGCCCCGTGGGTAATACAATATATTGCAGAGAGATACAAACAAGCTATGAGTGAGGTATGATGATCATCAGCTTGTATGCATGTATGTACAGGCTAAGTCTTTAGTATCAGTCTTAAAATCAACGATATCATATTTCACAATGTTGACTACTTCAAGGATTTTCCTTTTTTTCCAAATTAATTAATTTTAAATTAATCTTTATTATCTTTTAAATTTTAATAAATTTTAAGGGTATCTAATCCTTTATTTTTACATACATTTATTTAATTTTTTTAATACATAATTTAATAATTTTATTAGAAAATATTTTCATCTAAAATAATAAAAATTTTAATATTTTTTGTATTCTCACAATCTATAATGGACACATTTTTGGAATTGAATCTATGACTGTCGTCTAAATTATGCAAAGCTTGATACTTTTTTTTGATAAAATTTTTTGAAGTCAAGTTTTCAGAAACAAGGTAATTTTCAACGTAGATTCCAAAATTCACTCGGGAGGGCGCTCCAAGACCGTTTTCATGAGTAAAATTGAATTTTGAACCAAAATTATCGAATTTCTCCACTTTGAAATGGTCTTCCATTCAATTTAATGCCAGATATCCGGTATAACTTTTATCCTAAGACTATCTGAGAGATCTGATCACCTTTGATACTTTTTGTGGTAAAATTTATCAAAGTTGAGTTTGTAATATCTATAATATTTTTATTTAATAAAGATAGAATATTTATTTTATTTCATTTTAATTTTATTAATTAGTTTATATTTTTTGATTATTTTTTTTTTCTTAATATTGATTGATTTCAATTTACTTATTATTTAAAATTTTTCATTGATCCTTTAATGTTTTTTTTTTTTTTTTTTGTTAAAATTTTTCAAAGTTTAGTTTGCAGTTGTTGTAAAAATGTAATTGGGAGGGTGCCTTAAGTCCGTTTCCATAAATGGAATTAAATTTCGAACTAAAATTATCGAATTTCTCCACTTCAAAATGGTCTTATGTGCAATTTATTGCCAGATATCCAGTGTAATTTTTATCTTAAATGACCTATCTTTAAGACTATTTGAGAGGGAAACAGTTTCTCATCACATAATAAGGGAGGTCCCTTTGGTACTTTTTTGGTGAAATTCATCAAGTTAAGTTTGCAATCGAATTACGCGATGTAAATATCAATATTTTTATTTAATAATGATAAAATATTATTTTATTTCATCCTAATTTCATGATCTCAATGATTGATTATCAAGAAATAATAATTTTTTAGCGGGGAACCCACTATCCCTTTCGTTGGGGGTACTTCCAGGAATTTTTCGTCCACGAGCGCGAGCAAGGTTGATGACATCACGGATGGGGAATTGGGAAAATTTTGACCCTCCAGTCATATATGATGGGAAGTGGACTTGGAAAAACTCCTACCTCCGAGCTAAATATGATAAAAGAGGGACTTGGAAAAATTTTGACTCTCGAGCTATTATGATAGGAGAGCGACTCCTGTAGTTATATAAGATAGGAAGGGGACTTGGAAATATTCTTACCTCTCTGAGCTATATGTGATAGAAGGAGGACTTGGAAGAATTTCAATTCTCGACTTCTCCCCCGGATCTCGCGCTCGCGAGGTTGATGACGTCAAGAAAGGGGACATTGAGAAATTCCGACCCCTAGGCATATAGAAAAATTCCTACCTCCGAGCCATGTATGATAGAAGAGTGACTTGCAAAAATTCCTACTTCTGAGATGTATAAGATAGAAGGAGGACTTGTAAGAATTTCAAATCTCTAGTTCTCCCCTTGATGACACTACTGAACAGCTATTCTGTTTTGTCGAAAGTAAAGAAGAAGATTACAAAAAATCTCGACGTGCTAATAAAAAACGGAAAACGGCATTGAATTCAGCATGGAAAATACTTTTAGAATCACCCATTCAAACGTATGTAACAGAAAAAAATTTTTTGGTTGTTCAGTAGTGTAATGGACTTGGAAAATTTTCAAGAAAAATGTTTATACCTTGATGAAGTTTCGAAAAAATTCAGGCTCTAATGGACTCAGGACAGCAGGTTCTCCTCTGCCATTGCATAGAAATCCTCACTAAAAAGCAAATATTTAGAGTTTTAAAACCCATGAAGTTGAAGAGGTTGCCTATAAGAGCTGTCTGCAGGTATTATTGCCCCTTCTGATTCAAGAACGCAACCGGGAATGTATTGGCCAAAAAGTTTCCATTTTTCAAAAGAAATCTTCACTAAAAAGCAAATATAAAGGATTTATTTGAACAATGGAAATACCTAGAGTTAAAAGAGTTGCCTATAACAGCTGTCTGCAGGTATTATTGCCCCTTCTGATTCAAAAACGCAACCGGGAATGTATTGGTCGAAAAATTTCCATTTTTCAAAAGAAATCCTCACTAAAAAAATTCACGGGTTCTTTAACGAAGTTAAATGAGGGGATGCAGGGAACCTGTTTTATGAGTTTCACTGTAGGAAAATAATTTTATTTTATCGATTTATCTGGACCAATCAAATATGATTTTCTGTCTCAAAATCATGTGCAAGGGGTACTGGTCGGTTTGTATTGTGTTTTAGTCCGATGAATCTATGTGCCATTTGACATACATCCTCTATACTTCTTCCGGAGAAGTGTTGTCTGTAATTTGTAATTTGAAAGTATAGCTGGGACCCCTCTTTAATCACTTTTGCAATGATGGTCTACGGGCAGGATATGGCAAATGTAAGGAGCCCCTTTATGGTTGGGGTCTCCATGACATGAGATGATCAATGCATTTGGACGGAATGGACACGGTTTGGGGAGATGGCTCCCAGCGAGAGTTTTTAACACATCATGGCGACACTATTAAAAACTGCGACATTTCACGCAGCACATAGAGTTTGAAACTTCAATCAAAAGAGAATCATTTGCAAAATTAATTATAGGGCAAAGGAATGAAACTCATTGCGTCGACAAATGAAAATTCAGAGTTCTAAGTCACAGCGATCAAGTGCATGCGCACAAGAGAAAAAGGTTGGCATTATTAGGCCAAAGGCCTTAGCCCCAAAAAAGTACAATGCAATTAGCAAGTTATCATAGATTTAAAAAGTTTCAACTAGATGGTAAGAGAGAAGTAAGAGGATTGGATAGCAATAAAAAATAGTTTAGATAGAGATGCAAAAGCAACAAAGGGAAGTCAGACATCTGAAATAGACAAAAAGAGTGAAAGCGTCCACTAAAAGGCTTTGGAGAAAAAAGTAGTAATGTTAGGACGGACTGGGACAGCAAAAAATGAACCTGAACGAAGAATATTAGAAAAGTAACTCTTCCAACCTGGAAGAAACAAAAAAAATAAAAACACACCGATTGCTGGATTGCTGCGTGTTTAGTTTGAAAAAGACAAAGAGGGAGATGGAGAAATAGAGAAAGAGAGACAAGAATATGAGTCGTCCGAGTGCGGATCAAAAAGGTATGTGTTTGTTGATAATGCAATAAAGAGCTACAAAAGGAAGGCAACAGTAAAAATAATACCTCCAATGAACCAGTAGAAAGGTGGTGAAAACATCACAACGCGCGCCAAACAATGCAAATAGAAGAATAGGTAAAATCGTCAACAGAGGCTGGTCTACGCACACACACACACACTCGACATTGCCGAGCAAAGTCTCGCTTGTATTTGATGGTAATAGTGCGTACAAGTATATGCCTAGCAATCTGTATTATCTTTGATATAGGTAAGCTAGAAGTTCTCCTTTATTATACTAGCTTCATGCTAGGATAACTGGAATATGCCTAGCAATTTCTATTATCTTCAGTATAGCTGGGACCCCTCCTTGTAGTATAGTAGCTTTATACAAGTATATGCCTAGCAATCTGTATTATCTTTAATATAAGCTAAAAGTCCTCCTTTATTATACTAGCTATATACTAGTATAACTGGAATCTTTGAGCTATAGATGATAGGAGGGAGGGGGAACTCAAAAATTTTCCAAGTCCCAAGGTCATAGGTAATTATGGCTGTATAACTGGAAAATATTGATATACCTAGCAATTTGTATTATCTCTAGTATAAGCTAGGACCCCTCCTTGAAGCACAGTAGCTTTATACTATTATATGATTAAATAGGAGGGCTCTTGGGGGGGGGGGAGGTAGAGGGGATGAAAAGAGGGAAGGTCAAAAATTTTCCAAGTCCCAAGGTCATTCTCAAGTTCATAGTTAGGTAAGGAAGTTGCCTCCCAGAGGCCGGATGCCGGACACTTTTTCTTGAAAGACCCCCTGATAAAACAGGTTCCCTGTTAAAATGAAAGCTTCAGAGACCCAAGGTCGAAATATGTATATTCGGCCTATATAATGAAGGCTATACCTACTACAGCATACTGATTCAGGCCTAGTATAATGAAAGCTTTAGAGACCCAAGGTCAATTGTATGGACGGACAGACGGATGCACGCACGCAAATTTCAAAATTGGGGTAGGGATCATATTAGGCCTATACAATGAAGGCTATAACTACTACAGCATATACTGACTCAAGCCTAGGATAATGAAGCGTAAGAGACCTAAATGTCAATTGTACGGACGGACGCACAGCTCAAAATCAGGGGTCAGAGCAAAGACATAAAACATGTCAATAAGCAACTGCCCTATCAAAAAAATTGACTAAATCAGCTACTGAAAAGTAGTACCGAATTTGGCACAGTTTTTCAGCAGCTGATAAGCTGCGGAAGAACTGCTGATCAACTACTGAAACGCATATCATTAATTAAAGGGGGGAGGGAAATTACATGATGTGCGTTTCAGTAGCTGAGCAGTAGCAGCTCATCAGCTGCTTGAGGTACTGAAAAGTGTGCCAAAATCAGTAGCTTTCCAGCTGCTGACATTTATGAAAATTTTTTTGATAGGGTGATGATTTTAAATAAAGTTTCTGACATAGCCAAATGAATAAAGATCTTATTTCATGTCCTTCTCAATAGCTGGTGGCTTTTGAGGAAGCTCACTCGCGGATTTCGTGTAGGTTTAGTTCAGAATATTTCAAGATGATAGCTTTTGGGTAGCTCCTCTCCTTGATCTAGTAGGAGTCTACTTAAGAAAATTTTAAGCTAATAGCTTTTCGAGACTGCCAGTGCTGTAGGAAGCCATATTTTGTCATACAGTGGAAACTCTTGGTAACGAACTCCTGTATAACGAATTCCTCTATTTTACAAATTTTTCCTTGGTCCCTCCCCTTCAACGAATTTTACCTGTAAAAAAATCTCTTTATAACGAACGACTTACTCTGTATAACAAATTTTTTATCAAGATTTTGAAGAAAACCAGGGTATTTTTGACACTAAAAAAAATGATAACGTGTTATTTTACCAACTTTAATTCTTCTTTCTTTGATTATCGAGCTACATCACCAAATACGGTACATATTTGTACAATTTACCAAATTTGAAATGCGAAAATCATTTCGACCAGTTTTGCGCCGCACAAGCAAAACAAGAGGTAAGTATTAGAAAAAGTGAAGATTGAGTTTTGAACGGAAGTATGTTCAAAATTTATTTATTTATTTTTTTTTGTTCTTTCCCTTATTTTTATTATTGTGCTCCACTAAAAAAGTAAAGAATGAATATTCAACAATTTTTCCAGGGTTGAAAAACTAAAAAAAATAGAATGTTGTTTGAAACAATGTTTAAAACGAATACTCAAAACATTTGAAACGTATTTAAAACAATAGTTGAAATTCCATTGATGTGTCTTCAATCATAATTAAACGATTTAAAACGGTTTTAAACAATGTTCAAAATATTTGAAACACGTTTTGAAACAATGATTTTATTCCTTTCAACTTATGACTTAATTGAAAAAGGTTTCGGTACTTGAAGAAGTCGACTAGTTTCGACGAAACGTTGTACGAATAAATAAATTCTGTGCGGGAAAAGCCTTCGTTTTCTCAATTAAGTAATATTTTCTCCTTGCACGCAAAAAATTGTCAATTTCAACTTATGATTCGATGTATTCCCAGTTGACTATAATTATTTCATTTTTGGTAACTCTCAATGTATTTGATTTTTTTTTTTTTGCCTTTTTTTCCAAGTCCAAAGCCTTCATTAGGCCAGGGTCTTAGTATTCACCGGACGCTGATGCAACCCAGCGCATGACAAATTTTTCAAATTGACCCCACGTATGACAACTTCCCTGTAAGATGCCACTCGATGCAAGTGTATTCAGTTGATGGCCTTATATTTTGACAATTTCTCCAAAAGGTTGGTGATCGATCAGAAATACCTTGAAGATTGACAGCTTGAAGAACACTGCGCTCATCAAAATTCCGTTTTAGAAAAAGGCCATTGAACTGTCAAAGTATCTCAATGGTAAAGCACATCTTTAAAATGCTCGAGTTATTAATTGTTGAGAGGAAAAAATTCAGAATGTAAAGTTTCAATCAAGCTGTTACTGTCCATGGTGCATGTGTGTGAGTGTCGTCGCGCAACTGATGATATAATACAAAGGCACACATACACATATTCACGTCGTGTAAACAAGCATTGTTGAAGTGCCGTCAGATACCTGTGGAAACCCCTCGAATTCGTTGAGTCACTTTCTCTTTTGAATCATTCAACCAACAAGCAAGAAAGGACCGGTGAAGTTTGCACACGTCACCTTACGTATACAAACAAGCGCGCATTTCGTCCTTTCCTCATTCCTCTGAACCAGTCAGTATGTTTATCGCAGATTGGTTGACGCGCTTCTTTTTCCGTTTTTCGTTTTGATCTCGCGTGCATGATGTTTTTTTGAAACCAATTATTTTTTGCATGTTTCTTATGTGTACCGGTGTCGCTTGAACTAATCATGCTGGGATACTAACAAAACTATTCTAATTAACATGTGTATTTTCTTTCAGCCTAAATTATTTTTAGGGCTTATAAGTGTACCAACAGTCATTCCGGAGTAGCTGTTGCACTCTGAAATATGTGTGTTTAAGTCGACGACTCCTGTTTGGACAACCGGTATTGGTGACTTTTCACCTTTCTCTCCATTTGAACGAATTGATTTCATTTTGATACAATTTTTATTCATTTCAAATTAAAATTAAAAATATTGTCATTTTGTAGCGGTCGGTCCATTCTGAAAAATGGGTGGCACGACAACTCCAAAGTGTTGAGAATGGGTGGATTGCAGGAAGTACATTGAGCGCATAAAGCGGATACCTCGCGTGCGGTGATATTGTGCTACCATCAATCATATCTATTCTAATTTAGGCCTAAATCAAAATTAAAATTGAAACCATCGTCATTTTGTAGCGGTCGGTCCATTCTGAATCATGGGTGGCACGACAACTCCAAAGTTTGACTAAAGGTGTTGTTTATTTTTGGTTCGCGCTATTACTCTTATATACTTTACTTGATGGTTAGGTCTTATTCAGGAAGTGCATTGAGTGCATAATGCGGATTAGCCGCGCGCGCGATGATATTGTGCTTGACGATTTCAGTGCACCCGCGTCGGATATGCCGCGTTGGGGCGCAGTATTAGTTTACTGACTCCGCCAATGAAGAGGCAACCATCGGCGGTTGTAACTGAGGCGTGTGGTCGTAAACAGTCTTGATAATCCGTGGTTGACTGACGTGGGTGTCTGCGCCTTCTCTCTTTTTTATTATAATTTAATTAGATGTAGGTACAGTGCACCACATTCGGGTAGCTTCGCAGACCTCTAAGACGCGGTGAACCGTTGTGGTTGTGCACAGTCTTCTATGTATAGGGATTCCTTTTTTTTTTTTTGTCTTTAGTGTAGGCTAGGATCTTTAGTGTCTTGGGACGCATAGGAGCCACCTCCACGTGGTGCGTCCTGGGCAACGGCAACAATTAATTTGTTGACGGCCAAGGCTCCTTGTACAGTAATAGCGCGAATGACGAATAATGACATCCAGATGGTATTGCGTTGTAAACTTGGGCAAAAAGTGTAAACTCTGATTCATTAATTTACAATATTTCTTCAGTAGATTATTCCAGAGTTTTTAGGCTGCTAGTCACTGAGTGAAATTTGATCACCTTTGTTATTCATCATAATATGCCAGTTTGACTCTAGTATATTGCTAATATTTGAAAGAGGGTGGTACTCGCAAATTTTTCGATTGGTGAGGTGAGTGTAAAGCCATGAAACATGTCAAAATGGCATCCCTAAAGGGGATAGATAGATTAAAGGCCTTTGGACTAGAATCCAGAATCACAAAGATTGAAAATTTATTCAGAGAAATCATTTTTTTCTTATTTTTTTTCTCGCGATTTTAACTTCAATAATAATTCTTGATACTAAAAATTTTCTGGTATAGCCAAATGAATGAAGATCATGTTTCATGTCTTTTATGAAGTACAGTAGCATGCTTCGCTCGGTCGCCCTCCCCCCTTTTTGGTCTAGTATAAGCCTAATGACTTCAAGCTAACGTCTTTTCTGAGTCTCATGGCGTTTGAAGCGTCGCATATCTAGTTCATTGAAGGGGCAAAGCCAACATGCAGTACATTGGACTTGAACTGGACTAGGACTCCTAGCTCTGTACTAAAAATATAAGATAGGAGGTTATCTAGAATAGGAGCCACTTCGGGTTTTTTATGATGATAGGGGGGTAGAAAAAATACATGAAACATGTCAATACTTAGATGTACCTGTGTACTTTGAATTTACTGTCAAATAAATGAAAAAGAAGAATTTCTGTGTAACAAATTTTTTTGGCGGTCTCTTCAGAATCGGTCCCTTCAGAATCGTTAAAAAGAGTTTCCACTGTATTTGTATTCTCATTCCTTAAAACAGATGGTAGTACATTTGAGGTGGATCTGTATACTTTATATCAGCAGTTTTGAGGTTTCCTAACATGGAAATCATGTCTGCTGCTAAGTGCTTTCAATGAGGCCTCAGCAGAGGGGGTGTGCCCCACACATTGGAAAAAGCCGGGATGGCATTAATCAAGAAGAAGGACAAACCACTTGGCCTGCCGGCGGGCAGTAGTACCGCGGTTTTGGTGTCCATTAACATCAAGCTTTGTATGTATTTCATACTTTGGTCGCAACCTATCAATAAGCTGCAGGTGGTCTGTAAAATCTGATAATTTCCACCATAGCAGCCCATTATGTATGATGTTAGGCCTATGAAAGCCAAAGTTCAGGTCTCCAAAGTAGCTCAAGGCTATTGATGACAGCATAAGGAGTGACGCAGATTCCAGACTGATTCCCAGCCCAAAGACACATATGTCAACAGCTTTCTCGTTAATACTTCATCCGTGCCCATCACAATGCATCATAATGCCTCAAGAAGCCTTAAAGCAATATTTCAAAATTCATAAAATTTGTGTATTGAGGAATCCGAGAATTAACAGTGATTAATTTGCAAAACCAAAATATTCAACCACCTTGGATTGACCATAATCTGTTCTAAGAGATGAATGCAAATAAGTCTGATTGCACAAAATATGGCTCTTATCAGCCTAGAAGAGATTTCTTTGAAAAATAGAAATGACAAAGTATGAATATTGAAGCTGAACATGATATTTGTACCCCTGCAGACAAATGTTCCTCTACCTGTTCTACTCCAGCGTGCTCAAAGGGTAGTTCACGGTAAATGAAGGCATTTTATCAGAAATTTATTTGAAAATAGAAATGACTAAGTAAGAATTGAAGCTAAACATGATATTTGTACCCCTGCAGACAAATGTTCCTCTACCTGTTCTACTCCAGCATGCTCAAAGGGTAGTTCACGGTAAATGAAGGAATTTCATCAGAAATTTATTTGAAATATCAATTTATCTGGACCAATCAAATATGATTTTCTGTCTCAAAATCATGTGCAAGGGGTACTGGTCGGTTTGTATTGTGTTGTAGTCCGATGAATCTAAGTGCCATTTGATTATACTTCCTCTATACTTCTTCTGGAGAAGTGTTGTCTGTAATTTGTAATTTGAAAGTATAGCTGGGACCCCTCTTTAATCACTTTTGCAATGATGGTCTACAGGCAAGATATGGCGAATGTAAGGAGCCCCTTTATGGTTGGGGTCTCCATGACATGAGATGATCAATGCATCTTGGATGGAATGGGCACGGTTTGGGGAGATGGCTCCCGGAAACAAAAAAAATAAAAACACACCGATTGCGAAGAATATTAGAAAAGTAACTCTTCCAACCTGGAAGAAACAAAAAAAAATAAAAACACAACAATTGCGTAGTGGCGACAATTGCCTAGTGGCGACGTTAGTTTAGTTTGAAAAAGACAAAGAGGAAGATGGAGAAATAGAGAAAGAGAGACAAGAATATGAGTCCTCCGAGTGCGTATCAAAAAGGTATCAAATGAGTTGTCCGAGTGCGGGTTCAATAAAGACAAAAATACTGCCTACAAGGAATAGCGCCAAGTTTGCCGCCACGAGATAAAATTTTGTAATTTTGTGACCCTACACGTGTTTGTTGATAATGCAATAAAGAGCTACAAAAGGAAGGCAACAGTAAAAATAATACCTCCAATGAACCAGTAGAAAGGTGGTGAAAACATCACAACGCGCGCCAAACAATGCAAATAGAGGAATAGGTAAAATCATCAACAGAGGCTGGTCTACGCACACACACACACACACACACACACACTCGCCGTCGCCGAGCAAAGTCTCGTTTGTATTTGATGGTAACAGCGCGTACAAGTATATGCCTAGCAATCTGTATTATCTTTAATATAAGCTAGAAGTTCTCCTTTATTATACTAGCTTCATGCTAGGATAACTGGAATATGCCTAGCAATTTCTATTATCTTCAGTATAACTGGGACCCCTCCTTGTAGTATAGTAGCTTTATACGAGTAAATGCCTAGCAATCTGTATTATCTTTAATATAACCTTTATTATACTAGCTATATACTAGTATAACTGGAATCTTTGAGCTATAGATGATAGGAGGGGGAACTCAAAAATTTTTCAAGTCCCAAGGTCATAGGTAATTATGGCTGTATAACTGGAAAATATTGATATACCTAGCAATTTGTATTATCTCTAGTATAAGCTAGGACCCTTCCTTGAAGCATAGTAGCTTTATACTAGTATATGATTAAATAGGAGGGGTCTTGCGGGGGGGAGGTAGAGGGGATGAAAAGAGGTGAGGTCAAAAATTTTCCAAGTCCCAAGGTCATTCTCAAGGTCATAGTTAGGTAAGGAAGTTGCCTCCCGGCCGCTGGACACTTTTTCTTGAAAGACCCCCTGATAAAACAGGTTCCCTGTTAATATAAAGGATTTATTTGAACAATGGAAATACCTAAAGTTGAAAGGGTTGCCTATAACAGCTGTCTGCAGGTATTATTGCCCCTTCTGATTCAAGAACGCAACCGGGAATGTATTGGCCAAAAAGTTTCAATTTTTCAAAAGAAATCCTCACTAAAAAGCAAATATAAAAGATTTATTTGAACAATGGAAATACCTAGAGTTAAAAGAGTTGCCTATAACAGCTGTCTGCAGGTATTATTGCCCCTTCTGATTCAAGAACGCAACCGGGAATGTATTGGCCAAAAAGTTTCCATTTTTCAAAAGAAATCTTCACTAAAAAGCAAATATTTAGCCTTTAAAAACACATGATGATGTAAGGGTTGCCTATAACAGCTGTTAGCAGGTATTACTACCCCTTCTGATTTATTGTGATATTATTTATATTAATTAAAGTGATTATTATTTAAAATTCTTGATTGACCCTTTTAATACTTCTTGTTTTGATAAAATTTTTCGAAGTTGAGTTTGCATTTGTTTTAAATGTAATTGAAAGGGCGCTCAAAACCCGTTTTCATCAGTGGAATGGAATTTTGAACCAAAAATAATCTAATTTCTTTACTTAAAATAGTCGTACATTAAATTGGACGCCAGATATGAATTCTCCGTGCAATTTTCGTCCTGAACAACCCTCCTTCAAGACCATTTGCGAGAAAAAAAAATTTAATCAAA
Source organism: Aspidiotus destructor (assembly GCA_035079395.1). NCBI lineage: Eukaryota > Metazoa > Arthropoda > Insecta > Hemiptera > Diaspididae > Aspidiotus > Aspidiotus destructor. Next base: position 9,167,639 of record JAVHKZ010000002.1, on the reverse strand, counting down.
AAACAAGCAAGGTACTTTTTTTGGTGACATTCATCAAATTTGAGTTTTTGGTCGTTTTAGTTATTGTAATTTTTAACGTACCTACCTAGATTCCAAAAATCCACGTGGAGGATGGTTCGAGGCCGTTTTCATGAAAATGCCCACTACCCTGTCGTTTGCAAATCCCTGAACGTAGTTTGGGAACTTGGAAAAATTCAGAGCTTGAAACAGGGGAGCTTTAAAATCCTGGTGCAGAAGTGGGACTTTGGAAAATTTCAACATCCGAGCAATATAGATGAGAGGTTAAGCTTTCAATCCCCATAAGAGTTGGTCTCAGAAAAATCTTAACAGTTGAGATATGCAGTTATAGGCTTGAACTAGCGTCAAGTTTGGATTTTTTCATTGCCCACAGCATGACATTTCACCCAATAAATGGACCAATCAAAGGCTCTTTGCTGAAAAGGGATTCCTGAATAACTTCACAAAGCATTTGGTTGACTTTTTGAGTAATCACGTGAGAAAACTTTCCATTTTATATTAATTGCTCAAAGATAAGGAAGGGGTGGGCTTTTCCAAAAAATTTGAGGTCACTACAGCTCTGGGAAAAAAATTTCCAGTTTTTCTACAATTTGATTGTTTCTGGGAGAACCAAAAGTCACCGGAATCGCGAATATAGCATTAGCCTCACGTCAGTTGTTATTCTGCCCACTTAAGAATAGGTACTTACGACGAGTATGATGTAGACATTCGCTAGTTGAGCGGTGAAAAAGCAGACGATAAGCACCGAATAGTAGATTTCGATAAAGGGTCGTATTATCTTTATGGACCTTTGAAAAATCGAACAATGGTTTATTTAAATTACCTTGTCTGTACGCATGAAATTAATCTATACTCACGAAATCTGATGATATTCTTTAATCATATCAATCATCTTCCTGGTGAACGATGTTGACAACCTTCTCATCTCCTTGGAATCAATCATAGTTCCGGGAAGTCTTGCGAATGTTCCTTCGAAATCTCTCGTCATTTTCGACGATATTTTCTGCAGACGAGCGCACATATCAGCGTACGTATTGTAGAACTCGCATCCCATTGCGACGATGAAAGCTGGAAAAACTGCCCCCACCGTACACATGATAATCGCGAATATCATCTGCACCCCGTATACGATAATGTAAATGGAAAGAGAGCTGAAGTTCTCGATAAAAGGAAACGGATATAGGTAATGGTAAACGTCATTTATTTTCTCTATTTTGTACGCGAGTAACATGTCGAAAATATTCAAAGAGACGAAAGGGGTTAACAAGGTAATCTGTAAAATAATAACCATGCGAACGTTCCGCACCGTATTGTATTTTTCTTTCTCCGGAGCTAGGACCCCGGGGCAGTCGAAGTCTCTATCGATAGAGTAGATGAGTTTTTCCAGGGTATGACGATAATAGTAAGTCAAACTTGGGGTGAAAATGAAAGTGTAGGAAACGGCATTCAATTGCCACATTACGTAGGCGACGTTTAGGGGCGATAAATTATGACTAGTCAATAGGTAACCAAGAGTGCCTACCAGAACTATGAACGTTACCCCGATCACATTTAAAAAGATCCATGCATATTTCACGATCGGCTTGACGAGAGATGAATAGTAAAAAGCGCCATTTATGCAGTACAAAAAGTAAATAATACTGCATACTTGTTTTTGAAAGCAACTTTTCAGTACACGAACCATCTTTCCTATAAATTCTAATAAAATGATTACATCCTTTCGACAAAGTTCGACTATCGATACTAAAATTCATTCGCTGTATGAAGTCACAGCCGTTCATGTCAGCAAAATAAATAAAGTAATGCAGGATTCGAGAATATAACCTCCGAGGGCGTCGAATTGTTACAAAATTAATAAGATTTGGGCTACCTACCTATCATCCTCTTATTACAACGTAAACTGTGATTAATGGCACGAGTTCGTTCTTTCTCTTTATTCTTTATGAATTTATTCATTGAATTTTTGGGACTATTGAAGTAGAGTAATCATTTTTAATTATCAATCACGAGACACGTAGACATTGTTGATTAATAAGGTTATTCAAATAACATACGAGCATTTCGTGACTTGAAAAGTTTGGAATTTTTTATATACTTGGAATTTTTAACTGTCTTCTGTCTGGTGGGTGACATCACGTGTAGGCACTGGAAGTAATTTAGGGGGATTTTTTTTCCTTATTCAATGATTGCAGTCGGATTCGTTATTCGCGTTTTTAGACATATTTCCTTGAGGATATTAGAGTTCCACATCAATTAAACATATTACAATCAATGTTGCTTTTTCGAAGTTATGATTTTCAATTTCTCGACCCTTGCCTATTTCACCGTCAATGAATTTTGGAAGTTCTTTCCGTATCTTTATCCCGTATTTCGCATGTCTACGTACAGTTTAACGAGCGCAAACAAACGCGCAATCTGAAGTCCTGTTTCCTCTTATATGTAATGAAGAACCTAAGTTTCGCTAGTTCAACAGCTCATATATCTATTATGTATGCTAAAGGGCAACGTTTGAGTTCGAAACCCGAGACCAACCGAATTAAAATTTTGAGTAGTTTCAATGATTTTCCGGCAAACAATTTGTCTCCCATCTGAAATAAAATAGAAAAAGCTACCCCTTTGGTCCCCATTTGGAGTCCCACTGATACCCTCAAGTGTCAGTCTCGATTCTCAAGCTCGCGTTTCAAGCTGGAGTATCAGTCTCGAGTCTCAGTCCCCATTCTCAAGCTCGAGTCTTAAACTCCAGTCTCAATCTCGAGTCTCAAGCTCGAGTGTCAGTCTCAAATGTCAGTCTCAAATGACAGTCTTGAATCTCAAGCTCCAGTCACAGTCTCAAGTCTCAAGCGCGAATGTCAGTCTCAATTCTCTGACTCGAGTCTCAGTCCCAAGTCTCAGTTTTAAATCTCAAGCTCGAGTCTCAAGCTTGAGTGTCAGTCCCAAGTGCCAGTTTTGAGTCTCAGCCCCGAGTCTCAAGCTCCAGTCACAGTCTAGTCTCGGTCTCAAGTGTCAGTCTCGAGCCTCAGCCTCGATTCTCCAATCGATTCTCAGTCTCAAGTTTCAAGCTCAAGTGTCAGCTCCGAGTATCAGTCCCGAGAGTCATCCTCGATTCTCAAGCTCGATTCTCAGTCTCGAGTATCAGTCTTGATGCTTACACTCGATTCTCAAACTTGATTCTCAGTCTCGAGTGACAGTCACGAGTGTCAGTCTCAAGTCTCAAGTCTCAAGCACCAGTCTCAGTCTCAAGTGTCAGTCCCGAGTGTCATCCTCGATTCTCAAGCTCGAGTCTCAGTCTTGATGTTTACATTCAAATCTCAGTCTCCAGTCTCAATCTCAGTCCCGAGTCTCAGTTTTGAGTCTAAAGCTTGGGTCTCAAACTTGAGTCTCAGTTCCGAGTCTCAGTTTTGAGTCTCAAGCTTGAGTGTCAGTCTTAAGTACCATGTTTTGAGTCTGAATCTCGAGTCTCAGTCCCGAATGTCAGCCTTGAGTATCAGGCTTGAGTCTCTGTCCCGAGTCTCAGTTTTTGAGTCTTGAGTCTCAAGTCTCAAGCGCGAGTGTCAGTCTCAAGTACCAGTTTTGAATCCAAGTTCCGAGTCTCAGTCCTGAGTCTCAGGTTTGAGTCTCTGGCTTGAGTCTCTGGCTTGAGTCTCAGTCATGAGTCTCAGCCTCGATTCTCAAACTCGATTCTCAGTCTCAAGTCTCAAGTTTCAAGCTCCAGTGCAGTGCCGAGTGTCATCCTCGATTCTTAAGCTCGAGTCTCAGTCTTGAGTATCAGTCTTGATGTTTACATTCAAATCTCAGTCTGCAGTCTCAATCTCAGTCCCGAGTCTCAGTTTTGAGTCTAAGTCTCAATTCTCAGACTCGAGTCCTAGTCCCGAGTCGCAGTCCCGAGTCTCAAGCTCGGGTCTCAAACTTGAGTCTCAGTTCTGAGTCTCAAGCTGGAGTGTCAGTCTTAAGTACCATGTTTTGAGTCTGAATCCAGAGTCTCAGTCCCGAATGTCAGCCTTGAGTATCAGGCTTGAGTCTCTGTCCCGAGTCTCAGTTTTGAGTCTTGAGTCTCAAGTCTCAAGCGCGAGTGTCAGTCTCAAGTACCAGTTTTGAGTCCAAGTTCCGAGTCTCAGTCCTGAGTGTCAGTCTTGAGTCTCAGGTTTGAGTCTCAAGCTCGAGTGTCAGTCTTGAGTCTCTGGCTTGAGTCTCATTCATGAGTCTCAGCCTCGATTCTCAAACTCGATTCTCAGTCTCAAGTCTCAAGTTTCAAGCTCAAGTGCAGTGCCGAGTGTCATCCTCGATTCTTAAGCTCGATTCTCAGTCTCGATTCTCAGTCTTGAGTGACAGTCTCGAGTGACAGTCTCGAGTGTCAGTCTCGAGTGTCAGTCTCGAGTGTCAGTCTCAAGCACCAGTCTCAGTCCCGAGTGTCATCTTCGATTCTCAAGCTCGAGTCTCAGTCTCGAGTATCAGTCTTGATACTTAGACTCGAGTCTCAGTCTCCAGTCTCAAGCTCGAGTCCTAGTCTCGAGTCTCGAGTCTCAGGCTTGAGTGTCAGTCTCGAACGACAGTCTCGATTCTCAAACTCGATTCTCAAGCTCTCATTCTCACGGCTCTGTCTCGAATGTCAGACTTGAGTCTCAAGCTCCAGTGTTGTGAAGCCATTTTGATGAAGACGATTCTTTGTATTTGTCGTTTTAGGGGGAATGGGCATTTGCAGAGTTTTTTAGCGTGGAACCTGCTATCCATTTTGTTAGGGGGATTACATCCTCAGAAAACGTCAGCGTCCGGGAGTTTCTCGTGACGTGATGTGTGGCGCTTTATGACGCCATCAATGACCTTGATCTACTTTAGGGACTTCGAAAAATTTCTTCTAGCCGGGAGTCTTTATGACGTCATCAATGAACTTTACCTACTTTAAGAACTTGAAAAAATTTCAACTTCCAACCTTCATTATATTAGTGTACTGAGCTTATACTAGGCCAAGAAATACTGGAGCGAATGAGCCCTTCGGCTAGTTAGCTCACCACACTTCTGATGTGCAGTAATTATTCTAGAAGTCTGTCTGATATGGCACCTCCTGGAGCCCAACCACAACCGGGATCAACATCCTAACCCCTTCTTATCTTCTTGCAATCGCTCAAAGACAATTACATGATCCAATATTCTTCTTTTGTTTTAAAAACGTATTTAATATACCAAATATTTTTCTACAAAACGCTAGGTATACTTTAAGAAATTGAAAACTAGCCAGAAGACCCTCAAAACTTGATATTGGAAGCATATTACTTTTATTAAGAGCGCGTCAAATTTTTACCATCACAAAATTTATAAGTAGCATGTCTCTCCTACCTACCATGAATAAGATGAATTTTTGTTTAATTAGAAAAAAAAAGGAAACATCTACTCGTTCACGGACTCGGACGAAAAGAATCTCTATGATCATCGTCTCTCACATTATCTTTGTTATCAAGATTTGATGTGTTTATTATTCAACAAAAGGACTCTGGAAAAGAAAAGAAATTACTCTCTGATTAGCTTACCAAAACATGATTCTAGTTTCAACTTGTACATTGTGTAGTCTATCACGAGTCTAAATGTTTGAAAACGCACTAAAAGTCAACTTTCGCGAGAAAAAATTCGATCTTCGTTTGTGATTTATCAAGACCTCGATGAATGTGTTTTTCCATTTATTATAGAGTCAGTAAGTAGACTGCGGAATGAAAATAATTTACACCTTAAAGTTATAGGCCTAATGAGGATCTAAATATTTGTCTGCACTTTTTGATAACCATCCGTAATCATCATCATGAACGCTGGTCAATGGAACAAAGAAATATTTTATGTCGACAAAAGCCTCATTGTGAAAACATTTTTATGCTACAAGCATCGAATTCAACTCGTCAGCGCACCTCAAGGATTTTTAAAGACGTCAAATCTCCGACTTCTCGCATCGTTCTTCGACATAAACACGGATTCCAAAGTAGAAATGAAACGGAAAAGAGTTTTCGAAAATACGAAGATTATGTCCCGAGAAGATATCGTCGCCGAGTATTTTGGAAAATTTCCAACCATTTTTATTACATTCGAGCACCAAGAGTCGTCGTACTCTTTAAGAAAGATGATGCAAGTATTACGCGACATATACTTAGCCAATAGCTTTTTATTATTTAGCTCGAAATTGAGTATGATGGAAAAAGGGAAATTTCGTGCGTATCTTGACTACCAGCCCCCGACGGTGGGGTATCAGAATCCAACGCAACTCGCAGATGCCGTATCCTTTCTTTGCGAGTTACTGCACAAGCATTATGAAAAAAAAGTTTTTGTATTCGTAGATAATTATGACTCGCCTTTTTTGAACGCTATTAGTAACAATCGACCTATGTACAATTTTCTTCCATTTTTAGAAAGAATGTTGAATAATATCGCCTCATGCCCGAGCCTCAATCGTCTCCTAATGTGCGGCACGACGAGTATTTCTTGCCTCGGCACGATGAAAATGACCGAGTTCAAGTTCCTAACAAAAAACAAATATGTTAAACATTTTGGATTTACTGAAAGTGATTTACAAGAACTGGCTGTTCGATGCAGCGCCGAAGTCATGGAAGATCTGAAAAAAGGTTGTTATCTTACGGTGGACGATGTTCAAGTTTTTTCTCCAGAATGGGTGCTAAGCAAGCTGAATTACGCGCCAATAGAGAACCCTTACTGGTACGACAATATTTTGAAGAAGCCAATTTACACTCATCTACCGGCACTGAAAATGAGAATTCGAATGCTGGTTCGAGGTGATGACGTCATATTTGGCATCAATAAGTATAAGTCGGCGAGAGACTTATGGTTGTTAAACAAACTACTGAATGGAAGTTTGGACGAAGAGCAATTGGAAGAGAGCGAAATAAATTTATTACTTTCGCTGTTTTTAGAATTCGGATTGTTCACCTTCACTCGACGTAGAAGACGGAATAGTTCGCTTTCTTGGTCTTGTCTGGCAGCGGATAACGAGCCGAGACTCAAACTGGTGCTCAACCATACTAGTCGAGGAAGTGCAATTTTAAAGTCTGTATTTTTGTCTTAAACTAGACAGGCTCCTCTATTAATGTCTTTTTCATTGATTTTATTTTTCGTCAAGACGTTACAATTAACTTTAATATTATATAAAATGCGCGATTGTTGAGTTAAATTTGGTTGCCCAATTCCATTATTCATTATATCTATCTCGTCTCAGAATTCGTATACATCTTAGGTTACACCATTTTTAAAATTTTTTTCCTTAGAATATCATTTTACACAATGACTGTTACCTATTTATAAATCAACCCATCAGATTGTGATTGTATAACAATAAGTAAGGCAAAATTGAATCTTCGGGCTCAATTTCTGAAGTATTAATAAGAGGAAAAAAAAACGAGCCTAATTGTTTCTATAATTGTAGTATCCTGTAGACTTCATTTTGCCTTTTAAATACATAGGTATTGATATTATTCACTCGACCCGATGACTATTTTACAACACATCCTTAATCAACTTATAAAAAAGATTTTTCACCAATTAAAATTCTGTTAAGTACAAAACAGTGAGAAAAAAATATGGAGATATTTGTAATACCTACCTTTTATAATTGTCAGTAAAATTGATTTATACGAATACCTATTTATTACAGCAGACTTCATTTTAATTAATTTTTTCTAGCGGCAAAATTCATCCTTTTTCAGACTAGTGAGAAAATACTTGTACATGACAGTCTTGCAAGAATTGTTCCCAGGAAATTATTCACGTACTTCAATTCCAACATCTACTGTCGCTGATTACTGGTTATGATTTTTTAGAAACCTATGGTCCTAAGGTATTACTTAGTTTATAAGATAAATATATGGATACTTGTCTGAGAGAAGCTCCTTGCTTAAATATTGAAAAAAAGAAAGCGGGCTTCATGATTCCAAGCTTGAAAATTTTGGTTTATAAAAGGATAGGAGAATATAATTACATTTATGTTTGATGTGACCCCTTCAATTTGTTACACAATTGAAAGTGAACGTTGGGAAAATACATTTCAGATCACTTCAGCAATACATCACAAATAAACGAAAAAAAAAAAAAAAAAACGATAGCCCATATTGATAATGATGGACGTTTAGAGAGAACTCCATTAAATCGCATTGAGAACGTTCAACTCATTTAAACTGGCTTCATCTTCACTAAAAATATGGAAGTATGGCGTTTTTCAGAAAAGTGATGAAAGTGATGGGTAAACTAAACTACTGTATTGGACTATATTGAGAATGATGGTGGGCCTACAGGTACAGAAAATTTATTTTTTAGATGCAGATATAGGTATTTTCGATAAAAGATATCTCAAGGTGATTTGAAAAAAAAGAAAAAAAGAATCAGATAGCCAATCATTGATTCAAATTCGATGTATGCAACCAATTCTGTTTCTAATTTCTATCTCTGTTCCTTGGAGAAATTGACGTCTAAATATTTTTTTTGTGATCAGTGATCAATCATCCTCAAGTCATGTTCTCAGCGCCCTCTACTGGTGTTCTAGATGACAAACCAAATTTCGGCGTAATCAATCCAACTCATTCAAATCAGGAAAATAGATTCTGATACAGATGAAAAATATGTTGGAAAGAAACCTATTCTCCTGATTGATGCTCGTATTCCAGTGTTGATAATAAGACACACACAAAAAAAGTTTAAATTCAGCTGGCTTGTTTAAAAAAAATAATATTTTCCTGATATTTTTGTCTCCCTTCTCCGCCACTCCAGTTGTATTTTGGAATTGAAACTTGAATTCTAGTTCCATAATAACGTTATCGGATCGGAACTATGATTTCGTGAATTATCCTAAAATCTTGGAAAGTATATGGAAGGCATCAGTTGAGAATATGGTTTAATAACTAAGTATACTTCGGTGCTACTGTTTTCAAAATCTCCTTATTCTACTATAAACCTTTGTGAGTATGAAACCGAGGAAGGGTTGAGCCTCTCTATCTTTTGTCATTTCTTTCAAAGATTTTCTCCTCATATCCATGTATTAATGGCAAGACCAGAGACATGAATGTTCAAGCACTTTTTCAAAACTTCAATCCGAGGTAAGTGGATACTCACGTCTTCCGCTGTTACCCCGACTTATCAAGATTAACGCATCCTTTTCTGTTCAGCAAATTCATCATCCACTGCTCGTTGATGCTATTTACCATATTCTTTTCCTTGCGTTTGGATGAAAAAATCACATGGAATTATTGGGCTGTGTTCTCGCCGATTTGGTTCTGGAAATTCATGGTTATCCTCGGTGCGACAGTCGGCAGTTATGTTTGGTGGAGATATCCTCATTTTAGGTCTGTAAATCATTACACTATATACGTGCTCTCGAATTCGATGACTTATCTTCTATTTTTACAGGCTAGAAGGCGAAGCTTACATCCACTATAAAGCTATGTTGATAACATTAGCTCTACACTTAATCTTACTGATGTTCGAATTATTAGCCTGTGATAAATTGCAGTCCGGAAGACATTTATGGATCCTCGTCTTTATTCCCTTAATTTTCATTTCCGTCGTTTCAATCGCGGTTTGTATTTGGGCTGTAAAACACGACCGATCTTTCGAAGTGAGTTTGCTATTTTTGTAAATTTGAGACAAGAATGGGCTGTTGATGAAAAATCTTCGAAATTTGTTCCAGCTCGAGCTTTTCTGTTCAGTTAATATGCTCCAGTTCATATTCTTGGCTCTGCGATTGGACGGATTCACCCAGTGGAGTTGGGAAGTAGTGTTCGTTCCTTTGTGGATCGTGATGTGTCTTTCTTTAGTTAGTGTACTATACACGATCATCTTCGCTGGTATATTGATCAAATCTCCAGAAGTGAATCCACGACAAAGGAGAACCTCCTTCAATGTTGCCATCGGTTACACTTTGTTGGTCGTGCCTATTCTCGTATTTCAGGTTCGTTTTCGTAGCTTGATGTATGCAGAAATCAATTTTTCAACTCTAATTCCAATTTTATGGTTCATAATACAGGTGCTTTTGACCAACAAATTGGACGACGATTTAAAATTGTCTTACTTCGAAGTATCCGCGCCGTTACTAATTTCATTCACTTCTTTGATTATTATGTCATTTAATTCAAAAGGAGGAAATAAGTGTAAGTTTGATTTTCATGTTCAGCAATGACGAACATGAGATATCGCTGATTGATTCGTAATTTTCAATTTCTAGGGTGGTTCGGATTGCGGAAAGATTTTTGTCAGTTCCTATTAGGTGTTTGCCCATTTCTTCAAGAATACGCGAATATCGCTTATAACTCGCAAGTTAATCTGGGCGACTCGCGGACGAATAATTCTCAATCTACAGATGCCGTCGACGATGTAGTTTTACGAAATCTGGAACGTGGGGGTAATTCGAAGGGTAAAAATAAAGGGGATAAAAAATCACAAGTAAATGATTCGGTCATGAAATCGGTAGCACCTATCATCTCAATCGATACGCCCGATTGAGGATGAATTCAATCAAATTCCCAAAGTAGATATATTTGCGAATTGCGTCATAGTTCGCATATTTTAGTAGAAAGGACGGGCTAATATCATTATTACTAGAATAACGAACGAAAAAACCCCGAGCAAAATTATTAACAAAACCAAAAATATACTGTTCCGAAATCTCAAAAACGCACGAGCGTCTTAATGTTTTCAATGTGAGTATTTTACTCATGATTCAGGCTTTCCTCTCAAGAAATTGTGAATCCGTACCAGTTCAAGCCGTCCACCTTGATTACCCCTTTCGCTCTTTTAAACGTTTTTCGAACTTTTCTTCAAGTCGAAGACCAATAGGTAAATCTTTTTTCGAGATGCTCGTGTGTACGACATTCGTTCTTTAATCCATCTGAACGCATCAGCCCCAAACGTTGATGAATAATACCTTTTATCCTCTGTGCTGTGCTTGTCTCGTATTGTTTTGATGAACCAATGAAAACTTATTGGTTCATCGTTCCTAAAAGAAAAAACGAATTTGCATGCGTTTTAGAGACCTTTCAAAAATGTTACAGTAAAAATTCTATCGTATGAATGAGCTTTACCAACCGCCTCAAGAACGAATCGCGTGTTGTAGGTTCCTAGATCGAGTCAGACTGCCCAAAAATGACTTCTTTAGAGTGAATTGCGTTTTGCAATTGATGTAAAAGGAGGCAAGTTTCTTGTACCGTTTGTAAGGTAGGATCGCATGGTCCAAGCTCGTCGCTGGGAGATTTTCAAGGTCGAATCACCGTCAAATCGTATGCACCATATGTTTTCTTGAAAATTCTTTCAATTGTTTATTTTAATGATGATAGTATCAAACGTGTGAGGCGAAGTCGTCCCGTCCTTTCTACTTATTATACTCTTATCGAGTTACACAACAAATATCCTATCGTTTGCTTTGGGCAAATTTCTGTATCATCGTCTTCCTTGTCGGATTCAATGTGTATGTGTTCATCGTTGAAACTTTTACCGTTTATTTTATTCAGTGTTATTCCATTCATCTTGTAATAAAATTAGTAGCGCGAGTGAAATGATTTTCCAAAGTCTTCTACGCAGGTTTACCTCTCTCTTGTATTATGTAATTATGTTGATTCGACCAAATGTACGACTCCGTTCAGTAGTCACGTACGCTGATCAAATATGATCTCCCTCATTATTTTATTGATACATTACTTTCTTTTCAGCCCACGATCGTGAACTGAATTCTCTGGGTTCGAATGTAGCCTGCATTTTTTAAACTGATTTTTATTCGGATGTTGTTTATTGTCATTGTTCGTGTATTTTATTGTATTTATTTTCGTATGTCTTTTCTTCAATTATATTCATTTTCTGTTCGAGAGTGTTGTCATTTTACTATAAAGTCACCTCCTCTTCTATCAATAACCAAGTACGCCCGTTTTAATTAGGTAAACAATTATTTATTAAAATGTACAATTTACAACAGAGATAAATAAATTAATATTTTCCTTCCAGGAATTTTACTTTATTGATAGTGATGATGATAATCGTAATTCAAACGAATGAACGTAGGGTTTTATTTGATATTACGACTACCGGGACGAAAAAAAAACAAAAATATGAAGAGAAAAACTGAACATACAAGTATCCAACTCATGCAAAAGTTTTGGAATATTGTATGTTCAGGAGCTATTCATACAGTAGTCAATAATACTGCACGTCTTACTGAAAAATGTTTCCATAAATCTACATCGAATTACTAACCCTGAAGGAAATTACAAAATAATTAACTAACTTTAAGAACAGAAACGAAAAGAAAGTACATTTTAATATTAAAACATTCAAAGAGAAAGAGGAGAAAAATTTCCTTATAAAATATTATATGATCGCTGATCTCAACAATTATTGACGCGATTGATATAATTATCATACACATTAATTATGATAAAAATGTCATACACAAGAACACAATGAAGATTAAATAAAATTTCGCATCAATAAATGGAGAAACAAAGAAAAAAAAACACAAATAGTCGGAATTAGTTATAGTTACAAATTAAAATGAGTTGGAATAAACTTTTTCATTTTCTATCGTAAACAATACCTAGTGCTCCACTCGTGAGAAGTGATTCGGATGGCACAGCAATAAAATCTTCAATTTTATTATTAGAACACGAAAGCAAAAAAAAAAAGAAAAGGAGAAAAACAATCGAATAAAAAGAAGAAAAAAGACAGAGAAGTAGGTACAGGTAAACAATATAATAAATAATTTTCAAAAGAAAATAAATAACAAGTCTACAACGAATTCTACACAATTTGTCGTTTCAAATCATTTAAAACTCGTTTCACAATACTGAAGGAAAAATGAACGAAAATGTTTCGACGTAGCGCTCACTTCAAAATAAAAAACTCTTAACGATAAATAAACATAAAATAAGGAACAGAAAAAAGAACCAATCTATGTTTTCACGCGTAATCGTATAATATTTTCTAGTTCTTTATTGTGCGAAACATGGCTTAATTGAATTAAATCACAGATAAAGTAAATAAAATACGAGTAGATGATTAATCAATGAAACAAAAAAAAAAAAAAATTGAAAGTCTAAAGCAAAGACGTACTAATACCCAAAATTTTCAACGTTTTCTGAAAGTAGGAGCCTAAAAAGGGAAGTTTCTTAATTTATAAAGGAAAAGAAACGAAATTCTATCGATTTTGAGATCGAAAATTTAGAAACGGCGATACGAACGCGACATTTTTAAAGCTCATTTTTCCTCCTCGAAACTATCCTATTTACAACGATCATAATACGAAAACAAATTAAAACATACGTAAGGCTTAAAGAACACACGCAGCGAAATTCGGTTATTCAACACACAGACACACCAACAATTTTTAATACTTTCCTGATACACACTTCACGCAGCTTACAATCAGCCGATATTCTCCTCTATTCTGAATACCAATGATTCGGCAAATAAAATCTACTACATAAGCACCGGTTTTCGTTTCTAAAAAAATTAAAAAAAGCTAGAAGATCTTCTGTACCAGGATTATTGAAACAGACAGTCATTAATATACGTACGTTAGAACAGAAAAGAAGAAAGAAAGCGAACTTACAAAGTATACCTAGTATATGCTTAGGTAATTTTAATATTCTAATGGTCATACTTCACGGCCCTAATACATAAATACATTCTGTGTACATTTTTTCTAATTTTTTTTTTTCTTTTATTTTCTTTTCTTCTGAGTATTGAGGCAGCCATTTACTTGGCCGTATAAGAGTCCCGAAAGATTGGGAATACAGAAAGGTAAAGAAGAACTTCATGAACAACTCATGGTTTCAACTTGACCAGCGGCACGGATTTGTTCATACATTTATCGCAGGCCCATTCGGCATATATCTCCTCTTTCAATAATCGATATGCGTCCTCGGTCAATCCACAACATACTCTGAAAAAGAAAAAATATTCACATTATATTAAGAATATTATAAAGGTAGATCGACAATCGAAGTGTAATGAGGAGCGAATCCATGAGATAGGAACACCTGTCTCAGCGCATAGGCTAAATGAAGGACTATCGTGTATCATGCCTAGGACTTGTCGAAATCCGGAAGATTGAATGCCAGCAATTTCAAGTTGTTTTCTCAGAGAGGGTGTAAATTGAAGAACCATAACCACCAGGGTTGCCTTTTTTCCCAACTTTTCAAACTTTTCCAGAGACATAATTCTGATTTAGTAATCTAAAAAAGTTTTTTGAACTCAAGTCTTCTTTCTTTTTCAAGCATACTTTCGACTGAAAATAAATTCCTATGAAATATGAACCATAAAAATCAAATTTCCAAGAAAGTTTGGCCGAAAGCCGGTTTCAATACTCTGACGAGGAATTGCTTCCTGGAGGTCGAAGAAAATAGTTCCAAGTTTTGAGTTCGAGCGGAGGGCTTCTCCAGTTTGAAAGTTCAAGTTGGATATGGTTGGGAGGGTGTCACGGCCTAAGTGGAAGCTTTATTGGTATGGGGAATGGGTGTCTTTTGTTGAGTATTTTTTGGAACAGTTTGCCACGGGCAGAAGTAAAAGTGGTAGGTCGGTAAGATGCAGGAAGGAAGGATCTTTAATTGACTTTGAAGTTGGAAGGACGATAACAGATGATCAGATAGTAGGACGAAGTAAGGTCAACAAAATGAGAAGTGATGGGGAGACCTGCTTAAGGAGTATTAGCATCATCCGAAATGGAAGAGAAGTGGGAGGCGAGCAGTTCAGCTACAACTTATGGTTGAATAGAGCAGTGCTGCCAGATAGTAGTTTCAAAAATCCGTATCCGCCATTTTTTGAATAACCTAAAAACCAAGACTGAGCTTTGGAACCCCTATCCCAGATGGGATCCCGTATCTTCTTTCTTTTCTGTGAGATCCGGATTTGAAAAGATCCTGTACTTTTGACTTTGGCAAGATCCGATTCCGAAAAGATCCCACATTTTTTTTTTTTTTTTTCTGTGCAATCCGGATCTGAATAGATCCTGTATGTTTTTTTTTTTTTTCAGTGATCCGAATCCAAAAAGATCCTGTATTTCAAGATTCAACTGAGATAGAGGATATCCTTCAAATTGTCCAAAAAAAAAGAGGACCTAATGAAAAAATAACGGATACCCTCAAAGACCTCCAAAAATAGCGCGTATCCTCTATTTTTTGGAGGGATACCCATCATTTTTCCAGGTAGATCCTAGAAGATCCTGATTTTGTTTTTTTTTTATCAAGATCCGGATCAAAAAAGATCCCGTATTTTTTTCTGTGAGATCCGGATCCTAAAAGATTTGTTTTTTGTTTTTTTTTTTTTTTTTTTGTGAGATCCGGATCCAAAAATATTCTGTATTTTTTTTTCTGTGAGATCCGGATCCAGAAAGATCCCATCTTATTTTTTCTGTGAGATTCAGACCCGAAAAGATTCTGTATTTTTTTTTTTCCTGTGAGATCCGGATTTGAAGAGATCCTGTTCCTGTATTTTTGACTTTGGCAAGATCTGGATTCGAAAAATCTCATATTTTTTTTCTGTGAGATCTGGAGCCAAAATGATTCTGTATTATTTTTCTTCTGTGAGATCCGGATCCGAAACAATTCTGTATTTTTTTTTTTTTTTTTTTTCCAGTGAGATCCGGATCTAAAAAGATCTTGTATTTCAAGATCCAACTGAGACATGGGATATCCTTCAAATTGTCCAAAAAAGGAGGATCTATTGAAAAAATAACAGATACCCTCTCAAAAACTCCAAAAATAGCGAGTAATCCTCTATTTTTTTAAGGGATACCCGTTTTTTTTTTTTTAGGTAGATCCTAAAAGCTCCCGATTTTGTTTTTTATCAAGATCCAGATCAAAAAAGATCCCATATTTTTTTTCTTCTGTGAGATCCGGATCCAAAAAGATTTGTTTTTTTATTCCCCCCCCCCCCCCCCGTGAGATCCGGATCCAAAAAGATTCTGTATTTTTTTTTTCTGTGAGATCCGGATCCAAAAAGATTCTGTATTTTTTTTTTTTTTTCTGTGAGATCCGAATCCAAAAAAAACCTGTATTTTTTACCTCGGCAAGATCCGGATCCAGAAAGATCCCGTATTTTTTTTCTGTGAGATCCGGATTTGAAGAGATACTGTTCCTGTATTTTTGACTTTGGCAAGATCCGGAATTGAAAAATCCCATATTTTTTTTTCTGTGAGATCTGGAGCCAAAAAGATTCTGTATTATTTTTCTTCTGTGAGATCCGGATCCGAAAAGATTCGGTATTTTTTTTTTTTTTTTTTTCAGTGAGGTCCGGATCTAAAAAGATCCTGTATTTCAAGATCCAACTGAGATAGAGGATATCCTTCAAATTGTCCAAAAAAAGAGGATCTATTGAAAAAATAACGGATACCCTTTCAAAAACTCCAAAAATAGCGAGTATCCTCTATTTTTTTAAGGAATACCCGTCATTTTTTCAGGTAGATCCTAAAAGACCCTGATTTTGTTTTTTATCAAGATCCGGATCAAAAAAGATCCCGTATTTTTTTCTTCTGTGAGATCCGGATCCAAAAAGATCCCGTATTTTTTTTCTGTAAGATCCAGACCCAAAAAGATCCTGTATTTTTTTTTTTTTCTGTGAGATCCGGATTTGAAGAGATCCTGTTCCTGTATTTTTGACTTTGGCTTGATCCGGATCCGAAAAATCCCATATTTTTTTTCTGTGAGATCTGAAGCCAAAAAGAATCTGTATTATTTTTCTTCTGTGAGATCCGGATCCGAAACAATTCTGTATTTTTTTTTTTTTCCAGTGAGATCCGGATCTAAAAAGATCTTGTATTTCAAGATCCAACTGAGACATGGGATATCCTTCAAATTGTCCAAAAAAAGAGGATCTATTGAAAAAATAACAGATACCCTCTCAAAAACTCCAAAAATAGCGAGTATCCTCTATTTTTTTAAGAGATACCCGTTATTTTTCAGGCAGATCCTAAAAGATCCCAATTTTGTTTTTTATAAAGATCCGGATCAAAAAAGATCCCGTTTTTTTTTTCCTGTGAGATGCGTATCCGAAAAGATCCTGTATTTTTTTCTTCTCTGAGATCCGGATCCGAAAAGATTCCGAATGTTTTTTCTGTGAGATCCGGATCCGAAAGATCCTGTATTTTTTTTTCTGTGAGATCCGGATCGGAAAAGAACCTGTATTTTTTACCTCGGCAAGATCCGGATCCGGAACGATCTCAATTTTTTTTTTTATTTGGGATCTCACCCCTGCTAAAAACAGATTTCTACGGACTTCGATTGATCCATTAATAACAATCAGGAGAAAAGTATGTCATATAGAGCCAGCTGAGGTACTTTTCCCTTGATCGACTCAATATTACAAAACACCGCAGTATTAGCACATAACGAGCAGGAAAAAGGTATCTCCCGCCGGAGTTTCTAAGGTACCTTTCCCTTGATCGCAAGAAATTCATGTCGTATGTAAAATCTACAGAAAAAAACCCGTACGTTTTTTGAGAACCAAAAATCCGAAGAAATGGTATCTAGAAAGACAGTTCAGATTTGAGTTACGTTGAATTTACGATCAAATCCCCCTCCTCCCTCGTGAAAGGGACCAAAATTTTTATCCATAGTTTTGGCCATTTCGGAGTTTCGTGCACAATAACAAGAGAAGCTGATAGGTAAAAACCTAAGTAAGAAAGAAAACTTGATGATAGAATCCGAACCATTCCAAAAACTGGTCATTGCTCTTCTGAATTTAACATGCCTGTAATTTTCTGATGCGGTCGATTTTCTGCCTCCGTTTGGGAAATAAGAAAATTTCTCTAATCTCAAAAATCTACGCCCTCAGCAAGTTATCAACAATTTCTTACCTATGGAACCAGAAATTGCATCCAGATTCGCACAGAATAGCTTCGTCGTTATCGTTGATTTCCTTGTGACACAATCCGCACGTATAGACCGGCGGCGCATTCGGGTTCTGCATATTATAGACTTTTGATTTGTTCGGCGGGTACACCTTTAACAGAAAAATCAAAATCATAGCATAAAAACACTCTTTAACCCAAAGTATATCCTCGATCAATTTGCGTAACTCACCCGTCCCGGAAACATATTCATCGGCCTATTCGAATAATTCATGTTATTGTTCATAGGAGGCTGCGGCATCGGCATCCTATTCATATTCGGCAACATCGGTGATCCGCACATCGAATCACTCATACAGGGGCCCGAATTATTCATCAAACCGGACATATCGCCGCTAGTAGGTATATTAAAGTTATTCGACGGATTGGGCATCATATTACTATTATTAAATCCGTTCCCTCGCATTCCAGAACCCGGCTCCATTTTCGGTTTTATTGCATTATCGAAAAATTCATCGTTTTCCACTTTGATGGACGCTGCGTTCGCGTTTTCTTTCCGTTGATCACCATCATTGGCATTTCCTTCGCATAATTTCAAATTACCACCATCATCCATACTCGGTTTCTCATCTCTGCTCTTCCTGTCTTCTTCTTCGTTCAGCTCATTCTGTAATAATTTCTCATCAGGTTCGGTTTTCACCTTATCCTCCATGAGCGCATCCTCACCACTAGCAGTGAGATTACCCTCAGTCGATTTGCTCTGATCATTGACGTTCTTCTTGAATGGGAACTCGTCTTCATCGGTATTTTCGGTTCTACAAACGCTGCCAACAGAATGTTCCTCACCGCTCACATTCGCCTCACTAGTGGTAACGCTGGTTGTAATACTGGTAGTAACGGTGCTAGACCGATTGGTGATGGTTGAGGTACAAGTGCTAGTGGTAGGCGTGGTAGAGGTAGCTAGAGTTGTGGTCGGACTCGGCGTCGACGGAGGTTCCAATTTTCCGATTTCGCTGTCTCCTTTTGATTCTTTTTCTTCGCTCATTTTTCTATCTAATTCATTTTTATTAGGTTTACTATCATTTAGCTCATCATCTTTATTATTCGTGCTATCATCCAATAGAATATCTTTTACCGTTTTATTATCATCAGGTTTAGTATCACGTAAAAGATTTTCATCTATTAAATTTAAGTCATCGGAAGTGTCGTTCGTTATACTACAAACAACGCTCGCGATATCACTATCTACAGTACTATTGTCGTTTTTCATCGAGTTCCCAGTACTCATAATACTGTGATCAACATTAAGCGAATCGGCACCTGTACTCACGACTTGATTCATGTTAGGCATACACGGCGCGTTCGACATAATCGATCTATAAAAATTATTATTCATGTTCATGTCTTGTGATGTGAAAGGTAAGTTAGGGCTACATCGTGGATTATTCCCTTCGAACGGATTAAATTGGGAATTGAACATCGATCCTCCGCACGCATTCATATTCTGACTCATACATTGAGAATTATTCATAGGAGGATCACCCGAACAGTGCATATTATTGATATTACTATTGTTCGGACCACACGGCATATTTCCCATATCTGGTGGCCCACACATATTCATATTCGGACCGTTCATGGGTGGATTCATATTATTTGGGCCCGGGCCGTACGGCACATTGGGCATACCTCGCGAAAACTGAGATCGATTCATGGGAGGCCTGCATTGCGGGTTCATACCCTCATAAGGATTATTCATACCCATTGGACCGACTCCAGGACCACAAGGTGGTCTATTCATGACACCCGGCATACACGATACGTTATTCATCCCGGGTCCGCACTGATTATTCATCATCGGATTACAATGCATATTATTCATCGGTCCACATTGCATTCCACCCATATCAGGTTGCCGGTTAAAGGGAGCGTTATTCATGGGCATTCCACAAGGACCAGGCCCGCTGTTCTGCTTCATGGGCATCATACCAGGTCCGCAATTTTCTCTCAATGCCAATTCATTCATGTTCATATCCGATTTTGGTCCCATGTTCATATTTTGATTACAGTTCATACTCATGGGACCGTTCAGCGGCCCACTACTAATTGGCGATGGACCACCACGCATAGACGAATTACACATCATCGACGCGTTCACTGAATTCGGAGGAGCGTTCATAGGACTTCGATTCATCACGCCATTTAAATTCATACTCATTTCCGAACCGCCGCCACTTAGCGAACAGGGTACACTAAGTGGGCTAGGCACAGGAGAACCTATCATATTACCGCCGCTGTTACACGAGTTCATAGGTACATTCGATGGACTTCCCATCGGTGAGCCACAGTTTAAACTATTCATACTATGAGGACCCATAACGGACATTGGGCTACCTTTCTGAGATCCGACGGAACTGATACTGAGGCCACAATCGAGCGGACTATTACCACGTACATTGGACGCCATTACTGAGCCCAGCGGGCTACCCATGGACGATGGACTGCGATTCATCGGATGCACAGAGTTAACATTCATCGATGCGTTATTCATTACTGAATTTTGGCTCATCGGTGGTGGGCACACTAGCGGACTTCGATTGACTTGTCGATTGCTACAACTAGTTAAGGGGCTGCCAACGGGGCCACAATTAGCGTTATTCCCAGCTCCGCCCATTGGACTGCAACTGCCCATAGGAGGGCCACAATTGATCGGGCTACCAACCGGAGGCCCGCAAGGCATTGGTGAACCGACCATTTGGCATGGACTCATCGAGCCCATCATATGGTTTCCGGCAGGGGACATACATGGTCCAACACCCATATGCTTATTCACGTGATTCATCGGATTCATATGAGACATGGGCGTTGGAGGAGGCGTATCATCAAAAGGATTAGAAGCGACAATAGTATCTCCATAACCTGAAAGAGATATCAGAATTCGCGTTTGTTAGACTTCATTCTTTGAGAATCTGGATTTTCAATTATAGATAATTAGTACGCACCGGTTAATGGTGGTGGTAATAAATCTTGCATGACGGGCGATGGAGGCGGTTGAGCAGCAGCGGCCATCGCATTAGACGTGCGTTTTTTCTTCTTAGGAGGTGGTGGAGGAGGATCTGCGTTCATCATAGGTGATTTGAATTCGTTGACACCCATACTAAACGAACAGTGCAAAAAATGAAAATTGATATAAGAACGACTAATTTAAGTTTGCAGGTCGATTTGTAGACCATTTAAATGAAAAGATTCAAAATAAAGCTACAAGGAAGTTGAAAACAAACACAATACAGCATTATTTAGTTCTCCATCTCACGAAGTTCGAAATTAAAATCTATCACATGAATCAACATTACCCGCATGGGACGTCCATTTTTCCATAATTATCGATGAAACAAGGCCCTCTTTGCATATGAGGCATTTCATTTTCTGGACATTGCCCATAGTAGGGCATCTGATTACGACCGCGAGGCATTCTTTGAAATTTTAGACGTTCGTGATTCAATGCCATGGACTCATTCTTAGCGCCTGAAAATTAAACCAGAAAAACTGTGATATAATTTTTTACAAAGCATTAAAGCAAAACAAGAAAGTATATGCACGTTATCACAATATTATCATAATAAAAAGCTGAGAATCACTTACCTTACACATGGACCACACATGTGTTTCAAATTTCATCTTATAGATGTACGATTATCTGAAACAAATGATAATTAACGTTAGAATCATTTGATACGTTCCTCCATACAAGTATTACCTGTTTTCGGATATAAATATTATGTTCTGGAGGATAAGACCCTACGTTTAACATGAATACCACGTAAATTAGAGGAGAAGTTTCCTGATAAGTGAACTTTTTTTTTCAGCAAGAGAGCAATAGTGACAATTTTTAGGAACGCACAGGTCAGTGGAGATAACAGAGAACAAATAAGCACCATACTGTAGGAAAATATCAAGATTATCATGCAAGAAACACGAGGATGATGCATAGAAGTATTGTCATATCCGATAATGATATCGAGTAGCCGGTTTCCTATATACCTGGGATCTGGAAAATACTTACTTATTTTTCTTTTCTTAAGTACGCATGATGGAGAAATTGTAGCGAAATAACTACTTGAAGTACGAATATGGTTGACCCATGTAAACTTCGTCTACAATGAGATTGGAGACATAGGTTGAAGGAATTGATGTTTAGAGCGGATACTACCGAAGTACTTCGAGAATAAAAATTGGTCATACAGTAAAAGAAAAATATTAAATAGGGAAATCGTTTATCATTATCGAAACACAAAATAAAACATTGCACAACACGCCATTTCTGTATTGTTGTAAATAAACAATGTTGCCGTTCAGTCTTTCCAAAATACAAAAGTTTACGAATAAAGTAGCTAACGAACGTTATCGAAAAAGTCGTGATGAACATTCGTACGGATGATAATTGCGAGAAAAATTATTAAAATATTGAAACAATCGTTTGTCTTAGTATTATTAAGAATAATTGAATAACTTCAGAAGATTATTGTACGTAAAATTCGGTAAAACGTTCGCTCCACGATTTCTCATCAATAAAATTGGTAACAGTGTAAAACTGGCCTACGAATAGCCTCGACGATGATGTCAGAAATTTTTCCGGTACTCACAGCCGGTACCGATCTGTAATCATAATAATAACGCAGTCGTCTAGCTGGTTCGCTGAATTTCTGAAATCCTAGAGTCCTGTCTGATGAGAAGTTCACGTAAAATTGTGAATAGTTTGCTTTTCACAAACAATTATTTTCATGTTCTCGTTTCTCTCTTCTTTTTAATTCTCAATCAGACGTAGTCGTTCGCAGATAGTCTAGCTTTGAAGTCTATTTTATTACATTGGATTTCGGGTTTGTATAGGTAAGGGTATACACGAGAAAGAAAAACTAAACTTTTAGACCCCGATGATGCCGTCCACCTACCGCGAAACGTCGGTCCATTGTGTTTTCCAAAAATAAAATAAATCTTGGTAAAAGAAGTTCCGTACAATAATTATTTTCCTTTCTCGTATTTATCGAAGAAAGAATCTTGAAATAAAGCACAAAAGCGCCCATGAAATGGCCCAGTTTGCCAGGCTTAATATGTTTTCAAATACGAAGGTATTTTGAAAAATTTCAAATATAAACTACGTATTCTGAGTGAAAATACTTTTCCTAAATACTACATGGTTTCTCCTTTTTGAGAGTATATTGATAAGAATCTTTATTCAGCATCGAGACAGTAGGGTGACCAGACATACTCTATTTGAGAATATTATCCTCTTTTGAGGCACAAAAAAAAGAGTACCCTTTCTTTTTTTTTAAACCCATACTTTTTTTAAGAATGGTTATATTCTTTGTACTCTTTTTCAAGCAATTTGCTCTCTTTAATTTTCAAAACTTAGAATCTTACGACCTTCCTTTTTTTTTTTTTTTTCCTCTCATCAGATACGTTTTTGATCAAATACTCTTCCGTTGTTCGAAAAATATTTTTCACCCAGAGACACACAAATATTCAGATTACTTACTTGGCTTCGATCGTGCAATACCGTAGCCGGTTTACAAAGTGGTATATCTAGTCAATGACCGTAATTCACGTTTGATGCACGGTAAGAATAATATTTTTCAGAGGTACCGTCCAGCTAGCTGGTGTCAAAAACAAAATAGGGGGCAGGTTTCAAAATTCATTCTAATGGAATTATTATTCCTAATCGAATTCTGACCCCCCCCCCCCACACTACACACACACACAAGCATTTCCTGAAGATTTTTAATGATCATAAAGTTTCTCCACCAATAGCTGATCGAATAATACAGGATAGTTCTGTGTAAGTGTTTTACTTTTGAAATCGCTCATAGTTCTTTTTCTGAAGTACCATCCTAACGATTTTAACGATCAAATATTTTGTAAAATAATACCTAATCTCGAATTCTTTGACTCGAGCTGTTTCTTCTTCTAGAGACATGAAAACAGCGATATAGTCAAGTACACAAATTAGGCGGAGCTATTGTCAATTTCATAAAGTCGCAAAACAAACAAAACAAAATGTCGATTTTACGAATAAGGCGTAAAATTTACTTACCACTTTATTACCTACTCTATTCATCTATCCTCGATATAGGTTCCGTACCCATCATGTCCCCAAAATATCCCGAAATAAGGATAATTTACATACGAGATAGGAACATAATGCGTGTGTATTTGCAATGGGGACATCAGAAGTTAAACGTGTCTATAAACGTGTCTTGAGAGAGAAATCGATTTGATTAAAGAATATACCATACTAGGTACCTAGATAACTTTTCTCAATTTTTTTAGATGATGATAGAAATAATGAGCGGGTACAGCTTTTTACTTTTTCTTCTTTTTTTTTTTCGATGTTTCGGTATAAAAGTATGAAATTAGGATCATTGAAACTGACATAATTGACAAGAATTGTAATGTAATTTGTGTCTGTTCTCTGCCATCTGCCATCAATTATGGCTGCATAAAATCAAAAAATTTTTGCTTAGAAAACTGGTACAATATAATCGTTTGAGTTGATTGAAATAGAAATTCAGAAATCAATCTTGAAAAAACAAAAATTTAATTTTACAAATTGATAATCAAAAAAGCAGACTGACATATCTATCTTAGTATTTTTTTCATGGGTACTTTTCTGTAATTAGCAATATATTGCAAAAATTGAAAGGAAGTGTCAAGCAGCTGGACTATATTCGTAATCAGATCGAGATATACTCGTAAGTAGGACCGTCTTTCGAAGGAAATTGTGATTTTTCAGCTTCATAAGTCATAACTGAAGCTTCCATTTGAATTCTAGGCTACCTCTTTTCATTTCAATTCATTTTATTTATTTTTATGTTTCATTCTTTGATGATTCGGACCTTTCAAAATTAATTTTTCCTTTCTTTGTTTTTCTTTGCTATAAATTTTCTGACCATAGTTTTCGATATTTAATTGTGGTTCCTTTTGACATTAAACAAAATTCGTAGCTCATTACGTAGGTACTGTATTTATGTGCCAACTTATTTCAAGTCAATACGACGGCTCGTATTCTCGAGCAGTAAATGCGAGTTGAAAGACCTATAGGCTTGTGGGTCAAAATGAAAAAATAAAACCGTTTTCTTGAATCGTACAGTACATGATACAAGTAAGTAATTATTCGAAAGAACGGGAATTTGCAACGTATAATTCTGAAATTCAAATTTCTCGGTGTGTAGTTTTTTGCTCTTATTTGTTTTTACTTCTTTACATCCGTTTTCAAAACAAAAAAGTCTATACCCATATAGGCCAGTAACAAGTGAATATATAAAAACTATCGGTTTATTGTTGAAATTGGAGGCTGATTTAGATAATCTTTTTGAGAGAGAAAAAAGTCCGAAACATGTTTTTTTTTTCTTTTCTTTTCTTTTCAACATAAGCGAATCGACTGCAGTACCCATAATATGAAAATCAATGTAATTTCTCGCTACAACCTTACTCACTTGGTTAGCTTACAATTAAATTCTTAGCCAATCCAAAGTTGGTATTGCGGCATAAAATTTCATTTTCCTTGAAAAAATCTACAAATAATCAATTAATCTGAGAGACAATTTTTGATGCTTGGAAAACAAGATTACTTCGTTCTCAAACAAAAATTAAATCAAAAAAAAAAAAAAAATCCAGAGCAAATACCACACAAAGGGAACGCAAATCGAATTCAGAAAAGAGAAATAAACTTGCACATTTTTTGATACCGTGCATGATTTATTTAGACTTTCATTCATTTTTATATTATTCATAATTATGATTGAAAATAAGTATATTTCAGGATAAACAAATAACAATAAAATTCACGATATCTTATTTATCCGATTGAAAATCAAGTTATTGTTTCTTCTTCGTCCAATGTACTCCATCAGAACCTAGAGCTGTAATGGAGAAGAGAACATGATGTAATATTAGTATTAAAGCAGTTTAAACAGTAGAGGAATATTACATTGGTAATTTTCAAAAATAAAATGTACTTGTCATCAAACTATACCCAGCTAATAAATAAAAAAGAATTAAATATATGATACCATCTTACTATATAGTAGAAACAAATTTCAAAGACAACAATTGTCTTATTAATATACTGCATAAAAAATAGGAACAACATTAATTTGCTTATGAAATACTCGTAAACTATTGCAAAAGTTGCAGCATAGCATAAATCGCGTCGCACCAATTTCGCATTTTCGAAAATGACAAAACGCCCGATCCCGTGAGACGTAATTCGTGAACTCATTGTAACACATCACGAATTAGGGTCTCAGGGAAGGAGTATTTCGTGTGTCGTATGCTCGCCTGGTATCCTGAAACAAAAATACATAATTGCAATTAAGTAATAATCATTCCAAATTAGGATAAAACAATTAACACAAATAAGAAAAGAGATAGACCGCGATTGTCCAGATCAATTCGGATTTTGGCCCCAAATATCGAAGTAGGAGTATGTCTCAGTGATTGGAGAGCACATTTGATAGAATATAATCGTAAAAATATCAGTCCGATGGATGGACTGCCAATATTTGAATCTGGATAATCAAGGTCGACCTACTGCAACAAAATAATAATAATAATAATAATAATAATAATAATAATAATATAATAATTATAATCGTTGGGATGATAGGCATAGTAGTGATAATAATAATAATAAACCAAGAAATCATCATGAGTACGCCATCTTATTTTAGAAAGAAATTTAGCACACCAATTTTTTGGGAGCAGAGCTACCACGAGTGATTTTATTCTAACGGAATAAGGTAAGGCTAGTCATATTCGAACGTTTTTGTTTTTTCTAAAACGAAAATACCAAAATTACTTATGATAATCAATTGTACATGAAATCTTTAAAGAATACAATCCAAGAATATATTTTTTGAAAAGGTAGGCCACATGATGTGAAATAAAAAAAAAAAAAATCAGTTCAACAAGAGCAGGAATAATATCTTCTCTTTGCCAAATGATAAAATCTCCGCATAAATATCTCACAAAATCCCGTATTATGCAAATAAGATCCAAACCAAATTTTTCCGAAATCAGAAAAACTTCTTAGCTTCGTTGAACTTATCATGAACAAATCTCCCTCTGTTTTCTTAATCGTTGTTTTCTTTCTCTTTCCCAACGCAGCCGAAGAATTTTACCGTATTCAAAATCAAATCAGAATGATAGAACGTGCAAGTGGTGCACGTACTTCCGCGGTCCTACTTTGGAAAATGTTCCATAGATGGCGTAAGTCGTGTGTCCGTTTTTAATCTATAGATTTCACTATTCTTTCAATAAAGGAATATTTAAAGATCGCATATCGTATACACATGATAACATAATAGTTTTTGAAAAAATCTCCTTTCTCCAAACTATGGAAGGAAACATGAAAAAAAAAAAGAAAAGAAAAGAAAATGTAATGTAATCAAATGTCGAGATTCTGATTGGTTAATTCTTTGGCAGATTTTGGCGCAAAAAATAAAATTCAAATCCTAATGAGAGAGAGATTAAGTTTTTAGGCAGAAGAGATGAAGTGCAAGGAACAATTTGATTTCTTAGAACGGAGTTTTCGTTTATATAGAGAAAAGATTGCAATCCAGATCGCAACCCTGTTTTTTTTTCTCCCATTGAAAACAGATGAGGCCTATTTTGAAATACCCAAAACCCAAATGCAGGCAAGATAGATAATAATGAGTAAATTAAGAACCGTCTTCTGTCTGGTTATCCATAGAATCAAATTCTTCTTCTATATTTGGGTTCTTAATTCATATTTTAGTCATACTTTTTACGAATTACACTTTGAAATTTCTTTATTTGCTATTTTGATGATTGGGTACGATTATGTGAAAAAATTTTTGATCAATATGACTGATGCCTTGAAGTCGCTCTCTCATGACTTATAATTTTTTCTTGAATTAATATTCAGAGCTACGCGCATTCGACCCTAACCTCGCCTACTTTATGGTGCATTTAATTATGCGCAATTGAAGAGATAATTCGCCATAGCCTGGACAGCGAGTTTATCTTGTATGCACTAACGGAAGTCGAATAATTTCCTCGCTATTTCCATAAGTATATCGGTCAGTAAAAGTGATGTAGGAGTGTGATAAAAAAAATCGGACAAGAGTTGACTGAAGAGTAGCCTAGCCCGCAGCTAAGAGGGGTTTCATTTTCGGTACCTAATTGGAATTCTTGATTCTTTACACAGATTTTATGGCGAAGGAAAGTAATAGTAGAAAACTGATATTGCTATTGCAGGAAAATTAAGCTCATGAATTCTATTACATGAGAACAAATGAAATATCTGAAATCAGGATCAGGCTCCGCATTCGATACAAACAGGAGCTATTACGTGAAGTTATCAGAAATATGCCAATGATGAGCTCGCTGAAAATCTACTTAGTTCATTCTAGTCCTCTCTAGTGTGTGTCCCAGATGAGAGCCAAGGTTAGTTTACAAGTATAAACAGCAGCCACTGTGAAAATATCAAACATACCGATATGTACAAATACAGACCCGCAAAAAATTCAATTTGTAGACAGTGCATCATATTCTCCTCATGAGTATCCTAGGAAGAAAGTTCGTTAAAGATGTCGAATTCGGACAAAACTCTATGAAAATGATCGACGCTCGTAACATCCTATAGTTGTAATCAAATAATACCGACTTGTTCAGAACTGCTGTAATTATAAGGAAGTAGGTAAGTATATGATATGATTATCCCACTTTTTGGTGCCTCACCCATGTCAACAAACTTTATACAGGTTAGAAGTCGAATACGGTTAAGAAGACAGAAACTACTGAAGGAAAGATGATCTCGAAGAATGTACGCAGAATGATTGATGTTGAGTGAGAATCTCCGTTATGAAGAAATTCATTTTAAAGGCGTGGTGTTGACTTGAGTAAATATTCTTTCGTGATAATTCATACTTAGTCAAATGCTCATCAGCTGAATCCGGAGCAGCTATACCTAGTCGAGTAACGGTGATCGTTAGTTACCTTAGTGAGCTCGATTTCGTGAAATTCGAGTGGGTACTCAGACAGAAACAACTTCTCAATAGTTGAATAACAGTTGAAAATAAGTACCTTACATTCAGCTCTCTGTAATGATTAATGAAAATTCAATGAATACCACTTAGATCAGTAGCAGCTAAAAGGAAGGAATATCAGAAATTTCTAGTAGGCGCATGAAATTTAAGGTACCTAGGTAGTTCGGTGCCTTTCTCTAAAATTGTTAAGTTGTGACCAGATAGAGTGAATTTCAGACTCGGATATGTTTAGAGATCTACGAAGTTTTGAATCGAGAATTTCAGGAGGCCTACTCAAGTTATTCATCAATACTCTGATGAATGATATGAATCATATCTTCATCTGCGTACATACCGATGTAGGTACATAAAATTCGTCAATCACAACTGAACTTCTCTCAACTTATGAGTATTCACATCAACGTAAATCAACAGAAACGGGGAGTGAATCTAAGTACCGGTACGATCTTTACGCGAAATCGTCATCATTTAAGATTGAATAGAATGACCTATTTAAAAACTTCGAATGGATCGTTCGATTGGTATGTCTAGACACTTGGAATAAATTTGAGCACACTTCTTTTCAATCATCGTTTTCAAATGGATTAAGTGTGGGCCAAGTATAACATTGTTTTACAATGAGTGATCAAAATTTTTGCAGCTCATAGATAATTCCGCAAATTTTTCAAGCATACTATTCATTTATAATTAAAGTATGGATTCCCGAAATCATTCGATCGATTCGATTCTGAGAAAGTATCCGCGATAACCGCAGATCGCATATCTCGAAAATCGACATGAAGCGCACGTCTAGCGTAAGAAATTTTTCGTTATACTTAATAAAATAAGTAGCCTAGCAAATTTAGGTAATTAATAATACGTATTTGTACGATATATATTGGATATTAGTTACCTCTGCCTTATCTCAGGCCGAATGCAACTCTGCACAGTTGAGCATTCCTGGAATTAGACACGAGTTGAATCCGTGTGGTAGTCGGCCGAAGGTCGCAGGCGCAGTTTGCCATCGCATAGAACAAAGAAAACTTCGTTGATTATTCGCGCGGCCATTATTGGGTTCGACAAATTCGTGCATGGTGCCGGCATCGAATTTTTTTTTTCGCGGATCAATATATAAATTCCTATCGGTTACTATACAGCTTTGCATTGAAATCTATAAGCTACCTATATTCGGACCGATAAATTGCACATTTTAAGTAATTTTTCCGTAAAAATAAATACGAATTACAAATTTTCAGTTTACAGACTAAGACATAGGTACAATAATATACTTAAATACAGAATGAACCCTTTTTCTTTCTTTTTTTCTTTTTTTTTGCTTTCGATAAGCCGCCGGTATTCGAAGAAATTGATGTAAGCTAGCAAGTTGTATAGTACAACTAACTTGAATACTTACTCTACAACCTACTACCTCACATCAAAATTACCTTCGATGGTTTTGTGCTCTTCCTCCTCAAAATCCGAGTATGCGATAAATAATTAAACTGACCGGCCACAAGTTGTCGAAGAAAATATACAAACAACAAAGTTACAGAAAATTAGAAGTTACGATTTCGTGTGCAGGAGGCAGGAGATGAGTCCCCACGTCGCGAAATGCATTATGACAAAGCGGTGTTAACTGGCGTTTATGCAGCATGATAGTCATATATACTTACATTATATATATATGAGTAATTTTTTGCAACGATGACCTTGAATCATTATAAAATTTTGGCCATCCATATACGTGCTACAATGTATATTAAAAATGAAATCAGTGATACCCTCCGTACTTGGTTCGAATTGTGGCTAACTCGCATCGTGTAACAATTTTTATCCTCATTACATTGTAAAGTGCAAAAATTACCCACCGATTATCTGTTCGCGTGTAAGTTTTTTGTATTCATATCTTATCGTTGCATAAAATATATCGAAGTATTACTATACAGTGCTCTCACAAAGAACGATCGAATCCTGAAACTATAATTGTGATATACTGTCTATAATTGTCGGAAAACTCGCTATATTTTCAAAAATTAGGCTATACTATGTATTTAATGCATAAGTTTTTTGAATAGATGGCAAAACTGCAGTTGTCATTACGATAGTTGTTGTGAGAATGCAGCTAGACATTATGTACCCAGTCGTATTGTATCAACGGAAGTTTATCCGCGTTATTATATACACTTAGATCAAACTTAATTTATGCATGAAAATTTTATGCAAAAAATTATGCCTCGTTTTAAAGGATATAATTTTGAATGAAGAAAAATTACTGTATCTGAACATTTTCGCTTAATGGATCTATCAACAATAATTAGACCGTGAAAAGTGGGTGTGTATATGTGGGCTATTTTTTGATGAGTGTTTAATTCCAGCTCAAAGCCCAAAGAAAGGTATGAAATCAAATCGTTTCAGGAATGATAACTCAGAAGCTCGAACGAACAGACGAATTTGACCAAATGGACAGCTATATTTCAATTAAACTACCGAATACCAACCAGTTAGTTCAGTCAGTTTGGGCGAACACAGGTCATGGTTGCCTCAATTTCTTCAGCGTGCTATTGAATACACTCTGCCTGAAATTCAGATCCTATACACTAGGTACAGTCTTGTCGTACAAAAGTTGGATTGACACATTTGCGAAACAACAATCAGGGGAATGAGATCATTTTGGCCCACAAAATTCAATTTCGTGGGTCTCATTCACCGGATCGTTGTCACCCGGACACATCAATTCTACTTTTTACAACAGGATACTCAGTGTATTCTAGCTACAATTCACATTTTCTGAGTAACTACGTTGCTCGATTATCAAAATTTCGTTAGTTACGTACCTAATGTGTTGAGCGATCGATTTCATTACAGTGTAAGTTACCTTAGTCGTCTAGAATTGAGGTCGACCTGTAGATTAGAGGTAATCTAAGTTCAATTTTTCTTGAATACCTCATAGCGGTATAATTGAATTCTCGTTCAGTGATTTGAAATTCAGACTCTATATTACACTCGGAGTGTGTGAAATTCAACCAATGTAGAATCCAGTTCTTGTATCACATATACCTAATCGAATTCTATTTACAGTTTATAAGACTCAGCAGTACTAAGTCACACCGAATTCACGACAATTCACGTAACAATTGAAATCTTTTTCCTCACCTTGAAACAGTAACGGTATCCCAGTTGATTTCGAGAAGCAGCCTTGAATATCTGAAAGTTCACCAGTCACCAAGAATTCAAAACCAGATAAGGTCAAAATTTATTTCGCGTTCGTATATACTGGAGGACGAGGCTAATTGGGGAAGAAACATGTTGACCTACTTTGAAGACGGGTGAATTTCGAACTTTAAACTATATGTATCAAGGGAGGGTACGACATATTTCGATTAACAGAAGATTTGAAAGCGGGACCATTCGGGAGAATGTACAATTGTACATTGGGAAAAGAAGTTTATCTACAATGCGGATCACATATTGGTGGTATGCATTACCGAAACAACTTTAGCGGTGGAGAGCAAGGTGAACCAGGCCCTGTAGGATAGATGAAGGTCATATTATTCACAACTCGTCGAAAGTTCAGTCCACAGGTGAGGGAGTTGAGCTTCAAGCAGCATTTCCTGATGACAACAGAAGAAGCGAGCTGTGTAGTGTTACATAAACCACCCAATGACAAACCCAAAAGAGCTCAGGGAAGCAAGAAGGAGTATTATAATGAGCATTGCATTGTTATACTTCTTACTTGGTGCCGCAATATGAGCCCACTCAATGAACATAACCTACAGTAGGGAAGAGATGAAAAAGATTCTAGAAAGAGTTGCGCTCTGGTGTGTTAGTGCCTACCGCACTGTCTCGACAGAGAATCTCTGTGTATAAGCACGTTCACCACCAATTGAGCTTCTTACTGAGGAGAGAGCGGTGATGTTCAAGGCAAAGAAGAGGATAGTGACTGATCAAGGGGCTAGACGCTCCTTGCTCGAAAGATGAAAATCGAGAATCACTCAGGGTGAGCTAGGAAAATGGACGACCCGTGTGTTCATGCGTGACCGAGGCCGTGGTCAGCTGAACTTTCGCCTGACGCTGGGTATAAGCGGCCATAGCTGCATCAACAAGTACCTATCTCAGAAGTTAAGGAAAGTTGAGCAAGCAACCTGTTCCCATTGCGATCAAGGGCGGAAAGAGGGACCGCTTGGCAAGCTTAGTCGATTTCTGCAAGATATTGAGGTCTGATGGAGCGCTGGCTCCGATTAGCCTGGCAGCCACCAGACTAAGTTCAGAAAAAGCATGGAACTAGGTGTCTGCATTAGCAAACACAGGCACACGGAATGGAATAGGTAAATGCAGAGCCACGCTATGACCCACTCAACTCCCGCGTACCATCCACATCAGACGACACTTTGCAGTAATGAAGACCAAGTATCGATACATGAAGACAGAAGAAGAAAACTATAACTCCAAGTTGAGTCTAGTGAGGGTGTCGAAGTTTGTGCGCCGAGCAATGCAACTTGACGGTTGCCAAGACTAGGAGGTTTCACTGGAGAGATTCTACCGAAAGGGTCAATATCGATATCGCAGGAAACAAATTCGATGCATACGCAAATCGCACCCATTCTACAATGGAGGATCGACGGAAGCACATGCGACACAAGCTATTGGGGAAGGGTAGGACAAATTTCGACCACAGAGCTGCATATATCACCATACTTGAAGACGGAGGTTAATTGAGAATGTGTCCACGGGGAAAATAGACAGGAACCCTTTCTGAGACATGGGAAAATTTCTGATCATCGAGCTATATCAAGCAACTTCGAAAATTCTTGAACTCCGAGGAAGGAAGGGACTTGGAAAATTCCAATCGTCGAGCTGGAAGACTTAGAGACATGTTGACCGGATAAACGATCCTAATGAACTATCGGCATCGGAAATCGAAAAATCCTCAATTCGTCTTATCAGGCGATCCCGCGAACAGGTGAGTTTTTCGTCCTCGAACATACACATGAATTTTCGTGGTCGATTTAGAATCGCTACAATAAAAATCTATTTTTTCACATAACGTGGATTCCTCAACTTTCTAGGTGCTTTCCTACATTTATCAGGTCCCGAAATGTGTCTCTCACCGTGCCTGATTATCATAGCAACTTTCACCTTGTGATTCGACTATCTAAAATTCAGATTCAAAACTAAAAATAACTCCTGCGAATTCGAACAGCAGTTCAGAATATACAGCTCCAACCAACGAGACAATTCTACAGCGGTGAAAAGCGAGGCAACGAAGAGACAGTTGAGTTAGTGTGCGACCAAAAATTACTGAAAATCAATAATACGAGGTACTTCCAGACAAAACAATATGCACCTCGCAAACGCGGACAGTTTCTGTTTCTACCTCGTACGCACACTTCTCCGCTCCAGTTGCACAAATTTTAAAGATAATCCTACTCGAGAGAAAAGAAAGTACATGTAGTATCGCTGGAACATCCGTCCTAATTAATTCCCTTCCATCGTTCTAACCACCAACTAACTTCAGGACAAGCGTCCAATTTAAATAAGTTGCATAACCGGCAGAATGAAGGCGTTGAACTCTCTACGCGCATTTTACCGACCTGTGCGTTGTTTGTATAAGCGAGAGAGATGATATGTTTGTAAATAACAGAAAAAATTTTCTGATTTTTTTTTCCCTGCCGCAATTAATAAACGTTCTTTAAATACTGCGTAATTTGAAGGGCAACGACCTCGAAAGTTCACAAGTTTACGCGCCGTCGTTTTATTCACGAACTAAAAACCAAAAACCCCGCCGATGTTTATAATCGTGTAGTAAAAAATTGATCGTAAAATGGGGATATCGAGAGCCGGAAAAAATAATAAAAAGTCGCCCTCCCGTTATCGAAAACTGCCCGATCAAATCTATTGTAGGGGTCAAATACCTTGAACTTATACTACTGCTTTCGCGAGCTTGTCACCCCTCGTGGAAGACTGTTGACGGAAGGCTAATTTTTTGTAATTGAAAACGTATCGAAGGTTGAGGTGAACAAAAAAAAAAAAAAAAAATATTTAAAGCACGCTTGCGAGGAGAGGATTTATCGATTTTGCTGGTAACGTAAATCGGGATTATTTACTGTTCCCCTTAGAGGCTTTGGTACTGCGTTTCATAAATTTTATTAGACGTCATCCATCACTTAGTATAGCGCCAAACTCTGTCATTGAACTTTTTCAATCATTTTTTGAGGTTAGGTGTACTTAAATCTTCACCCTTCCTAAAGAGCAACGAACTGGAGACACCTTTGAAATAGTTTCTACTTGAAGAATTCAAAGTAACGACGTCAATGGATCTTTTCACATGATTGCAAGAATGTGACCAGAAATTTCGTCCATTCTTTCAAGGATTAAGGGCAAGTTGAAATCCCTCCTACTTTTTGAGCAATTTCACGAGGGCGACGAAAGACAAAATCGTTTAACAAAATCCCATCCACTTTCAAGGTTAGTCTATTCCATTATCTTGGATGGCAAAATAGGAAAGAAGGCTCCAAAAAGTTTGAGATGGGTGCCTAGGTGGGATGACCTAGGCTAAGAAGATTTGGATGATGGGCCGTCGAGGTCAGAAACTTGACACTGAGTGAAAGTGTACGGTAAAGGAGAGGAGAAATACCTGCTGCAGCGCATAGACTGGGTGAAAGGCTATAGCGCGTAGCCAGTCGAAGCCCGCACGATTGAAAAGACTTCAGTATTCTCAAGGTTGTTTGGTTGGAGTAGGCGTAAGTTGAAGAACCGTAACCAATTGAAATGCATTACACTCTTGTAGAGTTCAAGGAGGAGTTTACGTTTACAGGCAGTACAAAGAGCATTCATCAAGATCTTCATTGAAGAGGGGTACAGGAGGTTTTAGAGTTGGAGGTAAGACCGCGGACTTTTAGAGAAGATTGAATGGTGATTGTAGAGTCGTTTAAAGGTAGAGCAGAAGGAGAGGGCGTGGGTTGAAGGCTTGGAGAATCGAATATGGCGCGAACGAAAAAGAAAGGAAAAGAAGGGGTCATAAACAAAATACTTCGACGAAGTAGAAAAAGATTAAAGACAGCAAAGAGAACGAAAACTGCAATCATCAAGTTGTCTTCGAGACATGCTGGACCATGAATGATGAAATTGTTATATTAATGTACAAAATAAATATTCGTTTCAGAATAACCGGGAACATTTTATACCCGACTCATATTTACCAAAGAGTTGAAATCTGAGCTTTAAGCTCTAGCACAGGTATTACTATCGTCAATTTTTCTTTACCCTCACTCCGAGAAAAATTATTACGATGTTATTCAAAACATCGTACACGTAGAACAGCTGTACAAAATCAATTCAACAGTACTAAATAGAAGACAGGCGTACTGACAAAGTGCACAACTTAATTTAAGGTACGCCCACTTGAAGATAGGAAAGCTCACTCTATCCCCCTAGTGTCGTTCTAGAGAAGGGTATGGACTCAATCGGCCATTTTAGATGTATACTTCATATTATTTCAACCACGTTAATACACACACAAACGATGAAAAGAAACGTTGGTGTTCATTCGAATTATGAAAAACAATAAAAAAAAAGAAGAAAGTCTTTAATTATGAGAATTTTGATTAATAGTACACTATCTGGGAATGTTTTCGAACATTAATTCTCGGTCTTTGAAGGGAAATCACGTTTACTAGTACAAAGAAAAAAAAAAATGGGAAATCGATTCTCGATTTGACATCTAAATGGAGCCCGGGAGTCAATGAACTAGGTTAACAAGAAAGATCTAGCGGAACTGATGATGGGTGTATAGTGTTTTACAGAGAGAAAGGTTAGGAAAATTGTTTGCAGAAGAATACGCATCTTCTTTTTAGATAACTTGTTTTCTAAATTTCGATACTATTTGAGATTAAAGTTCTCCCCTTTTCAACGAAAAAATATTAATTATTTCTCTCTGCCGATTTTTCAGCCTAAACTGAGAGTTATAATTTCCTGTTTTGCACTGTATGAAAAGATGTTTGTAAATTTTCTGCACGATTATATGGGCCTATAATATTACTTCGAATTAACCATTGTGCGAAACAAAAAACTTCCTACCAGTATCAACTTCATGTATTCGTAAAATTTGCACAGAGCTATGGAAAAATTGTAAATGTTACGAAAATGACAGTGTTTCAAAGGCTGACAAAAGAGTTAATTGGTTTGATAGGATGAGTTGAATGTCCTTTAAGTATGCGGCCGTATCAACATACAGGTCGATAGACGTGCGCCGTACCCATCGTTTTTTTTTCCTTCCTTCCTTTCTTCCTCCTATGATGTTTCACAAGGGAGACGGTGGCTCAGTTGTCTGGTCTATCTTTGAGTTAGGTTATTTCACAAGTGTATAGCAATTTATTATCTCG
Source organism: Aspidiotus destructor (assembly GCA_035079395.1). Taxonomy (NCBI): domain Eukaryota; kingdom Metazoa; phylum Arthropoda; class Insecta; order Hemiptera; family Diaspididae; genus Aspidiotus; species Aspidiotus destructor. The sequence continues at coordinate 9,130,386 of JAVHKZ010000002.1, read as the reverse complement.
AGTATGATACGTAGGTGTTTTGAAATATTGATGTTACTATATGTATTCTGATGTAGACTCTCGGTATTCAGTATTATTCAGTATCAAGATAAAAAGTTGCATACTAGAGTGCTAAAAATCCTCGTCTTTTCATACGATATTTTCTAATATGAATATTTAATGCAGTTTTGACGAACTTCCAGTCGTACTCGTTCCCAGCGTTTAAGTAAATTTTAAAGAGCACCAATATCGAGCAGCTAATTTCTGCTGGTTCTTGCGAAATAAAAGTGCGCGGACACGTTTGAATTTCTCCTCCCTCCTCTTTTTGCTTGCTCTTCTGACCATCTAGCGTATGTAAGGAAAATTATCGAAGGGAAGAAGTTGATTCCTACCTCCAATATTATTTCGCGATATTTTTCGTCTCTCTTCATTATTGCCTCTCTGTTCCTCATTACGGCTGTCGTCGAAGGGCTCCTGAACAGATTTAAAATTTCACCCTGAACGATGAACAAACACTTTGCAATAGTACCTCCAAGAGCTCTCCTTGAACGGATGTCTTTCTGAATGACCTAACAATTCGGGGGGGTTTCTTGAACGAAACTATTTAGTAAAGTAGGATTTACTGTTTTTGCGGTTTGTTTAATGTGTCCTATGAGGAAACAAGAGTAAACCTCTGAATTTTATTGGGGCAATCAGTTTTTAAAGACTTCTAATTTACTCCGGCCTCAACACTTTTTCTTTTTCTTTAGGTCTCATAGCTGATAAATCTTTTCTTCACCAAGGTCCAAACAATATTTTCGAATATCAAGAGCAAACTCGCGAATATACTCTACATGTCGCTCTTATTGCAACTTTTCGCTCAGATTTATAATTTAGAGGGGAAAAAAGGGCATTCCGAGAGAGGGAATGGCAAAGTCTCCACCCTCGATCCTTTTCAAATGCTTCACATTGCCCATCAAACTCACAAAACATTTAGATGCCATTCCAAACTCTGCAATCTCAGTGGGGCTTCACAGTTCCGGCGGAAACAGCTAGTCCTAAGAATAGACGCATCAGGTCTGATCGAGAGTTGAAAATTTTCCAATTTCCCTCCTGTTTCATCTCCTCATATAGCTCGAGAATGGAAGTTTTTTTCAAGTCCCTCTCTTATCATGATATGTAGCTCGACAATTGAAATTTTTTCAATTCCCTTTCCTATCATATACAGGTTCCTATTATCATATACCGGAGGGACCAAAAAAAGCCAAAAATTTACCAATTTGCCAAAATTCTCAAGAATCACAATTCTGTATTTCTCCTGATTTGAAAGTGAAATTGAACGCTGATTCCGTGAATATCTTCTAAATTGCGATCTGATGACGTCACGATCGGACGACGTCACAAATTGATTCATGTGACGTCACAATCTAATGATGTCATAGATCACTCATCGCGACGTCACGATATCCGCCGTCTGCCGTCTGGGAGGCAACATGACCTTGGGACTTGAAAAATTTCCCAAATCCCTTTCTATCACCTATAGCTCGGAGGTCGAAACTTTGCCAAGCCCCCCCCCCCTCTCCTCCCCCCTATCATATACATATCCAGCTGAGGTCGAAAATTATTCCAAGTCCCGCTCCTATCATATATACATACTAGTATAAGGCTAGGATAATGCAGGGAGGAATTCTAGCCAAGTCCAAGTCCAGTATACTGTACTTCAAGTCCCCTGCCTATCATATGTATACCTTGAAAGTCGGTAAGAATCGCCTGATCAAAACAGCTCCTCCAAGTAACTAGATATGCAATGCTTCATACATCAATTTGCAACTCCTTCAATGAGCCAGACATGCAATGCTACAACCCCCCCCCCTTCAATAAATTCCAAGTTCCCTTTGTATCATCTTGCAGCACTGATAGCCTGATTAAAATGGCTCCTTCAAGTAACTAGATATACAATACTCCATACACCAATTGACCTAGCCCCTTCAATGAGTCAGATATACAACGTTTCAGACACCATAAGACTCACAAAACGGGTTTCCTGCCTCCCCTCATTCAACTCCGTTAAAGAAACCGTGAGTTTTTCTTTTTAAAAATGATGACGTCACAAAAGTCAGCCGCGCTCGCACTTGTTTTCTGAGGATGCCCCTCCCAACAAAACAGATAGCGAGTTTTCCGCCGAAGCTCCTTGTCTACTTGGATTTCCATTAATGTGATCGACGCTTTTCAAAGCTCAAACTTATTCAAATTCGCTGGTCGGGAAGATCAGTACCGACCCCTCTTCCTCTACAAAGCTTGAAAACTAAGTCTTCTTTCTTTCTTAACAGTCCCGTGATGACGTCATGATCTATGGTCGATTTTTTGACATGGATATGTTTTGAGGCTGGAAGTCATTCTGAAATTTGTGCCACGAAATGGCGGGACGAAAACGGCTCTCTCAATTAAGTTGAACAAGGAACGCACGGAACCTGTTCCGTGGGTCGACGTGGTTTTGGTATTGAAAATTCCATTTGAAACCTTCCATTTCCTGGTACGTGTGAATATAGTCTTTAAGAAAAACTTCTTTCAAGTGCCTATCACGTGTACCTCGGAAGTCGAACTTTGTCCAAATACCCCTCCTATGATAGCTCGGAAGTCAATTTTTTTCATCATTCCCCTATCATTTATAAGTCGAAGGTCCAAATTTTTTCAAGTCCCTCTCCTATCATAAATTATGACTTAAGAGTCGATGTTTTTCCAAGTCTAATCCGTGCTATACATAACAGGAGAGTACTTGACCCACTTCTGTCAATAATGTTGAATTTGGACCATTTCTGTTTTGGTCGGTCATCACACAATGCCTATCATATGTAAATCAATGGTCTAAATCTTCCCAAGTCCCTTACCTGTCATAGAGCATGACTCGAAAGCGAGTTTTATGATAGGAGGCTTGAGCCATTTTCGCTGAGGTGTAACTTGGACCCTTTTGACGTCATCACATCACGACGTCATGAATCAAATTCGAAATTTTGGGGAACATAACATGGCTCAAAAGTCGAAATTTTTCAAGTCCTTGGTAAGGACTTTAAAGAAATTTCACTGACTTATGACGTCATCAGATCGTGACGTCACAGGGTCAAAAATCGAAATTTCTCCGAGTCCTTCGCCATAATAATTATATGATAGGAGAAGGATTTGGAAAACGTCCCACACCTACCAAACATGATTGTTCACAAATCAAAATTTTCTCAACTTTTGAATTATGTATGATAGAAGGGGGACTTGGATCATTTTTGTTTTGGCCGGACATCACACGGCATACGGCAAATCATAGAACAGACTCCCTGTTAGAATTTCGACCTCGATTCTGAAATCTGCGAGTTCACCCCCTTCCCCCTTTACCCTAGTACACCACATATCAGAGTTGGTATAATAGAAGCCTAGTGTACCCCATTTTGAAGTTAGTATGCTGAGTAAGTCGCATATTAAAGCTAGTACAATATTCAATACATCGATGTATCGAATTATTCGCTACATCGATGTATTTGATATACTTGATTATTCAATATCTTTGATCATTCAATAAATCGATATATGTAATCATTCGATAAATCGATATATCGATATATCCGATCATTCGATATATCGATATATTGGATTATTCGATATATCGATATATTAGATTATTCGATATATCGATATATCCGATCATTCGATATATCGATTTATCCGATCATTCGATGTATTCGATCTATTTGATTACTCGATTAGAATCAATTGAACCGCTATACTAGGGTACCAAATCTCCCAGTAAAGAGAGACAGTCAACTTGACAAACAGTATAATGAGCAGAGCGACAAGGATTGCACGTATACGCATCTTAGGTGTAAATCATAATAATTGGCTATCATTATAATTGGCCAGAAGTTGGAGGTTGCATACTTTTCACACTAATAATATTGAACTTATTTAGGTTAAGTATATTAATTTTCACATTTCCTGAAAGACCTCGCCAATGATACTTAATAAGAAAATCGTTCAGAAAAAAAAACTGATAGCCGCAAGTTCAAACATGATGGTAGGTAAAATATGCAACCTCTAACTTTTGGCCGATTTTCATTGTTTACGTCTAAGCTGCGCATACCTGCAGTCCTCAAGTGGAGCGAGTGATCGATTCAGTTCAAGAAACAGTATAATGAGCAGAGCGACGTATAGGAGGACGTATCTGCCAAAATGGCATCGTATTTCCTATGAGACAAACGCCCCTCTGCCAGAAACCTCCTCACATAATGATCTTTTCTATCCCGTTCTTCTTTGGTCTTTACCTTCTTTTGCGTCAAGTGATAGGAACAGCGAAGACACAGTCCTCTTCTATGGGAGCTAAAACTTTCGTGTATGGCTTGAAATTCATTCTTGAATAACAGGAATATATGGTATACAAAAAATTGGAGGTCCTCGAGAGATAAGAGGACAGACAAACTTCTGCTTCATTGCTTCATATATGTACCATCTATATTTAGGTTAGACAACTCAGGAAGGCGAGCAAGCTCGGATTTATAAGTGCATTTTAGGGTGGGGGTTCGCTCAATAAAATTTGAATCTTTCCAGGAGGTTTCGAATGAGAATGCATGATCCTTTCGCCATCTTTTGCAAATTCGCGACTGCTTCAGCTACTATTTTCCCTCATAAAATTGTATTCTAACACGATTATGATCGATTGAGGACCACTGACACGATGATGGTACTCAGTGAAAGTTACGAGAAAGCTTAAAAACAGACTTTGAGAGTACATCAAATACTACGAATAAGGTCAAACTTCTTAGAAGTACTTATGATCGAAAATTCTCCTATTGTACCACATAACCTGCAGCAATTTGCAAAATTATTTTCTAATAGCCTTTGGATAAATTAGACTCGACGGTGTCGATTTCAACCGGTATTTTGTGTAGATTATCACTTCTCAATATTCCCACGGTCGAGTCAATAAAGCGTACTTCTCGAGGTTTACGATAAAGTTCATCGCGATTCCGCAAAAACTGTCTACAATCTTCACAATCTCGTCAATGTCACGTCATTTCCTCCTCCTACATATAATTTTTCGACTGCGCATACGTGTATTATGTCGTCGCTGTCATCGGAAACCGGAAATAGTACGCGACGAGAGGACTAAAATTTTACGTAACGTGATTAACGGTTTAGGATGCGAAAAAAACGAGAAGTAATAAAATGTAGATTACCAGTACACCGTCTTGTAAAAGAGAGAAAAATTGTTCTTGTTTCTCACGAGCAACGTAGACCCCGTACAGCGTCTTCATAAATTGGGTACGTCTGGTGACCTTGCTAACGAAAAGTTACTGACATTTTTATGCGAACAGTAAATTGATATTAAAAAAATAGTACGCTTAGGATTTGAAAAAACTTCAGGGTGGTGCTCGGTAACGACACACTTTGTGTAGTTCAGATCCTACGTACGATTCTGAATCACTGTATATTGAAAGTTATAACGTATGCATCACAGAAGTAAAGGTTATTGAACTTAGCGTACATACAGACCTTGAATTTATTTTGTATCGTAACCAAGTCTAGCGCGTTAACCCGCTCAATATTACGTTAGATAAGTATATAATTTTCTACTTTGAATTTTCAGCCCTAATCCAGCCTATACGGCTTTCTGCTTCGGATATCCACCCTGATTATCACCGTATAGCGTTTACTCTTTACACAAAGGGAGAGAGGAGGGGGGTTCCTACAACTTCCATCATCGTATCTCATTTCAGCTCGTTCGTCAACTATTCTCCAAGTGAAATTCATGCAATTGAATGCGATATCGAAGGCGTTTCAAGAATAAACGAGTCTTCGTGATTAATACGCGTATGACGTGGTACGCGTACAAAATGCAAATGAAATTGCTAGGTTTTGTTCCTTAATCACGAATTACATTACGCTATCATCATTCTGTGTCAGTATAATATCGTACAGTATTGAACCTGGTCAGTAACTCCTAGAATATCTAAAAATATCGCGCTGTATTACGAGGAAAGTTTTATTCTTTTTCTCAAAGAAGGTAGATGACTATACAGTATACATACACAGTATAATCTATATTAGAATAGGTACGTAGTTCACGACTTTTCCAAGTCCTTGACTGCTCATAGGTTATTCAACTGCGCGATGATACTTATATCCTCACTCGCTTGTTATCGTAGTCACGCGGAAGAATGCGCGAATACTCGAAGTCGATCACGAGAATAAGGTCTTTTTGAAGGGATTGAGAGACACTTTCCTACCGATCATGAAAAGATCGATACGAGCAAAGTTTACAATCCTTACGACCGTCAGAATAGTTGCAAGTCAATTATCTAGTTTCCCATAGGTATTTTATTGTTTAAAGAAATTCGAATTCCTCCGATTGTTAGCAACACTGATTCACAAAATATTCGTACCTATCAAAATCGCTCACAGCCGTATTCTTGAACGATCCTCATAACACAGGTAATTTAGGAAATCCTCAAAGTAAGTTGCAAAGTATCGCCAGGATATCTTGATCGGCTCAAAAGTTTCTCAAAAGATGAGGCCCATGACTGTCGGTTTCTTTCAAGTTTCAACATCAATTTCATCCACAATAGACCAATTCCCTGGTGAGTGGTGACGTCACGACACTGATAACAGTGATCGCTAGTAGGCAAAAATACCCGCAATGTGTTCAATATGATTTGATATGACAATCATTGGTTCAATTGCCTTATCAATAATTCCCATAAAAATAAACAGAGAACGTTTCGATCATATATTGATACCTATTTTAAAATGAGAAATAAATAAGGAACCAAAGGTTTGTATTCAGAATCTAGAAGTTCTCGAGTATTTGAAAATGTATCGCAGTTTCTTTGTTTATTTCTTGTTTCCATGAAACAATAGATGATTGAAACGTTCCCGATGTACATTCTTATGGGATCTTGAATGATGACTGCCCCAAAGTCAGCAGCAGAGAACAAGTATTCAACCAGAATTAAAGGTTTTGATGTCACAGGGAATTGGTCTATTGCCTACCCACATCACTGAGCCTATACTGCTACACAAACCTACAGTAAATTACATAGGCTAAATGTTGTTTGACTCAATATCTATAATTCTTGATATGAACTAACGTTTTGTTTCCATCGTTCTATCAAAAAATATGATTCTCCTTATCATGAAATGAAATTAAGATTTCTTTTATTGTTTCTCATAGTTCTTTCATGTACTCACTGATTGATAGATATCATCAATCATATTCTTAAACTGTCCCGTAGTGCATCGAAATCGCTTAAGATGTTTTCACCATGCTTGCTGTTTGGGAATAATATAAAAACTCTTCAAATCCCATAGGTACTTAATAATTTACAAAAGTTGATTATATGGCTCAAGAATTTTAACCAAAGATAAATATGAATCAGATGATGGTGCTGTAGAAAAGGTTGCAGGATTGGAGGTAATTCATCGTACTGATGATTGTCTCATGGCTGTTTGATAGGGAATTTGTGATGCAGAGAGAGACAGAATGGTGAAGCTGGATGGCTCTGAGAGCTAGGCAAGAGAAAAATTTCTGAACGGTAGTAGGTGACAGGTGTCAAAAGCGGAAAGAGTGGGCGAGACGTGTATGGGCTATAATTCTGTGACTAGTTATAAAATGACGACTTTTTCTCGTCGGTAAGGGTGCATTGAAGTGGACCAAACAAGAACTTATTGACAGATAAGAAAGATCTACTCCATCATTCTTTCCTTAGAAACAAATGCTGAGCCTACAAAAATATGATAAGAGGAGAAATACTTGTTACCCTAAATAAAAACTACTTTTTCGGTTCTGGGTCTCCATTCAGACCCGTCCGGATAGCAATGAAAGGGGTGGGGATTCGGAAGACATGATCTTGTTGGTGTAATGTTTATGCATAAAGTTAGCTGTAAGACCGAAACGGATGTAAGCGGTAGGGCTTAACCAAGGGGGAGTGGATGAATAAATTGTCGTGAGGACTCGAGTTTGAGATGAGTGCCAAGGTGGAATTGAAGTGACAGGAGGCGTCGCATTTGTCAAGATAAGAAGATTAGCTCAGAAAGTTAGCAGCGAGTGAAAAAGTGCGGTATTGGAATAAAGAAGGAAACCCTGACCCAGCTTAGTAAAGGGCCAGTGCGTTATGCACCAAGGGTCAGTTGAAGACCGGAAGATTAAATGAAGTCTGGCAATTTCAAAGTTATGTGATTGTAGGGGATGTAAATTGAAGAAGGCTCTAAAGTTAGGAACAGATTAGACTATTGTTAAGTTAGAGAAGGAGCATCTAAAAATGTTCAAAATATTTAGCCTTTCTGCCCTTGAGGTTTTGCCGAATGGTAGAGAAGATTGGACGTAAATTGAAGTTCTGTAAAGGCAGAGGAGTAAGAGGCCTAGGGCGGGAGTAGCTCTCTTGGAATACTAACATGAATATTTTCTTCTCTAAGAATCGAAATCTACGTTCAGATGACTATGTGGAGATTTTATCGAGGGTTAACTGGAACAGTCTTGCTGCTTGTATTAGTAGGAAGATACTGAAGTCATCCGCAATGAGACATTTTCTAAGGGTAAAGCTGATACTGCGTTTATTAGGTAAGACACGATACCTACGTGCGGGGGAAACATTAGAGGAGGGGATAGAGGAGGAGGGGAAGTTGTTCATTTCCCTCGTAGCTCAGTGATTAGAGCAGTCGCTTAGAAAGCGAAAGGCCTCGGGCTCGGATCCCGACGAGGGGATCTAAATTTTTCGCTCGAGTATTTCATCTACCAACAACACCCCTCCTCTAATGTTTGTTACGTAATTTATAGGTATTAAAATGATAAGAGCACTCCAAACTTATTTCTGGGGAGCACAGTTTGGCATATGTTGGTCGGAAGAGTATTGATCTTGAATTCTACGGATAGGAGGAGTTTAGGTCAATTGCCTCGAAGGCCAATGACATTAAATTCGGAATAGATGTAGTGACGCAAGACACAAAGGAACACTTTTTGGCGGTCGAGTAGATTTTGGAGTTTGCGGAGGGTATGAAAAATTTAGTATGGTGCGAAAGTATGGACACTGTACGAAAATGAAAGAAAAGAAGGGAGATTGCGAAGAAAATATTTAAACAAAAACGAAAAAAGAAATGGATTTTCTGGCATAGCCAAAAATATAAAGATCATGTTTCATGTATTTTATGGCATGCTCCGCTCATCCACCCCCTCCCTTCATGGTCTAGTATTAGCCTCCTTTAAATATGCTAGGCTAAAGCTGTAGGGTGGCACACTCGCTTGGTCTAGTATAAGTCTACTTAAGAATATTTTAGGATAATGACTTTAGGGGGTCTCACTCGCTCTGTTCATTAGCCCCGCTTCTTGGTCTAGTATAGGTTTACTTTAGAATATTTTAGGTTAACTTTCTAAGTGCAGTATAAGTATACTACAGATAGTATAGGAGGGTGGTACTCGCAGATTTCTGAAGCACCTACCAGGTATAAAACCTAGTCCTTTAACCTAACCTGGCTAAAAATTTTCCAAGTCCATTATAAGTATACTACAGATAGTATGGGGAGTGGTACTCGAAGATTTCTGAATCACCTATTTAGATGCCAGGTATACAATTTTTTTTAAAATTTTCTAAGTCCATAATTTATGGGAGAGGGCTGTAATCGCATTTTTCCACTAGTGTATGGGGTGTCAGAAAAGCCATGAAACATGTCAGAGAGCCTAGACGCGGCAAAGAGACAAAAGACAGTCAAAAAGTTGTCTCCCGGACATGCTAGAAATAACTTCGTGAGTTGGAAGCTTTATAGTACATATTAGTATCAATATTGTCAATCCTCTGCCCCCGGAGGCCTAGAAGGTTTAGGAGTCGAACTTGGAACCACAAACTTTTACAGAGGGTTGACTGGTAATCGTTAAGTTCTGTAGACGCTAAGAAGGGAGAGTGAGTAGCTTTCTTGGAATTTTACCGTGACAGTTTTCTTACACAGTCAGATGACCATCTTAAGATCTATTCAAGGATTAACTGGAGCGATCTTGCTGCTCGTTGAGGCTTGGCGGTTAGTGGGGAGGTTTCAAAATTTATGTTTACAATTTGATGAACATTGCGCCGCGAATTCCGTCAATGACAAACAAAAATTTTCTTTGGATTTTCATCACTATTTTCTACTTCTCCGCCTTTTCAGACCTTGAAACCTACTACCGTTCACTCATTCTTTTTTGGAAAAACAACCCGGCTCCAACAAACTCAAACCAATTTGAAGAGTTAACGTGCTCCCGTAGCATCTTCAAATAGAAAGCCTAGGCGTAAGGAGAGCCCTCTCGGTTGCCTTTGAGTAAAACGTATTCTTTGACTTACTCAAATGACCTTTCTCTTATCTGCTTCCTACTCGTACTGCTTCCGCTTATCACCTTTCCATCTTTCTTCAACTTCATAAAGTATGCGTCAACAGAGAATATAACCGTAGTGTACACATAGAGAGGACAAAGAACACCTAAGTCTCAAGTAACGCGCGGAAACTGCCAGCAAAACCCTTATTTATGAATTAGAGTGCAATCCATCCCGTTATTCAAGCCAAAACGTACCAAACAATAAATGCTAACAATCCATACCTCAACGACTTTAGAATTATTTGAATTTGTTCTCTAGATCGTTACCCTGTCGTTCGGAGCGTTAAATATGTTCATATAATTACGTTTTTGAAAAAGAATACCTTCAATTATAGTTTTAAGTAAGAAACATGCACAATAGAATAACAATAATATAAATGAACCAAACTAAGTGAAAACGACCCGAACTTAATTACGAGGATTGGGATTATAAATCATTATTGATGATGCCAATTTCCTTGATTTGTGTAGTCGTGTCATCTGGATATGAAGGAAATTTTTTAGTGAATTAGGAGAAAAGGATCTTCAAGACACGACGAGACGTATATTTTGGCTGATTCTTTTCACTTGGTGAGTTTTGCGTACAAGGAGGATGTTGGCAGAAGGGCGACCGTCTCATGAGAAATACATTGAGCGGACGCCCTTTTGCCAGATTCGTCCCGATATTGGTCGTGAAAATGTTGAAGATAAAGATCGAGCGACAGAAGAATGATCTGGAAAAATAGATCTCCTGCACATCTAAGAGAAGCCCATTTCTCCAGATTGCCACGAAAATACCGGGGTTCCTGACTTCAATTTACGGGTTTTCAGAACTAACCGATTTACGCACAAAGCAAGAGTGAGAGAGAACTGCAACTTTTACGAAGCGAACTTATTACTGTTTATACGAACACACATTATTTACTATTCGCAGCGAAGTGAGTTTCATTGAACTCCACGCTACCATTTGTCACCACGCATAGCAAATAATATTGTTTTTCTTTTTTTTTTTTTTTCTTGTTCAAAAATAGAATTATTGAATGTATATGCACCGAGTGTTCGATATTATTTTTAAACAGGAGGTAGGTATATAATAACGAAATAGAAAAATAAAGTCTGAAAACGATCATTGTTTTTCGAACAATATCGACAACGTCGTTGACCTATTGATGATGATTAACGTAACGTTCTGCGCTCAAATTCCGTTCGCAATCTCGTCGAAAAATTTTATCTGCCGCGAAAGTAAGCGAGAAGTAATAAATCATATCAACCTCCATCCACACACGTTTGTTATACAGGGAAAGAAAGGCAGAAAAGAGCGAGCGTGTGAGTGAGAGAGAGAGAGAGAAGGAAAAAAAATCAAGACCTAAAGTATTATAACGACAAGCGTATTGAGAGAGAATAGGCGCGGACGATCTAATAATACTCGAGATAAAACGAATTGAGGTCGCATTCTACGGTAACAGCACTACACGTCAATGGCCGACAAAACGTGAAGAAGCCTCAATATAAAATAAGAACGAATTTGCAATAACACGACGTTATTTTCGCGAAACGATAATAAACACGTCTTCCAATTTCTTTTTTCTCATTTTCTATTTGCTTTCCGTTTTTCCTCGGTGATCTATATTATACGTTCTCCAAACGAGCCTTTGAGAATAAATTTCAGACGTGGTAAAAAAAAAAAACGAATAACGGAGAGATATGCGAAATACGTCCGGAAAAGAAGGAAGAAAAAAAAAGTACGAAAAAATATGAAAAATAAGCGCGAACTTTCACAGAATACCCGAAGACGTGAAGCGAGCACCGAGCATACACACAGTACGAACATGGACGCCGAACAGGAGTTACTGACCTAAGTTAATGGAACGTCGTGTAAGCTTGGTCAAAAACTGATTTCGCGCAGGCGTTGCCGCGCATCGCTTATCAAACGGTAACATTGGCTTGCATTGCATTACAGAAGTGTACTGAGAGAGTGTGAGTGTTCATTAGAAAATCTAATGGCGTCCGAGAAATACGTATAATATCAGAGAGAGGAAGAAGAAAAGAAACAGACCTGCACAATAAAACCAGAGAGGAAGGAAAGGAGAAAAAAAAACTCACCGTAGCCATTAAATTTGTAATTATTATTAGGCCTGTGATGCATCCAGCAGAGCGAGTTGAGAGAGTCGATTAAATTTTTAACCAGTTTGAGAATATTTTTGTTCGAGCGCGTGAACATTATTTCAGCCTGTCGCCAAACTTCTTCGTATACAAAATTAATTTTCCCAAGAAGATTGCTAAATGATTAATAGTGAATATGAAAATTATATGATTTCTTAGTCAACAGAGGCAAAAATTTCTTCATATAACAAGAATATTTATCCTGTCTCAGTCCCTGCACTCGAGAGAAAACGATTTTACCTCTAACAGAAATTCACTAATTTATGACGCATCTTTGGAATATCTATTTGTTTTAAACAGTTTTTTTAGACCCTACTTCCTCTAACCTGTTTCTTGAGACATTTATTCTAGCGTGAGAGCAAATTAGAGTGATGTAAAATGCAATATGACAGCGAGGAATCCGCGATATTTGACTAAACTAACCTCTATTTCACTTTTGGGTCTTTTTCTGCGTAGCTGTGGACTCGAACTTTGCTGGAAACTTGTTTTCAGGGAATTATTTTTTCCTGTTGTTTATTACATGAACTGTCATTCAATGACATTTACTTATACTCCAGACAGATGAAGTAAGAATTAATGCGAGTGACTATGTCATGCAGTCACGGCTGAACAGGATATTGAAAGAAAAGTGCTTCAGTTGATGTTTGCAATAGTAGTCGCTGTTTCGCGTGTTTTTCAAGTAGTTGGGATGCGTGTGGAGTCGTCAGTGGCTGCACATCGAAGGATCTAGCGTCTTGGGGACAAGGGTACTTGACGAATTCCCAAAATTTTTCAAATTTTGCCGCCTGGGCAGTAGGCCATACTGCCCGCCCGTAAATCCGCTGCTGGTTTCCAGGGCGAGTTTTTAATGCAGTTGGATGGTGGTTCGTGATGTACTACGGAGCCCCTAGGATTTTAAAAGATCTTGAGGGTACAATTCTTCTACATTGGTTAGGTTACTGGAGTACATTCGGGTATCACTCCATCATCAGTTGTATCGCTACGGAGAAATCAAGCTAAACGAATGCGTTCTTCTAGGTGACGGGTATACATAATTATCGAATAGAAGTACTCAAAAGGGAGAGTAAAACATACGAAACACCGCAGAAAAATTAAACGACAAGAGCTTTCGGCTTAGAAACCATCTTCAGGGACGAAATGAAAGCAACTGACAAGACGGAGGAGAGAATGAGATTGTTATGGTTGGTCGGAAGAGGAGTGGCGGCGTGAATCTTATACTAGTTCGATCAGGCCGTCTTCCGGAATGTACGCGTGTTGAGTACCGTAATCTTTTTAGTGTTGAGGTGGCGAATTATTTCTATGTGTTCAAGGGCCTTACACTTACGGTAGGAATTCTCCTTATGGAGGAGCCTTTCCGATCCGTCACGGAAACTGTGGCCGTTATTGATCAAATGATCGGCGAAGGTCGATTCCCCTTATTGTCCCTTTTCCCAAGACTTCACGTGCTCAGCTACTCTCAGCTTCATCTGGCGGCTGTAGCGGCTGGTCTCACCAAAATAAAAACTACTACAATCTTTAGATTCCATCTTATGAACACCGCTCCTCTCATCAACTGGTATAGGATCCTTCAACCTCACAAACAACTCTTTCACAGTGGTAGAGTTGTGAAATGCTGGTCTAAAATCAAACGGACGAAGAGCCCGACCCAATTGGAGGGAGAACTTTCCCAGGAAAGGGAGACTGATCTAGCGAAGACGACGGTCACTGGTCGTGTCTTGGAAAGGGAGGTGGTGTGATCAAGAATTTTCCTAGTGGTTTTCCTTCGAACCATAACGTCGACGTCGACATTGACCCTGTTCACTCTAGCCAGGTGTTTTATAGTAAACAATTCTTTCTTAAAGGCAACCTGACTCCACGGAATACAAGTCAGTCTGTGGGCTAAGCTATTAAAGGCTGCTATCTTATGAGCCACAGGACAGAATGAAGCTCCGTGCACTAAAACATCGGTCGTAGTATCCTTCCTGTATATTCCACACTCATGGATACCCGATTTTACAGAGATCAATAAATCCAAGAAGTTGGTGGAGGTTTTCCCTATTTCCAAGGTAAATTTTATGGAAGGGTAACAGAAATTGAGATACCTCAGAAACTCACCAAGGAGATCTGGAGGACCAGTCCAAGCGCACAAAACATCATCCACATACCCGTGCCAATAGTAAATATGACTCAGTAGCATCTGGTTCGAGAAAAAGAGATCAAGTTCAAACTTCGACATGAAAACTTCAGAGATGAAATGGGCTATAGGCGATTCAAGGAACTCAAAAAAGGTGGAGGAGAGGGAAAGAGAATGAGCAGCCAAAAAGGTAAAGATCATGTTTCCTGTCTTTTCAACATTTCACCTAATCAGGTATGTTGTGGAACATGCGAGACAAAAATATTTTAAAATTCTAGGCCAAGGCTTTAGAGCGGCACACTCGCTTGATCTGTCTCGCTTCTTGGTCTAGTATAAGTCTACTTCAGTATATTTCAGGCTGATGGGATTACTGGGGCTCACTCGCTCCGCTCGTTTGTCCCGTTTCTTGGTCCAGTACAAGTCTACTATAGTACATATATATAATTCAGGCTGATGAGATTAGGGGGCCTCACTTGCTCCACTCGTTCGCCCCGCTCCTTGGCCTGGTGTAAGTCTACTTTAGTATGTTTCAGATGTTGTAAGCGGACCAGGTATAACAACTTATGACGTCACCAACCTATGACATCACCAACCTATGACGTCACCAACCTACGACTTATGACGTCACCAAACCTATGACGTCACCAAACCTATGACGTCACCAAACCTATGACGTCATCAAACTTATGACGTCATCAAGCTTATGATGTCACCGAACTTATGACATCACCAACCTATGACTTCACCAACCTATGACGTCATCAAACTTATGACGTCATCAAACTTATGACGTCACCAACCTATGACATCACCAACCTATGACTTTACCAACCAATGACGTCACCAACCTACGACTTATGACGTCACCAAACCTATGACGTCATCAAACTTATGATGTCACTGAACTTATGACATCACCGACCTATGACTTCACCAACCTATGACGTCATCAAACTTATGACGTCACCAACCTATGACATCACCAACCTATGACGTCACCAACCTATGACTTTACCAACCTATGACGTCACCAACCTACGACTTATGACGTCACTAAACCTATGACGTCATCAAACTTATGACGTCATCAAACTTATAATGTCACCGAACTTATGACATCACCAACCTATGACGTTATCAAACTTATGACGTCACCGACTTATGACGTCACCGAAGTTATAACGTCAAAACTTATGACGTCATCAAATTTATGACGTCACCGACCTATGACATTACCGACCTATGACTTCACCAACCTATGACGTAACCAAAGTTATGACGTCATCAAACTTATGACATCATTAAGTTTATGACGTCACCAACCTACAACTTATGACTTCATCGAACTTATGACGTCACCAAACCTTTGACGTCCCAAACCTGTCATCACCAAACCTATGACGTCACAAGCTGATAGCTTCATAATGGCTCTCAGCGTTCTCTTAGCCTGCTATAAATCCAGCATATGCCTTTTCATTATATTAAGATAAGCTAGAAACTACATGGGGGGGGGGGCTCGGACTCGAACTCGGACTCGCAGATCTTAGAATCACTCCTGAGAAAATTTCAAAATTTTTTCAAAGTCCCTTCCGAGAGTGGGGGTGCCCTCGGACTCGCAGACTTGAGAATCACTGCCTCAGTGAAAATTCCCAAAAGGATGAGGCCAGAGCAAAGACATGAAACATGTCAAAACTTCCCTTTGAACTTACCATAGTTAGAACAGCAATTCTTGAAGCTGATTATGAGGAATATTGGCCTTAATAAGAGTAGCTCGCTCATAAGCTGCCTAGTAAAAGCTTTGGGAATATTTGGGAACAAACGAACGACATCAAAAGAACAGATGGTCGTGCCAGGGGGAAGACTTTCATCCTTCAAAACATCCGCCAAGGAGGCCAAGTTCAAAACTGAATGAGGAGGTTCAAAATCAACGCAAGACTTTCGAAACAACGGTCCAAAAATTTAGCAAGGAGGTAGGTGGGAGAAGAAATGAATGAGACCACAGGTCGCATCGGCGTATTAATCTTATGCACTTTAGTGAACCCGTAAAGGAATGGAGGGTGTGGGGTTAGGAACAAGGAGGGCTTTTTTCATCGCTGGGGTTGCGATGATAGCCTCACACTTGTGAATGACTCTCCTAACTTCTCTAACTTGCTTAGGGAAGCTGAAATTCTCGCTCTCTTTAGCACCACATTGCTGGAGCACTTTGTGGGCCTTACAAGCATAAGCGGATTTCTCCATAACCACAACAGCATTTCCCTTGTCAGTCTTTGAGATGATTAGATCTTCCTCTTTCAACCTCGGATCACTCCTCCCGATTCCTTACTCATTTAAAGGAGGGGGGTATGACGGACTAATTCGGCACATACTTTTTGGGGATTGACTCCAGGGCCAGTTTGCACAGTGAGATCCGCAACAACATTTGCCAAGGTTTCATCATTCTTGAGAGGAGGCAGACTCAATTTCAAACCTTTCACGAGGAGGGCCGTTTCTTCACTACTAAATACTACCTGACTATTATTTATGAGGGGGGGGGGGAATAGAATTCCTGAATGATGACACCTCCACTATCCCCGTCCTTGGCCACATCAATCTGTTCCTTCATTAAGGAGGATAACTTCCTATTCTTCTCCTCCTTCAAAATCCTCTCAAACTTACGACACTTTCCATCAACATCTTTCAGAAACTGATCGAAATCGTACGGAGGAGCACATCGGAGAGTCTCGAGTGGACCGAAAGGTTTAATCTAGTCGTGATATTATATTAAGCATATCAGCCGCTTTCATTTCGTCCCAGAACAAACCGAAAGCGCTCGTCGTTTTTGTATATTTTACTCTCCCTTTTGAGGTATTCTTTTCGATAATAATAGATGAATCAAGCCTTAAACACTAGTTTTTATAATCTAAAACTGCGATCTGATTGACTACAACAATTCTGCCATCCGCCTAAGTGTTGTGTTTTTATTGGCTATCAAACGTGCCGTTTGCTGTCATCCTATTTCAGTCACGTCCAACCACCAGGCTAGAAGGTCAAACGTGATTACACTGTACAAGAGGCTAGCTCTTCTCCTCTCTGCCTTTGAGATCTCCATCTCAAAGTTTTTCTCTTGTCATGCGGATTCCTGCAAGTATGACTTCAAATATTCCTTCACCATTGTGCTCATTCTTCATTCCAGTGTTCTCCAAACAAAGACTCGCAATCTTCTTCCTCCTTCGATGTATCTTGTAATCGATGACAATGACTCAAAATTTCAAAATATTTCCAACAATTCTTTTTCTGAACGTTTTACATCAAATGTGCGTATATCATGCCAGCGTGAGAAGATACATGAACAAGAAATTTCTCTGAAGTAGATCACTTCTCTCCTCCATAAAATTTAGTCTTCGAAATAATGACCGAAAAAGAAAAGATAGATCATCAACGATTATAGACGTATTATGTATCATTCTCGGATCTGGCCTTCCTTCATTTCATAACTATTATTCTAGACTTGCGTCATTATTCGAGTTATATTTTCCTAAGATCGCGGAATCCGATACGCGAATATTCTCTTTTTTTTATGGCTACATGATTTAAAATCAGATAACTGTAACTGAAAGTATAGAAATTACACGATTAGGTCTACACGATGAACTAAAGATCAGTGAATTTTTACGATGGCAAGAAGTCAAATTTGTGCGGTTGGGTCTCGAAAAAGTTTATAGCATAAATTTTTCCGCGGGAATCATTTTCATCTTCCTTATGGCTGACCCCGTATTCTCATATAGGTCTATTATATTTTTATTATAAAATCTCCTTTTTTTTTTTTTTCAGGCATTTGTTTTGATCTTGTATACCTGTACTTCTCCGTAGAAATTGAGATGTTTCTCTTAGATCAGATACCACCATACCACCACCAAGCTTAATTCTGCGCGGAATGAGATTGAGAAAACAGCAATTTGCGGATTTCCTAGATTTTGGTCGGTTCGTATATCCCACATGAAGTGACCCGCGTTGGTGTTCTTTAATGAAGGTTGTTAGACCGCAGAATGGACCTCTACTAATTTCTCTACTCTGTGTTGAGAGGAATTCCGACTTTGTCAAATGAAAGTGGTGTGTGTTTCATGACTTCGCTACACTCAGACAGAATGCATACACGTACAGTTATCATCATCATGATTGGACGGTAAGTGGTAGGCTTAATAGCCGACGCCGAAGTGCTCGAGGCACTTGTGAAAATCAAGGTATCCATCAATTTCTTCATTGGTCAACCTCGACTTCTTCTTCCTTCGGGGGTATATTCAAGAGCCTTTCGCGGTGATCTTTCCGTGGGCATTCTTTTGACATGTTTCCGCCAGTTCTTCCAATACTTTTAGATCCGCTTCAGACCTTTTTACCTGCTGCCCATCAGGTTTTCCGGTAGATCACCCTTCCGAGGCTTCGTGTACGAGTCGCGGGAAAATTTGCTTCACTCCGGTGGATTTCTAGCCGAAGGGAGCTAAGCTCGATGGGAGGAATGCTTCCCATGCCGTCGAACCGGACTTCGCTTTTCTGTTAGAGTATCTTTCTCTAGCTAAAAGAAGCAGTTTAAAGGCGTTGGATACTCGCCTGCTCCGGCTAAGACCAAGTCTTGCCCGGGGCTGGGTTGCGTATGAGTGCTAGCGGTCTGGGCCCCAATTACGACCAATGAGAAAAAATTTTCATCACTCTATATCACCCCTGTCGACACCCTCCGACCACTCATTAGGCGTGATAAAGAGGTGACCAAAAAACGTGACGTTGGTCGTAATTGAGGCCCTGTAGGCTGTTCTCGCAGTATTGATTGACGGTATTTACTTAGGGAGTTGTATGCGACTGACAATCCTCCGTCTTACCCTCTAGCTGATGTGTTCTACTTTTGCTAAGCTCACCGAAGTCATAATTTCCATCCCGCAGGACGTTGACGCGTAAAACTGTTTGGACTGTTCCGTTCGATTCTTCAACCGCAAGACTGGCGCTATAATGACAATGGAGTGACTACAATCCTTACCCCAGCATAATTATAAATAATCGCCTTTGAAATGAAACGGGGGCGTATGAGCGTGCAGGCACGCCCAAAGAGGTCCCCAAAAAACCACTGCACCTTCGGCACCGGTATCCACCCTTTTAGGCTCGTATTGAGAGTGGCCTGGCTGCATTTTCTCTTTGCGTTCCGCGCGCTGTGCAATACCCGTCAATGAGACCATTTCAGGGTTCTACCCCATTGACCAAGGGAGTGCTCGGCACTCAACCTGGAATTCAGGCAATCCTGTACCATCGACATACGCGTATCTACTCCTTTACCAGACGTTTTAAGCCGCCACTGGGAGCCCATTAGGAGATCACCAGCAGCGCATCGCGACCCTGGCTTCTCAGGCAAGGGATTCTTCTTCCTCTTCCTATTATTTGATTTTTTCCTTCTTTTCCGGGCGCTCTCTCCTGAGCGCATTTTTTTTAGCAGAGAACCCGCTAGCCATTCTGTTAGGGGGATTACATCCTCAAAAAACGTCCGCGTGCGGGAGTTTCTGTGAACTGCGTGATGTCACGTGACGTGTGACGCTTTATGACGTCATCAATGACCTTGACCTACTTTAGGGACTTGGAAAATTTCAACTTCCAGTCGGGATGCTTTATGACGTCATCAATTACATTGACCTTGACCTACTTCAGGGACTTGGAAAAATTTCAGTGTCCAGCCTTCATTATATCAGGCCTTGCATGTAGTATACTGAGAAGCCTCTAATTTTTGGTGGTAGTGCTGATGTTGAGGTAGCAGCAGCAGCATGTCGGATAGTTCACGTAGATGTAAGAGGCCACAACATGACTCTATATCTGCCGCTCTCATTTTTCGTTCATTTTCTTCTTCACTACCTTAGCGGCAAATGTAGATATGGGGTTCTATGCCTTTGTTGAGCGTAGCATGCGTGGAATCAAGTTGCTAGGAGTGAGTTCTTCAAGTTCCCCGATTTCAGAAAGAGACCGTTTTCGCTCATCCTGCTCACGTCTCCACGCTTCACGATTGTGTGTTGTGGTCCATCATCCCGCTCCTGACAATGTGAACGTAACAGTTGCTCAACTTTCCCCATTTTGTGTCGGTACTTTTTATGGCCACTCATCATTGGTGTAAGATGAAAATTCAACTGACCATGGTCTCGGTCTATCCACTGGTCAAGATCACGTATTAGCCCGCCGGTCCACTCAACTTTTGCTGGTCGGGCGAGTTGCTCGTTTCATTAGGCAAGCACAAAGCGCCTGGCCTCCTGCTTGGCCCGCAAGGCCTGATTGGTGGTCCTCAACTTCTTCTTTGCCTCAAACACCGCTGCTCGCTCCTCTGCAAGCAGATCAATTGACGGTGTTTGTGCTAATACGCAAACAGCATCTGTCGATACAGTGCGATAGGCACTAACACACCTAGGCGCAGTTCTTTGTTGGATTTTTTCCATCTCTCTTCTTCTAAATGTGATCTTCATGGAGCCGGCCTAAACTGGGGCTCCATAAAGGAGGAATCTTTTTTTTTTAGCTTCTTCAGGTCCTCCAAGGTCCAACATTAGGTGGGGCAGACGTGTAACCACCTTGGAAGCTTTCTCTGCCACCATCTTGAAGTGGTGACGAAAGCTTAGCTTACCAGAGCCCCAGGTACCTTAGTACTTCCTTAGTCTCGATGACCACACTTTGCAGGCGAAAGGTGAGTGGATTAAACTTTCGACGGGTCGTGATTATAATGGCCTCCGTCTTTCTAACTGCTGAGCTTAATCCGGCCGACTCGATCCAACGGGTCACAGCCTCGAGCGCCTGGTTCACCTAGGTCTTCCCCTTGACAACAGTGTTGGCAGAGCCAACCACCAGGGTATTGTCGGGATAGCATATAAGCTGTACCCCTGGTGGTAGCTTGATCTTAAAAAGACCGTTGAATGCGATGTTCCACAATATGGGCCCCAAAACAGAGCCCTGGAGTACACCGCATGTTACACTTTTCTTCACTGTGCCGGTAGACGTCTCTGCCTTGACCTCTCTGCAGTCTAGGTAAATGCAGGTTATCTTTAGCAGGTAACCAGGCCCCACACATTCAGAATCTTCAGCCACAGAATGGAATTAAACACATGCTTTATGTCGAGGTTGACAGCTGCGCAGAACTGGCACTTCTTCATTGCCGCAAAGGCTATCTTCTTCAGTCTGATTGCGACGTCTGATGTACAGCGTCCAGCTCAGGAACCGTACTGACTCCCAGAAATTGTCCTCTTGGACACCAAGTGGCTCTCCAACCACGTTACCACTGCCCGCTCCAACAGCTTGCCAACGTTGTCGAGCAGGAAGAGCGGTTGGTAGGAGGTCAGCAGGCCAGGTGGTTTGCCCTTCTTCTCTATGAGTGCCAGTCTGGCTTTTTTCCAACGTGTGGGGTACACTCCCTCTGCCAGTGCCTTGTTAAAGACACTGTACAGCAGGAAGGGATCCACAAGGTGAAGGGAGCTTTGTCTGGTCCAGGAGCTCTCCATTGTTTTCCATGCAGCCTTTGAATGGCTGCATTAATCTCCTCGGTACTAAAGAGGGGCACGTCCTCCTCCACTTGTGTTGGCGTAACCAAAAGTGTCGGGCTTTGTGGAATTAGTGCATCAATCACTCTTTCCACAGCCTCTGGCTACATTTGGCTCGTTGCGGATGGACCCCCTAATTCCTTCATTATAACTTTAAAGGGTTTGCCCCAGGGGTCTTCATCCGCAAATAACAGATAGGAGACGTCGACGTTAATTATCAGTCGACACGTGTCAAATCCATTTTCACTCATTTACCTACAAAGACTCGCTCCCCCTCCCCACTTCCCCAGTTCTTGATGAACTTGTAACATTAGTAACTTTGGTACTAGATTGAAAATCACCATTATGCTTGACTAATGCGGCTATGGTCGTATGGCGATGATATTGCTTATTGGTTGTTACAATGATTTTCAATCTTAATTGTGAATCCCGATCACATCGTTAATTTGAAATCGACCAAATTTTCATGTCCATTGTAATCATCCAAAATCGATGTTGATTTCAATAATGACACTAAAATTTTTGACCACAAGTTCATCTAATTTTGATATCAACAATGAGTTAACGATGAGTCAATTTCAATCAGACGTCAGATGATACGGTCCATTGGGACATCCTCTGCAACGCAGCAACAGGCGCTGATTCTACAGCAAATTATAATTTTCAAAAGTTATCCATTTTACGTTGCATTTGCATTTTTCTCGTTTTCCATCGCGATCCGCCCTCATAACTTGTATTTTTATAAGTTCGCTTTCATTGGTCGATTTATTCGATGAGAAATCACACAGTGTACGACTTTTCAACGTTCAATCCGGAATGCAAGAGTTCCAGAGAGAGGAAGAAAATATGTGCACACGTAATTCGCATACTTATCAATTTTAAGGCGTGCCTAAATTACGTACCTATACGTTCCATCTCTCTTTCACCACATTTTCATCATTCTTCAGTTATAAACGGCGAGCAATTAATTTACCTTATTACATCGAAAATGTTTTAAAACGAGAAGAATCATCGTGGGCTCATTTTATTCTTCTCTTTTCGACTTTGACCACCATTGGTTTTTTATTGGTCAAGTTCATAAATGACACACCTATATTATATTGTAAGAATATTTTATCAAAAATACGCTAATAATGCAATAACGAGAGTCTACGTCGATAATAGACGACTTTAAAATGGTTAGGGTAAGTTCATCAATTTTATCGCTCGCAAATACCTTAGCCAATTATATGTGAAGTAGGCAACACTATAGCTATAATAGTACGTAATTCAAACTTTTTTTTTTCATCCGAACTAGCAGAAAGTGATACGATCTATGAGAACGACGAATGAACTCGCCTCCGCAGTCGAAACAAATCACACAAAGGGTTGGTAAAATAGACCGGTAATAGAGAAGACCAGAACAGCCAAGTACATTGTCCTCTCATCGCTGGTGCACTCTTCATCTTCTGCTTCCCCGACTTCCCTCGCAAAACCAGACAAAGAGAAAAGGGGTATCAGCGTACTTACATTCGTATATCATCTCGTTTTGCGTCTCTGCCATCGACAATCGTCGTCGTTTTCACCGGCGTGACCCTGGAACCACATTACCGTCATAGAGATCCAAGGAGATCTTGTACACTTTGTGTCTGTATATTACTGCATGCTATCCTAAATTTCAGAGTTGTCGAATAAAGCGAAATTAGATGCCTATAACATAATGTTAAATTGTGGTACTTCCAAGCATCTTTTGCGCGATCATTTGCAATTCGCAAGTTTAAATCCACATAGGTCAAATTAAAGCAATTAATTAAATTAGATTCAACAATAAAGGGTGACCGAGGTCAACAATATTCTTTCTAGGAAATATAGGCCGTTAATACGTAAGCGGAGTTACTTTACTTCACATTTCAAAAGTTCAAATGACAGTTGACTTCCATTTTTGATGCAAGGTTGTTTTTTTTTCTTTGCTTCAAATAGTACTTCCTTGCTTAAAATACCGGAACGTAATTTTTTCCGAGAATTTTCCAAAGAGGTATTTTCACTCGATCATCGCGTTCGTTCGTCATTCTCGCGCTCCATCATTGGGTTACAAATTATCACTACGACATGGAATATTTCAGAAAACCATATCGAACAAAATATTATTGTAACCATCGGTATTTATAAATTTGAAACTTTTTATAAGTCTTATAAAATTTTTATTTTTAACTCCTGTATTGTTATCGACAGTATAATTGTGTTCAAAGTTTCATGATGTTACCGTCTGGGTTACAAATTATATTCGGTCTCTTCATTTCGCTCCACACCTGTAGAGTCTCATAATAAAATAGTTGAAATCGAAAAAAAAAAATAATAATAATAAAATAATAATGGTAGGTAGGTATTGTCTTTTAAAACATACAAGTATCATTTTCACGCATACACTCTATTATTAACCAGCTGGTAAACAAAAACAAAATTTTAAAACATGACGTAGCTCCGTACATATACAACCTATTTTTCATCACTTGGATAAAAAATAAGGAAAATTACAGAAAAAAATAAAGAGAATGTTCGCAACTAGCTTGTTCATTATGTTGAACGAAAGTATAACATCGAACTTTCTCAAAAATATAATTCATTAAATAGGTATACGAGTGCTTGAAATGGTACTCACTTCGTAACGATGATGACGAACGGAAACTATTTTCTTTTCGGAAAATTCTTCCTGATTAAGCCCTTTATTATATTTCAAGTTGTTACGAGCGATGAAATTATGTTAATTTTCTAAAGGAGGAGTTGTTTTATGGAAGAAAAATGTTATTCAGTTACGAGGCCACCTGTCAAGTCAAAGTTCAATTGCCGATCAGAACATGAGAACAACATACTTTTGCGTTTGGTTGGTCACTTTCAACATGGAATCTGTTCCAAGGGGAGTTATTTTGAAGAATTTGCCGTACGCCAAGTGGTTTCCGACGAAAAATTCCTCTCTATGCAGCTCAAAGTTGGAGTCAGAACATTTCAACTGCTTAAAAACCTCCACTCCAACACCCTCTCATACATCTCCTCTCTCTTTTCAACGCCATTCTTCTACAGGGTGTATACCCAATCTTTGGAAACTAGCTATCATCCTCCCCATTTTGAAACCCACTACAGACCCATCCCTTCCGGACTCATATCGCCCTGGGTAAACTTTTTCAAAAAATTCTTAACAAAAGACTCACATGTTTTCTTGACTCTAACAACATACTCTCTCACTCCCAATACGGCTTTCGCTAAAACCGCAATACGCTCCAAAGGTTAACAGATCTTCAACAGCAAATTAATGATGCAGTGCACGGAAAATCCTCCCTTTATATTATCTTTTTTGACTTACAACAAGCCTTCCCCCGCGTGTGGCGACATTACATATGCCAAAAATTACAATCTATAGGCCTCAGAGGCAACCTCCCAAAAACTCCTTCAAGATTTCCTATATTACCGATCAATAACAGTCAGAATTGAAAATCAACTCTCTTCTCATCAATGTCATGGAAAATGGCGTTCCTCAAGGAGAAGTATGGAGTGTCCCGCTCTTCCTTATTGCTATCGACGACATCTCCAAATGTGCTCCCTTTCCTCTCATTCAGCGACTGTTCGCTGATGATTACAGCATCTCCCTCCTATCTTCAAATCCCCTCAGAGCAGCGCGTCTACTGCAACACACACTGGACACCATATCGACATGGTCTTCTGAACGTGGCTTCCGTAAACACCGCCGTTCAATAGTTCCCCTCGTTTCACTACATCTCCAAGGTTTCACCATAAATATTCTCACTCATTACAAATTTTTGGGACTAATTTTCGACCATAAACTCACTTGGACCCAACACATAAAATCTCTTCAAGCTAAATGCCTAAAGTCAACTGATGTCCTGAAATACCTG
This sequence comes from Aspidiotus destructor, assembly GCA_035079395.1. Classification (NCBI taxonomy): domain Eukaryota; kingdom Metazoa; phylum Arthropoda; class Insecta; order Hemiptera; family Diaspididae; genus Aspidiotus; species Aspidiotus destructor. The sequence goes on along the minus strand of JAVHKZ010000002.1, from coordinate 9,104,382 downwards.
TCTCACCCCCGCATATGATGTAACCGCCAACTACTCCTCCAACTATATAAAAGCCTCAACCACTCCAAACTGGATTACGGAGCCCCAATCTACAACCAGGCTAGTAAATCAACAATCAAACTCCTAGACACTGTTCAAGCCTCATCCCTTAGACTTGCTCTCGGAGCATTTCGTACGAGTCCTTACATCAGCCTCTGCGCTGAAGCAGCTGAACCTCCTCCCCTCTTTCGTAACCTTACATCAACTGCAAACTTTCTTGCCCCATCAGCCCAATTTCCTGATCTCCCCATATACACCTCTATACATTCTCCTCGTAACCTACTTCTTCACTCTCTCTCAGAACTCACCTCCATTATCTCCCTGAACTCAACCCACTCCTCCCAATCAAATCAGCCTTCCCACCATGGTTGCCCCCCTCTACGACCCGACTTGATTTAAATGACATCCAAAAAACAAACTCCAACGTGTATAGAAGCCTCATCTCAGAAATTATCGCCGATTACCCGGACCACATAATATGCTACACGGAAGGCTCTAAATCATCATCCAAAACGAGCTATGCGTATTCAATCCAAGGAGTTATATCTTTGCAAAACGAATGAGAAACTCAGTTTCAATATTCACCGCTGAATTAGCCGCTATTCACTTCTGCCTCACTCACCTCACTCAACGTCCTCCACGACTCAAATATCTCCTTATGACAGACTCGCTTTCCTCGCTCATATCCCTACAAGATCTCTATTCTAACAACCCCCTTACTCAGCGTATTCATATTACTCTTCAGTCGCTTGTAGCAATCCAATCATCTGTAACCTATATTTAGATCCCTGATCACATTGACCTCCACGATCACGACTAGGTCGATCAAGCGGGAAAACAATCCACCCTCTCTCCCAAAATCACCGACCCCACTCCTTCACCATCATCCGACCTCAAAACTTACTACCGCTCATCAATCTCTAAGGCCTGGTACAACCAATGGACAAACTTATCTCAAAACAAACTTCAAACTATCAAAAAAAACCTTCACCGTGGTCCTCCTCCAACAGAAACTCCCGCCATGAAGAAGTCGTCCTTTCTCGCCTATGAATTTGTCACACAAAACTAACCCACTCATATCTACTCCTGAACATTCATCCACCATCATGTAACTACTGCCAATCAGAAAACCTAACAGCTCACCATCTCTTTTCATGCCTTTCGCTACTCAACCAACGTACTCTCCAAAATGTATCCTCCTCCATCTCATCTGCCCTCTCCAACAACTCAGAAACAATAACCAACTCCCTCAATTACCTCCGTAGCACCTATTTTTACCCATTACTATAATTCTACCTGCCTCTAAGTTCCGTCGAGCTGATGACCCACAGGTGCAGTCGCATAGCTCGTAAATATAATAATAAAAAAAAAAAAATCTCCCTAGGAATTCAAAATCTCCCCCCCCCCTCCTCCTCATAGTTGAGTTAGGTAACATTTTTATCCTCTCATCAAATTAGATTAGGTTGATGGATGGCTAGCGAAGGATATTTTTTCCGCATTGGGAAAATTTCAACTTTTGAGCTATTTCATATAATGTGATAGGAAGGATGTAGAAAAATTTAAAGACTCTTTGGGACTCAAATTTTGAATTCAATTCTTAATAACAAAACCAATTTAACCCACAGCCTTCCTCGTTTAACTTTGTCAAGGGAGCTGTCGTTTTTTATTAGTGTCTGTTTTCAGTCTTGGAAAAATTTACTCTCGAGATGAAGTACACACTTTTGTCCAGCGCACTATTCGTTTGATGGGTATGAATCTTCTGCGTCACGATTCAAACTCCCTAAAGTAGGTCAAAGTCATCGATAACGTCATAATGCATTTTACAACACGTTACGAATTTCTGTCAAAGACACACATGTCAATATTTCAGCCCATTCTTGATCTAGAATACTGTATAACTGGTCAATGTAATAAAGGCTGAACCAACTACAGTAGCCTAGTTTAGACCCAGTTCAATGGGGTATCATATTGTGTATTAGGCCTGAACAGTTGTCATGAATGAAGTCACACCACACCCTGGATACAGCGGCAATTGCAGGTTTCTCACTAGTGATGGGCAGAACCGGTACTAAGACCGGTCAGACCAATTTTTTAAAAGGAAAAACCAAAAAATACCGGTTTTTAGAAAACCGGTTTTTGACTTGAGTATTTTTTGTAAAAAACCGGTATTTTTTGGTACTATTAATTTCCAATATTTTTCAATTTTTCAATTTTTTCTCGATTTGCAAATCAGCGAATCTCAAATTCTCGTTTGTCACACTACAGTAGAAATTGCGAATAACGATATCGCTTTTAGCAATTTACCGTTTACTACAATCAAATTAGCAGTTCCGGCTGTTATGGAAACAGTTTAATTCCCATTGCTTTTAACGATATATTTGATATAATAATTGGAATTCTGATCCCCTTGAACATCGCTATATCAAATAGACTGCACGCAGTGCAGCGCAGCTTCAAAAATCCGGCACATGACTCAAACAGCACAACAGCACTATTTTGCAAGTCTAAAAAATGCCAGATGGCCTGAAACGTTGAATTGGTATTACACGAGTTTAGAACTTATATTTTCACCCTTGTTTTTTGACATGTTTCATGTCTTTTTTGACACCCTATGCACTTCCGGAAATTTGCGAGTACCAAACCCCCCCCCCTTCCCCTATATAATGGACTTGGAAAATTTTTTGTGAATTACCTGGGAGGTCATCCAGAAATCTGCCAGTACCACCCCCTGAGTAAAACTAAAATAAAAATTAAATTAAATTGAACTAAAATTAAATAAAATTAAATAAAATTAAATAAAATTAAATAAAATTAAATAGAATTAAATAAAATTAAATTAAATTAAATAGAATTAAATAAAATTAAATAAAATTAAATTAAATTAAATTAAATTAAAATTAAATTAAAATGAAATTAGAATGAAATTAAAATAAAATAAAATTCAAATTAAATTGAATTAAATTAAAATCAAATTAAATAAACCTCGAACCACCTGGGGAGGTTATCCAGAAATCTGCAAGTACCACCCCCTGGTTAAAAATAAAATAAAATAGAATAAAATAAAATAAAATAAAATAAAATAAAATAAAATAAAATTAGATTAGATTAAATTAAATTAAATTCAAAAAAATTAAAATAAACCAAAATAAAATAGAATAAAATGAACCTTCCCCCCGCCCCCCTTCGAATCACCTGGGAGATCATCCAGAAATCTGCGAGTACCACCCCCTAAGTAAAAATAAGATAAAAATTGAATTGAATTAAATTAAATTAAAATTAAATTCAATTCAATAAAATTAAATTAAATTAAATTAAATTGTATAAAAGAATAATATAAAAAAATTAATTTAAATTAAATTAAGTTGAATTAAATTAAAATTAAATCAAAATAAAATGAAATAAACCTTCCCCCTGCCCCCTTCGAATCACCTGGGAGGTCATCCAGAAATCTGCGAGTACCACTCCCTGAGTAAAAATGAAATTGAAATTAAATTTAATTGAATTATTAAATAAAATTAAATTAAAATAAAATAAAATAAACCGTCCCCCCTACCCCCTTCGAATCACCTGGGCGGTCATCTAGAAATCTGCGAGTACCACCCCCTGAGTAAAAATAAAATGAAAATTAAATTAATTAAATTAAATTAATCTCATCAGCTTAAAATATACTAAAATAGACATGTACTGGACCAGGAAGCGGGACAAACGAGCGGGGCGAGTATGGCCCAGTAATCTCATTAGTTTGAAATATACTAAAGTGGACTTGTATACAGGACCAAGAAGCGGGACGAACGAGCGGAGCGAGTGAGGCCCAGTAATCTCATCAGCTTGAAATAATGCTAAAGTGGACTTGTATTGGACCAAGAAGCGGGACAAACGAGCGGAGCGAGTGAGTCCCAGTAATCTCAGCAGCTTGAAATATATTGAAGTGGACTTGTACTGGACCAAGAAGCGGGACGAGCGAGCGGAGCGAGCGGAGCGAGTGAGTCCCAGGAATCAGTCAGCCTAAAATACTCCAAAGTTGACTTATACTAAAACAAGAAGCTGGAAATTTTTGAAATTTTTGAACGATGAAGAGCTTGAGAAGACTGACGAAAAGACATGAAATATGATCTTTATATTTTTGGCAACGCCAAGAAATCCTTCTCACTTTTTTTCCTTGGGGGGGGTTGTTCTCAAAACAAAAAAAAAATCAAAACGGATCAAGAACTGGTATACAGGTTTTTTCTCCCTTTGGTTCTGATTACACTGGCACTCAGATTTTTCAAGTACTGGTGCACCAGAATTTTTAAATTACCGGTTTTTAGTAATTAAATTATGACTAATAAATTTACTTTTATTAATTTTTTCAACTTTCAATTTATTAATTCAATTTTTCTATTTAAATTTTTTTTTTAAACTTTGATAATTAATTGTTCTATGCGCAAATGATTATTAAATAATATTATTCATCTATTACATAATTTAATACTTCTTCTATAAATTAATATAATTTAAATTTCCAAAATTAAAAAAAATTAAGAACATTATCAAATTTAAATTAATTGAAATATAAAGTTTTTAAAAAAATTTTAAATAAGAAATTTATTTAATAGATCAAAAGTTGAAAAAAATGAATAAAATTAAATTTATTAGTCATAATTTAATTATTATTTATTTAAAATTAAATATAAGTAAAAACGAGATTGAAATAAAATTAAATATAAAAATATTAAATTTAAATTTTGTTTTTTACTTTGGGGGTCGTTCTCAAAAAAAAAAAAAAAAAATCAGAAGGGGTTAAGAACCGGTATACAGGGTTTTTTCTCCCTTTGGTTCTTTGGTTCTGATTACACCGGCACTCAAATTTTTCAAGTACTGGTGCACCGGTATTTTTAAAATACCGGTTTTTAACAATTGAATTATGACTAATAAATTCAATTTCATTAATTTTTTTAATTTTCAATTTATTAATTCGATTTTTCTATTTAAATTCTTTTTTAAAAACGTTGATAGTTGATTTTTCTACAGGCAATGAGGCAAATGATTATTTAATGATAATATTATTAATCTATCAATTTTAATATTTCATAAATAAATTAATATTATAATTCAAATTTCCAAAATTTAAAAAAATTAAGAACATAGGTATTTTATCAAATTTTTTATTTTTTGTTTTCAAAAATCAGTTGAAATATAAAGTTTTTAAATGAATAAAAAAATTTATTTAATAGAATAAAAGTTGAAAAAAAAATCACTAAATTAAATTTACTAGTCATAATTTAATTATTATTTATTTAAAATTAAATGTAATTAAAAACGAGATTGAAATAAAATTAAATATTAAAAATATTGAATTTAAATTAAAAAATTTTATTTAATAAATTAATATTATTTAAAATAATTAATTTTACAATAATTAATTTAATTAATTACTTCCTCTATAATATTATTGCAAGTTTTGCACTTTATATGATGGTAAAACTGGGACTACTCTAAGAAAACCCGTCGCAAGAAACCGCCTGAAAAAATCGTCACTTTCTTTTAACTGAGACTATTTTTGGAAAAACCGTTGTAATTTCATTGCCATGACTTCTTCAATGACATCATCAATTCAAAAAGATGCCATCAATAACTTGGGCTCAATTTAAGGGGATTTTACCAGGGACATAATATGACGTCATCGATAATCTTGACCTGAAGGAGGCTGCATATATTTAGGGAGCGGGGTGAGCAAGTCAACGTAACACGTTTAGTGTGTGCAAGGCTTCGAATATATTTTAGCAGTTTGGATGTACGTAAGTAGGATGGGAGTGAGCCCGCCTATCCGCTAGTCAGTAACATACAGTTTCGTCAAACATATTAGGCTAAGAAATACTGTTGGAGGGGGAGGCAAACGAAAGGCTAGGTAAGGATTCATTAAATTAGGCTAAAAGCGTAGTTTTCTTTGATTAGGTCAAGGGCATTGATGAAGTTGCAGAGGTCGCACGCAGACGGAGGAAACATCCTCCTTCATCTCCAGCAGAACAGATGGCGGATTCTCTGCTAAAAAACAACAAAAAATGGCTGACATATCAGAAAAAGACGGCAAATTTTATCAAAATTGTTCCATTGATTGGCAAATTTTAACAAGATGAAAAGTCACCTCAGCGCAAATCATGAGAAAATTTTAGCAGTTAGCGAATTTAATTGAAAATTACAGATGACTAATAACCAGCTAAGTGCCTTCTTTTTCCTATGGAGCTCGCAGATAGAAATTTTTTGAGAAGTCCCCTTCTCCCAGCTTACAATGAGAACTTTTCCTCGTTTTCTCGATAAATATTGAGGCTAATTAGTCTCCTTTAGTTTGCAGGAGTTGGGTACTAGAAAATTTCCGGGTTATACAAGCTCACATTTTCCCAGGTTTCCCTTTGTAACGATTTAGCGATATTTTTGCAAATCCTAGAATGACATTCTTCCCTGCAGGGTTTCAAAGCTGGAAATTCTTATAATTTTTTTTTCTTCAATAAGATTCTTCAGATTACAATCCTGGCGTGAAATTTTTCCAAATTTGTTTTCTATTGAAATTTTGAGGCACAATTTTTTTGAGGTCTCTAAATCAGGTAAAGGATACCCCAACTAGGGCCTGACGAGGGGGGGCAACTAGGGATTTTGTCCCCGGGCCCGGCTCTGTTAGGGGCCCTCATTTTTAATTTCGGGGGGGGCCCGCTGTGTTCCTTGCCCCGGACCCGACTGGAGCTCTCAACAAGCCTGACCCCAACAAAAGTACTAGCAACGTAAGGACAAATGGAATCGTAGAACTATACCGATTGGAATTCAAATGGAAATAGAAGAGGCTAGAGAAGACCAAATACAATATGGAATGATGAGTGAGGAAAAGAAGTTGGTGATGCGTGGAAGAGCATAGCTTAGGACAGATTTCACTGGTGAAGGATTGGAGAGTAGTCAAGGCTGGATATAATAGTGAGTTAGCTCATGAGTTGACAAATTCAATCCTACCCCCCCCCCTCTCCATTATAGACCCTAATTTGATATATCATTTTATAAAAATTACAATATGCGTACTTCACTATTTTTGGTGATCGATTAACAAACTTTCTTAGTCTAGATCGAACCTCTTTATTTAATAATGTATGAAATTATGCTCATGGGAGACAGGGAATTGCAATGGAAAACGGACATTGGACTTGAGAGTTATGAGCCTACCCATGGAGAACTAGGAAATAATAAGGGGCCCTATTGAGGTTCTGAACGTTTGCAAAGAAAGAAAACTTAGCCACTGCAAGAAGAGTGAGGCTACACACAGCATTGAAGAAAAATCAATTTTTGAGAAGTTTCTTCCAGACGATCAAAATGGCCAAACTTATAATAGTCTAACGATATGATACGATCCATCAAATTACGATTCGCGAACAATGTCTCGCAGTGTTTAAAAATAATGTGTGCCAAGTCATCGATGGTAAATTTACAAACTTCCTTTGTTTGATAGGCTGTAGCTACAGTTCGAAACGATCCATCAACGTTGAGAAAATCTGATGAAGATCGACCTTCTAATGTTGAACGGTGTAAAGTTACGCTCATTGTAGACAGGAAAACTGTCTACAGCCGATCGTTGAAGCAACAAGAATTGCTTTTTCACCGTTCTCCACCATCGAAGGCATTCGCATTCGATCATCATCAGACGTCTAAATTTTTCGACGCGATTTCCATTCCTGTATAACGATCGCTTTAGCAGCAGCAGACGAGAATAATAAAATTAGTCGTCGAACTTGTGAAAATTTTCAGATCAGCTGATGGGCTGTCGAGCACTATGACTGCGCACAATTTTTCAGTCTACAAAATGTTGACAATGGCCCGATGACCGACAGAGAGCGCGTTCACTAAGCGAATAAACCAGCCAACGCGAAAATTCAGTACCTATTCGTTATGGCCCGAAAACGGCGAACCATTCGACTATATCGCGCCCCCAATTCGAGTCGAATCAAAACCGCGTCATTGTCTCGAGAGCGTCTACATTGTCGTCGCCTCAGTTATTCCGCGTCCGCTCGCTCCCGCGCACGCCGCTGCAACTTCTCGCTCTTGCATTCGGCCGTCGCCGACGATGTACATTATACCGCATATTATACCATCCGCATTATCTTGTACACGTAACCAATGATCGTAAGCCGTCCCCGGTTCGAAGTGGTGAATTACCATGTCCTTTCTCAATGTCAAAAACCTTAAGTAGGTTGTTGAACCTTCGCACGCCAAAACAGCCTTACCTGTGCAACATATTTTCGAATCTCTTTTCGTCTCGCCAGCGCTGAACCTGAATTGCCTGCTAGATTATGCACTCGACTATGAAAATGCGATTTTGTATCTACTCGGTTGGGCTGGGAGTGTGACTAGGTTGATTCCTGCAGGTGGCACTTAATGGCGGAATGATTATCGCATGCGTCCCCCGCTCGTAAAAAGAATGAGACGAGAAACGTTAACTGAAATACGCGAGTTACTTTTATTTTTTATTAGCTCACGCGGTATTATGCATTTTTCTGTATTAAACACGTACGGTACAGATCCAGTATTTTTCTGCTATTTACGAGGTGAATGTTGGCTGTTGTAGACCTAATACACATGCGTGTAATTGAGGAGAGAGCGTCCGTCCGATAAATTCCGAACGCCCGTTCCCGGAGTCGCAGAATTGCAAATTTGGAGCGCTATTCATTAATCGTGTAAAATGTGAACATCGAAACTTCGACAAAATTCGTTACCGCAGTTCAAAATTCGTGTGGGTAAATCTTGATTTCAACCGTGACCTCTAGTGAGAGAGGAGCTTGTTAATGCACGGTTAAAAAATGAGATTAAATTGCGGAGAATTTTTATTGAGTCTAAACAAATATTTCAGTATTTCTTTATAGCTGGACTTGCGGGTGTATATCTCTCCCATTTGCCGGGCTAAATTACAACAGCGAGCAAGGAACATTGATTTCAAGTCAAGTTCGAGTCAACCTCTCCGAATTCTTGACTAACCTGAAACTAGTCGCTTTATTGCGTCGATTAACTGTCCATTCGTAGTACACTGAGAATGTATACGGGTTGACTTTAGATCAAAACCCGAAATTCTCAATTCTTATTTAGTACAGTCATTATCCGGTCAAAATGGTGACCTTTAAGGAAATAATTCCTACTCAAAAATTTTATTGATGGAAGTTCTTAAACGTGATCCCAAGTAATACCGAAAAAACCCATGGCCCCAAGCCTCATTACCCTTTGTGGAGGGGGGCTCAAAATTTGGACCCAAAATCAGTTTTTTCAAATTTTTTGAGGAAAATGTCAAGAGACCAAAAACAATCTGCATACAATTCTCTACAAAAGTGGTTTCCATAAAAATTTTTGTTGCGATCATCTCCAAGAAGTTGGAGCGCTTTGAAAGTATAGCAAATGTGTACAAAATGTACTACGCCGCCGTTCACGTCAACGTTGCACTCACACACAAACGGAGTACTTCTCACCCACACAGTGATCCTTTCCTTAATTATAAAATGAAATTGTTTGAGCGTTCCCATTTTTAAAAGAAAAGAATCGAAGAACTACAAGCTAGTAGCTTTAGAAGAGCTCATTCGCTCCGCTCGTTCGCTCTCTTCCTTGCGTCTAGTTTAGAATATTTTCAAACAATAGCTGTTGGGTGGCTTACTCGCTCTGCTTTTTCGCCTCCATTCTTGGACTGGTATAAGTCTACTTTGAAATATTCCAAGCTAATAGCTTTTAGGGGGCTCACCCGGCTCGTTCGCCCCGCTTCTTGGTTTAGTATAAGTCTACTTCGGAAAATTTTAGGCTAATTGCTTTAGAGGGTCACCCTCGCGGTCTTGTATAAGTCTAGTTTAGGACTAGTAAAATCCTAGGGGCGTATATTCCGGTTACACGGCCATACTGACATTCAACGGCGTCCCGACGTTGCACTCCAAAATTTTCTTCCAACTTGAAAACTGGGAAGATCAACATTCTTGCGGCATTAGTGGATTATTTAAATCGAGTAGAACTTTTCGGTATATTCAGTCGATTCTATTATCCTTTACCCGGTCATCTTGACTCACAATGACGTCCTCGTCATTGAGAAAGACCATTCGGTTATTCTAAGGGTTGTCACCATTTCCAGCATTTGTCAATCCAGAATCATGAGTGGTAGTCGACGTAGATAAATCATCTCGATTTTCATTATTGTTTTCATCACCATTCGTGCGCGATATGTTCACCTCAGATATTATGTCTGAGTTCGGTGAGCTGTAGGTATTGGATCTAACGAAACCATCTTTCGAGTTGTCGTGCATCAATGTCAAAAAAAAACGAAGAACAGCCTCCTCACGGATGGATCTCGATGTAATCCTTGTTCAGCTACACTCGAATATTTTTGTACGATTCATCGGCGTCAAAGTAGCAATTGGCTCGATACAATATAAAACTTTCCATTGAATTCTTTTCCAGTTGAATTAAGCTCGTTGACTACAGAGTTTACCGACATAGTAATCACGTTTGGTCGCAGGCCTGAGCTGTGGACATTCTTTGCATGCAAGCTGAAAAGGGAGAAGAACCCCGTTGTTTCATAACTAGACTCTGACATTTCCTGAAACTAACACTCGGTCATACTGACTTGGATTCAATACGCTCATACACAATACATACTTGTCTAACCTCTAAAGCTTAGACGCAGTTTCTCATTCTATACTCGCTCTGTTGAGCGCAGTTTTTCACATTACAGTCCAGTTTCATTCACTGGCTGGCGGGTTGGCTCAGTCTCTATACTATACTTGCCGAACTAGTTCATGATTACACATCTGTGGCTCAGTCTCATCTACTTGCCAGTTGCGTAGCGCAGTTCTAGTACTTGCTACCAACTTCACGTTTGTCGTATCTTTCAACGACCACTTTGATTCACATGTTCACAGTTACTCCTTTAACACACCCTCACGGTTCATCATGTGACTTAAAAATATAATACAATTTTCATCAAAACGCGGAGAATTTGTCAAAGACCATGGCTGTATCTTCGGTGCTCTCAACTAGGTTTCAATTGTTAGAACTTGGTAACCTTCTCGGACACCCTGTTTTCATCCCGTTAGCGATTTCTTGTGCTGTATTGACTTCTTGGAAAGGCTTATTGCACAGTTGCGCGGCATGTTCATGAGTTCGAGCGCGTTTACTTGTTTCATCCTTGGGACTTTGACGTTTGAAGCTTATTGTATCTCCTGGAGCTTATTCGACAACACCATTAGCAAATGTGCCTCCACGTAGATATCCACCGCATAATAATTATCGACGTTGAATTGGTTTACAAGTTGCGATACCCGGATTAGCCTTATTACAAATTGCGTCAGGTACAGGTTGACCTTGCCAGATTCTTCTTGGTTTCTTGCTTGACGTCGTTATAGGTGCTTTTGTTTCAGCCATTGATTTGCGCAATGTAGGTACTAACTCTTGTGACTTGTTGAGGCATTTCACTGTCAGCAATTCAGGTTGAGCACTTGGTCTTTCATTTGTGTAGGTGTTACGCTGGTGGTATTGTTGATAACATTATTGATTCCAACTTGAATTTGAGGCTCTGCGACTATAGACGGCGCTGCGGTATCTCATCTAGCATTTGGAAGTATTGCGCTAGCTCCGGTACAGTCTTGGGTTGCCGCTTCTTGATTAGGACTTGCACGTTGTCCTGGAAGCCGTTACAGATCGTCTCAATGACTTGACTATCTCCGTTAAATTGTCATTTGAACGTTGCCTCGAGTCGATTCGGTCTGGTCTGTCCATGAGTAGATGAAGATTCTTCTAATCCATTTCTCGATTTTTGACCTTCCTGGATTACACGGCGGAGTTTGTTCACAACCAAAATTTGGTAGGTTTTACAGGAACAACAGCTTGTGACGTTGATGAAATCGGTGCAATGATCGCCAGACAATGTAAGGGTTTGCACAGGTTCTTCTTCTTTGCGGAATCTTGTCCTCTGCTTCTAGTATTGGCGCGTTTTAGAAGTAATCCCACTTCTGATGTAAATCAGTAAATCACAAGATCAGAAGAGAGGCTCTAAGAGATGTTTACTGTACTGTACCATACAACGTAATCACAATATCGTACCGTGCGTACTGAGGTATCTTAGATACAATACAGATTGCTAGGCATATCAATATTCCGGTTACATATGTATAAACCAGGCAAGGTGAACTCGCAGGGTGAACTCGCAAATTTTTAAATCACCCGTGGAGTAACCAGGGGGTGGGTGAAGGGGGGGGGGAGAACTCGCAAATTTTTAAATCACCCACGGAGTAACCAGGGGGGTGAAGGGGGGGGCACTCGCAAACTCGCAAAATTTCAAATTAGGGGTCAGGAGAGTCAGGTCAGCGTAAAGACATGAAACATGTCAAAAAAATCATCATTTCTGTTATTTATGCGTCATTACATATCTAAAAATCTTCTGGCGGAGCCAAATAGAAAAAGATCATGTTTCATGTCACGCCCATTATAGACCTATATAATCAAGCAGCCTAGTTTAGGCCTGTTGAGGTTGGTTGGTGAAACCACCCTTTTTCTTTCTACACGCTCACATATTACTGGTTCCTAAGTGCCGTCCTAACTAAGTACGGATCAACCTTGTTCAAGCTACTGATTAAGATCTTTAGTACGAGCATAATCACGGTTGAGGAAACTTACTTTCTCAACCTTCTAGCTTCTGTTTTGTAATCTGACATCAACCGTGATTTCTGTCACTAATTATCTTACGATTTTTTTTCCTCTATTGTCTCTATTGTCTTTGATCCTGTCTTTCCTGTGATCCTAATTCCGATTCAATAATGCTAAATGAAGATGCGTTGCTCGCTGATGATAACGGCCTAGAGACTGAAATGAATGACGACACCAATGCGGGAAACAATTTAACAAATGACGCGGGAAGCAATTTGGTGAACAACGCGGGGAATAATCCGACGAGTCTGACGAATGAATCTATAGACATTAATGAGTACATCGAAAAATGTGTAATGGAAAAGGTAAATAATATCTTGGGAAATCAAACAGCGGCGGTGGCATCAGGGGACGCCTTGGCTTCCAAAATGGTTATAACAAATAATATTCTTGCCGACCGAGCGTACGTGACTCCAAATTTTTCCATTTGTAACATAGAAGAAAGGGAGAAATTAGTGGGTCACAAAAATTTTAAAAGTTGGAAAAGTATGGTGGAGTTGGACTTGAAGGCTCTTGGTTTACTACCTTTCATAGAAACAGAAACGGGGTCCAAGGTAAATGTATCACCAACGAGAAGAGTCACAATGGATGCGCAAACGTTCCAATACTTGAAGGCGACGGTTTCAAAAAATATACAAACTCAATTGAGCGGAAGTAACATCTTTACAGCATACCAAGCGATGCAACATCTGAAGGAAACATTTGGAGGGGGGCGGATCCAGGATCTTGTCCAGTTGCATAATTGATTCATAAACTTATGTTTTTGGCCTGGATTTGATCCAGTGAGATTTGTATCAGAGTTTGAGGCTCTCATGTTGGAATACAGAGAACTGGGGACCACGTTCTCTGATGAGTACTCGGCAACAATATTTGTGCAAAAAATTGACGGTATCTATGATCATCGCTCCCCAATGTGCACCTTTAATTCAACGCTGAATTCGTTATCCAGGGAAACCATAACTTTCAATTATGTAAAAGATAGGTTTCTAGCCTTTGATCATGAAAAGTATGCTTCTGCAAGCAAACGAAGTTACGTGAACTTTAATTCAAACTCAAATGGTGAAAGTGCTCATTTCCAAGAAAATAATATTCCCTACAAAAATCCTAAGATGGATAATGCTTCAATTTTGACTTTTAAACCATTTAATACTCAGAAATCCAGTTTTCAGGGCAAATCTACAAATAATGGTAAAGCAACTCAGTTCAAGGCAAGGAATACAGTTAATACGGCTCAACCAAAAACTCATCCATTGTACTCACCGACTCAACTAAAAACATTGGATGGTATGACTTTTGAAGAAAAGAAATTGTTGATGTGCGGGAAGTGTGGGTTGTATTTCCACAATAAGGATAATTGTCCAAATGAGGGACAAGTGTGTTTCCAGTGCGGAAGTCCCTCACACGAATCTCAAAATTGTCCTCAAAAAGAAAGTGAGTATTCTGTTCTGTCTACAATATGTGACGCTTTTGATACGTCTCTAGTCTGTTTGGTTGATAGTGCTGCAACGCACCATGCAGTTGGAGATGAACATCATCTCTTTGAATATAATGAGTTTGAAGTACCACGTGCTATTAAAACTATAGGCAAAGAAAATAGTGCATTATCGATTGGAGAAGGTACTTTATTGATATTATTAGTTTCTGGGAAGAGTAAAGTGATAATTCAACTTAAAAATGTGCAAGTAAGTTATACCAGAGATTGATGAACCTATAATAAGTGTAGCTAGCATGAATCAGCAATTTAAAACATCACTCACATTAGAGGCATTAAGTGGGTTTGTATTCTGCAAGAAATTGAGAAGGAAAATTGCTCCCATTGAAATGTATGGAAATTTATACTATTTACAGAGTCGAGTAATAAGTGATGGTGGATCTAAGAATCTTAAAATGAATGATATAATTAGTAATGTGAGAAAAATAACGTCAAATGTATATGAAGCTGGTAGTTCCAAGCTAAACTCATCTAAGGAGAACTCAATTAATAAGGGTTCTGAAAATAGAATATCCCATTTTAAAGTAGGACGTAAAAGTAACAATAATTGTAGAAGGAGTTGGTAAAGAAACTTTCTCCAGAACAGATAGATTTACTTAAACAGAAGGGAGAGTTGTGGCACAGAAGAATGGGTCATATCTCCCCAAGCGTAGTGCATAAATTAAAATATGTAAGGGAGGGAGTTGGTGAAATGTTATGTAATTTAACTATTGAAAACTGTTTAATTTGTGCAAGTGCAAAGCAAACTCGTAAAACATTTGATAAGGACAGAGAAGGAGCCTCAAGACCTTGTGAAATAATACACTCTGATCTAATGGGTCCAATAACTCCATCAACATTTCAAACCAAGTATGTTTATGTCATGTGTGTTGTAGATGATTTTACTCGTTTTTTCCAAGTTTTTATCTTAAAATCTAAAAGTGGGCTAGAAACTGCCCGGTGTATGCTCGAGGCTCTTAGATTTCTTCAGAGTCAATTTCCTGGCCCTGGTCAATTTAAAACCCTTAGATGTGACCGAGGTATGGAATTTACTGGAGAGAAAATGACTGCTGTACTTGAAAAATATGATATTGTTTGTGATGAGTCTGAGCCATTTTGTCATGAACACAATGGGACAGTGGAACGTCTTAACCGCACAATACAGGATAGGGCAAGAGCCCTTCTATGTGACAGTGGTTTTCCTACAGGGTTGTAGGATTTTGCCGTCGAAGCGGCTTGTTGGTGTTGAGGTTGGTTGGTGAAACCACCCTTTTTCTTTCTACACGCTCACATATTACTGGTTCCTAAGTGCCGTCCTAACTAAGTACAGATCAACCTTGTTCAAGCTACTGATTAAGATCTTTAGTACGAGCATAATCACGGTTGAGGAAACTTAGTTTCTCAACCTTCTAGCTTCTGTTCTGTAATCTGACAAGGCCTAATACCTGCTCATTCGTGGTGGTCAAATTTCACGCAACTCATAGATTCAGAGTACAAACAGAAATTATACATGTCTTCGGGCGTTTGCAAGGAAATTCAAAGTAAAGATCACATATCAATCTCGATAATATCGATGTATCAATCTCAATTACGTTGATTCATCCATCTCGATAATGTCAATATATCAATCTCGACTATGTCGATTCATCAATCTCGATAATGTCGATTTATCAAACTCGATAATATTGATATATTAATCTTCATTGTATGGATATGTCAATCTCGATTATATCAAAGATTGCTATTGATTATATCGATTACTGATCTCGATTGTATCGAAATATCGATTCTATATTTGGCTGGCCTTCCGTTTCAACAACTAGTATACTGTATATTAAGTCTAGTATGATGAAGGCTCAAAGCTAGAATATAGCGATCATGAAGCTATAAACCTAGTACATAAACTGGGCAAGGTAAACTCGCGTGGTGAGCCTAGTTAAAATTAAATACTAGTAAAATCAATAAAGGGGAGGGGGGTCTTCTCTATCTATTACATGGCTAGTTCAAGAGATAGAGCTAGTATAAACCTCTGGGCAAGGTGAACTTGCGGGGTGAACTCGCAAATTTTCAAATCACCTACGTAGAGACGAGGGTGAAGGGGGGGGGGAGGGCAATTGGAAAATTTTAAATTAGGGGTCAGGGCAGAGTAGAGACGTGAAACATGTCAAAACAACAGTAGAAAGCTCAAACGATCCCATGATCCATTTTGTATCAAAAAACCACTAAATATCAAAATTGGGTCCTGCTTATTTGGACTCTTCCTTCTAGTGATTGAAGGGGAGAGACACCATGAGAAAGAACAATTCAACACCGACGTCAAGTCGGCCCTCTACCGAAATGAAAGGCGAGGGGTCGCATGCCCACTGCTAGCCTCAATCCGCAACAATTGGAATGGAGGGAGGACAGCGCAAGCCACGAAAAACTCAACGTCACAATTAAACTCAAGCGTAGCACAAACGATTAGATGTGGGCTAGGGATATGTCTAGCCCCGATGATTTTGAGACTTGGAGACTGTTTGGCTACAGCACAAAAGTAGTCAAAAGGATTTTCCATCTAATGATGTCAATTAATTGTCGTGAAATTATTTAATTTATTAAAGAAAATATCATCATTACTCTAAAATATTCTCACTATCTCGAATTTAAATTTCTTCTAGTGAAAGAGCAGAGCCTCTTCTTTCTTCTCATTATTTTCTAAAAATGTCGCAATTCTTTCAGTAAAATTTGCATTCATTTTACTGAAAATGACACAATTCTGATGACAGATTACATCAATATTCAGTTTATTTGTAAGATATAATTTTTCTCGCATAAATTTTCAAAATCTGTTGACAGCAAGCCCTATTATTTGTTAAAATGTTATTATAATTATGTACGAACGTATGTAAGAACTGCCATTCATCTTCCGAAAATACAGTGTATAAGTTATATACTACTCGATATGCAAATATACCCGCAGATACAGAAAAGGTAAAATAATCTGAACGTCACATCAGGTGTCTGCTGACGATGTATACCGTACCTATCTAACTATGGCATATTTTCCCGATGTGTCTTCATTGTCACCAATTACGGAATGACTTTAGATACGCTTGCTTGTACTATTTCCGATTTTCTTCGTCCAGAAAGAGATTGTTCGAGGCTTGGCTCTTCCGAGAAATCCTCATCAAGATTTATAGTTCATGTAATTATCGTTCCATTAATATTTAACATTTCCGTCCTCCGCCTCGCATAACTTAATTTCATTACTAATTTTTACGCATTCATTCTTTTGCCCCCTCTTCTTCAAATGACGACACTGACGTTTTTACCCGTCTCCGACGAACTATTGTCAAAGCTCTTTTTACTTCGTCTGGCCTTCAACTCGACGCGTTATTTACACAGCGGTCAACGATTCTTTGTGCTGAAAGATTTTTGTTTCGCTATAGCCTCTCTTTCGGGAGAGCTGAGCTGCGAAGAGAGAGAAAATGGACATTATCGCTTGCGCGGTTTCATCTTAGCAGAGTATATCGCTCTAATTCAATCCATTCTTCATCAAGCGTCAACGTCAAATCACATAAGTACGGTATAATAATGTAGAGTGTCTAATGAATTCAAACGATTATCTTCTCGCGTGTTTAGCAAATATCCCGCGTGGTGAGGAGAATTTTTGCAAAATCATTAGCTATGGACAATCGATATAATTAGCCAAAACAAAAATCATATAAACTATTTCCAAAAATTGTAGTATGAAATCTGAAACTTCATACAAAGTTCAGGAAAGTAAAAAAGCAGGAGGAAAAGTATTTCTTCAACTTCTTCTCTGCTTTCA
Source organism: Aspidiotus destructor (assembly GCA_035079395.1). Lineage (NCBI taxonomy): Eukaryota > Metazoa > Arthropoda > Insecta > Hemiptera > Diaspididae > Aspidiotus > Aspidiotus destructor. The sequence continues at coordinate 9,086,377 of JAVHKZ010000002.1, read as the reverse complement.
CCCTTTTAAAACACACCTGTGAATAAAATTATTATTCAAAATTATGTATTTACAGGAAAAAAGGTATTCATTCTTGAAAGTATACGATTGACGAAATCACATGAAAAATAGAAAAAAGCAATTTCAACAATTGTTTTGAATATTTAAAAAGTCAATAGAAATGAGTAAGAGCTTCACAATTGCTCTTTCCTGTACGCTTTTCGCAGCCTAGTATTGGGTGTGATAAAAGATTTTCTGGCATAGCCAAATGAATAAAGATCATGTTTCATGTCTTTTATGAGGTAGCATGCTTCGCTCGTTTGCACCCTTCTTCGTCTAGAATGAGTCTACTTTAGAATATGTTGAGCTAATGGCTGACTCGCTCGCGTCTACTTAATAGGTAAACCTACTGCAGCATCCTGATTCAGGATTAGTATAATGAAGACTTTAGCTTAGTAGAGGTCCAGTAGATAAGGTCATTTGGCTGCTTTGACCTAGTATACTGTGTCTGGAACCATGATGGAACCTTGTTTTGAACTTTGTTAGTGTAGGCCATGGTCGGGGAGCGAGGGGCTAGGATGTCAGATCTACAGATTTTTGGTCCTTGAAAAAGATTCTTTTCCTATGGATTTTACGTACAATACAGAGTTCTTGCAATCAAGGGAAAAGTACCTTTCGAGAGATACTTTTCTCCTGCTGTTCTAGGTTGATACTGCATCCGTAATATTGAGTCGATCAAGGAAAAACCTCAGATAATCTTTATTAGAGGTACCTTTCTCCTGATTGTTATTATTGACTCAATCAAGATCCTTAGAAATCTGTTTTCAGGTCTTATGTAAAATGGCGGATACAGATTTTTGAAACTATTATCTAGCAGCACTGGCGTGGGGTAGAATAATAAAGGCTTAGCATAGTACAGAGTATGCTATATGTGACGCGGACCGCGAAAAGCGACCTAAACTCGGGAAAAAAAGTATTTCAGGGTTACGTTGCAAACTGCATTTCGTCATCTCCCCCATTCAAAGAGCTATAGAGATTGAATTACGTTGTTCCCGAGTTTAGGTCGCTTTTCGTGGTCCGCGTCACATATATTAGAAAAATGAACATTTCGATTTTCCTGGTCCCAAGGTCATCCGTGCGGACGCCCGGACGCATTCTTGAGATTTAGGGGGTAAAGAAAAGACATGAAATATGTATACAGTACTAGGTTTATAGTAGCTGATCTGTAGCCTAGTATGAAGAAAGATTTTGAAAGGATACAGTATATAGGATTCTTAGACCTCATATGAGGCTGATATATTGGTTACTGCATAGATCACAGAGACCTAGATAGTTTGTACTCCTTCTCTCTCTAGTATAAGTCTATTTAGTATAGTCCCAGTATAAAGCTATTATACTAGTAGTATATACTAGGGCAGGTCCTCGCCGGTCATCCGTACGGACGCCCGGACGCTCCCCCAGTGCTGCAAGATGATAGTTTCAAAAATCCGTATCCGCGATTTTTTGTAAGACCTAAAAACAGAGTTCTACTTAATAAAAATCAGGAGAAAGGTATCTCTCATAGGGGTGACTGAGTACTTTTCTCTTGATCAAAAGAAATCCGTATTGTATGTAAAATCTATAGAAAAAAATTCACGGGTTCTTTTACAAAGTTAAATGAGGGGATGCAGGGAACCTGTTTTACAAGTTTTACAAAAACATACACTGTTAATTCGACCTCCTTGGTGGTGTGGAACAGAGTTCATAATATGGTGTAGTGTCATTATAACTGTATGACTAAAATATAGCTCGGACCCCTCCTTGTAGTATAGTAGCTTCTTACAAGTATATGCCTAGCAATCTGTATTATCTTTAATATAAGCTAGAAGTCCTCCTTTATTATACTAGCTTCATACTAGTATAACTTGAATATGCCTAGCAATTTCTATCATCTTCAGTATAGCTGGGACCCCTCCTTGTAGTATAGTAGCTTTGGGGAGGTAGAGGGAATAGGAAAGAGGGGAAGGTCAAAAATTTTCCAAGTCCCAAGGTCATTCTCAAGGTCATAGTTAGGTAAGGAAGTTGCCTCCCGGACACTGGACGCTGGACGCCAGACACTTTCTCTTGAAAGACCCCCTGATAAAACAGGTTCCCTGTTAACCAAAGTAGACTCATACTAGACTAAGAAGGGAGAGGACAAGCGGAGCAAGTGAGCCCTCAAAAAGTAATATGTAAAATCATTTCCATAGTAGGTATTTCATTGAGAATTAAGTGTAACTTATTCTAAACTTGTTAAGAGTCACAACGCCCACCTCGTCAACCACAGATCAGGCATAACACGTGAGACGCTCAACCAATTATATAAAGCAAATCACCTTAATGATGAAAGCAAACGAATGAAAACCTCACAAAGCACAGCGGACATGAAACATGATCTTTTTCTATTTAGCTCCACCAGAAGATTCTTTCTTTTTTTTTAGTACCCTTTTCCTACAATGTAGAAGAGGGGCTGGGGATAGAATTAAACCGGATCACAGGTTTACGGTTGGAATGCTGAGAAAAAACTTCACAATACTCATAGGGCAATTTGAAACAAGAATCGCAAAAAAAACACAAGAGCCGCCAGCGCGCTTTTAGTTAAACAACCATTTTCAAGCGAATATGAAAAGCAACTCGACGAGATGGAGAAGCAATACATTTGTAACGACACTAGAGAAAAAACTCATGATTGATTTAGCAAAGTATGAGATTGTGAGTCTTACTCATGAATTAGTTCAACCAACCCTTCATCTGGAATATAACTCTTAAGTACTGTAATACTCCATTGTCGCAGTTCGGATGACGAATAATTTCAATATTATTTTCTAAAGCACGGCGTTTCAAGTAAGACTTCCCTCTGTGGAGGAGGGTTTTTGATCTCTACCTGAAACTATAAACACTAGTCATGAGGTGGACAGCAGAGGCAGATTCGCCCAAACTCCTTCTGCCCAATCTTTTGAAAGTTCGGCCACTCTGATTTTCATCTGACGACTGGTCTCGCCTACATAGATACCATTACAGACTTTACAAGCTATGCTATAAACTCCGCTCTTCTCAACAGGCGCTACAGGGTCCTTTAACTTAACGCAGTGGTTTTCAAACTGTGGGTCGCGACCCACTGGTGGGTCGCAGTAGTACTATTATATTCCTTCTGGTACACTTAGGGGCACTTATGAATTTCTCTAACGCAAGGATCATTTTACCATTTTTTAAAGCAAAATCAAACCATTTTCTCATAATTTTTCTTCCAAGATATATCAAAAATTTCATAGTTTTTTCATCAATTTTGGCATAGTTGAATCTCTCTTCCAAGAGCTACATTCCAGCCCTCCTAAAATACAGGTCTGGCGCACTTACTCATTTCTCTAGCGCAGTGGTTATTAAGAGGAGCACTTATGAATTTCTAGGATAGTTCTGGATTTCTAGAACAGTTCTGGATTTCTAAGATCAAATTCTAGAATAACTTAATCTTTTTAACTCCAGAATAGAAAGTTGGTTTTCATGCAGAATTGTTCTTTTTAATCATAAATTTCCTCCTTTTTTCATCTACTTTTTAAAAATTATGATTATCATAGAGGACCGCACAAACGTTCCAAAAACATTCACACATCACTTTACTTGTTTCACCAAAATGAGTATCAAATTGGGAAAATACACTTCAATGAAAAAATTACCGCACAACCATTCATCAGTCAACGTTCAGGCTGAAATTAATGTGATTTCTGTAGGTTAATCTTCGATAATCACTAACATTAAATCAATTTTCAATCAAAAACATTGATTTTACAGGACTTCAACTTTTCTCTCTGTGTTTCTCATGTAGGAGTTGAGACCTACCTTTTTAATCTTGATAAAAATGGTGTTATTGAAAAGAAAGTATAAAACTTATAAGTAGTCTACAAATGTTTATCAACTTGGAAAAATATGAATACTTGCAAGAGCAGCTTGAACTTGTACCAAGACAATGTCTAAGAAGTTCATTTTGAAGAAAATCCTGAAGAGTATATGGAAGTTATAAGTGCAATCAAAAATGCAGAAATCATGTTTCTTGGTGGTAGTCCACTTTGGGATGATATTCGATTTTATGATCCACAACCTCAAGCTGATCTGGGATATGAATCAGATATAGATGAAGCTAATATGGAGATAATCAATGAACCAGATATAGATGAACCAAATATAGATATATTAAATGAACCAGATATATATGAACCAAATATAGATATAATAAATGAACCAATCAATGAACCTGATAATAGCTTACTATCAGCTAGCACATCTTATGATAACTTGAGAAATAAAGGAACAGAAAATAAATAAATAACCTAATTATTTTTTTTTTAAATAGAAATATTAATCAACCTTTTTATATGCATATAAATAATAATCAAAATGGAAAATCAAAACAGCATGCAAGATAATTATTATAATGTCTATGAAAAAGAATATGAAAAATTTACTCTAAAATGTAAGGATAGAAGAAGAGAGAGAATGAGAGAAATAGATAGAATGAAGATAGATAGACCTATTGATAACTATGATAAATCACCTATAAGAGAGGATGATTTTGAATCAGATATTGACTCAGAGGAGGGTTTATAATAATCTTTTATATTTTCAATAATTCTTGATAAAATCCATATGACAAGACTGCTTTGCAGGTAAATATTTATTATTCCTGTAAATCTTGAATTCAAGGGTCTATTTATTATCTTATTTCGTCAATGGTTGCAGAATAAACCTGCTCATGTTGCTGATATAAGTCGACAAATGGTGATGTAAGTATGCTGGTGTATATTTTGAAATAGGTCTATGTTACTTGGTGAATCATATACTATAGTAATAGTTTATATTATTATTTCACTTTTTACAGCTAACATCCAATTTAGGAGGAACTTTCAATCCTTAACTAATAGATTTTTATCATCTAAATATTTTTTGATAATCATCATAATTCTTCAATCAATTCATCATTTCTTTTTATATGTTCAATAATACATCTCTTTGTTTATTTTTTATTGGATATGACAAGACATATTAGTTGGAAGTATCAGTCAAGATATTCAACTTACTCGACAAAGCCAATCAGCTCACTTTTAGTGAGACAATTGTTGGATTAGCTCGGTCTTGTAACAAGAAAATTAAAAAATCATCAACATTTTGTACACATCAGTCTAATGTAAACTGAAAAAATATAAAAACTCATCACCAAGTATTTATTTTCTTCTAGATTCCTAAAGAGTCCATTTCTACGGCCCCCCCATTTGGGGGTGAGGTGCTAAAATTATCGGCACAAATTTTTATTTAATTTGTGCCAATTGTGCCTGGAGGTCCCACAATTTTTGCCAAATTCCTGGACCCCATGGCTTCAAAAAAAATTTGGGGGGGCCAGGAAAATGTTGGCCCCCCCAGATGGGGTTTCAAACATGGGAGTGTCGGCACAAATTTTCATTTTATTTGTGCTGATTGTGCTTGGTACTTTCAGAATTTTTGCCCCATCCCCAGGCTCTATAACTTCAAAAGAAATTTTGGGGGGCTCCAAAAAATCAGCCCCCCCAGGAGACTTTCGACCTTTTAAGAGACAGCACAAATTTACGCTTCATTTGTGCTAATTGCCCTTCAAAGACTTTGAATTTGTGCTACATTTTTGGACCCTGTACCTTGAAAAGAAATTTTGGATGGGACAAAAATATCACAGGATTTGAAAGGGTTTTGAAGACTTAAAATGTCGGCATGAAATTGCACTCTATCTGTGCTTCAAAATAAAAATAAAATCATGGAATATACGCCATTTAATGTAACTCAAATTCTGTAAAAAAAAGAAAAAAAAAGAAAGAGTAGATGTGAAGGGGGACAGGGACAAAACCAATTATAAAAAATTGTCCCCTTAGGTATTGAAGGATGTTATTAGGAAAAGTTAAATTCTTTTCTGAGGTTACTTTGCCGGTAATTAAGATTTTACTTGCCTCTCTATTTGTCCATTAATTTATATCTGTACGCTTGACCAATCACAAGACTTGAGAAAGTTATAGTTTCATTAACAAAGTTTGTCTCAACCAAACTTTTCCTACTTCTTATTCTGACACCCTTGCTCCTATCAGAATCTTCAAAAGTTCCCTTGTTGTATACTTTCTCGATCATACCATTATGCTTAAAATTTGAAATTTTTTTGAAGTATCTCTTTTTTAGGTACCTGGCTCAAATTATTACTCGACCATGACTGCAGAAAAATGAAATTGGCATTGTAAAATGTGCCGAAATTTTGCTGCAGGGGTTCCCAAAGTTGTTGATTAATCAAGTAAGAATGTTTTGCGGAGAGAAATATCGTGTCTTCTCATATTTTTCCTCGCACCTGCCACAAAATTTCGCGGTGAGTCTGAAAAAAAAAAAAAGGTAAAATGACTCGACGAAGTACCAAAATGACTGAATTGGCCCAAGGAGGGTTGAAATCTCCCAAAATTGAAAATGCAGTCCTTTTCAACATTTTTTGCGATACCTCGATGAAATTTCGCGCTGAGTCTGAAAAAAAAAAAAAAAGTAAAATGACTCGACGAAGCACCAAAATGACTGAACTCGCGGTGAGAGATTGAAGAGGGCCCCGTCTTCTATAAAGAAGGGAAAACGTATAGAAATTTCCGTTGTGTCGGCCGCTAGAGGGAACCGAGACTAGGTAACTCGCTTTCTGTTGTGAACTCGCGACGAGAGATTGAAGGGGGCCCCGTCTTTGATCGAGAAGGGAAAACGTCCGGACATTTCCGTTGTGTCGGCCGCTAGAGTTCCCTTCTTGATGGATGACGGGGCTCTCTTCAGTCTCTCACCGCGAATTCACAACAGAAAGCGAGTTTCCTAGTCTCGGTTCCTTCTAGCGGCCGACACGGCGGAAATTTCTATACGTTTTCCCTTCTTTATAGAAGACGGGGCCCTCTTCAATCTCTCACCGCGAGTTCAGTCATTTTGGTGCTTCGTCGAGTCATTTTACTTTTTTTTTTTTTTTTCAGACTCAGCGCAAAATTTCATCGAGGTATCGCAAAAAATGTTGAAAAGGACTGCATTTTCAATTTTGGGAGATTTCAACCCTCCTTGGGCCAATTCAGTCATTTTGGTACTTCGTCGAGTCATTTTACCTTTTTTTTTTTTTTTCAGACTCACCGCGAAATTTTGTGGCAGGTGCGAGGAAAAATATGAGAAGACACGATATTTCTCTCCGCAAAACATTCTTACTTGATTAATTAACAACTTTGGGAACCCCTGCAGCAAAATTTCGGCACATTTTACAATGCCAATTTCATTTTTCTGCAGTCATGGTCGAGTAATAATTTGAGCCAGGTACCTAAAAAAGAGATACTTCAAAAAAATTTCAAATTTTAAGCATAATGGTATGATCGAGAAAGTATACAACAAGGGAACTTTTGAAGATTCTGATAGGAGCAAGGGTGTCAGAATAAGAAGTAGGAAAAGTTTGGCTGAGACAAACTTTGTTAATGAAACTATAACTTTCTCAAGTCTTGTGATTGGTCAAGCGTACAGATATAAATTAATGGACAAATAGAGAGGCAAGTAAAATCTTAATTACCGGCAAAGTAACCTCAGAAAAGAATTTAACTTTTCCTAATAACATCCTTCAATACCTAAGGGGACAATTTTTTATAATTGGTTTTGTCCCTGTCCCCCTTCACATCTACTCTTTCTTTTTTTTTCTTTTTTTTACAGAATTTGAGTTACATTAAATGGCGTATATTCCATGATTTTATTTTTATTTTGAAGCACAGATAGAGTGCAATTTCATGCCGACATTTTAAGTCTTCAAAACCCTTTCAAATCCTGTGATATTTTTGTCCCACCCAAAATTTCTTTTCAAGGTACAGGGTCCAAAAATGTAGCACAAATTCAAAGTCTTTGAAGGGCAATTAGCACAAATGAAGCGTAAATTTGTGCTGTCTCTTAAAAGGTCGAAAGTCTCCTGGGGGGGCTGATTTTTTGGAGCCCCCCAAAATTTCTTTTGAAGTTATAGAGCCTGGGGATGGGGCAAAAATTCTGAAAGTACCAAGCACAATCAGCACAAATAAAATGAAAATTTGTGCCGACACTCCCATGTTTGAAACCCCATCTGGGGGGGCCAACATTTTCCTGGCCCCCCCAAATTTTTTTTGAAGCCATGGGGTCCAGGAATTTGGCAAAAATTGTGGGACCTCCAGGCACAATTGGCACAAATTAAATAAAAATTTGTGCCGATAATTTTAGCACCTCACCCCCAAATGACGGGGCCGTAGAAATTGGACCCATTTAGATCAAAGATCAGACTCAGTATGAAATTGATACAATTCATTGGATCTCAATAAGTACTCTCATCAATTACTAAGATTATAATTATTCATTTACTGTTAAGGTTTTTCAAATGTTGAATAAATTTACCTCTTGGTATTGTATTATAATAACCCCAGGGTAATGTATCAGTTTTTCCATCAACTAAACATCTTTTATCATCAAATGAATTTAATCCTCTTTTATCACATTTTAGTCAGGAAACAGATGACGAGAATACGTACGTAAGACAGCGTTAGTAAGAGAGAGAGAAGGAATTATAACGTATCGCTGAGTGTTGAAAAAAGAAAAGAATTGTAACATCGGTATACGAAATTCATACTGTATACAGACACTCCGAAAAGGAGAGTCCATAAGACACTATTAGTTAGAGAGAGAAGGATCGAATTATCACGTTTTGCTATGCGTCGAAAAGAGAGAAAGGAATTCATGACCATCAGCATGTACATATGTGCTGTAGCTGCGTATCACACTTACTTATCGGATTCAATTACGAAAAGATATCAGAATCAAAAATCTGGTTCGATTTCTCGAAGCATTATATTCTTCACATTTCAATGAGAGATTCTTTCTAGTACTGCATGCAATCGACTACAAAAATTCAATTGCCATCTTCGACATGACAAGTTGTAAGAATCTGTTATGCGCGTGGATTAGTCTGACATATTTTGTTAATCCATGTCTATCTGCTCCAAATGGTATCTCAACAATATCTACTCCTGCCAGTGAGAGTACTCCAAACAGCAATTCTGATGTAACCAGGACGAGTGCAATTTCTGGAACTTCCAGCTATCTTCCTGTAGAGGAATTAATGGAGGTAGAAAATCTATGTACACTAACTGTAAAGTACACTAAATTTACAATTCGAAATCCTCTATAGTTCAATACTTCTACATTTTTTCAGAAATATCAAGAAATTCTTTATGAAGAGGGTATCAAGGTGCCAACTGACCGAGAAATTCGATGGGCTCGAAGATTGGCAATGGAAATTGTTGCCCATGAAAGGACAAAAAAAGAAAAACACGACGCTCTTAAGGATAAAGTAAGTTTGCAATTTCAGTTTATTTCAACAGACCGCAGCTTGAGAAGGATGAGGAGGAAAAAATTTAGGCTAGTAGAATCATTTCAGTGGATAGAATATTCAAAATTCATGATTTCACGTTGAAAATCATCGAGTAGAACAAGGAAAAATTGAATCTGAGGGTATGAAACATCATTTCCATGTACCTGAGCAAACTAGTCTAGAAAGCTAATTGGGTGAGAAACATAAAAGAAAGTCATAATTTTCATGCATTTTGACAGACACTGCAACGTAAGAAGGAATAAAAGGGAAATTTAGGAGGGTAGAATCATTTCCATGGATAGGGTAAGGTTTTTCGAAATTGGAACGAATATTCTTAATTTTTCTTTGATTTGGTAGGTCATGATAACGCTCGAGAACGATATCTAGCGTATCTTTTTTCGTTTTTTTTCGTCTTTGATCGAATCTTAGTAATCTGATTTTTGTATCACGTTACCAAAAATCGAAAGAAAATTTAACGTTGATCCAACCTGCAGCCGATGACGTGATTAAGAAGATGAATACTTGAGAAGAAGAAAATTTGAGTGGATTTTCAATCATGAATCAGCTGAATACTTTTTACCTCTTATTCATATGAAGATTGATATCATGATGGGGAAAAAATGAGAAAAAGCATCATCATTTCTGTGTACCTGAGCAGACTAGTCTAGAAAGTTAAGTTGGTGAGAAACAGGAAAGAAAGTCGTAATTTTTGTACATTTCGACAGACACTGCAATGTAAGAAGGAATAAAAGTGGAAATTTAGGAGGGTAGAATCATTTCCGTGGTTAGGGTAAGGTTTTTCGAAATTGGAACGAATATTCTTAATACCGACACCTTGGTAGAAAAAAGAGCCATCGAGACTCAAAAAGTAAGCCAAAATCCTCTCACATTTCGTCAAACCACAGTCTGAAAGGCTGTCGGAGAAAGTTTGGTGAGCAGAATCGTTTCAGGAAATGAGTTATTCAAAATTCGTCATGACGAGTTAACATTCTTTCAAATTTTTTTATTCGAAGCTGAAGATCACGCGTTTCATCTTTGAAGAGAATTAAAGGCCATTTTTAGACGTTTCTTACGTGATAGCATGTGAGTTTAAAAAGAATTGGAGCAATAGATATCACTTCTAGGCTTTTTCGTGATGAATTCCAGTTTTATTTCAAACGTACATATAGACAGGTCTTAACTAATCTATTGTGCAACTTTCTTTTATTTGTATCTTCTTTAATTTTTCAGACAACCTTAGAAAAGTTAGCGAGAAGACTTGTGTGCCCGACTAAACTTCGAAGTGCTATTCAGAATTTTCCACTTCTTTATCTTCCTTCCGTCGAAGGCGTGCGTACTTTACAAACAGAGATTAAGAATCAAGTCAACACCGATTATAATAAATTATATAAACAGTTACTAACTGCATTAATCAACTTACAAACGTGCTGGTTCAATAAGAAGACAGACAAGACGGAATGCTTCGATAACATTTTGCCAGAGCTCAAAAAATTATTGCCACAAAAAAGACAGAGTTGTAATCTATTAACCGAGGAGCAAATGGAAATAGTAGAAAGATTTGTACAATTAGCTAATGCAACATCTGGTGACGATGCTTCAACTGTTTGGAAGGATCAAATTTGTTTGCACCAGGATCAAACAATTCCTTTCGTAGATAACGAAACTCTTCAATATCTAACTTTTGATAAAATGTTAATGAACGTAAAAAAGAATTTTGATTCTAAAAAAAAACAAGAATTTGCTGTAGATTATATCGAGATAGAAAGAATCCCTAGAATTTTTGGAGAGACTCGGTTTCTAAGTGAGAAACATAACGATTGTAAAATGGTACTTTATTTTTCAGATCATGGTAAAATTAAGGAAATACGAGTTAACTTAACAGAAACTTTTCCGGGCATACCCCTACACGAACAGGTTCATCTTCACTGCGCAAATTATTCGAGTTTGTGGGATGTCATTTCTGTTATAGATGAGCATACACCAGGAGTGCCAACACCCGACAATTGCAAACCATCGCATGATGATTACTTAGCTTATATTGCCGACTTGATAATTCGTGGAGAAACTGGTTTGGCTAGTGTTGTCCAAAGTTTAATTTTCTGAACAGGTGTACTCTTAAATTATGTAATTAAAAATTTATGAAGGATGTAGGTCCCTTTTTGTTAGAGGATTTTTCTGTGTATAAGCCTATGGTTCAACTACTGGTTGAACACATTTAACTATTAGTTAGAGAGAAAAAAAGATATGACGTATTTTTCTATGTACTGTATAAGCCTATGATTCAACTACTGGTTGAACGTATTTGAAATGTAGTTCAACTACTGGTTGAACACATTATACAAAATTTTTCAAGTTATTCCGGAAGGAATTAATCCAAAAACTTTTTCATTGATGAAATATTAATGAAAATTGATGAAATATTGGTGAAAATTGATAAAATATTTGTGAAAATTTGTGTGTGACATTTTGGTTGTTTTTGCATTGAATATTGATGGAAATGAACAAATAGAGAACGAAATACGATGAAAAACTTCGGGAGGTATGGATGTACTGTCTGGATAATTATTGATTTTTCATTGAAATTTGATAAAATAATAGAGAAAAAGTATTCGTTTTTCCATAATGAATGGGATCAAAAAAAATTAGAGATGGACTACTTTATTCTCAGATCAACTCAAAAAGAAGTGGTAGTTCTATAGACCAGGTTTGTGAGTAGATAAGTGATTTTCTCTAAGGAAGGTCTCAAATACAAGTAACCTGTTGAAGATAAGTGAATGGACTAAATGTGCTGAAGTCCCAGGTATACTACTATTGCGCTAGGAAAGAATTTTGAGCTCTTCCTGGGAGTTAGAAAAAGAGGAATAATTAATAGAAAATTGATACAAATTGATGCAAAATGTATGAAAATTTTTGAACCTGTGAAAAAGAAAAATTATGAGAAAATGGATTGATTTTGCTTTAAAAAATGGTAAATGACCACTGCGCTAGAGAAATGAGTAAGTGCTCTTCTTAATGACCACTGCGCTAGAGAAATGAGTGAGTGCGCCAGAATTTAGGAGTTGAAATGTAGCTCTCGGAAGAGAGATTTAATTATGCCAAAATTGATGAAAAAACCATGAAATTTTTGATCTATCTTGGAAGAAAAATTATGAGAAAATGGTTTGATTTAAAAACTGGTAAAATGATCCTTGCGTTAGAGAAATTCATAAGTGCCCCTAAGTGTGCCAGAAGGAATATAATAGTACTACTGGTCCGCGACGTCGGTAAAAATGTAATTTGGTTAATTCTAGTCGCTAGCTAAGTTTCTGTGAGAGGGATGAGCTTGTTTTTTCTCTTTCACGACTTTCCCGAACCGTGGTACTGTATTTGAGACACACACAATGAGATCATTTTCCAAATCAAGTCTATTACTACTTTTTGTTTTGATGTTCACCATGGACGAGAACGTGATTTCACATAGGTAAGACGTGGCAAATGGTATCAGCAATTTTGAAGCTACTCGTGATAATTTCGGATACTCCATCTTTCTTTTCGACCAAAACACATCAATAGTTTGAGAGTAAAATTCCATCTTGAGCATTCCATCACTTGATAATTTGATGAGTTTTTCTTGCATTTTAGGGGTCAAGATCAGCGAGTTGTACAGCCATATTCAAAAAAGGATTCAAAGTCCATCTTTGCTTATTCAAATACGACGTTTTCTCTTTGGGGATAAGTATACAAATAGTTGCTCTTTCAAATTTTGCGAGGATTCAACCATGTGTTATGTACGTCTGGTGTCTACCTATACTCGTTAATCCGACTTGTATAGGTCAAGAATCGTTAAATCTCAATTGCATTCACTTTGGGTATAAAATCGTAAAATCCAAACTATATTCACTTTCGGTAAGACTCATCTTCTTTTACCCCTTTTTTCTAAATTTACATTCGTCTCCGAAAATGATCGTAATATTACCTTTTTCAATTATTTTTACTTATTTTAAAGATTCCCGCATTTGGTCGTAAAACTGGGGACATTAATTACATTTTTTGATACAACCCGGTCCAGTTTTACGACCCTAAATGGACAACGAGTGAGCAGATATCGGAGAACTCCACGACGAGATTCGACGATATCTGGAAGCTCCACGTGGAGCCTCCCTATATAATGAGCCCTTAGACATGCCCTCGCGGTCAGTCAGTCAATCCGTTTTTTGTGGAAGAGCTAGTCCACGCCGGTCAGATTTTGTATATTCAATTATATCTTCGTAAATTTTTCAAAGTTGTTATTTTTCTATCGCGAGCGAGTCGGAACTTAACACATGCCAGAGATGTGATCACTCACGCATACTGATTCCTCAATTTCGTTAGCAATACTTTGAACGAAAAAAAACTATTCGAACTCATTAGCAGCTAGAGATGTCGACCAAAAATCAAGTTTCTTGATAAAGCCACAAATTTTATCCGTCGCTCTCAGAATATTCTCCTCTCTTCCTTGAAGACTATTGTTCAATTTATTAAGGTGGTCGAAGAGGGCAGCCAGAAATGCTAATTTTAGTAGCCACACGGGGGTGCGAAATAAGTCATCGTGTTGAGATTGCGTATCTTGTAAGTACATTAAGAGCTCAAATTTCAATTCAATAACTCTTGACATAACGCTTTTCCTTTAGAAAGCCACCTCACCCCTGTATGATAAAGAAGATTTTCGTGAAATGCTCCCATGTCTTCACAAATACGTCGAAACAACCGCTACGTTTGATACTGTTGACTACTCTGATCGCCTTATCAAGGATCTTTTTGTAAACGGGGAGAGGGGGGGGGAGGGTAAGAATTTAGCTGCCAGAGATTGACGATGAATAAAACAATGAGTCTACTCCGCATTCGGCATCAACTTCCCCACCAACCTTGCAAGAAAACCATTTTTACGACCTGTCGTCGCTTTCGCCCCATATATCCCAATACATTTTTCTAGTCAATTTCAAAGCCCTCCGTACCTAATATTTCACTGTCGGTGGGTCGCGAGATTATTTCCGATCAAGAAAGGGTCGCGGCGCAGAAAAGTTTGAAAACCACTGGCTTAACGAGTTGCCTTTCTACAGTCGTGGGGTTGTAAAAGACCGGCCGGAAGCCAAAGGGCCGGAGAGCGCGACCTAATTTTGAAGAAAATTCCCCCAAGAAGGAAAGTCATATGAATTGAGTTCTGCTATCTCGGCAAGAATCGCGGGGGAGAGAGGTAGTTGAATCAAGGCAATTCTGCGCGATCTTCCTACGGACCATGAGATCAATATCCACGTTGACCTCATTCACTCTAGCCAAGTATTTTATAGTTTGGAGTTCCTTTTGGAAAGCTGCCTGGTTCAGTGGGATGCGGGTTGGCCAATGAATAAAGCTATTGAACGCCGCGAATTTGTGGGCAGCAGGACAGAACGACGAACCGTGGACGACAATATCGGTCGAAGTATCTTTTCTATAAATTGAAAACTCATGGCCTCCATCTTTTTCTGAGATAGTGAGACCCAAGAAGTTAATTTTAGTGCCTCCAATTTCTAAAGTGAATTTGATGGAGAAATATTGAGCATTACGATACTTGAGAAACTAACCAAGGAGATCTTAAGGACCGGTCCACGCCCATAAAACATCATCTACATACCTGTGCCAATAGTGGACCTGATCCCGGAATACTTGGCCCGAGGAGAAGGGGTCAACCTCAACTTTGGACATGAAGAACTCCGACACAAAGGAACCCAATGGGGATTCAATAGGAATGCCAACCTCCTCTGGGTACTCGAATAATATCCCATTAAACTTACAAAAATTAGGGGACCAGCATACATTGAGTAAATTGAAGAATTCTTGTAACTAACTAGGAGGTCACCCATATGTTCCACAGCAATGGCTCTCGGTATGTTGGGATGTAGGCCGACCACGTCAAAGGAGCACAGAGTAGTGTCTGAAGGAGGTAACTGGTCTTCAAGTTTATCAGCTAAGGAAACAGAATTTTTAACCGAGTAAGTAGACTCATACTCAATGCGAGATTTAAACCATCTGTCCAAGTATTTAGCGAGAGAGTAAGCAGGGAAGGAGATATAAGACACAATAGGACGCATTGGAGTATCTTTTTTATGTATCTCAGGCAGCCCATGAAGGAGGGGAGGCACAGGATTCGATTCAAGCAGGCATTTTTTGGTCGTTGGCTTCCTTATTAAAACAGTATTCTCACTAATGGGTTGGTATCATTTAGGCGCGGACAATTAGGCGCGAAGAACTGAAAAATCAAGTAGGCGCTCATTCAAGTAGACGCGAAAACAATTGGGCCCTCAGGCGCGAATTAATTTTTTCTATTAAAAGAAATTAATATTTATTTAATTTTGTAAATAAAATTTTATTGTAGAGAGAACAGGATTTAGGCAAACCAAGTTACAAAAAATACGTCACGGCGTCCAAAAATAATTGTTGCGCCTAATCGTCCGCGCCTATATGACCGTAACCCATCACTAATGACCTTCCTAACCACTTCGACGTACTTAGGGAAATTGAAGTCGGCAGTTTCGATGGCCTTACATTGGTGGAGCACTTCTTCAACCTTGGTAACATAGGTGGGCTTCTCCATAACGACTACAGAATTCCCTTCATCAATGAACCCCCCTCCCTGAGCTTCCTCCTCAAACCCTTGATCACCTTTCTCACAGTGCTATTCATGCGCATGGAAGCGTAGTGTTACGGACCAAATCAGCACACGAACTCCGGGACCTATCCTCGCAACTAAATCGGCGACGACTTTTTCAAGGGCGTGGGAATTATTGCGGGGGGGCTAAACTTCGAATCTTTCTCCAACAGAGTAGTCCCGTCGCAAAGGAACTCTACTCGACTGATTTATGATACGAGACTGAAATGTTTGAACTGTACCAGCCTCTATAATATCACCCTTCAAAGATTTGACCTTTAAGTCTAAGAGAGAAGAATACAATTACTAAACAATCTTGATGATGACACCGAGGCAGTTTCAAAGCGGCGATGTTCGCTTATGTCGCATGTGCAGCGACACCCCGTTCTTCATGGTGGAGTGGGTTCGGGTTGCTTATGCATTTGATTTTGTTTCTTCCAGTACCGGAATCGACCTTTTCGTGTATGTAACCGGAATATTGATATGCCTAGCAATCTGTATTATATCTAAGATACCTCAGTACGCACAGTACGATATTGTGATTATGTTGTATGGTACAGAATAGTAAACATCTCTTGAAGTCTCTCTTCTGATCTTGTGATTTACATCAGAAATGGGATTACTTCTAAAACGCGCCAATACTAGAAGCAGAGGACGAGATTCCGCAAAGAAGAAGAACCTGTGCAAACGCTAATCAAGAAGTATCAACAATGATGAAGAACCATCAACCTGTAGAACGCGACGTAATCAAATAAGTACGACAGGAAGAGAAAAGACGTCACAGGAGATACCTTGAGTCAATCCAACCAAAACGCACAATCTGTTATCCTTACATTGTCTGGCGATCATTGCACCAATTTCATCAACGTCACAAGCTGTTGTTCCTGTAAAACCTACCAAATTTCGGTTGTGAACTAACTCCGCCGTGTAATCCAGGAAGGTCAAAAGTCGAGAAGTGGATTAGGAGAGTCATCATCTACTCATGGACAAATCAAACCAAAACGATTCGAGGCAACGTTCAAATAACAATTTAACGGAGATAGTCAACTCATTGAGACGATCTGTAACGGCTTCCAGGACAACGTGCAAGTCCTAATCAAGAAGCGGCAACCCAAGACTATACCGGAGCTAGCGCAATACTTTCAAATGCTAGATGAGATACCGCAGCGCCGTCTATAGTCGCAGAGCCTCAAATTCAAGTTGGACTCAATAATGTTATCAATGATACCACCGGCGTAACACCTACACAAATGAAAGACCAAGTTCTCAACCTGAATTGCTGACAGTGAAATGCACCAACAAGTCACAAGAGTTAGTACCAACATTGCGCAAATCAATGGCTGAAACAAAAGCACCTATAACGACGTCAAGCAAGAAACCAAGAAGAATCTGACAAGGTCAACCTGTACCTGTCGCAATTTGTAATAAGGCTAATCCGGGTATTGCAACTTGTAAACCAATTCAACGTCGATAATTATTATGCGGTGATATCTACGTGGAGGCACATTATCAATGGTGTTGTCGAATAAGCTCCAGGAGATTCAATAAGCTTCAAACGCCAAAGTCCCAAGGATGAAACAAGTAAACGCGCTCGAACTCATGAACATGCCACTCAACAGTGCAACAAGCCTTTCCAAGAAATCAATACACCACAAGAAATTGCTAGTAAACATCTCTTGAAGCCTCTCTTCTGATCTTGTGATTTACATGTATAACTTCAGTGTTGGAAGAATTTCCTTGGCAAACCCCCTCTTCTGCTTGGCAACCGCCAAGCTGCAATGTCCCCCTGGCACGCAGAAAACACAACAACAACATCACCTTAAGATAGTAAATTGCTTCATCTTCTTCTCTTTTCAAGGATGATCGTCGGCCTCTTCTTCCGGCAAATCTGGTTCTTGATTGTACTCAGGTGTCGAGTAGGTCATAGCGTGGTTCTGCATTTGCCTATTCCATTCCCAATTCATCTTCCTCTTCATGACGGTGGCTCCAAATATGGACACCTGGTTCCATGCTTCTTTGGAACCTAGCATGGTGGATACCAGGCTACTCGGGTCAAACGCTTCATCTACCCCGATCTCTTGAAGAGACCGACTAAGCTTGTCCCACTCACGCCTCCACGCCTCGCACTCAAAGAAGGTGTGCTCTGGTCCATCATCCCGGCCTTGCCTGCTCAACTTTCCTTCAACTTCTCATGAAGGTACTTGTTGAAGCAGCTATGGCCGCTAAACACCTGCGTGAGGTGAAAGTTTAGCTGACCATGGTGTCGGTTCATCCACTGATCAAGGTCGCGTATCAACACACGGGTTGTCCGAAAAAAAAGTTAAGATTAATGACGTCACAGAGTGGTAAGGTTCTGAGTTTAAGGGGATGGGTTGATGACGTTATCAAGATTGAGGTTCAGGAAATCACAATTTCATGACTTTACAAAAGTGTAAATGTCTGAAGGTCAAGGATTATGAGTTGATGACAGTATCTAAGAGTATATAAGTAAACAAAGTCATGAGCTGGCTTCAAATTAATAAAATGATTGTAGAAAAACCGAATGATATTCTTTACTACGAACTTTTCTCGAGATAAGGTACGTAAGAATATCCTTTTTTCATATTCAATAAACTCATGCTCAAAATACATATCTTCTAAAATTATATTTTCTACATTGAGTCGAAAGAAAAAAAAAAAAAAATAGAAACCATCCTTGTTTTCAAAAATGAAAAGTCATTTTACGGCACGCTCGATTAAACTTTGAAAGTATTTCTGGTTACGATGCATATGATATAACTCCCTGAATATTTCTACACTCTATTAAAAGCTTAATTTTAAACCCTTTGCGGCTCGCATCGCACCAGTCCCACTCGTGTGGTTTTTAATTTTAAGAACTTCACGTTTTCGCTGGTATGTACACGATATACACGTAGGTCACTGCCCTCATAACTCTTATTTTCTTTGCGAATTTGATCTCAATTCTGTTCGTATATTACCATAGCAACCGCCAATGCAAAAGAGTCAGAATTCCGGTGAAACCGAGGAAGGCTATTGATCGAAGTACGTCTCGAGTTCGAATTTAAAAATCGATCTTTCGCGAGTCTAAATAAAGTTGCTCGGGCTAATTGCGCGCGTATATATCACATAAGAAATCATGAATTATAGACTAATTACTGATGATGAAGAAAGAGGCAGAAATATATCGTGGTACGATGAAAGGATAACGACTATAGCCTATAAGCCCGTAAATTTATGTGTAGGCGCTCCGTGGAGATTGCATAGCGTTTTGCTCTTTTGTTTTCCAGCCATAGAAGACGTATAGCGATCATCATTATATATTTTTTTATTAATTACAACAGTTGACAAAGCGGAAAATTACACGTTTCTCACGTGAAATCTACAAATACCGACCACAATTAATTTAGTTCCATATGGACACTGTATGAAAATTTTTAGTCGGATCTGATTAATGTACACGTAGTTATCCAAAGATCGTGAACGTCCTCGATTTTTTAAGTTGGTAAATTAAAAGAGAAGAGGCTGGTACTAGAATACATAATTTTGCCGGCAATTATTGAATGGCATCTGGTTATATAGGAGCGCGATCATCATCCTGTCGCTCGATTCGTTCACAATGCAGCGAAAAAAGAATGATCAATTCCCTCTATTATTCGTTTTATCGGGTAATAATAATTACCGAGTCGTTCATATCCGAGCGAGACTAGATGAAACAAGATTGCAAGCACGGAACGTACAGACTTCGCCGGGCATCACGTGGTTCTTTATTGATGGCGAAGAAAGAGAAGAGGGGTTTCATACTCGATACAATAAACGATCGTCTGTGCCATACAGCCATCATTTTGCTTCATGTGCTATATATATATGTTCTACAACAGCCACCCACATGAATTTAATCGGCCTTATGTATAATAGTGACGTAATGAACACGGTAGAAAATTTCAATTTTTTTCCTTCATATCACTCGAACGTGTTAATTTTGGACAGTCTAAATTCTGATCACCGCTATCTTGTTGTAGACGGTAAACCTACATAGTGAGGAACTTATGTGCAAATTTTGCATTAATAATTCAGTAGAAGTGCACTCGGAAATTGTAAGTTGATGAAAAAATGTGGATACATATGTCATTACTGAAGAGTAGTCAAGGTAGCGAAGTAATAATATTTACAGTAATTGTAGAGGGCAAGGTAAACGTTTTTATCAATGAAAAATATTAAAAACTACCGTCAGTCGGGTCACACTTGCTCATACATCGTACCAGCACTGAGGTACAGTTAAATTCTTTGTACTCTATAGACTAGGTAGATCTGCAAAAATCCCGTTTAACGCTTTCATTAAAAGGTTTATGACCGAGAAAGGTGAATGTTGAGTGACGTCAAGATTCTCCTAAACAGGGCCGTGAAGAGCGAAAAGGCCCTGAGGGGAAATTCCAGCGGACCCACGCTAACATTATTTTCTGGAATCCTTTCTTCCCTTCTGATTTATTTATAAGTCCAGGTCCCTTGAGAGAACCGGGCCGTGGGGAAAATCACCTATCTTTGTCGTTCCGGGGTCCATCTTTTCCGCTACTTTCTCTTTTACAGAACTCAAGCCTAAGAATTATTCTAAACCTTGGATTAAAAATGTTCTGGCGGAGCCAAATAAAATATAAAGATCATGTTTCATGTCTTTCTTTTTCTCAATATACAGCAAGCATTTCGCTGTTGAGTGTCAGTATGGCCGTGAAAATGAATACTGATACGCTTGGCAATCTGTATCATCTCTACTATACCTTGGTACATACCAGGGTGGTTGCACTTATAGGTCCAGTTTAGAATGTTGCAAGCATATATTTTTTAGGGGGCATGGTCTTGTATAAATATACTTTCGAATATTTCAAGCTAATGGCTTTTGGCTAACTTGCTCGCTCCGCTTGTTCGCCTCCCTTTTTGGTCTGGTAGAAATTCAGTTCAGAATATCTTAGGCTAATAGCTTCCTGGAGGCGTTCAAGCTAATAGTTTTCGGGCAGATCACTCGCATACTAGCTAAGCTAATACTGCACTCTTAGTATGCAGCCAGCTAGTATAACCCGACTAGTTCCTTTTATAGAGTATACTAGTGTACGAGAGAGGGAGAGAGAGAGAGAGGGAGGGAGGGAGGGGGTCTTATTCGTTTATTATAAGTCTAGTTTAAGACTAGTAAACAATCTTAGTATAAAGCCCATCATAAAGCTAAAATAAGCCTAGTGTATAAACTGGGCAAGTTGATAGAAAAGTAGGCTGAATGGTTCTGAGTAAACTGTATGTTGAATCAACTAGCTCTAAAGGAACTCAATAGCTCCACTCGCCGTTTGCCACAAGTTTTGTACAGCAGATATGATTTGTCTAAGATCACTTTGCCTCACCCTGTATACATAAACAAATTGAATACATAAACCAATTGTAAATGTAAATCAGTTGTACATGGGGTGGGGCAAAAAGATGTTACCAGTTAAATGGGAGTTAACGCAGAACGTTAGAAGTATACTTTTAAGGTACGAATTTTGTAGCTCAATTATAGTCGAGCCTGCGACTTGAGTTTGAGACTCGAGACTGATACTCGTGACTGACACTCGAGATAGAGACTCGAGACTGAGACTCAAGCTTGAGACTAGAGACCGACATTCGAGATTCAGACTCGCGCTTGAGAATTGAGGCTGAGACTGAAGCTTGAGACTGACACTCGAGACAGATTCTCGAGCTTGAGACTTGAGACTGAGACTGGAGCTTGAGACTCGAGACTCGGGACTGACACTTGAGATTGAGAATCAAGCTTGAGACTAGCGACCGATACTCAAGATTGAAACCCGCGCTTGAGACTCGAGGCTGAGACTCAATACTGACACTAGACACTCAAGAATGACACTCGAGATTGAGACTTTAGTTTGAGACTGAGACTTAAGTTTGAGAATCAAGGCTGAGACTCGAGACTGAGATTTCAAACTGACACTCAAAATTGAGACTCGAGATTAACACTTGAGACTGACTTTTGGAACTGACACTCAAGCTTGAGACTAGAGACCGACACTCTAGATTGATACCCCCGCTTGAGATTCAAGCTTGAGACTCGAGACTGACACTAGAGATAGAGACTCGTGACTGACACTTGAGATTGTGAATCAAGCTTGAGACTAGAGACCGACACTCAAGATTGAGACCTGCGCTTGAAACTCGAAGCTGAGACTCGAGACTGACACCTGGGATTGAGACTCAAGACTTGAGACTCGAGACTCAGGCTCAATACTAACACTAGACACTCAAGAATGACACTCGAGATTGAGACTCCAGTTTGGGACTGAGACTTGAGTTTGAGATTCAAGGCTGAGACTCGAGACCAACACTTGAGACCGACTTTCGAGACTGAGACTCGAAACTGAGACTCAAGCTTGAGACTCGAGACTGACATTAGAGATAGAGACTCGTGACTGACACTTGAGATTGTGAATCAAGCTTGAGACTAGAGACCGACACTCAAGATTGAGACCTGCGCTTGAGACTCGAAGCTGAGTTTCGAGACTGACACTTGGGACTGAGACTCAAGAATTGAGACTCGAGACTAAGACTCAATACTAACACTAGACACTCAAGAATGACACTCGAGACTGAGACTCCAACTCCAGTTTGAGACTGAGACTTGAGTTTGAGAATCAAGGCTGAGACTCAAAACTGAGACTCGAAACTGAGACTCAAGCTTGAGACTAGAGACCGACACTCTAGATTGATACCCGCGCTTGAGACTCGAGCTTGAGAATCGAGGCTGAGCCTCGAGACTCGGACTCTCGACTGAGACTCAAAATTATGACTCAAGACTGACACTCAAGATTGAGACTTGAGACTGAGACTGAGACCGAGACTGAAGATTGAGACTCGACCTCAGCGTCGTCGCCAGACTTTTTGAGATCTAAAGCAAAATTTTCACATAAGCCCTTTTTTTAATTTAGACAACTGTAATTTTTTTTCTCCTAGCCGGTGCAAGGCCTACAGTAGCTTGAGGCTTGAAGCGGTAATACCTTCTCGCCACCTCCTGGCGACGGCCCTGTTTTTACCTATAATTTGCGCCCATACCCAGCTTTCTACAACTTCTCTGAGCCAAGTTATGAACTAAAATGAGCCAAAAACTGATCAATTTGAATCAAAAATTGTTCTAAATTCCCTATTTTATTTGATTTTGAAGTGAAATTTAAAGTTGATTCCAAAAAAAAAAAAAAAAAAAAAAAAAACACCCAAAGAACCCCATGAAGCTTGAAAAAGAGGGATTTTTCGATGTCTTACTTTGAAAATCTTTGCAAAGTAATCAATTTTTGGAATATTTTGGTCCATAGCTTGGCTCAGAAAAAATGTAGAAACTTCGGATCTGGCTCAAATTAAAGATAGAGTTGAAATACAAATTTTGTATATTCAAACTATATGTCCAACGTTCTGCGTTTTAGCGCTACAACCGAATTAGCACAAAATCCCAATCAACTAGTAACATCTTTCTGCCCCACGCTGTATATGAACCAATTGTATACACAAATTAATTGTATACATGAACCAATTGTATACATGAACCAAATCTTTGGAGCCAGTTTAGCCCGTTCCGGAGCCGGTCTATTCTGAGGTATTTCGCTCTACAGACAATGATTGGGAGATAAATGTGGTCTCCAAAATTGTATCCAATTTTTACCATCGGTTTCAGCATTTTTTCCCTACCCTCGTCCTGTGTACACCCCACGGAAGTTCAGGTGTCTCCCCTCCACAATATTCAAATATGATTTACTCAATTTTGTAAATATATAACATTTCATCAAAAATTTAGTCAATTTTTTTTGTAAACTCATTTCTTTATCATTTAAATTATCAACATTCCTTACAAATTATCAATTATTCAAAATTTGGTAATAGATTTTTTTTCGAGAGGTTTCGTTATTAAATTTAGAATTCATAATACTGCAATAATTATATTCATTAAATTAAAAGTTATTTTATTTTTAAAAAAATCTACATCCATATTTAATTTTACACATTAATTCATTTTCTAAATTATTTATATGAATATCAATTAATTAAAATTGAAATTAAGTATGATTGAATGACTTACAGCTTTTATTACCACATTTGAAATTTATAAAATTAAAATTATAGACCTACTGTATTTAAATGAAATTATTTTCAGTATGATTGTATTTTTCATATAATCTTTTAATAAAATATAGTTTCTAAGTATTTCTACAAAGGAGGTGTGACATTTCGAGGTCACTTTTGATTAAGAAATACCAAGCAACTCTGATAGAGGCATTTTCATTTCAATGAAAAATGAAAATTTATCTCATCAAATTATTCACAAAAATATCAATGTAAAAAAATTCCTTTGTACAACTAATGAAAATATTGAACATTATGATTAAATTTTCAATAGCCAATTTACAAATAATATCATCAAGTTTCTCTCCTAATTATGATCTTAGAAATTCATAATTTTTTTCTTTTTATTCAGTTTCTAAGTAAGCTAGAATGAATCATTGATCAAAATTGGAGATCAGAATTATGTGCCCCGAGAAAGTGACGGTTAGTTCCAGAATTTCAAGAAGCTTGACAGAAAGCAAGGATGGAGCATGAATTTTGAAATCGAACCAAATTTCTTCTCAAAATTGTAGACGGAAGAAGGTGGGGAGGGGGAGGGCGTTATCTCTGACTGTCATTTATACAAACGCAATTTTTAACTATGAAATTTTATAAAATGAATTGAACATAAACAAGATACTGAGAAATTTTCTCATTTCTTTGTCTCGTCGATTTTTTATTGGAAATATAATTTTCCAATCGGCTAGGTATCTTAACTTCTGGTTTTCCGATTTGCCTCCCTTTAGGATTTGTTTTTAGTTGGAGGAGAGGGAAAATTTGCCGCCAGCAAACTTTTGCAACCCGAAACTTCGGTTACGAAGAAGTTAAGATTGTGAGTAACACGCCACTGCCTTTGTTACATAACATAAAATTTTAGATTTAGAGATGGCTGTGAGATTTTTTTCTGATAAGAACAAAATTCTTTGTCAGAGATAATACCTATAACTCATCATACATGATCATAACCAATTTTTAGAGCAGAAAATAAATCCTCGTCCTACGAATTAATGAATGTCTATCAGGCGACAAAACGCTCTCGCAACGTAAAAAAATGAATTTAGCATCGATGAAAACGATAATCCCGATGGAAACTCGAAAGGAATGATTCCTGGTGATTACCCGTCTCAACAGCTGATCGTAGATTGTATCTACAGGTGGTTGAATTGTTCGGCGAACGACGATACGGTATAAAAATACATGGAAGACATACTTTCGAACAAAGTAATCCAGAAATCAAATATTGTTCTTCGATAGTAACAGACAACGAGAAACGAGATCGTGTATAGTTGGTAACGAAAACAAAGAACTCGCGTCTATTGGGTGTAGAATTGAAAATATTGCATGCGTCTGTGCATCGAGTTAGGCCGTCTATGCTGGAGGCTAATTTAGTTGCAACGTGATCGGCGGTGAAAAAAAAATTATTCATTCGTTTCATGTTCGTCTCTGAATTCCGGTTAGATAACTTGTGCGTCTGTTTACGAGGAGGGACGATTCTAGAGCAGGCTGTGAGAAAAGCCATAAAAACAGCAACAAATGTACGTCAGAAATACCGGAATTTGAAAATTAGATTCCACGTCTCGTTCTCAAAAGATTCTTCATGGAACATTCACTGCCTTAAATTTGCAGCATTCAATTACTTGCTCATTACGTAGGTCCAGGTTTTTCACGACAACATCCATTAAATGCAATACTAATCAACATAATGATAATATTAATGATGTCTTAAACACCTTCGTTTTACTCGTTAGAATAATATGATCTTTGTATGGTGCTCAATGAAACAGTTCGAGGATCGATTTCGAATCATGTCATTTACTTAGATGAAGTAGGTAGTTTATACAATACAATAATTCGTCTACGAGTATCTAGAGTTTCAAATTTAATAAAAAATTTTAAAAATTGCGATTTACGCTTCAAATGTAGGTATAGAAAATTATAGAAGATAACTTGGTAACAGCGGTGAATGATGTACGGGTACATAATAATTGAACGTAGTGAAAATTGTTTCGTCGTTCCCTTTATTCAACGATATTCGTGAGCCTGGATAGCTAGTTCGTGCAACTGTAACACAAAACAGTATAATTCTGGTCACTCCGGGGTATTTAAAAAAGTAGAGTATCATCGAAGAGCAGAACATTGTCAAGCACGATTCAAGTTGTTAAAAGCTTATAGGAACCAGTCCTGGAATGGAAACAGTTATACGAGCTAGGATACCCATTCATACAGTACCCAAGATTACTCGAACCGAATATTACCAACCATTAATAAAATTTGATGAGCCAACTTGGACACGGAGCTGGACATTTTAAGATTATATTGCATAGAAACATACTCTGCTTCATACAAAAATTATTTAACGCAACACCTGAAAATACTGCTAAAAATTTCTGTAAATTTCAGGAGAGTATTCATTCGAAAAAATTGAAGTTGAGGCTGTCAGCATTATCACCAATTAAGTTACTGAGGATACTGATAAGATTGCAACTTCATTCTTCATTTGAATCGATGTTTTTTTTTGTTTTTTTTTTTTCTGTTTTCATTAGGGCAATTTACATTCCTATCTGTACAGGAATTGATACTTGAACTCTTCAGCTTTCGAAAAGCACCCGAATTAAATATCTTTCAAGATGAGGAGAATGTTCATACTACAAAATTCGATACTTTTCCTCGATCTATCTTCCCAGGAAATTTGCATCAAAATCAAGAGATTGACAGCGACGAGAACAATCAGTTGGGTGAAAACAGGAATTAAAACGAGGATGAAGTTATAACAATTTCTACCAAATCACAAAATAATATAATTAATAAAATATTTTACAGAAAGAAAAAAAAAAACGCAGAATTACCGACCGCACGACACTTAGTTCATCCAAATTCAAATTAGAACTTCTCAGACTCAACAATATGAACCATTTTAAACTCCAGATAAAATTGATGTCAGAATAGTCAGATTTTCAAATGGGTTGATTTCAAAAATTTGAAGTTGCTTCTTCAAGGTCTGAATTATTTTTGTAGAAATCAAAATAAATTCGTTGATATTTGAAAATGGAATATGAAGAGAAAATTTGCAAAAAATTTGTTAACAGACAAGGAAAAAAAAACATAACATAGGCCTTCAAATTATTTATCAACTTATAGAGAAGAGATGAAAAGAATTTCCATAGATTTTGGAGAAAAATTTACAGACAATTTGCCGATGCTTCCAAAAAAAGAAGATAATTTCTCGTTCTTCTAAAGTCACATAAAATGATTTTTTTTTTTCATCTTCTTTTCACAGAATTTAGGAACCTGGCGACTACACTCAGGCCTCAGGGTTGCGATGTTTTAAACAAGGGACGTTTCAAGTATGTTTTAAACGTGTTTTAAACACACAAAAAAAACAAATTCTGTTTCAAACAGAAATATGTATAAAACGTGTTTTTTTTTGTTTTTTTTTTTTTTCATCTTTTTAAATGAAAAACGTTTTTTTCTCTTCACCAACTAAATATTTAGATTAATTATGGTAATCAACAATCAAGATGTTCATGAATAAGATAATTATAAATAATATCTTCCAGGTGAAAAAAAAACATTGTTTTAAACGATGTTTGAAAATGGAAAAACCTGTTTTAAACATAAAATCTATTTTAAACTGAAAAAAACATGTTTTTGACTCTTCCAAGTTGAGTTCCAAGCAGAGCATTGCAGCCAGCCAAAAGCCGAAAGCTAAAGCTGAAAGACAGCTGCATTATTCATGTTTTTTCCAAGCTGAAAGCCAAAGCCGAAGCTATATTTTTCAAGGTCGCAAGTTTAAGTCAAAAGCCGGAGTGTTTCATCAAAACAGCCGAAAGCTAGAGCCAAAAGCCGAAAGTCAACTGTATTTTTTAGGTATTACCAAAGCCAAAAGCCAAAGCCAAAGTTGTATTTTTCAAGGTTCTAAGTTTAAGCTGAAAGTCTAAGTAAGCTGTATGATACGGCTGCAATGCTCTGGTTCCAAGTGGAAAAAAAGTGAGAAGGATTTCTTGGCGTTGCCAAAAATATAAAGATCATGTTTCATGTCTTTTCGCCAGTCTTCTTAAGCTCTTCATCGTTCAAAAATATCCAAAATTTCCAAATTCTTGTTCTAGTATAAGTCAACTTTGGAGTATTTTAGGCTGACTGCTACCTGGGACGAACGAGCGGACTGGGCCTTACTCGCCCCGCTCGTTTGTCCCGCTTCACGGTCCAGTACATGTCTATTTTAGTATATTTCAAGCTGATGAGCTTACTGGGACTCACTCGCGTTCTTGGTCCAATAAACAAGTCCACTTTAATATATTTCAAGCTGTTGGGGTTACTAGGACTCACTCGCTCTTTTAATTTAATTTAATTTTTATTTTATTTTGACTCAAGGGGTGGTAATTGCAGATTTCTGGATGACCTCTCAGGTGATTCGGGGAGGGGGGGGGTAGAGGGGAAGGTTCATTTTATTTTATTTTATTTCATTTTAATTTAATTTAAATTTAATTCAATTTAATTTTAATCTAATTCAATTTTATTCTATTTAATTTTATTTTATTTTGACTCAAGGGGTGGTAATTGCAGATTTCTGGATGACCTCCGAGGTGATTAGAAGGGGGCAGGGGGAAGGCTTATTTCGCAGATTTGTGGATGACCTCCCAGGTGATTCGGAGGGGGGTGTAGGGGAAGGTTCATTTTATTTTATTTTATGTCATTTTAATTTAATTTAAATTTAATTCAATTAAATTTTCATTTTATTTCATTTTATTTCATTTTATTCAATTCAATTTTATTCAATTTTCATTTTATTTTAATTTATTTTATTTCATTTTAATTTAATTTGATTTAATTTAATTTAATTTTTATTTTATTTTTACCCAAGGGGTTGTAGTGTCACAAAATTTTTGCTCTGTGTCTCGTGGCGGCAAACTCGGCGCTACTCCTCGTAGGCAGTATTTTCGTCATATTGAACCTGCACTCGGACGACACTTTCGATACGCTTTTGGTTCTTCCCTTCATTATTTTACTACCCTCGCATTCATTTCTCTCTTTTCCTATTTCTCTATCTTTCTCTTCGTCTTTTTCGAACTAAACCAATGTCGCCACTGCGCGATCGTTGTGTTTTTATTTTTGTTCCTTCCAGGTTGCGAGAATTACCTTTCTAATATTCTTCGTTCCGGTTCATTTTTTATTTCTCTTTTCTCCGAATCCTTTTAGTGGACGCTTTCTCTCTTCTTGTGTATTTCAGATGTCTGACTTTCCCTTCGTCGCTCTTGCATCTCTATCTAAACTGTTTTTTATTGCTATCCGATCCTCTTCCTTCTCTCTTGCCGTCTAGTCGAAGCTCTTTCTCGAATCTTCTTCCTATTTAAGCTTCAACTAGTTTGCTGGGGGTAGTTCTCACTAATCGACGCTAGCGTCATCTCTTCATACGGTTATATCTTTTGCCCGGTGTTCGAGGCAGTTAGCATGTTCTCTTCTTTCAACGCATGTCGTTTTTCGACCTTGTGATCTGGCTGTCTACGAAAATCGAAGCCTCCGTGCTTCGTATATGTTACAAATGTTTCCTGTTCGTTTTTCCGTCTAAATAATCTCACCAATCGGTGTCGTACACCCTTTTGATTGGGGCCTTTGGCCCATTTCTTGCAACATATTTCTTGATATTTGCGTCTATGTTCAAAATGATCGTCGGCACGCATGTGCGTAATGTTTAAATTTTTCCGAATTTCTTGGCGTATTAAATTTCAAAAGCTTGTTTTATGAAAGCAATTCTGAATTAAATGTGTCGAACTCCAAATTCTTGTGTCGAATGTCGCGAGTTGATAATGCCGTCATGTTGAGCTAGTTATTCTCGGTGGGAGCCATCTCCCCGACCCGATCCGATCCATTCAATTCATAATGCGCTGACCATCTCGTACCATGGAGACCCCATCCATCCAGGGGCTCCTTACATCTACCGTATCCTGCCCGTAGACCATCATCGCAGAAGTGATTGTTGCCGTGTCAAATTCCATTTCGATTTTATTTCGTCTCTTTCATTTTCATTTTCATTATTATTTTATTTTATTTTTCTTCATTTTTCAATTTCTAGATTTTAATTATGGTTCTAATTTAATCAGTGCCTTTCTCTAATTTGCTTTCCATGTTTTTATCTCTTTCGATTTTGTTTATCTTTGTAATGTGATCTCTTAACTCACGGGTTTTGTAACATGGGTTGAGGGCAAAATTTTTCCTGATCCTCCCTCCTCAAGGAGAGGATCCTTCTTTATTCAGGAATTCTTATTCTTCTTTTTTTTCTTTTTTTTTTTTTTTTTGCCATGGCGCATTTGTTTAATTTTTCTTTTTCAGCCTACGTCCTGTTGCAGTGGCCACCGCGGATAACTGGACTTTGGTACGTACGCTCCTGTTTCTATTATTTATTCTTTTCATTTTTATTCGATTTTGTTTCTCTCTCCTTTCCTCTGTCGTTAATTCGTCAGGACACAGGGAACTGATTCTTGGCCGCTAAATTACCTTTTTCGGTCCATTTATTTATCGTCTTTCTTGCACAGATCAGATCATTGCTGGGGGTGCGTCCCCCTTGAGAGTATTTTTGTATTTGTCTTGTATTGTCGACACCCACTTTCATCGTTATTTTCTTGATGACTGCTAACTCTACTATTTTTACTATTTTATTTTATTATTGATTTATTCATTTTTGGCGGGCGCTAGCAATGCAGTGACCCCCCCTTTTTTTTATTACTTCGCCCCGCGTAGAAATTCACGCGGTTGAGCTGATTTTTCTATTTAGGAACTTGAATGGTGTGTTCGATTCTTATATTTATGTCTACAGGGTTTTTCTTGGGCAGACGTCCTCCCTATACGATTTTGATCTGTTGCTGAGACTATTTTGTATATCCAATTGCGGATTTTTTATTAATTCAACCTTCTTCGGTTATTCGAAATTATTCTGTCTGTTAGAGCGCGTACTCCTCCACCCATGTAGAAGGACCCGCGAGTTTATTTTATTATCTTTGTTATTTTCTTTTCTATTCGTGCATTACTCTATTTGAGCTTATTTTTGCTTATTTAATTTTTCTTTCTTTATCCTTACCTATTTTGAATTTTGTCTGTATTCTTGAATTTTAAATTACAATTTTCATTTTGTGCCTGTAATGGTGTCAATTTATTATCATACAATCATTTTGCTCATTGCTATTCAATTCTATTTTATCGTCGGTGGAATATGCCGTTAATTCCACTCGGGGGAGGATGAAATTAGGCGTGACCTCCTTTTAAAGCGTCAGTGTAGTTCGCGGAGTTTACTCATTCTTACTTTTTGGCTTTTCCCCATTTTGGTCTAGCTTTTATGTTTCTCAAAACGTGGCTCTCTCTGTCTAGCCACACCCCTTACTTTTCTCTTACTTAGACAGAGTGGCATCCCTGTAAATTTCTGAGTAGGCAAAGCGGTAGGCTTGGTCTTTAGGGGCTTGCTCCGAGAGACTGCAGCTGAGACACTACAGGGTGGTACTCCCAGATTTCTGGATAACCTCCCAGGTAATTCACAAAAAAATTTTCAAGTTCAATAATAGGGGGAGGGGGGGGGGGGTTGGTACTCGCAAATTTTCGGAAGTGAATAGGGTGTCGAAAAAGACATGAAACATCTGAAAATTGTTTTAAATGATGTTTGAAACAATTAAAACATGTTTTCAAGGGGAGGAAAAAAAAACAAACCTGTTATCAACATAAAATCTGTTTTAAACTAAAAAAAAAAAAAAAAAAAAAAAACACTTTTTTTTGCAAATCAGCGAACTCACACTATGTTAATAGATATCAATATCGTTCTGATATTACAAATACCCTTACGGTCACGGGCTCGGAGTGGGTAGAGGGGGACAATGAGGATAAATTTGAATTAGACAGTGTTGTAGAAATTGATGAATTGAAGGTAGTTCAGTGTACTAATAGTTCTCTCATGATGAAGTTACCTCCCTCCTCCAGTCCTCCCTATCACTTGATGAAAAATCATTTAGTACCACCAACATGGTTTTCCCTAGAATTTCATTCATGAATACGGAAATTTGAAAATATTTCCTAACCTTGCCAAAATTCTCAGACTTGTCCATTAGCGTTCAAATTCCCTGATCTTCTTGTGTTCTCCAGAAACCGATCACCTTGCCATAAGCTCCAAGATTAAGGGAAAATTCAATTCGAGTCGATCTTCAACTTCAATTCAATTGGAGGTTTGTTGGGAAAATGTAGAGGAGACTGCTTGGCTTCACAAGATGCGATTTTAGAGGTCAGACTTTTTGGAAAGAACAATAATTGATATCCTATAAACATTTCATTTTTTATTTTCAATGAGAAACCAAAAAACTAAATATCAGAAAAATTTCGAATGAAGTCAAAATCATGAGAACTACTTTATAAGCTCACAAAGCTTTAGAGATTCCAAAATTCGAGATAATCAATTGTAGAAATATGAATGAGTTTAAATTTGTATAAATCTTGATGATAAAGAATAATTAACGTCAAAATTTTTTCAGATGATGTTATTGCAAAATCTCTCCTTACCTTCTCGTTCAAGATGAAGCATAAGTGACGTCATCAAAACTTTCACGAACATCAATTTCAAAATAGTTTCAGGTCTAAAAGTTATATCCTGGAGAGAATTTGTATTTAATTTTTACAACTTCATAACAGCGGGAATTCCTATGGGAGGAGAGAAACAACACACATGACTCAAGATGTCAGGAAAAATGATCTTGTAGGGACGTTTTTAGTTTATGTAATATCATTTTTTGAAACCTATAAAATCATTTCAGGTGTTTAGATTAGTTCAGAAAATTGAATATTCTTATATTCTATTGAAATTCTCAAACAATCAGCTGAATTTTCATTCTTATTTCATACACAACTCACATTTATTCCATGATTGGTATTTAAATTTAGAAATGATTAAATTTCAATTTAATAAATTCAAGAAATATGGTGAAGTTTCAATAAATCTTTCAATTTTATCATGTTCAAAAAAAGGGGCGCCCACTCTTCTATAAGAAAGATATTCCAATGCCTCTTTCACTGCTCTCTGAATTTGTGAATATCTTTTCCAAGTCTCATACGGATTCCGAATAATTTTCGGTTTCCTATACGTTTCTTCTGACTATAGGGAGAAATACCAAGCAAGCTTAAAAAATAAAAACACTTCTGAGTTTCAACGTTTGAGCAGATTATTTTCTAGCTGTTGGTCATCATATGATTCGAGATCAGAGCGTCGTTCGATGAGTTCATGTCAAACCATAGCACAAAAAGTAGAGCTCTAGAAATGAGCCCGTTGATAGGAGATGACACCATCATCCAGCAGCATAGGCACGGTTTTTGAATTGAAAAAGTTTCACACCAAAAAATTTTAAGTGAGCCACTGCCATCGTCACTCTAATCAGTCATAGTTGAAAGAAATTTGCGCTAATAACTCCCAAACTGAGCTAATAACGGCACATTTTACTAGTACATATATGATATTTAGGCAGGGAAAAGTGGTGCTTCGGCCCGTCCTTCATTGATAAGTTCGAAATAAGTCACAAAATGAATTTTTCTGGACTGTAAATTAATATTCTTAAGCCCTGTCTTCCGATGCGAGCAGCCGAAGTTCGGGTGAAGGATTCCCCTAGAATTGTCAAGACTTCCAAATCTGTTTATTCAGATTCTATTTTCAGGTACAATACATGAACCAATTCCCCCCCCCCCCTCCTGGTCTCGGTTTTGAGATCCATCATCAAGATTTTGAGTTCCTACTAACAGCTGGAATTTAATAATACTTCATGACCGAAACTTTCATCTTCTAACTTTGAGCTCGATACCACCGATGTACCGCTAGAAAAAAAAAACACGTTTTTCGATCTTTCTTACTTCATTTTCCGAATCCACTTCGTCTTCGTCGTCGGAATCGCCGCGTATTGACGTACCGGGCGTCGTCGGGTGACTACTCAGCGGCGAAGGGGGCTCGGAAAAGGGTCGGGGATAACGGAATCCTTTAGCGCGATACGAGCCCGCATCTTCATCGACCACGAAGTCTGGAAATACTTTTTGCAGAGCTTTTGAACGCGCCAACTTATAGAACTGAAATTAAAAGAAAATGAAACAACCTCCGCCAGTACGCAATCGAACAATAAGGTCGTCACTTACAGAGCCAAGATTTCGCCAGTCCAATAAATCACTGAGCCTTTCCGTTCGATTACGTTGAATGATTCTTTGGCGTCGCGACATACGAGAAAAGTCGAACATATATTGAGCGAGTTGTCGAATTGATTCTTCTAGCGATATGTTCCTTCTATCAACTACGTAGACACCGTAACTCATGGGATCGGCGATTTGTTCTTCCATAAAACACCCGAAACCTGAAACAAGTGAGGAATGCTCGTTGTTGGCACGGATGAATAGAAGTTAGGCTTTCCAAAATGTAATATAGAGACCTGATAAATTAGTAGTAATCGATGGAATGCCCATCACAGTACACTCGGCCGGTGTATAACCCCACGGTTCGTAGTAACTCGGAAATACGCCCAAATGACAGCCTCGAACAAATTCTTCATAATCCAAACCGAACAATGGATTCGTTGAATTTAAAAATTCTGGATGAAATACAACCTGCGTGGAACGATTTCGTAGGTTAGACGATGTCTTAATTTCTTCCTAGAAAATTCTTCAGTGGACATTTGTAGTACTTTCACACGGTCATGAACAGTGTTAAACAATCGGCAGCGTCTAATAGCATTTAGAATAGGATCACTCCAGTCGTCGACTACGTTATGAGTGGTTATAGGCGGAAGAGAGTCTCTATGTAGAGCATAAAGACATCGTTTTATACGAACTTTATCTTCTTTGGTAAGAAGTTCCTCAGCCTCGGGCATACTTCCTCTAAAAAACGTGAAAAGTAAATCATATGTCCGAGAATGTTAAATTCATAGGTACAGTAACAAAAAGGATCCTTACTTCAAACAAGTTTCGTACATTCGTTTGCTCATTTTATGCTGAATATCGTTCAAGACATCGCGCAAGCTTTTAGCGACCGCGTGTCCACGTAAACTTTCCACGTTAAAATTATTTGTTCGTGTTGGAAATATGAGAAACGCCACTATTGTTGTATCGAGATTAGCTGTCTGCGGACATAGTTGAACAAAGTTTACAAAATGCTACTTGTTGAGGACTTGAATCTGGATACGTCCTCACGTATGATAAACGTTATACAAAGTCAACTCACTTTTAGGTAATGATTGACACGAGCCAACGCTTCGATGAATAGATCGGCACCTTTATTGGTAAATTCGTATCTTCCGGCAGTGAAGAAGTATACAGTTTTTTCTAAATCGAAATCGAAGTGTCTATAAATGAAGAGATTTGTTGAGGTACAAAAATGCAAATAATTCACTTCTTGGTGAGAAGAGGGAGGATGCTTGAGCATACCTGGTTCAATGAGGGCAAAAAAAGAATTCAGGCTAATAGGAGTCGAGGGACGGTTAGTATTGAGACATTTTTTTTTTTCGAAATTAAATTTTAGAGATAATACTTAAATCCTAGGATGAACACTTATTCCTATTAATGAACCTCTAGGTAAAATTCTTGATATTTTCTAATAGTTGGATGATTATTTGATTATTTTAGTTTCTAATCACACCAATTCAGCATGGCTTGGTAAAATTTATCTGACTTTCATTAATTTTCCGAACTGACCTTTAGTTTTTCTAGAACAAGAGCCTATCGGAGATTTATCAGTAAAAGGCTAGAAACTTATTGAAAAAGATTTACATAACGCATAGTTTTATGGTGCGGAGAATTCACAATTACAGACCACGTAGTAACATAGATCGCCCACAGAGGGAGTAAACGATTTTATCATACGTTCAAACTCATGAGGTCGAAATTTAGTCGATGGAGTCCTGTACGGACGTTTTCGAAACTGACAGGACAAGGGGATGAAATGGGCCACATCTGTTGATGGATCCAACCGACACATCATTTCACGAAAATCTATACACGTCGTCGTTTTCTGTCACCCTTTTCATAGAAACAATTTCAAAGGATTTTTTTGTGAAAGCGATAAGTCTGACAGACCACAAATGCAGTTATTTACCCGTGAAAATGACCTCGCACAAATTCGTGAATACGTTCCTTTGAGGTAGCGTGCAAGTTTTGGAATTCGTGTAATGCTGAAAATTTGATAACGTTCAATCCATTCGGCGTTATTACGTCCGGTTTTCGTCGGAGTAAATGTTCTGCCTCGTATCCGGTCACCTCGGAAACAGTAGTGAACACATGTGCGAGATGAGTGGCAGCTCTTTCCATACAATAACGATGGTAAATTTGACGTTTTCCCGCTTCTTCATCCACCGAAAACTGAAATGAAATCAAGAATTTGATTTAAATCTCTCTGGAAGTAATATTGATGAATATTCATCACCATAGTGTTTTCTCTCTCGGTTAGAATTCTCTGGAACGGAATCTTCAGAGCGATAGGAAAACACAATTCTGACGATTAATTTAGAGTCCATAGGTTGTTGCGTGCAAACGCTTAGTCAGGATACCTACATGAGGGTGTTCGTGTACTTGAATTTGTGCGAAAAATTTCCGTTTGATAATCGATTTTTAAAACGATCCAGATCTTTTCTAGGGTCGGCTCGCGTCACGATAGCCGCGACCGTATTGCAAATAATTATAGGAGGAATTCTTTTATGAGGTGGGAACGCCACAATGTAAAAAGTGTCTGTTATCATGAGTAACGTTTGCGTGTGAATAAATTTGATCGAAAGTTCAGATTGTAAATTTATTTTCTATCAATGAATAACACTGTTCCTAAAGTTTTGGTACCTAGGTGTAAGTATATAGTTTGCTTTTACAGACAACAGACTAAGTTCGAAGAAAAGTGATGAGAGATGAATTCTTGCAATTGGTCCGATCAATTTGAATGAAAGTAGAGTATTGAAGCGGTATACAAGAATAATTGAATGATCGTTGAGTACCTAGGTATACTGTGATCTAAACATAATGTAATTGGTATTGAGCTACAATGATTTGTATCTAGTGTATAGTTCAATTCATGTTTCCATCTCAGTTTCTATGATCAGAGTTCACAGATCTTTTATTTGACGGAATATGAAATGAATATGATTTCATAATTGAACATTGATTGCAAATGTGATACCCAGGCTTTGTAATCCGCAATTTTGATAGTATTGTTTCGATTTATCTCAAGAAAGTTGTCTTTCAATTGAAAATGCTTCAGCGATCAATTGGTTGAGTACCATTAGCCAAATGAGATTCTAGTTGACAAACAGGAGTTAACGTTTGATGATTGTATGAGTAGATAGATAGCATGATTATTTTTGTATGATAACACAGGTGAATATGGGAAGGAAATCATTTTGTTCCTTCCAAAGTTCTGTTCTGTATTATTTGAGTTCATGTTGTTGTTGAAATCTGATTGATAATGTTCAAATTGTGAATTCATTTTTTATCAATGAAGGATTTTTCAAATCGGTCCAAACATTTCGACTGAAAGTAGAGTATTGAAGTAGTACGTACAGGTGGGAACTTAGTTACATGCCTTGTGCTGAGAGTTTTTGTCTAGTTAAGGGAATCATGGCTAGTTCGTAGTTCCTTTGATGAAAATGTTGAAGTAAGTATATGGAACAGCTGTAGATGTTGGAAGGGTGTAATATTAGCGTCGAGGGAACGTTATAATATAGGTCTTTGCCATCGACAGACCTTACTATTTGAGGTTATTCCAAATCAATGCTATTATTGATTGTTGGGTGTTTGTTTTTATCAAAAAGAACAAAAGTAATGAGAGGAATTCTTGATCAATTGGTGGGAGCTATAATGAATTGAATTAAGAGTAGGTATTGAAGCGGTAGAGCATAATGAATGAATGATTGTTGAGTAGGTATCCTTGGTACTGAGCTTTCTCATATTTGACAGAAAGTGAATAGTAGTAGAAAATAAGCCGACCCTGCTACTATGTCACCTGCGACATAGCTTGTTCCTTTCTTCAATCTATATTACAAATACAAGACAACTAAGTATTCGAGTATTTCTTGTCAGTCAACAATGAAACCATGAGCTTGAATACTAGGATAAAGTGATGAAACAATTCTGTTGTTTTGTAAACCTCTGGTCTACTTTCAAAGTCTACAAATGTTTAATCAATTTTGTGAGTTGAAAAGTTCAGGTAATTATATATCTTAGTACAACAGCTACAATAGCAAAAGTCTTCTCTAAAATTATAGCTAACAGGCTAAAACATATGTACTAACCCGCCGGGAAAAATTATTGCCTTATGGCAGCCTCAATTTTGCCAATTGTCTGCCAATCCCATGAGGTACGGGTTAATG
Source organism: Aspidiotus destructor (assembly GCA_035079395.1). Taxonomy (NCBI): domain Eukaryota; kingdom Metazoa; phylum Arthropoda; class Insecta; order Hemiptera; family Diaspididae; genus Aspidiotus; species Aspidiotus destructor. The sequence goes on along the minus strand of JAVHKZ010000002.1, from coordinate 9,047,886 downwards.
AGATAGCCATTTGTTGCACTTTTTGTCAATTGTCTGTCAAAGAGCTTTGACAGAAGCTTGCCATGACCCATTTAAAAGCATTGGTTACATATGGCAGCCAAATGGCTGACAGGTATTTTCCCGGCGGGAACTTGGGTGACAAGCCACCTTGCAAATAGGCTGGTTTTAGAAAAGGCTATTCAACAATTGATCATGCAAGTAGTAGGCCTAAATAGCCCAGTTTTCTGTGACGTCAATCAGCAAATAAACGCTAGCAGGCTTTGAGTTGCTTAAGAGCTTTGCTCCAGCTGGCATGTTGACTCTCATAAGAATAACACAGTGAGCTAAGATCAATGTGTTCCTAATTAAAAATAAGGAATTTCTTAAATACTACAAGTTGATGAACAGACGCTGAGAACATAATAGATTTTAAATATATATCTCTGATTTCTTATTTATTTCTAATTTGGAATTATTTATGTAATGATCTTTGCTCCCAATGTTATTTGTATGGGAGTCAACAAGTCAGTTGGAGCAACGTTGGGTAGTTTTGCTACAGTTATTCGATAGAAACCTAATCTGTTTGCGATATTTCGCGATACTATCAAATGAGTATCGATATGTGATGTCATAGGAGAACAGTCCTATTAGTTGATAAAAAGTCTACCGAGAGAGGAAGGGAAACACACCTAGCATTCACAGATTATACAGAAGTGTTTGATTTGGTAAATCACAGATATATGCTGAATGCACTGAAAACGCAGGGAACCCCAAAGGATACATAAACATTATAGAAGAGATGTATAAGAATATTAAAACCAGAATAATAACGCACAAAACAGGGGAGTATTCCAATGTAGAAAAGAGCATAAAACAGGGGGATCCTCCATCATCTCTTACTTATATTTATAGCTGCGATGCCAGATCTACGGATTTTTGGTCCTCAAAAAAGATACAACTTTTTCTATTTCTGTAGTTTGTACATACAATACAAATTTCTTGCGATCAAGGGAAAGGTACCTTACACACTCCAGCAAGAGACACCTTTCTCCTGCTTGTTATGGGCTAATACTGCGATGTTTTGTAATATTGAGTCGATCAGGGGAAAAGTACCTCAGCTAGCTCTATAAGACATACCTTTCTCCTGATTATTATTAATGGATCAATCAAAGTCCGTAGAAATCTGTTTGCAGGTCTTACAAGATATGGCGCATACCGATTTTTGAAACTACCATCTGACAGCACTGATTTATAGCCACCCTGGAGGAAGTTTCTAAGCAGCTAACCTGGGATAGTAAAGGAATAAACATAAATGGGCAAAATCTGAATCATCTGAGATTCGCAGACGATATAGTTATTATAGCAAATAGCATGGAAGAATTAGAAATAATGATAAAGGAATTAGATGAGAATGCGAGAGAGGCAGGTCTGGGGATGAATATCAAAAAATTATCAAATGGAAAAGAAAAAAGAAGAATAGAAATTGAGGGACGGAATATTGAGTTGGTAAGTGAGGTAATATACCTAGGTTAGCTAATAAGTATGAATAACAGAACAGGTAAAGAGGTAAATTAAAGGATCGCCCTGGTTTGGAAAAAATACTAGTCTTTAAATAGGTTATTCAAAGGTCTATTCAGAAGCAGTTATAAAAGAAACATACTGAATAGTTGGGTATTACCCTCATTGGTATACGGCGCCCAAACCTGGACAGCAACAAAGAAGATGGAAGAAAAAATAAAGGTAAGATATAACTCGATGTTGCGATCAATGACAGCCAGAATGAATAACAACCGATGGACCGAAAAGATAACAAACTGGTTTCAGGGAGAAAAAAGAAAGAAGGATGGACAAAAATCAAAATGGGCGAACGGGATAACCAAGTTTATTAGAAATAAAAATTATGAAAGAGTGGCGAGAGACAGGCTTGAAAGGTCGAGGCTGAGCGAGGCCTTAGAGTTATAAATATGAGTACATTTCTGTAAATAGCTTACATAATAAAGGCTATTTATGATTATTAGTATCATCGATGGTAAATCGATTCGACTGCATTTGAAGAGATCAGCATTTGAAATTTTCATCGTGTACCCATATTATTCAAGAACGCAAACATATCAAACATCAAAGATTGAAAAAAACTAGAATCTAAGAAATGTAAACTCATACCGAGAAGACTTGCCGTTCTCACTCATCGTCGTATCAGAATAGCTACCTCACATACTACCTACCTACAGAATGAGATACGGTTAGTAATTTTTTAAAATACAGGTATTCTACAATCTCTCGATAAGATAACTAGACACGTAAACGCTCCGAAATGATTCATCGGATTAATTGGTAGAATAATATGAGAACTCGGGTGAATGACCTAGCGATACCGACGAACTGATTCCAATCTACTTATTTGTATCTCTCGTAAATAATTAGGTAGGTAGGTACTTAATCGACTAACCTTACTCAAATTATTGTAAAAATCGGTATTTCCAGCGCATAAATAACGACCTAGGAGGGTCGCGTGAGTCGTAAAAATTGTAGCCACATCTAAGCCTCGAGTTCTTAACGCTATCAAACCGATGCCGGCTTGCCATTCGTGGAAATGAACGATGATTTTCGGAGTCGATTCGTGGTCATTATGCACGATCTCACGGAACTGCAACAAATCGAGAGCATGATAATGACGAAAAATGGGTAGAAAATAGAAAATAATTCATGCCAAAAAATTTTTTACGCTAAATCTTGATGACGTTATTCTACCTTGCTGATGAACGTTGCGACTTGATAGCCTAAAATCACAGCATCGTTCGCTTCGATATCCGGATGCGGAATACCGATATTCGAAGACGTCCACAAATTCTGTTTGTACTCGTCCAGCTTCCATGAAGCTGCTCCAATATCGAACAAAATTACTTGAGGGTTCCCTTCTACCAGCCAAGTTCCGGTATGGACCTGACAACAACTAGAAATGAGTACCAAAAGGCGCAAGTGACGACTTGCAGTAGTAACACTAATACCTTAAAACCTTCATCACGCATCATTGAGACGGCTTTTTGTAACGGGGTTCCAGGAGCAAATTCGATTTCTTCGACTTCGGTCCGAGCACAATGCTCCTTGTACGGTCCCATGAGTACGTATTGAGATCCGAGCTCCTCGGTGGTGATGAACGCTTTCGATCTGAGAACCGTATAAATCCCCCCGACTAAAGCGAGTCGATTAGATAAATGATTTATTTCTTCAAAAAATAAATAGTTTTACTCACCCTTATTAGCGACTTCCCAAGCCACTTCGAAGGTCCATCGGTTCTGATACGAGGCCAACTCACCGCGATCCAAAGATTTCAATAGATCGTAATTGCTTTCGACTCGATAAAAACGACGGCTAGCACGATCACGCGACATACCTAGTTCAAATTTGAGAAATTTTCATATTTTTTAATTGAGATCTAACACACGTGCGACGGTATTAACGTGCACCGACGCTCTGTTTGTTGCTACAAACGATTCTGTGTGTTTTGAAAGATAATCACCTTGAACAAGATCAAACAAGCATTTATCAGGAATAGTCATTCGTTATCTCTTGCGCAGCATTTGCACTTCATCGCTACACGACAGACTAGTCTTCTTAATAAAAATATACATCATGCGTCTTGTTTTGAATGATGGTGCACGAAGACGGCAATTTTTATTTTCTGTAAAGACTAACACCCTTGCTCTAAAAATAACTTGTTGACTGATGAAACAGTCTCCACGACGTTCCGATACGTTTCATGGGTGAGAACTTTTTTTCCAAATGGAAATTGAAGAAGACTAATTTACTCGTGAATATACGTTATTTATTCACCAATAAAAAATAATTGATTGATTCATTTATATACAAACAACGATTAAAATAATCTAAGCACGGTTGCCATGTCTAGGTGAGATGTCGCAGACGAGCAGCGGAATGATGAGGCCTCTCATACAATGACTGTGGACTACACAGAGGACAAAAAAAAAAAAAGAGAGCTTCCAGCTCAGCTACGCCTTTCCATTTGATTCTGAATACTGCTGTATTTTATCTTTGTTGCTTTCGTTCAATGCCTCTCGCAAAACGCTCAACAGATCTTGCGGTTCGTCTATACTTTGCTTAGAACCTACAAACAAAAAATAAAATCTAATTATTGATCGCCTTTTTAAAGCGCACTACGACACATAAATGAGCTCGGTCATCGTGTTTACGGGAAGGGTCTCAAAACTGACCACAAAAATTAGGATAATGACCTGTAAGTCAACGATCATCAAGGTAATATTCTGACAAATAAGTCCTGCGCTTTCTCCTTGAATTTTTGCCATTTAGTTTTTTCTCTAAATTCTTGTTCGGGCCCCTGTGTTTCAAATTCCTCCGCCGTTTCTTTCGCACTCCCTAGAACAGACAATTTTGTCTTTATAAACGGGAGTCACAAAGAGAGGGGTTTTTTCGTTTATCAATAAGACGAAGAGGTCACCACGTCGAATTCTATCATTTATATCTGATTTCTGTAAATGATAGAACTTGACAAGAACTCGAGTAAACTTTTAAGAGAGGTGTTCTCAAGACAGATGCGCAGAAAGTCATTATCAGCCGAATTTTTCGATACCAGAATTCTGACAAAGAAAAATTTGTAGCTCAGTTTCGATAGGCCTATACAGACGATAAAAATTTATCACGATTTTTCTGTTTTTAAAAAATTTGGTAAAATTGTACTTCGAAATAAATGAAAAAGAGAGGTATTCAAAAAAGTGAAAGCAAGAGAATTTCCATCGTTCCATTGTTAATAAAATCATGAAAAAAAAAAAACATAGATAATGTGATGTGTCATGGAAAACCCAGGCACAAGTCGGAAATTTTTCTTTCAGTTCTTGCTCAATTATGATTCTCCATTTTTTTTCGAGTCGTTTAGTTCAAATTTGAAGTCAATCGGCTGAAAATTTGATGCACAGGAGCCTTTTGAAGTTGTGACTCATTTTTTCTCGAAATTTTGTTATCCGACTTATGTCTCGGTTTCCCATGACACATCACAAATACCTATTACATCTTCAACTTATTTACACAAAATATTTCCAATTAAAAGATCAATACCTGCCAAATTGAAGAGATAAGCTTTATAATTCGGATGGGATACTTTCAGTTATAAAACAATTGGTAATAAAGACAAACAAAATCTGCGGCTCATTTCACCACAGAGACCTAAACTCAAATAATTGATTACCAAGTCATGATTACAACTAACAATTGGTACAAACAAAAACTTTAGGTTAAAATTCTTTATGCCATGACTTTTTTGAAAAGTATTTGTCTTTGGCAGGGGTGCGATCTCAAATAAAAAAAATACGGGATCTTTTCAGAACCGGATCTCACAGAAGGAAAAAATACGGGATCTTTTCGAATTCGGATCTCACAGAAGAAAAAAATACAGAACCTTTTTGGATCCGGATCTCACGGAAGAAAAAAATACGGGATCTTTCCGGATTCGGATCTCACAGAAGAAAAAGATACGGAATCATTTTGGATCCGGATCTTGTTAAGGTAAAAATACCAGGGATGTTGCACAAAAACAAAAACAAATCACGAAAGTAACGAAATTTTTCAGGCTGAAATAACGTAACAAAAATACCAAAACGAAAGTAAAACAATTTTGTTATTTCAGAAAATTCTAGAACGAAAAACAAAAGTCAAAAATTTTGCGTAAAGTTACCCCAAATTATGCAAATTTGCCCCAAAAATACCCAAATTCACTAAATTTTTCATACATAACGGAAACGGAAACAAAAATAACGGAAATAACGAAACTTTTGCGCTAAAAAAAGGAACAAAATTAGAACGAAACGGAAATCAAAATAATTTCGTTATGATGAGAAATCTTCAAATAACAAAACAAAATACCGTAACAAAAGTTTTGAAGTTTTGACTTTTGTGATAACATCCCTGAAAAATACAGGATCTTTTGGGATCCCAATCTCACAGAAGAAAAAAATACGGGATCTTTTTGGATTTGGATCTCACAGAAGGAAAAAATTTAAAATACGGGATCTTTTGGGATCCGGATCTCACAGAAAAAAAATACGGGCTATTATCGCATCCGGATTTTGTCAAGGTAAAAAATACGGGATCTTTTGGGATCCGGATCTCACAGAAGAAAAAAATATGGGATCTTTTCGGGATTGGATCTCACAGAAGAAGAAAATACAGAATCTTTTTGGATCCGGATCTCACAGAAAAAAAAATACGGGATATTTTCAGATCCGGATCTTGCCAAGGTAAAAAAAAAAAAAAAAATCAAGGCTTCGGAGCCAGCCAAATTCAGCTCCGGGCTCCGGCTCCGGCTCCGGTAAAAAGTCGGAGCTGGCTCCGGTCAGCTCCGACCAAAAAAAAATAGGCTCCGGGTTCCGCTCCGGGGCTCCGGAGCCTCGGAGCGGAGCCGCCGGTAATGTGGCTCCGCTCCAGGGCTCCAAACTTCAAACTGCCTTGAACGTGTGTGTTTCTTAACCAAACTTGGGGGCGTTCGCGAAAATTTCGTTCGCGTTTGTTCCCGTTCACTTCTGAAAAAAAAACGTTCGCGTTCGTTTGCGTTCCTTCATGAGATTGCCTCCGTTTGCGTTTGCCAACGAACAATAAACCTTCGTTCGCGTTCGTTTGTTCCATTCGTTGCAATTTTAGCAAACCTATGAAATACAACTGCGGAACGACAACAATCGGCTCCGGAGCGCAATGAACCGGTTCCGGAATACAATGATCCGACTCCGGAGCACAATGAGCCGGCTCCGGAGCAATACCAATCAGGAGAAAGGGAATTTTCCTTCACCTCAGTGGCGTCATCTACAGTTGAACACAAAAAGGGTTTTGTTCTACGGAGATCAAGACTTTTTGCTTTTTGGTTTTTGTTTCTCAGCCTTAGTTTAATGGAGGCTTTCAGCTTTCTTCTTATCAACCGTGACCACGACAACGCCATTGGTTGTATCACGCGAATTAATAATATTAATATTCAAGAAGGAAAATGAAAAAATTGAATGAAAAAAAGACCGAGAACCAAGAACGTTTAGTAAATTTGAATTAAATCAAGAAGCAAAATAAGCAAATGCTAGATAACATTGTCATTTTGTTGTCTTTTGTGAGCTCCAGGGCTCCGCTCCGCTCCGGAGCTCCGGAGCCGGCTCCGCTCAGCTCCGACCAAAAAAAAATTGGCTCCGGCTCCGGCTCCGAAGCCTTGTAAAAAATACAGGATCTTTTGTCTGATCCGGATCTCACAGAAAAAAAAAAAAATATATGGGATCTTTTTGGATTTGGATCTCACAGAAGAAAAAAATACAGGATCTTTTTGGATCCGGATCTCACAGAAAAAAAATACGGGATATTTTCGGATCCGGATCTTGTCAAGGTAAAAAATACAGGACCTTTTGGGATCCGGATCTCACAGAAGAAAAAAATACGTCATCTTTTCGGATCCGGATCTCACAGCAGAAGAAAATACAGGATCTTTTCGGATCCGGATCTCACAGGGAAAAAAATACGGGATCTTTATGGATTCGGATCTCACAGAAGAAAAAACTACAGAATCTTTTTGGATCAGGATCTCACAGAAAAAAAAAAAAATTACGGGATATTTTCAGATCCGGATCTTGTCAAGGTGAAAAATACAGGATCTTTTTTCGGATCCGAATCTCACAGGAAAAAAAATACAGGATCTTTTGGGATCTGGATCTCACAGAAAAAAATATGGGATCTTTTTGGATACAGATCTCACAGAGAAAAAAAAATACGGGATCTTTCCGGATCCGGATCTCAGACCCCAAACATAAAAGATCGAATCCGGATCCCATTTTGGATACGGGTTCTGGATCTCAGCCCTGGTCGGCAATCGAAAATTTGGTAGACCGTTCTATGACGTCAATGATGAGTTGATGACCCTGATCTGCTTTCGGGATGCAGAGAAATTTCGACTTTTGCTACTTCATTTGTCAGGCCGAAGTTAATAATTGAATTTATCTGAGGCTTAGCTTCTTGCCATTCATGCAATCTGAAATTTACCCACTTGCACTTGAAAAAATATTTTTTTTCAACACATCTTTGTAGTAACACATGCTAGAAGTGCCTCTAAATCAGACAGCAAAAATCTCATTAATTTATTCATATCCACTGATCCACTTACAACTGCTACAAAAGAATACTTTCGCCTTTGTGATAATTAGTACGATTTCTATTGGTTGACTATTTCTATTGGTCAATTTATGACTTCAGCACTCCGCACTACCGTAGTATGATTGTGTGTTTGAAATTGTATTTGAACTCTATTTTCAGTTTGATTCTGTGATTGTTCTTTATTAATTAAAAAGACCAATCAAAACATTCCACTTACAGCATAATAGGTAGTTTAAAAATATCTAAAAGAACGAGCAGTAATATAATAGTTTTTCTACATTATTTCTCTTTTCTATCGTGCAGAGCGTCGAAGGTATGACGCAAAGAGACACGAACAAAAACGTTCATAGTCATCATTATTTTCTTATCAGTCACTGTTAACAGGTGAGCGGTGACCGGCGAGAAGCACGTTTTCAACAATTTTCATTTCTTCCAAAATACAAAACGTTTTCAGGTAGGTACTGAAAAAGGTGAGCACGAATAAAAATGAAAATAAATTCATATTCAAACAATCATAGGCGGGCTTCAACAGATCTGTGTCGTAGGCTATAGTGTATCTCGTTTTCAAAATTCTTATATTAATCCTGAATGTGTACTGTGAGTAATTTATCATCTGCTTTGATTTTCAGGTCTCCATACTAATTTAGATTCTTAGCTTTGAAGAATGAATCTCGAGAGTCTCGATGTTGATGTTGTCCTCAAGGAAATAAATGAATCATGGAGCCTAATCATACTAGCGAACTCGCTGAATGATCTCTCCTTGAAAGCAATTGAATCGAAGTCGCTCGAGAAGGCCACTGAATATAAGATTTGTGGAAACAATCATTTGAAAAACAGACACGATCGCGAAGCTTTGAACTGCTACACTCGAAGTATTGCATTTGCTTTCGAGGAAAGCGAAGAACTGGCAGTCGCTTACGCCAATCGTTCAATCACTCTGCTGTACCTTGGTGAGTACGAGGCTTGTCTCCAGGATATAGATAGAGCTTTGGAAACGGGAAAGTATCCGGAACATTTGAAAAGAAAATTACTTGATCGGAAGAAACGATGTGTCGGTGAGATGCGGACAAGAATGAAAGATGAGTCACACGCGATCAAATTGATAGCTGATGCTGAATGGGCTGAGCTCTCGCGATTTGAAAATAATCCTTTAATCCCCGATGTTTCGAGAAAAATTACGATTGCTAACGATGAAATCTGGGGGAGATATTTGGTGGCAACTGAAACCATAGAACCAGGTATGGTCATGATGCCGAATTTCTCTCAGAAAATTTCAAAGCTTCCGCAAATCTATTTATAATTACCAGTTATTTTGAATTTTAGGTGAAATTCTAACGAACCAAGAATATTATTCGTGGGTTTTATCGCAGGACCTAAAATACGAGCATTGCTGAGCATTGCTCCTACTGTCTCAACAGAAGTGACGCTCTTATTCCCTGTGCATCTTGCAGTCAGGTAACTCTTAATCCTTAATATCAATCATCTCACAAGCATACTTTTCCAGAATAATAACATTAATTCTAACACGTAGACGATGTATTGCTCGCGAACATGCAGTGAGACAGCTTTCCATTCGTATCATCAAGTGGAATGTAGGATGATGCAGTCGCCATCAATGTCCAACCTGAAGGATGATGAATTATTAGCGTTACGAATGTTCCTGATAGGAACAGAGCAGGGCAATAAACTACAATCACTGATGAAGAATCAAACCGTACGCGAACTATTAAAAGCGAAAGACGATCCCAGAAACAAACCATTCGTTCAAGATTATAATTCGGTGTTGAAATTATGTCGAACTTTTCACCCCGCAGCGATGCTCGATAAAACAATCAAATACTTTTGCTGTAATATGACTACAATATTGAGAAATGTAGGGTTTTTTTCTAGACAAAACAAAATTACGCAGGTATAGTATTTATAATTAAACAGTTCCAGATCTAATGAAACTTTCATTTATAAAGCGTTATCACAGGAACAAGCTGGTGGTTGTTTGGATGAAATGGAAATCTTTGTAATCATATTATTTCTGAATCACATCATTTCGATCAAGTCGAACAATTGTTTTTTAATTTACAACTATCTTCCAAACCCGAAAGATTCAAACAGGTCTACAGCGAATGTGGTGGACCCACAAACATTAGGTACAAGTGTGTGCGTTTTCAATAATCTAGCGGATCATTCCTGCGATCCGAATATCTACAGTATAACGAAAAATCGGCGAAGATCTATGTTTGCAAACCGTCCAATTAAAAAGTGTGAACAAGTGAGTTTTTCCTTCCCAGCAAGCGTCAATTCTTTTGAAATTCGGTATTGTCCTGATTTTGATGACATAAAATTTACCGACGTAGATATTTTGTTCCTATTTCGACGATTTTACCAGTCATTCTCTTGAGGAACGACGAATAATGATGCAGTCGGGTTGGAGATTCACCTGTCAATGCGATGCGTGCCTCAACCACTGGCCAACGTCAGACGGTCTTTCGCAGCTTGCAGTTGAATTTTTAACCAAGTAAAATACATATTTGTAATTTCAAATTCTACAATATTTTAATAATATCTAAATACTCGATCACGGTCTTGTTCTAATAAGAAGGAAACTATGAACTAAAGAAGAAAACAATGGTATTCCTATGCGTCTTAATCGCATACGGTGACACATTCTAAGGGACTTCAAATGATATTCCAACTTTTCTTCATCAATTTCAGCCGGGAAAAATCCGAGACAGAACTCACGAAAATGATTCTTTCATATACACCGAGGAGGATTGCAAAAATGGAGAAGAAAGAAATCCTTAACGCAATTTTCGATTTTTCGAAATGGCTTCACATCAATGTGAGAAAGCCTTGTAATCTTCTTGAAGGGTGTAAACAAATTATTCAAGAAATTATGCTATCTTACGGCGATTTCGAAGAAAGTCTTACACGAGATAAGTTCAAACAGACACTGATGGAATTTCTAGGGGGTCTAATGGAATCTTTGGTGAGCAAAAATTTTTTCAACAACTCCACGTTTTCAATTGTTCTTACTACAGATTTTATTTGCTCTAGCTTCAAAATCAACAACTACAGTGCAATCAATCGAGAATTTAACTTTTAAAAAATGTAATAGGCAAAAAATCAATAGAATCGTACTTCAGGTACTCAAAGCAGTGAAACTGGGCTAGAGAGTTTCAACCGTAACCATCATTTGTAAATCATTTAAAAAGAAAAATATCCAAAGTATTCCTTTTTATATTATCTATACTTGAAAATTTCCAATTAAAAGATCATTAACCGTTTAGTTCAAGAGTTGAACTCTTTTAATTCTTTCTCCAACAAGAATGCTGCGGAGAAGTTCATATACATGAGAAAGGCAATAGAACGAAATTCAACAGAAATTCATCGAAGAAAATGAAACCGGGCGAGTTAGAGAGGTTAAATCGATAAGAAACTTTTATTCTCAAAGCGAATCATAATGAAGACAAAGGAAAAGATCAAAAGAAAGAGAGTTCAGCTGAGGCAATTTTCATTGAAGTTCAACTCGAATACGGTTAAGATAAGGTTCACACTGAGCTCAGGAAAAAGTGATTCAAAATCTTGGAATGTTCAATATTTTTACGTGAATTTTGTAATGATATAAATTTGATTTCAAATTTTTCACAATGTTTTCGTCCGTTTACTCGAGTTGTATTTCTCTCATATTCTGGGAACTAGAAGAGTACAAAACGCACGATCGTAGAAGACGGACATATATTGGTCGAAAGAAACGACAGAAACAATTGGAACACAAAGGAGCACCCCGTCTTTCCTAACCAAATATCAAATACGATAGTACGTATTCAAACGATGCGTACGAATGTTATACGGGCGATAATCGTTCACCAATACGAAATGAAAACTTTTTTTTCAGAAAAAATCAAAATCCCAGAATTCCTTCGAAGTTTCTTTTTCTCTTGAAACTGTGATAACTCATTTCTACACCAAAAAAAAAAAAATTCCGATGAGATGAACAATCATCGCCAACGATTCTTGATATTTCCGTTAATACGAGATACATTTAACCGAATACACACCAATACGATTTTTACTCACCATCTTTCTTATAAGACATGCCATGAATGGAGCCTGGAGTGCCACTCTCCGTTTCAGCATAAGCCATTATCAACGCTTTCTGTTTTTCAGTCAATTTTTTTGGTATTGTAACCTTAATATGAACATAATGATCGCCATAACCCACAGAATTCAATTTTTTCAAACCTTGCCCCGAAAGTCGAACGGTAGTGTGCGATGAGGTCCCAGGCGGGATCTAAAATAATGAACAAGTCCAGTTTTACCTTCTCATAAAAACTTACAATTTTCGACAAAATGCTATCTACACTTACGGTAACAGATTGAGTTTCGTGTACGCCTGCAACTCGTATCGTACCTCCTAGTACGGCTTGAGCTAATGAGATAGTTGCATCTGTATGCACGTCTGCTCCGTCTCTACGAAAATATTCTGACGGAGCAACTTTGAACGTGATGAAGACTTCTTTTCGAGCGACTTGCATACGAACTGTTTGGCCGTTCTCAACACCTAATATGGGAACACTATGATTAGAACATGTACTTCATCATCTCTCTTTTCTATGGTGCAGATTACTTACCCGCTGGGACTGGCACAGTAACTTTTTTACCGACTACGCAACTACCTTTCCCTTGGCATTCAAGGCATGTATGCGGTATCACAACTCTAGCTCCTTTGCAATTCCTACACGTTGTTCTCATCACAAAAGGTCCTAGAAATATCACAGTTTCTTCAATTATCACACGAAAATCATTTCAGATGAAGAGAACATCAATATATCACACACCTGTCGTAATGGTTTCCATTCCAGTACCATTACAATACGAACATGTGTACACCGGATATCCAGGCTCACTACGTTTACCATCACATCTTGGGCATACGTCGACGATATTGATACGAACTTCTTTATTACATCCCCTCGCTGCTTCTTCGAATTTCAGCGGGAGAACAACCTATCCATAAAATTAGGCATGATGACTTGATTGGTTCGCAGACACGACCTCCACTTACTCGTATTGCACACTCACCTCTTTAGCGGCGCCAAATCCAGCCATGTTAGGTTCTCCGAAGTCATCTTCAAAATCACTGGAGCGAAACTTCGCGTTGCCAAAAATTTTTCTAAAGAATTCTTCCGGATCAACTTGCGATTGATAGGTCCAAGAGCCGGAAAATTGGTCTGCTCCGGAAGATGATGCTCCGGCTGACCCGGCTCCGGCACTACCCATATGATCGGACGCAGATCCAAAAGTATCATACTGCTGTCTTTTACCTTCATCACTCAATACCTGTTCGACAGACGATATAATTAACAGAACTCGAGTGAAAATATGCCTACCACTGAGTATAAACGTACCTCGTAAGCTTCTGAAACTTCTTGAAACTTTTTTTGAGCATTTGGATCATCCTTATTCGTATCTGGATGGTACTTTTTGGCCAACTGGTAGTACGCTTTCTTTATATCTTTGGCAGTAGAGTTTTTCGGGACACCGAGAATACTATAATAATCTTTTGCCAAGCGAGGGTAACTCGTGTGAAAGCAACGGCGGGGTAACGTCAGTCGGTCTTGAAGAGCGTTACAATGAACGACTGCAAATAGAAAGGTAAAGAAATCTCACATATCATCTCGAGTTGAACGGTAGTGCCTGAATTTGACATCACTCACCAGTTTTCCGTAGCTTAATCGACGAGCTCCACGAGGATAGCACACAGGAGCAGGAGGAAAAACGGTTGAAAAATTTGCCGGTAAAACTTGAAATCAATGGGTTCAACTGTTTTACGTTCAACATTGTCGTTACAACACAAAATTGAACTTTCTTTCTCAGAAGAACAGAAATAGATAGAATCTTGAAGGAAATTTCAACACAGGTAACCTATGGTTCGTCGACATTTCTAGAACGAATTATGATAACGTCGTAATAGATAATTGTGACGGGATCATAACGAGAGTTTCCTGAATTCAAGAGAAGGTGTTTTGATAGGGGAAAATGAAATGGAAAGAGCGAGAATTACTATAATACATACATTCGAAATTTTAGTCGAAATTCTCACATGTTTTAATCTATACAGTACGGCGATATGAGGGATCTCACAGACTATGAAGATTGTAGAGAAGCGAACTACAATGTTCAGTGAATTTAATTGAAATATCGCTTGGTGTGCTAATGTCGGAATGATATGAAGTTGGAAGAAAGAATCTAAAGGTTATCCTCCTTGAAAATTTTCGAAATAAAAAGAAGCACGTCGCCCTTCTCTTGATTCCGTAATCTAATTGAGAGAATAATAATATTTCCAATTAAAATCGAAAAATGCGAAAACTCAAAAAAACACCGTCCAACCAAATGAGTCAATCAACCAATCATGATGGGGATGATGTAAGAAACTAGAATGTAAGAATGAGAACTGAGAAGAGCAATGCAGCAATTTGAATAAGGATGACTGTCTGGGTCTTCAAAGTACGGTTCAAGAAGTTGGACTCCTAATTAATTATTGAAAATAATTATCGATTAATTATTATGGTCCTTATTATTTTGATATCAACGCGCCTAGCGGTTAGCCGGTTTACCACAGGCATCGCGTCATTGAAGTATGTTGGAAATAACGATCTGAGAAAAAATGTCTTCCCCCCGTGCACAGAATTCCTAATTTTCTAGATTCATACTTCGGACATAAGTGTGTTTCTTCTGTTACTGCTGACTGCAACCTTGCCGCATCCGCAAGCTGTCGAAAATTCGATAACAGAAAAATCAATGATAAGTCACATGAATTGAATAATTTTTATGAAAGTTTTACTTCTTTTCCATCATCTTTCCTAATCTAAAGTTTACGGTTATAAAATCTGGTAACCGATTGATTGAAAGTCAATAAAAATTTCGACGACTCAATTTTCACCCGTCACTTTCCTACCCTAGACTGATATGGAATCTCTCGATGAAGCCGGTCTATCTTTAGGCAATCTGACTTCAGCTCAGAAAGATGAACTCATGGATCGAGTTAGACAACAAATGGCCCTTGCAAATGCTCAAGAGTTACTTGCCGTAAGTATACCAGTACAAGCTCATCAATTGCTCGATAGTCGAAAATCAGAACCTCATTTTAATACTGTATTCTGCTCTTTCAACATCCAGGAAATATCAAAGAAATGTTTTTCCAAGTGCATTATTAAACCTGGCTCCTCTGTAGATAGTAGTGAACAAGTGTGTATTATATTTTCATTGTTCTTTGCTCTATAAAAGAATGTACTATCAAATTTTTATGATTTTTTAGAAATGTGTAGCCATGTGTATGGACCGTTTTATGGAATCTTGGAATATTGTGTCGAGAACGTATAATAAACGAATCGAATCAGAAAATCAATGACAAATGATCCATTATCGTATCTTTCCTATACTTTGTAGAACGCTTCACGAACTTGTTAGTTTCTATTTTCTGAATTCGTATGTAAATAAACAGTTTCTGTTTTATTATGTGAACAGGTAAAATTTGTTTTCATTACGTGGATTCTTGTTGATTAAAATTTGTTTTCCTGCGTGTTGAAAACCAGTACTTATAATCAAATTGATGGTAATGGTCGTGATCTCCATTTATTTTGAAGAAAAAAATCATTCAATCAAATTATTCTTCTTTCTAGAATTTAAATGTAATTTTTAGTCCGAGAGTTATGAAACGAGTAAGGTACTCGCCCTCATGAATTCAATTCCTTCTTTTATTGAGGTTGTAGAGATTTCAGTTCATGGCTCGCCTTTGGAGTTTACAAAAAAAGGGAAACAAAACTCACCAACACTGAAAAGCTGGTTATTAAATTTCGCCCTGGTAATTATTTTTATCTATTTCGTTATCCATGGTGTGGACGAAGCCAGTTTTCAATAAATTATTTATCCGATCATTACCTAGATAGAATTTTTTTTTACGATGAATACTCGGTGCATTGTGCGTTCCATGGGAAATTATGTGTAAACGCCTTCAAAAATTTCTTCATGCAATTACAACTACTTGCCTGTTGGAAAAGTTACGAAACACACCGAGATGAAGGTTTTATGCCCCTTCACTTCTTTTTCTTTGTTTTTGTTTTTTTTTTTTTCGGACCCGGTAAGGCGAATTTATTGTGCTCAATAAGACCTTCCTAATGGATTTAAAAAACTTGCTTGACCACGAAATCAAACTAAGTCAAGCAGCAGTAGTCGGGGGTGAAGTTCTGAAAAAGATAAGTTTCCGATCTGGGGTGGGGTTGACCCGTCAGTATTTTCCAGCATAGATAAGTAGCCAGGTGAAATTGGGAACCTGGAGATGAGGTACTCACGAAAGTTGGAGAACACTGAGTTTGAAATTGTAATAATTCATTATCGCTTGATTATCGTTTTGAAATTGGTCAAGAAAACAGTGTTTTAATTTCATGTTCTTTTAATAAATTTTTGTCTATCAGCCGCTATTGTAGCCCATCTTGATTGAGCTCCGATGAGGGGAAAAAAGAATCAGTACTTCAGGCTTTGATTTATTGATTTACCTGTGCCGGTTCAACGATAAGGAAAATATCTGCTGATTTTATTTGAGCTAACTTTCATGTTTCTACAGTCCCCCTTTCCTCTTCACAACCTTGAACCGAGGAAATCGACAACATCGCCCTTCTTGTTATTGCGAATTCTCTTACCATCTTCTAACTTTCAAGTATTTTTGCACACGTGTGATACTAGTGATAGACGAGCGATTGATTTCAATAATTCGCACATCGATGAATTTCTGTGAAAAATTACTGATAAACACACCTCACTGTATTGTAAATTTGATATGGTATGAAAGCACTTCTCACGAGTTCAAAAAATGATCCGGAATATTTCAGATCATCTACAAAAAAGTTAGCGATTTGAGAATAGAGGACCGCAAAATTGTACTTAATGAAACGTGAAAAGGGGACGAGAAAAGCATGATCTTATAAATCTTTTACCGACCCATATTAAAAGAAAGAATGTACCGGTAATGCTAAATTAAGAGAGAATTAGCTGTGAACGTTTGTACTCGATAATTCATTCCTCAGTTTATTTCCACTCTGCGAACTCTCTTCGGCCTTTAAGTACAGATATATTCTTATATATGTGTGATTTATATTTGAGCGATAAAAGCTGAGATGAAAATCAAGAACCGGACAAGAGAGGAAGAAAGAGACAGAAACCGATAGATAAACTGATAAATTTGCCTAGTTGGTTAAATACTTTCTTGCGAAATAAATACCTGATTGAGGAGGAAACAATTTTTTCCATCGAATATTATTGTAACAGAGAGTGAACTGATAATTAATAAAAGTAAATATTCTCTTGCGATACAGCGATGTTTAATTGCTTTAAATATTTTGCCATAACAAATTACTTGCCATGCTACATTTATTAAAAATTTATCATGAGGCTACATAAAGTTTTTGAAAATTGTGGTAAAATGCTATACAATACTGTAGTTGATGAGGTTCGAATTCTGAGGGCCATCATTACGTGATTGTATAGACGTACATATGTGCACACGTTCAGAGCTTTCAAAATTCGTCCAATTTCATATTCAAGGTTATCTTTTATAATGCTTTACGTAGGTAAGGCGGGAAATGAGCGTATTATTGCCCTTACTGATAAAAGATAAAAAAGTACGTCATATTTTCCTCTCATTTTCGCGGAACAGAATTTTCCTCGTGTGCACAGATATCGCATTATTTGTGAATCGAAACGGATGAAATATTTACGTAATCAACGTTATAGGAAAAAAAAAACATTTTTGAAAACATATGATATGAAAAAAAAATAACAATCAGGCCTACCGTCGTACAATTAAAAACGAAGCATGACTAAAAATGTTTTTGTTTTCTTATTTTCTTCTCGTGCTTATACTGTATTTCAGCGTTGAAAAGTAAATTCATATTCAAATCATCAGTTCGTGAAACTGAGATGAAGGAAGAACTATTCAACAATATCATAATTATGTAGGTAAACTAAGAACTCATTCAAGAAAATGTAATAAAGAAAAATGACAACCTTGAGAAGTTGATGCTGTACTTGCATTGAATAAAATTCTCAAAACATATTTTCATTGAATTGTCCTTATTTTCGTGAAAAATCGAAGACTGGATGATGAACTTCAACTTAATCCTCATACAGAGGTAGTACCGGTAATAGAAAATAGAGCAGAATTTTCAAATTTTATTTTAGAATAGATGTCAATCAGCTCAAAATAGGCACTGCTGCGGCCTAGCCGAGCCCCTCCCTAAATCGTACGGGTAAGGATATTTCCTCGGGAGAACCAAAGAGGCCAATACGAGCAGAAGAAAACAAGATTTCAGTTCAAATTTCCATAGTAAGAAAACCTTTTAAAAAAAGAAGAAGGAGACCGAAAAATGTTAGTTTTGATAAATATTAATTTTATGCCGAATCACGGAGAAGAATTCCACAGTCATATATCTGATGGATTTAGGTGGGTAGAACTGAAAATATTGATCGGGTATCTGAAATTCCAAAGTGATTTCGATTTCATCAATATTTTCTACTGTATCTTCTATGAAAAATATACCGTAATCTTATTTCGTACATCGCCACTCATGTAATTTTAAGATTAATATCAACGTATTGACGTCAATAAGGTTGAGCATCTTAGAATACGCTTTGCGGAACAGCTCTTTGAATATTTTGCTCAAGTACCTAGATACAAAATAATCAGAAGAGAATCGCTCATATCAACACTTGTTGCTAAATGAGGGTTGGAGAATTTCAGAAATGAAATGAACATCAACATCTATTTTTACAAGAGAGGTTTCACTCTTGATACAAAGTATAAATATGTATTTTTTTTTTAAGTTTCCAATGATGGAGCAAACACACCTTCATAATAGAGGAATTTTTATTTATTTACCTTTTCCCCTCTAATTTAATAGCCTACATCGAAAGTTTTTGAGTCAAAAGTAATTTCTTCAATGATCGTATGATTTGGAGACAAAAATCGGTTATACCTCTTTATACTAAAACGTGAGGACTTTAGATTACCTACAAACCAAGGAATGGGGCTTTCATGAGAACATTGAGCTCAAAGCATTATCCCCGTACGTTTTGTTTTAAAAATATTCAGCCAGCTATATCCAATGTTTTATTTTCATTCGTAATCGGGGTGAAGCGGCGCATGCGCCCAACATATGTTTCTTTCTACATTCGTTATAGAAAGAAACATTAGTTTAGCAGTAGTAGCGTATTAGCAGCGGAGCGACAGTAATCGCCTTCATTTCTTCAAACGAATAGAACTCGTGTCCAACCCAATTATTCGTAATTCAAAATTCTTGTGGAAGTAAAGCCAAGTTTGAGAACGACTTCGACGAGAGTAAAGTAAATAGAAGAAAGTTTTAAAATGTCTATAGATTTGAAGAATAATTTGTCAGCTGTTTTGCACGCCGTCGATGATATAAAACTGGTAAGTACAAAAACTTAATCTACCGGGTAAATAAAAACTTTGAAATGATAGACGAGCCACGAAAATGATCATCCAGCATTGATATTTCTCTTTGATATGTTTAAATTTCTATTGTTCCACTCGATTTTTTAAAGTAACCAACTTTTATGGTCTAAATTTAAAGAAACCGGCATATTTTTCAATATATAGCTATAATATTGAAAAACTATTATCGTAATTTGGAATCTAATATTAAAGTAAAAAATCTTATTCTTAACAGGAGTAATTTTTTTT
Organism: Aspidiotus destructor; assembly: GCA_035079395.1. Taxonomy (NCBI): domain Eukaryota; kingdom Metazoa; phylum Arthropoda; class Insecta; order Hemiptera; family Diaspididae; genus Aspidiotus; species Aspidiotus destructor. Next base: position 9,028,007 of record JAVHKZ010000002.1, on the reverse strand, counting down.
TTTTTTTTTATGATGGGTTTCTTTAAAATAAGTCGGATTAAAGAATTGGAGATAAATTTATAGTTCACTCTTTATCAGCTATTTTTATGTGTTCACAATTCTGTCGTTCGAGAAATTTTTGCAAGAATTCGAGTAGAAATTTTAAAAGTCTAAATAAGACGTACCTAATAGTTCAGTTTTACTAAATTTTCCTCACTAAAAATTAACTTTTGCATTTCGAAATAGGAACACCACGATGTAGATCCTGTCGGAGAACACGGTATGCTTTTAATTAATTAACAATTATTTACAGCCCTAATTCGTAGTACTCTCACAATTGAAAACCATTTTTCATCTTCTATTCAGATGTGCTGTTGGAAATGTATTGCGTCGGTATATGTGGTTCCGATGTGCACTATTGGAAACACGGCCGAATAGGAGATTTCGTCTTAACGGCACCGATGGTATTGGGCCATGAAGCCAGTGGCACCGTTCGACAAGTTGGGAGTAAAGTGACCCACCTCAAGGAGGGTAAATATGAAAATTTGATTCTTTAAGGGAGCTAGCAAGAAACTTTCTCGCGGCTGGTGGTAAAGTCTAATGAGAATTTATTTCCCTAAACCAAAGATCCATAGTTGAAATTACAAAAATTATAGAGCCAAATGGTTATACTCGATTGCACAAATTCCGTAAACCTACTCCATTTTTGATATATAATTTTCCCCCCTAAATTAATATGATAAAGACGTTAACCAAGCGCTGAAATTTTGGCGTATCAAACCGCAGACTGAACAATGGGTTCTGTACCTACAGGAGACAGAGTAGCCATCGAACCAGGTATTCCGTGTTTAAGATGTCCATTCTGCGTTGGAGGCAGATATAATTTGTGCCCTGATATGAAATTTTGCGCCACGCCGCCATATCATGGTAACCTCAGTCGATATTATGTACAGTCCGCTGACTTTTGCTTCAAGTAAATCAAACATCACCAATAATAAGATGTTGTTTTAGTTTTTAAGTTTGTATATATTTTTTCTTCTTTATCCCGTCAGATTGCCAGATCACGTATCTTTCGAAGAAGGAGCGCTTTTAGAACCATTATCAGTAGGTGTTCACGCGTGCAAGAGAGGCGGAGTGACCATTGGTAAAAAAGTGTTAGTTTTAGGTTGCGGTCCCATTGGGTTGGTCACTATCTTGAGCGCTGTGTTTATGGGAGCTGACGCAGTCTTGGCCACAGGTAAAACTGTATCCTCGTTTTGTTAAAATAGAAATCTCACGATTTTTACTAACCCATCATTTTCCCAATAGATATGAACGACGAACGATTAAAAACTGCGCAGGAATTTGGCGCAAAAATTTTAAAAGTAACTCGCGGACAATCAGATAAAGAATTTACAGAATGTGTGAGAAGCTGTCTTGGAGATGTTCCTGACGTTACAATTGATTGCACCGGGTTTGAGAGTACGGTCTCTCAGGGTATTATGGTAATGTATTTATTTCTTCTAAAGTAGGTATGAGTTGTACATCACCCATACAACTGCTTTTTATAATATGTTAGACAACAAAACCAGGAGGCGTTTTGGTCATAATCGGTATGGGTGGACCGCCAGAACAGAAAATTCCTATTCAATACAGCATTTTCCGAGAGATTGATATCCGAGGAGTTTTCCGATATTGTAACGAGTAAGTTGAGTAATTGCGAATTCGAAGGGCGTCTCTCCAGCTTCCATACCTTAAACTGACGCACCGTTTTTCTTATCCATAGTTACAAAGATACTCTAGCCATGGTGGCCAGTGGAAAAATCAATGCGAAACGTTTGATAACTCACAAATTCCAATTAGAAGACACTGTGAAGGCATTTGAAACTACTCTATCTGGACAAGGCATAAAAGTGATGATTTACTGTCAGCCAAAATAAAAACCGTGTTCCGCCTTTTCGTTGAATTTTTATTAACATTGAAATAAGAAGATAGCTTAGAAGATAAAGGTAAGAATAATAAAAACGAGGAAAGTTTATAGGAATGTATCGATCCATTTTTTGTACCTTTGGACGAAGAATGATCCAGCTTGAGAATTATTCAGAAATTGTGGCTGAATACGAGAAAAAAAATACATTCTGAAAGGACAAATATTCTCCGGACAACTTGTTACTTGTTGCACTTGAGTTCTACCACTCGGACTTATCAACTTGGGTAAGATGTTGAGCCAACACCAAGTCAAGAATCGTAGATAAGACCAGATTCCTTCGTGATCACTCCAAAAAGCGATCGAATCTCTATTCAAATCAAATTCATTGATTAATAATCCGATAAGGAAGGTATCATTGTCATCTAAATTCAGAAATTCTTCCTGCACAGCATATGCTTTGGTGAGAGGTAATGAGTTCTTCAATCGATCACGATGGAGAATGAAACGGTTAATGATTCTTTGTCGGTAACTCATTTGGCTAGCATCGGAGGGATGTATGCTCATGTAATTATCGGAGAGTTTAAAGGCATAATCAGAGATAGCTACGAAATCTGGATGCAACTGACACTGATCGTACAACCATACACAATAATCCCACAAAAACAGGTTGTTTTCTCGATGATCGGCAATACCCGCAATTCGGTCAAGTTCACTCGTGAAAAATTCGAGCGGTTTCCCTGCAATACAATTAGTGCGATAATGATGAGAATTCCAACAGATGTTCCTACCGAACTTTTATAATACTTACCGATCAATTTGTCTTTCAACAACCATTTTTTATAGAATATCGCGTCGGCGCACTTTGGCCAAAACGACAGAACGAAATTCACATAACGAAGCTCTACCGATTCGACCAAATGATTCTGCAGCACGAGTTCTCGTCTCATATTCCAAAATGTTTTTATATTACAATTTAATAATAGGGCAGTGGTGAGGAATGCTTTCTGATTTTCGATATCTACGAACAAAACAAACCATGGGGTAAGTTTTTGAAAAGCAACAGTCCAATACAAAAAAAATGGAATTGTTTACAGACCTAGTTTCTTCTGAAATAAATCGTGATACACGAATAGCGACAGATCTTTAACGCACCAGCGTTCCAACGCCATATTATGACATTCGTATCTGAGTGGAGATTGTTGCTCTTCGAGCATTTCCATCGGAGGAATGAGATCAAACGCTTCTCTAGAAGATACAAAATTAATAAGGGAGATTCGCCTCACGTTTACGGCTAACGATAACTACTAACAACTGGTCATCATCTTGAACTATTTTCCAAATTCTTGCGACAATTTGAGAAAAGTCATGTAGATCTGGCTTCATTTTTCTGGACATCATAACTCGGAGATTTATGCCGATTTTGGACTTACAAAACGGTTATCAGAGGACCGAAACGATGGATAACATCATTTGGTTGGAAGAAGACACGAGAGCGCTTCAGCTTGAGTCTATGGAAGAACAACGAGATAATTAAAGGCTCGGAAAAACCAAGAAGGATAAATTTTTCAAGTATTAGAACAAACTGTATCGGTCCACTCACAGAAATGAAGAAAGGTGGAAGGCATATTTCATCTGAAGTAAGCTTGCCACAGATGCTGGTGACGGTGATCAATCCTCAAGCTCTTTAGGTTAGCTCGGAAACATCTCAGCTGACATCTAAATAGACGACCGTATGACCGTAAAATTAGGATTACTGAATTCTTAATTCGGAAAACCCTTGATTCTCAATATTACCGGTGAAGTTGGGTGTTGGTGTTCTTCTGTATCCTTATCAATATCAACATTCAACAATCAATAATGATAAACCACGGATGATTCGGATATCCTACTATGAATTCAGATGAAGCATGTTTTTACATCATGTGAGAAAAGTATTTTTCTCCTGATCTATTCAATCATCAAATTTAATTCTTCAATCTTCTAAAATGAATGATAAGGAAAATTATCCTTCTCCTACATGACGGGAAGATCTACTTCTCCTGTTTCACATGTTTACGGATCACTTGAAGATGAATCTGGAGAAATAGATGTTTCGAAATGATTACGAGAGATATTTTTCTTCGAATCGTTAATTCAGATATAACTTTGTGGCTACCTACTAGAGGATTAATCCAAGGTATATTTTATACGTACGCGAGAGCGGAATGGTTAAAAATCAGCTATTAGATTCTCTTTCTTTTTCACATCACGTCTTCTTTCTTACCAACTGCTCAGCTCGTAATTATTTTTCTTCAATCCTGGTCATACCGATGCGGCATTCCAATACCTATGAATGCTGACACATTCGAAGAAACTTTTAGGTGCAATTGTCGAGTAACCAGAAGGAACGTATTTTTTATCTTATCAGTGACCAATTACTCTTCATAGAAATATGCATAACTCAGTAAGTACATTTCCGTTATCGAACAAATTATCCGCGTTAAAACTTTCGTATTCTCACCGCAATTTCGTTCTCTTCCTCAGGCACGAATGGTTCTATTCGTTACGAATTTTGAGTAAAGTAATCACATGCGGTAGTTGGTAAACGCTAGACGCCACGCGCCATGGATTCATTTCTCTCTTCAATCTCAACAACCGATACCAAAGATCGACTCACACTCGGTGCTCAGATATTGGAATACTTGGCAAACGATTCGAATTCTTTGGTGTGCTCGGATATTGGATTTTTTGTCGATGGTCTCATTCTATGGCTGCAGAGTAGTAATTTTAAAATCGTTCAATTGGATCTGGACATCATTGCTGAACTCATCAGGCGAATGGGACCGGACTTCCATCCGTATACGAGCGCGTTGCTACCACATCTCGTGGATAAATTAGGAGATAGCAAAGAAGTCATACGCGAGAAGACATTGCTAGTGTTTCACAAATTGATAGAATATCGTATACTTAGTCCCCAGACTCTGTTCGATCGAATTGCTTTATCCTGTTTTACGCACAAAAATTGCAATGCTAGGGAACAGATTATGCAATTACTCGTTGAAACGTTGAATTCGTTCGGTCCTTCAGCTTTGACCATTTCCAAATTGATCCCCCATATTGTCAAGTTACTTGGTGATCCGAACGCGTCTGTCAGGCAAACTGCTACCGAAACTATTTGCGAGCTTTATAAGCATGTAGGAAATAAATTGAAAGTAGATTTACAGAAAAAGTATGCGGTACCGTCGAATAAATTGGCTGCTCTGATGGCAAAGTTTGATGAAATCAATGTGAACGATTGTAAGACGCCATTTCGCTCTATCAACGTTAACGGTGACGAGACGGATCGTGCCTGTCCGACTCCAAAGACCCCATGTCGCCCGCCGATTACACCCTCATCCGTGAGCGCTTCGTTTTCGAAAAAAATGTTGCCAGTTCAACAAGCTGGAGCAGTAAATGAGGATATGTTCTTGAACAGTTTCGAAGACGTGCCAAAAATGAATATTTATTCCGCGCATGACGTCGAAGATGGTCTCCGAAAATGTGAAATTATGGAAAAGACGAGCGAGGATTGGAGAAAAAGAGTTCACGCTCTGAAAAGTATACGGTCACTAATCGTGGCTGGTGCATTAGAGTACGAAGAATTTTATGTTAATATAATGAATTTACTTCCCGCTTTTGAAGTGGCTCTCAAGGATCTCAGATCTCAGGTTGTAAGAGAAGCTTGCATTACCGTTGCGTATTTGTCTAAAAATTTTACCAGTAAATTTGATCGTTTTGGAGAGACAGTTTTACCTATTATAATTAATCTCATACAAAATTCCGCCAAAGTTATAGCTTCGTCCGGCTTGGTTTGTGTACTCCTCGTACTGCAGTATACGCACACACCTCGATTCGTACCAATTGTGACAGAGGGTCTCAAATCCAAGTCGAAGGATATCAGAAGAGCCTGTTGCAAATTCATGAACGTTATGTTGCAAACGTGGCCAGTGACCATTCTAGAGAAACAAGCAACCATAATCCAAGAAGCCATAAAAAAAGGTATCGCGGATGCGGATCCGGAAGCGCGTTTACATTCGAGGAACAGCTACGCCGATTTTTCCGTGTACTTCCCTGAACTGGCGGAAAGTCTGAAGAATTCGCTCGATCATACTTCCAGAAAAATGTTATTTTCAAATTCTCAAGGTGGATCTAATTCTTCTTTAAGTAAGATCGAATGTAAGACAAGTTTTTCAACGACAACGCGTATCCAAGTCAGCGCCGGTTGTCGTTCTACGAGTGCCATTGATTTACATGCAGCGAAGAAAGCTAAAGCTCGCGCAGTCGAGCGATCGAAAGTCATCGCAATACCCCCGAGAAAGTCGGTGACGGATCAACGTCAAAGTCGTCCATCAAACCGTACATCGATCTCACAACCAACTAGTCGTTCCGGATCACCTTCGAAAACTAATCGAAATATTGAGGACACTCCCCGATCTCGTCGCAGTAGTACCGACAGCACAAAGAACGACAGTGCAAATCGAGCTAACCCCAATTTCAAGAGCATGCTGCCAGTCCGAAAACCATTGTCAGCTCAGAAACCACAGAACGAGTTACCAACCGCCGCGAACGGCAACCACGTTAAATGTGAAGAGCATGATTCTATGTCTTACGATTCTGGTATTAGTCAGATGTCATCTGGAGAGCAAATCGATCTGCCGGATTGTCAGAAAGATTGCGAGATGTTGAAGTACTATATCGAAGAGCTGCCCAATGCGAATGATGAAAAAAAGAAAGAGTTGCTCGAGAATATCAAGAAATTGGTGAAAGAAGGCCCTCCTGAGATGATAGTTACAAATTTCAAATCTTTATTGGGACGGATTATTGCGTTCATTACAGGCTCGGAATCTCCATCGGTCAAGGAGACAACCTTGGCGGTACTTCAAACGATAGTGAAACGAAAAACTGTTTCATTTTTATTGAAAGAGTTCAGCGAATTGATTATAATCAGAGTAATAAAAGTATGCTTAGATGATTGTAAAGAGGTATCCAAAACAGCTGAGAGCTGTGCCCTCACACTTAGCGTCCACTTGCCATCCGATGTGGTGATACGAGTCGTTGTGCCCTTGGTCACCTCGGAAAGCACTGCTATCAAATTGGTCTCACTGAAAATGTTAACGCGAGTGATTGAGTGCGCGGATGATGCTCCAACATCCGAGTACATCGACATGATAATGCCTGTACTTCTAGCGGCGTATGACGATCCGGAATCGATCATACGTAAGGCTTCCGTATTTTGTATTGTAGCACTTCATAAACACTCCGAGGAAACAAAATCCGCGATACAACCGTACGTGAATAAGTTGCCAAAACCCAAACAGAAGCTTCTCGATTTATATATTCGCCGAGCGGAGCACGGTTCTTCCATGCCCACCTCTCCTAGATATGGGTAATTCGTCACACTTTCAAAAACGCACTAGTCGAATAATATTTGTGAACTTTCCGCAGTATTATTTATTTTATTACTTGAAATATAAGTTGTATTATGGTACATTCGATAAATTTAGAATCGATTTTATGAATCTTAGTGATTTTTTCCTCTATTCCTTTATCTTTTAATTATTGTTTTTTCCCCCTCTCCGGGAATTTGTGTTCGCTTTTTTCCTCTTTTTTTTTCCTTTGTTTTCTTGTACATCGATTTTTATATCTAATGTGACTGTGTTGAAACTAGATAAAATACCGGTAAATAATTGATTTCATGTTCATGAATCAAAAGAATTTAAGCGATGAAAAACTAGGTATGTCATGTATATTACAGAAAAGTTGTTTTATGAAATGATGTGAAGAAGTTTTCATTGCACGGTTGAGAGACAAGTTCAAAAGCACGATGATGATTAAAATTTGAAAACGTAATTAGGATGAATCATAAAATGATTCAATTTGAGAGCTAGAAATTGTTGAGTGTTTCTCTGAAGGCTAGGCTTGAAGAGCTCGGATTTTTCTTGGGAATTTTCATTTACAGCAGAATTCAAGCCAACGATAATTTCTATCTACCTTAGAAAACAATCCGTATGAAATTTGAATTGTATCGAGTTCATAAAAATCACCATCAATCCAGCGTCCTTCGCCTTTGATAGCTGGAAATCAAACTTCCTGATAAAGTCAGAAATGAACGAACACAAACTCGATGATCAACAGAATGAGTTTTACTCAGATATGTATTTTCTCGAGATTATCACACTCGAGTATTCGATATTATTCACAATAATTAAACCTAATTAACAGTCGAAATTTGCAGATTTCATGAACCTGATACAAACGAAGAGCATAAACTACTCACGGTGTACGCAGGAGAAGTAACGAGTCGACACATTTTTTTCCGACTACTTTAACAAATTCTTTCACTTCGTCTTGGTCATTACTCTTGAAACGTTGATGGTAAACTTGATAGGACATGGCGGAATGACCAACTAGAACCATGACCTGCAGACAATTTTCAACAAATATTTTCATCACTTGAGTCTGCAAGTAAACTATGCAGTATGCACTTTCAAAACTTGAGCATACAAGAACCAATACACCAAGATAGAGCAGACCCAGACTACAATGAAGGATACCGGGAAAAAAGGATGAATAGCCAAAAGAAACAATTGTGGAGAACTGGATATAAAAAACCGTTTCTCCTTATCGTCTCTTCTGTACGTCTATCCTTTTTCCTCGATGTTCGAATATCACTCACTTGTTCAGTCGAATCAGTGAAAGAGTCGTCCTTCACAATAGGATCAGGATGAAGTCGACAAACGCCAAATTGGGTAATTTTCTCCAAACATCGGTCTATCGGATGAAACGTATAAGTTTCCGGACATAACAAATAAGAAGGAGAGATACGAGCTTTGTATCTCATTTTTGAACACGTATGAATATAATAACCCATATAGTAATATCGCACGGACGGTACAAATTTATGCAACTCTCTAGCCAGCTGTAATTCTCTGAAACGGAAGAAAATAATCTCAATACCTCACTAAAATTTGCTGAAGAACTCGAATAGAAATATTTCTCACATCATAGATCCATAACTTCCAAGAGCCAAATCATTATAATCCGGGTCGTAGAAAAAATACACAGACGAGACGCAGTAAGGAAGTATATCGATAACGCCGACGGCGATTAATTTTCCATCGAGCCAGTATTGTTGGTGGTAGGAGCCGAAAGACTGAATGGGAGCGTTGGTATCCTCTATGGGCTGCGGCTGTGGAATAGAAATCAGAGTAGAGAAAAACTTCCCAAACAGTGGAAATACGTAATCAATCGAGAACCATCTTACGTGCAATGGAGATGAGACAAGAAATCTTCGAAACTGCGGGGGTGTACATTCCGTGGGTTTATCTTTGTGGATACCGACCTGATACTTACAGTAAACCTCGTATTCGGTATCGAAAGTTTTATCAAACTCTTCGTTCGGAGGCCAAGACTGAACCAGTTTGATCTGAAAATTTTACACCTCGGTTGCAGTCAATTGCTCGTAAGCCGTTAAGTGACTCAAGCGACAATCTCACCTCTAATTTATGCTTTACGTTTGTTTTACGACATTCTCCGAGGAACTCTTCTAATGTCTTCAATTTTTGCACTTTCTTTTTCGATTTCAAAATTTCAATCGCTTCCTCTTCAGTCTTACCGGTGGCCATGACGCGCTTCTTCGCTCTTTCTATGCGTATACTCTTCTTTTTATTCGATTTCTCGGAGCCACGACTACTATGCGTTACATTATCTGAGAACATTTTCGAACGATTGATTAAAATGAATAACAGTCGGCGTGAATAATAGGAAGGAAAAGACAAGTTCATAGATAATTCAGTTGAAAAAATATTCAGAGACTGGTTCATACAATGTAACCATCACATGAATACAATTGAAGGATGAACGTGACAAAAACTAATATATTCTCGAAAAAAAATAATTTTGAAGTTTGTCTGCCTCATAAAGATTCTTTTCTATTCTTTAAATAGAAGGATGCTATAATGCTCATCTGGAAAATATAACGCTCACCACATTCTCTTTCATTCGATTTCTCAGGTATCGATGGTTCTACAGCCATGATCACGTCTGATACCGGAACAGAACACGAAGGTCCGGAGCTGTCGATATCAATTCTTTCTAGCGGTAGGACGGATTTCGATGGTTCAATAAACTTCGAATGAGTTTCCTCGTTTTCTCGAGCTTCGTTACTGCCTACAAATCATCGAAATTAGAATGACAGATCACAACGTGAGCAGGCCTATGCATATTAAACGCTTACTAGATCGTAATTTCTTCCTTTCCCCGTACACAATAAAACGATTGAATCGTTTGATCAGCTTCTTCTGACTCCTGGTAAGTCTCAAATCGAGAGCAGCACATCTGCGACAGTTATGAATAACTACTTCATATTTTCAAATTAAGAGGAATAATTTGGACGGAAGAAAGACTCTAACCTAATCGTGTATAAGGCACAACAGGCATCTCTCATGACGGGTTTATACCCATACAAACCACTTCTTCGCCAACCTCGATCGATTAAATTCTGATAATCCATGACAGTCAAGAAATGCAACCACATTCCTAGAGAAAACGAACAACACGTAATGGAAGTATATTTGACTCAAGAATTCCCTTAATAAAATAGAAATACTTTGATTGATTCGCGTTGACGAACCATAATCTGAGTGACCCTTGGATGTCTTGCAGTATCCGCAAGAACTGACTTTCTGATATCCGAAGTATTCGATGAGCGAGTAAACTTGCGACATGGCGATGAATTACGTTTTGAAAGAATTGATTACCAGCGCCCAATACCGGCCAGGGCGACTAATTTAAATATCTAATTCGAAGAAACCGAATTTCAGAACAAGTTGAAACACGTAAAAAGAAAGGTCTAAGATTTATAATTCAGAAGTTGGACAGTACCAAGGAAGTTCATTACGTTTTAGGTTAGACGAATACTTGCTGCGTTTTTTTGTAGCTCCATTTACTGATAACGGTAATCGTTAGTCGTCATGATTAAGATTCATGACGATGCGATGCTGATGCTATGAATGATCATCAGCAGCTCTCGATGACAACATAAAAACCCTTGAAGTTATCAAGTCGTAGATCGGTAGTGATTCATCGTGGTCGAAAATTCATATGGGGGATGTTATTAAGGTCTTGATTGCACATTTGAAAGAAAGTTTTTCGCAACAGTATAATATACACCTGATAAGGAAAAACAATAAATTTCAAAAAATCCGCAGAGGTTTGGCAGGGATTTTGCAAGGACGGTAGTTAATTTTTTCAGGTTTAATTCAACGTTCATCTTTCGAAAAAACGGATAGATTTGTTTTTTAAAATTCAGCAAATTATAAAAAGTTGTGAATCTTAAGTTACACATAGGCTACAAATTTTTAAAATTTTGGTTGGATTCCATGAAGAAGTAGAAGGAACTCTCAAGGCATGTAGTTCTTCTCTGGGGTTTGTCCGATTCGTTTCAGTTCAAAATTACAAATTAGAGTTACAGATGTGAGTATTCAGGTGACTAATTTGAGAAGGCTCACTCCCATGAAGAAAAAAAAAAAAAAAAAAAAAAAGGTCAAAAAGGTGGTTTACTTAGGAACCTCAATCCTGGGAAAGCGCCAGACCATGACCATAACTCGGCTCTCATAATACAAGAGCTCCCTTGCAAAGGACTGGTAATGCTCTAACCTTTTTTGTACAATGCGGTATCAAGACTTTGATAAAAATAGGGCAAGATAATACTAAAACCAGATAAACCTTTGGAGGAACCCAGATCATTCCAATCCACATCACACCTATTCACCCTATTTTTTCTTCCAAGCTAGTTTGAAATTTTCAATTTTTTGTATCATTTCTGCATCAATTTTATACCTTTTTACTAAAAATAAATCTCTCTCGTGAGAACTACTTTCCAATACTCATAAAAATGTAAGAAATTTGAATTTTTCATTCTAGCATACATTTTGTATCAATTTGTATCAATTTGTATACAATTTGTATCAATTCTAACAGAAATTCAAGGAGTCGAGAATTCTGATTGATTTTATATCAATTTGCATACAATTTGTATCAATTTTAGAAGAAATCTAAGAAGTCAAGAATCTTGAACGATTTTATATCAAAACTTATACAATATTCTCATCATTTTCTAAGGAAATTTAAGTTTATCAATTTGTATAAGTCACAATTTGGATCAGTTTGGAAAAAAATCAGAGGCTTAAAAATTTTCATATATTTTATAACAATTTGTATCATTTATAAAAAATTTAGTAGAGTAAAAATTTCCATACATTTTATATCAATTTGCATACGATTTATATCAATTTTAAAATAAATTTAAGAAGTTAAGAATTTTCATACATTTTTGTCATTTTGTATAATTTAATAAATGATGTAAAAATATTACTCTATTACGTGTCCACATATTGTACACCAAAGAAGTGTTCCAAATTTGCTCCTAGAATGTTGAGTTTCTGCTTTACATTTGTAACAATTAAATTTAAGTTTCTTATCATGCTCACTACAATCCACAAATCTAATAAGAGTGGTTTCACATTGAGGACATTTACTCATTTCTTTTTTTAAATAAGGTCTATAACTTTTATTGTCTCAATTGATTGATTAGTTGATTTTAAACAAAGATTACAATATCTTGTCAAAGTATACATCTTGTTTACTAGATGAATCATATTAATAGTTCTTATTATTATTTCAATATTTTCATTTAGAAAATTTATTCTATCTAAATGGAGGTCTACAAAGATTCTTTAGTTGATGATGAAAATGAATTTGATTTTGAGAATGTTATACCATATTTTAAAGAACCTATTGCTAGAACAAGATCAAATTATGAAACTTTAATGGATCCACTTTCTGATAAAATTCAACATTTATCTGAAGATAAAATAATAAAATATACTAAATTTATGGTAAATATTATTGCTCATTTAAGTGCTTTATCAAGAATTATTGAAAGAGAAATAAAAGATCTAAATATTCCTAATAATGATTTAAAATCCGATATTGAAATAAATTATGTACGTAATTAATCACTTTCTATTCCCTCATCAGCTTCAATAATTTCTGAGTTGATATTAATTGTTTCATCTGTATCAAATTCATTTCCAGATTCATATCCAAGATCTGGTTCAGTTTGAAATTCATGAAAAATAGCTTCAAAATTTCTTATGCTTTGTCTTATAATTTCTCTATATATATTACCATGAAAATTTATTTCTTGAACGTTACGACCATATTATGTACTCAAAACGCTCAATTTAAACACGAGACATTTCACATATTCCCCTTGGTTTGCCATAGGCAGTCGAGCCAACTCATTGAAACAGGCATCCGCCCTGTGGCCGCAAAAGGTGCCAGGTAAAGGGATGAAATGCTAAGAAAGGTGGAAATGACCAGAGGGAAGATTCTTTGAAAACAGTAGATAAGATATGTATGTTCTGCGCCAGTATCATTTTTCTATGCGCCAAGCTCATTTTCACGTTCAAGGAGTCAAGAATTTTCATATATTTTATATCAATATGTATAAAATTTATTTAATTTCTAAAAGAAATTCAGAGGATTAAAAATTTTCATATATTTGTATACAAATTATATCAATTCTATAGTCAAAAATTCTCAATCAAAATCATTAAGTATAAGGTCCCTAACACCAACCCTTGATGTCACAGTCTGATTTTCGTTGATTTTTCTTTATTTTAATTGAAAAAACGCGAGCGGGAACCCCCCCCCCCCCCACACACACACTTAGGATTTTAATTGTCTTGAACTGGGCTTATAATAGGGTGTCCGAGCGTAGGCTAATCATCAAACCTATAAACGGATCTAGTTGCAGGTATGCGCATCTTAAATGTGAACAATGAAAATCGGCCGAAAGTTGGAGGTTGCATACTTTACATACCATCATTTTTGAACTTACAGCCGTAAGTTTTCATTTTTTTCAAACAATTTTCTTATTATTATTGACTGGGTCACTCGGAAAATGTAAAAATTATAATAGTTACCGGAAAAAAGTTCAAAATCATAGTATGAAAAGTATGCAACCTTCAACTTTTGGCTGATTTTCATTGTTTACATCTAAGATGCGCATACCTGCAATCTAGTCAGTTTATACTAGCAAGAACAAGGAGACGGGCGAACGAGTGGAGCGAGTGAGCTACTCGAAAGCTATTAGCTTGAAATATCCTGAAGTAGACTTATACTAGACTTTTGAGAAAGAGAAAGACATGAAAACATGATCTTTATTTATTTGACTCCGCCAGAACATTTTTCTTGCAAATAATCTTTCCATACTCTCTGTGGTTTCCAAAGCTAATTTTTCAAGTTTTCGCACATATCTTTTCTTGTTCTAGAATTGTTTGCAGCTCCAGGAATACTTACTGTTCGGGATTAGTTTTGATTTCTCGATATTCCAAAAGAATGTCCTGATTTTGATCAGAATTACATTTTTTCCCCCGATTTCTCCGGACTGATAAGAATGAAAATTCCGGTTTTTTCCAGTTCTCCGGAAGGTGATTTCCTGGACTAAGTACCGGAACGAAAAAAAAAAAAAAAATTGTCATGATATCAGGTTATATTTTTCTAGATAATTGCAGTTGAAAGACTAAAAAATTGATTTAAAAAAGACTAATTATCCGAGCTTTTCAAAAGCGAACGTACTTAAAACTAACATCATTATTTCAATTCATTTCTCAAAAGAAATGGTACAGAGAAAAGAAAAAGAAAAAAAAAAGAGTTATCAGTCAAATATTTAGCAGTTTTCCTCGTAATATACAATTCAGGATCCAGCCTTCTTTCACGTACCGTTGTTTGGGCACGGAACCGATGATAAGCGAAGCCTTGCGCGAAGAATCTACCAAACGTCCGCCAGCCAAAGTGATCAACTCTTTGAGATCATCCGCTGAAGGTTGAGTGCATAGTTTACTCACGAACATGCTGCCCGCTTTTTCGAAAACATCGCATTGATACAATTTACCATATTCCTGTCGCTTCAAGCGATTTTCCTTTAACGATTACGAAAAATAAGTTAATAACCAAGTGACTTATCTTTATGGTAAAACCGAGGTAAATAATGTTTAATATGTATTAATCTCAGTTGGTTTGTCTAAAACTCTCACAATAATATGCTATTTTCATTCATTCAAAATTAAATCATTTTACAAACGTTAAAGCTGCAAGAATAACTGAAGTGATATCCAATTCATGTTAACCTTTCATCATCAATTTCAATTCTCTCAAAAACTAGGTCTGACTCAATTTCATCAGAAACATACGGTAGAAATTCGAAATGATTGAAACAAAAGTGGTAATAGTTACCTTGATAGCTGGCCATAGATGAGCTACTTCGAAACGTTCTTCCAATAGCCATCGATTTTCGTCTGCTGAATCGAAAACCTGAACAAAAAAAAAATCATTTTTTCAAGTCGTTATTGCAACAAAAATAAATGCACGAAGAAGTAAGTCAGAACTTCATTCATCAAGCACGTTTCAAATACAATCAGGAATTGTTATTTCGAGCATGAAAAAATGTCCTTAATCTGAGGACTAGAACAAGAAGATATTTAATTTTGTCGCGATAATTTTTCATCATCATTTTACAGATATTCGCGAAATCACTATTAATGAGCTGTAGATTTCGCCAGAATGAACTCAGATAGAAAGCTAACAAGCACAAGACATACACGTAAAATCAAGAGCTAAACTTTCTATTTTTTGAGAGAAATACAACTCACCCAATTTTTATTTAATATCCAGCAACCACGAGCAACAGCTTTACATAAATTTATGGTCTTCTTGGAAGTGCCACAAATGACATGAGTGGTGCGCGAGGTAACAGTATTTTCTATCCGGAAGTAACCTAATTCCTTTACTATTTCATACATTTTCGCTAGATCACTGAAATTCGAAAAAAATCATCATTCCATAGAAGTTGAACAGATAGGAAGAAATAAGGGGCTCTTTGATCACTGAAGACTGGGTTAGATCAAAATCAATTAGCTTTTAGGTACGATTGAAGATGAAAAAAAACAATATTTGATAAACTCGATGAGTGAATTCAGGAAAATCAAAAAAAAGAAAAATAGATTCAAATGGCAGTTTTGAATTTCATCCCATTCCAAACCTATCTGAAGAAGTCAACAATTTTCGCAACAGGATGCCTTCTACCACAGAATCAACAAGTGACAAAACTCACAGGGAATAATCGTAGGCATCACGAAGGAGAATTACAAATACTTACACGTGGTTGAAATACGTGAAAACGATTGTAGGTTTCCATTTCCTATCTTTTCCCGTATACTTAGCCGTATCGTAGAATAAAGAAGCCGAATCACTACCATTGCTGATGACTAAATCATAAATGCTACTGTACATCAACTCTTTCTTCTCCTCTCTTTGGTTGTTTTTGGTTTTTTTTTCTTCATTTTTTGAAAATTCTTTTCTTCTTACAGGAGTTTTATTGCCATTGGTCGAGTCCAACAATACACCGATTGGATTTGGTTTCTCTTTCGCGACGTCCTCTTGGCCATTGTTGGAACGGGGACACTTTCTCTCGGGTGGCTGACTCAAAATTTTTCTTTGGTTTTTTGAACATAGACGTAGAGGGGCGCTGTGGCGAGCATTCCGTTTAGGTGAGGGCGTCGGCCAGTCGCTCACTTCAGTAGACGAATCTGCGACTGGAAACAGTAACTTCCGTAATTTTTTCAAAGCATCGCACGACAAACTGGGGTTCTTTTTGATTGTGTTGAAAATTTCGATTTTCGACGCATCGTCTCCGACGAATTTGGACGGAGAGAACAACCTACAAAAATACGATAGTTAATGGGTTGGCTTCAATTTCATAACCTTTCATTAAAATTAACCTACTGTTTTAGAACGTCAAACGACAACGGTATGACCAAATTCTCGTCGCCCAAACCGATCGATTCATTTTCACCTTTCAGAATCTTCTTGGAATTATTGTGTACGAATTTGACGGACGTAGCAGTGATATTCTATTCGTGCAGAAGAAACAAGATAAGAAAATTGCTTTCTAATGTGCATAAGGAGATTCGAGAGACAAAATTCCATAATATGCTCGACGTACCAAGTTCACAATCGGAGTGCTATGACCAATTCCCAATAGAAATTCGTTCCATTCATTTTGAAGCTGACTTAGAAAACTACTAGTGGCGGAACAGCTCTTTCGAACACTTTCCCCATCAAGAGGTGGAGTTGCCATACATTCGAAGAAATATTCCGTAGCTGTTTTCTTTTCCAAACAGATTGGTGAATCGTTTCCGGAACGACGAGAGAAAGGACCTGAAATTATATTTGAAAAAAAAAATTACAGAACTCGTTGGATTTTGTCGATCGATTAAATCACTATTGCAATTGCTGATAAGAGTTGGGAATAATGTTTGAGAGATGCTACGGTATCATGAAAAATCATGCTCAATAGCTACGGTCGGTTGAATTCTGCTAGACAAAAATACAATATTATCTTCTCATCGAACTTGAGCCATTATTTATTACGAACGTATGTAATACACGAAGACGATCATCTTCGGAGTATGAAAAGATATCATTCAGTAAACTTACTTGCTTTCGGTGTAAAAAAAAGCACACTTCGATAGTAATATCACAGACATAGAATGGAAAAAATTGGAAAAGAATGAGTCAGAGCTGAAATTGTTTGAAAAAGTTTGAAATTCCAACCGTCGGTAAAACAGCTGCTGCCATCGACCGATAAGAAAAATAACAGACTTCCGATGCTTCCGATTCGACGCCGGGAAGCTACAGGAAGTTTATGTCATCGTCCCAACCTGACAAACCACGACGCGTAGCAAACACGTAAGTTTACAGTGTTACCATTGTTACCAAAATTTGACCATAGCTATAAGGTTGTTTCTCAACGTGTCACTAGATCGCGTTGCATGCTATGTATCAAATTTTTGAACGGCCGGACAGCGCTGGCGATCATGGCGATGGCGATGGCGTTGCGGTGCATGGGTGCATTTCTACACCGTGATTTCTATTTAACTACTAAGTACTGACTACTTTAAGCGGAAAGAAATTGAAAACAATAATTTGACTAGGGCAGTATGGGTACAAGAATAAGGGAGAGTAATGAAAAAATTGAAATAACGCTTCAATGAAGCAAATTTGGCTTCTGACATCCCATTAAAGATATTTACAAAAACAAATTTTCGGGTACTGACGACGAAATCTTCAATAAGGCAAGTTTTTTATCAATACAATCGAGCGATATTTTGATATCGATACTTCCTAGGAAAAAGCACAGAAGTGAACAATTTTTTGTACATAGGATTTTCCTTAAGGAAAAGGCAGTACGTCTTGGCAGTACTCATTTGTAATTTCCAAGATTATTATTTATTATCATCGGAATAACGAATAAATAAGAACATTGATAAGCGTAAATATCAAGAGGAGACTTCGAGCTTTCTTTCAAGCCATTAACCAGCTGCCTATGTTTTGTATTGAGCGAATGCCACTGAGAATAATGATCATGAAAATATTAGGTATCAGTTGCGGATGTATCTTGGAGAAAGAGCGTCCATTTATCATACAACTCATGAAACGAATGTCCTTCCCAGATACGTCCGCAGTTCTGATAAAATTTTGTCTTTATTCTCAGTTACATTTTGAATTTTCTCGCCAATTACAAAACATACCTAGGCAGCTGGTTAATCGCTTGGGAGGTTATCCAGTAATCAAAAAAAATTTAATAAAAATAAAATTAAATTAAATTAAATTAAAAATAAAATAAAAATTGAATTAAATTGAAATAAAATTAAATTAAATTAAAAATGCCGTGCGTGTGCAAATTTAAACCCTGGACTGATTCAGAAATCTGCGAGTACCACTTTTTGAGTAAAAATAAAATAAAATAAAAATTAAATTAAATTAAATTAAAATTAAATTAAAAATGCCGTGCGCGTGCAAATTTATACCCTGGAATGATTCAGAAATCTGCGAGTACCACTTTTTGAGTAAAAATAAAAAACAAAAAAATTAAATAAAAATTAAATTGAATTAAAATTAAACAAAATAAAATAAAATAAAATTATATTATATTAAAAATAAAATAAAAATTGAATTAAATTGAAATAAAAGAAAATAAAATTAAATTAAAAATGCCGTGCGCGTGCAAATTTAAACCCTGGACTGATTCAGAAATCTGCGAGTACCACTTTTTGAGTAAAAAAAAAAAAAAAATTAAATAAAAATTAAATTAAATTAAATTGAAATAAAATAAAATTCAATTAAAATGAAAATAAAAATAAAAATGAAATGAAATAAAAATAAAATGAAATAAAAATAAAATTCAATTAAAAATACTTTCCCCGTGCGCGTGCAAATTTATACCCGCGACTGATTCAGAAATTTGCGCCGTGAGTGAGTCCCAGTATCCTCATCAGCTTGAAATATATTAAAGTGGACTTGTACTGGACCAAGCGCGAGTGAGTCCCAGTAATCTCATCCAAAGTTGACCCATACTAGAACAAGAAGTTGGAAATTTTGGATATTTTTGAACGATGAAGAGCTTAAGACGACTGGCGAAAAGACATGAAACATGATCTTTATATTTTTGGCAACGCCAAGAAATCCTTCTCACTTTTTTATTCTTTATTTTTCCCCAAATTTCATATTTGAGCAATCTATTCCACAGGCCATAATAAGGAATAGTGGGTTTTCATTATCTTCAGAAGGAGGGGAGGAGAGGACCGCATTGGCCTCCCACGCTCGCGATCACGTTACCGCGAAAATGCCTCCTCAGCAAATGAGTTGGCGGACCTCTTCTCAGTATACTATGCCTGATAGAAGTTGAAATTTTTCCAAGTCCCTAAAGTAGGTCAAGGTCATTGATGACGTTATAAAGCGTCACACGTCACGCAGTACGCGGACGGCGACGCGGACGTTTTCTAAGGATGTAATCCCCCTAAGAGGAGGAAAGTATGAGTAGGTAGGGGTGTAACTTACTAAACAAAATAATGATAGAGATCTAAGAAGAGTAGCTATTCAAAATGAAGGCCAATTTCCAAGTGACGGATTGGCTTTGTGGTAAAAACCAAACATGTCATAGTGTACGTGTTTTCGACATGTTTCATGTCTTCACTCGAAGTGTACCAGTATTCATTCTGCGTATTTCATTTTCACGGCCATACTAATGGTTGGCGGAATAGGGAGGCAGGGGGCAACGTTCCAAACACAAACGACTAAAAAAAAGTAGAAAGTAGTTGATTTAGCAATACTATCGCAAAAAGTTCTTCTGAATTTTTTTGAAAAATTTTTGCCTCGCTGAGAAAAATTTACTCCGCCACCCATGGGCCATACTGACACTCGACAGCAAAATACTTTTTGTATCCCAAAACTTTTTTTATTTATCCCTTTTTATTCTTGAAGAAAGAAAACTGTGTCACAAATACGAGTTAGCATTAAAATTTGCTTCCTTACATCTTGTGCTGAATTTTCTGGGGCACGTTTCAGCCCCTGAAATAAATTTTTCGCAGACATCTTGGAAAATTAGACCCCAACCAAAAAAAGTTTCAGACAAGAATATTCCCTGTGAAATTTGTCATAAAAAAGAACCATTGCAACTTTACTACTGGTCCAATCATCAGCTCAATAAGTTCGTCAGAAGTTAGAAGCTTCTGGGAAAAAGCTGACCTTCTGCAAACCATCTCCAAAAATCGAACTCCAAGTGTCGAACAAAAAATGTTTATATAATGAAATTTTCTACAAAATGGACTGCCTGAAATTTACTCCAAAGTTTGTAGAATGTTCTGAGTTTGAAAATTTTTTGAAAGCCAAAAGCCAAAAGCAAAAGAGCTTTTCCAGTTGTGGCTTAGCGTTTCACAATGAAGACAACAAATGAAACAAAAAATAAAAAGTCAAAAGCTAAAAGCTAAAAGTCAAAAGCCAAGCGATTTCTGGAAGTCGAAAGCGAAACCTGAAAGCTATATTAAGCTAAAAAAGTAAAAAAACAAAAAGCGCAAGTTTTATTTTGAAATCAAAGGCCAAAAGCCGAAATTGAAAGTTTTATCGTTCGGCTTTCAAACTTCGGACTTCTGAGCTTTCAGATTAAAATAAATTGTTTTCAAATATCATAAAAATTGAGCTTCAATAAGAGAAAGTTCAAAGCAAAAATATGTCTCATGAAATTTACCACATAATAGGCCACCCGGATTTTATTGTCAGTCTAGTTATGAGCTCAGTTTTTTTAAAGAAAATTGACTTATTGTAAATAATTCTAAAAATTGTGCTCTAGGTAATTCAAAAAGAAAATAAAGATGCAAGAGAAGTGTCAATTATTTTGTACGGCCGCCTTGACAATCTTTCGTACTATATTTGTATTTTCGTAATCTTCACATTTGTAAACTGTAAAAATTTGCTCATAGGCACAGTAATTAAAATTCGCGACCCTCTTTCCCACCATAACGCATTTTTTCTAGCGGCTATCTGTCTGGACAGCAATTTTCAATATCCACTCAGCACCCACTCATTTCAAGCAAACCCATTCTCTTCAGAACTCTCTAATCCATAATCCTTTATCATATAACTTTTATCCAGCCAGCCATACGGAGAATCAAAATGATGAAAAGTTATAGAGAAATGCCACTTCGCGTCATCAACGTCAATTTTGGAAGAAAATCAGGAGAAGTGGACTTCTGTTTCTTTAGAGAAAGACCCAGTTTTCGATTTAGGTCTCATTAAATGGAAAATTTCGAGAAAAATAGATCTAGTTCTTCTCAATTTTTCATGAAATTTGATGGTTTTCGTCGATTATTCCGGAGAACACCTCAAAGAGCCCGTATTATTTATATCCCGATATTCATAAGAGCAGTTTTGCATACTCCCCACTGTGCGCACGTCATCAGTAAGTGGCATTCCCCTATATTTAGCAGTCAAAGCTACGTCGATCAATATACCTTCAGGCCTGATTCCTCCTTCAAGAGCGAAAGAAAATGGACAAATTCGGTTTTGCCCCTTTCCTCCACTAAAAATGAAGGATTCGGTCTTGTGCGTTTCGTCCACTAAATTGAAACACTCAAGGGGAGGATTTGGCCTTGCCCGATTCCTTCACCAAGGTGAATTTCAACATTTTAGAATAGAATTTGGTCTTGCTCGATTCTTCCACTAAATTTGAACATTCCAGGAAAATAGAGGAAATAATCATCAAGGTTGCCAAAGCTTTTCCGCCACTAGTTGGAAATGGAAGATTGATCAAACATAAAAATTGATAGTCGCGATTGAAAAATGAGTTCATAAAGAACTAAGGTATTCCAGTCAATCATTGCCGTAAATTATAACTCGATTATCACTGTTGTAAACTTCTTTACCAGACTGACCATAATGTATACAACAACTCAAAAAATTCTCCGAATTATCTGTCGTATTTACTGTTGCATAATAAGCCTTGTACGTCACATAGGACATTACTGACTAATACAACATGTTACTATATACTCGCATTGTATTTTATACGACCTAAGTGTATGTATCTTTATTTATTTAAGCAGTCTGTTATACGACTTTTCCATAACCTCGTCGTTCATAAAATTCCCATAAGACGCCCATTATTCTTCTCAAAATTCTTCGTACATTCGTGACGATCGTTAGTTAAATAATTATACTTATATAAAAAAAGAAAAAAATACAGAAGCGATATTAGAAGGAAAAGAGAGGAGAAAAAAAGAACTAGGACAAGGTGGATTATTGTTGACGTATAGGAAAAATTTTCTTCACGTACTTCGACTCATCGATTGTCACGGTTCTTCTGGCATTCATTTTGATGGAAAAACCGTTCGTTTAGCGGCAATATTTTGCGAAAAGATATTCTACGGCCGCTTAAGCGAAAATATTATTCGGTTTAAACGGTCGCGATAAATATTATCCCTCGAGTCATGAAGTACAGTACTAGAGTGTCGAGGAAGAAAGGAAATGAACTAACTGTAATTTAGGATGTTAAAACGTCTATGACAAATCGCAATAACACGATTGATCTGTCACGTAGTGCTGATTTGTTTTAGTAAATTAAAATAACTTTAATCGCGGGAGAGGAGTAAATCGAGTTCGATAGATGTTCTAGTTGGTGTGCTTAATGACAATGGATCGTTCTTCTTTTAACAAATTATTCGAAATACAAGATCGGAAAGGTTTAAAAGCTTGCCTTACAGGCCACCATTCTATAAAAATTTCACTCATGAATATTTGACACATGACAAATTTTCACACGTGCCTTTTCTATACTTAGAGCCAATCGGCGAAATTTCAACCAGTTTTTGTTGTCTTATTATGCGGGTAATCCGTAAGCGAAGTTTCTCAGGAAACTTGGCTTTTCTTCCGACTACATAAGCTAGTAAAGAGAAGGGATTCCACCACTTTATATAATGATAGAAACATCTACTTTTTTATCCAAAATTCGATACATCGAAAAAAAAAAAGAGATGAGGCTCACGGGCTCAATTATTCCACTCGTTCGCCTGGCGGCCTAGTATGACGTCATACTACGCCCATTAGTGGTACATATTACTGAATATACTACCTATCAGCTCACTCTTGTATAAATAAATATTGTGTCAGCCTAATGTAGAAAAAGCTCAGTATAGGAGGCAGGATGAATCGGTTCGCCTAGCACATAATCTATAAAAGCCGTGGCCTTGTATAACCTAACTGTATGTTAGGTCTAGTGTGAAGAACGTAGCAAAAGTGGAAAATGTTCGAAGTCCTTTACGTATGTCAAGGTCACCGATGACGTCATTTAGCACGATAAAATACAGTGACGGTTTTCTCAAGAGTAGTCTTAATCTTGTATGCATATAAAATCCTTTCATTTTTAGTTCTCCTTTTTTAGAACTATTTTATTTTCAGTTCTATCCTCCCAGGTTGATTCCTTTGTGCTACGTTTGTACTGGATTTGGCCGCCAAGTTTTCCGTTTGTGAGGTTTCCTTCCCCTCCAACCGTTAGGGAGGGGAAAAATAGACGCATGCGACCCTTTCCCTCTTCGATTCTTGGTCTAGAAACGGGCTAGTTCGTTTGGCCTACAATTGGCCGACGATTTTTTCGTGTATGCTGGTCTTCTTCCCCTGCAATTGTTGAAGGGATGAGGCTGCAGACATGCAAGGCCCAATTGTGACAATTATTAGATTTTTGGGACAAATTTAGACGAAATCGTTTGTGCAGATTCCAGTCGTTTGAATGGACTGTAGACATGGGAGACTCATTCCCATTCAATTTTTGTCTCAAAAACGCGCTGAGTATATGCAACATTTTTACAGGATTATACTATTCAGATTTTCGTTTGTACTAGTCTTCTTCCATTTTATACATAATCCTTGAGAGTGAAGGAGTATGTCAGAGCTAGTATAATTATATCGGCGAAGGTTGAAATTTTCTGTGTCTCTGAAGACGTCATCAAACGTGACATATGAAATCTTTCTGCAGGGCCAAATGATGTCTCATGGCTACTGTACTGTATGTTGGGTCATCGCTCCTTCGCCACCAACCTTCGCCTAGTTCAAGTGTGAAAACTGAGCTTCCCGGGACTCTCCTCCATTCTTCGCCCAGTGTATGTCAGTTCAGCTTGTTGGCTCTCTTTTTTAGCCTAGTATATTTTGTTTAGGTCAGACCAATCAGCTCTTCGGGATTCACTTGCTGACGCCAAATCTTGGCGACCCAAGAACTAGTTTGCAGTATAGGTGTCTATTGATGGCCCAGTTAAAGTTTAGTATACCGTACTGCAAGGATCTTTTTTTTATTACAAAGAGGACTGAATTAAATCTGCAAAGATCTTATACAAGCCTAGTATAAACCTATGTAGTATGAAGCGAAAATACAAGAGGAGGTCAATTTTAACTAGGAGAGAGGCTGGCCAGAATTTTTTCAACTTCCAAGGTCATATTCCTACGAATATTGTACGCAAATTTCGGAATCAGGAGACAGGTTAAAGCAAAGACATAAAAAAATAGGAAAACATAAACCAGATTCCGTATTCAGACTAGCCTAGGAGCCTAGGAGGGCCTACGGCTACCCAACATTACTGTTGTATTAGGTGATATATTATCATGAGATAGAGAAGAGGGGTTCAATTCATCGAATTGGTCTATAGTGAGGTGGCTTTTCCATCACCACAGGCTAGTTGGATCAATTTATAAATAGCGAACCTGCTCTATCGGGTGGTCTCCCGGAAAAATGGTCCGCCATCCGCCGGCAGAAGTCGAAAATTTTCCAAGCCGCCTCCTATCACCTATGGCTCGAAGGTCGAAATTTTTCCTAGTCCTCCTCCTATCACTAGTATAATGTCAGTATAATACAAGGAGGAGTCTTAGCGTAGTTTAGGTCCAACGTACGGTATGTTGGCTCCACTCCTTCGATGAGATGTGCAATGCTTCAAATACCATGAAAATCAGAGAAATCACAGATTCTTCAGCGGAGTTGAATGAGGGGAGGCAGGGAACCTGTTTTCTGAGTCTTATGGTGTCTGAAACGTTGTATATGTGGCTCATTGAAGGGGCTAGGACAATTGGTATATGGAGTATTGCATATCTCGTTACTTGGAAGAGCTATTTTAACCAGGCTATCAGTACTGCAAAATGATACAAAAAGGACTTGGAATTTATCGAAAGGGGGTGTTTGAAGCATTGCATATCTTGCTCATTGAAGGGGCCAAGCAAATTGGTGTATTAAACATTGCATGTCTAGTTACTGGGAGGAGCTGTTTTGATCAGGCTATACTCACCGACTTCCAAGCTATACATATGATGGGAAGGGGGCTTGAAATACAGTATACTGGACTTAAACAAAGTTAGAACCCCTCCTTGCATTATCCTAGTTTTGTACTAGTATAATATATAATATGATAGAAGAGGGACTTTGAAAAAATTTTCGACCTCAGCCGGATATGTATATGATGGGAGGGAACTTGGAAAATTTTCACCCTTCTAACTATAGGTGATAAGAGGGGGACTTGGAGAAATTCCAACCTCCGAGCTGTAGGTGATAGGGAGGCATCGGAAAATTTTCGACCTCTGTCGGATATATATGACAGGAGGGGACTTTTTCTAAGTCCCAAGGTCATGTTGCCTCCCGGACAACGGGCATTTTTTCCGGGAGACCCCTCGATAAAACAGGTTCCCTGTTGAAAGGCACTAAGTACCTCATAAAACAGGTTCCCTGCCACCCCACATTCAACTCCGTTTAAGAACCCGTAAATTTTTGACCTAAACGTTAGCAATTTTTCCAAGATCTATGCCCAGCTCAAACTTTTCCAAGTCCCGAGGTAATGGTTGCAAAACTAGCAAATTAGTTAGGTGTAAAGCCAACGGAACACGTCCAAAAAAAAAGTTCCGAATAAGCCATGAAAATATTCGACTTCTCCAAATGATCGATACTATTGGAGGAAATCTGTGATTAGACTGCATTCTTATTTTTAAGCATGTCAATAAATTTCAGTGATGATGCCTTGCACTGATTGTACCGCTGAGCACCATCTTCGATGGGTATTGCGATTCACTATCCTAAAAGTTATTTCCACAAACCAAGGCTTGTCTGCGTGTCTCTAGAAATGAAGTTGGATATCATCAATCAGTTGTTACAGCGCATTGATGCCCGAAATACCATTTTTTATCCACGTTATGAAATTTTCATCCAAATATTGAGTCACTTTGTTCACATTAACCTCCGTTATACTAGCTTTATACCAGGTCTAGGCTCTAATTACCCTGTAGAGAATCCTTTTCTTATGATGAACTATGACGTCATCACATTATACTAGGACTGAGCCTCCGTTATATACTGGTTTTATGCTAGGCTAAAAATGGGGGCTGTAGATTTTTCTTTCCACGAGTTCACAATGAAAGGAATCTTAGTACATTCACTCTTGTCTTCTATCGTACAACGAGAATTTTTGCACATTGACCCCGCTCCGATAGCTGATCTTTCACCGCGAGTCCACAACAGAAGACGAACTTACGGGAAAAATTCCTTCCACCCCCTGAAACAGCGAGAATTTTCGCACACTTGCCCGCTTCGACCAGACACGAGACCTCAGGCAATTTTTCATCGTGAGCTTACAACAGAAAACAACGATTAGAGGGCAAGGAGACCAGAAAAAACGAAGCCCAAACGTTTATCTCAAAAATCCACTACTCGTCTAAACTTGGTTTTGCATGTCAACAGTCCTTTCAAACGGTCGGAGAAACGAAAAACTCCACGGCACGATCCAGTAGAAACGTAGTACGAACGATTGAACCCTCTCCCGGTTTTCTATTGAATTGGCGTGAATGATCCTCGACCCAATCCAGAAATCTACGGATCCAAACCCAACATCCATTAGTCAACCGCTCTTTCTTCCCCTCACGCTCCGATTTCTCCAAACATATCAACAAATTCATCACTCAAGCATGGTTCACTCATTGGTCTCATCTTAAGCTAGCCCAAATTAAAGATATTCTCATCCCGTAGGACTCTCCAAATCTGTTTAAACGCAAGGACGAAAATAATGGTCATCACTCGTATCAGACTCACGCATACCCATCTCATCTCTCATCTTACGCCTCTCTCATGCCTTCATTGCAAATCTGATACCACTTCCCTATTCGTTTAACACATCATCTGCTACCCCAACTTAATCCAAATCCGCAATTCCTTGAGACCTTGACCATTCCCTCACAATCATACAGAGGCACTATAAGATTACTTCCCTCCATCCCCAACATATTCAATTAGTAAAAAAACAAATCTTCTACTCTCCCTTTTGATATGGATAACCGTAATTTGGAAGAACGAATTCGTTCAATTTTCTAAATGAAGGTAAGTTCCTCTCACGCATCTAAACACTACTTCATCGAGCTCATAGCCCTAGAGGCAGGCTGTTGGCAGCACTTAATTCAAAATATAGAAAAAAAAAAAAAGAGGAGAGAGAGAGAAGAAATTGTAAGTTACTAATTAGATGACGTCACAGGCGGGTCCAAGCTAATGACGTCACAAAGAGGTTTGAGCTGGTCTATGCCTTTACTGTGCCTTTGCCCGCCTTCGAAAATTATTTCGTCTCAGCTGGTAGCTCGATCGTGCAACTATAAAAAGATCTTTATTCATTTGGCTCCGCCACAATATTTATTCTCTCTCTATCGCTCGTGAATCACTATCTTAAAATCTACCCTATAAACGATAGATTGAAAACACCAATTAATCATCCGCCATGCATATGAATGCACTTTTAAAAAACTGCACTGGAGGCTAGCTTTCTTTTCAACTTGATTTATATTTCTTACAAAGTATTCAAGCAAAATTATAATCATGCGAATTGAATACAGTCATAAATTTTTTCATCTGCGGTAAATGGACAACGTCAAATTTTACAGCAGACACGAAAGGCTCATTTCGTCTTGCCGGAAGGAAACGGACCATCTGTCGTCAAAAATAGTGCAAAAATCGGCGATAACAAATCGTACTAACGAACAACGATGATAAATACAATCATCTCGGAGCGAATGATGAATTGTAGCCGCAGTTCGCGACGTCGTTATGTGCACCTGTAAGTTACCTGTTGCGATGAGCTGCGATTTGATTCCTTTCTACAGACACGACAAACAGAGTGAAGCGGTTCGTACCTTCCCTTCTCTACCGACTGTTGTCTCGCGTATAAAAGAGACAGCAAAAAGCTGCCGCGGACACTCCAATAATACGGTTTTCAACGGTTCAGTCGACTATTTAGTGAATCGGGCACGCGCCGACTCTCGGAAGCGAATTTTTCAATTTTAACTAATTGAACGATTTGTAAACAAATACCACCGTAAGTTGATTTGTTTCTTTACAATTGCCTCTTACGATCGTGTGTGTGGTACCGGTGGCTTCCTAGTGTGTCTTTTCTGAACTTTCACGGTGTTTTTCGGAATTTTCGTTTTTTTTTGAAATTTTTGCTATCTAGGTTGTCCACTGACCACATCACGATCGGTGCGTAAATTAAGTTTTGTGCCGGTTATTCAGGTGAATAGGATACTTTCGCTGAGTAAGTACAGTAATGATTGTGTTCGGTGATCGGTGATCTTCGTACTCTAATTAATTTTTAGTAAAATGGTTGTTGCTGGGATCATTTCAAATTTTGGAACAATGAGCAATTGTCTATCAGTCATTGATTCAAAATTTCGATTTTCATTTGAAATATAATCCCTGAGAGTAGTTTACCCTTCTTAGCTAGCTTTTCTGACCATAAATTGCGGGATTGCACCCAAGCCATTCCCTGGAATCCTGGTCACCAGTCATCCTAGCTCGTTTAAGTAACGCTGGTATAATTTCTTTCAACCATCAATTTTATTTCGTTCAAAATCTTTGGGGGTTCCGAAGTAATTGAATTCAGATCATGGTCGTCTTTGCTGACAAGAGAATCAACAAGTAAAATGTTATTTCCAGTCAATACCAATCGAAAATAATGATCATAGAAAACGATCTAGAACTAATTTCGAATTTAAAAACAATACCTCTATTTAAGAAGAGATAAGGCCGTTGAGGGAAGAATTTCTAATTAGTTTTTATAGTAAAGTCCAGAGAGCGATCCTACTGTCACACGACAATAAAACACTTTTTTGCTAGCGCCTTTTTCTCTTTTTCAATTTTTGAAAGCCGGATTTATTTTACGTCCTCAGAGTAGGTAATTTTTTGCGATCTACAAAAAGAGTGATTTGGGAGAGGTAGAAGACAGTTGGCTCGAAAAGCTGATCACAATTTTTTTCTCAAGCTTATACCAGTTGTACGAGGGCAAGAATTCAGAGCGTGATTACTTTGATATTGCTGCTAAATCCCTGAAAATTAGTATAATATTAGTTATCATCATACGAGCGGGTAAAGCGGCGCTCAAACGAGTTGCGAAGGCTCCCCGTCACACGAGCGGTCACACAGTCGGAAACGCAACGAGTCGAAACGCTACTTGCCCCGCGAGTTCGGTGCGACATTTTACCTCCGCTGCTTCTCTGTCATAATGTAAAAACAGGGACCCATGTTATTCGATCAAAAGACTCGTCGATTTCAACGCTCGTAAAATATGTCTCTAATCTAGAAAATTGAACTCAACTCAATTTACCTACTCACGTATAAGTCATAATTTCCAACACCATGACTGCGGCTTTCCCTTAGTAGAAAACTCCTTTTTTCGACGACAGACTCTAACGACGAGGCAGGTTTCACTTTAATCGGAAATTTAAAGAAATACTGCGTGATTTAAGTTTTTTTACGCTTCACTAGCATTTACTCTCATCTTCATCGTGACCTTTCTGTTTATTCATTCTAATCGGTAGACATTGACTGCACTTTCACCAAACGGGAAACTTTTCCAATAATAATTGCACGCCAAGATCACTAATTGCTTCCTCCTCCCGACGAAATTTCTTCCATTGTTCATAAATGACACAGCTCAAGGTAAGGTTTATGGCAGTTTAAAGGTTCTCATCCGACTGCAAAGAAACGGAGATCTGTCGAATAAACACTCTAAATTGATACTCCTTAACATCTTTGTTGAAAGTTATGCGGGCATGGTACAACGAGATAATGGAATTTTCGTAAATTTTCGAGAAAAAAAACTAGTCCTAATACTGCATTTGAACGGCCGAAGAATATTGTCAAATTGCCAGGAAAGTCATTCTGGTGCAAAATTTATCGACAGGAAAACTACATTTTCGCGAAACTAATGTAAAAGTGTTGGCAAAATTCACGCGGACGTAATAGATATTCTTTGTTGATTTTATTTTCTCATTTGAATATTTCCTTTTTCACGCTGTTGATACAAGGGATTTTGCGTTGAAAAAATAAATAATTATTTACTTTGTCTATTAGCGAGTCGTGTCACTCGGAAGACGAAACGTATGTTATTGAATTTTTATGGCCACTCTGAAAATAGTCGCCAACGAAAAGAACAAAAAAAAAATTGCGAGCATTAACGTCGAAAATTCCGAAAAGATAAATTATTTAACGTCGGTGTGTAAATCGTTAGATCATAGTGTGAGAGGCCAAGGTCCGTATTGTCAACAGTGCCCTCAGACGTGAGTCAATACTCGTCATTTCTCATCACTTCGTCATTCTTTTTGCGTGCACCTTTCACTTTTTGTAGGATACAAGTCTTCACTCTTCGACTGTCGAGAAAACAAATTGCGAATATTCTTTCATCTAGGGAATCAACTTCTAGTTTTTTCTGCACTTTCAGGGCTAGAGGAATTTCGTAGGGAATGATTTTGATCCTGAAATAGCCTGATCTCATGATTCCAGTATCCTCTTTTTTACTACTGCAGTTGGGACCAAGTAGAGAGCACAAATCAGCGGCACAAATATAGAGAGAACCTTCAGAGGTTGGTCTTTTGTTCATGTTAATGAGGATGGAGGTCATTCTGACATCTGCGTCCCGAAATCGCGAGACGGAAATGGTGTCACAAACTGATGACAAGAAATTTCGACCTTTGCTACTTTGACTCCTGTATCCTTGATTTCCATTCAATTAAGCCTAACATACAGATTGCTGAGTTATACTAGGCCTATTTTTCTTCATAAATTAAGGAACTTCGTACGGTTACGTGCTTGAAGAGGGCAGATGAGGATTCGTGGTGTCATCAGGTGGATCGGAGGTAGTTCATCTTGGTAACTATTTTTTCATGATTGTTTGAGAGGGAGTTCGTGAGACAGAATGGTGAAGTCGTATGTTTTTGAAAAATGGGCTAGAGAAATCACTTGCACTACAATTAAGAGCGTGAGAAGATAAATATCAACTATTCTGAGACGAGTTAGGATACCTTCTTCGTGACGGACAGAGCGGTGTGAAGTAGACCAAGGGATAAGAGCTTTTTTAGAGTAGATCGGAGCTCATTGAACGATAAGGAGGACCAGAAATATATCAGGAAGGAAGGAAGAAGGAGCAGTAATAGGATTTGAGGTCGCACTAGGGGAAGGCATCAGTCATGGAAGGTGAAAGCAGTGTAGTGACTGCTTCACGACAAGGCCTCAAGGTGAATATGTTCCAATATCCGTAGAAAAGAGATGGAGGATGAGGAAGAACTTGACGAACGGGCAAGGATGAGGTTGGTAGAATGAGATTCTTGATCAGAGAGAAACAGATGGCTGGGAGCAGTGCTATCAGATCTACGGATTTTTACTCCTCGAAAAAGATACATGTTGCGTAAAATCCGGATTTCTTGTGCTCAGGGGATAAGTACCTTAGTTACTGATATAAGAGATACTTTTCTCCTGATCGTTATGGGCTGATAGCGAAGTCTTCCGTAGCAGTGAGACAATCCAGGAAAAAGAAGAACCTTCCTTTCTCCTGATCGTTATTGATAAATTGGTTAAAGTGTGTAGAAATTCTCCGAGGGATTGGAACTTTTTTGGAATAGATCGGAGCTCGTTGAAGGATAAGGAGGACCAGAAATATACCAGGAGGAGACGAAGAAGGAGCAGTAAGAGGATCTGAGACGGTACAATGGGAAGGCATCAGTTCTGGTCCCTGGAAGGTGAAAGCAGTGTAGTAACTGCCTTACGACAAGACTCAAAGAGATGGAGGATGAGGAAGAACTTGACGAGTGGGCAAGAATGAGGTTGGTAGAATGAGATTCTTGATCAGAGAGAAACTGATGGCTGGGAGCAGTGCTGTCAGATCTACGCATTTTCGCTCCTCATAAAAGATACATTTTGCGTAAAATACGGATTTCTTATTATCAAGGGAAAAGTACTTCAATTACTGATATGAGAGATACTTTTCTCCTGATCGTTATGTGCTGATAGGTCTTCCGTAACAGCAAGACGATCAAGGGAAACAAAGAACTTACCTTTCTCCAGATCGTTATTGATGAATTGGTAAAAGTGTGAAGAAATTCTCTTTAGGTCTTAGAAAAAATGACGGATACGGACTTTCGATATCATCTGGCAGCACTGGATGGGAGGAAAGAAACAGGTCAGAAGAGAGAGGCAAGTCAGTATAGCAAAGAGTTCCGCAGAGAGTATGGATGCGGAGTTTCCCGTACGGAGGAAGGAATGTTACCTCAAACTGAGACTGCATATCCAGGTTTGGGCTCCGGAGGACGTGGGAGGGGAATTCTGAATACAACTACCCCGAAAATTTTGAAAAAGCTGAGGCGGATTTCAGGCGTGGTTGAAGAGGCTGTAAATTAAGAGATCCGTAATGAATTTGGGAACGAAATAGACTAACGGCCAATGGTATTTGAGAACGTTTAAAGAATTCAGGAATTTGTTCTCAAAATTTCGATTCGGAGGTCGAGATTTCGGAGTTGGAGGCGAGATCAAAGAACTTGACAGAGAATTGGATGTTGATTTTGAAGTTTTGCAGACGCAGCGAAGATCTGGCGACTGTCTCCTTATATGAAAATCAGCATCTACGGCGGTCAGGTGAATTTGTCAAGCGTTAGCTAAAGTAATCTCGCTGCTCGTTGAAGGTCGGAATGCAGGAAAATATTGAAGTTATCCTCAGGGGGAAAGCTGATTCGGTTTCTTAGGTCACTCACAGCAATTAGGCAGCGCTCCCTGAAGAGTACTTGTCTTGAATGTCAACAGTTAGAGACAGAAATGGAGGATTGGAGGAGTCTGGGTAAATAAAGCCAATTTCATATAATTTAGAGGAGATGTAATAACGCCAGACACGAGGAAACGCGTCCTGGGGTCGAAAACATAATATAGAGTTCTAAGATAAGGCGGGCAGCTTCCTCAATTTCAGAGTTCAATTCAAATAATGCCATAGAGGGTAGAACGGTCTTTGTGGAAGCCGCATCGATTTAGAGAAAAGACGTTATTCGATTCGATTAAACCAGAGCAGTTTTTTGATCAGTATTTGGAACAGTCTGGAGCGGTTCGGTATTGGAGGAATGATAGCCGATTTGGGTAAAGGCCGAGCTGAAACTGGGAGAGGAGATATTTACGAGAGTTGAGGCGGAGCTTATTCAGCATGGAAGTGTGGATACTGTTGGAGTCAGGAACGGTTTTTGTGGAGGCAGAAGTGGAGTCCAGATAAGGAGACGGAGAGGCTGTCAGCTGGGGTGGAGTAGGCAGAATCAAAAAGGATGGAAAGAGCTATAGTAAGAAAGCTGTGTTTGTAATAAGTGTCAGCTCGAACAGAAGAGCAGGGAGAGACAAGCAGTCGAGCTTTGGCTCAAGGGTTGGAGAGAGTCGAAGATCCCAACTTGAGATGAAATGTGGAAGAACTCGTTGATCTCTCGACGGGAGGGAAGCTGTCAGTCTCATAGGCAAGTAATATACTCGCAGACAAGATTATCCAACTGAAATATTTTAGATTCTCGTTAAGCAAGGCAAATTGTTTTCACCAGGAGCGCTCCGAAGATGCTCTCAATCATGAGGCAAACGATCAGAATCGACTAAAATTGTGACTAGCACTTTAACCACTCTCAACCGGACTATAGTCCCCAATCTACAGACGTAGATAGTCGGTCTGTTTGAAAGATAAAATTATTAGGTATAGAGGGGCGATGCTAGAATTTTCCCCTGGATTCGAAAGTGTGTTCCAAGAAGAAAGTGAGATTGAATCTAGGATACCAGATCTACGGATTTTTGGTCCTCAAAAAGGTTTTTTTTTCTGTAGATTTTACAAACAATACGAATTTCTTGCGATCAAGGGAAAGGTACTTTAGACATTACAACGAGAGATACCTTTCTCCTGATCGTATTGAGCTGATACCGCTGTATTTTTCAATATTGAGTCGATCCAGGGGAAAGTATCTCAGCCATTTCTCTAAGACATACCTTTCTCCTGATTGTTATTAATGGATCAATCAAAGTCCGCAGAAATCTGTTTTTAGGTCTTACAAAAAATGGCGGATACCGATTTTTGAAACTACCATCTGGTGGGTGCGTACTTTCCTCATTCCCACTAGTAGATCCTATTGACCCAAAGTTTGGTTCACAAAATTTGGAAATGGAAATTGAAACAAGGCGAGACGGGCAGTCTATCTGCGAAAATATAATTCCTTCGGATGTTCCTCTGTCTGGGTCTGCGTACCTTCATCTTGATGGGTTCAAGACTCCCAAGTAATTACACATTACATATATCACGGAATCAATGCAAAATATGTTACTGGATAGTTGGAGAAAGAAATTTAAAATATATTTTTATGCTCGTGAATAGAAAATAAACATATTTCGTGTCTCCTATCGGTTTTCAGGGACAAACTGATCTTCTTCTTCAACCGGTATCAACCCTAGTATTCCATTTTACTACATGTATTGATCGATGACTATCTGCACGACTACCTTGAGGAAGATATTTTGAAGACTCACCTCCCTTCAGGCTTGTCTAGTCAATTTCCTTCTCCTTTTGACATTGCGAACATACAAATATTACCCAACGTATCGAAATCGCCTGAGAGGCTTGTCTCCTTTCTCGTTCTATCTTAAAAAACCCACGCTAGCATAAATTGTATCCGTCTTCTTCACCTAC
Source organism: Aspidiotus destructor (assembly GCA_035079395.1). NCBI lineage: Eukaryota > Metazoa > Arthropoda > Insecta > Hemiptera > Diaspididae > Aspidiotus > Aspidiotus destructor. The sequence continues at coordinate 8,992,676 of JAVHKZ010000002.1, read as the reverse complement.
TTCTTCTGCCAATGTACCGCCCAATATAACATACTACTAGCCTGAGGTGCTGCTCCCTCACTTCATCCCAAGTTCGTTTTTTTATTTTTTTGGCAATTTAATACCAAGTCCGCAGCAAACTACCATCTGCTTTAGGCTAGTTTGGTCTGTTGTTTACTCCTCTTTCTTCTCATACCGAAAAGAAAGATTACCTTGAGCGTCCCATTCAAAGCATAAGAATATCAAATGAGCTCAATTTCTTGGTTTTGCATTTCCCTGCCATCAAAGATTCACAAAATATCAGTGCTGTCCCACAAGTCAAGCTCCTATCTCTTGCTTTGGGCGATACAAAACTTCAGATCACCTCAATTTTTTCGTCCCCAGAAACCTTCATAGTGAAACATAGACACTATAGCGCTGTCTGAGTCGAATACCGCCATTTTCTTCACGTTCTACTTCCAGAAAATCCTCGTGCCCTTGAATGCGATCATGCACGTACAATCAGGGTTTATAGCGTCAATTAATTAATAATTCTCATTTCATAGCCCGCTCCAATTTTCAATTCTTCGTTTCAATGTCACACCAGACTGCATCGAACCTCGTTCGGCGGTTGCTCGGGTCTGGACGTTGAATGTCAGCCCGCTCAATACAGCATAGTGCATTCGTTCGAAGGTTCCCATTAACGAAAAACTCGCGCTCTTGCATAATCGCGTACGTACCGGTGTGAGGAAAACCTAACAGCACTGACCACGCTGTTGTGTTATCCGCAATACCGCATGTAGGTATATCTCAATAAAACAAAAATATAACACACACTCAGCCGCATTAGAATTTAAACTGAAATAAAACTTTCACTTTTTGCACTTTGCGTCCGTCTCGGTTCCAGTCAAACACGCATTCAGTATTCACCCGCGAAGGCCCCCTTCTCCCCTCTCTCTCGCGTTGTCCAACTCCATCCCCCTATGGCGACAAACGTACCGAGCAAGGCCTGGCTCGCACACTTCTTTATGTAACTCAAGGCTTTCACGACTAAATCAGTGTATTTACGATAATTAATGTCATGAATATAAGGAACGTACTCGCTTTACAGTTTTATAACTGTCAAAGAACTGAAACTGTTGTGTTGCTCAGTCGTTCGCGTATTCGCAAACCACGAAAATTGAAGTGTCCATGATGCACGGCCCAATAAATCTGAATAATATACACTCGAGTAGAATGGTAGTAGTTTTTCGCAAAACACCAGAGGATATTAGATTGTATGCAACTGTCGTAAAGTTATGCAAATGCGCTCCCCAGAATGTCCGTTGGCGTACCTATAGTCTAATTAATTCGTGCACTCGTCCGCCGCTTATGTAAGTGAGATGCGACCGAGTACAGCGCACTTTTCGGCGCGACAGCATTCGCAAACCTATGCCATTGTGCTCTTACTTAACCCGTCTTGCATATGCTTTATGACGATGACGTGGTCCTAAACCAACTCTCGCTCAATTGGCGTGCAGCCATCGAAACTATATTTCGCGCGCGGAGTGTAGGCGGAAACCGGGTGGACGTGATTCAATAAACTCGTTGCCAATTGTTTTCAACCATCAGGTTTTACAACTCGTACACAGAACAATGCGCTTCTTGAGTAGATGAGTATCGAAACCTTGTTTCGCGCAGTTTTCACGCATTTAAAATAGAAGCTAACGATCTTGTAATTAGGTTCACGATTAGTTCCGACCCGGCCGATGTTGCTTCGGTACAATGGCACCGTATACAACAGCTGAGTGATCGTAGGAAGATTTATTACGGGTACGCGAGATCCTGAAGATAGTGCCACAGTTTGCGTAAGGTTTCGAGGTACCGAAGGTGTGAGTGTTATGAATCGCGAATAATCTGCCCTTGCTCGAATAGCTTATATTGACGAATTAGTTATGAAGTCTTGCGTAAAACTTCTCTTGCCAGCTGATAAAGTCAGGTACGAGTGTAGACCTTCGGAGCGTTGATTTGTGTGGAACAGTAAGTTTGTATCAATTGATTGCAATAGACAGATCTGAGTCAGTAGATACACTCTTGCATGCCCATAAGAATTATGTGGGAAATTGTTATTTAGTACGAGTAGAGGATTTTTTTGGTGATAAAGTTTCTCTCTTACCTTTTGTATCCACTGTAGTCACCATCAGAATTGGATTGGACCTGTAATCCTCGAGTATTACTGCTAAAGCTTCTTTTGTCCGCTTCAAACTTGTCAGTCATAGTAACGTGATCTGAAAAGAGTGTCGAAACAATATCTGATTTAAAAGGTACTTATTTGGTGAAAATGGAACATGGTACGAATGATGAGAAGTACATCAGAACATGAGGTAATTTCAATTTTCAAATTGCGTGCTTAAAGTTGGTAGGGTAGGTAAGTAGTGCTTCTATGGAACGTTGCTGATGGATTACAAAGTTGCCATAAGATCAATGCATAGATACTTGAACGTATGAATACCTAACGGGGACGCACGTATTATGCTGCCAGAACCTGCGTGTGCGCTTATGAAAGAAGAACGCGGTCTGTAGTGAGTGAAGATTGGTGCGGTAGAGACTTGGGATGAGAAACACAGCAATTAGGCGAGTAACGGATGCACAGATACAAGTGTCAGAATAGAAGTAAGGCGGAAGTTGGGCGGTCGAGAAACCAAGTTTTCTCAACTACGTCTATTCTGACATCAACCATGATTATGCTCGTACTTAAGATCTCAATCAGTAGTTTGAACAAGGTTGATCCGTACTTCAGAGTTAGGGACCAGTAATATATGAGCTTGTAGAAGAGAACGGGAGGTTTCACCGCCACCTCAGCACCCCAAAGGTTTCTCAACCGCCTAACCTCTGACAAGTTATCGACCCAATTCATCAAGCAGCACAGGGTTTATGGCAGACAGGCCCTTAGAAAGCTCCAGTGGGGTCCATGGCAAGGAACACAGCACCCCCCCCTTCTCGTCAGGGCAGACATCTATGGACCAAAGTTCGATACATCGCCAACTTGATACTGCGTGAGGGAATTAGTATGCGATTTGGAATACCGAAATTTTCCAAGGTGACTTCAGTCGACGAAGTCCCGAAACCTTGAATGCACTAATGAGCGTAACTCATTTCAAGTCGCCGATGAAACTAAATCAACAACTACTTTTTTTTCGGTCGAGTCCTCAGCACTTTGGCAAGGGTCCAAGTCAACTTATTCCTCTGTGATCTCATAGATTGATTCTACATCATAGACCATTCATTCACATTTATGATGAAGCCTTCTTTGATAATTACCAACTGATCAAAGAGAAAGTGGCTTATTGCTTCTCTCGAGAATAAAGCGACAGTATTGTTTGTCACTGACTAGCCAAAGGTCTTCAACCCCATGATCTCAGTCAACTGAAGCATTCATATCCTCGATTTTAGCTGGTAGAATTGTCACCTTTGGTCAATCAACTTCCATGTTTCCTCTATCCATCATGGCGCAGACCATTCGTGGTGTGGCTCAGTTTGGCGCCAAAAACACAAAAGAAAAAGAAAATTAAATAGATACTTTGGAAGAATGCTGTTTGGATTGTCATTTGTATGAGATGGATTCTTACTTTCTCACCTGAATCCCGCTTCGCTCTTTATTGCTTTTTTGGCCGGATAACTTCGCAGAGGTTTGTAAGAGGCAAGGAAATTTGGTTGCGCCTAGATTTATATAAGAATTCGATCCACAAAGCACTAAAGACAGAACTAATGGAACTCTTGATGCTCACTTTTCTCACACTGGTTCAGTATTTTCATACAAAAAGGGTTCGGTCTTCTAATAATTCGAAGGCCTCATGGTCGGCGGCTGTTACAGCAACTCTGACCTGATCCCATTGCCCCTAACAATATTCATAGATCTCCACTGAATGACTCAGCTTTGTAAGTCTGTTAGCAGCTAGAGAATTAATAAAACCTGACATCAAGTTATGCTACGCCGACATCACTTATCCTTGTGACACTTTCCCGTTCTTTCAAACGTCCTACAAATTGTAGTTCATTGAACATGAGAGGCTGTTTCAAAAATTTCTCCTGCGCCGAAATGATTGAAGCGCCATATTTAGTCTCGCGCCAAATTTAGTGGGTACAATCTTGAGCCAATTAAAAACAATGAATAGGACCAGTGATCAATCACTAATGAAACCCAACAAATTAACCAAACATATAAAGCGGGAAGTTCGTCTGTCTGATGGTTTGCTCGTCTGTTTGTCTTCTTATATCTCACCTACTATGAAACTGATCGCTTCCAAACTTTCGGGATTTATTCGTGTTACTTAGGAATAACTCTTAGGCCATACATAAGCTCCAAGATCAGGAAAAATTACGACTTCTAAGCTATGTACGGTCCGCCAAAAAGATAATAACAGTTAAATGGGGATTTGGACTAAATCTGTTGAGCTCAAAAACGCAAAATGTTGGATGTATTGTTTGAATGTATGAAATTTGTACACCAATTCTATCTTTAATTTGCGCCGAATACGAAATTTCTACGTCTTCTAGCTCTTAGTCGAGTTATGGACCAAATGGACCAATTTACCAAAATTCTTAAAAATTTTAAATCGTTCGAACTTTCATATTTTACTTGATTTGAAAGGGGAATTCAACGCTGATTCCGGAAAAAATACTAGAACCCCTACAAAGTCTGTAAGAGGGAGAATTTTCAAACTTTTATTCTGAAAATTTTGGCATATTTTGGACCATAATTCAGCTCAGAGAAAACTTAGAAACTTTGTAAAAGTTGAGATACAAATTACAGATATTCAAGCAATACATCTAACATTTCGTGTTTTTGAGCTACAATAAATTTAGTCCAAATTCCCATTCAACTGTTGAAATCTTAAGTAACCAAAGGATTCTTGCAAGTATATTTGAGTTGGTTGAGCAGGTGATTTTGGGAACGTTTAGCTGCAATAATAATTTTGATTTGCCAAAAAAGTCATCGATTGGGAGAGAAGAAGACATTACTTTTTGTCGAACCCTTTATACAATGGGAGGAAAACTTGAAAAACTCATGACTCTCGATTATCATAATACATACAATGTATTGTGCCTTGAACTACCGCAAGAAGTGGGAAGAATTTTGAGTTTTGAGTCAATATTTAACTTAATTTATTCATAATGAAGCTCCTCACAAGCTAGTGTAAGATTTCGACCCGCTGGCGTACGACCCTAATTTACTTTAGGGGCAGAAATCAAGTCATCTCAAATCCAAGATATTCATTCATTTGGCTCTGCCAAACAGAATATTTCGCCCTCTTGCTGCATTCTGTCAGTTTGGTGACTTTGCTACTCGCAGACAGAACGTGCAAACAAAATTATATGATGAGCGCAACTGAGAATCTCAGTTGAAGGATACAAGAGAAAAAGTAGAAATGCTCGAAACGAACGATCTGGAGAATCAGTTTTTCCTTATTAGGGCAGAAAATCCAATAGTTCAGGTTGTTTCTTTTGTACATTTATCCTCCTTTTCATGCACCCTTCAATTATGCTCAACTAGTGCAGTAGTGGTGAAAACGATGCAATTTTGACGTCTCTCTTCAGTCGACATCAGGCCTTGGATTCGAAGTAGTGGGTCACGTGACCTGAGACGTACGGTGATGTGAAAGATCTGGTTTTTAGCTCCTGCAATATGACGTTTCAGATTCCGCTTTGGAAGTGGTTCTACTGCTGTTATTGAACAATGTCTCAGGTGTCACGCGACCAACTACTCCGAATCCTCGGTCGAGATGAAGATCTGACACCAGAAGTTGACTGATTTTCGACCTAAACTATGAAATCTTATCGGATATGCATTTGAGATCGACGTCTATTGCAAGTCATTTACCTAATCGATTAACCATCTATCCAAAATCGACCCGATATCAATCTATACTACCGGGGATCGACGATGAGTGATGGTACGAAAAAGAGGTCGATTTTGAGTCGCTTTGCGGTCGACATCGGATGCAACGAAATCAACGAATCGAAATAGCGAGTCGATGTGCGCGGGGCTTGTTATGGTGCATCGACTAAACTAGGTCAAGGTAATCTGAACGCAGACTTTCCTCAGGATTAAGCTCCAATAAAAGTGATAACTCAAAAATTCTAGAGATCTTTCCATTAGAAATTCTGAATTCGACCCTGTTAGCACATCACAGCGCTTAAAAGCGCTTAGAATATTTTCATGTTCCAAAGACGCATTCCCTTCCATTATACAAAAAAAAATTTCCTTCGCAATATTGTTACCTCTTCATTTAAATAGATCTATAAGGCTAAAATACTTGATCTGGGCTAATGACCATCGATTCTCCAGGTCTTCGAAGGAAGGTAATTTCCGGATTCTGCAACAATAGAACCAAAAATTAGTCAAATTAAAAAAAATACGTAGATGAACGATCGGTCAAGTTTAAAATCGGTCACAGAAAAGTCACAATTTGATCAAAATTCAGTTCTATGTCAAGCATCTCTCGGTCGAAAATTAACAGCTGCGCTAAACGTAGCCCCGGCGAACAAGAGGGGGGGGGGGGGGATCCGAGCATATTTCCTCCCGTATCCACTTTTTCTCTTGGCGAGGCTGGCCAAACTTCATACATAAGGTAAAATCATTCAGATGCCCTCAACCCATTATTTGTTTACCAAAACCCTCGAAGAAATTGATAAACAAATCCCCCGGGACCGAGATTCAGTGAGTGTGTGCTCTCGTGAAGAGATGTAGGAGAGGTCAGTGGATACCTCGAGCGATATCTCATCCCAATTGCTTTCTGGATTCACTTTTACCAGTCTATATCAATATCTCATTCAGGAGGATTTTCCCAAATCATGAGCACTCATTCAGGTCGCAACCTCTCTCAAACATTTTTCGACCTACAATGAAATAAGCTCATTGGACTTGACTGCTATCAACGGAGACCCTAGTCTCAGCTCATCTTGTGCCAGTAATTAGTAAGTTGTGAGGGCAAACACACAACGTCAACGTTTGTACAGCGATATAGGATTGAATAATGGAATGAAGACGTCTAGAATCATCAAAAATGGTTCACAGTACGACCGTAGTCCGTGAGAACATAATGTACACACATCTCGGGCAATTGATTAAAATCTTACAATTTCTTATTAGAATCTCGTCTCGCTATCTTCAATCTCATTTTCGGAGTGCGTCCTGTTCTTGAGCACACCACCTATAACCATTATAAAATGTAAACATTCGCCAGCCGCCACTAGATAAATAGGACACTCGGGCGATTAATAACCGCGAACTCGATCGCGTACGTATAATTTCTGTTACAATGTCACCGGGCGTTGATGTAATGTCTGACAGAGAACAAGAAACGTTGGAAAAATGCTACAATACGTTCCACGCAATAACCAACGTAATTAGACTCCGTGATTTCCATGAGTGCGCGCGCGCACGCGCACACGCGTCTCCTAATCCGTACTGGTTCGATTAAATCGCTAATTAGTCGGACGATACGATAGACCAACGTAAATGGCACGCGAACCGTAAAGATTCTCCAGTCTGCTGAAGACTGCATATGAACTTTCACTGTACATCGATCTTTTTGGGGTACAATACGTAACCAAACCAAATGGAATAATCTTGAAGTTCACCGACCACCGGCTCAGTAACCTTTTTACTTTCGTTCTTTGACTAGACCACTGTATATGCCGTAGCGAACTGTTCTGATCTACTTTAAAATAACAAGTTTTTTATTTTCTTTGATTTTAGGACAAAATGAACAGAGTACTAGAAGCTCTAGTCCTTCTATGCATCGTAGCCGTCAACCTGTCACTTGGTAAGGATGAGAAACCAGCGGCGGAAACTGCCGAGGGTTCGAAGACCTACCGTAGACTGATCCCAGCTGACGTTCTCCGAGGTAAAAGCTGTTTGTAGAATGTCTCCTTAAGTATGAAAACGGCGCGTGGGTACTTGAAACTGCGTTATTACACACAGGCGACGGAAAAAGGCCAAGGTCGTAATTAACGTCGTCACCAAGCCATTTATTACCCTATACTTTCGAAATACAGTAAACTCCAACAGAGTACATTATATCTCAGTTATATACCTTAATCTGTGCATATATGCATGCAAGTATTGTGCCTAAGGTAGCGTTTTAATTGAATTATAGGCGAGGAAATGTGCGATTATTTTCCGGTAAAATTTACACGATTACGTATCGGATTGCTTGAAATTGGACTAGGAGTATGAATATTTATGAAATTGATTATGATATAGTCTAATTAGAGAAGGAACGCAATAATTTGGAAAAAAATCAGTAACAACCGCATACGTTTGTGTAATCTCGTATCGGTCGAACAGGCAATATTAAAACGATTGAGAAAGATGTCAACTTCTGAGTTTCTTAACGGCATTTTGGTGTGATGGCAGCAGCAAGGTCTGTCAAGAGAAAAATGGTTTGGAAACTTCCTTAATAAGGAGGGATAAACCTCATTTTTGACATTTTTCTGGTAATAATTTAGAAAATATATTAGATGCAACTTGCCCTATGCATTCAATGCTGTACAACCTAATCAACTGCTTTCATTAGAAAACTCAGCCCAAGTTCTTTAGAGCCCAAGACTGAATAATATTGCAAACCAAGCAACTGAAAATCTCATCCCAATTTTCAACCTCCAAAATAGATCGAATACTCACCACAGGCTTCAGTTTTAGAGTCTTCCCAAACCTTCAAACTTGAACTTTTAAGCTGCTTACAATGAGTTGATACAATATTTGACGTATGATGAACGGATGGAATGAAGTACGCACATCGACTTGAGGTACGATTTCCTACGCAAAATTAGAAACAATATCATTTATGATTTAATAGTAGGTAGAAGGAAACACGAATGAAAAGTTCCCCCAAGTTTTTATCGTCTGTACAAGTTGAGAAGTTTGAAATCGTAATTATTGAGGATCAGATTTTATCATTGGTGAATATATTCGACTGAAGTCAATGAAAAGACGATCTTTAATACAGATGACATGTACTGTTTACTAGGCCCGAAGACGCTTCAGGGACGTCGATAATTTGGACCTTCGAGCTACACATGAATCAGGCGAGAGACTCGAGTGAATTCCGACCAGCGAATTGTATGTAAGAAGGGAGGACTCAGGGAAACAAAGACCAAGAAATGTCGTGATACAAAAAGCTAAAACTAGGAGTAGTAGAAGAAGCAGTGAGAGTTGGTCAAGTCATTCAAGACTATTCATCTGAAATCAGTTTGTTTTTGCATCAGAATTGATTGGAAAAACAGAGTCTCTCACCACGAAGAACAATTGAATAAACGATTAAGATCTGGTCGAGAGATCAGATTTTGAGGACCTAAAGAGAGGTTGGGAAATATTACTCACTTTTAGGTTTTTATACAGGACTAAAAGCTCCAACAGGGTCGATGTGAGGGCAAGGTCATTTCTTTCCCCGAACCCGAAATCATAAAGAGAAGATAGGGTGACAAGGAGATACAGAGACCAATTTTATGGGGATGCAGATTTCCCAAATCACCAAGTTTCCCGTTTTATTGATAATGTGCACAACTTTTCCAGGTGAAAGTTTTGATCGAAAGAGGAGCGAGAGGGAGGTGGAGTTGCGCACAACTTCAATTTATGCATACAGCGAGTAAAATTTATTTACAATTTTAATGAAACACTGAAAATTACCAAATTTCCATTTTTATTCAGAGCGTGCACAACTTTCATACGTAATCATTTCTAAGAAATTCAAACAGAGTCGATGTGAGGGGAAGGCCACTTCTTTCCCCGGCTCTGAATTCATAAAGAAAAGGTAGTGTGACAAGGAGATACAAAGACCAATTTTATGGGAACGCAGATTTTCCAAATTATCAAGTTTCGCGTTTTATTCATAGTGTGCACAACTTTTTCAGGTGAACCTTTTGAAAAGGGAGGTGGAATCGCGCATAACTCCAATTTATGCATACAGCGAGTGTAATTTATTTACAAATTTAATGAAACACCGAAGATTACCAAATTTCCATCTTTATTCAGAGCGTGCACAACTTCCATGAGTAATCACTCCTAAGTGAAAGTTCTGATCAGAAGAGGAGCAGCAAGAGGGAGGTGAAGTTGCGGTGTTGCGCACAACTCCAATTTATTTACAAGCTTAATAAAACACTGAAAATTTCCAAATTTCCATTTTTATTCAAAGCGTTCACAGCTTTCATGTGTACTTGTTTCTAAGGGGAAGAGAGGCAAGAGAAAAAATAAGTCGAGTAAAATTTTATATTATACCTACAAAGTGTTCAACTTTTTTACAAGCTCAATGCATACCGAAAAATCGTTAAATTTCCATCTTCATTTATAGCGTGCACAACTTTCACTCAAAACAAATTTTGTTCAAATGAAGAGCAAGAAGGAGGATGGAAAATCTCTGAATTTGTATCTTCATTTATAGCGGGTACAACCTCCACAAATGAAAATTTTGGTCAAAAGAGAGGCGGGAGGGGGAACAAGTTGTACACGACGCGAATTCAGGGTATACCTAAGCGTGGCAAAATGATTTTAATGGTTGAATGAGATTTTGAGATGAATTTAGCGCAAAAACGCGAAACGTTAGATGTATAATTTGAACGTATTAAAATTGTATCTGAATTTTATTGGCAATTTGAGCCTAGACCAAATTTTCTACGATTTTTCTGGGTCAAATTTTTGACCAAAATGTGCCAAAAATTGACCAATTTGCCTGGGATTTTAACGTAAAAGTTTCGGAATTCTTTTATTTTGGAAATTTGTAGTGTCAATCAAATATTTTTTCGTCGAATAAATCGAATAAAATTGGAAAACTCAAACGATTTTTCATATTTGAGAATCTTTACGAATTTGCGTTGTTTTGGTTTATACCTCGGTCCAGGAAAGCCATAGAAATTTCGGACTAGGGTAAATTTGCTGATGAAATTGAGATACAACTTTTGTATATTTGGAGCACATAGGGTGAACGTGGAAAAGTGGTAACATCATTTTGCCTAACACAGTATACAGTATCTAATGTTTCTCGTTGTCGCGCCAGAACGAATTAAGCCTAAAATTCCATTCAACTGTCGACATCATTCAGGCGTATCCTATATAGGCCCTATTTTCAATCATTTACGTGCAGAAATTGAGGTTTTTGAAAACTTTTATGCACCGAGTGCACAACTGACATGCCAAATGACACGATAATGGGCTCTGGTATTGTTCTGATTAGGGAGTGCTCTGGCGAAGGGTTAAGGCCAGTGGTGCAATTGATGGAAAAGACATCGTTGAATCGCGGATGAAAAAATCGAGCTGGCTGGGCTCATCGAGGTTGAACTTTGATTGTACAACTGTCTTCAAATAGCTAACGACTTAAAAGTTCATCTTTTACTAAAAACTTCAGAATATTTGAATGTTTGATTATATCTGAAGCAGCTCCAAATTTTTGGGAAGCTCACTATCCTCACGCAACCTAAAATTCAGAAGTTCTTCTTCCGCTGACAGATTCTAAGTTTGAAATATTTCAAGTCCCACAAGGTTCAGGTGCACCTAGATCAAAAAGTTTTGGCAAGTCTTTTCCTTCTAACAAGTTAATATTTCTGAGTCCCTAATCCTAATACTTTTTTTACGTTTCCCCACAAGACGTATACTTCGAGATGTCTACAAGTTTCTCCTCTCCTTCTATGGAATTCAGAAGTCAACATTCTTTCATGACGAACGAGTGTTTGCCACGAGAATGTATTCGATATATAGATGGCAAGGTCGATGCAAAAACGATGAAAAGAAATAATTTCAAATTTTGACTACCGTGCCAATTTTCTGCGCCTTCTTTGATGACACAGATTCCTCGCTACAATATAAAATAAATGATAAATCCTTGAATAGTAATTCGCATTCACTAGTTTGATATGCCTGCCCGATATTCATTAAACATTTCGATTTCTCTGTTTCGCAGACTTCCCCGGCGTTTGTTTCGCCTCGACCCGATGCGCTACCGTTGACCCCGGCCAAACCTGGGATCTGACTCCGTTCTGCGGTCGCTCCACCTGCGTGAAATCGGACACTCCGAGCGAAGACGGCGTCTTCCATCTATACGAGCTGGTCGAAGATTGCGGCCCGCTACCGAAAAACAACCCGAAATGCAAGCTCTCGGAAAAAACTAACAAGACCGCTTCGTTCCCCGAATGTTGTCCGGTCTTCGAATGCGAGCCCGGCGTCAAGCTCGAATACCCCGAAATTCCGGTCGTACCAGCCGAAGTTCCACAAAACTCAACTACCAAGTCGCAATAAGCGCGAATGCACACACATAATCTAGCCGGAAATTTCCATCGTGTACCGCGCGGTTCATTTACTCGTACATATTAAGACCAATGTATGCGGAAGAAGGAGATCGTTTTCTCTCGTAAAACGTAACTTGAATGTTTCTCATTATACCATAAATTTTTTTGTTAAACAATATGTTATTGTTTTCTTTTTGTATACGATCTTAGCACGTAAGACTTAAGTCATGATCTTAAATACTTTTCCTAAATATATTTATTTTTAACGCTATACCCTGAATACTTTTCTGGAACTTTTTAGCCTGTTCGCCAAGACGTTACATAACGTGAAAAATGATGCATGTAAAGGTCAATGTTGAAAAAAAAAAAAAGATCCTCGAGCGTTTGCAGTTTTGCTATACTAATATGCATCTCGCTATTCATGAACGTTTTCAAATCTTGAAAAAATACCTACTCGTACTCTATTTATTTTTGTATTCCAAGAACCAAGTAAATTTTAAACATAGGTACTATCGAGTGGTAAAACGATAGATTATGCAAAAAATCTCGCGTGTACTAAATAATTTGATTATATTGCAAGATATGACGGTAGTTTTGGCATCTTCAATATAATACCGCGAAATTGAACGCCTCCCTAATAGAATATTAATTATTTTTTTGCCACCTATACAACATAATTATATAGGTTATAAGACCGTTACACAATGCAACAAATTATCACGTAATTTTTTTTTGATGATGTTCTTACTGCATGTTGAGACTGACTTACAACACTGGTATAAATATCTTCTCCTTAGTTCCCGACAATCATCAAATTTAAAAGTATACTGCTCTCAGCTGATCTTGGAAAAAAGTGAGGTCTCTCTTCATGTATCCGTGCCTTTGAACGGGGCTCATGAAAATCTGAAAAAAAAATCGATGGTCGTATTCTACTTCTAGGAAAAATTTTTCTACTCTAATCAATTATACAGGTGAGTAAAAGTTCAAAGACTTTGTGGTCAATGGCCAGAATTTGTTAGAGAAGTCATCATCAGTAAATGTAGTCAGATACCCTGCACGTCGTCAAGCAAGAGATTTTGATAGTTGTACGAAAAATGAACTTGTCTATCACACTCTCACGTAGAAGATCATAAATCACTCTCATATTCCAGGGAAGCATGTACATGTGCAAATTCTAGGGCCTTCTCCTTACATCATATTGCAGAGTTGTTTACCTCCCTTCATCTTTATAATGCCTGGCAGAGCAAGCGGTTATATCAATGCATTTTCAGTGACGAGTAAGTCGCGCATGTTCATCACTCATTTGCCTTCTCTAGACAACATAGAAAACCGTTCACGTACTATCCTCCAGAAATTCTGAAAAAATCAATTCGTTAGGAAAGTTGAAGCTGCAAAACAGGCGTTTCGCGATCAGATTACCAAGAAAACGTGCCAGAAACTCGATTCCTTGGAAAAGAGAAAAGAAGAAGCCGAAGCTACACTGATTCTACCTGCGCCAGGAAATCAAGTCCCTCACGAATTTCACAAGAGTGGTCAACAACTCTTCAACCCTTCTTTCCGAAGAAGAAGAAAATATGCTCAAGCGCGGCTTAAAACACTCCCTCCCTTCAAGGTGAAAGAAAAAAAAATTGGTAGCAGATTTGGTTATCTCGAGACCACCTCTACCTAGTGGCGTAGTCGATAGAATCGCGGACATTATTCACATTACACCTAACCCCGCTGACAAAAAAGAAGATCAACGAAGATGACATCGTTATCACCATGGCCGATCAAGGGAACACTGTCACATTTATGAACAACTCGGCGTATGATACCTAGGTCTGCATGAACACCTCTTGCTTCGATTCCTCTTCTGGCAGTAGAAATTACGAAGGCCATCATATTATTCACGACCCATCGAAAGCTTAATCCACCCACCTTTCGCCTGCAAGGTGTCGTTATTAAGACTAAAAAAGTACTAAAATACCTGGAGCTTTGGTTCGACAGTAAGCTCAGCTTTCGTCACCACTTTAAGGTGGTGGCGGAAAAAGCCTCTAGGGTGGTTACACGTTTGTCCCACCTATTTCAAATCTAGGAGCACTTGGAGACGCTAAAAGAAGACTGCTCATGAGCGTGGCAATCTCAGTTGTATCTCAATTTTATTGTCAATTTGAGCCTAGACCAAATTTTCTACGATCTTTCTGAGTCGAGTTTTTGACCAAAATGTGCCAAAAATTGACCAATTTGCATAGTGTAACCAGGGGATACAGAGACCAATATCATTCTGGATGCAGATTTCCCAAATCACCGAATTTCCTGTTTTATTTATAGTGTGCACAACCTTCACACATGAAAGTTTTGATCAAAAGAGGAGCGAAAGGGAGGTGGAGTCGTGCACAACTTCATTTTATGCTTACAGCGTGTGTAATTTATTCACAAGCTTAAGATACACCGAAAATTACCAAATTTCCATTTTCATTCAGGGCGTGCACAACTTTCATGTGTACTCGTTTCTAAAGGGAAGAGAGGCAAGAGAAAGAATAAGTCAATTTTTTATTCAAAGCGTGCCTAACTTTCATATGCACTCATTTTTAAAGGGAAGAGAGGATAAAGAAACAATAAGTCGAGTACAATTCTAATTTATGCATACAAAGTGTTCAACTTTCTTGTAAGCTTAATAGATACCGAAAAATCATAAAATTTCCTTCTTCAATTATAGCGTGCACAACTTGCACACGGAAAAATTTATGGAACCCAGGCCGACTCCATGAAGATTGCATATAGAAGAAGAGAAATGGAAAAAATTCAGCAAAGAGCTGCGCTTAGGTGTGTTAGTGGCTACCGCACTGTGCCGACGGATGCTCTTTGCGTAAGATCTGCTTGCAGAAGAGCGAACAGCGGTGTTTGAGGCAAAGATGTATACGAGGACCACCAATCAAGCGGGCAGCCTCTCCTTATGCCACTTCCCTAAACAGCAAAGGTTGAGTGGACCCACGTGCTAATACGTTGTGATCTCGGCCAGCGGATGGACCGAGACCATGGCCAGTTAACTTTTTATCTTACACAAATGATGAGTGGCCATAACAGGTACCTACACAACATGGGAAAAAATGAGCAACCGTCATGTTCTCATTGTCAGGAGCGGATGATGGACCACAACACACCATCTCGACGTGAGCTAGGTGAGCTGAAACGGTCTCTCTCTTCCTCTGAGATCAGGGAAGATGAAGAACTTACCAAGTGATTTGGTCCCATGCATGCTGAGAACAACAAAGTCGTGGAACCTTGTATCTACATTTGCCAAGAGAAGGAAGGTTGTTGGCAAATGAAAAACTCAAGCGAAAAATTTAGATCACCTCGTCAGGATCCGAATCCGAGACCTTTCGCTCACTTTCCGGGCCACTGCAGAGGTGTCTATCATCTACATTTGCCGCTAAGGTAATGAAGAAGAAAATGGACGCGGAATGGGAGTGGTAGATGTAGAGCCACGTTATGACCTTCCACATCTACGTGTACTACCCCCCATGCTGCTGCTGCTGCTGCCACATTACTTCTCGTCAGCACCAGCACCACCACATACAGGGTGCTCAGGAGGGAGTGCCAACAGAAGAAAAATACGGCAAGCACAAGGTAAAAGCCAATAATAGAAGAGGAAGAATCCCCGCCTGAGAAGCCAGAGTCGCGAATCACAGCTGATGAACTCCTAGTGAGCTCTCAATGGTGACTGAAACTCTGGCGGAGGAGTAGATACATGTGTGTCCCCTGAATTCCACGAGCCCTCCCTGGGTTAGTGGGGTAAACCCCTGTAAGGGCCTCACTGACGGAAATTGTACAGCGCACGGAATCCAAGGAGAATTGGAGCTAGATCACTCTCAATTCAAGCCCTCTGGACTGCCGACGCAATGCCCTAAGGGGTGGATACCGGTGCTCAAGGTGCGGTTTTTAGGGGGCTACTTTAGACGTACGTGCACGCTCCTACGCCCACGTCTCTCAAAGGCGAATACCCTCCACCTACAGCAAAGCACTCTTGTTTCATTTGACGTGGAATGATGATTTCCTCACGTACCCTTCAAACTACTTGTGATGAATTACCCCACGAGTATGAAGTCCCACATTCATAGATTTCCAAGTTTCAGTCCCTACTTCGGCGTTGCCTCAGTTCCAACATATGTCATTCCAATACAGTCTTCCCCTGGAAATTGGCCTATCGGATCTCCTTTAGGGTTCCTCATCTCCGAGGTATTCATTCCCGAATTGGAGAATGGCATTTACCAGTCGGGACTTCCTTCCTCAATCATAATGTTCCTTGGCGCAGGTATGTCGATGACACACTCAGTGCTGCCAGGTGGTAGTATCAAAAATCCGCATCCGCCATTTTTTTAAAGACCTAAAAACAGATTTCTACGGATTTCGATTGATCCATTAATAACAATCAGGAGAAAGGTATGTCTCGTAGAGGTAGCTTAGGTACTTTCCCCTTGATCGACTCAATATTACAAAACTTGCAGTATCAGCATATAACGAGCAGGAAAAAAGTATCTCTCGTACCGGTGTTTAAGATATATTTCCCTCGATCGCAAGAAATCCATATTGTACGTAAAATCTAAAAAAACAAAAACGTATATTTTTTGAGGACCGAAAATCCGTAGATCTGACATCCTCTGGACTGGACCAATAGAGGAGCTTCATAACCTCCTCGAGTTCATGAATGCCTTGTATCTTTCCATTAGGTTCAATGTTAAGATCGGAGGTCCTATCCTAAATCTCCTCGACATCACTATCTCCCTCTCCAGTAACGGTGTTGACAGTGACATTTATAGGAAGAACACGATCACTCAAAATCTTGTCAACGGGTCATCTTACTGCCTTTTTCCCCAAATGATTGCGGCTTCTAATTCTTTCATCCACCGTCTGGCCAGTCTCTCTATTACGCCGCAAGGCCGTGAGAAAGAGAGCTCCATCTTGAATCACTTGGCCCATGATGTCGATAGTCTCGTACGCAAGAAAGAAATCAAAATTCCACGTTCTTCCCTACCCCTGGACAAATCAGGAGAAATGTCACCTCTAAAATCGATGATATGTTGCGGACAGCTAACAGAACCTCTGTGTTCTACCTATTTTCAAAATCTGGAAAACCTCACCCCAGAGGCGAACATTTGACCCCTCTCCCATTAAAGAGTGGAGTGTACTTGGTTCGTTGCCGTGACTGACCTGCAAAATACGTTGGGAAGACTGGAAGATCATTACGTTTCGACCATATGGACATGCAATATTGAAAGAAAAAATGAAGTGAAAACAATCGAGAATCGACGTCCCCAAGAATCACGTAGGCTATGAAAAGAGTCGTGAAGAGGAGTCATTCCTTTCTCACGACTGAGATACTTAAGACTGGAGAACTCGAATCGGAGAAAAACAAACTTCTCTGTTGAACTCGCTTCGACATTCATTCCCCATCATTCACCTAAAATGTGAAAATTCAAGCCTCACAAATGGCAATCGACGAATTTTAATAGAAAATTCAGAATTGCAATGAACGTTCTTTTTCAGTTGTCCAGTACAAGACAGACAGACGATGGATCAGAAAGTCGAGATCAGTTTCGATGAATATTTCCACTTCGTCAACGCTATGATCCCTAAAAGTCAGTAAAAATGAAGTCTCCATAAAGCTCGTCAAATGCAGATGTGGACCTGAAGATTCTAGTGTTAATTAATGTGATATGTACACGGATCTAACTACGTATCACTTCAGCTAATAGCCAAAGTTGAATAATTATGAACATTTCGGAGACGTTTCACTTTCAAATTGTATACAAGATATATATTATTGTACATTGTGTAAGTAAACTCAGTGTATAGAAAGGCAATAAATGTGTAACTATGTATACACGATAAGGTGGAGTATGTTTACCTTGCGATTCAGTGTATTACAAGTACTTATACGCGGTACGAGTAAAGTGACTCGTACCAGGCCTATTTTACTGCAATAGTACAATATTTCCTTTCTATAATATGATTGCATAAACTTGAACGCAATCAGTCTCATTTTGGTGATTAGCGTCGAATGCTTCTTCCTGCGTGTAATCTAATATCAATAACTACGTACGAACCCGGAGCTTATTTCGCAATATCAACCAGCCACCAAGTTGTAAAGCAAATCCGGTATCATTATTCAGGAATTTGTGCATGTAAATGAGAAAATTTTAAGCTTATTGTTTGTCGGCAACTCTATTTGAGGGCTGTGAACAAGAGTGAGACGATAGATAACGACAGTTTTTCGTCAAACTAGCCTGGGGGTACTCCTCTTTTGAGATGTTTCATATCTTAGCTCTGACTTGTACCCCAATTCCAGAATTTGAGTGCGCACAGAAGATCTTGATACTTGGAAAAAACGACGGCTTCCTTAACGAAGTTAAACGAGTAATGCAGGGAAACTGTTCCATGGGTCGAATTGGTTTTGGTGTTGAGAATACAAATCGAAATCTTGAAGATTCTCAAGTTTTCCTGAGTCCCTTGTATTATGGTGTACGTAGGAATTTTTCTTAGTCTCCTTCTTTCCTATCATATATAATGCCGTGAAGGTTATATTTTTTGTCGAAGTCCCTCTCCTATCATATATTATGGCTCTAGAATCGAAATTGTTCCAAGTGTATGGTTGGCAAATTTATCTAAAATCTCCCCATAGAACAGGTTTCCTATTGAAAATGATCGTAGCTCGAATACGTCGACCCTTAGGCTAACTCCAAAATTTGCGGGCGTATGCGAGAAGATCTCTTCATCCTGAGCAGTGAACTACTTGTACACTAAACTTCTGTTAGGTTTAGGCCTCCTTCATCTACGCTCATACGTACCAGGCCTAAGCCTTCGTCATGCTAACTTCATACTGGGTCTATGCTTCCCCTCGAACACTATGCAGATTACACTAGCTTTATACTAGGTCTAAACCCTGATCATTCCATGTGGCATGTGAACGTATGTGTGAGAGAAATAGTCCATACACCCGGAAACATTTTCTTTATCGATCGGAAATTAGACGTTTGGGAAATCGGCTATTAGATGTTCGGATAAATGAACATTTGAGAACATGGATTTTTGGGTATTTGGCTTCAAGAATTTGGGTTCGGAGAATTGGACATTCGGGAGAAATGCTTTCAGGAAAATTGCTTTCTAGAAAACGGTTTCGGTATATTGAACGGTGATCCTGTGTAGTATACATTCTGTGATCCAGACCACATTCCTTCCGGAATCCGTACAAAATTATCCCAATGGTTTCAAATTCTAACAAAGAATTACTCAACAATGCGTCATTTAAATGGATGGGCATAATCACTTCGGTATGACTATTTTCACCTGGAGTGAAATTTTCATTGCGTGTTAATGTTAATCGTCTATAGGACACGAAAACGACATATTATCCGGTAAATAATGAGATTTTAATTACCCGAGTTTTATTGAAATATTTACCATCTCTAAGGCTTGGTCGCGAAATTCTAGAAAAATCTACCAAATACGAATCGCCTGAATGAGTCAGCGGGGATTTTGCGCCTCAAATCAGCACTGTAATTATCCGATTCAGAAGCACTAATCTGGAACAATAATTGTAATATCTAAATATTTAATCGATTTATTTGAAAAATAGGTAACCCACAGCTCATAAAATATTTCATCTACACGCTAGAATTGAAAATTTTTTTATATTTTTTACGAGGAAAATATATTTTGACGTCTCATATCTACTAACCTACATCAGTTTTGTACAAAAGTTATTACTTAATAAGTGCATCCCGGCGATGACCTCCACGTTAGTGATTGCACGTCATCGCTCACCGAGCGTCTAACTTATTTCTTATAATATGTTTCAGGTGTTGAGTTTTACAAGTTTCATGTCGCACTATTCAGTACATATCTGGTAATTTTTCCGGTTCGTCTGTTCATCATGGCACGCCGGAAGATATTCTCTTTCCTCGTTTCTCTCTTCATTTTTGTCAATATAGCCACCGCGCAGATTACATAAGCGTTTTCCGTTTCTTTGTCGTTGCTCTGTTGCCTTCAAAACTGAACTTTCGCCAAGAAATTTGTGCGTTTATTCTTTCTCCATTTTTCTTCTTCATATACAAACAGTAATAGTCGAGGGTGTCGAAGCACGAGTATCCTGTTCACCACAGTAATTTTTACGAGCCTACTACTATTGCTCAAATCATGAGTGCTACGGCGATAGAGCAGATGAACATTGAATTGATCCAATCTCCAAAACTGAGTTTGAAGATCTATTATCTTGCGAGACGAGTATTCTTTCTGCGATTTGTGCGCATCACTCCCTTCTTAGAGAAGAAATTTTAGACGTGAAAATGACAAATAGAGGAAAACATTGCTGCAGAATTAAAATTTGACGAACCAACACCCTTCCCCTTCCCTAAAAAGGAGCCAATACCTACCCTATTGTAGGTCACAGTCACCGTTTTCTCGGGAAAATCTAGCGTCCGAAGTCACAAGATTTCTTTCTCGAGTTCTTCTTTGAACGTTTCCGGTGAATCGGATTTACATGACAGGTATTCCGACCCGAATAGCTTCCAGAAAACGAGCAGGAAGACTACTCCAATTAACCCTTGACTAAATCACAAAATAGTTATCTGACCGCGGATTTCGATTTTTGGAGAAGACAGATACGGAGTATTCTTTCTTCTTTGGCCTCTACAGAACTTCTCACCATTTACCATCCAATATTTTGCCAAGTTCCTCGGTCTCATCTTTGGCGCTCAAAGACCTTCTCAAATTACGACTCATGAACCTTTTCCGTCCTATTACTACCTCGAAAGTATGAAGATTTTGTTTCCCCAAACTTCAAGTAAAATCCGAGATTGAGTCTCAAAAATACGATTCCCTCGTCAGACTAAATTGCTAGAGACAGTTCAAAAGTTCTAGACTCAGAAACAAATCTATCTTGAGGTTCTTAAGAATTTACAGCTCGGTGGGCTTCGGAAATCTAACCATTGAGACTCTCCCAAGAATATAATAGATTGCACGAGACAACATTCCTTTAGCAATATTCTTGAATATCCACAAATTGAGAACCAGTGATGAATTTAAATTCTCATACAGAGACCTCTTGTAGTCTTGGTGGCGCTCAGTCGACCACATCAAAAAACTTCAAGACGGTTCAAAGTATTCAAGCCTTTTCCTGGATGACTAAGAGACTGTATTTTCCTTGTCAGAAAAAATTGATAGGCCAAATACCCTTGGGTTTGAAGTTAAGACTCAGAAACAATTACATTCTCAGGTTCGCTTATGTCGCATGTGCAGCGCCACCCCGTCCTCCGTGGTGGAGTAGGTGCGGGTTGCTTATGCATTTGATTTTGTTTCTTCCAGTACCGGAATCGACCCTTTGGGGTATAACTTCAGTGTTGAAAGAATCTCCTCGGAGGACCACCTCTTCTACTCGGTAACCGCCAAGCTGCAGTGCTTCCCTGGCACGCAAAAAGCATAAGAACACGCACACAACAAGAACACCACACCATTACACAATATAGTAGATCGCTGTCGGAGTTTCTTCATCTTCTTTTCTTTTCAAGGATGATCTTAGTCCTCTTCTTCCTGCAAACCTGGATTTTTATGGTACACAGGTGTCAAGT
Organism: Aspidiotus destructor; assembly: GCA_035079395.1. Lineage (NCBI taxonomy): Eukaryota > Metazoa > Arthropoda > Insecta > Hemiptera > Diaspididae > Aspidiotus > Aspidiotus destructor. The sequence goes on along the minus strand of JAVHKZ010000002.1, from coordinate 8,970,852 downwards.
AGGCTATAGCGTAGTTCTGCATTCGCCTATTCCATTCCCGGTCCATCGTCTTCTTCATGAAGGTAGCTGCAAATGCAGACACCTGGTTCCATGCTTCTTCGGAACCTAGCACCATACCAGTGTACTCGGGTCAAGCGCTTCATCTACCCCGATCTCTTGAAGAGACCGACTAAGCTGGTCCCGTTCACGCCTCCACGCTTCGCACTCAAATAAGGTATGCTCTGGACCATCATCCCGCCCTTGGTCGTAGTGCGAACACGTTGCCTGCTTAACTTTCCTTAGCTTCTCATGAAGGTACTTGTTGAAGCAGCCATGGCCGCTTAACACCGGCGTCAGGTGGAAGTCCACTCATCACGTTCGCGTATTAACATACGGGTTGTCCACTTGCGCAGCTCGCTCTGGGCAATTCTTACTTTCCATTTCTCGAGCAAGGAGCGCCTGGCCTCCTGCTTAACCCGTTGAGTCTCACGGTTAGTCGTCGTGATCTTTCTTGCTCTCCTCCACTGTTTCCTCAGCAAAGAGCCTCCATCGAGACAGTGTGGTAGGCACTAACACACCTCAGCGCAGCTCTTCATTGGATCTTTACCATTTCCCTTCTTCGGTAAGGTATTTTAATTGAGTCGTCCAATACTTGGGGATGATCCTTCTCCTTGCTTCTCTCGGTCCTCCTAGGTTTCTCATCAGGCGGCTTAGGTATCCAACTACCCGGCCTGCCTTTTCCACTGCCATCAGGAAATGGTGCCTGGAGCTCAGAGTCGAGTCAAAAATGCTCAGTTACTTCATCTTCTTAATCTCGATTTCAACAACTTGCAGGCGGAAAATGAAAGGACTGAACTTTCGACGGGTCGTGAATAAAATGGCCTCCGTCTTACTAGCTGCATGTTCGAGTCCAGCCGACTCGATCCAACGCGTCACTACCACTCGGGCCCGGTTTACCCTGTCCTTCACCGCTACAATCGTCTCGGCAGTGCATACCACCAGCGTGTCATCCGCATAGCAGATAAGTCTAACACCCAGCGGCAGCTTCAACTCAGATATCCCGTTAAATGCGACGCACCACAACAGCGGCCCAAGGACCGACCTCTGCGGCACCCCACAAGTAACTAGGCGCTTTATTGTACCAGCAGACGCCTCTGCTTGGATTTCTCGGTAGCTAAGATAGCTTCTGTTTATCTTCAGCAGGCATGCGTCCTTGAAGGCTTCCAGTATCCTCTCCCATGGGATCGAATTGAAGGTATTTCTTATGTCGAGGCTGACGGCTGCGCAAAACTGACGCTTAGCTATCGTTGACTCGGCTATCCTCTTCAGCCGGATCCCAGCATTTGATGTGCAGCGTCCAGTTTGAAAACCGTACTGGCTACTAGAGATTGTATCTATTTCTTTCAGATAGCTCTCCAGTCGATTGGCCATCACTCTTTCCAGAAGTTTCTCAGCATTGTCCAGCAGACAAACTGGACGATAAGAGGATGGTAGACCAGGTGGTTTATCCTTCTAATCGATCAGCTCCATCGCACAGGGAACAGCCCCACAACAACTGCCGCATTGAATGTATCAACAAGCAGTGCCGGGTCAACTGAGTGTACGGCGCTCCAGACTGGATTTGGAATCTCATCCGGGTCTGGAGCCTTCCAATACTTACCCCGCTGTCTATTGACTGCTGCATCAACCTCCTCGGTATTTAGGAGGGATATACCATCTTCTTCTACTATTGGTAGCGCTACCATTGGTGATGGCTACTGTGGGAACAAACCATCAATGATTTGACCCACAACATCCGGCTCCATTTGGCTCATTGCTGAGAGGCCCTTTAGCTTCTTCAACACCATCTTATAAGGCTTTCCAAACGGGTCGTCCTCGGCTATCTCACACAGCTCTTGCCATGCAGCACTCTTGCTGTCTTTGATGGCCTTCTTCAATCTTTTGCGAGCCAGCTGGTATTCAGGTGCAACCACCCGTGCCCCTTCGCGGCCTCTACTCGGCTGGTATATCTGGCGCTGACGGTTGCACTCTTTTTATAACTCGGCAATCTTGTTGGTCCACCAATAGACGGCTCTCCACTTCTTCGGTGGACCTTGTCTGGGCATGGCTACAATGCATGCTTTGGTGACAGTCCTAATCATTCTCCCTGCTGCCACCTCCGCGTTACCTTCTTGCTCTTGAGCGTAAGGTAAAGGGCTTTCAGGCGGTCGCTATTCAGCTTCTTGACCGCCCATTTTCTTATCAGCTTTTGTGGAGCAGCGAACTCAACTCTCCGGCAGATGGAGAAGCTGATATATCGATGGTCGCTCCCAGAAAGCACCTTATCCAGCACCGCCCAGCCTTCTATTCTTAGGACCGACCCCTACGGCACCCCACAAGTAACTGGGCGCTTCACTGTACCAACAGACGCCTCTGCTTGGATTTCTCGGCAGATAAGATAGCTGCTGATCATCGCGAGCAAGTATTCGGGCACTTCTGCGTCCATGAGGGCTTCAAGGATCCTCTCCGAAGGGTAATGTCGAGGCTGACGGCTTAGGTTGCCGCAAATCCATAGCTCAAAACCCAAAGACGAATTCGTGATTGGGTCCCAAAAATACAATAATTTTCTTGTTAGACAAATATACTTGAGAAAGTTCGAAAATTCAAGCGTAGACACGCTCCATCCTTGGGTATTGAAGTTGAGACTCAGAAATAAATCTATTTTAAGGGTCTCAAGAGTTTACAGCTCTATGAGTTTTTGGAAATCCAAACATAGGCACTCTGCAAAGAATATAATAGATTCTTCGAGACAACATTCCTTTAGCAATATTCTTGAATATCCACAAATTGAGAACCAGTGATGAATTTCAATTCTGATAAAGAAACCATCTCATGTCATACTAGTCTTGGTTGCGCTCAGTCGACCAAATTAAAAAAGCTTAACGAGGTTCAAAGTATTCAAGCTTTTTCCCAGATTACTGAGAGACTATAATTTCCTTGTTAGAAAAAATTGACAGATCAAATATCCTAGGGTTCTCGAAGTTAAGACTCAGAAACAATTACATTTTCAAGTTGCCGCAGATCCACAGCTCAAAACCCAAAGACGAATTCGTGATTGGGTCCCAAAAATACAATAATTCCCTAGACTAAACTGCGGGCGAAAGTTCAAAAGTTCAGGCGCAGACACACTTTACCTTGGTTATTCAATTTGAGACTCAAAAACAAATCGATTTTAAGGTTCTCAAGAATTTACCCTAGTAGCGCTCAGTTTACAAAATCAAAAAACCCTAGAAAGAATCAAACCTGTATGACTGCGAGACTATAACTTCCCAATTCATCGTTTCAGCTACACGAATTGAATACACTTCAGAAGTACAGCATCCAATAAGTTCAAAACCTAACTACGCGCGCATTCGGATGCTCATACAAGCAGTGTTACCATATCGTAAAGATGCCCGCAGCTCATCAATTCGAATTTCTCATTCTTCTCATTCAACCAATTATTATCAGCGTATTACACAATACTGAAAAATACTGTGCTCGTGAAGCATCTTTCTTCAGCAGTCGTCATTGTGATAAGATACCATACAAACATAACACAATAGGTACCTAATATATATCTTGTTTTCCAAACTATATAGGCACCGGTACTTCAAGTAAAGTATAAACGGAATATTTATTCGGCGATAATCTAGTTGGACCAGTCAGTCAGTAATTTAAATCGTGCTGAACGAGTTGTTCGAGTAGGTGAAATATAAAAATGTGTTCAACCGCAGGTAAGTTCGCTTCTATAATACCTATAATATACAAATCCTCCCGAGAAGATGTGTTCGAATATTAAATAATATGCATCGGCGGTATAATGCACTATACAGCGAGGCGAGTAAAACGATTAGTTACAAGAGTGGGTTTCGTATGAGAAAGTCGAAGTCTAGTACTGATGAAGATCGAAGGAAAAACGTTTTTTTCTATAAATAATTTTTAAATTTATACAACGTTCTACTATATCACTCTTACATAAGTACGAATCGATAGCGTTATTATCAACTTCGGTTTTATTCTGTACTCGTTTATTCCGTAAAATGGAATACAAAAACCCGACACGGGGGCTCCTTAAACAGAGTAATGTATAGCGTACTGCTTGTCGGTAGTAGTTCACAAATCTATCTGGTTCACCCTGACTATTGTTATGTAATGATGGAAAGGAAGAGCTGATGTGTTCACGAATTATCTAGATACCTAAAATTTCATTTCCTCTTTCCATTACTTGTTTTTATTTTTCTAATTTATTTGATAGTGGACCCGACAGTCTGCAGGCTGAACACTGAGTCCTCTTGCTTCTTTTCTGAGGGGAAAGAAAAGTAAAGAACGCAATGATGCAAAGAAAACTAATTATTGTACGCATTAACGCATTCAGATTTCATACGCGTACATATTTCGATACAGTTAATGAATTTCAAGGAGGAAGAAAAGAGCTTGGGACCACAACATTACCTTCTTGGATTTACATTCTTCGAAGCCCTAATTACTTCACAAAATATATTCATGACTACGTAGCTTGTCTTGGATGAAATTTGGGCAGTAGGAAAACGAACGTCCACTGACAAGAGAGACAGAAGAGGTCGAAAACTCGCCCGTATTCCTATTTTGGGTACACTCTCGAAAAACTTCCGGGTTCAATCAAAATCTATCCTAGTTTCTGGATTTGAAAACAATTTTTGGTCTGAATTCGTAAAAAGGAGGGTGAGACGTCATCCGAGGAGCATTAGAGAAATTTTGACTGAACGGCAGAAATTGCTGACCTATTTGAGACTTTAGATGGAGAAAAAAACGTTAGAAGATCTTGACTAAAAACAAAAAAGGGAACATTCATCCAACAACTCAATCAATTTAGGGTTGAGTCATAATTTTGTGTGATTGAGTGGGAATTAGCCGACCTATTTGAGGAGATTGAAAACACTTCAATTCACAACCTTTATGAGGAAGATTTAGGGGAGAAAAATCCACTCACGAATAGAAAAAGGGCAACAAGTTATCTGAGCCGTTGGATTTTGCGAGACCAGATATTGACATGTTCTGTTATCGTTGCACTTGTTGCAACGACCCGTCCCTTATCTTTTTACTCGGTGATTGATCTCCTCATCAGTTTTTTTATTACGAAGTACAGAGTCAAGGGAACCCGAGAATATCTAGAGAACTTTAATTTTCAAATCTTTGCACTCCACAGGCTTATATGAGGTACATTTTTTTTTATGTTTCTGCACACTGCTCTGAATATTCTGACAATTATCTTGCCCAGAGCCTCCACGACCCACCCTTCTTCAATTAGATTCAACGAATTGAGGGGAAATTTTATGCAGTTTGTAAATTCAATCTTTATTGGAGCAAAAACATATCAGATCTTCTGAGAATTTTTCCTTCCGGAAGAATAATTACGGATCTATCTAGGCAATCACAAGTTCCTACTGAGACGGGACCAAAAGATCCTCAGATTTTCTTTTCGACTTTTATATTGATAGATTAATACACAATCATCTTGCCAGGAGCCACCGCGACTTACCCTCTCCCTTCAATTAGACACCTGAGTCAACAAATTAATGGGAAATTTTAGGCAGTTGGCAAATTCACATTATTGAAGCTAAAACATATTATACGCCTTCTAGAGATTTTTCCTTCCAGCACAAACGTTAATCATAAATCTGTCTAGGTAATTCAAAACTTCTTGTCATCGTACTGAGAAGGAAGCGAAAGATCTCCAGATTTTCTCAATTATTATTCCATTTTTATATTGATAGATTAATACCCTAGCATACAATCATTATAACATCCTCCTCCTCTTCTTTCTGGTCCAACGTACGCGCCGTTTATAATATAGTCCAGTATAAATCATTCAACCAATTTACTATAGTCTGAGAAAGTTCGAAGTTGTTTCAAGTCTCCAAAGTAGGTTAAAGATAGGTACTCGAGGTGCATAGAATATGAGAGATGTGCACACTTGGATAGGCAACCCGCGTGAGTTACATCATTCAGACTCTAGCTAGGGTTATAGATAGAAACTCACATTTCGAAAAAATTAAGAGAACAAATTTTGTCACAGCATTTTCCTGATTGAGGGTTCGCAGGTAATTGGGCGTATTTCATAACTGTCTAGAGCCTCAGGGAGGGATCCAAAAGATGATTTTAGAGGGGAAAATTTACGATTTTTTTGATGTTTGACAAACGAAGAAAAACTTTTTTTTTTGGGGGGGAGGGGCAGGGATGTGTAAGTTTCCCCTCCGTAAATTTACCAGTGAAGATTACTTATGACGTCGTCACTTCATGATATCATTTTCGTTTAGTAATTTCATCACGCAAATTCCAGATAGACCCTTAGCCTTGAGACATATTATCCTTGTCACATCCCTAAAGGAGGGGAGGATTATGAAAAACATAAATTACTCTATCTTTTCTTTAAGGCTTGGACTCCTTCCCAGGTAGGTTTGAATTTGAGGCATCTTGCGCCCGAGGTGGTCGTAAGACCAATTCACTATTAAAACAACAAATCCCACAAGGAAGAAGCTCAAATTTGTGCGTTTAATTATTGTTTCATTTCCACTAAACAGTGTTTTCAATGTTCCCGATTTTCGACATCATCCAATGGTACCCATTCAGACCACTACTTCCAGAGAGAAATGCAAATGAATAAAACTGTTCGACCAGTTCGCAAATGCCTTGTGCGGGGGATCCGTTGTCTGGTTTGTTGGGAGGAGGGGAAAGGGTCCTTAGAAAATGGGCGCGTTCAACTTTTGTGACGTCATCGTTTTTGAAAAAATTTTCTCGATGAAGGAAACTTGAAAAAGTAATTCGACCTTTCTTGAACTTGTACTATTTTTACCGCTTGAATTTCGAGGGTGTTGAATTTAGACCAATTTTTCCTATCGTTGGACACCCCACGGCACACGGCAAATTTTTCGACACCCCTCCCCCGAGATTAAGGTTTATTTTATAATTTTCTCAACCGAAGATTGTTAATGATGACGTCATTAGATCGTTCGAGGTACTTAGAAAAATTTCCACTGATTCGAGCTATATTGTAAAAAAGGCCTCCGTTCCGTAAGAAATACATTGAACGGAGGCTCTTCTTACAGATACCTCCATTTTTGAAGAACCATACATGATAATGGAGGGAATGGAAAAATTTCTAACTCTCGATCAGACCTTATGCGTCTACACATAAGACTGTTTATTTCTCACAGAAAATTAAGGCTTGTAAGTCGTGATCCAACAATACTGCGTAAAAGACGGCGAGGACAAAGTCTTAATGCCTATCCAGAAACGATCACAAATTTGTCTATCGGAACAAGTTGGGTTACAGGCTGACAGTGATGACAATAATTATCGAAAAATGAAAGTTTGTTCGTGCAAGGATCTGTACATAATGAAAAAACAAATTCGTAGGCTTTGCCCGCACTCATGAAGATGACGAAACATTGATCTATTGGGACAAGTTGGGTTAGAGACTGATATGGTGCTGACAATATTTCAGTATACAATTTAATTTCTTTTTCAAGTTTTATTTCCGTTCTCCTTACGCTCTGCTCCTCTTTTGCCTGCCATAACAGGCACCCTAGTAATCTTCGACAATACTTACGATCACCTTCTAAAGTCGTTTAGTGAAGGACCATCGGGTGAAACGATGGAATAATTATAAGGGAACGTGAAAATAATAATATAAACATGAATTCAATTGCAGGTCCTGGATATCCTTCACCGCTAGAAGCTTTCAAAAACGGGGAGCGAGAAAAACTTCTGTACGTCATTTGTATAAACCCTGAACCAGCTACCAGAAAAAAACCAGATTACTTGGCAACGGTGGATGTTGATCCTGAGAGTCCAACGTACAGCACAGTATGTATAAATATTTTAATTTTCACGGATAGAAACAATATTGAGGAAAGATTCGCGAAGTCGGAATCCAGTGGGAGCGCAGAAGGCACAAAAAAGGGAACACGATGTTTCTGACCATTAAATGTCATGAATATAAAATCAATTCTACCGCCTTAAATGATATCTAATATGTACACAAGAACGTTGGGTTCAACTTAAGACATGTAAGCAGAACTTTTCCGACCGAATTGCACCACTTGGCGAACGCTATTTGCCTCGCCGCTAGATAGAAGATACTGAGTTCGAATTCGGGAATGGTTCTGAGGATGAGACTTGAAGAAAGTGACGGAGTGAATTTTCGATGGTCTGAAAATAGATACACCTACAGAAATATCTCATCACATACTTTTTAAAGGTTACATGTCACTGTAACCTCGCATTTCGAAATTTGTCTCAATCGTTTGTACTCCTTCGTAGTACCATCATTAAATTTTTTCGTAACATTTTCGCTCCCTTACAACCCCTTGAGGAGCTTGAAAACATACCGCACTTGGTCTGGCAACGGAGTGAATCGTCAAGCTACGTTTCTGCTGAATAATGCCATCGAGTTCTTCCTCTTGTACCGGCCTTCTTTCTGTAGACATGTAGAACCCACTCGTCCTCCAATTCTCATATACTGTAGTAGGCTCATGGTGGGAGATTAGCTGATGTCTCGTGTTTGGTCGGAGCAGGCAAAAAAACGAAAATTCTGGTTGTGTTTAACGATGGAGGAAAAACTGTACCAGAAAGCTCGTCTTCAATTATGAGCCCCGGTTCAAATGAGAGAAAGCCAGCCAGTGCACAGAAATTCTCGTTCATCCTAGGTAAAAGAATGTCAGTCTAGGGAGACGTCTTCCTTGCCTAGCATGACGTGAAATGCTATGAATTTACCCTCTGGTGTATGAAATCAATTGGGGACAAAGCTGATATCTTGCAGTCGATTCTCGATGGAAAGATATTTCAAGGCGAATTTGCGTCCTAACGCTTATCATAAACTGGATGTTTGGACTCTAGCCCTCTCTGACTTGAAGTAGACCCATAAGTGATGTATCGTCGAGAGTTCACAACGGAAGAAGAATGTCCTGATGATTCGCACTCTTCTGTCCATCAAAACTAGAATGTTTGAACTCTTACCCTCTCTAATCTTGAAAGAGGCTAGAACTTATTGCTTCCCACGACGAGCTGCTCAATAAATTCATCGGGTACAAGGGAGGTACAAACAATGAAGACAAGTTTTAGAAACAAATTCAAAGGGGAAGAGGATGTGATGATGTACTTTTCTAAAAGACTAACTTCTTGTATAGAACTTGACCTTGAATCAGTGACCTAGATACGATTTTCTCATGGGGGTAAATTTTTCCATGGGGGGGAGGAGGAGGGGGAGATTCCTTAAAATTTTTCTCAATTTACGCCAAAAGTAGACCAAATCACAGTATGGAACAGAAAAAAGACACTAAAAAACTTGTGGTAGGGGGATATCCCCCAAATCCCCCCTCCCTTATGTACGCCACTACCGGTAAAGAGAGAATGAGAGAAGATTTATGGAGGGATGTTCTGTGATGCAAATGATGGACAATGACTACAAAAGTTTTAAAAACGAGGGTGATGAAGCAGATGCCACAGAGAAAAGATTTCCGAAAACAAAAGTTCAAGGGGGAAAATGGAAAATTGTTTAGCCAAGGAATTTGATCGACACGGTATAAAAGAAATCAGAGGTAGAAAGTGCTTGCAAAAAATTTCAGGACTGATGCTCAACAGAGAAAGAGAAATTTTGCATCATTAGACCATTGTTGAAAAGAATTCCTATGATTCAAAGTTGTAAGAGAAGGGACAAAGGCGTAGATAAGGGATATCCTCCCATTGCTTTTTTGTACCAAGTACTTTTATAATCACACTATAAGCTTTCTTTTTTTTTTTCTTCTTCCGGAACAGCTTTACCTAAGATAGGAATACAGAAAATCCCTCCCTTGCAAAATCGTACCTACGCCACTAAGGGTCAGTTCTGCCAAACACAACTCAACTGCTGGGATCAGGTTATCACGACTCCAACCACTTCGAAATCGGTGGGTTAGGAGAGGTTTAGTCAAAACCCAAGGTTAGAAGTGAACTGGCGCTGATGAAACTGGCCTTGAGAAGGAAGATTTGAAAAAAAATCAAGCGGCCGGCTGAGTGCGGATAATATCTGGGCGCAGGCGAGATTTCATCGAGGAAGTGCAAAAATGTTTTTAGTCCATTAGAATTGACTACAAGACATTAGGAGGAGGTCCACTTACTTGTCTTCCGTAGATCCGGAGAAACTGTGCCATAATTGTAAATAATATAATTCTCCAAGACCACGTATTTCCGCTTCTTGTAGGATTATTCACCCCTCCACAGGTTTCCAGAGCGTTGGATGTGAATATGAAATTGGTAATGGCTCCTCTCCACCACGTTGTTTCTTTTGGCATGAACTCTCTTCTCCTAACGATTTTACCGCTCTGATCGAAACGCCTTCTTCTGAGGTCCGATGTAACAAGCTTCCGCGCAAACCAACACAGGTCACAGGGATTCATTGACGTAGTCTTTCAGCTCCTTGAAACCAACAACAATGTCACTTACTGAAAGGAAGCTCAGCGCGACTATCATCCAGGCATAGTGGCATTCTGTACCTTCTCAGGGTGTCAACTGAAGAAGGAAACTTGAATTTCTTGCCATCTTCTTGCCTCATGATTCTAAAAATTTCTTGCGCAATCACAGTGAGTTACGTTGCAGATATGCAACTCGCAAGCGTAGATAGCAAGGAGCATGGCCGTGCAAGGAGTCATAAAATTGAGTTCTGTAGGTGAGATCTGATTTCCGTAAGACTGCAACAAAAGATTGGATCAAGTTAAAACTGACATCTTAGTCTAGAAATTCACTCATAGGACACAACAATCTTCAAAAACTTTGTACAGACAATGTGAAAACGAAGTATAATAATTTCAACCTCTAGTAACAAGTATTTCGATTACAGGTCATTCACAGAACTTTCATGAAGTACGTTGGAGACGAATTGCATCATTTTGGATGGAACTCGTGCAGCAGTTGTTACGACAACCCTCAAAAGAAACGAAATAAATTGATCTTGCCGGCTCTGGGCAGTGATCGAATTTATATTCTCAGCGTCGAAAATCCTAGAGCACCAGTGGTAGAAAAGGTAATTAACTGAGGGTTGGAAAACTTACATAATAAAGAAGTACGTAAGCTATGAAAGTCATGTTTTACAGATTATCGAACCCGAGGAAGTACGAAAGATAGGTCTTACCACCTTGCACACTAGCCATTGTTCTCCCGAAGGTGAAATTTTGATATCGGCGATGGGTGATGTGAACGGAAATGGAGTTGGAGATTTTGTCGTCCTCGACGAGCAGACTCTGGAGTTGAAAGGTATGAATAAGGCTAAATAGCCAGGGTGAGAGCAGCAGCTTACGTTAATGATGTCTTACGTTCAAGGTACTTGGGTGAAAGGAAAACCAGCTAAATTTGGATACGACTTCTGGTACCAACCTTACCACGATGTGATGATATCTTCCGAATGGGGAGCTCCACGTTCTTTCAAATGCGGTTGCATATCAGAAGATACAATTGACCCAAGTAAGCGATGAATTTAGAAAATTGAAACAGGAACGTTTGATACTTTGAAAGCTAAATCTGTCCTGATTTTTACAGACGTATACGGAAGATCTTTAAACCTTTTCTCATGGTCGAAAAGAACGTTGATCCAGACAATAGATTTAGGAATGGAGGGCATAGCTCCGTTGGAAATAAGATTTCTGCATGATCCAAAAGCGGATCAAGGCTTTGTAGGGTGTGGCTTATTCTCCAAAGTTTACAGGTACTTATTTAGCAAGAAAATTGACGCTAAAAATTTGCAATCAAAAACTTAGAATTTCGTCGTAGGTTTTTCAAAAAATCTGACGGTACATGGGACGCTGAGAAAGTTATCGACGTGCACGCCAAAAAAGTTCAAAGTTACGCAGACGGGTCACCCAAAGAAGAAGAAATAAACGGTCAGTGAATGTGTACACAATTTTTTAAATTCCAAACGATGATAAATGATCTCATCGGTTCTTCAGGTATGATGACTGACATTCTCATATCGATGGACGATAAATTTTTGTACTTCACAAATTGGTTGCACGGTGACGTTCGCCAGTACGACATCACCGATCCGTCAAAACCTAAATTAGTCGGTCAGATTCATTTAGGCGGGAAATTATTGAAAGATGGACCGCTCAAGCTTGTCCACGATCCGGAAGGCCAAGTACGTATATATTTTCGGTGAAAAAATTTACCAACATCACAGAAAAACAGGATGAAAATCATTAACAACGCGTATTCGTATACGCTGACTGCACGAGAGATAATTTGAGAAAAATGAAATTCAACTTATATACCACTTAATTAACCGAGATTCTTTCTCCGATGACGTTGTAAACAATTTTGGCGTAAAATGAATTCGAATGTTTATAATTGTTGTACACGGCTGTGAAGTTCAAATTAAAACGCTATTATTTTGTATCATCACGATTTCGTAACGATAGGAAAGAGATTTAATTGGGAATAAATAAAACGAAGGTACCTAATAATGAAAAGGAAGAATAAAAATAAAACTCCGGGTTAACTAATCGAAATGGATGACTTTGTGATTTTACGATTTTTAGAGAAAAATAACGCGCAAATCGACTCGGTTTTCCAATGAATTTTTCGATTCATTATCGTTTCGTATAATGAATCACACGAATGCAGATATATACTTTCGTCTATAATATTGTGAAGCTCGATTTGACGAACGAAAGTTAATAGGAAGGGAACATCGTACACGCGGGATGTGGATTGGGGCGGAAATAGGGGAGATGAGTGGGCGGCGTTTAAAGTTATATCTATTCTTTGTAAACTATTAAATAAAAACAATTTGTGCAGGGGCTTCATGATCCGGTATTCGTGAAAGGACGACGACTATACGGTTCACCCCAAATGATTCAACTCAGTTTGGATGGAAAACGTTTATACGTATCTACGGCGCTTTACAGCCCTTGGGATAAACAATTTTATCCAGAAACCTCGAAGTAAGCTAATCGTGTATGTTATCATACTAATTTCCTACTTACCCTAGAAAGATGAGAGTAGCTTGGACGATACAATTAAACACACGGCTGAAACAAAAAGAAAATTAGCGCTATGAAATTTAGGTTTAAATATTTTCAAATAGTTTCACTAGATGTAATAGAAATTTTTTTTGGCTCAGCATTCGAAAAATGATGGTTTTCCTCCAAATGTTGGAAGACTAGTGAGATAAGAATGATTCACTGAAATATCATTTTAAGAGTAATTTCTGACGGTATTACATTTTTGGTTAAGGGGTGGTATTTGAAGGATTATTTATTGAGTCCTTCTTCTCAAGAAGGGCAAAGCTCAAGAAAACGCGTTTGAAAGTATGGAACGTCCGTGTGGAGTGGACACATAGGGGTCTGAGGATATAACTTATTCAGTAGAAAGGTACATCTATACTGTATATTTCAACTCACGCCACTAGGAACCGCCATCACTGGTATTTCCATCCCATGAGATCGCTCCTACAAAGAGTCCATACTTGCCCTTCTTGGGAACCTATTTCAAAATCACGTTTCGTTTTAGATCTTTGACTACCTTTCCTCTATTGCTTGATGTCCGTCCCGTTCTACTGGACGTGTCATGAAACGTTACAGGGTTGCGGTATCCAAAACCGCTGTTAATTCCTGTTGTCGATGTTGTAGTCATACAGTCGATCACTGGGGTTTGTACTGCAGTGGTTCCCCAAGGTCCTTCTGCAGGATTTTTCTTTCGAGGTTGAAGGGCCAACTCCCTCTGCACGCCAGCAGTGTAACCTACTTCCTCCCTTACAATACTTCCGCTCTTCTGCTTCATAGGTACCCGCACTTGCAAGCGGTGGAAAGTAAGAACCTTTTCGGATGTCGACTTTAGCCGGGTTGATCGGAGTTTTCCTTCTCCTAATTTGGTTCCATTCTCAGAGTTCCCTCTCCCCCGCGTCTACCCACAATGGTTGCCGTTCAACTATGTCGCTTGACATACAGGGCCGCCACGAGAAGATTATCGAATTGGGCTTGAGTTTCAGCGATGGTGGCGGGCATGGTTGGCCCTATGAATCTGTGGATCTCCCATAGCTGTCTCCATTAGACCCCCGTAAGGTGATATGATACTTGTACTTTCAGACAAGGGTCAACGATAGTTAAACTTGATGTGAATGTCGAAACCGGCGGTCTTACTTTGGATCCAAATTTTTTGATCGACTTTGGTAATGAGCCGGATGGACCTGTTTTTGCTCATGAACTGAGGTACAGCAAATAATCAACTTAGTTCTTCTCCCCGAACTGCATCAGTCTTTACTACACGCTAAAATCTAATCTTATTTTCTGCGTAGATACCCAGGTGGAGATTGTACTTCGGACATATTCCTTGCTACAGATTCAGCGTCCTCTTGTTGCCGCAGATAATTTCCACTTCGCGAGACGACGATGAAATGAATTCCCTTTGATGTCATGTACTTATCATCAGACACCGTTAAATATACGTTTTTATCATCATTGTAATTATCATTTCATTCTTTTGTTGGTGCGATAGCCTACGGCTGATGTAGAACATAAATTATGTATTCCAACAATAAAGTATACCTACTCTAAGTAAAAGATATCGAAGTATTTTGAGCCGGATAAAAAGGAAAACTAAGCTACAAAATCTAGAATTAGGAGGAAACGTGTCAGGGCTTAAATTTAAATTTTAAAAACTTATAAAAATCAATCAATAAAAAAATTATTAAAAAATAATTAAAAATAAATATAAACTTAATTAAAAATAATATTTTAAATAGAAAATTATAAAAAATTCTAAATATTTTTAAAATTATTTTATTTAAATTCATTGAAACTATCAACTTGACCTAATATCTTTTTTGAATAAATCATTATAATTATAATTTAATTATTATAAATTATAAATAATTATTTTGAAAATAATCAAAATTTAAATAATTTTTATTATTTGAAAATGATTTTTATATTAAATTTTATATTTAAATCATATGATATGAAAATTTTATTAAGATTAAATCCAATCTGATTTTATTTGAATTGTGATTTTTTCATAATTTATTAAATTGCAAATTTATAAATTTTTATTTTCAATATAAAAGTATAAATTTTAAAATATTAATAATTTTGGAAATTAAAATTATTTTTATTAAAAAGTTTTATTCAAAAATATTTTTAAAAAAATTTATTTTAATAATAATTTTATCATTAATTCTTATATTTATTTTGAATATAAATTTTATTTCAAAAATTTAATTTAAAAAAATTTAATTGAGATTGAAATTTTAAAAATTAATTGAAATAAAATAATTTTAAAAATATTTAAAATTTTTTATTATTATCCAGTTATGTGAGTTTTCTATTATAATATTTAACAGAGTCGTTGAACCGGCTGCTAACGCTGTTCTACCCATGTTTGTCACAAAAATTATTCATCCTCCCGATCTCACTCATGACATAAATGATATCGACAGTAAAATGATACGCCCCACGACCAATAAGCTTAGACTACTCCTCCAAACTACTTCTTTTCCAAATTTTACACCTGCAGTTCTTAACGCCACAAACCATCACTCTAATTTGTATAGATATCAATATTCGCCTAACTCACTCTCCTTGACTTTTGTGCCCTCATTACCTGTATTGAAACATCCATCGACCCTAATAATCTATGAAAACTTCGAATTTCTCCAACGGCACCAGATATGGCATTTAATCACTGAGAACAAATTTTGTTTCCTAAATTTTTTTTCCCTACGTAGTAGTGTTTCTATCTCAATCGACATTGTGAATAACAAATCTGGCCCTTACACGTGCCTAGCCCGTGCCTGTAATTTCCAAAAGTTTGACAATGTCTTCTTACTTGTCCAACAACTTATTCTCAATTATTACCCTATCTATTCCGTGATCTCTGCCCCTCCTTGAGATGCTCTCTTCATCACGTCAATACTTGCTTACATGTTCTCTGATTGATACCACGCCATGAGAAACTTTCTTAAGTCTCTGGATCTACGAAAATCAAACACTTCCACACTCACCCACGTATACCGCCACTCCCACAGGACATCTCACTCACTGAAAAAGAAAACTACCTGCAGAAGATCACTTCCCATTATTGATCATATTCTTAATTGATATTACGCAGTAACTACCACTTGATACTTGTCTCTACCCTCTCCCATCTACTTCCAGTATACTCGTACTACGCAAAAATTGAAACTTTAATAATAAAACAGACAATTGTCTTCTGCTAGTCAATATATATCCGCTTTCGAAGTGAATCAAGCCCTCGGCGCACAACGATGTAGGGCCACTCTCATCCTCTGCGTTGAAGCTGGAACCTTCCTCTCTTCAACGCGACTTCTCAACTCTCACAATTTATTTCCTTGTATTCATGGCTTGATTCTTTCAATTACCAATCTACGCAACCGCACTCCGCTAACTCAATTCTCTCCTCCTTCCTCTTGAATCTGTACTATTCAGACACCTCAAATTGAACCATCTACCCCTTGTCTCATCATCCACCATTCCATTGCCTCCCCAAGATATTCGACTCGATAAGGCTGATAATCTCCCAGCTCTCAACAATGTATACGGACAACTCATCAGAAACATTGTCTCTGTACCAATTTTATGACCCACCAGCCTTTCTTTACCGGCGAATCTAAGTCTGGACTTGAAACAGGGAACGTTTACTCGATTCAAGGCATCATTATCAGTTATTGATTGAAAAATTGACGGAAACACCCCACACTCTTGTCTTTCTCATCTCCATCCCTTCACCGCCGCTAAAATTTTAACTCACTTTCTCTCTCTTGGCTATACACGACTCGTATTCATTCAACTAATTTCCCAAATCAGCGCATTCATTTATTCCTGCAATCACTATCATTCACTTATACATCTGTCTTCTTCTTGTGGATTCCGGGTCACATCAACTTCCCAGAACATAAAGTGATTGTCTTACCGCAAAATATTTTCTTCTCTCCCACAAAATTTCTTACCTCTGCTTCTGATATCAAAGACTGTTACTGATCCCTAATACTTGACTCCTGGCATGACCTTTGTAAAAATAAGCATTCAAAGAAATTTAGAGCAATTGTAAGTGAAGCAGTCTCCTTGACTTTTTTCAATCGAAGTAACCGTCATGAAAAAATCAATCTCTCTTTTATGGATCACAATAATATTTAATATCAGCTTAGGCAAACGAATTCTCTCCACTGTAAAAAAAATAAAAATAGAGCCACGTATATCTATTTTCAAGATTCAAATTATCGATTAAAAAAAAAAACAATCGGTAAAATCTTGATAAAATCAAGGAAATAACATTACCGTACAAAAGGCATTATAATTATTATGATTTTTCATGGCAATAAGTGAATCCTGAAAGCCGATTCTCCGACATATATTCGGCTGTCTTTCAACACTTTACGCGTATTCTGACCATTAACGTGATAAAACGAAAATTTATTTTCGCCGTAGCAGATACACGTAAAAAATTGGTAACCAATATACGTTCAACTTTCGAGCTTTATAATAACTTTTAGGAAAGGGATTTTCATTTTTTAACCCCCCAGTAGCACTCTCCATGCCCAAAGGAAGAGTTCAGCCAAATTTCACAAAAATCTGTTGGATAGGAACGGAGCCTATTCGGAAATCAAAACGGGTGTTTTCCTTTATAATATAGATAAGATAATAAAGCTACTATACTACAAGGAGGGGTCCCAGCTATACTGAAGATAATAGAAATTGTTAGGCATATTAATTTTCCAGTCATACAGTTATTTGAGCTCCCCCTCCTATCATCTATAGCTAAAAGATTCCAGTTATACTAGTATGAAGCTAGTATAAAGGAGGACTTCTAGCTTATATTAAAGATAATACAGATTGCTAGGCATATTAATATTCGATAATACAAATTGCTAGGCATATCAATATTCCAGTTACATAGCCATAATCACACTATTGTATCAAACAGATGGAGGTATATTAAAGATTGCTAAGCTTATTAATATTCCAGTTATATTAGAGCTAGTATATTATATACTTCAAAACTGAAAAATATGCATTGTTTTTCCAGCGTATTTTTTCATTGAACAGACAAAGGATTTTCCAACCGCAAAACTCATAAAACAGGTTCCCTGCATCCCCTCATTCAACTCCGTTAAAGAAACCGTGAATTTTTTGAAATCTATTTTCCATTTACTATTTAAATAGGTTTTTTCTTTATGAAAGTATTTTTAAATGCTCAAACTTGAAATATAAATAGATTTGTAGCATTTTACATATTCAAATTCAATAAATTTTCATGGATATCAACATTTATCAATTTAACATGACTGGATTCTAAACTGGAAAAAAATATCTATTTGACCCGGAAGAGAAACCCTCTTTTCCAGACTCTACACTTCCACTTACACATACACACAGACCTTACATGTTCAAGCCAAAAACTAGAATACTCAAGTTTCTTGGTGGGATAAAAAAAAAAAACTATTTACAAAAGTAATTTTTATTTAAATACCCTATTTATATTTATGCATTTAAATACTTTGCATGACAATTTTATTTAAAACACTATTTAAATAGGATTTCTATGAACCTATTTCTATTTACTATTTAAATGGATTTTGAAACCTATTTTGCACATCTCCGTGTAGAGCTTGGTGGTCAGTAGAATATAAGGGCCTGATTAAAATAGCTCCCTCAAGTAACTAGACATGTAATATTTCATACCCAATTGTCTTGACCGCTTCAATGAACCAGATATGCAATACCCTTCATTTTTTATTCCAAGTCTCCCTCCTACTAGGATAATATAAGGAGGTCTCATACGCTAGTTCAAGTCCAGTATACTGTATGTAGGGCATTAGTACTATATTGTTTTTGGGGACCTTCTATCATATAATTCTACAGCGTGGCTGGTGGTTGGTGTATATAGCCTGATGAAAATGGATCCTTCTAGTAACTAAATATGCATTGCTTCATACACCAATTGGCTTAGCCCTTTCAATGAGCCAGATATGCAATTGTTCAAACACTGCCCCTTCAATGAGCCAGATATACAATGCTTCAAACACCAGGGGACTCAATAAAAGGCTCTTTCAAAATGACCCATAAAACAGGTTCTTTGCCTCCCCTCATTCAACTGGGTTACGGTCATTTAGGCGCAACAATCATTCAGATGCCGCATTCATTTGAACGCCGCACCGTGACGTATTTTTTGTAACTTGGTTGGCCTGAATCCTGTTCCCTCTGCAATAAAAAATTTATTTATAAAATTATTTAAATAAATATTATTTTAATAAAGAAAATTTATTCATTTAATTGAAAATATTTTAAAATTAAATTATTAAAATATTTTTAATTATATTAAAATTATAATAATTTATTTTAAAAAATTCAAAATAACATTATTAATTCTAAAAAATATAAATAATGATATTAAATTTTTATTAATTAAAAAAGAAACATCAAAAATAAAATAATTCATTTAATTTTTTATTATTAATAAACTTGAATTAAATTGATTGATTCATTTTATCAATAATCTATCAATTAATCAATTTTTTTTCTAAGTACCTAACTTAAATTTAAAGTATTAATTTTTTAATTTATTTAAGAATTAATTTCCTTAAAAATTTTATTAATAAATAATATTATTTGTGACCTGCTCCAAGATAAGGGCACTTAGCAGCAAAACGCAAATCTCCCAGGAGAGCGAAAACGGAGTTTTATTGCTACCCTTCAGTGCTGCCAGATCTGTGGATTTTCGGTCATCAAAAGTAAGGATTTTGCGTAAAATACAAATTTCCTACGCTCAAGGGAAAAGTACCTTAGACACTTACATGAGGGATGCTTTTCTCCAGGTCGTTATGAGTTGATACCGCAGTTTTTCGTAAAAATCGAGTCGATCAAGGGAAAAGTACCTCAGTTACCTCTACGAGAGGTACCTTTCTCCTGATCGGTATTGATAAATTAATCAAAATCCGTCGAAATCTGTTTTCAGGTCTTACGAAAAATTTGACCCGCTCCAGAATAAGGGCAACTAGCAGCAAAACATATCTCCCAGGAGAGCGAAGATGGAGGTTAATTGCTGCTCTTCAGTGCTGCAGAAATGACGATTTTGCGTAAAATACAAATTCTTGGCGCTCAAGGGAAAAGTACCTTAGACACTTGTATGAGAGATACTTTTCTCCTGTCCGTTATAGGCTGATACCGCAATCTTCCGTGAATAATAACTATCGAGTCGATCAAGGGAAAAGTACCTCAGTTACCCCTATTAGAGATACCTTTCTCCTGATCGGTATTGATGAATTGATCGAAGCTTGTCGAAATCGTTTTCAAGTACGAAAGATGACGGAAATGAATTTTCGAAAATTACTGGCACCACTGCTACCCTTTCCCTGGAACAAGTCCTTGATGCTAATACCCCTTATCTTGGAACCGGTCACATTTTACTAAAATTTTTAATTTTATAAGTTTCTTGATTTATAATTTGAGATATAATTCCAAATCCTGGTAAAATTAAAATATAAACTTCAAATCAGAATAAATGTTGGAATATAATAGGGTTTCTATTACCTCTAGGGTTGAAAAATATTGTTCTAAAATTGATATCAGTTAGAGTTATTGTGATTCCCCTTGCTAATACTGGTAATGATACAATAGCTCAATTAATTTCTAAAAATTCAGTAGAAATTGGATATAGCGATGTCCAAGGGGATCAAAATTTCAATCATTAAATCAAATATATCGTTAAAAGCGATGAGAATTCAACTTTTTTCATAACGGTTGGGATTGCTAATTTGATCGTAGTAAACGGTAAATCGCTACAAGCGATATCGTTATTCGCGATTTCTACTGTTGTTTCATTTTAATAAAAAGAAATTAATTCGCGCTTAAGAGCCCAATTGTTCTTGCGTCTACTTGAATGGGCGCCTACTTGGTTTTTCAGTTCTTCGCGCCAAATTGTCCGCGCCTAAATGATACCAACCCCATTCAACTACATTAAAAAAGCCGTGGATTTTTCAAGTTACCTCTCATTATATAGGTATAGTCGAGAGATCCAAAATTTTCAAAGTCCCCTCCTGTCATAATATAGCTCGGCATATATTTTGATAATATTATAAATATAGCTTGCAGGTCGGTGCATATAGCTTGATTAAAATTGCTTTCTCAAGTAAATAGATATGCAATGCTTAATACATCGATGAGCTCAGCCCCTTCAATGAGCTAGATATATAATGCTTCACACAGGCCCTTCAATAAACCAGATATGCAACGCATCAAACTACATAAGACTTACAAGAGATCATTCCAATATACCCCATAAAACAGGTTCCCTGCCTGCCCTCATTCAACTCCATTAAAGAACCCGTAAATTGCATTGGTCGAATACATCATTTTCTTTCCACTCTTGGGATAGTACACCAATCAATCATGTACATGTATATTCGAATGAATTCTTCTCTATAATATTTTCTGTCTTTCGTCATAAATTTTGATCTGGCTGACCATTTTTATATGACGCCCCATAAAGACAGAAAGAGACAGATTTCAAGGTTTGTCAATATTTTTTCTGTCAAGATGGCAATTACAAAATAATATTCAACCACGAGTCAATGAATGGTGAACGAATATTTTTTCTCGTCGCTTTATTCGATATTGGTTAATGTCAAGAACAACGATTACAAAGATAACAAACATGCATCGAGTTTGTGATAGCTGATTAGGAATATAGGACATCAGTTTCCACGTTCCACTAATGCAACAGCAGCTGTCCATTACAAGAACCTCCTCTCTCTTATCCCCTACACGTCAACATAATTATCTTTTCATTTCATCATTAAAATCATTTTTCTCACTACAAGTTACATTATTTGTAATCAACCCAAGTTTCCGATTTATTAGCATGCGAGTTTAAATTACATTCATCAAAATATATTCATCAGTTCGCCATAAATTTCATCGTAATTTTGTCGATAAAAAATTGTAAAATGAAACCATTGAGTAAAAATTTTTCGGGTAATTTCATAGCAAAATATGGGTGTACGAGTAAGTTTCTGTCAACTGTTTTGCAGTTTTTCTTAATTTGTCAAATCATGATTAGAATACGTCTGACCTAGTGCGTGCGTTATGAAACCTGTCTGCTTCCCAAATCATTTCCGCCACATCAATCGAGATTAGAATAAAGAATAGATATATATGCCATCTAATTTCCAGACTGCATAATCGAGCTTCCGTAATTTCTTAATTTTAGTTCATTTATGGTCATTTCTTATTCTCGCGAGCGTTGCCATCGTCGACCACGTAATCGCGTCACCAAATCCACGTCAATCCGACGAATGCGATAAATTTCACTTGACAATAGACAACGAGCCCGAATTTTACGTTCCTAGATCAACATACACAGGTTTGCGACGACGTCTATATAACGCGCTGGTGTAATCTGCTTTTATTTCATCATTTCATCGCATTTGAAATAGGCTAACGTGATTAATTAATTGATGTCGTACGTTTCGTATTACACAGTGGGTATAGAAAGTAACAGCTTGGATACATTCTCATCATTCGAGTTGACTGCTGCACCGGCCAACAACACATTGTCTAATGTACCGATACTCGGATGGTTCAGTTTAATGTCAGAAGATCACGAAACCCAGTTCAGTCCCGACGCTATCAATACAATAGTCGAGCGAAATACGTCGCCCAAACAGAGCGTTCACGCGCTGTGGACTGCTCCCTCGGGTCACGATTGTCTAACATTCAAGTAAGCCGGAGTGAAGTACATCGGTTTTCGTAATTGTTAATTAAAATTATACCTTGGGATCTGAAATGCATAATAATATTTGTATTATTTTTTACGAATGACCTATTCACGTGTACTTAGAGTAACGATTAATTATCGTACGAAAACGACCGACTGTGTTCAAAAAATTGAAAGAGGAATATGCGGATTACGCGACGGCAACCAATTATTCAGTCAGATACCTCGTTCTGCTGTCGTTGAGGCGGGCGACGAATGTTGCGCTTGCGACGAAGCAGCTTATAATGTTAGTATATCGTACGTTAAAATCGGATATTTCCGGAGTAAGCTACTTAGGTATACGTCATAATTTAAATCATTAGTACCACTTCGAGGAACTTGCATGAGGGGGATCCTAATTGGAAAATATTTCCTAAAATTGAAAACATTTAATGATTCGCAGCCTTGGAGTGTTCAAGCGTAGACAAGTCAAGGCGGCCAAACTTATCTTCGTGCTGAGATGTCTGAGTCTTTTTGTCGCAAAACCGGAGTCTAATTTTACGAAAAATTCCCATTTTTTTGTCCTTCTGCGGACCTAATCGGCATGTGAATCCTAATCCTAGGCAAAACTCTATTGATCATATCTTCTTGAACAGATATGTACTTAAAATCCTTAACTACATCAGCTCTCTAGAAGATGCTCGTGTTGATGAATAGTATGAAAATTTTATCGAAGCAAAAGTTGTTAGATAGTGACGAGTCTGAGGGAAGTTGAGCCGCGCAAAAAAGTTTCCTTCAACACTAATTTTCATTTCACAAACTGGTAAACTCTAATTCTTCTCTCCATCTCCAAAAGCTTGACTCGTACACTTTGCTGTGGAGGGCGATTGGAAAACCGTCAAAATCTTTTTTTGAACAAAGGCAGTTCTATATTCAGGATGACCACTGTAACCCATCTTTGAGGTGGGGCGAGACGGAGTTTAATTTTGTTTAGAAGTATTCTTTTCTTCTTACCATTTTGAAGGAAGGGGGGGGGGGGAGGGGAGTGAGAAATATTCTCAGATTTTTTTGAGAGGAAAATGAGTCATATTCCTACAAATCTTTCGATTCACTCGATTGTGGAGCAATAAATCACATATTTGCATATTTCTTAATATATTTTCACTGAATCATGGATATTAGGGTATTATACGTATATCATTTCTTCAAATATTTTTGTGAGCTACTTTATATGCTAGCCCAAACGCGCCTGGACATCAATTTCCAATACCAAATCAAAGTAATCAACTCTGTTCATCAACTTGATTCTCAATCGCCCCTTTGAGCTTTTTTACGATTCCAGTGTCGCCAGATGAAAAATGTCAAAATGAAGAGTCACAAAAAGAAGATCAAATTGGGGCGATTGGCTTCTCGGTTGAGATTGACCGAGTTAGCCAAATTGGGCTAAAATTTTGCAACGTCGCAGAAAACAAATTTAGAGGCCATTGCAGGTTTGCAATGGCAGCAGGGAACCCGCAACCTCCCTAATGTACCGGTGTTTCTTATGAGGGAGCGCAAAAATGCCCCCTCAGCAAATGAGAGAGGGGACTCTTCTCAGTGTACTGTATACTAGGCCTGATATAATGAAGGCTGGAAGTGGAAATTTTTCTCAGTCCCTAAAGTAGGTCCAAGGTCATTGATGATGTCATAAAGCGTCACACGTCACGCCACGTCACACAGTTTACAGAAATTCCCAGACGCGGACGTTTTCTGAGGATGTAATCCCCTTAACAAAATGGATAGCGGGTTTGCCGCCAAAGGGACCAGATTGAATGAATTGGCCACATAGAAAAAAATAAAAAATGAGTATTAGAAAAATATATCAAAAACAGTCCAAAAAGTACCAAAATATATCAAGCAGTAATCGAAAAGTATGAAAGTGGACTAAAAATGGACCAAATTTTGGACCAGAATTTGGCGTTAAAAAGCAATTACACCAAATATGGTCCTTTTGAACCAGTCTGGCAACACTGTTAAAAGAAAATTTCATCAGTAATTTGAGCAGCATTCCTTTTTTGGGCTTTCCTTTCATCTGACTGCTGCTTCGACTGACTCACTTTTCGACCAAACGGTTTCATATTTTACATACTAAAATTTCTGATTGATAAATTACTGTTCATATTCGATGGTCTCATGCACACTTTACGTAAGTAACAAAAACCTGATTTTACAGGAGAGCGTTTTAAAGTTTTACGTGAGTTTCACATAAGTTTCACGCTTCCTGTGGCCTTCCTATCGCTCCAATTTATAATCTAAGGATCTTAATCCGAACTGTCAACATTCAGGAACCTGTTCGATGTAAAAAAATTTTTTTTTCAGAATTGTTTCGGTCGTAAATCCATTATTTCTTGGATCATGTACGCACTTATAACCTTTGTGCGTGCGGATTTCTTTGAAACTTATGCACTTAGTACCTTTGGCTTGTGAAAATACCTGAAACGCGAATGCACTTAACTCCAGTGCGCACTAAGAGTATTCTCATTCTTTTGTCTTCTTCGCCTTTTTTTTTCTCTCTCTCTAATTTGTTGTGGTCTACCTTTTTAGTAAGTATGAATAGCCGATAGCCGATGGTGAACAATGCATGGAAATCATTCTAAAGAAAGGTGTCAGGCCTCGCACAAAAAAATGAAAAAAAAAAAGGGGACACGTTGTATAGATCTGATGTTTCTTACATTCGACAAATGCGCTTCGGAAGAAGATACACTAAAGGAAGAAGTTGTACCTCTGAAGAACGTGTACCTATTTCGTATACCTATTTCGATTGATGTATTATCGAATTGGACTCATTTTGACATTCTACGGAGAGTGAAAGGAGAAAAAGGATGGTGACGGAGAAGGTATGATGGATGAACAAGGATGAGAAAGAAAGTCTGGTAACGAGGAATCACGTTTTATAATTATCAAGACGTATTTAAGGAGGGAACTGCAATACTCTTTTTCTACGAGATGTTGAATAGGGCCATTTTTTCTTATTAGCATAAATAAATTTGAAAACGAGTGGAAGTAGTACAATCAATTCATACATCAGAAATATTTCGATATTGTCAATTTTTTAAGATGGAATGAAATCTCTTTGGTTTCATTAGGTTTCATTAATTTTATTTTGAAGCTAAGAAGATATAGCGTTATCTCATTCAACATACCTACGACGAGGGGCTTAGGAGCAGGTAGGTTTAGGTTTGAGATTATAAACCCCTCTGATTGTTAGAAGTCTCTAGTCAAACTCAAGGCCGCTCTTTCTCGTCATAGCACGATGTGTTTTGCCTTGGCGACGATACAAAAATGAGCAATTGTGGCGATTGAAAATGTTACTTGGGATTAGGGCTGGGCACGGATTGTGAAAATTTGATCCGAATTGCGGATCTCGAATCATCGGTCTCACAGCGGATCGGATCGAGAATCGTGCCTTGGAAGTTATCGGAATCACGGATCACGGGCAAGGTTCATTTTGTCGCAATTCCGTTGATCAATCAATTGTTGATTAAAACATTTGATCCGTTATTCGGGAATCATTGATCCGCGATCCGCGCGTGTGGCTTCCAATTTTTAAATTCTAATTTCTAAATCCCTGATCACAATCGCGGCTTGGAGAAAAATATTTCTCTCTCATGTACAAAAGGCTCATTTCCACAAGTTAAAGTTCGTGATACACGTCAATTATTGTCTGTACGACAGATCGGATTCGCGAGCCGCGCAGATCAATGCAAATGATTCGGATAACACCAACCATAAACAAAACGATAATCCAAATTAATCTTGCATCATAAAGCGCAGGGAGATAATGATCCAAATACGGATCACGGATCTTTAATTTTTATTCCATGATCCGCGATGCGATCCGTGCTCAGCCTTGCTTGGGATTCGAGTTGTCAAAGTATACATATACGAGTTGTCAATGTATACATATACGACTTGAAGTAAAGATAAACTAAACACGTCCTACCTCCATATTATGTTCTCCCCCTATAGATTTCAAAACTGACTCATTTTTTGTTCTTCCCGTTTCCATTATTTTTTATTTTTACGAGGTCATGGACCTTTCAATCAATCCAAGATTATAGCAATGAAGCCGGGCTGGCCACTGTTACTAACATCAGATATAGAAAAAATTGTGCCTTGTCTAGTTTCAAATAGGAAGTTTTCAAAGCCCAAAAGATTTGTACAACAACGTTATGTTTCGTGTTCAGAAGACAAAGTAACACAGTGGTATGAGATATATAGGGTGAAAAAAAAGAAGAAAAAAAGTTGAAAAGAATAAAAAAGGTTCTTTCGTCGCCACTTCACCCTCTCAACAGGTATTCTGTCGAACACCTTTTCACGCGCCAGGTATGACTAATTTCTTCCGTGCCGATAGTCGTAAGTGCGCTTAGCTCCTCTGTGCACGAGAAACTTATTGAAACTGTACTTATGACCTATGTGCAATAGCTCTCCCACGGGGGCAGGATTGAAAAATTGAAAATTTTTTCGACGCAGTCCAATAGTTTCCATTCTTCAGAACCCATTTCTGCTCTTAACTCATTTTCGAAAAAAAAGTCACGTAAAGTGTGCAGGAAGCCTTACTTGACTTCCAAATGATTCAAATGAGGGAAAATTCACTTTCAATTGTTTTCAATGAGACTTTGCAGTTCGATGATTTCCATGTTACCTACTGCTGATAGTAACCAATAGCAGAGATGAAACTGATTGTTCTCAACATACCGCCATCCCACAGTTAGTTGCAAAAAAGATCAGGCTTTAAACTGAAACAGAAAAGAAATGAGTGTTTCATTTTCTTACGTATCGTGGTTCCTACAGCTTTTTGAACTCCTCTTTCCTAGATTTGATCTTGTATAGGCCCACATCCTCTGCTTTTGAATTTGCACCCCGATCATCTATGTCCATCAAGGGCACCTTGGATGTGGCTGAAAGTGTTTCTCTCTTTCACCATTGTTCGCAGTCATTCCACTCTTGCATTTTCTGACGTTCAAACAAGTAGTGAATCATGAAGTTTTGGTGTATTCATTATCATCTGTCTGGTGGGTGAAGATTGAGCTTCAGATCCAAATTTTTTGGAAACAAAATATTGGTTGCAGTCACGGGTACAAGTTTGTCACAAATTGAGAAAGTGTTGTCATTGTTCTGTTCTCTCAACTTGCTGTCTGATTGGTTCAAATAAGAAAATTCACTTTCCATCAGTTTTAATGAGAATTTTGTAATTCTGTAATTTTCATTCTACTGTTGCAATACTAACCAATAGCAAACAAGTAGACTAGGCGAAGAATCACTGTTTGTAAGAGATTACTGTACCTATAGATTCTATCTTATAGAGAACTTGAGTTATCTACGGCATAGCTAGAGGACAGAAGTTCAAAATTTTCAAAATAGATCCTAATCAATTGGGATATTAAAATACATTTCTTTGGGCTAGGAGTCAGTCAAAAATGAGATGCTTTCTGGGAGACGCATGACGTCATCAATGGCCTTGTCTTGGTTTGGGGATATAATTACCAGATTCATAAAATATTCCAACTCATCACACAGTAAAATATAAAGCATTTTTAGGTATCTTGTCTTAAAACTTTATTGAGCGTTAACAATTCTCCATTTTTGAAAGCACTGCTTTTGGTTTGTCTCTCATTTTTCTTTTTCTCTTTCACCACCAACAACAATACCTTTTTTAGGTCTTTTTTGTTCCTGATTTTGGTCCATCCTCCCACTGTTCATCATCCACAGTGAGTTGAACTATTATTGTACCTCGCCGAGTGCAAACGGGCAACAGAACTGGCCTGGTAAATAGTATTTCGTCTTTCTGCTCGAGAACACTTCTTTGAGAAAAATGGAACAATAGATTCCAATACTTCGAGCAGAAATTTTCAACTACTTTATGAGCGGGAAGTTGAACAAATTAAGGATAAATCAGCAAATACAAAGCTACAATTTAAAATCATTCAAAAGTGAAGCACATATGAGCCTACTTTCAATGAAATTTTACTAAGAAAACATAATCGCAAAGTTATTCTAGATTTATTATACAGCGTTAAGTGCCTGCAGGTCAGATATCTACATGTATGTATGAAGTTGAAATACTGAGAACTACATTAGCCAATAAATTCATCCATTTTGACCTTGTTTGGTAGAACGCCTTCTGATCCCAGGTTTCTGATTAACAGCACTCGTCCGTCGTAAACTGTAGGCGAGCTCACATTGTATGACACTGTGGTCACATATAAACAATCCAGCCTCCCATTCTTAACATTAGGGCATCTTCCAAATGCCATATTGGTCACTCCTGGGGTAGGAAGTTTAATCAAGCAAATAACGTCACCTGAGCATGGATCCACTTTTATTATCTGTTACAAGAACAAATTACAGGTGCGTTTTTTTTTTTTAAGCAATCATATTTTAAATTATAGCGTCCAGAAATTAAAGAATTTTTCTGAGGTTTTCGTGTGCTTGTAGTAGGACACAGATTCGACAAATGAGAGCTCTATACATGAGAAGTGGAACTTGCGAAAAAATTCTAAATTCTTTTTTTTTTTGAGAATGGGTAGAGATTTTTGGGCTCAAGTCTACAGTTACAGTACACTGACACAGTTCTAAACTCAGAGCTGACATTGAGAAGAAGAGTGAAGACATTCTGAAGTGAAACTTGAAAATATTTTGTGGTTGAGTTTCTTTTGAAATCGCGAAGTATTCACCATCCTACCAACGAGTCGCTCGGTCTTCTGCATATTAAATCCAGATTGAAGTGGGATACCTCCAACCTTGGACTTTTTTGTCCCCACCTCTTGAAAAATTGATTTGAATCAACATTTCCACGCCTCCGAAGTTCGATCAAACGCTTCCAGTCCACTAAGAGTCACGCCAATGTAATTATAAGTCTCGCTTTCTCCCCACTTGGCAAAACTCAACATTTTTTGGAGACCTTCTTCTTCTGAAAAAATTGCAGCATTTCTGCCACAGAACTTACGTTTTGGAATCTTTTCAAATCTCCTTCATCATCTTATCGGTCATCATTCCTAAGTCTTTTTCAAGTTTCTCTTCTTCAAAGCTCGTCAGAGCTAGGTATTTTACGGAGGACTCAATGAAAGTAATTAAACGATATAATGACGTACGTACATCATAGAAAGAAAATAAGACGTACCTGGCCTCCAAGGTAACAAGCTATCCATACGTAACCTTTTTTATCGACAGTCAATGAATCTGGGGACCCGGAAATGTTCTGTTTTGCAAAATCCAAGAGCACGCGAGTATACTCTGCAAAAAAGATGAAGAAGTGAAAATCTCTGAAATATATTCGTATCAGCAATATTTTTGTACAGGAATTTTACGAACTATGAAATTTTGCTCATAAATCTCTGTACGTGAACTTGGCGACTTAGTTTTAAATTGTATCTGACGTGTGTGCAAGAGGTTTTTTGCCTACGGGCAATGGAGCACGGCGGTTGTTAAAAAGAGGGGGTTTTACTGAGGAAATTTTTCCAACATTGAAGTTACACCCGAAAGAGTCGATACCGTTCTGGAAGGGAACAAAATGAATGCATACGAGCCTGCACCGACAGGCGCGCGCGCCTGAATATATGCGACAGACAACATTATATTTCTTACAATCTGGTTTATTTCATGAAATTTGAAAAAATTGAGAAGTTTGATCCCCAATTCCTACAATCACGAAAAAAATGACTTCTCAAGTTCCTTCTTATGATGATGATTGCGTTATGATAAGATTTAGTCTAAAGTAGTAGATATGAGCAATGAATTTTATGATTGGCAAGAAGATTTTCTCCATGTGTAAAAAAAATTCAAGTAAGTATACGTACTTATTGAGTTGATGTGCCCGTCAAAGTATGATTTGTACGTAATCCTCAACACAGTATCGGAATGATAGACGTAGAACGATTTTTTACAGCCACTGAATCCTAGGCCGTTACCCAACTGAAGATGAGTGAGCAGTGATGTTACTTTTCTCTTATAAATTCCGAACAAAGAACTTTGATTACGGGTCACATCCTCTAGAGACGTGGTAGGCACCGCTATCGAAAACACAAAAAGCTCGTAATTTGGTCCAACTTTTGCATCGTCTAAAACGTTCTTCGGATGAGCCGGGTCTGGTTGCTCTATGATTTGAAAGCTCGCGTTTCCGCTTTTGCCGTTCCACGATAGAATGCATAGCGCATTTCCAAATGTGATTATGTATTTGTTAAGCCGATCTGAGGGTAGAATTACAGAGACAGAGTTGTTGCCTGAAAAAAACAGAAGTTACAGTGGTTTGAATGTGAAAACCTTGCGAAATAAACGCAACTATAATACTTCTAATACAAGAGAATTTCAAGTGTACATTTGACGAGCGATTTCGTTCTAAAACAGTAAGGTTCTGACGTCATAGAGGAGACTATAAACAATCTTCAGCCATAAGCTTTATCACCGAGCCCAAGATACAATCTTTACTGACGTCATCGAACTCATATCCTTGATGATTTTTCATTGTCAGAGGTAATTATTGTTCGACGGCAAACGGACACCATTTTTTGTTGAAAAACTCAAATTCTCAACAAGGCACCTAAGGCTGTGAATAGTTAGAGGAAAAAAGCTAACAATGAAGAATTCTTTTACTGCAAAACTTTTGTAGACATGCTGTAGGACTGGAAAATGTGTTTTAATCTGACTCATATGAAATAGGTTTTCTTGAACGATTCCGCCCCTCAGAATAGCTTTGATAGCTCTTCTTGTGCGCGTGAGACTTCTTTAAACGTTTTTTTTTTTTTTTAGATCTTCTCAAATGCATTACCTAAAACAGCGTAATAATGTTGATTGCTATCTATAAAGTATCTATGGACTGTAGCTCCATATACGTCAGCGAAGTAGAGTGATCTAGTTTGATCGTCCCAAAAAGGTTCTTCACCCACGTTCAAAGGGCTTGTCCTGAGTGTGCTTATTTGTATGGCTCTCTGTAAAAGCCCAATAGTACAGTTTAGTTCATCTATAAACAACCGAATATCTTAAGAGTTTTAGTAGAGGAATCACTTACTCCGCACTGATAGCTAAATTGAGCGTTTTGATCAAATGAATTTCCATCATAGCCACATCTGTATGCTACAAAATAGTACTGGTATTTAATCAAAATTAAAAAACTGTCGCGCATACACTTTGAATTCTAATTTTCGTGCACTTTCCCCAATTTACCGGAAAAATTGGCTAAGGTGGCTGATCTTACCCTGGAAAATGCAATCATATTTGAAACCCTTCCTAAAACGTTTTCAAAACTCTCGATTAAGATTGCGGGTATTGCAAGAGAAATCTTTACTTCCAATTTCAAGTTATGTAATTTTTCCCCTGAACGCTGTCAGCCTACAGAGAATCATAAACCTCTTTTCTTCATATAATTGGAATTAATTTAGGTCAAACAAATTTTCAAGCTTGATGACTTAATTTTGCTTCTCCTTTTGTCAACGGATAGCATCTGATGGTGGCAGTAGCTCAAAAACATAATCAATTAGTATCAATTATGGGATTTAAATCTAGTGACTGGGAGCATAAATGATGAAGTTATTTTCAAAAACGACGAAAGTACAATCCTGAACATTTCCAAAAGTGAAATTCATTAAGCTTACCCGCGTTCAAAGTTATAATAAATGAATCCATGCAAAAAATCAAATTCAAAAACCATCTTTCTTTCGATAAAAACATTTCGATGAGGAACAATGGTTGTCAACTATTGAACTTACCTATTTCTCCGAGCTTTCAACTTCGAGAGACAGAAATAACAACCTTGATTCTAAGCGAGTTTGTTTACGCGATATAACCGCAGCCGTTCGTCGGCAGTTTTTGTCATAAAAATTATCATTCCTAGGAATACACGCTGATAAAAATGACGACTCTCCCAAAACCCATTAGGTACTTGTGAGTACCCAATTAAATATGAAAACTTATTTTCAATTCCGCTGAAAAATGAATCTTAACAATAAAATTCAACTAATCTAGATGTAGGCTACAATGTAGAATTAATTATTACAGGGACCTTATGAAATTCAAGTTGCTAAAATTTTGCCGACCCTTGGACTTGAGTTCTAGTCACAAGACATACTTTTATGCACTCACCTGAAATATATTATCAATACTTACATTAAGGAGATTATAATTACCTCTTAGATGGTGTTCGAGGGCTTATGGTCCAGTGAAACGCATCCTAAAGATTTTCCAGCCACGTTACAGCTCACTCATTTCAGCGATATTATCGGATGCACGCATTCCAGAAATCTGACCATGTGGAGTGAAGGTTTGTACGCAACCGAAGGCTTGCGTCAAGTTGCAGAATTCGGATCAGGTTCGATTATGGAATCAGAATTACTGGAAAAAGTAAGATGATCATTTAATAAGAAAATCTGTTCTGTATTATCGTCATTGCTTCAGTTATTTTATTCATGCCTTCTGCTAGAAAAAACAT
The DNA here is from genome assembly GCA_035079395.1 of Aspidiotus destructor. Lineage (NCBI taxonomy): Eukaryota > Metazoa > Arthropoda > Insecta > Hemiptera > Diaspididae > Aspidiotus > Aspidiotus destructor. Next base: position 8,937,674 of record JAVHKZ010000002.1, on the reverse strand, counting down.
TTACGTTCATTGATAAAAGTAGCCGGTCTTTGGTATCCGAGAATGAATTCGAATGCCACCTCCAAATTCCGCGTAGATAAACGCCACAATTTACTATCTATGGCTTCGATGTTAGGTGAGACTGCATCATCAAATTCGTTAATTCATACCCAACTTACAAAATATTCTTTTGTTTTGGCCAAGGACCCTCTCCCGATTGGTTCACCGGTATCTCGAGATTGAATTTATGCACTAAGGACTGTACGTGGGTAGAATCGAAAGTTGTTGATCTATTTCTATACGATGCTGGAACTGACAATGGGATATCGTACATGGTAAGTAGGTATCGGTAAGAGAAAAAAATGGTCAAAATTAACCAAGTCACTTTTTTTTGGTCGGTTTGAATCGCTCTTTCAGACGGTAAAATCTTGTCAAACTGCCTTAGGTCAATCAGAATTGACCAGAATGGAGCCAAAAAGTGAACTAATTGATTTCCTCCTTCAAATAAGGATCTGTGTACACCGTACATTACAGTTGTTGTGTACTCCGAACGTTTACATAAAAATGATTGTCATAGCAATTATTATATACCTAAATAAAGAGGTTTATAACCTACAACGACTTCAGACTAAATGAGAAAACGTTGGAAATTCGAGTTTAGCTCTTATCGAGAATGGAGTTAGTTTTGAGTACTTGACGAAATTTGAAAGGCAGAAGTACACTGGAGTACAAACTTGAATTGACGTACCTTTGGAAGAATAAAGTTTTGGTATTGCCTACTGAGGGCTAAAAATGGTCTCATTTCACAGACTGTTTCTTCTGCAGATACGCCAAATGTACTGCAGGGTACAAAACGAGGCAACTCGTTCAGGAAAAAATAAAATAGAGAGGGAAAAACTCTTTCATTGACTCGAAGACCTCCATATCATTTGATTAGGACCTGCAAAACTGATTTCGACGATGCAAGAAAGCTGCATCCAACTATATTTAATAAGTGACAGTATAAAAGAGATTGAGTCTTATCAACGACGACTGATAGAATTTACAAATCCAAATTAGTTCATCAAATTGAATTATCGTCGCGCTAGTAAAAACTTCACGAATAATCGTCAAAAATGATCAAATCTTTGAAGGAAATCCAGACTCCAGAGCATTGAGATTCCAGATTAAAAATTTCACGGGTTCTTGAACGGAGTTGAATGAGAGTAGGCAGGGAAAATGTTTTAAGAAACTTATGGTGTTTGAAACGTTGTATATCTGGCTCATTGAAGGGACTAGGCCAATTGGTGTATGGAGTATTGCATATCTAATGACTTAAATGAGCTATTTTAATCAAGCTATCAGTGCTGCCAGATCTACGGATTTTCAATACCTGAAAAAAATTATTGGACTTTAACTAGGCTAGGACTCACCTTTTAGTATACTCGCTTTATACTAGTATACATGATAGGATTTCAATCGAGCTATAGGTTAGATGGACGACTTGGAAGAATTATGACCTTCAAACTATAGGTGATAGTTCAAGCTATAGGTGATAGGAGAGGGACTTGAAAAAATTTCAGCCTCCAAGCTATAGGCGATCGGAGAAAAACAAAAAAATTTTCCAAGTTTCAAGGTCAAGTTGCCTTTCGGACACGGCGGACCTTTTTTTCGGAAAGACCGCCCGATAGAACACTTTCTCTGTTAACAAGACTCCGCGAATTCACCGCTGCCATCACACTTGTTTCGGTAGCCCGTCATAACCTTGAAAATGCATTTGATATAACTGATACATTTTACAAGTCTACTTTTTTTATTTTTAAAGGCCCCGAATGAGCCGTCAGTACCCCAAGAGCGTGTATACCGAATTACCAGCACCTATCCCGAAGATCCGAGAGCTCCTTTCTACGATATGCACGGAGATGACGTGAAACCCATCGCTCGATTGTATTTGCGACGCGAAAAAGTTGTGCCGAAACCGTGCGTTGAGGAGCCGATGTTCGATCCGAATGAGAATACTGACTCTGTTTCAGATGCCCGTGGTAAGTTTTCATCAACCAGCTTCACCAATTTGCTCAACTCCGAAAATGCTACTGACACATATTAAAATTCTATAGCTGAATGCGCGACCACAAATTTCACTGATTGGAGTCCATGTTCGACTACTTGCGGTAAAGGATTACAAGCCAGGACACGAACTTACGTCGACCCCAAAGCAGCGAAGAAGGCAGGATGTAACGTTCAACTGATGTCGAAGAAATTTTGCGTGGCTCCTGTTTCTTGCCCGTAAGTTACAAAGAGTAATTATTGTGTACCGACGAAACAATATGACCAATTGGATCTTTTGCACCCCCGAGAAAAAACCGTTTCCTCAGATCGTTTCTTCTGGATACACCTCCTCCTCCTTTGTACCCCACATATTTCCTAAAACATAACTTGTTTGTTTCTTTTCGCTTTGAAAGTCCACGTTACGGCAGGGGAAATGAATATGCAATATTCTTATTGTGTTTTATACTAATTTGCTCGTTTCTATTTATATTGGTACTCTTCCTAATTTGACCTCATGGCAAAGGGAGTACGTAAGCAATATTTGCATAACAAATCTCCTGCCATGAAATCAATTTAATGTGAGTACCAATACAATGAGAAAAAGGTGAAAAGGTAGGAAAAGTTTACTAAGAGAAAGAAAAGCTTTCCTGAAAATTTTCTTCCTCCTAAAACAGAAACTATTTTATGAGAGTATTTTATAAGTTGTTATTTGAGTGAAACGATCGCCATTCGTTGTTAGTCAGGCTCAGCGTGATTTACTGGGAAGGGAGGTTCTGAACGATTTCAGGAGAACAAGACCGTACAAATTTCTACCTCTATACTTAGAACACACCTTTTTTTTTCGGATTACTATGATGCTATGTCCGTCCGTCCGGGCCACCTTTCGTGAGCTTTTGCGATAGTCTCATTACAAAATTGTTCGATCCGGGAGGTCATAATACTCATAATTCTCAATTTGAAGACAAATAGACTTTTGTGACGTCATCAACCGGTGAAGGCTTTGTACCCAACCCTAATAACGTTATCAACCTGCGACATCATCGTGATCAATCTCAGTGACGTCTTCACCTCCAACTTTGAGACATAAACACCTTTGTGACGTCATCAACCCATGACGTTCTCAACCTCAATGACATCATCAACCAGTGACATCCTGACTTCAAACATAAGAAACTTGATGATTCTCAGAATATAATATATACTTTTGTAAGGTCATCAATATTGTTAAGTCTTTAAACCCAATCTTAATAACGTTATCAACCTGTGACATCATCGCATCGCGTTCAACCCCAATGACTTCATTACTTTCAACCTAGAGACTTACAGCTTTTTGTGACATAACCAACCTAGGGCGCTACTAACCACAACCCTGATTACATCATCACTTCCAAAGTGAGTGAATGATGACCATTACCCACTGGCGGAACACCATTCCTCTCTGATTAGACTTGTTATCTAATCAGAATAAATTAGTATTCCTGCCAGTGGGTAATGAACATCCTTTTCTCATCGTCGCTCACATGTACACTTTTTTGATGTCATCGACCCATGATATCCTTACCAAAACCTATGAATGACATCATCAACCAGCGACAACATAACTTATAACTTGGGTGACGTCATGTCCCTTGATACATCTACTTTTTTGTGACGTGATCAACTGGTGAAGTCTTCAAACTCAACTCTTATGAAGTCGTCAACTAGTAAAAGCATCAAAATCAGGCCTAATGACGTCATCACCTTTAAACTAACAAAAATCACACTTTGGTGACGCCATCAACTCGTGACATCAAATCTTCTAATCCATGTGACGTAATTATTCTTGAGACATACACACTTTTGAGATGTTATCAATCAGTGACGTCCTTGACTCCTAGAGATCACTCTCAAAGACTTCTAAATTTGTAATCTTCCGACACACACACACACTTTTGTGACGTCATCAAGCCATAATGTTCTCAACCATAACCTTGATGACGTCATCAAACCATGACATCATCACCCTCAATTTTAGTAACGTCATCATGGCCGTTATAACTGATTATGTTCTATGTGAGAAAAACGTTAGCCGCATACCTTTCTCAGAAAAGACATATCCATATCAGAACGGAAAACGCTCCAGAAAACCCATAAGAAACTCTACAACAGAGGAACAGAAATCAGTGTTTTTGTAGTTTGATAACTATCCCCTCTTTATCTACTTGGAAAAAATTTAGGGGAGGCATTATATCCTTTAAAAATCAAGATTTCTTCAATGGTTGATTTTATGTTTGACCACAAAAATCACAATAATTTTTCGTTTAACAATGTATTTCCAGCGGAGAATCAGACGACGACAGTTTACTGCTCTCGGATGATCAATGCAAAACAGGTAACTGGTCCGAATGGTCAGAATGTACCGCAACCTGCGGCATCGGGTTCATGACGAGAACAAGAAGATTTTTAAAACAGTCTAGCCTGAAGAAATGTAAGCACGTCACCGTGTACGAAACAAAAAAATGTATGGAACCTCCCTGTAAGAAAACTGTCGTAGAAAAGGTAAAGAATTTTTCAGCTATACAATTTCATCGTACATCAATATTCTCACAATATATTTGCCTCTCGTGCTCCAGGAAATGATAAACTGTACAACTACCGAGTGGAGTGAATGGAGTCCGTGCTCGGTAAACTGCGGGAAAGGTTTACGAATTCGAATTCGCCACCTCACCGTAGCCAGCCATATGGTGTCACTATGTAAAAGCAATGTAACATTGGAAGAACGACGCGAATGTATAAAAACCAAAGACTGTGTGATCGATAAAGTCAGAGCTAAAGGTAAAATTACAGAAAACTTGACGCAACTCATTGGTTCTTCAAAAATATTATACAACTGCTAGTACTCGACGACAATTAGCAATTAAGAGTTAGTAACAGGAAATGAACGTTTATTTCCTGCGCCTCTCGGAAGTATACCCGATAATGATTCGTTCCTCTGTAACGGTATTCCAAAATGTAGGTACCTAAGTACCAAAAATGATGCGAAATTAATCACGATGACAATCGTTATTAGCGACGAGGAGCAACGCACCGTAAACGTAATAATTACGAGACTGAAAGCATGTAGACTACTTTCTAAAAATCGATGATTTTCGTTAAACAATGATTTAATAATAATATGTAATGCACGAGACTGGAATTATTCATTTATTTCCTCTTCCAGACGTTTGCACCCAGCCACAAGAACCAGGACCTTGTAGAGGTCCCTATCCACGCTGGTATTACGATTCGCAAGTGAAACAGTGCGTCGAATTCGACTATGGCGGATGTCGAGGCAACAAGAATAATTTTTTAACACAAGATGAATGTATCAGATTATGTTCGGGCATCTAAGGTCATTGTTATATACCAGACGAGTACAAATCGTCTGAAACATACTAATTACGCTCGTGTTAATTTTCGACATTACCTTGTACAATACTCGATGTCGAGTCAGAACGACATGTTTATAAAAATGCAAACATTCAAAATTAATAAAGTATTATTCCCGTGAATGACATCAGTAGCGTACCTTAATAATTATTTCGTTCTTAAATTACGCAGGGGTCAATCTGAATGCAGTTCAAGAGGCGATCGCATTGAACGTGGAGAGTAATCCGTAGCATACAACGATATAGATCAGTAATTTTGACATGTGCCATATCTTTACTCTGCCTAAGGCGCTAGAGGTATTCTCGCTCAATGTAAACAAACATCGCGGGATGTTCCCATCCGAAAAATGAAGTGGACTTTACGTGCTAATTCCATGTTTACATTGAGCGAGAATACCTCTAGCGCCTTACTCTGCCCTGACCCCTAATTTGAAATTTTCCGAGCGCCCCTCCTTTCCCTTGTTGCTCCGTGGGTGATTCAAAAATTTGCGAATTCACCTTGCTCAGTTTATATACTAGCTTTATACCAGGATTATAATCTCGATTGTTTGACTTATCCTAAGAGGCTAATTCTTTCTTTCATTGATTCACCTATACTTTCCATCGAAAATATACCGCAACTCATTACATAAATTACTAAGCAATTTATCAGCCACAATATCCTTCCGACACTCACTCGTTATGAGAGAGTAGATTTCGTATTTTCACATCTCAGTTGATTTCTTATTTCCTTAGTTTAGTAGATTTCACAAATTGGACGATGGAAGAGACGATGAAAGAAGAGATTATCATTGTAAGGCGCGACCAAATGGTAAGTACTGAATTCTTGATTTGATCTACCAACTTCGGAAGACTTCTCTCTCTTACGAGTTTACTGTCGTGTATGCCTTTCAAATACGACTCAGACAACTTCGTCTTCTTAGGGGACAGCTTTGGTCATGTCGAGATTGAATCAACCATATTCTTCGAAAGCAACCTCCACTAAGCGCCGTCTGACTTTACTTCAATAACCTTCTTTAGATTACGGTAAGATCTACATTGAATTAGTATTTACAAGACGTAGACTGACGGATTTCTTTCGTTTTCTGCGTCCGTTAAGAACTTCAAGATAATTTCAGCCGTGAAGACAAAATTTATAAGCTGTAAAGAAATAATTTTAGAGTTTTATACTCGGTATATCTTAATTAAATAATGTTCCTTTTAAATCGATCTTTTTTCTCAAACTCCCTTAAAAAACTTGTTGTGATCTCCCCACTAAGTCTAATCCTAAATCTCGTACGATCCACGGTAACCCACGAGATACAAATCACAACACACACCCCCCCGCAGGAATTCATTAGTTTTCGACTGGCCTTATAACAGGGTAATCATAAAAAATACAGTCTACTGTATAAACGGATCTAGTCAGTTTATACTAGCAGGCTTAGGCATCCTATGCATTGTATTTCTTTTTGGAATTTGCCCTGACCCCTAATTTGAAATTTTCCGAGTGTCCTCACCCCCCTTCCCCCTCGTTACTCCGTGAATGATACAAAAATTTGCGAGCTCACCCGGCGAGTTCGCCTTGTCCAGTTAGCTTTAAGATGGCTTTATACTAGCCTTACACTAGGGGTTTACCAGTCTCGAACTAAATGAATAATAAACCAAGAAGCCCCCCAGAATTTCACTAGTCCCAAACTAGGCTTAAAATAGTGTATCCAGGCGTAGCGCCCAGTTTTGGTTTATACTAGTTTCATGGCAGCTTTATAATAGCTTTATGCTAGGATCTTGTTAGTCCAAAAGTAGAACTATTATACAGTAGGACGGAGAGACCCCCCCTTGGGATTTTACTTGTCTCAAACTAGGCTTGTAATAGGGTGTCTGGGCGTAGACTGATCATCAAAAATACAGTCGTCTCTTGTATAAACGGATCAAGTAAGTTCAGCACCGTTGCCAGACTTTTTGGGGCCTAAAGCAAAACTTCACCTCAAATTTTTTTTCTCCTCGGCGGAGTGAGGACTACAATAGCGCGAGACCGGAAGCGGTAATACCTCCTCGCCACCTCCTGGCGACAGCCCTGCTCAAGCCTGAGACTTGAGTTTGAGACTCGAGCTTCAGACTCGAGACTAGACTCGTGACTGACACTCGAGATTGAGACTTGAGACTCGAAACTAAGACTCCAGCTTGAGACTAGAGACCAAGACTCGAGACTGACTTTCAAGCCCAAGACTCGCGCTTGAAACTCGAAACTTGAGACTCGAGCCTGAGAATCAAGACTGATACTAGAGACTGAAACTCGAACTTGAGACTCGAGCTTGAGAATTGAGGCTGACACTTAGAACCGAGAATTTTTTTTTGTTGGTTGTTTCTAAGATTTTACGAGACATGATCAAATAAATAACAGATTTTGAGGATGCAAAGCTCGTATTTAAAGGATTCAAACAGGAAAAAACAAATTTCAATATGAGAAAGATTTTACAAACAATCACATACAAATGATGAACGTCCGTTCGAAAGGCCTCACGTTACAGGTCTCTGATAAACTTTGTATGTGATTGTTTGTAAAATCTTTCTCATATTGAAATTTGTTTTTTCCTGTTTGAATCCTTTAAATACGAGCTTTGCATCCTCAAAATCTGTTATTTACTTAGAACCGAGACTCGAGACTGACTTGAGACCGAGATATGAGATGGAGACTGGAGCTTGAGACTCGAGACTAAAACTCGAGCTTGAGGCGCGAGGAGACTGAGACTTGAGCTTGAGAATCGAGGCTGCGAGTCAAGACTGACCCTTGGGACCGAGATATGAGATGGAGACTGGAGACTGGAGCTTGAGACTCGAGCTTGAGGCTCAAGGAGACTAAGACTGGGGACCAAGACTCAATGTTGTGACTTCTACTTGAGACCATTCTAGCCTGGGACTTGCGCTGAAGACTTGGGACTGAGACTGGAAACTAAGACTCCAGCTTGAGACTAGAGACCAAGACTCGAGACTGACTTTTAAGCCTAAGACTCGCGCTTGAGACTCGAAACATGAGACTCGAGCCTGAGAATCAAGACTGAAACTCAAAGTTGAGACTCGAGCTTGAGAATTGAGGCTGAGACTTGAGACTGACACTTGGAACCGAGAATCGAGACTGAGACTGGAGCTTGGGGCTCAAGGAGACTGAGACTGGGGACCAAGACTCAATGTTGTGACTTCAGCTTGAGACCATTCGAGCGTGGGACTTGCACTTAAGACTTGAGACTGAGACTCGAGCTTGAGAATTGGGGCTCAGACTCGAGATTGAGACTCAAGACTGATACTAGAGACTGAGACTCGAGCTTGCGATTCGATCTTGAAAATCGAGGCTGAGAGCCAAGACTGACACTTGGGACCGAGATATGAGATGGAGACTGGAGCTTGAGACTCGAGACTAAAACTCGAGCTTGAGGCGCGAGGAGACTGAGACTTGAGCTTGAGAATTGAGGCTGAGACTCGAGACTGACACTCGGAACCGAGACTCGAGACTGAGACTGGAGCTTGAGGCTCAAGGAGACTGAGACTGGGGACCAAGACTCAATGTTGTGACTTCAGCTTGAGACCATTCTAGCCTGGGACTTGCGCTGAAGACTTGGGACTGAGACTCGAGCTTGCGATTCGATCTTGAAAATCGAGGCTGAGAGTCAAGACTTGACACTTGGGACCGAGATATGAGATGGAGACTGGAGCTCGAGACTCGAACTTTAAACTCAAGACTGACACTCGAGCTTGAGGATTGAGGGTGAGACCCGAGGCTGAGACTCGAGCTCAGCGTTGTCACCAGACTTTTTGAGACCTAAAGCAAAATTTTCATATGGAGCTTTTTTCAATTTAGACAATTCCAACTTTTTTTTCTCCTCGCCGGCGCGAAGCCTTACAGTAGCGCGAGGCTTGAAGCGACGGCCCTGAGTCAGTTTATACTAGCAGGCTAAGGTATCCTATGTATTGTATTTCTTTTTGAATTCCCTATTGAACTGGACCTTAACTAGCTACTGTAAGAGGCTTAGCCCTCCTTATATAGGCTTAAATGTACAGTAAACTAGACTAAGAAGGGGGTAGGTCTGAGCATTGGGCTTTCTCTAGACCTGGCTTTGAAGTAGGTGTAGGCTTACTAGGATTTTAGCAGTCTTAAACTAGAATTAAAACAGATGTAGAAGACCCCCCCCTCCTAGGATTTTACTATTCATAAACTAGACTTATAGACCAAAAGGAGAGAGAGAGAGAGAGGGGGGAATCAGAGCCAGTGAGCCTAAAAGCTATAAGCTTGGAATATTTCAAAATAGACTTATACCAGACCAAGGGCGGAAGCGAACAAGCGGAACAAGTGAGCTCCCTAAAAGCTATCAGCTTAAAATTTTTCAAAGTAGACTTATATTAGACAAAGGAGGGGGCGAACGAGCGGAGTGAGTGAGCTACCCAAAAGCTATTGGCTTGAAATACCCTAACTGTAACTATACACCAAGCGCTGATAAAACTGACCCACAGACCTAACACATGAATCGCTCAACCAATTATACAGCAAACCAGGTTGCCAACAAAGGTGGTTCCATTGTCAGAATGGAGTTCTTCTGGAATTCCACACCGACCTATGAATCTAGATAAAACTGCAAAGAAGCCCACGGTAGTCAAATCGGTAACCAATTCTAAGTGGATAGCACGAGTACTGTAACATACAAAGATTGAGATGTATGCCTTTGTTACAACCTTTGATCTCCTTCCTCCTTGGAGAAGCGTTACTGGACCAGCGTAATCTAAACCAGTTACATTGAAAGGCTTTGATGGAGTAAGTCTGCTGGGATGTAAAGCAGCCATCATTTGTGTTTTGATATGTGCCCACTTTCTTATACATGGGGTGCATTGAGAAATGCAATGCTGAGTATCCAGTAGCGCCGTCTTAATACAGATTTTAATAGATGAGGTCCTGCGTGATAGTGCCTAAGATGCTCGAATCTGATCTTCAGTTTCGTTAATTTGTGTTTAGGACTTAAAATAGCTGGTTGGCCATACTCAAAAGAAATTTGAGCCAATTTTATTCGGCCATCGAGGCGGAGAATCCCATCACTGTCTAATTGTACGGATAAGAATTTTAATGGACTGTTTTCATTAAGAGATTCTCCCCTTTTAATGGCTTGTATTTCTTCGCCGAAATGTTCAGCTTAAGAAATTCTAATAAGTGTATCAAGTGCCACTTGATATTCAGAGGGAGTGATAAGAAATCCTCGGATACGGTTTTTCTTCTAGGAACGTCAGTTGGAAATGAACCTCATAGCAATAGCAATATACCTCACCAATTTTGTTACAAAGTCAAATTGTTCAAAGATAGTAGGCCATCTTTTTACAGAGTTATTAGTAGATGATTTTCTTTGAACAGCTATTAGAGAAGTTAGAAGTGAGTGCTTAGGCTGAGCTTTTTTTGTATCAGGGAGAAGTTTATCCCCCGGAGAAAATAATTCATCTTTGTCTCATGGTTCTCGGTGATTTGAGAGCCACTCAACGAAACCGCGCGAGTGAAAACCTCATCTTTTGATATCATTTAATAGTATTGTCGTTTTTGTAAGCAGAATTCGGGAAAAATGATTTCAAAAATTTCTTATGAATCTCCGTGCGGAAAACCTTTGATTTATGCTGGATTTGAGCTAGAAACTTTGTTGGGCACATGCGTGACCTTGAGAAAAAAAATTCTGACATCTTGAAAAATAATACATGTTCTATATTATTCTTCAAGTATATTCATAACCATTATTGAAACTATATGTAAAGCCGTCGAGCTAAAAACCCAAGGTGTAGTTGATAGCTCGTTTATAATCATAATTCCTTCTCCTTGAAGGCGTCGTCAAATTTGCCTCGGGCTCACCAACGATAACGATAGCGGTTTCGAATGCATTCGAGTACGATAAATATGAAAAAGAAAAAAGAATCGTGCACGGAAAACAACTTGAATGCTCATTTCAATCTATATGATCACTATCCCACGAGTAGGGTTCACCTCTGATACATTCTGATACTTTAAACAGCCTAACCTAAATGAAAAATAAAGGAAATTTCTGTATCATTCTGAGCGCCATTTTGGTTTTAAACCCCCACGGAATAGAATTCCGCCGCTACAACCTCAACCGACAAACAATGTTAAAACGCCGAAATTTTGCGTTTTTATAATTTATTCATTATACAAATTCTACATTAGATTATTAGCTCGTGCGCGTATCGTGAAAGCCCAAGCTTTCCGCATAATTGAGGTATAGGTATATCACAATCGTAACGCGTACCCCACGAATAACATAAAAAAACGCAGCTTGCTGCGGCAGATATTCTTGAAAAAATAATTAACGCCGTAATAAGCTGGCGCGTAAACGTTTTCAAAAACGTTTAAAAGGTTCAGCTGCGCTTCGCGGAATTGAAATTAAGTCCGCAGCGAAAATTCTCGGTGTAGCTGCTCGTACCAAACAAAAAAAAAAAGGAAGCGAACAAGCGCGAGCGCGCGAAAGCGGTCGAGAACGATGCGATGTCGACAAATACGCACATCGCGTAAGAAGGAAAAAGACTGTAAAATGTAGTCGGGGGATTAATCTCCGGAGAATATATAGAGATAATAGGAGGTGGACGCGGCCGAGGTGCGCGGCGTTCGACTATATTGCCGAGCTGAAAGCAATCACGACCCGAAACAATTTGTCAAGGGGCAAAATAATAGATGGATGGTTGCTTCGGTAAATGGCCCTATAACGCTATCCTATTATCAATGTATTAAAATCTGAATTCAGCCAGTTTATCTTCTTTTAATCCTATTATATTTGTAACGACGCGAGCTAATCTAGTATCATCGCTGAAGCAACAATATAATATTGATTAACTTATTAACTTCTAGCCCGAAATGTTTAGCAGCTTTCTGGCTCGTCCTCGGTGTACTTCGTACATTCGTCCTTTCTCCATCTTTTACCGCCCATTTTTACGCGGCTAGTCGCTATAAACTTTTTTCATAATACTGTGAAAGTCCCTACTCTCACGGACTGTACGAGTATATTTTATTCGCCCGCACAAATATATAACGTTTCCTGCGCAGATAAGATTTGCGGACTAGCTTCTTGATAAGTGTTATGAACGACGATTATTTTATAGATAGCGCAATTTCGTATTTTCATACTTGTTCCTGTAATATTTATTACACAGCGGAACGAAACATAAATAATGGAGATTGTCAATCCGTTTAACGACGCTGCACAGGAATTATTGTGAATTATCCTATACGTTTTTTCAGAGGGATAGCTTATGCGTCAAGATGGAGAAGGTATACAATATAGAAAAGAACAGGAGAAGTAGTAACAAATGGAAGGGATCCTCTGATTTTCCTATTGGACCACTTTTAGCCTATTTTTACGGCTAGTCCGGTATACCACGTCGTTGATCTTCTTCACCATTGTACACTGGCCTCCCCATTAGCTTTGAAGTTTCTGGTTTTTTCCTCTCTTCAAAACAGTCAAACCGATGCTTCAGAACTTCCACAAGTTTCTCATAATTTTTCTTGTCTGCTTCTGTAAAGCTGCAGCACCACAACAATCCTTACATTCTACCTCATAAACACCGCTCCCCTCAACTGGTATAGGATCCTTCAACCTCACAAACAACCCTTTCACAGCGGTAGGGTTGTGAAATGCTGGTCTGAAACCAAACGGGCGAAGGGCCCGACTCCATTGGAGGGAAAACTTCCCCAGGAAAGGGAGACTGATCCAGCGAATACGACGGTCACTGATCGTGTCTCGAAGGAGGGAGGGAGTAGGATCATGAATTTTCCTAGTGGTTTTCCTCCGAACCATGACATCGACGTCGACATTGACCCTATTCACTCTAGCCAGGTGTTTTATAGTCAACAGTTCTTTATTGAAGGTAGCCTGACTTAACGGAATACGAGTCAGTCTGCGGACTAAGGAATTAAAGGCTGCTATCTTATGAGAAACAGGACAGAATGAAGCTCCGTGCACTAGAACATCGGTCGTAGTCTCTTTCCTGTATATTCCAAACTCATGGATACCCGATCTTACAGAGATCGATAAATCCAAGAAGATGGAGGTTTTCCCTATTTCCGAGGTAAATTTTATGGAAGGGTAACAAGAATTAAGATACCTCAGAAACTCACCAAGGAGATCTAGAGGACCAGTCCACGCGCACAGAACATCCTCAACGTACCTGTGCCAATAGTAAATATGACTTAGTAGCAACTGGTTTGAGGAAAAGAAATCAAGTTCAAACTTCGACATGAAAACTTCGGAGATGAGAGAGCCTAGAGGTGATCCAATGGGGATTCCTACTTCATCAGAGAACTCAAAAAACTTCTCTTCGAACTTACGATAGTTAGGGCACCAAAAGATATTTAGAAGATCAAAGAATTCTTGAAGCTGATTATGAGGAATATTGGCCTTAACAAGTATAGTAACAGCTTCTTTTCAATAATGTATACCCATAATTTAGAAGAACGCATTTGTTTAAACGACAAGACTTGGATATAGTGAACTGATGGTCTCACCTTCCTGGCTTCCTTGTGGTTTAATACTTACGCGGTGTACACGCTTATTTGGTTGTGGTAAACTTTTGATAACAGCAGAAATGTCGAAAATGTAAAATTCGAACAATCCATAAGAAGTCGAGCACGCTTTATATTTTTCAAAGTTCAAGTCTCGTTTCAAAGAAGTTCTCATATCGCATGGGCGACCTTTCCGCTTTCGGTAGCGCAGCAGCGTACTAACAGGAAACCTGTTCTATGGGAGATTCTTTCAAAAAATTTGTCGTACGCCCTACGCCTTATGATGTCCATCCAAAACGAATCTAAAAGTTTATTCGAGGATATTGTGAAGTGCGAACCCAAAATTGTCAACGCCTGGGCCGCGATATAGTTTCTCAAGAAATGCAAAATGAACGTCGCATATCGCGAACGCATTGAAGTCTATCACTCACAAATTTGACGATGAATCTGCATACAATCGCAAAAGACAGATCACATCTTGGCTGAATAGATCAAACAAATTTTCACCAAACTTGGAGCTAGACGAGCAATTTCTCAAACTTCACTCTCTCTACAAGATATAGAAATCAGTATTCAAGAATGGTCACAAATGATCGTATTTTCACATTATCCTACAACCTTGTGAAGCATATCAAATGTCAAGCTATCTAAACAACCAAGGCGAGACTGTGTAAGAAGTTTGATTTATTGAAAGAAAGACAATCTACCAAAGCCAAACACTACCGTAACAAAAATTGACTGGGGAATTTCACCAACGTACCTGTTCCAACAGAGGTAAAAAAAGTTCTTGGGTTGGGTCCCAAGTTTGCTCACAACTCATCCAGCGTACCATTCGAAAAACTTATTGCGGACTCAGAGCACATTATCAGACAGGTGAGAACAACGGAAGAGGCTAAGATAGAAGTGAGACAAAAAGTGGCCAGAGTCCTGACAAAAATGAAAAATTCCAAAGAGCCACGGAATCCAAACCGAGACCACGTCATCCCTACAGAGAACATAAGGTGGTTGCATCTTTTCTGAAGACCAATAAAAACATAGTGGTTATGAGAGCTGGTGAGGGAAACGCTACGGTTTTGATGGAAGAGGCAGACTTCGATCAAAAAGTACGATTACTTCCTATGCGCTCAAAAGTTAACACTGCCAAAAGTCTTCTTCACAATTGGACTGACTTTTCTAATGTCTCCTTTCATAAAGAAATCGAATTTGAATTTAGAAAGGTTCTTGAAGGTAATGACTAATGATTATCCTTTCAATTTTGTAAGTTCTACTATTAAAAGTTTTGATAAGAAAAGTACCGATAATGTTCAACTTAACGTAATTCAACCTGGTTCTAATTCCCCCCTCCCCCTCCTGAAGAGGGAAGTGTTCTATTCCGTTCATTGGCACTCCTAGTGTTATGATTAAAAAATATGTCGAAAGTCGAGTCACCTTCAGTGGCTACAAAGAAAATATTTTTCTAACGCGTTGAATCGTATCGAAAACGGGCACATAGTCAAACTTGATAGCTCTCTTTTGAAGTTTTCGCAATTTTTAGATGATAATAGTATCTTATGAAGAGACGCTCGTTTAAAGAATGCAAATTTGCCATACAACATTAAGCACCTGATTGCCTAGTATTCAAAATGTTCCATAGTCCGACTTTTGATCAACCATGTTCATATAAAATATTCTCTCTGCTCGCATTCGTTCATTGTATCTCATCTCCGAAATTTTTAGTTTCTAAAATGCTTTTGAGGTGTCGCAAAATCCGTTATTTGAGCCTGTGCCCTTTGCAGAAAATTACAACCGGCCGGTGATCAACAAATCATGGGAAAATTGTCACCCAATATCGACCGTTCTCACACTCAGGAGTGGATATGTGTGGACCATTCACTGTGAAATGCACTGCTCACAGATCAACCAAACATCAGAAGATGTACGCGACTTTCTTCGTTTGCCTCACCGTTCAAAGCCGTACACATTGAAACAGTCTCATCCCTACCGGCACCTGCTTTTCTTGCGGCTCTCTGTCGATTCAACCAACTCTAGGCGTGGATTGCCTAGACACCTCTATTCGGACCATGATACTAATTTCTGCGCAACTAACGATTGGTTCATCACAGCACGTGGAGAGCTGGTCGTTTATGCTGGACATGAAGGCTCATCCCACCGAGGAGACCTCACCATGAAGGCCTCTGAGAGTCCGCAATCAAGGTTGGAAAATGGTTTTTATTGAAAGCGACCAAAAACCAAATTCTCACTCACTAAGAACTCCGTACAGTACTTATTCCGGTTGAGGGTATCATGAACTCTAGGCCGCTGATTGAGTGCGCCGATGTCAATCACGAATGACTCCAGGCCTTCTTCTTGTTGGGTCTCATCTTCTATTGTTGCCTGAAAAAGATACATTGTCGTCAAGCCTTGCTTAACGTTGGAATCATGTTCAACCGTTTAGGCGTAATTCACCTTCGACAATTACAGCTTAGGCAAACATGGCAGAGGTCAGTTAAAGTCAAATTCAAGGTCAATGATATTGTTTTGGTGACTGACAAAAATCCTCATGTTATGTGTTGGCCAGTTGGAGTGGTTCAGTCAGTCTTCCCTGATGCCGATGGTCGTATGAGAATTGTCCCAATTTGTAAGGGCAATGGAAATTTGCCATTTTTTTTTTTTTTTTACCTTTTTGGAGTGTCGCAAATGCGATTTCATTATTATTTTTATTTATGTGTTCTATTTTTCTTTCGTAATTTTCATTTTGCCTATTTTTAAGTTTCAATTGTTGCGTCATATTGTTACCCTTTTGTATTCTAGTCACCGTTTTCATATTAAGCCAGGAAGGCTCTCTGACATTGCAATTGTAACACAAAGCCAGATGATGGAGACATCACTAAATTTCGCCATCTACTTTTTTTGAAATGCCTTGCTAACAATCCATGGCAGTTGTCAAATATCTCCCATCTGCAGAAGCAACAAACGATCAGTATAATTCGAGGGTTAAGTGGCAAAATACGGTGCTCTAAACCACTACAAAACTGAGTTGTTCTACACAACCTTGGGGATGATGCATACAAAATTCTACATCACAGCAGAGAGAACCAATGAAAATGACGGATTCTTACATGCACCACCCTTCATATATTAGTATGAAAGAACACGATCCCGGAGTTTTCAGAACTTCATCAGTTTACTCAGTGGACATACCGTATTTTGCCACTTGACCCTCGAATTTGTATCTTTCTGCAAATTGAGACACCATTGAGACGAAATATGGATCGTGGTTTCACAGACTACGCACGAATATAATTTCATTTGAGACCATAATTCTAGCCAGTTACACATCCAGGAGTACTGAAATCCGTTTCTTGCGCCTGCGCAACTTTTTGCAGTTTAGTTTCTTTGTTTCAAAATTTTCTATGCGCTTACAAATGTGTTATACTTTGCCGCGCTCTAGCAGTCGGCTACCGCGTCATAAAAATCAAAGTCGCTGATTCTTTTTAGTGGGAAACATTTTCATCTAGACCCATGTTGAGGCGAGTCATCATAGAAAAAACAAACTTCAGCCTCTTTGAACCTCTCCTGTCGACGAAGCTTCTCGCGAATTCAAGGGATATTTCAAAAGAAGATGTGCTGGAGAGCACTGAACAATCATGGACTACGCATTTTTTCGCAGAATAAAAAGCATTCCGAAGTTTTCAAAATAATTGAGTCCTCAAGTTTGGCCAAATTTTGTTTACCTTCTTAAAGAAGCCGATGCAGAACGAATTAGTTCATCTAGGCTGTTACCTTGCACAGCCAAGTCACAATACAATCTTCACCCTAAAACATTGCAATACTCGTACTTTGTTAAATTCTTTCCCCGATCAAAGATGCTCTAATCCACAAGAACGTTTCCGTGTAGTCAGTCTCTAAGCAATAGACCGGCTACATCGAGTTACTTTTGAGCCCTCGATAACTCATCAATAAAACAGCGAGGTTCAAGGTAAGCTTTGTAGCCGTCAGTCGAATGATAAATTTCAGTACTCCTTCGCGCGTAATGAAATTTCTTACTCTCTGATGAAAATCTGTACAACTACCACTATACACTGCTTCCCAAATTTTACTATCACAAAATTGAAAATGCGTGAGATCAGAACAACCCTCTATAGTCTGCACCACGTAGACAGTCATATATAAACGTAAAATTACTCCTACGTAAAACCATAAAAATGAATTCGATTTTCATGAACTCGTTAAGCTACATACATTTTGATACTAGGGTTTACATATCGTATACGCAGTCTACACCTTTGTAGAAATGCGAACAGCGACTACGACGGCGCGAATAACGCACGTATCGAGTATATTTACGGCGTAGGAAGAAGGAAAAATGTACCCAAGAGAGTAAACGAAAAGGAGGAAAAGGATGAAAATCGTGCGTGAATAATGCGGAATAATAGGCATACTAAAGAAAGACATGATTGCTCGATGAAAACATATCAAAATAGTCTTAACATCGGGGTTGCAGCATTTCAATAGGTAGTTTTTCCTGTACACACCGTATAACTTCTCGCCATAAAATATTTAAACTCCTTTAATATCAACGCGTTCGGGGGTTACGCCCAGCCACGCCCGAACAACGGTATCTCTTTCGCGGCGACCAATCATGAAGATCAGGGACCGATGAGCTTTTGCCGCACACGCCAATAACGCGTTCGCCCCGATAATCCCTTAGTGGCCGGGCAACCGTTCTTTAATCCTGGCTTAGTGAATTGTGCGGTTTATCTCTCCAAACAGGCGAGAATAAGTACAAAAATAAAGGGAAAAAAATTTCTCGACACGGGGACGCAGGTCTAATAAACTTTTAAATTATTAGAAAAATCTATTCGCCTTTAGACGTTCGGGGGAAAAATTATTACTTTTAGCTTAAAAGAATGGAGTTTTGTCGCGTTTGTAAGCGAAGTCGTTAGATCGCGATTTTCGGTATCACATTTCCCTTCAATTTCGGTCACGCGATCAGTGTTTAACTAAAGCTCAAGAATAACGTGTGTTGTTTTTTCACCATCACTTAGAGTTGAAGAATGCTACTGACATCGTGCCCATAAGTAAGTATCTTATTTTTTGGCCACCTATTCGGCGTATTCGTTAGACCTATAAACCGAAGAAGAAATCGGCAATTATTACCGAATTCCAAGGACGAGACGATGATCATGCTACTGATTCGCCAATAATTCGATGATCATTACCTAAATTTCGTTACCTATTCACGAACTATGTTCTTGTCCCAAGGATTCGGTAATGATTGCCAAACTTTCTCTCACAATGTTACTTCTTGATAAAATTATATGGACACATTTCATGTATTTTCTGAACCCTCACCCTAATCTTAAAATTTGCGTCCGGGCGTCCTAGTAGCTCTCTAGAATAGAATACCTATCATAAACTACAGTATTATAATAGGCTTATCACCTAACATACAGTATACGACAGGTGCGCTCGTTCAGCCTCTGTAAACATACGGTCCACTGGATTCTTCTACTAGGCCACTATCGAGACTTATGACATTAGGCCAAGGAAAGTGGCTAACTATATACTAGCCTCACTAGAATTATACTGGACTACAAAAGAGGGCTAACTCTCTTAATTTCCAAACCCCCGCATAGCTAGTATAAAAATGGCACGGGGCGATAACCACGCTCAAATGGGGTCCTACTAAATTCGAACCAGACTGCCAGCATGACATTTGAACATAAAGTATACAAAACTTATACTACCGCTAAATACTAGGCTGAATATACACTCCTCTCCTTAAGGCTCTCAACTGTCCTTCTATGCTGGCTTTATATAATAGGACTTTACTAAACTTGGACTAAATTAAAAATGGGAGCGAACGAGCAAAGCCTTCGAGCTCCGAGAGCCACTCAGTCTGACAAGATTTCTAGGTTCGCGGGAGGAATTTAGTCAATTATTCAATAATCTAGATTTACACTGAGCTAAGAGTGAGGCCCGAGAGCTGCTCATTATAAGAAGACTAGACTCATACTAGACTTCTTTATTGACTTGTTTCATGTCTTCACCGTTACCCAACCCCATTCTCTACTCAACCCGAGCCCCCATAAGCTAGTAGCTTAGAATATTGTAAACTGGACTCATGCGAGAAGCTTCGTTCGATAGTTTGCGGTTAAAACCTTGCGGGAATTTGCAATCCTCGAATACACCTGGTCATACTAGAGGAGCAAACGATATTCTTAAGTTCATTGTAAAGTTTTAACGAGATTATTTGCCTGCAATTGATGTTATCAAAGACTCACTTCTATTTCCCCTTTTTTATTTACACTTTCTTAATCAATATTGAGAAAAGATCCTCTACTTTTCAAGCCGAGAGGATGAATAATTATTGAGCTAAAAAACTAAAAGATATCCCTTACTGTACTCACAGGAATAAGTAGGGTACAAGTACGGGAGTGGGAAAACACTCATTCATCTCACTATGATAGCACTTTTATTCATATTATGTACAACATATATTAGAGTGCTCGTAACAGCCGCATCGCTATAGGCTAATGACAGGAGAGCACTTTTCCACAGTAGTAGAGAATTCGGCCCGTATACGAGTGCAGTAGATATACCATAGACCTTTATCCCGGGGACGTCATGTCACAGCGCGTTGCAATAAGCCGGAACCCCGTCAATTGAGCCGAACGAGCTATCGAATCCCCTAAAAAAGACACGGGGTACGAAGATCACTAAGCTACTGATTGATAATAAGAAATATTTTAGCAATCAAAAGTTTATTCGCAAGTGCTAAGGACCTAATTCAATCATTAATCAATTTCTATTTCCCAATTTACAATAATATAATGATCTCAGCTCCCTGTGTTTTTCTTATGGAAGTCGAGAGATCAAGTTTTTCCGCTGACGAAACTTATCAAGGGATTCTACAGGAAATTAATATGTATGAAAAGTCGAACAGGTTCGATTTTTCCTTAGTGTTGGGACATTCAAGGATACCTTTCGAAAAATAGCAGAACAATTATTCAAGATCATTCCCCACTCCACAAACCAACTTTGGGGCCATATTACCTTCCTCAACTCCCTCCCGCATTTCTCTCTCGAGTACAGGGGCTGGTGAGAATGAAACAAATTCCAAGATAGGACAAAGCACCTTAAAACGCAAATTCAAAACAATGAATCGGAACCGTTCACGAATTCAAAAGCTAAGTTTGGAGGACCGGGGGAAAAATATACACTTCTTGAACTCGATCTCTTAACAGCCATCTTAACGTCCTGATCTGGGTTTGTTCGAAATATTAGCTCTGGCTTTGACTGCTCCCGCAAAGCCTTGACTAATATTCAAAAGTTCAAAGTAATCTTTGATAGTGAAATTGTACCGAATTTAACCCACTCTTCTTCGTGGATTAAGCGGGGCTTTCGTCGATCGGTCACCGCGAGTACGTAGCCGAAGACCACCGGCAGATAATTATTTTCACCAAACCTCTGAAAAGTTGGTAGGTATTGTACTTCGATGCCGTCTCTGCAGATGACGTCTTACGCGTAGATACCGTCTCTGCATATAATCATTTCAAATAAGATATGAAATTGAATTTACCGCGGCATCCATGCAGTTTTCACCCTGTCATCATGCAAAAGAAGAGGGCACGCTTCTAGGCAGAAATATTCACTAATCATGTCGGTCTGCTTCTCTCTAAGCGATTTCATTTTTGTGCCAAGAAAATGAGCTCGATTCCACGGAACTTTTTAAATTCTTTCAAAGTGAAATATATATCTAGGACTTACTGACCAAGGAAATGTGATGTAAAGAGAAAAACAGACGTTCTGATCAAAGTTCAATCAAATGAAGCCTCACTTTTTATTTACAGCCACATTGCAAAAATCCTGACCAATTTACATTCTTTGTAAGGAAGACGTCGCCTTTTTAATTAGCGCGAGAAATTTGCTATTACTGAGCTTTATTGAGTTAGGTCACCCAGGTCAATATGTTTGCAAACAGGATGTAGAGTTAGTCAGTAGGATTCAGTTTTGTGGTGACGTCCAAGTCGATCTTGTAGAATAACCACAAAGTTGCTAGCTAATTGGCGCTCATGGTATTTCTACTGTTTCCAGCCTTCAGACATTCAGTTTATTACAGAAATGGAACAATCATATTATTCTCAAGTTAGAAATGGCGGATCATTTTTTGAATAGAGTACAATCTCTAGATTGTAAATCAAAAGCTCTCAAACTTACGTAAAAAAAAAAAAGGAAGTAAACAAAAAATGAATGCCAAGCAGCATTTCACGACATCCAGCAACATATCAAATTGATTTCCGCGCGATGATCTTCAATCATCTGCAGGAACTCCATGTAAAATGATTTCATCACGAGAAGCAGTGCCCTTTCAATCACCTTTGGGTGATTAGAGATTCCAAAAATGCCAATACCGTCCTTCCAAAGGCGATGTGCCCTAGGCGCCCATGAGCGTGTTTTGAGAATAGCCTTGGATTTCATTGGAGTTGCTATTCCAATCTGACCCTTCCCGATGAATAGACGAGCCCTACTCTCAACTCGCAACCGTAAAATAAGGTAGCTAATTATATTATTTAATTTTCAGAATGATTATGAAGGCACCTTAAATTCATTGGCGACAATATTTTTTTCTTTATATAATTTCAAAAATCAATTTTTGAAAAGTATTATCTACTCAACAAACTAATCTTACGCGTTCATTAGTTCACAAAATTTATTACTAAAAGAATTTTAAAGAAGAAAAAAACTCGCTTACAAAATTTTTCATTAGGTAGGCAACCTGAAGAAGGGCACTGGTCGTCCGAAAAGCCTCTGTGTACCAAATAAAAATTTTATAATATAAAAACTGAGCGGAATTTTCACTCCTTTAAAACTACTCTTTTTCACGGAAAATAATAGGGGCCTAATTTAATATTATCAAATCAGAGTGATTATCAAGATTTTATTTCTTTACTGCAAGATGATAATTTTCATTTCTTTCGTCACAGGCTGTGCAGTCTGGTTTGCACAAAAAGGCTGATTTGGGTTAACTTTTTTGTAATCAAAATACCTAGTTCGATGACAATAAAGCTCGATGATGTCACAGGCTCATTGTAAATAGGAAATTTCTCAGACTGATCACAAGTTTTTCAGTGCTTTATAATGCTGAAGGCTTCTCACTTGTACTATGCTGAATCCTATGCTCTAGGTTGTATATGTTAGCGGCATTTTGTGAATTAAGGCAATTTGTAAATATCCTAGGTAGTTTATAATCAATAGGCATTTTATTAATGGTTTGCTTCGTTTTATAAAAAGCCTAGGCAAGTTACAAATATCCTAGGTAAGTTACAAATTTCCTGGGTAAGTTACAAATATCCTAGGTAAGTTCTAAATTGCCTGGGTAATGTGTAAATAGCTTCGGTAGTGTATACGAATAGCCTTTTTTTGTGTTGCGCACACAGTCAATTCATAATTACTCACAATAAGTAGGTACTTACACTATTAATTAGTAAAAACATAAAAAAAATTCAAGCTACTTATTGCAACAAGCGCTACTCGAATGGCACTTTGATGAACAAATTATACCATTCTTTCTTGACACACTGGCAAACGCTGACATTGAGGCAATGCTGTATACGTGGCAACAAGATAATAGAACGACAAAATGGAACGAAGGACTACCAATGATCCAATTTATGAAAAATAGGGCGTATCACAGTGGAATCAAGCGATCACCATACGATGCCATGTTTGGTGTTCCTGCAAAACTTGACTTAGAAAACACCGATCTACTACCAGAACTTCTACCCCAGATGATGCAAGAAGAAGTTTCTGAGGCTCTTGAGGAAATGCAAGATACACCATGTACTTTGATGGAAGACGACTCTACCTGCCCTGTTGATGACATTGATGACTCGTTGAGTAACAGAGCCCAGGCCATCCTACATGAGAGGGAAAATGCTAATCAAGCATTAGTGCAGCAGGCGAAACGTACAAAGAGAGATTCCGAAAAGCCACTCAAGTAGCGCTTGTTGCAATAAGTAGCTTGAATTTTTTTTTCATGTTTTTACTAATTAATAGTGTAAGTACTTATTGTGAGTAATTATGAATTGACTGTGTGCGCAACACAAAAAAAAGGCTATTCTTATACACTACCGAAGCTATTTACACATTACCCAGGCAATTTAGAACTTACCTAGGATATTTGTAACTTGCCTAGGCTTTTTATAAAACGAAGCAAACCATTAATAAAATGCCTATTGATTATAAACTACCTAGGATTTACAAATTGCCTTAATTCACAAAATGCCGCTAACATATATAAGGACTTTAACTACAGGCCTTGACAACAGATGATGGAAATCTAGTCTGAATGATACTATACAATTCCTCGATTCTTGTGAAGACCTGGACCAAGTATAAGCTAGGCCTAGCTTATATTTAGCCTAGACCTATGAACGTAGGATTTGTGAAATCGAAAGAATTCAAAAAGGAGCAAGCACATAGAATGCTCCATTAGATGTCCCCGTAGGAGACATGTAATTAATTTTTTACTTCTCACAATATTTAAATTTTTCGAGTATTGTAGCTACCTAGCGGGTCATTTGCTCGACGGATTGCATATTATTTGAGTCCTGTGGAATGAGTTACATCTTATAAATTGAGCAAGAGGTGATATTATGGTTGTTGCGGGTTATAATAATGATAGTAGAGTGTATCATTTTTTAAAAATATTATGATGAAATAGAAATGAGTGCGACTTAAATATTCGAGAGAGAGAGAGAGAGAGAGAGAGAGATATTGTTTCTGGGTTCTTTTGTAGAGTTCGAGCGAGGGCGAATGGGACATTTAAGGTAGTGCGGAGAGGAGCGAGTATAGTGCAAGAAAAGAAGTGTTCATCTGTTGGAGTTTCCTTTTAATATAATAAAACCAAGATGGGATAGCCAAAAGATCAGGATTGAGTAGGTAATTCAGTTTGTAAAGGAAAGCGATTTGCCTGTAAGACAGCCATGTTGTATGACTCTGGAACCGGTTCTCATATGTCGGGCGATCGTCCTGCGTTTACTGATTTGGTTGGAATTGCAAATCTCACCGTATACATATAGAGGATTTTACGACAATTTTCTCACTGCCCCAAAGATGATGAGAGATATACACTTGGTAACTCTCAGTCTTCATAATATATACCTCAGTATTTTGTCTTGAAAAATGTTAGATTTTGTGAAAATATGAGTTTAACTCTAATTTCCGAGCATTGCCTTATTCTTGGTGTGTTTTTGCCACTTGTCGAGGAGGAGTATACTGATATTTATCGAAAATGCGATGGTGAATCTATATTAGTTGGTAAGCGTATAAATAGAGCTGTCTGGGTCTCTTATGTTTTGAAATCGGATTTTGATAGAGTGAGGCTTGAGAGAAATTTGAATTCGTCGTTGTTTATTCCTTTCGCAAATTCTGTGGCCGTCAGAGCTGGGAGTCGTGATAAGAAGACCGATTATTAGCCGAGTAAGAATTACTCCTCCTTTTCCATGGTTTCTAATGATGGACGCGGACCAATGCATAGGACTTCATTTAATACTGAGGAGCTTATTGGGGGTTGGCATTTTTCAGAGACTTGTCCACTTTTATAGAATGAGGAAACAGTAATAGTTTCTATAATCTACGACGGGAATGCGTGAGTTGTCGGTCATTTTGGGAAAGGTTGTAGCTTGTTAGGCTGCTAGATCCACTGAGTCGAGGTCAGATAGGTTTATGTGACTTGGAATCCATATGAATGTGATGCAACAACAAGGCAGACTAACAAAAGGAAAAAGGCGCCCACGTATCCACCGTATATCTGTGAATATATCCGAGAGCGGCGAGTCATGAGACATCAATGGCAACGTACACGGTCAGCAATTGACAAAACTGAATTCAATCGTATCAGTAAAAAAGTCACCTTGGCGATCAAAGATTATAAAAGTAATTCTTTTTGTGAGTACCTATCTTCATTGTTTCCAAACGGGAAGAACGAACACTCATTGTGGAATGCCACTAAGCGAGTCAAACGGCCGTTCATACCAAATCGCCCAATACTGAGCCAAGATGGCAAATCGCGTATCATAGAAGAGGTGGAAAGGCCAATCACCTAGAAGCTGCCTTTCAGCCAAACAATATTAGGTCTGACGCTCGTTTGAATGAAAACTTTGGTGGTTCTGGGACTATCAAACACGATTCGCCTCTAGAAGTAGCAAAATTGATAGATAAGCTAAATCCAAAGAAATCTCCGGGATATGACGGCTGGTATGTTCTAAAAAAGGCATACTACTGCTGACTGAAATTATAAACTCAGCGCTAAATCTGAGATACGTTCCTAAAGAATGGAAAAAAGCCAATGTAATTATGCTTCTCAAGCCAGGCAAGAAGGAAGGCGTTGTGGATTCGTATCGGCCTATCTCCCTTCTTTCTGTCACATCAAAAATATTTGAAAGAATTACACTCGCTAGAATTAATCCGATTATAGCTGCAAAGAATTTACTTCCTGATGAGCAATTTGATTTTAGAAGCAAGCATAGCACAGTGGAGCAAGTCCGTCGGCTAGTTAAAACGATTAACACTGCACTAGAAAACAAGGAATTCTGTCCGACAGTTTTCCTGGATGTTTCAAAAGCGTTTGACCGCGTATGGCATGCGGGTCTACTGCATAAACTCTCCGAATAGTTTCCAACACCAATATGTGAGCTTATTAAGTCGTATCTTTCAGACAGATACTTCCGAGTCAAAGTTGGTACCAAGACTTCACCATACTCACCAATCAAGGCCGGAGTGCCGCAAGGCAACGTTTTAGGGTCCACCCTATACTTACTGTACACCAGCGACATTCCAACTGATGAAGAATCACTCACTGCCCTCTTTG
This sequence comes from Aspidiotus destructor, assembly GCA_035079395.1. Classification (NCBI taxonomy): domain Eukaryota; kingdom Metazoa; phylum Arthropoda; class Insecta; order Hemiptera; family Diaspididae; genus Aspidiotus; species Aspidiotus destructor. Next base: position 8,910,892 of record JAVHKZ010000002.1, on the reverse strand, counting down.
CTGACGACACTGCAGTCGCTACCAGAAACGAGAACTACGAAAAAGCTGTGGAAACATTCCAGTCGTCCTTGAATAAAATCTCCGTATGGGCCGCAGGAGATGGAAAACTGCCATAAACGAACTCAAATCTGAACGAGTGGATTTTACTCTACGGAGTTATAGGACATGCCCCTCCTTCCTCGACAACAAACCTGTTCCCCAGGTTGCGACAGCCAGATACCCCGGCCAACATTTAAATAGCAAGTTGAATTGGGCTGAACACATACGTCAGAAGCGCAATCAACTGAACATAATGACCAGGAAGTACTACTGGTTACTAGGACCAAGATCAACGCTCTCGCTTCAGAGTAAACGAACGATCTACACTAGCATCATTAAGCCAATATGGATGTACGGAATCCAACTATGGGGTTCTGCGAAACCCTCTAATCGCAAAACTATTCAAGTTTTTCAAAATAAAATTTTATACGAATGATAACTAACGCCCTGTGGTATGTTACAAACAGTCAATTGCACGCTGACCTGAAGTTGAGAACCATCGACGAAGAATGTAGCTCGTTAGGCTGCTGGATCCACTGAGTCGAGGTCAGATAGGTTTATGTGACTTGGAATCCATATGAATGTGATGCAGGTGCGTGTAATGTAAGGTGGATTTGTTGAACGAGAGGATGTTTGCTAGAAGTAATCAGAAGAGAATGGAGTGGAGAGATTTGGCGAAGAGAAGAATTTTGGCATTTGGTGAAAATTGTGCGAGGTGAGTGAGGCAGGAGAATATGTATAGACATTAATTCAGCTGTAAAGATGGAGGCAATGTTGCGAATACAGTGGGATATGCATAAGCAGTTCTATTTGACTTTTTGGATCCGTCGCGCTAAAGCAAATTATGTAATATGTACCCTGGGTATTCTTGCATTAGTTGCTCAATATTTTTTTTGATTTAGGTAATTGAATAAGGTCAAGACGAAAGTTTGGAACGGTAAGAGTCCCAGATGGAGAGGGTACACATAGGAAGTAGAAGGTTTGCTTGGAATGTTTCGTTAAGGACGATGTTAAATTGAGCGAGGACGTGGTCATTTGAAGTGAAAATTGAGGAGTTTTTACAAAAGATTGAACTATACGGGAGTTCAGGGAATTGCGAAGCGGAGGATAAGAAAGTGGATGTCAAGATATGTCTACGAAGAGAGCGTCAGAGTTCGGCAGCTTCCGCACATAAGCTCAGTTTAGGGCTTCTGCGGAAAGAACGTGAGGTCATTCTAAGAAAGGAAGTTTGAAAAGTGTCGAGTGAAAATAGAAGGACTAATTTATTGACTAAATTATAAATTGGAGATTCGTAATTTAATTTGAAACGAATGATGCTCTCGCAGAGTTGTAATAATATTTTGAAGCATTCATTTTCTCATTTTTGTATTTTTACTCGCATATTTTAACGACGCGACTTTTAAGACTAAAAAAAAAAAAAAAAATACAAAAGCAAGATCTATAATTACTCGCTTACATATAATAGTGAAGCATTCTCTTGATTTTTTCTTTGAAAAACAGGCGAACTTTTGCCGAGTACTTTTCTGTAGTAAGGCAGGCCTCAAAGCACGTACTATCATATTGTTCTTGTACGTGATCTATACAGAGTCGTCAATGCAGAAGTCTGCCACAATCCAATTACGCTAATACAAATTTTGAACGCGGATGAGCCTACGATATCATTTTCAAATCTAACAGAGATCAGTTTAAATACAGAACGCTATATCCATTTATTTTTGATACATGTTGAAGATTTGGTCGGAAATAAATTTGTCGGCTTAAACTCATTTCCGAGAACTGTTCGGCTCGTGCGCGTTTGAAGGCCAAAAATAGATCTTTATCGGAGAGATGAACATTTTGACAAAGAACACCCGCTTTGACTTCAGAAAATATTGTAAAATAGTTTTTTTTTTTTTTTTGCGTCAACTAAATGCTTGAAAATTCGAAACGTTTATTTTTTGTAAGGACATCATTTCTTCGATCATTTTAAAGATGAATGTACTTTTTTGCTGCGATTTATAATTCCGAAACACCTTTGTAACAATTTCAATTCAAAACTGATCATTCGCACTATCATTGATACGAAACCTGCTCGCCCTTTCAACTACCGCGCGCTCGCAAGCATAAATAAAGATTTTTTCAACACTTCTACATGTCATCGTTATTTACTAATCATATTTGTTTATCAATTTTCGTGAGCCAGTGTGTAATCCTCACACCAACAACAACAGAATTACAACCCGTAGCCCCAATACATAACGTGACACCCTTTATACGGTCATCCCCCTGGAGACAATGAAGGTTCGCGTACAATAGCCCAGCATTGTCGTCGCAGCGGGAAACTGTTACCCCGTTTTCGGTAGTTATATAAGCTAACGCGAGTGTTTATATTCTTAGCGCAGTTTACCGAACGGAGGTGAAGAGTTGATCATTTTTTCTGCAAACACATCTGCACTCTCAACTTAGTAACGATTAATGATGGTAATCAAATTGATATCGTTCTCGCCAATTAGCATTTCCAAGAGGAGGGCGTAATTCGCTCGAAACTCTAATCGAGTCGAGTGTAGATTTTAATTTTTGCATTTTCATCGGAGTATAACTCGTAAAGAATTTCAACCCCTGGCTGAATTATTTATCATTGCAAAAATAAAGATCAATAATTTAAAAACAGTATCAGTAGAAAAGAGTACAAGTAGTGTAAAGATGTGAGAAACGTAATAAACGATTGCAATCGAGCAAATACGTTTGCGAGAAATAAAACCAAGAGAAAGATTCAAAATGTCAAAAACAAAGCGTTTTTATAATATATCTGACCGAATGTGATAAGAAAGATGAAGTAGATTGACGAGAGTTTTCCGGCAGGATGAATGGAAGCATCAATTTATACTCGCAAAGCACAAATCTGAGTGAATTTACTCTTAGGCAAATGCATTCTTCTAATATTTGGCCCAAGTGAGGTGATAGACAATTCATTTCATCTTACTGAATAACAATGTCAAACTCATTCTTGATTACAGGCTATATAACTCTAATGAAAAAAGTGGACCCGATATCAAATTTCACTCTTTTCTTAAATTATACTAAATAAATAAAATCGAAGTTTGAGAGGAACCATAAAATAACAGACAAACGCTCGCAAGAATGAAAATTCATCAACGAAAATATATGAGTGATTTTTATCAAGCGTGATCTGCAAAGATGAGAGAGATCATTATATATATTTTTTTGAGCTCTTTGAAAAATACTTAAATTACGTCCCTTGACTGTATAATATCTTAATTCTTGTTGTTCTTGATGGAATGGGTCGGATGCATCACCGAGAATTATCGTATGAAAATTCAATTCGCACACAGCTTTCTGTGGTCTCCATGATAAATAGTCTCCGCCTTCATACCAAAAAATATAAGTTGGGAGTGAGAAGAAAGCTAGTTTCTGAGGCCCTCTATAACCATACAATCGTACATGCAACACAAAACTCTTACAGAAAAAGCCTCTTTCATGACGTATAACGTTTCTATTTAGTGAAATGTTCACAAAAGAAGTTTTGTACTTAAGTAAGTGGTGAAATTGAATTGAGTTGGGTATATCACTCAACAACAAGCAGCCTGACAGCTTGGGATTTAGCAACACCACTATTGTTCTGCAGTGTCCACTTCATGGGGAAGCAAAGTCACCTATATTTGCAAACCATTAACGTAGAAAAGCAACTCCGCTTTTGGTCCAAGCATCTACATGTACACCCCCCCCCCCCTCATGGAAAAATCAAATGACCCTTATTGAAAAGAAAAGGCTACAACCTTTTTTTTCACCGATTTTCCATAAAACTCGATACTTCTTGAGATAGAGCCATCAACAAAGTTTCTCCCTTAGGAGCAGGAATAAAAATCAGCTCACGGCTGTGCGATTGCCAATTTCACGTTCATGGCTTGTCACTGTGACTGGCTTTGAGAAAGTCAGACCACTACACCTCATCTGGGTGGCCCGACTCCAGCCTCGGATTTGTACAACAAAATCCCTAGCGCCAATTATCGGATGTGACAGTTCAGTGGCACATTACCCAACACGCACACCACGCACAGGCGTTGAGCGGCAAATTTTGAGCGGCGGCAAAAATGGGACGAGAAAAAAATTATGCCCACGCAAAAAATAATATAGTCTTGGAAAGTAGGGAAAATCAAGTTTTTCTCTCAGGCAAAGAGAAATTGAGAGTTGAAGTGTACTATCCGGTTCTAGACAGACTAAAAAACGAATTAGAAAAAAGGTGTTCCAGTTACAAACCAATTTGTGAAAGGTTCAATTTTCTTATCGGCATATGCGACGAGTCTTTTAGCGCGGAGGATCTTACACAAAAAGCAGAGGATTTTCAAAAATTCTATGCTGAAGATCTTGAAGAAACTTTCCCCATGGAGTGCTTTCATTTCAGAAATTATATTGAGAGTTGTTGTGGCGGATCGAGATGAAGAAAAGGAATTATCTCACAGTGCCTCTCATTTAATATCATTTTTCAGGAAGAATAACTTAAAGGTGATATTTCCTCCATCGCTTTGCAAGTCTTTTTATGCATGGCAGTTACGAATTGCTCAGCGGGGCGTGACTTTTCTTATTTAAAACGTATAAAAAATTTCTTGAGGTCAACAATGTCAGAAATTCGATTGGATGATCTCGCAATTCTATGCATTGAGTGCGATTTGATGGAATCACTCAATTTTGAAGAGATCATCCACGAATTTGCGAACCTTAAATGTCGCCGCAAATTGTAATTTTATATTTTCCTTTATTTTTTAATTTGTTGTATCGATCATTAATGAATTCATTACACTTTACTTCGTATCAGTCACTGCCACTCATTACAACTTAATTTACGAAAAATGATCGCAGGCAAAGCGTAGGAAAAAAAATTGAAGGGCGGCATATTAGTCAGTGCGTGTAGGCGGCAAAAAGCTTAATCCGCCACTGTGACAATTTGTGTCTTCCCGCAAATACGTTGATCTTGAAGAGTATCTTGAAGTGATGTTTAAATGAAACTGATACTGAAATCTATGTCCCAGATGGGAGAAGCCAAACGAGGCTTTGTGAACTTATAGTTCTAGTAGGTGTTGAAGTACCAATTTAGCCTGGAGAGGATGTCAACAACCTTCCTATCGTCTAGGGTATGACTGCGTATCGCGCCTTATCCAGTAGGCATCACGACCAAACTGGTAACTATATTTTTTCCAAAAACATTTTTGGCCGGATTGTGACAACAACAGAAGACTTGGACGAATTTTTTACTTCAATGCCTCCATAGAAGAGGATCTTTGAGATCTGACTAAAAAGGATTTAGCTTCGAACAGAGATCGCTTACAATAGAATTATGACGTCATGCATCACGGGCCTCGGAAAATTATGTCGCAAGCTCTGACTCCGAAGCTAACGAGACAGCGAGTTTGGCGCAGAGGCCTAGGCTATATGTTAGTTGCGTCCCGAGCTTGTTTTACATGTTTGAGTTGCGGCCGAAGAAAAATGAAAGATGTCATAATTGCGGCCTGCGCTTCAGAGAGGGACATCAATGAATTGCGCCCCACCAGATATTTTTATGTACGCTGTTCAGGGACGGTAATGCGTGCGAGGCGTTCAACAGCAAACTTAATGGTATGTTTCACCACGCGCATCTCCATATTTTCCTGCTGATTGAAGCCTTACTCGAAGTCCAGGATATATCTATCGTACCTGAAAATGCGTAGCGGCTCCGGAAGTGACAGGATAGACCCGAAAGAAGCCATTGCCGAACAGTACATGACCTAACCGGACGAAGGTCACATCGATAGATCAACTTTCGTACACGATTTATCAAGGAAATTTTTTCCTCCAAAGATTATAACCTCGGCGCAAAATTCTTGAAAAAAATTTCAATTTCTTGTAACGAGTTGTAATTATATTTTTAGAACTATCGTTCTGCTTCAATGGGATGCAATTCATCCAACTTTTGGGACGCAACTCATAATATAAACAATTTCTTCAGGGACGGCAATTCAAGTATCTCAGCAAAAGGGGGTTTTTGGGACGCAACTAACAACTTACTGAGGCCTACAATTCCTTTCCGTTCGGTGTTCATTTTGTAGACAGTCACAGAAAATAATTTATGCATCTGTAATGGACAGCAGCATATTACAGCAGAATTAAAACTCCCCATCAACCCTAGGAGAGACTCAGTGGCGGAGCGGTACGAACGCGGCCTCTTAACGCGAAGGTCCGCGGTTCGATACTAGCTTCGAGCAAACGTTATAACAGAAACAGGTTATCTCTCGAACAATCACTTCTAACATCATGTTATCTGAGCCGATCAACCCGTATCAGCAACGAGTCGGTTAATCTGGAAGTGAGGATTACCGGCGGTATCTAAACGCTCGAACAGGCCTGTGCAGTAGACGGGAAGCTGTAGATCTGGTTCAGCGTCGTAAAAACGCGGTTAATCGGCTAAAGCAGCAACCCCTATCTCGCACACATGCGAAGAAAAAAATTAATAAGAGAACGAACGTGTACATAATAATAACGCGTCATTTCGTCACCTTCCCAAGCCGGACTAGGACACCGTGGGAAGCGAAGTCCTCATACCGCATCACAGAAATTCACAAATTGTGAGTGGTTGCGAGGTCGTTGGCCAGAATGGGCGTAAGTGAGGCTGTTATTATCAACCCTAGGACAAGAATATGACATTGTCTGCCACTTTCTGTAGCAAATCTTCATAAAATCTGTATTGCAGCAGAGCAGAAAATTTCTAAATTTTGCTACAAAACGATGCAGAATTTTTTGAATGCTGCAGGACTCGACAATGCAATGTTTCAGTTGACGAGGAGAGGTAATTTCAACCGTCAGACGGTACAAATAAAAACAAGAAGAGCGTCCTGAGGCTCAAGATTTTTGAAACATTGCATACCTGGCTCATTGAAGGGGTGAGGCCAATTGGTGTATGAAGCATTGCATATCTAGTTAACTGGAGGGGCGACACCAATCTCCGAGGTGTATACATAATATTATAATCAAAATACTTACTTCATTACTAGTCTGATATGAGTATAGCGGAAAAGGCGGGTAGGGTAGTTGGATACCTGTCCCGCCTGATGAGGAACCTGGGAGGGCCGAAGGAGGCAAGGTAGTGTCTATGTTTGTTATGTCAGTGTCCCTAGTGTATTTTGCGTGCCAGGGGGGCACCGCAGCTTGGCGATTACCAAAGCAACTTGGCGGTTGTCAAGTAGAAGGGGGGTTCGCGTAGGAGATTCTTCCGACACTGAAGTTATACCCGAAAGGGTCGATTCCAGGTTGGAGGAAACAAAATTAAATGCATACGCAACCCGTACCCACTCCACTATGGAGGAAGGGGCGGCGTTCTGCAAATGCGACACAAGCGAGTCTAATATGAGTCCTGGAAATTGTTTTCAGATTTCGATCTTGCGAGCAAATGCTCCAGCCTTCGTAATATTGGAGCTGGCGTGGCGTTCACGAATGTCGAAAAATAAGTTGATATTACTGTATAGGATAGGAGGGAGACTTGGAAAATTTTTGACTTCCGAACTTCGCCGGACGGCGGACGTTTTTTTCAAACTCTCCTTGATAAAAAGAAAAAAAGGTTCTCTCTTAACCACAACACAACGTATTCTCCTTCACTACTGTTGAACCATATCTGTAACGCTTTGCGCTCGCGAGGTAAATTTCTTCATTTTCTCTCCCTCTGTAGAGGTAATTAGGGTATTTGTACAAGGTAATCCTTTGTGGAATAGACCCCGTTGAACCAAGTCGACTTCAAATCGACTCGAAATCGACTCGTTATTTTGACCAAATTGAGTCGATGTAGTTCCGCCCATTTCGACTCAAAATCGACCGCTTCTAATACATTGGCTCAAATTGGACCAATGGATTGGCTTAATTGCAACCAAAAGCCAAACGACAGAAGCTCATCCGTGGCGCAAAATGATCGCTTATATTTCAAGCCATTATCCGCGATCAGCTTAAAGCTAACAGCCAGTTTTAAGCCGATGACGATTGGCTTTCCATCCCTGTTTTCACCATCACCAGAAAAATATTACAAATCGGCTCGAAATCTACCCAACAGAGCAGTCGATTTTAGGTCGACAAAAATTTGGGAATATCGACTGGATATCGACTTGAAATTAAATATGAGTCGACATGGAGTCGACATTTATCGACTCGAAAGCGACCGGATAACGACGTCGACGTGAAAAAAGTATAATTCTCGGTCGATTTCGGTCGACCAGAAATCGTCGGTTGACGTGGTTTATCGAGTAGATATAGTCACCTAGGAGAGATAGTTGGATCACTCTGCGCGCTTTACCTACAAATGCGAGACGAACAACCATTAGTTCAATTCTCGCCACCAGTTCGCAACAGTAACAAAATAATGTAGTAGTTTTACATTGTTTCTTATAGAGAAATCTCCTTTACAGGCTATTTTCTCTGAAGATTGAGATTTTCACGGAAACTTGATAAGAAACTAATTTGAAGTACATAAAATTTTCTTCAAATTTGACATTTACAGTTCTGCATTGTCTTTGAGATAACTGCATGTGAACGGTTACATTTCCATAAGAGCCTATGGGAAAGTAGTACAGCTGTTTTAACTCAGGAAAGTACTTTACTAGCGCTTCGTGGACCGTTTTGAATTAATCGAAGTGCCATCCCGTTTTCACCCCAGTGATCCAACAATCTCTTCTAGGTGGGTATGTACAAGTGATAAGGAGAGGATCGTCACCATAGTGATAAAGTCGAAGGAGCAGTTTCAAGAGGTTTGAGGAGTGCTATGAGAAAAATTTACATCTCAAACCTTGAATCTTGACTAGATAGACTAACCGGTTTGATAATTGGCGCGTTGAAAATGAAATTGGGAAGTTACTGACCGAAATCGTTAAAATTCGATATACCTATATGTTGTCACTGACGTGAGAGCATCAACTCACGGTCACCAAATTATGTGATGAGATTTGGCGCGCGAATTAATCAAAATCGTACACAAAAATGAATTTCAGCAATTTCAAAGAATAATAATTCCAAAATCATTACTTATAGTGTAAATTTTGTGGTATAGACAAGCCAATAAATTAATGTAAATCCATAGAGAGACATTGAAATAGTGTTAATTATTTCATTAATTCGAATTCTTTTGCACCCAGAAAATAGTATAGGGGAAGCGATGAAATTTCTTCTTACGTCTAGCTCATAGAGTCAGAAGAGAAGACACGCCGAAAGAAAAATACGGATATTCTAAGAGACAAGACGAAGCCCAAAATTTATACTAAATTGAAGTAAAACGTATGAGTGATTCAACTTTCTAAGCGATAGAATGTTTCTTTCTCGGAGCAGAGACTCCTATCAACACCTGCATAACTGGAGTCCCCAGATTCGATGCATTTGAAAACTGTTTTTTTTTTCCATGCGCAGACTTTTTCTTTTCTGTAATGCGAACGAGCAAACATTCACACGCCATTTACCAGCCACCAAACCCAGAAAATCACGCAATTCCTTTCCGCAATAACAGATACATGCCTTTTGTTTTGACCCCGTGAATAAGAGTCGACCAGTGAAGGGTGTACGCGATCATAATATAAAGAGGGTATCGGGCGCAATGAGCGTGTGTTGAAAGCGATTACCGATCAGAAATCGGACATGCGGACCTACGCATTGTTCCGTATCTTACATAAACAGGAACAAATTAACCGCTGTTACTTTTGCGGCAAATTAGCGGGCAAATTAAACGTTTAACGAACGTATCAGCCGATGCCGTCGACCAGATTAACAATCGGTACAGCGTAATTTTGTCACAATGGCAATCGTCGTATAATGTACGTGTACGTTGGGGTCCGCGCATATACTGCACGAATGAATGAGAAATGGGTAAATGAAGCGATATGGACTCCGTTACGGTCAATTTGAGAGAAATAATTCTAAGATGATAATATTACTCTTCATTGACAGTTCGTTCCGGCACAATACTATAACTATTCTATCTTTCGAAGGAGAAGTATATTGATGACCAGTGGGTCCGATAACTATTCTGAATTGATATTTTTCGCATCATAGTTGATCTTCCTTTGCATGAGAGATAGAATCAATATTTATGTGTTATTATATATTTTTACATTTCTATAATCGAATGAGAGCTCGTGCTCGTCGCGAATTCTCGAAAATTATGATCAGTAAAGATGATAAAAAATGAAAAATCGACTTTTGCCAACTGCCCTCATGTGTCTACTCAAGCGTTTCATCCGAACTACACCTCTTGCACATTGTCGAGTGTACACAACCGCGAGTTCTCGTGTTGAATAATTTTCTTGAACCGAACACGCAGTTGAGTAGAACAGAGAGTTTTAACGAAGAACTCAAAAGATTCCTAATTCAATCCTTTGAAATCAAATCTGATAAATTTAGAAGGTGTTGATGAAAAGGGACTAATGAAGAGTGAACGTTATTGGAGTTCATTTGCACTCTTGGAGTTGGAAATCGTGAATCTAAAAAGTCTGAGAATTTTTACAATAAAGAAATTTGAATTGCAATATTTTTCGTGTCTGAATCTTCATTTTAATTATTGGAAACTTTGCACATTGGAAGCAATTTCTACTGAGTTACTGATACAAGCAAAAGGATGGATAAAAAATTCTCCGTCAGCATTTTCTGCTAAATTTCCAATGATGTATACCAAACGAGGCATTCAATTGGGCAAATTATGGAAATTACTACAAAGCATACGCCGTGCGGTTAAATGCCAATCTAGTAGAATATGTGGCAAATGCAATCAAGTTGCTCACATGAGTATTCTGAAAATACTCGTAGGGATATTTACCGTTGTGCACACACGTGCTGTAGCATATACTATTCTTATGCTTTCATATAGCTATGCTGCCAAAAGCTGGCTACTCCACCTTGGCAAATTCACGTAAGTTACTGGGATAAATAGAAATATGAGCTTTCAATGGAGCAAATTATAACAATTCCTAATCAGCAAGTGCCGGGGTTCGGACTTTTCGGCGCAGGCACTATTTCGGGGTGAAGGACATTTTGGGTATTTTTTCAAATTTTCAGAGCAAGATGAGGGTCGGTACTTCAAAGTACCTAGATAACGCTGGCGATGCGTGTAACTCCTCCACTCTTCTACCAACCATTTGTCATTCCTGGCCATTCATTTGGATCTACTCATCCGTGATGGTATGCCTTGCTTCCGAATGAAACCTCGAAAACAAATCGCGCTCTGTTGGAAGGCGTTAAAAATCTGGACCGAAATGGGAATCTTACTCCAGAATGACTTTGAAGTGGCCATCATAAGAGAAATTCAGCGCGCTTTCTACGTCAATTTTCGTAGGAGGCTGCCTACTTCACCTGTCGCAAAATATACACAAGCGAGTATACGCGAATGTGGACTGCAGAAAGATTACAAAAGAAATCCCACTATCAATTTACACGTCCGGATGATAATGACGTTAGACTTTCTGCCAAAATAAGACGTTGTGGTCTATTTCAAGTGGCTTGAAGACTTTGTTGACGAATCCTTGCGACCAGTGCGGGATTACGTAAAGAACAACTACATTTGCTGCCGAAAATGAGAAGGGAGGAGACAACCAATGTTTCAAATAACAGACTCACGAAATTTTTGAACCTTTGCGCCTAAAGTCACCTGCGCCCAAATAGCCACGCCGGAACGGTCGCGCCGAAAAGTCCGCGACTCTTCAACACCAAAATTTGTCTCAATGTCAAAAATAAATACCTCCAGCCCAAAAACCGGCCAACAATTGAGGATTCCCAAAAAGAGTAGAGGTGGGACCAAAATCTTGTTCCAATATTGCACGCGACCATACGTAGTATTTAGGGCTGTATAACGCGGCACGCAGGGCGCACACCCGTCACGTTCGAGTTCAAAGTAAACGTGCCGGTCCGCCGTAGCCGCAAGAGACTTGCACATAAAGGGCCAGTTTTACAAAAAACGTGACGTGGTTTAAACCACGGATCAACCAATTAACCGGCCGATTTCGGTGGGTTGACTTTTTAACCAAGGTTTAAACTCAGTTTAAGGCTATTGTAAAACTGGCCCAAAGTTTCAAACGCTGGCCTCCTTCCAAGGGACGCGAGGCACACCACGATAATAGTGGTGTTCAAGTCCCGAAATTTTTCATATAACCTGAAATTGTCTCCGGAGTTCTATGTTACAGCTCTGGAGAATATCCGGAGCTCCGTAGGTTTTCAAAATTTTGAACCGGAGCTCCGGTGCTCTGAAAAAATTAACCTCAGCGTATCGATTTCAATACAATTCAATTTCTCTGCTTATACTTTCCGGTATTCATGAATTGGTTGGAATGTTTACCTTTAAATACTAGTATAATACAATCTAGAACTTCGGAGTTTGGGTTTGAACCACTCTACTGATTTAGTTGTACGCAAACACCACACCTGGCTCAGTGGGTATAATCAAACTCCAACCATTGACTATACATACTTCATGTATAGTCAATGCTCCAACATCAACACTCTAGTGGAAATCAAAAACATCGAGAAAATTCCGGAAAAAAAAACTTTGTACCGCGAAAAAGTATCTCTTGTATCTCTCCAGAAGATCCTTTATTCTGGTTGAATACTCATTTGGGATTCAGAGCTCAAAGATCGGAGCACTAAAAAACGGGCTTCTGTATCAACTACCCTAAAATCATAAAATAGCCTACACACCTCTTGCTTCTGATTGGATTGATAAGCCTTTTACTTTGCTAAGAATTCATCCATTCTAAATGATGAGATCGAACCGTTTACATGTTAGAGGGCTCTTCCACCAATGCATGCTGCATAACAATTCCCCTGCTTCTTATCGTAATGGCAAAGAAAATAACATGTAACGTAACACCTTTATGGTTTTGATGTATGCAATCAATTCTACACATAAGAGCAATTAGACAAAAGGATTCAGCCGCGAGACACCTCTTTTACGGAACTAAAACCGCCGTAAATGATAAGAGAAGAATTACATTTGAAAATTATAACAACGTTGAAATGTTGAGATCAATTTTTAAAACTTTTATCTCAATGATCGTCGCTGGTCGAAAAATGATTAAGATTTGTGACTTTTGTATTCTATGTCTTTTTGTTTCATTTTCAATTAAAGATAGGTAGCACCATTGTGGAACAAATCGAAACTTCCATGTTCACTCGAAAGCTTCGTATTCCTAGCAACTACGGCGTAAAACGATTTTCCAAAATTTTCATCACTATTGAAAGTTAACCGTAACGCACTCTATCGTTCAATTCTTGTGTTACTACTACCATAACGCGTTTCTGCCACCCCAGATGTCGCTACTATGCTAATTCATTTCTACAGACAGATGCTCGTTTCAAAAAATGTTCAGAGATGGCGATGCCGCGATACACCTCATCATTTTTCAAAGTTGAGACCATAGGTTATTGTTCTTAAGAAAACTCAAAAAAAGTAGGATCATTTTAACGATGAGTAAAGAAATCCAATAGTTCAAAATTAATTTTTCTCTCGAAATTTAAATTTGTTTAGGGCCTTCTTGACACCTTTCTATCGAAGTAATTTCTAAAATTAAGTCTTTATTAAATTCTTTTCACCTTGGCTCCGACTTGCTTTCGCTTCCACCTTCTGATGAGAGAAATTCATTGATATAAGCGGGCGAATATTCAAGTCATGCGCATACTCTTATACCTTTCTGTGAGAGAGAATTTTATTCTTCAAGATAATTCGATTTAGTTTTATTTCATAGCATTCAATTGACAAACTTATGCTGATGAAGTCTCACCAACAGTGATTGAGCCAGAACGATAAATTTTTTTCGCAGAGGAGTCGGGGTAGGCTCACGACTTACACACGTATAAAAGTACATCTATTAGCGAAAGGGGAAGAAAATATAAATTTTGAGGACATATTCGAATATAGGTGTTGCCTTGACGTAAATCGAGACAGTGGAAGAGGCTAACAGATCAATTAGCCTAGTTTTGTATAAACAGGAAAATGTCTATAAATGGTGGAGGGAAAGGAGGTAAAGTCAGGATTTGCAACGTCACAGTTATGAACCTTTTGCTGACGTCATCGTCATAAAGCAGAACTACAACGGCTAGATTTGCTATTGGTCAAAAATTCGTTTGAAAATGAGCCAAATTTTCTATCTATCGAAAAGTATTTTGAAAAACCGGCAAGGGTCGACCAGAATGTACAACTTACTGAACTGGGACGTCAGCAAATAAATATAATCAAAAGCATGCCATGTCAAAAGGCAACAACTGAAGGGTGCGCTGATAAAAGGCAACTTATGGCACCACTACTGCCAACAATTGAACCAATAGAAATTCTTGTCAAAATAATTCAGGAATAAAAGGATCTTCCATAAGTGCACAAAGTAAGCGCTTTCTAAAGACAGATACGATAGGGCAAACTTAGGCTAAGAGGTACAATTCATCTGATGACGAAAGTACACTGCACTGTGAAAAGCTTGTGACATCATAAGAGGAATTTCTGGCATAAGAACAAACTTCATCTGCGATTAGCGAGGATGGCTGCCAACTGTTTCAAAGCCCCGAATTCCTTGGAAATACGATAGGACTTTGGAAAATTACAGAATTAAAGCCATACATATACGAGGGTGAAGAGTAGGCAGTTGAAACGGATGTGACGTCATCAAGGAGGGTTGGAGGTCCCAAGACTTGGTTTTTTTCGTGCTTTCGCACCAAAAAACTCAAATGACATAATTTTGCAGAATTATATCCTACACAGCATACAGAATTCTATATTTATTAAGAAGGAAGATGGAGAAGACGTAATTTTCTAATCATTCAACATTTTCAGGAACTGCTGAAAAATTATCGCCCTCGATTTACGAAACGCGAAAGCGCAACAACGATGAATGGTAAAAGCAGTCCCGGATTCTGTAAAGAGAATTATCGCGATTCGAAAGTTTTAACAAATTCTTCGCTGTATTCGAATTGCCCCGAGCAGCAGTGGGAAGAAGAAAAAAACGATTTGACATCGGCGACGTCCTCGACCGCTAAAAGTATAAAAGGTAATTTAGACTAGCTCGTTCTTTCTTTTTTTCCTTAGCCTATTTTTCAATCTTATGAAGATCAGTCTTGCGTGGGAATGAAAGTGCTGATCAATCTATCGGTACCGAAGTGTAGGCCGCCTTCATTAATCTTGCAAATTTTTCTTACCGAGCTTCAAATTTTTATACACCGAAACCGTG
This sequence comes from Aspidiotus destructor, assembly GCA_035079395.1. Lineage (NCBI taxonomy): Eukaryota > Metazoa > Arthropoda > Insecta > Hemiptera > Diaspididae > Aspidiotus > Aspidiotus destructor. The sequence continues at coordinate 8,895,653 of JAVHKZ010000002.1, read as the reverse complement.
TTTATCAATGGTTTTTAAAAGTTTTTCTTTGCAAACGTCATTTTATAGTTTACCCCGTTTCAATATTAGAGTTGTATTCATAAAACTGAGCAGATGCACGATAACTATGAAAGAACCTCGAGGAGGAAAAATATTTCATAAAATTAACGTCGTATATTTTTTAAACATCAGGAAAACGTAATATTAATTGTAACCCGTAATTCGACGATTAGAATAGGAAGACGAGAAATTTGAAGTTTTTCGAATTCCGAAACTTAGAATTGAACCGATTAAATAAGACAAATCTCTCATCTTTTTTTGCTCGCTCATCAGTTTTTCAAATTGCTGATTGTCGAAAACTTTCATTTTTTTCCCTTCTTTCTTCCAGATTATTATTCCGACCCCAGTATACGCAGATATCGAACAGCCTTTTCCAGAGAACAGTTAATGAGGCTGGAACGCGAATTTTATAAGGAAAATTACGTATCGCGGCCACGGCGTTGCGAACTCGCATCCGAACTCAGTTTACCGGAGTCGACGATTAAAGTGAGCATTTGCTGTTTGAAAGACGGCTAACGAGGGAATCGAGAAAGAAGTTGGCTAGCCAAGTTAGGTGTTTTGAAAGAGCTGCTTGAACATAGTCCAACTAGACGTTGATTCTAACACACACATTACGCAAAAGACACAAGTCCTTATGTTCTTAGTTTTCAGACTTGCTCACGCCTTCTCCTCTAATTGAGTATCCTTTCATGCAAATACCTGGTTCAATATTTTTGCACTAAAGATAAGACTAAAATGAATTTGTGATCGTTACTCCTTCTCTCTTGTTCCAGGTTTGGTTTCAAAATCGTCGCATGAAAGAAAAACGACAACGAATGTCGATGGGTTGGCCGTACAGTATCTACGACTCTAATTTAGCGGCCAGCATCATACAAGCCGCCGCTGTTGGTGCTGCTAGTAACTTCCCCGAAATATCAGCCATTGCATCCGTGTCGTGTCGCTATTCACCTATGATAGTACCCGCGCAACAAAAATACATTCCTTACCTATTCCAGCGTCATCTGAACCTGAAACTCGATTCGCCGGAATACGACGCCCAACGAGCGTATTTGCGACCATCTAATCACTATCCTAGTCAATCGTTTTTGTGTCATCCCCCATCGCTGCTTACCGATTTTTCCGCCACTCCGTCCTCAAGATGCGAAAATTTAGACACGAGTTGTCGCTGCGGCATTCTGAATTGTGTCTCAAATAACAAAGAGTCTTCATTGCAGACATCTAGCGAAGAGCCGAAATCCAGTCCACTAATATACCCTAGCGTAATTGGAATGGATCTGAGTAGCAGTACGCCTGAAATTTCAAAACCGAACAGCAGTAGCTTCGAAAAAACCGAAGTACCTTACAAATCGTTTTTTACACCTTGAATATAGATTCGTGGAACCACATGGAATCTCCTGCATAACCAATTCTAATCAAAATATACCCATAATTGTACAAATAGTATAGCAATGGGCTGCGCAGAAAATGAACGTTCACAGAAAAGTAGGGAGACTCTAAGCTCGCTCAGTTTGGTTTTCGAAAAATTATAGATTAAATTAATACATAGCGTCTATCCGGTCTTCCTCTTCTTATCGTATGATGGCGCGTACTTTTGAAAGCTCCGTTCATCTTAGATTAGATACTTTGCAATTATATCGTTCCTACGTACTTCAAACACTAAAAATTTCAGCTCTCGCTGTTTCTGAACGTATCATGCAAGATGAATATCATTTTTAATTAGGTACCTCTCCAAACAAACGAAATTTCGAAAAGAGCAGAGTTTCTGATTCCCTTACTTTTTCGTAAACTTGGATATTGTTGCGTTCATTAAGTTTTAGCGCACGACCGCTTTGTACAAACCGCAGTATTCGCAATAATATTGTGAATGTACCATTTGTAAAACTATTGATAACGATTTGTTGATGAAAAAAAAAAAAAAGTTTTTGAATGTGCAGACATCGATATTATATGTAAGTACGATTAGAATGAAAAAATATTTTTTTTTAGCTCGTCATTTCGTTCAACAAGTAGAGTGGGTTTATGAAATAACTACAATACCCTTAAAATCAACATTAACGACGAGTTTCCAATTCTGCGGGGGTTACTTTGTATAGTACCCGTACTCGAAAAAAAAACCGAACGAGAATCGTTCGAAAACAGAGAGGGAAAAATTGGTCACGTTTAGTCACTACGTGACGCAGCACAAGTTGAGGGTGAAAATATTTCCAATATTTTTCAGTGCACTTGATGAATTTTTACCAGAATTTATGCGAATGGGTCAAGCACCCACATAATATGCGAGCCACGAATAGTTTTCCTAAAAAGAGCGGGAAGAAACCGTAGTTTTCTGCACCAAAAAATTCAAGACGCAGTATGATTCTAATAAATTCCTTCAAGCTCCGAGCAATTTTAGCATAAGTTCAACCGATTTTTGAAGTTGATGAAATTATGAGAAAAGGGTAGTAATATCAAGTACGGAGGAAGAAAGGGTGATTGAACGGAGGAATCTGAACGGAGAAATAACAGAGAAGCCCAATGTATTAAAATGAACGGAGGATTAGGAGTGAGTGGACAAACAATTTCAACGAACGGAGGATTTTTGATTTTTGAAACAAAATAAGTGTGAATAAAGACAGGAATACAGCAAGCAGATTACTTCACACAAGTGATGTACAGTTACAAAACACGATGTAATTTTAGTCCATGCGGCTGTTACTCCATCATCCGCGAACAATGGCTTGGAAGCAAAGAACAGGGTAATAAAAGATGAGAATATGTAAAAGGATGATGTTCAAAGAAGAGTAACTAATTACAAAAACAGCAGAAAACGAGAAAAATTATGAAGCGCTTTCGACTAAACAGTCATCCTCAGCAAAGACGATGAACACAACTGCCTTAAAAAAACAAAACCAACCTTGAGAATGGCGAGAACAAGGAGGAGACTAATCATCGAGTTGTGACTCACAAACAAGCTCGATCGGACCTTCATCCGGTGTATGCCAATTGAGCATAATGAGACCACCAGTGTTCTCATGACGAATAATTTCAATATGCTCCAGAGCGGTACGCTTGAAATACGAGCTCTCTTTGGGAAGAAGCACCTCGGATCCCTCTCGGAAGCTGTACCCCGTAGCAATAAGATGGTCAGCGAATGCCGAATGTCCCACTTTACCCTTCTGCTAGGCTACCTTGTGCTCATCGACTCTAATCTTGAGCTGGCGGCCGGTTTCCCCAATATAAACACCCTTACAATCGTTACATTCTAGCCTGTACACTCCACTCTTCTTATCTTCAGGAATTTGATCTTTCAACCTAACAAACAACCTTTGACAGTGATAGGGTTGTAGAACGCAGATCGAAAGCCAAAGGGGCGAAGAGCCCGGCCCAATTGAAGAGAAAACTCCTCCAAAAATGGGAACCTAATCCATCGTAGTCTCTCACAGCTAATGGAGCGGGAAAGGGAGATAGTATTGTCGAGGCATTTCCTAGTAATCTTCCTACGCACCATCGCGTCTATGTCCAAATTAATCTCATTCACTCTGACCAGGTGTTTTATGGTCAGTAACTCCTTTCTGAAAGCAGTTCGACTAGAAGGAATGTCGGTCAGTCTATGGATTAAGCCGGCAGTGTATTTGTGGGTAACAGCAGAATGACGACCTGTGGACTAAAACTTCGGACGACGTATCTTTTCTATAAATCTCAAACTAATGGACCCCGTCTCTTTCGGAGACAGTAAGATCCAAAAAGTTAATCGAGGCGCCTCCCACTTCCAAAGTAAACTTTATGGACGAGTACAGCTCATTAAGATACGTGAGAAACTCCAAGCAGAGCTCTCGGGGACCAGTCCACGTACATAGCACGTCATTTACATATCTGCGCCAATAAATGATGGCCAGAGGAAAAGAGGTCGGATTCAAACTTGGACACAAACACCTCGGATATGAGGGAACCTAAAGGCGAACCTATAGGAATACCCACCTGCTCAAGGAACTAATAGAATTTACCATTGAATTTGCAGAAATTAGGAGTGCAACACAACTTCGATAAATCGAAAACTCACTCAACTCTTCACGAGGAGTGTTTAAATTCACTAGGAGTTCACCCATCCGCTGCATAGTGACAGTCTCAGGGATACTAGGAAAAAGGCCTACGACGTTAAAAGAATAAAGGGTCGAGCCTGCAGGGAGAAGCTCATTTTTCAGGCTATTGGCCAAGGTAGAAGAGTTCTTAACAGAGCAGGGAGACTCAAAATCGACGCGGGATTTGAACCAACGATTTGGCAAGGGAGTAGGTAAGGGATGAGATGAACGAAACAACAGTCCTCATCGGCATACCCTCTTCATGGACCTTAGGTAAGCCGTAGAGGAGGGTGGTGTGGGGTTAGGAGTTCGAATAGCTTTCTTTACGCGCTCACTCTTAATGATAACAGAACTCCTTTTAACAACTTTTCGATCTTCTTTGACATGTTTAGGAAAAGTGAAGCTGTCACTTTCTTTTGCCCCACACTGCTTCAAGACATCATACATCTTGGAATCGTACGAAGACTCTTCCATCACAACTATCGCGTTACCTTTGACGGCCTTAGTGATTATTAATCTCTCATCCTTTACCTTCTTCTGAGATCCCTTGATCACGCCACTCACCATATCATTCTTGCGGGAGACGGGGTGTTGCGCACTTTTATCTTCATCATTAAATCCGCAACCACATTCGCTAGGGCATCACCATTGTTGGAGGAAGGTAGAGCGAATTTCAAACCTTTCTCCAGGAGGTAGGATTCTTCAGCACTGAACTCAACCTGAGAGTGATTCAGGAGCCTAGGCTGAAAATTCTCAACGATTTTATCGCCACTGGCACCTTCTTCAAATTCATCAGGGAAGAGAACTTACTTTTCTTCTTAAGCTTCAAGTCAACCTCAAATTTGCGACACATTTTGTTAACCTCACGCATAAACCGATCAAGATCAAGAGGGTTGAGCATACTGGAAAGCCTAGAATGAACCAAAAGGTTCAACCTGGTGGTCACATTACGCTTTTAGCTTTATACTAGGTCTAGAACGAGCGGAGCGAGTGAGCCCCCCAAAAGCCACTAGCAACTAAAAAAGACGTGAAACATGATCTTTATTCACTTGGCTATGCTAAAAGATTTTTTTCCCCGTACTTCAAACGTGTGTGGATCCACTGTGTAAAAGTAGGAAACTACAGTATTGCTAGGTTCGGAGGACGGCTCCACATACCAAATTGTAATTAAACCACACGAAGGTAAGTTCAATTATATAATTTTCATTCAAATTTGGTACCAAAGCGGATCGTTTTCATTAGGCGATATTCATTATTAATATGTAGCTAAACACGCTCTCAGTCTAATGGGCTTTTCAAAAACCCAATTCAGCCATCTTGAGATTGAAATCAATGGAACCATATGATTGCGTGCATTACTTAAAATTAACTCGCGTTCATTTCCCTATTGTACGCGTATAAGTTTCATCAGTGAAACCGCTATCGCGATAGTGGGCGCAGTGAAACTGAAGGAGTGGGAAAGTAAATATTGTACAGTTCCAACTCGTGAACTTCCAACTTTTATATGTCATCAAAAAGACACCCTTCTCATTATATTAAATTCTTTCGAACGAAAGAGATTTTTCTCATAAAATAACGGATTCAATAATATTGCCTCCAGTGACGAGTCTCACCTCCACGAACAAATAGTGCAGCACAGAAATTCTGTGATAAAATTTCGTTTTCATTCGTTAATGTACGACAGCATTTAGCTTGCAAACGGATTGTAGAAAGTTTCTCCTCTTCTTTAATCTCGTTACACCCTAAACTTGTCGAAAGAACATTGCCAAAATTAAAATTATATAAGTTCGTACCTCACTCAATTCTCTGCTATGGCGCGGTATTCGACACTTTATAATTTGTGTTCTACATTTTTCCAGTCAGAGACTCTCGAAACTGAAAACAATACAAGAAAGAATCGCTGCTTCTTCCGTACGAATAATGATGACGAGAAATATTCGCATGTTCACTTATCAAGTGTTTCATGTGATTGTTGAACGCGCATTATTACTTATTAGCCTGCACTCGAATCCTGCTGTATGTAATTTAAACGTACCAAATAATGCAGTTTACAAACAATATACTGCAATAAAGAGGATTGTACTTGAAATCCGGGAAATATTATCTAGCGTCCATAGTGAACGAAGATGAAGTCAATAATTATAACCTAATAATCGACCAGGTGATTCCATTTTTCCAAACAAAGAATAAAATGTGACGATAAGCAGTAAGTTAGGGTGAGTATTTTGCGAAGATAAGCGACCTAAATATTTTCAATGACGTAGCCTTGGAGGATAATTCTGACTCCTGAGTGATTTAGTTATAAGGGTAGTTCTTACTTCTAACTTCCAAATGATTGATCCTAATCAATTATTGAACTCCGGTCTCAAGATTGGTACTTTTTACTCACGCCACTTTCATCTTCTATAGCAGATAGTCTGACAATCTATCATCCTTCCGCAAGTACTGCTCTCTACCATATCCCTCGCTCTGTGTAACAACTCTGAAATAATACGAGATTACCTGAGTTTTAATCAATTTTTCTTCCAGTTATTAGGCACATATGCAAGCGCAGTCACTTAGCTTGATGATGATGAAAAATAAATAAAATCGATGTAATACTTCATTTGTAGTCGAAGAAATTTTGACCCTAAAGAGAAGAAAACATCAGAAACTGACCAAAAGAATAGTTGAGATGAGAATCCAGTCAGAGTGGTAGAACTTCGATCAAACTCAATGATAAATGATTGATGTTTCTATATTCGAATCCGAAAATATTCCGATTGAACACACCTAGGTCATACGTCATCGCAGATACGACTGGTTCATTCTTCATAATCTAGTCTTACAAGATGCTATTATAGACAAGAAACTTTTTACACACACTGATGATGAGCCGCCGTCGGCATCGAAACCGTGGTCGCTAAGAATAAAGTTATAACGTTATGTGTGTGTAAAAAGTTTCTTGTCTATAATGGAAAAAACTCGCTAGTCATGAGGAGAATATCTCGTTCATTACAAGATACTCATAATTTTGGATCCTCCCAGTAGTAGATAAAACATGTGCGTTCTGGCACAGTAACTAATATCTTTGCTGCATGGACTAATTATTCTCATGTCTCCGTACGGGTTGTTCTTTGGTAAGAAGCCTGACGTACGCAACTGAAGGTTGTGTGCAAAGGACTCATAGGTGCATTTCTGAAGAGTAACGTAATGATAAGGTGGTGAAAGGTGTTTTGGTAGGTTTTACAGGTTATGGATACCAAGTGTTGATGAATAATAAGGTAGCAGAAAGTAGGTACGTAAGATCTATGGAAAATGTAAAGATTACTTTGAGTGGAGATAACAAGTCGGAGCTTGATGAGATAGGAAAACTTGAGAAGGCCATAGAAAGCGTGAAAACCTTGTCTTGCAGTAAGTCTCAGTCAAAGATAGCTAAGGAAGAAGAAATTAGGTGAGAGCCAAGGGGATTTCAGTTTTGCAGATAATAAGACTTGTGTCATGTTCTCATCAGTTGAATTGATGCTTCTGAGAAGTACAAGGAGACGCTAGAGGCGCAATGAAGGAGATGATTTTTTGGCTATTAAAGCAACACAACGTGCTCCAAATGAGTCCAATTCATGGTGAAGTGCCCCCCTCTTGCTACCCATCATCACAGATAAAGTTTTCTGAAAGATCTATTCCCCCATTACAGGTGCAGAGTGCACAGAAACTGATTTTCCTAATGGGTAGGACTGTGCAATATCACCTCCATATTGACAAAGTGTACAATTAACTTGAAGAAGTACACAAGAAACTGGGTTATGGTGGACAAGATCAAATGGAACAAGAAGTTTGACAATTGTTCAAAAACGTAAGTCGAAAGACAGTTTCAGATTTTTTTATAGGCTGTGAGCACTGCGAGAAGGAAAAATAAGGGAATAAGAACCGATTGGTTGTGAAACCTATAATTCACTCAAATATGAACAGCCGCGGCCAACTTGACCTTATTATTGATATGCAATCCGTTCCAGACTGTGAGTACCCCTTTATCTTCAATTATTGAGACCACCTAACAAAATTTGTTACGCTGCGCCTACTATACACAAAGACAGCAGAGGAAGTTGCGCTGGTGCTGCTAGACGTCTTCACCACATTTGGATCCCAGTGTATCCTCCAAACGGACAACGGCTATGAATTTGAGCATACCTTACTCGAAAGTATGAAGGATCTTTGGCCAGCGCTTACGATTGTCCACAGTAAACCTTTGCATTCCCAAGGGAGTGTCAAGCGGGCAAATCGTGACATGGAAGACATGCGGAACAGTTGGAGGAGTGAACGCTACACACGCACATGATGCCAGGGTCTTCAATTTGTTCAACCGATGGAGAATAGCGCACTGCACGCGCGCATTAAGAGAAACCCTTACAAAGCAATGTTTGACAAGCCCGCTCATATCGGCCTAGAACGGACCAGAGTGCCAGGTGATTTGTGTCGCCTATTGGTTGACAAGGATGAGCAGGAGGAAACGCTGGACGAGGTGCTGCAAGACAGGGTAATGCCGAGTGATGGAAGCAAAAATGACAAAAACGACGCCGATGACCTACCTCCCTCCACATCGCCCGACGTCGAAATCCTGAATGCGCAGAAACGTGCGATAGTCAAGGAAAGAGTAGCGGCTAGAGAAAGTTTGATTCAGTGGACAAAAAGGTTGAAGCGCGATTCAGACGCAGAATTTCAGGAACCAGAAGTAGGTATGATCGTCCGCGTTCCTATACCGGTCGTCGACCAAAATAAATTCCATCCTAGCTCGGGTGCAACGTGGGGCAAAAAATGATTTATACAAACTGGGAACAAAGAGTAGAGTACTCAAGCAACTGTACTCTACTTCAGTGTTCACAATTTGCGCGGAGAAGTTCCTTGAAGCGGCCGACGTTCCACAAAATGCGCCAATTTCGCTGTGGACTGCTGCCCCAAAGCAGTCTGAGGATAAAGGTAGTCATGGCCAGGGTTTCATGCGTTGCCAGTGCGCCCAGGCAAAAATATGACACAAACCGATGTTCCTGTCGTTGTGAGGGGCTGTAGGGCAACAGCACAGGTCACAGATCCACGTCCTGTTGCAATAAGTAACAGCCCTCAACATACTTTCCCACGCGAATGTGATTAGATTATAAATCAAGTTTCCGACTTCGGAACGCCTCGTTCTTTGTTAAACTTAGGTCGTTTTATAATTTGCCTCACACCATTTTGACGATTATCCGCTTCACGCACGTGCCTAGGGTGTGTAAAGGATAGTCCGCCGCTGCTACTTGAAATTTTCTGTGTAGAGTTGGACAATCTTCAAAATTATCAAATACACTGAACTAGTGAAAATTTTTACCGAGCAATCCATCGGTCATTTCTATATGTTTTGTATTTATAAAATGCCTAGTCATTTTCGTATCATGCGTAGGCTATTTATTGAATTCATTTCGTGTTTTCACAATTTGCCCAACATGACCTGTCATTGTATGAAGTGCTCAGTCTTTCCATAAAATGACACCGTGACGGAATTTTGTGCCTGTGCATATTAAATAATAAATGAAAAGATAGAAACCGGGTCCCAGGAAAAAATTGTAGAATATCATGAGAATAAAGAAAATTACGGACTGACATTCAATTATGTTAGAGAATTTATAATGAAAGGGATATCCTATTCACTGTGAAAGAAATTCGTGAAATGTTGAATGAGATTTATGAAGGAGTAAAATTTGATGAGAAAAATAAAGCTATTTTTCATCACATTATGCGTTTGTTGTTCATTATTCACAAAATATATGAAAGTAAATCTGAGACGTTGTGTTTGAAGTAAATTTACGCGGGTAGGCTTGATTTGCTTCTAATTTATGAGGATTGTCTTATAATGCAATAGTTGAATTAAAATATACTGTGATGAGTGTAATATTGCTAATCCACTCTTATTTTAATACAACTCAAAAATAATGTGACACGTCGAAAAACAGGTTGTTTGTACTATCTATCGTTTCACTAAAAAGTTATAGAAAGGCTTGTGAACCATGGCCGAAAAGGCAGTTTCCTTACGTAATTTACCAATGACAACGTCACCATTTACCTTTTAATATTGTCAGTTTGTCTGTACCAGTAAATCTCAAATTTATCGTTTACAACCATAAATTACCGTATGTTCCACTTCGCCATTTTACGATAGTCGAGTTTATTGTCCCGTTTTAGGCTCAACAATGACATTAACCTCCAGTTTAGTTCGAATTAAAAAAGGACAAAGTTTTTGATCTTAGCATCGTTATTTTCAGTGCGCAACATATAATCTAGAAGGCGGAATTCGAAAAATACATATATATTTTACAAAGGGTGATGGGTTAACTTTTAATTTTTCCTTTTTTTTTTTCCCCCATTACTAAATTCGTTTTATTATTAATAAAATGTATTTTACTCCAGTATGAAGACAAAAAAAAGAAACACTTGGAAACTAAGTACTTTGTTCGAGTGAAAATACAGACAAGATTTTGCGAGAAGTAATTGTACACCACAGAAAGTAATTTTTTGATTTTACAGTAAATCGTAAACGCTGAAATGCCGCCGGGATGCAGCGCAAAATTCTCCAGCAGTTCCCCCCCCCCCTACGTCAACGAGTAGAGAAAGACGGATGCTCGCTATCCACAATATAAACAAGGTTAGCAACTTCCTTTTTTTCCATGTCGCGAACAATTTCGGGGATCGAGTAAGTCATTTCTATTCGCCACCTGTACAGCTCTGCACCCTCATACGTTCTACCAGTTCTCGTCGGTATTTAATCGACGTTAAACGTGTTCATTTGGCATTTGACTTAGTGCATCGAATAATTTTGCTTTTTGTCGGTCTACTCCGTACAGGTGAGTAATTAAACAGAACAATAAGATTATTTTTTGAAGAAAAATTAGTATTTTTAGTTCGACTTACATCTCTAACAGCAGCTCATATTGCTTTCATTTTATACAAGATTATTTGTTGTTCTCTTATTTCTTAATCTACCATTTTTTTTTTTTTTTTTTTCTAACAAATTAAATATTTTTCATTCTATTTTATTTTTAATAGCAGAAAGTACTTCAGATAAGACTTCGTCAATCACGTATCGTGTCTAAACAATATTCTAGAAATCTCACGGGTTAAAATTTTTCGAACTAAAATTTATTTTTCAGTTTAATTAAAGAAGAAACAAAGATGGCAAAAATTAGCTCAAGGATAGGTTAGTTTACATGTTATTTGTGAGTCAATACAAATTTTTTTCACGAGCAAGAAACAAACGATTGAAGAAATGTTGGAAACCTGAACTCTTTTGGAGATTATTTCTTCTTATTTCCTGCACTGAGAACGTCAAAAGTTTACATTTTTCCACTCTCGATTATGGTTTATGTAACTAGCATTCACAATAGAATTCAAGATTCTCTTTGCTCAATACCTAAATATATACCAACGAACGAGGGACAGATTCCTACTAGAAAAATGATCGAGACAAACATCAGTATGACTTATTTTGCTGAATAATTTTCAACTCGAAGGAAACAGTGCGAAAAGATAGATCAAAAATTAAAGTCTTTCGGCGATAAACGAAAAACGGAGGTGAACGTTAGATACATTGAAACTTTTTAAAACAAAAGCGTCATCGGGGATGACTGGTGATATCCCTAAAACTCCTACACTTTCGACCTGTTTTCAAATCGAAATTAAGGCGAATAAGAAACATATGCGTACAAATTAAAGTTCCTTACAGGATTTTCTTTTATGATAGTCACTCAATTGTCTAACAAGAACTTTCCCGATGCTCAAGAGCAAAAGTGATACGATTGGTCATGATACAAAAGAGTTTCATAGCGAAGAAAAAAATGCTAATTCAGTAGGGAAAAAATTTGAGTAATGAAATTAAAGAGAGAGTTGCGGCCTTGGTAAATTCTCATTCAGTGACGTCATCAAGAAATTTTTCTTTTTCGAAATTATAAGAATTTAGCGTTAGAAGTTTTGGTTAAACTCGTAACGAGTCAAATTGTCTCGCTGCCTCTAAAAAGGCTTGAGCATTCGGCTCAAAATTTTGAGTTAAGAAATTAGAAGTCACAAGGACAAGGCCGAAATCAATTACGTTTATTGAGGTAAGAGGGATAGCAGTTTCATTAGGCAACATCTCAGCGTCGATAATTGATAATTATATTGACCGTATTTTTACCAAGTCCTATTTCTGTCCTCATACTTATCCATATAACTTGAAAGTCAAAATTTTCTCGAATACCCCGAGCCTAAAAAAAACACCTTCGCACGAAATCCCTTTCTCCCGATATCTATGTTAGAACACACTTGTGTATTGAACTTCTTTTCTCTCGACCTTAAAGAGAAGTTGCTCCAGAAGAAGGTTAGAGATTTCAGAGGACCATTCAACAGACTCTACAGGTGGGAAAATTTTCAGTAAAGCGTCTTATTCTGAATAAACTTCAAAAATGAATTGGACAGCTATGAAAGCTTTTATTACGAATTACCTAACGTACAGCAATTATAATTAAAATTCTCTTGAAAACACTTGAAGAGATATTTTTTACTGTGTTTACAAATTTGAGAAAGCTATCATCAACCTCACCGACTTACGGTAAAAAAAAAACTGCCAACGTCGAGGTTACAGATTCGGCAATTACACGATCCCTCTTCCCCCTCATACGTAGATATGGAAAGAGAAAATTTTTCCCAGACCCCCCCCCTTCCCCCCTCAATCATTTTCAAGTCCTCCTTCCCTTCATACACAACTCAATGACCCCAAAAAGTATAATACCTAGTGTCCAGGAATTCAGTCCTCCTCCATAGATACATGAAGCTCAAACAACGAATTTTCCAAAGCTTCCTCACGCCAAATGTAAGAAGCTTAAAAGATCAAATATTTTCCTACTCTCCAAAATGGTTCAAAGTAAAGCTGAATAAAAAATAAGAAATTGATTTTTACTTAATTTTGTTTTCTTTACACAACCGTAGCTCGCAAGGTCAATAAGATGCGATAAAAATTTTTTATCAACTTTTTCAGGTTTTCAATATTATTCTAATTGTGTTCATTTTCATTTCTTTATTCATTTATTCTTTTTAAGCCCATGAAAGTGTATTGGAGCTCGATGGATTTGTGAAGGTACGCAGGCTGGAGGTAGTTCAAAGTATTAGAAATGAATTCTGAGTCATTTGAGACGAGACGTGCTTGAGAATGAACAGAAAATGATTCTTTGAAGTTGAAGAGGTATGAAAAGAATTAGGAAAAAAATTGAGACGGATAAAGCTCAGCATGGCAATATTGCGATGATGATAGACCGGAGAGCCCAATGCGAAGGAAGGAGAGGGTTAGGCAAGTTTACCCAACTCTCAGAAGTGTTATACGACTATTTCTGTGTAACGTAAGAAACAAATTGAAGAAGACGAAGGAATCAAGGAATCGTTCATTGAACGAGGTTTATGGCGGTGAAAAGAGGACCAAAGGTTGTACCATGATGAAATAGTTAGAAAACGATGGCGAGATTCTGAGTGATGGACTGGAGAAGGATCAGTAATTAAGGAAGAGAGCAAAGCTTTCTCGGTTGCTAGGACTACTGCCAGTGCGCATCGTGTTCCGAGAGACGATATGATTGAGAATCCAAAGGAAGGCGATGTCAAGGTATTCAGAAGGATGAGAATACGCAGAACGATACGGTTGGAAGAGTAAAAATCATGCATGGATTGGAAAGAGAAAAGAAAGGCGAAAAGGAAGCAGAAGAGGAGATAGGCGAGAGTAGCAAAAAGCTCAGCAGAATATATGGAGGCCGAGTTTTCCGATTTGATGGTGAAAATTCCTCCAAAATTTCTCCGTGGGGACATTTTGGGGATATTTTCCATACATAGTGGGGGCCTAATAAAGTGTTTTTGCCATGGAGACACCAATTGTTCAACGGGAGGGTGTCTACTTGATTCAAAAATTCAAAATGGGAAATACTGTACATAAATGCACGAAAAATTTGCACGGGAAGCATTGCGTTTTTTTACTTATAGATTACAGTCAAATGATAATCTTGAAGGTTATCACTCTATCAATCATCTCGACATTTGGCGCATCACGTAATTATAAAAGAATAGAACCGTATACATTTTTCAATACATCACGGAAATGGAAATTGAAAACACAACTAGGCGGGTATTGGACTTGAGGATGACAAGCAAAAAGTTTGAACAACGCTGCAACATTACGCGGAATGAAGAGTGCGAAGGGACCTGCATGCTGCTCCGCGTAATACTGCAGCGTCGTTTGAACCTTCCGCTTGTCATTCTCAGGTCCTGTTACTCATGTAAAACTGTACTGCCCTATCAATATTTGGTTGAGTGTATTGATGTGTACTTTACGAGTTTTTACGAAACACTGGCAATGTAAACATTGTCTGGGAATGCAGACGCGACAGAGCACGCAATCTGCCACTTGGTTAGAAGCAAACAAAAGCCAGACGAGCTTTATTAACGCAGTGTTCGACGATTTTTCTTTGATTCGTCTCCTCCAACTGGCACTGACTCCTGTAGTGTCTCTCATTTGTGCCAATAAATGCATCCCATTGAGAATTATTGGACTTCTATAGGGACCTTCGCCCAACTTTACGAAGGTGAAACCCCATTTCATAGTCAAGAATGATGTCAACATCGACCACTTCAACGTTCAGATGATCGCTGAATTGTATGGAATTGATGTTTTACGAGAGTTCCTCGGTACGATACGTTCTTTTTATACTTTGGAAGGACATTATACAAATCTCTGGAATTATGATGATATCATTACACCAAGACCAACCGACCCGCCCTTGAGGCTGATACACGCGTCCGCGAGGTTGTAGGCTCTTAGAGAAAACAGAACAGAAACGCATTTGGGAATGGATAAACTCAAGAGTAGTTGGTCTAGTTTGTTTTGAAGGACGGATAAGGCGTTAATGACATGTAGAGTGGTGGTGGCAACTTGAGAATGAGCGTGGTAGATAACCAGGTCATCGGCGAAGGAAAGTATGGTAGCTGGTGAACGTATGTTTGAAACAGTGAGTATAATTATATATAAAGCTCGGGGACGAGTCTTGAGGAAGACCCAAGTAGTTTATTCTAGTTATTGACGGATAGTTAGCGTGAGTGAATGTAAATGTTTGAGGAGGCATCAATTTGAGGATGAGAGTAGAGAAATGAAGGGGAATATTCAGATTTTGTAGAGTTTGTCTCAAAGTTG
Source organism: Aspidiotus destructor (assembly GCA_035079395.1). Classification (NCBI taxonomy): domain Eukaryota; kingdom Metazoa; phylum Arthropoda; class Insecta; order Hemiptera; family Diaspididae; genus Aspidiotus; species Aspidiotus destructor. The sequence continues at coordinate 8,880,353 of JAVHKZ010000002.1, read as the reverse complement.
GTAAACTTACACTGGAAAAGGCAGAATGGATGTCTACGAAAAGGGCGTTCAAGTGTTGCTTGTCTGTAAAAGCTTGATATATGCCACTGACGAGAGAGGTGACACAGTTGCAGTTGTGTGGAATAATTCCTTTCTGTTCCGACCGGTGTCTGAGTCGGGAATTAAGCATGGATTCAACAAGTTTACGGATGCATGAGAATAAAGCGATAGGACGCAGCTTTGAATATTTTTTTTTGGAATAGGAATGATCTAAAAATGAGTCCATGCAGAAGGGATGACGTTGTTTTGCCACAGGCGGATGATGATTACTAGAAGAGTCTTTAGGCTGGATTCGGGTATTGACTGGAGGCAGCTGTAAGAGATCCCGTCGAGGCCAGGAGTAGCTAGGTCGAGGCAAAAGCATTTCTTCTACTTAATCGACCGCAATTCTAAGGCACTCACACAGCTTATTACCTATTCGTGCTGCTTCAATGTCGGCGATACTATCTCCGACACTGCGGTGCGAGGTCTTCGAACAATATACACACGATATGGTCGCTGGTACTGGGTAGTAGAAATTGACATCAATGAGGTTCAGCTAGCCACAGACTGGTTTGGTTTCGATACGACTACCGTAGACAATTGCATTTTTAAACTGAAAACTATAGTAGGAGGAAAACCATGAGATCATAGACAAATTTACGATGATAGAAAGGGATTCATTAAAAATGGGAAGACTTCAAGTTTGGCAAACGAAACAAAAGCTGCGAAAGGAGGGGGGGGGTGTACCCTACCAATCGTAGACGATGTCATTTTGTCGAAGTTCGGGCAAAGAAAAAGTCCATGAAGGTTTCTGAATCTGTAGTAGATATTTGTTATGGCTTTGAGATGTTCGAAGAAGTACAGTTTCATTAAGGGAAGATAAAGGATGGAGACTTTATCTCAGCGTGTCGGTCTTTAAAACCGCAAACCGGCTCCTCGTTATGAAGGGTTGATACAATCTAAACACCAGACTGAAGCCAGAATATCTCGTCAAAAGATGCGATATAACACTCATGGAAAACCAAGGACTTTTAATAAATTTGATGGAAAGGAAGAGAGATTTGAAGGGAGGCAGAGGCTATGAATAAATTATTTCTAGAGACAGCAGGCAATGAGTTTTGCACGCGGAATGGCAAGGGTCGACGAAAAGCGCAAAGGGTTCGTCATTATTGATCAGAGTAATATGAATACTCAAGATGTTGGAATTCAATACGAATGAAAGCTAAAAATAAATCACCGCGTCATATCAAACCAAACCCAGATTTCTTTTATAGTTATTTAATAGGTGTAGGCAATTTCTTTCTCACTTCAGTTTGATGAATCGCTTCGATATTTTTAGACAAATTTTCATCAACTGTTCTTCATACCAATACTTTCATTCAATACAAGACAATCCGAGTTCATTGCATCAGTTTTGACAGTCGATCTTCTGAAAAAGCTTCGAGGTTATCTCACTTTTAAACTATAATCATACCCAAAGGGGTACTGCGAAGAGAGCGAAGTATCTAAAAATAGAAATAGTACATAAGTACAACACTTTACGAGTCCGATGGTGAGAGAAAGCCGAAAGCCCGAATGCGTACAACACAGAAAATCAATTTAGACCAAAAAACTTCTTAATTTGATGACACGGCGTAAAAAAGACACGAAGATTTTATACAAAGTAAAAGATTACCAATGGAATTGATCTTCTCCCGGGATTTTCTTCTGAGATTCATACATCCAAGAGTTTTTTTTTTTTTCTTTTCATCTGTATGGTCATTATCTATCTTTTTGTTTGAAAAATATAGAGGAAGCACCGTAACTCGTGCGATAAAGTAATTTGTAATTCATGTTGAGTTTTTACCACATAGAAAAAAAAAAAAAATTACGAAACGTAACGCGGCGTCAAAAGAGGAGAGAGAAATATAAGCATAGGCAAAGAAAGAAGGAAAGAGAATACGCGGAAGCGAAGTTTAAATTATTTTAAAAGTTGAACAACGGATCGGAAAATCGTTGAAAATTAAAATTCAATTCAACGTACTTAAGTTTCAAAAGATGACGCTCTCTTCGAAACGCATTCTTCTCTACTCTCATCTCACCCTGGCTTCTGCCTCGTCGGTAATTTCCGATACAATAATAACACCGTGATATCCCTTGATACTATAGCGTATATGAAATTGAATTCGGGGGAACAAAAAATTTCACCATCGGTAGAAATACACTTTTTTTGCTGACTTCAAGCAGCCCTGTACGCTTTTCATCGTGCTTTTTAATGCCTAATTCTCACAATTATTCTTCAATAACGATTTGAAACAAAAAGCACGATATATTAATGTTTTATGAAAAGGAAGCATTAAACCTATATGATTGCTTTACGTTAAATTCAACATCGATATTGTAGAGTATAGGTTTAACCGCGAGCCTAATTTGATACGAAGTGGTTCCAAATAGTGGAAGGGAATTTCAAGCGAACGATACTTCGACATACACGCGTAAAACGTTTATTAGCCCCTATTAGCAGTAAAACCTTTTCGTACAAATATTTGACTGCTTTTTGTAGTAGGTACCTAGGGCTGCTTTGCGAGTTTCTGGGAAGCCAACATTTTCCGTCGTCTCTATCAATTTCACATCGACACAGTTGCGAATCCTTTGATCATAAAAACAGCAAATTATGAAACACCATCGAAACTATATAAAGGTGCATTTTCGAGAAGAACAATATTTTCCTAGCATTAACGTCATGTTTTGTGCAACAGGTGAGTCAAATCGAATCCAACTAGAGCCGATTACGAGGCAATTATACTTTACCAGACGTAAATATTTGCCTTCCCTAAACGATTTCCTAAGTTGTTTTCCCCTTTCAAAATATCTCACGGGATGATTGAAAAAAAAAGAAGCTTCGAATGAAATCCAGAAAGCTTTGTAAGTTTCGAGATTCTTTTCAAACATCAAATGAATTCAACAACCCTCCGAAACTTCCTCATGATATCGGAAATCAAACTCATTTGCAAACCTTACAAATGAGTGTAACGATGAATGGAAAATTGCTACACCGCTAATGAGAGAAGCTGAAAACAATGGCAAAGCGGCCTCCGACAAAACAAGGGAGGTGACCCGATCCCTGGTTCTGGGTGTTTGGAAACATCCTAGAATCATTGGGATCCCCAAGAAAAATTTTCCTAAGCTCCGAACTAATGCATTAGCCACCCGTATCCGTGAATTGATGAACAGTATTCTCAACAAAAGACTAGTTCACTAGATTTGTCATCTAACTTATACATGGCTTTCATCCAGGAAGTGGTGCTATAGTTGCAGTTATAGCTTTTTAACGTCTGAACCTCCTCTCACGCATCTAAACACAACTTCGCCGTGCTCATAGCACTGAAGGCAGGTTGCTAGCAGCTCGTAAATTGAAATAAAATAAAATGGAAAAATGGTACAACCGACTCCAACCTTCTCGTAGAGCTCTTCTCCGCTCCACCCTCATGCCAAAAATGCTAAGAGATTATCTGTCTCTCATTTTTCCTCCTCATCATACTTCCTCAACCTCGGAAAACCATTTCACCTCCTGTCAAGCGCCTCCTCTGCCCTCTTCAACCTCTCAGAATCCGTTATACCAACACTATACTTCTTTCGGTCCAGTACCACCACAAACCTAAGTCGAATAGCTCGCAAAAAAGAAAATCGAAAACAATATTCTTGTTTGTTTTTCTCAGCGCTCATTATTTCACTTCGATTCACTTCCTTCAATAATAATCCAGTCGAAGGGTGAGCAAAACTATACTTTTCTTTCCTGTTTGAAAACTAAAAAGTTGATTTTTTATCTTTTCGACGAAACCACGAACAGAAGTTCTGAGACTAAAAGAAAAAAAATCTCACCACAGTTTTGTTACCTGGTCGTAGAATCTTCTTAATATTCTCATTTTACGACGTGAATTAATAACTCCGTTCCATATCGGATATTCAGCGAAGTTACACCGTCCTCTCTCGTATAGTTTTTATTTATCTTTTACCGTACCTCCGGTCTTTCACTATAAGGAAGTTAATCATTTGGTGTGATGACCCGATTTTTTTTTTTTTTTTCTAAATTAATACCCTTCTTGTGTCAATAATTGCTACAAGTAGAACAGCAGCTGCAAATGAAAATCCAGATACGGGTAATCGTCTGTTTTTTTGACTGAAGACAAGAATTTTCCTCTCCGTTGTTTAATTAAACTTGAACGTTGTTCGTTTTCAATTTAATTTACACATCTTTTCTTCACTTCTCGTGTGGGATGATTTTTTTCCCCTTCAATCCTTTGTAAAAGTTATCGAATGAGGAAATTTCATGTGTTTCGCATTCTTCGTCTATACCGTTTCGTATTTATTTTGCCATGAGGTCTATGTAGGTGTCTCATGTTTTAGTCTTCTACCACGTAGAACTCGTACACTTTAAAGAATGAAGAACTGGGTACAGAAAACTGAGTTTCTGTAAGCAAGTTAATCGAGAAGGTTTTCGCTTTTTCAAAAATCTTCTTTTTCAGAACAAAATTTCAAATAGCGAATGTTGAGATCCTGGCTTTTAGCTATTCTTAATTTCAGCGCCAGACGAGAGTATAAAATTGTACCACTCCTACAAGAATAAAGTTGTTTTGTATGAGTCCAAGTCTTGCGAGATGAAGTTGTTCCCTATTATTTTCTCTCAAAAGCTGGAGTAGTCTACAATGTTTGGTTCTTTATTATGCACATGAACTTTAAAAAGTGGAAATTTCCTTCAGTTCCTCAATTTCTATTGCGGGTTATAAAATCCGGATGGATTCTTGGTTTCTTGATACGTGAGGAGGCCCTCCTCGAAAGAAATATTTCTCATGTTGGGAAAATTTTTACCCAACTTTGGCCGAGACTGGATCCCTTCTCCAGTAAATTACCCTCATTGGGCACAGTTGATCATTTTGGTGTTTCGACCGGTCACTCCACCATTTTTCTCGTACTTGGCGTAAAATTTCATCGAGGTTTCAAGAAAAATCTTGAAAATGACTGCATTTTTAATTTCAGGAAATTTTGACACTTTTTGGCGGCCCATTCAGTCACTTCGGGGCTTCGTTGAGTAATTCCACCGTCTTTTTTGAACTGAGCACAAAGTTTCATCGAGGATTCGAGAAAAATTTCGAAAATTTGAACCCTTCTTGGGCTTATTTAGTCATTTTTGTGCTTTCTCAAAGAAGAAGGAGGATTACATAGCTCATAGGGATTTGGAAAAGTGAATTCTTAAGAAGAGGGAAGAAGAGAGAGGTGAGTGAGGCAGATAGCTCAATAGAATAGATGGAGGTCAAGTTTTTTTTCGGAAGAGCGAGAGAAGGCGTAGTTCATTTTGGAACCCGCTCAAATCCATCTGTAGAGCACAGGTTGTGGAAGGGGCAATCATTAGCAATAATGACTTTGATGTGTCTAATGTAGATTATGTTGAGGGATTTTGGTGAGCAAGGCAGTTAGAGGCAAATGTCGGCATCGGGGACACCCAATGAGGACTAAATGGATCTCCTCCAAAGTTTTGACATGATGTATGTCTTAATTCTTGAAAATTGTCCGAGCGTCCGCTCGTGACCTTGGGACTTGGGAAGAATTTTGGTAAAAAAAAATAAATAAAAAAAAAAATAAAATGAAATAGAAAAAATAAAATGAAAAATAAATAAAACCAAAAATAAATAAAACAAAAAAGTAATAAATAAAATTAAATGAATAAAATTAAAAATAAATAAAATTAATAAAATTAAAAATAAATAAAATAAAAAATAAATAAAATTAAAAATAAATAAAATTAAAAATGAATAAAATTAAAAATGAATTAAATTAAAAATAAATTAAATTAAAAATAAATTAAATTAAATTAAATTGGAAATGAAAATAAATGTCTGGGAGGTCATTGAGAAATTTTCGAGTACCATCCTCTCTCTCAAAAAAAAAAAATGATAGAAAAAAAAAATAAAATAAAATATAAATAAAATCAAAAATAATTCTGAAAAAACTCATCAGCCTGAAATATACTAAAGTAGACTTGTACTGGACCAAGAAGCGGGACGAACGAGCGGAACGAGTGAGGCCCAGTAATCTCATCAGCCTGAAATATACTGATATAGACTGGTATTGGACCAAGAAGCGGGACGAACGAGCAGAGCGAGTGAGGCCCAGTAATCTCATCAGCCTGAAATATACTGAAGTAGACATACACTAGACCAAGAAGGCTCATTAGCCTGAAATATTCCAACGTAGACTTATACTACATCAAGCGAGTGCCGCGAGTGAGTCCCAGAAAGCAGTCAGCCTAAAATACTCCAGAGTAGACTTATACTAGAAGAAGAAGCTAGAAATTTCGGAAATTTTTGAACTATGAACAGCTTATGACGACAGGCGAAAAGACATGAAACATGATCTTTATGTTTTTGGCAACGCCAAGAAATCCTTCCTTTTTTTTATAGAGTCCCCACAAGCAATTGACCCTGACTACGGGCTTAGTTGTGAGGTTGGGAGTTGGGATTAGGTCGACTTTCAAACTATAGGATGAAAATAGGGTGACTCGTAAGAATTCGGAGTATCGAGCTATATAAGATAGGAAGGAACTCCGGTTTCCATCTTTATTCTCATTATCGAAGCTAAATTTATTTCTATTTCACTGTCGTTACATAAACTGTCATTTAGACACAAATTCAGGAATGTGATACGGCGGATTAATTTGTATGAAATGTGTCAATAAGGTTCCAGATTACATGGACTCCCTCTACATCAAAATTTTAAAAGCAAAATGCACTCAAGGCTTAAACATAATGAAATTACTACCCACTCTTCTAAAAGCTGCAACAGAAAACTCCTATTACTCATATACAAAAGTCTTATTTGTCCAAAATTAGATTCTGGTTACCCAATCTATAATCTTGCAAGCAAAACCGTCCTCTCTTCATTTGACACTATACAAACTTCCGCCCTCAGGATGGCTCTGGGTGCCTACCGCACAAGCCCAAAATTGAGTCTGTGCGCAGAATCCGGTGAACCTCCCCATCCTATTCTAGACTCAAGCTAACCTCCAATTTTTCATCATCCGTACCTCAAAACCCTGACCTACCAATTTTTGACTCTATCTCCCATCACTATCCCACCACTTTATCGGCTTCCAATAAACATATCCTCGGCAACCCTTTCAATGCAAACCCCTTACTCCCCATAAACATCACAACTCTTCCTTGGATCTCGCCACCGCCAAACATACAACTCGATCTCACTGAATTGCCCAAAACCAACAAATCTATCATCATCCAAAATATCAATCTCTCAATCAGAGAGTACCCCAAGTCTCCTATTTGCTTTTTGGACGGGTCTAAATCGAACAAGCGAGCGTAAATTGTTCCGTGACTTCCCACTATTCACAACATCGCATCAATATTCACTGCTGAACTCATGGGTATGTTTTCTTGTCTACTTTACCTCTCACAACTTCCCCTAAATAACAACTTTCTTCTCCTGACAGACTCTCTTGCTTCACTCCACTCCATCTCCGACCTTCACAACTCACACCCTCTCATACAACGAATCCAACTCATGTTTCTCACCCTCCGCTCCATCAACTCTCACACCACTTTCATCTGAATTCCCGGCCACATCAATTATCCTGATCACGATAAAGTTAACCTAGCAGCAAAACAAGCCTGTTCCCTTCCAAGAATTACACTACTAAACAAATTGCTTGCATTACTGATTTGAAAATGTGATTCTGAAGTACTTTTTAACGCTGAATTCAATGACGTATGCCGTTTTTCTCTATCACGTCTAGATTTTTCATAATGTCGATGTTCATTTGCGTTCTTTTGCCGCGGCCTCAAGCGATACGTATCGAACGTTCGAGCTTGAATGCTCAACTATCACTGCGTTCCGCGACGTTCTGCGGCAAATCGACATCAACATTATGAAAAATCTAGACGTGATAGAGAAAAACGGCAAACGGCATTGAATTCAGCGTTAAAAAGTACTTCAGAATCACATATTCAAATCAGTAATGCAATAGTACATTTTGTATCGAGTGGCGAAAACAAGCAATATTGGAACGAGCGAAAAGTAGCCGCTCGAGCGAAGCGAGTGCGGATAGTGAGCGAGTTACAATATTGTTTTTCGACACGAATTACAAACAGTACTTTTTATAATACATGAAGCAAAATTAGACTCTCAAAAGTAGAATTTGTTATAGTTTTGATGTTCAATTATTGTTTAAATGGCACCACTGACGCGATTTTCGCTACGGGTAAAACACTTTCGCCACGGGAAAAACATTTTTGCCACGGTTCTGATAACGGCGAGTTTCGCTTCAAAAAACGAACACAATACGCGGCACTTTCGCTGCATGAATTATAAAAACAATTTTTTTCTTTTTGTTGGGTAGTGTTACCGATAAATCCCCTATACCTGCTTTAGATTACAAAATTCACCTTCTCCCTGATTCTTGAGGGTTACGGTCATATAGGCGCCGACAATTAGGCGCAACAATCATTCAGACGCCGCTTTCATTTGGACGCCGTGACGTATTTTAAAATTATTTTAAATTAATTAATTTAATAAAGAAAATTAATTTATTTATTCAATTATAAATATTTTAAAATTAAATTTAATAAATTTTCAATTAGATAAAAAAATTAATAAAATTTTCAAAACTATAATATCTAAAAAAAATATAAAAATGAATAATTCTAAGAAATATAAATATTAATATTAAATTTTTAATCAAAAATAAAATAATTAAATTAATTTTTTATTCTTATTAAACTTGAATTAAATTGATTAATTAATTTTTTTATTAATAAAAATATTAATAATCTATCAAATTAATTAAAAAAACTTTTTTTCAAGTAAATTGAACATAAAGTATTAATTTTTTAAATTAATCATGAATTAATATCATTCAAAATTTCATTAATTTCAATTAATTAAATTATTGTTAATAATTTATTCAACATGTATTAAAATCAGAATGAATGTTGGAATATAATAGGGTTTCCATTACCTCCAGGGTTGAAAAATATTGTTTTAGATTATCATCAGTTAGAGTTATTGTGATTCCCCTTGCTATAGTGGTAATGATGAAATAGCTCAATTGATTTTTAAAAATTGTTTCATTTTAATAAAGAAAATTAATTCGCGCCTAAGCGCTCAATTGTTCTTGCGTCTACTTGAATGGACACCTACTTGATTTTTCAGTTTTTCGCGCCTAATTGCCCGCGCCTAAATGATACCAACCCGATTCTTGACAAATGGAAATTTCACTGGGATCTCTAAATGAACTTTTCTCCCTAAAACAATCCCCACTGCTCATGTCCACCTCCAACAGACACCTTAGACGGTAAGAAGTCATTCTCACCCGACTGTGAATTGGTCACACACGAATCACTCACTCCCATCTTATAAACCCCAACATTCTACTACCTTTACCTGCCCTTACTGTGACGATCCCTTAACAGTCAAACATTTTTTTCCATTCCCTCATCTTTCATCTAGCTCCGTTCTCCCCTTAACGTCCTCTCTTCCTATAACCAGGCCCTAAAGACCATGAAACCACGTCCTTATCCCTTCAATATTTACGACGAACTCTTTTCTATCGACATATCTCAACTCTTTATATTCCGTTTACCGAGTCAATCCTTATCTCTAATACACGTATCCTTAATTCTGTTTCCAATTCTAAGACATTCACCAAATTTCAATTAATAACAGACTGCACTGTTCCGTCGAACATATAGCCCTCAGAGTAACTAACTGCTCGTAAATGAATAAATAAAATACAGTCCCACTATCACACAGCGATAATACAATACGTAAATCGTAATTATTTACATTCTTCATATTCAAGCCTCCAAAAAATTATTGAGCATTTTTAGAAAACGCGACTGCGATTCTTTCTCGCTGTGAAACCCTTTTCTCATTCGTTATTTGCTACGAAAATAGAAAAATAACGAAGATGAGGTCAATGAAATCGTTGAAAGGAGAAAAACTTTTTTTATTGCGCCCAGGAAAATTAGATGCGGCAGTCACATTTTCCACGTTTTTTCAAAACAATGATAAGTAAACTTTTTTCTCGGAAAGGGAGAAAGCACAGACGAATCAATAAGCGCAATCAGCGGAAAAAACAGATTATTTTTGTATAATATCCGAACACATGGTAGCGACCCGGCAAACATCTTCGACGTTGAAAAATTCGAAGTCATTTCCCTTAGAATGGAGTGTACTGCGAACTTTGAACTTCGCAGTAGGACTAGTACACAATATCTCCTTCAATGATAAAATTATAGGTCTATATAAGTATTTTTATACACGCTAGGTATTTGACAGTGCGGTCATTGGCGTCGTGTTATTAACTTTCTACAATGTATACGGAGCAGCGTTTACTTCTACGGAGAACAATTGCTGTACATCCTCCTAGCCCACGAATGACGTAAGCTAATAAGAAACGTGAAGAAGCTCATTAAACATCAAAGGAGGTTCGGAAGAATGTGGAAAGAAGATTTCGATAGAAGAAAAAACATAGTCCTAGGGGGTGAATGGAGTGAGATAAATGAACTTGTACGAGGGAAGAAGCTTTTTTAACGGAGTAAAAAAATGTTTTGAAAATTTATATCACCGACACTAGATGTACTTTTTACCGTATTGGTAATTTCAACAAATGGAGCATTTCGTAGAAAGAGGGATGAATTACGGTTTTTGTTCAAAGTCCGCTCACCGGTACTCCAGATTTCAACATTTAGGGGGAACTTTCCCTTCGATGTACAACTACGAAAAATCATAACACCACGAAATGAAACTAAACTTGACATACCTACATTATAATAGAAATCAAAGACCCTGCTTCTGTAAGGATTTTCATTACGTCTGAGAGAATAACGATAATCAAGTTCGAGGATGTGCAAGATTCATGCATCTCATGATGCGGTCTTTAAGCCTACTTTATGACCTGATGTTCTACAAAATTTTACATTTTTTATAAATAAAAACTTCGCAACAGATGTTCCATCTTTAATATAATTCAATACTTGAAGATAAAAATTAAATATTCCAGACATCGATATCTAATTAGTTGACTATTCGCGTTTTTTTTTTTTTTTGACATTAAAATGATGAGCGATTAATTTTAACAAATTTTCTCTTGTTTCCTTAAATATTTTTCGTCGAGAAAAATAAGAAAGAAAGATTTTACGTCACCTTGCCCGTAACGAACGAAAATATTTCACGATAAGAAAACGAAAAAATGTTTACGTTGAATTTTCAAACCTCGAATTAATCTTTTCAATCTAATTTCGTGCACTTTGTACGGAATCAGATCAGCTGTAAGGTAGACCGGATATTTGACGCAGATTACTAAAACTTTGTTGTTTACGTTTTAAATCTATCACAAAGGTGGTTTCTTCTTATCTCGTCGCGCCCACGATTCAACTTGAGGAAACGTTTAGGAGAAAGTTTCCTTTCCTTTTTTTTTTATTTATTATTTCTATTTTAAATGCGTAATAAAGTTTCAAGTTCACAAAGGAAACACGTCAGAGGATGTATAGAGACCGGAAACGTAACGAAATCTATCCAAGTGTGATACTTGCAGGATTGTTGTTGACTCACAAATCTAAACCCAACCTCAAAATAGAGATTTTCAAGTTTCTTTTATTATTTTGATGAGCGGAATCACACATCATCGCTAGAGGTGTGATCCTCAGCTTAAAATATCAAATTTTTGCGATACAAGAATACAAAAAGGAAATTATTTATTCCTCACGGCGGAGGAATAATAATGCCATGAATATAAACTAAAAAAATGTCCTTCTTCTCCTTTGCTCTCAACTCAATAGGTAACCACTTCATTAATAAATTATAGTCATGAAATTTTCGTTCAACTTCTTTCAAATCTTCTACAGTCTCAAAAGAAAACCTCGTAACTCCCATTCACCGGCTTTCTATTTTCTCCTGGACTATTGTTATTTTAAAAATTTTCATCCATCACTAAAAACTATCCTAGAACCCTTTCTTCCAAGTAATAGATAGATTCAATTCCATATGACCTCTTCAAATCAGTCTTCTGCATCAATCAAAACACTTTCGTCAAAAAATTGATAATTTTTGACGTGGAACACGTCTATATTATATATTAGGTGCTATTTCTGAAAAATCGACATCTCAAAAAACGACATCAACATCGACGCCAGTATAGGGTGCCCTAAATTTAATGCTCTACCTGAGATATATTTTACTATCTGAATAGTTGATAAAAGGTACACCTCTAGTGAACACCCTATATTAATTCTCCTTAATTTGATTCTCTACCTGAGAAAAGTACGACTCCTTGAATAAAGAAAAAGAAAGGTGAAAAAGGGTAGATTCCTATTGAATGAAGTAAATTTCTATTGAATAGAAGCCCTACATCTTTGCATGACCCTTCCCTTTTGCAATGCACCCATTAAAAAACCTTTTCAGCTCTTCCTACCTGCAAAACCAAGATTGTGACTTGAAGACGAGAGCTATTCATCAAAGCTAACTTCAGTTCCTATTTGGTCGTGCTTTCTGTTTTCTTTTGTTCCAATCTAACCAATAATATATTATTCCAAATTATTAAAAATATAATGGGGAAAAATTATAGGCACATTAAAAAAAGTGGTCTGCACAATGAAAAATTTTGTTTAAAACACGAGGTTGCAGCAACATAAAATGTGTTATTACACATCATCTGGTGCACATTATTCTTTTTGTATGGGTAAATGAACATTAAAATAAAAAAGAAGAACATAAGCCGAGGGAGAGGCTGCCTGTTGAGTAATTCTTGAATAGTATTATCGATTTGGTTAGGGATTGGTTGGATCGACGAAACTCGGCATCTATTAATTGTGTGCCGTACTCTATGACCCTTCTTCTGTACCTCTATCGTTATGGACACTTGCTTATCAGTGGGCTGTATAAAATGTGAAAGTTCTGTAGGAAATTGGTGCAGACAGAACGGGGATTTATTATATGGCTTCATCCACAGGTACACAACTCATAAATGGCTTAAAGGAAAACACTTGAAGTGGAACAATTTTGAAGAGTTCCAAAAGTATGCCCATAATTTGTGGGTGGTGCATAATATAAATTTGAACGATTTCGCAAAATGTCGGTACTTGTGTCCTTCCTTTCAAAAACGTAGGAACTGTAAACAACTCCTCGGCATGAAGATTAGATTGCAAATGGTGACAGTGCCAGCAGGGGTGAGGACTGTATTCCAATAGGCCAAAAACGTAAACGGGGCAGACCCAGTCTTGCTACGAGAGCATTAATTGTTTAATGAAAAAAATTAATTCTCGTTTCGCTCTCGAAATGTTGACAATTTAATTCATCATTTATTTTATTATGTTCGTCATAATCATTTTTATGTGATAATTTTTTTTTAATGCGCAAAATAATAATATCTTGATGTTCACCAACAATTTTTGTTGTGCAAGTAATTTTTGAATTGTGTGTTGCATTAAATCATGCTCAATGTAATTAATTCATGTGACTGCACGATTATTTCGTGTGAAGTCCCCCCTTTTTAATGTGCTCTAAATTCCCACCCAAATATAATTAAAGTTGAAATTTTAATTATTAATGGTAATTATTTTTTACTCAATTAAACTCTAAATTTAAACTATAAATACCGGTAATTATAAATTTTATTAATTTTTATTTTAATTATTTTTATAAATAATAATATTGATAAAATTATTAATTCAATGATTAATTTATTTAATATTAATATATTTGTTCATATTATTTTGTAATAATTTATCTAATTTATTATGAAATTACAAATTCTTATGGTTGAAAAATATATATTTTATTATTAAATAAATTATTTCTATTTATTGTAATGAAAATTATTAAAGTGATACTTGATGATAATAAAATAATTAAAATAATTAATGATGATAAAAAAATTTAATAATTAAAATTGAATGTAAATATTAATTTTCATTAATTTTATTAATTCTAAATATTTATGAAAATTGATTTTATTTTTAATCAAACTTATCAAAAATTTATTTTAAATATATTTTATTAATACTATAGATATATTTTATTTTCAAGTAACTTGAAATAAAGTATTAATTAAAAATTAAATTTAATAATAATAAATGAAAATTTATTATTGATAAAATAATTAACTTGAATTTTAAAAACTTATAAAAATCAATTAATAAAAAAATGAATAAAAAATAATTAACAATAAATATAAACTTGACCAAGTTTTAATATTTAAAATATTATTTTTTATTTCATTATTAGAGAATAATAAATGGATAGAAATTATTCTAATAAGAACAACAACTAAAATAGGAATAATAGGTCAAATAATTTCTAATATTTGGTTAATAAAATTCAATATAAAAAATCTTGAAATTTCCTATAATTTATTTAATTGATTTGATCCATTAAACAAAAATATCAGAATTAATTATTCAATAGTATTAATAATAATTATTATCATCATTTTAGATGAAATTTTTTAATGAAATAATGAAAAAAATTGAATAAAATAGGATAAATTTATGTAAAAATAAAGGATTAGATACCCTTAAAAATTTTTTTTATTGATCAATAATTATAATTTGGAGTAATAATTATTAATACCATTAAATAATTAATTCTGATATTTTTGTTTAATGGATCCATATATTAAATAAATTATAAGAAATTTCAAGATTTTTTATATTATTTTTTAATATTCTTTTAAATTTATTTTCAAAAAATGATAATTAACAAAATATTAATAAATAAAAATTGATAAAATGTAAATAATAAATAGGGGAAAAAAAATTTATTTTCATCTAAATATAATTATATTTATTTAAATAATATTGATTATTCTTATTTAATTATACTATTTGTTTGTACAATAATTATATTAATTTCAGGATTAAATTTTATAATAATAATTTTTTGATGAGCTAGTCAGATTAACATTCATGATTCGATATTTTTTTATAAAGTTGAAAAATTTACTCCAACTTTTTTTGTTACAATTTTGGTAGTCAGTAGACAGTGGTCAACTCAACTTTTTTTGTTATAGAGACGATACACTTGTTGGTTGAATCAACCAAAGTTTATTGGAGGGCAAGGATGGCGAAAAAATATTATATTGAAGAAAATTTTCAATTATTATTAATAATTCCCTCCTATAATATTATACATCCTTTACTAGAAAAAACTAAGAAAAACAGCTTAAGAAGGAAGTGTTCCACGCTCTGTCCTATTCAGTTTTACTGAAAGTAAGATAATTGGGGGGGGGGGGTCAGGAAGGGCGCAGCCCCCTTTGGCGAGGCGCGAAGCGCCGAGTTTTTTGAACTATTTACTATGGTAGAATCTAAAGGTCTTACATAGCAAGAGATTCGAAGAAAATTCACCCTGAGCTCTGAAGCGATCTCTGAAGAACTACTTCAGAGTCTTCAGCTAACGTAAATCAATGAATCTATCACAACCACCACGAAACGAAATTACAGAAAAAAAGAGTCTCTCCAGGTAAAAGTCGGTTTCAGTGACCGAAGTCGCAGATGGAGACCACCATAATTATGAAAAGGATATTTCTCGTAAACGAGAAAAGGGGTAGAAAAACAAAATTTTATACAATAAAGACTTTCGAAATAATTGAATATAAATCAAGAATTACGACAGTTTCTTACCATCCTTTGATACGTAAGCTTTAAAGGAGAAGACGTCAGAAGTTCGATAACTAGGTAGTAGAATATCTTGGATTATGACTCAATTATTGCTCTATGCAAAACTGTACAGCCGTCGATTCTACAGTTGGAAAAATCAAGGTCAGCAAATTAATACATCTTTCATCAGGTTAAAAAAATCTTATCTAAAAACAATCCAATCATTTGGATTCTCCCAATAGGTTGCCTTTGCGACATCCTTTTACTTTTCATCAAATCCCATTTAAAAAACTTTCCTTGATGTCATCAAATTCAAGTTCCTCATCGAAAAGTTTTGGGAAAACAACCAAACTGAATTCTTCTAGCCTTCCACATGACAAATTCTTCTTATTTTACTTCACTTTTGCATCTATACAGTTGAAATTAAATGAATATTGATTACTATTATTATTTTTTTTTCACAAAATTCGAAGAATGAACTAGAATTTTTGTCAAGATTTGTGATGAAAAATAATTGAGACGTACCAAATGGGAAAATCGCTTATTCCTACGCAATTGAGGATTCTCTTCAGGGATTTTATTATTACATGCATGCAGGTTGTCATAATCGAACGTAATGATAAACATTCTATTTTTACCAACCTACTCAGTCTACAGTTATTTTCAGTTCGGTCGTATTTAATGCAACATGACACCCCCTGCAAACTACGCCACCGCTAGCTCAACTTTAGGTACTAGCTTACTTCCTTGTACTGATGACGAGCCATAAAATTGTGTATTATACGATTTTCCCGGAGAAAAATTCGTATTCCATCTAGCTGGTCATCTGGTTGACGACGCTCATTACCTTATGCATAAATCAATATTGGAAAATGAGTTACCTAATTTCATTAAAAAAAAGGGGGAACATACTTCGACTTCGTCGCCCACATAAACGACGAACTTTCTTTTGTCTCTTAAATTTTTATACTTTCAATGGTATTCTTTATTAAAATTTTTTAACCAACTTTATTGAAACCCAGATTTAGAGCACGCTGTCAGCGACTTTATTTATAGAAAAATATTTAATGAAAATTTTCATATTTCTTCCTTCTGCTTCCCTCCGCAGATGAATATGAAAGTCGTGATATTAACAATCGTAACGATGTACTTGATGCTGACGGTGTCAGCAGAGTGCGCACCATCTCAAGAGACGGATTTACTTCCCAATGATTTCGAAACACCCGATGATTTACGATCGCATTTAGATAACCTAAGTAATTATTACGCTATCGTCGGAAGACCGAGGTAGGTTATCTCTCTTTTTTTATTTTCTCCAATCCTGTCATCGAAAAACTAAAATTCCATAAATATACGCAACAAATTTCAGATTTGGCAAGCGCAATTTCAATAGGGATCTAGTGACATTACGAAATATCAGGAACAAACTTCCAGACAAGTACTGGCACATGATAATTCGTGCTTTAGAAACACAGACGGAGAAATAATTGCTATAGTTAGAAATTATAAATTATGCAAGTTTAAGTTTATCCTCTTGTAAGTTACAAACAGAACTGCAGAAAATTATAGAGATTAGATATTGTAAACGTATTAGATGAGATATTTAAGAATTTGAAGTTATAATGAATGAATATACATAGAATTATTTCGTTTTATAAATTATTGTTTACTTTTCCGTCATAAAGTATTTTTATTGCTCGCTATTGATACAACTTCATTTCACAATGCAAACTCAAGTATCTTCATCTTGGACTCATCACAAATATATATAGACAGAAGCCTCACATTTTAGGCTACTTATGACTACATTTTAATGAACCCAGGGAAGTAGGGAAGAGGAACAAAAATTATTTGTTTTTAATGGAAGGCCAGAAAAATCTCATCATTCCTCTTACCAAAGTAATCTCTTGTAACAAACAAATATTGGGGAACTTACCGTTTGTTGACCGGAATCATACTGAATTCAATATTATTTTCCATCCTTGTACCTCAAATTTTCACTACAATATCAATATTGTTTAAACTGGGTTTCAAATGTTTGAAATTGTGTATTCCTTGCTACACACAAAAAAAATAATAATAATAAAAGACTGTAACAAAACTTGAAAAATTCAATAACAAAAATGTAAATGTAATTATACGTTATGATCTTAGGTTCATGATAAAAACTTTCAATAAAAATATTCAATGACGAATTATCTACAATCCTGTTTAAAAGGAGTTGAAATTGAACGACGGAAGGGATTCAATTTATTGCTCAAATAGTCAAATATGTGAAGATGCCATGAATATCAACATGAATCAAATTAAGTTATTCCTGAACAGCGCATTGAAAAATCATAAAGAAGAATTCCAATGAGAGTAAGTGAGAGAATGATCATCACGCGCATGGTCTTGCAAGCCCGGCCTAGATAAGAATTGTAAAAGCTCTGTTATTGCAATTTTCAAACTTCTCAATTTTAGGTACAATCTTCTACCTTCACATATGATATGCTGTTGCAGAAACGTGAAGGGTGGGTGTAAATTTACAAAATAATCACCACCTATGTATCTATTACTTAGGTAAACAATGGTTTAACCTCAACTAACCTAATCACCAGCTCTGAAGACCACGAAAGCTTTTTTGCAGGAGATTGAATCTTCATCCTTTACAACAACATACCACCAACAAAGCATGTAGGTAAGTACTCCTTATCACGCCAATATTTGATTGAAGGATAGAAAAATGTCTCGTGCAACAGAGCAACGGTCTCTCGTCTCTGACAATCTGCGTTCATCATAAATAATCTCCTATGCACGTCCATACTCTTTCATGAGAATCCTGGAAGGCAGCTTGGAAATCTGAAACATGACAAATACCTAAATATTCAGCAAATTAATCGTGCTTCGCGCAAAACCATGTAGTGTTCAAAACAATTTCTTTTGAACAAGTTGATACTTCATCGAGTTACAACTCCTCATCAGAGTCACAGAGAACTTGGATAGGTAAACATTAATCATACAACTATCACTCTGCACAGTGCCGTGGCTCTATGAAACATTAAGGATCATGAAACTCACCTCACTTTGAAACTTGCCTTCTTTCTGAGTTTCTAGGAAAACAAGTATCGAGGAAAATTACGCTTTATCACGTCTTCAATTAAGGCGCTAGACTCCAATAGCTTCCTTAGTTGAATAATTCAACATGCAACACTCAAGGCTCGGATTTGACGTCATTTAATTATAAAAATAGGTATTCTGGGAAAGGCTCTACACTTCAAAAGAAGAGATTACTCAGTCACAAACTACAGTCAATTATAGTTGAGACAAAATGGTGGACCGGTTACCGACGCCATCTTCTCTTCTGGGACACAAGCTGCGGCCGTTGCGATCAAGAGAATGAGGCTTTTGGTATGACCTATTGGAGGCTAAGAGAAGTCATTTTCTATTGATCGTCTTTGTGCGGAAGCAGATTATGATGAGGCGGTCAGCTGTTCCTGCTTCGGTTGATGGGTTGATCGAAATCGAAAAATAATTATCACCTTTTTACGTGCATTTTATAGCTTATCTGCACTTTGTCTTCAGCTTTCCTCGTCTCTCCATAAAATATTATACCCTATAATAAGAGAACAAACTTCATGAAAGTTATGGAGGGCCCGGACAAAACAGAAGAAAGATAGAAGGACGATAAGGATACGTAATTGGACTGATATTTCATGTTCATATATGAGGTAAAACTAAAATTTATCTTGATTATTTACAGTCATGTTTCATTGTTTATTGAATAAACTTCCGAGTACCTATTACATTAATTATTTTTCACTACTATCGTCCAGTTCACGAATTATTCTGTCTTGGCAGGTTTTCAACATGTTTAGCAGTCACGTGAATGAAACACGTACACGAGGAAGATGAAGTTCTTATCACCAAATTTTCACTGTAGCAGTGAGCATCGACGAAGAAGGCGAACTTTTTGATGCTGAATTTCTCTTGAAATCTAAATTTTTTCCTGGGTTTGTCATGGCTGGAGACGTTACGGACCAAACATTCACAACTTTATCATTCGACGATCTAAAGTTTGATATCCAAAGCGTGGAATTCCGTCAGTTACAACTTCGTTATCGAGGAGAAGGAAATGATAATTTGGTTTTGCAAGCTCCGAACGTTAGTTTCTCATTTGTACATTCTTACCTCTATCTTCTTTAATTGTAATCCACTTTCTTATTTTCCAAACTAGTTGAGATACGTTTTACGCTTTCACAAAAGTAAATCAATCGAAGATGAGCTCCAAAGAAATGAAGAGCTCAGGACCTCATTTGCGTATTACTACCTCTTCATTAAACCGTTGTTCAGCGCATATTGCTCAGTACCCATCATCGCTACAGCACCGGAATCAGAAATCAAGAAACTAGATGATGCTCTTTTTTCTCTGAGACCGAGTATGTTTCATGTGACGAATCAAACATTTTCCTGTTTTATGCTCAATAGAGTTGATGTTTCTTTTCTTTTTGTCAAGAAAATCGACTAGAGAAACGTGTTTTTCACTCAGGCGTGGAGGTACATCCAGATTACGCTTTTATTCCTTTATATTTGAAGTACTTGAGCCAGAAAAAACAGGATATCATGCTGCTAGAAGCCCCTTCTTCAAATCGATTGAAGGACTTGCTCTCGTGTGACTACCTAGAATATCGAAATTTTGTTTTTACCTTGCTCACGGAAGTTGATTTTCCGGCTAGAATCTTCAATGAATCAAGTTCTTGTGGGGATACAATATGCATCGAAATTAAACCTAAACAAGCATGGACAGCAGTTCCCGATCGCCACGCGATGTGCGTTTACTGTATGAATCAATTTTTCAAGGTTTGACATTAATTTCAAAATTATTGTTTTGATTTTATTCACTTTCCAATTCTAAACAAATCCCCTTTCAGTTGAGCACGGGTAAAATCAAATCTCAAAGCGAGTACTGTCCGTTAGATTTATTTTCTGGGTAAGTTTCTGAATCTGAATCTGAATTATTTTTTCATTCATTCATCAAGTATTTCATCTTTACGTGTATAACTTACAGAAATCGTATAAGAATGAGGAAAGCTTTGAAAGCGTTGATGAGAAATCCACAAAATAATTTGAGAATATTTAAGGTGATTTTTTTACGAATTAACTTTTGGCTTTTGACGCAACCACGATAAATGTTTGGAATATATTTCGTAGAATGGAGAATTGGTGCATGGAGAAGATGATACTGCTAATATCGATTCTATTCTGCGAAGATGGTTAAATTGTGATCCTGAAAGGTTATTAGAACTGAAGGAATGACGAAGCCTTCGCTACGATTGTTTTCATTTAATAATTCAAGTTTTCAGGTGTATTGATATTTTTTGCCACCTGATTGAAGAAGCTTTACTGTTAGAAACCATATCTGACGCAAATTCTGTTCATCTTTCTTGTAAAACCTATGAAAAATCTCAACAGCGTGACCTCTGTCCTTTTTTCAATATGAAACTGGTGGAAGAAAGTCTGGCTCACAATTCACATTGTGTCCGAAAAATTTCTCTTCCTGGGAATTCAGTCTTGGGACGAATCTACCAATTACAGAAAGTCGATGAAAGCGGAATTGGAATCGTTTACGATTATTATGAGTGCGTATTTATAAGAGATCATTTTCCTGTTCAAAATTATGCGCTTAGAAATTCGATATTTTCGACTTATCGGGTAAAATATTTATAGAACGCATAAAACCGAATTCACGTCAGAATTGGGTTGTATTGATCAGCTGATAAATGGCAGTCAGTTAGTGGATGGACAAATAAGGATACCAGCTCTCAACGTTGTCGAAGCCTACTTATTTTCTACAGCTGCGAAAGATTTATCAATTTTGATTGCATTCCAACCTTCTAAAAGGTTTGTAATTTTATTTTATTTCAAAAGTGATTGATGATGAAGATTTCATTCACGATTTTCATGTCAAAATTGATTATCACTTCGATACTCGTACATAAAAAAAAAAAAAAAAAAAAAAAAAAAAAACAATGAAGATAATTATTGTTGATTTTAGTAACTCTCATCTTTCATTATTCCAAATCAGAGAAATGCGATTGGTTTTGAAAATTTAGTATTTTTGTATTATGACGCGAAAGTTCCATAAGATGATGGATACATCGACTTCATTACTTGAAAATCCAAAGCACTCGCTATCTTGATATTTTCGTACTTTTTGGATTACGCAATTATTATTACGTACATTTTTCATTGTGAACATTTCTTTCTTCCCTTAGTGGTGATCGAAATTCAAGAACATTGTTCGTTATGGACGAAAGAAATCAATCGTATGAAGTCAATATTTCAGTAGTGGATGTCGGCCCTAAACCTGTTTCTTGCGTGAAAAAACATTGGAAGCGAGATGCTGCTGTATTAACAGCTTGTGCTAGACAGTTATGTCCAACATCTATGTTAAAATAATAAAGTTTTTGAAAAACAGTTACAAACGTTTCTGCGAAAGAGGACTAAAATAATATTCAAATCATCGATTTTTTACACTTAATTTTAACACTCTTGTAGAAACCTTTGAATATTTCGGAAATGACTTTTAATTTTGAAATTCGTCATAGTCTTTACTTTTATTTGGCTGAAATTGACCGGGAGTATCAAATATTTGTAATTCAAATTCTATCAATATTTTGCTCCGTACCGATACTTGGTAATTCGAAATTTGGTAGAATTGTTATCGAAGGTCCAACCATACCGTTCTCTATGAGTTCACTAGTCAATGATGAGATGAACCACCATATAAGATGAACAATGAGGGTGAAAATCTTTATAGTTCCTTAGGTGAAAGGCGAGGAACAAATATTATGAAGCTGGAAGCTGGAAGCCGGATGCAAATTTCGGAATCGTTTCTCTTTCTCTGCGACGTTGTGCGCCATTTGTTAGTAAACAACTCTGCAACTTCTTTTATCAATTATCACTCATTAAGAAAAATGTGAAAATTAATTTCGTTTTAATGTCTAAACTCACTTCTTATTCGTTTTCTAATTCTTTCGGTCATTTCGTACCGTAAGATGTATAAATTGATCATTATTAACACTCGTAGTATCGTAGTTGATATCAACTTTAGTTCTCAAGTTGACTAATGTAACCCGACCAATCATCCTATTTCTTATTTTTGACTCTCAGTATTAAAAATGTACTCGTCTATTATTATTGTTAAGTATATTTTAGCGCTCACTTTTTTGTGTAGCTTCACCTACGGTAAGTTTTTTCTTCTTCTGAGCGTGTTTCAAAACGTTCAATATCCGTGATCATTAATCTCTCACCTTCGACTCTCCATCCTAATACTCAAGTTAATCTATTTTATTTCAAGGTGAAATATGTGAAGCTAATAACAATAGTTTCGATTGTCCAAGAGAATATGAGCCATATGACTTCACTGAATGCTGTATGCGTGAAAATACGACCGAGACTTATTGCTGTGAGAATCTGTTGCACAAGAGGAGTACTCGGTAATTCTATCATCTTAGGCGTCTGAACGTATCCACGATAATATTCGATCATAATACTATAATTATTATTTCTCTTTAGATTACTTATGATGATCAGTGTAGCCGTCATTTCGACCTGCATTTTTCTATCGATATTGATTATCATCTGTTGCTTCTGGTCAAAGTGTCCATTATTCGATTTGTGTTGGGTTAATTATTCTCAGCGCGGGGTTATCGCTTATAGTAAGTTGAAAAACTCTGAAAATATTTTGTTTTAGATGATAAAAGCAATAATTAAAAACGATTATCTTTCTTCATGCTTGGAAGCTCCGCGAGTTACACGATTAAGTAATTTGCTACTAAGTCAATTGGACCTCCTTCGAAGGGTCAATTAGATACTTGACTGGTTGACCTTTGTTATAGTCCTACTTGACGTGTAATTTGCGATTTTTCTTCTCTGTTCTTGTTTTAGCTAAAGAAGAAGAGGCATTGAATGAACCACCCGATGAGAACGATTACAGCCGTCAGTACACGCCGATAAATATGAAAGTAAATCAAGTTCACGACCTTTGATGATCTCTAAAATACCAAAAACTCATATCCAACTTTCTTCTCTTGTCTACGATTTAGCTTACATCTCTTTTTGTGGTTTTTTTCATGCCACTAACACTATTTATAAACTAAGATTACGCTTACGCATTATACAACGCAATAATTACAGCATTCGTTACTTGGCGTTGTGACTGGTGTAACACTGTATTACGCTTTTACCCAATATTTGGGTTTATTTGTGTTCTGTATAATTATGTTGAATTTTTGTATGCGCTTCTTCAGTTTCCTTTATTCTCTGTGTTTGAAAGAATTCACTTTCCGTTGAATTTGTCGTGTGTAAACTACGAATAGGTGTTATTATTATTTTCTTTTTACTTATTTAAAGCGCTTAGCGAACACTTTAATCGGCTTGGTTGTGATAATGAGCTCTCTCTAATTTGAAAGTGATAGTATTATTATTTTTTATGTTTTCTTTAAGGATGCCGCTCTTATTTAAAATGTAAGTAATAAGGTGTTTGATTTTTTTGGAAGGTTGTTCATGTAAAACATTTCACATTTCATCAAAACTGATTCGATAATAAAATTTCACGGATAAGTAAATTGTTTTCATGTATGGTGAAGGTATAACGCGAAAATTCGATTGAATCGAAGAATGAAACTCAGAGGGTCTTGAAGATATTCATGTTGAATGAATTCAAATGAAAATTTCGAATAATGTTTATTTGAATTCATTCAACATGAACTCGAGCTGTAATTTTAACTTCAATTTTATCGAGAGTCGTATTGCTAACATTGAAGATATTCTTCATGCTAACATGGTTACGTGACCTTTCTAGACATTTTCACACGATTGTAAGAAAATAAATTACCGACATTGTACGAATTTAAATGCGAATATATTTTTGCGATGTGGCACACATGATCTCTATTCTTGTTTTCCCCTTAATTATTAACACACAAACACCAATTAATGACGTACGTTTTTGCTTATCCTTTCTACAATAAAAAATGCAAAAAATAGTAATGAATCGCCCAATTCGACAATCTGATTAAAATTAAATGTAATGATATAATATAAAACTTAATTGAAGAACTTTTTAAATGATTTTTTTCTTTTTCTTTTTTTTATATAAAAAAGAAGCACAACTGAAACGTAACAATAATAGAGACGAATGTAACACGTGTCCGAACTTCGATAAGCATTATCACTGATGTTTGAAGAATTCTTGAGCACCTTTCGGGTCCGGTTTCATTGTTTTTTGACCGGGTTTCCAGTTGGCTGGACAAACTGCGGGAAAAACAAACAAAATTATGATTAATTATAACTCGTAAGAATGAAGGAGCACATATGAAGTTGACGTTCAAATATTTCCAATTGTGCAGAACAAACATTGACTGTGCGTATGAACCATTCTCGACCTCTTTCTCAGATTATTTTTACGATTTCAACAAAAACGTATTCAGAGAAAAAACATTCGAATTAAGTGTTTGATAATTATAAAAGAGAGAAAAGAAATTATCATTCTGGATGACCAATTCGTGTCTCATTTGTTCCTATGATGAGTTAGAAACGTGAGCCTGAGACCTACAAGAGAATTTTAGAAGACGAGAGGTTATCGAAAACTCCTTTAGGATATGAATGCAATAATTTGATGAACATAACAATGTAAAGAAACACATAAATCCTTATTGCCTAATAAGCATTGTATTCGCTTGGAATATTATAATGGGTTTTTAAAGGGAAAACGTCGGGATTGGAAGAAACATAATTCGAATTATTTGGCAAAGTACGAGCTAGGTAAGAGAAAACTCAAAATATCTGTAATCGAATACAAATACTGGATAACATGGTCTAGAACAATCTAATGAAGTCCATCAAATACGGGAAAATTACACAACGTTACAATGTACGATCATCAAAGCTGAACATCAATTTTAACGGTTATGACTCATCTAACATAGAGGATAACTGGGAATACGACGATAAGTAACTCCACAGAATGAAAATTTCGAAGAATTTGAACTCAAACAAGATAACATCGCCACTCATTATAGACGTTATTCAACCGTTATCGGACGTAAGCACATCAGGTATTACGCAATGATAATGGAAGGTTATTGGGACTGGCATAATAATGTATCATTTCAATCAAAACGGGTTTTTCAAAAAATGAATAAAACTTGCGATTTGCATCAAAAAATTTCTGAATAAATCACGAGCTCCTTAGGGTGTCTAATTCAAATTAGAAGTCTTTCGAAGAAGTTGACTTCATTTGAATTGTTTCTTCGACCAATAATTTTTCAGACGGGGATATTCTCAACGAAAAAAACTTTTTCCAAAACATTTAATCAATAAAGAGAAGTCTTCGTGACTCATATAAATAATGTCTTCAAAGCATGGCCAATTATTTCGAAAATGAAACTCAAGCGCACAATATGATTAAGTAAAATGGGTGCATTTAAAAAATTTTCTTCTTATTCATAAGAAGAGAGAGGAGAAATACCATGACGTTTCAAAATCAATATTCAACAAAAAATGCAACAAACGATGCTCTTCCACTCCAACTAACAATTCTGTATTTCATTCTAATTTAAAATTACGTACAGAATGAACTGCAACAATACTGCAGAACGATTGGTTGAAGCGCAATGCAAAACTTGATATCGCCGCAAAATGTAAACTCGATCAACTAGGTATCCCTTGTTTACTTTTCAATCATGAAATTTATTATTTACGCATTCGTGCTTCGACGAGTTCATTATCCGCGATTTCTTAAAGCGCAGAAAGCCTTCGTACAAATCGAGGGGAAAATCAACAATTTTGCAAGGGGAGTAACCGTGGATTCAATCTTTTTACATTTATTTCAATCCAGCATACACCTGAAATGTGGTAATTCCCCTACCAACTACTTGGACACGCCCCATCTCTACAGTAGAATTCAAAATGGCTCACAAGTTTCAGATTTCCCGACCGAAAAACCAGTCCCTCGATTTATGAATAGATTCAAGGTCATCGCATACGGTAGTAGGAAAGAGAAGGTTACATGAATAATAATTCAGGAAGACTACAAAGCAATATTCTTTCCTTCTTGAAACACACTGGCATTAAAACCGTATTTCTAAGTAAAAATAGGCAGGAATTACAAAGAAACTGCAGGACGAGAGAAAAAAAGAGAAATACCCTACTTGTGTTCGACCCGTCTACCTGAGTTGGGGTGCACAACTTCACCTCATAACGTAACATAACATACAGGATACGATTAAATCTCACCTTCTCCGTGTTCGTCGGTGAATTGGAACGCTTGCACTAAACGTAGAGTTTCATCGACCGATCTCCCAACAGGTAAGTCGTTGATTGTGACCTGTCTAAGGACTCCCTTCTGATCAATGATGAACAAGCCTCGGAACGGAATACCGGTCTCTTCATTCAAAACTCCGTAAGCTTTCGCGATACTAGCGGATTTGTCAGCTAATAGTGGAATGTTCATTGAACCTAAACCACCTTCTTTACGGGGCGTATTAACCCATGCTAAATGGCAAAAATGACTGTCCGTAGACGCGGCTACAACTTCGCAACCGATCTTCTTGAATTCGTCGGCTCTGTCAGAAAAAGCGATTATTTCGGTAGGGCATACGAAGGTACTGGAAAGAGAAAACAAAAAAAGATATAATGGAGCAACGCTAATACATGTATTAATGCACAACGATAACAATACATACAAGTCCAAAGGGTAGAAAAACAAAACCAAGTATTTGCCTTTGAAATCGTCCAACTTGATTTCTTTGAATTGTCCGTTGATCACAGCAGTTCCGTTGAATTGGGGAGCGGGTTTAGCTAATTGTGGTGCCATTTTGCTGGAAATAAAACACAAAATCAATAACGTCAATTCACCGGCCGGTATAGGATTGTCACCGGAACTTTATCGCTAGAGGTACGCAGTCCTACCATGTACATCTAACACTGAGTTCAACATATCGAGCACCTTCTCAAATAACTAAGAACAATAACCGCGAGGAATTCGTGCAGGTATGTGCATTGCATAATGTGGGCTCATTCACAGCGGTGTCAAGACCTCTAGGCTAGCGGCCGGTTCTCAGAAGTTTATAGAAGTAACTAGTATCAGAAGTCGGAATTTCGATATCCCGAGTAAAATATAAAATATAAATTTCAAATCAACGAATTCAACATACCTTTTTAGAGTGTTAGTAGCCTTTTTTAAAACGAAACACAATCGACAATTTTCTTCAACGTAGCCGAATACGCGTCAATCGCAGACAAGGAGCAACAGAAGAACGATTCACGAAACGAGTTTTCCCAGGATGACTTTCGAAAAATTTTACAATGTTACCATGCTAACAACAACAAAAATCTCTTCTTACAGTGTTCTCATTTTGGCGAACAAAGAGCTGCTCAGAATTTCTGAAAACAATTGCTTTTGTTTTTGTGTTAAAAGTGAAAGACCGGTTGGAAATGGGGTAAAACACCTAAAATTTTTAGAAATCAAGTTCAAAGAAAGTCCAAAGCTATAAAATTCAACCAAAAATATTGTCTTTCGCACGTGTTGAGTCAGTTGAGTTTGATAACGCGGTTCCTATTGATAACAGAAACGAAGATCCGGCAGAAAGACTTCCGATCCATTAGAATTCCGCCTAGCTTGGGCTTTTTCCCTGGAACGGATTACGGAATACATCATTCTATGATTGCGTAAGGACGTCGTACTCGTACATTCATTCGCCGAAAATTTCATTTTCATGAGAAAATCATGATCTTCGATTAGAAAATTGAGTTCCGGAAATTGTAACTTCACGGAACAGTTGTACTTAGATGAGAAATGTCTCGAGTTCCTCTGGTTATAGTTTTGGGAGCTACCGGCACAGGAAAGTCAAGATTAGCCGTTCAAATAGCCAAGAAGTTCCAGGGTGAGATTATCAGCGCGGATTCTATGCAGGTAAAATGCGAAAGAAGAAAAGAGCTCTGCTACAATCTATTTCTTTCTTCGTTTTCACGATACCGCTCGTCTATATTCTCGTACTTTCATCTCGATTCTCTATGTTCTAAGTTCTACAGAGAGATACCTCCAAAGAAAATTAATGTTTCATCAGTTGGTTATCCCTTTGATGAGAAATACCACAATGCATTTGACGTTATTTCCATACGTGAAAAACATGTCATTATCTTATGTTATTCAACAAGATCATCGGATTTCAAAATTTTCAAGGGGCCCGTCTATGTAGATTATGCGCCATGTCTCGGAAATAATTCATTCTTGTGTATTTTATTTTAAATCAAAGCGTTTGTAATTCACAGGTATACGATGGACTCAATATCATGTCTAATAAAATTACTGAAGCAGAAAAAGAAAGTGTGCCTCATCACCTCCTGGATATCTGCAAACCAACCGATCGATTCACAGTTTTGGATTTTAGAAATCGAGCTCTAACTATTGTATCCTTTCCACTTGCCTGAGAACTTCGAGTTTAAATTTTCCTCCATAATTTTCTTGTCAACTTTCTCAGTTTATTTCGAGAATGATACACATTAGCGAAGTATTATTTCTCATTTTTGAAGAAAAAAAATTTATCTTTTGCAAGAGAGCCTGCTAGATTTGTAAAATTTTCTAGTTTTCATTTTTATGAAAAGGCTAATTACCATAATGGGTTTCATTTTTTGAATTCTGATTTTTTTCTTGTAATTGCGAAACTCTAATCGATTCAAATTTTTCTTACGTCTAATCCAATTTTTATTGTTTCTTTAGAATCAATGTATCTTCCCTTAACCGAATTATTATGTGTCAGATAGATGATATGCGAAAACGTGGCAAGTTACCTATAATCGTTGGTGGAACCACTTACTATATCGAGTCTATTCTGTGGAACACATTGATAGAAGCACCGGTGAATAATCCTGATGAACTTGTGTCTCATAGAAGTCGAGTTTTAAATGAAGACGAGAATGTGGAAGATTTCAGTAGATGGCGGACCTATGTTAACAAACGAAAACGTCACTCTCCTGTAACCGTAAACGAAGCCATTGATGAGGGGGATCGCGCCAAATTGAATTCTATCTCTGCTATCAATATATCAAACCGCAATTTCGCCCAGCTAGAAAAGATGTTTGAAGAATTGGTCCGGAATAGTATTTCACAATTACAGATAGATTATAGTCATTACCAAAGAACGTTTTATAATATGCCAAAAGATGATCAGAACGAACCTGATGTTAGTTTCGAATATAAACCCGAGATTGAAGATTGTTATAAAGACGTTGGAAAATTATCCACAGAAAGTATAGTTCGTGTTGAGGTACAACTATTGCGCAAATTCTTGCATAAAATCATTAGAAATTGTGTGTTCCGTCAGGAAAAACCGACGAGCCACTCGAATGTACCGAAAAATCAACCCGAAGTTACGAATCCAAACTCAGCCATGAACAGTATTCCTTCCCTTATCTGGAATCAGAAAAATATGCGTAGTATTTTATTCGGTTCTGATGAAATTTCTCTCAAAGACTTGTGTGTGAATTACGAGTCTGACTGCTGTATTACGAGCGATGCGGTCGATGATATAGAAACGTTGCTAGGAAGATGTCATTTTTACAAAAATTTTGATGAAAAAGATACAGCGATGGAGAATATTCAAGAGGTTAAAAACAGATTCCGCGATCTCGTCCACAATGTTATTGATATGCGACTGAAAAGATTGAAACTCATAAGAATCATCGACGATGAGGATATGGCAGATTGTCCTACCGAGGATTTATATCTTGAATTGAAACTTTTGGACAGAAAAAGTGCTCATAGTTTACATCCTAACGATCGACGTAAAATAATAAGGTAAGTAAACGAATTTTAAATTATGCCGTTTTATTTTCTTCTGCTAAATTCACCTTCGATTATTGACTCTCTCGATGGGAGATGCAAAAGGACGACTTCAAAATCTTGTTCATTTTACTATTTCAGAGCTATACAACTGTTTTTGAGCACAGGTAAAACTGTGAAGCAATTACGAAAAGAACAACAGAGGCCCGACTCCGCAGTCGTTCCGGATGAAATGGAATTTGACGAACATGGATTACCATTGAGATATCCACATGCCCTGGTTTTATGGCTTCGTTGTGATCAGGTAAATTAATGATTCATTGTTTTAGCTTGACTTTTCACATTTTAAAATTATATGAAATAGAATATTCCTGTAAATACATTTTAAACATTTTTTTTCTGATACTTTCCATCGTTTATAAGCCACTCTTTTGTCTTCAGGATATATTGGATAAACGCTTGACTAGAAGAGTAGATGAAATGATGTCTATTGGTTTGATTGAAGAACTGGAATCGTTTCACAACCAATATAATTTAGCTAGATTGCAAACTTGCGGGTTAGTAATTCAATGATAGCGTTGACGCAATAGCAAGTTCTCAAACGTTACCGATCTTATCTATCAATTCAGATGATCATTTTGAATTCTTGTAACGAGAGTGAATCATTTGTATGAATCCTATCGGACAAATATTACCAGTATAACGCAGTAAAAGAAATTTGCGACGAGGGAAAAATATCAAGGGAAGACTAATTCGGAGCCATGATATGAAAAATTTTGTGGGTCAATGTCTTGAAGTTTCAGTAGACTCAATTTTTGGAAATTTTTTCGTTGAATTTGATAGGTATTTAAAAATTTGAGTACAGGCTGTATTATATTCATAAAATAATCGAAAATAAATGCAATAAAAATCTGATTGATTATTCAAAATTTTTTGAAATGCCTTTCAAAAAAAAATTCCGAAGCTTGTCTGGCGAACGAATTTAAACAATCGAAATTCTAGTGAAACTATTCAGGTCGACCTTTGTTTTATTTCTTCTTATTTACTCCAGATTCTACATCTAATTCAGATTCCTATGCGCAGGCAAGTGAACTATTCAAAAGGCATTTTCCAGTCGATCGGGTTGAAAGAGTTTCATTCGTACTTGATGTTGAGCCCGGAAGAAAAAGGAACTAATATTGGACTGGCGCAACTTCGACACGCAATAGAACGATTGAAAATAACTAATGTACAATATTCTAAAGTGCAGACCAGATACATTATGAATAAATTCGTCAGCGTTCCGGATTATAAACAGGTAAAAGAAGGATTAATTTTTTATTTCCTACGAAGTTTCCACGCCATGGACTTTTGATGTCGAATTTTCCAATACGTTTTTTAAACGTGGAAGGAAGGTGGTGCCATTATGTTTCCTATTATAAGATATGAAAAATAATTTGTTCTTAGCACAAATTTAATATTTTACTGAAACAATATTTCAACATCTTGCAGGTTCCTATTTTGTTTGAATTAGACGCTACAAATCCACAAAAGCAATACGAAGAAGTTGATCTGAAAGCGTTAACTTTAGTCAATGGTTATTTAAAAGGAGAAATTGAAGATTGGTGGCATCCATACACCCCAACCCCACGCACGTCAGCGGATCTCGGTCGTTATTTACGGGGTGAATTTTCTTGTACAATATGCCAGCGATTATTTTCAAGTTAGTTTTCATCCAAATTCTGATTATAAGTTCTAGGAAACGTATCAAACATTTGGTTCTCGGATGATATGAGATGTATTTTCAACACTGATTTCAAATTCGTTCTCCAATTTTCGCTAATATGTCAGGTTTTTGAGTAATCGAGCTAAATATTGAAAATTGTTTCATTTTGAGGACATCGTATTATGTTGAAAACAAATGATATCTAATTATATAAACAAAAGCATGAAAATATAACTCAAAAATGCCTTTATCACGTATCAAATGTTCAGGAGGATACCAATTTCTTGAATGAATCATTTGCAATTTTGTGCAGCATTGTGTTTAGATAATGTTATCATCACAATGGCTTCCGAAAATTGTAAATTTTATTTGTTCAAAGAATATTGAATCCTTCTGAATTTCCAATATGTGATAAAAGAAGATTCTTGCTACAATTTTATGTTGATTTCGTTCAATTAATTATCATTATTTTCATTATTTAAAATCGGAATGTTCTTATGATGTTACAATTTTTCATATTTTACATGAAAACCCAGTGTATCAGCTGAAAATAGATTTGAATTAAGCGGTCAAAATACTTCTAGAATATTCTGAATACCAGCATAGCCATTCAGTGGTGTTGTGAACGTGAGATTTTTTTGAGAAAAACGACGAGATATTTTCTTTGTAAATGAAGAGAAAAATAGAAAAATATAGGATATATTTCTTGTTACCTAATGTTTGCATTAATTCTTTTTTCAGATCAATTTCAATTAAATGCGCATCTCTCATCTAGATCTCATCATAAATACGCGTACAAACAAAGAGTACGAAAATTACAAGAGCAAATGAGGAGAGTGAATCGCCCAAAACCATGTAAGACTGAATGTGATTCGGATGAAGATACCTACGATATTCCGTGGCAAGAATGGAATTCAAATTAAGTTCACCCGAGGCTGTCCGTTGTTTGATTTGAAAATATAGTTAACTTAGAGATATCTCCATACAGTATTAGAATGTGAATATTTTCGAAAACTTCATGAAAGTACATGACGGATGAAAAATTCAGCAACTCGCAATTGGAGTATGTAACATTGGAATGACGTGAGAAAAGCGAAGATTATTGTAGCATCAGAAGATGTAATTTTACATTGTGAATTATAAATGAAGGTATTCTCTTCCTCTAACCTCTTCAGATAATTATTTTTCCAGTAGTTTTTTGCTGAGGAGAAACATTTCTGGATTAATTTTTTTCTAATTTCGATTTATACACTATTTTTGTATTCTTTATGACTCGAACCCATAACACATGTTGAATACAATCCAAAACCCCTAGTCAAACGATGGAGTTGGTAAATGGTGCAAAATTATTATCTGTTGGAAAATCTGATTACTGCAGTACTCGAGCTAAAGAAAAAGAACCGATCACTGTGCGAATTAAAAAGCTATCCGTTGAATAATTTTTACAATTTTATCAAGAAACCATTTGTGAGAAATTGTCAAAAATTTCATTCACCCGACGGTTCAACTGAACGTCTACAAACTTCTTCAGGTGTAATACGTCTATTTCCACGCGAATAAATCCCAAAAAATAATTATTTAAAACGAACTCATAATCTTTATTTTTGATAATCTTGATACATCAGGTACATAGAGATGCTCAAGAGGCATCATTGATTTTTTAAAAACAAGAAATTCTTTGTACTACGTATAAACCACCACTCTTCAATCACAGTATCCACTTTTAAAATTACATCTAAGTCTTTTCTGTTTTGGCGTGCGTTGCACAGGCAGTGCTTCGCTTAACAAATGAAATAAAATATCTTTAATGGTAGAACTTATAATTCGTAAAACGTAAAAATTGGGCCTTAGGGAAGTCACCGATTCCGATCGTCGAAGACATGATCAACCAGCTAATCGATAACTACGAGAAAGTTGGTACAAAATATATCACAGAACTGAAAAAAAAGAAAGAAAAAAAAACAATGAGTTTCTAAAGGAGTCGCTCTCCGTAGTTTAGTACAACGCAGCAAGCTAACGTTTACAATTCGATTCATCTGGAATGAAATAGTAGGGCTAATTTTTTTCTTGATACAGACGATCGTAGCGTTAATGTTGTACGTGATCTTATAGCAAAAACTCGACTATGTTATATTAAGGCCCTAGTACGAAATAACTCGGAAAGATTACAATGAAAGTTTTAAACATGGAATCTTATACATTAGAAATGTATAGCGAATCACTTTCAACGTACTTAGAGATTTGGAGTTGCCCAATTCAAGAATTTCAATCCCACTTCTAAACCGATAAAACACGCTGCATTGGCTGGAAATGCTCGTAACATTACAGGAATTATTCCTTTGTACAGAGCTGTGACACCTTCTTGAGCTAGTAACCTCCTAAAAGCATCTCTCACTCCCCTCGGGTAGGTGCCCTCTGGCGCTAAACAAACACAGAAAAAAAATGAATAAGTTGACAAATAACTTACTAAAACCATATTACGGTTACGAGTGGATGACACTTACCCGTCTGTAATCTACTTTTGAGTACATCCGGTGGCATAGCGACCAGCCAATTAACGATTCCAGCTGTACCACCAGCAGGTATTGCAACTAATAATTTCTGACTGAAACTCTGTTCTTCATCAGCAGGTTTGAGCCAGGCTGCCAAAACTTCGTAGGTCATGAAATACACTCCACTAGCCGGAATATCTGAAATAAATTAGTCTGTATGAATTGATAAATAATATACTAGGTTATTTTTACCAAATGATGAACTACATATTAAAGTACGGTCATATGATCTGATTCCCACGATTTTATCGATAAGAACATACATGCTCTCTCACCCATTCCGGAAACGGATGGCCCTTGGAGATAGTAGAGATGGAAGCGAGTATTTTCTAACTCTCGAACGACGTAGGCTTTCATTTACTTTAATAATTTAGTGTGCATTGAAATCGCTTTTTCGATTTCTATAAAAATATTCGAATATGATGGAAAAAATCTGTCTTTTCAGGAGGAAGGCGATCACTCTTGGTTGCATAGTTTTAATTTTAGTAACTCAAGCACTGGCGAAACTACAGGTACGCATTGTAGATACAGATTTAGCTCTTTTCACGGGTGGATTTTGATGACAAAGTATGGTATCAAGTTGATATAATTCGTGGTGATCCGGAATTATAGTAAAAGTCAAGGTTATAAATAGTATTTCATTCGTAAGATATTTAGTTTTCAAGAGCAAAGAAATATTCTGAAGATTAACTTGAAAGAGATTCCTCAAGTACGAGAGTCGATAAATAGGAAGAAAAGGAAATCAAGTTGGACATAACCAAAACTTCAAGTCGAAGAATAGAAAGATCTTTAGTCATTCAAAAATGGAATAAACAGCTGACAGTTGTATTCTTGTTTGGTGAATATGATGGAATTTTTCATTATCCATAAAATGCCTTGCTAATTTTGAATAGCTTTCGAACGCATCATATTTTTCTAGCTAGTGCACTGCTGAACAACTATCCCGCAAAATACTAAGTTCTTGTAGTTGATTCTGCGACTGTTTTTCAATAGTGAATTCAAATCTTTTTTCTTGCTTATTGCCATCACGTCACGTTTTTGAAAAATCACGTGAAAATATGAAAGGTTCATGATTGTACTTTCAGAACATCATGTGACAACGTAAAAAACAAAATGATAATTAGATGAACTCAAGCAAGGAATTCTAGTTTGAGTCTTCCCTCGCAAATATCAAAAGTTCAGAAAAATCAATATCCACCAAATTGATAATTTGCAAACATAGAGTTTTGATTGTGTTTTCACCACAGTTCCAGAATATTGCAAATGACTTTATCCAATCCTCCTGAATTTCCAATACCTGATGATGAAGGAAGATTCAAACTTGATTTTTACATGTGAATTACCGCTATCCAAAATGACCATTTGTGTGATGCTATGACGTTTTGAAAGTATAACAATCTTGGTAATGATAAGAATTGTCCATTCAAAATAGAACGTGATAACGAAAACAAAGAGGATACTGATTTGAATTCAGCGTTGAAAGTACTTCAAAAATTACCCCCTTAAATTCGTAACCAGAGGAGAAATTTTCATTTTGCTATGAATAATCTTCAGTTGATAGCGTATCGTAAATGTGATTCATTTCATTTTTCATGACTGATATAATTCACTAATTGAATTTCATAAGTATTATAAAATTTTTGAATGTAAAAGTTTATCTAAATTTGAGAAACAGCGAAAAATTATATCATTTTCACCGATTGTTCACCGAAAATTGAAGAATATACGGAATTATCAGGAACTACGCATAATGTAAACTCCAGTTCTATTTATCCAACTAGACTCGACAGTATTTTACTAGTTCTACCTTTTTATTAGAATTTTGAATTATCTGTACCCAGAATACAGCAGTTGAAATAGTATGCGCCAAAAATTGCACCTGTACAGAAGAGCGTTTATCCGACGTGCCAATGATGAAATGGCAGACCATACCGATGAATAGAAAATTTAACAACATTCGAGAGGACAACAACGTCAGTATATGCTAAACACAGAAGCTTATTTTCCCAAATAAATACTTCATTTTTCTAATTGTCTTTCAGGTTCTCGACAAAGACGATGAGGACTTTTTTCTAGACCAAAATCCATTCGTACTCGCAGCCTTCTGTATCCAGCAAGACGATGTAATAAACATAAATCACAAAGAATTCGCGCCCGCTGCAGAAGTAAGTTGAGCTATTTACAATTTTTAGAATTCAAGCACGATAGAGCTTACAAATTATCATTTTGTCTACAGGCATTAACACTTCTTTACGGGCCCGATACGTACAATAAAACTATCGTACACGAATTAGACGAATTTCGCGAGCTCATCGCTCTCGACATTCAAGGTTATGATTTTAAAGCGTCTTCGCCTCATAGAGACTCTGAATTAAAACTCGATTCCAACGCTCTACGCGAATTACACTATTTAAGGTATCTTAATATAGAGAACATCCGTCTTTTTCCATGTTCAAACGCTATTCACCAAGATTACGACGCAAATCTCTCTAATCGATCGACAACTCCCCCTCCCCTTCATAATATTACTTATTTACTTTCGAGCGAAGTAGAAATATTGCCTTACGAAGAGTACAAAAAGCAGAAAAGCTTAACATCAACTTTCACCCATTTGATCGAATTACAGTTTCTCCGTTTGCATCATTGCTACATTGATTCCATCGCTGGGGACATGTTCGAAGGTTTGCAGAATCTTAGAGTGCTTTCCCTTCAGGGCAACGACATTATCGAAATACCTGACTACGCATTTTTTGCAATTTCGCAACTCAAGACTCTCATACTCTCTCATAACAAGATCAGTCGTATCCATAGTAAAAGTTTAGCAGGTCTGTTTCATCTAGAAAATCTCGATTTATCACACAATCAGCTGAAAACTCTCTCGGACACAACATTGCCCACATTACCGGAACTATACTCGCTGAATTTACTGGGTAATCCTCTAGAAAGTCTCGCTGGTCGTACTTTCGAACCATTGAATAGCACTCGCGTCTTATGGGTAGGTAGTCAAATAAACCTACTCGTGCAAGACGGAACCTTTACTTCTCTGAACCAACTCGAGAAGTTGATACTGCTCGGAATAGACACAAACATACTACACAAAGATATGCTGCGCGGATTATCGAATTTGAAATATTTTCGCGTGCTAGGAAATGTGGAATCGTTAGTCTTCGATACGTTTACAAGTTCTGTATTACTTGAAGATCTGATACTACGCTATTGCTCATTAAAAAGCGTCTCTGTTGACGCTTTCTACGGTTTGACTCAATTGAAAAAACTCGATTTGTCGCGAAATAAATTACAAACTTTACAACCTGGCATTTTCGATCAGCTCCTATCTCTGAAGGAGTTGAACTTGGCGCGGAATCAATTCACAACATTGCCTAAATTAGTGTTATCCAATTTACGCCACGTCGATATGATCAGATTGGAAGCGAATCCTTGGAACTGCTCATGCGATATGAGTGAATGGAAATCGTTAAATTTGGACAAGAAAAAAGTGGTCAGAATGATCGAGCAGCCTTGTACCCATCAATACGACAAAGTTCCTTGCTCAATGGCTCGCACGGAAATTTACGTTCACGATCCAAGGGTTACTCCGAGATGTGCAACGCCTGACGAGTACGGGGGATGGAGTGTTTTACGGGCAGTTCACGCAAATGTGGAATGTTTTGATTAGAAAGGAAGCAGACGGGAGAATTACACGAAACCGACGACGAAAATCATTCACAGTACAGGGAGAATAACGATAATGATATCAATGGGGCAACATCGCCACTCTCACAATGAAGACAATAGTCTGGAAACTTAAATTCGGTATGAGTTTCTATTTGTAAAACAGGTTTTACCTCTTAATAATGTTGCACATGTCCCTTTGTAAATTGATCGAATACCTCCCTCCGCATACAATTTTTTCACCACGTCCACCGGTCCATTAAACTTTGCTGCTTCAGCCGACGCTTGTTGGACCTGCGAAATAATTTAAAACGAAACTATTAATTTATTGAGAATTGTTGAAAATATAAAAATATGATGTTATAGAAATAAGTAAATATAATTTTCTACACTTCTGCTTCTTCTCACCGTGATCAATCGAGGAATAAGAGAATAATCATACGATCGTGTACTAAGACGTCCAGATTTCATTTCTATCGTAAGCTTATATTATAGAATAACGATCAATTTCAAAAAACTCAAGATATTTTTGCGAAAACAGTACTACACAGATGAACGATGTCAAATTTTTAGAGGGAAAACGAATATTTTGTCCTCCAGAATCAACTATTAGGTTTCTTCATTCAATTGAGGCAATGAAGTAAGCTTAGAACGATGCCCTACTGACACGGCTTACTCGTCAACAGGTGGTTCGAAGTCATGAGCCATACTTACTTGCAGTAAGCATTTTATTCTTTCTCCTGGAGCCATTATGGTAGTGGTAAAAATGCCGGAAAATGCTCCGGCCGCGAAAATTTTTGTGACGCTTAATTCTTCATCACCTTCCCGCAATAATTTTTTGCCGAGACCAAATCCTAAGAAACTCATCGCAAATATGGGTGCTACACCCGTTAGAGGCGCTGACATTCCTAGAAACAACATATCGAACTAGTTTATGCTTCCATACACAAAAATACGTAGTGGTCAAATTATTCAGTCATTTTTACCCTTGTACAATCCTTTGAATCCTTCTCGTTTTACACTCTTTACAGCACAATCCCATGTCCCAGCATACAGCGGAGATTCTCCAGGTTTGGGTAGAGGCATAGTTTGCAATCTCACCTAGCATAAAGAGGAATTACATACAATAATATGTGGAGAAAATAAAATGCGGTCATCTCAAAAGTTACTCAGTAAAGGATAATAACGTTCGAATACATCGTACTTTTATCGTGTCCAAAGGTTGTCCGACGACCACGGTGCAGATACCTCCAAAACCTCCAGACAGGAAATACTTGATCGGACTCGTTTTCTTGTCAGAGGTTGGTTTACTTTCTGTGGTAGACTCTTGATTGGATGTCATGGTGAATTCTGAAGATACTTTTCAGGATATGCTAACAATATTGCTGTATACTCACTACCGCACACTAATTAACCTCTAACAATGAACAAGTATTACTAAAGAAAATGACCAACAGCATAACGTTTTTGAGCCTTGAGCGAGTAACAAGCCATGGACTTGAACTCGTTTCAAGTATTCAAATTGAGACTGCATTTAGCAATGTACTCGTACTCATTGTTATCAATTTGTTGCATGAATGGCGCATTTACACTAGATCACGATGGCGAAATTCTCAACATGCAGTGTCAATGCGCCTAATGACATCGGAAAACAACGATCAAGGAAATAAGATTACTCTTGGGCTGTTCAAGATGTTGTCATAAACCTCGTTCTCCTGATTGTTGTTTCGCAGATGGTAATGCTGCAGGCTGCTACCTGTGTTTACTATTTTTTTTCTTTGAAGATAAGCGTCTATCAAGCGCTTTCATGTGGGTCTTCATCTCAACTTTCATAAAGAAGAACTTTACAGAATTGTCAATTATTTGTGTGGAACAAGTAAGTTGCTCAAACCACGGCCTTCTACATAAAACGCTCATGCTAATCAGGCAGAAATAATAACGATCAAATTGGAAAGAGGATCGAACAAATTCAATATTCACTATCGCTTCATCAAGCATGGATTTCCTTTACGATCCTGAAGTTTACAAGCAGACTTACGCGCAAGTGAGTACAATTCTTCTG
The DNA here is from genome assembly GCA_035079395.1 of Aspidiotus destructor. NCBI lineage: Eukaryota > Metazoa > Arthropoda > Insecta > Hemiptera > Diaspididae > Aspidiotus > Aspidiotus destructor. The sequence goes on along the minus strand of JAVHKZ010000002.1, from coordinate 8,839,873 downwards.
AATAAAAAAACTGTGGAAACACTCATCAGTCTCTTCAAAAATCAATGCTATGACTCATTTCAGGCTCTTGAAAATAATACGAATTCAATCGAACAAATCTCCAAATTCGAAAAAGAGCTCCAAGATGTGCGCTCGAATTTGGAAGAGAATTTGAAACAGCTGTATATGAACGTTCTGGTACCTGTCGGTGATAAGGCGATGATCAAAGCGAAGCTTGTTCACACGAATGAAACGTACGTCAATTTGGGTGACCGGTATTTCTTGAAAACTTCTAGTAAAAGAGCGTTGGAAATATGCGAACGTATGATTGAACGTGAGTAAAAATGATACAATTTATTATAACGCTGAAAATTGACGAAGTTAAGTCTTCCTTTTTCCTGTTTCCAGGATGTCATCAGAACGTCCTCGAGTTCGAGAAAGAAAGAAAATTACTCGACGCTAATTTGAGAATTCCCGACGAGATGGGAGTTTTTGCTGATGAAACGCTCAAAGATATTGTGGAGCCTTACGATGAAGAATATGAAAAAGAATGGAGAGGTAATACAGTATAACATTGATAAAATTCAAATAGTGGACCTATTTAGAATTTAATCGTATAAAACTAATAAATTCTTGTGAAAATACTTGTAGAACAACATCGAAGAAAAGTTCAAGAACAAAAACAGAGAGAACGGAATTCTGACGTAGTTGATGAAACTCTATTGGAGCAAGACTTGGAGAAACTTGATTTATTGGAAGCGGAAGAGAGAATTTCAAAGTAGATCGTGAAGATGACACAATTGATGTGATACTTAACAGTTTTGATCTTGTCACCGAATAATGGATGGCCCGTGAGGACTGCATTTCAAGAAAGATATGCGTTTTTGATTATCAATTATTTTAATTGTAATCATTTTTTTTTCTATTCGAAGAAATATCACTTAAATGTCGTTTTCGAAAAGTCAAGTTTCTACTCCTCTGAATAAATATTATGTAGTCTTTTTATACGCATGAAATGGTTGTGGAATCTTTCTTCAGACGTCTGTTCTTAATTGAGGATATAACCTCGCTTTTAAAGGAAGTCAGCGTGAAGCTAAATCATAATTTTTTCGAATACATGACTTAAATATTGTGATTTTACTGTGGATAATGATTTATGAGTTCGTAATGATCGTCTTTTTTTTAAATTTTCGAAACTGGTGATTTTTGTTAGAATACATACTCGATCTTGTAGATATTTTGTAAATACTCCACAGTAGGTGCTGTATTTACGATGTTAAATTGAACTAAATGCGGGATGACGGAGTTCTTAAAATCTCAGATGAACCTGTAAAATACTCACTAAATTACTAACAAAAGTTATATTTAAAATGAATAAAAACATGGTATTTGAAAGTTTGATAAGAACAATGGTAGCAATAATATGATATAATAATATTCAGTCTTGAATTTTCATCAATAATCTCGTTTAGCGAGAAGTTATAAGCGTACATTATTACACGAAATAATATGGCGTAGAATATTTATAATTCATCCAGGATAATTTTTTCCTCGCTTACGACATGAGAATCTTCTGTATCGCTGATATAACCTTCCTCATTCGTATACTTCATTGGAAAAATAATTAATGGATTGACGGATAAAGCTCGTAAATTTCTCACCGGAAAATATGCTTTCCAATCTGACCTACAACACATAATCCCAGCATACATGATGTAAAGTTTACGAGATGAGAACGTGAATGAGAATTGATAGTATCGTCGGAATTATTCTCTAGGGTGGGCGGGATTTTCATCAGTTACTTTATCAGAGCAAGCTAAACGCGATGAACGATAATGAGGGCGTCATTTTAAAAACTAGAGCAATTTGTACGATAGTCTGTAACCGTAGCGTTATTCCACATACTGAACGTCATATTTTAATTTGAAATATTTAACTCAATCATCTAGGCGAAATTGTAGGCCTAATCGATGATTTCGGTTTATTTTACCTGGGATGCCTATCGTACATGATGGGCAGAAATTCGTCGACCGGTACTAGTTTTGATAAAGGTTCTGCATTCACAAGCTTCCGCGCACCATCATAGTTTATTATGTATCCAATAGTCCAATAAGAGTAATCCGGAACAACCAAAATGTTGCTTCCATTGAAAAAATGCTCCTCTTTTGGAAATAAAATCTTCCTCCCTATGTAACTAGAAAAAATTTCAGGAATTGAGGAGAATGACCACAGAATGTTTGCAAATTTGAAACAAAACTAATGTAACATAATTCTTACACTAAATCCCACGTCGAAGGAAGATGACTAATTTCGGAAACTAAATATTCTAACTTTTGAACAAAATTTCTCTCGAAGCGTACATCGTCTTCCAAAATAAGCGCCACATGCATCTTCTTATTGATAATCTGAAAAGTGTTGAGGAACATGGATGGTATACAAATTTTTCATAACTCTCGTATATGACTACGCGTCAAAAAGAACGTGGATGCTTGTCAGAAATTTACATCAGGTTGAATTCTAGAATTTTTTAGCCCAATGCCCCAAGTAACTTTGAGTTGTAGCCCATAAAATTGCGTCAGAATAAGACTGTCTTCATTCAGATATAGATTGAAACTACATCGTAGGATTTAAGCCGCGTAGTCTACGAGAGCATCGATCGTTAATGAGGAATTCTGTAATGCTGCGTTACTTCTTGCCATATGTTAAAATGACTCAGAAAGCATCCGATTTCACCGTTCTTCATAGGTCTGAAAAAAAAAAAAAAAATGCAGTCGATACAACAGAATGGATGAATTATGGAATTCCGTATTTAATCGTGACTCACCGTTTGTGGAAAGGGTCTTCGTACTCGGGCATTAATTTAATTCCGAGAGTACTAAATTCCTCACTTCCCAGAGATCTGCAATGACAAGACGCCCAAATTACAAGCGATAGGAAAGAGTTTCCAACTTTTCTAACTCGACTTACTTTCCATCCACAGCATCAACGAATCTTGCATCAATTCCCAGTTCGTCCATACAGTATTTCATTCTCGCTCTCCTTTCGATTCTTCTCTTCAGGTTGACTATGAATACCTCATTGAAACCGAATTTACTTTTAGGAGGGAGATTAACAAATGCTGTCAGCGAACTGTCCACACTCAGCGGTGGATGATCAACTGAAATGAGAAAATGATTTTAGTTTTCTAGATTTCAAAAAAAAATGATAGTAACTTCGAACTGATGAGCTAACATACCGGTAACGTGTAATTTTAAATTTAACAGCTTATTCGTATCTTTCTCGTTTTCCTCAATAGGTACGATTATATAGCCGTAAGCTCGGTCATTGCATACGTGTAGTTGAAGACCTAGAAGCATAATTTTACAATCAGGGTAGAATTCTACCTGTTTTGTCACGAATATTCTTGAATTACCTGATTTGTTAGCGCCAATGGCGAAAGTTATAATGTCATCTACGGGTCCATCGTAATCCGCTATTTTATTCGGATCGAAAGTCAATTTGTCCGATAAACGATCACGAAGATGTATAAGGACCGCGCTGTGTATCATGGGAACTACGAAACAACCTACTTTCTTGTTGCGCAATATTTCCTCATATTCTTCCGTTCGTTTGTAGTAATAAGTTGATGTCATTCCGCACCAGAAGTTGGAATACATGTCATCTGAACGTAAAATGGGTGCCACTACCCTCAGACGATGGCGAATCAAACTGTTCAACGTCTGAGGATCCACGAGTAATGCGTCGCCATCTAAAAACTAATCGCGTTTTCGTACGTTCAGCTAATTATAGTTACAGGGAATATTATACTCTGGAGTATCAATTACCCAAATGTAGTCGGCCCACGAGTATCGAGCAGTTTCCAGAGCTTCTTCACGTAACTTTATAATGTATTTATATTTCTCTACGATCGAACTGGAATTTTCCAATTTCTCGAAATCGGTGACGTTGCCTGTAGTTATATCGATAGAATGGTATTGTGAACGCCATATTTCTACCCACGTTTCCAACACTTGAGCCGAATAGTCATCCTTGGGATTTCTGTAAATCCTGAGGAAAAACATTCAATTTCTTGAGAAAAAGAAAATCTTAATATTGATACAGCTAAAATGAAACACCAACCAAATACGCATCCGGTTCTTAGGATATTCAATATTGGTGAACAACGTCAAGAAATATGGCAATGTAGAGGCTTCATTACGAACGAAAATGGCTACAAATACAGTGGGTGATTTTAAAGGATCGATCTCGTCACCGAGGATATTGTTGGAAAATATACTCCATAAGAGAAGAAACGAGAGTAGCGAATTTTTCATGTTGATCTAAATGGACAGTATCCAGCTAATATCTAGTTATCACCGACATCGAAATACTATGCAGAATATGGTTCCTTTGAGCTCCTAATTTCAGAAGAAGAAACTCGAGTGCTTTTCAAATACGACATGAAGATTAAGAGAAATACATTTCGGAGGTTTATGAGAAACGAAAAGCATAAAACACCGGAACTTCGAGCTTATCACAAAATAGCAGGTCTGCACACGTCCGTATCATTCTTTGTATGCCGTCGAAGGTGGCGGCGCGCTAGCTTCGCCACGTGTAACATGAGCATCCGCGGGAAATCGAAAATCGAAATTATTAAACTCGGAATTCACAATCTACATTTAATTTTTGATGGACTTGAAAGGACAATAATACTATCATTTTCCTAATTGTATTCGCTCGAAGTTATTCCTTGATACAGATAAGATACAAAATAACTCGATAGGCTGAATAAATGAAGCCTTGTAAGTTATAAAATTAGGTATAAGGAATAAAACGAGGTGTCTTGACGTACTTTATTATTACGGGTAGCAACTTACGCATATATTTAAGTTCTAATTTTCTTGATCGAAGACTTTCAAGAATTTCTGTCAAATAGGCCTATTCACTAATGGATACTTGTAATATTTTCAATTTTAATTTTATAAGTCTTCAATAGATGTACTATTTATGTTCGAATACAAAGGTTTTGATATCTTATTAATTACAAATTGTTCATCATTCAATATCTCCTCAAAGTCAACCCATTCGCGTAAGTAAACGTCTAACCGTAACTAATTTCTGATTCGTAATCACCATCGAACTCCAGAAAATTTTGCTCTTCAGTAGAGCCATAAATTAAAAAGAACACCAAACCGCAGAATTCAATGATTGAGAAAGTGCAGAGTAATTGACCCCATTGAGATGCTTTCTGAAACAAAAAACGAGCGTATTGTCGAGGTCAAACAGGTTTCATCATCGGTTTCTTAGTTCTTTATCCACACTTCAAGGGCGAGAAAGGAAGGGGCATTCGTGAAATTATAATATTTTGAATATTAAGTATGATTAGGTATTTTGACTTTTATCTACACTTCAAAAAATGAAAATTTTTACCCATCAAAACTTTCCCTTTCTCTATTATTGCTTCTTTATACTCGTGAAATACTTTTCGACGCGGGTTCAAAATATATGACTTAATTTGTTCAACTTGCAAACTAAATAGCCTGAACACTCATTAAAACAAAATGAAAAATTATCAATCATCAGTATATACTTACATGTTCTGTCACTATCAAACCATAAAACACTGGCGCTACAATCTGACTGAATGTATTGAACATAGATCCCATTCCACCTATGATGCTCGCATATTCAGACGATAGTTCTAGAGAATTTATGCTGAAAAAAGAAAGAAAAATTCATAAGAGTTGTGAGTCCGAAATGCAGATGTATACATATAGGTCAGACCTAGTATTTTTAATCTACTGTATTCATTAAAATAAAAGAGTTTGAATCGTTTCTCTTAAGACCAACCATCTTGTTGTCGGATTTATTTTCTACTGTAGCCTGACAAAGGTCATTCTTCTTTAGTCTCCTCAAGCTGTTCCCACTTTTCTCTCGTCAAACTCACTTTAAGAGTTGCTCAGTTGAAAATATCTGTCGTTTTTTTTTCTTTCTTTTTATTCTTGTAGCCAACTTCCTGTACCAATAATTTTGAAAAAGTCGCTTATCAGAACGAAAATTTTTTAAATAAGTTTCCAGGAATGTCTCTTTAGTAATAGAATTTCATGAAAAAATGTTGAGATCCAATATGGATTAAAATTTTGAAAGGTAAGCCAAGCCTTAGAGATGAATTTAAGGAAAATTGTCAGATGAGTAAGAAGATTATCAGCTCAAAAAGGTACCAGATGCCATCTTTCTGAAGTATTTAGCAATCACATTATTTTGCAAAATAATGAAGTAGGTACCATAAATATACTTACTTTGCTATCACATTCACAACACCACTTGAAAAAGGGCATAAAAACAAGCATACGATAATGAAGACGTGACTTTTCAAAAATGAAATAGCACATTGTATTACAATCGATATCAGGGTACCCGAAGTTATTAGCAGTGTTGTAGTTTGTCTGCAAATGTCCACAAAAATTATTTCGAGGATGAAATGATTCTACGGTAACAATATTAAATATCAACTTCAATGTATGTACTTACGATCTACTTAAAATGCCTTTATTCTGAATAAAACCTTTTAAAATTCCAGAGAGATACATACTCACGATGCTAGGTATAATAACTAAGCAGGTTAGTAAGCCCGTAAATTCAATATCACATTTCAATACATCTGAAAAAAATACGAAGTATTTTATTGAGATCTGGTCTACAAAGTTCAGCACAGAGACAAAAAACGCTTATAATTATTTTTGAAAAGAGAATATTTTACGATTTTTTTTTTAAATCTAAAATTTAGATGCGCAGATCTACAGCTCCAAGATCTATTGAAGGCGTGGCACTCATATGAGAGGTGGAGTTGAATAAGGTATGAAATTGGGGAAAATATCAATTTCTATAAGCTTGATAAAAGGAGCGAGACTTGGTTGATGATTGAATTTCGACTCTGTGTTTCTCTAGGCTGTCTTTCGATTATTCGGATAATCAATTGAACATAGAAGTCATCTCACCAAATACAAATAACGGTATCAACAGACGGAGAAAGGATGTGTCCAATCCATTTGCGCATTCATACACACATAACGCTACAACAGGTTTTGAAGTGATTATTCTTCTCCACGGATATTTCTTCTTTAACAGATAAAAGATGATATTTAATACCAGAGTAGCCCATTCTGTAGAAAATACGAGAGAAAATTGTATATTTAGTACTTTAAGGTTTGGTTTACGAGGCTTTAATCTGCGACTTAGATAGGAGAATTCCTCGGACGATATCCACGGATCCTCCTCGGGGCTTTCACGAATCGATACCAACCACACAATAGCCCATGTCAACGCTATGAAACCTGCAAATACCTCAACTAAGTATAGGCTAGTTCGAAATAATTCTCGGTTTTATATGAAGTGTTCGTGCCTGTGACGTAGAAAATGGCTGGCCATCTCCATATTTTCGCTAAAAATCCAGACAATAGGTAAGATAAAGCGGTCCCGAAGTTCTTCCCCGCCAAGGAGGTACCGACGACTCGTGATCGTTCATCGGGTGGAAACCATTTCACAGCCACATCCGCCATGTTGACCATCGTTATCACCTACAGATGAAAGTTAGAATTCATAAAAAGTTGAAACTTGGTCATGAGAAAGAGGTAGGTAGGCTCTCAACAGGATCGAAGGTTCGAAATAAAGTTACCCACATCAAATTTCAATTGATTTTTTTTTTCAAATTAATGAGTTTTCAACTTCACTTAGTGATTCTGGACTCATATAGCAGCTGACTGGAGACAATAGATTGTAAATAGGTGACTCCAGGTCATTCTCAGAGCTAAGGTTGCTCGAGAGAGAATGGGGGAGTGGCTGATGCAGGGAGAGACAGAATGGTGAAACCGGATGTTCTCAAGAGGTAGGCAAGAGAAAGAAGTGATGAACGGATAGATTGTTAGCGTATTATAGGTATGAAGGGAGTGGGTGTAACCACGCTGAGAAGGGTTACGATGACGGATGATCTCGTCGAGAAGGGTGGTTTAGAGTAGACCGAGAGATTAGAGCGTTCCTAAAAGACTGGAAAGCACTAGTAATGCGCACCACGAAAACAGGAAGATTGATGAGCAGTGCGGATGACCGGCGGAAGGTTTCCTCAAATCGATCTGAATTAATTTTTTATGAGAAGAGACGATTAGTAGAAAACCTTACGCTCTACAAATTTTGTCCTCTTCCTTTGTTCTTCTACATTACTTCGTTCCTAAGTTATTTTGAAATAACTCACAAAACATTCGGATGATAAAATTGCCCTGCTCCCGATTTCAATTTTGCCGCGATTGTAACGCTCCTAGCGGATGGCCAGCTCGAATGGATCGGAGCTTGTTGGAAGATGAGAAATCATGCCAGGAGGAGAGGATGAGGAAGGAGTAATCGAATTTTAGATCATGCAAGGGGAGGAGGAGAAATTAGTTAAAGAAGATGAACCCAGTAATTGCTTTTTGCCAAGATCTACTGCGTCGTTTTCTTCAAGGTCGGTACGTCCCGGTATTCAAAGAAATAGAATGAGGAGTGAGGGAAGACTTAATCCGTGTATAAGGACGAGGATTTGGTGGACGATATGATTGGCACGATGAGGGTCTTAAAGAGCAAGTGAGACGATGAGTGAAACTCAGATCATAAGAAATTTGCGGGGAGTAGAAGAGCGGGTGAAAAGGAAAAGACAGAGTAATACAGCGATCAGATCGACGGTCAAAATGAAAGCGGAGTTTTTTGTACGGAAGGACGACATGTTATCTTAGGTAGAAAGACTGCACATCCAGTTCAGCGTTCTGATTCGGACCCATCTGGGTAGCAGAGAAAGGAGGGAAAGGGGAATTCCGACAAAAATAATGACTTTGTTGATGTGTTATTTGTATGATAAGTTAACTGTTTCAGGAATTTCAGTGAGATCAAGACGGACGTCAGTGATAACCACCGGAGAGGAAGAAAGAGTAAAAATAAAGAGCATAAGTTTGCGATGAGTGCCTTGATGGCATTGATGCAACAAAAGAAGTAAATTACCTAGATTCAGCGTACGGTAATGCGCCAAGGGCCTATGCCCAAAAGACTGAATTGAATCTAGAAATTTTAGGATTGTTTCGTTGTAGGTACAAATTGGAGAACCGTAATCAAGTTGAGAACGGTTTAGGAGGTTGCAGTCATAGCCGGTACGGAGGAGTGATAGGTATTTTAGCAGGTTGAAGGAATTTAGACGTTTCGCTCTTATTAGATTATGATGTGGGAGCTCGAGGAGGTTTTGAAGTCGACGGTGAGACCAGTTGGATGGTAATATAGTTAAGGTCTGTAGTTGCAGAGAGGGAAGAAGCGTGAGGCGTGAATTTCTTTTTTGAAATGCTACCGTGACTATTTTTTTGTCTGAAAATTGAAATCGACGGTCGGTGACTATTTTATGGACTTTTTTAAAGGTTAATTGGAGTAGTCTAGCTGCTCATCGGAGTCAATCGCAGAGCGGCGTTCGGTAAGAGGAAAGCTAAAACTCTCAGTCAAGTCATATAGAGCGATTAAGGAGAAAGGAACAGTCGCTTAATGATACATTTTGCAATGAGAGACTTCACATGGAAGGGCATCAGGTTATTCTGACTACTTTTCCGTCCCTCATTAGACCCCTCCCTCAATATACCTTCCCCTCTTATTGGCTAAAAGGTAAAGTTGCATGAACGAGATAGTCGGAGTCCTTTCATCAGTAAACCTGTGTTACGGGGGCTCTTATCTTGTAAAAACGTCCGCCATCTACCCTACAACACCTCGAGATTTTTTCGTACTCCTAGAACAAGTTCATAGTCCTAAAGTTTCAACTTATGGCTCATTTCGTTGACTGCGCTCGTGGATCTCTTCTGGTGTAAAAGGGGGAAAGACGACCAAGAGACTCCATATCATTCGCTCTTTCGGTGTAGTATTAGAAAATTAGAAAAATCACGACTTATACTTTGTCTTATCCTTCAATCCTTGACTTTTTCAGTCTGCCAATTTTCATTGAATGCTCGCTCTCGTTCTTTTTCGGTCTTCATACAGGAAGTCAAATGATCTTACGACCTTATAAAAGGAGAAATTTTTCTTCGCAAAATTTATCTCATATACACCATTTCGCGACTCAATGCAGAATTTGAAAGCGAAGCTTTGTCCAGTGCATCTAAATCTAACGTGGAACTTACCTGCAGTAAGCCGATCACAAATCTCAGAAAAAGCATCGTGTAAGTCGTTTGCGAATCTACCAGCGCTGGTATCACCATAGTGAGAGCACCCGCTACGAATGTCGTGACTCCAGTTACTTTGACGGCACCGTAAGTCCTTCCCATCCAACCAGCAGGAACCGAGAAGATCATTTGTCCTAGACTGAATGCGCTGAATATCAAACCACATTGTTGGGCCGTCCAGTTGAATTCCGGACCCTAGTTACATGCGATCCAGAATTAAGACAAAAAATGTGACGTATCTAGCGAGCACTAAAAAGCTCACCATAGTCGTAGTAGTTCCATCGTTTAATTTAATAGTCCGTTCTGACGTCATGTCCACAATTGCAATACTCATGTTAGAGCATAAGACGGTGGCTATCATATAGGCTAGAAACATGAACACGCTGACTATATTTCGTCTCGAAAATAACGATCTAAAAATAAAAATCTTATCACTGCATCGTCTTTCTTCGGAATAATATGCTAGCTCGGCAGGATGCTGGACGTTAACTTATGCATACATTGGGCCTACCTCTTATGTTTCTTCGGTTCGAAGAAGCTACATGCCGAATCCGCGAATAAGGGCGATGCGATTTCGCGTTTTTGGCTGCTCTGCAGTAACATTTTCCTCACGGATTGCGTGACCATCTTCTCCAATGACGCTGATCTGTCCATATTGATGATCTAAATTAACGAATTTTCTTATCATTTTACCTGGAAACAAACGTTTCTACGTGATAAGTTCGCAATCTTCATTGTATGGAATATGACATATTCAACGTGAACCGGTCTGAACGTGGGTTTACCTAGAAACGACGAGCTAGCTTCGTTTTTGGCTTCTAACTCACTACAATGCATCATAAAGTACCCCACGAATATGTTACGACGTGTGCATACAAATTTCATAGTCCTACCTGTTTTTATCTTACCGTAATCGTATTATTAATGCTATATTTAACCTTGTCAGAACTTTCTCTCTGGTAAACTACTCTTGATTGCCATTTATCATTACTACTGTTTTTTTTTTTTTTTTTTTGATTTTGTCATAAACACGAAGAAAAAACGTTTTTTAATTGTATCATTATTTTTAATCACTCTTCACCGATGGAAGACCATCGATCGACATTGAAAAACCTTGAGCCACTCAAAAGATGCTTTTGTACCCCATTATAAGTAGTCAAATATTATAAGAGGGTATTTTGAAAAAAGTTCAGGTTCTAGAGCTGTTTCGCTTCAAAATGAGTTCTAGAAGAAAAATTATTGATTTTGAGACTAATTGAATTGCTTTGTTTAATTGTTACTTTCCTATCGCTTTGAAAATATAATCTGGAAGACTATTCAGAAACATAGGTACCTACTTATACCGGTACCTAAATTTCTTAGCTGATTCAATAATATGATCGAATACCTATATAGTTTACTCGCGATGATAAATAGTAGGTTCGATTTTGAAGCTCTAAACTTAATTTTTGAAGAAAAGAAAATTGAAAAGAGCATTGAAACTTCATGAGCATTTTTTATTAGTATCAGCATTTATTGATAATTGATTTAGGTATTGAAAAAATCGGTGAGCTGAAAGAGCTATTTTCAAAAATCCAAATTGACAAATTTTTCACATCATTTTGCTTTTTGTTTTTTTCTTTCTTCAGTCTCTTATGTTTGGGGAAATTTTATACGGTATTAGCAATCTCTAATTTAAAAGTGAACTGGAAGAACGAAAAAAAGATTGGAGTATTATATTGAATGATACGAATAAAATACTGTTGATTCAAATGATTAATGAATTAAAAATTAAAATAGGCCTTAAAATTAGTTTCGAAAATATTATTTTGTATTTGTGATATCGAGACGAACTAAAGAGTATTGCGAATTTAAATAGGTACAATTTAAGTAGCACCATTTTATGTTAGAAATGTTTGATACCTATCTTGAACAAAATGTTTAATTCTTGAACAAACATTTCATGAAATGAAACGAAAATACCATTGTAACTATGTTTCGAAACTGATCGAGAGAAGACGAATTGTTTTGTTTAAAGAAATAGAAAAGCAAAATATTAGCTATGAGTATTTTTGCTCATTATGTCAGCATATACCCCTTCAATGTTTAATTTTCGTCTGCATTCAGTTTCGATTTTGATTACTTACTATACAGAATTCTTTGATGCTTTTCTTGAATAATGAATGGCATTCTGTATCTTGAGATTCTCATAGTGTGTCAAGCAAAAATAATACATTTTGATGTATTCTTGCTATTGGACTATTGGAGCAGTATTTCGATTAATTTTGGTTGAACCATAATTAGTAGGCTGAGAGAGAGATTTTTCCGGAAAAAACTTGAAAGATTATTTTTTCGTCAATAAGAATAATTTTTGAAAAAACTACCAGTATGCGAATTACCAGATGGAAACCAATATCTATTCTTTCAGTTTCTGATTCTGGTACTAGCAATAATAAGCATGAGTACTGCAGAGCTTATTTAGGTACTCAATTCAAGATATCCCCCCCCCCCAAAAAAAAAAAAAAGTGAGAAGGATTTCTTGGCGTTGCCAAAAATATAAAGATCATGTTTCATGTCTTTTCGCCAGTCTTCTTAAGCTCTTCATCGTTCAAAAATATCCAAAATTTCCAACTTCTTGTTCTAGTATAAGTCAACTTTGGAGTATTTTAGGCTGACTGCTTCCTGGGACGAACGAGCAGAGTGGGCCTTACTCGCCCCGCTCGTTTGTCCCGCTTCATGGTCCAGTACATGTCTATTTTAGTATATTTCAAGCTGATGAGATTACCGGGACGAACGAGCGGAGCGAGTGAGTCCCGCTTCTTGGTCCAGTACAAGTCCACTTTAATATATTTCAAGCTGATGAGGATACTGTGCCCAGGTGATTCGAGGTTCATTTCATTTCATTTTTATTTTATTTTATTTCAATTTAATTTAATTTTATTTTATTTAAATTTAATTCAATTTAATTTTATTTTTATTTTATTTTTATGTTTTTATTTTTTTTCCAATTTAATTTAATTTTAATTCAATTTTTTTATTTAATTTGAATATTCTAATTTAATTTAATTTTTTTTTTTTTCAATTCGATTTAATTTTAATTTAATTTTTTTATTTTATTTTTATTTTATTTTTATTTTATTTTTATTTTATTTTTATTTTATTTTTATTTTATTTTTAATTTTATTTTAATTTTATTTTAATTTTATTTTAATTTTATTCAAAATTTTCTTTTTTTTCAATTTAATTCAATTATAGGTCTAATTTTAATTTAATTTTTTTTTCATTTTCATTTCATTTTTACACGAGGGGTGGTACTCCCAGATTTCTGGATGACCTCCCAGGTGATTCAAGGTTTATATCATTTTATTTTTATTTTATTTTATTCTATTTTAATTTAATTTAATTTTATTTTATTTTTATTTTTTACTCAGGGGGTGGTACTCGCAGATTTCTGGATGACCTCCCAGGTGATTCGAGGTTTATTTCATTTTATTTTTATTTTATTCTATTTAAATTTAATTTAATTTTATTTTTATTTTTACTCAGGGGGTGGTACTCGCAGATTACTGGATAACCTCCCAGGTAATTCTCAAAAAATTTTCTAAGTCCATTAATAGGGGAAGGGGGTGGGGCGGGTGGTGCTCGCAAATTTTCGGAAGTGCATAGGTGCCAAAAAAGACATGAAACATGTCAAAAAAAAAATCAACGTAAATTTGGGTCTAGTCCAAAGAGAGGACCTGATGACGTTCAAGAAACATTATTACCTCCTATTATACGAGTTTTATCATACTTACACTCTAACATAAGAAAATTTTTGGTACAGTCGTTTTCTGTTTTTTTGTTATCGTACAATTTAAGAGGCCTAATTTTTACCTAGGTCAGAAGAAATTTTGAGAGAGCACCTAGTCAAAAAACTTGGCTGCTGTCTTTTCATTCTCAGAAATAAACAATCATCATAGTTCTCTAGAAGATGATACAGCACAAAAATTTCTGACCTTTCAATGGAATATTTATCGTGATTTTCTTTTATCAGACTTCTCTATTGCTCTCATTCCTGTAAGTCCAACTTGAAACAAAAAATAATGTTTTTGGTTTCGGCAAAGTGGCATAAGTAATTTTTCTTTTGGCCAACGAAATTTCCCCCGTGAATTATTTTCTTCTAATCACAACCTCAATTTACAAGAATTAACTCTCGCTAAATTGAAATTTCGAGTAGAACTTTAATCGAGTCTAGGCCAAACTTTGAAAGCCAAACATCAATAATACTTTCGCTTTTGGCTTTGCGCATATGATTTCAAAATGAAACTCGCGCTTTTCGCTTTTGAATTTTTTGGCTTAATTTAGCTTTCAGATTTCGCTTTCAGTAATCGTTTGGCTTCTGACTTTTAGCTTTCAGCTTTCAACTTTCGTTTTTATTGTAAAACTCCATGCCACAACTGGAAAAGCTAAATAAAAAGCTGTACTATGATAAAACTTCCGCTTTTGGCTTTTGGATTTTCGAGTTCAATTTAGTTTTTGGATTTCGCTTTCACTTCTAGAAATCGTTTGGTTTTCGCCTTAAAACTTTTGGCTTTCAAAAAACTTTCAAACTCTGGTTTGGACTCCACTCAATATGAAAAAGAAAAAAAGACACCAAAATTAAGTATTCTTTTCCCCCGTAAATTTAACCTAATCTTCCGAATCGGTATCAGCTTTCCCCTGACTAGACGTCTATCGTCTTCCTACTCGTACTAACCTCCAACCCACAATGATAGCAAGACTATTCCAATTAACCATTGGGAAGACTACGAAATGGTCCTTTAGCCATCCCATGGATATCGATTTTCAGACAAGAAAAAAGTCATGGTAGTGTTCCAAAAAAGATAATTACACCTAATGCTCTTCCCTTCTCTACAGTTACCACCTATTTCTCTATCAAGTTCTTTGGTCTCGCCTTCAACTTTAAAGCCTTTCAGACCATCCATATCAAAATTTTGAGAACAAAATGCCTAAATTTCTTGGACGTTCTAGAATATCTGTCTCACCCCAGTAGCCACTGAGATCACAAACTCATCCTCCAACTCAACAAAAGTCCAATTCATTCCCAGCTCGATCACAACTCTTCAATTTGTCCGTCTTTCCCTAATCGCTGGACTCAATGAAATCTACCAGGGTTCAACTGACCCTTGGCGCACTACGCACCGGCCTTGCACTCAGTCTACACACAGAAGCACATGGTCCATCTCTCCGTTACCGCACCCTCCCGCTCACGAGCAACTTTCTGGCCTCAACAATTTATTACCAAATTCTTTTATCCGAAAGCGATTCACTCCTTCTGCTGCTTTAAACCCATTTAGGAACTCACCTCAAACATAGGCCCTTACTTCCTATTTTTTCACTGGTCAACTTCTATTCCCGATATTCGTCTTCATCATACTGAAATTCCCAGAAGAGACACTCTCGATTACAAACGACACACCAACAGAATCATTCCTGCAGTATTATCTTCCCACTGTTTCTGCAACTCGTACGACTAGAGATGGTGAACCAGAACTGGCTGTGCAGACCACTTGGACTCTCCCATATAAAAAAAAATCGCTTCCATATTGACCTCTGAACTTATAGCTATCATCTGCCTCTCCCTTCTTACTCGCTTTTCTCCTCCCCGCTGATTCACAATAGTATCTGATTCTCTTTCTCATTTTACCATTCTTATCGTCTAATGAATCCTAATCCTTATTCATTCGGTCAGTTATTACTCACACCAATAAGCAAATTTGGAGGTACAGACACGTAACAGACTGAAAATTTTCTTATTACAATATGGCTCGTACTCAGGAGGATCTCATCCAATTTATTACCCACACTCTTTGTCTTATTTCTACACTTTGACCTCGTAATGATGCGGTGGACCTTGCTGCAAAGCCTTCATAGTCTCAAAACGTATTACAGCTCCCTCATCTGATTTCTGATCATTCTTATCGATCTATCAGAAAAACTCCAATTCTTTGGTCAACTTCAAACCGCTCGCACCCTTCCCGACGCGGAGAAGTCATTCTAATCCTTCTGAAGAGTCCGTACCCGTCTCAAGCACTCTTTACCCTATTTATGCCTCTCATCCTTTTCATAATGCTGACGATCTATCCGAGCAAATTTTCTTCTCTTGCCCAGTTCTCAAGCTTCACCATTACGCCTCTTCTCGTTAATTTAATTCTAGAAAAAGTTTCTTACCAGACATTACAGCATATTCTTTTTTATTCCAGGTTCAATTCAACAGACAAGAGCGAAGCATTCCTGCTACAGCTGTTAATTTCAGGATTCCGTGCGCGGCTTACAACTTTTCTCCCGAAATACACGCATAAAAAAAATTCAGATCTCTTCAGATTGATAAATTTTATTAACGTAATAAAAACTTGTCTAACATACAGTATAACGCATAAAATTACGTGAAGTAGTCGCGAAGTACAACGAAGAAACTAATATAAATATTATTTAGAAGAAGAGAGCAGGAAAGATTTGACCGCACACTGTTTCTTTGATACATGCAATAATTTTAAAACACGTGTCGGAGATCTTATAAATCACAAAAAGTTATAATCCGATGAGACCTCACTCCTCGTCGAATGAGTTTGGTAACGTTTACTTAGTTTCATCATCTCGAATAGGTGCACGAAAATCTTCTGTTTCAGTCGATCCCCAGAAGAGAAATATGAATAATCCGAGCAATTCGATCAACCCAAATAAAACCAACACCATCTGCCATTGGCATGGTTGCTGAAAAGAAACAAAGAAAACAAGGACTTCGGTGACGTTCTCATATCGATTTCTGTCAGTACTCAATTGACTACAGAAATTGCGGCTAAAATTTACACATTTTTTGAATTTGAATAAGAAATTTTCCTCTGAATAAGAGGTGTGAATTTGATAGTGGGAAGCATTATAGAACAGAAACCGTTGAATAATTTTGACGACGGACTTGTACGCTCTAGGTTTTAATCTCGATGGGAAGGAGCCAAAATTGTACCTTTTCATTTTTTTCTAATTTTTCCCTCCGCTCAGACAGCATCACTGTGAATATCTGCACTCTCAATTTATAACAGATTTGAACAGTGAGCCTGATGACCTAGATCTACTTCGATGGACTTGCAACTTCCGGGTCTCTTCATACAGAGATATTTCATGCCCAACTGCTGATACAGGCTTGATATCGGAAATTAATTGTCCTCTCCACCTATGACGTCCACGCCAAACTGTTTCTTAGTTCACATCTTTTAAATAAAAAGAAGAAAGAGAAATTTCAAAAAGACAACTCATATTTCTCAACAATAAACCCCTTTATGAAATAGATTCCCGTTGAGGACAAAGATTTTCTCCTAGAGCGCCAAAATATGAGATTATGTTTCTTATCTTTGATCAGCTTTTTGGGGAGGGGGGAAGAAAGATTTCTTGCAAAGCTCAAGTATCGCTTCTGTGAGATCATTGTCGAAATAGAAGAGGATGAAGAACAAGACAATTGGACAGACTAGGCCCGGCCTCCACTATTTTCTCTCTGGATGGAATCTTTCCGGAGTCAGGGATCAATACACTTTGATAGTATGTAATGATAGTCTCCCTTCCTCAAAGTAGCCGAACCCATAGTCGTGGATCAATGTACTATAAAACAAGCGTTGATACTCAATGAGTAACTAAATACTAAAACCGCAGAAAACGAGAAATACAACGAAGCGCTTTCGTCCTCAGCGAAGACACGAACAAAACTGACTTGAAAAAAAAAATCTTCTGGCGGAGCCAAATAGAAAAAGATCATGTTTCATGTCAAGCTCCTTTTCCAAAGCGAACTTTATGGACGAGTATACAGCTCATTAACATATGTGAGAAACTCCAAGCAGAGCTGTCGGGGATCAGGCCACGTACATAGCACGTCATGTACATAATATCTGCGCCAATAAAAGATATTATTCAATAAAGGATGGCCAGAGGAGAAGAGGTCGGATTCAAACTCGGACATAAACACCTTGGAGGTGAGGGCACCAAAAGGCGAATCTATAGCAGTACCCACCTCCTCAGAGAACTCACGGAATTCACCGTTGAATTTTTAGAAATTGGGAGTCCAACACAGCTTTAATAAATCGAAAAAATCACTCAACTTTTTATGAGGAGTGTTTTAATTCACTAGGAGTTCCACCATCCGCTGCATAGTGACAGCCTTAGGGATGTTAGGAAAGGGGCCTACGACGTCGAAAGAAGAATGGGTCGAGTCTACAGGGAGAAGCTCATTTTACAGGCTATTGGCCAAGGTAGAAGAATTCTTAACAGAGTAGGAAGACTCAAAATCGACGAGGGATTTGAACCAACGATCTAAGTATTTGACAAGGGAGTAAGTAGGGGAGGAGATGAATGAGACAACAGGCCTCATCGGCATATCCTCTCTATGGACCTTGGGTAAACCGTAGAGGAGGGAGGGGGTGTGGGGATAGGAGTCTGAATGGCTTTCTTTACTCGTTCACTCTTAATGATAACTGAAGTTCTCTTGACGACTCTTCGAACCTCTTTGACATGGTTTGAAACATTGAAGCCGTCATTTTCTCTCTTCCACCTTGGCCAATGGTCTGAAAAATGAGCTTCTACGCTGCCTTCAACAGCTTAGTCCATAGATTGACCGACATTCCTTTGAGTCGAACTGCCTTTAGACAGCAGTTACTGACTATAAAACACCTGGCCGGAGTGAATGAGGTTGACTTTGACATAGACGCGTTGGTGCGGAAGATTACTGGGAAATGCCTCGACGCTACTACCTCCCTCCCCCGCTCCATTAGCCGTGAGAAACCACGATGGATTGGGAAGGATTTCTCTTCAATTAGGCCAGGCCCATCGCCCCTTTTGTAGCCTACCAGAAGGGTAAAGTGGGAAATTCGGCATTCGCTGACCATCTTATTGCTACTGGGTACAGCTTCCGGGAGGGATCCGAAGTGCTTCTTCACAAAGAGAGCTCCTATTTCAAGCGTACCCCTTTGGAGCATATTGAAATTATTCATCATAAGAACACTGGTGAGTTCATTATGCTGAACAGACATACACCGGACGAAGGTCTGATCGAGCTTGTTTAATATGAGTCACAACTTGATGATCAATCTCCTCCTCGTTCTCGTCATTCTCGAGGTTGGTTTCGGTTTTTTCAAGTCAGTTAAGTTCATGTCTTTGCTGAGGATGACTGTTTAGTCGAAAGCGCTTCGTTGTATTTCTCGTTTTCGGCGGTTTTAGTATTTAGTTATTCACTGAACATCAACCCTTGTTTCATAATTTGTAGCCGTAACTTAGAGTCTCGTATTAATTTGATCAGACGAGGCTCTTCTCAATATACTGTTTACTAGGCCTGATATAATGAAGGCTGGAGGTTGAAATTTTTACAAGTCCCCAAAGTAGGTCAAGGTCATTGATGATGTCATGAAGTGTCACACGTTGAGTCACATCACGTCACGTCACGCAGTGCACAGAAACTCCCGGACGCAGACGCGAACACAAGTCCCCAAAGTAGGTCAAGGTCATTGATGATGTCATAAAGCGTCACACGTTGAGTCACATCACGTCACGTCACACCACGCAGTTCACACAAACTCCTGGACGCGGACAATAGTCCCCGAAATAGGTCAAGGTCAAGGTCATTGATGATGTCATAAAGCGTCACGTTGAGTCACGTCACGTCACGCAGTTCACAGAAACTCCCGGACGTGGACGCGGACACGGACATTTTCTAAGGATGTAATCCCTTAAACAATATGGATAGTCGTTCGGTCAATTTTGACTTTGAGATGTCTTCTTCTTTTCAAATTCAATGAAAAGAATATTGTACATCAACCACACTTACATGGTCGGTTACTTTTAATCCAACGTAAATCGGTCCCAAAAGTTGACTTATCGTGTAGTAGGTCGATGAAATACCACTAATTGTACTCGCGAATTCCGACGAAAGTTCCAAAGCATTGACGCTACAATTGCAGACGAAGTTTTCTTATTAGACGCACAAACTTTAGGCATATCATCGCGAGGCTCTTTATAGTTGCACTTACTTGATTAAAATATTTATCATACCGCTGAAGAATGGGATGAACATCAAAATTACCGCGATTATAAAGTGATCGGTTAAGAAAGCGATGAGGAAAAGCATTGCCGTCGAACTCAAAGTACCAATGGTCATCAATGACAACGTAGCGAAGCTGAAAGTTGCAACAACAAATGTGTTAAATATAACGATTTTTCTGCTTCCAAAGTGTAATAATAATGAAGTAAATTTGAGTAGTGTGATGCCAAAATAATGGTCATCAGTGACCTTTTAACCCCCCAACTCTCAATCTCCACTTGTCTACTAGTGGTGCTGATGTTGTGCCGAGCAATCTCATGGAAGGTCGTGGTACAGTCAGGTCGAGCCATGTCTAGACCATACCGAATAGGAACAGTAGCAGTTTACCTATGCGAGGAGCGGCAGTGGAATATTGAAGCACGAAATACAGTAGCGTTCTAAGCTCGAGTCAGCAGAGCTACTGCTGAGTGAGATAGGTGGAAAAAGATCAAGTATTATTAGAGTATCGGTGGCAAAGGGTTACGTACAGTGTATCCGCCCAAAGCATCAGTTCTCACGTCCAGAACTGAAAATATCAGGCATTAATAATGGTAAAGACACGAGGTCAAGCCTGGGATCCTTGCTGATGTCGCGCAGGAACCATTTCCCACCTTTTCTCTTGGTCTGAATTATCTTGAGCCCCTCTGATTACGTCACATAATCGACTATAATAATTTTGGTCGAATATTCCCTATAGTCCTAGTTTGAGTTTAGGTTTCTAGCAAACGAACGTAAAAATTTCCGAGGATGTATCCCCCTTCTTCCCACTGAGATGATGAGGGGTCCCTTGTCTTTAGGTGATTTTATGGTTTTGTAGGAACCGGGTATATTCGTGTGAATTTGTCGGTACTTATCCCAGCAGCCGAAACTGAATTCTTCGAAGACAATCATATCAGAACCTGGAATCTTTCCGAAAGTGTTATAGACTTACTGGCGAGTCATAATTCCATTATTCTGTAGAAAATCTTTCAGATAACCAGTCAGGTACATACTTATTACGCTGGGAACTATCACTAAACTCGTTAGAAGACCGGTTGTTCCAACATCCAATTGCAATACATCTACAATCATAAGATATTCCAAATAAGAATTTGCTAGGCGAGGCAATCATTTTGAACGTGAAAAATGACGATCATACCGCCGATGTATAGCGGTATCAGAATCCGAAGAAATAAAGCGTCGAGACCGTTTCCAAATCGATACACGCACAAGGCGAACACAGCTTTTGATGTAAGAATTTTCATCCACGGAGTAGTTTTCTGTGGAAAAAATAATAAAATAGATAATAAAATGATAACTTCCGCGCCATTTTAAATGAGACATCTTTACACGAACATTGTTATCCCGTGGTTTGATTTTTTCACTCAAAAATTTCAATTCTTGTTCTGATATCCAAGGATCTTCGGCAGGGGTCTCGCGTACAAAAATAAGCCACAATACGGCCCACAACAATGCAATGAAACCTATTCAAATTATTAAACGTTATTTGATTCCAAAAGTATTCATAGACAGAGTTCAAATAAGAGCATTTATACCTGTGACGTAGAATATGAATGGCCATCTCCAAAATTGCGCCAAATATCCGCTGAGTAAGTAGCAGACAGCAGAGCCGCAATTGGCTCCGGCAGCGGAAAAACCAACCACTCGCGCACGCTCTTCTGCTGGAATCCAGCGAGCGGTCACCTCAGCAACATTGACCAGAATCACAACCTATGAATAAGAGTCGAGTTGAGCGTCAGTAAATTCAACTCAAGAGCCGATTATGGCG
The DNA here is from genome assembly GCA_035079395.1 of Aspidiotus destructor. Lineage (NCBI taxonomy): Eukaryota > Metazoa > Arthropoda > Insecta > Hemiptera > Diaspididae > Aspidiotus > Aspidiotus destructor. The sequence continues at coordinate 8,817,855 of JAVHKZ010000002.1, read as the reverse complement.
CACACATATTAATAGCCGATATCTGATTATATAAAACTTCAACGTTGGCTCTAGGGGTTGAAAACTGTTGCTGGCGTGCATTGAACCGAGAGTAAAACGGAGAATCTGTCGTATTTGGAGTTATTCGGGTCAACAGTCTTTTCCAAAAATCGTGCTTTCAAGAGAGTTGTGAGTTCTCACGGTGCCGAATCTTTCTATATGACAAAGCATGATGATGAATTTTGCCGATTGATTCTTCATCGGAACTCACTTCGAATGTGGTGATGTGGAAGCGGAGCACTAGAGATTAAAAAAAGTTTCAAGGGCACAATTCTACTGCATTAGTTGGCTTACTAGCGTACTTTTGCGGGGGTAACCCCATCATCACTTATCACCTCTGAAAAACAAAGCTTTCTATTGGTTCTTTATAGTATAGCACAGTGATCTCATTGGCTAAGAAAAACGCTGCTCAAATATTCCTTCACCAAAGAGCTGCTCTTCATTGCAGTGTTCGTCAAAGAGAGGCTTCCCATCTTCTTATTCCCTAGATATTCCGTGCTCCCTTCTTCTGATGTCGAATTTTCTCTCAGTCTCTCCGATGTAGATGCCGTTTGCAACTAGGCTTGCCTATTCCACACTAGCTTCCCGTGTCCTTTTCCTCCGTCTGATTATTGCTTATTCTCATATCATGAATGAATTGTTTTGGATACCCTCATTCTTATCCTATTTACTAAATGCCTTCACTACCTTGTTTCTGTGCTTTCATACAATGGTTTAAGGTCCTGATGCGGAGTACTTTCTCACTATACTGTCAAGAGTTCCATTCTTTACCTTCATTTCCCACAACTCCGTCTCTAGAGTAGTCGTTGACTTCTGGGATCTCTCGATTTCATTCCACTTCCCCTCATATTAATTTGAACTTGTGCCATGTGCGGGGAGGAGGGGGGGGGTCGATCAGTGATGCCAGATCTACAGATTAAAAACATAGATTTTTCTCCGGATTTTACGTGAAATACGGATTTCTTGTGCACAAGAGAAAAGTACCGTAGTCACTCATATGAGAGATACTTTATGAGCTGATACGATAGTCTCCTGTAACATTGTGTCGATCAAGGGAAAAGTGCCTCAGTTACTTGTATCAGAGATACCTTTCTCCTGATTGTTATTGACAAATTGATGAAAGTGTGTAGAAATTCGTTCTGGGTCATCGAAAAAATGGCGGATACGGATTTTCGATAATATCATCTGGCAGCACTGAGGTCGATCGAAACAGCCAGCGGCTATTCTAGAAGCGTGGGGAAAATGGAAGGAAGGAACGGGACCCATGACAGCACAGTGTGAAAGCACTCCGGATCAGTAACTTACATATGGATGGAAGTACACAAATAAAGTAATAAAGGTGTTAAGTAGTTAGCGAGGGTGTCCACAACAATATATTCATAATGAAGAAAAAACTCACGGGTTCCTTAACGGAGTTGAATGAAGGGAGGCGGGGAACCAGGTTTATGAGTCTTATTGTCTTTGAACCGTTGTATACCTGGATCATTGAAGGGGCTAGGCTAATTGGTGTATGGAGTATTGCATATCTAGTCACTTGAAGGAGTAATTTTAATCAGGCTATCAGTGCCAGACAATTGCAGCAAAAAAATTCGGCTTCGGCTTACGGCTGAAGCAGACGACCTTGAAAAATTTGGCGAGCTTTTGGCTGACTTATGGCTGGCTGATGATTTTGTTGTTTTGTTGCCGCCAGGGAATGAAAAACGTAACAAAAATCTGAATCTGTGTTCTGTGGATTGAGTGACACACTGACAAACTAGGCAGGAAGCCGAAAACGTGGCAAAAGCTAGACTGCTGCTACGAGAAACGTGTCACCCGTGGCTGAATTCGGCTTTCGGCTTCCGAGAGTAAACATAAAGCTGGCTTGTGGCTTTTGGCTTAATAGCCGAAAATTCGGCTGAATTCGGTTCTTGGCTTTTGGATTTTGGGTGACTGCAATACTCTGATCAGTGCTGTAAGATGATACAAAGGGGACTTGGAGGGATGGTGCTTGAAGCTTTGCATATCTGGCTCATTGAAAGGGTTAAGCAAATTGGTGTATGAAGTATTGCATATCTAGTCACTTGGAGGAGCTGTTTTCATCAGGCTATACTCAACGACTTCCAAGCTATACGTATGCCAGGAAGGGGACTTGGAGTACAGTATGCTGGACTTGAACTAGGCTAGAACCCCTTCTTGCATTATCCTAGCTTTATACTAGTATACAGGATGAGGCAAAATGATGTTACCAGTTAAATGAGAATTTGCGTTAAATTTGTCTTAGCACAAAAACGCGAAACTTTAGACAAATAGTTCGAAAGCACAAAATTTTTATCTCGATGTATCTTTAATTTGAGCCAAATCAGGAGTTTTTGAGACATTTTGGAGCTGAATTAAGGACCGAAATGAGCCGAAAATGAACCAATTTGTCAGGGTTTCCAAAGTAGGGCTCACAAATTAAAGTATTGAACCGAATGTTGAACATTTCAAGAATCGAATTGATGTTCCTTCAGTGAAATTTGACGGGGAAAACGAAAAAATAGTCACAAAATAATGCGAAGCATCAAAATGGGTTAATGGGCTCAACAAGGTTCAAAATTTTCCCAAATTAGAAATTGATTCTCTCGTGAAATTTGACGATAAGCCCGAAAAAATCAGTCAAATGACTTAACAAAGCTCAAAATGGATGTACAGCCCAGAGGAGGGTCAAAATCCTACCAAATGAAAAAATTGGTTGATCTTCAAAATTTTGTACAATTCTTCCATGAAATTTGGCACCAAGTTCGAAAAAATCACCCAAATCACCCTGAAAAGCTTCGGAATGGATGTACGGCCCAAAAAAAGTTAAAATCCTCCCCCATAAAAGATTGCGCGATCTTCAAAACTCTGTGCAATACTTTGGTGAGATTTTGCGCCGAGTTTGAAATTAATCACCCAAATGACCGTATGAAATATCGAAACGGATGTGAGCGCTAGCATTTGGTTGTAGATTCACGGTGAGAGATTAAAGGAGGCCCGTCTTTGATCAAAGAGGGTAGAAGTGCTGTAGTAGGTTGGCCACTAGAATGAATGATACCGAGAAGCATGCACTCTGTTGTACACTTGCGGTGAGAGATTGAAGGAGGCCCCGCCATTTCAAGTCCCGAGGTCACGATGCCTTCTAGGTGGTGTTGCGGGAGACCCCCCGATCAAACAGGTTCCCTCGTTAATAAACGATAAGCAGACAGAGGGAAAGGACAAGAGAAGCTTGAGTGGAATGTGCAAGCTTAGTTGCGAACACTGCGCACTGCGAAAGCATGTGCTCTGATGAAACATCACAGGAAAAAAAACAGCAAGTCATTTTTTGGCAAGGATCGCAATGAAAAACAGCACGCAATGGTGAAGGGATATTCAAGGTCACACACGTAAAAAATTTCACGAAGAAAAGAAAATTCTAGGAAAAGGGGAAAAACCAGCCTCTTGAACAATGTAATCACGTGACAGCGACACTTATTAGGCCCGGTGATTGGACGAGAGACGAAGACACGGCCAATATGAAGAAAGCACATCCAGCATAGGTTAAAGATCAAAGTGATGAGAATCAATGTTCAAGGCGACATTCTTCACTAGCAGTAGCGATACAATAGATGATAGAGTAAAACATTGGGCAGTACTCCGAGCTGACTCAGATCCAGATTGTATGTAGAATTGTACACTTGACATCTTTTCTGAATTTTTCTTCGTGTACTAAACGACTTTGAGGGAGTGGGGTACGTCCCAACTCTTGTTTTCAAAACGCCACTATCTCTTTCCCTTTCATTGAATACATGATGATTTATCTTTCGACTAAGTACCTAAGGAAAAAGAGATGGAGAAAAAATCTGTGAAGACTACCAACCTGTAACGTCCCAATGATCCCTCTCGATACAATCATGATGTAAACGTCGTAATCGTTACGAAATAAAAGAGCCGGGGTTAGAATCGTCAGCAGGGAAGATACGAGTGTCGCAATTCCCATCACCTTAACGCCTCCGCACCTGGACCCCAGCCAGCCCGCGGGAATCGAAAAGAACATTTGTCCGACGCTAAAAACGCTTAAAATGTAACCGCATTCCGCGGAAGTCCAATGGAACTCCGGTTCCTGTGGACGTAAACAGTAAAATTAGCTCATTTTCATACGAATCTGGGTTGGATATTTTTTAGGTAAAACAACCTCTAAAAATGCATGTTCCTGAAGGTAGACTTTTCTCGGATTCGTCATATCAACAATCGCTATGCTCATGTTTGATCGCAAAATGATGCAGATCATGTATCCAAAAAACATGAAAATCGTCACCACGTTTCTTCTGCGAAACCATCCGCTGTAATTTCATAGATACAGAAAGTACAGTTAATTTGTTATAGACGCAGTTAAAGGGAATTAGTTTCCCCAAAAATGTACAATAGCTACGTATTATTAGTTCCTATTCTCTGTTTACATATTACCATGAATTGTAGGGGGCAACGGAAAGAACAGTTTCGAGGGTTCCAGCATAGTGAAATTCGTAGCCCACGTTATTTCAGACAAATGATGTCAATAGTAGAGTTCTACGCTTTTGTGAGAAACATTGATTCTTCATAAGATGATGGATAGAGGAACTATAATTCACCCATCAGAAGATGAGAAAGAAATAGTAATCCTACAGGAATCAATAAGAGGTCAATACCGAAATTAGAGGAGGAATAATGATAACAAGTGCAAGGTACAAAATCAAGATACGCGGGTCGCATTCTAAAATCGAGAAAGAAGAGTAAAGATCAGCTGGAGTTGCGATATACAGAGAGCCGAGGATGGGACTAAATTCAAAAGTTGAGGGGCAACGTAAATAGGAGAAGCGAGAAGTACCATCAACAGCAAGGACAAATAATGGTGAAAAACTTAATGGATTAATAGAAAAGTATTGTTGGCAATGGTAGCATATTGATATAAACTTCTATAGAAAAATCTTTTAAAAACTTTTAAAAAATACATGCTCATCAATACTGTACCTCGTTTCGACATTCTCAGCCATAGATGGATCTACATTGGTCGTGGAAACGTCCCGGCCATACTGGCCAAGGTTCCCCTCAATCTTCCGTTCCTCTGTTGTCATTTTTCTCGGTACCCTGAAAAATGACTATTTTGAACGTAGAATCCTCGATAAATACTGCGAATAAAATCACGAGCATTATTTTTGAGCGAAGCAATTGAAAAGCGAACATCATTAAATCTTACAATCGATCTACAAAACCTACGCCAACATAGTTTCGAATAACGTGCCGACGAAACATCGATGGGAAAAAAATAACGATAAAAAAGTTTCCCGTTTATTGGACCTACCGGTCCAACTTGTTTCGCGCTCATTGTAAAACTTGATAAAAAATGTAGAATTAGTATAATTAACATGTGTAGTATACAAAATTATGAAAATGTCTCCTCCTTTTTTTTGGCCAGAAACTGTGAAAGAGACTGGGAAGGAGAAATCTGCTCGGAGATTTCACACTCGAGCAGAGATAATCTGTTACTCGATTTTTGTAATCGCTTATTCGAATTTATTGATACTAATAATTTTTAAAAATAGACAGCCAAAATTTTACCAACTGTATTTGTTTTTCTCGGATAGTGCATCATTTATTGTTTATACTCTCACGCGTGACTATAGTACTCATAAATTTATATACATATTATGCACACGATTTTTTTAGCACTAAAAATTAAAGGACACTTATGCTGGTAAATTCAGATGGAAGGCAGTAGCATACTCACATTGCTTGTTTTAGAATTATCGAGATTTCAGTCTATCCATATTGCAATGTGAAGGCAATGGCTTCAGCGATGCCTATAATAAATTTTTAGCTCGCTTTATGAGTTGCAAATTTTGAGGCAATATCATTCAAGAAGCAAATAACCAATGATAAAATTGTTTTATTCCTAACCATCGCGACTTTTTTCCTCATAATATTCCATTACATCCTAAACCTATTCAGACCTCTCTCTCCTACCTAGTTCTATTTTTAAAAATTGAACGGTTTTTTTGTCTACCCCAAACTTTTCCAATCAATCTGTTCACATTCTCTAACTTCTTCTCGGTTTTTCGTTGTCCTTCTTACTCTTCTGAATTGAGGGGTGTATGTTGGGAAAATATTTTGTCCGCGTAATTCTCGAATGAATTTCAATCGTAAAGCACTCCTCCAACTGCAAAAAAGCCTTTTCTGTTCCAAAATAGAGTGTAGTACCCATCTACACTCAATTCAGTAAATCCATTCTATTACTCAAAATGAACCTTCGAGCATTCCGCACTAGTCCTCATCCCAGCCCATGAGCTGGAGCAGCAAAATCTCTTCTTCCCTTCCGCTCCTTAACCTTAACTACCAACTTTGCGACCTCAGCCTAATTTATGGATCTTCCAACTCATACCGCCTAACACTCTTCAGCTCGTGAAACTCCAGAGCATTGGATAATGACATTCAATCACCATATCACGAGATAGCAAAGATTGCCGCCAAAAAAAATACCAGTTCGCACCTAAACAAAGCATTAGAAACAAAAAGAAGCTGATAGACGGATTGAACAAGTTGGAAATCAAGAGCAATCATAAACTGGTATCTTTGGACGCGAAAAACATGTTTGATAGTATACCAGAGGTAGAACTTCTCCCACTGCTGCTGGAATCCCTAACAGGCCTGGTTAAAGAAATCGCGGGCTTAAAATACTGTTGATTTAAAAACAAGTTCTACAGCAAGGAAGTCACCGCTGTCACCGATACTGACAAAGATATTTATGAATGACATAATGCAAAAAAGATATTGAAAGGTAGTGAGTTAAGAAACTTGATCAATCATGTGGCTAGATACGTAGACGACATGCTAGGCAGACCAATTTTGTCTGGAAACGAATGCGATGATATTCACAGAGGAAAAAATGAGATGGTCAACGATTTAGACCTAACACTCACGCTAAAAATTAACAAAGTGAAATACAAATCACCAATACCAATATTCTAAACGACTCCTTCCACCACCGCGAGCACAAGTTAGCAGCGATTCAGAATTGCAGCCACCTAGCGATTTCTGTCATGGATAACGGTGAATGGAAAAGGAAGGATTTGAGACAGTAAAGTTGATCGTAGCAACCAACGGCTATTCTAGAGGCGCGGTTAAAGGAATCCTTGGGAAGATGGAGGCAAAGAATGGAACCCATAATTTTTTTTTCATTTCATTTTTATTTCATTTTATTTTCATTCTATTTTCATTTTATTCTATTTTATTTTTCATTTTATTTTTATTCAATTTTTTCTTTTTTTTTCAAAAGAGGGTGTTACTCGCAGATTTCTCAATGACCTCCCAGGTATATATTCCTATTCTTTATTCTATTTTTATTCAATTTTTTATTTTTTATTCAAAAGAGGGTGGTACTCGCAGATTTCTCAATGACCTCCCAAGTATATATTTTTATATTCAATTTTATTTTGATCTTACTTCATTCTATGTTTCATTTTATTTTATTTGATTTTTCATTTCATTTTTATTTAATTTTTTCTTTTTCTTTTTCTGAAAGGGTGGTACTCACAGATTTCTCAATGACCTTCCAGGTATATATTTTTATTTTTAATTTTATTCTGATTTTACTTTATTTAATTTTTTATTTTATTTTTATTTCATTTAATTTTATTTTCATTTAATTTAATTATTTTCATTTCATTTTACTTTTATTTTATTTTATTTAATTTTTCATTTCATTTTTATTTAATTTTTTCTTTTTTTTTTCTTCGAAAGAGGGTGGTACTCCCAGATTTCTCAATGACCTCCTAGGTATATATTTTTATTTTAAATTTTATTCTGATTTTACTCCATTTCATTTTTCATTTTATTTTCATTTCATTTTATTTTATTTGATTTTTCATTTAATTTTTATTCAATTTTTACTTTTTCTTTTTCTGAAAGGGTGGTACTCATAGATTTCTCAATGACCTTCCAGGTATATATTTTTATTTTTAATTTTATTCTGATTTTACTTTATTTAATTTTTTATTTAATTTTGATTTCATTTAATTTTATTTTCATTTAATTTAATTATTTTCATTTCATTTTACTTTTATTTTATTTTATCTAATTTTTCATTTCATTTTTATTCAATTTTTTCTTTTTTTTCTTCGAAAGAGGGTGGTACTCCCAGATTTCTCAATGACCTCCTAGGTATATATTTTTATTTTAAATTGTATTATGATTTTACTCCATTTCATTTTTTATTTCATTTAATTTTATTTTCATTTAATTTAATTTAATTTAATTTATTTTAATTTAATTTAATTTAATTTAATTTAATTTAATTCAATTTAATTTAATTTAATTTAATTTGATTAGATTTTTATTTTATTTTATTTTATTCTAATTTTATTTCATTTTATTTTCATTTTATTTAATTTAATTTTTCATTTAATTTGTATTCAATTTTTTCTTTTTTTTTTTCGAAAGAGGGTGGTACTCGCAGATTTCTCAATGACCTCCCAGGTACATATTTTTATTTTAAATTTTGTTCTGATTTTACTCTATTTCATTTTTTATTTTATTTTTATTTAATTTAATTTAATTTAATTTAATTCAATTTTATTTTCATTTTATTTAATTTTAATTTTTATTTTATTTAATTTTATTTTTCATTTCATTTTTATTTAATTTTTTTTTTTTTCTTTTCAAAAGAGGGTGGTACTCCCAGATTTCTCAATGACCTCCCAGGTAATTCACGAAAATTTTTCAAGTCCATTATTGGGGGGGGGGGGATTGGTACTCGCGAATTTTGACATGTTTCATGTCTTTTTTGACACCTGGTGCACTATTGAAAATTTGGGAGTACCAGCCCCCCCCCCCCCATAATGGACTTGGAAAATTTTTGAGAATTACCTGGGAAGTTATCCAGTAATCAAAAAAAATTAAATTAAATTAAATGTAAATTAAATTGAATTAAATTAAATTAAATTAAATTAAATTAAAAATGCCGTGCGCGTGCAAATTTATACCCCGGACTGATTCAGAAATCTGCGAGTACCACTTTTCGAGTAAAAATAAAATAAAATAAAAATAAAATTAAATTAAATTAAATTTAAATTTAAATTAAATTAAATTAAAATTTAAATTAAATTAAATTAAATTAAAAATACTTTTCCCGTGCGCGTGCAAATTTATACCCGCGACTGATTCAGAAATTTGCGCCGTGAGTGAGTCCCAGTATCCTCATCAGCTTGAAATATACTAAAGAGGACTTGTACTGGACCAAGAAGCGGGACGAACGAGCGGAGCGAGTGAGTCCCAGTACCCTCATCAGCTTGAAATATATTAAAGAGGACTTGTACTGGACCAAGAAGCGGGACGAACGAGCGGAGCGAGTGAGTCCCAGTACCCTCATCCGCTTGAAGTACATATATTAAAGTGGACTTGTACTGGACCAAGAAGCGGGACGAACGAGCGAAGCGAGTGAGTCTCAGTATCCCCATCAGCTTGAAGTATATTAAAGTGGACTTGTACTGGACCAAGAAGCGGGACGAACGAGCGGAGCGAGTGAGTCTCAGTATCCCCATCAGCTTGAAATATACTAAAGTGGACTTGTACTGGACCAAGCGCGAGTGAGTCCCAGTAATCTCATCCAAAGTTGACTTATACAAGAACTCAAAAGAATAAGAAAATTTATTCATGCAAGGATGTACAAATATAAGAAAATCAAGTCGTGGCTTTTCCTGCACAGTTTTTATTTGAATATGAACGCGACGTTTCGGTCTCATTCTTATACTAGAACAAGAAGTTGGAAATTTTGGATATTTTTGAACGATGAAGAGCTTAAGACGACTGGCGAAAAGACATGAAACATGATCTTTATATTTTTGGCAACGCCAAGAAATCCTTCTCACTTTTTGATAGGGTATAGGGTGTCAGAAAAGACATGGAACATGTCAAAAGTTTGCAAGTCCTTCAAGCTAAATGATGACGTCATCAGACTTCTTTCGCTCCATGCAGTAAACACTATGCTCATATTCATTAAAGGCCTTTTTTATACTAGCTTTACGAAGTATAGATCACTAGGGCACTGATGACGTCATCAAACGTTCCTATCCCCCTCTTCCGCTCCATTCGTTACACACCATGCTGCCAGATCTACGGATTTTTGTTTCTCAAAATTAAAAAATAAGAGTAGTTTTACATTTATGTCGTATAATTTTTTACAATATGCGCGAGCGCTTTCGGTACAGTGACCATCGACGGGCGAGAAACAGAATACTATTTCTGTTTCTCGCCCGTCGATGGTCACTGTACCGAAAGCGCTCGCGCATATTGTAAAAAATTATACGACATAAATGTAAAACTACTCTTATTTATTATTATGTGTCGTAATATTAAAAACCGCCTCGATGATATCTCAAAATTATACTATGGATTTTGCGTAAAATGCGGATTTCTTGTGCTCAAGGGAGAAGTACCTTAGTCACCTCGGATGAGAGATACTCTTCTCTTCGTCGTTATAAACTTATACCGCAGTCTTCTGTAAAATTGAGTCGGTCAAGGAAAAAGTACCCGAGTTACCTGTGTGAGAGGCACCTTTCTCCTGATCGTTATTTATAGATCGATAGATATCTGTTTCTAGGTGTAGAAAAGTAATGGGAATACGGATTGAAGAACTGATGGTACTTCATAAAGTCCACTAGTTTGGACAAAACGTTGTAGTATACATGGAAGACTGCGCGGGAAAAGCTTTTGTTTCCTACTTACGTGGAAATACGGATTTTTGAAAATATCATCTGGCAGCACAAGGTACATAAATTTTTTACTAGGCTTGTACTAGGTTCCACTCTATGCAATTTCTAAGTTTCATCATCGAGAACATTTCCGCGGAAATGATCACGTCATAATGGTCGGAGGCGACCCTCTCCCCCTAAAAACTCATCTTAAGGCATCGTTTTTAAGTAGCGATACAACTGATAATGAAGTAACACCCGAGAGTACTCTTGTAAGCGACCTAACAAAGTAGAATGGTACACTTGAGGTAGTTTTAGCTCTGAAACAGTATCTAGCTCCCCTAACTACTTCTCATAACCAAAGGTAAGGCCAGGAGGTGCGAGACACTTCTGAGGAATCGGTATTTTTACTCTGGGTGCTGATGAACAGGAAAATTCATAGTCCCCGCCTCCGGACCGCATGCGTTTATTTCCCTCTATCTCCCCTAAAGAAACGTCTGGCTGCACCATTGCTCATTATTTCAATCTTCCTTATTTCCTCATTTCCAGAATTCTTGCTCAACTTGACTGCTGATAGCTCTGGCGTAGGATGGTATCAATATTGGGGTGAAGAGGTACAAAGAAGTAGAAGTACAAGATAGGAAATTAGATTAATATAAATGCAACAAAGATGAAAATTGATCGACGCTGTCCAAATTCCTACAAATTTTTCTTACTTTCCCAAACTCCTCTTATGGAAGATCGTCAAGTTGAGATGAAGCGCCTATTTCATAGTGCGGTACGTATAAGATGCTATCTAATTCCTTTTTCTTTATGCTTGAAATGGATTGCACTCAAAATTGGTGATCCATTTCTAAAACATAAGCTTCAGTTTGGATCATGCAATATCGCTCATAGGACCTATTTACGAAGAATTGAGCTCTAAATCCTTGGAATAAATTTTGAAGAGGTAATACGTCATTAAAGAGATGTTCAACAGTCGAAAGATGGGTAATTTTTTAGCCTTAGAATATATCCGTAGTCGGTTTAGTGCACATACAAGATTTCGACTCACCGTGACGACGATACGGACGAAAAAACTGATGAAACGAACACACAGGGAGAGTTTAATCCCCCTTTCGAAATATTCACTTATCAATGAGCGAATTTGACAGGAACACAAATTGCAATACCGATCTTCTTTGTGCATCAGGACTAGGAAATATACAAAAATGAAATTACTTTCTTTGCGAAGAAGTGTAAAAACTTCCATATCGCTCACTGCAAAATATTATGTTTCACAAATAGATCGCTCGTGACAAGTTTAGCTTGAAAAAGTGACCATGTCTGCGTCATGTAGTACCATCCTGTGTACAATATTAAGCGAATAATTAGCTTGCGTGCGAATCGACACAAATAGAAAATTAAGCAACGTAATGAACCTGAGAACAATTAGAAGAATAAAGATTCCGCGTAATTGTGCGGTCAACAGGTAGACTGGATAACCCCTTCAAGAAATATACGACGCAACAAATTTTACATCGGAAATCAAATTTCAAAAACCTCAAAACAATAATAGGAAACCGGTGTACGACGATGTTCAATCAGAAAAATAGGAATTCTATTTATTTAAATGAGAAACTGCGGAGCGAAAAAGTTAAGAAAATTAATTACAACGAAGCGGCATCACGCTTCGTCAAGTAAACGATTACGCTCGTACAGCCGAAAAAGAGAAAAGGCTAGGAAAAACAGTCGTAACTAAACGCTAGCATGTTTTGAAATATGAAAAAGGGATGTATGTAAATGATAATATGCTTTTAAAAGGGGTAGATATAATTTAATTTATGAGACATTCAGGTTTTGCCTTCAACGGTTACATTGTGCATCAGGGTACACTGATATAAGAAGATTTTGCACTTTCTGATCTAGATAACGAGGACATGCTCGACGCGCAAGTGTAAATTTTCACTATTTCGTTCGTGACTGCACAAAAAGTGGTCTCTAAAGCGTTTTCTTAATGTAAAAATACCACCATCGCCAGAAATTTCGGTACAGAATTCCAATTCAGCTTCGCGACACAGGCCTCGAGATTTCAACGATTCGAAAAACTGTCCAAACTCTCCGTTCGTGTTGTGTGGGCCAATTTTTTCAATTTATCCCGCAGAAAGACGACAATTTGGCCATCACTAGCTGGAGGCTAAGTCGACGAGAGGAGTTTTCTATATTCTACACCTTAACCGCAGCTTGACACCTCTTAACAGAGCGTTAATAATAAGCGCTTAAAGTTTAGTTACCACAACGCGATGACCACTTCTCCCTTCTTATTTTAAGATTATTATATCGACAAAGCTGTAAATTTTAATTAACCAACTTTTAGCGTATATCTCGTCGTCGTCGCGGACAATACCCGCTACCCTCAAACTTATGGTAATTAATACACATTTTCATTTGTATCGAAAATCGCTCGAGCGAAAGAATATCTTCTGGCAGATTAAGAAAAATGGGCGGACTTCGCCAGCAGCCGCTTCTTCGCGAAGGTTTAATCTTTCCGGCTCAACTATCGCATTCTAAATTACCAACCGTGCGATCCGTACTGAGTACGAAAATCTGCTTAGTAAATAGTTTTTGTACGCGAAACCGAAAATGAAACCACGAGTACATCGACAAATATATCGCGATAATGTCGCACGAATGAAAAGGAGTCCGATCGTGTGTGCACTGAATTACTTATTTGCTGGAACATCCAAGTTCGAAAACTTTTATCTCGAAAGCTGAAGAGACAGAGAAAGTGGATTTTGCGTATCTACCTGGTGGTCACGAAGAAGTTCTGCGCTCACATTGTAGACCTTCATTGCTAACATTCATCTTGATTTGTAATGACGTATTCTTGACTTTCAGAGACTATATTTCGCATTGCAATGTATTACTAGCTGAATAAATAAGAAAACATCATAGTGAACAGAAGGTGCACTTGATATGAATAAAACCAAAGAAACTGAAAATTATGTCCTTGAAGCAGTATCTGATGGTTGCAAATAAACAGATTCGTGGTATGATTTACGCGCACTTCAGAATAACTACGACATGCAGTACACAGCTCTAACACGATTCAAATACATCTGTCTTGGGTCACAGACGAGTCTGGGAACAAAGAAGAGCGTAGCACCGATCTCTCAGCCTTCCCTCTCCGAAACATTTTCAATTATATCTTTCAAGAAAGGTAACAGGAAAAATTGAGAACTTCTGATACAATTCAGCACAATTTGAGCACACGGCGATATACTTGGTGAATTTTGAACTTTAAATTTCAGTACTTACAGAAGGGTACGAGCGTCAGGTGCGACCCAAAAATCTCATTTCATTGTATCAAAATTGGTGTCTTGAAAAAGTAGTTTTTGTATTTACACGAGCTCTTTCTCTTGGCTCGGTGTTATTTTCAAAAAGGAAAAAGTTGGCTTTTTCCCCAACAAATAAGTGCTGAGTTCCGTCATTGTTGCTGACATCATCAATACCATCTGCAACGATTCACGCGTTTGAATATAAACCAACTGCGCGACCTGGTCCTTGATCCATTACTTCCTTGGTTCGACCGTTTTTTACAGTTCAAGACTACTCTTCTCTCACTCCGTAAAAAGCTGACTGATAACCCCTTTTTGCGAGAGACGATAAGGGAGAGGTTCGCGGGGTAATCGATGATTCTGAATACGAACAGAAGGTCCTTGCTTTGAAAACGCACGCATATCTGGCTTCAATTTCAGCGATACAACCTCAAGGTTCAAAAAGCCATCTTGGATTCTGAGTTTATCATTTCTGGGGAGCAGAGAGCATCTCCTTGTTATGCATCATCTTCCTCCCAAGTTTTATGGTCTTATTAAGACTCAAAACAACCGCTTACACTTATCCTGCTCTCTTTCTATCTAAACTCTTAGCGGATCTTTTCATCTCCCTCTTGTTTTTCTGACCTCTCTTTCAATAAGAATTTCCACTCAATGTTTGCTTACGTTCCTTCAATGTTAAAAATAATTATGTATACCGCCATTCCGATCTGCGAGACCATCGAGATTATGTGCGATATGCTCTCTGAAAACGGGGTCCTTTACCACTCCTACACATCTGCCAATTTCGCGGCAATCTCTATATGCTTCAAGAAGGCCTGCCGGTGAGCGGCTTATCTCTTCTCTATGGTGGCCAGCGGTGGATTAAGGCACAATCATCACATGCAACTGCTTGTGTCCGCGCGCGAAAAATTTTTTGAATAAATGAAAAGAAAAGGAAAAAAGAGACATAACACTTGTCAAAAAGAAAAAAATTAGAGGCTATTGTAGGTTTGCAATGGCAGCGGGGGATCCGCAACCTCCCCCGCTCGCGATCACGTTGGCGCGAAAATTCACCGTCAGAAAATGAATTGGCTGGGCTCTTCTCAATGTACTGCATGCTAGGCCTGATATAATGAAAGCTGGAAATTAAAAATTTTTCAAGTCCCTAAAGTAGGTCAAGGTCAAAGTCATTGATGACGTAATAAGGCGCCACACGTCACGTCACGCAGTTCACAGAAACTCCCGGACGCCGACGTTTTCTGAGGATGTGATCTCATCAACATAAAAAAGCAACCCGGCTGGAAGTTGAAATTTTTTCAATTCCCTAAAGTAGTCGAATTGATCCTAGATTCTAGAGTTGTGTTCTTGTCTTTTGCTGAGGATGACTATTTAGTCGATAGCGCTTCGAAGTTTAGTATCTATTTGCGGTTTTTTATAATTAGTTACTCCTTATAAGAGTATCATTCCTTTCTTTCCCTAAAGTAGGTCAAGGTCATTGATGACGTTATGAAGCGCCCCACGTCACGTCACGCAGTTCACAGAAACTCCCAGACGCGGACGTTTTCTGAGGATGTAACCCCCTAACAATACTAGGCCTGATATAATGAAGGCTGGAAGTTGAAATTTTTTCGAGTCTTCGAAGTAGGTCAAGGTCATTGATGACGTCATAAAGAATCCCGGCTGGAAGTTGAAATTTTTTCAAGTCCCTAAAATAAGTCAAGGTCATTGCCGATGTCATAAAGCGCCACACGTCACGTCACGTCACGCAGTTCACAGAAACTCCCGGACGTTTTCTGAGGATGTAATCCCTCCAACAAAATGGATAGCGGGTTCCCCGCTAAAAAAAGGTCAGTGCGTGAGTGTACTTGTGTCCGCGCGGAAGCTAAGTCCGTCGCTGATGGTGGCTAACGTTTTCGTGGCACACTTTGAAAACAAGGTCTCAGCCGTGGTGCGTTTGCATCCCATTTCATTGGATGGATGACGCTCTCGATATCTGGTTCAAAACTGTAACCCAATTCTCCTCCAAAAAATCTCCAAAAAATTCTATCGAAGTGGTCAACGATCTCAAACCTAAGGTCTTTCCTACTGATTTGCGTTCTTTTTCTATTGATACTCTTAGCTTGTACACGCGCATCACGGTTAATCAGTATAGGGTGCGCCAAAAAAATGTCAATAGTCATCCGGGGAACTCCACGAAATGGTCGCGGAGTCCTCCCGGAGTTTTTTGTTCAACTGTTAACATCGTTTTGGCGCACCCTGTATACCAATACTGCCTGAGGATACCATCACCCAGTTCCGCTATCTATCTGTCCCTACACCAACAAAACCTACCGGTTTCCTAATGGCCTTCCAATGTACACGCCCCTCTCCACTCTCGTTGCCGAAATATTTATGTCCGTTTGTTTACTGATTCTAACTACCTATCGTATTACGCCAGGTATATATGTAAAATTGCATTGTCGGCGTATCACTGTTTCACTACACACTCGGTCCTATATCGCACCCTGCCGCGTCGTATTTTCTAGTGGAATTGATTTTCACTAAGATTTATTGATTAAATCTTATATATAGACATCATTGGGATATGGAATGGCCCTGACGAGGACCTTCAACATTCATTTTCTCACCCGAATGAAGAATTCCCACATTCCATGAACTTCGCTCTGGAGATCGAAGGCGATTCTTCATGCCACCTAGACCTCACTCTTGGTTCTAGGTCCTACAGGTTTCATTACCGATTTGAGCATCCACAGAAAATCGACTTATACAGGTGTCACGATCCATTATCATTCTTTTACATTCGAGAACTCACAAAGTCGCAATTTACCTCCATCTACTTCTTTCAGAGGCAGCCAAAAGCAATGAACAACGCTCGGCAGATTGCTCTCAAAAATGGTCTCAATCTCGACGTCCCTTCAATGATTAGATATAAAAGCATTCGCATTCTCCTGGCATCGTCGTCTCAGAGTACCGAAAATGTTTCCCCTGATGGCTCCAGACACACTCTTTGGACTTGCCTGCCTTTTTTGGGTAACCACTCCTGCAAACTCGACAGGGTATTCAAGAGTTACGATTACAAAGTAGGGTTCTATCCTCTTCTCACTCTTAACAAATTTACTAACTAACGGCCGAACCTACCAAGTAGGAGGGATACTCGAAAGAGTAAACAAGATAAATTTGCATAGACTGCAGAAACAACAGCAGCGAACGCTTTCAAAGAGGATAGAGGCACTTATTTGAGTTTAAAGCATAAAATATTAACTTTGATTCTGCGTGAAAGACAAAGGATACGTGCATAAGTTCTTCGATACTTCATTCGTATAGAACCTTTTTGTATTGACATGTTTCATGTCTTTGCTCTGACTCCTGATTTTGAAATTTGCGTTCGTCCGTGCAAATGACCTTGGGTACCAGGCCTGGTATAGCCTTAATCCTTGAAATTCGCGAGTGAGCCCCCCGAAATCTATTAGCCTAAAATATTCTAAACTAGACTCATACAAGACCCCATGCTGAATCCCCTCACGGCTACATCACCTCCTTCAACCCCATTTAAAACACCAGGAAAATTTTCTAATTTTGTGAGACCACCTCCAATGGCATGGCCAATCCCCCTTCTAAGACATGAAACATGGTCTTTATTCATTTAGCTAAGCTAGAAATTTCTTCTTTTGTTCCTTGAAGAAGCTGTTGCAAGAAACAAAAACTACGAAATTTTGATGATTGACGATATGATGTGCCTGACTTTTACTCGCTACTGTAAGGATGCGGAAAAAGCGCGAGAGTTCAATGGTAGATACTTTTATTATTCGTGCTAATTACCGACAACTAAGAAATGGTTTATATATTAAAGCTAAGACATGTACGGTATCGGGAGTGATGGACTGCATGCGCAGATCTAACGGTACTTTTGTTCAGGCGACAATATTAGTATTTCGTAGAAAAACTGGATACAATGAGAAATATACATGCGATTTGGAATGAGCGAAGTTACAAGTTGAAGAGAGAGATAGAGTATAATAATTAGAAAGAGAAACCCGGGGAAATATATTAGACAAGCGTTTAATTCCAGATCGAGAGCGGAATACGTCGAGTGTGCAAATATTGCGTCGAATGTACAGTAGGAAGACGAATTTTGTTCGACGACCCGTCGGTTACCTTCATTAAAGGATAGGGAATAGAGCATGAATTAAGAGATATGAAGGCATACAGATTTCTATATCAATTCCTAAATTTAGCCAGAGGAGGAACAACGTTCTACAGCTCTCTAAACTTTGAAGGTAGGAAACGGAAGCACAAACTGAAGAAGTTTGAAGCACAAAAAGCCTCCTGAGGCAAACCCCAAATTCCCTTTCTGTCAACTTTAAGTGGCGCCATTACATCTGCCAAAAACTACACCAAATAGGCCTCAGGGAAACATCCTAGAGTTGCTTCAAAGCTTCCCTCACAACAGAACTATTACCGTCAAGATAGAAAACCAACTATCAGTTCACCAAACCATCTAGAATGACGTTCCTCAAAGAGAAATTTGGAGCGTACCCCTCTTTCTAATAGCAATCAATGATATCAGTCAATGAGTTTCTTTTAAAGTACCAGTTAATTATTCGCAATATCATTCATTATTCATTGTGCGAAATATACATTCATTGTTGAGTGTCCGCACGGCACCACGTGTTGTGACTGTTCGTGAGTGTGACTCGGCGTTTTATGGATTTGGTGAACGCTGAGAAAAATTCAACATATTTGATCGAGATATTACAACTTGAGAAATCTTTGGCCGATATTGAAATTGAAAGTAAGCAATATTCTGTTTGATTTATGGTACACCCTCTACTGGTCAATCTTGGCGTCACAATCACGTTATTTTTATTTGTAGCTCAGAGTATGGCGAAACAAATAGCGGACACGCTCATTGCAATAAAATTTCCTCATATAACAGATAATAAGGTGAAAAATTATCTGCGCGCGAAACATATTGTTCACGATACTCTCGTTAACCATCATATCGTACCAACCGACGTCCCCAACACTGTCAATGTGACTTGCGACCTGGACAATGCAGCCGGCCAAGATGGAGGATACGATGATGTGTTTGGACAATGTGGCAAAATGGTGAGGACGCCTCCTGCTGAACCAAAGGAGCGTGAAGACGATGTCCAACGAAGGTATCAGTCATCGCCAGAGGGTTCAGTGGTACAGGAAGCACGTGCCAGCAAGAGGGCAAGAATTGACGCAGAGTCATCTCCTGACAAGACGTCGACGCCTGGACTGGTTACTACCCCCAACCTACCTGAAGGGAAATTGCGTAAAGCAAACTTTTACCTTCAAACAAAAGCCGAGCAGCTGAAGAAGGAAATTAGAGCAAGAGACGTGAAGCTTACTCAAGCGGAGGAGCTTGCTTCTGAATTCCAGTCGCAACTAAAGCAACAGAAGAACAAGGCTGACCGCCAGCAGGAAAATATCAACAAGCTGGAGGCGCGGGTTGAAGAACTAGCCAAGAATACACCCCAAGACCTGCACTTAAGGTGTGAGAAGCAGCAGCGACAGATTGCTCCCCTGACCATCCAAGTGAAGGAACTCTAGAGAGTAAGGAAGAGCAGCACCAATGCAACAGCAACAACAACTGCAGCAGAAGTCGTGCCAAAAATAGCAGGAACTCCAACGACGGCAGCATTGCAGCAGCAGCAACAGCCTGCGCAGGCAGCTACTCCGACGGAAGTACCCTCCTGGAGCCAGGTGGTTTCCCAGCGCACCAGGAGGAAAAACCCAGCTAGCGTACCACGGTCCTAAGGACAACGGCTGGAGAAGCTGCTGGGGAAGACAAGGTCGGCAGCGATAATTATTAGTCAGAAAAGCGACGATGTATCCTACGAGACCATCCTCAAGACAGCTAGATCAAAGCTGTCAATAGCTGTGCTAGGCCTCAAGGTGACCCAGGTCCGGAGTACCAAGAAAGGTGAGCTGCTCCTAGAAGTGAAAGGAGAAGGAGAGACGCTGATGGATTCATTCCGGGAGAAACTGCTTGAAGCCATTGGAGGTATGGCAACAGTTAGGACGCCACAGCGACAAACTAGAGTGCTGATTCTGGGAATTGAAACTTCTGCGGATAGAGAAGATATCCTGGCCCAAATGCCCGTTGGCTCAGGTGCCAAGCTTGTAGATCTGCAGCCAATGGGACGTAGGTGCCAGATGGCCAAGGTCGAGCTGCCCATTACAGCAGCCCTCCAGCGAATGAGGAAGGGCAAGATCGAGGTTGGATGGAGCACCTGCCGTGTGAAATCCCTAGAGAAGGCAAGGTCTACGCAGCGATGCTATAAATGCCTCCAGGAGGAGCACGTAGCAGCTGCCTGCACTAACGCAGCGATTGGTAGCGTTTGCTACAGATGTGGCAAAGAGGGGCACCAAATCCGGGACTGCAAGGGAGAACCTAAGTGTCCCATCTGCAGCCGGACGCTGCAAACCACATTGTGGGGAGCAGAGGGTGCTCAGGTGTCCGAGCACAAGGTGCTAGTAGGAAACGCAAGTAAAACCAATGGCAGGCGCGCTATCCTTCCTGCAGATTAATTTGGAGAATTGTATTCTTGCGCATGATCTCCTGTGGCAATTTGTAGCCGAGAGGGGAACGCACGTTGTGATTGCCAGCGAATACTACAACGTAGCAGGAGTACAAGGATGGTACACAGACCGTACTGGCTTCATCCGCTAATTCTTTAAGGCTTCACAATCAAAATTCTCCCCTTTTATAAATGTAAATCAAAAGATCAGCAGTGCCTTGGACCACTCGGCCGTTCGATCATTTTGATGAGTGCACTATCCGTGAAGTTGATTGGAAGGACCATGAGCATCGCGAATTTCTTGTACACGTATTGAACATAGGTAGACTGGGTCAGATGCGTAAATCAGAGTACCTTTGTTGATTCGGGGGACTGACTTTCCTTTTGAAAATTGCCTCAAATAGGTTCGAGCATTTCGGCCCAGGTATCTCGTATATCGGTTGGATTGTAATGGTACCAGTTTCTTGCCACGCCTTAAAGCTGACTCAATGCGAAATAGCTGGCTGTTCTGTCTGTCAGTGAGTAGATATTGCCAAGTAAGTTCACTCCCCGAATCCATTTCTTGCGGCTTTTGAACTTTCTGGATTGAACAGCGGAGTTTGTTCACCAACGAAATTTGGAAGGTGTTACAGGAACAGCGCGACTTGTGTCGTTGATGAAATCCGACCTGTGTCGCGTCGTTGATGAAATCGGTGCAATAATCGCCAGACAAAGTAAGGATAACAGATCGTGCGTTTCGGTTGGATTGACGCAAGGTACCTCCTGTAACGTCTCTTGCCTTCCTGTCATGCTTATTTGTTTGTTCTACAGGTTGGTGGTTCTTCATCATCAGCGTTTGCGCAGGTTCTTCTTCTTTACGGCATCTTGTCCTCTGCTTCTAGTATTGGTGCGTTCTAGTGGTGATGACTTCAACGATCTTCGGTAAAGGTCTTTCTCGCGGTGGAAGGTTGCTACAAGCATCTCTTCCCACTCCCGCCAAGTGTGATTAATATTTTGTTGTCGCGTGCACCATCTTTTGGCAGCCCCATCCAATCGAGTCAGGGCAAAATGCGCGGTAGTGCGGTCTGTCCAATTATAGATTGACGCTAACGTATCGACTTTATGAACCCAGTCTTTAACATCGTTTGATTCAGAATCGAAAAGGGGGATATACCCCTAAATTGGACAATCATTCCCATTGAAGACTAATCTCAGAAATTATTAAATCATGAAATCTGCTACACTAATGGTCCTAAATCTCAATCTGAAACAGCTTATGCATTCTCTATCTGTGATTCCATTATCGCTAAACGACTCCGTAACTCAGCTTCAGTATGTGCAAATTAGGAATGAATCCAATCCTCAAATCCACTTGAGATGTGGTGCATAAAATGAACTCAAGGAACACGTCGGTTGTCTGTTTGAGCTCTTTTTGGTGTATAAAATCCAAAGTTTCGAAACTTCAACTTTCAAGATTACTAACAATGCAACCGAAGGAAAAACAAGAGCGAATCCTCGAAGAAAATGTATTCTCGAACCATACTTTCTCACCAACCTATTCTACAATATTTCTCGTCACAAGCTCTCGCTACGAGTGCAATCGTTTTCAAACGGTGCAGCTAAAATCCTTTCACTCAGTTCCTCGAATAATATCTACTATTTTTCAGACATCATTGAAAGTTCTTAGAAAGAATGCTCGTGAAAAGTTTTAAAAAAATACGTTCTCAAAGTCAAAACGGTCTTCTGCTCTCGTTGCGGCTATCCGATTTCGCGCTTCGAAGATGAATACTATGATAGAGGAGAGAGATAAATAAAAAATTCTCGTCATTCGTGACGCTGTACGCCGCGCTGCAAACTGATACCATATCTCGTATTAGCTATGCGAAAACCGATTGAATTGACGAATAAACCGTCGACAGAAAGTTTAACAAAGAATGTACATGTATGAAGACAACCGCCCCGACTAAAGAATTAAAAAAATTAATTTTACGCTTTCGCAACTCGATTATGTTATTATAGATAAAAAACAAATGTTCCAGTTGCTTGACGTTCTCACAGCTATACGAAAGAAAGAAAAATCCCCTCATAAAAAAAAACAATTATGTAACACGAGTATATTTCCGCCAACTTTTTCCTCGTAGACACGAAAACTTTTTTTTTTTCCAAAACTTGCCATTTAAATTCGTATTTTTTCCTCGAAACCATTTCTCCCTCTCATTGAAGGAGTAATTTTCCTCTTTTTTTTTGCGGCTGGAAAAACTTTTTATCAGCGAATTAATGTCTTTATGGCTAGTTTGTTGATACGATTATCAAGTATTATTATAGACTCGACAAATTTTCGAATATCTACCTGCCGAAAGAAATCTCGCCGTCGTTTTGATTCGGCCAGAATTGATTTTTAAATACTATTTTGATTAATCGCGTAAAAATACACGCGAGTATATAAACGCAAAAATAATCGATATAGTGGTAAGTTGAATGCGACTTGAACGACAGATGTTGTCTGATGGACGGACACTTGTCACTGTCTTTGTGTCACGAGACCGTAAATATTCATACCGTCAACAAGGGGAAAGTTTACACACTGGGGTGAAAATTTACACTCGTACGTTTTTTGATGAAGAATCTAATACCGATGACGTCAATATGCAGCTACGCTGCCGGAAGAAATGGATTCAAGAGCTCGAGGGCTGAATTGTACCTTCGGATATGTCCGTGTCATCATAGAGAAATATTTTCATCAATACATTTACCATCAACGTATTTTACTTGAGTGCTAGGTGTAGAAATGGGACTAATATTTCAAACGGCAAAGATGTAGAAGGGTGCATGCTTACACAGAAAAAAAAAACGAGTTGATGGGAGGAATCCATCAACAGAAGGGAAGGAAAAGAGAAAACGAAAAGTCACAAGAGGAGACAATGGTCATTTCGAAAAGAATGAGAACGTGATCAACACTCATCTCATCCACGAAGCATCCGCTGGAGTGGAAATCAGTTTCTCGATTCACCAAGAAAAAGAGGTTGTGGGTAATTTTATAGAAAAACTTGACGTCAGCCGATGAAAGTTCTCAATTTCAAGCATACAGGCAATTATTACTTTTGACGAAATCAATAGGACAACTGAAGTAGGAAGTGTCACCGAAGTTCTTGACCTCAGTTTCATGGGACGCGAATACCAGATGGTACGGATACAAGTGCCTATTGCCGGCATTAGCTTCAACTACTTCTACATTCTATCTGTACCTCCGAGCAAATAGCCGCTATAGCTGAAATGCTCGTTAAAATAAATAAAAGTGCCATTCTCGAGAGCACTGTACTTTCACTTGCTGGAAGAGATGGAAAAGGTATGGAGACGGCTTGCAACGAGGCTGCAAGGGAATCCTGTAAAAAAATGGATACTATCGGTGCATAGAGGAAGGACATGAGCTACGCGGCTGCATCGAGGAGTCGAAAAGCACTTAGGAAGGCGATCAAAATTTCTCACACGTGTTCTGCAGTGCAAATCTCCGCTGTTTTAAATCATTTGTCTTGGATCAACTTCTTCTTTTCTAAGTAGTCAAAATTTCTGGAAGTCTTGAAAAGATTACGTTTCATGTCTTCCTCAGTAGCTACTGGCTTTTGGGGAGCTTACTTGCGGATCTAGTATAGGTCCAGTTTCGAATATTTCAAGATAATAGCTTTTGGAAAGCTCACTCGTTTCCCTCCTAGATCTAGTACAAGTCTACGTTGGAAAATTTCAAGCTGATGGCTTTTGAGAGTCGCTAGTGGCATTTGGGGCTCATTCGCGGAGGTCTAGTTTAGAATATTTCAAGACTAGGATGAGCCTAGTATGAAACCAAGTACAATGAAGGCTTAAGCCTAGTGTAGGTCTAGTATAAAGGAGAATTTGGGCGGGCGAACGGACGCACGCACGCAAATTTCAAAATCAGATGTCAGAGCAAATACATGAAACATTTCAAAATTCGATTTCTAAACTATAAAAAAGGGTATGGAAAAATTTTGAATCTTTAGCTAAAAAAGGGATTTGAAAAAATCTTGACTTCTGAGCTAGAAAAGATGATTTGGAAGAATTTCGACTCTCTAGCAGGAAGGGCAAACGCGTTGGTCATGTCCATTGTGACTCACACAAGTTTCAATGCTGAGCCATATAGGAGAAAAAATTTGAATTTTGAGCTTGGGGAGGGAATTTGAAGGAATTTCGACTTTCTAGCCACAGGAAGGGGAATTAAGAAAATTTTGACTTCTGAGCCAAATTATACGATAGGAGGAAGACTAGGAAGAAATTTTGAATTTTCAGATAAACAAAGGGATTAGGAGGATTTTGCCTTTCAAGCTTGAGGTTCCTCCTGCCATATCATATGATAGGAGGGGCAGGAGAGCGACCAGTGTGAAATGTTGAATTTTGACCAAGAGAAGGGAATTTGAAAAAATGTTGACTTCCGAGTCATATTATACGATGAGAGGGGCACAAGACGAACTAAGAGAAAAAATTTTGAATTTTCAGCAAGAGGAGAGCTGCCGTACAAAGTTAAATTGGCGCTATTTCTTGGGACTGCTGAACGGTACCTTTCCCATGATGATTGTTTATGGATGTGTGCGTAGTCGGCTGGTGATCAGTTTGCGTGGGTGCGTGTCGATCCCTTTGTCAGTAGTCTTTTAAAAGTGCATTAACTTGATGAAATTTGGGTGATTTCCGGCTCAATTTTCAACGAGAAATCCGAAAATCGAATCAGATTCTCCCAACTTGGCCTCGTTTCCGAGATAATCGAGTTACGTCAAAATTGTGATCTATGAAATTGAACTAACTGCTTCGCATCTCGAAAACCAGTCCGATTTGGGAAAATCTGATTCGATTTTCGGGTTCCTCGTTGAAAATTAATTCCAATTCTTCAAAACCGATCGTGATTTAAGTCCATTTTACTATCGATGAGAAGATTATTCAATTTTCCCAATCGTTGCTTTGGATATACGTCAATTCAACTTTGTACGACAGAGAGGATTTGAAAAAATTTCTACTATTGAGCTAGAGGAGAGGCTCACGAGAAAATTACGACTTCGAAATCAAATTCATAGTATAATACAAATATGACATGAAGCTACATATAACAGGAGAGGATTCATTCCAGCAATTCAACTGCCAGCACTCCCACCTAGCCTTAGATCCGCTATGGAAGATAGTAGAGGAGGGGTCCTCACAATTTGGAAGGAGCAAGGAAAAGCTGCATAAACAACACTGGACAGGTGTAGGTTTGTGCTTTGTCTAATTGCAGCAAAAGGTGTATGTTGCTAAGATGGTTACAGAAAATCAGTGCACAATCGTTACTCAAACGTACTCGAGGAGTTTGAGGAATACCTCAACCTATTAAACATACGTACAGCGCTCCCACGAAGAGAAATATATAGATTGGAGGAATGGTCCTCCGGGCAGACGGATTCTCGAGGATAAGCTCTGAAGCAGCGGATTGTCGACAAAAGACCACAAACGGTAACCCGATCCCACTAACTAGGGGTACGGGTCTCGTACTTGGACTACGGGTTAGGCGGGATTGTATAGGGTGTCGAGGAAAGATTATCGGTACGTCGGCTTCGATCTGCCCCATAAAGTTGGAACTGCTGCTCCAACAGAACCTGGAAAGAAGATGGTTAACCGAAAAGCCAGACAAAAAGAACAATACAAAAATAGCAGCAGACAAAACGAGGCTGATGATATTAGGAACATGATTTTAATGAGGCGGCCTGCTAACCAACTCCGGCCCGCGGAGATCTCGTAAAAAAACAAGAATATTGCTTAAAATCATTAAGAATAGGAAAACTTTACCCGCCTCACTTCTGGCCTAGCTCAAAGTGACCCACTTGCTGAAAAAGGTTGGATATACTTATACTTTAAATAGCCAATCCTTACACAAATGTGCATTTTTTGAAACATTATACCTACTTTGAACGCGAGTAAAATATTCAAAAATGCGATACCGCACTTATCAAGTGACACACGAGAGAAGTACGCATCAACGTATTGTCCGATGGCTCCAAATCTGACTTGAAGTTTACCAAGCGACAAATACGAACATTGTCGGGAGTTTATTGACGCAATGTAAAGTAGTCTAAATCTGCCCTGCCATTTGGCGTATCTATAGGGGTCGCTTAGTCATTGCTAACTACGCGATACGAGAGGCAACGAAGGGGGAAAGACGGAGAAAAAAGGCGATAGAAATAAGTTTAGAATGGAACCGCGAAAATAACAATAAGCTCGTTATTTATACAAGTAGGTTTTATCGTGTATTAAAAAAAAAAGGGTCCTTCTTCCTTCGTAGAATAAAACATTTTTAGTTCGTCAGCCGGCGAGATCAACAAATCTCGAGATTGTTTTGCTTTGCTAAGGGATATAATAAGTAGAGTATGTAAATACTTTTGTATTATTGGAACGTGCGAAATGTGGAGGTTTACGACAGGTACAATAGGTTTCTCCTGGCGGGATACCCTTGAAATACGACGATTAAAGACAAATTACCCTTCTCCTCTTGAAGAAGACCTTACACCTCTATTAACTTTTTGAGGGGAAAGGAAGAGTGAAAGTGTTTTCCCTGCGGTGAGGTAGATCAAAGACGACGTCGAGGGACGTTCTTACATTCAATGCGCAAATAACCAAAGACCAATTGTACCGTACCTACAAAAAAAAAGAAAAAGAAAAAAAAAGGAGCTGAGAATAGACATAGCGTATCAAAGTCAAAACTCTGAAGAGTGACCAACAGGTGAATTTTAAGTACTCCGATTATTTTCAAGGTACACGCGTACAATCTCCTCATCTGTTTACGGACCAGTTCGCGGTACCAGGAAGACCATTCTGGGAAAAACAAACGTCTGACCATTGAATCTTCACAAGTTGGAGGATAGACACCGGGTGATCATATAGGTAACTTCAGAGATGGTGTCTTCATGTACGTGCTGTAGTTTGAGGAGATTGGACATTAACGTAATTGTCTGCGACACCGGAATCTTTGTGTACATGCTACGTACGTCAAACAAGATTAGTCGAGATCCGGGAGGGAACCTTGATGCTTGAAGTTGGTCGGCTAGAACACTGAAATTGCGTATACTCCTCTCCGGTTGAAAGGTAGCAATATTTGAGAACCAAGCCGCCAAGTACTGTGCTAGGTAGTAACTGGGGTCTGATGGGGTAATTCTCTTTGTGTAGCTTGATTTGCCGGAACAAGCGCGGAAGATTAGGACACATACTGTACCTACGGTTTCTCTCGCAAAGGTAGTTGGAACGAAAATTGCTGGACTCAGAAAGACGATACTAGTACGCCAAAAAGACCATGATATTATTGAATCTACTCGAAAGATCACATGCTCGTCTCTTTACCCTGCTGCCAGAAGATACGGTACACAGGTTCTTTGAAGCGTTGCGCTCATCTACATCCAGAAAACTAGCGTCACTCACTGAAACTAAGAATAAATCATCTGGCTACCAACTGGTTTTCAATTTTACCCCTCCGGTGGTAAATTTTACAAATGTGCAATTCTCACCAAATGAACTCGATCTCCTTGGAAAAGGGAGTAAATTCGCACTCCCCTCGGTTAACAGAGCTGAAACGATCCGTGCTACTATACCCTCTGATTTGGCAGCTGGCCTTAGAACCGATCTAATAGTGATCGCACTAGGGAGTGGAGTCTATGGTTGCCCGACTACAAAACCCGCCAAATCGCTCCTTTCTGACCTACCAAAAAATCTTCAAGAAACTTAAAAAGGAGGAGCTTGTGGTTGCGAAAGCTGACAAAGGAGAAGCCCTGGTTATTCTCTCCAAAGTTGATTACCAACAGCGAGTTATGGATTTTTTGAATGAAGCAGGGGCTATTCCAAAGAAATTAAGCCTTCACACTTACAATGAGAAGATAAGGAGGGCTTTCGACAAGTCCAAACACCTTATTCAAGGTGAGAGCAAATCAGACCTGTGGTGACATTTTACAGTGACCCCAGTTACTACCTAGCACAGTACTTGGCGGATTGGTTCTCAAGTACTGCTGCCTTTCGACCGGAGTGGAGTATACGCAATTCCAGTGTTCTAGCCGACCAACTTCAAGGATCAAGGTTCCCTGCCGGATCTCGATTAATATCGTTACAAAGATGCCGGTGCCGCTGACAATTACGATAATGTCCAATCTTTTCAAACTACAGCGTACGTACATAAAAATACCATCTCTGAATTTACCGACACGATCACCCAGTGTCTATCCTCCAACTTGTGCAGATTCAATGGTCAGACTTTTTTTTTCCCGATGGTCTTCCCAAAAGAGAGCCACTGTCCCCCCTGGTTGCCAAAGTGTTCGTGGATCACCTGGGAACATTTGTCTTATCATCCAGCTCTTCCTCCCAGTCGGTTTGTTTCTGGAGGCGGTATGTGGACGATATCCTGGTCAGACGGAACACCTTGGACGAAGAATTTCAGGGTTTTTTTGGATGAGATCAACAGTTTTCACCCTGAACTCTCATTCACCATGGAACTTGGAGGACACCGGATTTGCTATCTTGACTTGGAAATCTCTCTGGTGGAATCGCACTCCATGTTAACTCCGAGGTTTAAAATATACAGGAGGCCTTCATTTATAGTAGTGTCCATAGATCATTTATAGGAGTTTGGCCATTCATCGGCTCCTCTTCTCCATCCCACTTGACAGGGAGGCTTTAATTTGAAAAAGGAGTAGACGCCATAGAAAGCATCGCCAAAATGAACAACCTACGGGTAGACGTCCGACTTATGTTTCAGCGGAAGAGGTTGAGGTGTTTACTTGCAACGTGTCACCCCCTAAGCTCTCCTTCAGCTCTCCCTCCTTCGACAGGTGAAGTTTCCAGGAAACACTGGATCCGCTTGTCTTATTTGGGTCAACCATCTGAAAGATTAGCCCGAGACCTCAAGAATTACGGGTACCAGACAGGGTTCTACCCCGTGTCTACAGTTAGCAACCTGATTCAACTGAAAGAGAAAATTCCCCGCGAAGATCAACCAGGGGTCTACCAGGTAAAATGTGGAGACTGTCCGGCCTTGTACATTGGACAAACGGGGAGAGCCCTGCCGAAAAGACTAACCGAACGTACATCTGCCACAAAGAGAACAGCAGTTTTCCGGCACTGCGAAGAGGAAGAACACGACATTGGAAATATCTCAGCCTCCCTCATCCACCTCTGCAACAAAGACTTACGCATGAATAAGCTCGAGGAGTTCGAAACGGTTGCTGCTGTCAAAGAACAAGGAGAAAATGTAACGATCTGCGAGCTACTTTCTAAATCCACTCATTCGCTGGTATCTACGACATGACTCACCTGAGCCAGTTGCAACCTGATACGCACACATTACTCTACCGTCTGACATCTTATGGTTTCATCGATTTGCTCAGTACACACCTGAAGATGTACTGAACATCACCCGGTCGTTTACGTTCTCAACCACGCCAACTCTAGTTTAATGCAAATTTTAGGAAAATTCTCACTTTATTCTGATCGACGTCTGACTCTTAAGTTTCATTTTGTTTATTTATTTTTATGTTTATACGAGTATATTTTTGACTTGAAGTTTTGTATTTTTTGGACTCCACTCTAGATTTCACGTTGTGAACTTTTGAGTTACGTGTCAGTGCTCACTTTCCCAAACTATAAGAAGATACATTATGACGAAGAAAGCGGTACTCTTAGAAGGAGTAACTAAATACAAAAAACCTCAGAAAATACTAAAAACCTTCGAAGCGCTATCGACTAAAGTCATCCTCAGCGAAAGACAAGAACACAACTGTTACTCCTTTTAGGAGTATCGCTTTTTTCGTCATAATGGATAGCCGTAACTTACAGTCTTGCATCAATTCGATTATAAGATACATATTAATGATTTTATGCTAACAGATACGAATAAGATAAGAAACACGAGAAGCTCCATTTATCAATAGGTCACATTGCGCTTCTTAGTGTACGTGCACACGTTTTTTTTCTCATCATTCCTCTTAAACATGAACAGCGCAAAACCCGACAAAGAATCAAAGAACTCAATTAAACACAGTATTGAAAAGACTGTCGGCTCGTACGATCGAAGACTGCCTTCACTTAATTGAAAGAACTCCGTACTCCCGGACAAATTTTACCACAGATTTCAAAAGATGAACTACGGCATTTTCATTTGTTATTCGCACCAAATATCAAATCAAAAAGATCACCTCCAACCACCTTTTGCGAGCCCCTCCGACAATCTTATAACTGACTCCATAGAATCGATTCCTATCCCGCGTGGTAGCGATACAGTTTCTTATAGTATGACTTTCAGGTCTAATCTCTGTAGTATCACCCTTGACGACTACATAAGGAAAGGATCTTAAGCTTTGTGTGATGGTCTCGAAAATTTTCGACCCCTCTTCCCGAGAGAGTTTTTGAATACGCTACTGATCAAGAATCACGCCCCATTGACGATGACCGCAAGTGAAAACAAGAATATGAACAACAGTGATGAGCAGAGGGCAAACTGTCAATGTGAGAATAGCTCTTAGCCGTGCCTCACGGGCCACACTTGATGACCACGACGGTCTTTAATACTCCTGAATCTTATTGACTGATGGAATTAATGTCAAGTTAAGAAAAGGCCAACCGGTGGCGTTTTGAGATCTGATTCATATCGACTACAATACTTGACCCTGACTTCATCGGGCACAGGCGACAAATTTTGATTCGAGCTTACAAATTTCGGTAAGGTACGAATATAACTTAGGTACTTACGGATAATCCTCGAGAATCCGGTAACCCGCCACAAAACGCGATCAAAACTTTCACACAAATAGGTACCGGTAACAACGAAAGCACAACCGAAACGAAGTGAAGTACGTTTGACGTTTTCTTGTAAGAAATCGTAAGTTCAACACTGGCTGCGTGAGACTGTTCGTTTAAATCATACGTTCACTCGCTCGATCGATATACGATTACATACGTACGAATGATCAGAGCACGTGCAAAATATCAAAGCTCACCGACTGTCTTTCTATCGTCAGATTATATTTATTACAACACCTAGATGATAATAAATGCTCGTCTATGATTGGTCCACAACGATAATCTGCATGTTCACCTTAGGAAATTATCGATAGAACATTTCCTGGTATTCATGTCACTCAGATAAGAACGCATGTACGATTGATTTCTTGAGAGACCCCTTATCAATATTTCAAGTTCAATGAAAAAGAGAAGTTGTACGAATGAGGAAAACATTATTCGTGCAATATAATATGTATTTCAAAATCAATCTTACTGAATAAACAATAATTTTAAATATTTGTCAAAACATCTATTGTTTTCCCACTTTTCGAAGTTCGCGCTGACTCAGACCAGTAACAGATTTAGGACGGGCCAAGGGAGCCGTTGGCCCCGCGAGCGAAAAATATCTTCACCCTCAAGAAAAACAAAAATTGGGGCCCGTACAAAAATTTGGCCCCGAAGACTACAGAAACTAAATCCAGCACTGACTCAGACATAAACAAGTCGAAAGCAGGTAATAGCCTACTTCAGATATTTAAAATTCTTCTGAATTCCCATGCTAAGTCTAAAATTATAATAGTTCATCCGACCAGGACTCAAACTAGATCAAATTATATTGTCTGGCCCAATGCGTGGCCTCAAGGTACCTTTCCTTACTCTACGAATATACAACATGAAAATCGAAGCTAATTACTTTTAAAAATGGTACGGATACAATAGTAATTAAAAGAGATTCTATATCAGACAATGACTTTAGGGGGGGGGGGGGAGATTGGATTTCTTGGTGCAGTCAAAAAGATAGAGATTATATTTCATGTTTTTTCAAAATTTTGCCCAATTAGATTTGTTGTGGATAATGCGAGACAAAAGTATATGAGAGCTCCCGTTTGAGAGATCATCACAGTGTCTTTTATGACATAAGCCTACTTTGGAATATCTTAGGCTAAGGCTTTAGAGCGGCACACTCGCTTAGTCTAGTGTAAGTCTACTTTAGTATATTTCGGGCTGATGAAATTAGGAGGCCTCACTCGCTCCGCTCGTCCACCCCACTTCTTGGTCTAGATGAATGAATAAAGACGGCTTTTATTATCACTGTATTTTAATGAAAGAACTCATCGACGTTTCGAACACAGCCTACGTGTCATCATTAGGAAACGAAAAGAGGTGCAGAAGGAATTGGAAGACGACAGTGGTGAAGATATTTTCACGAAAAAAGTACCGCACACGTTCTGGGAAGTGGACCGGTATAAAGTAATCTACGGGGTATTCGAACTGTCTCTAGTATTCTTTGATGATTGTGCAAAGTGCATGGTTTCTCTCATCGTAAGTATACCTTCAAGAGTATTCAAGCAAAATTACTTTTCAATACGGAGTTTTCAATTTGTTCGTTTCCTGGTGATGACACCTAGGCTGTGTTCGAAACGTCGATAAGTTCTTTCATTAAAATACAGTGATAATAAAAACCGTTTTTATTCATTCATTTACATACTGAGTTATCACGGATAAAATTTCACCTTTCTTGGTCTAGTACAAGTCTACTTCAGTATACTTCAGATGTTGTAAGCGGACCAGGATTGATGACTTATGACGTGACTGACTTATGACGTCACCAAACTTACGACGTCGCCGACCTATGACGTCACTCACGTACGACGTCACCAACTTATGACGTCACAAGCTAATAGCTTCATAATGGCTTTCGGAGTTTTCTTAGCCTAGTACGAATGCTAATAGCTTCATAATAGCTCTCGGAGTTCTCTTAGCCTAGTATAAATCTAGTATACGCATTTTCATTATACTAGAATAAGCTAGCAACTACAGAGGGGAGAGGGGGGGGGGGGGGTTCGGACTCAACTTCATAGAGAAGTCCCTATGACGTCATAAATCAGCCCTGTGACGTCACAATCTAATGGCGTCATAGAACGCAATCTTTAGCTCGGAAGTCAACGAGGAAAAAAATGAAATTATAAAATAAAGCTGACTTTATTTGTGCAAGGATTCTTACAAGTAAAAGTAAAAACAAAAAGAAAAAACGGTTTCACTAGCTCGTTCATTGTCGGGTATAAAGAGTAAGAAACATTCCGTACGGCGAGATTAAGAAAAGAAAGAGACGATGCATTTAAAGAAAATATTACATTCCAAACAGAATTATTGAAGAAAGTAGAGCGTATCGCTCTCTTAAAAGGTGAACAAGAGCAGGACCGCCCGACGAACCCGGAGAAGAAAGAACAGCGAGAGGACCCGAAAAATGAAAATACGTGTAACATAATTTAGTCAATTTAGAGACCATTGTAGGCTTATGCAATGACAGCAGGGAACCCGCAACCTCTCGTGCTTGCGATCACGTTGGCGCGAAAATGCCCCCTCAGACAATGAGTTGGCTGGGCTCTTCTCAGTATACTGTATACTAAGGCCTGATATATTCAAGGCTGGAAGTTGAAATCTTTTCAAATCCCAAAAGTAGGTCAAGGTCATTGGTGACGTCATAAAGCGTCACTCGTCACGTCACGTCACGCAGTTCATAGAAACTCCTGGACGAGGCTGCGGACGTTTTCTGAGGATGTAATCCCCCTAACAAAATGGATAGTGGGCTCCCCGCTAAAGAGTTTACAGGCCATTGCAGGTTTGCAATAGCAGCGGGGAACCTACAGCCTCCCGCGCTTGCACACACGTCATGTCACGTCATGTCACGTCACGCATTTCACAGAAATTTCCGGACGGGGACGTTTTCTGAGGATATAATCCCCCTAACAAAATGGATGGCAGGTTCTCCGCTAAAAAAAACCATTTCGTCTCTCGAGAACACAGAAGTTAACATTATATCCAATGTCGTTGTATTACGCCTTGCCATCTCTCTCACTTCGGCTTTCGACATATTTTGGCTAGTTTTACCAACTTTAAAATAGACAATCAATCATCGATCATAGATTTACTGGGATAACTAGTAAATTTTCCGCGTTCAGCAGTGTGTCGTTTGGTAGTTCGTTTCACTGAGTTTACGGCACAATGAAGCCCACTATACTGTATGGCAAAAGCCAAAATTTTCCCCCTAGTCCCGAAAGTAGGTCAAGGTTGCTGATGACATTATCGAGCGTGACTAGAAAACCGTGACGAGCGTAGTACACAGAACTACCCAAGAGATTAAATTCCCAGTATAAACTCAGTCTATTATTTAAATCGAACACAAAATTTCCAAAGAACCGCTGTCAAAGACTGTCAAAAGTTTTGAACACATGCGACTTAGAATTGAAAGACAACGGACTAAGGTACTGTGCGTTAAGGCCAGTATGATGAGAGGAGTACAATTTTTCGAAGTCCTGAAAGTAGGCCAAGGTCACCGATGATGTCATCAAGCAAGACAGAAAACGCGCCAAACGTAAGATAGAGCTAGCTTGGAGATCAGACACCTGGTATAGATTCAGTATAATGCGTAGTGTACTTTATTTTAGGTCTAGTATCATGGAAGTAGCAAAAGTCGAGCAAATAGCCCAGTATAATGAAAGTAGGCCAGTAAATTAATACGTGACGGAGGCCAACATGCTGCATGTTCGCCGTCGTTATGAATTTTGTGAAAATTTTCGAAACAATTTTCTAAGAGCAATCCTAATCCTGAAAGCGTTTTAAAATACGGAATGATGAAATAGATTTCAATTTCCCATTGACCGCATGTGAAGCCCGAAGATGACTGCGTTTACTGTACCTTGAACCATTTGCGACGTAAAACTGAAATTTATTTCATTACTTTGCGTAAACAATGCGCCGTAAAGATTCGGAAGCTGGAAAGAGATGAATACTCGACGTTCCTTGCTGAGCTTCTCGATAACGCCACTCTACCTGAATGAAATAGAAATTCTCTCTCAAATCTCTGTCCTACATTATTTTGAATATTTTGAAGTCGATATCAGAATTCCAAAATGAATGAATGACAAGTTCTACGTCAACATAAAATTAAAATGAAAACGAAGTAAAATCATGAAAAATTTTCATTACTATAGCCACTGCAAACACGTTTTCGCACCTACCTCGGAATAGAATTCTACCAAGTCCGCTAGCTGAGAATATTTCCTCTCCTTCAAAGTTTTTTGCTCGGCAACACGTCAACCTCGGGCTAATAAGTGAACACTAGCTTGTCTGAAAGTTTACAATAGTTGTTTATTCCTTCCGCATAATTATTTTTCTAAGCTATTAAAATTTATGGTCGCTGCTCAAACAATCCAATAAAAGAAAGTAATGTACGAGCGTAAAGGATTTGTAAAAGAAGGTGTGACCATAACTAGATAGCCTTTAGCGTATTTTCAAAAGATCTACCCTCTCGTATCATTCTATACGGTGGCGAAGAGTACTCACTATGAATCATATTCGCATTATGTCGTACGAATAGGCCCGCGTATAAATGTTACATACCGAATTCAATGTTTAGCGAACTCTGTATACTCTTTGACCATATTTCAAATACCGAGTAAAGCTGCGTAATCGCAATATGGTTTAAATAGAAGCGTATTTCTCCTTAGGGAGAAATGCTGACTGCTTAAAAAGTATTGATTAGTTATTTTGCTGGTTTGCGGACGAGCCCCCCTGCCAAGAATTGACTATGAATAGAGTCGGCAGCTAGCATGTGTTAGCGGGGACCCGTACGGCCGACAACTTCCCTATGATAGACGCCAGATGCCGCATTTTTTGCCACTCTATTGTATTCGCTTACGCAGGTTCAATTTAACCGGTCGGAACAAGTGCGGCTCGTATACTCTGGTGCAAGTAACGAATGTTGCTGCGAAACATATGGGACACTATTAGTCGCGATACGTCGCACAGCCTCTTTTTGTTCGCGATCTCAATAGCCCACATGCTTTAACTTTGCCAATACTCATTACCGGCACCGAATCTCCGTATCATATCATCGACTGATTCGGAGACTTCGCAATGTATAACGTGAGGGAAGCTAATCGAATCAGATAAGCGAATTAATTGCAGTATTGCGCGAAGCTTCCCGATGCATGTATCGCACTGAATTCTACAGGGACGCACCTGAAATTATTGAGGCGAATATCACCGAGCTTGAAATAAATGAAAGATCAATATTTTAAATGCGTCAGTGATATTTCTTACGCTGGCTTCTGTTTTTGCAATGGGCGAATTCAAGAGGAAACTTTCATCAATCTTCACTTTTAATTCGTTTATAATATTTGAAATCGAAGCTTGGGGTGAACTAAGCACGATGAAGCATGTCGATCGGAAGTTCTTTTATCTCAAAGTCGCGGTTAGAATTGCGTCGATAATATTGAAATCGACAGTACGTAGCGGTCGGTATGGGGTCGACATATTTTGACTCATTTTTCACGTCGATCTCAAGTTGATTGCGAGTCGACTTGTTCGGACTTCAAGTCGATTAATAGTAGATTTGAAGGTGGACAGATGAATTTGGGGTGAAAGATGACCGAAAGTAAGGTTCACCTGGGCACAGTCGAGACTTCATAAGAATCTGTGAAGGCAATTTTTCTGACTTGTAATGAAAAATGAAAAACACAGGAAATGGAATTTCTGGGACTACTACAACTCTTAGCAAAGCTGAGACTGGTTTTTGACGGGATAAACTCTCCGGAAAAAAAAGTCATATGTTTTTTGTCACCGACGTCATCACGGACCTTGACCCACTGGCTCCACTACTTTGAGACTTTTATGCTTCGCATTCATTACAGTAGGCTTAAATTACAATATACTAGAGGTTCCTCACACTGTATGCTAGGCTAACTAGTTTATCCTATTCCCTATACTAGACTTTTTCTGTACAAGGCCCAACATAGAGTGCAATAGGTTTCACATCAAGGGAAACTTTGAACTTTCCCGATGAACCACGTTGACCATCGAGCGAGAATTTATTCTCCTCGAAGTCTTAATGAGGATCGTGTCGATATATGGTTGAAATCGATCTCACATCGACGTCGATATCCGGTCGATTTCGAGTCGACAAATGTTAATTCTTTATTGACTCATTTACCACGTCAATTTCAAGTTGATATCGAGTCGACATCCCCAAATTTTTGTCGACCTAAAATCGACCGCTCTGTTGGGTCGATTTTGAGTCGACTTCTGGTCAATATGCGGTCGATTTTGGGTGGTAATGGACGGAACTAAATCAACTCAAAATCGAAGTCAATTTGGTCGACACATAACGAGTCGATTTCGAGTCGATTCAAGTCGACATGGTTAAACGGGTTGCTGATTCATACGTTAGCCTAGGCTCAAGAAGGATAGCCTAATATACAGTGTCGAACATACTACCGTAAGAGATATGGAAGGAGGAGTTGACCGACCTAGTGCCTGCCAGCTAGCGAGTCTTACGCACAAATTTATTAAGGATTTACTAGGGTATAAAATACCGACAAAGGAGGAAGATAAACGAGTGGATGACGTCATCAATCGGAAAGACACGTCATCAATGACTCTGACCTGATTATGAAACTTGAGAAAATTGCACCTACGGAATGGTATGACGTCATCAGTGGGCTTTGAGCAATACTTACGATGTAGAGGGAACGGGATCGAAAAACCGTGTCTGCAGTTTCTAGTGTACTAGATATACTCAAGGTTAAAGATTGCTGGAACTACTTCTGTAGAAACCGCTGGGCTTATTCTATGCTGAAGCTAACGTGAGACTTCACTTTATGAACTTGAAAAACTTTGATCGTCGCTACTTCATAAGTCAGCTTATAATGTTTCAGACAAAACTAGGCTCAGGTACTTCGCTCAACATTTTCCTTATTCGAAGCACCGAAATCAGAATGTGGACTTCTTGTTCAAGAGTCTCAACTCAAGTTCCAACTAAAGCTACTAAGCACTTCATAAATTTGGAAATTGCTGAAATACAGCAAGATGTCCTGTATGTCCTATCTACATGTGATTAAACGTCAATGTTCAATCACAAGCAAACATATGGCTACCGAAACCGAAAAAGACTCAGAATTAAGGAACGTGATCGAGAAATGATCAAATCGCTCCTCTATAAGACAATATTCCAGAAAAAGATAAAATTTTTCTTTTTTCCTTCAACAACGGAGACCCAGCCTTTATTCCAGTAATCGTTCAAAAAAATATCGAGTTCTTCATATTAGAAGTGGTATTTGGAAGACAGATTTTCTGGCAGAACCTAATAAATAAAGAACATGCTCCATGTCTACTAGAAAGTGACCTTACTTATATTTTAAGGCCGCGCCTACTGTGCGCTGAAATCATGGGATAGTTTGTGAATTTCTCTTACAGAGGCGCAGGCGCCGTTCTAAGGTTAATGTGGGCGCAATTTACTGTAAGTTGAGCCGTTTGGCCCCCACATGACTACTGACGTTTGTGACGTCATTATCACGTGACATTGTAATCATCTATGATGGCTGCCTGTGATGTTTTCAGCATTCATAACATCGTCAGCTTGGGCACTCACTTTCTTACTTCCTTCTATTCTCTGGGTCACTCACTCCGCTCGTGAGCCTCCAACAGTCTCCAAAATACTAGGCTTAATAGTAATACTGCTCGAGTCTTCCCTATACTAGGCCTCCGGGTCACGGCTGGTGACGTCATATTCGTAGATTTCAGAATTAGGGCACTTCTCCTGAGCCTTCATTGTACTCAACTATGTATTACACTCAACTATACTAGGTCACTTGCATGAAACAAAGTCCAACATACAGCAGTATAATAGCCTATACTAAACCACGAAAAGATTACAAGTATGAATGAAGGTGGATTGAACTCGCAGATTTCAGAATCAGGCTCGAGGTCACGGTCGGGGACGTCAGAGTTGAATAGAGCCTCTGGTGCACGATTGATGACGTCATAGTTTAAGATAGAGGGGATACAGTATACAAGATTTTTAGGGAGCAAATCGCGACAAATTTTGGGATTGGAACTTCCGGAAGTAGAAAGGACTTGAAAATTTCGATCGTCGCGTCGTGGCCCCCACCATCAGTAGGGAGGTGGGAAATTTTAAACTTCGGTCTTTTATACTTGATAAAATGTCAATCTTCGAACTATGCCGAAGAGAAGACAGTTACAGAAGTTCGCAGACTTCATATTTTTTCAAATCTCAAAAGTCGGTAGAAGTCATCAGACTCATAATTCACGCGTCTGTATTACATTGCGCAAACATTCTCAGTGATTGATTAGAGGCATTACGTATCTATGTGCCTCGCCTCTAACCAATTATGCCGACACGTAATTTTGAGGATTCAATTCTACTCATTCACAGTGATACTGTTCAACGGAAGGAGAGTTTCATGAGTCAACGATAAACGCACAGATCTTTAGTTCAAAATTTCAATTTGTATGCTTGACCAGCGCAGCAATGGTCGAATCGATGCGGTTACGGCATCTATTTGCAGTCGACATTACAGTCTGATATCAGTAGTCAAGTCAGTTTTGATCTCAATCCCACATCAGCTTGTGCTTTCGACATCGACTACAAGCCCTTTACCAATGAAAGAAGTATCGACACAAAATCAGGCGATGCCAATTTCCGTCGACATTAATCCGGGGGTGCTAGCTAAAGGCCAGTTGTACAATGTTGAAAAACGTGACATCAGGTGATCGTTGAAGCGCGGATCAAGAAATCTGACCGTCCGAAACGGGCGATCAAGCGCTTGAACTCGGTTCATCGAGGTCGAACATTGATTGTAGAACTAGCCTTAGATCAAAGCTCTTAGCCACTAACCGAGGAATTTTGGTCGAAATCAGCTAGCCATCAGTCAGCCAATGAAAAATATCAAGTTAGCTTCTAGCCATACCTTCAATCCAATGGAAATGACTCTGCTGAAGGTTAATCTTTTCCTCTCAATTTTCTCCCTCACTCCTATCCATTCTCACTTTACTGGTTTTCAATGAGACAATGAACCGCTCCATGCAACATGTGCTCAAGCAACAAAGAAGCAATCTGAAAATTATATTTTTTGTCCTCGGTAAAGATTATCATTTTTCTAAATTGCTTCAAAATTCATTGCTGCCTGCTGGTGCTGCTGATTGCTGCAGGACTGCAGGAGAAGTTGGTAAACAAAGACTTCTTTCAGCTTACCAGCTATAACTGAAGAGCAATTTTCCCCAATGAAAAATCTTCTGTTCAAGATGTCAAGTTTATTTTTTGTTTTCTTTCTTGTTTGATTAATGATAATTCAATAATATTCATACCATAACTATAATGAGTATTTGATCTTTTGGATTTCATTATTCAGCATTTAAATCTACAGCAAACATCTCAATATAAATTCTCTTTTAGCTATTTTTACCTCACTTGTACACAATATACGACACAATTGGTCAAAGGCCTGTAAAATGACACCCATATTGATGTTTTACCTCTTTAGTCCTTCCCTGGCTAATGAG
This sequence comes from Aspidiotus destructor, assembly GCA_035079395.1. Taxonomy (NCBI): domain Eukaryota; kingdom Metazoa; phylum Arthropoda; class Insecta; order Hemiptera; family Diaspididae; genus Aspidiotus; species Aspidiotus destructor. Next base: position 8,776,923 of record JAVHKZ010000002.1, on the reverse strand, counting down.
ACTGGGCTGACCGTTAGCTGACTACCAATGAATTTGAAGGGTCAGTTAAGAATCCTTGCATCAATCTAATACTAGAAATCGACTCGATTCCAACCTCGAATATGAATGGAGCGAAATGAGCAGTCCATTTAAGTCGACTTTTAGTCATTTTGTGTCGAGTTGCGGTTGACATTAGGTGGAACTGAGTTCAATTTCGAGGAATAACGAGTCGATTTGGAGTTGATATGGTTCATTGGGTCTTTGGTAGACTTCAGATACTTTTTGCTATTGATTGTTCGAGTAGAAGGATGTACGCGTTGGTAGCGCTAAAAGAAGGGAAGAGAAATAACAACTATGGGGACGAGAGTCGTTTTGCTTGGGAGTTGCACGATTTATTCTTTGAAGATACTAGGTTACTTTTCTTGAAGATTGTCATTGTGACATGTCTGTGAAACAGAACGAGCCGTTCAATACAAGTGAACACAATTGAAACAAGACAACTATTCGGACAGTCTGAAAACACCAATCTTCAAAAAAAATTCAAAGAACACCAAGTCATTAGCACACAGCCTTATTGTTGGAAAATGGCAAACCAATGGATCCTTCGCTAGCCAAATGATGATTTTTCCCTCAATTTTCGGACAATTTCGTACTCAAGCCGTTGACACGTAAGCTTTTGGAACGCATATTATACAGTGGCTATAATAACTCTCTCTTTTCCACAGAGGGTACCAAAACTCTCGAACGTCATTCACTCGAATATCTGTGGTATAGATTGCTTACACAGGATTACAAATTTGACGCTACACCGCATACATAAGAGTGGAAACCCGACAATAGACCGCATGTACAAGAGTAGAGTGGAAGTGCGTCCGAAATTCATGACTAATCGTAACCCCGTTTTTACCTCATTAGGTTTCGAAACTGCATATAGACGTAAAGCGCGCTATATATCTCCTTTATTTCCACGCTGGAGTGTACGTATTTGCAATATCTCAAAGATATACCGTAACGAAAAATCGTAAAACGATAATTTTCTTTTTACCGATAAGAAGGTACCTCTAGCGTTGAAAATCGTAGGCAAATTTTACGAGAAATAAAATGTAGAGCATTCATTTCCTTTGTACAACGAAGTCGAAAACCACCTTTTTAAAACACCCCTTCCCTTACAGCGCGCGTTTGTTTTGTTAACTATCCGACTTCATAAAGTAAACGGAATGGAAAAATTGGAATTGAATGATCAATTGATGAGCATCGCTAAAGGAGAGAACGTTCAGTTGCCAACAACCCTTAATCGGAAACATCCCCTAGCTAACCTCTTGGGGGTTAAACAAACCCCGCGTTGCCGAGTGTCGAGATAAAAAAGTTCGAAAACTTAACCACCGCGTTAGGAAAATACATAGAAGAAAATTCACCACCGTTATAACTGGGTCGCTTTTGTCTTTTTTCGTGTTCTTCTTTTTTCCCCCTTCACGCTACTTTTGAACGGGCTGTCCGTAATTTATGCACATACAGATAAGCACAGGTTCTTTACGTTTCCAAAATTTACCTTTTCTTTCTCGACGTCGAGTGCTCGCTAATTCGCGAATAAACGCTTCGACGTGTCTACGGCTTATGTGCAAGTTAGCGCGAAATATTCGCCCTGTTTTTTTTTTTTTTTTTACAAATTTGACATTATTACCATATTGTTAACAGACAGCGGCAGTTGACGAAAATGGTATTTATGGATGTTGAATAAACGTTAGAATATTGCCGCGATGAAAACGAGTTCGTTATAGCGAAACGGTAAATCACCTTAAGAGGATGAAAAAAAGGGAAGAAAAGTAACTTAAATTAAGTTTTATAAATGAGAAAATCCGCTGCAAGAATATTCCCGTAAGACGTTCGCAACACACCTCAACCTCCATACATATACCCGGTTGTATTCAGTTTATCGTAAGCTCAGCTGTTGATCTCTGATTGAAAGTGTCTCCTGAAGAAAAAGGATTGATTGCAATCGAAGTTGGCCGCCACAGAAATCTATCTCGTCGCTTCGTACGAATGAGCTTTCGGTGACGCGGCAAAGTAGAATTTTACTCGCTGGGGAAAACAATCCATTATACCGGAAGAAGCGATAGTTACGAACTGCGCGATGCGATAAATTACATTTTCTGGCGATTAAGTTTATTTTTCTTCATCTTTATTTTCGAATAACGGTGAGAAAGTTTTTACCCTTCTTCTTTTTCGAGTACATGTTGCGAATACTAGCATCATCATAATATACGAGTGCGATACAGCGTTTTCAAGAAGAGAACGGGTCAAACGACAATTATTGGTAGAGAAATGGTTTATGGATGAAGAATTTTTTCTTCTTATATAATTAGAATCAATTTGCTCGTTATTCCTCCTCATAATTTTACAGCCAGAATGCCGTTGACATGATATACTTCGATGAATCATGACGACAGGCAATCAACGTTGATTTGACGTCAAATCGACTCATGTCGACCGATCTGAATCGTTTCATTTCCACCAGTTTCGACCGCACTTTTTCACTATCGAATCATCATCGACGAAGGAACTGAGACGACTCTCGGCGTTATAGATTGATATTGTTGATTCAAAGTCAACGTCGATGTCAAGTCGATCTAAAGTCAACCAGCTTGTTTCTAACGAATATTTAATATCAAATATTTATCAACGTAAGACATCAGATTATTCAAAGTTTTGAAAGACATGACGTAAAATGCACTTCCTAACCATTACGGTAAATTCATTGCGTACTCTTCAAAAATTACCAAAGAGAGTAGAGAGCTTGGAGGAAAGTTTTCTTTCAAGTACTGATGTCCAAATTAATCAGATGGAAAGATTAGTTCTGAATTATATTAAAACAATTAAAGATTTATATACCGCGCCATGTTCAAAGTCTACTTAGGCTAGGAAATTTGATACAGTAGGTTAATAGAGTGCAGAAATGGGAGGAAAGTTCGGTGAACGACAGGTTCATTGAGTAACAGGGCTTCAAGTGAGAGTGGAAAGTTATGTTTGAGTGTTTATATTCGTAAAGTGGGCAAGATAAGGGTAGAATGCGTGAAGTAGTAAGGGTGATGGAGCATTGTAAGCAAATTGATTTGGGCTCATGTTCAATTCGACCTAGGGACATAGTATTCCATGAATTCATAACTGAAAAAGACCTTAATATAGAAAATGATGGAACACCAACATGTACCCACCAAGGAAGGCTGACCACCAATGACTACACACTCAGTAAACGTTCAAATGTCACAGAATGGAGAGTCTTAACAGAGGTAGACTCATTATAAGATCACCGCTGTATACTATTCCAAGTATGCTCCACTAAGTAAACTAGTCAAGAAAAGACAGTCAAAAAGATATTGGATGTGGAAAAACTGAAGACTGCTCTAGAAACTTTACCACATCTGGTACCTAACACAAGCTCCAAAATGGTGATTACAAACGCCAATATCCTAACTGAGTGGCTAAAGAGGGTTGTAGAAGAAAGTACTACCTGCACTGAATTCCGATCACATACATACTGGTGGAATGACAAATTGGAAAATAACAGAATTGACCTGAAAAGATTGAATCGTCGCATAGCCCGATGTAAAGACGCAACACTTCTAGAAACAATGAAAGTGGAAAGACGGGTGATAAGGAAGAGATATAGAATGTTGATAACCCGTTCTCGAGATGAGGCATGGCGCCAATCCATTGATCAGAGGAAAGCATATGGACGACCTTACAAGGTAGTCATTTCAAACCCAAAGAGTAAGAACTATATACCAAATGTCATAAGAAGACCGGATGGCACAATGACCAGTAATGAAGAGGAAGCTAATGAAACCCTACTACAGGCTAAATTTGCAAGTGCACCACATGACCCAATGGTGACTAAATATAGGAAAGAGGAAATTGAAGTTGTTGACCCTATTTGTGAAGAAGAATTGAAGAATTATGTACGTAAACTGAACAACAGATCTGCTCCTGGTCCTGATGGTATTAACCACAAGGCACTGAAAGTCTTCAATATCAAACACCTCCACGTCTTGCCTGATTTGTTTAATGCTTGCCTGGCATGGAGTGTCTTCCCTGATGTATGGAAGATAGGAAGACTCGCCCTTATTCCAAATAATAAAGGTGACCCACATTGCCCAACGTCATATAGACCTTTGACCATACTCCCTACACTTGGAAAGCTGCTTGAAAGATGCATTACCACGCGTATTAACAATCAGAAAATATCGGACACACAGTACGGCTTCCGAAATGGGCGCAGTTGCGAAGACTCGACTGTGTAGTGGCTGCTGTCAAGAACATAGAAAAAATGCGCCGGTCGGCAGAATATGTAACAGCAGTATCGCTGGACATCAGTGTCGCCTTTGACAACGTCTACTACCCTCACATCATTGAGAGCCTTGAGAAACTTGAAGTCTCAAAGTATTTAGTAGAAATTATGCATAATTACTGTGCTGGTCGTAAAGTTATAAGGAATGGTATAACACACCATCTAGAACGGGGATGCCCCCAGGGAAGCGTCATAGGCCCTCTCCTATGGAATATTAGTTATGACCATATGTTGACCAATTTGAGGAAGAGATGGGTTAAACACCTTGCATACGCTGACGACACGCTATTATTAATTACGGCTGACTCACAGGAAGAAATGAACAAAAAAATAAGAAGGAGCATTGAAGATATCAATAAAGACCTAGCAAACTGTAGACTTGAACTCAACATCAGAAAGACCGAAATCATTGTATTTGGTCGAGTAGAAAATGATGTACCACTTGTTGTGGGTGAGAATATCATCATACCCAAGACAGAAATTAAGTACCTGGGCGTTTGGCTTGACAGGAACATGTTGTGAGAAACTCACTTGAAGAAAATGTGGGAGAAAACAATGAAGATGATTCCAAAAATCCAGGCAATAGCGAGGAACACGTATGGATACCATACAAAGGCGCGTAGAACTATGCTAGATGGGACAATTGGTGCTTACATAAGATATGCAAGCGCAGCATTTGCACATAGGCTTACAGTAAAAAGAGCTAGTGAGTATGTCGATAAAATTCATCGACGGATGCTACTCTGTTATGGGCGGCTTTACAGAACAGTGACATATATGACCGCAAGCGCAGTATCCAACTGGGTGCCACTCAAGTATGAAATTACAGCACGTGCAATAGTATATTCGGTAAAAAAGAAGACAAAATTACCGGGGGTAAATTTCCTGCTGAAACAGTCTCGCAAATTTAATACAATGAGCGTACTTTGGAAGGCATTGGGCGAGGAGCCTATGAAACTCTGGAAGGAAGAGTACAAAAAAGACGCCGAAGGGAAGTGGAGGTCGCAGGTCATAAAAGAACCAGGAGTGCAACTGGAACCAAACTTTTGGCTTAGCCAAGCAATAAGCGGTCATGGTGCATTTGGCACCTACCTAACAAAAATGAACCGCAGAAGTGATTCAATATGCTACTGTGGCAAAGAAGAGCAATCGCCCGAACATGTCGATCTACGCTGCTGCTTGTACGCTGAGGACAGACCGAATCATTTGATTATAGAAGAAATGGAGACTCAGACTTACCAGATTAAAACAACGAAGGCGCTATGGGAAGATGAACGACAAGCAAAGAGAAGATTAATAGAATCTAATCTAGCATAGTAAATGTTTACATAGCCTTCCGCATAAGATTCCTTTCCTCCTCGTCACCCTCTTCGATATGCACTAATTGCACGTAAGTGGGTTGACGGGGTTGGAGTGTAATACATATCTTGAAAGTGTAATAAAGCTTCCTTGAAAAAAAAAAAGAAAAAAGGCTACAGCTCTTAACTATTATAAACCTAGTATACAGTATATCAGGTTCAGTAAAATGGAAGCTTTAGAGCAAACCAAGAAGAAAGACATATTTCATGTCTTTTTTCTCCCCCTAAATCTGGAAAATTCGTCTGGGCGTCCGTACAAATGACCATGGGACTTCGAAAATTTTCAACGTCGAACCCCAGCCTTACCCCTGATTCCGTACAAATGACCTTGGGACTTGAAAAAATTTTGAAATCTGCGTGCGCGCGTCCATTCGTGCAAACAAAATCCTAGACCTATATTCGGCTAAAGCCTCCTTTATACTAGCCCTAAATCAGGCTGCTGTAGAAGGTAGAGCCTTTATTATAGAACCGCTGACTAGGCCTATACTAACATAGCTCAGTTTCCTAATGTACATCGTACTCTATACTAGGCTAAACCTCCATCTTCTTTCCAAACTAAGTTAGCTTTGCCTTTTTTTCTTGCAAGAAGCTTCTTGTTCCAAATTTTCTTGACTGGAAATTTTGCGAAAAATTTTGATCCCTCTCAGATCGAACGTACGATCAATCTGTCTGCGTACCTGTTTCTAATGACTGGGTTGTAGAACGTACCGTTTTGAATTATTTTGGAACGTTCGAGCAAACAAAGCTCTAACAGTACGTAATCTAGTAAGGTAATTGTCTGTATCGTTCACAATTACTAGCCTTTGTACATGATACCCAATTGCATACATCTTCTCTTCTCGTACAACTGAACCTCGACTTGTGATTCCTATCTAAAGAATGTACTTACTCCAAGGTAAGAGAAAATCATATCATCTACTTTCACTGGCCTTATCATTTTCGTCTCTTTAGCCTTCCAAATATTATGTTTTTTCGAGCATCACCTGTAGAATTTTAATCAGTCTCTGGGGCACGTCCTTGATCCAGCACAATTTAACTCTACAACAACGTGGGCATCGTTATCTAAATTTTCCGAGGCCTTAATTGAAATTCATTTTATTTGTATAGTCATCAAGAGAGTGTACAGTTTCCAAACCGCAAGAAGTACCGAGTGTACAGAAATCCGCGCGGTGCCAGGACATACAAATAAATGTTTATCTGCGGTTACCGTACCAACTCTCAACAAGCGAGGAGGCCGATAATCGGCGTAACACGTGCGTGTGAATTTCAGGCACGTGCGTTCGGCTACTTAACACCATCCGGGCTGGAGTGGGTACTTTATTAAACGACGGATTCGCTTTCCAGAAATGAACTTTACGTCTTTGTTTGTACGCGTCACGTTCCGCAGGATGAAGTTTACTTTGAATTTTTTTCGAATCGTAAACTTTTACAAGCGACCTTTTTTCATAATCTCGGAGTCGTTAAAGAGATATATATTAGCCTCCCGTTCACAACCGTTGGGCAAAGGCGGTAAATAAACAAGAAGAAGGAGAAAAAAAGCGACGAAGGAAAAAGTTACTAGTTGAAAATTATTCACTTAAGACAGTACTCGAAACGAACGGAGTCAAGTGTGAGGGCGCCGAGAGCACATTCTCATAATCATATTCCAATTTACGCTATCTAACAATAAAAAATATGCGATCTCATTTTGTTCTCTTTTCATTTTTCTTTCCCGCGTTTCACTTAATATTTTACTGCTTCTCAACAAGATATACCCCGTATATCTTTTAGCGCTGGGGAAACAAATGTAAAAAAATAGTTCGATCCATACGATGTGGGTTTAGTAGTTGACATACGCATTTTTGTTTTTCGGATTACACAAAAATAAATAATGTACCGGCCGAAATACGGGGTTCTGTGAAATAAAAGAATACGATTATCTCGCTTTCGACGCTTTTATATATTTTTCTTGAGCGAACTCTGATTTTGTAAATTATGAAGTTATAATAAACGAAGTCACTTCCACCGTTATATTTCCTCATTTATGATACATGACTGTCTGGCGAGAGGCGAGAAAAAAAAATGATCGTAAAATTTTAAATTCTCGAGTCGACTCATGCGAAAACCGATGCCGGGACCTGAAGTCGTCATATACTGTGCAGTCGAATGTGCCAGTTGAGCCGCTAGAAACTTACCCTGGCTTATCAAGTTGGTGTGAAATTTTGTGAGGTATAGTTTCTGGTACTGAATTTGTTTCTCACTGGAATTTTTCTATCTCAAGCTGCCCTTTTTTCAAAAGATGAGGAAATGAAAAGAGCAATCACGCAATCGAAGGGCGCTAATTTGGGGATAAGACATTGCGAACTATTATACAAAGCTGTACTGTGGCGGCATGCACCCTTCAAGTCCGCTTCTCGCGCTACTCAGCTGACAAACTTTTATACCTTAGAAATTCCTAGAAAGATGAAATATGGGTCCTATAGCAGAACTTTGTGAAGGATTGTAAGTAATCCAAGACTCTACTTCCAGACGGGTGTAGAAGTCTTCGCCTCGATGTTTCACTGTTGAGGTGACGCGGTTTCTTCTGAGCTGTTTGTGCGGACACGTTTACCCTGTCTACAGAAACCCGATTGGGCGATTTTGCGGTCTACCTCCCTTCTGATAAAAATCCTTTTCAGAAGAGGAAGACCAGCAAAATCGCTTGACCGGGTTTCTGCAGGCAGGGTCCCATGACTTGAGGTTAGGGGTCGGTCTAAAATTTTCGAGACTCGTGACGTCATCAATGACTTTGTCCTGCTTCAAGAACTTGAAAAAATTTTACCTGGGGCGTAAAATGACGTCATCAATAATCTTGACCAATAAATGTCATCGGAAAATTCCAGTATTGGTGCGCACAATCATCGACTGATAGACAAGAAGTATTAAATAATTTATTGGATGCGAATATTAAAACAAATCAAGGAGAACAGCCTTGGTAAATAAGAAAAATACAATCACGTAACAATTTTTTATTTTTAACACGACCGGTTTCGTGTCGACGCAGCGACACATCATCAGGTGAAGCTCTAGTTGCGCTGACGTCCACTGAGTATCATCAAAAAATGATTTCCTTTCTTACTTCATCTGGTGCCGTCCCATCGACGCTAAACTACAATTCTTATAATAAATCTATAAGACAAGCCGTCCATAACTCCAAGTTCATCCTCCCTGATCAAAACACCCAAGACGCGGTCCTAGAGATGAACCCTTCGCCGCCGCGGCTCTATGGCCAGCTAAAAACTCACAAATCCAATATGCCTATCCGACCTGTTGTCGCTTATTATACTGATACCTCTTACAAACTGGCACGTTTTCTTGGCCAATGGTTTCGTGTGAGCGCCGATTTCTACCCCCTTCACACGATCCGCAATTCCTCGGATCTCGCCGCGAAATTGGTCAGTTCTGAGTTTCCTCTGGACTCTCTTCTGGTTTCCTTCGATGAGACTAATATGTACACCTGCATCCCAGTTTCTATAAGCATTAACTATATGCTCGATCTCCTCTCCTCTCGCAATATTCACCCTGATATTATCTCCGAATTTCAAAATCTCGTCACCAAATGCTTATCTCACAACATTTGTTTGTATCAGGGTACTATCTACGAATTTCCCGACGGCCTACCTATGGGCGCTCTCCTTTCCTCGCTAGTGGCCAACGTCTTCATGGATCAGCTCAAATCTAAATTACTGTCTAACTCCTTTCTTTCTCAACCTCATATTCTCACCTAGCTAAGATACGTAGATGACATTCTTTGTATTTGGAATGGTTCCGTAAATCCGTACTTGAGCTGGAATCTCTCCTCGTCTACCTCAACTCTCTTCACTCTACTATCAACTTTACTCTCGAAATAGGAGGCGCTTCTATCAATTTTCTCGATCTCACTATCTCTTTCCAACTTGAAGCCGAATCTCTCATTCCTCATTTCGCTATCTACCGGAAGCCTTCCACTACCGGCATCCTCATTAATGACTCATCTCTTCATCATCATTCTCACAAATCTGCTACTTTGCTAGCCTTCATTCATCGCCTCCTCACTATTCCTCTTTCTCCTCGCAACTTCCTCATCGAAAAAACGCACATCACTCATCTTGCTCGTCTAAATAACATTCCTCACAACATCGACTCTCTCATATCTCGTGAATCTCTCCAACAAGCCATGTCCTCTAATTACTCTTCTTTGTGAGCTGATCCCCCTCGGTGTAAGCGTTGGATCCGTCTCCCTTTCCCAGGCCGCTACTTTTATAAAATAGCCAAGCTCTCGAAACCTATGATTACTGGTGCGCTTTCTACTCTATTCTCACCTTAGGCCACTTATAAAACTCTCCCCTGACGAATGTTGCGGCGTTTATCGAGCGGATTGTACCACCCCTGGTTGTTCCGCTTTTTACGACCGTCTGAGCGAGCTTTGTTCCGATCACAGTGGGCACTTTCGTCGCCAGGAGCCCAACAAATCTGCTATTGCCAAACACTGTCTCGAAAGTGGTCACCCTTACACCTCCATCAAGTTTGAACTGATTCATAAAGCCACCAAGGGACGCCTTCTCAACCGCTTAGAGGAAGTCGAAATTGTTGCTGCCTCATCCACTTTAGGCGAATCTCTTTTGAACGACACCCGCTTCACGATCACTAATCCTACCATCTACAAGTTTTATAATGAATCATAGCTATCTCTTCATCTTCCTGCTTCTCCTTTCTCTCTTTCGATCTCGACCGCACATGTTTCATCTGTCCGTATGTTTACAACCTGATGATGTGTCGCTGCGTCAACACGAAACCGGTCGTGTTAAAAATAAAAAATATTGTTACGTGATTGTATTTTTCTTATTTAGCATTGAAATGTCTCGTAGTTATGAGGAATCCCTCCAACTCGAGAACAGCCTTCCTCTAAAGTCAGGGAGAATGTGAAATTGTAGGAAATTTTGTTCAAGGTATGATACAAGAGCTTATGCGCGGCACAATATCATTTGTAGAAGACTTGTGTATGCAATACAAACCTTCTTTCAGGGTGGGCTGAATTGAAATTTTTCCTCGATTACGCGGGCCTAAAGAGAGAGAAAGAAAAAAGTGAGATTTGCAAGTAAAGATGAGTGGTGGTCGTAAAAATTGAATGATGAAATCTCCAGGAATGTGTTCTTTTTCAGCCTATTTATTTGCAAGATTATCGTCCAAGAGACCTTGAATCCTAGTTTCCCTTAGTACGGCATCGATCTCTGCCGTTGCTTCGGAATTTCCTGTCGTACTCATCCCTTCAACTGAGAATGTGTAGTAAATTAAAAGTGTATGATGAGCGCCCGGGTTGAATATAATAAAACGTGACATATTTTTATGACTTTAGACTGTACATGTACGTACGATATGTTCCCGAGTTAATTGTTACCACTTTTTTTGCAAGCCTATTGATCTTCACCCTCTTTTGCTCTCGTTTGTCTTTTGTGCGCGGTACGCTTTATGTTAGTACACTTACCCATTATTATTGACTATAATGCGTTCGTCACTCACCCTTTTTGTATACCTTCGCGCATATGTTAAAATTCGATTTGTGGATTGGTTCCGAGATTGCGCGCGAGTTAGTACGCGAATAGTGCAGGTGTTTATTAGGATAATATTAAATATGCGCGTTGACCGAAAATCAACCCTAAAATGTAGTCCGAATTCTATTCTTGTTTAGTTTGACAAAACATTTGAAGAAGAGACCATAATATTATAGAAGATAAATCATCGCGTATCTATTTTTCAAGGCGCGCACTTGTCACTGATTTGCCATCTGGTTATTCACTGTACATTATGTTGTAGAGAAGTATAGCTCGTTTTTAAAGTTTAAAACTAAGATCTAGATTACCTTTTTTTTTTTTTTTTTTTTCTTTTTTTTTTCTCTATCACGATCATTAAAAAGAAGTGGAAACTTTGGGGTAGCAGTTTTAGAGCATGAAACGCTTCAAGTTGTACACAATAGAAACGAATAATGAAAGTCTCAATATTATGCGGTCAAGTATTTACTTATCCAAATCGTTTTCCAGCTTTTCTAGAAAACCTCGTCCGACAAATTTAATCCATTGACTTGGCAAACAGTAAGGTCTCGAAAAAAGACCGTCATTATTATGTAGTTCCGCGCCATACTTAAATTTCAATGCACGTAATGTTTCTTCGGAATTCTTACTTTGTAGAAAGCCTACCTATACTGACATAACCACCGATGGTTCCTCTCGTTGCCTCTCTCATAAGCCGTGCAATCCTTAGTGTCCATTCACCCAAGACTTGAGCATTTTCAAAAAAAGTGAACGCTACAAAGCCAACCACATAAAATTAAATTTTGAATAATTTATTAGCAAGAAATGGGTATCTAGAACGTTTACCACTCACTCAAGAGACACTGATTCCAAAAAGAGATGAAAAAACTCGGCGCTTCGCGCCTCGCCAAGGGGGGCTGCGCCCCTCCTGGACCCCCCCAATTATCTTACTTTCAGTAAAACTAAATAGGATAGAGCGTGGAACACTTCCTTCTTCTGAAGCTGTTTTTTTAGTTTTTTCCAGTAAAGGATGTATAATATTATAGGAGGAGGGAATTATTAATAATAATTGAAAATTTTCTTCAATATAATATTTTGTCGCCATCCTAGCCCTCCAATAAACTTTGGTTGATTTAACCAACAACTGTGATGAGTTGACCACTGTTTACTGACTACCAAAATTATAACAAGAAAAGTTGAAGTAAATTTTTCAACTTCATAAAAAAATTAATATTGAATCATGAATGTGTTCTTGAACATTTAAACAACAAATATTCTGACTAGCTAAATAAATGAAAGTTGTTTGTGACATAATTGTTCCTTGTAAGAAAACATGTTCATAATAGTTTTTTCTAGTAAAGGATGTATAATATTATAGGAGGGACATATTAATAATAATTAAAAATTTTCTTCAGTACAATATTTTTTCGCCATCCTTGCCCTCCAATAAACTTTGGTTGATTCAACTAACAACTGTATCTTCTCTATAACAAAATATGTTGAGTTGACCACTGTCTACTGACTGCCGAAATTATAACAAGAAATGTTGAAATGAATTCTGTAACTTTATAAAAAAAACATTGAATCTTGAATGTGTTCTTGAACATTTGATTAACAAATAATCTGACTAGCTCATCAAAAAATTATTATTATAAAATTTAATCTTGAAATTAATATAATTATTGTACAAACAAATATTTTAATTAAATAAGAATAATTAATATTATTTAAATAAATATAATTATAATGAATAATTAAAATTATAATTATGAATAATGAATTAAATTTTAAAAAATTAATTTAATAATTTTATTTTTGATATTTTTTTTTTAATTAATAAAAATTTAATATTATTACTTGAATTTTTTAAAATTATTTATTTTTATATTTTATTCAGATGAAAACAAATATTTTTTTTTTCAATTTTTCTATTTATTATTTACATTTTATTAATTTTTATTCAATAATTTTGTTAATTATTATTTTTTGGAGGGGGAAAATAAAAATAAATAGAATATAAAATATATTGACTAATGGCGACGGGATCAAGTCTATTCACCCATATGTTAATAGTATTAATAATTAATAGGTATTTTGTTGTTTCAACCTGTTTGTCTTTTTTTGTTTTTTCTTTTCTTTTTAGTTTTTCCCTGTTTTTTTTTTCTTTTTTCTATCTTCTTTCCTCTCCTTTCTTCTTTTTGGCTGATTACCAAATTCTCCTTCTTTTTCTTCTCGGCCCTAAATTGCCCCTAAGGCTCTTCTTTCTTTTCTCTTTTCTTTTTTTTCATTTTTTATTACATTATTAATTAAATACCTAAATAATAAAAAATCTCCCCCGCTCGCCCTACTAAGGGCACAGGGGGCAGTATCTGAAAAAAAAAATAAATAGATAAATAAATAAATTTAGAAAAATATTAAAAAATGATACAAAAAATCTTAAAATTTCTTATATTTAATATATTATTTGATCTATTAAACAAAAACATCAGAATTAATTATTTAATTTTTTTCAATTTTTTTTTTATGATTTTATTAAAAAACTTCATCTAAAATAATGATAATAATTATTATTAATACTATTGAATAATTAATTCTGATATTTTCGTTTAATGGATCAAATCAATTAAATAAATTATAAGAAATTTCAAGATTTTTTATATTGAATTCTATTAACCAAATATTAGAAATTACTTGACCTATTATCCCTATTTTAGTTGTTGTTCTTATTGGAATAATTTCTATCAATTTATTATTCTCTAATAATGAAATAAAAAATAATATTTTGAATATTAAAACTTGGTTAAGTTTAATTATTTAGTTTTAATTATTTTTTAATAATTTTTTCATTAATTGATTTTTATAAGTTTTTAAAATTCAAGTTGATTATTTTATTAATAATAAATTTTCATTTATTATTATTCAATTTAATTTATAATTGATACTTTATTTCAAGTTACTTGAAAAAATATATATATATATTTTAATTAATAATAAAATAAGTATCAATAAAATATATTTAAAATAAATTTTTGATAAGTTTGATTAATTTAGAATTAATTTTCATAAATATTCAGAATATTAATAAAATTAATGAAAATTAATGTTTATATTCAATTTTAATTATTGATTTTTTTATTATCATTAATTATTTTAATTATTTTATTATCATCAAGTATCACTTTAATAATTTTCATTACAATAAATATTAAGGTATTTTCCGCTCTACGCACAAATAATGATTTTGCGGCCTATTTCAGGTTTACCAAATAGAGAAACAAGCAAAAAAAAAAACAAAAAAAAAAAAAAGGAAATTTTGAAAATTGGCGGCCCCAAATATAGCCGCCCTAGGCAGGTGGGTAGTGTGTGTATAGGGTAATAAGGCGCTGTATAAAACGCATTACAGAAAGGAAGGGTCATGCAAAGATGTATGGCTTCTATAGAAATTTATTTTATTCAATATTTTTCACCTTTTTCAGGTAAAGAATCAAATTAAATACAATCTATATAGGATGTCCAACAGAGGTGTCAGGTAGAGCATTAAATTTAGAGCACCCTGTACTGGTGTTTTGAGATGTCGATTTTTCAAAAATAGCACCTAATATATATAATATAGACGTGTTCCACGTCAAAATCCTCGAAATAAGTCAATGTCACTCATAGTGTTATCAGTTTGTGACGTCATTTTTGTCTATCAGTTATCAGATTAACTCTCAGCCTAAAGAAAGTTACTTTCTTCTAGAAATGGGAAAGATTATGTTTCATGTTGTGTAGTGAATAACGTCATCTGAAGTAGGTCAAGGCTACGCCTACTTTAAGACGTCATCGGTGGGTCTCAATGTTAGCCTAATGCTGGCGTGCTTAGTTTCTTAGCTCGGTATCATAGCGGAGACAATGGAAACAAGCTGAGCGTTACCAGTGATCATGGGAAACAGAGCATAGCATCGTCATTGATGCATGTTCTCCGCTCGAGAAATAATGAAGAGTTTTATCTACAGGAAACAAAAGCCATTTTCATTCTACCAAAATAATTTTCGATAACGGATAAAGGCACAATAAAGACTAAACATCTTTAAGACATCATCAACATCCGTGGCGTCTAGCATACCATTTTAGGCTAACTAACTTTCGAGGACTCACTCAATCCGCTCATTTGCCTTCAGTCTTGGTCTGGTATAATAAGCTAATAATTTTGGATCATGTCAAGGATTCCTCGCTAATTTTTTGGTGGTCAATTTAGACTCCAGATTGCGGATTTTCGATAGAAATGAACGTTGAACCCACAGATTTGCGCATGTTCGCTGGTGGCAGAAGGCAGTGTGAAGACGTCAACCAGTTTGAACCTCCTTGCGACGTATCTCAATTATATCGTCCAGAAAATGCCGAGGGTCGGGAATCATAATTATTACGTTTGCATGACTCGGTACAGATACTCGTGGAAAGGGAGAGATTACTGCACAACTATACCTTGAATCAATTTTCAACAAGCAGTGATCAGAAAGGGAAGAACATCTGAAATAGGGAAAAGAAAAAAAAACTCTCATTATTCGCGAAACCTAACCACAAGATGCCGTTTCCAATGAAATACGTATTTTCCGGACGAAAAAAATACACCGCCACTTTTTCTTTCGTACATTAACATAATTTTCCACTAAAACTGTCTGCTACAATTCGCACTCTCGGATGCAGAAATGGTCGCAAAGAAAAAAAAAAAGAAAAAAATATAAAAAAGAATATTTTTAGGGAGAACAATTTTTAAAATATGAATCAAAAATAATAGAAAGAAGAAAGAGTGTAAAAAATGAAGAGAAGAATGAGAAGAAAAAAAAAAGAAAAGAACTTTCTTTACACAGTATCAACGCGAAGGAAACGCTAGAAATTGCGATGATGAACATCGAAAGGAAAAGGAGAAAGGAAGAATGTAGCATTTTTTTCCTTCTTCTTTAATTCTCGCGAAATGAAAATTTGTTTTTTCTTCCTTCTTCTCCTACGATATTCTGTGTTTTTTTCTGCAAAAATATCGAGATTTTTATAATTGAAATAATAGAGATTTGGATATTCAGCTTTCCTTCCAATTGCCTGTTTATTATTAATGCCGTAAAAACGCTCCTTAGATTCTTATATTAAACGAATTTCGCGAGAAAATGCTGGAATTATTCTTATTTTCTTTTCTTTCTCGGTAATTTGCCCACTCGAAAACGGTGTTAATAATTCGGACGATAAAAATAACGTGACTATTTGGTAAAATGCGAAAACGAGAATCGTTTGTCGTATCGTAATATAATATCGCGAAGGAGAAAAAGTGAGAATGAAAAGAAAACAGTTCGTAAACACGATTTGCATCTCGCGTGTTAACTTGAATATGGAAGTTTTTGGAAAAATTGTACATCTACTTTTTTTTTTCTCTCGACATCATTGTCATGTTAACGTCCGTCGCATATTAGATCACGACGAGAGAATACGAGTTCGCGAAAATAAAAATTGTCTATCGTTTTAGAGTCGACAATCGGAAAATTTAAGCGTAATATTCCGCGGGTAGGATTCACTCGAGATAGGCACAAAATACTACGTATAAGCATTGTTAGAACGAATTTTATGAATATGATAATATTATACGCTATTACATAAAATTTTTCCTTACTGAGGACGTTGAGTATAGACGAAATAAAAGAAGCTGCGAGCAACGACAGTATTTCTGTAAGCACTCCTACAAAATTCAAAATATTAAGTGGTAAAACAGTGAGAATTATGAAACTGGCAATTTCGAAAAACGTACAAAATAAATGAGTTATTCCGTGCAGCAATATACAATTTTTCAGTTCTAGGATGATCCAGATCACCTCTAACATATAATATACGAAACGCGTGTAAATCAACGACTCGATAACATGGATGCGCGAATCACTCAAGGGTGTACGTAAAGGAGAATGCGTCTAACTTTAGTTTACAACACTGAATGTTCATTTGGACCAAGAATACAAACAATCACAGACCTAAATCGACATCAAATATCTCTAGAATTATTGGAACATAAGTCCAAATGTACAAAACAAAATAGAGTTTGCGGAGTCTGGCGCAGTCTTTGAGTGCTTGTGAATGTAGTACTTTTATAGGTGAAAGGTACTATTAGCTCTTATAAAAATATTCTCAATTTTCAACTCTGGGTCTAATTATGTAATATGAACCATAATTGAGCACTAATTGTAAAGTGGAACTAATTGCAGAGCCATATTTCCCACTGGAAACGTGGGACACGTGCCCAGGGTGCAAAATCTTTGGGGCGCAAAATTTTCGACAAAAAAAAAGATTTGAGGAGCGACCAACCGAGCATCTGTGGGAGAGAGAGAAGAAGTAATTTTCCGTTCTCTGCTGGGGCGCTAGCGAGGAAGTGCCCAGGGGTGCCAAGAAGCTTGATCTGGCTCTGACTAATTGACAGAGACGAGCTTGTAGAGATGATAATCATACGATTGAGGTTCTATACAATTCTGATTCTACAATCTTATATTCTTGTTTGTTGATTCCAAATCGGTTCTTCTGTTCCATCTGGATATTATGTCAGATCCACAACACTCTAAATTTGATACCCACTTTCCGGCCACCAACATTGAAAAAATTTGGACTAGGGACCCTTTCACTGAGAACCTGGACCATTCCTTGCTCACATTTCAAGAGCGAGATGAACTAATTCAGTTGTCATGTGATGATTCCTTACCTTCCTAGTTGAGATCATCTATTTTGAATACATATTGGTGCGGTCTGAAAACTGAATACCCCCTTTTAGCTGACCGAGCTATTTGTTTTCTTCTGCCTATCACATCTACTTACTTGTAAGAAACTGGATTTTCATCTCTGATGTATTTTAAAAATAAATACCGAAATCGCCTGGTATACTGACATTTACCTGAAAGACATTTGCCTGACAACTAAAATCCTGACAGCCATATACCTGACAAACAATTAACCCGAAAAACAATTGCCTGAAAAAATATTACCTGACGGACATTTACCTGAAAATTTTTGCCTGACAGAAGATTTACCTGAAATTATGACTTTTTCCTATAAGAGCATCTAGCCGTTCTCACACTTTTCATATTTGATGAGATACCTCTCCCTACCGACGTGACAAAAAAATGCTGAATGAGAAATGATAAGTAGAAGCAAGAACAGAAAAATAAAACCATGGAAATCATGGCAAGGAAGTAAAGCGCGCGCGGGCTTCGTGATTCATAATCTGTTGCAGTGCTGTTAAATTTTGAGCCTAATATTATACATTTAGTGGAGTGCAAGCAAGCTCAAGGAGCTCACTGAAGTCATACTATTTTTAACTTCTTAGTAATTTAGCTGAACAGTTTTATGTACTCATTGTTTTTTTTTCAAGAATATAATTATTATGCTTCTATGTACTCTACTACAACTCGAAATTTTCCAAAGTTACCTTTGGTACATCTGTCAAAAACGTTGGGAACCGCTGTAATCTAAATAACATCGGGGGGTAAGCTGAGTCTAATACAGGCAGATTGGAGTTTTGAAAATGAAAAAATTGCTACATTAGGTTTTATCGCTGGAAGTTGTTGTAGGCGGTGTCCTCAATGTAGGAAAAAACCCCAACACCCTACAACCTTGTGCGTCCCGAGTTATGGGGGTTCAAACCCTCAAAATTTCAGTTTTTTGCGGTTTTTCGCATTTTTCCCGCCAAAAACGCTCTTAGTGAAAAAATGTCATCCGACAAAAAAGAATCGTCTCAAAATTATCTTTCAGAAAAGTCATCTTCTGTTTCTCACAACCTTACGTGTCCCGAGTTATGAGGGTTCAAACCCCCAAAATTTCAGTTTTTTGCGGTCTTTCGCAATTTTCTCGCCAAAAATGCTCTCAATGGAAAAAAGCCACTCGACAAAAAAGAATCGTCTTGAAGTTATCTTTCAGAAAAGTTATCTTTCGTTTTCATGCGATTTCTGTAAGCGGAATTACAATTGGTTGAAGAAAGTAGCATCAAGATTTTTGTTCCAGAAAACGCATTTATGTTATTGAAAAATATCAAGGAACCAAAACGACTGGTCTTGAATAAATAACAAAAAAATATTAGTAGCATTACAACTCTTAAAAAAGAGCATTGAAAAATCCCACTTTTTATGTTAAGTCTTAGATTTTATTTCGAATTATTCTTCTCGCCTGATTATCAAGTTATAAGATTGTCTGCGAACTTTCTTTATTTATTCCTCTTACCTATTATTGTATGTACAAGTAGAAACGTAGACAACTGAGTCTCATTAGAGTAATTACGTATCTAGGTAGAATTGCTACTCTTCAAATTTACGCCAGTAACCCTAGCCATGTGGCAAAAGCGACGTCCTTGTCAAATTTTCTCTGTAGGCAACATGTGATAAGGATACAATAATCATAGTTCATACCTACAAAGGTGAAATGATTGCTTTTAGTGCATGAATTCATCTTCAAGCCGCGCGTCTGAGTTCAGCGATTATGACATCATGGTATTGAGAGATATGTATCGCTGGCACCGCGAGCTTCAGAGTTGTCCAGGATTTAGAAACGACGGGAACATGACTCCCGTAAGGTTTTCAGAGATATTTGACAAACTAACTGAAGGTCTCCCAGCCTTAGCGCATGCAAAAGCTAGTATTATTCAGAGCTTTGTTCGAGTAAGGGATTGTCGGGGAGAGGTGGATCGGTCCCTTCGCAGACTTCCTTTTGATCAATGGGCTTAGAATTTCCTCTTCACCTATTGGAATGAATGGGTTCAGTATCAAGTTCTCGTTGATTTTAAACGAGGTAGGCTCGATTATGTTCATTACTGGGAAGGTGAAGTTCAGCTTGACATCTGGTACGACCAAGTGACTGCATTGAATTCTCCCGGGCTTGCAAAATTTGAATTTTATGACAAATTAATTAGTAAATTCCCTTGACACATGAAGTATATACTCTTAGGTCTCAAGCAAGACGACTAAGTTGAGTTTCGTGACACTGCACTTCGCTTGATAAAACTCAAACGTGCCGAAAAGATTCAAGAGGGTAATGATCACGAGAGAGAATTATTGGACAAAGAGCTTGAAGCTGAGAGAAAGGAAATCGCAAAGACATTGAAATACAGACTCATTAACTCGTTAAGAGTGAAAGCTCAGCGTATAATGCTTGGAAAGATAGTCTTCATATAGGCGTGTGAGTGCAATTAGCTCGAATACAACGAATTCAGATAAAATAGAAGTACCTCTTCAGATAGATCGAAATTATGACATTAAGGAAGCGTCACCGAGCATAGTAACAGGTGTTAGTGCATCCCAAAATAACCCGAGTTACTCTTGGGAACAATGAAGAAGTATATTGTATCAGAGAATGGAAGAGGAACGACGACACCGTATGAAGTGTGAACGCCTCCTCGCAGAAACCAAGGAAAAAGGCAAAATACTTGATGAAAGATTGGGCGCCACTGTAGAGCAGCTTTCTAATGAACTGATTATTTCTGGTGGAAAGAAACCCATGAGCGTTGATAAGCCACGGTCTGATCAGCAGGAGGAGGAAGAGAGCACATTACATTTTGAAATTCACGAGCAACCAATTGCATTAGATCCTGTGTAGCTCAATTTAGTCTTCCTTCAGATAACTCTCCCACAAAAGAGAAAACTCATGAAGGAGTTCAAACCTCGTATCAGGAGATGATTGGCCAGGAAAAGTTGACTCAGGAGAAATCGCATAATACTCCTGGTCAGACGTTAATTACAGAAAGTGAAAATCCCTTCCAAGAAGCTCGTCAGAGCAGATGCAACAGCAGTCTTGAAAGATCAGTTCTTAACTTCTTACCCTAGTGTTTAGATTTTGGCCTATCATATCCGTATACCCGAACCAGAAGGGGGTCTTCGGATTTTCGAACAACCTCGTTAACGCGACAGTGCGTCGCCGGTTGGTACAGCAAACGCGTGATGACAATTCCAGCAGCACATCCGTAGCCAGCCCTGTACGCCTATTATTATGTTTCATCATTTTTCAATGATTCCGTTTGCTTGTGAGAGTCCCACCGTCATAATTCCTCATACAGACACAAGAGATGACTTTTCTGAAAGATAATTTTAAGACGATTCTTTTTTGTCGGATGATATTTTTTCATTGAGAGCATTTTTGGCGAGAAAAATGCGAAAAAACGCAAAAAACTGAAATTTTGGGGTTTGAACCCCCATAACTCGGGACGCACAAGGTTGTGGGGTGTTGGGGTTTTTTTCTACATTGAGGACACCGCCTACAACAACTTCTAGCAATAAAACCTTATGTAGCAATTTTTTCATTTTCAACCCTGATATATAACCTAATTTTCCTGTACCAAGTCGCAGGTGTGACTTGAGACACTAACGGGTTACTTATGTGGAGTCTTGCAGTCGCATCAAAGGATTATAGCTACTTTTGGGTGACTGTTTTCTGACCGTAGAATTAATGTAACGCTCCTCTCTCTTCAAGCCATTTACCTTATCATATGCATAACTTGACACCATCTTCTCCTTTGCTCGTTGAATTGGCTGATAAAGAAATCAATAAATTGCAAAACAAAATGAGGGGATTGCAAAACGAATTGGGACATCTGAAGCGAACGCGAGATGAATTCAAAAAAAATCAAGAGAACGGCATTTGACCATGCAGCAACAGAGTCGAATACTCACGTCGTCAAGCAAAAGATGAACATTGTAACACATGAAGCAAAATTCTGGAAATATAAAACATTTAAAATTTAAAATTTTATGAAATATGAAGAATTAATCGCACCTATTTTGCAGATTTTATAGGTGCGGCTGTCATTATTATTATAATATGAATTAAAACATCATTATATCAGTCTTCTTTTCTATAATAGTTATTACGTCCTAAGACCAAATATTTTCACAGTAGGTACTTTTTTTTTTTCGTTCGTCTTTGTTTTATAGCGATGAACTTTTTCGTAAGCTCTCCGGAAAAATACGAGAACAGAAAAAGGTTGCGCCAACTCTACGAAGGATTGGCGATCAAGATAAATGATAAAAGCTATTAGAACGAATCTTCGAAAGTATACTTGAAATTAAGTAATCTTCATCATTTTCGACATCTATGAATTTTCGTGCAGCGTTTTTCGCCTTTGAAAAAACTCTCTTTTTATTATCTTTGCTGAAAGAGTTTTCGCATTAAACGCGAAATAAATTGGTAAAACTTTTGCTCGGCGAAACTGCATAATCACGCTCATATAAAATAACCCGAATCTTATATAGTGTGCGAAAAATCATATCTGTGGGCGCGATCTGAATATAATGATTATAAATCACTAGTCTAACGTCTTAGACAATTAATATCTGCATCATTTACGTTTTATGTTATCTGTGCCATGCCGAAGAGCCGTCGGAGTTATATCCACTGTATTTTAATTTTTCGACACGCGATATTGCGACAGCTTTAAAATACAGTTTTCTCGAATTCTCGTCTGCCATCAATAGGCCGAAAGTGTGAATAAGAAATATTGCGCTTATATACGCTTCTTTCAATTGTGTCTCTCCTTT
The DNA here is from genome assembly GCA_035079395.1 of Aspidiotus destructor. NCBI lineage: Eukaryota > Metazoa > Arthropoda > Insecta > Hemiptera > Diaspididae > Aspidiotus > Aspidiotus destructor. The sequence goes on along the minus strand of JAVHKZ010000002.1, from coordinate 8,754,194 downwards.
AATTGTCCGAAGGTCATTTAAGTTTTTGTTGGCTTCTTCTCGCACTATTTTACTAACTTCGTTTCGTTTCGGCGCTGTATTTCGAAAAATTTTGAGGTTAGTCTTGTTAAAAAAAAACGTGTCTTGGAAGAAGGAGATTTTCCCTTTGTTAAAGTTGAATTGAAGAAAAGAATTAGTGAAATTGAATTTACCATCATTTTTTACGTCATCTTATCGACCACTTTACTTGGAAAGAGACAGTAAATCGACTCGAGAGCTATTTGAAGGAAATGGGTCAACCAGTGCGGTTTTCAAACTGGACGCTGTATACATCGGATGCTAGGATCGGACTCCCATGTTGAGAAATCGTCATTATTTTATATTATTCATTTTATTTCAATAGGGAGATACTGAGGAAGTTATCTAAAAGAAGATTTTAGCTGATCACAAAACATATCATCATCCTAGATCCGTTCGTCGAGGAAGACGTACAAGAAATTCTTTACAAATCATCATCTGGCGACCGGTTCCTCACTGAGGTACAACGGACAACTAGACGAATTCAATAAAAAGGAGGAAAAATCTCCACCGGATCACTGAAACTTAGTAGTAAGGGCTTCCCAAAACTTGAAAGCACTTGATAGGAATTCCATTTTCCACGTTACGGTTTTGTAACCTTAATTAATAATAAGATTACTTAGAAGTACCTTAGTGATGGCAATTGTGAAAAATGATCTGTTTTCAAAGAATCCATATCTCAGCGCACATTCCTCAATACAGAAACCTTCTGAGTGCGAAAGAGATGGTCTGCAATTCGTTGTTTGTTGTTTTTGACTAGACCAAATTCATTAAGAAAAAGAAAGAGGACCAACTGCAGGAAACTACTGATGCATGGTGCTCCTTTTGACGTACGTCATTCAAGTGGATTGAAACGATGGTAGAACTAAACGACTCGCTCACCTCCGACCCCTCACTCATCGTAGAAACTTCATTCAAGCATTTCATTGTGTCCCCTCAAACTCATACTATGACCGTTCCTATTCATCCCACAAACTACAAACTGATAACTCTCAAATATCTTTCGAACCTTTTCCCAGAAATCCCCTGTCAGACAATCTATTCATGACTGAAGACAAACTTGAATCCACCACCAAAAACTAAAAAATGCTTCTTTGGATTAGATAACATCCACGAGACCACGGACTCCTCCAAGAAACTTTTAATACATCATTTAAGTCTTACGTCGTCATGCTAAAAAAAAAAAGAAGTCCTATTCCTACCTTTCTATCTTTCTTTCAAAATACTCCGCTCAACTCCTTGACATACATTCTGATCAAGATTTCATCTGCCCCCCCCCCCCCTTCCCTCTCCATCAAAATTCTCAAAGCGTACTCGCGCCTTGAATGTATCGAAATTTATCTCTCACTCTTCCAAAGGCTGCAACAAGAAAAATCTCCATTTTTACAAGAGTCTCACTCGCTCGCGGCTAGATTATGGAGATTTGATCTTTAACCAAAACTACGGCCCGCAAGCTCGATCTGGCCCACCAAGTAATCCAATTCGGCCCGTGACATAATTTTGAATTACACTGATCAATGTAAAATATAAATAAAATGCTCGTAAAACAGCTCTATACATGTATCTTTTTCTTCTCCTTCTTGGCCCACCTAAATCATTTGGTATAATTTTCCAGCCCTCAACCTAGAAAGTTTTCCCATTATTGTCCTAGCCGATAAATTGGTCCTTTCTCTGCTAGACATCATTCAAACCTCTTCCCTCAAAGTGGCCTCGGAAGCCTTTTGAATGAGTCCAAAAATCAGTTTATGTGCCGAAGCTGCCGAGCCTCGTCGACTCATTATAACTCAACTGTCCCTCAATCCCTCTATATCTCCATTTTCCGTCTTCAAGCCAAACAATAATCCTCCTCCAGCCCGCAAAAACAAACGCATCCTGCTTCAATTCGAACACTCCCTCAATGAATCTTTCACAGTAAGCTTCCTTATACCTATTCTTATGTCGACTCCACCTTAGAACCCATAAATTCACTGTCTAGGATCGCATCTGTAACATAGCCTCCATAATTATTCACTGCCGAATTGATGGCAATAATCGCCTGTCCAAATTTCTCCTCCTTACGAACTCGTTTCTTCACTACATTCTCTCACTGCCCTGCACACTACAAACCCTTTCACCCAGAGAGTCTTCCTCCATCGCTCCAAACGCTTACCTAAATCAACACCCACGACATGTTCTACGGGCTAACTGAACAAGACGTGGTCAAACTCCTCTAAAAATTCTTGACATGAAAACACCCTTATCGCCAGATTAAGAATAGGCTGTATTCGAATCACACAGTGACTTTTAATCAACCGAAACTTCCAACCCCTACCTCCACTGATATGAACTCAATCCAAACGTCGATCACTTTCTTCTCATATCCTGTACTCTAAAACCTCCGCTCTTCATTTTACGTCCCTTTTTCCCTCCCAGACACCATCTCCCTGACTCTCCGTCTTATCCCTTTTTTTTTTCTCTACCTTCATGTAACTGAATCGATCATCATTACTGGCTCCTGACTCATTCTCCATATCAGCAACCTCATATTTTTTTGCAATTAAAATTGTATCATTGCTCAACCTCAAGTGAATTCTTTTTCAACAATTCTACATTAATTTTCATTTTTTCTTTCCTTTGTTCGATGAGTATACTAAGTTACTATTATTTTCCATGCATTTCTTCGAGATGATGACTCTAGAGTAGCTCAAACGTTCCTTAACCTAATAAATAAGAAAATTTTCTACGGGTTTCGTAATTTCTGCATTCAATTGAGTGTTCTTTCTCAAACTCCGGAAGTGTCTCTCAAAGAGCGCTAGCCCGGCAATCATACAGATGGCATTATAAATTCATCCCTTTCTAAGTATCCCATTGCAAGTTATAGAACCCGCTAGAAGAACTGAGAAAAATTGAGAAGAACGCCAAAATTTGAAGAATATGTCTTCATATTTTAAATGAGAAAATATACTCAAACGTAAAGTTCGTTAAAGTTTTCCTGCAAAGAATTCTACCTGTATACAACTTTCATAGCCAGCCTCATCATCACACAGGGAAACCTGTTTTTCACCCGAGCAAATAATCCGAATGTACATCATACAGAAACAACGCGACGGTTGAATTCCGCATTCCCTGGTTTCGATTTTAGAGGATCATAAATTTAAAAAATTCCGAGCGAAGAAAAATGCGGAAAACGCGAAAAAAGGAAGAAAAAAAAATTGTCGTATTAAAACGGAAAAGAGGTGAAAAGCAGGTGCGAGAGACTCGAGTGAAAATCGGTGCGGCTTTTCGTGCATATTCCTTTCACCCCACTAAAAAATACGGGTAGTTTTATTCTAACAGACGCCTTCGAAAATACATCGTATCGTTTGCATTCGCGGTATCATTGGTCGGTCGAAAGCTCCACCCTACCGTACGCATTTCTATTGGTTCCACATTGTATCTTTACCACGGTGAAGTTGACGGCATGTTTTTGAAAATCAGTTTTACTTTTACCAGCCCGCCTGATTGCTGTCGTCTGTTGAGTTCTTATTTCAATATTCATATGTTCGTAATTTTTCGACGTGTTTTTTATTTTATGCAAATTAATTGAAACTACAGTATTAGCAAACCAAAAAAAGTTATCAGTGTAATATTTGAACATTATATTGGTATGTTGTGAACATCGATGAAAATTACGAAGATTGATCGAACGTGCAAGGCTGTAGAGGTGAGTACAATTTGAGCACCTAGGTACAATAATCATTTTAATTGGAGGTCTTATGATGGTCATGAAAGAGTTTTCCACACAAACGAATGTTATAAAAATTCTACAAAGCGAATTGATCTCAACAAGACCATTGAAACTAGCTCCACATACATTTGACAGGTGATGAACAATTGACACAACGGGCTAATCAGTAATGCCAATCTTAGCAGTTGCCATCAATCATACTAACTCTTAAAGGTCTCAATTGCACACAATTTTATACATTGAAATACTACTTGCATATAATCGGGGACTTCTCTTACTCTCTGTATTGCTATTTTTTCTTCCTATCCTCATCGAAAAGTCATGTGAAAAAGAAACAAGGCCACATTGAAAAAGGGTCTTGAGAATAAGAAATGTGACAAAATATCACACGACAAAAATGAGAGGTGGTAAATTTAGAAAGGGACAAGATGATACATCAAAATTATACAATAGCCGAGGGGTGGATCCAGACGCATATTTTAGGAGGAGGGTAGGGAAAAATTCTGAAAAAATGAGATGTAATTAGAACTTGAAATTTTTTGCTATTTTTCTCGTACCTGACATCAAGAGCGAGGAGGAGCTTGATCGCGGGAGACAACAGGAATATGCAGAAGCGTTAACAAAAACTTGAACAAGTTTAATCATAGATACTACAAAAATGTTTGTAAACCTTGAAAAATATGTGTGGAAATTCTGCAAACAGAGATTGCGGCACTTCCTCGAATGAACTTGAGTCGCGAGTAAGCTTTAGATCGAGACTGCACTCCCAGCCTACATAGAGGCATTCTTTCAAGACAACTTTACGGAAAGTTCGAAAGTTTTGAAACAATAAAAAATCTTGGAAATGATTGTATTTGAAGAGAAGACTCTCGAATATTAGTAGAAATAGAATAGCCAAGAGGAATTTATAGTTATTTAATCTCAAATATTGAGCAACTGATCAGCTGGAGACTAGACCGAATGAATTCGAAATACAGCTCATATATTGTGGCTTTTCCTAAACTCTAGACTCAGGAATCGTCAAAAACCTAGGGACGCCGAATGGTAATACTGAAGGTGCGAGTCAAGTAAGACAAAAAGAAATCCTCCAAACTTTTCTTCCTCGCGGCACTGTATTTCTCCCTTTTACATACCGCGGCACACTTGATCATACATCATAGTAAGAACTGAATGAGTCTTGCAAAAAATACGTACAGAACAACAGTACATCTCGTCATGATGACTCTTGAATGCATCCTAGATAAGAAATGAGACAAAATTATACTTGTAGCATACTTAGAATTATATTAGTAAAGACTTTTAAAAAATTTGTAATCTGAAATGTTCTCTTCTCGCGGCACACTTTTGTGCCGCGGCACACAGTTTGGGAACCACTGGGATTATAGGTATAAGGTATACAGCAAAACAATAAACTAACGTGAGATATGGAGGTGAGCCAAAATTTGTCGTCTACAAATGTGGCAAGTCTGACAGGAACAATTCGTCTCATGTTGGAAATAAAGGATTACGAAATTTTACTGGCCACGAAATTGAGAAATGCATGAAACTTGCTAGTGTGTGTGTCGGGAAGAGAATCTAAAAAATTTCTATGAGTTTTTAAAATTTTTCGATCTCTTATTGACAGATCACTTGAATAAACTTTCCGATTAGAATCATTGATATGATTGCTAACCTCTAGAACTTATCTAATTAATTTTAATTAGGGTCTTATTCAGATTTTGGGAGTTCCGAATCAGGTTTTCGTAACAAGAACCGAAAGTCTCATGTCTCTCATTCTTCGCAGCACGTACGGGATATAATTTCTGCGCGGGGACCCGGCCTCACTAGCCCCATGCCCTTCTAAAAAAATCCTATACTAGGCCTAATAATAGGAACGATAGAATAGAAGGTAAACGTTCATGTCAAAGGAAAAGAAGAATACAAACGCTGTGCTATAATGTGACTAAGGAGAAAATCATCTTTTGGACTATTTTCTCCTCTCAAAATTGATGATAAGAAGTATCACAAGCGTTCAAAGGGGGTTTGAAGCTGATTCACTCACATGCATACGCACTCATGTAGCAGCCGAAAAAACAATATTCAATTTAAAAACAGTGAGAATCTCGAATAAAGACGACGCTAATTATTCCTTTAGGTTTTTGTCAGAAGGACGTTTTCAGTCCAAACGCTTTTATTTGATACAGCATCGCTACTGAATGTCTAGAAAGCCAGACAAACGTTTTAAAGGACGAACTAGTCGATAAAGAATCAAATTACTAGACCACAGAGAGAGAATGTTCGAAAGCCTTCATTGCAAAAATCGCGACAAGCATTTAGCGCTATCATGGAGATGCATGCTAATAAGCAAAATCAAAACTTACCCTGCGATCCGGCAATATTTCTTTTCCTTCAATATTCAAACTCGGCAGCCCAATGTTGTCCTCCTCTGAGCTGGTGGTTGAGCTAGGACGCGCCATTCGTTTCGAATTATTCGGTGCTTTTGGACTCGATTGATATCTTATTGCATAAAAATGAAATCCATATCGTCGAATTCCATGGGTGGATTTCTGAAAAAAGAAAATACGAACACATACTCAATCTATTACCGAAAAACTTAGTTTTGAGAGAGCGATCTTACAAACAAGCATACCAACGCAGAATACTCATAACCAGTCGACGGAAAATACGAGGCACATCTTTGACCAGAACATACGAGCTCGATAAGAGAATATAGTCTACTTTGTCGAAGACGTGAAAAGATAAACTCTAAGGGGATTTCCCACTCAATCTAGGTATTCAATTTTTGTATTCCAATAATCTTCGAACACAAAGGCACAGGTTTGCTGATACGATGTTCAGCTATGGTTTTTGAATGTTGGGAAACTTGAAACCAGAAGTTGGGGGTTGATAGGCTGAGTATAAATAACCCCAAAAAAAATGAAGTTTTTAGAATTTTGTGAACCTTCAAAACTTGGCTTTTATGTTTTAGATTAATCAGTGCAATCTAACGAAGATTGAACCAGTCGTGATAAGACTAAGGATCTCTCATTCGAGTGAGATACTTTCCATTGTTCTGCAGCCTCTGCTGATGATAAGACCGCACAAAAAAAAAAAGTAATTGATGGGCGCAGAGGATGACGGGCGGGAAGTTTTCCATTGAATTAATATGAATTAATTTTTATGAAAAAAAAAAGATTTGTAGACAATTTTGCACTCTACAAATTTTATCTTCTTGACTTGTCGAAGATTACTCCACAGAACCTTCAAACATGGAGAAATCACCCTCATCCCAATTTTAAGTTCGCTAATCGCGACGCTTCTTGCACAGATTTTCTTCCTTCCCCATCAATTCTTACGACTAGAAACGTTCAAATTGAAAAGTTTTCGATCATACAATTTCATTATTGTATGAAAATAGATTCAATCTCCGTAACGCGATTCAACAAGATTCTCAAGTGGTAGAGTAGTCGTATCTTCAGCCTTTGGATGCACGTAAGTTTTTGCGCTACACCCACAATTGAGTTTTGGTGCTGGTTACAATTATTTGTACAACTTTTACTCTCAGAGAGACCACAAACATAACGCTATCACATTCCGTTAGAATATTTCACAGACCGCTTATGATATTGGGCTGGGAATTCAATTTCGATTTACAGAGAGGGTGATATGTTTTGATTTCGGGGTGAATCATGCCTAGTTCGGAGGGTAGATTTCGTTTCTAGATTCAATACCACTTAGCCTAACCGCAACGGCCGAAGATATCACTATCGCTTAATCAGAGAATCGAGGTTTCAATAATTGTACTGTTTCTATCAAGCGATGATAAAAATGATTCAGGAACTTTCCCAAATAAGATATTCTGACTCGATAAAATGGACGTTATCGATGACATTCGCCGTTGAATAACCTTTGTAGTTTACTCAAAGATTATAATTTGATGAGAATACAAAATTTTTTTCAAATCTCACATGTATGGCACTGTGTTTATGGTCAACAATTCTTGTCCGTCTCTCACCTTACTATAGTCATTCAGAGGACCTGGAAATCCATTATAAGATTCTCTGAAGCGATATACACATACCCATTTGTTAGTTTTATGATTTTGTGAGATATTTCATCATAATTCTTGCCTTTTACTTCGAGTTTTTTTCTTAACGCCTCTTAAATTACATTGATCAGCGAAAAAGAATTCAATTTTTAAGAATTTTATTCAATAAACAAGGCGCTAGGGATTAATGCTAAGGGTTTCATAAGAACAACACTTTTAGACCAATTTGATGGAGATAATTTGACCCATCATTCAAGATTATTGACAATGCCATTTCATAAAAAGATTTTAAGCGAATGAAGACTTCATGTGTTTCAATGCAGTGCGGACAGGTCTTTGGTGTGATCAAGTTCAATAGAGGCTAAACTTACGAAGCATACTAGTTAGTATAGGTCTTGTATAATGATCCTAATACAATGAAGGCTATGTTAAGTTAACTAGATTTGGAAGGCTTACTAAAGCAGCCTACTTAGTATAAATACAGGACCGTGGTGCCCGTTCTAATAGAGTTAATGGCCCGACCCAGGCATCAGATGAAACGCGAGCGAAGCGAGCGAAAAAATTTTTACTTGCCCCACCAGAAATCTTGTGCGCCACTTCTGAGCTCAAAGGCTGCCAACGGCTCTGACTATACAGGGTCCGGAAAAATGATGTGAAAAAACTCCGGGAGGATTCCGCGACAATTTCGTGGAGTTCCCCGGTTGACTGACTGTTCACATCATTTGGCCGGACACCGTATACTAGGCCTAGCAGAAAGAAGGCTAAAGATCGAAATTTTTTCAAGTCTCTGAACTAGGTCAAGATCATTGATGACGTCATAAAGCGTCGTGTTAGGTTACGCAGATTTTAACAGGAAGTTTTATCGGAGGATCTTTCCGGAAAAAACGTCCGCCGTCCGGGAGGCAACCTAATTTACCCTAACTTGACCATGACCATGGGACTTGAAAAAATTTTTGTTTTTGTCCTATCGCTTGTAGCTTGGAGGGTGAAATTTTTCCAAGTCCCTTTCTTATCACTTGTAGCTCGGACTATCACGTATAGTTCGAAGGTCAAAGTTCTTTCAAGTCGCCCACCTATTACCTAAGTTTGAAGGTCAAAATTTTTTTCGACTTCCCCCTCCTTCTTCTAAATTCCTCTCCAATAGCTCGGCCTCCTATCATATATACTATTATAAAGCTAGTATAATACAAGGAGGAGTCCAACCCTAGTTCAATTCCAGTATACTGTATGTTAGTGAATGATTTCTCAATAACGATCATAAGAATGATATCTCTCATACTTTTAACTCAGGTCCTTTCCTTTGAACAACTCAATGTTACAGAAGAGCAGTATTGGCCAAGAAAAGTATTTCTCATACAATCGACTGCGGTTTTTTTCCCTCGAGCCCAAGAAATCCGCATTTTACGCAAAATCCGTAGAAAAATTCCATTTTTTTCGGGGATTGAAAATCTGTAGAACTGGCAGCACTGATGCCCCGATTAAAATAGCTCCTTCAAGTAACTAGATATGCAATACTGTATTCGCCAATTGGCCTAGCCCCTTCAATGAGCCAGATATACAACGTTTCAAACACCATAAGACTCATAAAACAGGTTTCATGCCTCCCCTCATTCAACTCTGTTAAAGAACCCGCGAGTTTTTGACTGATTTCAAGACCAAAGACATGCGTAAATATGAAGGGAACAAGAGCTGTAGAAAATTTTTTACAATTCGACTCTCATAAAACTTGATCCAGACTAATTAAAGAAAACCTTCCTCCTTTACACGCACCACAAATCTATTTTCTCATTTTTACAGTGCGCGATGTTAGCGCTATCTGGCCTAAATTTTAAAGAAAAAAAAAAAAGGAATCGTTTGAATCTTGATGAAGGAAGTACAATATTTGAAAAGAGATTACACGCTCTACAAAACTTTATTCTCTTTGTTTTTGCCGTTGTGTTTGTTTAATTGAAATGTCATAAATCGCATAATGGCAAACTGGCAACCACGCTGTAGGTGTAAAATATCATATGGAAAACACGTCACTGACAAACAAATGTGTGTCTATACTACTCAAAGTGAACTAATTGTGAAAGGTGCGAGTGGTTGCCAAATCGGCAGTTCTTGTAAATAAAAAAAAAAAAAAAAAATTCAAATCGTCAATCCATATTAAACTCTGATATTTTAAAACCTACAACTTTCATTCTCTCCAATTTTTCATACAATATTTCTTTGAAATATAATCAAAATTTTTTCAAACTCTCACACATACAGGCCTGCGTCATGTTTCACATACAGCGTTGTTGCCAAATAAATCAGTAGGTGAGGCCTATAATTGAAACTGGCGGTGATTTAAATCTGATTGAGGGAGTCACGGAAGTCACGTCCTCATCGCGTAACGCTCATCTTTTTGATACAACGCTGGCGCTGCTCGATTCACATTACCAATACAACCATGGGGTCATGATACAACTAATCTGATTACTGGCGCTCCTTGCAGTTGATCGGTTCAAAAAAACTTCTTATCCATTGAAGTGCCTACACAAAATGAGGGATAAAGGGTTTGGCTCAACACCTCCTTCATGAATGTGCTGTTAGTCCGCTCCGAATTGGGTTGACAATCCGCTAGGATCGCTAACTACGCATGCCGTTCTTCAACAATATTGATATTATTGCCGAATTTGAAAACTAGAGCTACAAACTAAACTGTGGCGATGTATAAAAGAGAAAAATGAAAAATTTGGAATAAGTTTTGAAGAAGCGGAATTGAAGGTTTTGTCATCTCATGTACTTTTTGGGTGTGAACATCTTTCATGGGAGGTCAGAAAGCCAACTCTTTTTCAATTTTCAAATTTTTCTCTGATCATGCACTATCATAGGTTCGCCGCTCAAAAGCGCGACGCTAGAGCTGTCTGGCCCGAACTTTATCTCATAAAATGAGTGCTTAGATCCAGATGCGTCATGCCTTTCGATTATTTACATAGATTTACTGCTGAAGGCAAATAAGAGCAATACAAATCACGTTAGCTAAGAATCTGGAAATATACGTGTTGAGGTGGAAAATGTTACGGGGTGAGGAGAACCATTTTACAGACAGACGCACACACCCAAAAAACACATGCGATGAGAACACCTGCACGTTTTTAGTATGTAAAGGATGTTGAGCAAATGCCCTATAATTTTTGCATGCACAGTTCGAATACATTTTGCATTCAATACCCTGGTATCAAAACAGATCCTCAGTTCCTCAATAAGTCACACCCAGTCAATAATTCCGAGTAGCTTTTGATAAAAGATAATTTATAATAGGAGAATTGTTTCCATCAATTCCTAACCGTAAATTTTCTCTTTTTCCAGATTTTCGTCGCAGAAAAATGACTATGGACATTTATCAACGAACCGTTCGAGCGGATAGTTCTCCTCCCGTCACTGTCGAGAATTTCCGTGACCATCCGATCAACGCGATGCACTCGATGATCTCAAAAAAACCATCCAAGCCGGTAAAACGTAGTTTCGACGTCGCCTTCCTCATGGCTCCGGACGATTTGTCGAAGAAACGCGAAAACCGACCCGATCCAAAGAAAATGTACAAATTTCCTACCGCCCATACCGCCAACACCGAAGCCATCATGCGTAATCATTTCAGCGTCGATTCACAATACCAGATGAATCCTCTCAGTCTAACGATAAATCCGATCGAAAAGTCGGGTGAAGAATTGTCCCCGAACGTTGAATGCAAAGATTCTGCCTTCCTCGTACGTAGCGCTTTTACCAAAGTGAATAATTCTCTAGGAATAGATCACGTTATTCCGCGCACGCCGCCTGTTGCCGTTTCACCATCGTCTGTATCATCGACGGCGTCAAACAGAAGCGCCGTGTCGCCCGATCTCACATATCAAGACAGTCTCAGTCCACAACCTTTCATACCGGCCAGATCTCCGGTACAACTACTCAACAAGCAATACAGTCCAATGCCTAGTCCGAGTTTACCGTACTTTGTCGCTAATCCTCTGATAAAGGAGAATAAAATTGTGGATGAAAAACGGAAGTTTTCTCCCGACTTTTTGGAAAACGAGAAGAGGAAGTACCACCCGCCCACGACAAAGCAACAAAATTTTCAGTACCATCCCGAGAATGTGCCGATGCCGTACGCGGGTTTCCCAATGAGTGGTTTTCCGTTTACCCCTTCGTTACCTGCTGCTACCACTTCGGTACCGATATTTCCGTCTGCGGCTAATCTCACAGCCGCTTTGTTACCCACGTCATTAGCGGCGTTGACTTTGCCCGCGCAGAATATATGCGCCAAGTGCAATATGCATTTCCGTATGACCTCCGATCTAGTATACCACATGAGGTCGCACCATAAGAACGAAAATGGACCTGTAGATCCGTATAAACGGAGACGAGATCAGGATAAATTGAAATGTCCGGTGTGCAATGAAAGTTTCCGGGAGCGACATCATCTCACGCGGCATATGACCGCTCATCAAGATAAGGAGGATGAAGAGAGTGCAGCAGCGGTAAAAAGCGAATTCGTGGACACCTCCCTGCCGCGAACCATTCCGGGTAACACCAAGTGACGTAACTGAGAGAATTCATAATTACGTAGCGCGGGTTTAAAATGTTCACCCTGCAAGGTCGAAGGTTCGTAATAGTAATTTTTCAAAATTCAGCGAACGTAAAGTACGACTGCACGTTTTATTATTCAAAGACAGACAGAAAGGGCGAAGATTAAACATTTAGCAATGTTTAAATTAAATCGAGCGAGAGAACGCGATAAAAGAGAAACTGAAACGCAACCGATTGTTCACTTCACATTCTAATCGTATTTATTTACTATTTATTATAATCTATGTGTTTGTATAGTATCTGCATTTCCATCCCTTTCCTTTCTCACAAAAAAATTCAACTATTTAAATTTTCTTTTCTGAGATTGTTTGGCTAGTGAGCCTACGAGAAAGAGAGAGACCTTTTGAAAGTAAAAGTTCCACGCTTTGGCTTATAAAGAGGACGGAGAGGCTAACAACTGGAAAAATTTCAAGTTCGAGTTTTTCGTGAGTATTGAAATATTGAGATTACCATATTAGTGAAATTCTTATACGCATCCTGTAAAAGACTCACGGTCCTTTTCCCTAGTTCGCTGATGAAATTGACGTGCACACCCGAATTTTCATATCTTGGATCGAAGAAAAATTTTGGGCTACATTCCTTCTAACTCGTAAAGCCATGAAAGTAAATAACTTAGAGAAATTTCTGACTGTATAATCTGACCTCTCGACAGTTTCTCTCCATTCTTGTGGGTTCATAAATCGAAAATTTTGAAATCCTCTTCTCCGAGTATAAGGCTCAGATACCATCCCTATCTCCTCCTCCGTCCTCCTGCTGAGGAGAAGAGAACTCCAAGGCCTGTACCCTAATTCCAAAATCATGAAATGTTCAAGTCTCTCGTGATGACGTCACACCGTCCTTTAGCTGTGTCTTATAGCAACTCAATTTTTCAAAGTCCTACTTTCATAGGAGTTCATGCTGTAGTTCGAAATTCTTCCAGTCCTATTCTCCCAAGTCCGCGTCGAAAAGAATTCATATGACTCCTTGAACGGAATTAACTCCTCCCCTATTCGATTCGAAAGTCGCCCTTTTCTGAATCTCACTCTTCCACAAAGGTCGAAGTCTTCCAAGAGCTAGTAGTTCGAAATTTCCGAAGTTTTACATTTACAGAGATTTCGAGCTCTGAATTCTCCCAAGTCTCACATCTGTACAGGTTCCATACTCCCAAAATGGTGTGAAAGATAGGTAGGTTTGCGCACAGCGCCAAGAGGGTAGTTGAGAACGCGCCTGAGTCTTTTCAGAAGTATAGGTATTTCTGTCTTCAAAAACTTCCGACTCCACCAGGCCATATTTCTAATTACGTCACTGGCACAGTGGGACAGCAATATTTTTTACGAACATACCGTCCCCCCTGCTTACAAAGTTTTTAAATCTCGTTCACTAATTCCATAAAATTCGTAGTCCCTATCTAGATCAAAGACCAATGTGGATATCGCAAATCAAACTCTTGAATTAGATGCAACCGACTTACAGTACATGTGAAACCACTCTCAAAGTCGCTCAGAGCTCCCGATCCGACTGTAAGAGACCCTAATGCAATTGGCACTGGATCTCGGAAGTCTGTAGATTCTCTTGTCCAGTTCAAAATTTTCTAGATCCGTTTAGAAAGTCTAAGATCAAAAATTTTCCGACGGCCCAGCTCTATAGAGGTCCGGAGCTCGAAAATTTTCTGATGTGGGACATTTTCCACGTCCTATTCTTTGTAGGCTTCAAATGTTCTCATGCCCATATCTACGTAGAGGCTCAGAGCTCAAAACTTTTCTTTAGTTCAAAGCGTAATGTTCCCAGAACGCACATAGCTTAGAGAATGAGATTCCTCCAACTTTCACATTCTGAGGAGCTCAGAGACCAAATTTTTATGAACTCAAGGCTCGGAAAAAGCGTGACTAGCGAAGAATTTTAGACTTGACGTTCGGAACAAGAGTGACAAAAACGAAGCAAAGAATCGAGCCATGGGTCCGACGGAGAAATTTGACATTTTTGAAACCCAGTTTCTGATGCAATAGTTTCCATGATTGGTCGCGATATCCAATGCCGCTAGAAGAAAGCAGAAATTTGTTTTCTAATGCATCATAAAAAAATTCTTTATAATTCTTTATGAGTAGTCAAAAAGGCTCACGACAATTCCACCACTAAAAGCACTGAAGCGAATTAATCATCAACTTTCCTCCAGCTGTACCGTAGCTTGATTCGCTCTCAACTAGATTACGGTACCCCAATATGCAGTCAATCTTGCCTCAAATATTAGACACAATCGGTGCATCACATCTAGTCCTGAATTCCCTCTCAAATATCGCTTCCTTGGAGCCGTAAAATATAGACGAAGGAGATGCACGCAATCTTCTAAAGATGAGACACGACCACGACGACGACGAACCCTCACTACTAATTTTCTTGCATCCATAGCACGATTCACTCCCTTCCCAATTAACATACCCGCACTCGATCACATCGTTTTCTTTTCCTTACTCTCAAATTTCAACTCTCTACCCATCTCAAATTGAACTGTTTACCCCCAATCAAGTCATCTATACTTCTCCACGGCTAACCTCTTCCTCAGATATGTGACTCGATCTATCACCAAAACTCGCAAAAACTTATTAGAAATATCTCTATCAAATTTCCAACCCACCAGCTCTGTTTCAGCGACGGATCTAAATCTGGACCAAGAACTGGATACCCATACTCAATCCATGGCTTCGTAGTCTGTCACCGATTGAGGAATTTTGCCTGTGCCGCCAAATTAAACACCATACACGCATTTCTGTTCCGCTGGCTGCTGGCTCAAATTCCTACAAATAACTGATTCACTTACAACTCTCTTGACTGTGTAGGATCATCACTCAACTGATCCCTTGATTCGAGGCCAGTCTCCTTCCTCCAGATTTCAGGTCACATCGACTTTCCGGAACATGAGGCAGTTGACCAACGATTCCCCTCCCTTCCTATAGGATCCCTGGCGTACTTACTCCTGCCTTCGACCTCAAAAACTATTACCGATCCCTGATACCCAACTCTTAGCATTATTATCGAGAATCAAACCGACCCCCTGACTTCCTCTTATCGAACTACCCGTCAAGAAGGAATCATTCTCATCATCCTTCCACGAATCAATTACAAACGTCTCACGCATTGCTATCTTTTCTTAGGTCCATTCCTTCTCCCCTCTGGTCAATACTGCTTCAAAAGTTAGTCTCTTCTCTTTCTGTTTCTCAACGTCCTTAACCATGTGCGCTACACTTATGGTCTCCATCCTTACTTATTTCCCACTTCAACTCTGACCAACTCTCCACAGTTACCTAGCTACCTACCTCGAGTTGATAACCCTTAAAGTAGCATAAGAAGGATAAAAGACTGCCAGAATTGGAAAATTCCTGATTTCTGCCCCACTAAACACGTAAACAAGAAATAGCGATGAAACTAGTGCACCTTACAGGCATAAAAGAGGAGTTTTGCTACTTGAGGATGGCAAACAGATTCAGAAACTTTGGACCTCGAATTTCGGACGATGGGGAAAGAGGACTTGACGAAGTATCAAAGTCCTCGATAATAGCCATGGATGCTCGTTAATAAATCCAAGTTCTAGGTTTGAAAAAAGTGGGTCAAGCCTGACTTCACTAGAGGAACTTTAAATGACCCAAAGGTTTCTTTTTTTCAATACAGCTCCTGATCAAATCTTTCCTGAACTACCTCCAGTTTTCTTAAAAGCTCATCAATTTTAAACTAATCCTGAAATGAAGGAGCAAAGAAATAAATAAAAGAAGTCGTTACTATCGATCAGCTCGGTTTCTCTTTCTTCGAGTTTGATAAGGTATCAAAAATGTTAATCGGTGCAATTTTTCTTAAACTAATTCTATTATTATTAAGTTCTAATGGTGAAAATAAGCCCTTGGATACAGACCGAAGACGTTAGAAAAGTGAATCAATCATTGATCTCTACTCCTTCTCACGTGACATCTACCAAAATATTGTAAAATAAATACTACGCGATGTCGTTTTCTTCTAATTTTTTTTGTTCCTGCTTCCGCGGATGCGCGTATTAATTTCTGTTATTGTTTTAACGTTATTTGCTGTTACGTATTTATAGGCTGTAAGAAGCTGATGTATACTGAAGATTTTATTTTATTTTTGTTATAGAAGACAACATACTGTATTTTGCTTACTTAAAAATAAATTTTCAATACGAAAAAGTTTCACAATTTATTTCGAACGTATTAAAGGAATCTAATAAAAACGAAAGTCCCGTTGAAATTCGTATACGGTAACTTATTAAGAACTTTATAGTAATTTGTTTTTATTGAGTGATAAAAAAAAAAAGTAGAACCCAGCGTGTTGACTTTTTTCCCAGAAAAAGCTACTCGTTCAATTTTGTAACATCTGCGTTTATAGATAAAAGTCCTATTGGGAATATTACGAAAAGTGATTTTAATATAAGGTACTATTCGTATTTAGATGGTATATATACGTAATAGAAGAAGGGAAAAAATCACGCGAAACTTTTCAACTTTAAATGTATAAACGCGAGCGAGATAGCGTTATTTCCTTTCTCGTGACGCGGGCAGGAAAAAGGAAAAGATCGCGAGGAGAAAAAAAAAGCTTAATATTATATTTTACAGGGTTTTAGGAGCAATACAAATAAAAATTATTATCTTCGTTTCGCGCTGATCGCCATAAAAATTGAAATGGTCTTTAGACTCCGTAAGTTAACCTTCTAGCAAGGGTTCTTATCTAACGCCTCCCATATTGCCCCACCCAATTATTTCCACTCATCCTACACTCGTAGAAAAATCACGCCGCAGATAAATATAAATCATTCCGATTACGAACGTCTTTTTTCCTCGAGATGCTTCTCTTCCTCGACGCAGAAGGAGCGAAAAAATAATATAATAAAGCTTATAAAAAATACGATCCGATTGAAAAGATGTGCTCCTATCTGTATCGCAGCCGCTCTCGCAGAAAATGCCTTGAACGAGACAAATTAATCATCGTTTATATTTTCTTTACGGCAATTAAAAATCCGATTGAATGGCCCTCACGATGGCCACAAGTTCATTGCGAAGGATAAAGAAGACGATACGCGAGGGTAGCCGCACGACTATCTGCCAGAAGGATTTCGCAAATTCGTCGATCAGTTTTAACACTGTTGAAAACTCTACTTGCTCGATGCTATTTACACTTTTTCATCACATCATCTTTTAATACGTGTTACGATTAAGCGGATGTTACAGTCAGTTACGTATATTAGCGACATAATAACAGATGTAGAGAACGTATATACGTACTGTGGCCGCGGAGATCGTATATAATCCGATTCGTCATCGTTCAACAATTTCGTCCGGAACATTTTCCAGTCTCGACACATATTGAAGTTAAATATGACATCGTTAGAATTATGGAGTCGCGTGCGAATCGTCCACGATCCTTCTTTCCAGCGTCAGACGTTGGACGTCCACGCAGTTTTTCTCCCTCCGATATTATAACAAGAAGCGTGAAAATGTTATAAATTTTAACTCAATTTCTAAGCTTTATTCATTTTATATGCCGATAAAAATGTGAGAAAAAACTTCCTGGCAGCAACTCACTACGAAACGCTTTTCCATTTTCGTATATTAATTCTCGCATCCAGGAGGAACGTTAATTTTGGTGGTGATTTTCGTACTTGGTTATGGGAAAAAATTCGCAATAGTGAAATTCGTCAGGACGATAGGCGTCAAAAATAGGGCGAACTTCGCCTCTTCATACAAACATGAAATTTGGCAACGTTCGTAAACCCCCGGATCAAGGAGCAATCCCCCCCCAAAAAAAAAACATTTTCTTCGTAATATTGGACGAAATGATGCACAAGCTGTAAAAATACCTATTCTATGTAAAATTTCTCGCAAAATTCTTGATTTTGACCAATTGAGAGCCTCCAGTCGAGAGTTTCCAAATTTGACTTTTTCTATTTTCAATATGTTTGAACAAGATATTCAAGATTTAGCAGCTTTTGAAGAAACTTTTCGCGACAAAATCATTTCACCACGGTTCACAGAGCGATGGAAGGCTGATCTAGGCGGCCAAAATTCATTGTTTCGGGTAAAAATATTGAAAAAGAAAAAAACTCGATTTGGGAGTTTTTGAACCCGTAGAATTTAAATTTTAAGTCAGATCCCAGGTTGGAGCCCAAAATTGAGGGATGAGGCTATAATTTAGAAAAGTCGACTTGTTTTTCTCTAAGAATTCTCGACTAAAAGACTTCCAGTTTCACTTCAGGATTTCTTTTTTCCATACAAGCAGAGCAGCAAACTTGAAAAAACCTTCGATAATGTACAAAACATTTTCAAAAAGTTTGAGTATTTCTTAGAACCTTTGATTTTTAAATTTTGGCCGCCTAGATTAGCCATCCGTCTACTATGCGGTCCAACTCCAGCATCCTTGCATTGATGTTACGTGCCATATATAGTCAGCGGTCAAGGGAAGGGGTACCAAGTTTTGGATAACATCCAAACAACGAGTTTGCTCTTCGTTTTCGATTCAAGTAGAGGAAAATTTGATGTCCTCACTCTACTTTTATTATTATCAGATTCCATCGGATTACATTTCTATGGACCCACCTCTAGACATCAATATTATTAGAAAAAGGAGAATTGCTTACTTCAAACGCTACCCGCCTGACACCCTCGGAGATAATGCTGGTAAATTTCAATAAAGTCACAATTTCTTCACAAGAAATATTGCAATTTGAACTGCAGTGAAGCAAATCTCCTCCTTCTAATCTTAAGGGACCCGAGATCCAAAAAAAAGACAATGGGTGTTGATATAGGGCAAGATGGAACCAAAGGTGCTGGATAAGTGAGTTCGCTGCGGAAAGATCCAGGGCGAGTTGGAGACCAGTGAGTATTTACCGTTAGGAAGTCGTTACGTATACAAAATGACAAAGCGTATGGTGGAGCAGCTCTTTATGTACACAACAGCGTATTACAAGACGAAATCGGCTCATACAAATTCAGGCAGCAGATATAGTCACCCGATTACACTGCGGCACTGAGGGTATACAACCCACCAAAACACAAGATCCCCTCTCACAAATACATCCACTTCCTCAACTGTCTAGAAAGCAATGACATAACACACTAGAGGCTGTGAAGTCCGGCAACCTGTAAACGCCGCCAACACAATAGGTCTTTCTAATAGCAAGCCACACACTGGCATAGCGACGGTAGAAAATTTGCAAGACTGCATTGACTTCATCATTTCACATGCAGTACTACATGGAAATTAATAAGGTCAATGACCTTTCATCAGATCGCTCGTTGATTGTCCAAACTCTCAGCGACACCATCATACGCAAACAAGCTGCATCTAAACTCACAAGCAAGTTTACTCTAGGCCAGTTTTACAATACAGAGTCAACGTCACGTGACGGAATAAACTCTCGGGTTGACCAATAATCCATAGAATAACTCTGTATTGTAGAACTGGCCCTTATTGGGAAGCAATCTATGGTGGAATGAGCAAGAGTGTCAACCCTCGAGAACATTCGATATCACCTCAGGAACTAGTGGAAAACAATATTACATTCCTACAAAACTATCAGAAGAGTCAAAAATCGAAGGCAAGCACGACACCGTTGGCAACAGACTCGCAACCTTGAGCACAAAACTGTTTTTAACAATATCAGTAAACAAGTAAACGATTGCAATCACAAGCATGACAAAAACTATTTCAACCATTTTATGACCAATCTTGGCGCTGCACGGAATAGCCACTTTCGGTCATACTCTCCCGTTGCGACGACCAAATGACGAACGTGAACAAACCTGAGCAGAACACTTGGAGAGCAACGGTTTCAACCCAACGATTTGGTCACAAACAAGGCCATCTTTACTTGATTTGCCGCTCTAGGCGGACCAATTTATGTTAGGTCAGGTTAGGTTAACAAATTGGGACATGGAAATGTCAACGAGTCAGCACAAAGCACATATTTTTGTGATCATTCTCACTTCTTGCGCAAGTCGTTGTTTCGTTTTATTGATCTTGTTCATGTCTTTTTCAACATTTTTTAGCGAGAAACCCGCTATCCTTTTTGTTAGGGAGATTACATCCTCAGAAAACGTCCGCGTCCGTGTCCGAGAGTTTCTGTGAACTGCGTGACGTGACGTATCGTGTGGCGCTTTATGACGTCATCAATGACCTTGACCTACTTTAGGGACTTGAAAAAATTTCAACCTCTAGCTGGGATGCTTTATGACGTCATCAATGACCATGACTTTGACCTATTTTAAAGGCTTTGAAAAATTTCAATTTCCAGCCTTCATTATAACAGGCCCAGCATGCAGTATACTGAGAAGACTCCAGCCAACTCATTTTTTAAGGGGGCATTTTCGCGCCAACGTGATTGCGAGCGCGGGAGGTTGCGGGTTCCCCGCTGCCATTGCATACCTGCAATGGACTCTAATTTTTGGCCGCTCCTAAAATTTGACCGCTCTAGGCGGCTGCCTAGTTCGCCTATTGGTAAAGTCTGGCCTGGTCACAAACGTGAATCCAGATATCCAATTGACTGAAGAAAAACGAAGTAATCTATTCTGACCAATGCATTCCTCAAAAGCGTCAGACAATGACCAAATCTAGAGCACCTTCGCACAGGATAAGTAATGCTAACTCATTTGCAGGTATTGATAAGACTTTGATATGATGTTTCCAAACCATGACAACTGGGCAAGATTTATTATGATACTAAAACTAGATGAACCTCCGGAAGAGTCCAGTTCTTTCCGACTCATATCGCTCCTCCATCCGAGCTATTTAAGAAACTGTGCGGCTTGCGCCTCATAAAGACTGGTGAAAATGAACAACAGATTCCCCACCATCAATTTGGTTTTAGAGCCAAGCACTCTATTGGAGGACACGTCAACCGAGTCGGAGCAACTATGAGGAAGGCCCTTGAGGAGGAAAAGTTCTGTCCTCCCGTTTTCCGAGATATTAGTCGAACTTTTGACAGAGTCTAGATACCAGTCGACACTTGTCGGCGAAACACCTCCCTCAATAATAGAGTATTTTATGTCTATCATGGAGAAATTAATCGCACCGAGAGTACTTACAGAGCAACATTGTCGCACTGAATAATTTTCATTGCGTCAAAGTAATTGACCATTATTTTAGTTTTGAGAAATGTGTACCATCGTTCAACTGTGCGTTGCGTACAAAGTCAATTCTACGTAGTAGTTGATGAACAGCAATGGTTTAAGGTTGGATTCCATCGGTTGACTGGTGTGCATTCGTCGTTGTCCCAATGAACCATGTCGACCGTCAGTGTCAACCAGAAATCGATAAAAAATTGAGCGAGAATTAATTTTTTTCAATGTCTTGGTCGAAATCGCGTCGTTATATTGCTGAAATCGACCTTACTTCGACGTCGATATCCGAATGATTTCGAGTCGACAAGCGTCGACTCATCTGCGACGTCGATTTCAAGTCGATTTCGAGTTGACATCACCAAATTTTTTGTCAAACTAAAATCGATTGCTCCGTTGGGTCAATCTCGAGCCAATTTGTGGTTTTCTGGTTATTTACGCTGGTCGACCTGACATCGACCTCAAATCGATGTCGATCTGGAGTCGACTTCTGGTCGATATGCCGTCGATTTTGGGTCGAAATGGGCGGTACTAAATCGACTCGAAATCGACGTCGACTTCGAGTCAATTTGACGTCAAGTCGCCATGGTTCAACGGGGCGCGCGCGGTTTGTTTTATTTTGGCGAATGACATGGTACCAAAAATTTCGTACTACGAAGCCGAAGAGCGAACTGAACAGAAAGAGAAACGTATAGGTGAACTAGAAACCAAACTAGAGATCCTTCAAAACAAATTAATATTGCTAATAAAAATGAGGAAGGACCACCTCCGAGGGGAATAATTGAAGGGGAATTTGAAAGCGAACGGTCCCTGAAAAGATGATATATTGAAGAAAATGGTTGGATGCAAGTGGAAGCGCCAGTTTGAGAAACTGCAGAGAAGATCAACAATCGCTAACTTAATACTGATCCTTATTCCGGCCATTTCTCGGGCTTATACATCTGCGGACGCTATCTTGTTCATGTAATCGCGCTCTTGTATACGTCGCAATATGGTACTCTCACTAGGGTTCCATCGTACCTCACGAACCACCAACTGCATCAAGACCTGACCCTCAAAACAGCTCACCAGACTGCATCCACGTTGAACGACTCCAAACTCATACCAAAACGAAAGCGCTACCCCGACAACAATGACTCCAAAGGAAAGCCATTGCAATCATCAACTGGAACGCCGTTTTTCCAAAATCTTCACTAGCAGAGACCGCATGGTATAGTCATTCGCGTTAATTCACTTTTTACCTGACTTAATTATACGTAAATGTCATTATGACAGTTCATGTAACTTGAAAAATAAAATCTTGTCAGGGCCTGGATAGAAGTATGTATTTAGATCCTCGGGCTATATGAGTAGTAGCACTTGAAAAAATTGTACTTCAGGAGGGGAATTAGAAAGAGCTCAGGATTTTATTAGAGGAGTTAATTGAGAGGAGCAGAGAAGCCGTTTCATTAAATTCTACTTTTCTTCTTTGATTTTTCAAGCTCTTCAAAACTTCAGGACTTGTCTCAGTCCCGTTCCCAAAATATACAGCTCAACGATCCAAATTTTAACAGGCGGAGAAAATCAAAAATCAGAAAATCAGAAACTTAAACATTAGCCCACTGGGTCTAAGTTCGGTTTAGGCAGTTTTTTGATGAATCAACAGAGATGAAACTGAAAACATCTATTTCAAACTGGTTTTCACTGGCCAAAAATGTCTACATATTCTGTTTTGAACACATTTTAATCGAGATCCTTCGTATAATAATAACTTTGCCTCTCCTGGGATAAACATCTTCGAGACTATATGAAGCCTCGCGGTATCTTCACTCTTTAATAATTATGCTAGCGTTCCTGAAGTATTTCAAACTGAGACGCGGTGAAAACAGCCCAGCCCTTATTATGGGAACTAGCGAAAGCATACGCGAAGAGAAACACGTAGAACGACCGCAAAAATACGTTCGACCACCCCAATAGTCTATAGCGAAACAAATTAACCTATTATATTTTGACTGCATGATAGTATCCGAATAAAAATAATACCGAACTATCAGAAGAGGAATTATTTGAGCAAACATATTCGGGTAGAACGCCGCGAGGGCACCCTATGTTCTCACCCATGTTCGACATGGTTAGCGTGACGAAAGCGCAACCCTTTGCACGCATAAAATCGCTGAAAGAGCCACGTGGCACCTACAATATAGAATATCTCATTTGTCATTGGTTAACTATGCTATCAGACGCGTCCTATTAATGTACGTATAATTTTATCATCGCGCGGATTATTTTACACGCGCGTGACCGGTGACTTCTCACTCGCACCGCGCCGTCTCCCTTGATCATCAGATAAGATGCAGCTATTTGTACGTAACTTACTGTTTCATTGTTTCCACTCCTCGATATACCGCTAATTATTAAACGCGCTGCTTTGCATATTGATAAAAAAATTCTTCGGTGAAGAGAAGATGATTTAATTACTATATATACGAACTAAACTCGCACGATGTATTTTGAAAACTTCATACTACTTCGCTTGAAGGCACATGCTTAATGGCCTGAGGTACACAAAACTTGCGTAAATACACGTATATAAATACTCGCTAAAATTGGAACGAAATATGAAGGGGGAAGAATTGACTATGAATTCTTCCCACACCTTTCCGGTACTACCCGAGAGAAGTTCATACTTTTGACAGCAATAATTTGAGATAATCCCTACTTCTCATAGTGACTTATTCATGACAGAAATCGAGAAAATTAACATCATATTTTCTTAGAAAGCTGGATTGATAAGTCCGATGGTGAAGAAAAATCGTGATCTGACCTGCAAAATTTCAGCTGTAACACCGTCACAGAATAAATTCTTTCACACTTGATCGTTTCTAGATTAATACAACAGTCGAGTGTCACACTCACTTGAAAATGATTGGTCATTTGTGAACACATTGCCATCTCAAGGTCGAGCAGTGGTTGCCTCCCTCTTCAGAAACATAACCCTTGAAAGAGTTTATTGATTTTTGATCTACAAAAAATTTCAACTCGTTTCTTCAGTTTCTGTTTGCTTCCTCTAATTAAAGTTCAAAATTCTCTACGAAATATTTCGTTTGATATTTCTCTCACCTTAAGAATTTAAAAGTGAGGTTAGGTCCTTCACGAGGGTTCATAACACTACAAAAGAAAGTATTTATTTGGTAACACAAAAAAAAAAACGTACGTACAAAAATTTCTAATCTATTTTGATTCCGCATAAAAAAGTATGATATACTATACAGTATAGATAGGATACTTTATACAGTCTAAAACGTTAGAATGAATTGAGAATCACGACGCGATGAATAAATTAAATAAATTACGATTCACTACGAATACAATTCTATACTAAAATAAATAAATAACGAGAGAATTTATGGCACAGTAATGGGCAAAAAGTTTCTCGCGTTGCCCGCTTTTGGCGCGAACCGAATACGAATCGGATTCTTATCCGGCTCGCCGACAGTCAGGAACGTGTTCCAGTCCAAATAGAAATATAATCCGTTTGGTTTTTCGGTCGACGAGAAGTCTACCTCGGAAGGTTCTTCACTAGCCGTTTCGCCGCCTCCGAAGGAATCGGCCAGGTCCGATATGGGAGCGTTATTGCTCTCCGCTCGCGTAGACGACTCCGTCGAGGAAGTAGATGTAGTTGATGAAGGGAGGATGGTGGTAATCTCTTCAGTCGTCGTCGTCGTCAACGCACTCGTATCGTTCGGTTGTTGACGTTTTATCTCGTTCTTATTGGACTCGAGCAAGTGCTGCAGTTCTTCGGGAGATAATGGATTCGGCGGATTCATCACCACATTCAGTTCCGTACTCGTCTCATCATCCGTCGAGTTCACATTGATCACCGAAATTGACGATTCATCCGAAGTGAAATTCACTTCGAGATTGTCTAACGTAGGATCATCCGCGATGGGTATTTTTTGTAAAGTTTCCACGACCTTAATGGCGGTAGCGTTACTGATAGTGGTATTCAATTCATCAGTCACGTCTGCCACCGCCGAATTATCCTTCAGTAGAGCAGTCACGTTTTCAAGTTCTTTCTCAATTTCTTCCGCGGTCAGATTGTACGCGTTCTTACTCTTAGAAAGTTTACGAATATGATCGATAGCCTCGTTTATTTTTTCAATTTTTTGTTGATCTCCCAACTTGTCCAAATGGACCGAGGGTTGGAAAACGTGGCCATGACTATTAGGTTGGTAGTTGAGTGGCAGAGGTAATATCAGACCCAGATTCTCGAGAGTGTTCCTCATATCTGCGGGCAACATGTCAACATTAAAATTCATCAAGGGTGACGGAGTAGATGATGACGTGTTGGACGACAATTCCAACTCGGGTGACGGCGTAGATGATGACGCGTTGGACGACAACAATTCCAACTCTTCGTCAAAAGTATTTGTCGAAGTCTCGTTGAAATCCGGCAATTCGGTTGTAGTGAAATCATCGACACCGTCCACAGCATCGACAGCAGTCGAGTTTTCTTCACCGACGCTAGGACCATCCAGTCTTCGTCGCCGCGACATCCTACTAAAAATGGAATTTCCAAAGGGGTGAACATTCTTAGGCAGCAAACCAAAAGAAGCCAATAAATCTTTCATATCCTCGCTGACTGGCATTCTCTCTCTCGGTCTTTCGTATTCATTAGGTATTTTTTTGAAAGTAACATAAGACATTGGGTCCACAGTAGGCTTGGCTTGTTCTCGCCTTCCGAACACTTTCAACAAATAATTTCCAACAGTGGTAGGTCTGGTCGTAGTGAACGGTACATAAGGCGCCATTTCACCTCTCAGAATACCTAGAGTGAGTAGCAAGTTCTTCATGTCGTCATTCAGAAAATCCTCCGGCCCTGGCGAACGTGTTGTGGGTGGTTCGGTTTTTGGTTGAAAATTTTCGCCGAGAATCCTACTTAAGCTGATCAGGTCGGACGGTTTTACTTCGTTAACAATTTTGACAGGATTTAGTTCGGTGGTCGTGGTCTCTGGATGAGCCCACAATAAATTGAGTCCGAGAGTGGAGGAGCCACTTGGTGTTGCAGTGGTCGTCGATGTGATCGAGTTCAGGACTGTGGAGTTGGCCAGAATTTCTTTAACAATAGCAGCCACGCGCTCACCGGTTGGAGTTGGTCCAGATGAACTAGCGTTCTCCACCGTTTTTGTAGGAGTTGACGTTGTTTCCTCCGTGGTAGAAGACAAAGTAGTTGATACTGTTGACGTGGATGTAGTAAGGTCATCCTCATATGTTTTTTGTGTACTCACTTTAGTCTTTTGAGGTTTTTTGGTGGGTCGTTTTTGAGAAGGTTGTTTCTTTTTCGCCACTGTCGTTTCTTCGACAACACTGTCGGTGACAGTGAGTACAACCGGTTTGGGCGCTAATAATTTATTTATTTCGAAAGGTATCACTGATTTGTACATTTGAAATGGATTATCTTCGGTGCTACCTTCTCTGGTCGTTTGAGCATTCTCGATAGTTTCGGGTGCCTCGGTTACCGCCCATTCGGGTTTATGGTTCTTGGGTAATTCGTTAAGCTCCTGGACGAATTTGAAGCTTTCTGGATAACCGTAATCAAGCGGGGATTTACTCGCCCGGGCTGTTGTAGGTTTAGATAAGAGAAATGCCGTGTACGGATGTCGGTCGGTGAGCGTTTCTTTAGACGTCCCGGTGTCGACTCGTTTTTCAACAACACGATTATTGATTGGTTTATTGCCGTAAAAGAATCCGGAGTAGGAAGGTGGATCACTGGCCTCCTCATTCGATGTATCTATTCTCTTCTCGATGACTCTAACTCTACTAGTTACGGGCGCATTGACGTATGGAAATCCGGGATACGAGTTTGGTTCACTGAGCTCCTCCTTCGATGTGTCAGCATCGATACGTTTTTCAAAAGCTCTCGCGGTCGATATCATCTCACCTCGCTGATATCGTGAATCTGGGAGATCTTCCTCTTCTATTATAGTTGTCACTGGAGGCTTTGTGTACAAGACTTGTAATTTAGAATGTGTCAAGTCGGAATTACCTTGCATGACAGGTAAGACTACCATTAAATCACGTTCATAACCATCTCTGATGAATTGTCGGTCTGGTTCTGCGTGGACGGTTTCGATTACACGTTCACGACCACCGATAGAATTTTCGCGCTTGGTGGAGCTTGGTATACTGCGGGATGGCAAGTTCGTCGCTGGAAATGAAAGTTCTTCGGAGGTCGAACGGACTAACGGAACTGTAGGAATTGTAAGAACGGTTCCACCCGTGATCACTGCACAATGCGACGGATTAAATGCGTAATAAAGAAGGTATAATATGAGCATTCTTTCTTTGCGACCCTGAAACATGAAATGATACAGATACATATATGAGTGATGGAATTAAATGACAACGTAATGACGTATTAGCGAATCTAGCTGTAAAGTGATTAGTAAAAAGATATAGATTTCGTAAGAGAGTGAAAGCGATGAAGAGATTACTGAGTACAGGCTACCTATTTTATAATTGAACAGGAAAACCGTGAGCTCAAACCGTTGTGCTCGTCTGTGGTTCGGGCTAACTTCTTCAACTACGATTACGAGTTTTCAAAATTAGATTACATCTCTCAGAGATGCGATTTTCTGTGGACGAGGATAGTTAACGCCATCTTCAGATTAGACTTCGGCCAAAATTACTTCTTCATTAGTTAGCAGAAAACTTCAGTCTACATCGAGTGAAAATCCTCTGACAATACTATCTATATCTCGAGCTCAACACTATCGCCGAAAAAAGTGACTTTGATGGCCGACACGGATTCAGAGCTACATTTTAAAAGGCTTACTCCAGTGTTCAAAAACTTTTCCTCATCGCTGACCTCGAAAAATATGGCCTAAAATGGCAAAATTTGGATGCACTCAGAAGATTGGGACTGCTCTTAGAAATTTTGACCGGGACCACTCTCCGGAAAACACTGTTTTTCTCACGCTTGATGACGTCATCAGTGACCTTGACCTACTTCAGGGACTTGAGAAGCTTTTGATTTTTGCTACTTTCAGTATAACAGGCTTGACATACAGCATGCAGGCTAAACTAGATCAATTTGATTCAAGCTAGCAGTTCTCGAGCATATATTTAAATCCTTCAACCTTACTCCGGCCTTCTTTCCAATAATCAATCTCGATTTGGACTTGTAATGGGTGCAACATTGAAACATAGCCATTTCTTCTTTTTGCTTTTCATTGTCCAAACTAGCTAGGAGGTAGGCCCATCGAGAGCTACAGTCTGGTCCGGGACAGGAAACACAGCGGGCCCCGAAAAGATTCTTCCGCCCTTACAGCCGGCCCCGGGAACAAAATCCCCCGTTCACACCCTTCTCCCCCTCATGAGGCCTGATGGCAGGGCTTCTGATGGCACACTGCTATCCTGCTGCTGTAATGGTTCTGGAACAGCGCCTTCGCATGTCTCTCGATTTGTTCTGGGTATAGAGACTTAGATTTTAGAATATTTTTCTATGGAGCATTCATCGAATAAGTTGTGCGCTCCATAGTCTTTCACATCGATATCACAATGTCCAACAAACGTTGGAAAACTCATTGACCTCATCAAAAAGAATGGGGGAATTGAAAAATCAATTGGATTCGGTACGTTGAATAGCTAGACTGTCATTCTACAGGAGACTGATGGATGCTTTCAGTAAAATATTCATCTTACCGAACGCACCGTGTGCGCTAAGAAAGAGAGGAGACTATGAGCTCGAGTATCGCTGTTTACTGAATTACTTATTGGGGACCAACGTAAGAAATGATCTCCTGACTGATACACCACAGTAAAGTTCAATGAAGGTAAGTGGTAATACCATTATACGTTTGGTAAAAATTCCGAATACTGCAGGGGAGGATGCAAACTTTTGACAAATGAGGACTGAAGTCGCGGCGAGTCGTACCTCATTCAATATTAGAACAACGTCACATCTAGGCTATTTAGGTACGATCAATCGACTGCGGGTCAGACGTATCAACAACCACAAACTCCAACCAAATTCAGACTACTCTTTATATGCAGCAAAAACTGACCATACAGAATGGCAAGTGTAAATTTGCCTAGAGGCTCATCGTCACTCGTCGGGGTCGAATGCAGCGAGGAGACGCTGCCGCACAATCGGAAGACACGCAAAGAACCACGTTCAGCGTATCAACGGACCTGGGTGTTTGGGCCCAGGCAAAGGAAGCACTAGAGATACTTCTGAGTACAAGGTCGCGACAAAATCATTCTCCTTCCCATAACCCAACGCGAATGTGCACCAGGATGGTCCGTTTATAGGTGTCTCAACTCGATTGGATTTCAGCACGAAACTGCGAATCACCAAGAAAATTTCGTTGACCATGACTCCAACCTAGAGCATTAAACAGTCGTGTCTCGACGCCGACGTAAACATAATGAAGAAAATACGGGGAGACCATCTTGACCATGTGTGTTCGCACACGTTCAGTAAACATGACGACGACCTATCTACCTCTGGCATCAAAACTGTTTCCTTTCAACCGGAAGTTGCTGGGGGCAGCCTTCGTTCGATCCAATCGTAACAAGAGATAGGCCTATATTATGTTTCTTGTTATCTAATCAGTCACTGAACATTGAGACAAAATGCAGTCAAAATGAGACAACGTGAGCTTGACCGAGAGCAGCAAAATTTCGAACGTTCGTTTCAAATTCGCTCGCATATATTTGCACAGGCATCTAGTTCTGTCTCTCACTCGACATGTGAAAAAAATCATTCAATTCTCACAACAGGAAACCGTCAATAAAATTCTTCCAATTCTCTGCGCACTCTTTTTCCCGCACTTGTTCCAAGAAATCATCACGATGAGAAGAATTTGTCAGTCTCGTCAAGTATGATGCTCAAGTACACATCGTTCAGTGCACCTCCCTCCGTCGATCGATTTCCGGTTGAAAAGATCAAATTCGCAGTCTCATACACCGGTATCATTTCTGTCAATAGAATCGATTATGAATGAGAGGCGAACATTTAACGCATTTTCTATTTGTAGCATAGCACATCATACATGGCACAGGTTTACCGATAGCTATAACGTATTAACCAACACGCAACTAAGTTACACTCGGAGACCTTGTGAAGGTAACTTTCACCCAATGTAACAACAATCGGGGAAGCACCGCCATTCAAACAGATTATAATAGTCATTTCACTTTCTACGATTATGATCGTACTTCACGTGACTTAATACGAGTATCTCGGCGCTGTTTTTGTAATAATAATGTACCACAACGATATCGGTACAGAATGTTTACAACTTTTCGTTAAATAATTATCATTGCGAATGCCGGCTGCCGGTGTGATTGATTCCTGGTAGATAGACTTGCAACGAGCACGCGTATTACAAGCTCGATGATGACGTTCGACTCTTATTGCGACAAGACGCCTCCGCATTGTAACAGAGCGCGTATGAGTATAAATTACCGGGTAGTAAGTTACTTCTGTATAATGACGCGACGCATGAGAAAACAGGACACAGGTAATCAAAATTAAAGCAATCTCTTGTATAATACACACATACAATGTTCATAACCGTTCATTTTCAACGCATGAAACTTGATACGACCGACTTTACCGCCTCCCTTGGTACAGGAGCATTAACACCCAAGCCTATAAAGTCTCCGATCTATGCTAGTAAGACAAAAAATTATATCGTTAAACTTCCGATCTGGATAAACTAATGTAGACAAATAAACGGAAATCAAAGTTTCGACATTATTTTTAATGTCTTTGCTTGCGAGCAACATTCTACCAAGTTTGTCTTCTCCACCCATTTTCTTGTGCGGGGGTTTAGAGTCCTTCGAAAATTAGTTTTCGCCGCTTTATACGTATTAAGACGAAGAAATTTTTTAGCAAATGATTTACTCACTCAATAGCCACAAAAATACGTTTGAATATGGCCCCAATGAAGGGTTACAGAAAGTATCTTCCATTCATTTTGTATAGTCCGAATAGAGGATGGAAGCAATGAGGAAAAAAAAAAGGGAAACTGATAATAAAACAGCAATACAAAAATACTGTAATTTAAACAGCGTCACTTTTTCCGTAACAAACAAGAAGATTTTAAGCTGACTCGTAATATCGTCGTGAAACGTATTATAAGATTGCGAAGGTACACATATCACATTGAGAGCTAGCCAAGCTACATAGACCAGAAAAAGATATCCTCGAATTTAAGTCTCCTCTACATCTGGAATTTTTCTTTCTTCTCCCTCTTTTATGGAATTTTTCCATTCTGAGTCATTCATGGGAAGATTTCACAGCACTGACAAAATTTGGTCTTGTGAGCGCTGTCAAGACAGTCTTAGTGCGACTGATTTGGTCCAGGAGAAAAAATTTGAGCCTCGGTTCCGGAGAAAATCAAGCTACAAACACCTATCCGTGTGAATTTTTGAAATGTTTCGATGTCTTTTCTCTACCCCCCATCTAGTTTACCCTCAGTAGTCAGTATACTGTATGTATGTAAGAACGCTATACCGTTCTCACGAATTTTCGTGTAGGTAGCGTCGCATCGATACTTGCAGTCAAAGTTCGGACTTGCATATCTTATAAGATAAAGAATAATAGGAAATAGTCGTCAATTAATTTCACGATTCTTACGTGCGTCAAGATGATAGGGAAAGACGAGGCCGGAAAGACGACACTGGAAAGATTTTTAGCACCAGTAGACGAGCACCGGAAGACGAGCACCCTGTCATTCTTACATATATTATCTTGATGACAGTATAATACCATTCACGAGCTGTATAATACTATTTGAAATACTAGAGAATTATACAGACTCCCGGACTCAAATTCTGGAATCAGAAGTAGGGCTGAGGTTCGACGATGAAAATTTTTCCAAGTCCCAAGGTCATGGCCGGACGCGTTTTCGATATTTAGGGACCCCTTGTATTGTACTAGTTTTATACTAGCTTTATACTAGGATTATACTAGTCTTGAACTAGAACTAGGCATGCTTTATACTAGGTTTAGGAATCCTGTATACTGTATCAAAGCAATTAGGCCCCCTTCTAGGTCTAGAACAAGTCTAATTTAGAATCCTCAGAACTTGGTTTAGTATAAGTCTACTTTAGAATATTTATTGCTTTTGGGGGGTGAACGAGCAGAGAATTTTCATGTCTTTTCTGTAGCCCCTAAATTTTCAAAAAGTAGGGCTAATATACAGTATACGCTAAGACTTCATTATACTAAACCTGAAAAGGCTCCTATTCTAGGTCCCCTCCTACCTTATATTTTTAGGAAAAGATTTTTTCCGTGGTAGGCAGAACTATTTTTCAGTATGGTAGTAAAGCCAAAATCATATCTTTAGTATAAAGCTAGGAGTCCTAGTCTAGTTCAAGTCCAATATACTGCATGTTGGCTCCACCCCTTCAATGAGCTAGATATGCAACGCTTCAATTCTCTAGTATAATAATGGTGTTATACAGTTCGTGACTTATACTAGGAATATACTAGTCTTGAACTAGACTCACACTAGACCAAGAAGAGGACGGACGAGCGGAGCGACTGAGTCCCCAAAAGCAATTAGCCTAAAATACTCTAAAGTAGACTTATACAAGACCAAGAAAGGAATTGACCAGAAGTTATCAGCCTAGAGCAGACTTATACAGTGAGCCCTTCAAAAATATTCTAAAGTAGGCTTAAACTAGATCACAAGGAGACATGATCTTTATTAATTTGGCTACGCCAGAAAATCTTTTTTTAAACGCATCCACTGTACTGTTTTATTGATATTTTCTATATTCCAAAAGTCTCTCGTGGGCCACACTCTGGACAATCCTGCACTAAAACTTCCAACCAAATGAAAAATGAACAAAAATGCGCTATTAATTTTGAAGCAACCAGAAAATTTCTCATCCATTCATCCTAGTTCATTAGATAATCCTATCAAACTCATGTTAATGGCGTTTATTTTAGACCGCCAATTGCTTCATCGGTATTCTTCCTGAGCTGAGCAACTTCTCCTATCTCTATTATCATGCATTGACATTAGGTAAGATTCGAAATACAAAATTTCCTTGAATATACGCGATTAAAAAGGCATGGGCCGCAGATGCGCAGTTTCGCACACTGCCTTCGCATGGACGGACTACAAATCGGACACTCTCACTCGCGTGAACGGTGCCCTACTCAATGATGTTTGTCTATAAGGAGAGATACACAGTGTTCAATGAACACCGAGATCCCATGTCAAAAATACCCTTCAACAAGAAGATAGCGATCTAACGAGGCTCCACTGTACTCCCAGCAGCAAACTTTGTATGTGAGTTTCTCTGCAACGTTTTGATGTGCATGACCTCCCGCATAGCCTTACTGTTGAACTGGTACAGAACAGACGTACTCATCAGTGCTCCGTAGTCTGTACAGCCGAGTACAAGTGTGAAGGAGGTTGTAAGCCCTACGAAGTAATATATATACATTATCTCTGGTTGTAAGGTTGCGCGGTGTTCACACACACACACACACACACACACACACACACACACACACATCATTCAAACCGATTTGAAATTATCCTATCAATCGCGCTGCGACGAGTTTGTGTTCGCTTACAACGTCGTCAACAACACCATTGAAAAGGTGATTACCATGTTTTGGCGTTACAGAAATCACAGAAACTGAGGATAACAGATATCGAAATGTGATTTATGCGGAAAACTCCACAGATATTATGGCAGATCGGTCGACAAAATCAAAAAAAGAAAAAAAACAAAATTGATAGTAATTGCTCCAAATAAGAAAAATATGTGATGATCATGTGGAAGAACTAAAAACCATTAAAATATGTCGCAACGTGAAAGAACAAATTGGAATTATGAGGACGAAAGATATAAAATCGGAAACTTGGAAAAAAATTGATTGTTACGTAGGAATTCAGCTCGGCTCTTCCAACACCGACGGGCCTAGACCTATCGCGGGTGAAGAGCAGGACGACGACAAATTCTATATATAAAAAGAGTAGGAGGTCTGGGTAGAACTGTAGCAGTCTTGTAAATTCTAGAATTCTCAACAGAGAAGACAATAAGCGATTGAGTCGTGTACGCTTCCATAGAAGCATGAAATTTGATCTACTTCTTTATTTCACTGTCAATAATTA
The DNA here is from genome assembly GCA_035079395.1 of Aspidiotus destructor. Taxonomy (NCBI): domain Eukaryota; kingdom Metazoa; phylum Arthropoda; class Insecta; order Hemiptera; family Diaspididae; genus Aspidiotus; species Aspidiotus destructor. The sequence goes on along the minus strand of JAVHKZ010000002.1, from coordinate 8,719,577 downwards.
AATTTGATCGGAAGACCAAGACACCAAAACGAGGAAAAAGAAAACGGGGCGGAGAAGGTAGAGGGAGATGAGGAAATAATTAAACACCTGAAAACAAATAGCCCTAAATCTCCGGGACCAGATCAAATACAAAACGAATTCCTGAAAAACTATGCAGAAAGTTTAGCTTCCCAGCTCACAAAAATTTTTAACAAGGTACTCGAGGAGGGAAAGGTTTCGGCTCATACTACTTTTTAAAAAAGGAAATGAAAACAAGACCGACAATTACAGACCAATTAGTCTTTCTCCAAACGTGAGCAAGGTGTTTATGAAGATTTTAAAAAGAATCTACAACCAACTTGACTCAAACCAGGGAACGGAACAAGCAGATTTCCGTAATCGACCACCTCCAACTAGAAGTATACATATTTTTGTAAACTATTCTAAGGCTTTTGATTCAGTAAATCACCGTTTGTGATATAATAATTTAGTTTCAAAGTTTGGAGCAGTTTATAAATTGTTGTTTTCATAACTGTGACATCCTTGTTGTTTATTTGTTCGGTGTCTCGCTCATTATAACTTCATACCGCAATTGAATCTGGTACCAGCACTGTAAATTTCATTGTTCAGAGGAGCCGCTTCAGGGCAGCGTAAGAAATGAATATTATTGGTGTGTATTTTGCAGCTATATAAACTCATGCAGACTGTTAATTTCAATGTAGGTAAAAAAGTACTGCTGGAATTCTCAGTTCGAGAGCGAGAGATGATTTTCCCAGGAAACCATGGGGCAGAAGATGACTTTGATCTGCTGCCCTGGGGTAGCTCAGTCCTGGCCCCAGGACTATGCATATCGGTACTATATATAAACGACCAAAAAAGAGTATATTTCCCCGAGGAGGTCCGTCAACGGCCAAGGGTCGATCTTCGTGAGGACAGCTTTGAGATTCGAATGAGCGGGGGTCGCCGCATTATGCAACTTGAGCTGACGCTAAGAAGGATTTCAACAACCAGCGTTCGGATTTCAATGTCTAAGGGAGCACGGAAGACTCCTATAATGTCAGAATTGATTACGAAAGGTTTATTATGGGAGAGCACAGACCTCTCCTATTTTACATACGGAGCTTCAACTTTTAGAGGAGCAACAGGGTACGAATGGATTCGGGTGGTGATTGGCCACTTTGAACAAGGTATGTTTAGTTTCCAGACATGCAGAAAGGGTATTAGTTATAGTGAGATTACTGATCTGAATGTTTGGGTTCATACAGACTCAGTGACCGGAAAAGAATATAATATCAATTCAGAGTCCATTTGAAGTGGACAGAACAATAGACGATAACTGTGATTATATAGCAAATTATATAACCCAAACTTTTCTGATCTGTCTTTCTTCTCCTTATACTACTTGTCAGTTTTTCGAAACGTTTTGCCTGCAGACGACTATACGTCGAAAACGTTTGCCCCTTAATCAGTTGGTATAAATAAGTTCAATATCAGCGGTCGCAACGACTTTCTTCCCCAAGAAGAAGAAATAATCATGCAAGGCTCCGCTCCATTTTATCGTAGTATCAGGTATCTCTACAGTCTACAGCATCTGTATTTTATTGCTCAATATTTTGACAATAGTAAATTTTTAAATTGGACCACCCCCGTGAGGAGATTACTGGAGTTCGCAAACCTTATTGACATGTTTCATGTCTTTTATCTACCCCCTAAATCTCGAAAATGCGTCCGCGCGTCCGGCCGCGACCTCGGGACTTATAAAATTTTCAACGTCGAATCTCAGCCCTATCCCTGATTCCGGAATTTGCGTCCGAGCGTCTGTACAATTTTCTAGTATAATAAATTACAAGCTTTATACTAGGATTGTACTAGTCTTGAAGTAGACTTATCGTCTCTTCGATCTATTATTTATATTCGACTTGAACGTCCCTTCCGACCGATTCCGATTACCCACATTGAGCTGAAGAAATATTCCAAATTTCATGACTCAAGCAAGATTCGCCCTATCTGTCACGCTTATCGTCTTCACTAAAAGCTCGAATATTATTGAATCTAAAAATATTAGGAATTCATATACATTTTAAACGAGAGGAGAAAAATTTGATTATTCTAGATAAATTTTATGCATTCATTATCCTCGAGTCATGTATTGATAGAGAGGAGCTTTGAAAAAATTTCAACCAGAATTGACAGGAAATACGATTTCTATTTTATTATATCCTTAATTACATTTAAATATAGTCGAACTGAAAAAACGCATTCTTCAAGGCGAGCTCCTAAAAAGAACGGTTATTGGAACGACTACAGGGTATCATTTAGAAGGGCTGAATTGTGGACCAAGTAAATTCGTCCAGCACTATTTGAGCACAGTGGGGCAATTATGAAGCGAGGCGATGTTGAAGAAATTCATTAAAACATGTTAGGTAGCTACTGCTTCTACTCAAGATCATTCTTTCGCGACAAATTTACCCAAATGCATCATAAAGAGGAAAATGCTCCAGGAGATGCCGTAGGAATTCCATAACTTCAATCAACGTATTATACTTCACTTCGTTCATGATAAATTATTCACGTGAGAAATTTCGAATCATGCTCTCAAAAATCGGTCAGTGCAGTCAATCTCGAAATAATGAAACTCGTCTTGTAGGTTAATGTTTTACATATAATATTATACTCGTCTTCGCGCACCTAATTAAACATCATACCGTTTAGAATGTTATTTACTCGAACTAAAAGTTTCTCCGTGTTACTCACGAGTCTTCATCATTTCTCACGCTTTATTTAAGACATCTTTCGCACGTCGTTATTTGTCCTACTGCTGGTGCGTTAATACAATCCTTCAAAAACTTGACACGTTATATTTTAGTATCGAGACCGTTAGTTTATCGTAAGTTACATGTTTAAATTTCCGTTGCATATGTTATTAGAGCACAGATAAGCACTCATAATAATGGAGAACTTGACATTGTCACTGCTCAAGATGGTGGAAAAACGTTAGTTAACGTACGATATAACAGTACAATACAGTACAACCAGTTTCCGAGAGCTTGGTTCGAGTCACTTTCGTTCTTGTCTGGTCTACGTACGCGATTTAGGCAAGTTTCGTCGAAATAGAAAGTCATATTTCCAGTAGCACATCGCAGTACAACAAAATTTACTGAAGTTTATTGTTTGAAAAAATGCTGAAAGCTATGATTATCGCGTAAATACCGGAGAAGTTTCGTATTATGTGCCCATATCTGGGTCCTCCATCGATTCCAACCATAGAGTTTAGAATGATTTCCGTCTCGTGGTATCTCTATACGGGAATCTTCACTTATTCGAGTGTCCAGTCGTATCATTGAGAGTAAGAAATTATTTTGATCGAAATTGCACAGGTGGTTAGGATTATGAATTGTGTGAGAATGTGAGGCACGGATATCTGACAGCGAAAGATTGAAGGATATACAAAGGTACCGGTATGGTGCAAGAAGAAAATATTTGACATGAGGAGGTCAAATTTAACATCGAATTTAAATTTTACTATGAATAGAAGAAGATGATTAAAGAAATCGCCTCGAGTTCGCGTCAATGCTTGATAGGAATGTGACACACAATAAACTCAATTTTAGAAAAACACATGATCCTAAATGACTTTGTTGCACGGAACAGCTGATTTGAAAATTGGTAAGGTAGGGTAGACGAGGTAGACGACATACGTATTTACTACTTTCAAGATAATCGAAGCATTCGGGAAAATTATCCCATAATAATGGGTTTCCAACACCCAAGGCTAAGGATTCGGAGCCACAAAAAACAGTGATCGAGTGAAGCTTTATCATGGAAAAAATTAGGAGCTGTAATTTTTTCTCGACTAGTTTTTTTTAAATGTAGTTTTATATTCTCTCGGATAAGATGAAAGCTATTGACACGGAACCTCCAGCTCTATACCAGCGGAAACTACAGAGTATTTCTGGTGGAAAACAAGTTGCAACAACAACTCCAATGAAGCAACTAGGAACTGCGCCGCAGTCGGACTCCAAGCCGATTATCTTACCGCAGTGGTAATAGGCACCATAGTCCACAGGTCCCGTTTCACGAAATCAAGTATCTTGTTGAAAGAAATTCCAAGTTGATTCAGAAGCACTTTTAGGTGCCTACATTGATGTTCTCAATTATATTTTTCACAGCAACACCGCCTTGAGATAAAAATTTGGAACTCGGACGACTTTACCCGGAAATTTTGGTAATTTTAAGAACTTTCAGCACCTATTTCTCAAGTTCATGACTTCTCATACCTTGAAGCATATTTTTTGTAGATACCCGGTGATTATTACTGGTCGCCACCCGATGATGACTAGGAAGTTCATGATTATGATAATTGCTTCTTATCACACCTACCAACTTAGTAGACGGGGAAACTATCGATCTGAAGGGCTTAGATGAAACTCAATAAGCAATGGTAGAATACATTGATAATTGCCCAGTCACTGAATGGAAGGTCACAATCTCGGAGGAAGTGTCACGAAAAGCATCCACGAGGCAACAGAAGTTTATTGGTGGACCAAAGGACTCGAAGAGAAGGCACAGTAAAAACGCGAGAATAAGTACCTCCAATGAAATGAAATGAAATGAAGTTTATTACCCATCACTAAGCAAGACGCTTGTGTTGATAGGCCGTGGAAATCATAATTACAGCTTCTTATTTTGTATAGATTATTTAGAAGATTTGACTTAATCGGAATGCAGAAGAAACAAAAAGCAAAAGGCGAGAGTCAAGTAAGAGTGTAAGCTAAAACAAAATTAGGAACTGGAAAGAGTTCACTGGACACCACCCCTAATGAGGCCCAATACAAGTTTATCGTCAAGACAAGAAGTTATAACCAAGTCCACTCACACCTGGTGCAGGAGGAAAGGGTGCTACGAGGACTGTTCAAGAGGTCCCGACACATCCCATAATCCGCTAAGAACCTGTTCCGTATCGAAAACAATCCTTGCACGAAGTGGAAAGAGTTCACTGGACTAAACCATTTATGATGAGGCCCAACAAGTTTGTCATGAAGACAAGAAGTTATAACCAAGCCCACTTACACCAGGTGAAGGAGGAAAGGTGTGCTACGAGGACTGTCCAAGAGGCCTCCATACACCCAACATTCCGCTCATTATCAAAAACAGCCCTAACACAAAGTGGAAAGAGTTCCCTGGACTGGACCATCATGATGAGGCCCAACAAGTTTATCGTCAAGACAAAAAGTTATAAGTCCACTCTCACCTGGTAAAGGAGGAAAGGTGTGCTACGGGGACTGTCCAAGACGCCCCCACGTACCCGATATTCCGCTCAGAACCTGCTCAACAGCCCTTACACAAGCTCTAGCAATAAAGAAAATAAGAGAAGACCCTCCAACTGAGACACTTGTAGTACTGGCGATAGAGGTTGGAAGGGACACAAAAAAAAATAGTCGAAGCCATCAGGAAGATTGAAAATAGATCATCACCCGCCCGCGAAAGGCTCAACAACCGAATGCTGAAAATCTGAACGAAAACCACCCCCCAAATTCATTGAAGGGTCTATTTGGGGGATGGCTCATCACCTCCTCCAGCCCTGCTGCATACTGCGAGAAAGTGAAAAGTATGAAATATTCAGATCATGAATATTGACGCTAGGAAAAACCTGAATGGTACCATCACGTCCATCTTATAACAACTCAGTTGAGAAAAAAAGAAGAATCTCCTGACGAAAACTAATGCATTCTATCTTGGTAAAAAAGTGGACGTGGTGGTCCAACAGAACCCCATTCTCATCCCATTTACGAATTAGGAACTCTGCAGGAAACATTTTGGAGAATAAGCTTCGAGAAAAGAATGGAGGCGGGGATGAAACAATACGGGTGCAAGAATTTTTTAGGACAAAATTTCAAGAAAGATGAAGAAGAATGACTAATTATTTGAAAATTGATGAGTCGACTGGTTTTCAAAGTTCCTCTGGGCTCATCCAAACCTCTCAAAGTTACGCCACCGAGAATTGCTTTCTAACCGTCAATTTTTCAATCTGTTACGGAAGAGTCCCGTTTTAATTTATTCTCGAAGAAAAAAATTCCAGAATTTTTTCATTTCTTTCACTTAAAGAGTTCGCATTTTTCGTGGGGTCAATGTAATTTTTCCGTAAAAAACTAAGTCCGTTAGCTTTCTGTAAGTATCGTCTTAAATTGTATCAGTAATGAACATATTCGAATACATTTTAGCCAATTTATTGCAGCCAGACGATATAAAATCTCGTGCACCTCTATTAAAGGAAATCGAACGACGGACTGTACTACTATACTCCACTAATTTGTTGAAGAAACTGGTTGTGGACTTTTGAGCCGTAAAAAATTGGCTGGTATACTAAAACAGTCAATTCTTGGAGGAATGTAAACGTCTTTCTCGCCTCTCTTGTAAAATACGAATATTTACCTACTAAATCGTTCTCACAGTATTTAAATACGACACTGAAATTTCAACCTACGCACTCTTTTTGGTTTATGGTGACGATGAGCTCCAAAGAATTTTGACTAAATCAATACATAATAGACTTCATTCAAAACTGCCTGGCCACAAAATGATCAGAATTACAATGAGCTTTTAATAGTCGTTATAAATCGAGTCATATGTTTTCGTAGTAAACAAGTATGGAATTCGCGTCTGGAAACCCAACTAAACAACAAATATACGGCTCGTCCAATAACAAGTTACTCAATTTCTCAACGACAAATGCTAGCGAGACGTGGGCAAAATCGGTATACATATTATTTACGAAATATTTACCTTCACCATGACAAATACTCGTTTAGAAATGTAGAGCAATAGAGAACAGTTGGTCCTAAACTTGAAGACGAATTCATGAATTTTTCGACGGTATATTAACTCCTCGCCTCCCATTCATAGAAATTTAGAAGCTAGAAGAAATTTATGAAGTATAAAAAGCAGAAATTGTGAGATAATGTTCAAAACTATTCAAGTTTGTTCCACAAAGTCCTGTCGTCCGTCCTTCGCTCATATTTGGGCAACATACTAGAATTCAAACTATCTTAAGCATCGCTTCTTCGACTTTTTTGTCAGAAAACAGAACCTAGAGTTTCCCGCTTCGACGCGACCCTAGAACGGAATTTTCAGAATGCTGAGTCAGACGAGGACAACGTTTTGATATATCTTGCGGCACTGACGCGTGTTAAACGATAATAATATAAGATCTAAAAATTCCACTAGAATTCAATACCAACCATACTCATTAGGATACACTAAAAAAATTCCTCGAACACTTTCATTGAACGGTGCACTTTCGAGCGCGGTCAGCACCTATCAAGATTTCATCACAGACGCTAGCGTGTAAAAGAAAGCACAACAAAAAATACCGCACACTATTATCACCGAACGTCCGTAACGCACTCGTTTCACACATTACTAATAAAAAAGCATAGGTACGACCGCACTCGGGTTGAAGACGTCTTCGTCGACGACGTCGACCGTCCGGCTATTGGAAAAGTTGATGACCCACTTCTCCACTCCTCCAATAGCGGACGCTGTGGAGTGGCGATTGAAACATCCAAGAGCACCCGCGTGAACTTATCAGTATGTTTTGGACATTTTTACGTCGCTGATTCTACGTTACCAAGCGTCAACGGTGAGGTAATAGAGTATAATTGACAATGACTTGCACCGTTGACTAAAAGACCACAAAATGAGAATTTCTCAGGTTTAGCAATGAATGACGTACGAAATCAACGCACACATTAATATGACTGTGTTTGAAAGTTGGAGATCTTAGTTTCATTAGGCATCTACAAGACTTGTGTCGACAGTAATAAGACAAATAATTAGCAATAACAGTAATTGACGACTACTTCAATAGTTCGACGAGGTCTGGCGGATACGATGAATTTAAAAAACCTTTACTTACTCTTGAGACGCGCATTCTAGTTGAATTTGAAGAATAAACGTACTCGTAAGCCGTATAACCAACTAATTCATTAAGTAACACAAAATTCAATACAAGGAAAAGAGGAAAACTCTCATGAGGGAATACGAAGATCAAACACTAAAAAATTTTAAAATCCAGGAGGGAGAAGGCTCTGACCTATAGTTTAGGGATATGAATTACTGACAAGAAACTAGGCTCATGAAATTTCAAACCTGCAGACTTGAAATCATAATAAAAAAATGATGTAATGATAATAATGCTTAACTTATGTTTACACGAAGTCGTCATTAATGGGTAGTAATTAGAGTACATGGAATAGTTACGTTCTCCAAATAGATGTAGCATTGATACGAGTGCTGAATCTTGTCGTCGAGTGATTTAGTCTGTACTTCATTGTAAGGAAACACAAATATTACAACCGCTAACGAAGTGACTTAAAAACATTTCTTGAATCACCCTTCTCTTCTACTTATTTACTTTCAGCATAAAGATATTTTTGAAAATACCGATCCAGTTGGAAGATTTTTAAAAACTGTCACGGAATCTTTTGCAGCTTGGAAAATAGAAGATTCTGAATAAAACGGCACGTCCGGGTATGGAAAGTGATCGGACCAGTGCTACGATACTTACAATATTATCGTCAGTCGGATCTACACCGTAAAATATTGGAATATGATCCTCCTTTTTTGAAATCTAGATTGCGCATATCATTTTCAAAATTTTACAATACTTCTTGAGAAGACTGAATTTTTTTCGTTCTCCAACCCTCTACTTATTACTTCATTCAAAAATTGTTTCTGTCTAGTCATTGCTGATTCTCTTCACCATAGGTGAGTTATTCTGTGCACTCACATTTACATCATAGCCATTGAACGCAGCGACGGACTTGGCTTCCGCGCGGACACAAGCACACTCATAATACAGGCGATAAAACTTTGCCGTAAACATTTTGGGGTACACTAGCGGAAATTGTTGGAAAATGTTAAGTTCGGTGTCCTGAATAACACCTCAAAGTTCCCGCCCCCCAAACCTTGTGCTAAATTTTTTACGCCACATTTTAGCCCCCCAAAATTGACTTTTTTACAAATATGTCCAAATATCTCAAAGAAAATTGATCCTAGAAAAAATTGTTTGAAACAAAAGTTGTTCCTCGTAAAATTTACCATAAAATGAAGTTATTGATCTTGATTGTAGGCCCAACCGTTCGCCCGTAACATTCGTTGAAAATTGTACCTTCCAAAAAAAAATTTGAGAAATCGTCTATTAATTGATTTTTTGACCGTTTTAATGAAGTTTAAAAAGAAAAATGTTTATACAATAGTAAAACTGATTGTCATACTTCATAAGTAAACTGTATTGCTCTTATACTGCCTTAATATTGTGTTCAATGTCCGTTCCCTATGATATTTTTGATCTTTCTTTATGAAGTATGACAATCAGTTTTACTAAATTGTAAAAACATTTTTCTTCTGAAACTTCATTAAAACGGTCAAAAATTTTGGCGGGAGAGCCGCCATCCGTTTAGTTACTGGGGGTCATCAGAGAAATTTGGTCCGCCTACGCGTAACGCTGGGAGGTCTAACGCTTTTGGGGCCAAACGTCGGAAAGCGTAACGCTTTTTGGCGTAACGCTGGACTTGGAAAAAAATTCGTGACCTTCTATGGACTAGTATAGGGACTAGGAGAAATTTTAAGGTCTTCTATATTCTCTATTAGCTAGTATAGGAACTAAGAAAAATTTCGAGTTCTTTTATACATCAGTATAGAGCTCTTCTATATCCCTCTATCGGCTAGTATAGGGACTTGAAAAAATTACGAGCTCTTCTATGGGCCAGTATAGGGACTTGAAAAAAATTTTGTAACGTTGGGAGGGCTAGTATAGGGACTTGGAGAAATTTTAAGGTCTTCTATATTCTCTATTAGCTAATAGAGACTTGGAAAAATTTCGAGTTTTTTCATACATCAGTATAGAGCTCTTCTATATCCCTCTATTGGCTAGTATAGTGATTTAGACAAATTTTGAGTCTTCTATGAGCTAGTATAGGGAATTCCGGGCTCTTCTATGGGCTATTATAGGGAGTTGAAGGAATGTTTAGCTCTTCTATACCCATCTTATTCTTATACCCCTCTATGAGCTAGTATAGAGGGACTTAGAGAATTCCGGGCTTTTCTATATCCCTCTATTGGCTAGTATAGTGACTCAGAAAAATTTTGAGCTTCTTCAAGTATAGGATTTGGAAAAATTTTTTGTTCCTCCATTGCAATCTCTATTTATTTCGAATTGAATAAATATCCCTTTCACATGTTTCCAAATTTACTCTTACAATCTTCAACCCTGAACCTTGAGTCGCGGGTCTCCCGCAACTCTTGCTCCGTAAGCAAGAGCCTGTAAGTTTTTTTTTGGAAGGTACAATTTTCAACGAATGTTACGGGCGAACGGTTGGGCCTACAATCAAGATCAATAACTTCATTTTATGGTAAATTTCACGAAGAACAACTTTTGTTTCAAACATTTTTTTCTAGAATCAATTTTTTCTGAGATATTTGGACATATTTGTAAAAAAGTCAATTTTGGAGGGCTAAAATGTGGCGTAAAAAATTGAGCATAAGGTTTGGGAGGCGGGAACTTTAAGGTGTTATTCAGGACACCAAACTTAACATTTTCCAACGATTTCCGCTTGTGTATCCCAAAATGTTTACAAACCCATTTTTTGTGTCTTTATCGCTTGTACTATCACGCGCTCACCTTTTTTCAGCGGGGAACCCGCTATCCATTTTGTTAGGGAGATTACATCCTCCGAAAATGTCCGCGTCCGGGAGTTTCTGCGAACTGCGTGACGTAACGTGTGGCGCTTTATAACGTCAGCAATGATCTTGACTTATTTTAGGGACTTGGACGAATTTCAAGTTCCAGCTGGGATGCTTATATAAGACGTCACCAATGACCTTGACCTACTTTGGGGACTTGGAAAAATTTCAACTTCCAGCCTTCATTATATCCGGCCTAGTATTATGAGGGGGATAACATCCTTAGAAAACGTCCGCGTCCGGGAGTTTTTGGTAACTGCGTGACGTGTGGTGGCCTATGACGTCATCAATGACCTTGACCTACTTTAGGTACTTGAGAAAATGTCAACCTCCAGCCGGGATGCTTGTTTTTGTTAGAAGGATTACATCCGCAGAAAACGTCCGCGTCCGAGAGTTTCTGTGAACTGCGTGACGTGACGTGTGACGGCCTATGACGTCATCAATGACCTTGACCTTCTTCAGGTACTTGAGAAAATGTCAACCTCCAGCCGGGATGCTTGTTTTTGTTAGAAGGATTGCATCTTCAGAAAACGTTTGCGTCCACGTCAGGGAGTTCTTGTGAACTGCGTGACGTGAGGCACTTTTTGACGTCATCAATGACCTTGACCTACTTTAGGGACTTGAAATAATTTCAAATTCCAGCCGAGATGCTTCATGACGTCACCAATGACCTTGACCTACTTTGGGGGCTTGGAAAAATTTCAATTTCGAGCTTTCATTATATCAGGCCCAGCATGCAGTACACTGAAAAGAGCCCAGCCAACTCATTTTCTGAGGGCACATTTTCGCCAGACGTGATCGCAAGCGGGAGAGATTGCGGGTTCCCCGCTGCCTTAGCGAACCTGCAATGGCGAACATGCAACGGCCTCCATTTTTTTTCCCCTTTTCTTTCTACAAGTAATAGTACAAAAAAACAGAACTTAACAACGCACACAGAAACAAAAAAAAAACAAAAAACAACAAGCAATTCGATATTGAAAGCAAAAAAAAAAAAAATGTATAATATTGAAATTAATAGCTTTGAGTTGTAATCATTTAAGCCCAACCGACACGAGCAAAAGCTCATTGGTGCGAGGGAAAAATAAACAATTTTAATTCCAATTCTATTTATTCAACAATTTTTCGCGCGCGGACACAAGCAGTTGCATGCGATGATTGTGCCTTAATCCACCGCTGATTGAACTCTTTATCCTTTGTTTGTGTGCTTTCCTATGTATGGTATCGATTCGGAGTACCTTCTCACCGTGCTATCAGGGGTGCCCTTCTTAGTTTCCATTTTCCTGAAGACTCCCTCCACCACACCTCTATGGTAACCATCGACTTCTACGACCTGCTTCACTATCTTGATTGCTTTTCTCTTCTCTTCTTTGTTCTTGAGTACAGAAATAGCTTGATAGCAGTAGTAAGTATTAAAAAAAAAAAAAAGTACGACTACTCTCACTCCTCTTTATCGAAAATGTGCCCACCACACAAAATAGAAGAAAAAGGAACTATTCGTGCATAATTATGTCAGAAAGCTTAATTGCTCTAATTTCACGATTTATGATTCCCACAATCAAACTGGCATCTCATATTTATGGGACGAGACCAATGGAATGAAGGGTTCGAACGAGATTGCGACGTGTCTTCTTCGGTACCTCGAAGCCTTACCATCACATGTGTCACACGTAACCTCTTTTTCAGACACCTGTGGAGGTCAAAACCGGAATAAAAATACTAGCGCTGCGATGGTTTAAATGCGATCCAAAAAATCGATCATTTGCAAATAATCAATTTAAAGTTCATGGAGAGCGGTCATTTATATTTAGAGGCCGATTCTATGCACTCGCGAATAGAAGAAGCAAGGAAACACAAACTTTTGTACACACCCGAAGAATATGGTGTAGTGACTCAATGCGCAAGAATTAATCCAAAACCTTACGAATTTCACATGATGAACTTTTCTGATTTCTTAGATTGGAAGACATATAGTACCAACGTTCTCAAAAATATAAAAACAGTGACAAAGGAAGAAGATGACAAGCCGGTAGCGGTGATAGGAAGTGACGGAAAGGAAGAGACTGAATCGTGGTTGAAGATCAAATGGCTCCGCTTCGAAAAAAAACGACCGACGACTTTTTTGAAATCAATTTTACTGGTACTCACCAATCTGGAGGACGACGCAAAACGAGGAAAGTGTCCTAAATAAGTGCTCCGGTTATCACAAGGGCTTTTGCCGGTCGCATACCAATTTCAGATCTAAAAGAGAAGGATTTAATGACTATGTTGAAGAAGAATATCGTCCCTACACGTTATGCTCAATATTACAGTAACTTACCTACAAAGAATGCTCCATTGAAAGAAGATCCTGCAAAAGAAAAATCCCAACAAAGAAGAAAGGCAAACTAAGCGTTGTTTCAAATTGATAAGAACTTAATAATATGTACATAGTAATTTTTTTCAATTTAATGAAAACTTTTTAAAATTCTTTTTATTCAATGTTTTAAGTATTGTATGACTTATTTACCTGTTCTTTTATGCACGTCGCATGCCGTGATTTCTTCTACTTCGTTCGCAATTAATTTGTGATACTTTATAAAAGTAAGTAATGACAGTTTCTAAATAAAAATTATTGTTTACAACTACACAAAAGTGTACTGAGTACAATATTCGTCATTGCAAAGGTAATAGAGTACACTGGAAGTTTTGAATATAATATCAAAAATAATGTATCAAGTGAAATATTCTTCTGCAAAAATGTGCTAAGTGCGGACAAAATTGGAAAATCATCACTGTAGGACGTCATAAATGCAAGTTAGAATGATTAAGGGTTGTGAGAAGTCATTCCACTATTTCAACAATAATTACAATGATAAATTATTGTGGCAGGGCAAGTCAAACTTTGGAAAAGTTTAAAATCGCTCTCCTGAAAAATTTGGTTTTTGTCACCTAGACCAAGTGTGCATAACACCATCGATATGTTCTCCTTGGTATCGCGACTAATCGTGATACTCAAATTTGGCACCACATAAAACCCAAATTTTTTAATAATTATTGCGAATCTCGCTAAAAATCATACACTTGTTCAATCTTTCCAAAATGACAGAGAAATGTGATAAGCATTCTCAAATTTATCCGTTTCCTCCCATGATTTACGCTCGCGAGGAAATTTATCTGTTTCTCTAACTCAGTGGTTTTCAAACTTTTTTGCATCACGACCCCTTTCAGGCCTATAATGTGTGCGTCTCGAATGTGGTACCACGGTTCGAGAAATTTGTGAACGAAAAAAAAAATAAACTCACCCTCCTCACGGATCCGCTCCTAGCGATTAGAACCAAATTACATTTCTTCATTTTCAATTTCAGAAATTTCTCCAGTTTTTGTAATAATATTTTTAAAAAAGTATTTACCACGGTACATTATAGAGGTCAATGACACTCCGCGAAAATGTGTTCGCTGTTGTCTGGTTGTACACAGTATTGCCGCTAGGTAGCGTTTGCATCTTGGTTTTGATCGCATTGTGAATCGCATCTTGTTGTGTATGTGACTTGTACATGATTCGTGTTGAGTTTTCATTTCCGAATATTGTCATTATTTCTGAAAATCTGTGCATAATGCCGTGCTTTGTAGTATATAGCAAGTCTGGATATGCTACTTGTGAAGAGAAGGTAAGCTGTATCTTCATGAAGAATGATTGCAAGCAGAAAAACTTTATCTCCAATATAGGCCTACCTTGTAACCTAATAAAACTATGATTGTTGTTTCTGAAGATTCCATTGTTTCGACCGCCTACAAATCTGGAAGAATTTGCGTTATGGAAAAGAGCCATACCAAAAAGAGATCGAAAACTGGATCATAATTCGAGAGTTTGTGCTCTTCATTTCAAAAGTGAAGAAATCATACATCACAGAATAATTGGGAAAGACGATGCGCAAATTACAGTAAATTCATATTTTTTTCCTGTTTTAGTCAGAAGCTATATTCATTTTACTGATTGCAAATAATGTTTCTCACCTGATGTGAAGAGTATTTCATTCTATTTTTGGTACCTATTGTGTTAGGTAAAACTTGGAAGACCAAAACTGAAGACTGGTGCCATACCCTCAATCTTTCCGGTAGAATGTCCAAAATCTTGTGTTCCGCATCAGATAAAAACAAGAAAACCCCCGAAAGTACGAGCGGCGTTACCAACGCGTTCAAATTTCAAAGAAAAAATATGTATGTAGTCAAAATACAATCCAGGATGGAGCAAATTTTCTTCTTGGTTAGTTGTTTACTGATACACAAGAATGATCGACGTCTTCAATTTTAATCATTTTTTCAATAACTTCCTGAGAATCCATACCTGAGAATGATTCTTGTCTGTCTGCGGCCCAAAATTTGTCCACAGACTCCGTTTTAAGTATAATTTTGTGTGACAGAGAACATCACGTATCAGCTTCTGGTTGTTATTCAAGATTGAGCCTATAATCTGTACTTCTTTATCCAATTCTTGTTAGCTCTATTAATTTTTTGAAAATGTTTATAGACCTTGTGGCAAAGAGAAATCTGACTACAGCTGAAGCCTGTGACATTTCCATCAAGTTTTCTTCAAATATGATTTTGCCAATAGAAGATAGATCGTCAGCTTCTGGTTTGTTGTTACCGTGGTATTTACAGGTAAAATTTTGATTGCTTCACAACCCACCAGCGGGTTGCGACTCACTCCACAGTTTGAAAACCACTGCTCTAACTAACGATAATAATCTTCATCTAGAATGACGAAATTCATTCCAGAGGCTCACACCTAATAAGAGATCTAGATTCTGGAAATACTCTCCATCTGTTGTTCCCTCGAAAGAGGTAAATGATAAGAGATAATTTTCTCCTACAATTCCAGGTGTCATACTTGAAGCGGTGTTTCAATACGAGGGCAAAATCAATAGCAACGAGAGTTTTAAATCAAGTTCTTGAGCCTATCCTCAGCTATGAATTTACCATGTTTTATAGCTGGGGCGGGGAATCGATGTCAGAGGAAATTTTCTTCAACAACGCTGGGCAGTTGCATTATTGGTAATTACGCAGTAATATCTTCCTCGCGTGCTCAAAAGTAGATAATTTATTTATTTAATTGTTACTCTGCCTAAGGTCAGAAATGAAGGAACACAGTCGTGGCTGCTCAGAGTAAGGAAGCGTGCCAGCCCATCTGCTATTCCCTGTGCAATTTTCAAGCAGTGGACCTCTGCAGATGGCGTTATGAGTACCATCGTTCAGCGCGGATACAATGGAGTCGTCGGGACTGATACTTCAAATTCTGCATGTAAGAAAGTCTTGTACAGACTGACCATCAAATTTATTCTCTATTTCCAATTGAACGCCTCTCCGGAAAAAGGGCCCAACTTCAGTTAGGCCTTTTTTCGTTTTGTTGCTTATTTTTATTCTTCATACACTTTTCCATCATCTGGTACAATGACATAGCGCTATCTACCGTAAAAGATTTCATTCATTGATCAATTCATTAGGAGCCATGGTTTTTTCAGTGTAGCGTTTTGAAACTTTAAACGCGTTTTTTTCAAAACAGGTTTTCTGAAGTTAGGATCTTCTTCCGGAAAGGCGTTCAATTTTTAGCAAATTCACATACTTCAAAATCTTCAAAAAACAATACGTCTGTTTTTGAAACTCTTTGTTGGAATCAATTCGACATCAAACATGGAATCTGGACGTGTTTCGTCAAAAATGAGCTGGCCCCTCGGAACAAGAAGTCGTTCCCAGACTAAAATTCCTGGAAACAATTACGATGGCGACTGCAACCACTGTCAATCTATACAAATAAAAGAGAGCCAAGATAATATTGCAGCAGCAAAGAGTGGAGGCCGTGAATGAGGAGAAACAAAGGTAGCAAAAAAGTTCCTACCATCACAAAATGCCAACGACATTGATTGCTACAATCGCAAATTAAAAAGTAATGGAGAATATTGAAATTGAAAAGATTTTGTGCACTCTTTCTCTTCATTTCCTACTTATTCATTTTTTAATTATCAATTAACTTTTTTTCAATCAACTGTACTTCAAATTCGTTCAACCTGATGATGGTAATTAGGCTACCGAAAGGTTTCAAGTGAATAAAATTTATCAGTGGTCAATAGCGCCACTTATTCATTGATAAAAAAATCTCCATCTTAATGATGACTTCGTAGCTATCAATTTTCTCACTTATTTAGATTAAGATTCGACGACCGTTAATACGCTCGCCGAAGCTTCCCTTCTTTTTCTATTCCAATTCATTCACCGAATGCGAAATCAAGATATTTAGAACAATAATAGAAATAACATACGATAAAAAAAAAAAAAAAATGAAAACGGATCCACGAGGAAAAAAAAGTCATCTGAGAAATTAAGATAAGTATTAAAACGAATGGATTTTGAAGCTGGAAGAGATACGAAATAAACCATTATATGGCTAGAACCAACATGCTTTGAGTCATAAGGACACATTTGAATAAATAAAATGTATAGCACAATATACGGCGGAACTCTCCTTCACACGAGTCGAGCAGAGCACTTTTTATTCAATTTGGTGAAGTATCGTCAGAGCACAGAGTTTTTCCCCTGCTGCTCTTTATGAAAGTGTGAATCCGTAACAGCCTAATATAGATTTATGATGACACTATCAGCAATTCTACAAACTGACATCACCCTCAGTATATTTTATTCTATATACGCGAGACGAGTATATATTTCGCGCTCGTTCCTATAGAGCATGTCGTATGTAGAGGCGAAGGGTTAAAAGAAAGTTGTTCCCGTTGAAAAATTAGTCACAATTTGAAAACGTATATCCGTTTGTTATATTTTAGCGAAAGATTTGCGCGCTTTCTCCCTCTCTCCTCCTCGCTTGTACCGCGATATCGTACATTTCCATGTGTGTATATGTTGTTCGAAATACGGACATGAAAACGTTAAATAATTTGCGGGTTAACGCGATCAAGGCAGAGGAATCAGGCTTCATAAATTATGTGCGTAAAATACACAATTCTCGATTTTTTGCATTCTTTTTGGGAGGATGAGTTGAGGGTCGAGAAGATTGATGAGATTAAACGTGAATCGTAAGGCTTGCAATTGTTTCGAATCAACGTCAACTTATCCGCGGCAATTTTTAAATCTTCCCAGAGGTTCGAATAATTTTGATTAACTGTACATCACCATTTAAGACTAGAAACTTTTACGGCTCGAACTTCGACTAAATGCAAGATGAACGTCGCTACAGAACTAATTGTTTGAAAAATAAGATCTTTTAGAGTTTAATTATCCATTATCATCAATGATATCTTCATTGTTACAGAACAAACATTCGTCAAGCATGATTAATTATGAAGAAGAAAAGTATTCATCAATGGTTAAACATCCATCAGCGATCATTGAAGGAATTCATGGACGGTCGATCGCAGGAACCCCCTAACTAGAACAAATTTGATGAAACTTTGGTGAACTTCATTGTCAATGGGTAGCGTCACTTTGAAATTATTGAGCACAGAAAACTTGGTCGTCATATTGGAAAAAAAAAAGTGGTGAAATGTTTTCCATATTTTGCCTTATGTGCTGATCTATGGGGCAAGGGAGTGAGAAACGCATTTGGCGTCAGCCCACTTCATTGACTCAAAGGCTTATGAAAGAAAATCAATCATTCTGTGCAGCCGACATATATTTGGTGCGCATGACTACGAAAAAATCTTTGTTGCCATTGTCACAGACAATGGCTCAACTTTTGCACAATGTTTCAAAGGATTTGGAGTTTCAGAATCCGATATTATACGATTCTACAAGTTTCTCCTTAGCCTGGGATAAAAGAGAAGAAGGGAAAAGATTGAAACGTGTTTGTATGCAAATTCTGAGGATCATTGGTCCACAGAAAAGACATCGATCGTCATACCGCGGAACACCGGAGAAATCTAGATATTTCCAGTGATTTCGACCCAAAAAATGCACATCTCGTTTTTACATCTTGTATTACGAAGTGTGAAATGAAGGATGACGTTGCATCAGTATATCATTTGTAACCAAAAGAACAGCGATAGAACTAGGATTTGTTGAGGATGTGCTCGATGAATTCGCCTTCCATGAAACGTCGTCCCATACTTTCAGTGGCATACCCTTACGAGTCCCATGCAGATCTCATATTGCATCACTGGTAGCGACGCCGGATTTGAAGAAAATTTTTGCCAAGTTTCTCAGTTTAGAACAAGTTCATTTGTCAGTTATGGAAAAATGTGGCCAAATATGGTCTAGAATTGGAAAACCAGTTTATTGAGATGTGAAAAAAGTTACAGGGCCCTTTCTTGGAAGGCCTGATGTCACTCAATGTAATAGCCTTTTTCATTCATCAACTGACTAACTGCAAAATTCAGAAAATTTCAATTGAATTCTCTAAAAGTTCATTCAGGATGAGAAAAAGCAAGATAAGGCTGAGAAGACTAAGGAGAAATCAAACGTAAACTATGACAAGTTTATAAAATAAGATGTACTACATTGAGTTTCTTGTTCATATACTATCGCCATTGGCCGCAGCCATTGATATCCTCAAAGGAGAGGCTATGTACGAGATTCTCGCTCCCACAATTCACTCGCTCTATTCGCGATACTTAGACCTTTCACCTTCATGATCCTGATGTTCAGTTACAATTTTTACCTGATTCTAGGGTAATATGTACTGAATAAGTTTATTTTGTCCTCGGGAGAAGCTATTCATAGTCGTTTTACTGGCATTCTAGATTTGGACGACATTAAAGAATCTGCAAAGACGACATTCTTGGCTGCCATAGCAATATAGAAATCTTACAGCGATTCCAGAACAACGAACTCCGTAAAATCACAGGAGCACCGTGGTATATTACAAACCAACAGTTGCATGAAGACCTGGCTCTGGAAACTGTCCAGCAAATCGCATCAAAAACCACAACAAGGCACATCGAACGACTCCATAGCCACTCGAATATAGAGACACTTCAGCTACAGGAACAACCGTCAATCCAACGACTGAAGCGTAAGCCCATAGCGGGCATTGGATAGTTACTTGTACTCAATGCAAATTTACCTCCTAATATTAAGGTATAGTATAATAAATGGTTGCACTATTCGTATCCCATATCTGTCCTACCTATATGTACCCATAAATGCCATTAGGCAGTTCATGTATGATCTATTACATAAAAAGAAAAAGAGAGAAAAAAAAAGGCCTCAAAAAGTTTGGCGACGACGCTGAGCTCGAGTCTCAAGCTTGAGTCTTGGTCTCAAGTCTCAGTCTCGAGTCTCACGTTTCGAGTCTCAGTCTCGCGTCTCGAATTTAAGTCTCAAGCTCCAGTCACCTGGAGTATTAGTCTTGAGTCTCAGTCTCGAGTCTCAGCCCCCAGTCTCAATCTTGAGTCTCGGTCTCGGTCTCGAGTCTCAGTCTCCTCGAGCCTCAAGCTCAAGTGTTAGTCTTGAGTCTTAAGCTCGAGTCTCAGACTCGAATACCGGTCTTGAGCCTCAAGCTCGAGTCTCAAGCGCGGGTGCCCATCTCGAGTCTCGGTGTCTAGTCTCAAGCTTGAGTCTCAGTCACGAGTCTCAGGCTCGAAAAGGGCTGTCGCCAGGGGGTCAGGGTGGTGAGTCGATATTACCCTTCAGGCCTCGAGCTACTGTAGGCCTCGCGCCGGCGAGGCGAAAAAAAATTAAAATTGTCTAAATTGAAGAAAGGCCGCAAGTGAAAATTTTACTTTAGGCCTCAAAGAGTCTGGCGACGGCGCTGTGATTGGGTAATACATACATCGATTTCACCGATCATATCGACTTTCAACGGATCAATCTCGGCCATGATGATGTCACGGAAACGTCTTTCCATCAGAGCTTAGTATAAGCCTAGTATTCTGTATGTTAGGCTAAGTGGGCGACGCACTCCTCTCCACCCACTGTGCATCGTTTCTAAGACTAGTTACTAAGAACGAAAATACAAGTTTGCGGTGTTACTTACCTATAATATTGAATTTAATGTCATTATTATATACACTTTCAGTAATAAGATCTGCTGCTAAATGACCGAACACGTGAAAGTTTTCGGTGAGGACCAAGAATTCGTTCGATTACCGATCACGAACTGTACGCTTTTACTCTCGACATTAGAATCCCAATACCCGGGAGCCTGTGGACTAAGATTCAGAAATAAAGATAATGACTGGTGCGAGGTCGAGTGCAAAGGAGGAATATTTGTTATATCGAATTCAAAAGATTCGTTTCATTGTGTTTTACCGAGAGGTACGTACGCACATAGCAGTCTAGCATCGTTCGGTGAAGACTTCGCATCAATGTGATGTTTTTTATGTCATGCAGAAAGAAAAAAGTTCAGTCCTCCGTCGAACAATGAAGAGAGTTCTAACGTAAGTATTGAGAATTTTCTTGAACAAGTAGGCTAGTACTGTATTACTTTTGATTCTGACGAGAATATTTTGTTCATTGTTCGACGTTAATTTTCTATTTTCGTGAACTCTTCCATTACATTTTAAATTGTTGTCGAACTGTATGATGAAACGTACATCGCTTCGATCCATTTGTTCGGACAAATCTCGAAACGCATTTTAAAATGCAAGAATCGATCTTCGGTGATAAGGAGGTTTTCGTTTTATTCGAAGGTAATTTTTTTTTTTGACGCGTAAGCTGTTTTGAACACCTTCGATTACGAATTGGGATGAGAATCAAGGTTGAGAACCGTTATCGTTGAACGTAGCTCAGGAAAAAAATCGATATTTCGCGTAGATCATTTTGCTGTAAATCATCGAAGCCAGGGGGAGCAAATCGGAAACTGCGGTCAACATCAATTTTTTTCTGAGCTCGACGTCTGTTATCCCTGTAACAATGTGGCCGCGGATCCTCGTTCGGCTAGACGCTGGTACTTGCAGACGGTGCGTTAGAGTCGGGAACGTTCACGTTTGTAGGGAAATAATATTATTCGTAAGCGCTGAAAGCTGTCTTCGACTACGAGTTAGGATGAGAGTCAGGGTTTAGAATTGATGGTCTAGCTCGGATCAAGATCTGATCACGAACTTGGTATTAATAAGTATTTCATCTCACCTGGAATAATTTTACCTGAATTGTTCGTGCAATTGTAGGTGTTGATTTCATTCTATGCTTTCGTACTACGAGTAGAATTTTGAGTGTTTCAAAATCGAGTATTCAGACTCGATAAGTCGATGGATTTCTTAGGTCTATCACTCGTTCGGTCCTTGAATATTATTAAAACTAGTGTAGTATACCAGCCCCACACATTATAATGTTAGGGTAACTAGCTCACACCCCTTTATATACACAGGCTCCATTAGGGCAAGGTCACTGATGACATTACACCAAGCTCCGGGTAAAATTTTTTCAAATCTCCTAAATGAAGCTCATTGATGACGTTATAGTAAGCAAACCAAGATGGTTGAAAACACTAACCAGCAAGGAGGCGGACACACTCCGCTATTTTGCTTTCTCGCCTTGAGTACATCTACAAATTACCAAACTAGAATAATATATTAGGGGCCTAATACCCTGTAAGTCGGATTAACTACTTTGACCAGGCCCCTCTATAGTCTATAAATATAGGCTCTTTCAAGTCGATGAGATCACGGATGACGTCACACTACGATCTCAATATAATTTTTTCAAGTCGCTTAATTAGGTCGAAGTCACTGATGACGTCATAGTAACGAAGCCATCACGGTTTTCTCAAGATTAGTCATAGTCCTATACACATGAACAGTAACAAAACCGTGATGTCTTAGTCTTGAGATCGGTTTTCGAGGCGTATCCCTAGTCCTTTAGACTAATAAAATGCTGATACCCAATTGAAAACAAACATATTTGGTAAATTGAGAGGTCATTGATGTAGGTGAGATGTAAAAAAAAATATATATAAGATTATAGTCAACAATTGAGTATAAAACCGTCCCACGACATAATTCTCATTTTTTTTTTTTTTTTTTTTTTTAGAAAAAACTACTCCGGAATGGTAACGCGCAGCTACAAGCCTCGTTAATCATCGAAATTTGAGAAACTGTGATGGGAAAGTTTTCGAAAACAACCTTCTGGATATCCCACATTTTCCTTCGGACAACTCAATCGTCAATAAGCTTGATTTCGTCTTTCGTTCTCGAAATATCGTAACATCAATCGTGATTTTTTTTTCAGCTACACTCGTACATTCGTCTTCATTCTTCAGATCCGAATGAACGTTGAAGCCGAATGCCTTGTGGCTATTCGTAATCTAATTCGTTTCCTTCCATAGCAGTCGTTTGTCACATTTTCAACTGTAGGTTACCGTATAGGTCGATTTCCTCGACAGAATGAGAGAGAGAATTCACAATTGCGAAACCTTTTCTGTTTCACGCCAAAAAGAGAGAAAATTGAAATTCATGACCAACACCGAAATATGGATACACGGTGTACTGTATATCATCAAAATCCACAAACACGAGCAACACTTCTCGTCATTTGAATACGGATTTTCTTTCTCTGGTGAATGATTTGAAAAATGATCTTTCGTTTTTGTAATTCAAATTGTGGTTAGCGTCATCATCAAGACAGGAAATATGTCCGTTAACGTCGACGATTCTTTTCCCCGTTGTTCGTAATTTTCGGTGTCGGAGAAGATAGCCCCTAGATGTAGCCCATGAACGGACAGAGGAAATCTTCTTGGCGCGTCTCGCATAATCCGATACATATATATAGGCGCACGACCTTTACTCAATTTAGAATCGTCTTTGTGTCGGGAACTGCGTTTCGAGTGTGTGGAGACCTATATTCTCACTTCAACTTTTCACTTTGTACAATTTGTACACGAGCTTTGATTTTTTTCCTCTTGTCCGAATAGCAATTCACTAAATCAAAGAATATTAAATTTGGGTGGGGGAAAAAAATGTAATATTGTCTTTCTGAAAATGGGTAATTACTCGAGAAGAGCTTTTTCATCTGTTCGCGAACATTAACTGTACCAAAATATGTTTGTAGATGCGCCAGTTTTAATGCAGAGTAGAGCGCGGAGATTCGGGGGTACGAGGGAGGAAAATACAACCTACCCTTCGAGTGGGTCGCGATATAATAGAATCGGTGGCGGCGCGCAATGGTATTTATTAAGTTAGTTTCGCTTTCCACAATTGTGACAAACGATAAATGTTTCAACAATGGTTCTTTCTGTCAGGGAAACCGAGGTCGGAAAACTTAATCAAATTAGCATACGAATGCTTTTTCAGCATAAAATACGCTGATACATAATATTGTATTAACTCTTGGTTATACCGTCAGTTAAATTAGGTGTAAGAGTCAACATATTTGCATAAATATGTCGGTCTGAATGCTAGCAGTAAACCATAGGCTACCGTTTGAGGACCATTTATCAAGTACTCATGTAGTGTAGTGACGGGAGGATGTTAATGCGTATGTAGTAAAGTATACTGAACTTTTGGTGCTTATACGTACACAAAAGCACTCCATTGCTGCCCCATAAATGTGGAATATAGTCATCTTAATAGTATGTGCGACGAATGAGCGAATCGAAACGGATGCAAAGTGCGTGAATAATGTCGATAGGACGTACACTGTGTAGACGTCACGCAAACGTCACCATTCACACTTGTACAAATATACTTGCCATTTTTAGTAGGAGGCTGGAAAGATATGGGGATCTTTTTGGATACGTTTCAACTTCTAGTATCAAGAAAATTCTATTCGAAAAATTCAAGAAACTTCAATGAATGAAAGTTAACGGCTTCCAAGATATTCAGTTTTTCTATAATTTTCAGAAAAATGATGAAAATTTTCAAGTAATACAAGTTCCCTTCTCCAATGACTGGTGTTGACGAAGTGTGCCTTTTGATCAGTCAAAAGTACACAAATGAATAAAATAACGGCTGTGATGAAGCGAACATATTCCAACTTACAAGCAACCACTTTGATAGCTTTGATAGCAACCTGCATGGGAAAGCCTTGAAAAATTCCTACCTTTCACTGTTCTATGGCCGATTGCATTTTTCTCTTGATTTCCACGAAATATTGAGCGATTAATATTTTTGAAGCATGCACAATGTAAATTAGCTAAACTCTTCAAATTTAAGCGCGGTATGGTAGGAAATTTCTCAAGTACAGTGCATTGAAAATGTTGCGCTTCAACGGAGGACCAGAAAACAATACTATTTTCTATTTCAGATAAGTATCTACTGTTTCATGTACAACTGTACACATCGAGATTGTCGAACCACAGCTTGTGCGGATGCTTCTCTATACCAGGGGGAACAATCTGTTAGAAAGGGAGAGCGCAAGCAGAGCATACCGAAGTTAAGCACCGTAAAAAAAATGAAAAAATTAGAAAACGATATTATCGTCCATCGTACATCATATACGGTGACATTTTACTGTTGGTATTTAGTAGATACCCTTCGAAAAATCACCTAACCCCAAAACATTTTTATGTTATTGGAGTTTTTACCGAGCGGTACGATTGTATCGTTTCGTATTAGAGCTATTTTGTAATTTTTTTCAAAAACATTATTTTATACAACTTTTTTGGGAGATTATTATTTAAAAAGTAACGATAAAGCGTTTTCCTCATATAGTGGAGCCATCGGCTATTCAAATTAAATTTCTTTTGCCCAATTTCTATGGTTAATGTCTTCCAATTACTGAAAATTTGTTTACAATATTCAATTGAAAACCAAAACGACACTGGATTGTATTACTTTGAATCTCCTTTTCATAGGTTTTTCTCATAAGAGCGGATATTCTGCGAGTATATGCGTTTTACCACATTGAAACAATGACACAAAGATTACCTGATACATCTCCCAGAAATAAAACTTTAACTACTCGTATCATCAGAAATATCGTTCAAACTTTGTCCAAAATGTGATCCTGTGGAGTCAAAGGTAAGTCGTGCGAACGTTTTCCAAGAGGCTATACTGCTAGAAAGGCAAGGAAAAAGTCATGCCCATCTTTTCACCACCTCAGCCAGATTCAAAAGTCAGGGTGAAATTGAAGCTTGATTGGCAGGAGACTCTCATCGCGAATCATCCAGAGTATTTCTTGGGATCTTGAATAGTTCTTTCTTTTCCTGAAATTGAGTTCTCCAGTCTAGCTCACCATTCATATGAAAACGGAAATAGCGAGAGTTTTCAGCCAGCTGGACAAGGTCATTATTGATGATTGTTGGGTCATATCCATGGGCATGGAGTGCAAAGTCCGTTTTGCACTGTCTTCCCAACGTTTATCTTGATTTTCCATCTGGTGGCTCAGCTGACTATTTCGGTGGTTGCTACAGTGTAATTTTTGTGCAGTGAGAGTAATGCAGTATCATCTGTAAAAGTGGCATATGTGGCGTTATTTTCTACCAGAATATTAGCGGTGTAAAGGAGGTACAAGGAAGGATCAACACACACTCGCACAAACACACTCTTCGGATGAGTGTGTCATTGTGTGAGTGTGTACTTTACAACAGATGTCCGTGCCAGGGGTGCTGTGACCCCCCTGAGATACTGAGGAAAGGCCCCCCAGAAATGGAAAAATATAAATATTTCTAGAAATTTATAACACGAACGATAAGATTTGGAGAGTCAAGGCTCGCCCGCACGCGTCTAGTGATTGTATGAGTACGTACTGGGGAAAACCAATTTTCTACTTCTAGACCATACGACTGATATCATATTGAACCTGTTTATATTTGACTCACTCCTTCACCCGAAACTAAGGTAGGTCTATAACAGTAGAATTACTGCTACACCTGCAAATTTATGTTGTTAGTTGAAAGTTCTGTTATTCTCGCTTGGTGGGTTCTCGTTCGGTTGAAAGGAGAATAATAAGAAAAATAATGCCGAAACATTTATTGCATAAATACAAATGCAAAGAGCTTTTGTGTAATGCTGTGGTAAGGAACGACAAGTGGAATGAACACTGCAAGACAAAACATAAAGCAAGATATATGCGAGGTCTTGTCATTAAGAGGGAAGTCATTGCCACCCGTCAAAAGGATTTATCTTGGCGTGATGTCGACGATGTAAAGTGAGTGATTTCATCTTTTCTCATTGCAATGTTTGTACAATTAGTTTTGATTTCATAAGCTAATTATTTGTAGAACATCATCATCAGGGTCTATTCTTGAGGTTAGTTTACCTTCAACATCTAGCAGTCAGTTTAATGTTCCTAAAATTCAAATCTCTCGCTCAAATTCAAGCTACAATATGTTGTTCTTGAAGAAGCAGAACCTGAAACAGGTGCAGGTGAAGAAATAGAAAAGAAGCTTACTTTGAATGATTCATTTGTAGAGTCTGCATTGTGAGTATTATTTCATTAAAAGAGGAAAATTTAAAAGTAACAAGTTAAATCTATCACTGTAGCGCTCCTATCGCATGTTTTGTAATGTTTTGTAAATGATCATGTTGTGTAAAAAGAATAAAAGTGCAGTGTCACTCTTCTCTCGCTACTGCTATAAACGTTTGAGTCTATTCTTGATTCTTGCTAAATTTAACAGGTTGTGCAACCTTTTCTTTTTCGTTGTTTACATTCAAAATGCCCATTTCTGCAGTTCTTGTAGTCGAAAAAGACTGTCTGTGTAATGCAGCGCATTAACCAAAAGTTATTTGTAATTGCGATTATTCAGTTGTTCTAGATCAGTAATAATATTTATGAAAAATTCTTGCTCTTTTAAATATCTTTGATCAGTTGTCCGTGGAAGAAAAGAACGATGACGATGAATGATGAGATATTTGGAGCAGATTTTTATGGACCAAATGTTGATCAAATAACCGTAAACTGAAACAGCAAACTGAAAATAATCACCAATTTCATGATTCCGTTTTAATCTCTTAACGTTTTATAGAGAATCTTGGAAGGAGACGTCTCTTTTATAATGAATCCAAATATCCGGTCGTTATTTGTACCGATGGATCGGCGGAAACAATCCACCGTCATCAGGGCCGGCGTTACTGGTGGTACATTGGACACCGCGCACCACATCAGAGCTTCACGCAGAAAAAAAAAAATTAGAACAAGGTTCTTCTACATTCTACAAACCGGGTACAGAAATACGCCATTTGAGCAGCACGCAGCAGCAGCAGCAAAAAAAAAAAACGATTGTTTTCTTAGTGTAATGACAACATTCTTTTTTCTTTTTCTCTGCCAAAACCAAAATAGCGTATTGTCATTAATGTCATCGCACATCGACATCGCCCTTGTTTATAGAACCGTAATGAACGAACAGCAGAAGAATTAAGGAAGCATGTCAGCAATCAGCATTCAGCATGGTGAGAGATCGGCGTGCCGCTGCCGCGATGTGCGTGGTAGTGAGTGGCATTAGAGTTGCATGTATTCATTGTATAGTGTATGTACAACACGAGAAGTTCTACGTATTTACATTCGACTTCTACCTGACTGAGAGCCTTTCTACAGTTAACAGTTATCAATGCAGGTGCAGGACGATATTTTCATTCATCATTCGTGGACCGGTTTTTGAAAAAAATACCTAGAAGAAACCCTACGGTAACTACTACAGAACCAGTGATAGCAGAAGATGTTGAAGTTGTTAACCAAGTTGATACTGATACTGTAGATGAAGATGTCGTAGGTGAGCCAGAGGAAAAGAAAAATGTTGCGTTTCTATCGAGTTCAAGTTTGAAAGTAAAAGAAAGAGATTCGTCATCACCAAAGACTCTTACCATTTCGAGTACATCGGCCAAGAATAATAATAATAATAATTTGGAAAAATGTGAAAGTGAAGGTGAGTAATATGATGATTCGTACCTCGGTACCTTTCTATACTTTTTAGTTTTTCTTTTTCAGTTCTCACTATACAATTTACGAAGACAGAGACAATGAGAATGAGACAAATCAACTTAATAGGTATAGTCTCTAATGTCTTTATACTTATATACTTTATTTTATTGTTTCCAATTTGGCACTAGGTAAACAGAAAAAAGTTCGCCAGTTTCGAGCGGAATGGAAGCGTGAATTTCCGTAGCTTTGTGAGATTGGTGACGATCATAATTCATTCAATTCAAAGAAAGTAATTTGCTCGGTTTGTTTGGAGGGTGTAAAGTGCAAATTACCATTGACAAATTCTGCTCAAAGCAACCACGCAAAGGAAGCATTTGTTACTACAGGATTTTCAGCATGGCAACGTGCAAAAGAAGCGTTCAAAAATCATGAAAAATCAGAGTTGCATCTTGACTGTATTTGTGGTCTAAGTAACAAGAAAAAATGTTCAGTAATCCAGTGTTTGTCCAATGAAAAACGTCAAAAAATGATAGAGGCACGCGTAGCTTTGAAAAAGATTTTTGAAACAGTACTATATTTTTAGCTCGTGAAGGACTCCCGTTCCGTGGAAGTTATGATAAAGATAACCACATCGAAAATTCCAAATTTATGCATATTTTAGAGCTCCGCGCTGGTGACGTTCCTGAGCTGAAGACATGGTTGAATCAATCTTCCACTAAATGGCTTCACCATGACATTATTGAAGAGATTTTGAAATTACTCGCTGATTCAGTACTGCGAAATATTTTATCGGATGTTGAACAAGCTGAATATTTTTCCCTCATGATAGATGAGACTTCCGATGTTTCAAGGTTGGAACAAATTAGTATTGCACTAAGGTATGTGACAGATGAGCTGGCTGTACGAGAAATATTTCTAGGGTTTTATGAAACAAAGGAAACGACGGCTGATATTTTATTTAAAACTGTTAAAGATGTTTTCATTAGATTTGATCTGAACATCAATAATCTACGAGGCCAATGCTATGACGGGGCGCCCAACGTCAGCGGGCATGAGTCGGGTTTGCAAGCTCGATTACTAGCAGAAGTTCCCACTGCATTATTTGTCCATTGTTCTGCACATCGCCTTAATTTAGTGGTTCAAGATGCATTATCCATTATTACAGATGTGCGAAATGTTATAGGCACCATCCAAGAATTGATAAATTTCGTGAGGGATTCGCCTCATAGACTGAGCGTTTTCAAAGATTTACAGGGAGGCTCAAAATCACCTAATCTTGCTAAGTACTGTCCCACTAGATGGTGCGTTAGGATTAAGTCTCTGAAAACTGTACGTGACAATTATACTACTCTGATGGAATTTTTTTACAAAGTTGCAAATGATACGAAACTTGATGCTGCCATTACATCAAAAGCGTTTGGTTATCTAAATAAATTAGAAACGTTTGAGTTTCATTTTCATTTAGTCGTATTAATCTTGATTTTTGAAAACGTCGAAAATCTCAATTGTTCTTTTCAAGCAACAAATCTACATTTGAAGGAATCTCATTCCAACGTTCAAGTAGTCGAACTTAGTCTTCAGAAGAACCGATCAGATGAAAATTTTGAGAAGATATGGTCAGATGTCGTAGAGAAGGCAAAAAGTTTGGAATTATGAGAGCCTAAATTACCACGAATTAGAAAAGCTCCAAAGCGATATGACTCTCAGTCTTCCCCGCATATTTTTAAGACACCGAAGGATTATCATCGAAAGTTATATTTTGAAGTTTTAGATGTAACTGTTGAAGGGTTAAAAGAAAGATTTCAATCCAATACAATCGGTTTCCTAAATAAAGTGGAAAGTTTTTTTCTAAACATAGACGATGTTGACTCGGTTGACCTTGACGATATTATTTCTTTTTATCGTGTAGATAATTTCGATCGTGATAGGCTCATTTTACATCGTAACATGTTGTTAGATTGTATGATGAAGAAAGGTGCGCCGAAAAGTTTTTGTGATGTTGTAAATTTCCTAAGGCAAAATTTAGAATTACGTACAGTCATATCGGAAGCATTCCGGCTGGTAAGAATTATTTTAACTGTTCCGGTCACTAGTGTAACATGCGAAAGATCATTTTCCGCAATGAGGCGCATCAAGACTTATCTTAGAAGTTCTTTATGTGCTGAGCGGTTAAATCATATTTCCATGTTACACATCCATAAAGTTGACATTGATTTGGACCCTCTAATTGATGAGTTCATCAATAGGCAGCCTAGAAGAGTGTCAACTTTTGGACTAACCAAATAATTCTTGGATTCTTACCAACCGATTGTTATGAACAGGGCCCTGGTTATGAATATTTAATAATTAAATTTACTAAATAGGTAGTAAATAATATGCATAGTGGATAGTGTACCTGTAATACACGAATACGTATATATTATATTACAGAAAAAGTGTATTTGTAAACTCTTATATTATAATAAATAATGTTATAAATAACGTGTATCGTCCATATAAATTTACATGTAAACGTTTATTACTGTATTACATCGTTCGAGGGCAGAGCCCGAGATGTAATGACCTTTAAACATCGTACCTGCGAGGGCGAAGCCCGAGCCCTCGAAGCAGGCCGGAGGCCTGCTTCGAATTTTACGGAGGGGGGGGAGAATTTTTCTGATTTGCACCACATGAGAAGAATGTCTGGCGCCGGCCCTGACCGTCATAGACGTCAGCGACAATTTTTCCAGTTGCGAGGTATGTCACTTTCGAGTGTTCTCGATCTGTTGAAAATAGGATTGGTTGACAGTTTCGAAACCTTGAAACTATCGAACTATCGAACAGCTTAATGTTTGACACTTTCATTATCTATCAGAATGCGTAAAAATCTTATACACTTTTGAAATCTTCGAACAGAAGTTACATACGGTATAGATTTGATTAGTAATATCTTATGATCTTCTGTCATTTAGATGTATTTTAAACTGATTGTATGAATATCAATTTTCATTACTATTGCACTGACCCATCTAGGCAATTTGTCTGGGAATAGCGAGCGTTTTTTGTTGAAGACGAACTCTTCCATTTATTCAAATTAAACGATGATGAACGTAGAGTACCATGCGAAATGACGATGTTCATGGACTCCCAAACGGATAGGAATCGTGGAATTGCACGGGTGCAATACTCAAAAAGAGAAAACGCAGTGCGTGATCAAAAAAAGGCATGGATTTGGCCTCGACTTTCATTTTAAACATAAACATAATATTTAATTTATTACCTTCAATCCTTAGTTGAATAATACGGAGATCCAACAGAAAAAATTAGAAGTTTATTTGACTGTGCCTGATGGGCTAAGCATCCGAATTTGGTCTACGGCGAGTGATTCGAACGTCGTAGTTGACTTGGAGAAAATCCTGACGAAACTGAAATTAAATAGTAAATAATTAGCCCAATTGAAAGAACCACTGTAAAAACCTCATCACAATCGCTCCAGCCGTTTAGTTAGATAATTCGATATGATTTAGGTTAATGATCACAATCAAGAGCAGAGGCGGATTGAGAACGTCATATTGGGGGGAAGGGAGAGGGGAATTTATTTTCCAAGTGATTATCGTAAAGCAATTATATGGGCGATGACGTTCCTCGTCGAATTCTTGGTAGTTCATCCATTTTCTGATGGAAATGGAAGCGCCAGCCGCGCAATATTGTCGGCAATGTTAAGCAAAAGGAACTTCCCGAAAATAATAATATGTACCGACTTCTTAGTCGATTCCATAGGTTTGAAATTGTAAGAAATGTGTTCGACGGCAATTCCAGATATTTATCATATTTTTCTCCATGTGGGATATAAAATGCTCTATCATTGAGATAGGAAGTGACGACCTGCAAGTGTTGGGCTGAGAAGTGTTGACTAATTTTGAGTTGTGCGAGAGCCTTGGTACCCCGACTCTGTCGAAAGTTCGACTAACATATAGTCAAACGGAAGGACAAAACTTTTCCTCCTGAAGGGCCTGCCTTATAATTGTATCTACTTGTTTTACTTGTTCCACGGTAGAGTGCTTGCCACTGAATCTTAATTGGAGATCGGAATTAGTTGTTTATTTTCAACCCTTAGGAAAGTTGTTCTCATCTTCCAAGCTCTCAAGACTTCTCAAGTCACTTGTACACCATTGGCTAAGATGAAAACCTTCACTTACTATCATACCTTATTTAAGTTTTTGTAGTTGTTTCCGAAATTTAACCGCACTCTCTGAAGTTTCTGCCCTAGTTAGACAGTCGTAAACATAGAAATTTAGTCGTATTTGCTCAAAGGGGAGGGGGAGGGGGAGGGGAATCACCAACTGACATGTGGTCACAATTGTAGCAGTCTTGACTACTAGTAGTCGTACAACTTCTCTCACTGGTGTTTACGCCAGGAGAACGCATACTAAAATAGAAACAGGGTGGTAGAACGCACGTTACAGCTTAGGAGAGGTTTCATATCACGTCCATTTTGAAGATTGTTCCAGTATTTGACGGTACAATTGTTGATGAAGAATATTTTAATACTCTCGAAACAAATACTTGCTTCATGATCATGGAAGAAGACGAAAGTTGGAGCGCTTTTTCAAGTACAAAAAGGTATTAATGTAAGACTCAAGAGGTTTTTCATACGATAATTAAGAGATTATCTTATCATTCCAAAGATCAAAAACATGCCACTTGAATATCCGGCCACAAATGAGCAAAATTGATGAGCACCGCGATAATGCAGCTTGGTATAGCTCTTGTGCTTGCGACTCGTAACTTTGAGTGAAAATGCCGATGCCACGCCACTAACACGAAAATCCCCCCCCCCAACTTACACCGCCCGAAGAACTCAAGATCTGGCCACAGTCGTGAGTGGACCACGGTAAATGTCCGTGTACTAATTACAAGGTCAAGCACCTAAATTGGCACAAAGATCGCGGGCTAATCATTAACTCAAGTTCAGAGATTGAAAGTCTCAACTTGAGCAATTCACAAGCTCTAGCGGGGGGAGGGGGGGCTGAACTAGCTCATCTATGAATTGATGGTCGGAAATAGAAGACAATTGCCGAAGTCTTCCACCTACAGAAACAGCGAATAGCCAACACGCATCTTGTGACTTCCATTCGAACTTCGCTGGAGGTGCAGACTGTAGACGGCAAAGACTGAACAAACGTCTACTTTTAATCGAGACTACAATTTTACCAGCTCCTTCAAAGATACTCAAGTCTATTTCGTGTTCCTGTGTGACTTCTTGCAGTTCAGCAAGTGGCTGTCGCAAAGCTGGTCTCTGCTCCATAAATTTTAAAAATTTGAGGCTATATTTTACAGATGAAGAGACTGAAGGACATGAATAGACAAATTGTATAATTAGAATAATTAAACTAATTCTAAAGAGAATTAATCCGATTCACTAAATTATGGCCAAAAATATCTGACGACATCACGGGGGCGTATGAGCGTGGACGCACGCTTAAAGTGGTCCCTGAAAAACCGTACCTCTGGCACCGGTATCCACCCTTTGGGGCATTGCGTCGGTAGTCCAGAGGGGTCGAATTGAGAGTGGCCTGGCTCTCCGCGCGCTGTGCAATGTCCATCAATGAGGCCACAACAGGGTTCTACCCTACTGACCGAGTGAGTGCTCGGCACTCAACCTGGACTTCAGGCAGTCCTGTACCATAGACACACGCGTATCTACTCTTCTGTTCAGCCGCCACTGCGAGCCCACTAGAGGCTCACCAGCACCCCATCACGACCCTGGCTTCTCAGGAGAGGGATTCTTCTTCCTCGCCTCTTTTGTTGGTGTCTTGTGCTTGCCTTCATTGTCTGTTGGCGCTATCGTGGTGCTGGTACTAACGAGAAGAGATGGGACAGCAGCAGCAGCAGCCTGGCGCCACTCTGTAAACACCGCCTCTTCCAACCAGTGGGGTGGAGTCTTTTAACTTGACGAACAGACTCTTTACAGCGTTGAGATTATAATAAACTGGGCGAAACTCAAAGGGGCATAGGACATGACCCAACTGAGACGAAAATTTCCCCAAATATGGGCGCCTAATTCAACGTTTTCTACTATTTAAAGTCGGATGGCGGGGGAGAGAAGTAGTGGAGTCAAGGCTTTTCCGAGTTCACTTCCTATGAACCATAAGGTCAATACCTAAGCTGACCTCATTCATTCTGGTCAAGTGCTTTGTAGTCGAAAGCTCTAGTTGGAATGCGAGCTGACCCCCGATGGATATAACTGTTGAAACTGGCATGTTTGCGAGCAACAGGACAGAAAGATCTGCCGTGGACAGTAATATCGGTCGAAGTATCTTTCCTATAAGTGGCGAATTCATGGACACCTTCTCTATCAGAGATTGTAAGGTCCAAAAAGTTGATAGATGGACCTGAATTCAGTGGAAGGATACAAACTGTTTAGATACTTGAAAAACTCCAAAAGGAGATCTCGGAGACCGGTCCACGTACACAACACATCGTTGAAGTACCTGTGTCATATGACCCAAAAACATCTGACCAGAAGAAAAAAGAACGAGCTCAAGATGAGGAAACCCAGAGGAGAGCCGATAAGAATACCTACCTCCTCCGGAAATTCAAAAAATTTGCAAAAATTGGGTGACCAACAGATATCGAGTAAATTGAAAAATTCTGCCAATTCTTCGGGACAGATATTTGAATGGACCAAGAGGTAACTCATATGTTGCATGGCAGTAGCTCTAGCCAACTACGTCAAGAGAGCCTAGGGTTGAACCTGGCGACAGAATTTCATCTTTAAGCATATTAGCCAGGGAGACCGAATTCTTCACAGAGTAGGAGGACTCACATTCTACTCCAGATTTGAGCCATCGGTACAAAAATTTCGCCAAAAAGTACGTGGAGGAAGATACAAAGGAAACGACCGGCCGCATCCGGGTATCCTTCTTATAAACCTTAGGTAGCCCGCACAAGAGAGGAAGCACAGGGTTAGGCTCAAGGAGCAGTTTTTTAAGCGAATGGTTTTTGATAAAATGAAAGGACCCCATCCCACTGGTTGGAAGAAGCGGTGTTTACAAGGTAGAGTGCAATGACTGTAATGGAGTTTACATGGGTGAAACTGGCCGTCAGCTCAAAATTAGAATAGATAAGCATAGGAAAGTGTGGTGATTCGGCATTTGCGGACCATCTTATTACCACTGGCCATGGTTTTAAAGAGGGCTCTGAGTCCCTCCTCCACAGAGAGACCTCGTATTTCAAACGTACCGCGCCAGAACATATTAAAATTATTCGCTGTCTGAATAACGACAACCTAAATGTGCTCAACAGGTACATATGAGTATGATTTTCATTTAATTCAGTCACGATTTCCTCGGTATTTCTTGTTTCCATCCGGAGTTTTAATTGAAAACGCTCCGGTGTATTTTGCATTTCTGTGGCTTTATTCAAATTACTCAATTTGGTTTACTCTTTTCAGTATGTCGTCGTCAGACAATTCTAAAGAGAATAATGGGAGGGTGGAACATTTACATGACATGAAGTAACGTACCAGAGTTCTTTTTGGGGAGATTTCATGTAACTAACAAGTGAATTTTTCAATGCATTTACTTGAGCGCTCTCTAGCAACCTCCGAATGCGTTATCGCTCAAAGAGAGTCACGAGACTTTTCTCCTAGAAAATTGAACGTAAAACTGTAGGAGGTGAATTTTTTCGTGCAAGGTAATCAAGTTAACGATCGAAAATAAAAGAGGGACTTCCCGCACATTGAAAAACTTATTTATTTTGTACTCATTTTTAGGCGCAAAGAAAACGGAATTTTGCCCTCTTCAACCCCGTGACCGAGACTCCACGCGAATTCAAGAGGTATTTTGAGGGAAAACGCGAGGGAGGCTACTCAACAATCACAAAAATTGGATATCTTCACTGGTTGATCTAGTTTTTTTTTTATAAATAATGATTAGATCAGAGAGCAAAAAATTTCCGTCTTGTCTAGAAATCAAATTAGAAATTTTCTAATCGCGCGATGAAATGAATACAGATGATGAAATTCCCTCCTCGAACTGGTTTTCTAGCAAGCTAAAATTCTACTCGTATGCATCGAGGCCTTTTCCGCTCGCATCGTTATACAAGCATTGTCGCATATATGCGTCACACATCGATTTTCGCAATCTACGAGTATAATGTTGAGTTTTATAAAAATTTGAGTAATTTATCAATAATTCTTAGATATTTTCGCCTCATAAAATTTTGATGCGATTTCATAATTTATAAAAATGGCTATACCACGTGACAAAACTAGATGCAAACTGTTACGCAAAAAAATTCGGCGGTGCCTCAGTGATTTAAATGGTGAAAAGTTTTGCAATAAATAATTCTTCTGTTTATTATATTCAAATTATCAGCGAATCACGTCGGCTTATTTGTAGAAAACTTGAAAATATTTGTTCGCAGAAGACAACCGGTGTATGATACTTTTGAAACTTCGAACTGGTCTTGATTATACTTATTACAATAATATTAAGATGCAGTGTTCTTTGTAAAGCCTTTCTCGAGCAGTTGTATTGCTTTCATTTCTTATTTCAAATCAAATCTAGGGATTCATTTAATATTCGTTGATTAGAATTTTTGTTTTTTTTTTTCCTCTCCTTAAATGAATGTATCGGGTTGTCGTTTTTGGAATATCGACGTAACGAGCTCGCAAACAACGATTTTACAACACGTAAAATCATCGAACGAAGCTATTATTATGCTTCCATTTTTTTAACGATAGTTTCGAGCTGAAAATGTGTTTTATTACAACGAATAAAAGTTATCAAGGGTGAAATTAATCGCCGTTATGGTTATTCTCCGTAACTTTTATATAAGTGGGAATTGTTTTGAAAATAATCATTATTATAGCTGTATACTTCTGTTGCCGATAGAGCCATTTTCGCGTTACTATACTTTATTAAGGGGGGAAACATTCGCCACAAATATATGTACTGTTCGTTATAGTATTTTATTACGTTCGAGGTTTATATATTCGCCATGCCCTGCAAACGTCTGCTGCCGCACGAGGACCCGCAGACGCCACCGTCTTGTATCAATAAATGATTATAGTTTTCGTCCTTTTCGCTTTCCGATCGACGTTTTGATTTTTTTCTTCGCAAAGGTACCCCCGTTTGCGCTTTTAATTACTTTATTACATCGAATGGTGTACCCCGCCATTCTCGAGCATCGGGCTAGCGCTCGATTGTAAAACATTACGATACATCCCCAAATTCCAGACACCGGATGACGTTAGACTATACTTTCCATACCCGCAAACAGCGAAATTAAACGATAAAAGTGTTCAAAATCTGCGAAATGAATGTTTCGTTTCGTTTCGCGCGACGACGACGACGACGACGATGTCGTCATAAAAGAGGCGAATATAAAATAATATATTCGAGTAAGATAAAAGCTACACGCGGTAATTAATAAAACAGGTTGAAGCGGTTGTAGAACATAATAGAATGGTATACGTTATTCGTAAAATAAGTTGACAGCCGTACAAAAGGAAAAGGTAAAATTTTAGCGGGCGAGTTCATGGTTGGTAATGCAAGACGTTTAGCACCCATGTGGAATATCAGTATTTTGTAGTTCCCGCGAGCATAAGACATCTTCCTTTATCAGCGTAAAACGCTTTTCTTATCCAACACGTATTATTAAATTGCCTTGTTTATCTTAAACGCGCTATACGACATCGTAAAAGTTTTAAATACTCTCCATCCGTATTCATTAGATTTGCGCATCTGCTTCATTAACTTATACCGTTTTACATCTCGTTCCCCGAGCATGTTGGCATTTTGGCATGTCGAAAGTCGAGTACTTACTCGAGTCGCGCTCGCGAAGCTCGCATCGTTTTTTAATTGGTCTCGTATACGAATAATTGAAACGCTTATACGTATACGGCGAACTGTGACGTATTCAACAACAAGGGGTGAGTTCACGCGTCGTGCGCGTGTTTCAAAAGCATAGACACGTGGGTAGGACCACCCAATCGTTCATTACGATTTTGTGTTCGCAGGAAACATTTTGGCACTTTAGGAAATCATATCATAGAAAAAACTCGCTTGACTATGATGGTTCTTTACTTTCCTCAAACAAAGCACAAATGAATTGAAGATAAGCAAGATAAACATGTGAAGGCAAATCTGCGTGGCCATAAGTTACTTTATTTCATTGTTTTCGCTGCTAATATATTTCTAATCAGAGGTTCATTTCACCCCCCTCCCCTTGTCTCAAGTTGGATTTTGAGCTCAAAAATACTTGGAACAGATTGTTTCCAATTTGTTCTAAGCAGCTCTCGGGATGGAGGCTGATGTATAGACAAAACAAAACCCCTCTGAATGAATGGCCCAGCAAACCAGGTTTTGGAAATAGAAGTTGAAGTCACAGCTATCGAGGGTGTTCAGGAATTCGATTGCCTGGGAAGTGTGAAGTTAATAAAAACTTAATGAAAAGAATTTTACAAAGTTTCGCAAGTATAGCCAGTTTGCAAAACATCGTCTAGAAAACAACCACCTCGGAGATGATGGAAGACTATGAAAATAAGAGTAGAAGAAGAATTGCTTTGGAAGAAATAGAAATTGCTGGTGAGTAGCGGCTTGATCCGCAAGATCCGCGAAGAATGCAAAGAATTCAGCGGCATTATAACCACGTTGTCGCCCGCTCTTGGTCAGGATGACTCGCGATTAATGGTGAAGGGCAACGCGTATGGTACTGAGCATAAGGGCGAGACAAAGACACACAAAAAAAATTGTGAACATTACGCTAGTATACCAATGTCGGCTGTCAAACGTTTCATTCCAAATTGCGAACGGTGCGCAGAAAAGGCAAAAAAGAAGTGCTCAAAAGGCGTGGTGGTCCGGCCTATACTGGCGAGTTCCTTGAATGAACGGGAGCGGGTCGACCTTGTTGATTACCAAAGCCTACCGGATGGTGAATACATTATGTAATGCACTACAAAGAACACCTAACGAAGTTTTCGCATTTTCGCCCTCTCAAATGTAAGAGAGCTGTAGATGTAGCCGTAGAACTATTGGGACATATTCTTAATGTTTGGTGCCCCCCATGTCCTGCAATCGGACAACGGCCGGGAATTTACTGCAGGCGTCATTTCAGAGCTTGCCTCGCTCTGGCCCGAGTTGATCCTTGTTAATGGTCTACCACGCTACCCACAGAGTCAAGGGTCTGTGGAGAGAGGAAATGCCACCATGAAAGATTCCTTGACCGCAAAATTGGACGAATGAGTTCATTGTACACGTATAATTTTACACACATTCATGTACTCATTTTTCCATCATTATTCAATTACACGAATTCGGCAGCTTCATTTATAAGCTCTTGCCGATTTCACGTAATTGGCTGCCGAATTTGTGTAAGCCTGCTGATTTCATGGAATCGGCGTAACATATAGATCGTGAAAATGTGTTGAAATCGCACTGGTCGTGACCGTACTTCTTAAAACATTTAACTTGTAAGCATGCATTGGGTATTTTGATCAGACTCAAACTTGGCGACGTGCCTCCTCAGGCAAAAAGTGTGCCCTCAGGGCAAAAACGAAAACGTGGCCGCCTCCGCAACAGCGAAGAAAGCTCTTTTAGTACAATAACTTTTTTTTCAGACGTAAACACAAAAGATGCTAATTGATCATTCAATGCTGCTTACATTTTGTTTTTGCTGTTTGAATATTTTTTTGCTGTGGCATTGTCGATAAGCTGTTCAATCGATTTTTTTACTGTGCATTGTTTTTTTTTTAGTGTTAATCTGCCCTTTTGCTGTAATAAAATTCCTTTGATTGGGTGAATCGTATTTTTGCTGTGCTATTAAATCCCACCCCTTTGAATTGACGTCAAAATGTAGTTGATTTGAAGTCCATGAGATTTCCTCAGCTGTACATTGGACGTCGATATGAGGTCGATTTTTCGACCGTTTTAACCTGTGGAGCTTGCGACTTTAAAGGCCAAAACCCACCCACAATATCTAAAGGAGGAAAAAAATTGGAAAAACAAGAAACCTTAAGAGAGGTATTGAAACGTAAGATTCCTTATAATTCTGACCACCCAAAAAAGATGACTGCAGATGAACAACTGGTTAAGGTAATTGTTAGTCAATACTTACCTTTTAGTTTGGTTGACAATGAAGAATTTATTACCTACTCAAATATATTGGACCCACGGCACGTCTAGGAAGACTATATCGACAAAATTAATTCCAGAGCAGTATGAAGAAATGAAGAATAAACTGATTCACATCTTGGAAGGAATTTATTTTAGCTTAACTACCGACTGTTGGACTTCTAATGCTGTCCAGCCATTTCTTTGTTTAACTTGTCATTTTATACACAGAAATGAATTGAGAACTGTTGTTTTATACACACTCTGTGTTGAGTGCTCGCATACTACAGAAAATTTAGCTGCAACGATTCGTGAGATAATGAATAATTACCAACTTAAAATTGAGAATACTGTTTGTTTAACGACTGATAATGCGGCAAACATGTTGGGTCTTGGGAATTTGTTGAAAGTAGATCAGCAAGGATGCTACATCCATGTGATGAATTCAGTTGTACACAATTGTATCTTTCCCAGTGATTCTCAAAAAGCGAAAGAAGCTCAATCAAAAATTTACGAGCGCATTCAACCTGTGATTGATATTATTAATAAGGTCAAGCGTATTGTGACATCCTTCCATTCTAGCTCCTTGCTCACCACAGCCCTTAGAGAAGAGCAGAGAAAATATAATCCCAATAAGCCAGAGCTTACCCTCATTCAAGATGTAAAAACACGATGGAACTCTACATTTCTACTATCGGAACGTTTTTATGAACTCGCTCCTCTCATTTCTATTGTCATGCTCTCAAAGCAAACAGACTTA
The DNA here is from genome assembly GCA_035079395.1 of Aspidiotus destructor. Taxonomy (NCBI): domain Eukaryota; kingdom Metazoa; phylum Arthropoda; class Insecta; order Hemiptera; family Diaspididae; genus Aspidiotus; species Aspidiotus destructor. The sequence continues at coordinate 8,678,279 of JAVHKZ010000002.1, read as the reverse complement.
CCTGGAATAAATTTTGAAGACATTCAGTTAATTGGCGATATTATTTCTTGTCTTCGACCATACAAGGACGCAACAGATATGATGAGTGGATCAAAATATGTTACTATTTCATTATGTATCCCTATAACTACAAAAATATTGACTCAACTCGAAAGTTTGAAGAACTCTACCTTATCTAATGAAGCCGTTGGTGGTTTCAAGGATCTTCTTGTTCATCGCACAAAAGTAAGACTTTTGCCTTATGAAAAGAAAAAATTATGTGAGTATGCTACACTCCTTGACCCACGTTTCAAAAATTACGCGTTCTACGACGATAAGAACATTGCCCCTCATATAATAGGCCTCCAAAGTTCGATTCGCAAAGAAAGGCAGCAGAAAGCTGCAGCAGAGACTACAGAAACAGAACAATTAAACACCAAGCCAAGTGAAGAATTTTTCAGCTTTGTAAACGAACGAGCTCAAGCAAAGCCAGCGAAGAGTGATCAAGAAATTCAATCGTCAAACTTACTGAATGAGTATTTGAGTGAACCACTCATTAAAAAGGTCAATAATGAAGAAATTGATGTAATAAAATTTTGGGCCACGAGAGAATCATCCTCGAGTGTACTAAAAGACTTGGCGAGAAAATATTGATTCCATGCGCCTCATCTGTGGCCTCTGAGCGAATCTTCTCCAGTACTGGAAACTTAATCGATGATGAACGAACAGCGCTGGGAGAGGAGAAAGTCAACATAATGACATTTTTAAAAAACAATGCATGGTTACAGTCTATTGAGTTGTAATTTGATATTTTCAAACTTTAAATTCTCCGCAAATTAGTTTTAAAACTTAAATTGTTCCTCCTCATGCGTTCTTTACAGTTTTTTTTTTTTTTTTTTTTTTTTTGATATTTCTCACAAATTATACGCATATTATAGGTATTATTTTTCCAGATTGTTTTTATCAATTTGATTCTTGTTTCATCTTAATCTTTCATGCCTTCACAATTCAACTCTTTGATTATTTCTCAATTAAGTATTAATTTCCTTCTTTGTAATTGGGTTATTACTTTACTTTTGAAATTCTTATTCTTCAAAGATATCCATAATTTATTAATAAGCCATAATATTAGTACCTAATGACATACTATGTTCTAGCCTATAAGCTTCAATTTTCCAACGCATTAGGCCAGATGAGAATTCTAAAAAATCATCGATGGTACTATCGATGTATCGATGATTTTAAAGAACACAATCGATAGTCGCAACTATCGATGTTTTCAAACTATCGCCCAGCACTAGATTGGCGTGTGGTCAATTGATTTGTAAGAATCAAACTTCGTTATACCTCGATACCAGGTCTCTATAATGATCCGTAGAACTTCGTTATACCCTGATACCGAGTCTCTAATGAACGATCTTCACGCACGTATTAAACGTGAAATCAATTGACAATCTTCTTCTACTACCCTTTATCTTATAAGCTATGCAAGTCCTAACTTTGACTGCGAGTATCGATGCGACGCTACCTACAGGAAAGTTCGTGAGAACGGTATAGCGTTCTTACATATTGTAGATGTCCAGTATATGTTGTTCAAGAAGATAATAAATAATTGATAACAGTGCATGAACTTGTAAATGTTTTTTTAGGCTTATTGTACCAGCAGAAGATAATTTCCGCAGGTTTCCGGAAGGTAAGAATGTAGAGGGTAAAAAAGATTCCAACGGATATCAAGGTAGTGAGGATTTGAAGGGTAGTGTGAGGAGTTTAACAAGGTATTTGGGAAGTGGGAATTGGGAGGGTAATGTGAGAGATATGGACGGGTATTCAGAGAGTGGGAATTGGGAGAGTAATACGAGGGATTCCAACGGGTACTCACGCAGTGGGTAAAAGGAGGGCATTCACAGGGATGCACGAGGGTACCGGCATTCCAGGTGAAAACGCGGGTGTACACAGGGTACTACAGATACCTTCAATAGGACGTTTCTGATTGGTCCTCATACAATGCTCTGATTGGCTCCTAATTAATTCATGACGGGATTTCAAGGGTATTTCATATCCAATTTTGGGTACCTTTTCCCATGGGTATTCTACGGGTTTCCACCGGGTGTGAAATTATTTACCGGGGTCTCGGAGGTTTTCTAATTGCATTTGTTTTTTAAATCTGACGAGTGTCACCTGGTTCACCTCTGACTATTGGGTACACGTCCTCACAATCTTCCACGCAGCTTTTTCAACTAGGTACATGATCTCTCTTCCCCGATATTCCAACCGTTTTTACTGAGTCGTCAATTCAACTCATTGTTGAGCATTTTTCCTATCAAACGTTGAATTGAAACGTAAAAAGTCCTAAATATTTTTTACTGAAAAAACTCAAAATTTTGTAGATCAGATCCTCTCTTCTTGATCACTTATACTTGGCGTATGAAAATTTATAATAAATCGAATTTTCACATTTTTTACCCCCACTGTGAGAGAATCTTACAGAAAATTCAGTTGAACTCCTTCCAACGAGCAGAATATGATACAATCATACATAGGAACAGATAAAAACGTGTGCAGAACGAATACGATGTAAATATTTACTTCTATACATGTCGATGATGCGGGAGAATGGGGAAAAAACACTGTACTACACAACTGGTAATCTCAAATACGCCATAATCTAGGTGAAATGTATCGCATATATGTACTGTTTTCAGATTTCGAATTTACCAGTTAACTGATAAATGTGCTCAGATAGGGCGATGATACGGAAATTTATTTACAATTGTACCACATCAACGACGTCAACGTAATTGCGCATGCATCATTGAATATGATTTATGTTCTGTTGCCGAATGTATTCCAGTAATACCGCGGTTTTGATTTAAGTACTCTCCGAATCGTTTTTGCTTCATCGAAAAGCCATTAAAATACCTAAAATATTTCCATATTACGGTATTTATATACTACAAAATCGGTTTCTGTACGAGCAACCATTAAAGCGCTACTCTTTATTTTTATGTTCGCAAAAAGAATAAAACTTCCCCACATAACTGAGTGTATATTGTAGTTATGAACGTTCGAACACGCGACGTGGAAAGGGGTATGGGTAGAGAATGAAGATGAAAAATGCGACGACATTTTAGGTACCTTGTTATTCGACATGTACGAGATGGAGATCGCAAGATGAAATTTTTGCATGATGGCTTTATTAATTTTACCTGTTCATCTTTGCCTCAAAATTTAGCTCAGTATGAGGTATAACCGGTTTTATCGTAGGAAAGAACAGTCTAGCTCTTTGCCGACCTTGATCGTTGGAAAAAGAAGGATATTCCGTGTCAATTTATCGCTGATGGAGGCATCGCGCTGATACGATCTCAAATTTTATTATTTGTGTCACAAAAGCTTGGAAATTCAAAATTTCCCAATCTAAAGGTCGAATGATGGCTAAAAAATTACGAAGGGGTAGTAGACGGTAAAAAATACTCGAAAAAAGACCTGTGATTCATATTAGAAACTGTAAGTTCACCGTTGAAGCCAAACGGCACAAAATTTTGCTTCAAAAATACCTCGTCTTCCACTCTTCCGGAGAAATTTCCACGCATCTTTTATGTTTACCTAAAAACGTACATCTACGATAATTTTATTGTTCGTTTCGGCTGCCACAAGCGAACCAAAACAATTGACCGGAAAGTTTGCGAACAAATCATTCTTTTTTTGGTTTTATACAACGCGAGAAAAATATTCTGACAAAAGAGGTATTTCAAAAACCACCGAATGAGGTCTATATATCATATGCATTGATTGTTTATACACAGGTACGAACAGAATATTGTCCGCGGACAACGATCCGTATTTTGGCGAGTGAAGTAAGACCACCAAATCATCGTTGAAGTTACCTTAAATTCTATATGTTATCGTTGCAGATCTAAAGTAATTTATTTCATAATTTGGGTATTCGTTTACACCGTTGACCGTATACACGGCTCTTAGTACAAACCGAACGGATCGGAAAAGCATTGTGTGAAGCTCGAAACGAGAAAAGTATATCGAATTTCAACGGATTAACCGGAACGGACGCGTATTTACAAACAGGGAGAGGGTCCTTCGTGAAAAGTTGGTCGGAAATCATCATGTATTATTTATAGGCGTCTTCCGTGCGCTGAAAGTCCGCCTTTTGTTGGAATTACGCGTTAATTTGATACAATGCGGTCCGCTCGTTGACTCTAAATAAATTTCCCGACGCATCCTTCCCGAGAGCACGTATTGTCATTCGCCATCCGATGAGAAGAAAGACCATCTTCAAAATGTTCTTACAGCGTTTCAAGCCTTCCACAGAGACAGGAGAAAGGTCACGTAAACCAAAATTTGATATTTCCAGTACTTAATTTCTACTCGGTTGTATTTTTTGTACTGCTCTACGTAATAAGCGAGCGAAAAAACGAAGAAACGTCGAGAAAAAAAAATCAGTCGCTGTGGGCGAACACAACTCAATTGATTCAACAAACCTCAATCTTCTACCCTATTACAAAGTCACCCGAGGCTTGGCACGGTCTCGCTTCTCGCTTTTTCCATCTTACATGTACTAAACGTCGCACAAATGGATTCGCTACCTTAAGCGAAACGGATTACATTTAATAAAAGCTCCTATAAAAGCTTTTTATAAAACAATTTTCTGTCACCTACTACCGCTTAAATAAGACTCGCGGGTAATGTTCTATCAAATGCTTCTATCTTTTTTCATCCTTTTGCCTCTATTTTCGTTCAAATAATTTAGTTTTTCTCTCCTTCTCTTTTAGGGAAGCAATAGCGGAAAAGAAAAATTATCACGACGATTCCGTCGATTGCAGCGCTAAGAAATCTGACCAAAAGATTTTTTAAAGAAATATTCTACACCAACTAGAAACCTGCTCGCAATAAACGTGTTCCCATTTATGTTTCTTTCACTCGTACCGTCATTTTCATTGGCGAGGAAAAAAAAAACAACAACAGCGAAGTGTGTACTTCATTTCCATAAATATAAAGGGCATATTGCTTTTGCCTAGAGCTACCGCGCACAGGGGCTGAAAACCATTTGTTTTATGAAACTTTTAACGTCTAACTCCATCATATTTATAGAGAAATCTTGCGATATATTTATATATTCTGCCATAAGGGTCAGTTTCTGGGCGTTTGGCCAGTAGAACGAACCTTATTGAGTACGATCCCTTCGCCAGCTATCATTTTTCAAATCTGCGAAATGCTGCATCACGTACTCGCGTTACATGACTTATTTATACTCGTATACAATGCATGCATTTGTTTTTCCAAAAACATTCCAAGTCACTTTTGCCACGTTCAATGCGGTTCTCCGCTAAGGGTGCACGACTCAAGCAATCGCGATAAATTTATCGTTTTGTACACGCGGAACTTTGTTCTCGTGTGTATTTTTATTTGCCGCGCTATTACTCTCAGAATATTTAGATCCAGTCGTAGTACCTTTGGCTGTTTCTTCGCATCAGGTTAAATTTGCCTACAAATCTATATGGGTAGTAGAGCGGACAGCAACAGGAGCCTAACCAAAAGTACGATAGAGAGATCAACTCCACGGGGAAAAATAATAGTAATGTTGCAAAGAAAACTATTGAACTCTATCCAAACTGAAAAATTGTTTCACCTTGTCTCCGAGCCAACCGATCAACTACCTCGTAACTGCCAGTCAATCTTGGTCCACAATCAAGATGGCAGCTGGAGAAAGAGGTTTAGGCAATAGTATTCTATGATAATTCTGCGGATGCGTTGATGAAGGAGCGCTCGATCCTAGCGCTCCAATGTCAACAATACCGGAGTCTCCTCTGAATTTTTGTATTCTAGGGGCACGGATCATCCATTAGTTTCACGTGGAAAAAAATAATAGATATACGTTAAACGAATTTGTTTTTCTAAGTTAGGTTTACCCCAAGTAGAGAAAAGAAATACTTAAAAGGGCGAGTACAAGATACAAAAACCGCCGAAGCAATTTAGACGTCGAGCGCTTTCGGTTTATAAGCCATCATCGGGAACGAGAAAAAGCAACTGACCAGACGGAGGAGAGAATGAGATCATTAGGATTGGTCAAACGAGAAGTCGTGGTGTGAATAATATAAAAGTTCGATCAGGTCATTTAGTACAGTAATTCCATCACTATCCGTTCAAGGGCAGTACGTTAGCGTAGGAATTCTCCTTATGGAGGAGCCTTTTTGGATCCTTCACGTAGACTGTGCCCACTGTTGATTGAATGATCAGCGGAAGCCGATTCCACAGGGTTCCTTATTCCAAGACTTCCAGTGCTCAGCTACTCTCAGCTTCATCTGGCGGCTCATCTTCTCAATATAAACGCCTTTACAATCTTTACATCCCATCTTATAAACACCACTCCTTTCATCAACTGGTATAAGATCCTTCAACCTCATCACAGTGGTAGGGTTGTAAAATTCTGGTCTGAAACCGCATGGGCGGAGGGCCCGACTCACTTGGAGGGAAGACCACACCAGAAAAGGAATTATAAGGAAGTAAACAACACACGCGTAAGATTAGGAACTATAATAAGAGCGCAACCGGTTTCAGATCGACTAGCGAACAATGTACATAATTAAATCTCGTACTAAAGGAGCCAACGTGCTTAATAACCTAGATACTGTATTCGTAAACTATTTTATCCGATACATGTTAAATTATGTAGAATGATTTGTACCCTTATTGTATTGCTCTATCCTCAGTGTAGTTCATATCGCGCCTGATGATGGTTCGCTAGTCGATCTGAAACCGGTTGCGCTCTTATTATTATTCTTGATCTTACGCGTGTGTTGTTCACTTCCTTATAATGAAATCCCCGCGTGCTTACGAAGAAAACTTATTATTCCAGAAAAGGAAGACTGATCCAACGTATACGACAATCATGGACCGTGTCTCAAGGAGGGAGGTGGTGGAATCAAGAATTGTCCTAGTAGTTTTCGTCCGAACCATCAAGACGGCGTCGATATCGACCCCATTCACTCTGGCCAGGTGTTTTATTATTGACATTTGTCTTTTTTTGAACTTAGCCTGACTGAAGGGAATACGAGTCAGTTTGTGAACTAAGCTATTAAAAGCTGCTATCTTATGAGTAGAGACCGGATTCTTCGGCATTTGTACTTTTTTCGGAGAAGGGGCGAATACAATTTGATCAAATATGAGCACGAGTCATAGGGATAGGAAACAAAAGTAAAGAAAAATTTGTGCCGAAAATTGCCGAAAGTGTGGTAAATGCCGAATTCGTTAAAAATGCCAAAGAGTGCCGAAATGCCTATTTTTGAGGTAAACTGTGAAATTAACATCGCTCGCGCACGTAGAGTCATCGATGAATCAACATAGGAGAAGAACAGCGTTATCTGACTACCTCGAACATGTAAGTAGGCGCATCGTCGGCCAATTCGTACCTTCGAACATATGGTATGAACAAGAAAAGTCTGCATGACATGAGAAGGACGCAGTTAGTACGTTGTTAGATGTTCTCTTGGATATAATTTCGCTGTCGTGTTTCTGTTCAATATGCCTAAAATTAAAGGTTCCCTGACCGTTAGTTTACGCCGTTGGATTACCTCTTTCAATAAGAGTGGTGAAATTTTGACTACTGACGGGCGTACTGTTACTTGTGTAGCGTGTGTGAAATCGTTCTTTAGCAAGAAAAAAAACCACGTCGATTCGCATTGTGCCTCTGCAACCCATGTTGTTGCTGTGCAACGTTTGAAAAGTTTGAAACAGAAGCAATCGACGTTACCTACTCCTACACCAGCAACTGAACGAAACACTTTCTATCGTGCTCTGTGTGATACTTTTTTGGCTGCTAATATACCTCTGTGGAAATTGAATCATGCAGCGATGAAATCGTTCTTTCAAGAGTTTATGCAACTACATCTTCCTGATGAAAGTACTCTGCGGAAGAATTACGTCCCCCTGCCTGCTATACAAGGAGATGATCGAAAAGATTCAAAAACGCATCGCTGGAAACCATGTATTTATCATTGTTGACGAGACCACCGACGCCAGAGGCAACTTCATTGTAAACTTAATCATTGGCATTCTGAGTAGCGAAGGACCAGGAGACCCCTAACTTATCGCGAGTTCACAATTAGAAAAAACGAATGCATTTACCGTTTCCTCATTTGTTAACGACGCACAAATGAAGTTCTATGGAGGTATGCCGTTTTTTGAAATGTCCTTCAAGAATACAGAAATACAAAGAAATTATGGCCTGCGAATTACCCCCAGATGTCATTACTACACAATGGGGTACTTGGCTCAATGCCGCGGTTTTCTATGCTGATAAATTCACCATTTTTGAGAAGCTGATTGATGAGCTTCCAGCTGATTTGTTGCACATGGAGAAAGTGAAGACTTTCATCAAGAAGAAGAATCTACCTACAGATCTCGCATTCATAAAATCATACGTATCATTCCTTTTACAATTCATCGCAAAACTAGAAACACAAGAGTTGTCATTGATGGAGCAAGTTGAGCTCATTGAAACTACTGAACATAACCTACAGACAATACCAGGCTCTAAAAGTCCTCCTATGAGTGAGATTTGACGCTATTTTGAAAAAAATTGTGGCTTCTTACTTTTGCAAGATCTAGTCCGTTCATTACGTGATAGCAGCCTTTTTGTATCAAGCATCTCTACGGATCGTGTTGTACTCGGCTCATTCAAAAACGCACCACTAACCTCTGTCGACCTAGAACGTTCTTTTTCAGAACTGAAAAATATTTTGAGCGACAGGCGTCATAATTTGCACACCAAAACGGTTGAAAAACATCTTGTAGTGATGCACAATAGCCAATTTTTTTGATGAGCAACAGAACAGAATGACGCTCTGTGGACTAAAATATTGCTTGTAGTATCTTTCTTGTATAATATTCCAAACTCATGGATACCGTCTCTTATGGAAATCCATAAATCCAAAAGGTTAATGGAAGATCTCCTTATCTCCAAGGTGAATATCATGTAGTAGGAATTGAGATACCTCAGAAACTCACAAAGGAGATCTGGAGGACCAGTCCACGTTCAAGGAGAAGAATACCTCTAGCGCCTTACAATCACTGAGATTGAATCAAGGAAAAAAGTGCTTTCATTCTCGAGAAAATTATGAATTTCTCTTTGACAGGATTGATAAGAATTAGTGATTCAGAAATCTATGATTATCTTGAACTAATGATAATGATCGCAACCGCCAACTCCAAATCAGAGTTTCCGAGCACAAAAAAGCATAGGAGAAAGGTAGAATAAGAGAGTCGGCCTTAGCGGATCATTCAATTGAAAGTGGTCACCGTTTTGAAGACAGGTCAGTGAGAATTTGTGATTTCAACATAATTAAGGCTCTTGAAGACACAAAAATTATTAAACATCGGAATAGTGAAGATTTCATTGTATTAAACAAATTCCTTCCTGAAGAGAAATTGATTGAACTATGGTCCTCATCTGTGGTTTTGTCATTGTTCCCGTTTGCTAAAAATTGAAAACGGAATATTTACAACTTCAAAGATCGACAATGCCAAAAAACTGTCAAACATAGTTATGAAAATGATTTACATTTTGATAACTTCCTGGTTCAGTCTGACCTTGTACGATGATACCGGCTCTCGTCAATATTGGGCTCAGCCGCTCATCTTCACGTTCTGAAAATGATTGTTTATTGCGGTTTTGAAGCTTTCATACTCATCTGCGCATTCTCCCTCAAGTCAGAAAATGGTTTAGTACAACTACATACACAAAGAATACATATAAATTGGCACATGAGTGTTGGGTAAACGACAAAATGAAACGCCATTTGACCTGCTAGACCCCATAAACAGCAAACAGCTGTAATATGAATCGAGAACCTCAAGAAACCCTCAATTTGGAGGGCTAGGAGCCAGAGGGTACATGTGTAAAGAATTCAACCAGTACATTTACAACACATACATAATCTTGTTCCAGGTACAAGTGGGCTACAATTTCGGTCTAAAACAAAATCATTACAAGGCGTTTGGCTCAAAGTCAACAGTCAACGCGACCCGGCATTCAACCGTGGATGTGTGAGATCCGAGTGGATTACAAGAAAGTGAATAAAAATATAGTCATGGATAATAACCTATGCACCATCTACACATCTTCTTATTGGACACAGTTGAGTTAACCTACATCAAAATGATATCCCAACTGGTTGATGCAGTGGACGTCAAGAAACTTTTTATTGAAAAACAAATGGTCAAGTTCGAATCAGGAGAACCGCATATGAATTTGTAATTGTAAGAAATGTATCTCGCAAGTTCCTCTCGCTTAAATCACTGTGATAGTTAATTCTTTGTACAATCATCGTGTTTTTATTTTCATAGACAAATTAACGGTTTGTGTATAATACAGTAGAAATCCGTATCTTTCATTTTCAATAGATAACTGCACCTTGACTCCTACATGGACGCAATTCGTTCAGTTTTTGGTAATCTTGATCTGAGATACCTCATCAATCTTATTTTGGTCAGAGAACGCAACTCCTTCAAATTTTTGAGGACCGGACGCAATTCATAATTTATGCGTTTTATTCTAGAATACAAAAGAATACGTAATACAAATATCAGGACAATAGTCTCAAGTCTTCAATCCATACATGTAGTTATGTTATATTGGGATATGTTGCAGTTCAATTGGATTTCGCCATGGATTGCTTAGAGGAGATCAGCAATAAAAATTCACTAGCCATTTTCTCTCAGATGGTTCATGAATATGAATTGTCGCTTCCTCTCAAATTTGAGACTTGTAGAAAATATTCCAGACCGAAGGATCACGGTTTCCTCTCGTATTTAAGGGTCAAGATTTCAAACCCACGGTTGAACGTTATCAAAGTCCAATTGCACGGAGTGTCTAAACCAGCTGGTTTCATAAAAGAGCGTGAGGCAAAACGACCTATTACTACTGCGTAATTGCAAAAGCTCGTCCAAAAACATGAAAGATTCTGACTTTGATTTTTTGAAGAAGCTGTATTCTGCATCGCCAACGACACTTCGCTCAATAAACAAGAAAATTCGCACGTACAATCTCAAGGGCAGTAAGGTGAGCCCTGACTTGCTGGATTTACCTGGTTTGACTCCCCAAGAGCGTCATGTTTTGGAGCAGTATGGAGCGTGCCGTAATTTCACTCATTGCCGCACTTCTAAGAAGACAGAAAAACTGCCAATGCCTTTGATTATGTTCAATGGGCCTATTTGACTTGAGAAATTTTTCCTTGAGTCTTGTATTCTGCCTCCTATTGAATTTGGCGATGAGGTGAGGGAGGCGCTTTTAAGCCGCCAGGCTTTTGTGTTACAGAAGGTAACAACTGATGGTTTGTCTGCCAAGGAGATATCATTTTTGGTCAGGCAGGAACTGAGGAGTAACCTGTTCGTCAAACCTTGTAACCTCAACTGGGTTGTTGAGAGAAAAACAAAAGCTAAGGGAAGAATTGAATGAGATCGAAGAAGATTTTAGAGCGTACAAAATTTATAATTGAAGAAGCTTCAACTACCCTCAAACTCGCAATAAATCGACTCCACTAATTCTTGAAAAATTATCAACTGTCACTAATTCTTGAAAAATTATCAAGAGAAAACTCAAACATCATTTTCATAAATTCTCGGTAGAGATTTTCTAATTTTCAGATAAAAGCATGTAGAGTTTTTCAAATTGAAATTTCGAAGAGTGGAGGTGATACTAAAATTTTTTAAAAATCATTTCAACTTCCGAATCAACGATATTTGTACGCAAATCGCACCCCAAAGAAACGTACGTACACATCAATGACTGAAGAATCAGGAAAGAAATAAGAAAACGTCAACTATACATGGGCAATCGAGTTTTGAAAAGCTGACTAGGAAAAGCAATTAGTCGCGGAAAACGTGTTATTAGCCATTCGAACCGCTGTTTAGCATATTAGTTGCGGAAAAGATGAAGCCTTCGGTCATGTTGTTATACGATCCGCAACACAGACTGAGTAGGTATTTCTCGCTACCCTCTTGATATCGTTTAAAATATGCATGGATTTGTCACCGTGCTACCTAAAATAAGCTTTACCTCGTTGGGTATTTAAATCAATTTCGTTTCACTTTTCTTCATAATGCCCTGCTTGTGTTAATGTGATGTATTTATTATTTTACTTCATTTAATTGTACGTGTTATAAACGCGTAGAAGGCAAACGCGTACATAAGAAACAGGGAAGCGTGGTTTTCCTCCTCCGAGTAAAAACTTTCATTCGGTTGAAATTAGATGTACGAGCAGATAACGATTCGATGGAAAAGCGTCAGAGATATGATTGCCTTGAAAAGAGAGTCAATTATTACAACAACGCGTAAATGCCCATACCACAAAAGGGGTAATAGTACACGAATAAAAGAGTCCACAGATTTTGCTTATGAGAGAACAATGAAAGAAAAAATTCACACTTTGAAAGTTACCCTGACTGTATTCAAAAATTCATTCTGTAATAAATAATTAATTTTGAAATAAGGAATTCCGTGCTTAGATCTTAAAAACAGTGAGCTAATTTCCTGAATTTCCTGGTATAGTCAGGCACTTCTTTTTCGTTGAAACCCATGCTGTAGGCATATTTGCTTCAATTGTATCAAAAAATTAATTCTGTTATGGGTTTCTGGTCTTGACAGTACGTCAAAATCAATAAAGATTGGGTAAGATTCATCGACATTTTGAAACTGTAATATAATTACGGGATGATTTTTACGATTTACGGTTGAACTTCAATTTGGTTGTTAATATGATTCTTTTTCTTTCATTAAAAATTTTACGATCATTATAAACTGCGCAAGGGTGATTTGCTCGACGTTACAATCTTATTGATACAACTTGAATTAGCTAGCTTTGGTATTGGTAGGAAGTAATTAGTGATTGTGATGAAAGATAAAGGAGTTTGTAGGTGTTTTAGATGAATTTGTATAGAATTGAGTGGTACGTAAATAAGTTAGCGTTGAGTCGATGGTTTCGCAGTTGTTGTTTAGTGCTGAGTGAATATTGGAAGATATATTTAGGGAGGATCGAATGGATTTTAAGACAGGGTTTTGATAGATTATTACGTACTTTGATTTCACTCATCCGTATTATATCAAGAGGAGCTCCCATTCTAATTGAATCAATTTGTGACGGTGTCTTATAGACCTGCACCACTTAGTTAATGGTATACATTTTAACAAGTCAAAAAATTAGATTTTCGCAGCAAAAAGTGTCGACGCCCAAACAAAGCGTTGATCTTCAAATAAACAAAGTGACGTCGAATAGAGGTCGAAAGGAATTGCACTTCAAAATGTACTCAAAAAAACAACAAAATAATAGCGATAGTAAAATATTGATGAAGACTTTTCAACTTGTTCCTAAAAATTATCATTTTCTTTAGAAATGATCCTACGAGAAACGAATTTGGTTGATTTTCGGAGAATCCAAGAGTGTGCTCGTAAACTATTGCACGACAATAAAATCTTTTTACGACAGTACAATATTTCCACGGCAGTCAGCGTATTTGCCGATGGAAAATGATGAGTACATCACGAAAAAAAAAAAAAAAAAATCATTAGCGCTTGCTAATGCAGGGAGGTATTTTTAGGACAGGCGTCCTGAGGGCTAATTGGAGGACCACTAGTTGAGCGGTCCCGAGGAAGCTGATGAGACAGGCGATCCAAAGAGCCGTAGTGCCCTAGATAGCTATCTGAGTTTGAAAGCGAGTGCGAACGAGCAGAGGAGGGTTCCGACCCGGATCGAGAGCGAGTGCAAACACTCCAAGGCGAGCCAGTCCGGGCGGACAAGGAAGGCGGGCGGGAGCGAAAGCTAGTAGCTTACAATTCGTCTTCACTTTTTGAAGGTGTATCTCCGCCTGATGACATCAGAGAAACGAGCGAGTTGGAGAAGAGAAGAGAGAAGAGCGATATATTTAATTTTCTTAATAATCGTCTATCTGGTCCTGAAAAGCTGAGTGCATTGGATAGTGTATGAAAGCCAGCTCCGGACTACAGCTTCCCCATGAGAACCATGAAGGGAAGAGGAATTTCCTATAGAATGGTTGCACTAGTACTGTTCCATGAATTGCGGACAGTCGCATGTTGTTCCCTTCATATTATTCTCCGGCATCACGACAGCGGGCCCACGTCCCTTGGTTGTGGGCATGAAATTCGTTGAAGGTAGTCCACTTGCAGGAGAGTTATTGAAATTTTTTCAACAACGGAGTATTTATTGGTTTCCGAAAAGATGATGAAACCATGAAGAACAGTCGAGAACCATTGCTTTGTAATTGTTGCAACACTTTCCTGTTCTCGGCTGCCCATTGGCCAGTTCACAATTTCAACGTCGGAGTGAGCTTTATCGCAAAATTTTTGCAGTTGGTCGAGCGTGGGTCTTTTTTTCTGATCTCTTTTGAACTATAACCATCAATTTTCCCGTAAATTGTCCAACAGGTAATCTTTCTCAAAGGGTGCAACTTCTCTTAATCCATTCATTAAAAAATGATGTCGCATTCAGTGACATGCAAGTACCGTAAAGTTACGCTTTCTACGCTGCGAGCGTATTCGGTCACTTTCCTACATTTCCAAGCAGTGGTCATGAGTCCAGTACAAATTGTTTGAAAATTTAATCAACTTTATCTCACTGGAATTATTTGGCGCGCGATTCCACATTTCAGACTTGCAATCAACTTTATCTGCTTCCTATTACAGAATGAAGCTGATTTAAAAAATATTCCAGGAAAATTGCCTCTTATGATTTTCTGCGGTCCTGTACACAATTTAAAATCTTTTCATCTAAAAATCACAGAAGACGTCAGGTACTCGTTTGAATGTCCTCTTGAATGCATTGATACCGCATTGAAATTATTCTTTGTGGCTGACATTGAATATCCAAATTATGCTTATCAAATTTGGACTTTCATCCAACTTGTTTTTCATAAAATTAAACAGTCAAAGGATGCGATCTCGCGAGCGACCCGCGAGCTTATTGGCGAAATGGAATAAAGTGCTGTATCAAAATGTAGGTTCCTACATTTATAGTATTCGATGTTTATGATACATACTATCTTGACTATTCTTATATATCAAATTTGGACTTGAGTATTCAACTTCTTTGTAGTATCAAACATTTATGCAAACTTCATTTAAAAAGTACAATGCTAGAACTTAATATAGAACTTATCCTTATGGCAGAGGTGACAATTTGGGATTAAATCCATTTCTAGGAATAATGGAGCCAGAGCACAACCTGTCAAAGTAGGAACGTTCTCCAACGAAAATGGTGCTAAGGTAATTAATTTAAATGTTTTAATGAACATCAGGAGACAGCAAGAAACGCTATGAAAAGCTTGTTTTTGAAAGTGACCTCACGAGCTGATGAAAACACAGGAACTTGGAAGAATTTCGACCTTCGCTATTTCGGAGCCTGATCCTTAGACATAATTACGCTGGGCCTATAACACTAGGCCTGGAAATAGCCTCCATTATACCTAGATCTGTCATAAACTTAATACCTCCGTTACACTATTTTACGACTAATTTATGGAGCCTCAAGTTAAGGACAGTATCTATGATTATTTCATGTTCCCGTACACCATAATTTTAGATTCGTAAAGTAACATCAAACAGTTTCCCTATTTTCCTTCTCTAAGGAAACAATTCACTACAAATGAGAAATTAACAGAGATATTGAATTATAAGTACAACTTTTCCTGGTACGAAAAAGGATTTGCGATCAGAATTTCAAATTGTATATTTTACAAACTTGACCTGGACAACGTTCATACGTTCGTATGTTTTTTCATGTATATCGTGTTCTTATTGGACGATAAAAATTGTAATTCAAAACGCGGTATCTGCCAAATAATATTCTGGTCGAATATGGGGTTTTACGAGTATGTAAATTTTTTTTTTCATTCTTCGCGAAAAAATCGAATATTGGATGCTTCCTTCCGCAAAAAGGAAGCCGCACAACCGCGAAACAATGCATTTGCATAAAATATTTACCGGATCCGAAGTATAACAGGATGTCATTTTATGATTTTTTTTTCCTTTTTCTTGTTTCCCATAGACGTTATCACATTGCCTCGCCTGGGGTATTTTCCCGACGATTTTTCAAAACCAAAATATATATGACGATCGTTACAGCAATGAGCGTGGAAATCTTCAACCTTATATACAATAGTACGTTTAAAACGGAATACTCATTCGATATTTCGTGTTAAATTAATCTCCACACGCCCGCTATCGCCTAGAAAATGATATCGCATATATAACGTTTTTTTTTTTTTTGGAAAATAAAAGCACGCGTTGGCGTGCCGCTAAACTGCTCTCGAGGACTGTGGCAACATTCGCGAGATGTATGTAATATGATCCGGCGAAGCATTGAAAAAATTTCAATTCCGAAGACAATAGTTTCGATTAAAATAATGATGTCGTAAGAAGACTACAAGACATAATCGAGCATTAATATTTGCTCTTTTTATTGGCGAACTCAGTATCACTGCCTATCGCCTATACTCGTGAAGCTCATAATCATTAAAGTTCATCTCGCGAGTACGCGGTTATTGCATCTGTTAATACAGTACACAATTCGCAGGAGACAAATTAAAGTATAGTACTATGAAGATGAAACGACTTAGTAGGAGCGCACGTTCGTGAATGCACTAAATGCGTTTTATTAAAACAATAATACAGGGGAAAAAATCGACATGAATACGGTTACATGATAATTCTGACCTTCCAGTCTTAATCGGGAGTCTCTTGCGGGAACGTGGTGCTACAGGAATAAGAGGGATTCTATCCAAGTGGATGAAGACTGAACTTGAAAGGTTGTAAAGTATTTACTTTCACTTTTGGCGAATTTTTCCAAAGGTTGCCACAGCAATGGTAAGTTTTATGACACGTGACGCAAGTTTCGACTTCAAATGAAAATTTATAATATTGACCAAGGTGACCAAGAAATTCAGAAACTTGTTTGTCGTTCGATACGCCTTTACGGAATTTATTTCGCCAAGATTTCAACAACGTACACAATTCAAGATACCGGATGAGGTATTCTAAGCGGACAGAAACCCTTCTGGGTTTCCTGGGGGCGGAAGATCCCCGTGCTATCTTAGACTTCTACCGACAGATCGACAAAGATTTCTGCCTCGTGGGAGGTTATTCCTCCAGCGGAAAGAATGCTGAGGTGAACGGTGATTTACTGATGAAGGTATTAGTTAGGCCGAGTAAGTACGACCGGTGGTCCGACGTAATCAAAACGTTCAACATCTTAACTGATAGGTTGATTTTAAGAGGCATGGCGGCGAGAGATGCAGCATGGAAATCCAGAGGTCAAGATGTATCTATATTGTATTGCGATAGATGAGGACGACAAACGACCCAAGTTTTTGCTATACAGGGCTAGATCTGAAAATATAACTTTCGAAACGTTGAACTTGTCTGATAATTTTGCTGTCTTCGTGGGTACATATGCGGTTGAATTACGATATTTGAGCGCGATGATAGACAAGCTTGGGACAGACATGTTTCATTATAAGAAAGGGAATCATTCTAGATTGATGAATCTCCATGGATACTATAATTTGCCCAACATTGCTGAAAGTTTATTGATCATCAGCGAAATACGTGCTGGACAGCATACTAGCGTGATTTTGCTTAATGGTATAAAATACGATCTTGATGCTATACTAGACAAAGTAGCAATTAAGGGCTCTTTATCGGCTGAAATATTCGTATGGGAAATTCATGGTTTCCTACAGTATGTGATTCGGCACTCTACGGCTAGTTCTAATGTTCATCTGGCTTATCAACATGTCGGATTTAATTATTTAGCGCCAACCGTCTGTCATTTGGAACGTAAGCCTCTACCCAATAATATAGTGGATACTTTCTCAGGCCAAGCCTTACGTTGAGATGCGTAGGGAAGGGTATCGTGTTTTGGAGCGATGGGGAGTTGTAAAGTTGGCGAGCCTTTGTAAGGGCTTGTTGGAACGTAATCTGGACGTTACCGCCTTCAAAGAGTGGATACACGAAAAATTATGTCTCGAGAAAAAGGAAACAGAAATTGGAAATGGTCTCCGATTTTTAGTGAAATGTATCAGCCAATACGATAGAGAAAAATTTGATCAAAGCGGATGATTACGTTTTCGCGTGTGGGTTTGTACAATCATTAATGAAAGTACCGACCGAGCGTGGCTACTAAAGATATGCCACAAACGGCTGAGGATGAACTTGGGATAGGAAAGAAGATTGAAGAGACAATACTTGAGATGCATGAGAAAGCGATCAAAGTGGGGTGCCTTCCAGTTATGGGCAAAGACTGGATCCCGGCATGCACAGCACTTCGGCGTGGAACCAGCTCAGGGATGCTGAACTAGTTGAGGTTGAACTGGAAAATGGAGAGAAGGTTAAAATCAAATTGAAAAATAAGCTAGTCGTGGGCAGTATACAGGGTGAAGAATTGTTTTCAAGATAGAAAATGCTTGAGAAATACGGGAAAGATAACTATTGTGTCATTGGAATACCTGACGTGCCATATAAAAGCACCAGACTTATTTTTGTACGTAAACTTGATGTTTTACATGCGCAAGTCCCAATAGTTACTCATATGTTGGAGTATATAGCTATGGAAGGCGATACTGAAGGGTTGCTTTCAGGTGGAATGGACCCCAGTTTCTTCATGATCGGTGGCGCCTCAACATTTGGAGTACGCATATTAGATAATCTGATCACCAGATCGGAGGGAGGGAGAGATGAAGCCGGTTCAAAGTCCAAAGTAGCGTTCAAATATAGCTTGCTTCGTTAAGCTCACATCATATATTGCTCGCTCGCCAGAATTTTATTCGTCCTCGTCCATCTTTGCATATAACGTCGTTTGCGTCGCGTCATCGTCTAAACGTTCGAAAATTTCTTTTGAAAAATGTTTTCTTCCTTCAACGCTCGTTATTTCGAACCGGTTTACAATTCCTTTTCGTCTTTGTAAAAGCTTAATAAATTTTTTGTGCATCTCAATGACGGGTCTCTTAGTCGAAAGCGCGCGATTAAAACTCGATGGCTTGTTTTCGTGAAAGATTGCATTTTTGGGTTCGCATTACTTTCAATTCATGGCTTTCAGTATTCGAAAAGATTTTGTGAGCCTATTTTGCACATCTCCGGTCGTTTTAGGCATGTTTTTTTGCAAAACTCATTTTTCAACCAGTTGATATTATACTCGTATACTTAGCATTTATTAATATTATTCGCGCTTAAACGCATCGAAATTTCCATAAACGTGAATGCATTCATTACTTTTTTCCTAAGATACGTACGCATGGATCGTTTGAGAAGGTACAAAGTACGAAAAGGTAACGTAGATAACAGACGCAGAGAACGCCGAATGTTTTCGATGCCGAGGTTAGAAAGAGAGACAGCGAGTGAGCGAGAGAGAGAGAACCGATTCAAACGTAACGTTCAGATGCAGTTCGGTTCGTTTGGTTTCCGTCGTTTGCATTGCCGCCAGTGGTGATCCTGCGGTGCTGCCCTTATACTTCGATCTTAGCGCGTTCAAATCACAACGTGGCTTGGAACTGCTAATGAGAGCTTTTAAACGTATTTTTGCGGATGATGATGAGTTATTTGGGGCCGATAAGCTAACCACATGCGAGTTAGTGGATGCTGCATATGAAAGCGGTTGAATCGATGATACCTGGTGGGACAATACTCGCACAGCATAAATTGGAATTAGACTGGATTATTTTGTCGAAACAGATTTTGAGGATCCAAAGTTCTTCTCCGTGCGCGTGATTGGGCCAAATGTTCTAGCTACGACTGCTGCTAAAGAGGGCGAGAAATGGATGATTATTGATCATTCGCGTTTAGACTGGGAAGTAGTATCTGGCATGATGAAGAAATATCATAAAGCTCTATTATTGGTCTGCTTTCTCGATGGCTCAGATTTTATCAATCTAAAGAGTGAAGCTTTGGGTGAACTTTTCACCCTACTAATGAATAGAGTTGCGAATTTTTGTTTACAAGTTAAATATGTATCTATTTGAATGAACGAATGAGTGTACGAATGGTTGTAAATTAGAATAAAAAAATATTGCATAAGTATACGAGTATTACTGTATTAAACTAAATAAAGTAATTGTAAAGGTGGTGTCGGCACTAATTGGTCCTAGACTGTTGCTGGCACCACCTAAATATAAACATCCTTAAATAAATAAATAAATAAATAAATATTGTTACTTGAAGCCAGGAAAATGGGTTTAGGAATGAAGATCGCTCCGTCCATGACTCATGTTGTCGGGGACGATTCTGAAACGCTGGCGAGGACTGTGAGTTAATCTATAAAAGCCTACGGTGCACCATCATAATATTCATCACTCGGCTATCGATTCAATCTTTTATTCCTGACGTAAAAGTTCACGTGAAGCAACCTGTCTCTCAATAATTTGATTGACTACCTGCTGTCCTGCTGATCTTGGGGCACGTTTGAAGTGCTCCAAGTACACATAAGGCAGAAACATCTATAATTCGGCCATGAATCTTTACCAGAGAGACAAGATGTAGTAATGCATGTATTGTAAATATCATGTATATAGCACGTGGTAAGTTTTAACCTAGCAATATAATCTGTACCCTATATTCGAAGACAGCGAGAGCTACGCTGTGCGTTATGATGGCAACGTCGTACAGTTTAACGATAAGAGTCGAGAAAGCAAACCAGTAGACTATATATTTTGACACAATGAATTAGAGATGGTGGAAGAAAAAGGGCTAATGAAAAAAAAGGCTCAGGTATATATACGAGATGAACGCAGTTACGACTTCATAATATTGTTGTTTGCACTTCTTGTTACACTCTACAGTAACTGCACATAAATACGTGTATAAAAAACTAAGAACCGAATGTGGACGACTTCCTAGTCGAGCCACGAGTGTCCAGGGTGGCTATTTGGCGCCAACAGCAAGGGTAGGAGTACGACTGCGTTAAATGCGATGAAAACGGTCGACACAATCGTTCTTGTAGTGCCCGTGTGTTGATGTCACGAGGTAACCTCGTATCAATAAAATAATATATTTATTAATATTGTGAAAGTGTGTGCGTGAGTGTGTTGTTATCTCGTCTCATACGAATTTGTCGTATTAGTGGTGAGTTGGTTCACTGAGCATGATTCTTATTCGTAATATTAATTAATTATACTTGATTAGAATATTATAGCGATAGTATCAATTACTAGCTGAATAATGACCATAGGCGGTCTAGTTAGGGAGAAGTTGGTTTCCTTTTGTGGAGGTTGTGGTGACCGGAAGACTGGTCAGGCCCTTGGGGCCGTTGAAGTAACGTCTTGTCTGATGGAAGTGCACAAGTCCTTATGCTGATTGTAGAAGTTACGGCGACCAGGGTCGGTTGTATTACGGACTGGTTTAGCCAAAGGGCCCAGGGTCGGTTGTATTACGGACTGGTTGAGATCAGGGTCGGTTGTATTACGGACTGATCGAGATTCTGAGGCGGCTGTAACTTCTGTTGTGGTGAATCCCTTTCGAGCGCAGGCTGGGGGAATGAGCCGGCTGTGTTGTATAATGTCGAAGTTGATTAGACGAAAGCCGCGCCAGGAGAGCGTTTCGGCATGAGATAAGAGACGCTACTGGATTTAGTTGAAGGTAGTTGACGCTGTGGACTGACCACTGAAAAGTGTCTGGGGTCTGGCTCACAAATCGTTAGTAGAGGCCGGCCAACCTCTGCTTTCGTGGTAGTGGGAGGATCCTGTCTCGGATTGGACTTGTGCAGAGGAAGTAATAGTAGAAGAGAAGCACGTTGGTGTTAGGGCCTTCTTGTGAATCTCACTGATCGTTCTTGAGCACTGTGTAAACCACCAACACTTTCTCTAGGGTTTGAGAGGGTTCTGCTTGTCATTAGTTTTACGCTAATTTATTATTAGCGATGGGAGTAGTGCTCACCCGTGATTAATTTTACAGGAGTCGAAAACAATGCGAACGTGAACCAATCAGCTATCGGCGGCGCAGGTAATTAGAACTAAACAATGGTGTAAGATAAACTAGTCTGGTGGCGAATATTTCAGCTCTACCTCACTAAATATAATTGTCTCTTCGCTTAGACGAGACCGAACTACTCGGTACGCCCCTACGTCTCTATATTTTGTACGTTTACAGTATGTAATGCGTGACCGCTTCACACCCGTATATTTCTACATAAGAGTGCATAAACTCTTCCAAGTAAATCTGATTTTGATGTAATTTAGCTGGTATCACATTTTTCATATTCAAACAATAAAGACTGAAGTGAAGGAGCAAGAAGTTTTCATATACCTTTTTGTTGACACGCTTTCATAGTAAAACAAGGCCAACATAAATTAAGAAAAATCGACATTGCGTGGCTTTCTATCGTTTGAGTGATTAAGGGTCACCGTTTTCCTTTGGAATTCCAGTGAAAATAAGAGAATTATGAAACAAAAGTTAAACAGGTACATTCAAATAGAATTTAGAAAATTCTGAATTTATTAATTTTTTTTTTAGAATTCTGTGATTGAAAATTTGAGACAAAGGTCTTCATTTTCACCCAGTCAAGGTTCTTAAGAAGATCCACATTTTTCAAATGATTGCCTGACACTCCTCTTTCTTTGGTGCGCGCCGTTTCAAAACATACTGTTTAAAATAGGCTGTGATTAACTTTGTTCCTCTGTCCACCTGACACGCTTCCCAACAACTATTCCCTTTGTTTTCTTTGTGGGAGGTTCGTTGTCACTATCATCAGAGCTGCTATGGTTTTTTTGGTTGCTGTCATTATTTTTAAGGTCAACATAAGAATCACATACATCGTCTTCTTCAACTAAATCCACGTTTGGGTCAATGTTGATCTTGTTCAAGGATTTTCCTTGATAGTTTCCTACCTTTCCTTCATCCATGAGTTCCATGAAGATTAAGAGTTTCGAAACTCTAGCCGTTTGGTATTTATCTTGAGGTAGGGTATAAAATTCTTGATGTGTTTTTTCGGTATGATTCATGAATGTAGAAAGATTGCGAGACTCTTCCTCGTTAAGGTTTAATAATTGCATTACAGTCGCTATTTGTTTACATAACCTTCAAACGTGCACCAAGATCAATGCGATAGGTAAGATGAAGGGCCTAGCAGACAAGTGGTATAAGAGTCTCAAAGATGTTGATTTTGGATGGGAAGAATGGAAGTGGAAGATTGTTGCCGCTTTTCCCAAAAAGATCTATTATCCTCAACTTCTGGAGGGAATGTTGGCTTTGAAGAAGAAAGAGAGTGAAACCTACACGGATTATTACTACGCGAAATTAGCTCTCCTGAACCGTCTCAAAATAATGGGAAAAGACGCGGTTGAATGTATTACTCATGGCATTCCAAACTCAATCGTGCGAACTGGCGCCGAGGCCGGTCAACATGAGACTCCGGAATCCCTCTTTCAGTATTTGAATAGCGTCAAGTCTGACGCAGGAACAAAAAGATCGTATCCGGAGAAACAGAATAGTCGTTTTGGTAGAGTGAACAGGTTTACAGCATATTCTTCATCTACAGTCACCTGTTTCCTATGCAACAAGAGAGGTCACCGAGCCCGAGAATGTTTTCGTAATGCTAAGAATGACGTTAGTAAGAAAAACGGTGAAGCTAGAGAAAATTCGAAGACCGAAAATAGCCAGAAGTTTGGCGCTAGGAAAGAGGACGGAAAAGGGAGTGGAGGTCAAAATAATAATCAGTATCCTCGTCGTTGCTTCAACTGTAATGAAGTAGGCCATACCTCGTGGACCTGCCCCAAGAAGAATAAGGATACGAAAGCGCCACAATCAACCGTCTGACTCATCACCCCCACTGCCACCCAACCAGATAAATTCCACAAAAGTATAAAAGTCAACAATAATATTCTACCAGCTTATATAGATTTTGGAAGTAAGGTTATCACTATACAAGAATCGGCCTGTCGAGAATTAGGTTTGCCTAGAGAGAATCACCAAATGCTGCTCAAAGGTTTTGGCGAAGGGCGAGTATGGACGCTAGGAAAAACCAATTTCGAACTGGTTATTGATACAGTCCAGGCTCAAGTAGTTGCTCATATAGTGCCGGATTCTGCCCAGCGTGAACCTGTTTTGGTAGGGCAAACCTTTACTGAATTGCCGCACATTCTTGTGGTGAAAGATTCTGAGACCTTGACTTTTGTACCTCGTGGCAGTGGGACTTTACCTACATCATTAGTAAGTGCTAGCACTGAAAAAAATTTGCAGACAATAGCAGATATTCGACTCATCGAGGCCCCCGAGCCCATCTCATTGGAAGAAGTCACAATAGGCGATGTTTCTAGCAATGATAAGGCGTTGTTGATGGATACCCTTACGGAGTATCGAGACTGCATTGCACTTTCAATTAAAGAATTAGGTTGTGCTAAGGACGTCTCAATGAAAATTGAATTAACAGATTCTACACCGTTTGCATACCGTCCCTATAGGATGCCTCAGATTGAGCAGCAAGCCATTAATGACATGGTGAGTGAACTGTTGGAGGCAGGCTTGATTCGTGAGTCTAATTCCCCATACGCGTCACCGGCAATCCTGATCACAAAGAAAACTGGAGATAAACGAGTTTGTATAGACTATCGAAAATTAAACTCGAAAACAGTTAAGGACAATTATCCAATCCCGCGTATTGACGATCAAATTGATCAACTATCCGGATCCACATGCTATATTGGATTAGACCTCAAATGTGGCTACTATCAGATCTCAATGGACAAAGATTCTTGCAAGTTTACTGCTTTCATCACGACGCAAGGTCAATACGAGTGGACGCGTTTACCTTTTGGATTGACCAATGCACCTAGAATTTTTCAGAGATATATGGACAAAGTATTAAAGCCTGTGAAGAAGTTTGCCGCCGTATACCTAGACGATATTTTGATACATGCGACTTCACCGCAAGAAGCAATCTCTCGCTTAAGGGAAGTATTAGAACTATTGAGGCAAGCCGGACTAACGTTACATCTTGGTAAATGTACTTTCTTAGAAGATAGGGTTGCTTTTTTAGGTTTTGAAATTGAGAAAGGTATGATCCGGCCAGGAAAAGTGAAAGTTGAGGCTGTGTGTGAGTTTCCTCAACCGACTACCGTTCATAATGTTCGTCAGTTTTTAGGACTTACAGGGTATTTCCGTCAATTTGTTCAAAGTTATGCGACTATAGCCAGGCCACTAACTCAGCTTTTAAGGCAAGATGAAGCTTGGCAGTGGACCAAATCTCAGGAGGATGCTTTTCAGAAACTCAAAGAGATTCTTGCCTCCCGTCCCGTACTAGCTGTGTATACAGCTGGAGCCGAAACCGAAGTCCACACAGATGCTAGCGGCCGCGGAGTTGCTGGTATTTTATTGCAGAAACAGAATAACGGAAAGTTCCATCCGGTTGCCTACTACAGCCGACAGACCAAGGAGGTTGAACAGCGTTATCATTCTTATGAGTTAGAAATAATGGCAATTGTTGAGAGTTTAAAAAAGTTCCGATGTTACTTGCTAGGCACTAGTTTCAAGGTACTGACAGATTGCAATTCTATCAAAGGTCTAGCGAAGAAGGCTCAACTTACCGGTCGAATTGCAAGATGGTGGCTCCAATTGCAAGAGTTTGACTTTAGCGTAGAGTATTGTCCAGGCGAGCGAATGAAGCACGCTGACGCGCTAAGTCGAAACCCTGTCAGTCAGGAAGAAATGGATGACAATTTTGTTCTTAGAATTGAACCGGCTGACTGGGTCTTGTCGGCTCAACTGACCGACCCAGAAATTAAGAAACTACGCGAAATACTCCTTAACTCAGAGGAGACTCCCGAGACGCAGAAAACAAAGGCCAATTTTGTCTTGAAGAAAGACCGAGTTTACCGAATTACCCCGAAAGGACCATTGTGGTGTGTACCAAAGGGGATGCGGCACGAAATAGTTCAAAGTGCGCACATTGCAGTAGGTCACGCCGCTACCGAGAAAACTCTTCTCAAGATATCGGAGGCGTATTGGTTTTCAGGCATGCGTAAGTACGTAGACAAATTTATAAAATGTTGTATACGCTGTCTGTACGCCAAACGAAAGGCGGGTAAACCAGAAGGTTTCTTACACCCTATCCCTAAAGGTAAGGAGCCCTTGAAGGTGTTTCATCTAGACCACGTAGGACCTTATCCTTTATCTAAGATGAGAAATGAACATCTGATTGTGGGAGTTGACGGCTTTACAAAATTTACATTCTTGAAAGCTGTTAGATCTACCCGAACTAAATTTGTAGTTGAGTACCTGAGAGATATTTTTGCCACGTATGGAGTTCCAAAGGTCTTGATTACAGATCGCGGGTCGGCTTTCACCTCAGGGATGTTCACTGATTTTTGCAAGCAGAACTACATCACCCATATTAAGATAGCCGTTGCCACGGCTCGGGCCAATGGTCAGGTCGAAAAATTAAACGGTGTTGTGGGTAAGGCCTTGAAAGCGTTAGCAGAAGAAGAAAACCGCTGGGATGAGCAAGTGCGAGCGGTGCAATTCGCAGTGAATAACACCGTAAGTCAGACTACAAAACGTACTGCTAGTCAGTTACTATTAGGGTACACGCCGAGAGGTGCAGCGGATGCGCCCTTACGAGATGAAATAGCCTTGGTCTCCTCGGTAATTGAAGATATTGTCTCGGAAAGGGAAAGAGCTGCGGAAGAGATTGAGAGAGCGCAAGCAATTCAGGAACGATCCTTTAACACCAAACGACGAGAGGCCAGGAAGTATAAGGTCGACGATCAAGTCCTGATGGAACAGCAGGTGCAAAGTGATGGCACTAGTCGTAAAATGAAAGATGTTTATCGAGGGCCACTGGTAGTCACCGAAGTGTTGCCACATGATCGGTATAGGGTGCGCAGTCTTGACGGGGTTGAGGGCAAAAGGGCCTATAGCGGGACAACAGCGGCGGATAAAATGAAGCCTTGGGTAACACCAGGAGGTGTCTCAGACGAGTCATCGGCTGAAGAGGATGATGGTAGTGAGGCTGAGGTTGAGCCAATAGCTGCCCGGCTTCGTCACCGTCAACGGTGATATCGTCCCACTGTATAAGCCTCGGGAACGCCTCGGGACGAGGCGAATGTCAGGAAGGCCGAATGTAAATATCATGTATATAGCACGTGGTAAGTTTTAACCTAGCAATATAATCTGTACCCTATATTCGAAGACAGCGAGAGCTACGCTGTGCGTTATGATGGCAACGTCGTACAGTTTAACGATAAGAGTCGAGAAAGCAAACCAGTAGACTATATATTTTGACACAATGAATTAGAGATGGTGGAAGAAAAAGGGCTAATGAAAAAAAAGGCTCAGGTATATATACGAGATGAACGCAGTTACGACTTCATAATATTGTTGTTTGCACTTCTTGTTACACTCTACAGTAACTGCACATAAATACGTGTATAAAAAACTAAGAACCGAATGTGGACGACTTCCTAGTCGAGCCACGAGTGTCCAGGGTGGCTATTTGGCGCCAACAGCAAGGGTAGGAGTACGACTGCGTTAAATGCGATGAAAACGGTCGACACAATCGTTCTTGTAGTGCCCGTGTGTTGATGTCACGAGGTAACCTCGTATCAATAAAATAATATATTTATTAATATTGTGAAAGTGTGTGCGTGAGTGTGTTGTTATCTCGTCTCATACGAATTTGTCGTATTAGTGGTGAGTTGGTTCACTGAGCATGATTCTTATTCGTAATATTAATTAATTATACTTGATTAGAATATTATAGCGATAGTATCAATTACTAGCTGAATAATGACCATAGGCGGTCTAGTTAGGGAGAAGTTGGTTTCCTTTTGTGGAGGTTGTGGTGACCGGAAGACTGGTCAGGCCCTTGGGGCCGTTGAAGTAACGTCTTGTCTGATGGAAGTGCACAAGTCCTTATGCTGATTGTAGAAGTTACGGCGACCAGGGTCGGTTGTATTACGGACTGGTTTAGCCAAAGGGCCCAGGGTCGGTTGTATTACGGACTGGTTGAGATCAGGGTCGGTTGTATTACGGACTGATCGAGATTCTGAGGCGGCTGTAACTTCTGTTGTGGTGAATCCCTTTCGAGCGCAGGCTGGGGGAATGAGCCGGCTGTGTTGTATAATGTCGAAGTTGATTAGACGAAAGCCGCGCCAGGAGAGCGTTTCGGCATGAGATAAGAGACGCTACTGGATTTAGTTGAAGGTAGTTGACGCTGTGGACTGACCACTGAAAAGTGTCTGGGGTCTGGCTCACAAATCGTTAGTAGAGGCCGGCCAACCTCTGCTTTCGTGGTAGTGGGAGGATCCTGTCTCGGATTGGACTTGTGCAGAGGAAGTAATAGTAGAAGAGAAGCACGTTGGTGTTAGGGCCTTCTTGTGAATCTCACTGATCGTTCTTGAGCACTGTGTAAACCACCAACACTTTCTCTAGGGTTTGAGAGGGTTCTGCTTGTCATTAGTTTTACGCTAATTTATTATTAGCGATGGGAGTAGTGCTCACCCGTGATTAATTTTACAGGAGTCGAAAACAATGCGAACGTGAACCAATCAGCTATCGGCGGCGCAGGTAATTAGAACTAAACAATGGTGTAAGATAAACTAGTCTGGTGGCGAATATTTCAGCTCTACCTCACTAAATATAATTGTCTCTTCGCTTAGACGAGACCGAACTACTCGGTACGCCCCTACGTCTCTATATTTTGTACGTTTACAGTATGTAATGCGTGACCGCTTCACACCCGTATATTTCTACATAAGAGTGCATAAACTCTTCCAAGTAAATCTGATTTTGATGTAATTTAGCTGGTATCACATTTTTCATATTCAAACAATAAAGACTGAAGTGAAGGAGCAAGAAGTTTTCATATACCTTTTTGTTGACACGCTTTCATAGTAAAACAAGGCCAACATAAATTAAGAAAAATCGACATTGCGTGGCTTTCTATCGTTTGAGTGATTAAGGGTCACCGTTTTCCTTTGGAATTCCAGTGAAAATAAGAGAATTATGAAACAAAAGTTAAACAGGTACATTCAAATAGAATTTAGAAAATTCTGAATTTATTAATTTTTTTTTTAGAATTCTGTGATTGAAAATTTGAGACAAAGGTCTTCATTTTCACCCAGTCAAGGTTCTTAAGAAGATCCACATTTTTCAAATGATTGCCTGACACTCCTCTTTCTTTGGTGCGCGCCGTTTCAAAACATACTGTTTAAAATAGGCTGTGATTAACTTTGTTCCTCTGTCCACCTGACACGCTTCCCAACAACTATTCCCTTTGTTTTCTTTGTGGGAGGTTCGTTGTCACTATCATCAGAGCTGCTATGGTTTTTTTGGTTGCTGTCATTATTTTTAAGGTCAACATAAGAATCACATACATCGTCTTCTTCAACTAAATCCACGTTTGGGTCAATGTTGATCTTGTTCAAGGATTTTCCTTGATAGTTTCCTACCTTTCCTTCATCCATGAGTTCCATGAAGATTAAGAGTTTCGAAACTCTAGCCGTTTGGTATTTATCTTGAGGTAGGGTATAAAATTCTTGATGTGTTTTTTCGGTATGATTCATGAATGTAGAAAGATTGCGAGACTCTTCCTCGTTAAGGTTTAATAATTGCATTACAGTCGCTATTTGTTTACATAACCTTCAAACGTGCACCAAGATCAACAGGACAGCAGGTAGTCAATCAAATTATTGAGAGACAGGTTGCTTCACGTGAACCTTTACGTCAGGAATAAAAGATTGAATCGATAGCCGAGTGATGAATATTATGATGGTGCGTTTCCTTCAAATTCGTAAAAGGAGGATTTCAAAACCTATGTTAGAATGGCGGAAGCGGAATTGTAAAAGTCATTATGTAAGATTTTTTTGTATAATGTTCAAACAGATCCGGCCATTCTGTCAGGATGAAAGGAAGAAGGATGAAGTCGCGCCAATGCCCAAGGTCCCATATAGATCGTATACAACAAAGAGAATCGCCGAGAAGGAAGTGAAAGTGGTTGCTCCTACAGAAAAAAAAAGAAACTAAGAAAATTAAACTTCCAAAAATTGTATCCAATTAAACAATTTCGTACGACTTTTGTAGGCCTGTACATGTTATACTTCGTGAGAGAGGGTGGGAAATTATTACGAACTTCGAAAGACGTAAGTTTACCGCAATGTTTGAAACGTATACAAATGATAACGAGATGAACGCCAATACCACGTGAGTACGGAGAGGCGGAGAAATGATGCGCGACCCCAACGCGGAATAAATTTTCATCCTGTTTTAAAATACGCACGAAAACGAAAATTAAGAGAATACGTATTTCTTACAGTCACGGCGCGATGATTTATAACAATTAGCAGAGCAGTATTCATTTTTACAATTTAATTATTTCTCGATTACGTCGTCATATTCTGGCCCGGCTTACCGATATTTTCTGGTAAATTGTTCGCAAATTTATTCTCTCGCCGGCTTCTAAATTATCATAACTTCGAAGGATGATTACGAAGCAGTTTCGAACATATACTGTTTTTATAGTCCTCGATCGGAAAAAACCGTTCGAAAATTCGTTATTAATACGCTCGAAAATATAGAAGAGAAGGTCGACTTTAGTGTAGGGGTGGACGTATGGCTCGGAAGTCTGCGTAAATAATAATGACGATTTTAGAAATTGGAAAATTCCTCGTTACCGAAATTTTAGTAGACCATATTTCTTTCGCCGCTGAAATCTCCGATCGTTTTGCAACCGCGTATCTCATATTCGAAAAATGGAAACCACATTTAGCGAAAAATGAGTCGCGGATAAGTTTAACAACGCCTTACATAGTATTTTACAACTGTAAAATGATTTGCCTGAAGAAAAGTTGATTGGGATAGGGATTTTTACTCGAAATCTTTATCGTATTCGAAAAGCTCGTCGTGGCGAGAAAACCCGTTTTTAAAAAGATATTTTCATTAGTCGAAAACAGCTTTCTTGTAACGCGTATATAGCGAGATCGGTTTTCTCACACTACCCGCCCCGCATTCGACTAAAATCCCACTTATAGAGATTGTTTTTTTTTTCTCTCCCGGACTGGCCGAATATCGCGAAGGGAATATCGAAACTCTTTCGGGCACTTCTATAACTTTCTACGGCATATGTAACATCTCAAAGCGCTATTTATCATCAAAATTTAATCTCAGAAATGGAATCAGCTTGTACGTTTAAATCATAACTTAAGCTTAAATGGATCTTTATCCAACGATTGAAAGTCTATGGGCACGATAGTCTTTCTTTATTATCGTGCGCGAGAGGCCGAATATGAATTCGCCGGAACCGAACTTATAAATATTGAAGAAAAACGAAACGAATGCATTGTCCACTAACTGGTAACTTAGTTTTCCACCCTTTTCATAATAACGTCGCCTGGTAAACAGTTTTTACGATTGACGATATTATTCCTTATACCAACAAAAACAAAAACATCGCAATCGGTCGAATTCCGTGTGTGTATACGTGCGTACATTCTAAATCCTATTTACACCCCCCTAAACCGGTACCGCACCGAGTACAATATTCTATTATGAATACGACTCGAAAAAAAGTTTTCCAATTTTGTGATTAGATCGGCTAGAAATTACTTTAAGTAGAGCTTGTGACGAAAATAAAACTTGCGAATTAGCGCACTCGATGTTTGCGACGTCTCTCAAAAAGTGGTCTATCACGTAAAATGGAGTAGAAAATTTTAAAAATCTTAATTACCACATCCTTTTTATGAGCATGTGAATGTTATATGATGACAACAAAAAGCCCCTTAAGCATGAAATCGTAATATTTTCAAATCATTTGCTGTATTTCTTCACGTGATCCGCAATCTTTCTCACGTAATTCTCGCTCATTGCAGATCGATTCAAAAGTAAAAACAAATTATGCTGAAGATACCTACACTCTTTATTCGTGCAGGGATATACAAGTTAGAAGAAACAACAAAATATTGTAGCCTTTCCCGCACTAAACCTACAAATGCAGGAAACTCTCTTATTTTTGTCAAGAGAGTGAAACTATGCCAATGCTAGCACTATTTTTCTAAAAGGTATGCAACAGACCGGAATGGAGACCTTCCCTAAATCCCCAAGCAGCAGAGTTATTTAGAGATAATGAAAACATGGAAAAAGTGATTTTGCACCCGCACTCCTTGACATACTCATGGGGATATAAAGTGCTGCTGTCGCAAATAGCGAGACAGAGAACGCACAATCAAACTCGCAGTCAAAGTCTGCATTTGTATCTGTTACTTATAAGCTACCTGAACGATAAAATATACGAGTTTTATTAACCACGAAAATATCACGGAACGTATTGACCAAGCGAGAATCTTTATAGGTAATACATATTTGTACAGCTGCTTTCACTACTTCAAGATGATGAGCTGTTAGATATAGAATAGACAAGACAACCCGGTACATGATAATTCTGAGATCAAGTGATGATTCATTGACAAAATATGTTGCCATCGATGCAGAAACTCTTTTGACCTACAAAGAAGCAGCTTCAAGGGCATTACTACAGCTAAAAACAGAAGCAAAAGTATGCCGTTCATAGTCAGCAAAGAATACAGGGAGTAAACCTCCCAGTACAAAGACGGACAATTTACAGCTCAGTGTGGAGTTGTAACCTCCACCGTGGTGAAACCAGGAGGTAAAAATCCATACGACAATCTTCGTGGACCAACAAGAGGAACTACAGTTCCCCAATCTGGGCGGGAGACCAACCCGATTGGTGCAGCCTTCAAACTTGAAGCTAGCTGTCAGTAATGTTTGACAATTACACAACAAGAAGCCATAAATAAAACCAACTGTGCTGCTCATAATCAAAGGATATGTATAAAAGAAATGCCTTTCAATCAATAGAGTAGGATATTTGAAGTAGGTATTGCTTAGTTTTTGTACAGAAATTCTCCACATCAAACCGAAGGAACAGCGCAATGTACCAGTGTCAAATAAATGTAACTCTTTTTCAGTAGATAAAAAAAAGTCCTATGAACGAATGAGTAAATCCGTTCCAAAAGTGAACTTCTTGATCTCTATCACAGTAATCTCAACATTTTGCAAATCCATATTCTTTCTCCTAAATGACAAAATACAATTTCAACAGAAGAGGTCAATGTAATTGCAAAATTAGCCAAATACAGCCTACTGAAAAACCCCATGAGAAAGAAACAAAGTTAACTTTTTAAAATTTTAATGACAATGAGTTTCAACACTAAACTCTTCCAGTTTTCTTCCACTGATGACAATTTTCAAGCAATTTTCAGATCCTATATCAATTTTTCACTCATTTTAATGCATACCTTCATCATATGACTGCGGCATCCACAGTATTGTAATCACAGATTTCAGCTTTGGCTTAAACTAACAACCAAAATTGGCTTCCAGCTTTTAGCTTTTGGAAATTCAGAAGGCTTTTGACTCAATTTGGCTGATTGAAAGTCTAATTATATAAAGTGAATTATATGAATATCAAGAGGTACAAAAGTTGAATAATGAGGAAAAAGTATGATACACTTTGCAGAAAGATCAACTACAAGAGTTGAAAGTGACGGTGTCGGCAGTTTGCGTCCCGTGTTCCTTTTTGGGACGCAAAGATACTTCAGTTTGCGTCCCAGGCTCATTTTACTTAACCAGACTTAAGACTGGCTGCTGCATGAAGCGGCAGGTTTCAAGTCTCAGTTTCCTCGACCCTCAAACTCGAGTCTCAGTCTCGAGTCTCAAGCTCGAGGGCCAGTCTAGAGTCTAAGTCTCAGCCTCGAGCCTCAATTGTGAATCTCCGTCTTGGTCTCGAGTCTCAGTCTCAAGCTTCAGTCTTAGTCTCGAGTGTCAGTCTCGATGACGAATAAAAGATAGTCTT
Organism: Aspidiotus destructor; assembly: GCA_035079395.1. NCBI lineage: Eukaryota > Metazoa > Arthropoda > Insecta > Hemiptera > Diaspididae > Aspidiotus > Aspidiotus destructor. The sequence continues at coordinate 8,644,431 of JAVHKZ010000002.1, read as the reverse complement.
ATCGCAAGTCGACGCGCGTGATTAGACAGAAATTATATTTTAGATGGGACGCAACATGTACATTCTCTCGTTTACATCGGGACGCAAACTGCATTCAAAATCTGCTTAGAAAATTTATGCGCGGGACGCAAACTGCATTCAAAATCTGCTTAGAAAATTTATGCGCGGGACGCAAACTGTATACTGCTTCGGAACGCAATCTGGTTAAAACATTTACCTACGGGACGCAAACTGGAAGAAGCCGAAATTGAGGATTAGAAAATTGAGTTTCCACTCTACAACTTATGGGCCGGCAGTTTGAACTTCGACGCAGATGAGAACAATTACAAATTACTATTCATATTAATGAGTAAGATCTATGAAAGTCTAATTATATATAATGTGAATTATATGAACATCCATTGTATCAGCCGCCGACGATGAGGGCGGCGCGGGATCGAATGACACAACAGGATCAAATTATTCGTTCAATGCGGGCACGACTCCAAGCGCTAGAACAAAGAGACGTCAAAAATAGAGCTGAAAATAGAGCTCTACGGACCCAAGTCGAAGAGTTGCGATCGAAGGTCGACGAGCACGAACTAGGTCATTTTCGTGATCCTATCTTAATTTAGCTTAATATTTGATGTTGTGTTCAAGAAATCTTTACTTCTCATCGCAGAATACTAAAAACATTACAAGGGCAACGCAGTATTTTCGCGATAGGTTGAATTTGTACAATCTTCCGAGTAGAGGATTTGCCGAACTCCATAAAAGACCGAATCAAAGCCATCCTTGACGAACGCGATGCTTTATGCTACCCAAAGGAGAAGCCAGATGCAGGGTAGGGTCACAGGGATGAGTTTGAAGAGATAACTAAGTTTCTGGGCTTCCTAAATGAACTACGAAGTTTAAATTTACTAAATCAGGGTTATCGTTGCGCGTGGTTCGATACTTCATTCAAATTTTGTTTTGAAATGACGTGCGGCGATCTCTCGATTCAGTAAATTTCTGATCATAAATTCTTATCATCCTGCCCCTGTCTGTTATTGTTTTCTCGATAATTTCCCATCCTCATTCTCTCTTTCCTTTCCTTCTTTGCTTCATTGTGAATTTTTATCATTGTATCTATTTTTGTACGAAAAATTTAATATACGACCTCATTTTTTGTAAATCCCAAGATTCTTTCTTGACACATTATTTGGAGATGTCTTTGTACACATACTCAGCCGTCTACATATCATTTTCAACTTTCATTCCGAAGTTTTCATCCGTCAATGAAATAGTTTCCTAGATTTCTACGTAAAGCTGTCGATGTTATAAAAATGCTGACGCGTTTTATAGCTGCGTAGAATGTGATAAAATACGTTTTGAGCTTATGCATTGTTTTCGAAGTTATACAGACGGATTTGAACGCGAACAATATATAAGACATAATAACTTCCCGAATTTTTTTCCACACATTTCAAAAAATAATAAAATTAAAAATATGGAAAAACTTTCAAAGTTGTCGTTTTCAAAAAACTATTATGTTTACATAGGATATATAAAAAAAGTTACCCTGTACATCTTCGAACTCTCCGATACCACGCTATTATAAATATCGGATTCAAGATGGTTTAGCAAACGATTCAATTTTTCAGGACTGTTTGAAAATAGCAAAAATAATACGAGTCGACCGTCAGCTAATTTTTTACGGAAGTTATTTTTTCATTCAAATGAATTATGTTTCGGAAAAAGAAGGAAATAAAGTAGCCCAGGTCATATACAAATAAAAGACATATAAATGTACCTATAATTTCTAAGTTATACTTTGATTTCTTTTTCGAATAGGTATATTACGACTCTGTCGCAGAGGTTAATAGTAAAGTGTTACAAATTCATAGTGGAAGATTTTTCAGTCCGCTTTGCACAGAACGTATCCTGTCAGAAGCGTCACAAATTTTCGTTTGTCGAATTTTACATCATTGATTGAGGATTGAGTATATCCAGAAGAATCAGAATTTATTTTCGAATACCGCATGCCCTCATGAATACAGACGAAAAAATAATGTACTAGAAAGGCATCAGGAGTGAATATCTGGTCAATGTCGAATTTTCTTCTTCTCAAAGAGTGAAGCAAAAAGAAAAGAACGCTACCGAGAATAAGACTTGAAAACCTATCAAATATTTTGAGGGAGCAACCCTACAATTTGATCGTCATATTTTGCCTTTAGATAGAAATTCCACCTCGAGACAGAAATGGGTCACGTTGGTAAATCAAGACATGACAGTTTGTAGCACTTAAAGAGGAAAAATGTTTCAATTTTTCACCAACAGGGTTCTTGCAAACACACACTGAAGTCTGCAGAAATTAGCCGCGAATACCTGGAGGTATCGGACAATACTGAATTGCAGATCAATCGAAGGCAATACCAAAGCGTCCAACAGAAGAGAAGAACCTGGATATCATACAAAGTTTTCTAAAAGTCAGAATACTACTGATTACAAGTTGCTACACCTCAAAACAAAGAAGAAACTGGGAGTCTTGCACAAGAATGCGGAAAATAGAAGAAAACCGGGCCTCTGAACGGTTCATGGTTCTAATAAGGCAAGAAAGATTCTCAGTACTCGATCAAAAGTTTACTTATAGGACAAAATTGTGTCCTTAAAACCGTTCAGCGCGCAAAGCTCTATGCACTACTTGCATCTGTTTTGTTGCTGTTGAGCCAACTCGGCCTTTCCACTGAACTTCCAAAAGAAGATTTTTTAGAATTTGTTTGAGAACACCTGTGATAAATTTCTATTTGACCCCCCTCCCACTCTGCATTCACACCTGCCCTAGCCTTAGAGACTGTTCCCTCACATTTTATTGAGATTTTACCAGATCTCCATACCTTCTCTCATTTTGAGATCAACTCAGGGCCTTACCCCAGTTGTCATACTTGTAGAATTTTCTGGTCGCTCTTCCCAACTACTCACATAAAGTCGAGTCCCCACCAGCCACAGAGAAAAAGTCGCGAATACCTAGAGGTATCAGACAATACGAAAAACAGAGAGCTATCAATTACAAATTGCTCCACCTAGGAACAAAAAGAAGAACGGACTGGTTCCGGTAAAAGAATACGGAAGAATGGGAGAAAAACTGAATACTACCACGGTAAAACCGGATGAATAATCGTGGCCCATTAGAGTAGGAAAATAAGTTGCTTGTAATGTTACACATGCCTAGTTTTTGTAAAAATTGTCTTCAATTTGAACTAACGCTTGCATTAAGTTCTCATGTAAAAAAACATGTGATTACGAAAATAAAGTAAGAATTGCGGTTTTCGAGTGGATTTTGACTGAAAATAAAACGACACTAAAAATTGTTTTGTAAGTCTGAGATCGTTGTTTTCAATGAAGTTATTTTTGTTCATAGTACAGCTTTATACGTGAACACGCAGAAAATACATTGTCAAGCACCCAGATCTTTATCAACTCGTGTCGATGAACATATTTCCACTTGGAAAGGAGACAACACCACCAGGTTTCCTTATTTTGCTGCTCATCAGCTCAAATTTAATCATTTCCTCTCTTTGAACAAAGTTACGCTTCTACGTCCACCAGAAAACATTGAAAACCAGATCCTAAAAAGAACACGAGCAGCATCAGATTCGGTGTCCCAATTACGGGACCACTATCGCAAGCATCATAAGAAGGTAATCGCAGCGTCCCGGATTCACCCGACGGGGTGCGGGCACGTCGCGGTAGTGGGCGGGAGCGCGATGATGTACCCAACTGAGTAAATGATTCTCAAAATTGAATGGTGTTTCACCAACCAGAAAATTTCATCAATTTTTGATGGTAGCTCTGCAAGGAGAATTTTGAATAGGACCAATCTATTATATGCACTACTTCAAAATGAAATTGAGATATACCAGAAATCAAACTGGTCGCAGATAGATCGAACCAAAATCGACGCAAAATGTGACTATTTTCAAAGTCAGGACTAGAAATGTAAAATTCTCTGATCCCAAAAATTAGGAAGGACAAAAAACCTCTACACTATGAGTTTTCTTCTTTTTCAAAGCTACAGCATTACATCAAGTCAATTGAGGTGACATTATCCTCGATGAGAGAAAAAAAATACTAATGCACGTAATCAAGGCCGTATCTAGGAGGGGGGAGGACGGAACGCTTTGTCCTCAGTTTAACCTGGACCGCAACATTGCACTGATTTCAGATTACGAGTACTTTAAAAAGCTTGGACTCAGCGTACCCTCAAAAGAGGAAATGATTGTGGCCAGAGAAAGGTTTTAGACAAAACGTCAGATACAACCAGATATTCAACCATTAGTAGATTCTTATGATTTCGAAGTAGCCCTCCCACACGAATACATTTTACTGGCGACTACCTACTGCAGTGTTTCCCTACAGCAACGCATTGTGCGAAGTATCCTTTTCGGCATTATCACAAATCGAGAGATCAGCGTCGAAGTATGACAAAAGCTCGTCTTTTTCATGCAATTATATTGGCAGCGGACTAATAAATCATCATTACGAAGAAAATTCCAGTATCGTCGACTTCAATTATTTTAAAATTTATTCAATTCATTTACTCGACATTAGCTTGAGCCATACATGGGCGGATTTGCCGACGGGTTCCGGATCCGCGATCTTTCAGACCTAACTGAAAGATGTACGTTTCATCCGCTTATTCACAAACAGCAGTGACGGATAAGTGGGGGGAGCGAACCAAATCCGTCAAAAAATCCGCTGGTGTACATGGCAGGCTATTGTTTTTCAAATTTCTAAGCTAAAAAACCGTCAGCTTTTATTGTTTCGAAATTTTTATATTTTCGTGTTTCCCCTTATTCAACTTTTTAGTTGGAATTATGTAATTTTTCAGGAATTTGAGTAAGCCTCCCTGAAATATTGACAGACCGGCCCCATTCCGCATTCTAGACTTGGCTCGGCCCTGCACGTAACGAAATCACACAAGAAACAAAGTTTGAGACCACAGTCTATTAAAATAACTGCAGTTCACTAAACTGAGTCAAGTTTGACTTCAATGATGAAGAAAAATTCCGTGGCAGAGCCACACGAATAAAGATCATGTTTCATGTGTTTCATGTGTATCATAAGGTAGTATATTCGTCTTTACCGGTTACCTTCACTATTGCTCTACTTGTTGGCCTCCAATCTTGGTCTAGTATGAGTCTAGTATACGGTATGTTGAATAACTTTGTTAAAAGTAACAAGTTAAATCTATCACTGTAGCGCTCCTATCGCATGTTTTGTAATGTTTTGTAAATGATCATGTGTAAAAAGAATAAAAGTGCAGTGTCACTCTTCTCTCGCTACTGCTAGAAACGTTTGAGTCTTTTCTTGATTCTTGCTAAATTCAACAAACTTAGCTCTCAAAGCTCTCTCGTTCCGCTCGTTCGCCTCCAATCTTGGTCTAGTGTGCCTCTAGTATACTGCATGTTGAGCTATTCAGCTCTCAGAGCTAACTTCTAGTCTAATGTAAAGTCTAGAACATACTAATCAATCACCTTCGGGGTATGAGGTTCAGGGAAGAGGGAGGAGGGTGTGTACTCATTTGTTTCCTAATTAAATAGGAGGAGGGTGGTGTACAGGTGTACTCGCAGATTTCTGAATCACACACAGGGTATAAGCCTAATTTTCTCCAGAGGGGGGGGGGGTTGTATAGGTATACTCATAGATTTCTGACGTTGCGTTATTTCGGCGGAGCGAATGTACTCGCAGATTCTCCAATTGAGGTGAGGTAAGACTCGAGACATGAAACATGTCAACATTTTCAACAGTCACAAACAGCTGTGTCCCAAGATTGTCGTACTGCCAAAACGTTTTTCACGAAGATCACACTCAAATTTATTACTCAAATCCGAGTTAGGTTCATGAGTGAAGATATGTTTCTTGAATACGTCGTTTTGTGTTATCACAGATATCATATTTGGCAATAAGTACAATGACGTAATGAAAATGGGTAGGGCGCACAAATTTTACAGCTGATACTTGAGCGTTTTGGTTCACAGCTCCGCCTCCTTCATCCCTCTCAAGATCAACAATTTTAGTCTTGGTAGAATAGAGCATGGATGATAGAGCAGTGTGATCTGTACGCATTTTCACATCATTCTTTCGTTCAGAGAGTTCACACAAACGAGCTTGACGAGTCTCTCCGACATAAGAAACAAGGTAGCTAGAACGGGGATGGAGTAAACAAAACCATTTCTTATAGGTAACAAAAAATTGTTTTTAATTGATTTCTCTCTCATATTTTGTTATTCATTCTGTCTAAAATTATATCTATTGAAGCAGAACTTTTTTCCACGTTGGTCTGGTCTTTAGTGCCGGAGGAAGGTGTTTCTCTACTGTTATTGTGATTAACGAAAGATATATTAGAAACTATAGGGTCAAGCCTATCGTCAATGACTAGCACTCAACTTCTATTAATTTGTAAATCAAGAACATGCGAGTCTCAAAATATTTCTTTTTCGACAGAATCAATCTTTTTCTGGTGGAACTCACCTCAGTACCTAGTCCGCCTCAACTGATGGGCAAAACTCAATTTAGAAATATTATACTAATTTATGCAGTATTTTAATAGTTTTACACAAAATTGTGAAGCTTGTCCAAAGATTCTCATTCACTCTCCTCAGTTCACGCAAGCAGTTTTCATTCTCTTGTTAGCTTTCGAAAGTTGAAAAATGTCACAAGTGTTTTCGCAATCGCTACTTTATGACAGGGTTTTTGAAACATGATACCGAAATTGAAAATTCGGACTGAGTTTTTACCAACCGAAACGATAATTATGACAGTGAATCAAGAAAATAAACGTCATTACTAAGGATTCATTACTCACAATTCACGGCACAAGATATTCCTTTACTGCCTCTATAATTAGATTCCTGTTTCATTACATCCTACTTTTAATATTAAAGAGCTCTTCCTAAAAAATACAGCTCCTAGATTCTAGAAAAATTATTCCGCGGAAACTTTTTTCACAATCCTGTAGTACATACGAATGCATTCTACGTATATTTGTGTAGAACTAAAATACGAGTTTTGTAGCAAGATATTAACGCTAGAATACGTTTCAAACGCGTCACGTTTTCCTCCACGGAAGTATAGATAGCGCATCAATGTATCTTCAATATAATATTCTAAGTGTCGCTTAGTTGAGAAAATCCATTCAGAATAAACACTTGTTGACCTGTCCATACCAGAAAGGTATTTTTCAAGATAATTTAAAACGAGTTGTCAACAAGTGAGTCCGAAAAAATGACATCGTAAGGTATACTCGTGCTCGAAGTCAAAATCTATTAAAAACGTCTCTTTCTCAAGAGTCATTAAACATTTCAAAAAATTACTCTAATTGAAATGAACATGATATAATACGAGTAAAAATTCCAAGACTCGAATACACATTTAGCTTGGAAGACTCCGGTCCGTACCGGTGCAACATATCCAAGACATTGAACCAGCCTCAAAAATCCATACTGTGCCCGACGACAATTATGGCCTGTTTTGACATACTCAGTAGAAATAAAGAATGAAAACTTTCCTCGTAATTACCTTCAATTAGAGATACAAAACATAATTCCAATTTTTGAATGCCCGAAGTAAACCTGACATGTAGATTGTAGACGGAATACCAAACAGGGTCGGAAATGTGTTAGAAACCGTCCGGCCGAGATTTTTCAAAACAATATGACAAAAAGATGAATAACCTAAATAAAATGAATAAGTGTACCATTTAAAGAAGTATACGTTAAAAAGAAAAGTGATCTAAACGCCGCTTACGCTTTTCTATAATATTTTGACACTAAGCCCGTAATCCATAACGCTCGGCGGCATCTCAATTTGTCAAGGCGTTGAATGCACAACGATAAAGGTGGGATTATACAAAACAGACACCTTAAACGAGACTGTATAATTTGCTATTTTTGACAGTTTAAAGAAAGGAAATATAGAGACAGAAAGAGACGGGCAGACGCGCGTTAAAAGGGAGGGGAAAAAGGTAGTCTTGAAGGAAACCTAAATCGTGAGGCCTATTCAGGCAGGCACATATGAATTCTACAATCGTTCACATCGATAAAGTGTTGAAAAGACGACGATAAATGTGAAACGGAGAAGCGGTGTCACAGGACGCCCACCTATATCTCGATTCGCTGGAAAAATTGCGAAACAGATCGGCAAGAGCTGTCAATGAATGATTTCATGCGATAATGAATGTATCCGGCGTATCTTTATTGTATCAATGAAGTCGGAGAAAATTTTGGAACATATCAAAGCGGCGACGATTTATGAAAACAATATAAGCACTGTATCGTTTTTCATCATACGTTACTGTCATTGAAAATCCCCAGACGCTCTCGATATTCTTGATATTTACGAGGCTCGTCACGAAAGGATCAATGAGATTTGCGTAAATGCCGTTACAATAACGGCAATCGTAAATTATATAATCATCACTGCCTCGGAGCCTCAACATGGCTCTTTGAACTCGTATGTAAAATATTCGTATAAACGCGACTAATGGTATTTTGTCGCCAATCATTCCCACGAAACAGAAGACATTTACCATAAGCTTTCAAGCAGGTTATTTAAAGGAAATCCATCGAAAACAATTCGTTTAAGGTAGCCGCTTCTTCTTGAGAACAATTTAGGTACAGACATATTTTGTGATTAAATCCAATTTCTATCGTGGAGACACAGCGCATCGTATGACAGGATTCGCCTGCCACCAAAATTACCTTGAATATTTCGTCATGCTTCCTAGTACAAAACTTTCGACAAGTTGGAAGGGAAGAGAAGAGGAAAAGCGAGTAAGAAAGTGTGAAAAATGTAGAATGTCACCACGGAATGCCCAGGACCTTCGAAGTAATTAAAACAAAACAACGTAACTTTACGTTTTTATTAGCAAAAGTTAGTACGGTCGCATGTGAGAAAAAGAATTCCATTAATTCGTGCACCATATACATTTATAGTCCGCAACTTGGCTTACATTCAGAGATTATTTAATTTTTCATCAGTCTGGAACTACTGTGTGTGCGGGTGAGTGTTCACATGTGCACATGCACGAGTATGAAACGCACATGGTTTGAAAATTCATCGACTAGGCATGTGAAAGAATTGCGACACATTTGCAGCCATCGAGGGAGAGAAGTGTTTTCCAAAAATTACGAGAAATTTTACACAATGGGCTAAGCTAAGATGGGCAAGCGGAACTTCTGGCCCGAATTGATTCTTTTCAGTCCCAACTTGCAAATAGGGAACACACTCGGATCAATTCTCATAGCAATGAATCAGCAACCGAATGCTGAATTGGACCGCCTCAGGTCCCAGTCATCAACTTCTCAAAACCACATGACAGATGATATAGTCCCTCCCCCAACTACCTATGAGAACCATAATTACGAGAATCAAACTAGGCCCCAGCCTCTGACACGCACCCTATCTGGGGTGACATTTGAATCTGATCTAGAAACCAATGTGCTTTTCACCGACAATACACCTGAATACGATAGCCTTCGTCGGCGAAGGAGCCGCCGTAATAGGTCTACCATGGACAACTCAGCCACCATACCAGTCTCCAACCCAAATATACTGTCTCAAGTGGAAAACATGGTCTATAGGATCCTTGAAACATGTAATCTGGGAAACAACAACAACAGGTCCATTCAAAATACCCGAAGGAATATTGAATACCAAAGTCCCCAAACCTTCTTATACTCAGATACAGCCAGTAGGGAACCTGTTGTATCCCAAATGAATCCAACAACTGATACTCTGCGCGAGGAATACCCACCCCTTGGAAATACATCTCGATCCCGCACATTCCACAATAGAGGAATTCCAGGTAGAAATAACACCAGCAGAAACACTCTACTTCCTCCTATCCCACCAAACACACAGTTCAGAAACCGCATCAACTATCAGGGGACTGCAACTTCTGTCACTGTGGGACCCCCAAGAGCTGACAACGTGAAATGGATCGAGAGCAAACGCAATAATAAATTTGTCATGCGTTCCCTAACGGATGAAATCATTGGTGTGAGATACAATGTTATTGATGAATTGAATCAACATAATATTGTTGATCGGAAAAGATACAATATTATCAAGTTCACTCCCCTACCAGACAATGGTGTGAGTCTCACATTCAAACCTGAAAATGACCTGGATGAATTAAAGATCAATTATATCCGCCCAAGGAAGGAGGATCGGATGTATGGAGCTCGAATACGCAAAATTCCCAGTGAGACTATTGTACATGATATCGAACAGTCTATATTTGCAACAAATATTTTCTATACCTGTATCTTCACAACAGACATAATTTTTGATTCAATTCGTGTAGTCGTTTTTTCGTCGTTTTTTTGATACAAAATGCCCATAAAGGGATTTATAATTTCCATTAGCGCTTTGGCGCAATCGGAGAAATGCAAATCCTATTATAAATTCACCCTATTTTCGCCAGAGGATAATGAATACTTCAAGTTCATCAAATTTGATGGGAAGTATTTTGAGCTCATCAAACAGGGTTTGGGAATTTCAGTTAGGGGGTTCAACCAACCTAAATGGAATGAGTAAGTATTAACCGAAATTAAAATAAAGGATTGTAATAAACGAATAATTTATAAATAATGAATTTCTGGTGACAAAATTTAGCGTAACTCAAGAAAAAGAATTCTAACAAAAAATTCGATCATTGAAATTGTGGAAAATATGGTTGATAACGAGAACAGTTTGAGTCAAATATGCGAAATTCGAGAAATCATTAGAAAAAAAAAAAAGAATATTGTTGCACGTGTTGCGCTTTGTGCTCTCGTTGCTCGCATTTATTCTAGCACCATCTACAGAATCCACAACCCGTTTTTAACAAGCTAATGTGTAATCAACCTAATCATAATCGAATCCACACACTTCGATTGCTTTCAAGTCCAAACGGTTGCACGCAACACACCCCTTTTTTTAATCGGGGGGAGGGAAGCAGCTTCTTCCATTCGCATAACTGTCTTGTTTTCATGTACTTTTCAAAATTACGTCCAAAGACTTGGCAGTAAATCCTAAATTTATCAGGAATGCCTTGTGATCTCAAATCCAAATCCTCATAAGAAGAAAATAGTCTATGAATCCCAGAAACACAATCTGCGACGCAGTCTCAGATTTGGGTCTAGCACAGTCAAGCTCTTTGGAGAACCAACTTCATCACTTAGTAGTTATAAAAATAAAAAACCTCTCAACTGCTATTATTGTATGGAACGAAAAATCTACTTTATTCATACATGTATATATGAGGCATTGAATCAACCGATCAAAAAAAATTAGATGCCATTGCAGTATCACCACCAAGGTATAGAAAATTTTATAAGTCCATTATCAAGGGGAGAACTCGAGATTCGAAATTCTTCGAAGTCCCTTTTCTATCATATCTAGCACAGAAGTAGGAATTTTTTCAAGTCCCTCTCCTATCATTATCGCTCGAGAGTCGAGATTTTTTGGATTCCCTCTGGTTGGAATTTTTATAAGTCCACTTCCTATCATACATGGCTAGAGGGTCGACATTTTTCCAAGTCCTACTCCGTGACGTCAACACCCTCGAACGCGCTCGCGAACGAAAAATTCCTGGGAGTAAAAGGAACGGCGGGTTCCCCACTAAAAAACAATCGATTCAACTTTTCTAACGAAACTGTCAACTCAGAAGAATAAGATTTTCAATCAAAAGAGGAACAAAAATAGCTGGCAAAAAGAAGCATCTTAACAATTTGTACAAACTGATTCTACTGGGACTCTTCAAAGCATATATACACACGGATACAAACTTTTATTTCTCTTTTATAGAACTACAATTTTAAATTTCAGTACCATTCACTTCTCTCTCTAAAAAAGTCGCACTGCACTAAGAGTACAATCAATTCAATTCAAATTGCTCACATTCGTTTTCCAAGCTAGATCAGAGCCCTAAAATACTCACAAGTCTGAAAATTGGCGAAGAAGGTAAAAAAAAAGGTATCAGGTCATTTTTACATTGTGGACATATAAGGAAATAATTTCCACTTAAATACGACGACTTGTCACGATGAATAAGCGATTTTGTGCGCTGTGATAGTAAGAAATCATTTTCTCACACGTCTTTACTGTCGTTGAAAACTGCCAAAAATAAACTAGATTAAATTTTCCTCCAATCGTAAACGTATATTTAGAATATTTATGTTGAGATTTAAAAGAGATGTTAATGACTTATTAGAACGTGAGCGTCAAGACGCGCGGTACCTGTTTCCTATTTCCAGAACGGCGACATCGACGACAAGCAAGACGATGAGACCCCTCAACCGCATCGCTCTACCCACCCCCATATGCGTTGAATGTCAGTGACGAAAGAGACGAAAGTTCCACGCATACTGCAGCAGACATAATAACACACAATAGTGTGTCGTCGAATCGCGAGTCAAACTTCTCGTTCCCGAAATTCTCACGTGTGTTCTAATCTTCGTCTACAAACTATTCTGTTTCTCTAGCTGAGGGTTTTCAATGTCGTACTTCACAAAATGATCGTCGAAAGGTAATTGTAATACCGAATTTTTTCAGAAACTTGACAATGTTGGTTAGGTAAGCATGCAAAAAGATGAAGTGGGCTTTCTTATACTTCGTTAAGCGAAAGTCAACTCAACACAATCTGAAGATATTACAAATGAAGTGACCCTAGCTATCTGAAAACCATCAACATACGAGCAGACCAAAATCATCAGAATTAAATTCTGTTCTGAGTACTAGTAGAACCAACAATCTTTTTGATAATTTTATATGCTTCATAAATGGTCGCGTATCGTATAATGAGTATTTTCGCAACTAAGTATATTAGCCTATTGCATTTCTTTTTGAGAGTCCCCAGATTTTTAACTCAAACTGGTTTAAAAAAAAAAAAAACAACATCAACAAAGAATGTAGAATGATTTAGTTCAGATTGAAAAAAAAACAATCTTCAAAAAAAAAAGCTAGTTTTGTCTTCAATCAAGATTTTCCCTTCCCTCAACCTTTAAGCCCACATAATTGAACGTATCAATGCAAATTCACTCCAATTCTAAGCACCGTCTAAAATGTCTCAACTGAGCAGAAGTAGTGGCGTATTTAGGAATTCTCTCAGGGGAAGTGGTGCAAAAATTGTTGAAAAAAAATTCCTATTAGACGAAAAAAAAATTATTGGTTAATTCAAAATTGAAGAATCAACAGTTTTCTGGAGAAACTCGAGAGGAGGGGGCGCAGCGTCTCCAACCCCTCCCTCTGCAAACACGACATCAAACAGCATACTCTTTCCTTCATGTTTTTAAGGATTATTAATTTCAATAGTTCCTTCTTCTCTTTTTCACAATTCCATTGAATCAACTTCTCTGATCAAGAAATTCGAAGTTTGTTGAATAATTTTTTCTACAATTTTCTATCACAATTTATCAGAGGTGTACATACAATTTTCTTCAGTGTAGACAAGGTCATTGCAATGAGAGGGATCCTAAAGAAAATAAAGACATTGCGATGAGAGATACATCCCTCTACCCCTCTCCTGATCTACGCCACTGCAATTTATAAATACGTATGTATTGAGTTTTGGTGATTTTTTCCAGTCCAGAGGAAGGATAGGTACTATACAAGGAGAATAACAATTTTTCAATTAGGATTAAATTAAATCATGCACTTACTTATCAGAGGCGATAGGTACCTTTAAATATGGGAGTAGAGGGGAAAAGATTAAAAACTCAACATTGACGAGGCTATTAATGCCCGTCAAATCTTTCATAATTAGGAAAATGAGTGTAAGCCTTTAAAAAGAGGAAATATTGCACAACAGATTACTGAACAAATTATGGAACTGCGTTATCAAGTTTCCTCTCACCTCTTCAATTTTCAGCATTAAAAAGCTCTTAATAATACATCGCCTTGGAACAAACACAAGATGAATGTAAACAAACCACAAAATTGACTTGATTCACCAGAGAACAATACCGTGTGCACGCCTTGCCTAAAATTTCATTTTTTCTCTCTTCACTCTTCCGGATATTTTGCTTCAAACAAGGAATCTAGTTCCTCTTAATTTTTCAAAATTGCATCCTGACACAAATACAATCCAAAATATGTATCAACAGGTGATTGTAGATACAAAATCATGACAATAAAATTCACAAAGCATTTGAAAATCACCGCAATCAATAACAAATTCATAAACAAAGCTTGAATACACATCTTAGACATGGATAAAATATCTTTAGTACACCATAAGCTCTCATAAGAATAGTTTTAAATCACTCACCCACTGGAACAACAATTGATATAGGCCTATTGAAAAGCAAACCTGAAAATGAAAAAAAATTAAATTAGTCAAGTGATGAGTACCTAATTCAATATTGTATAAAAAAAAAAAAAAAAAAAAAGGTCAGGATACCGATGAAAATATAAGATAGAACGCTTGCATAGCTTGTATAAGTCAAACAAAGCAATTGGTTAGGGTACCACACTTCCTCTAGAGGAAGTTCTTTTCAATCCTTGAAGTACAAATTCCTGAAAAGGAATAAAAACACCCAAACCTTCTTGGAAAAAGTCACAGTAATTTGTAGGCAAACATGACCCGATTCCCTGAATGAAAATTATCATAGAATAGGCATCCATTATCAAAACTACAGTAGGTAGTCAAAAGTATGAGATAAGAATCAGATTTATAAAAAGATATATGTAAAATGAAAGAAATCATCATTTAAGTTTTTTCTTATGCATTCTAAATTAGAATGTTTTATATTCCAATCCATATGGATGTAAGCTTAGATCTATCAACTGGTTGAAACAAAAATTTGACAACTTTATATCTGTATTAGCTTCTAGATTCAAATTTGCCTGACTGCTGTTATTCTACCATAATTGACTAATGCGGATTGTAGCACTAATATAGCGCAGAGTTGCAGACTGTGAAATAGAATAACAAAAATAATGCTCATTTGTGAAAATATTGAATGAATAAGCCTGTTTTAATGATACCAAACTATTTCTGGTACAAGCAGATGAAGAAACTTATACATAAGTTACAAAGGTTTCATAAACTTTCGCGTTTCCAACAAATGGGGACAAGCTCTACCACTTGATCTCCGAGTCCAATACAGCATTGTATAAATCTACTATAGGGTATTTCTAGGGAATACAGAAACGCTGTTGAATGAAGATCAGAATAATGAAACCAGAGTTCAACTAGCAATAATTTCATATCTGTTCTACAGGGGTCCTTATCATTGCATTAATTTACTATGTAAAGAGAGGATGAGTTGTAGGTAGAGAAAAATAAGAAAAATATCTCAATCTAACCTTACAAAAGCAAAATTAAAACTCAGAAGAGGCACTTTTGCAAATTGTACTGGCTCTTTTCAAATGCTCTATTGATACCATTCTTGATGATACCAGAATAACTATACTCGCTCATCATGGAAGCTACTGAAAATACCTGAATCATTTTTTTGGTCGCATAATAACTCACTTGTTGACAAACCATGAGATATTGATTCTCCAAATGGAAGTTCCAAAGCTTGGAACTCAAATGCCTTAGTCAGTAGGCTATTTATTCTTGCAAAATTCTACCTGAGAATAGACACACAAACAGAAAATGAATCTTACCTGATGACAGGATATAACCAGCGGAAAGATGATATGAATTAAGCGCAAATATAACAAACACAATTTGGCACAATTTAAATTGGTGACACCGAACAACTTTATGGAAAATAATAGAGCTGCAACACCAAAGAGAACCAACCTATATGGTCTAAGGAACCAACTTATCTGGAGGAAAAATATAAGTTTCACAATTCACTATACTATCACACAGACATGAGAGGTTGAAACAATTTTCAACAATCAACGATCTCAGGCAGGTAGCAATCACTCATAAAACAAATTATCTAAAAACACTGACTTGAATAGTGAATACTGGAGTAAGTGGAAGGAAATAACAGGACAACAATGGCGGACTGGCACTATCATCGCTTTGGCAAGTTTGATCTTGATGCAAAGCACAGAGATGCAAAGATTCACAGCACGTTCACACTCTACATCTACCTACGCGAAGTAGGCTCTTCTA
Source organism: Aspidiotus destructor (assembly GCA_035079395.1). NCBI lineage: Eukaryota > Metazoa > Arthropoda > Insecta > Hemiptera > Diaspididae > Aspidiotus > Aspidiotus destructor. Next base: position 8,628,350 of record JAVHKZ010000002.1, on the reverse strand, counting down.
AACTATAGCAATTTAGGGAAAATGGACGTCAGTACCTAGAACGAGAAATCTTCTACAAAACATCTCTTTCCTCTAATAAAAATTGATTTCCGGACTTAGATCATTATTATTCCGCCCGTCCCTCACACAGACACAGCCCATCAATATTCCCGTTTTTGTTATCAGCTGGCCGAGTGGCCGGTTCCCTTAGACCATACAAGAGGTAGACCGAGCATAGTATTGAATTCTTGAAATGTAAACAAGGTCCAATATCCTTATTTTCTAGACGCCGCGGTTCACTGCGGGGAGAGGAAACGCTGTACGGTGTGTTTCACATTTCACTCCTCCGCGCCTTCACCCGCATTGCCTATACAAGGTCCATTATCCTTATTTTTCTTATCATGTTCTCGGCTTAGACCATACAAGAGGTAGACCGAGCATAGTATTGAATTCTTGAAATGTAAACAAGGTCCATTATCCTTATTTTCTAGACGCCGCGGTTCACTGCGGGGAGAGGAAACGCTGTACGGTGTGTTTCACTCCTCCACGCCTTCACCCGCATTGCCTATACAAGGTCCATTATCCTTATTTTTCTTATCATGTTCTCGGTTCAACGCGTTGTACACGGTTAAATGGCCGATGCTCGGTCTACCTCTTGTATGGTCTAAGCCGGTTCCAGGTCCAGGGCGACTTTCGCCTTAGGCCGGTCAAGGCGCTAGTGTCCCCTCCAAATTCGCTACAATAATAAATACAACAGATGAAATCAGAGAAATTTGTTTTCAAGGATATGAATGATTGTGTAAATTCCTCTTGTCTTCAATTTTGTCAAAATAATAATAATAATAATAAAGGAAAATCTGAGAAGGAAAGAAGTGAGCGACCGCAGCGTGCCATAATTTTGACCGCCAGCCAATCATAACTCGGATATTATCATCATAAAATTTTTCATTTTCAATAATAATATTGTTATCATGACCCCGGAATCCCTGCGGCCTGCGCTTGACCGGAGAGACTATGGAAAACGTTTCTCTTCTTCAGAATAGAGTGAATTTTTTGATTAAATAACGTAGGTACTTCGTTCAATTTGACGTGTAATCTTCATAACCATACTTCGATGAGAACAATTTGCTGTTGAGATTTATGAATATTGGACGAATCTATCATGTATGCCGCTGATCCAGTGACAAGACCGGTACTCTATGCAGATCATTCCACTCGATCTGTTCGTAAATTTATTCTCTTCCGAAATATGATCGACAAATTTTATAATTTTTCATTAATCCGGGACCTAATGATTGTCTTCTTGTCATTTTCAGGCATTTCTGTTGCCACCTAGCTTTCTGCCTTATCGTGAGTAAACTTCAATTTTACTCTCCAGTATCGTATACTTTACCTTGCTAAAAAATCAACTGTATTCTGTCCTCTTATTGTAACAGTTTCTGTGACCAATGAACAGACGAATTTCCCGAACTCGTATCGAAGATATGGTTGAAACAAGTTGATATAAAATCCGAATTCAAAATTTCGAATTATTAACATTCGTGTCTGATGTCAAGAATACCTTGCCGGTGGGCCTAACGTCTTTTTGAGAAGATTACCTACGGAACGCCGGGTACGTCGTCAACCATTTTCGATATAACCCTCATAAATGCATATTTTTAATCAGTATGATCTGTTGATCACTCATTACGATCGATAATGATATTTATATTTAATAATTTACGCCGTGTCAAGTATAATTTTTTACCCATCGACGTTATCAATTATTTAAAAGCTACGAGTAACATTAGCACCTCGTGAGAACTCCACCAATTTGTCGTGGTTATGACACTTTCGTCGAACTTCCTAAATCATTACTTATCTTTGAAATGAAAAAAAGAAATACGAGCAAATGATATTTTGCTTCTATTTCTTCTATAATCGTGAAATAATTCAAAAGCATTTTATTAAATAACGTCTTCACATGCATGATTGTGTATTTTTGAGAAATTAATTTTCAAATTTATATAAAAGTCTCTATCGTAGGAGAGTGTGAAAATCAATAACATAGGTAATTCAATTATTTTTTGGTGTATTTGCTTAATCTTACTCACGTCATCTATATACTCATTCAAAATGCTCATCAGAGAATTCAAATCTCGAGGATTAATTCGGAAGTTTTTGGTTTTTGATGATCTACAATTATTCCTCATCTAAGAAGTTTTTCTATACCTAATTATAAAGCGAATTCTATCGTTCACCCTCACCTCGCACTCAGTAGATCTTACCAAACCTCGATTGTGTTTTATACCTCATTTTTTTTTTTTTTTTTTTATTATTGCTAGAATTCATTTTTCATGCAAAGATTTTAATGATTTTATTGTCCTCTAATTTTCAAGTTCCACATGATGAGATGCTGAGCTGGACGACAAAATATTCGCAGATCGGAGGAAATGCCCATAAGATGTTATAGTTATCTACCTCAGTTCAATTTTAACCATCGAACTTCTTCAAACTAACCTGTATTTTGTGAGAAAAATTCGCGATTTCAGTTATATTTTATTTTTAATATTTTGTAGATAATTATTATTCATTTTTGTAAAGAAACATTCGTGATTTTAGAACTTGACATCCATCACAGTAAAATTAACTTGGCCTAATTAGAAAAGTTAGGAACTAAAATCTCGTTATTGCCTGCTTAAGACTGGCTTACATCTTCTCTTCGTTATCTTAATTATACTGACGTATTGAAAAAGTACTGTTATTAGCTCATATTATTTTTAAAATTCCAAACTTGGGGAACGTTGAGAGTGTATGTCTGAAGGATCTTATTTAATAAACAGTGAAATGGCTGAGATACTCAGTTTTTATTTTTTTAAAGAATTGAAAATAAATAGTTTTATAACGAAAAAAGATTGAATTACTTATTCATTTCTTGAATTATCTTCTTCGGGCTTCATTGGTCGAAACAATTTCAGAAGTATCTGACAGGTATGATCATAGATTCCTAAACAGCTAGATTCTCTAGGCCCGGCTACGTTTAGTATTTTCACCTGATATTTACGAAGCCAAGCATGGAATTCCACAGCGTTCCCTTCGTCACTACTAATTAACAAGTAAGGTTTCTGCTTTTCCCTGGCATATTCAATTGTGAGTATAGTTCCATCAGCAATATTCTGTATCGGAGTTGATGATGGAACAATAATAAGGGTACCGTCACTCGATTCGATATTACGTTCGTTCGGTGACGCTGTCCTCGAAAGGAAGCCCGGTTACCTCTACTAACGGATATTTTTCCAAAATAGATTCTTTATTTTCATCTAATCCACCGAGAGGACACCATCCACCGATGGGTATGTCCAGCTTAGTTGCCACAAATAATGCAGCTTGGTCAACTCCGGTTTGTCCGCCAGAAATGATTTTATCGATGCTTGCCATAATTTACCCTGCAAAAAATTCCATTCAAATTACTGTGTCATAAATTGACTTCTAATATTGCTGTAACTACCTAAGAAAATTAATATGATTTTATGGTTCATTTGTTCTGAATGATTGTTGTCATGATGTCAATTTTATTGGTTCACTTCCTTTCATTATTCTGAAACTTTTAAATCGGTTTTTCTTCAACCATTCACGCAGGTGATATTTTTTATAGGCATGGTCCAAAGAGGTTGTATTGAAGTAGATAATATGATCAAAGTATTGAATAATTAAAACATGTATCTTCTATATTTTACACAGGGTGAAAATTCGATTGGCGTTTGATACCTTGAAGACGCTGTAATACTGTATCAAGGATTGTAAAATGAGCATTTTGGTAATGAAGACGAAATTTTACTGAGGAGGCAAAGTGAATACGCGAGTAGCGGTTTTCTCAACTTACGTTTTTGGTATCCAAAAATGGCTTGTCTCACGAAAGAGGTTCTGTAAACAGCTTGACAAATGGATTGTAAAGCACGATTAGCCCTGTTAAATAGAATAAATCTTGGTGAGAAAATTATAAAAATTTGCCTGCATTAGGTGTGTTCAGACATTTCAGCAAGATCTCAGGGACAAGGAGGAATGATAAGTAGCGGCTCGGTTGGCTAGGTATCCTCACACACTGTAGTAAAACCGTGCTCAGATGAGAACAGATAATGATGAATGCTGAATTGACCCCGGGCCTGTGCTCAAGTCTTAAACCAAATTTAGGAGGCGAACGAATGTAGAGAATTTTTAAATATTTTTCTAGTTGAAAATGAATTTATCCGGTGTAAATTGAAATGCATCATGTATTTCACATTTTCTTTGGGTTCAATTCAATCATCCCTCGACAAACATAGCCAATCTCTGAGCGTATCGGTTTCTAGATAACCCTAGAAGCTGCAGATTCATACTTCCTTGCGTTCATGTTGAAATCTGAAGTAGTTAGTCCCGTGACCTCAGGGTGATTTTATGTTCATAACTGTGGAACTAACTTTCCTAAGCTGCAAGACTTAAGACTAAACGTATACCGTAATGCTGTAAGTCCGCACGTTGTCATGAGGTACTCACTGTTCCTCGACTCTCGTAACTGCTTACTCCAAATTAATTTGTATAGTCAGGTTTCTTATGGTGTCATTAAAATGAGATTAGATTTTACTTCCCAAAATTTAACTGATAAACCGGCCAAATTTTGTTTTAAAATCCCCCTAAGTTTAACTTCTCCAATTTTCATCTTTACCATGCATTAAAAAATCTGCACATACAGATTAGGATTTCCGTCTACAATTTCTCGCACATTTATTGACCACATTTTTCGAACAGAAATTGAAGTTCGTCCGGCAGAGGGTTCATGGGAATCAGTGCTCAAACTGAAAATGACGAAGTACACGCTAGAAGACGATAATACTCGTGATAATAATAATAATATTTGTCTGGTGAAGTTGTCGCACATAACGACGTGCGAAGTCGACGGCGAAAGCATATCTGTTGGAATATTCGTCACAGAGTTCCTTCTTTTCTCTCTCCTTTCTTTTTCTTCTTCTGTTATACTGTAAATTATGGTATACTGTAGTTATTTTGATGTCGGTTGATTTTTCTTCTTTTCATTTCGTTCGCGCTTGACACAGTTCATAATTTAAGACGGCGATCTTGCGAACGTAATTAACTGTAATATTACAATGTACATAACGTTTTTTTTTTCTTTTTCGTTATTTATTTATTTCGTCGTCGTCTTCTTCTTCTTTTTTCTTCTAATGTTTTAATTGCATAGCATTTTTAGAATCTTACTAGCATGTTGAACAGATTTAGAGTAAATGTCTCGAAACAAGCACCAGTTCTCACTGTCGCGTTTCTTTCAGGAATGCTGACTCGACGTACACGCGTCAACATTTTTTCAAAACGTGGGAAATCGATCAAAGTTTTTTTGTTTGGCTAAAATAATAGTGCCCGATTTTATTTTTCAGAAATTTTCTCGCGTTGTTTTTTCTTGGAATATGTTCTTCTGCTCTCTGCGCTTCATGCCCCCAGAATGCGAATTCCTTTAAAAACTGAATTCATAAAAAATTGGATCTGGTAAAAAAGTTCATTCGTCTGGTCTTGAACTATGAGGAATAAAATTCGATTTTTTTCTTTTGTTGATCCTGCTGACCCGAAAACATTCTTGTGTAAAATACTTGATATTATCTACGGAAAATTTATACAAGAAAAGAGAAAATAGTGCCTCGAAGGTGTTGTACGGATGCCATGACTCCGTTGAGGTTGTATCAGGGCTAGTGAAAAGGAACGATGAGACTTTGAGAAAGGAGCAGAAAGCTTGGGAGGTAGAAGAAAAGGTGATTTGTTGAGAATTTTTCTCAACAAATCTCATAGTAGAGCAAGGAGGAAAGCTTGGAATATTTCAAAGTAGACTTGGGGCGGAGCGAACTAGCGGAACGAATGATCAAAATTAGACTCATAGTAGAGCAAGGAGGAGAGCGAATGAGCTCCTACTTCATTGTAGGTTCATACAAATTGGGTTACAGTCATAAATAGGCGCGGACGATTAGGCGCAAAAATCATTCAAACGCCGCATTCATTTGGACGCCGTGACAAATTTTTTTGTAACTTGGTTCGCCTAAATCCTGTTCCCTCTGCAATGAAAAATTTATTTATAAAATTATTTAAATAAATATTAATTTAATAAAGCAAATTTATTTATTTGATTATAAATATTTTTAAATTATTTCAATAAATTTTTAATTAAATTATAATTATAATAATTAATTTTTAAAAAAACATTAATAAAATTTTCAAAACTATATCTAAACAAAATATAAAAATAAATAATTCTAAAAAATATAAATATTATTATTAAATTTTTATTAATTTAAAAAATATATCAAAAATAAATTAATAATTAAATCTATTTTTTATTATTATTTGACTTGAATTTAATTGATTAATTAATTTTATTATTAATAAAAATTCTAATAATCCATCAATCAATTGATTTTTTTTTTTTTCAAGTAACTTGAATTTAAAGTTTTAATTTTTTAAATTAATTATGAATTAATTTCCTTAAAAATTTTATTAATAAATAATATTATTTTAATTAATTGAATTATTGTTAATAATTTATTCAACCTGTATTAAAATTAGAATAAATGTTGGAATATAATAGGGTTTCCATTACCTCTAGGGTTAAAAAATATTGTTTTAAAATTAATGTCAGTCAGAGTTATTGTGATTCCCCTTGCTGATACTGGTAATGATGAAATAGCTCAATTAATTTTTAAAAATTGTTTCATTTTAATAAAAAAAATTAATTCGCGCCTAAACGCCCAATATTGTTCTTGCGTCTACTTGAATGGGCGCCTATTTGATTTTTCAGTTCTTCGCGCCTAACTGTCCCCGCCTAAATGATACCAACCCTATTTTCACAGAGATACCCAAAAGCTATCAACTCGAAATACCCTAACTGGAGCTACCTACCAAGGAGAGCTCTTTAAAAGCTATTAGCTTGAAATAGTACTCATACTAGACTGACATAAAATATGATCTTTATTTATCCGGTCCGACCAAAAAATCAGTCCAGTGCAAACACTACTCTAGACCCAGGATTCAGACTACATCGTTTTTAATATTTATTTTCATTTATTTACAAAAAATAATAATTAATAGAATTATTAAATAAAAATTATTAAAATATAAATAATAAATGAAAAAAAATTGAATATAAATGAATTAATAATAAAAATAATATTTTTAAAAATTATCATTATTGGAATTTTATTAATATAATTTAAATGAAAATAAATATTTTTCAAGAAATATTTTTTTAAATATTAATGATTCAAATATTAATAGCAGATAAATAAATTTTTATTAACAATAAACATAACAATTCTTAATGTTATACTAAAAATAAATGAATTATTTAAAATCAAAACATTATAAAGAATAGCTGGGAGGTCGAAATTTTTTCGAGTCCCATTCTCTACCAGACTGTGTCTCTTTCTGAGTCCCAAGTCTGCCGGACGACGCCGGGCGTTCATCATTTCTTTCTCGATTCTCCCCCACCCCCCATAAAATAAGCTCTCTCTTGTGACTTCTATATTTGCTATGAAGAAGTCGTACCCAACATAAATATGTAAATAACTTTCGGGATTAAAAGTCATATTCGATTTCAACGCAAGATTTGTTTTCTCCAATACTGAAAAATATTCAACCAATGAACATGCTAGAACTAGAAGTATTTTACCAATCCAACATCATCGCTGTTCAAGACTATGATTGAAAATTTTCACCTCACATAAAAAATATTCACCTACCTACTCCAATTACATTAAAATGTGTTGTATCCTACCGCTGGGAACTAGTCGCCGCGGTATAGATGGAAGGAGAGTCGATTTCATGAATTTGTTGTACTCGTAAAATTGGCAAGCCAGAAGGGAAAGAATCAACTACGAAGGTTTAAACCTCTTGGAACTGAGGTTATTAATTTTTCTAATTGACAAAACATTGTAATGAGATTCACTTGTCACTCTACCCCTCTGGCTATTCTCAGTCATATATTTTTTTTATTTCATTGTCTTTGAGGAACACAAAGGACCTGTTTTCTAAATACTTCGAAGTTCGACAGCTTGTACAATGTAATATTGTACACTTCAATGTTTCTAAAGCCCTGCATTGCCCTGAAAAATTTGAAATCTTATCATTCATATAAATTCCAAATTTTAGGAATAAACCAGTTCCTTACCTTTATCCCCCTGATGAAATTTCTTCCACCTTCTATCCTACGCTTTCTTCAGTTTAAATTCGGAAAAATTTATTTTAAAAAATTCGCTGCAGTTACGAGTTGATCAATATTATTTTTGTATGCGGAACGTGTAAATATTAAAGAGGAGTTGATTCAATATTACTATTAAATTGAAAGTTGGCATTCATCGCAGCGAGAAGACACGTCATTATTTTTCATCACTTCAGGCTATGATATAATATAGGAACAGGCAAAGAGGTATTTAAAATAGCGATAAAAGGCAGGCAGCTGTGAAATAATCAATTTTTCTAGGTACCATTGTCAGTTATAAAAATGAGAAGATTCTATATTATCCTCGTTTTGACATTCTTCGTTCTACTGGAAAGCAAATTGGCAGCGAGTGTATTTTACAAGAAAGAAAAAAGTGACATGATTGGAATTCATTTAGGTAAGTATTTTTCTTCACTTGAATCATTCTACTTCGCTAAGGACGTTCGTACCTTACATTATTTGGACTGAAGAATAATTAGCAGGAGATTAACCCATTTCTTCTTATTTGAAAAACGAAAATAAAACTTTATTGGTCTATGACCGTTAAAGTCTCCAAGCTTGGGGGCCACGGGGCAGAAGGACGAGCTATCGATGAATCGATGAGATGTCCGTAGAAATGTGTTTTCTTAAAGGGACCGAAGCTGAATAGGCCACGGACGATAGATATACTAAGGTCCAGGAAATAATTTGTCGAGCCACCAATCTCGACCGTAAACTTAATGGAAGGGTAAGAAGCCTCCCGCTCAAGTCCAGTCCAGAAGTATGAAACGTCATCAAAAATTTTCGTGCTTCCTTGAAGGAAAGTTACTCCACCACCCATACCTGACAAATCTCAGAACCCAAAATCTGATTTTTCTTTCAATCTAACACAGTTCTCATTCTCTAAAACTTTATTTATCATTGTCCATTTTTATTACAGCTAAATCAGTTGCAAAGGCAACGATTTTACTTGCACACTACAGCGGCAAAGTAAGCGCCTGCGATTACGCGTGGGTTGATGGACATTTACAATCACCTGGCCCGCCGGATTCACCAAAACACACCGTATCGCCACCAGCTCCCCCAGCCCCGCCTACTCCGTCAGCCCCACCACCTTCTCCATAGGAATACAAAACCTTGAAGCGACAACGTGCCGATAAAGTTATACGAGATTACCAAGTCCTGATGAGACTCCTGCTGTGAAGTACCAGCGGAAAAACTTGATTTTGTTAAAAATTGCGGCATCCATAAAATATCTTTGAAAACAAGTTTAATTGTATGTTTTGGAGACAGGACAAATTGTAAAACTTGTATCATTTTTTCTTCAGGTAAGTAAAGAATTAGAAACAATACAGAAAGATAGTGTGAAGCCAGCGGACCTCCAGCTAAATATAGGGAAAATAGAAATCTTGCTGATGACATTTGGAAGGACACAAAAGCTTCTCCCAGGTGAAGTAACCTTGAACAGTATGGTCATCAGAACTGTCATGCTCTGCAAATACTTGGGAGTCTGTCTTGACATATGAGTTGGATTAGAAAGTGTATCTGGATTACACATATTGAAAGGTGGCGTGGGACTTCTATAGCGCCCGAGGTTGTTGTACAGATCATGTGTCGGGCTCACAGGCTAAAAGTCCTGTTATGCAGAAAGGTAGTCGAGCGTATACTTCGCCTCATGGTGCTGCGTTATGGTCGGCTATACCGTTTGGTATCGTACCAGTCGGCTACAGTCATGTAGTATGGCTACTGAATAAATATGTTGTAGCTCAGACAGCTATTCTTTTATGGGAACTCATATTGAGTGAAAGAGGCTTAAGTAGAGCGTTAAAATTGAAAAAGTCTTTTCAAATGTACAATTCTACTTTAATAGTTGCTTTTACAAAAGTACTTTCGGGTGTTATCCCATCATCAGTTGGGTCGCAACTGATGATCCAGTCCTTTGAAAAAATTCACGGGTTCTTAGCGAAGGGAAAGCAGGAAACCTGTTTTGTGGGGTACCTTAGAAGAGCGTTATGAATCTCATTGTGTTTAAAGCGATGCATATCTGACTCATTGAAGGGCTAAGCCCTAGCCAATTGGTGGTATGAAGCATTGCATATCTAGTTACTTGAAAGAGCTACACCGACCTCCGAGCTTTGCCGGCTGGCCAGATGGCGGACGTTTTCCCGAAAAACTCCCCCGTAAAGTAAGCCTCCCCCCCCCCCATTGGCGCAACAATCCTGGAGACTCTACCGAAAATATTGGGGGTGGCATGGAGGTGGTCAAAAAGTTAACAATGATCAAATGGTACGAAGGGAAGGCCGAGTACACCAAAGGATATTGGATTGAGGAGTTACTGTCAACAGGACGCGAAAACCTTCGACCATCTCAATTCTTACTGGTTATGACCTTCACTAGGCACAGGAACTTCACCACATACATAAGCACCACGTCAAGAAAATAGATTTGTGAATGTGGGAACGAATCCCAAGTACGCGACTCATTAATAGAAAGCCACACTTATGGATATGGAGCACCAATAGAATTGGATGCTACAATGAAGTCTGTTTTCTTCCTCTTTACCGAGGTGATAATGCAAATTTTGGAGACGCTGCTGTTTGCCAGTGAGCAACAGGTGACAGAACTGTAGCTGAATAGTGCTGATAATAGTGCAGTTAAAAAGTTGGGGTTGCCTCGAAAAACTGGTGGTTCAAGGCCTCCTCCGTTCTCCCAACCAACTGTAATACCATTATCATATTGTGTAAAGCATAAACGCACGTCCTTGGTTCAGGAGACCACCGCTATTGAAGTTTCCAGGTGAAGAGACACATATTTGTAAAAAAGAATTTGAAAAAATTACACAACTCGAACAATAAAATTCCCTTACCGCGATATAAAGGAATGGAGGTTCCGTGAGAAGAAAAAGAACCTAGTATGCTAGGCCTAGTATAAAGAAGGCCAAGGATTCAGGTCCCAAAATAGCACAGGTTGAAATTTGTCCAAGTGCTTAAAGTAAGTCAAGGTCACTTGTGAGAGAGTTTTCAGGACGGGATGTCCAGAATGACTACCAGCCTTAATCCATGACAATGATAAGTCACAAGTGCATGCTTTTATAGAGGTTCAAACTATAGTTTGATCCCACCTTCAAGCATTTCCATTTATTAGAATATAGCTCCTATAAAAAGCATCGTTTTCCTTCTAGATTTTGTATACAAATAGGAAGATTTTCTAAACCGTAAGAAAGTTCACCTCACAGATAATGATTACAAAGCTGAAAACTGCAGACATGTATTGATTGTACAGAGCATAGACGATGAATGCTTCAGAAATATCGTCAACAGTATACGTATTTATATTTATTTTATTTTTCATCGATCTCGATCACTGTCAACAATTTCAGCATAGAAATATGGATGTTTCTATTTGCAGGCACTGTACCTACGCGTAAGAAGCTAGTTGCAGGTACTGTGGTACATTTTGACGAATTACGAGCTTACATAAAATGTTGAATATGAAAATATTAAATAATTGATAAAATTGGTTCACATTGGCAAAATTCCAAAATAAAACATCACTTATACAGAATTTATATCTTCCTCCTACTCCGTCGAGTGGGTAAGGGGGGGCGACTTCATCTTCTTTTCGGCTAACGTTTTTTTGGTGGATGTATTGCAGGCTGATGCGTGCTCTTGTGTTTTTCTGCTCTTTGGTCGGTGTGACTTATTGAAAGAGCATATATGGGTCACTACACGCTTTGACCCACCATGAGCTTTGACTTTTTTTTGGAATTCCAATTGGAAGGAGCTTCATTTGCGTTGCTTTTCAGGCTTTTTAACAACGTCTTCTGTCGACCGACTTGATGAATCTTTCAATGATGTTTTTGGAGGAGATTTGGCCTCAACTTCTAATTTGGGGAGTGAAAAAAGACTATCTATACACAAATTCGACCTAATAACGCTTTCAATGTCTACCAATGCATGAAGATAAGTCTTGAATTGCTCAGTTCCGTGGTCTGAGACAAGGTTTGCGATGTCCAGGGCAGTAGACAAGACCATATTGTATTCGCCTCTTCTACTGAGAATTTCATATTTTTCTAAAAAAAATGATGGTAAGGTCACCAATTTGGGGTAAAAGGCACTTAACCATCATGTGTTGAGAAAAAATAGTTCTGTCTTCATCAGCCTGCAATACAGCCACCAAAAAAACGTGAAGTTTGCCGCGAAGAAGATGTAGTCAGTACCCCCCCTCTGATCACTCGACAAAGCCGCAGCATCTCAGGATACCTCATTTTTATTTCGTTTTTTTTCAATATAACATAGTTTTATAACAGTACCTGCAAATAGCTTCTCACGCGTAGGTACAGTACCTGCAAATAGACACATCCCAGAAATATTCGCACTTTATACCGTACCTGTGCTGACCCCATTCCCTCCACTCGTCTTCAACATTAGCTCGAACTCTCGCGTTCGGCGTCTCGAAATTGGTGAAGACGATCGCGATTCCAAAACACGAGAAAATATGTATTAAATAACGATACGAGTATATTTTTCTCCGTAGAATCGCGTCTATTCGAATTCGATCTGGAAAAATACAATAAAACAATAGCTTTCAATGTAAACTACATATTCTTGGATCATTATATATGGAGTACAAATATCTATATGTAACATCGAAGAGATGAAAGCTTATAAATTCAAATTTCGTCTTGGTCGACATAATTGAAACTTTATTCGAAAGAAATGAATTAATGTACGATACATTAAACAGCTGTCTGTGGATATTTCGCGCGAGAAAAAAGACTGAGGCGAACGCAAAGGAAAAGGAAAAAACTCGACGATATACGAAGTTAGTCTCATTCTGCTCGAGAAAATTGACGAACGATAAAGTGTATAAGAAGGAAACGGATCAGTGAGGGCAATAACCAGAGGGCGCCGAGACGCTTCGCTTTATGGGGTAATTTTGTAAAATTTCCCGAAGCTAGACGTCTGGTCGCCGCGTACGAGGCGCCTTCAAATATTTTCTTTTTTTTTTTTTCTTCCTTCAAAAAGAAAACGTTCTCTTCAATCATATTAACGTTTCGCTTGTTTGCCTATCTGAAAAGACGAGGGTAATTCTCGCCGGGTTATAACCAAAAAAGTCTTGAAAATTTTTGAAAATTAATACCGTCCTTGAGTACGTATGCAACACGAAACTTTACCTCCTACCAAGTTTATCAGCCGAGAGTCCTTCGAAAACTCGCGGTCAATTTGTAAAAAAATCTTCGACTGTCGTACCGTCGGAATTGGGAAAAGCTGTTGCCTTTTCTGTTTTTAAATTGTCTCCCATATATAGACGTTCTGCATGTACGTTCGCCTTCGCTCGCTTACAGGTAATGCTCCAATTTTTTATCATAACAATAATGCTATTAAAGTTGGAAACAAATATTTTCACAATAAGTGGAATTATTGAATCTGTTCGTACGAAACAATCGCTATACGTGTGCTATCCGCAGCGTATACGGATTACAATATTAAAAGTATTGTGCAAGAGCTCGTCGTGATCTGCGCGATAAAAAGTCGTAAGAATCGCAATTTGTAAAATTATCGCTACCGTCGATCTTGGTCGTCGAAAAACTTAACATGGTCTCAAACGTTACACCATGCGTTCGCATTTACGCTGACCGATCTGTACTACTAATAAATAAAACATAAGCACCGGCGGTCAAAATAATAATAATAATATAACAGTTACATAAATTATTGGAAGGAAATCTTTCGTATATTATAGATGGAGGAATGGGGAGAAGAGAAAAAAAAATGCTATAGCGGAATCTGGAGGAAGAAAAAAAAAAATGAAGAAAAAATCTTTTAAATGAACAATGCGTTCGAGATAAAAATCGACGATAATTGACGTAATCGGTACAATAATTTAACGAAAACCACTTTTAAGTTTTCGAAATGACCGCGCGATTATTGACTGAAAATCATTTTTATTCACGGCGTCTGATGTCGGTATTTCTGGGAAACTGTCGTTCATCCTCTTAGTATTCCGATTGAAGACGCGAACTACGTTTGGGGCAACGAAATACGCCACCACCCCGCTTTCCTCGTCGTCGACTCTGACGTAATTTGCAGACGAAGGAATTTTTCGCGTTACGGTCGACGAGCCTTTCACTTAAGGTAGGACGATGGCGTGCCGAGCTACGATCGTAGTGCCGTAGTACGAGAATGGGAGTAAAAAGAGCCCACCATCGCTGACGAATTCTCGTATTTTTTTTTTTTCTTATACGGAAGCTTGCTGCGTGAAATTAGAAATTCTTCTTACTTATAACGTGTATTCAATTTCTCCGTTGGTGGTACAATAAAATTTGTATTAAACGTGCATTTTTTTTTCTCTTTTGATTTTCGGAAAAATAGAAACTCTGAAAAAAACAAAGAGTACGAAGATACCTAATTAGAGTGTTGTATTGTACCCTACGAGCTTGAAAAAAAAAAAGGAAAAACGCGATAGTGTTATTTTGCCAATTTTACCTTGAGTTCTCTCGATATATTTCTAAAACTTGAATATCTCGAATCAACAGGATTCCCAGATTATAAGACTAACCGAAATTACGGGACCCAAAATAGACCACAAGGTAAAAAAAAAAAATAGTGATTTCATGGACTCAGTTGATTGAGAAATGCTGGGAACCTTGCGATACGCGGGTTACTATTTTTCTTCTTCCAATGGTCTCCATGGTATTGAAATGAACACAGTAGGGCGACGATTCAGATTCGTTATACAACAGCGTGAACAAGGGAAATCAACGATATTTTCAAGGAGGTCGAAGAACAGGTCATCCTTCACGTCTTTTTTACATACAACCCCTCAAGGAGACGTGAATGTCGTCCACTTTCGTCTAATCCCAAGAAGACTCTCCTCGGTATAAGGATGTATTCGAATATCAGAATGGAGGAATATGAAGGAAAACAAAAAAGAAGAAGAAGTAGAAAAAAAACACTCACGCAGTCGCGTGAGTAGTACACGACTTTTCCTTTGACTAATGAAAATTCACTGAGAGGATCACTGCTAGTAAGGACTCATAAACTCTAATTATTCTCGCGTCACCTTTTTTTTTCAAAAAAAAAGTCGGCAAATGTTCAGAAATTCTAAAATCTAATCACTGAACAAATTGTCCATCATTTCAATCAGAAAACCATAGATGAATTACTATCAATTGAGCTCATTTGATTCTCGAACAAATTGTAGGCACACAAGAAAACACTAAAAAGCAAATGGTATAATCAAAGAAAAGAAATAAGAGCAACGTCAGCAACATCTAAATCGTGACGAGAAAAAAAAAATTGCGGAATGAAAAAAATAAAAAAACTAGAAGTCCCAGTTGTGGGATGAGAAATTTCAGAATGTAAGAAAACTCCAGTTCTAATTACCTAAAATTCGTAAAAGAAAAAAAAAAACAAAAAAAAAAAAACAAACTACATGCAGGAATATTCATTGAGTCAATAAGGCACGTACGGCGTTTTCCATTTTGACCTAACGGTAGAGACCGTGCTTCGGCAGGCCCTCGTTCACTCTCGTTTTTGAGGAACCTTGCCATGGATCTAATATCTCACTTTTTTAGCTTGAAAATTCGGTACAAAAAAGAGCTTTACAATTACTTTTTCCTACACGATATTCTTAGCCTAGTATTGGTCTAGTCTACGGTATATTAGGGCTTCAGCCGCTCATCTTTTCATTCGCTCATAATTTGTCTCACTTCACCACCATCTTCCACAAATTCCATCCCAATATTCTTCATCTAAAAATCCAGCTACAAAGACAATCCGAAAAAAAAAAAAATATATTTTGAGAAAAGTCGAGGAAATAACTGAAACTAACCTAACCTAAGCCTAAAGAAGCCCTAACTATGTAAAATCATTCTCCTAAACTAATTTAATGAAACCTTTGTCAAGAATGAACCTGTCGAATAAAAGGTTTTCCATAACAATAGACGCACTGATAACAAAAGGATAGGGGTTTGCTTCAGGTAATGTGAGCGACTCCTAATGAGTGAGAAATTAATTAAAAAATTGCAAATTTCTCAAGAACTACTCGTCCGATTCTCGAAAAAATTGCGGGTGCACATCTTCAGATATACTACTACAATATGGCCAAGTTTCAAGAAAATCTGTCGGGTAGTTTCGGAGGAGTTCGACGGACAAAAAAATCTTATAATAAATAATAAATAAATAAATAATAAATACATATATAAGGAAACCTGAACGGGCGGGTGTAATACCTCACTTTTCCACTAGGAAAAGTCGGTAAAATCATTCTCCACTTCATAGGAAAATTCACGGGTTCTTTGAGTTCAAGAAGGGGAGGCAGGGAACCTGTCCTATGGGGTACCTTTGAAGAGCGTTCTGAGTCTTACGGTGTTTGAAGCGGTGCATATCTGGCTCATCGAAGGGGCTAAGTCAATCGTTGTATGAAGCATTGCATATCTAGTTAACTGAAGGGGCTACACCAACCATCGAGTTACACATGATAGTAGGGGAACTAGGAAAATTTTCGACCTCCGAGGTTGCTTGAAGAGCAACTCGTCGCAAACGATTTTGGGGGGGCCAAAAAAAAAGTGAATTTTTTAAAAATGAATAAGTTTTTATTAATTCACTATTCAGTAATATTATAAAAGTAGACGACTAGACGATAATAATAATATTATGTAATGAGTGTTTTATTTTAAAAAATTGAGAATGGGCCTAATATTACGTAATATTTGTATTTTGTCTACTTTTTCAACATTCTGGCGTATATGTCAGACTTGCGTGCGTATACTCGTCCACTATTTCCTCGTTCGTCAACTTCAAAAGCAAGGATCATCATACACGCCACCCACGGGTCGAGCATTGTGCTGCGTAATGGGCACTTGATAATTTTATTTTTGCTTAGCGCTCTTTCAGCGCTGCAGCTAGTGGCTGCCAATGAGACGAGTGTTTTGTATAAAACAATGAGGTTTCCGTAGCAGGATAGCTGATTCAGAAGTCTTAAAGGTTTGATGAAACCAGAAGCCACCCATCTCTCTGCCATCAAAGCCGCTCTGTTTCCCTACTGTTTATTTTCATCATCAGAATCAAGAACTGGTGCGTCACTGTTTTCTCTTTCAGCATCTTCATCCCAGTCCTCTCTTTCATCTTCATCCGCTGGTCCATGATCTCGTTGATCTTCATCTTCACATTCTTTTGAGGTTAATTTTTCCTCTTGTATCTTCTTTCTATCCTCTTCTGCCACCTGCCTGCATACTTCATCTCTTCCAAATCCAAAGCGTCTCTTCCCTAATTTTTCCTTGTTGTGGATTTGAACTAAATCTGAAATATCAATTTCTTTATGCATTGACTTGTAAAGAGATTTAAACTCCTTCAGCTCCATTTCCACATCAACGGCGCTCAGGTTATAATTTTTGCACAAATCTGGCGCTGCTGTATGATAGTTGATGTTTAATAAATTTTCGTGAGAAAAAATACTCATATCTTTCAATACAGCTAGGATATTTTCAACAAATCCTGAATTCATCTGAGTCAATATATTATCAATTACTGCGTAATATACTTCAATCTTAAGTTTTCCCAATTCATCGCGCTGGTAGGAAGGCTCATCAATATTATTTTCGTCAAAAAATCGCTTCCTGTGAATGACTCTTCTCTTTTTTTTTTCAATGCCCAATTCAGAGCATACTTTCAAAATATGGTCTCGAACTTCATTCCACGATTCTTCCATTCTCAACGATTGTAGAGCCTCAATTGTGTTTTTGATAATAGTAGACGCTGAACCAAAATCAATGATAATACCTTCTTTGAAGGAAATTCGTCTATATTTGTTCCGTCATGCCTCATGCGTCCTTATCTATATCAGTAACCAGTTCTTACTCTCAGTGAGCTACTGCTCTCTATTGTCCGTGTCAAACGCCAACACAAAGCCGCAAATATAGCGTGAACATACTGCGTTGGTGAAAAATTGTGAATGATTTCATTTTTAATATTGGGCGTTTCCGTTTTTTGAATTCGGAGACGGGAGTTGGGAAGGTTATGAAGTGAAATTTTGGGAGGGTCTCTTCATGGGTCAAAGGGGGTCACCGCACCACTGCCTTCCCCGATAAAACATGGAATCATGTATATGTCTTTGATTTCGATGTAAAGTTATATCAATTTCGTTCATCCATAGTATACCAATTTCGATTATATCGATACATTGATCTCAATTGTATTGAAATATCAATTCTATACTCGACTGCTATAGAGAGTCCATAGCCTTTATTATAGGCCTACATTATGACAGTATAGCTCCTGTGTACAATGTTTCAAGTTAACTAGCTTTCTGAGCTCACTCGCTCGCCGTTTTACTCCAGTATTAGGCTAGTACATTCTATAGTAGAGCTTTATGATGAAAACTAAGGGTTCCGGGTTCCGGGTAATTAATCGCCGGTGAATTAAACGCGGCTATTTCATCGGGGGGGGGGGGGGAAATACTGGAAGGAGAATTCATCTAATGGTCAATTAATCGTGGGAAAATTCACCAATTATCATATCATAATTCATCGCGAAATTCACCGTAAAAATTTATAAATATTAATAAAACATATCACAAATAAATTGAAGTTATTTTAATTTGTAGAGGAAAAATATTTGTGAAGATATATTTTCTGATTTAATTTATTTAATGGAAATAAATATTTTTTTTTTCTTTAGAATTATTTATTTAGTTGAAATATTTATATCTATTTTTAGTAATTTATATTTGAATATATTAGTTTATAATTTAAATATCAAGTTTAAATTAGTTATTATAATATTATCTTGGAAAAATAAAGATCTTAATTAAATTTTATAAAGAAAAATTCATATGAATTACTGAAGATATTGCAAATTTTTAATTTTAAATCTAAAACTAGATAAATTATTATTGAATATTATGAAAATCCAAATAAACTTGAATAATAAATTAATTTTATTATATTCGAAATTAATCAAAAACGAAAATAAAGCTAAAAGCTATCAAACTCATAATTTAAAAATTAAATTTTTCAATAAAGAAATGGAAAATTAAATTTCAAATTCAAATTAAATAAAATTCTTAATCTAACCCCCTATGGCAGTCTAGTCTAGGCCTAGTATAATGATGGCTCAAGGTCGAAATCTTCCTGTCAAGCCTAGTATGCTGTGTATTAGGCTAAAATGAACGAGCGAATTAGAGTCTAATATACCGTATATTAGTCCTAGTATATGGAGGCTGAATTTTTCTTTAAGTAGGTCAAGGTCATTGATGACGTCATAAAGCGTGAAGTTTCACAGATTTCGGGGTAGAAATTTTTTTAGCGGGGAACCCACTATCCATTTTGTTAAAGGGATTATATTCTCAGAAAACGTCCGCATCCGCATCCGGGAGTTTCTGTGAATTACGTGACATGATGTGACGTGACGTGACGTCTGGCACTTTATGACGTCATCAATGACCTTCAGTTCTTCACCTACTTTAGAGACTTGGAAAAATTTCAATTTCCAGCCTTCATTATATCAGGCCTAGCATGCAGTATACTGAGAAGAGCCCACCCAACTAATTTTCTGAGGGGGCATTTTTACGCCAACGTCATCGCCAACGCGGGAGGTTGCGGGTTCCCCGCTGCCATTGCAAACCTGCAGTGGCCTCTAATTTTTGTTGTTTTTTTTTTTGGGGGGCGGTGTGTTTCTTACCCCGGACCCGATTGGAGGCCTCGACGGGCCAGCACAAAGTCTACACACCTCAGGAAAGCCTACAGTATTCCTTGATAACTGAGAGACAAGAATCTTCTTGTCAGACCAAACTGCTAAAGGAAATTAAACGCAGGCATGAAATACCCTGAGTTCTTGAAGTTGAGCGTCAGAAATAATTCTATTTTCAGGTTCCTAAGGATTCATTGCTCGAACCCCAAAGACGAATTCGTGATTGGGTCAAAATATACAAAAATGGCCTTGTCAGATAAAATCAGACGCAGACTCCCTTTACCCTTGTGATTTGAAGTTGTGACTCGGAAATTAATCTATTTCCAGTTTCTCAAGAATTCTCAGCCATAGTTCGAAGCCCCAAAGACGAGAATTACAAAAATGCCCTTGTCAGACTAAATCTCTAGAGAAAGCTCAAAAATTCAGACGCCGACTACCTTTACCCTTGGGGTTTAAAGTTGAGATTCGTAAATTAATCTATTTCCAGTTTCTCAAGAATTCTTAGCCATAGTTCGAGCCCCAAAGGCGAATTCGTGATTGGGTCAAAAAAATACAAAAATGCCCTTGTCAGACAAATTCTCTAGAGAAAGCTCAAAAGTTCAGTAGCAGACTCCCTTCACTCTTGTGGTGTGAAGTTGAGACTCGGAAATTAATCTAATCCCAGTTTCTCAAGAATTCTTAGCCATAGTTCGAGCCCCAAAGACGAGAATCACAAAAATGCCCTTGTCAGACAAAATCTATAGAGAAAGCTCAAAAGTTCAGACGCAGATTCCCTTGACCCTTGTGGTTTAAAGTTGAGCCTCAGAAATTAAACTATCTCCAGTTTCTCAAGGATTCACAACTCGGTAGAATCTTTAGAATCCAAACACTGGCCCTCAGCAAAATATTGAGACCTTTTTATGTAAGAAAAATTATGGCTTGAACATGGGAATTTCTCCAAGTCCATCAGCTGTTCTATAATTTAGTTCTTGCTATAATACATGATAGAAGCAGGATATGAAAAAATTTCTTTGACTAACAACGTCATCAGATCGTGACGTCACAGGGTCGAAAGTCAAAATTTTCATCAAATCCCCCTCCTATCATATATTATGGCGAGGGAGTTAAAACCTATCATATTATTATGGCTTGAGAGTAGAAAATCTCTTATATTTTCCCACCCCCTCCATCATATACTATTGCTCAAAAATCAAAATTTTTCCTAGTCCCTCGCCTCTCATATATGATGGCTCGAAAGCCGAAATTTTTCCAGGTGCAACCTTGCGCTATGCATGATAGGAGGAGGACTTGAACCATTTTGGGCAATCATGTTGGACATGGACCATTTTTGATTTGGCCGAACATCATACAACGAACGGCAATTCTCCGAAATAACCCCCAAAGAAAAGGTTACCTGTTAAAATTTCGACTTCCGAGCTATTACATGGTAGGAGGTTGAGTTTGAAAAATTTCAAATTCCGAGCCATGATACCAGCAAGGGGACTTGAGAAAAGTTTGCCCGCTCACCGGGTGATAGAAATTTTTTCCGATAGAACTCCGGATAAAACAGGTTCTCTGTTAGGAATTTAAGTTCGGAGCAGAAGACTAGGAGAAATTTTCCTTCCTTTGATAATTAGGTTAGGTTACCGGCCGATCGGACAGCGGACGGTTTCCTGTTAAAAAAACTCCCGGGTTTTTTAGCGAAGGTAAACGAGGGGTACGGGGAGCCTGTTCTACAGGAAACATGGGGACTTGGAAAAATTTCGACTTCCGAGCTATGTAGGATAGGAAAAGAAGTGGACTTGGAAAGATAACGGCTTCTTTATGACAAACGCTGGAAACCTTTCCTATGGGAGAAATTTGATTTTCATTCTAAAAATCGAAAATCAGAATTTTTCCCAGTCTCCCTTCGATCATGGTTTGGAAATTTGAATTTTACTATTTTTTTTTTGTCACGGAGAAATTTTGACTTTAATTTTTCCGAGTCCCCTCCTACCATATATACAGCTAAACAGTTGAAAATATAACAATGCGAGAAAAATGTACAGTATCCGCAACCCAACCTAAATCGGAGGAAAACCCATCCTTACCTGACTACGGGAGGGGAAGTACCCGGCGTACTCAAGCTAACTTTCGAGTAGCATCCAATTCATACGCTTGTTTCAATTCTGCCATCTTACTATCAATGTACATTTCGAGTGGCGAAGCTACGGGTGAAAAAAATTTGGCCCACGCTATGGCCCACCCTGAAAATGGGACGGTGATCTAGAATGAATGTAACTGAAGAAATCTTCAACTTACATGTTGCTGTGCAAGTTAAAATTGGTTCAGGAAAAAACTCACAAGTGGTCGCGACCCATATTGTAATAATTTATTTCATTCAATGAGTGACAGTTTTCAGAACTCTTGGTCTTTATTGACCTACATCTGGCTCACGCTAAAAAAAAAAGCTAGCTTTGCCTATGATTTCGACTAAGATAAACACCCATCTTCTCATTTTACCCTCTTGTCCGAAGTCTCCAAAGTAAAATAAAGCCTCGCTTCCAATAGAAGATATTAATTCACCCCTTCACTATTCTTAGGTAAAAAATAATTCAGGAATAAAGTAAATTATTCGTAGTGATCATAATCGGAAATCGTACTTTTCGCTCCTCAATTATTTCTCATTTTCAAACAAAGGAGTCTTTACGTAACTTATGGTGTCACGTCATCAAAATTCGATCCATCGAAATTCGGGACTATACTAGCCCACCTCATTACTCTACCATAGGTGGACATACCATTTATTCATACAAATATGCCCTGACCTTTGACATTACACCCCGAATAAAGTGGAATGCCGAGTATTTTGTCTCGATAAGAGGGAAGCGAAAAGAAGTGAATTTATAATTGGAGAAATCATTTATGAAGTTGTCGGAGAGCGAACGCGGACGACCAGCGAGGCACGCCTCCAGGTAGGTAGCAGAGCGGCAGACACACACGTTGAATATTAGGGAGCGAGCTCTTGCTCTATCTCCCTTCTTTTCAGCAAGAAGGAGGCCTACCATTATTAACTTGTTACGTGAAAACTAATATTTGTGTTTGCGGCCAAACAAGGTCTCGTACGGCCCCCATGCTCGAGCTTTTTAGCGGCGTGCAAGCGCCCTGTAATTAGTCCGAAACAGACGAAGCCGGTTAAAGGCCAGCTGACTATTTCATCTCATTTTCTCTATCAGTTTGGATCACCATTAACTTTTTTTTTATTCTTCTTTCTTACGTCGCATTGCTCACGCTCTTTTTTTCGTTCTTATTTTTCTGCTTTTTCATTATACGATTTTCGCCGTTATCGTTCCCATATACTTTTACATTAAAAAGTTGTGCACGTAAGAGAACAGAGAAATTATCGTTTTTTATTTATTTATTTTTTTTCTTTCTCTTACAGTTTTGATTTATTACGATGATATCGGTAGGATGGGTAATGACTTTCTTCTTAAATACCAATACGTCGTATCAATTTTTAGTTGCTGAAAATTCTCGTTTAAAGACGTATTTGATGACATTGTATAGACGAGCGAGAAGTTTATTTTTCGGCTACACAATGACGTACGTAATTCTTGTTTTTCTGATATTCTAAAAGGTTTTCAAAGGACACCGATATTTTGAAGTGTTATACTGCGAACGAGCAGCCGTACGAGTGCGATGTGATCGAAAAACTAATTAAAATAAATTTCTATTGGATGAAGTAATGGCTAGAGGTCTAGACTATAATATTGTTTGAACAATTCGTGGTTTGATGAAGACTGAATGTCAACTCAATGATGAGAAAAGAATTTTTTCTTCAGTGATTCCACATTCTTGTTACATCGGACAGTTCTCGGAATCTTCGCTCTAATTTGCTCACAATCGAATCATTTAATGATCGTATAGGCATGGATGATTGCTCGGTAGAGTTTGTTGGAGTTCCAGCAGAAGATATTTTCGTATTTCGTCGGAAAAAGATAGTTTAGTTAGTTTACAAAGTTGAAAAAGAAAAAAATGAAAGGGACTGCGAGTGCCCCCTTCCCTTCACCCTCGATACTCCGTGGGTGATTCAAAAATTTTCGAGTTCACCCCGCGAGTTTACCTTGTTCAGTTTATATGCGGGGCATGCAAAAGTAAGTTATACTATCCAATTTATGCGCATGCGCGTATAAGTCGCTGATAATGGTGTTGACGTGACAGACACTCGTTCATGAGTACCGATCGGACATTCGTTGAAAGAAGTGCGCAAAGACCCGAAAGGACGTGCAAGAGTCCAGTGTTGCCACGGGAGAGCGTTACAATAAATTTTCCGTTAACTGACTTTTGCGCACCGGGTATATAAATGAAATAATTGAAGATTGTAGTGTTTCTCCGATTGTACATATACAGTTTGTTCGACGGGATACACCACAAACATTGTATTGCTAAGCCAACACATTTTGCCGAGTACAGATTTTCGGTTACACGGCCATATTGACATTAACGGCCTCCCGAAGTTACTCTTAGATGAATCAGCTAGCATGTTTAGCGGGGAACCCGCTATCCATTCCATTTTGTTAGGGGGATTACATCCTTGGAAAACGTCCGCATCCGGGAGTTCCTGTGAACTGCGTGACGTGACGTGACGTGGGATGCTTTATGACGTCATCAATGACCTTGAGCTACTTTAGGGACTTGAAACAATTTCAATTTACCATTTTCTTAGGGGGAATACATCCTCAGAAAACGTCCGCATCCGGGAGTTCCTGTGAACTGCGTGACGTGATGTGAGGCGCTTTATGACGTTATCAATGGCCTTGACCTACTTTAGGAACTTGGAACAATTTCAACTTTCCATTTTGTTAGGGGGATTACATCCTCAGACAATGCCCGCGTCCGGGAATTTCTGTGAACTGCGTGACGTGACGTGACGTGGGGTGCTTTATGACGTCATCAATGGCTTTGACCTTGACCTACTTCAGGGATGGAAAAATTTCAATTTCCAGCCTTCATTATATCAGACCTAGTACACAGTATACTACGAAGAGCCCAGCCAACTCATTTTCTGAGGGGGCATTTTCGCGCCAACGTGATCGCGAACGCGGGAGGTTAAGGGTTCCCCGCTAACATTGCAAACCTGCAATGGCGTCTAAATTTTGCTTCAATTTGACTTTTGGTTACACAAGAATGAGTATTCCGAGTTCAATAGTTTCAATGAACCACCAAACGTTAAAGATGATGAGCTTCCTTACCACTATACGTAGGCCAAACTTTACCAATATCTTGATACTAGCTTCATGCTAAGATTTACCCAGTCCTAAACTACACTTATAAAGGGGGAGAGGTAAACTTCCTCCTGCTCTTACGGGCACAAAGTCCAGAACTAAAGACGAGAAGCGGAGAAGAGAGCTTAGTCAAACAAGGAATTAAGAGTGATCAGCAAGAAGGGATAGTTGCATCGGCCACAGGGCCTCGAACAGACACTAGCCTCAAAATAGACTTTTCTATATTTACGGGGTATTTAAATGTCAGCAGCAGTTGTTTGTAATTATATTATGAGATTTTCAACTCGATGAATTTCCCTATCATACACGTAGAAAATCGAATAAGCCATCTAGAAAGGAATAATAATACCAATGGTATTTCAACAATTAACATCAGTCTCATAAGTCGTTTTGCACATTCTTCGATGGATACTGTTGATGAGAAATTCATACCAAAGCTGCGAGTTATCATTTTTGCTTTCTTTTAGATACGTGAGAAACGCTCTTTGGCGCTGCTACGAATCAAAGGAGAAAAAATGCAGTTTCAAAAACCGTTTGAAGTGTAAAACAAAAATAACACAAAAAAAGAAACTAGTCTTGGTTGACATTGTTTTCACGGTATGTATTCTTGTACCTCGAAATTAAAGTATACGAGGTACACTTCGATGCAAGTACTCCTGTACTAAAACTTTTATAGTTGGTTCGTCGTTAGTATTTTCGTGCATGTATTTATGATGGGTTAGTCGACTACAGTCTCGTAGAAGAAACTCGCATTCCATCACGTTTGCAAAAACAATTTAAAATAAACGCATGAAAAAAGATTTGTGCAATAATAAGTCGAATCAAAACTTCGATACGTCGGCTCAGAATTTGTGCCAGAAAATTCGCACGATGTAAATAAATTCGCTGCAAAAGCAGAGTCATTTTTCTATGTTCGGTTGAATCCGTCGTCGGCATTTGGAAGCGACTCCTCTTAAATAGAGACGAAAAACCTGTGAACCTTTAAGGAAATGTGTCCTATGTTTCGATTTGAGAAAATTTCAAGCTATGAATCTCTAGAAATGAAGTCCTTGAAAAAATGAAGAAGAGGTAGAAAAATTCCACGCTTTGTACAGAGCTAGACCATATGCTGGGCTTAAAGGAGTACTTAAGGCTGAGACTCTTTGTGATATCATGAATGGCCTCGAGGCAATTTAGCAATTTGGAAAAACTTGAAGTACCGATTTTGAGGAAAGCACAGATAGGTTGAGTTCTGAACCTCACAGCTAGGCTATAAATATGGTATCACAACTACCACAAGCTGGGCACAGAGGAAGATTCTAGGCTATCATTTTTTAATTTGACATTCGTTTTGACATAAGACCAGTTTTATCAAGGGAGGGGGTTTTGGAAAAGACGTCCGTTGGCCGGAAAATTTCCAAGTCCCCTACCAATTATATACCTATAGCTCGAAAGTCAGTGTATATAGCCTGAAAGTTGAAACAATCCCTTCAAGTACTAGATATGCAATGCTTCATATACCAATTGGCTTAGCCCCTTCAATGAGCCCGATATGCCACGCTTCAAACACCTTAAGACTCAAAACAGCTTGGAGATTTTTCTAAGTCCATCTCCCAACTTGAAGGTATCCCATAGAACAGGTTCCCTACCTCCTCTCGTTTGGTTGAAAAACCCGTGAGTTTTTACTTCAATATAAGGTAGGTTTAAGCTTGGTTAATTGATTATGACGAAAAAAAAAGTTGAAGAACGGTACTTCTGAGATGATTATTAAGCCACGGGAGCCAGTGATTTCTGGCTCCGGCTCAAGTTCCTAGCTCCCAAAAATTGAAAGCAGAGCTGAGCCGAAGAGCTGGATCTCGAGTGCGGAGTGCAGAGTCGAGAAGCTGGAACTTGGAGTGGATCGACGAGGGAAAAACGAGCTGGCTCGGACTCAGGGCTCCATTTCAGGTACATAAGGAAAGGGAGCTGAATGCGGCTCCCGCTTCAGCTCCTCAGCTTTTCGGTCGAGAAGAAACCATAATGATATGTTCCACAATCTTCTTGAATCGGAACAGTCTTTCTCAAGCTTCGGGACCAAGTTTTTCTCCGTTATCTTGGCCTAAAACGCTCACTATTTAGGTTTACACATACTTTGCCGAAACAACTGTAGCGGTGGAGAACAGGATGAGCCGAGCTGCACAGGCGATGCCACGTTGGATCGAGTCGAACAGTCTAAAACTTGCCGTAGGTAAGACGGAGGCTCACGACACGTCAAAACTTCAGTTCAGCCACCCTTCACCTGTAAGGTGTGGAAATCAGCATCCAAAAGGTAATAAAGTACCTAGGCATCTGGCTTGACACAAGCTGGGCTTCCGGCGGAAAAGGCGGCCAGAAGCCGCCAGATGAGAAGCCCAGGAGGACCGAGAGGAGCAAGAAGGATTATGATGAGCACCGCTTTGTGATGCCATCTAAAAGAAGAAAGATGATAAAGATCCAACGAAGAGCTATGCTGAGGTGTGCTAGCATCAACCGCACTATTTGGACGGAGGATTTTTGCGTATTAACACGTGCACCATCAATCAAGTCCTAGCTGAGAAGAGAGCGGCGATGTTCAAAGCAAAAGAAGAAGAAAAACCGATCAAGAGGCTTCACGAGTCAAGCATGAGGCAAGAGGCTCTTTGTCTGAGAGATGAAAAGCAAAAATTGCGGGGACTGATTCGAGTGGGAGACGTGGTGGTGTGAGCAGGGCAAGCTTAGTCGGTCTCCAAGAAATTGGAGTCGATGAAGCGCAGGTTCCAAAGAAGCATGGAATCAGGGATCTGCATTACCAGTCACAGTCATGAAGAAGAAGATGGACCTAGAATGGAATAGGCAAATGTAGAACTACGCTATGGCCTACTCGACACATGTGTACCATCTTTATACAGATGTGCAGGAAGAAGAAGAGGATAAATTGAACTTGAAGAAAAAAAAAGAACAGACTACCAACAGCGATCTATTATATCTAAGGCGGTGTTGTCGTGGCATCTTCCAAAGTTTTGTGTACAAACGGGAAGGAGAGGGGTTCGCCGAGGATATTCTTCAAAGGTTCAAGTTACATTCCGGTGTTGGAAAAAACAAAATGCGTACGCAATCTCCGTCCACTCTATGATGGAAGACGGGCGACAAAAGCGGATGGATAGCATCTTAAACTGCAAAACTCAAATTTAGAGAGAGAGAGAACACTTTGAGTAAAGATTTCAAGAAATGCACCGGTTGATGCGTGTCAAGGGTCATCTTTCTCTCACAAAGGACGTGGTGCTACGGATCAATTGGTTGTAGGCGGCGAGTTTGTGGGCCAAAGGGCAGTACTATCGGGTGGTGGTCAAGATGTCTATTAGACGCAAAAATTTCGCAAATCTCTCCATGAACACCTCCGATATGAGTGATCCAAGGGGAGATCCAATTGGAATGACGATACCCTCGGGAAACTTGAGAACTTCTCATCGAATTTACATTTGGTGAGAGAGATTTCTTGAAAGGAACTCAGTTACAAAAGGGGGGGGGAGAGATTTGAGCGACTCACTCAACCACTCTAAGATAGGTTGGAGAGGTACATGAGGAAAGAGTCTCGTAACATCAAGCGACACGAGGACGGACTGAGGGCTAGGAGAAAAATGCACCATTTTACCGGTCAACTTCTAAGAGCTTTGTAAAGAGTATGGCGAGGCAAATCTAATCCAAACTTTAAATTGTGAATCCAAGTACTTACTGAAAACAAACCTACCCTGATTGTGGACTTTTAGCAGCCAAAGAGCAATAGGATTAGGAGTCAAAATTGACTTCTTGAGGGCACTTGTTTTATTGAGGGTGTGCTTCGCCCATTGATGAACTCTGAAACGGTGTACGATAAGTTGCATATACGTCCCCAAATACCCTACAAGGTTCGGCATACCAGCAGTCACTAGACGACACTAGTCAGGCGTGCGTGGGTAGTCCTTTTGAGGAATAATTTTACAAGACTTTGAAAGACACTTCTCAAAACTCCATTTTCCAACCAATTCTTCTGATCTTCACAAATGTTGTAAAGGTAGGTTCAACTCGAAGCGGTATAAAAGCAGAAATCCGAATTTTCCCTATAAAAAAATTTTACGTTTGAAAATACAGTAGTTGAATTTTTGATTATTTCGAAGTGGAATAAAATTTAAAAATTCTGCTTCCATAGCGCCTCTAGTTGAACCTTTCTGAAGAACATACCAGAAAATTAGGAAGATCCATTGAAAATTCGAGTAGTGAGAAAGATTTTCCAGTACCATGTTTTTAATCCTCGATTTCACGAGCGAAGCACACCCGTAAGTAGTTACCATCATTCACCACTTTCCGGATACTGTTGTCAGTTCACATCATCTCACTGAAGATGGCTTTCAAGCTAAAAGTTCTCTAGCGATATATTTGTTTTTCTGTGCAGTCAATTGTAAATTATAAACTGTATTAATTAATTATTTGCCATAATTTCATCAAAAATCAAATTCAATCATTTAAGAACAGAACGTGAGGATGATGTCATCAACTTGTGACGTTATCAATCTAAGTGTAGGCTAGATGTTATCGAAATTTTTCTAGGCTAGATCAAGTTTGAAGAGAGTTTTTAGTATCGTACGACATAAATAAATATTCTATCGTATGTACTGAGGTAATACAGATTGCTGAGCATGAGGCTGAAGTCTCCCTTACAGTAAGATTCTTTTTCAAAGGTTCTCTAGGCCTAGCTTTTTCTGTTCACCAAGACTTGAGGAAACTATTTCAATCTTTTTTGTACATCTAAGAGACCCGATACGTCTACTCCCTTGAACATAAGAAAAAAAATAACAAAAATAAGACAAGCCGTTTTCCACGGGGCCGCGAAGCTTGCGGGTTTCCCGCTGCCTTTAAATATTTGTAGATTAGATAATTTACATACTTTGAAGATTTAGCGCATGGAGCCGGAGGTGAAAAAAGTTGTTACACTTTTTTTTTATCTACTTGTGAATGTTCGTGTTCAATATTGATACGTATGCCCACCTTCCATCATTAATGAGCGTGTTTCGCGTCAAAAATTTACAGTTTGTCACTGTACTAAATGTCGAATTCTTCGACAACGTTATTCTAGATTTTAGAATTTTTTTACAGTTCATAAACTTATGTATAAGAATGTGTCATACAGGTATACATCTATACAATAACCTTTTCGAAATTACATAACACGCTTCCCCGTATATAGTGCACGTTTCGTTCGCCCTTTTCCCGAAAAGTTAATTAACTGATTAGGTTCTTTTTACGATCTTCATAACCAATAACAATAAACCGCTTGACCGACCAATAAAGAAGAGTAATTTGGAATCGCACCCCCAGCGCGCGCTTACCCGTCCGTCGCTCGCGTCGCCCTGCAACAGAGCGAGCGCGACCCGACCGCGACCGCACGTAAACCGACGAATTATTCCGCGTACGATTTATAGTTGACTCGTAACTGCACGGTCGGTACTCGTCGTCGTCGTCGTCGCGAGAGTACAACAGTACGAAACTATTTCTTTTTCGGAAGCTTCGATAGAAATCTTGTTTCTCGATCTACCGACAGATACCGCGATATCGTACGTAGTACGCCGCCAACTTACTATACAACGAGTACCCGCAGTTGACTCGGGAAACTTGCTACTAATGTTAGCGCGCACACTTTTTCAGTTATCCTTTACGTCCGATTAGTATCTTCGTCTCTATACGATATTTATGTTCGGACCAGTGTCCACGTGCTTCTTTCCTCATTATAAAATCATCGTTTTCGCGCCCCTCGAATTTCTCATTCAATTTATCGACGTAATTTCGACGGGGGAAAAAGTATAAATCATTTTTCGAAAATCAGTGTATGTGTGATCTCCGCGATTTTACGTGTATCGATATGAAGAAACGAATTTTCGCGAGTTAAAATGTTCAGAATAAAATTCGGTTAACTTCTCGCGAGTGTTTTTCTCACCGTAATAGATTCAGACTGCAATTACGATGAGGACATTTCACCGGGCTGCTGTAAAAGTGCAACGAGAATGAAATTGGAGTTCAACTTCTTAAAGGCGGAACGTTTCATTAAAATTCCAGCTAAAGCCAAGTACCTGTATAAGAATAGACGGAAGTTAAAACGGCACGAATACCGAATACCCTATTTGAGATTTAGTTTAAATCCGTTTAGTATCGCTTTTTTAATATTAGTCATATTTTCGAGTGACGTATGGCCGCATACGAGATCGTCGTTTTACGTTTCTAGTTCTCCCATTCATTTCAGACACCATAATCACAAAATGTTAACGTCTAGCACCCTTAGTTATAATACTACGTCTAAGTCAGAACCCAACCTTTTTAAGTCAGTTAAGTTATTTGTAAATACGTCGTCGTCGCCGTCGAGTAGTTTTAATTTCGATACGCTTCGTAATAATAATGGTAAAAATAACGATGTAGAGTCCGGTGAAATGTTCCTAAAGCCGCCTCAGTTCCTCAAGAGATTCGGACGAAGTTCCAAACCCGACAGAATCTCGACGTCTAGAACCCTGCGCTCTAGAGATTCTTCATCTAAGTCCAAAATATCTAGTTCCTTATTAATGCCGCCATGCTCGCACGTCGGAGACGCGACCAACGAAATATCCGCTCGTGCCTACCTCGCCGATACGGTCTTCGAGGGCAAAGTGCGATCGAAGAGCACGATCAAGGATCCGGTCGGTAAATACGGTGTTACCTTCGTGGTCCAACACGTGTACAAGGATCAGAATAACGGCCAGAATCTGCTGAGGCCAAAAACCCAAGTACGTTTGTTTTTCGTCGAGAAGTCGCCGGCATCGAATACGACCAAACCGACGGCGCATTGCGTGCAGCGGTATAGCTACTCGAAACGCCAAGGAGATCTGACGAAAGCGAACATCAAAAGAGGCCGAAGATATATCGTCTTCGTGAACAGAATTGGCCCGCACAATTATACCATCATCGGAGAACCGGTGCCGCAGAGCAAAAAGAATTCGCGGGCTGTTAAAGAAGTACTCTGTCGTAATTGTGGTGAGTTGAATTTTCAGTTTCTTTTCCTAATTTATCGTCTATATACGAGCACTGAAGCCGCGATTTTGTTCAGTTCGCAGTAATAATATCGTGTAATAAATTCAACTTCTGGTCAAAAACGATTTCGCGAATAATGTCGTGTATAGCAGATTTCTTATTTTAACCCAGACAAAATAATCAATCGGTGGTTTTGCGAGGAGCACGTTTCGGAGGTGGAGGGGGTGGGTTGCTCAGAATTTAATGAAAAAATCCTCTTACCTAGATTACCATTTCACTGGTGGAAGAATTTTCTTGAAGGGAGGTTTTCAAAATCACAAATATTCAAAATGAATCTCCTTTCCTCTTATACGTGACTGTATTTTTCTTGTCTTCCTCCTTTCATGTTATCAATTCACTCTTTCATTTTGGTCGACGGTTAAGACTCCGATAACGAATCTATTATGCTAGACTGTCAAATTTTCAAAATCTTGTTTTCTTCGAAAGCCTCTGAAGTCAGCCGAAGGAAATGTAAAACTAGCTCCGCAGTTTAGTGACAAAAATTCTGTTTCGAGAGTTACGAAAAAGGAAATTTGGTCCTACTCAGAGACGACTACATAAATGAACGTATTTTTAATCCGCAAAATCTAAGCTCGACAGTGAGCACAGTACCTTAAATTGCATGGGTGTTAAATATCTATTCTCGAAATTACGCTTCCCAACCCTGTGACAAACAGAAATTGTAAAGGACTGTGTAGTAAGAATTTGAAAAGTGGGAATCTTCATTTATAAACTGAAGAGAAAGATGACGAAGAATCGCCACAAGAAATAGATTACGTCGCTTTTAAAATAAGCTCCTTACTGCACAAGCAACTGTGAATTCTGACGATTGTTCTTTTTTTTTTCTTCACGAGTTTTGGAACTGCTCAAAAATTGGTATCCTTGATTTAGGACACAGATAGTTAAAGCAATTGGAAACGGTTCCAGAGTCGTGGCATGGCACGGAGGTTATAGATGGGGGGGTGTTGGTAATTGAAATCGTGTTTTGCGAGGTTATAGATGAGGGAACGTTATAGGCGAAACGTTGGTTTTGGGGGACAGGATATGAGCAGGGATTTTCGCTTGTGAAGTTCTCTGAATGGCAGAGGAGCAGCGTGAGGACCTAGAAAGAGCCCAGGGTGGGTAAGCCAAGTGTGACCAATTCTAAGACGGGAGAGGATGTCTCCTTCGAAGCGGGAGTTTCTGCATGAAGAGGTCCAAACGTGATGGAGACTTTTGTTTGATCTTAGTTTATTGTGAGGCTGATTTTTCCAGTAGTCATACAAAGAAGCTAGGATATTAGAACGGAAATAGTTTTTAAGGTCGCGGGGCCGGTAATTTTTGTCTACAGGAGGAAGTTTTTGGTCGCGATGTCAAGAGTGACCGATGTGACCTGAAATCAAGATGATGAAGGGGAGAATGACGTCAAGACGTCGGGTGATGAGGCTACTCGAATAGGGATTTAAAAAGTGAGTCAGATAGTAGGGTACAGTTGAGTCCTAGAGGACACTGAGTAAGATTTGAAAGATTTGTCAGCAGAAGCGGAAGCCGAATTCCTTAAACAATAGACCATAATTTCGTTCTAAATATGCACAGCCTACTTGATTTTTCGTTTTAAAGCCATCATGTGGTTGTGGGTGAAGGAAAAATACAAAATGCGTGGAACAATTTTCTTGTCAGGCACTTAATGATATGAATTAACAGCACATTACGTGCCGAGGACCACGAAGATGTCTTTTCTCACAAAGTCGTGAGCCAGGGATCTCGAGGACGAGGAGAAAATAGACGAATACCAAATTCGTAATCATACTTCATTAGAGAGAATACTTTTATCTGATGTACACACGGTTATCAACTACGCT
This sequence comes from Aspidiotus destructor, assembly GCA_035079395.1. Lineage (NCBI taxonomy): Eukaryota > Metazoa > Arthropoda > Insecta > Hemiptera > Diaspididae > Aspidiotus > Aspidiotus destructor. The sequence continues at coordinate 8,594,341 of JAVHKZ010000002.1, read as the reverse complement.
TTACCATACCATGCTTAAACTTTTCACTCCCTGCTACATACATTGTGTACGTATAATAGTGCATTGAACTGTGAAATACAAATGACGATCTAATCGTCTAGGATCAAACACCTTACAATAACGATAAGGAAATGACGTACGAAAGATTTCTCACTCGTACGTTCACTAATTCACTCGTTTCCGAGTCGTCTCATAAAAATTGGCGCTCGCTAGCAAGATTCTCATTTTACATTGCTTGGTTTTTCATATACGATCATAAGATTCTAATTCGTTTCCTTTCTCCTCATCAGTGACTTTTACTGAAACTCGATCATTTTTTGCGAATCTGTATACTGTACCAATGCGTTCATATTTTCTCAAGCTCTGGCGCAATCAAACAAAACTTCAGTCTTCTTATAGTTACCTCCCCTCTGTACCCTTTCATGTACCTTTTTTCAATTTTTACGAGCTATTTAACTTCACAGGAGCTTATCAGCTCGGTAAAAGCATTTGATCAAATGGATATGCAATAGGATGTGAACCAGAGGCACTGCTGTCACATGATATTTTGAAAAATCCGATTATGAAAACGGATTTTTACATACTTTCTTTAATTTAGAAATAACAATCATGGGAAATGTATCTATGTTACTCGTAACTAAGGTACTTTTCCCTTGATCGACTCAGGAGATTGCGATATCAGCCCATATTAACCAAGAGAGTGACTAAGGTACTTTTCTCTTGAGCACGAAAAAACTGTATTTTAGGCAGAATCCGTATTTTTCTGAGGACCAAAAATCCGTAGGTCTGGCAGCACTGACCGGATGAAGTTGAGGATTTCGAGTTACTAGAGAGGGGACAGAAAACGATTTTCTTGGGTTTAGAGGGAATGGACGAGAGAAAAATGGGAGATGAATAATTCGTCAGCATAGCAGTATTGGCATGAGAGAAAAGTGGACAGCCCAGAAGGAAGGAGCGGGTTGGGCGGGTGTGCTCAATTGTTATTCAAGCTACACTTACTTGCTCGTAGCGTGAGGAATGAATTGAAGAGGATCGCAGATTTGGTATTAAGATTATTGCGGGACTGATAGGACTAAAGCTCGTTTATAGACCGAAGAAGAGGAAGGTTCACTGATTGAGGAGGAGAGCACAGCATACTTAGCAGCCAGGTCCACTGTGTTGTATTCCGGAAGGCCGATATAATCACGAATCCGGAGCAGTGCAGCCACATCTACGGATTTTTGGTCCTCGAAAAAAATACGGTTTTTCGTAAAACACGGATTTTTGATACTCACGGGGAAAAGTATCTTAGCTCAAGTTATGAGAGATTCTTTTCTCTTGACCGTTATGAGCTGATATCGCAAAATACGGGTTTTTCTATGAATTTTACGTACAATACGTATTTCTTACGATCAAGAGAAAGGTACCGTAGAAACTTGTACGAGAGATACTATTCTCCTACTCGTTATAAATTAATACTGCGGTCTCCCGTAATATTGAGTCGATCAAGGAAAAAGTACCTCTGGTATGAATGTGAGAAATACGTTTCTCCTGATCGTTATTTTCAGATCGATAAAAGTTCGTAGAAATCCGTTTTCAGGTCCCAGAAAAAATGGCGGGTACGGATTTTTGAAACTATCATCTGGCAGCAGTGATCCGGAGGAAGGCATATTGAAGACAGAGACGATTTCAAAGCGTGAAAGAGGATGAAAATGCGCTAATCGATAGGCTGAGAAGAGAGTGATTTGGGAAAAGGAAAAAATATTGAATTTACTCAGAGAGATTTCAATCTATCAAAATCGAAGGCGCGAGGAGAATCTTGGAATCTCGATTTATGATATTTTAAAACAGCATCGTTTGTTATGACGGACTTGCGAAAATGCTGAAATTACGTATCAAAGGATTATCATCTTTCTGCTTCCATATTTGAATCTCCGTCCTCTTTTCAAAGTCTCGACCTTCTTATTTTTATGAGCGAAGTTACTAAAGTTTGCTGCAATTTTTCTTTCTATACCCAGCCAAAAATATCTCCTTACATCTTTCTAAATCATTCTTATAAAAAAATTCGTTGTACTTCTTTCAACTTTCTTCTTCTGTGGCTATATTTTGTGAGACAATTTCACGATCGTTCTCTGGAAATTTGTAGTTTTCTTCTCGCGCGTTATCCTCCTAACGGTCTTCTTTCTTCCTTTCTCTTTCATCATTTCGATATTCAATCGAAATTAGAGTCTCGAAAAAGTCGAAATGCAAATTTGAGACTCTTTTGATGAGCAGACTTAGTGAAAAACTAATGCATATTTCATAAGTTTCGATCGTACAACGACATTTTCAAGTTTTCAATATCTTCGAACATGTTTGAAAAAGACTACGCTCAATGACTGACGAGTTTCTTCTTCAAACTAAAATAAGTTTGCAACAGAAATCTCATTACTGGTCTATACTGCTGAATAAGAAGAGAAATTCATCTTTACTCGGATTACGTTAAGTAACAAGGGGAAAAAGAAGTCGTACGCATTCAATACAACTAAGCTTGCATCAACTCGGGTAGTTCTTGACGAGAATCAAGCAAGGAAAATGAAGTTTCTGAAGCTCAACACTAATATGGACTAGAATAGAATATTTTTGACTGCAATCAAATTGTGCTCAGTTTAAAGTCTGCTACAGTTCTGATTTGTAGGAAGGAGATGTCTGCAAATGTCTCCTCGCATCTTCAGTCAGTGTCGTGCTAACTCATATTTTTTAGGCCGGGGGACGGGTAACCAGCTCGTCGGGCCCTGTAACTTCTAATGGTCAAACTTTGAAGAAGGTTCTCGCAGGTCCGTATGAAAACTTTCGCAGGCCTTTCCTAACCCGGCCAGCAGGACACTGGCTTCAGTTGGTCTAGATGCAACAGTGAATCCTTGAAAGACGACACAATATACTACTCCTTTGAAAAATCAAAAACAATATTTACTCGTAGCAAAGTCCTCTCCGAGATCGACTTTAGCTATCACCAAGACGAAACCGAGAGTTGCTTTTGCCCACCATGAAATTAGTAAGAAGCTTTTGACTTTCTTGTTCTGAACGAGCAAAGAATTCGCGCTCTGGTGAAGTAACTACATAATTCCGTCAGTCCCGGCACTTTCCTTTGGGCAATGGTAGAAGAGCGAGACTAGTGTTAAATTAGATAGACCACCTCTCTTTCCTACGTATGTCCAAACTATAACGGCTGAATTTGGAGTGCATCGGGACACTCTGTCACAATAATGAAGAGTAAGGATACAACTTGAACCCGTAAATAAGAAGCAGTCTCTCAAATTTGTCTTTGCAAGAGGCCTGGAGCGATCGCCCTACTTCGCAGAACCTAGAGCCAGCGCTCACGTCTCGTAGTGCACTTCGAATGGAAAGAGAAGCTCGAAAAGATATTTTGTATGCGATCCTGGATCATCTAGTGTCCGAGGCTTTTCGTATCTTGTTCAAAATTCGCAACCACTTTCTGGATAGTACGGCTCTAGTATTGAATACCTATTCAAAGTTGTAAAGACTTCTCAAAGTCACGTATCTTTTATTAAAAACGGAAGGGTTATCATCCTTAGCCAGTCAGTTTTCCATACCTCAACATGACCACTTCAATATCGATTGCTTCAGGCTTGTCCAAGTCCCATTTTCGTCCGCCATGCTTAATTTGTTTCGTTCTACTAAATCGAGTCTTGTTCCTCATGATTGCCCATCTGACCGTGTCATTAGAAATTAGACTCTCGACCGTTCTCCATAAATGATTCTCTTTCTTTTTTTTTTCGCGACTATATTGACAATAACGACGGTCTCGCGATCGCGAAGTGTTCATTAAAATAATATGAGAATTCTACAGAGTCGTTGGCTTTATATATTCGTCGAAATTTTCTCGAACGCATTAATTCAAAGAAAAACTATCATCGTAAATGACACCAAACTGAATTGATACCGAAGCCATCATAACTCGAGTTATAAAATTAAGGAAAACGCCAAACTTTTTTTCATCTCTATACGATTCATAAATAAGGTTTATAGCGATATAAAAACGAGTAATATTGCATTTTAGCGGAATAAATTCGATTTTTCCAAATTTTTAATGCACCGATTTTTCAACATTGTATCCACATGTATATACTTAAGCGACTGAACTCAAATTTACATGTCTTCCTTTTTCATGGAAACCTTCAATTGACGAAATTCGCCTACCTCTTACTGTGCTGTTTGCCGTTACAGATATATTGCAAAAATTAGAACCTAGTGCAGCAAGTTTGCCATATGACAAAGTAACTTTCTCCGTATCCGATATAATTATTGTCACAGACGTATACACTATATCTACTTTCACTATATAAATATTTTCATTCGCGATGATTGTTATTTTAGGGATGAAATGACCTTGTCAAGGTGGCAAACTGGCTGCTTTGTTTATAATTCGACTGAGGTCAAGCGCACTAATTTTGAAAAAAATCTTGATTCGAGGATCGACGACAGCCTTGGGAGAGTCTCCAGAATTGAAATCGATTCCTCCCCTTCATATCATGAGAAACTTAATCTAATGGGCCCTTGGTACTTCATACAACTATTCGCACTGTTACGAGTCACCGTAGAGCAGCTTTGTACTTTGTACGGACTACTAATAATACGAGTTATGAGCTTCCATATGTTCGCGAAAGACCTGATTGTCGTACTCATGAAGTATAACAGACTGCTAAGAATGAATAAAATTTCTATTGTTAAATGATATACTTTTATTTGAACTATACCATTAAATTTGCTGAGTGTTGTTTTTATTTGCGACGAACATGTCACGCATACTAAATGGCGTCGGGATCTCGAGAGGAAAATAAACCTTGCCGAGTTGAAAGTCCGTAGGCTATCCGGATCAAATTTAAGTTACCGTGTTCGCAATTTTTTTTTCTATTTCTTTTTCTTCTCCGTCGTGAAGATGGTCTGCAAACATGTGTGCGATACATGATTTATAGGATTTCAGAGCAGAGACAAGTTCGCCGTGACCTGAATACACAGCTTTTTTGTCTCCCATGGAGCAAATCGACTGATTGACAGTAATCAATATTGAAACTAAAAATAATGTCGGGTAAATCATTCATGAGCTCCAAAAATGACGGTAATGATATAATTATTAAACGAATGATCGAAAAGATTATTATCTTGACGTGTACCGGAGGACTGTGGTATGGCCGGACTGTGGTGATGAATTAGACTGATGGGGTTTTGAAGCAGAGGGAGAGCGTCTTTGGTACTTGTCTGTGGAGGAGTGTATGAAGATACGGATGGTTGTTATTTTCTTGCCGCAAAACTAGCAGAACTACGAACCGAAGAGGACCTTGAAGTATTTCAAGAGAAGATAAGTTGGCTGGGCCGTTGAAAACGGTGACTCCTCATTCAGAGGTTTGAACAACTTTTTTTACGAATCGTTTGCGCACATGTATCAGTGAGCAAAATAAAGAGCGCTTCTTACTATTACGAAATCTTCATGCCAATCGTTAAGGCACCTCTCCTTCTTCTCAAGAACTCACGGCTTTTTTAAAGGAGTTGAACTAGCGACGCGGGTAACTTGTTTTACGCAAAACAAAGGGAATTGAAATATCGAAATGTTATTTTCCGAGCTATATACGATGAGACTGGGACTTGAGAAAATGTTGACTGCAATCGATGTTAGGAGGGGTTTTGGAAGAATTTCGACTTTCGATCTATACCAATATGATATGGTGGGGGGGGGTGGCTAAATATGATAGAATTGGGGCATAAAAAAACTGTTTGAAAAGATTGGGACTTGAAAAACCTTTGACTTCTTGATAGGAAGGAGAAGAATTGAAGAAATTTCTTCACTTCCTATTGCCGGCCGGCTGGACTGAGGGCGGCGGAGGGTAGAGATTGTTTCTGAAATGATTCCTGACAAAACAGGTTTCCCGTTAAGATTAATGACCTGGGGATCGAAGAATCGATGATCTGATATAGTCACCACTCGTTCCTCCCTTTTGTTGATTCAGATTTCATGGCTTCAAGAGTCCTTTCCATCTTCGTAACAGAATCTTTAAAATTATTCCCAAGTTTCTGCTCATTTCAGCACGAGTTTTAAACTTTTTTGCTCCTTTCAATTACAGGATTTTTCACTGTTTTTCAGTGAATAAAATATGGGAAAACCGTCCCTTAAAATATGGTTCGTATCAAAATTTCAGTCTTTTGTGTTGAAGTTTTTTTTAATTGGAAAATCGAAAATATAATGAATTTAGAGCCATGATTCTCATTTAGCTGACACAATCAGGTTCAAGAGTCGACTTAACCCGGTCAGAATTTGTTATAATTTTCAAATTCAAAAACTCACGGGTTCTTTAACGGAGCTAAATGAGAGGAGAGGTAGGGAACCTGTTTTATGAGTCTTATGGTGTTTGAAACGTTGTATGGCTAATTGGTGAATGGAGTATTGCATACCTAGTTACTTGAAGAAACTATTTTAATCGGGCTAACAGTGCTGCCAGATCTACGGATTTTTAATACCCGAAAAAAATGGGATTTTTATAGGGATTCTGTGTAAAATGCGAATTTCTAGGAGTCGAAGGAAAATTACCGCAGTCACTTGTATGAGAAATACTTTTCTTTGGGTCATTACAGGCTAATACTGCTCTTATGTAACATTGAGTCGTTCAAGGAAAAGGTACCTCAGTTAAAAGTATGAAAGATACCATTCTCATGATCGTTATTGAGAAATCATTCACCAACATACAGTATACTGGACTTTTGAACTAGGCTTGGACTCCTCCTTGTATTATACTAGCTTCATACTAGTATATAAGATGGGAGGCCGAGCTATTGGAGAGGGATTTAGGAAACGGAGGGGGAAAGGTAATAGGTGGGCGATTTAGAAGAATTTTGTCCTTCGAACTATACGTGATAGTCCGAGCTATAAGTGAAATTTCAACCTCCAAGACCCTTAGAAAAATTTCACCCTTCAAGCTATAAGCGATAGGACGAAAATAAAAATTTTCCAAGTCCTATGGTCTTATTTAAGTTAGGTTAGGTTAGGTTGCCTCCCGGACGGCAGACTTCCCTGTTAAAAATTGTATTTACTCCTCGACTCTCCATGTCAGACTTTTGAAAGCCAATATGCTTAAACTCACTGAATGTACCACACACTCTCACTGCCTTGTTACAGTCGCAAGCTTTTTCTTCATCTATACAATTCTCTAAACCACTCTAAACGGGCGGGTCTCAGTTTTTAGACATGCCAACAAATCATCTTTAAAATCACTAGGGATAACACAATATGCTGCCTTAAGTTTAATCCTTGGTGCCCATGCTCCTCTCTTCCAAAACTCACCCATTCTTCTATTAAAACCCCACCTAGATTACCATCTCAATTGTGAGCTTCTGTTCCATATTTACCTTCAGCCCTCACCTGGAACCCTCGACACCTCGACATGACTAGCTTACCCAGTTAGGCACATCGAAGCCATTATTGCTGATGATTCACCTTCCCAGAAACTTTGCTCAACAGATAGATCCATAACGAATTCAAATTCTCTTGCTCCTCCGAGCGGAAAATTGGCCCTTGAATATCCCTCCAAACTATCAGCCATCTTTTTCTGCCTCCCTTACCTCTCTCTTCTTCTCTTCTCCGTAAATTCCTCCTCCCTCCCTCCCAGTGCTGCCAGATATTTTCAAAAATCCGTATCCGTCATTTTTCGTAAGACGTAGAAACGGATTTCAACGGGCTCCGACCGATTCATCAATACCGATCAGGAGAAAAATATCTCTCATAGGACAAACTGAGGTACTTTTTCCTTGATCGACTCGATGTTTACCGAAGACTGTAGTATCAGACTATAGCGACCAGGAGAAAAGTATCTCTCATATACGTGTCCAGGGTACTTTTCCCTTGAGCGCAAGAAATGCTTATTTTACGCAAAATACTTACTTTCGAACCAAAAATCCATAGATCTGGCAGCACTGCTCCCTCCCTCTCTCTCTCAGGATACACGACTTTTACTCTTTCGCATTCGCATTCTCCTGCACATCTCAACATCTTCTATCATCGATTGCCTTCCTCTGATGTCCCGGTCATATTGGTCTCCTGGAATACGATACAGAGAACGTACATCTGACTCTTCTTACTATCGTGCTTTAATCGTATCTTCATCGTACAACCTTTAGTCCTTCAACCAACAGAAACTTTTTCATATCCCCTAGTTCTCGCCATGAAGAAATAGACGCAGCACGATTAAGAATTGGGCGCACCCTTCATTGTTCTTGGGCTCTTTACTTCACCCTTGTGCCGATACTGCCATAATGAGGAACTAGTGGTCTCCCAATTTCGCTCCTAACCTCCACCTCCTGAACGTGATGATATCATTTTCTATCCCCTCTCAATTCTTCACAATCCATCAAGAATAAATTTCTTCCGGCCCATAAGTATCACAGATTTCCTGAACAACCCTCCCGTGTAGTTGAATAGTTCGTAAAAAGTGGTGTAACTGAAGAATTTGTTAGAAGGGAAGCAGGGTAATCAGGGAAAGTGTGCTGGACTCCAGAGTACAAATATCGATGATCATTTAGATCATCGAACTTCGTTTATTCCTCTCTCCTCTCCCTGGCTCAATTTACAGATATTTTCGAGAATCTTCCTGATCATTGCTTCATCATAAAATTTTTGGGAGAGTTGACCACCTCTAGTTCAAGTTTAGAGACTCGGTTCGATATATTGTGGAGCAGAATTGTCCCGGAGTTCGGATGGCAGTAATTATAAGAAAAAAAAAAAAACCCACAGGCTATTTTTTCAAATCTACCACACTCGGTGATCGTGTGAAGCATTCCCTGTATTCAGCTTAACGACTCTCTTTTCCTTCCATTCGTATGTTTCTATAGTCGTGATCGCGTAAATCAGATATTCGAGACCGATCCTTTATTTTGGTATAGGTTCATTAAGTCTGTTCCAATATTGTAATTATTATGATACATTATTTGAAAAACTGCGCGACAAAGTCTAAAATCCATAAATAAGTGGTCCAGTTTAACATCACAATAAAATTTCGATTATAGTTTGAAATAGTTTGCCTGTAAGCAGCGCCGGGAAAAAAAGAAGAAATACATAGATAACGTATTGCGGTGAAATAAAATTTATGGTTTAGCTAACGTTTATAAAAAGATAAAAGGAATAACAGCAATGACCGAAACCCTTCCAAACAAATTACTAGCCATTATGATTCATTAGGTGCACTCTTGGTGTCTTAGTCGAAGGTAATTTATGCTACCGGGTATGTACGATTTTCAAATTTACAATACGAGTGCTTACATTTGGGCTTAATTTACGAGCATGGTTTGTGATCATGATTTCGAAAGAAGGGGGAGAAAAGTTTGATTTCTTCGAGTGAAAAAGTTAACGTACGCGCGAGCATTTAAGATTAAATTTTACGTGTCGACTACGCAAATTTATAAAATTGTACACCCGCGCAGCAGACAGGCGCGATCCCTTTTTAGAGACGAGAAATGCACGGAAATCAATTTTGCGGACGAAAAGCAGAATCACGCGGTCACGCTGCTAAAATTGGCTTCATTATTGAGAATAATAATTATACATCTATTTTACGGAACATTATTTTTAATGACGATCTCTCATATTTCTCATTAATTTTTCATCGTTTACGTGTATCATACGAATGTATCGCCGTCGCGTCGCATTGAGTGGGATTTTACACATCCGCCTTAATAAATTCGTTTTTCATTTCGAATTTTCTTTTTTTCAAAAAAGCATCAGCGCGATCGGTGATTTTCGCGACGATTCGCGGAACTCGCATTCGTCAATAACAGTATAGAACGTCTAAATTTGACTTCGTGTCGTAATAAATTTAATGGTGTGTCAGTATGACTCGGAAAATGTTTTTATAAGAATGATGTAATCGCGCGACGGATGAAGTTCAAATATCTGTTTGCGATTTTCACACGTAACGTCCACTTATTGGGTCTGTTTTCTATTACTCGGAGCTCGAATTGTTCGGCAACGGTTTATAAAACTCGTCACAGCTTCCCAGAAATCATCGAACAAATTAATGAATAAACAAAACTGTCGCATGGGAAGCTGTCGCCGCCGGGGCACGCATATGGATACAGAACCCAACTCATGTTCTGTCTCCTTATTGTGGTCGTCTTATTTGTCAATTCAGTTCATGGAAGAGATCTTCGTTCTTTCGTCTCTGATAGAATGTAAGCGATACTTCGGTTTCCGACCGATAAGCGAGAGCAACAATGACCGATAAAATAGGCAGCACATCAACCCGATAAGCGCGAGAAACAATGACCGATAAAATGTTGGGCGATAAAGTTCGAAGACCTTGAAAGGAATTTAAAAAGTTGTCAATAGTGATAACTTTTTGAGCTCATAAAATAATGTTCTTAAAAGAGTTGAAAATATTTTTCGTCCAGCCTGATTTGAAAAGAAATAGCTTGGATTGATGATCTGAATCGAGGGCGTCTCTAGAAAATCTAGGGGAGGGAGAGACTTGGGCTAAAAATTTCTGAGTCAAGAGTTTTGAACAAGATTTCATTCGGAACAAATTTTTGCCCAAATCCATGTTTTGTAAATACGCCCTTGGTTTGAATGAGCTTTTAGGCCTTGAAGCATGGAATAATTAGGCCGTTGTACCCCCTCTCCCCCGTATTGGGCGAATTGCAGAAGTGGTAAGAGTGAATCAAGCAGGGGCATTATTTTATACAAAATGATTGCTCAAAAGAACTATAAGGCTTTGAGTGTAGGTGCAGAATTTGAAAACTTCTACTTCATGACAAGTCAATTGGTTCAATCACAAAACTTCCACTCTCCTCCTCTTCCCTCTAAAAATGATCACACCCACACCATTCACCTCAAAATTGCGGACGAATGGAGCACACTCTGGTGAAACAAATTAGTCCAACTGAAACCGGCTTTATCACAACAAGAGTCCCGCCGTCAGGAAATCTACCTTACACGTTTCTGAATTGGTCACACGAGACTCACATACGCTCTCCAACCCTTTCCCACTCCTAAGCAAATGTTGTAGTCTCGACGTCTCCCTCACGCATGCCCATCTTTCCGCTACATCTACCAAATCTCACCATCCACAGAAATAACTCTCGCCGATAACCTTCCATCCATCCAAAACGTCATCTCTTATTTTCGCAGCAAATTACATCCAACGTATCTGAAATCGATTGACCATCAAGCAAGCTCATAGCCCGAGTACCGTTAACAGCTTGTAAAATGAAATAGAAAAAGGAAGTTACTCTCCAGACAGAGTATTTTTTTCAGAATATACTCTAGTACAATATTTACCCACAATTTTTGAGTATTCTTCCATGTATTACCTTCTCTCTGACAAGAGATTCGTTTCCGTCGTTCACAACGAATTTTCTCAAATTTTCTACAAAACTCACCAACCATAATGAATCGCTCCATCAGTGGTGATATAATGACTTAAGGTATACAGGAAAAATTACCGCGATGTCGCGAATACTCTCCATTTACTCGCGTACATTAACCCCAGCAAGAGAAATGATACAAATCTGTAGCTGCCGCTCCATGTTTCGAGAATATCTTCCATAAGTCTTTCAGTACGCGAGTCGCTCATAACGAAATTCTTGACTTCCCTGTAACGTGTACACTCGCTCTTTATTGACTGTCGCGAGTTTTGCGAGAATTATATCAGCGCAGACGAGTGAGCTAACCAAATCTAATGAAAGCGTTCAAAAGAGCACGCGCTGACGGTGCTATCTCAGCAGCGTCAGAAGAGCGAACGAACTCTCGACGATGATCACTTACGAGCGATAATGAAAAAATCATCGTTCGAAATGTAATACAATTTATAAAATACCGACTTCGATTGTAAATGAGCAGCGAATGTACACTATACATCGAAATGGGGAGTTTGCCAGCATATACGATGAAGACAGTCGTATGCCAGTCAGAGCACATCAAGGGTTCTTACATACTACTTCGGTATAAGCGACTATACGGTTGTGGTGTCGCTGTGGCAGCCAAGGAATGAACGCAGCTTGTAATCGTGAGACTTGTGCCGGACTATACCGTCAACAGTCGTATATAGAAATAGACTGCGACGGCCCTCTCGCGCGCTGTTTCATTAGCGCCCCGACTTTTTACTACTGTTTAATGGCTTGCAGCCAATTCAAATCTATACACATTAGATTCCACCCTCAATTCTATACGTATACGGGCTACACTGTTCACCGAGCATACGTTACAATCGACATCATTGTAACTGTGACTGAGGGAAAGCTAATTCTTTATTTTGTGATTAACAAGTAATAGTTAGATTGAACGAAAAATTCGTGTGCTTCAGAAATGACGAAAAATGAGGTGATGAAACACGAATCAAAAATGGGACGCGAACTCACTTCGTTAGATCGTAAACTCGGAAGAATTGAAGGTCCTGTAAACATTTGTTCGAATAAGAATATGACAACTTTTGGAGAAATTAAATTATAGACTTCCGTGGATAAGAGTTGAAGAAGCGAAGAAAATCCGGTCAAGTTCAAGAGCTACACGTGAATCAATCTTCCGAGTCAAAACTCATACAATAGATGGTCGAGGAAAGTCTCAACAATTCAAAGGTGACTAGTCGATATAATTACGAGTATGTCGGATATACACACACACACAGAACAACATGCGGAAAAACTTTCTTTATTCCACACATATGAGCTGAACTTTCTGTAGAGGAATTTTATCCAATGTTTTGTTTCTAGTAACTTGTATTGGATGCTATTGAGGAATCTAACTATCCTTCGGAACTCACTCACTTCGCTTGTTTGCCCTCGTTCTTGGTCTAGTATGATAAACCAACTATTCTGGATCAAGTCAAGGATTCCTCACAAATTTTCTGGAGGAGGGGAGGGGGCGATCACTTCAGACTTGGACTCGCAGATTTCCAATAGACGGCTGGGGGTGCCGGTGAAGATAGTCCCAAACTTGTGAACTTTAGATAGCGGAATAAGGCACAGCAAAGTCATCAGCCAGTTTAAACCTCCGTATGACGTCATCATCGTCCAACGAGTCTGCTCGCGACGTCATCACCATCCATGATGTAATTAGTTTGTGACATCATCAGTTCGAATTTGCCTAAGAGGCAATGCTGCCAGACCTACGGATTTTCTTCCTCGAAATTATTCTTTGGATTTTGCGTAAAATGCGGATTTCTCGTGCTCAAGGGAAAAGTACCTAAGTCACTCGTACAAGAAATACTTTTCTCCTGGTCGTTATAAGCTGATACCGCAGTCCTCTGCAACATTCAGTCGATCAAGGAAAAAGTACCTGAGTTACTGCAGTGAGAAATACCTTTCTCCTGATTGTTATTGATGGATCGGGAAAAATCTGTTTTTAGGTGTAGAAAAAATGGCGGATACGTATTTTTGAAAAACTCATCTGGGAACACTGCTAAGAGGTCATCAAGCTTGTAGGTGACGTCATTGATTTATGACGTCGTAAACATTACTCTCTTCTGACAGAACCGGAAGGCGGACATTATACTGTATCCTAAGCCTAGTTTAGTAGTAATATAAGGCGTAGCATACGCGTATGCGAGGCCTAGTTCAAAACTAGTATAGCCTAGTATGCTGTATAATGGAACTGGAGAACTCGAACTCGCAAATTTCTGGAAATTCGAGGATTCCAAGTTCATCAGCAGGAGGCAACTTAGACTCGTGGATTTTCATTAAAGAGGGGTTGTTCCGGTCAAAGCAGTTCCTACCTAGTTTCCCTTCTTGCGGAGTATTTTTCATTAGTCACAAGAAATAAGGGAAGAAGCAGAGATTTTGATAATTTCATTAGGATACGGTCATCTTTCCAAATTTCCATGGCTAGATGATCAAAATTTTTCCAAGTCTTTACCTTCTTGCATACATGGGTGGAATTGTTCAAAGTCCTTAAAGTAAATAAGAGCTTCGCCCATCGGGACTAGGATTCCCTCCCTCCCTCCGCATACATAGCTATTGGTCAAGTAGGCAAGAATGAAATACCGCAGAAAAATACAAGGTATTCCAACTTGAAGGTCGACATCAGAGTAGAAGCGAGCAAAATTTAAAATTCTACACAGAAAAAGATACATTGAAGAGTCTGTTGATGAATTCCTTTTCAGGAAGATCCTGTTCGCAGTGCTGCCAGATTTACGGATTTTTGTTCCTCGATAAAGGTACGGATTTTGCGTCAAATACGGATTTCTTGTGCTCAAGAGAAAAGTACCTCAGTCACTCATATGAGAGATACTTTTCTCGTGGTCTTTATTGATACCGCGATCATCCGCAAGATTATCAAGTCGACCAAGGAAAAAGAACCTCTGCGACTATGAGAGATACCTTTCTCTTGATCGTTATTGAAGTCTGTAGAAATTTGTTTTTGAGTCTTGGAAAAAATGGCGGGTACAGATTTTGGATAATATCATCTGGCAGCACTGACTGTTCCAAACGACACGTCACTCATTTTCTGTCAGCAAATAACTTCCTTCTCTTTCGAGTGCGACACGAATCGATTCCAGTAGCCATAATTCTACGACTCGTTCGACAAATATACACATAAGCATTCGAACAAGTCATTACACTTCGACTTGTAGGCACCACTTATCCCCGATTTCACGACATCAACCTTAACGCTTACGAGGAGGCGCCTTGGAGTGAAAAGACTGTAATACGCAGGACGGAAAAAGTGTCCTACACCCAAGAGCTTTTCACCACCCCATAAAAACTTACTAGTGCTCACCAACTACACGTTTTGCGACCCCAGCTTCTTAGGCGAGGTGCTTCTTCAGTTGACGTTGATGTTGTCCTTGTTGTTTCTTTTATTTGCCTTCGATTCCATCCATTATCAAGTTTTAATCAACTGCTGCCAGATGATATTGTCAAAAATCCGTAACCGCCATTTTTTCCAAGACCTGGAAACTGATTTCTAAGGACTTGAGGTGATCTAACAATAACGATCAGGAGAAACGTATCTCTCATACTCTCGACTGAGGCACTTTTCTCTTGATCGACTCAATGTTACAAAAGACCACGACATCAGCCTATAACGATCAAGAGAAAAGTACCTCTCATAAGAGCGACTAAGGGACTTCTCCCTTGAATACAAGAAATTTGTATTTTACGAAAAATCCGTATTTTTTTCAAGGACTAAAAAGCCGTAGATCTGCTAGCAGCCTAGAGGGGGAGGCGAATGAACGGAGCAAGTGTTTCCCACAGATAGTCACCCTAACATACAGAATACTAGATCTTGACCCTTCTAAGCCTGGGATACCTCACTATTACATAAAGCCTTCTATAAGCCTACAAGCTAGTTTCTGGGATGGCATATCTACCGATTTTTGGTCCTCGAAAAAGATACGGTCTTTCTTTTTCTGTAGAGTTTACATACAATAAGGATTTCTTGCAATCAAGAGAAAGGTACCTTAGATACTACAACGAGAGATACTTTCTCCTGCTCGTTATGGATACTGCACTGGTTTGTAGTATCGAGTCGATCAGGGGAAAAGTACCTCAGCTACGTATATAAGACATACCTTTCTCCTGATTGTTATCAATGGATCAATCAAAGTACGGATTTTTGAAACTACCATTTGGCAGCACTGGCTAGTTTAATATTTCGACCTGCTGATGACTCCATGAGGAATAGGTGTGACCTTGACTTACTTTACGGACAAAATCATGTCATTTTAAATATGTTTAATAAAGCAGATCTCAGTATCGATATTGATATTCTTCTGAGGTCCCTCTCTGACGAAAAATGTCAGTTTTATTCATCTAAAATACATGAGTGCAAGCAGAAAGTCGACCCGAAGCCTGCCTCAAAATAAGAAAATGAAGAGGGTAAGCAGTACGAAACAGAAGCTTGCATAATAATTCTAGTTTTACAGTTCATTAGTGTGTTTTCAGCCTGAAAGTCAATAATTGAGGGTGAGGGGCAAAAGTTCCCTAGAACCGTTTCTCAAATCAAAAGAGGAAAATGGGTAAATGAGAAATGGACGCAATAGATATACGATTCTATCCATTATCAAGTTTTAATCAACTGCTGCCAGATGATATTGTCAAAAATCCGTAACCGCCATTTTTTCCAAGACCTGGAAACTGATTTCTAAGGACTTGAGGTGATCTAACAATAAGGATCAGGAGAAACGTATCTCTCATACTCTCGACTGAGGCACTTTTCTCTTGATCGACTCAATGTTACAAAGGACCACGATATCAGCCTATAACGATCAAGAGAAAAGTATCTCTCATGAAAGTGACTGAGGGACTTTTCCCTTTAATACAAGAAATCTGTATTTTACGCAACATCCGCACTAAAAATTCGTAGATCTGCTGGCAGCCCAGAGGGGGGGGGGCGAATGAACGGAGCAAGATCAATACTCATTCTTGGAGAGACAAGGAGAGTAGTGCGGCCCAGACAGGGAGCTGTACTCCATCAACTTCATTTTCAGTCCACAATTTGAGTGGAGGAGGGAAAAATAAAGTCCTCGTACCCTTAAAAGTATTTTCATGGAAATGTACAGCAGCAATTTATGAGACTTTCGGCACAAGACGTGCACAATTCATTGAGCCATTTTTGAACTCTGAATTTCACCTGGGGGAGAAGGGTATACCGGGTGGATCAGAAAGATGTTACTAGTTAGATGAAACTTAGCGCTAAATCTACACTAGCACAAAAACCCAAAACGTTAGAAGTGTACTTCAAATCTACAAAATTTGTATTTCAATTTTATCTTTAATTTGCGCTCCTACTCAACTTTCTACTACTTTTTTGACCCGAGTGAATCAAAATAAGCAGAAAAATGACAAATTTGCCAAAATTCTTAGGAATTAAAAATTATTTCAACTTCCAAATTTTACTTGATTGTCGAAACGCTGATTCCGGAAAAATGCCTAAATAACCCTAGGAAGCTTGAAAGGATGAGAATTTTCAATTTCTTATTGAGGAATCTTGGCAAATTGTGGTTGGCACATTTTGGGCCATAACTTGGCTCAGAGAAATCGTAGAAACTTCGAGCATGGCTCAAAGCTCAAATGAAAGATAAAATTGAGATACAAGTTTCTTACATTTAAACTATACATCTAACGTTTTGCGTTTTCGCGCTACAACAGATTAAGCGCAAACGACATCTCTTTGGTCCACCCGGTATAACGCAGCATTAATAATATTTCAAGGTGCTTCTATAAACTCGAGTGGAGTTTTTCTAGTATCTTTGGGCTTTGTTAGCGGCGTACTTGGAAAAATAATACTGTGAGTTTAAGAGACTCATTTTTCTCTCGGGAAAATGCGTCGAGGGTAAGATGTGTTGATTTTACCTCTCTCAGTATAAATGCACAGTAAGGTCAAAGGGAAAGAAGAGATTATGAATCGGAGAATAAACAGATTCCTGTTCCTCTTCAGTGTGGCGACAGCCAAGGAGATCTCGCGTAGGAGGTGGTCGCCAACGACGTGTTCCAGGTTCAACAAACCCTACAGGAAAGAAACACAGAAATTAGCGCTTTGTTATTTCATATCCTCGTTGTCCGCTCTCACAAAATCTATCAAAACCTATCAACGCTGATGTAGATTGGTCTGGATGCAAAAGAGCAAAAAGCACCGACAGTAAAATCGATAATATGCTTTTAGAATGCTTTCCTACCTTCTTTTGGAAAACTTGCACAATGAGTTCAATCATTCGCGATTAAAAATCTGGGAAAAGGGCGCCTATCACCCGTCCGTTCGTACCTGACTCGTTAGGATAGAGCACGAGATCGGAAATTATTACAAATCTGGTTACATCGACGCGACCAAAAAGTAGGCGAATGTTTACATACTGGGTGCCAACTCCGAATTTATCGTAAATCCTTTTTGAAGGATTGGTATTTCGTGTCTAACTGTTCTATATTTCAGATCTAAATACATCCGTATTCGTATTCATCATAATATGGTTTATGAAAAAAGAAAAATGATAAGTGGAACACAATGAAGAGGCCCGCTCCGGAGATCAATACGAAAAATAATCTTTTACGCGAAGAGACTTCTCTCACCACCCCTGTTGTGTAGCAGTTCTAAAAGGCGGCCTTTCAACTTTACGAAATTGTACAATAAGAGCACGCTCAACCTAATTCAACAAGTATTGAATATTGCACGCCACAACATACTCGCCTCTGTTCTCGTTCCTGATCGCATTTTTCTCATCGCACTTTATAGTATTCTTTTCACCATCTAACCGTGCATTTAGAACTCGCTGTGCATCTACTGCTATACTTGTCGCTGCCGTACACGACAAGTTGGAAAAGAAGAAAAAAAAAAGTTCACAACTCTCTGGTTACTATTTTCAATGTCACTTGATCTCTGTAATATTAAGTGGGAAGTCATCTTTTCTTCGGGACATTCGTTTCATATACAGTATCGTTTCTGCACGTCAAAGACTCCACAATCTATTCTCGTCTAAAAATTTCAAGTATTTCGAGCGCATGCAGTATTTCTTTCAAAGTATTCGAGAGTTTAATCACTTCGAAATAATTTAAATCCTTGCCGGCGTACATACAAATTTTTTCGGGCAAACAATATAAAAATTAGTATTAGTACCGCGCCAACTATAATTTGTGTGCACTTATTGAAATGTTGGAATGAAAACGTCGTCTGCTCCCTGTTAAATTAATTTGTTAAAATTATACAGCATAATGGAAAAGAATTTTCTCACTTTATGTGCATGTACATACGATTATGTTCTGCCAGTTTCTCGAGACGATTTCGATGATCTCGCTTACTTGCGTAAGCACTGTAGACAACGATTACAGTAATTTTTCTTTTTCGCCACTCGAATTTCGAATGAGGGTGTCAACATTGTTGCGGCGTCAACAAGATTAACGATAATTTCCACCCTCTTTCAAAGATCGAGTTCTGAAAAAAAAAATCCCACCGACATACTTGTGACAATGTTTTAAAGAGTAATGCAGCCGTGTAGACGAATTTCTTACGAATTAGTGACGCGCATTTAGATGAGAAACTGGCTCTACAATCTTCATCAGTTTATACCCAGTCGCAATTATTGTCATCTACTTGGTTACGATCATCGATAATAGTGCAATTACACGATTCCAGAACAACTTAACGACGGATGACTCGATATCTCCTTATTGGCTGTATTATATCCTTTTTCGGCTGTCTTTTTCTCTATATGGAATTGTTTAGTCTGACGGTTTATCTTTTTCTGTATTATTCCAGATGCCATTTTACGTTTACCGCTATATAGTACCTACAATACTCGATTACCCTCCGCCGCTCTCTCACCCCTCATTCCTCTCTTACGCATATCATCCTACTTTCTACGAAATGTATCTAGGTATAGTTTTTTACTCGCGATCACTATCACTATACGTCTGAAAGATTGCATCGTTGTCTTCGCGAATGAAGCGTAAAATCTACACAGTATAAACATACGACCATCTCACGGCAGTACATAAATTACTTACCTACGCAGATCGTAATAGGTATATCTTAATTTGCTGAAAACGCTTTTAATAGTTTTGTTTCGAGGAAGACGGAGAGGGAAGAGAGTGTGAGGCGACGATGAAAAAATTTCTCCGCGGGACAATTAATCGGAAATTCGGTCCGTAGAGTCGTTCCAGGTCTTCCTTTTTTCAAAAGCCTCTCTCTCGAGAGAACCGTGAATCACTGTTTGGTTTTTTGTAAAGTAGTTTTTTTTTTCGAACGCTTGCTTGTCTTACAGGTACACGACTCCCGCGTTGACGTGTGTTTGTACTCGCATTAATTACTTCGACACACGAGCTCGTTTTCTTCTCAACAGTTTAAGCATACAATTAATTAATGACACCGCGTCTAACAACGGACGATGCACGTCGCGGGCCAAAAATGCAATTTATGCGCGAGTAAGAGGGCAAATTTGAGCAAAGCTATTGTGTACGTGTTAATTTCGTCTCTACAGTCTATCGAGAAGAATGAAAAAATTCAATTACATTTTTCTGCGACAATGTTGCCCGTAATTGATCCTATGACGAGATAACGGTCTGAGTTAGGGTTGCTCGAGACAATTTTCGGTCGGATTCGACGATAGAAATTCAATTAGCGTCGAAGAAGAAGAAAAAAGGGGGAAGTAAAAGGGGTTTAATGTTTTCGATTTCAAAATGTGATCCGAGCGCGGTACTGTGGTCAACGAGTCTAGTAATTATCTTCTTTCCTCTATTATTTTGCTCTCGATAGACACAAACTCGGTCCTTTCTGGATATCAAATTTTTAAAATTCCACGAACGCAACAACATCTAAATCATCGATATCGCCGTCTATACAATTTGGTATCCGGGTAAGACAAAGAGTCGTGTAAGAATCAGTGACCGTTCGAACTTTGTTGAACGATAAATCATCACCACCACTCTTGAAGGACAACTCCTTCGATGTCAATTAGGTCTTCAGGAAAGATAACGTCGATGTAGAGTTCAGGGTAGGTTAGAAACGTTATACGTTTTAAATGGTTCCCACAGCACTAATATGAACGACCTGATAAAAAATAAATGCACTCCGCTTTACATCGAGATCTTCCTTTGTTACACTAATAGAACCTGGAAATGATAAGGAAAATTGATTTTTCATTAATAATAATGTGTGTGAAGATTGCTTGGGAAAAAAATACGTACATCTTCTCCATAATTTATTTCTTCTACTTCATTAAGATAAGTATTAGTACGTTTCAGTAAGTCACACGTATGCTCACTATGTCATAGGGGTGTCTCACAGATTATTATCTCGTTTTTAAGGGAGGAAGGTTATTTCAATCGCTCGGCCAAGAATTAGTAAATATTTTGAAAGAAGAAACGAGGAATGTAGGATTGGTTAACAAATAAAAATAAATCAAATCAGCTTGTATACGAGCAGCGGATTGAAAATCGATACATACGACATGCTTTGGGATACTGAATCAGAGTTACAATCAATGGGGGTCGAGATTTCTCCAAGTTTCCTTCTTTCATGCAGGCTAGAAGTGTTTTTAAACCCTTGAAAAAAGTTAGCCAACTTTCTCTTCTGTTCTTGAATCAAGTTTTTACCATCTGTCAACTCCCCCCTCAGCTCTTCTGCAGTGCTGCCAGATGATAGTTTCAAAAATCCGTATCCTCCATTTTTTGTAAGACCTAAAAACAGATGTCTACGGACTTTGATTGATCTATTAATAACAATCAGGAGAAAGGTATCTCTCTTAAGAGTATCTGAGGTACTATTCCCTTGATCGACTCAATATTACGAGGAACCACAATATCAACTAATAACGATCAGGAGAAAAGTATCTCTCGTACCTGTGCCTGAGGTACCTTTCCCTTGATCGCAAGTAATCCTCTTTGAACTTAAAATCTAGAGAAAAGCAAACCCCGTATCTTTTTAAAGACCAAAAATCCGTAGATCTAGCATCCTAGCTCTTCTGTCAAAACTTTACTTAGTCATTCTGATGAAGTCTGAGCGCTGATACTACGACCACGGTCTCGTCCGCGGCTTCTTCCTCGCCCTTGAACTTGACAGGTTCTAAAATCATCTTAAGAGACACCGCCTAATCGATTTTTTCCATGGCTTTTTCCATCCCTTGAATTAGAGAGGCTTCAATATCGCCTAGAAACACCACATCCTTGACCTCGTCCAAGGCTTCTTCGATGAACTAGGAAGGCTTCAAAATCACCTTGAGAAAAAATACGTCCTCGATCTCGTTCACGGCTTCTTTTACGCCCTTCAACTGCAAAAGCCACAAAATCACTTGAGTGACACCACGTTCACGGCCTCACCACAGTTTCTTCTATACCCTAAAACTGGAAAGGATTCAAAACCACCTTGAGAGACACAACCTCCTCGACCTCGTCCACGGCTTTCCTTCATATTTTTCGAAGATACCACTCTCAGACTGAAGTCGGTTCTTTTTGTCGTTCTCGTATTTAAACTGACAGTTGTCTTGTGAAGTCATCAGCATGGTTTAGATCCGTAAGAGTGACCTAACGTTTCAAAAAAGTATCACTGCCGCTACCAGAATAATCCATGGGCAGCGTTTTCGCGGGTTCACTATTGATGTACTCCACCCATTCCACATCTTCAATGTCACAGAAAAATCGGAAATTATGACCTGGTTTCGAAAAAAGAATACAAATTTTCCAACTATCAATCTGGAGATATGGGTCTTCTTGCCTCGTAAGAGAGACCCTTTTCTCCAGATTGGTGCATGAACTATGGATTCCTTTTTTGGAATCGCTTTATAATTGTAGTATTTTGTTATCTGTGGAACAAAAATTGATCCTAAGCATGCCTATTTATGGTGGTAATTGCTGTCCCAAAAGGCTTAATCCGCCAACCTAACTCAAATTTTGACAAATGTCAAGTTTCGAACTTGAGCCTCTGAGGTACGTAAATGCGGTGGGGGGAAGGGAGGGGAAGGGAAGGATTTGAAATTCCTCGCGAGGTAGGACTTGAGGGAATTTTAAAGATGGGACGATGGGTCTTAAATTTCTACCTCTGAGTTTCATAGATGGGAAGGGGGCACTTGAAAGAATTATTTTCAGGTCCCGTGAAAGTGAGACTGGGATGAATATACTCCTCAGAGCCGTACACGTAACGAGAAAGTCTCGGGAAAATTTTGATCTTTGAGCAATGTATATGAGCGGAAAAAGAGAATTGTCAACATTTTGAGCTTTGAACAAGTTTAAAAACCTCCACCTCTAAAGTGAATGAGGGAGCATTTCTAGTTTTTATGGAGCAACGACTTGAAAGAATTTTGAAGCTCCGAACCATAAGATGATACTGAGTCTAATACTTCCACCTCCAAGCCACAGATGTAAGGAGGGACACTTGAAAGAATTTTGTGGAGCTCGGAAAAATTTCCATCTTTGAATCATAAGTATAATAATATGGAGAACTTGGAAAAAATTGTGAGTTCTGAACCCCAACAGAGATAGAAAACGGAAAGTTTCAACAGGGAATCTGTTTTATCGGAGGGGGGGAGGGTCTCCTGGAAAAAATGTCCACCGTCCGGGAGACAACCTAACCTAACTAACTTAACCATGACCATGGGACTTGGAAGAATTTTTGTTTCCGTCCTATCGCTTATAGCTTGGAGGATGAAATTTTTGTAAGGGGCTAGGAGGTTGGAAATTTTTCAAGTCCCTCTCTTATCACCTATAGCTCGGACAATCACGAATAGTTCGAAGGTCAAAATTCTTTTCGACTTCCCCCTCCTTTTTCTAAATTCCTCTCCAATAGCTTGGCCTAGGATGCCAGATCTACAAATTTTTGGTTCTCGAAAAAGTTACGGGGCTTTCTTTTTTTATGGATTTTATGTACAATACGGATTTTTTGCGGTCAAGGGAAAAGTACCTCAGACAGTAGTACGAGAAATACTTTTCTCCTGATCGTTATAGGCTGACACTGCTGTATTCCGTAATATTCGGTCGGTCAAGAGAAAAGTACCTCAGCTACTCTTATGAAAGATACCTTTCTCCTGATTGTTATTAATGAGTCAATCAGAGTCCGTAGAAATCTGTTTTTAGGGTGGATACGAACAAGGAGGAGTTCAAGCCCAAATCAAGTCCAGTATACTGTATGTTGGTGAATGATTTTTCAATAACGATCATAAGAATGGTATCTCTCATACTCCTAACTGAGGTACTTTTCCCTTGAACGACTCAATGTTACAGTAGAGCAGAAATTAGCCTGTAATGACCCGGAGAAAAGTATTTCTCATACAAGCGACTGCGGTACTTTTCCCTCGAGCCCTAGAAATCCACATTGTACGCAAAATCCATAGAAAAATCCCAATTTTTTTCGGGAATTGAAAATCCGTAGATTTGGCAGCACTGATAGCTCGAATAAAATAGCTCTTTCGAGTAACTAGATAAATGCATTACTTCATTCACAAATTAACCTAGCCCCTTTAATGAGCCAGATATAACACAGGACTGATAAAACAGGTCCCCTGCCTTCCCTCATTTAACTTCGCTAAAGAACCCGCGAATTATAACCTTTGGGACCAATACTTGAGGAGGAGGACGGGGAAAACTTCGAATTCTGAAACCCTATACGATTGCGAGACTCGAAACAATTTCGACTTCTGAGCAGTACGAATGACTGGAGGAATTTCGATCCCCAAATCATCATAGAAGAGATTCAGGCTGGAAAAATAATTAATTCGAAAATTCAATCCTCACTCATTCCGGTAAAATAGGTTCCCTGCTCTTCTTATCTGACGTACTCTATGACTGCGGGTTTTCCATGGGGGTGGACACAAACAAGTACCGGTAAGTTATACAATGAAAACCGAAATATAACTACAAAACTATTACTGCATCAGAAGAGGAAGCCATCAGAAAATATGTCAGTGCTCCCAGATGATATTCTGAAAAATCCGTACCCGACATTTTTTCTAAAACCTCACCTATCCATCAATAACGATCAAGAGAAAGGTAATCTCTCACTCTCGTAATTGAAGTACTTTTCCCTTGATCGACTCGATGTTAGGAGGAACTGTGGTATCAGCTTATAACGTCTAGGGGAAAAAGTATCTCTCATACCTGTGGCTAAGGTACTTTTACATTGAATCCAGGAAATCCACATTTTACGCAAAATCCATATCCATAGAAAAATCCGTATCTTTTTCGAGGAACAAAAATTCGTAGATCTGACAGCACTGATATAGCTAGTGGTGTATGTGGGGTCGTTGACCTCGCCGTGAAATAATTTAAGAATAGGCAGAATAAACGAAGTCTGGAAAACTCGGAATTTGGACTTCGGTACGAGAATCCATAAACCTTGTTACCCTGTGCACCTTCTGAGAGTGAAATTCTCCAAGTTCTTGGATCTTCGATTGGTAATGGAATTTTCCAGGTCTCGCAATCTCCTATGTGATGGAAACAAGGAAAGGCGATCACACAGGAGTGAATTGGAATTCTTTGAAATTCTCTTGATTTCACTATAGCGCTTTGAAGAAACCCAAATCTAGATACTAAGCGCAATTTTTCTTTAGCTGAGATCGTTAGGTACTAAATACTTGAATGTAGAACTCTGTTTGTGAGGTGACCGACTATCAACTGGGCAAGTCTTAATGCAGTGTTTCTCAAAGTTTTCAAAGACAGACATATTTCGCGATCGATCGCGGTAAACATCAGTGGTGGGACGCAGCCCGATGCGAGTGTATTCAGTTTTTGGCCTTACATTTTCACAAGCGCGATAGGGATTTGGAAAAATTTCTATCTCACTTCAGGACCTGTATCCTTGGCCTTTCTCGTACTAGGCCTATAACTTACAGTATACTAGTCTATACTATAGGCCTAGCAATTGAGATTTACTAGGTTAACCTCCGTCACGAATAGCTTATGGAGTCCCACTCCCAAGGAAAGATATATCCATGATTTAATTCTCCATCTACAAAAACGAAGAAAATTCGTCCACCATGCGGTCACAGGAGTACTGATTGATATCCTCCAAGTTGGAAAATTAAAAACGAGAATCAAGGACTAAAGGAACAGGAAGTTAACAAGAAAAAAATATTGGAAAAGGGATTTAACCCCGTGCACCCTGCTTGCTAACGAAAATAAAACCGAAAAACCGTCTACGGCCTTGGAGTTTATACTATTTCAGTCGAGTGTAACTACATTTAAATAGTACAACGAATAAATATAATTAATGATCTCGGTAGGTTCTGTTATCGGAAGAGTCTCTTCATTTTTCGAGAACCGGTACACAGAGCCGCGGATTCGAATATTTTCACTGTACAATATTTTTTGAAAGAAGTGAGTGCTTTTTGAACCAGCACCGGTGTCTTTTAAACGTTATAAAATATTCTCATAATATAGCGATGAATATAAAGCGTGACTCGACGTTCGTTTATCAATCATACATACATACAAGGGTGATTAACTTCACTCCTTTTATAAGAAATAGTATAAGAATAACAAAATTTCCGTTTTCCTGTAATTACTCTGGACTTCCCTTTTTCATAACACTCAGCTAACTGATGGCTCGACGGGAAAGAAATAGAAAAAGGAAAAATTAATTTTGGTTATACTTAGGTACATTTAAATTGAAGGAACGAGTCTAATAATATTCGATTGTTTTTTTCGGGGATTAATAATATAATTAAAGATGTACAAGAAAGAACCCAGAAATCATCGGTTCAAATTATATTGTTTCAAAAAAAAGTTGGAATTAACAATTATGATAACAGAGCGTCTCGTTTCTTTGAATTCCGAATTAGGAAATTTTAATAATGGTCACGCAAACTAGAATCTCTGCGCAAGAATAAAATAAAGCGAAAGATTAAGAACAATAACTACTACACAACCCGATGATGAGGTAGGGAAGGAGAGAAAAAAAAAATCAAATATTTACCGAAATGCGCGTAAAATTTATTCACGAAAATGAACCAACGAGAACAATATTAAATCAATGCCGTAGGTCCGTATCTCATGTTAATCCATAAGTCCTGGGAAATGAAGAAGAGAAGAAGAAGAGGAAAAAAGGGTTAACAAGAAACAAATCTATCGGTAAGAAGTTTAATATGTAGAAACATTCCATGCGTTGCGTGCCAGGAAGGTAAAGTGGTTCAGCCTCCTTCACAATCGATTGTTCGCAATTACCAACAGATGGATGAGAAGATTGGCCACCGGCAGTTCAGAAGAGGGCCACCTAGATAAACATCAACAACTATACAGCTTGCCGACGTCTGATTCAGTGGTCATTAAATTACCTTTACACGTCACTTATATCGGAGTAATTCGATTTGGTTATAATCTTGTTCTTCCTCATCTCCCCCTCCTGCACCTCGTGCGTTGCTGTTACGGCTCGAGGCGCACGAAAGAGATAAAAGGTATTATATGAGTGACAAGAAATTTGAGAAATTGAGAAAGATTTGGAGAATTAAGTCTTATTATTCTTTTTTTTTTTTCTCTCTCTTCTCGTGTGTGTCAAACTGGCCAAGGAAAATAATTTAATTTCACTGTACGGTCGAATGTGTACGAATATAAGCTAAGCTAAATATTATATTCGAAAGGGAAGGTATCCCGTCTACTCGACTTCGCAATATTTGGATTTCAGATTTACAATTTTGCTGTCAACAGGATTAGATTATCAAAAGGTAATAACGTAACTTAATTAGTCGCTCGATCAAGTTTATTAAAGAACTTGAAGTTGTCGAGAGCTTCTTTTACCGGCTTGAAGCGCGTCATCGGTTCGGTTATTTTAGTTTTTACACTAGAACAACTCTCACCAATAATTTATGGGTCTACAAAATCAAATCGTATTAAATAAAATTGAGAAGATTGTTTAAAATTTATGATCTATTGGTGATCGTGGGCACAAACAATGTAAAACATGGAGGTATGAACTTGGCGCTTTGAAAATTTTAATTTGGGTTTTTAATCATTCATCGTGATAAACTATGCTCTAGTACAACCAATATTCACACCGCGCACTCACCAACCCAGACAAGTACCCACAAGTCACTTTTGTTCTCTAGCAATAAGAAACGCAGACTCTGTCTAAATCAATGAAAAACCAAACCGAGAATCTGCCCACAATTATTTTCGCTTTTTCTGGCGGTGGAAAACCGAGAAGTCGTACTTGAAGAATTCCCTTTCATCTTGCAAAGATTCTCAACAATAGAAGATTATTACTGCGAATCCAAAATATTACTTTCTCTTACTTTCCAGTCGAAGAGGGTGTTCACTCTCACCCAACGTGTCTTCGCAAATGATTATAATATTTGCATCCGGTCAACCAACCTTCTTAGAATCCATAGAATTCTTCAAGAAACTCTTGATGCCATTACTACATAGACATTCAAGAACGCATTCCATTTTTCATAAACTAAGCTCCTCTGTCACCTTTGAAAAGCGAATTCCCATCCTCCTTTTCATACCCCTTCCCGCGACTCCACAAAACTCGTCCACATTATGGAAATTCTTGAAGCTGAATGTACTCGTGCCTTGAATATATTGAATTTTATCTCTCACCCCTCCAAAGGCTGCAACAAAAAGTTCCTCCTCCTTCTTTACAAGACCCTTATTCGCCCGCGGCTAGATTTTGGAGCTTCGATCTATTAACTAGCCAATAAATCGGTTTTCTCTTTGCTAGACACCTTTCATACCTCCTTTGGATGGTCCTGGGAGCCTTCCGAACAAGTCTCAAACTTGGTTTATGCGTCAAAGCTGCTGAACCTATTCTCCGCTCTTTTAAACTCATTCAAACCTCCAACTTCTCATCAAAGTCTTTCACTCGATCATCAGACCACGCCCTCTCATATTACAGAATACCCTCGCAATCAATCGTCCAATATACTAGGATTAATTAGGGGCTCACTCCTGTATCAAACTACAGAAAGAGCGAGGTGAAGTATGACGTCATAGGCCTCGAGTGGAGCGAGTGAGCTGACCAACCTAATACTACGCTTCTTCAGCTAGTTAGCCTAACATACAGAACACTCTGGTAAGGGAAAATGCATTACCATGATAATCAGTGTTGCCAGATACTTCTTCAAAAATCCATATCCGCTATTGTTTCTACACCTAGGAACAGATTTCTTCCGATCTATCAATAACAATCAGGAGAAAGATATCTCTCACCTTCGTAACTCAGATACTTGTCCCTTAATCGACTCAACGTTGCAGAGGGCTGCTGTATCATCCCATAACGACCAGAAGTATCTCTCATATAAGCGACTAAGGTACTTTTCCCTTGAGCACAAGAAATCCACAATTTACGCAACAGCACTGATGATAATATGATCGATAAAATCGATATTATTTCATCAAAGTGTGGTCCAACCATGAAACGGAAGATACAATGGAACTGTATAGGATTGTCTCAAGCTGATGGCTTTCTGCTCGTTGATGACGTCATATTACCCCAAAACCAAAACGCTGAACTTGAATGTGAGTGCAGCCATCAGCTGGAAACTCAATTTCATACAAGATGGAGTCCCGTTATATCACTCGTTATAGTGTCTCAACAATAACCGGGAGGGGAGAGTCGAAGGTCACGGAGCGGGTGAGACCTTCAGCTAATGTTACCATTAGAGACACGTTAGATTCTGTTTTTTTTTTTTTCTAAAATCGAGCTGTGTACTCAGTCTTGATTTTTCCATCTATGTGAAAAAGTAAAGCTAAATAATTATCTAGCATTTCAACGAGAAATCTGTTGCATGGGGAGGCTGGGTCACCGACTGTATAGAATTTTCTAAATTTTTTTGTTTCTTCGACTTCGAGACTTCAACGTTTGAGCCACAAATGACAGGGCATAGACTTGTAAAAATTTTAACGCACTCATCGATCTTCTCCATACTTGAGCTCCACACGACAGGTTTTCTCTTCTCCTTGACTCTTGAGTTTTAATTCACAATTTTAAAGCAAATTTCTGGTTCTGGTAAGGATTTTCTCATATCGCATGATGGATGATGATAGGTTTCTGTAATTTGGCGTAGTCTGAATAAGATTCAATGTCTTCTTCCTTGACTCATCCTCAACTTTTCGTTGACATTCGGCGATACCTCTCTTTCTCTCGAGCGTTTTATTTTCACTGTTTGTTCAGTGTTATGATTAGAGAAAGGATTTTTCGGCAAAATGCCGAAAATCGAGAACATAAATGCCGAAACTACCGTTTTTGCCGAATTTCAGCAAAGAAATGCATAATTTTCAGCGTTAAATGTACTCAAATAAGCAAAAAAATGGTACTTTTTTCGTTAATGCCGAATAAAGCCGAAAACTGAATTTTTAGTGCCGAAAATGTTATCATAAATGCCGAAAAATCCTTTCTCTAGTTATGATATTGGGTATTGCTCTTATTTTCTTCTTTCGATTCCAAGGGTGAGCATCGTCTTAACAAACACGGAAGTGCAGTAAACGTGTTGTGTGCATGAAATTGACCAGATTTTGTCCTGCAGATACGATCTCGAACATTCTTAAAAATCATGGAGAGAGAAGAAAAAAAAACGTAAAAAGAAGTTTTGTTCGCGAAATTTAAAATTCTAATTCATCGAGTAAGAAAATTATTATAAGAATGCGTTCAGTCGAGATATTAATGAGGTCGCGTACCGGTACTTAATTGTCTTCGAGAACAAAATATAAAGAGGCAAAGAAGGATTACACGTTACGTAGAAATGTAGTTTTTCTCACAAGGTTTGATGGAAGCGAATCGTTTGTCAGTTGGCCATGTGTTCTTGTAGGTGAAGGACGGTGAACCCATCACTATTTTCCCTCGTGTTTCGTTTTCATATACGATTCAACTTCTGGAGAAATTTAATACTAACATAGTTTTATATTCAGCAAATAATAGACTACTGTTGTATTTTATTCCACCACCAGTATCTCGGAATTTAGCGCGAAACAGTACGTCCGCAAACGTGTACAAAACAATACAGAGAGTGGATCGAGAAAATTTTTTCGTGAAACGAAGATTTTAGTGAAGCTTAGAAGGATGAATAATTCTTCCGATGAATTTCGGTTAGCTCATGATTGCGTAGGACGTCCGGCATTTTCAACTTTTTCCACGACTTCATCATCAAGACTTCGCTATGTATCAGAAATTGTTTCGTGCAGATGATTGATGAACACTTGAACAGTCTTGGATTATGGTATGAAAAGTAAGGATCAAAAATAAAATAGGAAGATGACAGCTACCCCTAAAAATTGCGTTTTTTTTTTTTCAATAAACTTAATCAGATTAGGTGAAAGAGGAACTTGGGGAAAGAATATCTTGTGAGAGGACAACTTAAGAGCTATTATGGTGGAAGATATAGAAAATTTGAAGACGGTATAGATTCCGGGTTGTTGCGACAGTGGACAGGATATTTGAAATCTGGTATTCTGTTTAATGGATTGAAAAGCAGGTCAAACGAAAGAGAATTGAATTTTAGGGCGGGTGACTGAAAGAGAGGAAACCCCAGCTGCTGTGCAAACATTGACTGCTCGAGCCACGTGGAGCGATATTTGGATCAATTACGAGGGTCATTCTGTATTATGAGACTTCGGCCTGAGTGCCGTCTCTGATGACCGAGCAGTGCTGCTAGATGATAGTTTTAAAAATTCGTATCCGTCCTAAAAACAAATTTCTACGGACTTCGATTGATTCATTAGTAACAATCAAGAGAAAGGTATCTTTCATAAGAGTAGCTAAGGTACATTTTCCTTGATCGACTCAGCATTATGGAATACTGCACTGTCAGCCCATAACGAACAGGAAAATAGTATCTCTCGTTCTAGTGTATAAGGTACCTTTGCCTTGATCGCAAGAAACCCGTATTGTACGAAAAATCCAAAAAGAAAAACCCGTGCTGTTTTCGAGGACCAAAAATCCGTAGATCTGGCATCTTAGTGACCGAGTGAAAGAGTTGAAATGTCCGGTAATACCGGCAGAATTTTCAATCTCATTCAGCTTCAGCTTTTTGTATAGATAGTGAGATTTGGAATGAAGTAAAAGACAAAACAAGTGCATTTGGGAGCTTCAACTGCGTTGCAGGCGAGCAATGCATCAACTTATTCTCCTTCTCTTAGCCACCTCTCAAAATATGAGCCTCTCATAGCGAAGGCAAAACGCGAGTCCACATGTAGGTGACCTGTTCCAAGATAAGGGCAACTAACAGCAAAACGGAAATTTGTGAGGAGGGCGAAAACGGAGTTCAATTGCTACCCTTCAGTTCTGTCAGATCTATGAATGTTTGGTCCTCAAAAGTAAGGATTTTGCGTAAAATACGAATTTTTTGCGCTCAAGGGAAAAATACCTTAGACAGTTAAATGAGAGATACTTTTCTCCTGGTCGTTATAGGCTGATACTGCTTCCGTGAACATCGAGTCGATCAAGGGAAAAGTACCTCAGTTACTTCTATGAGAGGTACCTTTCTCCTGATCAATATTAATGAGTCATAAACTCCGCCGAAATCTGTTTTTAGGTCTCACGAAAAATGACGGATACGTATTTTTGAAAATATCTGGCAGTACTGCTACCCTTTCCCTGGAACAAATACTTGATGGTAATAGCCCATATTTTGGAACAAGTCACATATCTATTTAAATAATGGGGAAGTTGAAATATTTTTGTATTTTCAAAACTTCAGCTGGTATAAAAGTCCTAGATTCTGTCCCAATCGAGCGGACATCCTGTTGAGCTCTGTTTTTTTGATGTAAACAATTTTCACACAGGAACTTGTGATCGCTGAGGGCGAGTAAGTTTCACAAAAGTAGGCTTATTTCTTCATTATATCATTCAGAGTGGCCAGTTTTTTCCCGAGAAAAAATTTCCTGGCTTTTCCAGGTTTTTCCAGATTAAAATCTCCACCATTTTTTGGCTAAAAAAAAAAATCTTTCGTGATTTTCGAAGCAAAATGATATTTTTCACATTCCTTCAAGACAAGAGTTTGGAGTATGCTATCAAATGAAAATAAAATTTATTCTCTTCTCTATTGTAACTGTGCAGAGTCTATTTAGCCGCGAGTCTCAAAAAAATCCCTAACCTTAGCCAAAATTCCCTGACTTTTCCCTGACTTTTCCATGAACACTCAAATTCCCTGACTTTTCCCGGTTTTCCAGAAACTGGCCACCCCGATCATTGTTCTACACAGGAAATTCAGAACTTCTAAGTACACTTTATTGCTATTTTTGATCAGTCATGGCTTTCCGAAGGACGATACATCTATTCTTGGTTTTTTTGTAAAAATTGAAGGGATAAGGATGTGGTTTTATGGTTGTTCCTCAGGGCCTGGTTATAGCAAGAGGGGACGTGGGAAAGAACGGAGAGATGAAACTTGGGGGCATGAGAAAAAATGTTGAACGCCTAAGGGATCGTCACAGCAAGAGCAGGGTAGAGGTAGTAGAATGTTGGGGTTCATAAGGTGGGAGTGGGTGACTCGCGTGTGGCCAATTCTTAGGCGGGTGAGAATGATTTCTTTCCGTCTAAGGGATCTGTTGGAGGTGCACCAGGGTACTGGGGGTTGTTCTATGGAGAAAAGTTTATTTACAGTTTGGAGTTTCCAGTGAGATTTCCATTTGTCAAGAATCAGGGAGCGAAAGTGAATTTTGTAATCTAATGCAGGTTTATGGGATTGATCGGTAATTCTTGGAAGGGAACAGGCTTGTTTTGCAGCTAGGTCAACTTTAACGTGATCAGGATAATTGATGTGACCGGGAATCCAGATGAAAGGGGTGTGAGAGTTGGTGGAGCGGAGGGTGAGAAGCGTGATTTGGATGCGTTGTATGAGAGGGTGTGAGTTGTGAAGGTCGGAGATGAAGTGGAGTGAAGCAAGAGAGTCTGTCAGGAGAAGAAAGTTGTTATTTGGGGGAAGTTGTGAGAGATGGGGTAGCCAAGAAAATATACCCATGAGTTCAGCAGTGAATATCGGTGCGATGTTGTGAATACGGTGGGAAGTCACGGAACCATTTACGAAGAATGCATAAGATGCTCGGTTGTTAGACCCGTCCGAAAAGCAAATAGAAGAATTGGGGTACTTCCTGATTAAGAGATTGATATTTTGGATGATGAATTGATGATATGGTCGTTGGTTTTGGGCAATTCAGTGAGATCGAGTCGTATGTTTGGTGATGGCAAGATCCAAGGAGGAGTGGTGATGTTTATGGGGGGTAAGGGGGTTGCATTGAAAGGGATGCCGAGGGAGTTTTGGAATGGGAGGGGGATATGTTTATTGGAAGCCTCTGAAGAGGTGGGATATTGATGGGAGATAGAGTCAAAAATTGGTAGGTCAAGGTCTTGAGATATGGATGATAAAAAATTGGAGGTTATGATGAGTCTACGATAAGAAAGGGGAGATTCGTACCGGATTCTGCGCACAAACTCAATTTTGGGCTTGTACGGTAGGCACTCAGGGCCATTCTGAGGGCGAAAGTTTGTATAAGGTCAAGTGAAGAGAGGACGGTTTGGCTTGCAAGATTGTAGATTAGGGAACCATAATCTAATTTTGAATGGATAAGACTTTTGTAGACGAATAATAGGTTTTTTCTGTCGCAGCCTTTAGAAGAGTGGGATAGAAATTTTATCATGTTTAAGGCTTGAGTGCATTTTGCTTTTAAAATTTGATATAGGGAGTCCATGTGAGTTTTTGATCAAAGTGGAGACCGCGAAGTTTGCCGGAATTGCGAGAGGGAATTTCGAAATTTTGGAGTGATAGTATGGGATTTCTTTTTTTGAAAACGGCCGAGTAGGTTTTGAAGGGAGAAAATTTGAAGTCGGATTTCGAGGTCCAAGTAGTTATTGAGTTGAAATTTTCTTGAAGAATTCTGTGAGCTCATAGGGTGTTAGAGGGACAGATGGAGATGTTGAAGTCGTCAGCGAAAAGGCGTTGGGTTGAGGGGAATTTTACTAGTTTAGTTATGTCGTTAACGGCTAAAATGAAGAGTAGAACGCTGAAAACTTCTCCTTATGGGACACCGTTCAGAACTGGAAGAGGAGAGGAGGTAGTGTTTTGGATACGGACCACTAATGATCTGTCGTGAAGACAGCTTTGGAGTATGTTGGGAAGCTTGCCTCGAAGGTCGATTTCATGTAATTTAGAGATGATGAGGTGACGCCACACCCAGGAGAAGGCTTTCTAAAGGTCAAAAAAGATGGAGTATAGGGAAGAGTAGAAATGAGTTATTAATTTGCGATTGGAGGTCAAGAAGCGGTTGGGAGGTGTTTCGTTCTTTTCTAAAGCCGTATTGGAAGGGTGAAATGAGGTTATTGGATTCAAGGTACCAAAGAAGTTTTTTGTTCAAATTTTTTCGAAAAGGTTCGCCGAGGACACTTGATAAGGCTATCTGGCGGTAGGAGACGGGAAGGAGGGGGTCCGCATTGGGTTTTAGGATGGGGAGAACGACAACAGTCTTCCAGGAAGGTGGATGAAGATTTTTGAGCATGGATGCGTGATTAACGAAACTCAAAACCTTTTTTCAAATAAAAATCGAAAGGTCGCGATCAAGCCGTTTTATAAAATACTTCCTCTAAAAAAAAAAAAAATGATGTTACCATCTGTAACATTGTTGCGCTCCTTGACTACATAATACGTTACTATACTTCTAATTTATTTACTCCTAAAGACACGCTGAAGTTTCAAAATCCAAGCGATGAGGCGATGAGAAGCGACTGACTGTGAATTAAATCGGAGAATAAACTGCGTCCATAAAAGTTTATATATCGCGCAATAGAGGAGAGAAGAAAGAAATGCAATTTGCGCGGAGATCTCAGACTCGTTCACGAATACTCAAAGTTGTAAAAGGAAGAGGAAAAAAAAAGTTGCGTTATTATCCATATTTCTCTCCGTCTAGTTTTACAATATTAAGATCGCTGTAGGGTTAATTATAATTTCGGATGTTAATTGCATCAAATCTTTCATTTTTTTTTTATTATTACAATAATTACAGCTTTTTACGATTTTTCCAGCCCATTGAATCGTAATTTTTATTTCTACTCGTTTTTTTAGTTTTTCTTTGCTCCGGTTTATTCCAAGCATTGTGTTCGATGATTTTGTTACAGTGTCGCGTACTTTAAAGACCTCCCAGGGTGGAGTGGGTGCGATTGACTCTATATTTTGTGTATACGTGTAATAGCTTTTTTTCTTTCGTGAAAACCATCCGTCGTAGCTCGTTAAGATTGAACGATTACACATCAACCTAAATAATGTCTGGTTAAGAAAAAAAAAAGAAAGAAATTATGAAAAATTTTTACCTGTCTGATTATAAGTTGCACGAGTACGGAGAAAAATATCAATTCAATAAACTATATGTTTTCTTATGTAGCATATCAATACCGTCTATGTTGCGCTCGTGAAAATATCTTTTTCGTATGATGCACGTAGAAAACGTGAGGTGTAATTACATGCGTCGAATGTGTGTTTTTTTTTTCATCAGGGACCAAAAATGATACACACGCGTAAAAATTTATAAATGAATTGAGATAATTGAAACCGACGAGGCTATATATGAGTTCAACAGACGTTCGCGAACAATAAAAAGGAGAATGACTTTTTAACTTCTTCGTAAGGAAACGATTTTGAATTCGAAAATAGCCGGGTGTATCTATAATCATTCTCGAACCAAATGCCTTACAGTTTCATATAACCTAAGATGGTATGATATATATATATTTTTTTTCCTCAATGAACTTCAACTTTTCTGGAGGCTTTCCAAATTACTGCAAAATTCAGCGGCAATGTATGGATACCAACTGTTCACAAATGCAGGAAATCACGAATATTGAAGCAGGTACACCTATTATAGATGCCAAACTCCGTTTTACGACAATTCGAAAAAACGTCATCAGAAAAATCATCAAATAGAATAGGAAGGGAGCTTTATGAAGCGGTATCCGGGCTGGCAAATCGACAATACAATACACATAGACGAGACAAAAATGAGATGAATCGACTGAGAGCTTGAGAACAGATACGGACATCTTGTGCATTGAGGTATACTGTACATATACTGTATAGCTTTGCCCAAGCGCCTTTCTTCCACCGAAACCACATTTCGTTCTCACTGATGTAATTCAATATATTGTACAGTCTAGAGGACGTGAGGAACATCATTGTACAGTGGATTAGGCTGTAGGCCTACGACGCCGTTGGACTACATTTATTTTCTTATAATTTCGAATTTTTACAATTCATTGCATCTTGGTTCGGGAACATCCTAACTAACGAAATAAATGAAAATAGTGCGGATATGGATAGTCGTTGGGTATAAAGTAGTTAACACTTCACAGGTTTTAATACTATAACGAGAGCAGCAAAAGCAGTGGAAGTCGAAGCGGCCGCGTACATAAGAAACAAGCAGCATAACAAATTGATAATTACACCACACCGGGGAATCGGGTCGTATTCTGTGAGCCCAGACCATCAATTCAGCAAATAGTCTTTGTCTTAAAACGTTACTTTTCACGGACACGTATTATCTTTTCATTAAAAAGAAGAACGAGGAGGAAAAAAAAAAAAGAAAAACCGGACGTTCAAAACGGCCCTCGATTTTCTTCTATGTATTAAACCGATGATTGCTGCAAGAATTAAATAGCGAAAAACTATACAGTACCTATATAAAAGGACGACGAATTATTATCGGACCTCTTTATCTACAGAAGTTCCTAGTTTATTGCACAGATTTTTCTGCCACCAACATCGAACAAAAGCAATTTGCTCACCTCTTCAATTTAATAGTAAACATTAGATAAACCGTAACAGATACAGTATCGACTTCTTTTCATTATTTTGGTGAACAACTTTTTCCTAAATTTTTTTTTTTTTTCGTACGTTCTTTCTTATGTAGCACTCCGAGCACATCACCTATCCTACTTTTCACTGTCAACGAATAAAAAAAATTATAACAATGAACTACCTAAATTACTTCCTGGTTCACAATTTTATCAGATTATTAGGCGATGTAGAAAATCGATATTGAATTTTCTACAATTACCTGATGGAAGGATTCGAGTTGGTTCTTACATCTCTCAATTATTAAACATATAAACCTTATACCACAGTCAAAAACTAATTCTGCATAGATTGCAGATACAACTACCAGACTATTGGAACAAAGGTAATGATTCAAGATAGCGGTTTCCCCTTACGAAGTGAATTTTGCAGACGCGCATCAAATGGAACAAAAAAATCTAGCAGATCAGTTCCGAGAAGAAGGCAATGGCATAATCAGAAATACCTAGGAATGGAGAGGAAGGTGGATGTTAGGTTACCAAAGTCCATTTATACGTTTGGCGAAAGCAGATCGGAAACTTGATGCTCAGAGGCATGGAGGTATTCATTTGTCGTATGGTCGGGGAATGTACCAGTTTGGCCCACGTCAATAAAATGGTCTCCACTTCTTTGAGGAAATTCAAACCGATTTTCTGTATTAAGAAGTCTCAGTCTCTGCAGAAAGTGGACCTCCTAAAATTTTCGCAATCCAACTCACTACGCTATGGCATATCATCAGGCAGTGGGAATGGTCAGCTGCAGGACTGAAAACTGGGACCGAAAGAAACTGCTTTCCTTGACTTACTTTGGAAACCGGAACCAAAAAGTACCGCTTCCTTCATTTCATTCCATGAACCAAAACCAAGGAGAACCATTGAGAAATACCAAGGGTTCTAGCTTTCTACAGTCAGTTTTATTTCTCCAGGGCTGAGTGAGAACACCTATGATGGTTCTTTCCGGTTCCAGTTCTTCGATCAAATGAATGGAATCAGTTCTTTTTCGTTCTGCTTCTTGAAAAAAGTCAGAGGGAAGTGGTTCTCTTTGGTTCTGGTTCTTTAAGCAAATTAAAAGAAACGGAAAACAGGAACCGTTCCTATTTTGGTTTTAAGACCTGGAGAAGAAATAAAGACTGATATGACGTCATCAAAAGATTGAAAATTTTGGTTACCCCTCCCTGATGAAGTGGGAACGATGTAGCATAAGCACGATTATGGGATTTTTGATAA
Source organism: Aspidiotus destructor (assembly GCA_035079395.1). Lineage (NCBI taxonomy): Eukaryota > Metazoa > Arthropoda > Insecta > Hemiptera > Diaspididae > Aspidiotus > Aspidiotus destructor. The sequence continues at coordinate 8,555,940 of JAVHKZ010000002.1, read as the reverse complement.
AAATATGTTTATAGAAGAAATATGCCCACCTTCTTTTCGGCAAATTGTGTTTGAAAAAAGGGGAAAGTGCCACTCGGAAGAAGCGCCGAAAACAAGCTGACCTACTTCTGGGACTTGAAAAATTCCGACCTGCGAGCTGTAAACATCAAAAGTTTCCGCCTATCGAAATTGAAAAAAGTCTCCATAAACAGGTTCTCTGCTTGCCTCAAAGACGACCGCGAGCGCCAAACAAACCGACCTGAAAATTCTTTCGACAATAACTAAATTTATGTTATTCAAGCCAATAAATCTGTATACCATCGCTAAAAAAGGAGTTAGTTTGTGGAGGAAATAGTCAAAGAAATTGTCACTCACGAACAGGCCATTAAAAGATCATGCGTTAATTTGAAGAAAGTGGTAGGATCATACAAAAATGAATTCGGATCCAAAAAGTTCAACGTTGAGCTTAACAAGAATGTACTTATTGAAGACATTGACGACAGAGTCCGATCACAAACATATAATGTTATCAACATTCTTGAATATCAGGTCAAAACGAAGGTCTCTGCTATAAAACACATCGCTCCCACAGTTAAGTAGACTATTCAAACAAAGGCCAAAATCCTCAATACGTAAAATTTTTACAATCTTTTCACATTCAGCCCATCTTAGAGGAATACCAACCTCAGTGATGTAGGCCACATCCATTTAAAATGTTTTCCGTGCACTGATTGTCCATTAGACATTTTACCGGCACAAATGTAAGTAGTGCACTTCGTCATATGTTTTTGAGGGGGATCCTGTTTTATAGGGGGGGGGAGGTCTTTCCGGAAAAAATTTCCACCGTCCGGGAGACAGCCTAACCTAACTTAACCATGACCATGAGACTTGGAAAAATTTCTGTTTTCGTCCTATCGCTTATAGCTTGGAGGATGAAATTTTTCTAAGGGACTTGGGGGTTGAAATTTTTCCAAGTCCCTCTCTTATCACCCTAACTCGGATGATCACGAATAGTTCGAAGGTCAAAATTCTTCTAAGTCGCCCACCTATTATCTGAGTTCGATGTTCAAAGGTCGAAATTCTTTTCGACTTCCCCTTCCTTTTTCTAAATCCCTCTCCAATAGCTCGGCCTAGTATGCCGGATCGACAGATTTTTGGTCCTTGAAAAAGTTACGGGGCTTTCTTTTTTATGGATTTCATGTACAACACGGATTTCTTGCGGTCAGGGGAAAGGTACCTTAGACTTTAGTACGAGAAATACTTTTCTCCTGATCGTTATGGGCTGACACTGCTGTATTCCGTAATATTCAGTCGGTCATGAGAAAAGTACCTCAGCTACTCTTATGAAAGATACCTTTCTCCTGATTTTATTAATGAGTCAATCAAAGTCCTCAGAAATTTGTTTTTAGGGCAGATACGGATTTTTGAAACTATCATCTGGCAGCGCTGAGCTCGACCTCCTATCACATATACTAGTAAAAAGCTAGTATAATACAAGGAGGAGTCCAAGCCTAGTTCAAGTCTAGTATACTGTATGAGTAGAATCGAATCCTCAAAATTATCTAAATTAAATTTCTGTTTGTTCTAAATTCTTTCGATTATTATTATATTAAATTGCTTGATCTCTAAATTGCTATCTTGATCATTCGCCGGTTTTATACTGTTACGTGTCTATGTACCTCACCTCCAATCAATCTAGTATATGTTGGTGAATGATTTTTCAATAACGGTCATATGAATGGAATTGTTCTGGCCCCTTCAATGAGCCAGAAACACCGTAGGATTCATAAAACAGGTTCCCTGCCTCCTTTCATTAACTCCGTTAAAGAACCCGTGAGTTTTCTCTATTGGGATGCAGTTTTACTCAACGGGATTTTTAGATTCCTCTAATCTTCCTACTTTTGATATTCTTTGTAAACATGTCATGGTTTGAAATTTGAAATTTCACCAAGTCTGTTCTCAATGTTATTCAGCCAATAGTTTGACATTTTTTGATGTCTCTCTCCTATTTTACACTTAAGAAATGAAAATTTTTCCAAGTCCACGGCGCGATTTTCGGAAGCAAGAGGGAAAACTTCCAGACAACCGAGGATGGCGGACGTTTTTTACGGAATAATCGCGCTCAAATTTTGAATTTTATAAATAATTTAGAGAGACGTAAAAAATGTGACCTAAACTAGAGAAGGAGGCCTTGGCGGTGGTAAACTCGGCTTAGAGAGAGAAACCCCTAGCGTCAAAGGTAGATTGAAACGAGACATTTTAGCAGCAAAAATCAATATCAGATCAGTTAGAGGTAGGGGGTTGTTGGTAAATGAAAAAATCAAGCGAGAAATTTAGATCACCTCGTCCTCGTAAATCAGCGGTTAGAGCAGTCGCCCGGAAAGCGAAAGGTCTTGGGTTCGGATTCCGACGAAGTGATCTAAATTTTTCGCTTGAGTTTTTCATTTACCAACAACCCCTCCCCCCCTAATATTACCCCGCCCGTAAGTATCGTGTCTATTCGATCAGTTGTTCTACTGGTAAATTTACTTTTATAACTCTGTGATGGGTTGGAATTCATTATAAAGTGGTCCAATGTAAAATTTTGAGAAGTTTTTGGATTCCTGATTGGTCGCCCCACTTAAGGTATGATTATTGAATGCGAACCGGGTCAAGACGTTGCTGAGATGTAGGAAGATACCTAGGGAAGTCCTACATGCCCGATGGAATTAATATTTACAATTAAAAATTTTCCAATCATAAAAGTCTATTGAGATGACTCTTGATGATATAATCAAAGTAATCATGTTCATGGTATCGAAGTAAGGTGAGATGGATCGATTTAAAAATTCATCCATCGCAACTTTGTAGGGCTCTTCGTCGATTATCAGAAAATTTTTCTACCCGGGTTCAGAATTTGGATATTGACGAACTGAATAAAAAACACGATAAGGACATGGTTGGAATTTCTTCTTGAACCAAATGTGACATTTTTTCTTCCGGAAGAATTTTAAGCAATTATACAGCTTCTGTCCGATTGAACTTGAAATGCGAACGGTAAATAAATCGCACGATCGAATTTTCATTCTTACCTACATAATTCCTCAGAATATTATATTTTCGGCTAAACTTTCACAATCATGAATTGCAGACGAGATTATTATAAATTAGTAGGACGCGATTCGATCCGAGAAAATTGACAGGTTAGGACTGGTGGCTGTTGCATTCGCTCGCGAGCTCGAGACGTCGCGTTCTCTTTAGGCTATTTTCACGTGGACAACGTATAAAATTACTCATTTTACGTTACGACATTGGAAAAGAGATTCGGTGCGATACGCTTCGTTTCCTCACATAAGAATATTGTCGCATCCTATTTTGGGCACCTTTCCAACATAACGTTAGTTCAAGCCAGCCTCAAAACACTTGGCACATAGTAGTGCAATGAACGCAACAAACACTGCTGACTCACTCTTCTACACTGATGCCATTTTTCTACAGAAAACATATTAAACTATTTTATATACTGCAGCGTGTATTGAATGTAAAATAATATATCTGTCTGAAATTATAATGTACGGTCCTGAATTGAAAACAAAAAAAAAAGAGTGACTTCATAGGCTACATTCGGAGTTATTGGTTCATATACGACGCGAGAATTCTACCCGGTCGATCGTCTCAGTGCGCTCGCGATGAGACGGCTAGCCTTTTACCAGACATTTACTGTACAGGTGATTAACATTCTGAGGGTTGATTGAGGAGCGAATTCGTATTTGTATTGTAAGCAAAACTCTCGAACGGACGTAAACGTGTGTGTTCGTTACTACCCTTGAGACAGAGAAATATGGCACAGTTCCGAAGACAGATAACAGACAACTATGGAACACTGATAAATGAGACTCGAAGTGATGGAGTCGGGAACACCTACGCCTTTTCAGAACCGCGCGAGGGCACGAGCGCACAACACGACGAATCGCCGGCCGAACGAAATTGAAAGCTTCAGTCGAGAGTCATCTACGCGTCTCGCGAATGTGTTTCCATTCTTCAAATGTCTCGCGACGCGTGGAGAAAAATTACTTGTTTTGAAAAGGAAACCGTCTTCTGCGGATACGATTATACGTTTTCTCGAGTTTGAATTTCTGTCCTATTTCCATAACATAGATTCTCCTTCATTCATTCACACGTGCTATGCAATAATGACTGGCAATATTAGTAAGTTGTTAATTCTGAAGTCGTACACACGGCATTTTTATTTTCGTAATTCTTCCTTACGAATCGATAAAATTGGTAATATCTCACGCAGTGTGAGCGAACAAGGTATCTTATACTGAAGCTCAATTTTACACTTAAACAAGACGAGATGCAAGATGCAATGGAATCAAATTTTTCCCGCGCACACAGCTTATTCAAGATTCACCAGCTTCTTGTTAGACCTCATCACGTTGTCTATAGTCGACTCTCCACGTTAAACCCTCATCCCGGAATTTCAACTAAATGTGAACCGTTCCATCTATTTGTGAGAGAGAATTAGGTACCGCTTCTGGAGAATCCATATCGACAGAAATGTTCACCATGAGCCTACTTATACCTGCACCTTTTACCTCAGTGTTGGATATGCTTATCCGGCTTTATCTGATGCAAGTTTCGTCCGAGGGAAAACATATTCTGAAAACGGTGAACGGCATGCGAAGGCGAAGGGGGCTTGACCAGTGCCTATCTGTACACTCATCGACTCGCGGGAAATTCTCCATTTCTCTCGGTCCATCCGGAAACCATCCGATAAGTTCCGTCGTCTCCTCTGTTACCCCAGAAATCCAGCTCTTCCTAAGATATCCTCTCCTTCTTCGCCTGTTGGGATGCCTCTCGCTGATTCTCTTTGGTAGTCGTTCTTCCAGCATTCTTCGGACATGTCCGCCCCTTGTCAACTACCTGGGCCTGATATCATCCACCTATTGCTTCCTTGATGGTTTCATTTTGGTGTCTTTTCAGTTTTAATCGTCTGAATGCTTTTCTCCAAAAATTCATTTCAGTAGCTAGAAGAAGATTCTTTGTCCTTCTCTTCGACGGCCGTATCTTGCAGCAAAACATCAGCCAACTTATAGAACAAGATTGCCAGCGAGTTTCCCAATCTTTACCCTTAAATAATATTTGAGGTGAGGGAAGAATTTGGTGTGCTGAAAATAGTTATGATGCCTTCCAGATCACTTCGTCAAATATTGAAGAGGACATGTCAGTTTTGACATTTTAGCGGCACCCCCCCCCCCCCCGATTGAATATCTGTGAAGTCGAGTCGCTCCCTTTGTTAATGGACTTGGAATCCCGAAACTTATGCCTGATCTTCAAATCTGCGAGACTGAGTTCGAGTTTACCAGTCCCAGCTTACAGTATTTTAGGCTATACTAGCTTTAAATTTGGCCTTACATAGTAGCCTATAATAGGCTTACACGAGGCTTAGCGTACAACAAACTGGATTATACTAGGCTTCTCCCCTTTGTTCATGAACTTGACCCTTGACCTGATCTACAAATCCGTGAGTTCGAGCAGTGCTACGAGATGATAGTTTCAAAAATACATATCCACCATTTTTTTTAAGACCTAAAAACAGATTTCTAGGAACTTTGATTGATCCATTAATGACAATCAGGAGAAAGGTATCTTTCATGGCAGTAACTGAAGTACTTTTCCCTTGATAGACTCAATATTACAGAACACTACAGTATCAGCCTATAACGAGCAGGAGAAAAGTATCTCTCGTACAGGTTTCTAAGGTACCTTTCCCTTGATCGCAAGATATCCGTATTGTGCGTAAAATCTATAGGAAAGAAAACCCCGTATCTTTTTTGAGTACCAAAAATCCGTAGATCTGGCATCCTAGAGTTCGAGTTCCTCAGGCCTGGCATGCACTACACTACACTATATTAGCTCTAGACCTAAAGTAGACCGGCAGTATAAGCCGTGAGCTAGGTTGAGTATGGCCTAGCAATAGGCTTAAAGTAGGTGTGATATGTGACCTAACCCAGAAATCTGCTAGTCCAAAGGAGAAAACGGAGAAATGTTGATAACGTCGCTGACAACACAAGAAAATTCAAGCTCATGACGTCACAAATGGTGATGACGTCACGGGCAAATTCGCTCTGATGACGTCACGAGGAGGTTTAAACTGTTTGATGTCTTTATAGTGCTCTTACCCGCTATCGAAAGTTCGCAAGTATGGGACTGGGTTTCCTCTTGTTGAAGTCTTGAACAGCATTGGCACCTCAGCAGCCGTCCATTGGAAATCTGCGGGTCCATATACAAGTTGATCTCCCCTCCCATCCCCCAGAAAATTTTTGAGAAAACCTTGATTTGATCCAGAATAGTAGGTTTACTAGACAAAGAATGAGGGCGAACGATAGGAACGAGCGAGTCCCCGAAAGATAGCTTTATGTCAATTTTTTCTCCCTCCTGCATAGCATGTAGCATTTGTTTAAGAGTTGTTATTTCATCCTCTCTCATTTTCATCGTCTATCGCGGCTCTTTTCAGTATTTTCATTGATTTGGCTTCCAGTCCTGTAAGAAATTGATTCATAGCAGCACATTCCTTCTCTTTCCTTGCCATATGCCAACTTTTTCTCCCTCCAGACTTTGGTGGTCCTCAGTGCTCCATCAATTTTATATGCTTGATGTTGTTGTTGCAATCTTTTCACATGCTTCCTAGCATCCTTGGTTTTGGGCTTCGTAGGTTTGTCCGCTGATTGTAAACTCCTTGCAGACCAGTCTGCGGTTCCAATTCAGCTATTTTGGAGGAGCTCTCCTGCTGTTTTCTTTATGTTTTGTTTCTATTCTTGGTGCAGTATCAATTGCTGACGTTCCTGGAACACTATAGCGCCTTAATTCTCCAGTACTGGGTAGCAAGGGTCTGTCCTACCAGTCTTCCGTTTTTTGCACTATTATTTTTGTGTGATTAGCAAACTTTTTCAAGCAGACCGTCCGCGAAGAACTACCATGTTACAAGGCAAAATTAACTAGATAAAACCCTTTCACCCCTACCCACAAACGTTATCTGCCTAGGAAAGTGCGTAACCCAATTCCGGAGTTAAAATGTGACCTGGCAATCAGATATGAGAGCGCCATAATGGAGGTGAAAGTTCAAGGTGGGCCTGAATTGTTTCCCTAAAAATTAATAACAAAGTGTGACCTGTGAGGAAGAAACGTGTAATCGGTCCAACGAACGTTTGTAAAAATTCACTTGTTCGTTTTAAAGAAGCAACGCTTCCTGTTACACGTTACTTTTTGCTGACGCTATTTTTCTTTACGCTTGCGAATTTCTGAAGCAACTAGACACAGTAAAGATTGACGTTACATAAACAATCAAGTGAATCTTTACCGATTACACGTTTTTTCCTGACAGGTCACAATTACTTAAATTTAGGTTAATCATTAGGGAACCATTTTCGAGCCAATTCTCTTGTCCTTAAAGTTCTTCGCTGGTTACCGAACTTTTCTCCGAGTGAGAGAACACGAGAGTCAAGTTTGCCCTTACAATGGAAGAAAAGAGACGACTGCTTATCGTCCTTCAGGACATTAACCGAAATAGAGTTATTAGGAACAAAGAAACAGAAAGAAAACATACGCGAGCGAATTCGAAGAAATAACAGGAATAGTAAAAGGTAGCACAAAGATGTCCAGAATGACATGAAAATATTAGATACACCGAATTCTTCGTGTTTGAACGAAGGTTCATCCCATTTTCGATCCCTCGTGCCGGACTCTTTCATCGAAGACACCATCACCTAACTCTCCCTATCAAAACGCCCTCCTATTTCTGAGACGATCGTATATAATTTATTACATCTCTTTTCCGAGCCGATAGACCTGGCACCTTAGCACCTCGTAAATTTGAAAAAAACAAATTTTTACACCCAACGTTAACAATGACGGGAACATGAGTGACGTGACATCACAAGGTGCTCCTCCCTCCGAAGAATTTTTGGAAAAATTATTACTCGACGAAAAAAATTGCGATATGAATGTGTTTTTTTTTTTTTTGTTTTATGCAGTTTGTATACGACACACTTGTATATAAGAAGACGACGATGACGATTATCAAATTTTTTTGAATGCACGAATGTTAAACAGAAGATATATAAAAAAGTATTGTTTATAAATACGTCAACACTCAAACCGGCAACTTACTCTATTATCGTTACTTGATAATTTTGGTTTTATTTTTTCCACCAGCGCAAACTATCATCGCAAGACTTATTTCCGGTATTGTTTTGAAGAATAGATTTCATAAATTTGATAGTCTTCTTTACGTCGCCAAACAAAAGAAAAAATACATTTCTGATGGAAGAATGTTTATAAATAAATGAGAAGAATGTTTTGCGTAAAGACGGCGAGACGAGGCAATCAATCGAATTAAATGATCAATAAACCTGACGACATCCACACACATCCGAGACAAAATCTACTTCCAGAGCTTTCTTCCCGATCAGTATTTTTTCAAGTTTCGAAGAAACACAAATCGAGAATTTGAACTAAGTTTTAATTGCACTTGAATAATTTGAAGGTCAAGAGAAAAATACTATCGCTCTCTTCTCTAGGAAGTTGGTACAAAAATATCGAACAACTGCAAGCGCGAATAATGGAAGCGGAGTGAGCTTTCCTCTGAGTAAACATGCCTACACAATCGTCGTAGGAAATGATAATAATTTTTGCAACAATTGCTAATGACAGGAAATGTGCAGACGTGTGCCGGATGTTTGGGAACAAAAAATATTGAAACTTATACAGGAGTCTAAATCCGAACTAACGAGACTGAATATTAAAGCTACAGCCCAGTGCTTACAATGACGATCTTTGTTGATTACATAACCGACATTCTCCAATCCTTTTGTGACAGTAGAACCATACCTAAATTCCGAAAGCTTATTACGTTCTGTGAAAGGCCGTATAACATTTGCTCCTTCTGAAGTTCCCCTTAGAACGTTCTTGGCACTTTTCCACAAAATCCAGGTAATGGAGGACTTTTTTAATTCATCCCTTGATTTCGTATGCCTCCTTCCCCTTCCTCATGGTGAAACAGACATCATCCAATACTATAATATAAAAACTTTTTGAATAAATTCAAAAACGAAGTGAAATAAGAGAAATTAAAAAAATTCTTTATAAAGTTTTTATATTATTGTGTACCGTAACACGGAAAGGAAAATGAACGTCAACGAACGCGTTCGTGTGATTAATGAGGCAAATACAGCCTATTTAAAGTTCCTTTTCAAAAAATTTCGGTTTCAACTAATCTCGTACTCTTCACATATTGGTTTTCTTCGGTCTTGCCTCAACTTAAATTTGACTCCACATTTTATTCAAGTCAATCTTCGTTGTGCAAACAAGTATATTGGTCAGAAGCTTAAGAAGTGGATCACAGTAAAAAAATATTCAAAAAGTTTTTTAATTTCTCTTTTTTAATTTCTCTTATTTCACTTCGTTTTTGAATTTATTCAAAAAGTTTTTATATTATTGTGTACCGTAACACGGAAAGGAAAATGAACGTCAACGAACGCGTTCGTGTGATCATCCAATACGTTTTTCTTCTTGAACAAATGATTACTCTGTTTTTAAACAACTAACCTATTTTATGGCTTTGAGCGAGGAGGTTTTTCAGAAAAACCATCCAACGTCCCGGTCCGGCAAATTATTCCATGGGCAGGGGGAGAGGATAATGACGTAGTTTAGGGATTTGAAGAGTCCTAACTTTCATGCTCCGGATGGAACTGGAAAGATGTCTACTCTCGAGCTATGCATCCCAAAATGAGAAGGGAACTAAACAAATAAACTGAGTTCTGGAAAAGGCGGCCGAGTCACATGGCGTGTTTGGTTTTGTTTACACTTTTGTGATGGAAAGTAATTGTTTCAATTGTTTCAATTTATACACGCTTTGAGGTGATTAGTCTATTAAATAGCTGGTTCCTTCAACCACCCTCTGGTATAATTCTTTTGGCTCATAAACATCAATTGATACGCTGAAATGTCTCATTAGAGGATGAACATCGGTAGAACGAGCAATGTCGCTCGGCCGCCTTTTACAGAACTCGGTTCAGATCAAGAAGGACTTCCGGAAATTTCGACCGCTGAACCAAAGGTTCCCGTTTGAACTTCAGAATGTCTAACAAATAAAAATACTCGCAAATGTCGGTGTCGGGATAGCGTTGGGTGACTGCTCTATCCGAAGGTTATCGCAAGAGAATGGCCTCAGGAAAGGCTCCCTGATGAGTGATGAACTGATGAACCAAATTTAAGTAAATGTGACCTGTTCCAAGAAAAGAGCCATTAGCATCAACTATCTGTTCCAAGAGAAGGATAGTGCTGCCAGATGTACGAATTTTTGGTCTTCGAAAAAGATACAAGGCTTCCCACGGATTTTGCGTAAAATACGGATTTCTTTCGCGCAATGGAAAAGTACCTTGGACACTGAAATGAGAGATACTTTTCTCCTGGTCGTTATATGCTGATACTACAGTCATTGAGTCGATCAAGGGAAAAGTATCTCAGTTACCCCTACGAGAGATATCTTTCTCTTGATCGGTATGGATAAATCGGTTCAAGTCCGTCAAAATCTGTTTTCAGGTCTTACAAAAAATGACGGAAACGGATTTTTGAAAATATCATGTGGCAGCACTGGAGAAGGGTATCAGCAATTGAACTTCGTTTCCGCTCTTTTGAGAAATTTGTGTTTTGCTGCTATTGACACTTTGCTTGGAACAGGTCACAAATGATCGATGGGGAAACGGTTCAGCCCCACCTTTAGCCCTCACGTCCGCGCTGGAACTCTCAACATCTGGTTGCCAGGTCACATGTTGTCTCCGGAGTTGGCTGACGAACTGCTAGAGGTGTGTGAAGGTTACATCTTGCCAACTTTGTTTTGTAACATAGTGGTTCCTAGTAGTCTGCTGACCCACACATGAATGAAAGACTGGCAAGCCGGACCCGCTACGCGATACTGGAGAGTTAAGGCACTCAGGCTCTACAGGATCGTTAGCAATCAATGAGACTTTAGGAATAGCAAGAGAACATGCAGAGAGCATGAAGAAGGGCTCCTCTAAAACAGCTAAATTGAAACCCCCGACTGGCCTGCAAGGAGTTGTCAGCCGATAGACTTAGCCGTCTCAATCCTGTAGAAATTCTCAAAACACAATAAAGATTAGCACTCCTCAGTCGATCATCTCGTAGAGTGCCGCAGTATGAGGCGACTCTATGAAGATAGTAGGAAAGGACGGCGCCAAGGTGTGATATTGTGATGTCTACCACAACGTCTCAACGGAAGTCGTTCACCACCAATCAAGCTCCTTGCTGAGAAGACTGGTGGTGTTCAAAGCAAAAAAGAGGACAATGACTGATCAAGAGGCTTTACTGGTCAAGCTCATGCCAAGAACGTCTTGCTGGAGAAATGGAGAGCGAGAATTGCTCGGAGTGAACTAAGTAAATCAACGACCCGTGTGTTAATATGCGACCTTCATGAGTATGGATGAACCAAAACCATGGTCAGCTGAACTTCGCACCGACTCGCAGGTATTAAGCGGCCATGGTTGCCTTTCATGAGAAGTTGAAGAAAGTTGAGAAGGCAACATGTTCGCATTGCGATCGAGGGGCTAAAGCATATTTTATGAAGCAAGAGCAAAGCAAGCTCCGTCGGAATAAAACGCACACTTTGAAGAGCCTTGTAGCCATCATGCTAGATTCCGAGGAAGCATAAAAGCAGATAACTGCACTTGCAGCCACTATCATGAAGAAGCCATTCTGTCTTTTCCTCTGCATCAGACCATAGATCGCTTCCGATCCACTATTTCATATTTATCCTCATCATCTCCATTTCCTTCCCCCGAGCTTATAACCTCAAAGGTAACTGCCAGGCTCGTTAACCTAATGTGGAGGATTGATTAATTCAAAAAATAAGATGAAAAAAAAAAAAAAAAAGAGGAAATCGTTACCTCCCCAGCAATGTACTTCAGGGTACTCCTAGCAAATTTTTTAAATCGATCCTAATCATGGACCATCTTATTCTCTTTACTCTGCTGGGGGGGGGGAGAAGGAAAAGTTGGGACAGAATCAGTGCTGCCAGATGGTAGTTTCAAAAATCCGTACCCGCCATTTTTTGTAAGACCTAAAAACAGATTTCTACGGAATTTGATTTCTATTAATAACAATCAGGAGAAAGGTATGTCTTATACGATACCTGAGATACTTTTCCCTTGATCAACTCAATACTAAGAAAGACTGCAGTATTGGCCCATAATGAGCAGGAGAAAGGTATCTCTTGTAGTCGTGTTTAAGGTACCTTTCCCCTTGATCGCAAGGAATCCGTATTGTACGTAAAATCTACAGAAAAGGAGAAACCCGTATCTTTTTTGAAGACCGAAAATCCGTAGATCTGGCATCCTAGGACAGGATAAAGGAAAGGAGAAAAGAAAGAGAGAAGAAAAATTTTACAACCAGAAATGAAAATTTAGAAATTTATTGCTCGATTTATACGACTTCCTTTCACAACCTCAAAGCATCGCATCTTCCGATAGGTCTAAGAGGTTTTCATCTGAAAGAAAATTGAGTTAATTTTCCAGGTTGAAATGAAACCACCAGTCGTTCTAGCTTGTGTCTTTCCCATCACTGTGATTTCTCCTTCGCTAGGTTCACTCAATATGTTCTTCCGCCGAATGATTTCTTAGTGATAAGTCTTGCCGGCCAAACTTCAGTCAAAGGCCGGTGGGAGACGCTCAATCCAATGCTTTGACTAAATACTAAAAATTACAAAATTTATTCAAATTTTATTCCTCGAACTTTTTTTCAAAAATTCTATGTGAAACAGGTACGGCAATGTAAGTTCAATAAAAGTATACGAAAACTATTCAGTCGACCACCCTGTTATCAACGCTTTTATAACGAAGAACACCTGCTTCTGCTCTTGATTCATCAGATTTCGCTCACCGAGTGAAGGGTACAGGGGAAGAAGGAAGAATGTCCTGAGGAAGCGGACTGAAAAATAGTTTCTTGCAAATGATCCAATTATCCAGATAGTTTCTATGAACATTTCTTCATTTTCCCCTGTACCCGTCTATTAGAATTCGTGAATTTTGAATTCTCTTGAAAGGATAGTGTCGAGGGCTTTCGAACTTTGAGGTACTCGAGGTTCTTAAGACTCGTATCATCCGCCGAACTCTTAGTCTTCATCCTGATCTCGAGAATACATCATTTGTAGGTCAGTACAGGGAAACTCAGAACGTTTGATCTGTAGCTACTTTTTACCACTCCTATAAGTCTTGAGAGCCTCTCATATTATTCATCGGTAACGCTCAGAAACACGGACACAACCTAACCAGTATATCGACTTAAAATTGAAATCTCTTACTTCAAATGTTATTTCTTTCGCGAACACTTGATGCACGTCACAAAATTTATTTTTAGATCCCTGAAATTCTACGTATAATCTTACATCATTCTAAAATAGACAAAATTTGTGCAATGTCTATTATTCGAACGTCTTTCCACCTTCTTCCGGCCATTTTCACGGTATTCAGCGGCCGTCGTAAACTTCCTTTAGTATTATTTTTTCCCAAATTTAGCGTCTAATTTTAGCTATAGCGAACTCAATAAACACAGGATATCCGATATTTGTTTCATTGTTCGATACGTTTTTCCGTTCAAGATCACAAAAGTTTCTGATAAAAATAGTACGAATTTGTTTTTATACAGTCGCCGATGAGAGGCTGAAAATAAAACGAACCGCGTTTATTTAGCTACTCGTATTGTAAAAGTATCGCCGCCACGACCATCAAGCCGGAGCTATAATATCAGTCGTAATAACGGTCTACTTATCTAAAATTTCAAACTATCGTATCAAATTCACCGACGATGAGAAGGCTCGGATTTAAACGCGTCGCGTCGTCCGCTTTTTGAAAAACAAAAAAAGAAAGAAAGAAAACCTGGACATTTATTTTATGTATTATGAGTTCATCAGCCATGGTACTCCATTTCCCTCCCACTTAGATATCCAAAAATAGTAACTAACAAGGTATCATCGTTAAACGCCTAATGAAAAATTATCTGCGGCTCGAAAAAAAGCTGAAATCCAACTATACGTGCACACGCACACACCAAAAAAAATGTACACAAATACAGACAACATAAGACACTTATAAACAAATTATCCGCACATAATTATGCAGTACTAATAAAAGCAACAAGTTGGAACTGGCAGGTCGCCTATCTAACGTATTATGAACCTCTATGTGCGAGCACACACGATGGGAATACGAGAGTATCCCGAGTTCGACGTGGACCTGCCCCGGGCTGTGTATTTTTAGGTTGTTCGATGATACATTTAAGTTTTCTATCGATAAGGTGTTGTGTGTATTTATTCAGGGAGGACGTGAGTTACACCCTAACGATAGCGGCGCGGCGTGCGTGTAAGAGCGAATCCGGACCCGAAATTTCATACGATGAAGGCGGCGAGTCGCGCGAGAAAACGTGCGTAAAATTTCGTGTAATCCGAGCACTATCTATCAAAGTATAAACGATTATCGAATGCAACGTTTTTTCAATCAACAGGAATATTTATTGAACGTACTATATTAATAAAAACCTCAACTGTCCGGGCGAGTCGAGGGAAGCAATCAGTCGTCGGTTTAATGTTGATTAGGAGTCGCAATGTAGAAGTAGGGTTCCTTATAAGCTTCGGGGTCCATCTGTTGCCCCTGGCTGCTTAAGGGACGGACATCCCGCGTGTGTGGTCGATACTAGCAAACGAAACCTGTTTTTTCTTTCTTCTTTTCTCTTCTTTATTCTTCTTCCTTTTTTTTTTTTTTTTTTGGTCGCTGCCAACTGTAGTAATAAAGATGTTACTCGAACTACAACAGGCGACTACCAAACTATTATACAAACAAACGATCACTTTATTTAGAAAGAAAAACCATACCACCTCATCGTCGGCTAATGCTGATAAAGTATCACAACACCATCTCTTTATAAATGAGTTATAATCTTTTATAGTTAGCTTCTTCTAAATAAACTTAAAGGTGATTCACGCAGGCTGCTATTTGAAAATCGACGTCTTCGGTTATAAATTACTTCAAAAACGCGTCCAAATAATAAAATTGAAACCGCTAAACGCTAGCGCCGTTTTCGTTTTTTTTTTTTTTCCTCAATAGGTACAATTTTAATTTATTTAAAGTAATTTACAAGCGTGTCTCGAAAAAGCTAAAATATCTTACTGCTACGTGTACTTTAAAGTCGGAAAAAAGAAATCGTAAGGCGGCGTCGTGCGTTTCATCAAGAGAGAGAGAGAAAAAAAGGTTTTGGGATGCGTGTAAACATCATTTCACGGTTAGTACAATTTTGACAAATTTATGGGAACTCCTTTTAAAGGTGGAGCAATCGTATGTATTGGCGCGGTATGAAATGAATTGGTTGGTAGTGATGTTGGTATTTTTTGAGGTGACGTAGGCAGCAGTACTTGACCAAATTCTCAACCACCCTCTATACTTGATATGTTTGAAAAAAAAAGTGCTGAGTTTGATTGTTTAAAAAACGCGAGCCGTATACATAATTAAAAATACGTGAGACGCAAGACCCCGGTTGACGTCACCCGGTTCCATTTTTATATTGTTTCAAATGCAGAGCAACTGATGTGGCATTCTTTTCATTGAGCTAAGCACACCTCCTTGGTTTCCACTAATTTCTATCCGGAACTACATCCAGCCTCTCAATTCTCTTCCAAGTCATTCTCGATGTCCGTGCGATTACAGAATTTTTATCATTCTACAATTTTAATTCATTTCCTCTAGTAGTGGCGTGGCGAAAGAAATCTTTCAGGAGGTGATTCCGACTTCAGCGAGGGCTTTCGCATCCACGTACGTTCATAAACCGAACCTAATTCACAGACTTGGGAGGAATGTTGGCTCAAAGGGCTTCAAGTCATCAGGAAACAGATAGGTCATCATGAGACGTGCGAGAAAATTCTGAGGAGGAAAGGGAGTGGTTTCTTCCTGGCGGATCATTCGACTATAAAGTCTCTTCTCTGGCTGCTCCAAGTTTGTTTGAACGCAGAGTTCTCCAGTCGAAGGTCAGAGGCAGGAGTGGGCGCAGGGTCCGAAGTTGTATACGAGAAAAAGGGAATCTTTGACAGCAAGGTCAACCACCCGGTGTTCCGGGAGGTCATGTGGCCATGAAACTCTATGGGATGAGTTCGAAAACCCGGAACAGGCGTCATCATTAAATTAAGATGGCGGGCATTCACAGTGATACTACTCGAAGCAAGGAATGTTTCCCGCGGGAATAAGACAAAAATTTTTACGTTTTTTCTTCTTTCATAATCCTTCTCTCAAAATGGAGAGGAGGGAGATAGCTGACCTGGGTGCACCAATGTAGAAAGAGCTGATCTAAGGAGCGGATGTGGAAGTATCGCGATTTTTTTTATTTTAGTGCTTCTTATCCACCCCTTGCTACGCTTTCGGAGGCCCAATGTCAGCAAGAATCATAATGGACTCCCAAAATGTTGGCTACGAAGAAGAGGGAGAAATAGCTAACCTTGAGAAAAGCGATTTGGAAAAATTTTAACCTAAGGGGAGGGGGAGGGGGAGGGAGTTAGCCGCGGATTCCCTGTGGTCAGGGCACGGATAAAGAGACGAAGCTAGTGAAGGTGGGCCAAATGTAAATAAAATTGAAAAATATTGCTAGGCCTACATTCTTGATCACGGGAAAGAAAAATCATAGGTCCTTTTCTGCGGGGTTTTGGAACCTCTCGAGTACAAGACCATTCCACCATTAAGACTGGTTTCATGATCCTTCACGCCCTTTCAAGCCATCTTTATGAACTTCCCACGCCGAGTTCACATTATTCCTCATTTCCTGCGTACAAGAATAGGGGCCATATGAACTTCACGTTCATGATCTAGTCCTATCCATTCTTCCTTTCTTCCAATGTTTTGCATTTTCCTGACTTCGAAAAAATTCCGACTTCCCGGCTTCAAAGCGCCTCTTTTCTCATTGAACTGGTTTGAGCCATCAGCAGAATATTGACACGGGTATGTCGGAACTGGCCCAAAAAACTTATTGCTCTGAGATGGTAGGTGAGGCTATCGCGGTAAAACCTGGCCGAGACGGCCCTCTTCCTGAGTTCAATGATCTTGATTAAAAGAACCCAGACCCGCCTGATCTTGATTAATACCCACCGACTTAGGAGACTACCTCGGAATGTAACCTGAATTTTGAGGGGTGCGACCAACATTTCATTCGCAAATTCAGTTTCGTTTCAATTTCTTGAACCAAATTAAATCATTGAAGGTGGCAAAGTTTGAATTTTATCAAGCCTCTCTTTCTATTAGTCAATCGAAAGTTTTAATTTTGCCCACTTCCTAATCTAGGTCAAAGCTCACAAAATTATGATCGCCTACAAAAATTTGTTCAAGTTTTCAAAGTAGGTCAAAGTTTGTTTTCCAAGTTCGTTTTCCCTAAAAAGTATTGTCCTTTCGAAAATTTCGTCATGTCTCAGAAGTAGGTCGAAAATCCTACTCTCTTTGAAACTACAATTTAGGTACTTCTTAAATATACAGCTTAGAATTGGAATTTTTCATCAAGTCTGTAAACTATGTGCCCCAAATCGTGAAATCTTGCCAAAATAATTATGATTCCAAAACCAGATGAGCGTCCGGGAGAACCCAGTCCACTCCGATCCATATCACTCCTTCCAGTGATGTCCAAGCAATTTGCAAAACTATACATTCTACGTCTCATCCCAACCATCAATTTGGATATCGAGCTAAGCACTTTACGGTAGGAAGACTATACAGAGTCGGTGCAACTATGTTTCCTCTTTCTGTCTTCCTACATGTTAGTCAAGCTTTCGACAGAGTCTGGATACCAGGGGTTTGCACAAGATTAGTCAAAACTTTTTGGCACAGCACTTACAGATCCAAACGTCCTACAGAAGTCAACTCCATTACCAAACCAATTGCAGCAGCAGTACAACAGGGCAGCGTACTTGATCCTCTGTTGTACCTGCTTCACATCGCTGAGATTCTGGATTGCCACTTTCGCAGATCATACTGCAGTGCTTTTACTGCACGAAAATTATATCGTAGCAACCAGAAAACTTCAAGCAACAGTCAACGAAACGCAGGGAGGACAGTACGAGTAGATTTGGCACTCCGTGCTCATGGATACGACCCAGCAATCATCAATAATGAACCTGTTCAGCTGAATGAAGACGCTCGCTATTTAGATTTACATCTGGATAGCAAGCTAAACGAGAGAACTAACATTCAGAAAAAGGAAGAGGAGAGAGGCATTGGATGAGCCGCGCCTGTTCCATAACGAGAGACTGCTCTCTACGGTGCTACAGCTAATCTGGATGTATGTTATTTCTTTATGGAGATCAGCAGCAAATAGCAACATCTAAATTATACAGAGATTCGAGTACACTATACTCCACAAAATCACAGAGGCTCAATGGTACATCACGAACCACCACCTCAAAACAGTTCACCGGATGGCATCTATCGACAGAAACGTTGACCAACTGCACTTTCATTCTAACACGGAAGCGCTGACTCTACTCGAAAAACCTGCCACACAGCGACTCGAAAGTTAGGCCATTGCAAACTTCATTTGAAACGTTGTTCTTTCAATATCTTGACCAGTCGTGCCTGCATGGCACAACCTTTCGCCTTTATTCTCTCTTTACCTCTCCAATCCGACAGTTCACGTAATAAATGATTTGAAAAGAAGAAAAGTCCCTAAACTAGGTCAGACTTTCTCCTCCTTCTTTAGAAATTTTCCGTTGTCTTTGAAAAGGTTGGTAGCTTCTCTTCCTAATAACCCCAATCGAGAAAAAAGGCAGTCGTTCTCCCCAAAATACATCCCAAAAAAGAAGTTCCCCACTAGTGTCTTGAATTCCCGTATGAAAGAAGGAAGTCGTTGTGGGTAGATTTTCACCAAAATTTTTAGAAATGCTGTTAATTGAAGTTTCAGGAATTAATCCTTTCTGAACGACTTAATTTCAATATAATTGCATTTCACCAATACATCAAGGGAATCACAGCATTCTCGCTCGACGTCAATTTCCTAATGAAGCTGAACGTTCTCTTTTTGAAAGAATTGCAAAAATAGTACCCACCAACTTGTACTTTATCAGTATTGTAACCCAATTAAACTCTTATTACTGCATCGAAACCCAAATCCTGTTTCAAATGGGAAGACTTACGAATGGTTTACTTAATCGTTTTCCTCCTTCGTTCTTTTTCATTCATTTGGACGTTATTCAAAATCAGTCTTGGATATATTCCATACATCAACGTGCCCTCAACATCTCTAATTTTTGTACTGTATATACACGTATAAATACGCGTACGATCGTCTAGACTAGACAGATGTATTTCGCACGTTCTTCGGTACACTACTCGCTATATCAAATATACGATTCATGCATGAGAAGAGAATCGGAGTCGAGTCGAAGGAATATATTCTTTCTGATTTTTCGAACCTTTTCTTCAACATTTGCCGAAAGTGGCTGAAAAAATTGTAGGGCGTGCGATTTTCGTATCCAAAAATCCTCAATTTTATGAACTGCAATCTTTCAAAAGCGAACCTCCGACGTCGAAATCAACAAAACGGCTTCCATGAAGAAGTCCCATAGAACTACTGAAGAAAATTGGCCAATTTTTGTATTCGTACTACGGTTGAGGGGGGAGGGGGAAGAAAAAAAATGCGTCAGTCATAATTTTTTCTACACATTAGAAATTGATATACGGCGTCTGAAAATACTACAGTCTGGACCGTGCTGACGCAAAATGTTGTTAATTTCTAGAAGAAAACATAGAAATTCGTGTTTCCGCATATTAAGCGAATACGATTACCCAGCGTATAAGAGATCGCGAATTTTTATCATTTTTCTCGCACGCCTATTATCTCGCACGCCCTCGACAACAAGCGCTTTAATAAAACATTCGAGCCGAAATTTTGAACAAAAAAGAGTGGGAATCGTTTGTTCAAATTTTATTTTAAGAAATATTTTTGAATGCTGAAAATATTATTGTGACTTTTCAAGACGTTGAACTGCTGCCGCTTAAATTATGTACGTATTTCGCTCGTTGCAAATGTGCCCGATGCGCGAATAAACGATGAAGATGCTCCGAATAGTGGGATTTTCCGAAAGGATGCATCGATATTTTGTACAATTTTTGACTCGCAAGAGGATTGGAAGAATTATTTTCTTCTACAGCATTTATACTCTGGGAATAAATTCAGCACTCAGGAATGAATTTGCCAAAAAATTTAGAGGGAGCAGGAATCTGCGGAGGTCAAAATTTTTCCAAGTTCCACGTTTTTCCGGACGGCACTCGGCACGCGTCTTCTTTCTTTAATACTCCCCCCCCCCCTACACAGACACACAAAACAGGTTCCCTTTCGAAAGGTATCATTCATCAATCTGAATCAATTTTCGTAAGATTGCGACAAAGTATGTAATTTGTAGGAAATTTTACGCTCTACAAACCGTATTCTCTTCATTCATTCTCAAATCGCTTCATTCCTGAGTTATTTTAGAGTTGCTTATGGAATATTTAGAGAGAAAAATCGCCCTTTTCACATTTTTAGTTTTGGTGATTGTAACACTCCTAGCGAATAATTGTGACCTGCTCCAAGATAAGGGCTATTAGCATCAAGCACCTGTTACAGGGAAAGGGTAGTAGTTTTTCAAAAAAGATTCCGACGAACTTCGACCGATTTATCAGTACCGATCAGGAGAATGGTATCTCTCATACTAGCAACTGAGGTACTTTTCCCTTGATCGACTCCATGTTACGGCAGACTGTAGCATCAGTCTATAACGACCAGGAGAAAAGTTTCTCTCATATTAGTGTCTAAGGTACTTTCCCCTTGAGCGCGAAAATTTGTTTTTCATGCAAAATTCGGACCAAAAAACCACAGATCTGGCAGCACTGAAGGGTAGTAATTGAACGTTTTCGCTCTCCTGGGAGATTTGCAGTTTGCTGCTAGTTGCTCTCATCTTGAAACAGGTCACAATTAATAATGGTTTTGTGCTTACTAACAGGAGACGCACTAGAAACTCAAAACGTAAATCTAACCAGGCAGCGCTAGCGTCGCACAGCACTTCTGAGCTGGGAGAGATTTAAAGAGGTATTCAACAAATAATGGCGGTAATATGAGAGAGAAATGCAGATTATTGCAGCCGGAAATTCAAACTTCGGAAATTTGAGTCCAGATGGAACAATCAGGAGGATTTCCTTGTTTTCCTACTAGAGGAAGATAATTAATCTATAGTTTGTGCCAGTGGAGGACTGCACTGCAGACTTCTATGCTGAACGGCTGAACAGCTGGACTGAAGCGGAACTAATCTTTCTTTTCTTTGTTTGTTCTTTGGCAAAGCAAGTTTGGCCTAGACAGTGGACTAGTTGAACTTGAAATTTTAACACCGTAACAAGGTATTTTCCTATTTTGCGGGAACAAGAAAAGCCTGAAGGAAGGCTTGTTTTAGCTTTTGGCGAGACATTTCAGTAGGGCTCTTTATTGTATGGGTATTTGTATCCGCCATCTTGTGTGCAAAAAGAATTTTCCCCCATAAGAAGCTATGATGAGTTTGCAGCGGTTTGCATTTATCAAAGGAGGATTTGAGAATAAAGGTCTTGCTAGGAGCGTTACTCGTTCTGCAAAAAAAAAAAGACCTTGGTATTTTCTACCCAAGGATGCTTAGCTTTTTGGAATGGCTAAAAACTTAGCCAAAGAGCTAAAGATTTGAAATTGTGGCTGCAGCTAACGGTTAAGAGCTAAAAGTGTTTGAATGACTAGCTAATTCCTAAAAGCTAAAAAGTTGACATGGGCATCATTTAGAAGAATTATGAAATGGGTCTTTAAATATATCTATATTTTTAAATACACAGCAGTCTCAAAGTCAATGTAAAATGCCGAACGAGAAAAAAAATGCCTTCTGATTACAAGTTAAGACTCAAAACTGCAAGCCTGGGGAGCCAGTGATTTCTGGCTCCGGCTCCAGCTCCTGGCTCCTCAAAAATTGAAGAGCGGAGCGGAGCCGGAGCTGAAGCTCCCGATCTTGAGAGCGGAGCCAGAAGAAGAAACAGAGCCATCTCCGGCTCCAGCTCCTGGCTCCAGTTTCTCAAAGAGTGGAGCGGAGCCAAAGAGCTGGATTTTTGCAGCAGAGCCGGAGCTAGTTGAAGCTTTTGTTCTCCTGAGCGGAGCCTCAAGAAGAAAAAAAACAAGCAGAGCTAATAAACCTGTCGCGAAATAAGGGACCCATTTCTGAATTGGTAGTAATACCCATCCTCCTTATTGTTCGCTGAAACGATAAGGAGGATGGGTATTACTACCAATTCAGAAATGGGTCCCTTATTTCGCGACAGGTCACATATTATTAATTTCTAGTCTCTAGTCGGGTTGTCTTTACTTCAAGCTTGAAGCCTTAGAGCTTTGGACTTTGAAATTTGTCAAATTTTTCCTCTTTTTTTTGTCATTTAGACTGAAGAGAAGCTCCTGAGCTCCTTGAAAAGGAAAGAGCTGAGCAGCTCCCAAAGAGCTGAGGAACTGACCAAGAGAGCGGAGTTTTTTCGGCTCTTCTCTAGATCAAATTATGGCTCCAGCTCCTCAGAATTTGGGGAGCGAGCTGGAGCCGGTCCTACCCAGGCTTGCTCAAAAGAAAGAGAAATCTGCTGAAACCAAAAGATGAAATCCAATCGCAAGAGGAGGTAAAGGGTGTGCCCTCTATATTTTTAAGCGGAATTTTTTAGAAGCTTGTCTCTGGAAAGTGATCGCTCTCATTGCGTCTTTTGTGAGAATTTTCGTTTTATTTGTTTTTCTTGTAAATTCAAGTGATAACCTAACCAAGAAACATTGAAAATTGCTAGTAGAAACCCGACCCAATATTTTGTACATCTCATTTTCCCAAATCAATACAAAATTAACAAAAACTTTTTGAAAATCACTGCCCATGTTAATTAAATGGTAAACATTTTTTGCATAACCTTCTAGTGTCACGTGGAGAGTAGCGCTTCTAGCGGCGTGTCCTCTTGTAAAAAGGGCTTCAGTAATGCTTTTGAAGACACTTCAGACAGAGACACTCGATAACCCTCGACATAGCAAATTCGCGTATATTATCAACAGGAAGTTTTTTGTATGGAGGATTACAGACTGATTCCCAGTGTCATGCATTTTGTTAGGGGGATTACATCCTCAGAAAACGTCCACATTCGGGAGTTTCTGAGAACTGCATGACGTGACGTGATGGGTGACGCTTTATGACATCATCAATGACCTTGATCTACTTTAGGGACTTTGGACAATTTCAACCTCCAGCCTTCATTATATCAGGATGATTTTCTCATGGGAGGGGAGATTTTTTTCAGTGGGGGGTGGTGGATAATTCCTAAAATTTTTCCTAATTTACGCAAAAAATAAACAAAATTACTGTATTTAACGGAAAAAAGGTACTGAAAAAAATTGCGACGAAGGATATATCCCCGGAATCCCCCCTCCCCTTATCTACGCCACTGAGGCCTAGTATAGAGTATACTGAGAAGAGCCCTGCCAACTCATTTGCTGAGGGGGCATTTTCGCGCCAACGTGATCGCGAGCGCGTTCAACTTATTGCATCATCATTTTCAAGACTCAGAAACTATATAATAGGAGGAGGACTTACAAAAATTTCACTCTCGAGCTATATGAGAAGAGAAAGAGAAGGAAGCCTAGAGCTAGGTTTTGACATTGTTTGGATCTAGATTTCATAGGAAAGGAGAAAGTAAATCAGGGAGGTTGCGAATTTCCCGCTGCCATTGCAGACCTGTTTTTTGGCGCACGCCCGGGCTCGGTGCGCGGGGCCGCGGGACTTGCAGGGTTGCCCGGCAACCTGGGCCAGCCCGACACTGCTGATTCCCTGTGACAACATAATTACAAACAAAAGACATCAATTTGGATCAATTTCAGCTGCTGCAGCTGTTTTCCTTCAAAATGTAAACAATTTTTTCACGTGTTAATTCCCATAAGGATCAAGTAGCGTTTGCAAAAACGCGGATAATGCAATAAGAAACAAATTGTTAATGAGTGGTCTTCTTTCATAAAATACGAACACTTTATTTTGTACATCAAGAACACCCATCATTAGGATATTATTTGTTTTTGAAATATTGGCGTTTTTACAAACGCTACATTCCATTATGGGAATTTACACACAAAAAGTTTGTTTACATTCTGGAGGGAGACAGCTGCAGCATGCAACCTGTTCAGTTTGTGACTCATTTGCGCGTATTTGATTTGTTGACGTCATCGTCAGTCTATATGAAAAGAATCTGTGCTGTTTTGCAAAAAAAATTGTAGTTCTGAGGGTGGCGGGGATTCTCACACATCAGGAAGAAACCTAAGGAAAATTTTGACCATGAATATGAGAAAAGATTTGAGAATATTCCAACCAGCGAGCTGTACAAGGGTACAATCCCAAGGCCCGCTAAGTTTCCGCCGCCCCGCATAAAAGAGCAGCCTTACAAACAAAATTCCCGACCTCGGGTCCCAGAAAAAAGGAAGAATTGGAATTTTAAGTGATAATAATGACTACAGATGGGCCTAGATAAAAGAATAAAATACATAATGGTCTTAGAAGTTGCCTATACTCTCAGATGAGAACAAACATGCCGATGAAATTGTCCACACAAATTGTAAGAATTTATAATCATCATTTTCGAGATTAAAGCGAAAATCAAACGGCTATTCGGTAGGAGGATACCTTCCTTCAAACTTTCCAGCAACTCCCACTTCGCTTTCAAAATTATTCTCCATTCACCTGCACGTTACAATAATTAATGACAATAGAGCTATATCTTAAGTTAGTCTAGTCTCGGAGAATGAAAAATCTAACGGACAATTTTAAAATAATATATAGAAGAAGAAGGTGCTTTTTAGTAGGTAATGTATGTAAATAGAATGATGGAGTGCATTTGTGTAAAACTAAACTGTAGGTAGACCTACGAATATCGAGTAATGGGTTAATAAAAATTCAGCGATTAAAGATGAACGATAGCATGGTAACTTGAAATAGAGTTGTAGTAATACTACGTACTTTGACTGTTCGTAGTGGAGGTGGTCGTAGTAGACGTAGTAATAACTCAGGAATACTACTAATAGTAGAAGTAGAAAAAAATAAGAAGGAAATAGTTTGTGGAAGTTAACAGTTGTAAGATCATCACTGTAGGGGCAAGAAGTGTAATGTAGTAAAAGTAAAAATAATAAACACGAAGTATATATAGTGGAAGAGTAAGTACGAGTAGTACCATCTACCTGTTAGTATTGCGGCTATAAAAAATGATATTTGAGAACCGTGTGGATGGATGCATACCTACGTATATATGTTCGGTTTCAACTGGCGGCAATAGACACGTTCTCTATTGAGAATTAAGTGCTGTTTATGTGAACAAATTTCGAACTTGAGTTAAACTTCTTTCTCTCAATTAACTATCCGATGGTCAAGTTTAACCTTTGAAATAGACTTATCACGCAATAAGATTTGTATTGTTCTACACGAGAGTATTGCCTGTGTGAAATATAGCGATGTCTTTATGGTACTTTTTGAATACGTTAACATGATTTCCGCACATGTGAGGCCTCCACTATTCTTATGGTCTATGTCATGTGAAAATTAATTTCCGTTGTGCATTCACGCTGCTGTGATTCTACAATGATCGAATAAAACTTGACGCGTTATTTTAAGGACCTCGTAAAAGAAAGGAAAATTACCTCCCAACCGAATGGTGAAAATGGGGTTCTTATCCTGGACCGTACGTGGAAGTTTACACTTAGGGAGTGAAAATTTTTATAAGTCCAGTGATAGTTGGTTAAACATTCGTCGTTATTTCATACGATATACATGAGTTTAAAAATAATCTTACAGCGAAAACATACTCGTGTACGTTCATTTTGACGACAAGAACATGAAAACGTACGTTATATTCAGGAGTGAAAGAACGAATGTTTTCGACTATCTTGCCCGAAAGAAGGCGAACGCACTGCGCGCGCGGCGCGTGTTATTACAAAGCCCATACTGCTCCCAGCTTCTTCAACTCTTTTTTTTTTTTTTATCTTTTTCTTCCAAAATAAACGCAAATGCGACAAGATTTTGAAATATAGTATTTGAAGTGCACGAGTGCATGTACCTCGCGATGAATGCCGGTACCTAAAAATAATGAAACGAGAAGGTCGACGAAACATCGGATCGTTGCAATGGCACATTTTGTTTATTATTTTAAGGATCGTAAAGTTTGTTCGAAATCTAATTCCGAAGTACGACCGAAGGTTCGCGTCTCCATCAATGTTATCGTAATTACTCTCGCAGACGTGAGGACCCTTCGGAGGGACGCTTTAAAAACGATGTAAAATCAATCAATTAACGCAGTGCTTAATACTTCGATTTTCAATAAAAGAAATTAAACGTTGGTGACAGAAAGTAGAGCTCAATCTACATCAAGATATAAACGATCGAGATGAAATAGCTGGAATTTAATGGTATGCGACAAGAATGAAAATATAAACAAGGCAGAGATGGGACAGAAAAATAAAAGTAGGCTCTAAAAAGAGAGCAACAAACAAATGTACTTTACATTTCGATTTCTTCCTAATTGAAACGTAGAGTTTGGTACGCTTTTGGTAATGAAACGCGATCGAGAGACATGTCTGGATATCGCTGGTTGAGTAGAGGGTATTCAAAAGGTACGAGCTTGGTATTGGTCATGTACCAGCTATTCGAAATTTAACATTGTTATAATCTTTCCTGAAGTTTCCTGGATCCCAGCCTCTAACTCCAAAATTTGCGAGTCAATACCACTCCTAAGTATTCTTTCTCTTCTATTATAATAAACTATTACATTATCAGCTGGTGACGTCATCAACCGTGACCCCGAGCCTGATTCTGAAATTCCTTCTAACATAAGTGGTTTAGTGTAAGCTTTTATACTGTTGTCTGTTATGCTTACATTAGGTCTGGATCGGGGGGTTGGTATCATTTAGGCGCGGACAATTAGGCGCGAAGAACTGAAAAATCAAGTAGGCGCCCATTCAAGTGTATGCAAGAACAATGGGGCGCGAATTAATTTTTTTTATTAAAATGAAACAATTTTTAAAAATTAATTGAGCTAAGTTATTTTATCATTACCAGTATTAGCAAGGGGAATCACAATAACTCTAACTGATCTTAATTTTAAAACAATATTTTTCAACCCTATTCTGATTTTAATACAGGTTGAATAAATTATTAACAATAATTTAATTAATTAAAATAATATTATTCATTAATGAAATTTTGAAGGAAATTGAATCATAATTAATTTAAGAAATTAATACTTCAAATTTAAGTTCTTAAAAAAAAAATTTAATTAATAATTGATAGATTAAATAAAATTAATTAATCAATTTAATTTCAGTTTAATAATAATAAAAAATTAATTTAATTATTTTATTTTTGATATTTTTTTTATTCAATAAAAATTTAACATTGATATTTATATTTTTTTGAATTATTTATTTTTATATTTTGTTTAGATACAATTTTAAAAATATTTTTATTAATGTTTTTTCTTTTAATTTTCTGAAATAATTAAAAATTTATCAATTTAATTTAAAAATATATTTTATAATTAAATAAATAAATTTTCTTTATTTAATTAATATTTATTAAATAATTTTAAAATTTAGGCGAACCAAGTTACAAAAAATCCAAATGAATGTGGCGTCTGAATGACTGTTGCGCTTAATCGTCTGCGCCTATATGACCGTAACCCAAATCTGGTGTCATGAAGACTGATAGTAGACCTAGTATAGTTGACTACACTGTACAGCCCAAGGTGATGGAGGCTGAGGAGTAGTCCCACAATATTCTGAAATCTGCAAGTATGACGTTATCAGCCGTGACCCGAAGGTTGAGTATCGTTGACGCACTTGGCACTTTGCCGCTTTAAAGCTAATCTCAATTCCACGCCTCCAACTTTGAGAATTTCTTCTTTTTTTTTGAAAAATTTGCCGCCTGAAGCTTCAACTTCCTAAGACTGTTGATAAGGACGGTTCTGTCTAGTGCTCTAGTTTAAGGGAGACTTGAGCCGTATTGCTATTAGGCCTAGTATAATGAAAACTGTTGGGAGGCTTAAGAGCAGAATGAATGATTTTGAAGATAGAGCACCCGAGCTGATGACATTATGAATGTTGACGACGACGTAACAGGCAGCCATTATAAATTGTGACTACATGAGCCAGTGACGTCACTAATTTTGATATCCGATAGCCGTCTTACAATACATATTAGTCCAAGAACGGGCCACATGTCTCTGTGAGAGGCACGATTTCATCACAAAGCGAGCGTGGCCTTGAAATAAGTAGACATGAAATATGATTTTCAATTATTTGACTCCGCCAGAGACTCTCTCTTTTTTCTGCCGAAATCTAGAGCTCAAGAGATCTAGATTTTTTAAAGGTCAAGATCTGGAAACGAGGAGATCCGCATCTTCTTGTTCCTTCCAAATGTGAAGCCGAAGAAATTCTTAAATTACTTCCGGGCAGTGGCGAAGATACGATTTTCTCATGGGGGAAGGGGGATCTTTGCCATGAGGATATTTCCTAAAATTTTTCTCAATTTACGCAAAAAGTAGACAAAATCACTGCATTTAACAGGAAAAAGATACTAAAAAGTTGCGATGCCCCCCCCCCCCTTATCTACGCCACTGCTTTCGGGTAAGGTTTAATGGTGGCTAATCCAAGCTATCTTCTCACTTCTTTCATCGTTCGTCGATGGCAAGAGTGCCAACCTCAAGGGGTGGGAAAGAGAAAACCATGGCACTTTTTTCCCTTCAATAATTTTATTAGGAGCAAGGCATGTCCAATAATTTAGTTGACGCGTCAACTTTTCCTCTTCGTAATAGAGTGAAGCACAAATTTCCTCTTACTCATCGAAACCAGTAGTTTGGAAATGAGAATTCCATTGAGGAAAACCTAGCCATTTGCCGTTCTCCTCCGAATTTTCTTCTTTCAACAGAGAACCTGTTCCTAAAGGTACATAATTTGGAAAGAATGTTCACCGCTTACCCTTATTCCGGCTCGTTATGGTTCAAAGGGAACGGGAGCTGTAATTGACTTCAAGGAAAATTATGACCTTTGAATTTATAACAGGCTCAAGAACTCGAATAAATTGCGACCTTCAGGAGACAGGGGTTGAAAAACTTTGAGCCTTCCAGCTATAAGTTTGCAGAAATCCGTTTTCAAGGAAGTTATTTGCTGAAAATCTCCCCTAGGCCCCATCCATCGTGCATCCGACAAATTGTAGTTCCGAGGAAGGCGGGACTCTATGAACTATTTTGAGAACTTGAGAAAAGTTCACCTTCGAACTGTATGTATTAGGAGAGAGCAAAAACCTCCACCGTACGCTCTCCATCGTCCGAGGGCGGCGGTGGTTCTGAACTACTGTAAAAATATTGGGAACATTTTTATCATCGAGAGGAGTTTTAGGTAAATGATGACTTTTCAACCATCAATAGCAATTCAAGCTAGAGAGTTCGCTAAAGACGATCCAATACTCACAGCTACGAGTATCAGCGACAAGCGCTCGTTCTCGGACCAACTTTGCATTTTTTGACGAATGTCCTCGTCCTCCATCTCTTTTCTCGACTTCGAGAAACATGACGCTACCAACTTCACCGCAAAACAGTCATTGCGTTTACCACCTACAACTGATCGCTTCCCCCTCCACTTGTATGATCTCAAATCCTAATAAAGGTCATCATCGATGACGTCACAATGTGAGAATAGCATTCTCACATCAGTACTTCAAAATAAAGAGTAAATAAGGGATAAAAAGTTAATTTACTTTGCCATCAATAATTGATGAGACTGCATGGTGACGTACCTCTCACCTTTCCCTCCTGCATGCTTTTTGTTCCTGTTTATCAATGAAAACTTTGATTCTTCGATCTACTTTAAACAGCCATTCCTGACAAGATGTCATCCCACCCCATCTCAAAAAAAAAGCCATACCCGGTCCCCAACTTACTCCTTTTTTTCCACCTCTCACCCCTCTCGTGCTAATACTGCAATGCTTATGATCTATCTGCTCGACTTTCTTTCTCTTGCCCAGCTCTCGAAAATAACATCCCTCCATGGGTCACGAACTCCTGATCTGTCTACTCTGAGCCCATAAACCAGAGCGAAAAACTACTTTTTCTGGTATTCTATTCAACTAAAACGGACGTACATGTACTTGCTCGCAAAGCCTTAATATTTCCTTTGAATATTTATTTTCGTCGTAAAATTTACGCATGTATTCAAGCCTGAATCATGGTGACCAGGCCCTTCTACCGTAAGCTAGGTCACGGGCAGGAATAACAAAAAATTTCTTTGAACGGTTGAGTCAACTGTGGAAGAATAAATCTGACGAAAAAAGTCTCATAGCTTCGTTTGGTCGTAAGCCGCCCCCAGAAAAAAAAAAGTATAATAACTAATAGACTATTGATTCAGCCGGCAATAATTTCTTTTCTCCGCCGTCACCAATATTGCTTAATCAGTATTGGTTAAATTAAGCAACGACGACCAGCCATGCGCTTATTGTAAAATTCCTACGAAATAAGGAGAGATATCGGATAGAATGAGACGATGACTAACGTCATTTCATTAATCAAGTAGTTCTAAAATATACTAAAGTCTTGTCAAAACAAGTTCGTCAGCGGTATTCGAAAAATTTCTCAAAATAATATCGTATACTTAATACAAAATCAACCAAATATACAGAGTAATGATACCGAGTAAATCTCGAGCGTTGTTTGTATTTTAATTACGTCATTTCCGTCACATATGAATCAAACTCTATGAACTGATTAGTCAGACCTGTTCGGATACAAGTTTGAACTGGAAAGACTGACTAAACTAAATGAAAACTTCGAATGGAGACATTATAAGGTGCAACTGACGAAATTAGGTTTCTAATCTCCGGAATATAAACCTGGGTATGATTTTCTCTCTTGAAAGTAGACACATTTTTCCCCCTGAATGTCATGCAAAGGGAGAAACAAGGGAAAATCTTATTCTTATGAGTATCGTAGTCATCCTGTTTTCATTTTTTTTTTTTTTGTATCTTACTTGATGATAGTCCTACATGACGATGAGAGTAATCATTCTAGAAAACTTCCAAATTAGGTTACCAGTTTTTGGAAAGATGAAAAATAGTTAAAGCCTGGTTCATAGCTAGTATAACCTCACATACTTTCATGCTAAGACTGAAGATCTTGGCCACGCAGATGTCTGGATTGGGTCGAGGGTTTGAGATTCCAAGCCTATCGATAGGTGGTAGGGGAGGGGGTCAACTCGGTCTCGCGGGGGTGAGGTGTAGGTAAAGACTAAAAATTTGTACGAAAGAAGGGATTTTTGGTTCTGAAATTATCTGAATAGTATGAAAGAGGAGGTGATATTGAGATCCGAGTGAAGAGAAGGTTCGGCTGCTTTGTCGCAAGGTCCGAGATTAGCTCTTGTGCGGAAAGCTTCAAAGGTCACTCCAAACGATGATGATTGAATCATTTTCAGTAATTTATGGGGGGGGGGGATTTGCTACATTTTGACCATAAGCTGGGACACCGTAGTCGATCACAGGACAACGGGACCATCAAGTAAACTAAATGGAGACCGCCCACCTTCGCGAAAAATCCCTTCGGCTTCGAGATTTGTTCTCAGAAATATTTTACGAAACAGTGGCACAACGCAAGGGAGCGCCCGTACTGTTACAATCAGCAAATTCCTTATCAATTACCCGTCAAAATCGTGAAAACAAACGCGTTTCATTTTCTCTATGTATTTTACTTTTATTACTATAAGCGGTGATCGTGAAAAATATTGAAGTTGAAAACACCACGCGTTAGACCTTGAACTAAGTCGAGGTAAATAACCTTCTTTATTATTTTATTATCATTTTAAATTATTTAATAGTAGACCACGGAGGTCTCCGTAATAATTAGGTTATTAGTGAAGTAACAATATGTAAGAATGAGAAGAGTAGGAAAAACTAAGCGCACTCAGTCAGTACAATAATATACAGTACATACGAGTTAGGAATACCGGTAGGTCTATACCGGTAACTCTGTTATGAGCATAGGTTGTGAGAAATCGTAGTAAAGTAAAATACGCCGACGGCTATCCACCTATTGACGATTATTATACGTTTTAATGTGCATATGATGTGAAACATTCAATTTATTTAATGGCGAGTAAGATAGTACGCAAATAAAATTAACACGCGTTTCAGATGGAGATACACTTTGTACGAAGGATTGAAAATTGAAAAGAATATTGTTTCAAGTGACATTTGAAGGTACTGGATTCGGAGTTCCAAAAATACAGAGCTTGGAAGCGATTCCAAGGATTTACCTCTAGACGAATAGGGCACTGCCTGTGCAGAAAATTGTGGGAACTTGGTAAGAGTGTGATATGATGTCATATTAAGACCAAGTATGTTGACTTCTGAAAGAACACGAAAGATTTCTTTGATGTGACCAGATATCTCCCTTAGGCCCTGCTCCTGATATGGGTTACAGTCATATAGCCGCGGACGACTAGGCGCAACAATCATTCAGACGCCGTGACGTATTTTTTGTAACTTGGTTCGCCTGAATCCTGTTCCCTCTGCAATGAAAATTTTTTTTATAAAATTATTTGAATAAAATATTAAATTAATAAAGAAAGTTTATTTATTCAATTATAAAAATTTTTAAATTAAATTAATTTTAATAATAATTTTAATTCAATTATAATTATAATAATTTATTTTGAAAAATTGAAAAAAAAAAATAATAAAATTTTCAAAACTAGGTATATCTAAACAAAATATAAAAATAAATAATTCTAAAAAATATAAAATATGATGATATTAAATTTTTATTAATTAAAAAAAATATCAAAAATAAAATGATTAAATTAATTTTTTTTTCTTATTAAACCTAAATTTAATGATTAAATAATAAAAATATTAATAATCTATCAATTAATTGAAATATTTTTTTCTTTTTTTTAAGTAACTTGAATTTAGAGTGTTAATTTTCAAAATTGATTATGAATTAATTTCCTTAAAAATTTTATTAATAAATAATATCATTTTAATTAATTGAATTATTCTTGATAATTTATTCAACCTGTATTAAAATCAGAATAAATGTTGGAATACAATAGGGTGTCCATTACCTCTAGGGCTGAAAAATATTGTTTTAAAATTAATATCAGTTGGAGTTATTGTGATTCCCCTTGCTAATACTGGTAATGATAAAATAACTAAGCTCAATTAATTTTTAAAAATTGTTTCATTTGAATAAAAAAAATTAATTTGCGCCCAATCGTTCTTGCATCTACATGAATGGGCGCCTACTTGATTTTTCAGTTCTTCGCGCCTAATTGTCCGCGCCTAAATGATACCAACCCTTCTGATATATACTGTTCACCGACTGGTATTGTACCAAGTTCCCTTCTCTCACCTATGTACAGTTCAGAAACCAAAATTTTTACTTTGCTCTGGCCTGCCCCACCCTCTAATCCCGAAATTTGCGTCCTTTTGTCCGTACAACCATGACCTTAACACTTAGAGGAATTTCTGCTCTAGACCTTCCCCCTGACCTCGTTCTCTAATTCCAAAATTTGCGTCCTTACGTCCATCTGACCTCTTCTGTAAACCAATATACAGTATACTAGACTTATATTGAGAAGGCTGATGTTCCGTAATCTTTCCTCTGGCCTGATCCCACCCCTAGTTCTGAAATTTGCGTCCGTAGGCCCGTACAACAATGACCTTGACAATTAGAAGAATTTCTGCTCTAGACCTTCCCCCCTGACCTCGTACCCTTTCAGGCTACTAGTTTCCAATAGCTCACTCCTTGGCATAGTACACTGTATAGTTTCAATGAGGTAGAATTTGCTGTGCACTACTTACACATCATCAAACTTCATATGAGTTCCGATTTTGAAAAATTACCTTTGAGAGCTCGACCCCATCACATTAGGATCATCTTTAGTGTTATTTTTCAAAGTCCCTCGTCCTTCCCCCCCCCCCTCCTCGGTACTAAAATTTTCCGGAAATATGGGGCACGGACGATAATCTTGAATATTTCCGTGAAAAATAACAAATAATTTTCCACATTTACTATGTATAATATTTAATTTCTACGAGACTTTCCAAACGATATTCAATAAAACTTTTGCCAAGTTTTGTCCATAAATTCACCATCCCAAAATGGCTACAGTGAAAAAAAGGTTCGGGCGGCCGCCTTTGTGATTTTCTTCGTACCATTACACAAATCTCGTGTTATGACGGACCTTTGCGATAGACGGCGGATATTAGCCCATCTCTGAATAAGCGCCAGTTTGGATTTACAAACAAAAATTAACGGTGGCGAACAAGAGCAGAATATTTATTACCCTAGAGTATAGGCACATCAAGTTGCTTTAGTGTAAACGCTGGCCAAAAGACGATCGCATTCTTGGAAAATGTTATGTTGGAAAGCCACCGAGTAATTATAACGTAATAAGTGAGTAAGATGAGGAGGAAAGAAAAAAAAACATGAGAATTTGGTACGAGTGTGGAATAAAATGTTCGAAGCTGGTGTCTAGTGTACCGAAACAATAATATAAATAACTAAAATTCCAGGTATTACTGAGATGACCGAAAAAAAAACAA
This sequence comes from Aspidiotus destructor, assembly GCA_035079395.1. NCBI lineage: Eukaryota > Metazoa > Arthropoda > Insecta > Hemiptera > Diaspididae > Aspidiotus > Aspidiotus destructor. Next base: position 8,521,262 of record JAVHKZ010000002.1, on the reverse strand, counting down.
ACTTTTTGACAACACGTTTGTCTATAATCGTGTGTAAATGCAACCAGTGGTATGCATTCTCTTGCTAAATGAGGAATCTTGTTGTACATTGTGTTAGGTCGTCGGCGAATTCCTCCCCAGCCACCATCCTCGACGGTGCCGATATTAACTACTATTCCGTCTAAACTCAGTTTTGTACATCGGGTAGAGTTTCCATCGTGTTCTCTCCACATTTCTTTCTCTTCAATTGTTCGATTCGAAATAAATAAATGTGAACAAAAATTATCACCTCATTTGGAAATCGTCGAGAAAATTTAATAATGAGCTACTACGATATTGACAAGATGCTAAAGGGTAAATCTCCAATCCATTTACTCCGGCAAATGAAATAATGTCGGAAATTCTTCATTCAATTCGTAGAGTAATTTATAAACGGAGCGTGAGATAGACGAGTCTTTTCAAACATATGTGACCTACATGTTACATCTTCACGTACGTATGAGTTATGTTTGACTCGTGCAGTTTTTATAATTTCTTCTTAAAAAACTAAATGATTCGTAAAAATCAAAATGCATCATCTCGCGTATATATATACATTTTTATAATCACGCGGTTGAGAAAGTTGGACTGACCTATTAAACAAATTTCTTCTACTTCTTTTATATTGCAGTTAAACAGATCGCAGTGTACGGACTGAAGAACGAAACCGTCAATCTGGGCGAAGAACTGAAATTAGTGTGTCGCATTCGAGGCACGCCGTTACCGGCTTTACAATGGTTCAAAGACGGCGCGCCGATTATCGTCACCTCGAGATTAAGGATACAATATAAAAAGTAAGGAAAGGTCAGGAATTTTCACTTGTCGAGAGTAAAACGTAGTTTCTGTATACGTTACGAAGAATTCCGAAGACAGTAGTATCTGCCCATGCTTAGTGCTTACATAATCCGTAAAAATATTTGTTTTCTTCTCAGGAGGCGATCCTTATTAGTGATACCCGAAGTTAGGAATAGTGATGCCGGAAAGTACGAGTGTCGGGGACTCGGTGTTCAAAGTGTCAGTCCGGTTAGTTCGTCGTCCACGGTCACCATAATTGCGAAATTCGATAATAGTGAGTACATAAAAAATATTTAGTAAGGTAAGGAAAATTTTGGGTAGATTCAGCTGGGTCAATCGCTCGAGGCGCTGACATCGAAATTTATCGCAAGGAGATACGGAATAATTCATTCAAACAGTATACTTCCAAAATGCGCACATCGTAAAGAAACGTAATTCTGAAAATAATACTGTAGACGCCGCTTAATGTACTCACGGTTAGCGTTATCAGACGGGTTAATATTATCAAAATGGTTGAAACAAAACGGATGTATCCTAATACATGGGAAAATTTTCGCATATTATGATCAAAATTTTGGTTAATGTTATCGAAAATGTTTCATAAAAGTACTAAAAAATGAAAATTTCTTACTAAATGTCTTGAAAAAATAAAGAGCATGACGCAATACTGTACCGTACTGAATATGAATCACTATTCTTTACAACAATAAACTGTAGTACAGACTTGAACGTATTTACAATAATGTAGTACAGTACATATTATGTACATAATTTTGACTTTCATCCTTCTTGATGTACAAAAATGAATAAAGACGTGTTTTTTTTTTTTTTTTTCAATTTTTCTTCCCACCATCTAGGTATTGTTATCATTCGGTTAATGTTATCAAATTGCTTGTCACCGATGCGATCACATTAAGAGGCGTCTACTACTGTCATAAAAAGTACGCTTAAAGTCATTCTCGTTTTCTATTCAGCGCTGCACAGCCCAAATAGGCATGGTCATTATAGGTGGTACCCTGTGATAGTGCGAATATCAACAATCAGACTGATATGATCTGATTTTAAGAATTCATCTCCTAAAGCGACTGCGAAAGAAGGGGAGTACGTTTTTTCTGCACGATTTTCTCAAAATATTTTAAAAAATGGCTCTTACGAAACTATGAGAACCAAAAATTGTCATCAAATTGATAATCTTAAGGAAGTAAAGGGCTTGAAAAGAGATCAGGGAACCAAGGGGGATCATTATTTTATATTACTCGTATTCCTGTATTAGTTTTAAAGTTTGAATTTGAGTTGATCTTTCTCAAGCCGCGAGGCACTAGTCAACACTGTTCTGAAAACAAATTGAAAGATTCAAAACCACTACCCCTGAGAGCCCGACTAGCCTCGAGACTGCGTCGTTAGGGTAGTACTTGGCCGGGTCCAGCCTTATAGGTATGTTCTCAGGTCGGTATAATTCGGAATTTCTCAAAATCCACCATGTTCATACCTACGGCTGGATGGTTGAAATGTTTTGAGCCCGTCTTTTTTGCATACACACAAGATTTGGGTGTTGGACTGTTGAGGCCAGAAACTTAACAATGAGTTAAACGCGGTAACAGAGACAAGGAATACCGGTCTTAGCCCAAAGGTTGAGCGAAGGGGTAGTTCGTAGCGCGTCAAGGACCAGTCGAAGCCCGGGAGATGCAATTTCTAGTTTGTTTTCATGCGAGAAATTGCCACAGAGAAGGGAAAAGTTACTAGTGAAGCATCGGAAAAATTTATATGAAAAAAAGCCATGACTTAACTTGTATCAGAGAGATCATATAACCCTTATGTGAATTTTCACTTACGATCAATGTCAGAAATAGAATCAACTTCACGAGTGGTTTTTGTACTGCATCGCACTTTCACGCATACCGCCATATCGTTCACACTAGCAAAAAAACATCAATTTGAGTCATTGATTATCATTTCGAATACTCTAGCACAATATTTACATCTCTAACGATCATTAGTATCTGCCCGGGGGCAATCTGCCAATTTGTAAGCGATCCGCCATCTTCATTATAGGTAGTTGTATATAACCAAGAAGTTAAACGTACCTAAGCACTGTGGATAGACGCCGACCTCAAGTGTGTCGTATGGGTCTAATTAATCCCAGATATTCGCCAAGTCTTTTCAACGGATCGAATAAAATTTCAGTCGACATAGTTGCTTTCTTCCCATTTACCTAGAAACAATGACAAAAAACCAACGAAGAAATAAGAATAATAAAAAAAAATAGATCCGACAATAATCGACGGCTATACTTATTGCAGAAAAAAAATTCAGTTCAGCACCGGCAACGAAACTTCTTCATTTTTCCACTATTACTTGCCGTCAACTATAACTGGCTATATATCAAATTTTAATTGAACGCGTTAATTTAGATTGTAGAGACACACCAAGTTAGGTAATTATTGTATTACTCAATTTATATACGGTTGTGCACAGTGCATTCTCTCAACAGGAATCCAGTTGAAGTTACTCTCCTTTTAATGTAGGTACGCCAACGTCGTATCCACTACTTAAGATCTATTTTACTAAACAAAAAAAGAAAAAAAAACTGGCGTAAAACACATTCTTCTGCCACAATATATGTGTACAGATATAACAAACTTATCGATCTATAGGAGGTATAGATTAAGACTCGCATTGCTTCATACAAGTACTTACGTACTATATTGAGCCCCTTATGATTTTCTTCTAATGCCACCCAAGCAGTTATAAATTATCTATTTTGAATAAAAATTAGTTTCATTAGTAGATAGTATTTAATTTGCTTTCACATTTCATTTCCCCTCTTTTCATTTATATTTGTACTTTCATTATTATTACAGATACTTACAATATTCTTTTGCACTCAGTTACAGCATTATGGCCTCTGGAAGGAAAGCCATGTCCGGCTATTTTCGACTACTGCCTGAACGGAGGTTCATGCACGTACTACGAGACAATAGGAGAATTCACGTGCCAGTAAGTAGATCTTATAGTTTTATTTATGGGTTCGTCAACAGGATTACATTAATATCGCACCTAGAATATACAAATGGGATAGAATTAATATAGTTCACTCTGGGAACAATTGTACATGCAGAACATATTATACAGTATATTATGATTCTCTTCCTCTGTAGTAGAACTTAGAACCCAACAAAATATTTCTCACTTTTCCTTGTAAATGTGTAAGTTGGGTCGGATAAGTACCTAGTGTTTCTTCCTCTGCAAAAATGAGCGCCGCAAAATAACATTATTGTTCGACTTATGAAAATCATTATTCTTTGACAAAATTATGCAGCCTTGAGGAGCGATGGATGTTGTACTGAAGCCAATGAATCAGATTCTTCATTTCACAAAATGAAAAAATTTGGGAACAAATTCAGCGATTTGAAATTGCAACAATGGCTGAAAAGAAGAGCAAAATTATAAGCATCATACGTCGGGAACGACTGAGAGCGAAAAAAAAGTTGCCAGAACTTACTAAAGTTGTCAACATAAAAGTCGACCAAATAAGGGAAAACTTTTCTAGAAATTCAACCTCGGTAATAGGCCTAGGTATTCTTCAAAGTTTCTTTTATCGATTGCAAGACCACTGACAGCTTTTTGAGTAACGATCTTTCTGCAGTTGGTATACTCGCAATTTTCTTCGTCTGCTGTCAATAAGAACAGTTAGGTACCTCAAATTAATTTCAAATCAAAGAGACTAAAATAAGACTGAACTAAATTTTTCAAAGGATTGTACGTTGTGTAGGTAGTGATTACTAAAATAAGCGCCCAGATCGATGATTTGAATTTGAATCAAATGAAATTTCTCACCTTTGCTGACTAGGCTGATCAATGATGAAACAGTGATCACATCAAAAACCTAGCGATCCATAGCCTTCTGTTGTAACAATTCAGAATTGACATGGATGAAACCGTTGATAAAGTCTACAAGACTGACAGGTATCTGCCAGAGGGTATCTTCCAAGCTAATTAGAAACTAAAGGGATATCAAAATCAGAATAATTATTATTCATACTTACTTGGAAATTTGGAATGGCGCACGGATGTAAATAAGGCATTTCTAATTTTCTAAGATGGACCAAAGAATTTCCTCCTGGTACGTCACACTTCACAGTGTTCATAATGATGAGCGGTAGACGGGGTAGTGAGTTGAGTTGAGTCCATGTCTGATTAAGTCAGCTGCCGTGCAAAAAATGACAAACGAATAGAATAGCAATTTAGAGAAATAAATATCACCCCCTTGAGACAAGAACGCCTGTTCTGCTACTCTGCACGTTTGTCATTCTCTCTTTGCACGGCAGCCAAGTACCCATATTTTGTAGGTACCTAATCGATATTACAATTATTGGGCCAATTATGATAACAATTTCCATAAGAACACAGGGAACAATTTGATCACAATGAATATAATACAGTATTCGAGAACAAAATGTTTGCTATGTATTAGAGATCTCCATTTAGAATCCAGAAGTTCAGCGGAATTCAGGCGGAATTTAAGTACGTAGCTTCGATTTGCTATGGTAGTTCTTGTTTTTGAATAATGAAAAACATGATCAAACAAAAGGTTCCCTTTCCCTGAGTAAAATGGCTACTCCAAAGCAAGCAGCAGAGAACGCAGGCATCAAGGCAGGCATTCGGGAAACGATCTATTGGGACCGACCTGTAGTAGCGCCAGAGTCGTTCCCAAAAACAGGAAATCTTAATCCTCATAAGATTGTTATTAATTTCATCAAGCCGTATCTTTGTTAATTAAATTAAAAGAGTATTGGTTTCATTGGCGCGAGCCACGGCGCGAACTCTTGAAATTCCTCTGTTTCCACAAACCGCTGTCGTCCCGAGGTTTCATCGACGCATTGAGATCGCAAAGCTCCCTGAGGAAACTGTATTTTAGTCGACCTAAAATTTCTGAGATTAATACTTACTATACCATCGGGTTCCTGCAGATTAATTTTTTCTTCATTCTTGATCCATTACCTCTTTATCCAGAGACGGGAATCCATAGGCTACCGATATTAAAACCATTCCTTTCTACTAAGTTCATGGCAATAATATTCATTTCTTTCTAAGGAAATGAAGTTAATTCTTATTATGAGAACAACAACGTGAAGCGTGTAGGTTAGTGTAGGAAGGTATCTACGAACTCGAAGTTCTGTAGCTTCTCATAAACCTAGTGAATACTTTCTTTCTTATGACCGCAACAACGACAGGCGCGAGTACAGTGTTCATCACTCTTTCCAATGCATAATAAAAATGCTATAATTCTCTCTTACTCATTGTCTTTCGAAGGCGCTGAAAACATAGCTGGCTTATGGAGAAAATTTTCTGCCAGAAGCGACAGTGTTATTTTCTGCAACTTTGTAAAATTTCAAAAAATTGAATTTTGACATGAGAGTTTTAAATGATTCTATGAATTCAAAAATTCTCTTGATGTTTTAGTACCTTCATAAGAGAAATGTTGAATGGATTTAGTGACCCATGTTCAAGAATTTTTTCCTGCGTTCACAACGCGGCACGCTGCTGCAGTGTTCTTCATCTTCTTATCTTGAACGACTTTTATTCTGCATGGCGACGGTACTTTAAATTTCTCGATGAAGTAGAAAAATGCAAGGCATTGCAGACTCAGGCGCGGATTCTGCCGTATTTTTTTTTTTTATGGGGGGGGGGGGGAAATTCCGTTGTTTGAATTTTTCTTTCCGAGTTAACTATACGTTATTTCAGCCTGTTTTTGAAGGTTTGGGGGGATATACCCCTCATATCCCTCCCGTAAATCCACGCCGGCAGACTTGAACTAAATTCACCCTCTCTGAATGCTACAATACTCTCGCGTTCCTTTACGATTACACTGGCTCACACTTTGCAGTATGAGGAAGTTGATCTTACATTTCTAGGTGTCTTTAATCACCGAAAACTACAGAAGAAATGTATCTACATATATAGTTATTAGAATTTCTCGTTAAAAATTAAAATTCTTCGTGTCCTCATAACAGTGTTTATTTTATAGATGTGCTGACGGATTCAATGGTGGACGTTGCGAAAATAAAGACGTGGTAAATTCAAACAGTACGTATGAGCCCATTACTTGTTTCGATGGGGTAACTCCCTCCTATCCATGTGTAACTGTACACAAACCTTTAGACTACGTCGTATGAGTAGAAATAATCTTGTACCGATACACAATCGAAATTTTTTTTTTACGAAACTGTATTTTTTAAAATTTTATTATTATTCTTTTCCTATTGCTAGTCATTTTTCTCTGTCCTTTTTTGTTTCTCTCTTTATAATCTATGATCCGATGTACTGCGTACAGACTCGACAAGGGTTTGTTTTCTCATTACATCGATAAATGAATTCTCAATTACGTTAATAATTTTGAGTTATGTTTAATCGATCGGTAGTGTATAAAAACCAGTCCGAAAAATTTTGACGACGAAAATTTGTATTTTATTTTTATTAATTTTTTTACTTTTTGTTCTTCTACTTTATTTTTGTTACAAAGTGATTCAATTTATGTAATCGAATGATTGGATACGTATATCGTTACCGAGTTAATGTATTCTATAGCCGAGTGAGGGATATCAAACTTGAATGTGATAGTAATATAACTATAGAGGTAAAACTAAAATTTATGTAAAAAAGATCTGTATAAATAGTATTACCATAAGAAAATTTGTTAAGAAAACCGCAATTCAAAGATGGAAAAGAGGAAACGTTGGCTTGCGAGCTCTAAACTTTTATCAATTAATATTACTTAGAAAATTGAGAATTCATTAGAAATCTGTTGAAAAAAATTTCAAAGTGAGGACGTTTCAACTATGGTATTTATCTCGTAAAGTACTCTTTTTTTTCAACCCGAGTTTTCTTGAGGGAACAGAAGAAGTTCTTCCCACAATCATGCTGTTTCTTACATTCCTTTTATTTTATTAATAAGGAAAATTATCATTGTCAGAGCGACTTTTCACTAGGAATTACAAAAAAAAAAAAAAATGTAGGAGTTTCATATGAATACTTTGTTCGGTCGTAGGATATAAAAAATTGACCGATCAATACAGAATGGAATGCAATCGATAGTAAAAATTGAAAAAATATTTCAATGGCAAGAAATTATTTCTAAAAAAATTGATAATTAGTGACCCAGATCATTATTTTCTTACGGCAGGTACGTATGTTTTGAAAATTGGGATATCTTTGAATTCGAAAGTTGGCATTGATTTCATAAAGTAGATCGCAGATGCAATTACATATTAAAAAAAGAGAATTCTTCCCAAAACGAGAATGAGTCAACTTGGTTTCACAAGAATTCCTAATATTTTTAGGAAAATGAAAGTTTGGGGTTTTTACCACAAATAATTAGGGAACTGGTGTAACTAAATATAAATTACCGTTTTATATTAAGAAACTGCACCGTAATCAATATATTTCTGTCAAGCAGAGCAACCCAACAAAATCTAATTGAAAAATATAAGTACCAAGAATTAGGAAAACATGATCATAGCACAAAAAAATATAGTACTTTTAAACACACTCTTTATTTACGTTTTCGCGTTAATTCGATGGTGAAATAAAAACAAAATTTAAGCAGAGAGAGAAAAAAAGAAGAAGAACCGTAATACTCGTAAATCAAAAATTAGTATTAATGAGCTAGAGACCATGACTTGGCACCTCAATGCTACAATAACAAATACTACTAGATGTCCCCAATTCGTCGAAAAAAAGAGTACTTCTGATTCCAGAGTTGAACTTCGTCCCTCACCGTCTTCTTTCCCTCTTTCATGTGTGCACGGCGAATATATCCGTTGTATTTTTTTTTTTTTTCTTCCTAATTGTACTCTCTTCTTAAAACACATCTGTTCATCGCGAAAGCAGGAAAATAGAAAAATCCACTTTTGAAAATCAGCATTAGTGTATCGGTATAAATTTTCATGCAGTAATGCGAGAATATCTCAGTCCGATATTAAATTTGACCTTGATTAAAAGCCAATCGTAACGCATGAAATTTTTACAAAAAAAAAATTATTTTCAAATCGTTTCAATACACAGTAATTTGTATGCCTAACGTTTGAAATTTACAAATTTTATATTATTAATGCTATTTTCCGCTCGTTTAACGGTTTTGTGCTTTCACCCATTACCTTCGCTTGCTGCAGTACAAGGTGGATTTTTATTTTTTCCTGCTTTGTATAATCATCATTTTGCTCTACATTTTCCCTTTAATGTACAACTAATGGTCGTCGTGAATTTGGTGAAATTTGCTCGAAATTTAGAAACAAGTAGTGTACATAATTTTTTATATTGTTGAACGAGTCAAGTCACCAAATTCCCTCAAAACAGAATAAGAAAGAAAATATGACAGATCGTTGTAAAGTTATTGAAAATAAGATTTATAGGAATTATTTTTTTGCTAATCGAATGCGGTGAATATGTTAAAAATTCTTCTAGTCAACATACAAGTGGCTTTCTTAGTAACGCATCTGATTCATCATTTCCAATTTTTTTTCTTTTCTATCTTTTTATTTCTTTCTCCTTTTCATTCATTCTTTCTACTTTTTTTTTTCTCTTCTTTCTGTCTTCATTTTATGAAACAAAATTCCAATTTTTATAATTTAATTGATTGTTTAGTCTAATTCATTGATTACAATAACAACGTTTATAGTAGGTAATTATTGATGTACATAAAAATAAATTAACATTCGTAATGCGTAGCTTTGAAAAGCTCTTGTAAAAAAAAACAACAGAATCAATATTTCTTTGCGGGAGGAGTATCAAGCGTTGATTTTCTTTGTAATTACGACAGAATAATTACACATACCTAGTACGAATCTCGAAAATCCTAAATCAGAATCTTAAACTAGTCTAGGTGAGACGGTAAAACATCAGCTCAAACAATCTTTTGATAATGTTATCTGATAATCCTTTTACATCAATGAAGTATAGGCCCAGCTGCTACAGGCATTGTCTTGATCCTAAATTCTAGACTTTTCATTAGATTCGAAAACACTATTCCGATGATATCTGCCCGAAACGATATTGATTGAACGATGTTTCGTAATCAGTTTTCTCTGATACAAATTATATAAAAATTTTATACATACCTACCTAGACTTCAAAAAGTTTCTCAAGTTTCGAGTTGAAAAAAAAAAAAAAAACGATCGGCGGATAAGTTACACCGTGACAAACATTTTTCGGAAGAAAAAATGAGAAAAAAACAGATTTAGCGTCGTCAATTGAAAATCCCAGATCATGTGAATGGTTCATTTAACTATACCGGAATCAATGAGGAAACTTAATGATAGTGTTCCATATTTATAATCGTGTAGACTGATGTTTACAATAATGCTATCCTGATCTTACTGCATTGCGATTTGTAGGACTAGATACTACAACCCTTTGTTAAAGAGAAGAAAGAAAAGTTTCTCCGAATTGAAAATAAAGATCATGTTTTACATTCCCGTTAAAATTTTTGAGTCTGCGATTTTTTTATCAAAGTCACGACAATATCAACAAATGGCAGATGTACATACATGGTCTTATGATTCTATGTTCATGATCGACTCATGATAAAAAAAAAAAAGGGTATGGTGAATGTATAATCACGATGTATTTACCTAGTCTGTAAAGCTGATTAGGCATTACAATACTTCGCCTTGGTTTTATGAAATTGAATTCATAAAATTTCTTCAACTTATATGATACGAGTAAAAATAACATCCGCATCAGAAACAAAAAAGTATTTACAATCATAATAACGACACAACTCATTCCCTTTTTATAGCTGACTCCTTAGGCTAAAATAAATGAATACCCGTGATTTAAATTGGTATCGTAGTACAGTATTACTATCCTTCCAAAATTTCCACAATTATGAAGGGGTACAGAGGAGATTACTCATATTTCTCCACCAGCACATGAATTTTTGTTAAAATGAAAATTTCGTGACGTCCTAGAAAATTTCAATATCTTGAAAATCATTTGTCTTCCAGGAAAAAAGAAGCAAAAAAAGTATCACTAATATTTTTACTACCTATGGATACCCTCCTCCCGATCTGCACACCTATACGCGTTAAGAATTTTTTCATCCTGTAGAAATAATCATAGAAGGAAGTACGTACGAGTAAGTACATTACAGTTAGACACAGGGAACATTTTGATCATTCGGTAATACACAAAATTAAGAGGGGAAGTTGGTGATCACGAACCAGGATCTGGCTCAGTATTTCAGAATGTATTTTCCGCGTGATTTCTTGTTTCTTAATTATATTCATTCCGATAACTTCAAAATAATATAACAAAAAATGATAAATTTTTTTCCCCCATTTGAAAACTCGTATACCGAAGCCCAGTTTCTTTTTGGCCGTCAATGTGGGCGAGGAGACATTTTCCCGTGAATATACTGTTATAAACATTTAAACTACATCCCAATATTGATTCGTGAACATTTTTCAGACTCAAGTATGATTTGGGTTAGTATGTCCAATTTTGTACAGAGGAAAGCGTTTAAACGGGCTATTTATTCGTTATAATACTCTTCTTTCTTTCAGATCGTGGTTTTTATGATACCTAATGGATTTATTTTTCTAAACGTAAGTACCGCATTTAAAACTTTTCTATTCACTATGAAAGATCGTTCTAGACATTTTTTTTTGTAATAGTAATGGATTTTAGACAGAAAAATTGAAGAAAAAAATAAGGAATTGATCGTTAATAAGAGTGTGGCTTTTTAGAACTACTAGAACTGCCTGAAATTGAATTTCTGAAGACCTGCTCACATGAGAAATATTTTACGAGAGTTGATTTACAATACAAATAAAAAAAGTATCATTGTATTAAAATGTTGAACAATTATTATAAGTTATTTTAGTCTATTTCTTTTTCAATAAAATCTGAATACAATCTTAATGGTACAAATTCTTTTTTTTTTCCTTTTGTTTCAGATCAGATTCTCAAGATCATTCTGTTTCGGGGTTTTATTTTTCTCTTGTTATCTCTTATTTCTGTATGTTTAAAAAATATTATCTTTTGATTTTTTTTTTCTCGTTTGGTGTGTAGGCTTGTTTCTAAATTTTTAAAGAACTAAGTTACGATTCTCTTCGTTTACAGCAAAGTCAAAAATTGACTTAATTTCTGTTTCTGATCGAATGTGCTGAAAAAAAATGTGAACGAACCATTTTTCAAAGTTCGATTACTCTTGGGCTCCAACACCCGGAGTTGGCTCACAAAAAATACAAAGCATGGGCCAGCGCTAGGAGCCAAAGTCGAAACTGAGAGTTCATAAAAAAGAGCAATGCGACTTCCAAGATGAGCCGTTGGCTCGTTGGACTCTTTTGGCGTTTTTTGCTGGCCCAGTTGATCTAGCCATTTGAGGTCTTTACATCTGAAAGTAGATACCCAGAATCGTAAGAAATAAGAAAATAGAAATAGAGCTCAAGATAAGAATGAACTAAAGAAAACACTCAAAAGATATGGAACGTGATTTTTGAGAACGAGGAGCCAAATAAGCCACTTCTTTGGGCAAGCTACAGTGCTAGCTGAAGAGTCAGAGGCCAAGCTTTGGAGCCAAGCTGTAGCTCTAATGCTACAACCGGGGGGCTCGAGCCAATTTTTGATTCCCAACTCCAGAAAGTGGGAGTGAAGCCACTTTAATTTCGTGGGAACCGGCCCCTCTTCTCCACCATTCCTCATATGGACTTCTTCATCAGACAAAAATATGAATTCAATTATTAAAGAAGGAGTTGTATCGAAAGCCAGTTATTTGTAAAATTTAAATGTTGGCGGTGTACAAGGAAACCCGGAAAACTCATTTCTCATCCGCATGCGTGAATTTATTGTAGATAACAATACTGGCTGGCTTTTTGACTCTAACCTGCATGATAAAGTTACATATACTAACAGAGTTCTGTAGAAATAACCCTTAACTTGATAAAAATTTTCTTCTAGAGTGTACCTTCACAGGATTCAAGAGCGCTACTTGTGTATGTATAGTCAAGGTCAAATTAAAGGATATGGAGAAATGGGACAATACGTACAATTTTTTGTGATTTCATAGCAGCGCACAGATAGTTACGTTTGAATTCGATTTTCTAATTGTTATGTTTATATTTATGTTTAGGTGTTGATGGAAGCAAATAATTTTGAAACTTTCGATACTCGTGAATATCAAGGAATTGTTTGATGTCGGCATTGTTACTCTAGGTTAATTTTCGATATTACGCCCTTTTTTTTTTTCGACTTTCAATGGTATCATGACTGATCATTTTTTGTAAACTTAAAATAATTGAAATTTTTCATGTGTTACTTCTTATTTATATATTTATCTTCTTCCACAGTCCAAATCTAATATTATGTCCAGAGATCATCATTCGACATTATTGTGGATTTTTTCCCATTTTATGTACCGTATTGTATTTTCTTGTAAATGTGCGCTGTATTTTAATATTATGGTTATGTTAATCATCGTGAAACATGTTGTGGTAAAATATTGTACTTTTTCTTCTAAAGAATTTGAAAGAATTCATTGGCAAAAATATTCTGGCATCAAATCATACGCATTGTGTTTGCAAAAGAATTCGGAAGAAAAACTCGCATTCCTTTCCTTTTCAAAAAGTTCTTTCGACTAGGCAAAAATATCTTCAGCGTTGAAAATTCTTTCAGTAAAACTATTATATTCAGCATTTTGTGAATCTAGAGTAGAAAACAATTTTTTTGTATCATGTTACGATACCAGTGTTGAAACCATTGAGTCGACATTGTAACGCACAACTTCTTAGGTCAAGCACCATTTACTGAACCCAAGAGAATGAAAAAACAAATCAAATTAGAAATAAAAAAACCTAGATTGTAAAACGGGCTACAACTAAATGATGAATTAAGCAGCATAAAATAATCATAAGAAATTCGAAGAAAAAATTACGATCTTCAGCTTGTATTATATTCTCACGACGTTTTTCGCAAAACTTTTTAGATTCACAAAACGTTACTGTTTCAATCATCCGTCACGAAGTGAAGAATTTTCATTTTATCTGTCTAAGGTGGACGAGAAAATTTTTTCGAATAAATTTCAAACACAACTTGGGTAAAACAATTTTCATATAATGAATTAAACAAGAGAAACATCAAGAGATGCAGGTAATCCTCATCACCGAGGTACAAAATTGAATACAAAGAATACATTGATTTAAAATCAATTACAGGGATGAAAAATTAAGTTTGGAGAACTAAAACCAACAATAATTTGGTTAAGTCGCTTTCGTAATGAATTTGTGCCATTAATTATAATAGAGGGAAGACATGTGCAATTAATTTTACTCGGCTGAGAAAAACATTTTTCCTGAAAAGAAGGAATGGGACTCAGGAAAATGCCACGAATGACGCACATATTGAAGATACTTATCTCCGCCATAAGAGCAGTAAAAAATTCAAATGGAAGATATGAGTTGGTAACAGTAGGTCTTGACAGGAAGAAATCAATGATTCGTATCAATTCATTGAAACTCATTTTGAGTAGGATGGGAGCATCGGTTGGTCGGGTAACACCCAAAAGTACTCTTGTACGCTACTAATAAAATAAAGTACAACACCGTGAGATCAAATTACTATCAATAATTTGTAGTCTGGAAGTCTGTATTCGTGTCCGTAGTACTTCAAATGGTCACATAGGAATAATCAATTTTATCCTTTGAAACTTTAACCAAATTGAAACCGGGTTCATCTGGTCCAAACTGAGCTCCAATAGCTGATGAAACTATAACTTTCAAATCCTTGTAATGACTTCTTGCGTTAGAGTGTAAGTGGCCACAGAAGAAATATCGAGCACCTTCATGAGATTGACGATACCATTAATATTCTCATCATCAATGAAGTGTTATTCCCCGCAAAACATTCGAACTTACCAGCTTTATAGAGTTTTCCCAATATACGTTTTCTGGTTTCTATGGGAATATTATACCAATCATCCGCTTCATCAATGTTCTCCAGAAACCAAGGTACGTGAGAAAAACAAATGATTTGTTTACCCTCGGCTTCTTTTAATTCCGAATCTAACCACGCTTCTTGTTCTGCCGCGTAGTTTGCAACGTTTAGGGAATGACAAAAATATTGAGAATTCAACACAATAAATAGAACTCCTCCACACCAATAGGAGAAGTAATCACAACCAAAGTCAGCACGATATCTGAGGATAATACTTGTAGGTAGCGTTAAGCTATTTTTCGAAATCCGACGAGTCTCCTAACGAAAAAATGAGCTCACTTATCAACAATTTCAGTGGTTGGTTCGTTGCCAATATCGTGGTTACCACACACACAAATCAAAGGAATATCACCTCTAATTTCACTGAACACTTTTTTAAAATCCTCTATCTGCCTGTTTCTTGTTTCTTGACTGTTAGCATTGAGAACGCTACTAGCTACAACATGAGAAAAACGACATTAGGAAAATAAATTATGGCTCCTGTGGTACAGAAAATAAAACATTAGATCTTACTCTGGTATTCATTAATCAGATCTCCACAAATCACTAAAAATTTAGGCTTCGGGTTCATCGCATGTACTCGTTCGAGGGTGCGTCTTGCTAGGTCGATTTCAAACGTCCAGTCTGGGTTTAGTGGATCGTAATTCGGGTTCTTGCGAGAATCTTGGCAGCCAAATTGAGGGTCAGCGGCTTGCACAAAACAGAAATCCCCTTTCCATAATTTGTCGTCATCGGTACCTGAAGAAGTTGCGGTTCGTTATTTAATTTCGATCGTTCTCCACAGAAAACAAACGTCGTTACAAGTACGAGTATTTACCGAGGTATTGGGAAATATACTTATTTTGGACCGTACGTTTCATCCAGCCTGTTTTTGGAGAGTCTGCAAATATTTGAAAGGAAGACAAAATATGCCGGTTCAGTCGTAAGAGAATGGCGGACAGCTCAGTCGCAAATACCTTACCCATGATGTTGTTGAGTGAATGAAGAATGTATCGCAGTCGCAAAGAATCAAATTTAGAAGAGCAGCTATACAGATTCCATCATGATAACGAATACGATTCGGACTGCGAATGAAAAATCGAGCTCCTTAATAATATTAATACAATCGAGAGGCGCCATATAGTCAATGGAGGCGCTTAAAAAGAACTACAACTGATAAGAGAAAACCGGGCCATTCTGGTTGTTGTTATCAATCGTGACCTGTCGTGGGAAAGGGCACTCAGGCGTAGAAGAAACGATCAGTGAAATAGGTGCGCTTGCAGGAGTGCGAATAAGCTTATTTTGTTGATTGAATACTTAGATTGATGAACTTGGCAAGACGCTTCCCTCTCCACCACATGAAAACAATATTACAACAATCATATTTTAGAGATTTTTATCAATGTTGGAACAAAAAATTGCGGTGTCATGACTGAAGAATTGAAAGAATTCTGGAAATTATTTTGAACGTTGTTCAAAACTAGCCAAACGGATCTCAGAAATACCAAAATCAGAAATTAAAATTTTGAATCATTAGAATTGGATTCCCGGAGTCAATAAAATGGTTCGTAAATTACGTTTTCCGTAAGATTGTAACGGTTTTCATACCAATAATATTCATTTTTCTCTATGTTCAGTCGATATTGGCGTATAATGGTGGCGCCGTTGTAGCCATGAAAGGTAAAAATTGCGTTGCCATCGCTTCGGACAAGAGGTTTGGTATACAAGCTCAAACTTTATCAGTCAATTTCGAAGTAAGCAAATTTCCTACCTACGACGGAGAGAACATTGTTATGAATCACGACTAAAATAATTTTGTGTCCTGTAGAAAGTATTTCAAATGAACTCGCATCTATTTGTCGGACTCCCCGGATTAGCTACAGACATACAAACCGTACATCAACGTCTGAAATTTCGTCAAAATTTATACGAGCTGAAGGAAGGTCGGACGATGTCGCCGAATGCATTCTGTTCTATGTTATCGAATCTCTTATATGAGAAAAGGTACCTTATTGCTGGTTGAGATTGGTATCAAATCAAAGCTCCTACTCAACTTCTAGCATGTTCATGTCGTTTCAGGTTCGGTCCCTACTTTGTCGAACCCATCGTGGCCGGTTTAGATGAGAAATTAGAACCCTTCATCGTTGCTATGGATTTGATCGGCTGTATTACAAAACCAGATGATTTCGTTGTGGGTGGCACTCCCGCGAGTCAATTATACGGTATGTGTGAAACACTATGGGAGCCGGATTTAGAACCGGAGGACTTGTATGAAACCATCTCTCAAGCTCTAGTAAATGCATGTGATCGAGACGCTGTATCGGGTTGGGGCGCCGTGGTCTATATCCTGTAAGTATTCTTTCACCAATCAATGCAACTTCAATGTCGTCTCTTCTTACTACACTAACGCTTATCATTTTCTGCTTTCAGCGAAAAAGATAAGGTTACCGTAAGACATGTAAGAACAAGAATGGATTGAAATCGCGATGAGGAATGTTTTGTTTGTACTCATAATACTATTCATAAGAGAAAATGAAGAAGAAATCTTATTTTTTACACTTTCTCCTAGTCTTTCCTTTGGCGCTTTCGCACCGAAATGACTTCGTGTCTCGGAATATTTAAAAAGTTCACGTAGAACGGTTAGTCGGGATTATAGGAATTCACTTCATCCCTAAAAACTGAAATTTCGGTACCAGTTTTATCGGGTCTATCGCCACTTCCAACGTAGGCATAGTAGTTACACTGAAACATAAGAGACAATAATAAGACTTTTAAACCAGAAGAATAGCTCTCAAAGATGTACAAAACTACAGACCTATTGAAAGAAAATAATCGTCAATAATTAGACGATGATTCTGCACGTAGCGAAACCAAAACAGTGAGGAGTTACAACTCGAACTTGATTAAAATTATCTATTATTTTGATAGCATTAAAACCAAGAATTCAGTTTTCAAATTTTACCATCATCGACTAAATTCTCTCAAAATTTCATTGAAAATGGGATATTGTTTGTCAATTTCTTGCACAATCATCTTCTACAATAAAATGACAAAAGTTCGAAAACACGATAAAAACGATAAACTCACCTTTCATTTGGGTACATTATTCGTCAATTCTCGATTCAAAAAACTTCGTCACTCCAAGTTCTAGATAAATTCAACACTACTTCATGGAAGTACCGGTTAGGTAACTATGCTATGAGCATTTCTATCCGAGAATTTATGAGTTACATCGCTCAAAAATTATTAGCTCATCTCCATAACCTGGCTTAATTGATCAGCGGAATAAAGCATTTTTATTCTAATTCCTCATTTTAACGGACAAAATGGAAACTCTAGCGTTAACGAGAGTTTAAAATGAAATTCTTGGAATACGATTTTCATGAATTTTATTCAACCGGTAGATATGATAAACTTATCAACAGAAATATTCGAGAAAATGTCAAGATGGTAATTAGGATTGATACCCAGCGGAAAATATCCAGCGTCCATAAATGAAGAATATTCAAGCGAATTGATGAATGATAAAATGAAACTTAGAAGTTCAATCAGAACTTCCAGCATAGCTCAATCATCGACAAGAAAACGAGAATTATAGAAACCGAAGATAATTTTCAGGAAAGACTACACATACGTGGGTAATGTGTAAAAAATTAAAATATAATAACGAAAACGATCAACTTACGAACGAAATAACCCTAAATTAATTATAATATAAAAATATCGATACGTATTAGAACTGTAATAAAGCAGAATCTGCTTCATCAATACCGAGTAATGTTAAATCACTGTCAACGTTCATCACAACTGGTTCAGAAATCATTTGACTCGGGCTATTCATTAATTCTTCTTCGACCTCAGCCAATTGTTCGCGATTCCTCTTGGTTTCTTCAATTTTTGCTTGCAGTTGTTTCTCTTGCTCTTCTAACTTTTGTCGTATCTTCGCCAAATGACGACGTTTCTTCTGCGACATCGGATTCTTCTTCTTTTTAACTTCCGATTCGACAGTAGCGGAATTATTTTCCAAGTCAGCATTTACATCTCTTTGCAGATCATCATTCGATGTAGGCGGCGGTAGTTGAATATCCATGACAGAATTTGCTAAATTGAAAACATCTGTTCCGGGAGCGAATATAGAATCTTGATTCGAGAGCACCATTCCTGGAGGGCACATAGGATCTTGATGTGAGATTACCATTCCTGGCGGGCACATAGGATCTTGATTCGGGATTACCATTCCTGGAGGGCATATAGGGTCTTGATTCGGAATTACCATTCCAGGAGGGCACATAGGATCTTGAGTTGGAAGGACTGGTCCGGAAGGACACATGGAATCTTGATTTGGTAGTGCTGCTCCCATGGGATCTCCAGGAGGTAGAGCAATTTCAGGCACCGACATCAAACCTTGTTGCATCATAAGCGTCAAGGCGGGCGTATTCTCTATTCCAGGGAATCTGAGTTTCAATCTTTCAACGACAGAATTTTCGATTAAGGAAACGAGATACTCTTGGGTCATATTCGCCGGTAATTGGGGTGCGGGAACGGGCTGAGGCAATGGTATGGTTGATGGAACCGCTTGGTTTTCTTCAGGATATAATATCTTCAACGTTTCTTCGAAATCTTTCTGTCGACATTCGTTATCATCAACAACTGTTTTCACAGGTTCGTCTTCATCGTCGTTGATATCCATATCAATGACAGTATTATCTTGTTCAGGATCTAAAACTTTTTCATATTCTTCCAAGTGCTTTTTAATCACTGCTGAAAGTACCTGACTATTTGTACCCTTTTTCACTGATGGTTTATTCGCAGGTTCAACAGATTCAGTTGCATTCGCCGCCATGGTATTTTGTTCGGCTTTTTTCAACGACCTAGACGGCATTTTACCAATGAACGGAAATCTATTACCCTTGCCAATAATTATGGGCTTATCGAGGATCTTTTTCGAAGGTTGCTCGTCTTTCTTCTTAACTGGATCATTACTCTTCGTAGAAGGCTTATCATTCACAGATTTATTAGGACTTTTTGGTTCTTTTATGGAATTCAACTTCGTGACTTCTTTTCTCTTCTTATCCTCGGCTGCTTTATTCTTTTCTTCCGTTTCTTTCTTTCTCAATTTATCTTTCAACTCTTGGAATTCTCGTTCTTTATTCTTATCACGGCCAGCATTCATCCATTCATCTACGAATTTGTCATCCTCGGCCTTATTGGCTCGAGATTCAAACGTCAATTTTTCTTTTTCCAGTCTCTCTTTTTCTAATCTCTCCTCTTCTAATCTTTCTCTTTCCGATCGTTCTTTCTCCACATCCGGCATCTCCAAGCGGACGCTCTTGAATTCGTTGGCCGTCTTCGACTTCGCTTTGACTTCTTTTTTTCGTTTCTTTCCTTTGGTCGATTTTGATCTCGGCGTATTGTCGCTGCTAGAAGAACTGCTACTACTACTGCTGCTGCTACTACTGCTACTGCTACTGCTAGAACTACTCGAACGATGTTTTTTCTTAATTTTTAAAGGCGGGAGAGGTTGAACAATTAATTTTGTAACCTCAGGTTTTGGGTCTTCTCTAAAAGGAGGTATAGCGCAGGTGAATACGGGCATTTCTTCTCGTTTGGCTTGCGTTCGAGAATATAATTCCAAAGCTTTACTGCGACTCTGAGTCCACGTTTCTTCCCACAACGGATTACCTTCTATAAACGCCTGGAAGAAAAAAATAAGAAATCGATAAACAAATTCATTATTTTCTTGTGTATTGTGAATTCGAACAAATAGAATCCAAGCAAAAAAATAAGAGACGAGAACCTTCGTGATCGCGTTCTGAAACTTCATATTTGTGAAATTCTGACCTTTCTTGACTGGTAAATTCCAAATATGAACAAGAATAAGAGAAAGGCAGATTTGGAATGGTAATTCTAATTCATACCCTTCATTAATAGAGGAGCACGAGATATCACTATCAAAGCAGAGTTGTGCAGTCATTAGCTTTCCTTAATTTGTAGCAAGTCATAATCTCAAATGTGTCCATCAATTAGACCACCACAGGCACATATGGAGCTCGGTATTATGTTATACAACTTCTTCCGAACACTAAATTCTTCCCGATCATAATCTATGTTCTCTCGTTTCACTATCTCCTGTCTCCATACTGAGATGTAAAGACATACTCAGCAATATAACGACTGAACAAGCAGAACTACTTGCACATCATCCTGAAGTTCTTTCATTGAAGTCTACGCGATACCTCGGACATAACACCGACCATGGGCATGCAACAACATACTACCATTTCCATTCTTTTCAAGTTAGAGGAGAATTTGAAGAACATCAATTTGAACGAATATCTACATTTTCCACGAAAATCCCCCTTATCAGCACTTCGAATCATTCTACCACTTCTACGGGAAAAAGAGCCATTCAAGCAAGCCAACCGACCAAAACTTATGTTCTGAAACGATTCATCTCGTCGTAATGATGCATTTATACTCGTATCTACTCATCTTCTCGCACGAGCAATATTTAAAAATATTCAAAATTTTACGATCAGGTCACAGGGCAACTTATGAACTCGAAAATCATATTATTATTCAGAACACCTACCGCAAATTTTGCTTCGTGAATGTCAGATTTCAAATGAGCCGAAGCGCAATGCAAATCACCCATCCATTGATTACACAACTTGCAGTACCAGGCAGCAGCAGATACGAAGAAAGGCAGCCCTGTAAAATAATACAACGAAGAAATAAATCAACTTGCTCGTAACCGTCGAAGGAGAAAATTCTTAATCCACGATCCATTAATTCTCAACGACGCTATACTTACATCAAGGGAAAACTTTGAGATATAGACGATTTACATGGAATTCAGTTATTCAAAAATCACTTACGAACTGCATATCTCAAAATGGCAAAATAACGTTTAAATTTCTATACGTAAACTCTCGCTAATTCTTTCCTTCTCGCTTTTACTATTCGTTTTTTTTACATTCGAACGTATACAATATTTCACTCCAGGAGAAATGAGAAATTCGATTTCAGTGCAACAAGTTTATAATATGATACTTTATTATACATGAAATAATTATAATTACCGCGAATAGGAATACGTTCAGTTGGTGCATTAGGATCCACCACTTTATTCGTATTTGTTTGATGTTTATGCCAAGGGTAGTCGATCATATTGCGTTTCTAAAGTGAGAAAAATTCGTTCATCATCCACGCACGGAGAAAATACAAACTAAATCATCAATTTTCAAGAAGATACAGAAAACTTACCGTTAATTCATCCTTATGTTTGGGATCATGCAAATGTTGCAGGAACTCTTTCGCCGTTCGCGGAAATACGTCACATACTTGACACCAATGAATTTCTGGGTCATAATACACATAATTAACTTCCTTTTTTTCTTCCACAACGGCGGGTAGAGGTTGAGCAGCAGGTGTTGCAATTTCGACTGGTTTTGGTGGAGAACTCGGTTGCGGTTGCGAAGATGATTTTTTCACTTCCTCAAAAGTAGATTTAAATCGATCAGTACGCTTATTGACTTCAACTGGAGGAGGAACGACTTTCGTTTCAACAACTTTCGTTTCAACGACTTTCGGCTCAACTACTCTCTTTTCAACGACTTTATCAACAGGTTTCGGAACTTCTTTATCAACGGGTTTTCCTTCCGCTGGTTTAGGTTTTTCGGCACCCTTGCTGGGATGAGGTCTCGAATTCTGGTGTCTTTCCGAACTTCTACGACGAGAATGATACTTATCTCTAGATCGAGAGCGCCGTCGGTGCCTGTTGGGCGAATGAGATCGCGATCTTGAGCGCGAACGGCGTCCTCTAGAACGAGAACGTGTCCCTGGAGCTCCTCTTCTGCCCCGTGATCGTGATCTACGCTTTGGCTTTTTATCTTTCGAAGATTTATCGTCATCCTAAGAGAAGAACATTTCATCAGAGTCGAAGTCAGCAGAAGTCTACAAAATAGAAATACATACATTGCTTGGTTTCTTCACATCAACATCAGTTTTTGGTGGAGACTTGCTCGGCTCGTCGTCAACTTTGATAATTTTCGATAACATATCTATCACATTCTTCACTGCTTTCAGTTTGTTCTGAATATCAACCTACAAAACAGGGGTCAGAAATTCATGAAATATAGAAATACATAATTACCTTCATCACGATATGCATACACACTTGTAGCTCTTGATTTGTTTTCAGGTACTTCTCATTTTGATGCGATTTTTTGTTCTCTAATAGATCTTTCTTCTGCGACTTTAGTTTCTCCAGTTCTTCGGTGAGGAACTGGTGTTTTTGACAATAGCTATCTCTTTGACTCATCAGACTTTGATTCTGTTGTCTGAGTTCTTTCTTCACAGCTAGAATAAGAAAATAATATTGAAGAATATAAACGATTACAATAGAAGAAGGAAATATTGAGACCTATCGATAATTTTGGTACAGATTGAAAATATTTAGCAATCTTGCCTAGCTCAACGAGGGAAAGGTAGGAGAATAGTAAAGATTACGAAACATTTCAAAATGACATCATTTCGACGCTGACTCACCTTCATCATCGACTTGTTTGTTACGTTTGGTCATACCTGATGATTATAATTAGAACGTAAGAATTAAACACGGGCCAAAATGGAAATATAATTTTTTAGGTAGTGCTTTCTATCACCTTCATCGATATTTTTCGACTCTTGAACAGGAGAGCAAGGAATTTCAGTCACAGTACGAATCAATGACGAACTTATGGGTGGCATCCAGGAATTATTTGGTGCTGGTGGTAGTTGAAAATTCTGTTTGAATTATGAAAATTGAACGAACATTAAAAAGATAAATCCTGAAAAAATAGTATTCGGCAGAAGTATTACTTACCGGATAACCCATCGACTGCGTTCTATGATCGAAATACTCTGGAGGAGGAGGATTGTTCATCATCGGTGGAGCTCCGTAAGGCGGGTACATATTCCTATGGCCCTAAAGTATTTTATTCAAAATTATCCAACAACTTACCTATGTTACTTGATACCATACTCGATCCAACTCTAATGGACTGGTTAACCTGATGAAATATCAACGGTGTGCGCCTTGTTTCAATAAAAACGACGAAAGTAAGAAGTAGAGAGCAAAAATTCATCTCAGAACACTCAAAAACAACAACATTTTTCAGTCCACCAGTCCAGAAGTGAGTTGGTCAAGGTTTTGTACGACAAAAAAGCAACACTTACCTGATAGGGATAAGGCGGGCGGTTGTCTATGCCATAACTTGGATTAGAAAAGGGCAGGGTAGGAGGTGGAATATGAAAAGGAGGGGGTTTAGGATGCAAAATTGGATATTGAATTTTTGGTGCCACGTCCGGAGGTGCTTGGTCCAAAACTGGAATTTGCTGACCACAATTCACAGAGAATCCTTTATTCTTAATCGATTCGATCATACTCGAAATACTAGATTCGGTCAGAGGCGCCTTTGTCGATGACTTTTGCGACGCATCTTCAGACTGGTCGTCGGGGACAACGACAACATCGTCGTCCTTCTCGAAACGCTTTCGCAATCCTTCCATCGTTTGTCGTATCAATTCGTCACCTTCAGTTTCTTTCGGGGAAAGTTTTCCTTTCTTATCTTCCGACTTTTCAAATGAAAGTCTCAACGGTTTGTAAGCTTTAGTAGCTTTAAGGGGATTAATATTCGGATAATTTTCATCCAAAAGTTCACGCGACTCTGGTTTTTTAGGTTCAGCGAACGTAAAATTATGAGTAGCATCAGCTGAGCGACCTTTTAATTCTTCATTTTCAGGGCTACTAGCCCATTTACCAAAAGCTTTTTTATCTGCATCTCTTCTATTCAGATACGAGCTCGGCTTATCTAAATCTATGGTCCGATTACGGTCATCAGACTCGAATCTGCGCTCGTTGGAAGGTTTACTTTTTCGCCACGGTGGTTCTCCAGCACTTCGCGAGTTCATGATGTCATTGAGGGAGTCAGAAAGTGATGATTTTGAACGTAAATTTTCCTCAGTTTGATTGAAAGGGTTTCTTCTATTATCGTTTCCGTTGAACTCGTCCCGGGATCCATTCTTCGCAGAACTAAAATTGGTTTGAGGCTCACTTGCAGTTCTTGAATTCACTGCAAAGATATCGTCGTCATCGTACAGCTTGAAACTGCTCATCACATCCGTATTGTTACTCCCCGGTTTCGGTGTTTCAAGATTCGAATGGCTTTTAACTGAAGGAGAGTCCCGAAATCTTCTTGGACCAAAATCTTTACAGCTTTCGGAACCAGTCGTCGTCGAAGACCCTCTGTTATAATGCGAGCGACCGGAATAACTTGCATTGAAAGTTTGGTCGGTATGATCGTAGATGTGAGAACGGTCGCCGATCTCACTCAAGAATAGTTCATCGTCAACAAAATTCGTCATGTTCGAAACAGACGAACAAACTGATCCGTTCCTAGACAGATATCGATACAGCTACACTCATTATGAATTGTCTACCTCTGGATGGGTCAACTCATCAGCAATAAATTTGTCAGGCCAAATCGACACGATTCTGAATCGTGAGTTCAGCGCGCGGTGGATATACTGCCGAACTAAGAAGTGAAAAAGCTCGCCGATTATTTTCCAAGACTGATATAGTTGGAGGAATTTTTCTTCTCTCTTCTTCGTAGACACTTCCTTCTTGGAAAATGAGTCACTAACGAAACAGTAAACGATGTATCGAGACTGTCGCAACTAGTACATTCAATCGATCCAACAAAATGATAAATATTATTTTCAGTGTTTCACGTTGTCCGCGTTGTCCTACATCATTTATAGAATGATAGAACCGAATGAAAATGATTGAATAATACGGACTATATTGGGGAGCAATTACATACAGACTTTGAACTTCAAAACTCCGATTAAAAAAATTAGAATGATTATAAAACAATGATTGTACTTACTGCACAGAGTTCTAGAAAAGGTGGCTAAGGAGAAAACTAACGATCAATAGAATAAGGTCAATCACACAACTACAAGAAGTCTTTTTCTCTAAATTGTATGCTAGTCAGTTGGCATGTTTTTATGGATTCGGTTCAAATCTAATTCGGAGCTTCTATCGATCACGGAAATCCGTTCTCTTGATTCCCAGTTACGTCAAACCGTTCATTCGCTGGAAGCGCTAGAGAATGTTATCTGAAGATGGTGGTTCTCGATAATAATAAATTGAGAGAAAAATTCCCATGTCTATATCTCCGAGATTATTGGATGGATTCCCTCAGATTGCGGTTCAGTTGTACCAATAGTTCTAAATCATGTAAAATTATCCACCTGCAACTTGTTTGAGAGTTGGATAGGTAGCTCTTGAGATATACTCAAATTTAGGAGTCGAGAGTTGATTTGAGGTGTCTCAGGAGATAGGAGTATTACTTCCAATTTGGACAGGCTGAGTTTTGAGGTTGGACTTATGAGTGAATCAGGCTTGGGTGATATATTTGTTTGTTAATAGGTGGGAGATTGAGGGAACGGTCGATCAGGAGTTGACTGATGGGAGATGGCTTGTTTGGCTTCGATATCGATTTTTTTCGTTTTCCGGATTGTCTTTGTAACTGGATTCCCTGTTGAAGAATTTTCGAATGGAGTTCACGTAGAAAGTGATGATGAGAACGTAAATATATTTTATAACCAGATGAAAAGAAGAGCGGCTAGAAAAAGCATTAAGTGATGCCAGGATGATCAAGAACTGAGCCACTCAGCCCAATGCACAGAATACTAAACCAATACTACGCCAAGAATAACGAATAGGAAGGAGTAATTGTGATAGGCTTTTTCTTTTACGAACCTTTCTAGCCCGAAACGTGAGGTATCCCATCTGCGGCGAGGTTGACAAAGAGGCAGTGAACTTTCTCGCCGTTTTGGAGGTCTTGGGTCCATTTTTACCTGGAAAAATTCCAGGTTTCGTTTCCTTCTCTATGTATAGGCCTATATTAAGGTTCATAAGATTTCTTTTGTCCGCGGATCTCCTCCAAAACTACTGAATACATTTTTTCAAAACTTGGGCAACCCTATCAAAAAAATTCTGAATCCGGTTTATCCTTATTTCTGATTGTAAAATATTACACCTATTCTTATTAAAATCTACAAATACAAGGAATAATTGTATCACAAACAACCTTTATTCATTTGGCTACGCCAAAACATCTTTCGTTCAGATGCCCAAGAACACACTCATGATCCAATATTTTTTTATGGAGTTGAAAAATTTACTTGAACTTTTCTTGTTATAAAGAAGATACAGTTGTTAGTTGAATCAACCAAAGTTTATTGGAGGGAAAGGATGGAGAAAAAATATTATGTTGGAGAAAAATTTCAATCATTATTATCTAATAATTCACTCCTATAAAGAAAAAAAAAAAAAAAAAAAAACACCTTGAGAAGAAGGAAGTGTTCTACGCCCTATCCTTTTCAGTTCTACTGAAAATAAAATAATTGGGCCTGGACTGACGAGGCGCAAAGCGCCCAGTTTTTCAGAGACGTTTTGTAGATTTCAGATAATTTCTAGCCCAAAATGAAATAAAATTCAGGTATTCTCGTTGGATTGTGGGTGTTTTTCCTCTGTTATTAGTTGATGTGAAGTCATGGTAATAAACTTCATAAATTCAATTTTATTGTTCATTCTACAAATACCTGGCTTGATTGATAGGTGATTGATACTTATCTGAAGAGAGGGAGTGAGTGAAAGGAAAAGTCGTATATGACTCACGAAACCGCGTGAATATTTTTTTAGTGATTTTATGAGTTGTAATCAGATAGGCGGATTAAAATTATTGAAATTAATACGGCGTGTTGACATTCGAGTCTTTCGCATTTCAAATAGATGAAATGGCATCGACGGCGAAAAAACTGACAAAATATTCTCTTGAAGAAGCAACGCGATGCTTTGGACCTGTAAAAATACGACCGAGATTTCCATTCCTGGAGTACTAGGTCTCATTGACTTAAAAGTACGAGGTTCAATCAGGAATTTTATTTTATAATCGTCAGCACAATTTGTTGTACATCTTCTTTCAAGACGATGATTATTAGAGAAGAACGCTTCGCTGACCAAAACGATATTAAAGATCAAATATTGAATAGACGTATAAACTAATGTACAGTAAACATAGATTCCCCTTACGAACAGAATGAAGAAAGTAAAAAAAATATAAAATAAAAATCAATACAGACATGTTACAGGTTACAGACTCACGAAGGCTGAAGAAAAACTCCAATAACGCGGAAAAATATTCAAAAAAATAAAAAAGTAAGGCACTGACAAGTAAGAGAAGAAATTCGGTACTCGTAATCAATCACAAAAAGTAGAGAGTGTTTCTTAGATTTTCGTGAGCAACAGCGTGAACATGCTGCCCAACGAGATAAGCCAGTTTGTGCGCGTACTGTAAAACAAGAAAAAATCATTATAACATATATCGATCAAATAAGTCGGTAAATGATTAGAAATTGTGGCGAGCTGGCGATCGCAGAGAAAACGGAGACAGTCTTTTCGACCCGCGAACGAGTTGGCATTCTGATCTAAACTCTCGTTTAGCGTCACGCTGAATTAAGCGTTATACTTCTCCACGCGCGCCCCGTCACGATACTCGAACTCACCCTTGTATACGTACTTTATGTACAGTCAGTTCTGTGTAACCGGTCATGTCAATAAATCGTCTCTCGTACGCGAAGCACGTGTATTTTCTCTTCTCTATCTCATTAGCTCTTTCACACGCTAAAATGGTGACCCCGTACTAAGTGAACTCGCTAGAACTCTGTAAATCTTCGTATATTCTTGTATTATAAATAACATTCTGTAATTAATCGCGAAAAAGAACTATAGTGAAGTGGCGAATGATATTGCGATCTAACAAGTGTTTAAACATGGGTGGCGACGACATCGGAGACAACGGAAACAACAGCAGTCCGAAAAACCCCATTGACATCGAAGCTTTGAAATCCGCACTCGCAGGTACTACCTCCGTGAACTCGAAATTCGAACTACCGCAATTCTTCAAAGAAAACGTGAAATTATGGTTTGCACAAGTAGAGAATCGCCTGGAACAATGTCGGATTACGGGCGAGAAGGCGAAATTCTTGGCTGTCTCATCGTCATTACCACCACAGGTTGCTATAATTGTATCAGACTTGATATTTAACCCACCAACCGAAGAACAGTACACTACTCTAAAAAGTAGAATCATCGATGAATACGAGAGCACAGAGACAGAAAAAACTCGAAACCTGCTTCAGAGGTGCACGCTAGGAGATCGAAAACCATCGGCATTACTCCGCGAATTACGTCAAAATGCGGCACACAAAGTGAAAGACGAATTCTTGATGGAAATTTTCCTCGATCGCCTTCCCGCGGAAATATCACGCACCATTCGCGCTCTTAGAGTCACGGATTTGGATGCAGCGGCAGCAGCGGCCGACGCCGCCCTCCCGGAACCAGCTTCGAGTGCCAGCGCACAAATAAACGGCATCAATACACAACAAAAGTCTCAACCTACCTCCGAACTCCTCGCCATGCAACAGCAGATCCTGGCATTAACGGAAGCGGTAAATAAGCTTGCAGCTGCCCAGGAAAAACGGACCAAAGACGATAATAGATTCCGTTCTCGCGACCGATCACGTTCTCGCTCAAGATCTCGCGTGAACCCACGTACAGGTAAACCTTACGACAATTGTTATTATCATCATCGATTTGGCGCTGCCGCGAAAAAATGCGAGCAACCATGTAAATTTGTATCAAATTCGAAACAAACTGATTTGGAAAACTAGAGACTCCCTCGCTGTCAGCTACCAGCGAGGGGACCCATAAAAATTTACACGAATCGCGTCGCCTCTACATAAAAGATCCTAAAACCGGACAGCAATTCCTGGTAGACTGCGGTGCCGACGTATCCGCACTACCACCAAATGAGGCAGAAAAACGCTCACCTCGCTCTTCATATCTTTACGCAGCAAATAACTCCAAAATCGCTACATACGGCGAAAAACTTCTCAACCTAACACTAGGCTTTCGAAGAGAATTTAATTGGGTATTTATAATAGCAGACGTCAGTACGCCCATCTTAGGCGCAGACTTTTTAAGCCATTTTCAGCTTTTACCTGACTTACACGACCGAAGCCTAATTGATAAAATAACCCAAACCCGTGTTCGCGGACACGTAGGCAACTGTGACAACGTGAGCATTACGTCATATGAAAAAGGGAGCCCTATTGATAAGCTACTTGCAGACTACCCCGGCATAACAAATTCAACTACTTGCAGGGAGTCGAAAATCAAGCACAACACGAAGCACATTATAGAAACAAAGGGCCCTCCCATTAGTTGCAAAGCTCGTCGATTACCACCGGGGAAGCTTGCTGTAGCCAAGAAAGTCTTCCAGGAACTACTACTACGAGGTGAAGCGCGTCCATCAAAAAGTCCGTGGGCTTCTCCACTTCTAATGAAACCAAAACCTGACGGTAGTTGGCGCGCCTGTGGTGACTATCGCGCCATAAATGCGAAAACCACGCCGGACAGATACCCCGTTCCAAATATATTGGATTTCAACTGTCAATTAAAAGGGAAAACTATCCTCTCAAAAATCGACGTGAATAAAGCTTTTCATCAAATTTCCGTCGCTGAAGAAGACATTGAAAAAACTGCAGTCATCACCCCATTTGGCCTCTTTGAATTCCTTAAAATGCCATTTGGAATGCACAACTCTGCCCAGACATGGCAGAGGTTTATTGACGGTCTTTTTCGACACATCCCATCTGTATACGTCTACCTTGACGACATTCTAATTGCCTCGTCCAGTGAAGAACAACACACTGAAGATCTCAAGACAGTACTCAACATCTTGTATGACGCGGGCCTAACAATCAACTCGGCAAAATGTGAATTCTACAAAAGAGAAGTATCCTTTCTAGGCTACATTGTATGTCCAGAAGGAATTCGACCCCATCCAAAACGAGTAGAAGCCATAAAAGAATTCCCTAAACCGAAAACGGTAGACCAACTTCGACGATTTCTCGGCATGGCTAATTTTTATCGCCGCAACATCCAACAGATGGCAGAGCCTGCAAGGGAACTCTACAAACTTATTACAACCAACAAAAAACGAGATACCACCCCTGTAGAATGGAACTCCGCAGCTATACAAGCTTTCGAAACCATTAAACAGAAGATCGCGAATGCAACACTCCTCGCACACCCTAATGACGAGTTACCGCTCATACTTTCAACCGACGCATCCGACCACGCGCTTGGCGCAGCGTTGCAACAACTAAACGGTTCAACTCTCCAACCACTCGCTTTTTTCTCCAGGAAACTCTCGGACACCGAACGGATATACAGTACTTATGACCGCGAGCTACTCGCGATTTTTGCAGCAGTCAAGCACTTCCGCCCGTTACTCGAAGGTCGGCAATTTACGGTCTATACGGACCATAAGCCCCTGATATATGCCTTCAATCAAAAGCTCGATAAAGCTACACCGCGGCAACAACGACAACTGCAGTACATCTCACAATTTACCACAACCATTCGACATGTCACCGGCGCTGAGAATATTCCCGCCGACACACTTTCACGCATCGAAGGTATCCGTTCTCCATGCACAATCAACTACACAGACATGGCTATCGACCAGCAGAAAGATGAAGAATTGCAATCAATCATCCTGGAAGGTAAAACAAGTCTCCGCTTAGAACCAAAGAAGATTCCTGATACTGACCATCTGATCTACTGCGACACCTCAACCGGGAAAGTTCGTCCTTACGTTCCACCTTCACATCGACAAACGGTATTTCAAAATATCCACAATCTGGCGCACACCGGTGCGCGCCGAACGGTTAAAGCAGTGACCAAACGATTCGTATGGCCGGGTATCAATAAAGACTGCAACAAATGGACGAAGGCATGCATTCCATGTCAACGAGCGAAGATATCCCGCCATACGAAGAGTCCCCTAGGAATTTTTCCGGAAAGCGATCGCTTTGAGCACATACACACCGACATCGTAGGACCCCTCCCCGTCGCACATAACTGCACATATGTGATCACTATAATAGACCGCACGACCAAATGGCCGGAAGCTATTCCGACGTCGAGTATAACTGCAGAAAATGTCGCTAAACTGCTTACAAGACACTGGTTCTCGCGATTCGGAGTACCAAAGAACATTACAACTGACCAAGGCCGACAATACGAGAGTGAATTATTTCGAAAATTATCTCACACCCTTGGCATACAAAAGATAAGAACCAACGGCTACCACCCTCAAGCAAACTCATGTGTCGAACGCTGGCACCGCGTTTTAAAATCCGCAATTATGGCACACGAAAACGAAAATTGGTACGAAGCTCTACCTATGATATTATTAGGCCTTCGTATTGCAATAAACGACGAAGAGGTATCTCCAGCACACCTCACATACGGAACAGAGTTGCGCTTACCCGGAGATTTTTTCGAAGATTCAAACAAAAACATTGTAGACCCTCCGGAATTCGTAAAAAACCTACGCGAGCAGATACAACGAATTCGAAAAGAAGCACGAATCCATGGTAACCCTCCGATCTACGTCCCGCCTTCGCTGTCAACCAGTTCACACATCTTCTTGCGAACAGAAGGAAATAAAAAAT
This sequence comes from Aspidiotus destructor, assembly GCA_035079395.1. Taxonomy (NCBI): domain Eukaryota; kingdom Metazoa; phylum Arthropoda; class Insecta; order Hemiptera; family Diaspididae; genus Aspidiotus; species Aspidiotus destructor. The sequence goes on along the minus strand of JAVHKZ010000002.1, from coordinate 8,488,844 downwards.
CGTTACAACAACCCTACACAGGACCACATCGAGTCATATCAAGAGACGATAAAACATACGAGATCGAACTAAATGGGAAGAATAAAAATGTAACAATAGACAGATTGAAACCAGCATTCCTACTTGGCAACGATGCTTCAGCGAGCTCGACATCATCAAATCCATCTGAAAAACTACGTCGTTCAACAAGGAAAGTTACCTTCCCCGACCGTCTCGTCTACTGTAAATAAACCCTAATACTTGTAAATATTTTTGTGACAACAACATTGTAAATACTGTAACTTCAATCCATTCTTCTAGGTTAACATTTTTTGTCACAACAACATTGTAAATAATGTAACTTCAATCCATTCTTCTACCTCTAAATTGTATTATATCGTTGTCACTGGAGGGAGAGTACTGTGGCGAGCTGGCGATCGCAGAGAAAACGGAGACAGTCTTTTCGACCCGCGAACGAGTTGGCGTTCTGATCTAAACTCTCGTTTAGCGTCACGCTGAATTAAGCGTTATACTTCTCCACGCGCGCCCCGTCACGATACTCGAACTCACCCTTGTATACGTACTTTATGTACAGTCAGTTCTGTGTAACCGGTCCTGTCAATAAATCGTCTCTCGTACGCGAAGCACGTGTATTTTCTCTTCTCTATCTCATTAGCTCTTTCACACGCTAAAGAAATGATGATACAGAAAAAGTTGTATTAAGCTGCACGCATAGACGGAAACAGATCGTCGAAAAATGAGTATGAACATTTAGGACATAAGTAAAATTTTGCCAGGAAAGACACGGACAATTTAAAAGTAACAGTATTAGATGAAGGAAGGAGGGAATGAACAACAGCCAGTTCATCTTCAAATTGTATTTTATTAAAATGAGAATTGAATGCGTTGAGGTCGAAATGAGCGTACAATCAAATGAACATACTTGACACGGTGCAGGAACACGCACTGTCCCGTTCCAATTGTAATACAAATGCGTCATTCGGTATGCTATCTTTTGCACCTGGTCCGTCGTCATGCCACTATTATCTTCAATGACTACGTAATGAGTAGGGGCAACGGTTCCCTATTAAAACACACGTAACTTATCATTACAAAATCCTACAACCAAAAACGAAGCGAAAGTACTTCAACAAGTGATACAAACCTGGTTTACGTTCTGGCTAACGAGGAAAAAGTCGTACCAATCCCGCCTGGTAATAGTATGGTCCAAAACGGTTCCAGGCGGAGGATTTTGGTACCTAGTTTGATTGGTAGCCCGGTTTACTTCCTAGAAGATTGAATTTTTTGTCAGAATCGAACTATCAGCTAAAATATAGAATCAATTTCAAGGTACCTACCGCTGTATAAAACCTCGTATTTATTCTTTTTTGTACAACCATGTATGTGAGTACGGGGTTATAATCATTGTGGACTTGGCTAAACATCCTCTTCATTTGCGGGATTTCGAAGTCCCGAACTACTTTCAACTGCCCGTCACCGACTCCGTCTCGGAACATGATGATTCTTTTCGGGTAACTTCCATTCAACTATCGTAAATCATGACGGAATTATTTGACAATTAGAAATTAAAAACTAAAAAAATATGAAGAGAAGAAAATTTACTTTGAACCACTCGCGAAGGCAGTCTCGGAAAAGATTGGTAATGAAATCGGAGATTTCTTGCCCGGGACTATGGGACGCAGTGGCAGATGTCCAGCGGGTCGCGGTAGGATTTATCGTTGTTACGAGCGCTATTATACTGGCTCCACGTCGCCCGGCTTCGTGATACGCGTCGACCCCACAAAACATTATCCCGTCCTATTTTCACGAACATCAAATGTTACAATCATCAAGATTATAGACTTCCTAATACCTTCTAGGATCTAAAGGACAACTTACCTCCTTATACGGAATATTGACGCCCCACAATGCGCCGCCGAGCTTGCAGTTCATCTGCAGTAAGATTTTGCTCACTATGGAAGTGAGAGCTCGCGAATCTTTCGATAAAGTTTTCGCGTTTACAACCTTCATCAAGACAGGAAGGAAAAAATTAAATCTTTAAATCTACTACATAATGAATGGAAGTGATTTAGTATTGAAACGGAAAAATCTGAATTGTGTAGTCTAACAGGGTTCAAAAAAAAAATATTGCTCGAAATAAAATAGCACGTTCAATTCTATTAAGAGCAGCACACAAGCACACACGGAACAGTATCCTCCTAACTTTATAACCCCACGATATCATACGCTCCAGCCCATCCGAATTGAAATTCAAATTATCCATTTTATGTACCGGTACCCAACAGTAATACGTATTTCTGGTAATTATACATAGATATCATATGGAATCATACGTCATTCGTGTACAAGGAGCTGATAAAATTTTCGTATAAACATTTTGCTTATCACAACAGCTCTTGGATATCTTAGTTTCCGGACGTAATCAAAGTGGTCGAACGAAGCGATAGTATTACGTCACAGGAACTTAATAACGTTCATCTTCCATATTTGTCAATATGAATGCAGAGTTTCTTTTTTCTAACTAGGCTGAAAGAATAATATTTTCTAACTCTGTCTTACTTGCGAGGGTAAGCCCAGATCAACGTTGCATAATTTCTTCACAGCACTATACCGGTCGTCTCGTTGACTAGGGAAAATTATGACGACTATTTGGCAATCTTCGTGTTTTTTGATTTCAGCGCAATAAGTTTGGGGTCTATCGTTGTCTATCTTGATGTTTCGCGGTTCCGCAACTTTAATACCGCACTTCCGAGAAATTTCCTTACATTTATCGTAGAAATTACTCGCGATACGCGTGTCTCGAGCTGTATAAACTATGGCCCAGTCTTCGATGTGAATCTGAAAATATGTACATATACTAATTAGGTAACAGTACAATCAAGAATAAAGAACTCCGATGGAAAGGAAAACTTACGGCCGCCAACACTTCGTTGTTTGAGAGCGCCCTTGACCAGTCGGCTTTAGGCTCCTGAACTTTTCTACCCTTCGCGAAAATAATGGTTTCCGGCTCGAGGGTCCTGGCAATAAGACGAATTGACTGGGTGGGTAATTTCAATCCCCAATCAGCGAGAATTTTTTTGCAATTTTCGTTCGCTGAAAAAACACGATAAGCTGTAGGTAAATCATGATCAAATAATTAATTTTTGGTTCTGTGAAATAATTTACCATAGATCCCTTTCAGGAACTCAGTAAGGGCTCGTTCCCGTTCCACCGGGATTACTTGAGTAATTTTAGCCACGTCTTTCATTAGTCGGAAGTTACCCCGTTGTGCATCGGTCAGTCCTGTGGGACTACATAATTCGGGAACATAATAGTTGAGAATCTCAACGTTCTCCTGCGGAGTCATTATACACACTTTAGATCAGATGTACAAAACCTAACTTCATGAAATTGAAAAACTGAGCTTCACCTTTCCCTGAGGTTTCTTCTTGACGCGACTGACAAGCAATGGTTGTCCATGATCTCTTATAACTAAATTATATTGAGTTTGATAGTATTCCACGTATGATATCTACAAAATATTCATTTTATACAGGTAAATAAATCGTATTAACAACTATTCAAATATTATCGAATCAACGAAATTTATTCACTTGTTTTCCGTTTTTTTCGAAGGTACTGGCAGGTTTTTTGTCAAAGTCAACGTCGTCAATTCGAACAATCCTGTTATTATACTTAGTAATAACTGAGAGACCTAACAATGCTTTCGATACATCGTCCTCAAATGAAGAGCTCATGTTCTTGCCTCGTCTCATATTACAAATTTCCATTCTAAGAATATAGGTTGAAAAATGATAATACATAGTTCAATTAATTACATCATACGCTACTTTGACGTTTTTGCTCACATTATGTCAAGCACTGTATTACTCTGTAACACTCGATGCGATGCATCGCAGTTCAATAGAATCCCGCCTTCGTATTCTTCCACAGCAGTAATACACCCTGGCCAGACTTCCAATCTAAAAGCGATACGAATTAGATCCGAATTTATATTTATTCATAAATTACTTGATAGCTTACTTGTGTTCCGGAATGGCATGACATTGATGAGGGTTATAATCAGAACGTCCAAATCTCACCAACTGTAATTCTCCCTTGATACGTTGCATTATTATATTCAGAATGCGATGACATTCGACGAATTTCTTAAGGCGTCTTCGCTTGAAAGTTACCTCAATTTTTTCACCGTTGTTCAACTCATATTCGCCAGAAGCGAACTGAAAAACAGCATCATCAGTTTGAGATGGAAATCAACACATACGAAAATAACTACAACAAAATTTACATACCTCTTTTTCGGTGTCCATGGGCGTCCACAACCGTGATCCGCCGTCGAAAACTTTGGCCTTACCTCCCAAAGCCATGAAGTGTCTATTGACAAGTCTAATTTTTGCTATTTTATGATCAACTTCGGGGGAAAATATTACATCGTACTCCCAGATTCCTCTTTCTTGATCTATCAGATCCAGTTGCACGTAATTAGCGGCGACATCAACTCTGGAAAATCAATAAATTTCAAGAATTGTATTCCAACATCGAAAAAGCATCATGCTCGAATTTCAAGCAACTCATACTTTGTTCCGTTGGTTCCATGTCTCATAACGGGCGGCGGTTTATCCATATCAGGTGATACTCTTTTCTGAACCTGTGGTTCCTCTGCGACGCTTAATTTCTGAAGGTCTGCACTAACGTCGGTATAGACTCCTGAAGAGCTGAAGAACGAAAAACGAAGTGTGAAAATTGTTGATTTCGCGGAAATAAACCTAATAACACAATGTTGAGTAACTAAGTAAACCTCGATTTGTTTGTGAACAGAGAGGCGCGACCCATGGCTTTCGGTCTAGTACTACTATCGCCACCAGAGTGATCGCCACTGCTGAAGGACAGGCCCGATTCGATACTGGAATCCCCAGATCCCGAAGGTCCCGAGACGTTCGATGAAGAATCATCACTACGACTAGCTTGTAAAAATGTAGCCCGTCCTCTCGGTTTAGGAGCCTACGAAACAAATTGAAATCATGAAATACAAAACGTGCTCGGAGAACGAATGGTTCAAAAGATAACCAAGATCATTACTCCATTAGCGGGTGCAGCAGGGCTTTCAGTCTGCTCCTGGAAAATATGAAAAACCAAAAATTGATGAGGTAGCTTGAAATATTAAATGATAGCGATTGTAATTCAAATAGGCGATTAAAGTTCAAAGATCGACTTACGCTGGGTGGCTGTTGATTGGCGAACAGGAACGCTCTTCCACGTCCTGCCATTTTGTTATCAAATTAGGATCGTTAACTTGTTTCGTTAGAACACACGGGTGAAACTATACATACAAATCGCGTGGACGCATCATATTACTACATTACCACAGTCTTAATTTTGATTCTACAATATAATTCAGAATGACAAATAGGCCTAACTTCACGATATATTTTACGTCTCTATATTTTAGTTTGCAACATCAACACGAGTACAACGTTCGTCGACTAGTAGAAAAGTGAAACTGACGAGTCGAGTGGGGAGCGAAAAACTGGACAACAAAATTTGATGAAGGAGAAAGGTTGCTTCCGTCATATCCTATCTCACTGTTCATTGGCGTTTGGACCGGCCTGTAGTGGCGCGAGTGTCGTTCTAGAAAAGATGAAGCCTCATGTTATTTTATTTAGATGTATCTTGGTTAATGTGAAAACATTTCTTCCTCTAGTGCACAATATTATGAACTCCCTTCACACATCCATATTAGTTTGAGCAGGGATCTCCTTTGTTTGTCCGTATTTCAAAAAAGCTATTGTACTGCAAAGAAAAATTGTGATGGAAAAGAAGTACAACCAAGGGAGGTCGTGTCTCAAATTCTAACTATGTCTAGGGAGGTCGCAAATATAAGTGAATAATCAATTGATTTTCCAGGGGAAAGAAACAAATCTGAGAATCAACAACATAAAAATATTGTAAAAATAGTTAGCCTTGATGTCCATATTTATTTCTGTTATCGATACCATACTCGTAAATATCCTCCCTAGCAGTGGTGAGCGTGGGTCGGTAAAAATGATGACGAACTGTTTTATATTGTTACAGTAGGTAGTCGACGGAAGTCGGCAAATGTTTGACCAGTTTAGCTGCAAGAATTTTTCAAGTTTATGGTGCGTTATAGCAACGATGCGATTAGGGAACTGGGTCGTAAAATTGATGAACCATACAATTTGTACTTCGAAATCATAACGTGAAATATTAGGGGAGAAATGCGCTATTTGCGGAGTACAGACTTGACGACGATAGGAGTGGGACGTGAAGAAGGAATACGTCGATGCTCGTTCAACTTTACCTAAAGGTATGCGAGAGAAAGATGTCTGCAAGCATGATGACAGCTGATAATCAGTTGTACTCTGGCGCCAAGATACGAGCCGAATTTCTCGAGTTAGCGATTTTGCGAGGTTGCTGATATCTTGCGTCCGCGAATAAACGGTCGGTATTTCTAATTTTTCTTACCGAAGTATGATATGCGGGGTACCATCGGGGTCTACGCAAAGTGAGCATATTATTGTAAGGAGCACGATGACTGAAATATATAAAAGCGCGACCTTGCCAGTTATTAGCTCGACAGACGAATCTACACTTACCACCTATTTGGTGAGGCATTTTTAGAATAAGATGATGAAGTAAAAAATTAGTTCTTGTCGAAGCCCTTATAAGTACTTCGAATATTATATTGCCGCATGGGTATTTTCAAATTAGAACGAAGACTTCCGTTCAGTAGTCATTAGGTAGTTGTCTTTTTGAAAAAGGTATAAGAACCAGAAATGCTGAAATTGCGATATTTTTTGACGACTTTGTGTCACGAAGGTCTCCCCGCTTCTTAATTAGAACTACGTAAATTTCCGTAATGTGCTCAAATTGATCTCAAAGTGTCGTATGTTATCAGCGTTTTGTCTTCTGCCTTTTATTTCTTTTCTTGGAATTATATGAATATTATATTCGAGGAGTAAAAAAGGCTACAGGCTTCTCCAACTCTCAGAGTCTAATTTTCATAAAAATCAACCGTAACTCAGTCAATTATATCAATTCACTTGGAGTTATACAAGTCGGGGGAAGGGGGTGGAATTTTTCCGATCATCAAGCTACACATCCGTTTATATTGTGAGAAGACTTGGAACAATTCCAACTTTTAAGCTATGTACAAATATGATAAGAAGAGTACTTGAAGAAATTTCAAACCACGGAACATGTTTACGTCAGGGATAGGAGGACTTTCGCCTTCAAGACATAATTATATTCATCAAGAGAATGAGTGCTTGGATTATTTTTGACTACAGAACTATCTCAATCAGAAGATGATGGTTGTTAGTAGGCCTATATGAAAAACTCAAGCAAAAAATTTTGTTCACCTCGTTAGGCTCCAAATCTGAGCTTTTTCCCTTTCCAGACGACTGATCTAACTGTTCAGCTATGAGGGCGCTCAAATCTTCCGCAAATTTTTCCAAATGTCGTACCAACAACGAGAAAGGTTGATTTTTGTAAGTGTAGAATTTTCTTCTTTTTTTTTCAAGGAAAAGGTGTATAATACTTTGGTTACTTATCTGTCGGTGACTGTTGATTTTGTCCTTGTAGAAGCGAGTGAGACACTAAAATAGTCTGCTAAAATTCATTTAGAGAGGAGAAAGAAGGCGAAATTTATTGAGATTGCCAATGGCAGTTGGAAAGAAAGGAACGCACCAAATTTCTCCGGAGAACGTCTTTTGGAATAAAGTAAAGAAAAGAGAAGTAGTTATGAATTTGAAGATTATAAGAGACCTGCAATGTTCGGTTTTTTATAACGCTTTTTTTGCCAGCTCAATTCCTCCAAAACTAATGAGTGGATTTTCCTCAAACATGGTCAGATTGTAGCCATGAGTCTTAAGTTTTTCTTGCGGATCGGTTGTATTTAAGCCGTTCTCAATTTCCCTTCAAATTTGTAATTGCTGATTTTCGGATACCATCCAACCAATCGTCTTCATATGAGTGCTTAATGCTGCAGTGTATTCAACGTACTTGACCAGAAATTTTGGGGTCATTTGGATGAATCGTTTTTGAGTGATCCTCAAGATAAATAAATTAAATCGAGAGTCTTTTCAATCGCATTGTATAGGCATGATGCTTATTATGTATGCATAGCATTTATTTTACTGGCTGGCTAAATTCCCCGTGCGAACAACCGTACCTACATGGGATAGAAAAATTATAACTAGAAACCGGACATTTTGGCATTCTAAACGATGTAATTTGACACTAAAAATTCAAAATTTGGCAATATTTGACAAAATCGATTTAAAACTTCGACTTTTTTTTTTTTTTCTTTATTTAACGAGCCGTAGACTTTTGAGCGACAATATATGACAGAAGTGGGACTTGGGAAAATTTAGACGAACTTCAGTCATATTTTTACCGACTTTTGCTAGTAGAAAACAGCTTATATTCATTTATTATTTATTTATAAGATGTTTTTGTTCGCGGAACTTCTTGGAAACTACCCAATGGATTTCTTTGTAACTTGGCCATATTGTAGCAATATATTTGAAGATGTGTACCTGTAATTTTTTTGAGAATCGAATGAGTAGTTCTTGAGAAATTTGCAATTTATTAATCAATTTACCACTATTATTATTACAAGTAGTCGCTCACATTACGAGAAGGAAATTCCTATCCTTTTGTTATCAGTACGTCTATTGTGATGAAGAACCTTCTATTTGACAGGTTCATTCTTGCCAAAGGGTTAAATTGGTTTACAAGAGCGATGTACACGGTCATGGCTCCTCATTGATGACTCGTTAGTTCAGTCATGATTTTGCCAACTTTCCTCAATGCGGTTTTTATTTGTGAAATCGGCCGAAAAATTGCAGCCGAGATAAGCAACGCTGTTGCAGAGTTCAGGAATCACGCGACAATTTTGCATATTACATGAATACAATCCCTTTTTTTTTTTTTTTACGTTTGCGTGAATTAAGCAGCCCTTTTATTTCTATCAATTTCATGAAGTAGGCTGCTGATTTTATGACTTGGGCTACATTTAATTATACTTCTCAATACTGGTGCAGAGGGTGTTATTATGTTTTGCCGAACCACTCAGTCTAATATAGGAAATATACTGGCGACCCATACTGGGCTAAAAATAATGTAAAGGGAAATGTTTTTTTTTTTGTTCCTTTCTTTTTATTTAGAAGCTATGCGACTACTTGAACGGGTCGTCAGCTCCATTTAATTTTTAATTGCACAAAAGTTATTATTCGATGCTTTAGAGTTAGGCTATGACTAACGTCTTTGAGCGAGATTTAGGTTTGATCCATGAGTGAACTAAACTCGGATGATGTATTTTCCCTTTTTGCTTGTTAAAGCGGGTGGACGATTCGATTCTTGTTTGGTTTTATTATTGATTTAAAGTGATGCCAATAATTGAAGGTGACCATGAATCAAACCACTCATCTCAAAATATAGAATACTAGGCCAATACTAGGTTACAAAAAACGTATAAGAACGAGTAATTGTGAAGCCCTAACTCATTTCTGTTGACTTTTTTTAGCTTGAAAGATGAGGTGTTATATCCATAGCAAGGTTGTCAAGGAGAGAGCTTGGTGAATTTTCTCGATATTTCGGAGGTCCTAGGTCATTTTCAATTCTGCAATAATTTGAGATTTTCTTATTTATAATATCATCCTCGCATTTCTTCGATAAAGCTCTTGTACAGTGATAGATTCGTGTATGTTATACTGTGATAGATCCGTATATCTCGTACGTTAATAATTTGTAATTTTGCTTTATAATGATTAATTTGTGATTTCGTTCATTAATAGCTATGGCGGAAACCGATTCAAAGGTCCGTGAGTACAACCTATTTATCTGTTAGTAAACTGAGGTCCCCCTGAGACCTTAGGCTTTAGGTCCTCTTGAGTTTTTATGCTCAAATGAATTCCTTCTCTCCTTCTCTGCACAAAAGCCCTTGTGCTTATTTACACACAGGCTTTGTATAACCTCTTAACATTGCCGCCAACATCTGATTTGTCAATCTAAGACATTTGAGCCACCCGCTGCTCTGCATATTTCTCTGCTTGCCAGAACTTTAACCCCTTGTTAAATGTTAATACTCATTGAGACATGTACTGAGGGTAGATTTCTTTCTGCACTTAGATCCGAAATAAAGAAGACCTCCGGCCGTCCTCATCGAGAAGAATAAATCTATTTTGTTTTGACAACTTTATTATAACCACTAGGTAATGGCAGTTAATTATATCATTTGGTTGAGTGAATGACTCCAGGTTCCTTTTACTAATACAAAGCTTCCACACTGCCACTGCGCCTTCTAGTCTCCCGTAACTATCTGATTGTGAATACGATTAATTAGGTCAATAATTCCATTATTGATAGAATGTCATTTTCATAATTAATAGATGAAATAATTATCAGCTGCAATTATTAGGAATATTAAATATGATATAAATTTACTCTGCCTGCACACGAAATTATTTCACAACTCCATCAACTCTTTTCATTTCATTCTGGGTGCGATCTTTCGGATTAGGTACCTACTTCAAAATCGCTTGAGAGTGGTGTGGCGGCGAAGTATGAAAATTTATGCATGCTTAAACCCGACCTTTGTTGGTACTTGGTAACACGAGGCGGATGCATCTCACGCGGACGGTATAACAGGTAAAACACGACAAGCAAGCCCCGTCACGTTGCAAATGAATGGACGAGTAAAACGCCAAAACAAAACATTCTCTTATCACATTAATGTAGATAAACAGGAGTGTTTTGTGCATGTAACGAGTAACGACTTACTATAAAAAGTTTATTATCGTCTTTGTTTCATGTATGACTAAAATGTTTATAGAATTTTTCAGCGTGCACCGTAGTACTGTAATACTTGAATGTTTCCTTCGTGCTCTATAACTGCTGAAGTTGCCAGTACTAAACAATAAGTATGATCCAATTCTTCATTCTGTCAGTCCTTCCCTTTGTTTTGGGATTGGGTGTCGTACAGTTTCAACCTGAGCAAATTCACCTGTCTTTTGGAGGTACATTGTGTTTATAGTTTTGAATCAATGGTCAAGTATCATCTTCAACTAGAAATTTTCTTCATTTTTAGATGATGTCTCCGATATTGTCGTCACGTGGAGTACGAAAAGCCCGACGAATGTCTCGATTGTCGAATATGGAATCGGTAATTTGAATGGCAGCGTGTCCGGATCTGCGTCTTTGTTCGTAGATGGTGGAAATCTAAAACGATCTCAATACATTCATCGAGTTACTCTTTCAAATCTCCTTCCTGAGGAAGTCTACTGTAGGTAGAAATACGATGTAGTTTCCGTATTCATGATAAAGACTTCATTCGTTCGTACAACGTTCTTATCAACAGACTATCACTGTGGAAGCTACCAAGGCTGGTCAGCCGTATACTATTTCAAAACCCTTCCGAAATCTTCGAATTGGTCGCCACGTTTTGCTGTCTTCGGTGATTTAGGCAATGTCAATGCTCAATCTCTTCCTCGTCTGCAAGAAGAAGTTCAAAGAGGCAAATACGACGCTATTATACACGTTGGAGATTTTGCCTACGATATGGATTCGGTAATGGACAGAGGATAAAGAATCATCAATAACTATTTAGCCACATCTTGTATCGTATGTTGTTGGAAGAATGATAGCGACAAATACCACTAAATAATGTATCAAACGCTACATGTTCTTGGCAACTAACATTTCAAATTATTCTCAACCAGAAGTGAAGAGAAAACGATAATGAAACACTCGAACTCTACTTGAACCATAAAATAGATAAATATTAGTGACGAAAAATAACAGGAATTCTTGAAAACAAAATTGAAACATTCCAACGAAATTATTCAACTCAGTATCTATAGGGTTACCCATATCCTAATTCTAATTTTAATTAGCAATCTGTGTTTCTCTGGTCCTCTGTGTTTCAGGATAATAGTAAAGTCGGGGATGAGTTTATGAAACAGCTTGAACCTATTGCTGCTTATTTGCCATACATGACATGTCCGGGCAATCACGAAGAAGCTTAGTAAGTGGATATTTGTTTCTTTATATTCGTTTATGAATTTTATATTAATTCCTTTCGACGATCAAATAGCAATTTCAGCAATTACCGAGCTCGATTCAATATGCCAGGTCTACCCGATAGAATGTTTCATAGCTACAATATCGGACCCGTACATTTCATCAGTTTCAATACAGAAGCGTACTATTTTCTGAATTATGGATTGAAGAATCTCGTTCTGCAATACATGTGGTTAGAAAAGGATTTGGAGGTTATCGACATTACTTAAAAGTTATACTTCAAATCCCATTTTATTATCTAATATCGATAATGATCTAATTTTTGCTGATTAGGAAGCCAATAAGCCAGAAAATCGTCGTAAACATCCTTGGATAATTACATATGCGCACAGACCAATGTATTGTTCGGATGCAGACGGAGATGATTGTAGACAAGAAGATGATCTCGTGCGAAAAGGTCTTCCAGTAATTCATGCGTATGTACTATCTTAAGCAATGTTTTAAAATTAGCTACCTGAAGTACCAGCTGATATATCTATTTTGAAATTCCAGCTGGGGTTTAGAAAAATTATTCTTCGATCACGGCGTTGATTTGGAAATTTGGGCCCACGAACATTCTTACGAGCGTTTATGGCCAGTGTACGATGCTAAAGTGCGTAATGGTAGTCTTGAGGAGCCGTACACAAACCCGAAAGCCCCTGTACACATAGTTACAGGATCCGCGGTAGGTTACATGGAGTACTGAACTGGTAAAGTGTAATTTACGAAGACTTTTGCTAAAGAATTTCAATCGGTACTACTTCGACGGAACCAATGAAAGAAAATCATTATTTCAAAGTTATAACAACCAATTTGTGCCAGCCCAACGATCAAACTTATGAAGAAATGGTTGATACTCTTTTTTAAGGAGTAACTAATTACAAAAACCGCAGAAAATATTCAAATTACGAGGCGCTTTCGACTAAACAGTCATCCTCAGCGAAGACAAGAACACAAGCGCTTCGTAATTTTAGTATTTTCTGCGGTTTTTGTATTTAGTTACTCCTCAAAACAACCCTTTCTTCATAAAGAATAGCCGTGATTTAGAATCTCGCATCAATTCGATCAAACGTATTAAAAGGACAATGATGAGAGAATGTGTTAAATTAGGGTTGTCACGAATTGGTCGATCCATTCATCAAGAATCCGCCTTCTTGGTCAGCTTTTCGAAGCAGTGATTACGGCTACACAAGAATGACGGTTCATAATAAAACCCATTTGTACTTGGAACAAATCTCGGACGATAAAGTAAGATTGCAGCGTTATGATGGCCACGTTGTCGCCTAAAATGTGCGGTTTAATTTTTGTTCTATCTTCTCTCATTTTTAGAACGGCGAAGTTATTGACAAAATCTGGTTAATAAAAAATAGCCATGGCAAATACACTGATATGTGATGAAAATGAATAGTGAATGAACGATAACAGTATGAAATGCGCACAAGTTCTACACTAAATGAATCATTTTACGTTAGAAGTATCGATATAAATGTGCCAGCGCGTTAGCGTACGATTTTCCTCTAAAGCTCTTTGACGTGATAATTATAAAGTGATACATATTTTTTTAAAGCATTAAAACCGATACTATCGGTATTCCTGGAAACTAGTCGGTTTTGTATTTTGAGGACTTTCAAAAAAAGCCTTGTATATTCAATGACTTATGAAAATGATATAGTAGAATATCTTAAGATGTGTTTAAGAATTTGTTCTTTAATATAAGTTCATTTAAAAATATGTCTACAACTCCATTTTCTAAAAGGGAAATAATGTTTGTCACAAAGTTTGAAACGATGTTATATACACGGTATGTTTGAGTAATACAAGTACGCGCGAACGCAATTCTTACAAATATTTAGAAGTCAGTTTTCATCAGGACTGCTCTGATCTAATCTCTTCAACTTTTCATTATTTTGTGTATTAGCCAAAGTTTGTTCGATGGAACGAGAGACTCTTATTTTCGCTAGGAACTGTGAAAATGATAACATCAAAATTTCGAAAGACTTCCACGTATGCACCCCTCTAGGTGACAGTATACCAAAACCGTATCGTTTATTAGTTTCGAGTCTTCCAAGCTGCATCTTTAGAGGCATCTAATCCGATCAGGTGTTGGTATTTCATTTGATAATTTGTCTTTTGCGTACTCTGCCTCTTCCTCGCGTTGTCTCTATACAGACAATGAAGAGTTGTTCATTGTTTTTTCCTGTTTGCCTCAGAAGATTGGGAGGACATGATTTTTGTGATTTTATTGAGGGGTCAACATCACCAGAAGTTGCATTTTTTTTCTTATTAGCACACAGAATTTAGTGAGAATACTAATACCTACATTTCAATCATCTCAATGTACGGAAAATCTCGTTGTGCGAGGCCAGAGAATATGGATTCTACACCGATTAGCTTTTCTTCTCTTATGAGCTATCAGAAAGAATTCAATTGCAGCCGTGGTCAAATCAAAAAGGGAAAACTTTACAAAAACCTGTTTGAGCCCATTAGAAGAGTGTGAAAATGCTCATTGTGTCAGTCGAGAGAAAGTGAAAATACTGGCGTGGTCGTCTTCTGTTGTGAGTCTGCGGGAGGAACTGAGTTGAAGCCCTCGTGCGTACACTACGCCCAAAAGTCCACCACATTGACCACTGTAGAAAGGCACGCCCTCATGGTGTCCCGATAACATTTCATTGTATTCTTACGTATCATACGTGTGCACTGGGTTTCCTGATTCGGAAACAAATGGTTTTCTCATCTCTCATTAAGATTATAGACGACAACTATTTGACGCTTAACTACATCATAATAGTTGCGATTAATAATCCAAGAAAAAGAGTCAGTGACTACTCACCGAGTACCAAATTGAGGAGTACAACAATCACTTAATGACTTTCAATAGGTAAACGATACGCACTCTCCGAACAACGCCACAACTGTGTGCGCTCACAATACTCTACAAGTGCTCTACAAAAGTGCTAGATACGTTTCGATGCACTCGAAAATCAAGAAATCACAACCACTGGACACACATCTATTGTGTTCTCGATGTCATCCCTACTAGCTCGTCGACAGCCTTTCTTTTAAGTTTTCTACCCCTACAATATAGTGCGTTCAGATGATATCCGTGACGAAGATGTTGTGTATTATACCCGATATTCAACGCCCACAAACTTGGAACCAGTTTCCCACAGTCGCGCAGTTCATATTGTCTAAATATTGTGACTTCTTATTGTTCTCGTGAAGGCAACACGCGAGAGTTCTTTCTAAATAAACGTTGCCCCACTGGACAGCTCTTTTACGGCTATAATACGAGTCCATGCAGACGTACGATACGAAACTGTGACTTACCCTTCGAAAATATTTACACTTTACATATGGAAGAGCTTATCGCGCCAGGCGGGAGAATATGGGTTCATCGACCAGGTATTGTCCTCCGTTATGAACTCGCGGCAGGACCTCTGCTCTAGCCCCGGAATTGTTCTATGAGGGAAAATTTTTCTTACGGGAGAGAATATGAACATAAGGACCCAGTTGTCCCATGTTGAAATCTCGCAGTGAGAATCCAGCGTAGGCCCAAGTTGAGCCAAAAAAGGAAAGTGTATAATGAAAATGTTCATCGCGCCGGGTGCTAGAAGGTACAAATACCAACGAGGTCGTCTTGTGTAGACATCCACAGTCCCCAGTTTAGATCAAAGCGGGGAACTGTACGAAAATTTTCGTAGTGCAAAGCGAGAAGAAGACAATACATCGACCAGGGAAAGGAGGAAGGATATAGCTTTTTCTGCCAGGCGAATATATTTAGTCTCATCAAGACGTGTTTTGTTATGAGCTCGTTAAGTAAATAATGAAACGGCTTTGCTATCAAGGTTTATTTTCAAAACGGGACAGGTACATTAGCAAGAGTACTTACGTGACGATGGTAGCGAAACGTCACGTAGGTACTCTTGCTTGCTTATGTACCTGTCTCGTTTTGAAAATAAACCTGTGATGGCAAAGCCGTTTCATTATTTATTTAGATAATTGTCTATCACGAAAAAACCCTTCCGGAATTAAGTTTTAGCCACCGTAATGTTCAATGAGAGAAATCCCACGGCCTGGGAAAACTCTTCCAGAATCTCGTATTACGCGAGAAAATATCAATATACGACCACGTGGTCCTCTGTAGTGATCTCGCGGCAAGAGTTCAGTTTTAGACACGGTATACTGCCTGCAGTGGGAATCACGGGAATACTCTGCAAAACACTCACGCGACAGTCGCGTGAGTAGTACACGACTCTTCCTTCGACTAATCAAAAGTCTTTAAGAGAATCACTGCTATTAACAACTCATAAATTTTATTTATTCTCTCGTCACCTTCCTTTCTTGAAGAAAAAAGTCGGAAAATATCTGAAAATTCTGATAGTCACTAAACAAACTGCCATGAGTCATGATGAAGGTAAACATTTTCCATTTACATGGGAAACATATTGTTTACCGGGTCAATCAGAAACACATAGATGAACTGAGCTCATCCGGTCCTCGAACAAGTTGTAGGTGAACATCTTCAAATAAGAGACTATAACTTGCTTCAGACTCGATATAAGATACATCTAAGTAGTTTTAGGGAGATCCGCAGACAAAAAAAACTAGGTCTTATGTTCCTAAAGGAGGAGGACCAGGAGACAGGAATTTTTTTGATGCTGAAAAGTTTGTTATTAGTTCGATTTTTCCAGAAGGTGTACCAAGATTGAGTTATGAGGGAATGGTAGTGGTTTTTGTAATCAAGGGCTGGTAGGAGACAATTGTCAGATATTTTGTTGAGGGAGGTGGCAATTTAGGCGGCGTGATCAACTGTATCTTGCTCTTGAAAATTAATGTGACCCGGTATCCATATGAATATTATTTCGGAGTTAATTGATTCAGTGTGAGGAGTGTAAGGAGAATGCGTAGAGTGAGAGGGTTAGAGGTGTATGTATCGGTAAGTGAGTGCAGTGTGGAGAGTGAGACGGTGAGGAGAAGGAATTTTCCAATAGGGGAAAGTTGAGCGAGATGGGAGAGGCAGGAATGTATGGCCATGAATTCAGCTGTAAATATGGAGGCGATGTTGCGGATCTGGCGTCAAGTGATGTTTCCATCGATGCGGAGTATACATAAGCTTTTTTTATTCGGTTGTTTTAGATCCGTCACAATGGCAGAGAGTGTGGTGGGGGTAGTATTGAAGTAAATTTTTGGTGTACGTAAGATGATTTATCATTTTTGGGGATTTCTGTGAGATCGAGACGTGTTTTAGGTTCAGGGAGACTCCATGGAGGGGGGGGGGGGGAGGAAGTGTGTATAAGTTTGAGAAGATTAGCTACGAATGATTGGTGTATGTGGTGTTTGAATTGAAGGCGAATATGTTCATTTGAGGAATAATTAGTATTTTGTTGGAAAATGCGGTCGAAGATAGGGAGGTCTGGAAATTGTGAGACAGAAGATAGAAAGTTAAAGGTCACTGTGAGTCCGCAAAAGTGGAGGAGGGAACAGAGGCTTCTGCAGATAGGCTGAGTTTAGGGCTGGTGCGAGAAGCTCATTGGTCGATTCTGAGGGAAGAAGTTTGGATGGGGGCAAGTAGAGCGAGGACAGTTTTGTTAGCTGAGTTATAAATTGGAGAGCCATAGTCTATTTTTGAGCGGAGGAGGCTTCCGTACAACTAAGGCAGTAACTTTTTGTTGTAACCTTTCGAAGGATGGGATATATATTTTAAAATGTTGAGTGTGCGTTTGTATTTGGCTTTGATGGATTTAATCTGGGGGACCCAGGTAAGTTTTTGGCCAAACTGTAAGCCAAGAAGTTCAACGAGGTTTGTAAAATTAAGTGAGGGATAGAAGGGATAAGGTTTCGTTTTTTAAAGATGACTGAATAGGTTTTTGAGGAAGAAAATCTGAATCCGGTTTTTGAAGTTCATGTGGTGATTCAGTTTAGGGTTTCCTGAAGGAGTCTGTGGGCTTTTAGGGGTTATCGGAGGGAATAGAGAAGCTAAAGTCGTCGGCGAAGAGGCGTCGGGTGAGAAGGAGTTTGACGTATGTGGTTATATCATTAATTGCTATAAGGAATAGTAAAACACTAAAGACTTCATCTTAAGGGGCTCCATTGTGAACTGGAAGGGGAGGGGAGTTATGTTATGGATTCTTACTGAAAGGGTCCTGCCGTTTAGGAAAGTATCCATTATATTTGGGAGGTGACCTCGGCGACCAATTTCGTGGAGTTTAGTGGAGATGAGGGGTCTCCAGAGGAAATTGTTAAAATTTGCATCGTTGATTTGGGATTGAAAATCGAAAAGGGGTTGTATAGTATTCCGTCCTTTTCTGAAGCCATATTGGAAGGGCGAGAGGATATTGATTGTTTCTAAATACCATAGTAATCTCTTGTTGAGGATTTTTAAAAATAATTTACCAAGGACACTGGAGAGCGCTATAGGGCGGTATGAGGCAGGAAAGAAGGGGTTGAAGTTGGGTTTATGACTGTTTTCCAAGTTATTGGGTAAACGTTTTGTGTGACAGCTGGTCGAAATTGAAATTAATACTCCCATTTCTTGAGACACCACAAATCAACTCTCGAATCCTAAATTGCAGGTGGTAGGTATTTCATAAACTCTGCAACAGCGTTGATAATTTCGCCTGCAATTTTTCTGCTAATTTCACAAAAATAGCAATTTGAGAAAAGTCGGTGAAATCATGAATGAAGGAACGAGTCATCAACGAGCCAGAGCCATACATTCTCGTGAACTAATTTAATGAACCCTTCATGAAGAATGAACCTGTAATATAAAAGGTTCTTCATCACAATAGACCTAATGATAACAAAAGGAAAGGACAGGAATTTCCTTCTCGTAATGTGAGCAACCACTCGTAATAGTGAGAAATTTCTCAAAAAATTGCAAATTTTTCAAGAACAGTCATCCGACTCTCAGAAAAATTGCAGGTGCACATTTTCAGATATATTACTACAATATGGCCAAGTTACAAAATAATCCATCGGGTAGTTTCGGAGGAGTACCACGGACTTTCATAAATAAATAAAATGGGTAAAAATCTCCTTGTTTCCTAAAAGAGAATGAGAATTTACCTGCTAAAATCATCTGCTCGCGATAAGAATTAGCTATCATTCATTGAGAGTCGTTTTATCGAATGCGATCCTATTTTTCTGGTAAATATTAGCATAGGAAGCTTTTTTTCGGCACCTCTTCGATAAACCTCCCTCGTGTTTAAACACGTTAAACTATCATCTTACTTTCAATATAGTAAGAATATCAGGTTTAAACAAGCAAGTATCACATCCATCACTTGCCTATGAAGCCCCTCTCCCTTTATGCAAGACAATTCCTAAATGTTCGTTGGGAAGATATTTGAAACTTGGAATCTAGTTTGTTGACGCTCATTTAGGGCACCGGAAAATCTTTGTCCGACTGAACTTGTTCCCCTTGGACGTAATGTTTAATTAATCACTTTTCGAATCCTCATTACGGGGTTCTATTCAGTCAGGGACAGATTTTTCGAATTTTTGTCACAGTTCTAACGCGGAGAAAACTTTCAGCTTTGAACGTTCCACGTACGAAGCGTGTATAGATAATTACGCTGCTTCAGAAATGAGAATTATGTTTGTTAATTTACAAATTACAATACGTTACACTTGGACGAGGGGATAGGGGACCGAGCGCTTGTAACTGTTCAACTGTTTGTGTCTCAAATAGATGTTAATACGTCAGTCGGCAGGCTACACTCACACACATATACACACACGCAATTTATGCGTTGAAACATTTGAGTTTATCGCATGCGCGTCTTGAAGCCCTACTCGATAAACGTCGAAGTTGCTGATAATGCCAGAAGCTCGCGACCGCACAATACACGGCGTTGGCTTGCGCTCGGGAAATTCGTCGAGCATTTTTCATTTATCAGTCTTCGTTTAATTCTCTTTCGTGAACTCGCCCAATAAGTTCGCGTTTCAAATCACGAATAATTTCTCTCCATCATTCCGTAATTCAATCACATACGTTTCCTTTGTGACGTTTTCCATTTCTTTTCGAAACTTTTATATTCATCATGTTAGAATATGTGAGTGCTATCTGTACTGTTATCGTATCATTACAAGTGTTGAAAGTAGTATGTGGCTTCCTATACTCGCAGTTCGTAGCGCCGGCTCTGAATGCCGGCGTGGATTTGAAGAAAATGGGAAAATGGGCAGGTAAGAATGAAATTGTGTTTAATTTTTTTTTCCTAATGGGTTGTGTCGTTCAGTTTGCCCTCTAAACTTGATTTATAGTATCTCGAAGAACGACACGCGCATCGACTTTTCTAAAGAATTCAAAAGCCGAGAGTTTTTGTGAGACTTCGTGCGAAGTTCTTTTTCTGAGTTAATTCTCCGAATTTTTCAGAGTGTTACGTAATCTATAATTTTTACACAGTAAGAAATGCGCAAAGAAGCGATTTCGAGAGTTATTGGAATAAAAGCACAATACGATTGCAAAATTCTATTTCCAAGTTTTTATGATTTGTAACTTGAAGGTCTTCGTTCATAGAGACCCCGCGGTGGATCTTATAAGAGTACGAAGGGCCCACCGCGTCCATCCTATAGTACGTGAGAAGTGAAATTTTAGGAGAGGATAACCTCTTGATGACGTCACATGATTTAGAACACACAGGAAAAGGTTGCTTTAATTCCTAGTAGTTGCACTCGTGTACACTTTCTAAGAATTGCTTCTTTTATCCGTCTACTGGCCAGAAAGAGATAAGGGCGAACGTCTTCAAGTCATAGCCAGCAATAATTTGATTTTCTCTTGTCAAGGAGAAAAATCTGGCATTAAAATGAGCTGAAAAATATGTACTCTTGTGTCTACAATAATGAAATTTTATAAGGGATGTGAAAAATGGTTTGATTCTACAATTTATAATTTTCGATTAAGTTCCAGTTATCAAAATCTCATTGCCCGTTACGAAAGAATATAACTTCACAATTCACGAGTAATCCATTGTCTACTTCCATGGTTTACGTATATAGCTCGGTGGTCGAAATGGTTTTGGGTTTTCCACTTTTTCCCATGTTGATAGCGCGAAGGTCAGAATTTTTCCGAGTAGGCCTGTACAGCCCGTCGTTTGCAACTTCTACCATTTCTTCGATTCCCTACCGCTTCTCATTTATGGAGCTCAGAGGTCGAAATTTTTCCAAGCCTTTAGAGTAGAACCCTGTGAGCATTTTCCTAAATGACACTTCCCGCATTGCTTTCACCTCTCTAGTCCCCTATTCCTGTATGGCTGGCGAGTCGACATTTTTCCAAGTATTCTAACCTGAAGCTCGGAGGTCATCATGCTCCCAAGTCCCAAAGGCAAAGTACTCGGGAAGGGTATTGCAAGTTTCTATATTCCTCTGCTTATAAAGGTGGCGTACCTCAAAATTTTTCCAAGTTTTTGGTGGCAAGTCTAAACCTCCAAGATTGACCGCACCTCGGACATTAGGAGATGGAAAGTGTTACCCGAGATCCTCTCGTAAAACACATCCTCTATTACAAAATTAGGAAGCTACGTTGCCACTCACTTTTGGAAGATGTGGAGTTTAGAGGAGGTGTAAAATATTTATCCTTGCGGAAGAAACTCAACGACTCGAAAGATTATTTTTGGAGCGCTTTAGCAATGTAGTCCGTTTTATTTCAGATTATTTCATCATTTTGGTGTCGTTCCCAAGCCCCTCTCCTTCCACCTATAGCTTGGACAATCACCTACAGTTTGAAGGTCAAAATTCCTTTAAGTCGCCCATTTATCATTTATAGCTCGGTCGAAATCCTATCATATCTACTCGTATAAAGCGAGTATACTACGAGGGGAGTCCCAGCCTGGTTCAAGTCCAATATATTTTTTCAGACACTGAAAATCCGTAGATCTGGCAGCACTGATAGTCTGATTAAAATAGCTCCTACAAGTAACTATATATGCAATGCTCCATACACTGGGCCTAGTCCCTTCAATGAGCCTAATATACAACGTTTCAAACACCAGAAGATTCATGAAACAGGTTCCTGCCTCCTCTCATTTAACTCCGTTGAAGAACCCGTGAGTTTTTTGATCCAGAGATTCGGAGGAGTGGATGACTTGATGGGGAGGATAGGGTTGAATTTTGAGAGGGAGTCAAGATGAGGTTTCAGATAGTTTGGTAAGAGCGAAAGCAGCGTGGATAGAGAGTGTACCAAAGACGCGTGGAAGTTGCAGTCAACGTTGGTGTATGAAAATTGAGAGGACGTTTGGCTGTTTTATCGCAGAGCCTGAGATCAGGACTGGTCGGGATGCCCCTAAAGCCATTCTGAAAGCTGTTAATTGAAGGCTAGACTTGTTAGACTGCGAGGAGATCGGAAAGCCGTATTCCATGCGAGAGCGACTTCTGAAACTTCTACTATTGTAACTTCTTTGACTGATGGACTTCAAAAGCCTATCAAAAATATTTTCTTTTCAATAAATCCGAGTGAGGGGTTTTTCAGCGAAGAAAGGGAAGTCCATTGATTACAGGAGACGTTGGGCTTGGGAAACCCTACTGAATCTCGTCGAATCTCACTTGGAGAAACGCAACGAGGAGGTCTTAGCAAATATTATGTCATTTTTTCGCGAGAAATAGTTCAAAATGTTAGAAGAAGTTGCATATGTTTCCCACCAAGATATCGTCAAAACTCGTCCACAATAATATTCGTCGTGGCATTACTCCGAAAAGCATTTGAGATTGAGGGAAGGAGTTGGGTTGCCTCAAAAGGGGAGTAGGGTAAGTCGATTAGTTGCTACACGTCATCAAATCCCTCATTACCTTTGTTGCGTGGGACATTTTCAGAAGATTATGCGTCCATAGATGACTTTGACCAAGCCTATCAAAGGTTTCAAAACTGTTGGCACGCAGTGGAGGGAAGGATGAAGGCATCAAAAATCAATTAAAATGAATATCAAGTAATGCAAGTCTTTCTATTTGAACAGACGAAGGTACTTCTGAAATTTTTTTCATTCTCGCACAACTTTAGTCCCAGCTCAGCTAGAAAGTTCAACATCACGAAATTTAAGAATACTTCTCAGGTTACACATGGAGATGCAGCGTTTCGAATAGTAACTTCACCTATCATTCAACCATCGTAAAACACTTTATTGATTTATTCTTTCCCACGTGAAAGAATATGTACCACTATACGCCGTATTATCGACCTTTACCTTGAGAATCTAGATGAAAAACGTTTACCAGTGTACTGAATATTTTAAGTAGGTTCGGATAATGTATAATTTAAAAGTAAAATTACGCTCGTCAAATAGGGTTAACGATTGTGCTCTATGGTTATTGGTACAATTTCAAAAGATGAAATAAGTTATTTTAGGTGACTAATTTCAATCATAATAGGCTGCTGGTTCAATAGGGTAGACTGATTGTTGCGCGATTGATCGTGAATTACTTAATATGTACCACAAATATACTTTCCTCCAGTCGGAAAATTTTCGTTGTCAACGACCTATATAATTGGACGTTTTCCAAGATTTGACGACTCATTCTGAATACAACAATTTCGTTACCGGTAACCGTTTTCGTCGATGGAATATTTGTTTCAATTATATCAACCTTCTCATCAGATTATCTGGAGCCATTCTTCGCACAAACGAACAATAGAGAGGGTGGGGTGGAGGAATTTCAAAATAAATTGCGTTTTTTATTAATTCTTCTCATTATCATAATTAGTATGTCGGATTTTTTCACGCTGAAAAGTTTTTCCGCGCAATTTATGGTCATTTGGCAATAGCCTACCCGACCAAATTTTAGATCCTTTGTAAGTTTTAAAATCGAGTCCGGAAATTTTTATTTGTAACAATTCTTTACGATTAGGTGACCCATAAAACGATGAAATTTAAGAACGCCCAAGCGTGATGTGAAAATTTTTGTGGTCTAAAATAGGTGTCAGGAAGGCTAAAATGCGTAGTAATTAAAATTACTTAGGTACTTATACGCATTTAAATTTAATTGTCTGCCAATCCAGAAACGGATGAATCTGAAAAATATTCCATACAAGTTCCCGGAGCCATTTTCGTCATTTTGTGTCGGGTACCATCAAAGCTGTAAATTTAAATGTAAATTTGAATTTAGGAAGGAAAATAGATAATGGGCTACGGATTTTTTTGAGAGCACTCTATTCGATTCTGTATTTTGATCCGTGAGTCATCTCTTCGATACGTCCGCGTCCTTTCCTCTTCGGAAAAGTAATTTTGGGTAATTATAATGAAATCATCGATAGAAAAAATAGGAAGAAAAGTTGGATCACATTGCGTAAGTGGTCCTTAGACTTATCCGCTGGAAAATAAACTAGGAAAATACGAATGGGTGAGGCCACATTACGCGGGCAAGCCTCACTAATAAGGAGAAACAATTAGGAAATAACAAATATCCAAAGGTAACACTTCGTCGTAATTAGCCGATTTTACGGGTGTATTTGCTAAAAAAAATTTAAAAAAGGGAGTGTTTCGGCATTTGTCGGAAGCTATTTCTTCGACTTCGCGTTCTTATCAGTATGGGGGCCCGTGTGACAATATAAGATCGAAGGATGAGACTGGTATGGCCTATCCTGTGACGCATTGGAATCATTTCTTCTTGTCGGGATGGTTTGAAGTAAAATAGGTCGGGGCTTATTGGAGGATGAAAAGGACGCAATGATAGGATTTGAGGTCATACGAAGAGGAGAAGGAGCGATTGAACGCAGTGACCACAGGGGCGTAGGGGATGTGATACCCGCCCAGGCTTTCGAGTCAGTCGGCAAATGTTGACATTCAAACTTCACCAATTCTCTTGAGCGCAGACTGAAGCTCCTAATCACTTGGCAAAATATTGTTTTCATCCCCTTCAATAATTTACTCTCTGAACGCCCCTGAATGACTAATTTGCGGCAAAGTCTTTTGCATCACGTTTCTTAAAGTCAATGTGTCTTGGTATTCATAGGATTCCTTTGTAAAATAAACTTAATGCGCGTATGAGGATGAAAATTGATAAAAGGGATGAAGAAGAATCAGACAGTATAAGGAATTCGCGAGCAGGAAAGATTATGAGAGGGGAGCGACAGGTGACTTTAGTGGTAAATTCGGCCGTATTTATGAAAGCAGAGTTTAGGTGAAGACTGCATATCCGGTTCTGGGTCCTGATTGGACCCGTAAGTGCAGCCAAGAAGGTGGGGGGAGAATTCTGAAGAAATGATTGTGTTGATATGGTGTTTGTTCATTATAAAGTCAGCTGTTTAGGTGATTTCAGTGGATTTCAGAAAGGGTGTGATTTATCAGCCCGAAATGAAGATCTAAATCCCCGAAAAGAATAACGTGTAATAAGATTAATCTTATGAAATGAACGAAATAATAAATGTATCGGGGGTTAAGCAAGAGATGGAATTGAATTATGGGGTGAATTACATATAAGCTAAGAGTAATTGAAAATATGGGAAGATTGGGTTGTTGAGGACAGAAAGGCAGCAGTTAGTGGAAGAGCGCGGTAACAGAGGAGGAAAACCTGCCTCAGAGAGAAGGGTTGGTAAGCAATGCGCCAAAGGTCAGACAAAGTCTGAAAGATATGGTGGAATTCAATAATTGTTTCGAGTGGGTGTTAACCTTAATGAATAAGAAAGACTAAATCTTTCATTTTGCAGAACATAACAGAGAAAACTGAATGGGGGTTTGTTGTGCTATATGGGATCGTGTTGCTACAATTTACCAACCCTGATCAACTTGAGAAAAAAAGGAAGAGTTACAACCTGACATAGGTATTTCAGAACGTTTAAGGGATGCAGACACTTTTCTCTCGGATTTCTGATACGGGTAGGGGGGTCGAAGAGGTTTTGAAGTCAAAGAAAAGGCCAAGGAACTTGCCAGAGGATTAGATGGTACTTGTGAAGTTCTGTAAACTCAGAGAGGAAAGAGGCGTTGGGCGTAAGTATCCTTTTTAGAATAGTATCATGACTGTTCTTCTGTCTGAAAATCGAAATTCACGGTCATGATGACCATTTGAAAATTTTGTGAATGGTTAATTGGAGTAACCTTGATGCTCATTGAGGGTTGGATGAAGTCATTCGCAAAGAGTTGTTTGGTAAGGGGAAAGTCAACACTATGTACAGCAATTAAGAAGAGAGGAATACTCTACAGTTCTCCCTTGAGGACACCGCGTTTAGGATGGGTTGATGGGAAGAAACCTGTTATAAAGGCAGTGGCGGATAGGCCCGGCGCGCCCTCGGCCTACGGCGTTCTCACTCGAAAAAAAATGTACTACTAACGAAAAACCGCCAACAATAGGGGAAATTTATTATGTAAATCTGGCGCCCTTGAGTTATGATTTGCCCCGTAGAAAAAAATGTGCCTATCCGCCATTGTACAAAGGAAGAATTGAAGATTTGCATTCGACTGTTGAAGCTTAAACGTATTCCTCCCAAAACAATAAACCATTTCAGCTAGTCTTCTTTCCTTTTTATATCGTACGCATATAAAATTGTAAACTTACTGCGGTTGACTGAAATAAGAAATATCAATTTTTGCCCCGAATACTTCTAGATTTTTCAGAGATTTTTCGGAAAGGAGAATTGAGATTCTCAGTCATTTGATGGCAAGATTTGGTGAAATTGACTGTTGCATTGCCTTTTGAATTCTTCACTACCCTCATGATAAGTGGTCTAAGAGCGCCCTCGAAAAACAGCATTTCAAGAGAACACACATAAGTTGGTGGAGTGCTGTCGACATTAAGGCGAACATTATTTCGCTTCAGTTGACCGACTTAATTTCTACTTTATTTACGTCGGTGAGACAAAAAAATATAATTTGTATATATTCATCGCGAGGCGTTCACCATTCTTCAAATTTTACGTTAAACAGTTGATGGTACAAATGATAACCTACTCGGTGAAGTTCATGTTTAAGGTGTCGCGCTGAACTTATTGGTGCTGCACTGCACGATGTTCGAATTCACGTGCACGCAAGTACGGGCAAGGTTAACGACTTCTGTGAATGATTTACTTGTATAGACAGTTTTTCGTTTCCTCGTAATTACGCGATCAATTGATGAATTGAAAAAGCTGGAATTCGAATACGAAAAGTCTATGAAGTAGATTTTTACGTTTTTCACTTTTCTGGCTTGTAAGTTACGTTTAAATCGAAGTCGAAACGTCGTTTTTAGGTGATCCAATTCTTGGTGAATTTATTATTCTCCAAGTACCTAGATGAAGTTCGTCTTACTTTCCTTATAGAGCGGAAAGAGTGAAATTTTGTGAATTTTATGTTCCAGCGGTTTCTAATGCTCAAGGGAGAGGGGTGGAGGGTCTTTGATTTGTATACTGGAATGAATAAATGTGTAGGGACTGTAACAATCCAATTCTCGTCAGAAGTAGAGTTTTTGTTCACGAGAATAATGTTGCACAATCTGTTGACGTGTTAAGTTAGGTAGATTACAATCTTTGAAATTGAAATAAGCTCATAATTTTCCTAGCACTCCTCTTTTACAATATCTCTTTCGTCTTTCAAGGTGAAACTGCTCCGCATATAACACTCGTGTTGTATGGTGGGCCTCCTGATCAATCATTATTCCTGAAATCGTCTTTCAAGGTGAAACTGCTCCGCATATAACACTCGTGTTGTATGGTGGGCCTCCTGATCAATCATTATTCCTGAAATCCCTTTCCTCTTCCTTTACCCTTCTCGTGTAACATTGCCAAATATCAATAAAATTCTTAGGGTAGGTACTCATAGAAAGTGCTGGATTCTTTCCAAATTCTTCTAAAATAGTGCACTTTTTTCTATATTCCGAGACCACATCACATTTTTCCATTATTTCAAGTATAACTCGATTTCCACCTCTTAAATTCCATGAGTCAGCTATACAACCTTTCAATTTTTTTTCGCGCTTCTCATCAACTCGTTCAAATATTTTAAAATTATTTCATACATTTATTAGAACCTAATGTCATACTTTCTTGCTTCGTCCCGAGAAAACGAAAACGAATAAAAATATGAGTTAAAATTGTACTTTTAGGTAGCTCATAATACGAACAGGTTACAACAATTGCGATAGAGATAATTTTTCTCACGCAAATTATAACATGTCTCCAGTAAGACAAGAAGTACCGTTTAATACTTAATTGGTAATTAATGTTATTAGAATGGCTACCTACTGACAACCCACGTGAGAAATGCCTTCAACATTGACGAAATCGAAAACAATTTAAATTGTATCGATTCATATACATTTCTCATACGAATGAAATGACAATGAATGTCTTCCATATTATTGTGTCAGAGTTCTTGAGACATTTATTTGCATGTATGCAGTTCCAACCAAGGTTTTTCGTCCATTTTTGCATTTGTACTTTTTCAATCACCTTCGACATGCGATTGTCTATCCTTTTTCGACGCAATAATTATTGACCGTCCGATGACATTCGATGATTTTTCCAAGTATTGCTGTTGGTCGGAGCCACTACTTTCACGGATAGGGATGGCCACTTTCGGAAGGACGACTTCAAACGAGGTGTTCAAATATTCTTGGTTTCGGTTGAGATCTGAATTCAAAATTGGAATCCTCGAAATTTTTTCAAGTCTCTCATCCTCTCACGTAGCAAGTAGCATAATGGTGGACAATTTTTCGAGTCTCTTTTTCAGTACGTACCAAAGAAGTGAAAAAGAGGGAGGGGGGAGAAAGAATACATGATAAGACGTTGAAAGGTCTGTATTTGCTTCAAATAATTCAAGACTTCTTGATATTAGTTAGGATTGCGGAAGGGATCAACCGAGGCTCAGATTTTATTGATCATGGTAATATCGATTTATCGATTGGAAGCCTAGTTTGCCCTCAGTATGACGCCCTCAATTTCTCTTTCTCAGCCTAACATACACTTACATGTACAGTTTAGTCTACGCCCATAGGTTATTTAGCTTATCGAACCTGTTAAATGGAAACCACAAAAGTCGTGAAATGGTAATTTTTCTGTAGACAAAAAAAAAAACAGTTTAAGAACTTAGTTTCATATATTTTGAGGGGATGTATTCATTAAAATATTTTGGAGAGGCTCACAGACTATCTCGAACTTTATTTTGATCAATTTACTCCAATAGTAATGTGGAATTTGAAGTTTAAAGTAACTTCAGTGGTTTGCATTGCTATGTCAGGTGACTTACGTGGTTTTCATTCTCCATCTCCCATGTATGTCCGACTTACACGGTATTTCAAAATCAGTTGTGAGATACGTGTTTTTTTTTCGTATTTTGAAACGTTAATAGAAGCGGTACAATGCATTTCCGATTTACGGGGTTTCCATATTCAGATTCCTCATTAAGTAACCACTTGAATCCCATTTTTGAAAAATCTCGACCTACAAGGTTTCCATTTAACAGGGTCGTTATGTTCTCATTAGAAAAAGTGTGAAATCTTTCAAGTCTATTAGATGGATCAAGGTCATTTTTGATGTCTTCAGTTCGTGGCGTCATTCTTGTTTAAAATTGAATTTATGCATCTTATCTATCAGCTGCTTTGTTGACATGAGAAAGGAACAAACCTATATCTTATCTGGGTCGTTCGTTCACGTCTATACTGGCCGCACTGATCCTCAATAGGTTTCCCCTCAAGTCATATAACTTTCTAATCCTATCGAATGTTGTACCTCTTTTCATGTACTTAAGTTAGTCACGTATGTAACGTTGATGTGACACATTGTTAAAATAAAGCGGCTCTCCGCCCTGTGGTGTTTTTTTTTTCATACAAAGCAACTCGAAATTGTTCAATTCTCGTCTCACGATTTCATTACCTTGATTTGAAATAGACCTTCAGCCTTACGATATACTTCAAGCTTTTTCCAAGTCTCTAGAATAGGATATCACCCCGGCCCCTCCTTCTAAGGAACCACAATTTGCCTTGATATCAACGAAATTTAGTTTTGTATTTTAACCTTCCCCCCCTCATTCAGTGGATATTTTTTGCGTCGCCAGTGCTTCTAACATAGCGGGAAACTGGGAATGATAGAACTATGAGAATTGGTACGGTGTGTCAAAGCCAAATAAGAACGGATGTCCCTCGAGCTTCAACGTAGGGGGTGCACAGGCGAACTTTTGTAGTATCTGACCTCTTTAAAATGAAGGTAAGCAATATTGAATTGTATCACATATATTGCGACTCTCCTGAATTCAAATATGTCATTTCTTTCAACATGCGACGACAAGAAAAGCCCCGAATTTCGAATAACATAAATCTGCCCATTTACAGTTTTTTCGAAGGTACGTAGAAGTCGCGACAAGAATGAAAAATGGAATGGCTGAAGAAGAGATAAATCTCTGAGCCCAAAATTTAAACTAATTTTAGAACTATCACGACGTTGAGTTAATCCTAGTGTATAAGAAAGAGAACCCGAGTAAACTACTTTCTATGAGCTTCATGGTTGTTTTTCATACTTTTGCAAACATTGATAAACTGTTGAAAAGTCAAAAATTAATGAGTCGAGATAGAAATGATACATCGAATTGAAAATCTGAAGAAAACTGTCCCCAACCATCATTCTCACCTCCAAAAATCTATTCCTTGATTTTAATATCCAATCTGTAATCTCATGGAAAATTAAGTACATGAAATCGAATGTATAAAAGTTCTTATTATCGATAAAAGTTTCCATCGAAGAGTACAACACCTACGTGAAAATTTGAAAACACGCGTGCATCATAAAACAGCTACAATTCTATTACTCCGGAATCTGCGAGAGGCCACTACTATACTCGACCAACACAAGGGCATTGGAAATGAACGCACAAGATTATCGTAAAACTTGACGTAAAATTTACAACGTAAATTTTGTGCAGTATGAACGATTGTACCTCTCTCTCTGAGTTACAAGTCTCTTACCAATTCTCGTGTTTATTTTGAAATAAAACACCAAAATTGAAGCTAAACCTTGAAATCGATTTAAAAATTGTGAACTGCAAAGATACGCTAGTACTTGTTTATTTCCTAGCTTAATAATAGAAGGAAGATAGAACCCGAACTGATGTTTGAGCTCACATATGCACGTGTGATTACTTCTTTTTGTTACGTCAGACAATCGTATCATCGTAAGTCTAGATATGAAGAGTATTTATTGCAGATTAGAGGAAGCTTTACAAACGCAATTCTTTTTTCTCTCTCTTTCTTCTCGTTCGTGAAATTTATAAAGATTTCCTCCATTTTGTTGGTTTGCCCTAATGGCCCGACGTGGAAGAAAAGCCACTGGGAAGGTATTTTTTCCTCGAGCCAGGGTTTTTAGGGGCCCCGGATCCAAAGCATCGGGTGGTGGAGAACAATTTTATATTGCAGACCCCGAACACAGTTTGGCTCTTGGCGACCTTCCTTCAAGAGTTATTCCATTAAAAGCTATACTACAAAAGTTTCTAAACGAGGGTCGTCGATCATTGATCGTAAAACTCGATAGTTTATTTAACACACCGGAAGTACATTTTCACCAGCGAAATATCTTCCCAAGAATAATGGATTGCTATAAAACAATACGAGTAGCGACGGAATATTTGTCGGGAAACACGATATACAAAGTTAGCCAATAATGACGTAATTGAAAAAAAGAGTTTACTCAACATGATGGTGCAGAAAAGTGACCCGTCAGCGGTATTTTTCGCTTCTTACAATAATGTGGAAAAATTTTTCCCTCGCTCGCTTTGCGGTAATTTTAAAATTATTATCATCTATAAAAGTGACTGGGTGGTACACTTTGAAACATGTGTCAACTTTAAACCTGACAAACGAGATTTCAACTTCTCGCGAACAATTAACTTTATTTTCGGCCGAACGTGTATAATTTAATACGATCGGCCGTTTCGGAAAATTATAAAATTCGTTCATTAGTATCACCGCATTCTCGATTACTTTTTGTAAGAGTGGTCCATATTCGAACCCGGTTATTTTCACAAGCCCTGTCGTGTTACCTTGAAAACAAGTTGCGCCAATGCGATTGTTGTGACAATTTTAGAAGGCGGTCTTGGTAGAATAAGAAACTGAGGATTTTTCTTGAACAGATCAAAATGTTCAAAACCCTACACGAACACGAAGAGCTGAAAAATTTTTCAATTTTCAATATTCCCGTCCAGAGCTTCTAATTCAAGAGTTCTTAAGTTTTCCTCATGTACCTGAAGTTTATCAAGTTCCAGCATTGTCTTCTCTGGCTCCAAGGTTGGAATTTTTTCAAGTCCCTGAAGTAGGTGAAAGGTTTTAGGAACAAGACGTCTGTGATTTAGGGAGGACAGAGGTTTAGGGAGTATAGACAGGAGACAAGCGCGTAGATACGGGGGGGGGGGGTCAGTTTCAACCAGTGTCGCCAAAGGTGGCTCATTG
Source organism: Aspidiotus destructor (assembly GCA_035079395.1). Lineage (NCBI taxonomy): Eukaryota > Metazoa > Arthropoda > Insecta > Hemiptera > Diaspididae > Aspidiotus > Aspidiotus destructor. The sequence continues at coordinate 8,456,435 of JAVHKZ010000002.1, read as the reverse complement.
TGGTACATTTTGAGAAAATGAGCCACATGAGCCACTATTCCAGCAAAAGAGGCACATTTTTACGATTTTCATCCAGCAACACTGGAGTCACCCCCCCCCCCCGAGCAAAAGAGAGAGAGAAAAAGGTCGTCCATCAGATTTAATTGGGTAAAAAAGAAATTCAGCGCTCACGCGCGCTTGAAGCTTCTCCCAAAATCTTCTTCTGTCTATGCACCTGATAGGAGAAACACTATTGGGATGAGAATTAAGATATTGGTTTATCCGTGCAGAGAAAACAATTACGGTTTGATTGGTAGAGGCTCTGCTCGCACAAAAAATGTAGAACTTTTTTTAAAAAAGTTCTACATTTTTTGTGCGAGCAGAGCCTCTACCAATCAAACCGTATTGGTATGAGGTTATAGTGGAGAGCCCAAGGAGCAGGAAGGAGAGTGTTGGGCGAGTGTACCCAATTCTTAGTCGTGCTATGACTATTTCTTCTTAACGTTAAGGGCGAATTGAAAAAGATTACGGACTTGGGGATTTCTTAATTCAGTGAAGTTTATTGTAGAGTTGAAAAGACCATAGGTCGTACCATCATGACATAATTAGAGAAGAAAAATGGTAAGATTTCAAGTCATAGGCCAAAAAAAGGGAGGGATCAGTGATTTAGGAGGAGAGCAAGGCTTGCTTGGCAGTTAGCTCCGCTTCGCTGTGTTCCCAGAGCCTATTTGACCAAGAATCCATGATCATAAAGGGGGTGTCGAGGTGTTGAGGAGGATAAGAATGAGTGAGAAGAGTAGAGGTCTTGCAGGGCTTGGAGAGAAAATAAAGTCGGAAAGGAGCACAGCTGCCAGACGATATTTTCAAAAATCCGTATCCGCCATTTTTTGAAGGCCTGAAAACGAATTTTCGAAAATAACGATCACGAGGAACGAATCTCTCATACTACTGATTACAGTACTTTTCCCTTGATCGAATCAACGTTCTAGAAAATCGCAATATCAGCTTATAACGATCAAGAGAAAAGTATCTTTCGTAAGAGTGACTAAGGTACCTTTCCCTTGAGTGCAAGAAATAAATACAGGACGCCAATTCCGTGTTTTTGGAACAAAAATCCGTAGATCTGGCAGCGCTGGGAAGGAGGAGTTCACGGGAAAAGAAAGACAAGAGAGGTGAGCAAGGCAGGAATGGCAGATAGTTTGGCAATGTAGATATCGAGTATGCGGAATGCTAGACTTCTTCATCGATAGAGAATGTGTCACTAGTTTTGAGACCCGATCTGGATATATCTGTAAAGCACTGGTTGTGGGAGAGGAAAATAAATCATTCAACAATAATAGCTTCGATGTGTCTGATGTAGATTAGGTTGAGCGATCGGTAAGTTAATTATATCGAGGCAATGAGGCGTCGAGGATACCCAGGGATAGTTGGATGAGTAGATAAGAAGTAAAAGGTTTAAATCTGAGATAGTAGTCTAGATAGGATTCTGATGAAGGAAGTAGTGAATCTAGATAGGAAGTAGAGGAAACTGGGCTGTAGACGCAAGAAAGCTAGTGGCAAGCGAATGAAGGGCTAAAGCGAAAGGTACCTAAGACTGAGCGTAGGACAACAAATTGTGTTGCCTTGAGTGATCTTAGGCAGAGTATGGCAGTCGAAAACTTCAGCTTTGTCTTTCGGCTTGAATTTGGCTTCCGGTTCAATTCAGCCGTTCAATTCAGCTGGCTGACTTTATCTGATTTTCAGCTGATCAATGTTGTAAAGAAATGTAAGTTCAGATGAAAAAATCAGGAGTACTGGAGCTACGTTATACTTGTGGGAAATACCCGTTTGGGTTTATCTTCATTGGATGACCGCGTTACAGGCTTCTATGCTGAACAGCCGAGCAAAACCGGAACCAATCTTTCTTACTTTTGCTAATTTTTTGGCAAAGCCGACTGGCCTAGGGAGTGGAGCAGTTAAACTTCAAATTTAATCACCCAAGCAGTGCACTTTCCTAAAGCTGAAAAAAAAACTGAGAAAATTTAGCTTATTTTGGCTTATAAAAGTTTAAATAAAGCTGGCTTTCAGCTTCTTTTTCATCAGTGAAAGTTGCTAAATTCAGTTGTCTGTAATGCTCTGATTTTAAAGAGGATTTATCAACTTATCTGTGGATTGAGGGCCCGTAGTCTAGTTTAAGAGTGGATTAGAGAATTTTATAGCAGAAGGAAGAACTTTCGAATGCAGCGTGGGATAGATATTCAAGGGCATTCAGTGATAATGAATTTAGGCATTTGACTTTTCAAAAGGAGTATTTGGAATTGAAGGTAAGGCCAATAAATTGAGCTGAGGGGACTAATCTGGAAGTTTTGGAGGAGTTGCGGGGGGGGGGAAGACGTTAGTGACTTTCATGGAATATTGATAGAACTTTTTTTTAATAGCGGCACCAAATCTACGATTCAAGGCCCACGAGGAGACCTTATCGCGGGTCAGTTGGAGTAGACCTGCAATTTGTTGAAACGAGGGAATTACTGAAATCATATGCAAACGGTCGGTCGCTTATAGGGAGGAAGGGAACATAGTGTATTAGGTCGTTCATGCCAGTTAATTAGAAAGAAACACTCCTACCCTCTCCCTGGGAAACGCAACTTCGGGTGAAGAGGAAAGAAGAGTATAGTGGTCATAAATTTGAGCTGATATTGATCTGTCATGGAGTAAAGACCGTGAAGAGAGCGTAAATTGCTAAGGGAGGCCTATTTTATATGATTTAGAATAAATGTAAGTTTGAATAATCACGCTTGTCTAATGACTTTTTTTATTTTTTTATTTCAGTTGTGACTGGCTCTACGGATGGTGTCGGAAAAGCATACGCTGAACAGGTAACTTTTTTCTGTCTTCTTTTCAATGTATCTGTTGAACTATCAAGCCGGTTATGGAAAATAATATTTACGAACAATAAACCGGCGTGTGACTAATGACAGGAGGGAAAAAGAAAAAAAGAAAATGAAAAGATTTGGATAAAAATGACGTCTATTTTCTTATCGCTTAAAATCGTCATGTCCGAAGAAGAAAAAAAAACAAAAATTGTAAATTTTGGCCCGGCGTTCTATAATACCTTTTGTAATTATTCATTAGGATATATCAGTATGTAAATTTATTAAATTCTAATATTGTCGACATACTTTTCAACAGCTCGCGAAAAAAGGAATTAACATTGTGTTGATCAGCCGGTCGAAAGAGAAACTGGAAAATGTGGCCTTAGAAATTCGTACGTATTAATTTTTATTTATACACGATAATACTGTGCAGGTGTATGACCCACAGGTACTGTTAAGTCTCACGTCGACTGCGTCTGTACTGTACACCGGAATCTTGTTTTGAAGTCATAATTTTGCCGTAATTGGAACAGAAGCGTAAGGCCTGATTAAGATTGAAACAATGTCGTACGTGACAATTTCGTAAACATTCGTTCGAAAAAATGTACTTCAAATTTTCGGTCGTAGCAAAATTTATTTCGAATAGTTTGTGTTCGATAACCCATGGGAACGATACGAACTCGGTGCTTTTTTGAGAACACGTAATATTATTTATTATTACGCACCAATTCTTGAGGCAGTGAAATTCGATTCCGTTGGAGGAATTTTTCCGCCAAAACATTGCGACTCCTTTCCCCAACCTAGCATTGGAATCGTGCTCCCATGTTGAACAATGGGCGCACGGAGCAGGAGGGTTTTGGCAACTGCCTCTTATACGAGAGGTCCCAGGTTCGACCAAGCTTGCGAAGGAGGAAAAATTTGTACATTTTCCTTGATTACATAATCCTCTTTTTCCTTTAAAATTTCAAGCTCATTAAATTTTATTTATTTCACTAGAAAGATCTTCCAGGGCACCGCCTAAGCACTTTTGAAATCCTAAAGTATCGTGCTAGTATTGTCTTTGGGTTCAGCCCGTCTCAGAACAACTTTGCCTCTGTCGGACTTCCTCGAACACGTTGATAGAAGACTAAAGAGGAGGTTGTCTTATTCTCGAGGACTTCTCATAAAATATCCGAAGTGCTCAAGAAAAATCCTCGAAGGAGAGGCTTGCAAGAACATACAACTATATAGAGTTGGAAAAAGACGATTATTGTCAAATCACTTTTTTCACGTGAATTTCAAACTTCCTGATTTCTTCCTGAAAATACACAAAATTTCTTATGGACGCTGGGTGCAGTCTGAAAACATTTCTAGGAGTTGATGTCTCCCATCTACCTTCGATGTTAGATGTATTGGCCTGGCGCACATCATCGATCAAAAAATCGAGTTTATTTTATTACATCATTAGGCCTACGTTAACGTGGAAAGCGAAACTAATGCGCCTTAACGTATTATTCATTTTATTTTATTGTCTGTTTGTTCGACAGAAGAGAAATACAAAGTGGAAACGAAAATCATCGAAGCCGATTTCAGCGAAGGCGAAAAAATCTATTCGAACATGGAGAAAGAATTGTACGGTATGGATATTGGCGTGCTAGTCAACAACGTCGGTCTGAGTTATCCGTATCCGGAATACTTTTTGGAACTCAAAGGCAGAGAAAAAATCTATCACGATATCGTCCAATGCAACATCGTCTCAGTGCTGGCCATGTGTCAAATAGTCATGCCGGGAATGGTAGAGCGGAAGAAAGGAGTCGTGATTAATATTTCTTCGGCTACGGCATTATTCCCCAGTCCAATGCTCTCTGTGTACGGAGCGTCGAAAGTACGTATATGTGTGCACTATACATTATTTACTAGTCTAAAAACGTGTGAACGATTACAACGTTTATAGACTTCCTTGTTGCCAAATCTTTACGCACGTACTCGTAATACGCTTTTGTTGAGTTCAAGTAGAAGTGGCAGCAGTATGGTAACTCGAAAGAAATTTTCTTGATGTATGATTGATGGTAGAGTTCAATTTCACCCCTGACTGATAATCTGGACCACAATTTTTTGAAAAGAGTACCATTTTAATGCATGGAATTGAAGTGCATTCCATACCAAGGGAAATATAAAAGCTACCAGAGTCTGTCTCTTCTCGCATTCTTTTGTTAATGGAAATGATTTCCGATATACCCGTAGGGGGACTTTGAGAAATTTCAACTCTCTAGCCGTTCAAACAAATATCACCCTGCAAGCTACAGAAAAATTACGAACATGAATCTCAAGGTTTTTTGCTCTCTACAATTAATTCCCTTACTGCTCCCTCACTTTTTCCAAATTCCCTTTTCTCGCGTATAGCAAGAGAGTCAAAATTCTGCTCTTGAGATGTAAAGTATCCAAGCTCTTTTCCCTAATGACATTTTTCTTGGGTACGTAGGTCAAAATAAGAAAATTCTTCAAGCTTTCGAACCAGAGCACAGTTTCTGCCCCTTGCAAACCACAATTTGAAGAAGTGAAATTCGTTCACCCTGTGAACGGCACTTTGACATAGATACGTCTCTTTTGAGGCGAATACTCGCCGAAATTTTTATCCATAAAATATGTGATGTAGTGATGATATCAATAAAATTTGAGGTGATGACGTCATTAGGGTTGGGGAGAGGTCACCGCGGGTTAATGACGTGAAAAATACGTACATGTTCTATAAAAGTTTTCTGTACAAGAGTACAGCAGATATTGTTGGAGGAGGGGCAAAACTAGGCTGGCTCAAGGTATATCAGTGTCGAAAGGGTCTTTACGGAGTGATGAGGGGTTAAACTAAGCGGACTCACATTACATCAGTATAGAAATACTGTTACAGGGACTAAGTTAGGCTAAAGGCGCAGCTTGAGTAAATGTAAACTAGGTGGTTCTGTAATATTGTTGAAGAGGGCTAAGCGAAGCGACGTGGGTTACGGCGGTTGGCCGGATACTAAAAGGGATGGGTTGTATATCAATCTAGACCAAGGCTAAATACGTAGTTTGTTATGAAGCTAAGAGTTGGAGGTGCATTGGCCTATCTTTCGTTTGGGTAGCTAATTCACCTCAATTTTAGAGCACCTCGTCGGGATCCGAACCCGAGACGAGGTACCCTAAATTTTTCGCTTGAGTTTTTCATTTACCAACAACCCTCCTTCCATAAAAGTTTCGGTTTCTCATCTTGGAATTTGATCTAAATTGTGGGAGAAGAGAGAGGTGACATTGGCCCCCTAGTAAGACTTGAACAATTTTGACAAAAAGAGGTTCCATGGGAGGGAATTTTGAAGGTGTGCGGACACAAAATCTCATATTTTTAGTCAGACAATATTCTAGAGTCAACAAAATGTGTCCAAGTAGAGGTGGGACCATCGAATCAAGTGCAATAGCAAAGAAGAACCGGCAATATCTGGTCTTATCAAACCCAAGACTCCGCCTACAAACCTCTCTGTTCTGGATTTGAAATTTGTTTGAATTCCCTTTCCATGACTCAGAATGGGTTCTTTACCTCTCTCCTTATTTCTCGAGTAGAGAAATCAATTTTTCACTAAAAATGAATGGAATATTTATCCGACCTTATGAAAACACAGGTTTCACCATCAGAAACAGGTCCTAGATCAGCCTTTTCTGCTCTTCGGTCAAACATTTCCCAGATCCTCTGATGCCGTCTCTTTCCTCTCAAGGCAGCCATTCCCTCCCCCCTCGCTCTTCAGTCGAAACATCACGAGATTCAAGCCAAAAGTTTTTTGAGCCTTTTTATTAGGTTAGGCCAAGTTTACCGACGGACCCTTCGAGGAGGTACCCTTGACAAAAGTGATTGTGGATTTCTTACTGGGAGAAGCTATCAGTAATTGGAATGAGGCAATGAGGCTCGAAATACCTTCAAACTTAGAGGTCATTATTTTCTAATCGAAGTAACATCGCGTTCTAATTTCACAACTCTATCATCAACTTATGTATGTAAAACGCGGGTCAGCTTTGCTGACGAGGCTAGAATTTAAAAATTTTCCTTCTCAACGCGTAAGTACACTTTGATCAATCGAAACTATAATATGCACGACATAATTCATCTGACATAATAGTGTGAAACAATTAATTGGCACCAGGAGAATAATCAGTAACCGAGAATAAATTTACGATCTATTGAAAGAGAATTGTTGCATGAATGATAAAATTTGAGGTGGGAATGGCATGGAAATCCCCTTCCAGTATGAAAGAGATGTGCTTTTGAGAGGCTTTCTTTTCATCTTATTAAAGAAAATTTTAAATAGAAATGTACGTAGTCTAGTACAAAATAGTGTAAAAGGTAAGCATAATTCCGTTTCATTCGTGCTGTTAGTGAATAGGTAGATGATTTTTTAATTTTTGCACGTGAAGCATTGTCGTAGTCTTGCAGTCTTGGGCAATGATTTACATAAAACGTTATTTAAACGTAACTGTTATTTGCTTTCCATATTAATTATTTGTTTTAGTAATCGTCAAGTCTGTTTCTTATCCAAGAGTTGATGTCCTTTTTTTTTCTTTTTGTCATAGACCTAGAGACATTGATTTCTCTTTACACGTCTATCGTCTAAATAATTAAAAATGTACGGCGGTTGAGACTATGTTTACGCTTTACCAGTAAGAACCACGAACTTGCATAAGGACGGCCGGCCCTCTTACTGTTGTCGCTTCCATTATGAGCTTAGTCTAATAAATAGTGGAGGATTATTGAGTTATTTCATCTTATTCTCAGGATTGGATTATTTGTCAATGTTTACCAGATGACCATGCTAATCAAGACATATTCAATTTTTTCTCCATAGATGTTCGTATCCAAATTCTCAGAAGATCTTGCTCAGGAATACAGTAAAAAGGGTATCGTAGTTCAATGTATTCTACCTGGATACGTCGCCACAAAAATGAGTAAGATACGTAAAACAAACTTCTTCACACCATCTCCAAAGGAGTTCGTCGAATCATCTTTGAAGACTGTTGGAATAGAATCTCACACGGTTGGATACTGGCCGCATAATATTATGGTAAGATCACATTCATCTTCTGTTTCCATGAGTACGCAGAATAAGTAGTGTTCTTATTTTGTTTCTTCTTCCAGCCGGGAGTATTAGCTTCTCTGTGCAATGTTTCAAAACAATTCGTTGCTTGGAACGTGATGCGATCGATGGAACAAATCCGTAAACGAGCTCTACGATCGCAGGAAAAATAAGCCCGAGATCCAATGTATGGTATGCTGTAATCTTTACTCGAGAACGCCCCCCTTTCATGCAATGCGCGTAAGCATGAATCGAAAACAGTGAAATGAATACTCTCAAAGAACGGAAAATTTCTCTGGAAGATAATACAGTATGTACAACGATGATGGTTGCGCCTAATGTGATAGCCTAGTCAACTATACTTACTTCTGTTCGCGTTTTACTTATTTCCTCGAGTTTTTGTAAATACGAGTATGTAATTTGTTAATTTAGTTTTTATGTGCACAAAGAAGGCTATTGATAAGAAAACATTTTTATGAAATTATTTCTATTGTAACTTAAGTTACTGAGTACCATTTTTTTTTTCCAACATTGATTGAGAAAATCAAATGATTGTTAATAAAATATCACTCTTAGAAAATACGATATTCTACAAAGACAAATTTCTTCGATTGTAAATAAAAAGAAGAAAAGATCTGTACTGACAAATTGAATGTTTCTACGTTCTTAACTTGAAATAAAATTGATCGATATTTTCATTACACCGAATAGCTGAATTGAGCATGGCTGAATGAAACCAAATACTGAAGGGAAAATTTTTCTCCATGCATGAAAGAAGAGAACTAGGAAGAAAAAATTGTTCAAATACTTATCCTATGTAGACCTACCGGTAAATAGGAATCCTTTGTGGTGACTAACAACCAGGAATGGAAATAAAAAAACATTGTATAAAAAAATATCATGGTGATAATGTGCAGTGAGCAATCTTACTGGCGGTAGATGATTGTTGCTGATTTTTTGCTGATTTTTCTCAGACTTGATCTCCATAATTACAGAGTCCTATTGAAATTTGCTATCTTTGAAAAGTCCTGAAAATATTAGGAATTGATGCGAACAGCTGAAACAAAGCACGGGTGTAGCTAGTAATATTCATGTATTTTTAGATGAGAGTTTTTTCCTCTTCATCGTAAGTCATATTTTCATCTGATCCTGATTAATTATTGGAATTGAAAAACCTGACGTCGTGAACTAGATTCCCGTAAACGCGATTCGATGTATATATCTGACCAAAACAACGATTCAGAGATTACGTCTTTTCAGTATTGAAAATGTACGTGGTCTTGCCTCAAGGGTCTTGTGCTAGGATTCTACAAGTACCGTAGGTGAACGTCTAAATTCCAAAGTAGAAGCTAGGCCTAGACTTACCTACACAGACAAGGCACTAGTCTAGACACACTCACAGTAGAAAAGAAAACAGCAAAACACCCGGCTCATGCAATGAACGTGTAAGCGAGGAAAAGACGATTTGGACAATTATACCTTTCGTACAACTGAAAAGAAAACTATTTCTGTAGATTGTTTTGAAATCCTCTGCAGACCCATCCGAAACGAGCTAAAAAGCGCTGCCGCTGCCGTCCAAATAATAAATACAAGGAAAAGAGGTTATGAACATACTTAACCATAGTCTCTTTTTCTCGTATTCATTATTTGGGTGATTCATTATTTTCGTACCGTGGTTCGCACGCACGCCAGTAAATAGAAATAGAACTCAAGGAGACGACTTGTTGGAAAAACTGATAACAGTGAAAATTCTAGCCATCTTTCCGTTGTATGAAATCAATAATATCATGCTTTTCATCATTCAAGATTAGAATCTAGAATGTCATCAGCTATGTAATAACCTAGCCAAGTTTTGAACAATAGTTAATTGATATCAATAACATTTGCGAAATGGATGGTACCAGAAAGACGAATAATCATAGCGCGATTTCGCGATTGAAACAGGATTACGTGCGTTTGAAGAAAGATCCAATACCGTACATCGAAGCTGAACCTTTGCCTTCCAACATATTAGAATGGTGAATAATATAACGCTACTATTTGCTACATCATGCATAGAAATGAAGTTGCATTATCATCTTTGTAAATTATTTCTTCCTTAGGTATTACGTTGTGAGAGGACCTGAAAATACTTCCTATGAAGGTGGTTACTATCTCGGAAGATTGGTTTTTCCTCGAGAATTTCCTTTTAAACCTCCCAGCATATACATGTTGACACCCAATGGCAGGTGAGGTTTTGTTAATTTCACATTTAGTTTTGTTTCCGTGTACTTCATAGTTTAGTACGATTAATTGAGTACAATCGTATCTTCTCAGGTTCAAAACCCATATGAGGCTTTGTCTATCAATCAGCGATTTTCATCCGGACACATGGAATCCAGCTTGGAGTGTATCTACGATTCTGACTGGATTATTAAGTTTTATGGTTTGTTACTCAGTGATAATAGATACAGAGATTTTGCTCGCGTAGTTATTCATGTTTCATCAATCCCACAGCTTGAGAAGAGTCCTACGCTGGGAAGTGTTGAATGTTCCGATTTTGAAAGACGAATTTTGGCTCTACAAAGTCTGGAAACGAACTTGCAAGATCGTAATTTTTGTGATTTATTTCCCGAACTTGCGGAGGTAAATATTCCATTAGTAATATTGTAATATTATGTGAATAGGATTTTCTTCTACCAATGCTCGTGGGAACGAAAAGTTAGTGAAGAAAACAATTCAAGGTTTGGAGTTTTCATCAATCGACTTACTCTTGCACTTTTTTTTTGTAGAAAATCAAAACAGAATTAGATCGCAGAAAACAATTAGAAGAAGAAAATAATCACACTGCAAGTCAAGTTAGTAGAAACGGTTCAGGTAATGTTCGAGATCTGATCATGGATACAATCGGTGGTGCTAACGGTCCGGCCATACATCAAAATGGTGTTTATTCTGTGATTTCGAACATTGGGATTATATTTGGATTCGCCGCATTTGCATACGCCGTTAGATATATTATACTGAATATTTCTCGCGAGTGAAGCAAAAAATCTCGAGAAATGCGTGGTGATTGAGGAGAATTTCCAAATTTTCATCGATGGAATAGATTCAGCGCAGTTTCAAATTAAAACTTTCGTGGAGTTCGGATCGATTCGGTTGGATTGGAAGTTTGTTTTCGTATTTTCGGCGAGACAAATCGTGAGCGATTGAACTTAGAAATGGTGCACGGTATTCTTAACTCATGAACTGTTCTCAATTTCATTATGGGTCAGTAATTGAACTAGAGCATCTGCTTCGGTATGATGTGATCCGCACAAAAATCTTGTTCTGCTATAATCTGGGGAAACGTTGCTCAGTAAAAACTCATTTTCAAAATTCGAGGCATTATTGAACAGTACGCGTCATTCATGATGTAGGAGATGTTCATCATCAAATACGGAGGAATTTTTCCATCTTTCTGATCGTTTTTTGGACAACTTGCGCTGAAAAGTTGAGAATAAAACTTTATACCATGGAATTTCATGTAGGCGGAGTATTCATTCATGAGATCAGATGATGAATAGGTTCAAGTTTAATCCCAAGTTAGCCTTGTAAATTGCAGTGTCTCCCACGTATTCTACCGTTTTTATTCAATATTTTCCCTCAACTTTGGTATAAAATGAGGTTACTTCGACCCACCAGAAATTTTGTCTTCTATTTTCATATCCTACATTTTTCATCAACTTAGAACGTTGAGGCGTACTTAGAATCAAAATTTGATCACTTAAATTCAATTTTAAAATCTAGCATTTCAATTTTCAAGGTTCAATGCAGTAAATAATACTTTCAATGTATTGCCTTCAGCCAGCGACAAACATATGAATGAACCTTTATGGAGCAACCGTTTATCAAGAAATTTTGCAAATCGTAGCTTTTTCATTTCGTCAGTGAAACACCTTTGTATTCGATGAATATTGTGTACCGTCGAAAACCTAGTCTGTAAAAAAATCTGTCAAGTATTTTCATAACAAGTTCATGAGTTCAATCTGGTCCGTCAAACTGAGTGTTTCATAAGTCGCGCAACATTATTTAAGGAAAGGCGAAATTTGCTTCTCAAAACGTGTGGAATAGACTATTTTTTTTTTCCAAGGGGAAGCATTAGGCGTACATGGAATTTCACTCTACCAAATCGAGGGCTGAGAGCGAATTTTGCCTTCGTCAATACTAAGCAATAGTTATAATTATATTTGTGATTCCCGACGATCAGTGTCACCTAGAAAAACCCTTCTTTTGTTGCGCGTCTCACAAAACTCTCCGTATTTTGTGCACGTTGATGGTTACCTTTTTCGTTACATTCTGATTCCAAATTTATTTTTATTATCATTGTATCTATTTTCGTACAATAACTATTGATACTTATAAATGCGACCTCGTGACTGTGGCGAAGGGGCATTTTTTGTGAATCCCAAGAGTTTTTTAATAAGCATTGCGAATTTAGTGTCCTCTCATTACAAGTTCAGGACGTGCCTCATCGCGGATAAATTTGTTTGTAGTACCTCCGTATTTAATAGCTAAACAGAACTGTAAAAATTAAAGTTATGTCAGTCCTAAAGAAGTAAATCGTGCTATAATTTTGAAGAAAGAAAGAGACTAACTAATAAATTCATTGATCTTGGCTATTTTCGACCCTTTTTTCGTATCTATCAAAACAATGTTTCAAACCGCAGCATACTGTCTAGTAATAATCGTTACCAAGAATTTTTCCTCATCGTTGGCTGGTACATAGTTTAATCTATTTTTCGTAAGACTATGAAGCATGTCCTGTATTGTTATTTATTCATGTGCGAGAGTTTGTTGGAACGCACATAGTACTATTTTAGTCTGTATTTTTTCATAATGTACTGTAAGAAAGTACAATTTTATCCGTGACTAAGTAATATTTATTATCATTTCTTGAGGAAAATACGAGGGGTTAAACGAGAATTCGTCTAACGCACAATTATATTCTTTTTTTACCTCCTCTGTTTAGAAATATACTATTCTTAGTCGATATGACGTACGTTTGTTTGAATAATATTTTGTAAAATTATGATTAATTTGTACCGGAAACCGCTATTGGACAGATCATACGCTTCGAAGTTATTCGGATACTTTTTTTTTTTTTTTGCGTTGAATTTTGTAATTTATAATACTATCTTCGAATACAAGTATTTTTCATTAAGAATTGTTGATACTATGTTGAAGAGTTATTGCGGAGGACCTCAACGTTTATTTCCAGATATCAAATCTAGAAAATGAATTCTTTTCGATTGAAATTGCCACCATGTAAAAGATCACATTTCTTAAAAACCCTTAAAAACCAAATTTATCACAGATTAACGTCAGAACACACACGCCTTCATGGGCCAACAATTTTTTCTAGTCCAGCCGGTCCAGATCAAGTAATACCGGTCCCATAGTTCCCATCCTGAATGCTGCGACAAACTGTTTCGCAGCCATCAATATGGAGGGCTTCTGTACCATCTTAGTAGAATCTGATCATGAAAAATAAATTGAAATTATTGGAGTTCTTGAGCTATTAGTAGAGCTCTTAGGTAAGGTGTTGTCTTACTTTCCAGAACAGTTAGCCTTTCGTACAAATTAAGACGTATTGCTTGTTTTGTTAATAACATTAATGCATCATCAGATGGTTCTGTTATTTCAAAATAGTCCAAATAGCTGAAAATAAGCAGAATATTTAGTCACGAAGAATTCATCGAAGAGAAGATAACACTTTCAAAAACTCACTTCATAAAATTGTTCTTATTACACCAATATATCAAATAATCTGCAATATTTATGAGACCGACCAAGTGATCTTGATTACTTGCTGAAACAAGAAACGCAGGGAAATATATATTCTTGTTCGAAGTCATCAGGAGTAATCTAGCATACCAACGTTCACTCACCACAAACAGCTAATCTCATTCCGGTCTCGATATCAGGAAGGTTGGGTGTTAATATACCAGGCGTATCATAGACGTAAACTGGAGGCGAATGACTAACTTTGATACGAGTTTGAACAGCTCTTGTGACTCCCGCTTTAGCTCCTACTTTACATACAGCGCCTGAAAATACGGTTATTATAAAAATTACAACGTAACCAAATGCGTTGCGGAAAAAAGAGTGAGCAGTACCTACCCTTTTTCAAGAATTTAGTTCTAATTGAATTCAGTAGCGATGATTTGCCCACATTGGGAACGCCGATGATCATAACACCATATTCGCGATTTAATGTTCGATTAAATCTGTCTGAATTTCGAACTCTGTCTTCAATGACGGGTAACAACTAAACCAATCATGAATATTAAATTGAGAGGAGAAAGTGCGCATGAATTCGTGGTATAGTACTAAGTATCAATTTACATCTTTGATTCCGTCGGAATTATTCTTATGGCAGCTCGTGAAAACAATATCCGTGGCATTTTCCTTCTTCTTTAGACCTCTCACAATTTTTTCTTTGAGCGTCGTATCCAATAGATCCGCTTTATTCAAAACCAATATATGTGGTTTTAAACCGAGTAATCGATGTTTAAAATTGGGATTTCTTCCCGAAAATGGTATCTGAATGTGATCGATAAGGACGAATGTTGTTGAACAGAATTAGTGACGGGAAATACTTGAAAAGGATACTCTAGCGTCGTGCACTTCAATGACACAATCGACGGACTTCAGTTTGGATTGCATCTTCTTGAAACCTGAGATCGAAGACAATATGCGTGTGTTATGGATGTTTCAAACCTGAAGAAAAAATGAGATGCTAATAATATTATTACTTGTGGCCATGTGTCCCGGAAACCATCGCAGCATATTTGTATGAGGAATGACGAATTTTTCGCGAAACATTTGAAAACATTTAGGAGACGGAACCGGCATGATGATAGTTTATCAATTGTCAATTTTAACGCTGATACATGCAACGAAAAAACATTCAAACAGAGAGCTTTCTGTGAATGTGAGGAAGAATGTCTTCACTGGATCGACAAATTACGAAATTATCCTGCATTATTATTTCTTTTTTTTTATTTCTAGGGAAGGAAAGTGTATTATTTACTTGGTATATTGGTGATAAAGAAGTCACGTTAGCGGTGATACATCAACACGTTAAGTCGGCCTTCACCCCGCTGCGGCACTCCTATAAATGGTCACGTGCTTCATAAATGCGTGCAAAGAAGGCAGAATAGGTAAATAGTCATTTAATGGACTCGCAATGGAATGATGCTAATGAGATTTTTATGCTACCGTTTAGACTTCTCTAATTCAGCTACAATTGGAAACTTTCTGGAACTCTGATGACCATATTCTCCGGCATCTTCCCTTTCACCGACCCTCGTTGGAGAGAGAATGTTCAGGGATTTGATCAAGATTTCATGTTTTACCAGAATGAATCATACCAGCCTCTTTATATCAGACACGCCTAACCTACAGCCCGCGAGGACTCTATTGAAAAGTAGACAAATTAGGAAACAAAATGATACAGAAAAATTCCTTAATCATTGCATATTGGAAAAATTGGCCCGCCTCAATTCTTACCAAACTCAAAGAGGCCTTCTAGCTGAAAAAGGTTGAGCATGCCTGCAGTCTATAACAGCAACTCGTTCTCGTTTCAGATCATCATTCTAAGGAATCCTTCAGATGTCACGATAAAGGCAAACTTTGAAAACAATAAAAAAAATAAAATGTATGGAAGTTTTTCGCGGAAATATCTTGCAACTTCTGAAACACGGGATGTATTCTTAAAGAAGGGATCCGAACCTTCTCAACCAGAATATTTCCAGGAGGCTAACTAATGAGTATACGATTCCATCTTGGGAAATAATAGGCACCTCAAACGTTTAGACACAAGCCTCTCATTACCTGCATTCTATGTCAGTCATGATAAAATGTGTAAACTCTTGGGGAAAATCTAATTCCTCGAATCTCTCAACTTTGCCACAAATTTCGCCATAGTCATTAATTCATGAACATAAATCTTAAATAATTATCAACATAAAAGGCACACGTAATTTATTTAAAATATCCAATTGCAAGGTAAAATACAATGCAGCGTAATCACGAGGAAACAATTCCTCCATATTTGTTCTCGACAGTATAGAAAGAGAGAAAAAGAAAAACGAATAAAAAAGTACATACAAATGATAATCAAAAATTGTTCAAAAAAGAGAAGAAAAAGAAATAAAAACCGAACACAGCAGAACTGGATAAGTAGAGAGAGATTTGTGGTATTAAATGCACTAGTCGAACGATCATGTCGCATAAAAATTTGAAAACAGTTCAACCACTAGAAGAGATGTCGCGTCGGTAAGAACAAAAGAGAAAATGTCAATACGACAGGTACGAGTTAAGTTAAATAATAAATTCGATGTCGAAATAAACTCGTTAATAAAATTAAAACTTACAAATTACTAAAAAGGTAAACGAATGTTTCGAAGTTTTTTCAACACCTTCGCACTCTTTTGGTCATAAATTGGTCAGATTTAATCTAGGCTTAAAATATATACAAAATAAGAGTATATGGCATTTACTCGTTAGCATGCGTACTGTATACGTACAATTACGAATAGTATTATGGCAATACAGTGCATACCGTACTCGTAAATATTAGAAAAGACCGCAATCTTTCAAATTAGTTTTGATAATTACATCGGTTATGGCATCAAACACAAACTGAATGTTGCTAGTGTCTGTGGCACATGTGAAATGCGTATAAATATTCTTATGCTCTTTTCGTCTGTTTAGAGATTCGAATTTCATTTGAACAAAGGCAGCGCATTCCTCGTAAGAATCAGAACCTACAAAAAATAATAAATTCAATATTAATTCTGATATTCTATATCGACAGCAAAGAGAAAGTGCAATCGTTCGATTCCCACAGTATTTCATTGTTAGCCTATACATCGTGCAATAATTCTGCGTAAACCACGAGCAACAGATAGAAGAAAGAGATAAGCAAGCTACGTTGAAAGATTTTAAAAAAACAATTCTTGACGTAGAATGTAAACAGGTCGAGGCTATCGCTTGAGTGAGCAATAGAGACCGCAATAAGTTTTCTAGATGAAACATACATTTCTGTCAGAATTGATTCTCTCAAAAATTGAGTCAATGGGGACTCCAAACAATCGTCAGTAATAGTTTCATTCCTTCATCCCAAATAAAATTAAGCTTTCTACAGAGTTTATAAGATGTACATCGGAGATAAGAAATGACGAATGCTTACCGGCGTAATCAGGAAAGCATTGTTTCAACGGACTCGTTTTGATCTTTTCTTCGAATAAATCTTTCTTATTCAAGAATAAAATAATCGACGTATCAACAAACCATTTACTATTACAAATAGAATCGAACAAGCGCATGGATTCGATCATTCGATTCATTTCTTCGTCCTCGGCCAACTTCAGATCGTAACCTACGATTAAATAAAATATTGATGAGTTACGATTCTTCGAAGATGAACAACAAGTACAGAATGAATACTAACCAGAAAGCGCAACACAAAATATTATTGCAGTGACGCCTTCAAAACAATGAATCCATTTCTTTCTTTCCGATCTCTGACCACCGACATCAAACATTCTGTATTCAATCATAAACACATACATCATAAGGATTACCATCAAAATTGTTGTTTAATAGTGGAAGTAACAATCAGAACGTACTTGAAAAATAACCCTTTAAACGTGAAATGAGTTTCAATGATACCAGTGGTTTTAACTCGTGTGCGTAACACATCTTGTTGCGTTGGAATGTAATCAGGTCGAGAAATTCTGTCCAAAGAATTTAGATAATAAGCGGCTGAATCATTTAGCTGGTATTCGCGAGATCTGGAGAAACAGTGCTGCACGCTGGCATCGTTCCATAAGCACTTCATTAAAGACACTAATTCAGGTTTCAAATCACCTTCGCCAACGTAGCTGGCCACCAAAAAGAATTCTCGAGCTTTCGCCTGAAAAGATACACACAGTGAATATTCGAGTTCAATGAAAAGTTCAGAGAACTTCTGATGTGTTCTCTAACCATTTTACTGGGATCGTTAAATTTGATCTCCAACTGGGGCATAGCTCTGATTATCGCCATTAAGCTCTGTATAGTGTTACTGTAAACAACTGGTCTATATTGCTCGCATTCTTCTCTAGAGTATCCTGTCTCGTGAATAATTTTCATCTGTTTAACGATTGTACTCTTGCCAGATTCACCAGCACCTGAATAAATAGACGAAAAATAAAAATAAAATTCGAACGAAACGTCTTACAATATCGAACCAGCTACTTACCCAGCAAGAGTAATTTAACCTCCTTCGCCGCTTTCTCTCCATCTGCCCGTAGATCTTTATCGATTTTCTTCGATCTTTCAACGGCTTCTTTTTCTCCTGAACTAATAGCGCAGCCCATTGCGTATACTTCGCGAAATCCGACGCGATGCTCAAAACGATGTACGATAGATCATGAACGCGAAGACGAATTTTTTCTACTAAATTCTCAAGCGACGTATTTCCATTGAGCTCGGAAAATGATGAATCAAATTAATAGACAAACAGACCATTAATTAAAATACAAAACACAACTATGAATGTAATAACAAAACTACGATGCTGAGATTCCCACTACTAAGTTCACACTACACCCAACTTGTTGGTCGTTCGGCGATCTGAGAAATTTCCTGATTTTCGGTTACGAAGAAAATGAGAACTTCATAGATTTCCACGACCCAGTAAACAGAAAAATTAACGATATGTTTGAAGCGCTCCTAGTGGTGTGCTTCGGAACTTGGAAGGAAGTGACTCGTCGACCGGGTCTCTTTCACAAGGTAACCACTTAGAGAAACGAATCTGCTGTACAACTGCAAAAAACACTTTTCTCTTGGTCCTTGGTCCCGATTTTCAACTTCACAAATTTTCATTCATGGTAGCCCTTGGGAGGGGTTCGAGGTTCGGGTGCATCTTTCTTTGCTCGACTGCCCATTGTCGATACTCGATATCACTCATTCTTTGTGGTTTGTTGATTTTCGAATTTACATGAATGTAAATAGATTTCCTTACAGTTCACATGTCTAATCTATTCTATTTTTAAGCAAACCGAATAATAATTGGATCTGTTTTCTACCTCACAACCCGAAAACTTGTTTTTATTCATTCTATGGTTTCATGAAATTTCTATTACTCATCTGATGACAATCATTGTCGTTGTCCTCTGATTCATTCATTAATTACTTTTGGTTAATACGATATTCTTGGAACGTAAGTTAAAGTTTTGAAATCGAAATTTGTTTTCCAAGTCTGTATTGCATGGAAACGTTGTATTTTTGATTCTTAGAGTGCTGAGATTTTGAAATTGATACTATGGAAGTCCCGTTACATCGTTCACGGATTGGTCGTTCTCGCGATGCCTTCAGTAGATACTCAGAAAATTCTCTACATTCAAATTATCTTAAACCAGGCATGTAATACGTGTATAAATTCATTCAATTTTTGCCGAGGGTGCTTAAATTTCTAGCACTCAGCCTCATTGTATTTCTCAATGGCTGAAGAATCGGAGTCATACAATTGTCCATGTCTTCTTCAGATTAATGATTGATTCGTTTAAATTTCAGATACTCAAAAATGTGTTACTCGTGTTCCGTACGCAACCCTCATAGCTACAATCATGTGCTGCGTTGGTGTTGGTATATTCTGTGGTACGATGAATCGTGGTGTGACGCTGACCGCTTCGATGTTCGGTTCTGTATTTCATGTTCAACAACAATGGTAATCTTTTTACCGGATTAATCAACTACGTGATGATTTACATTCAGTTTCAAGTATCAATGTAACATTTGCAGGCTAGAAACAGTGCAAACTATTTTTGTGTTCATTGCTGGAATCATGGGTGCCCTCGGACTCATGATCCTCTTCATCGGTTTCTTGACAACAGGTGCTACTCGACATCGGGTTTATAGAGCGTGGCGAGCTCGTGTCGGCGGACGTATTTCTTGTATGGTTGTAAGTAAAGAAAATTGATTATTTTTCGATGAATTTTTGAATGATTAATATTCAAATTCTCAGACCGGATCCACTGTTCGCAAAATATCCATTGATAATTCTTAGGTCATCATTGTAACGTATCTCTTAACGAAGTCACTCATTTCTTTAAAACATTGTATTTTAATAATTTTTTCGTTCAGCAGATTCGAAATTATGACAATAATAGCGTGGCTCCGAGTGGAAAAATGATCTTACGTGTTTCGGTAGTTTTTCACTAATATGTTTTCTCTTCGTTTCAGTATATGGTGGTCGTGTATGTGATGCAATTATTCTGGTTTCTCATGTTTTGTATTCTGGTAGTCATTACGTTTGTGCTCACGGTTTGTTGGAATTTATGCGCGAGTGAAAGGACCGAAAGACACCAGTGTATCGATTTTCAACAGTTCGGTGAGTACAAGTTGAAGATTCCACGCATTCGAAAGTCATGAAAAAAATGTGGAATGTGACAATTCTGATGATGAAACTATATTTGACGTTGGTGAATACCAAAATTCGGATTGAATATCGATATTGATTGATTTTTCGTTCGTATGTAGATTTCATGTTCCCGAAAGGTGTCATCATCGACGATATGAAAATTTGTCAAGCAAACACGGTCAAGTTATTTTGCAAAGATTACGTTGAAAAAGCGGAGTACATGTTCATCTTAGCTACTTCAGCGTGTATATTGATAATCTTGAGCTTGGTAAGAGAAATAGATTACAAACCAGAGGGAAAAAAGTTACCTAATTACTGGGAAAATTAGTACATTTATGCAATATTCTCATCTGAGTAGTTCTTAGAATGCTTGTGGAAACGTTCTCTTTGACGTTTGTAGGATAGTAATGAATGAGCGCACGTGGGTGAGCTTTATGTTTGATTGACAGTTTATGAAAAACGATCCAAAATTTCCGAAAGAAAGATGAAAAAAGTTGAAGGAGAAATTCTAAAATGTCAAGATTTCTGACGTCAAACTACCTATGTTTTTCTAGGTTCATTTTCTCATGTGTTTATCGGCTAATTACGCCCACATCCGAGATCATGAAAAATTACAAGAACTTTTGGAATTGCAATACATACAAGACGCGGAATTGACTTCGTCGAAGGATAGATTTTAGATTTATATTCATTATTATTTTTTTATTCTATACCTTATCCTTATTATTGCACTTGCTGACGATATCTTCTATGCATTTAGCTTATTTGTGAATATTTATCGCATTATTTTCTCCCTGATTTCTCATTCGATATTCGAATGCAGTATTATTTTGAACTTACTCTCAGTGTTATATTTTTATCCGCCTTTTTAAACAATCATTATTATTCGAAATAGACATGACGAATTTACCATTGTACTGCCTGTTGTGATATGTATGCTAATGCAAATTTTATACGTCCATTTTGTAATTGGTTAACGTGAACATATCATAGTATTTCCACCTTTTATTTTTGAATTTATCGTCCCTTCCTACTTTGTTATATTCCTTCCCTTCGGCGCGTTGTTTTTTAGAAGCGAGGAATAAATGTTGTAATTTGTGATATTTTCATTTAATTATAAGTAATGATTTTTATTGGCGCATTGAATGGCTTTCCTAGTTCTAATTCCCACATAAAATCATTAGTATTCGTAAATTTTTCTACTCCTATTAATAATAATCTAGACAATATTATTTTATGTTGCATTTTAAGCAGGCATTCCGTTCATTTGTGTTCATGTTTTTGTATTGCTTTATGCGCACATTATTGTAAAAATATCATTTCATTGTACAGCAATCACGTTTCGGTCTCACTAAAAACTGGCTTCGAAACAGGACGGTTTAATTTTGAATGTTTTTTGGTGCTGATAACGATATCATACAATTTTCGAATATCCAATAAGTATTCTCTGTTCAAATTTCTTGTTCAGTGAACCAATTTTTTTTTCCAAAATTTTTTTTTGTGTAATAAATCATGTTATCCTTCTGCAATAAATTCTGGTAATTTTATTCACGCATTATGACTCAATTTAATGATCTGCCTGAAGAAGTTGTTTTAAAAATTTTCCAGTACTTTTCACATTCGCAACTGCACGATATCATTACTCGAGTCTGTCGTCAATGGCAGCGTATTGGTCAAGATAACGTCTTATACAAGCACGTGTGCGTGGATACCAAATTGTCTCTTGACGCAGTTATAGACATATTTCAGAAGTATTCCACTTTTGTACAGAGTCTTGTGGTTAACGGACGAAGAGACACAAATCAAATCTTGAAAATGGTGCCCCGTCTTTCGAATTTGGAAATATTAAGAGTAAATCCGTGCAGCGGTTATAGTGTACAGTGTGGTCAAATGGGATGTGAAGTGAATTCCGACCTATTGTCCAATATTTTAGAACGAAATAGAAATTTAACCGCATTATGGATGACTCATTCCACCGTTCGGCCTGGGTATTTTAAATTGCACAATAATAGTTTAACAGAATTGATACTAAAAAATGCCTACTACCAAAGATCAGTTGATGAAGAAGGAATCTTGCTACAACATAATCTGAGGCTGCTCAATTTACAGGGGTTGATTATGAACAAAAAAATATTGAGCGAAGTAAGTACTACTGATTATCTTCTGAAAGAGTCGTCCATTCTCTATTCCTAGTTCTCATTCTAGGTCATTTGTAACAACAAATCTTCGCTGGAAACGCTCAAGTTGGACGTGTGGGAGCCGCAACTGGGATCAAACGATCAGTTAATGGAAGCGATCGGCTCTTGCCACAATATTAAATGTTTGATGATGAGAAATCTTTCTTTTTATCGGATAAGCGACAGAGGTATCAAGTGTTTAAAAGAATTACGCCAATTATCTAGTTTAAAATTTTCAAAACTCGAAAATGTTACCTCTTCAGCATTTTGCGAATTATTCGAAAAATTTCATACAGGATATTTACAAAAAATTCATTTAAGCGCTTGCGATGGATTATGTAGTCAAGTAATCAAAATTATCGCGGCGAGCTGTCCTAATTTAATAAAAATTGCTATTCATCAACCAAAAACCATCGGACAAAATCTGATCAAATCGGACGATATTTTGTATTTAGCTTCAAGGTGCAATAGACTACAGTCGTTAGACGTATGTTACACGCATATTTCGATCGGACAAGCGCTAGCGGAAATTATTTCGCATTTGTCAGTGCTGAATGAGTTCAAGTACTGTCCGAATAGTAATCCGAACGATCGAGATTCGTTGAATACCGTCTATAATTATCTGCTTGTAAATTTAAGAAATTTTAATATAGTTTTTAAATGTAATTTTCACATGGATAAATATCTGAATGGGATACGAGTAAAACATTAAATCGTGTATGTATAAAATTGACACAACTATTTTTGAACTTGTGTGGTCTAAATTTTACCCAGAAAGTTCGCTTAGTTTTTACGATACTTCATCTCACCCAACAGTGAAAAAGTCATCAATAATTTGAATCTCAATAGGACATCTCGATGTTTTCAACTTTCATGATCTTGAACTAGATCAATGTTGGTGAGGTTATCGATTTTCGATAATCGCACTCGTCGTCGCTTGAGATTGAAAGAAGTACAACAATCGATCTTCTTCTACAGTAAATTTCTCCGTCTCAATTAGTTCGTTTCAGCCGTTCCGCAAGGACTTAAACAATTCAAATCGAAAGGTAAGGCAAGAGTGATTTAACTTTTACCCTGAGGACAGGCAATGAACAAGACCTTCTGCAAACACCTCCTGCTAATGAAATATGAAAATAAAATACAACGTTATCAGTCGTTAAATTTAGAGCCATAGCTACTAATACGCTAGAGATAAATTGATTCGATACCTTTCTCATACGTTGTGGCTCGAGCTAGCATCGTGATAATCTTTGGGACACTTGTTCTTACAGTCAACTGAGGATAATAACTGAGGATAACGCGCGGCAAGTAATTCGGCCGCACCAGTGTAACCGTTAATGTAAGCTCTGTGCAAAGCATTACGACCATCCGCGTCCAGCAATTCGACATCAGCTCCATGGTCCAAAAGTAACCTGATTATTTTTTCTTTACCTACAATGATAGTTTTGCAACATTTTTCTCTAGTCTAGATAGTGGTATGGAATGAATTTACGGAAAACTTTACGTACCAGCACTACAAGCACGATGTAAAGCAGTTGCTTTACCTGCTCTAGTTTGAGCATTAACATCAGCATCAAATTTCAACAATAGAAGGCAAATATCAACGTGCCCTTTCATCGCAGCGTAGTGTAAAGCAGTGTAGCCCGCCGAGTCACAAATGTTTGCATCTACTCCTTTATCTAGGAAGTTTTCTACCTTTGAAAAATCACCGTCATTTGCTGCGCATAAAATCAAAATGTTAGTATCATTGAACTGGACAGAAACACTGAAGAAAACGCGAAAAAGTGCTTGGATATACCCGAAGACCATATTCCGCGTTCATAGTCCAATTCATCTAAAGTTTGCGTAAAGGTGGAATTTTTCTTGACTTGACAACAGTGAACATGAGACATACTACAGCAAAAATTTTACGTTCAGAATACACAAAATGACTTCAAATTTAGAGAAATAACGCCGGTGGGTGAAGAGAATGGATTATTTTGATCAAGGTTTGTAGAGACGACTTGAAAAGATCAGGCTCATCAAACGGTTAAAAATGAATCACAAGGCAACGGCATGGAGAAGACCTTCATAAGATTCTACATTGCCAGAAAATATAATAAAATACTCAGAATATTGTTTGATGAGAATTTTACCAACTTTTAAAATTATTTTGTATGTTGCATGATTCCTTATCGGAATCGAAACTGATAACGATAGCCGCTGCTGCTTGCTGGCTAACGGCCAACTTGTTCGGCTAATGGTTAACAACTAAAGGCTTAAGCTTCAAAAAGGAGATTCATAGAAATAGGATTTTTGGAACATGGAAGAGAGATGTTTTTCTCCAATCCGATTAGTTTTGAGGCAGGGCAGCTGGCAGCCCTGCGTAAACATTATGATATTTGTGAAAGAAAATTTATATTACAATAAATGGTAACATTGATAACCGGACTCGTCTTCAATCTGATGCGTTAAAATTATTCTAGAGAAATTAGTTTAATTTTTACCATTCGGCAATACTGAAATGAAAAATTACAGTATGGTAGAAATAAAAAAAAAAATTGAGTAGTTTTAATTCGAAGTGGGGTGCATTGTAACTTACAACGGATCGGAAGTTACATGAAACGTGAATTATTTCATAGTAAAATAATCTAAGATATTTGTGCCGCGCTTGAGTATCGTTCGTGATGGCAGGTTACAAACGTGTCGGTTACTATGAACTTTGTCGCCTCTGCACGTCTACTGAAAGTACGAAAGTTCATCTGTTCAAAGAAGAAGGACGAAGAAGACAACTCCCCACTAGAATAAAAAGATGTCTCCCTCTAATAAAGGTAGGGGATTTCGGTCACGTTTTCTAGTAACCCCTCTATTTCTTTCGATCTGTTAGCTTACTACGCTATTCTATCATTTTCCGCTGATTGAATTTCGCACTCTACGGGTGCACGTGATCAGAACAGAAACTCAGAGAAGATGCCCTCTGAGTTGAAGCACGCCTGGCGTGCTGTCATTATCTTCGGAAAAAGCGTATCGAATGTTGATTCGCGATTCCGACACACTGACTTCTGACTTCAATACTCTCAATTTTCATTTCAGATACAAGAGCACGATATTTTACCGAAGATGATATGTTCAGCTTGCGCTACTAAGCTTGAAGAATTCGACAACTTTCGTAATACATGTTTTGAAGCAGAGAAAATGCTTCGTGATTTTCGTCTCAAACTCAAGACTACAATGAATGATACAGATAACAAAGTAAACACTCATTTTCCAATCACATGGTCTCGATATTACATTATTTTGTAAACACTCGATTTTCTTCTCAGCTTGAAGTCTACGTCAGAGATTCTCCGTTGCATAGTATGTTGCCCTCGAGGAAGAAAAATCCGCCCCGCATCAATAATGATAATCATACTCTTCAGCAAAATAATAATGACGAGGCTGATGAACAAATGATCGCTGTTATGGCTATGCATAATCGGGTTAACGAGCCTGTTCAATGTTCGGTTCCATTGAAACTCAATGGAGTTACCTCTTCTGTCGTTCCTATAAATGTTGAAAATTTATCTAGTCTGATGCAAATCGTTCCGAATACTGAAATGCCTCGTATACAGAAGTTCAATATGCCATTACAGGTGTGTATTTTTTTTCCTAATTACCTCTCGTGGTACTTCGTTGCAGTATATCTGTGGCATCTTCTTACAGACGGAGTTGACTTCAATCGACGACGCTAACAATCCTAGGTATAGCATTACGTTACGCCACGGGGATTCAATTCAAAAAGACGCTGCCAGTGTTCTACAGTCCTTGCAAGTATGAATAAATTATGTTATTTTATTCCTAAATTGAAAAGTAGCCAACAGTTGCCTTATAATTTCCAACAGTGTGCTGTAGCCGGTGATAAAATGTCTATACAGTCCGCTGCCCCAGCATCTTCAGTTCCCTATAGTACAGCTTCGATGCCAATTTCTTTGATCTCATCTTCACCTTCCGCTGATATTACTGAAAATACCAATCTTCAAGAAGTCGTGATGCAAGTCAATTTAAGGAAGGATGATCCAGAATTGAAATCGTAAATATTCTCGATAATGAGTGCCTCTATGCAAGAAAACTGGCATTACTGTTTTTGTTTGCGTTTTTTAGATCCTGCTCTCACTGTGGTAAAATTCTGTCGAACTCGAATGAGATATGCGATCATAATATGGTTGTCAGATCAACTTCGAATACTAATGGAATCAGTCGACCGTGTGTATCCACATCTGTAATTCAATCTAACCCAAGCATGTTTAGCCCGACTAAGGAGACCAAATGGTCGTACTTGGAGGAAGATTGTTTTAAATGTGATGTTTGCGAGAAACCTTTCCGCAAAAAGGAGCACTTATGTCAACACCGAAAATTACATACCGGTGAGTGTTCACGACACTTTGAGTAATGAAGGTATCTATTTATTGATAGCTGTCTTTCTAAAATTGCTGTATATTTTGAAGGTGTTCGACCTTATGTGTGTGGAAGTTGCGGAAAGTCGTTTAGTCGTAAAGAGCATTTATACCGTCATATGTTAGCGCATACCGGTGAAAGACGTTTTGCTTGTAATTTATGTGGTAAAACATTCAGCAGAAAGGATAATTTACATAAGCATCGACGAACTCACGGTATCACGGGGCCATATGAATGCGAGTTATGTGGTCGGTAATCACTATTCTATATTCACAGCATCAAATGCTTCCACATTTAATTTCCTGTATTTTATTTTTTTTTTTTAGGGAAGTCATTTATTGTCAAACATTACTTTTTGATGCATCAAGCGAATCATGCAAAACCTGAAAACGGAGAATTACCTTTTCAATGCGATATTTGTAAAAAAGGATTTATGAAAGAGGAATTTTTAAATACCCATAAAGTGAGACATCGGGTTAGAATGATTCAGCCAGCGCTCGTCACATCTGAAGAATCTGTGATCGCAGGCAACGACCAGGTATTTTGGAAACTCAGTCTTTAATCGGATTTTTTCTTTTTTGAATATGCATCATCCTATTCACTTATTCTGATATTTCAGCTCGATGATGATAACTTATCAGCAATTGATCCAGTCGCGCTTCTATCACCCGATTTGCAACAGAATTGTTCCGACGATACAATTTACATTTCCACTCATGCACCTACATTCACATTGACCTCGACTATCGCTTCGAATGCTACCACAGCCACACAGACGCCTTTATATGTCGCTGATCTAGGAACTGATAATCAATTATTGGGAAACTATGGGCACGTGAATTCAACGACTGTGTCGACGTGATTCAAATGTACGCCAATGAATAATCAGCGATCTAACCACTCATACATATCAAGTACATATCCAATTGGCTAGCGCGTATTCGTCTACTAATTTTTGCTGGACGACTTTTTTTTCTTCAGTCCATGGATCTCTTCTTTATAGTATTGAACGCATTTTGTAAAACCTCTTCAGTAACATAGACTATAAAGTTTCTCTTAAGTATCTTAGTTGATCTCGATTCAGGAATCAGAAAGTATATTTTGGCTCTTTTGCTGTGAACGTTCATTACGTTCATAAGTTTTGTTTTATTATTAAGAATGAATCATTAATTTGTTTCCTAGTTACTATCCTTCTGGAGCTCGAGTTAATAGGATTCCTTTTTTGTTCTCAAACTCTTAACTGAGAAATCGCATGGTCGTCTTCATTTTTCAATCCTAGAGACTACCAAATCACAGTCCTCGAAAGAACAGAGGGAATTACGAGTTAACCCGCAATGATTTTTTTGTGGTCCAATCATCTTCTAAGTTATTAGAGTATGGAATGACTCGCGTTCTCGCAAAAACTCGATTTTCGTAGTTCTACGTAATCAAATATCAATGTAGAAAATTGATTCCATCCTACAAATTTTGCGAACCATAATTTTTTTTTATGTGGGATATTTTACGAATCATTTCTCTCCTGATCTCAATCGAAAATTTCGTTGTTTGGTTATGATTATAGATTGTAGAAAATGGTCAATACTCGCCTACCTCTTCAATACTCATAATTATTACCATTAATTCGAATAATTTTCTGTCTTGTAGATAATGTTTTTGGTTTTGCGTTATTAATGGTGTATGGTCTATACTTTTTCCCTTAGTTGTCCTCTACAGTCTTTTGTTGTTCAAAAAACTCGCCGAGGTATTATTCATTTCTTCCGAAGTACTCTCGAACGTATGTTTCGAGCATCCTATCTCTGTGGTTTTGAGAATCTTCTAAAGCTGACGTCGCACTTCTGCAATTAATTTACCTCTGTAGTCATGAGGTTCTAAGTCAGCAGACGTTAGTCAAGTTCCACTGTCCTGTACATAATATGCTCATTTTTTCAATCAGTACTCGATTCTTTCATTTCGAATTACTACTTTATAGTTAAGATGTACGCGTGTGCTCAACGTGTCATGAATTCACGACATCATAGACAACATACCGTTCATACCTATAAAGCAATAAGTTCCGAGTAGATTATATTTCCGAAAGATGTTTCAATGTTTCTTTCCACTTATAATTTGGGGTACTCTTTGTATTAAGTATGTTACCTATTTTTGTTGTTTAATAAAAGAAAATTTGAACTTTGAAATTTTTGAGTGATGATTTTTACGTTGCGATATCGCAAAACAGTTGTGTCTCTTGAAGAAATGTATTCAAATTAAATGAATATCTTTTTTCACTTCTGTCGAGCAAACATTTTAGCTTTGGCAAGTTTTGCTGAAAGTAAAAAGCGCTGACGAGCAATTTGATATTTGGTATTATTTGTGATCAATCGGCCGGACAAACGAACTGATTATGGTTTCCCGCTAGATCTGTAACCATCCTGTACCGAAATATGATGAGAACCCTGTCGGAATTATGTTGTAAAGAACTGAAAAAGAAGTAGAGAATGGCGAAAAAATCAAGGCAGAAACTAACACGTCTCCTCCTAGTTGTAGTGTAGCTTTCTATGTGCTTGCTCCATCTCGTTTCGTTCCCCAGTATTGCTCAGCCTGATTCAAGCCTAGAATACTGTAAGTTAGGCTAAACTGCCAGGCTCACTCGCACCGCTCGTTTGCACTTGCTAGCCCGATCGATATATCAATCAATTTGAATCGGTTTTATCGATCATATCTACGTCATTATGAAGTCAAAGTAATGCCCCTCCACCAGTATTTCTAAGCTTGGGATAATCCTAGTATTTGTTGGGCTAACCATTTGATGGAGGGAATAAGTTAGACTATATAGGGTCCGCCAATTATAAGTCAACAGAAAAAGGATGTGGACTAAATACTTTTTTTTGAAAGATACGGGAAGTACGACCCATCATCAGAAATTCGAGAGTAGCTCGAAAAACGTATACTTCAAATGCACGATTTTGATTCGATTTAGTATTCCACCCCGTTCGACCCGAAATCGACCACTTCTTTGTACCATTACCAGAAAACTACAAATCTACTCGAAATCGACCCAACAGAGTAGTCGATTTCAGGTCGACAAAAATTTGAAGATGTCGACTGGATAACGTCTTGAAATCGATGTGACAAATGAGTCGACTCAAAATCGACTGGATATCGACGTCAGGCGTCAACGTGAGGTCAATTTGAACACATAGCTCCAGAGTTGGAGAACCTAAAATGGTCGAATCCTCACCTCGAGTGAAGGCCAAAAACGCAAAAGTTCGTGCAGTCTTTGAGAGCCCGCAGCTCCTCTTTGATATGAGCACCGCTACCTCTTTCTCCTCGTGCCCCAAATACAGTTTCAGCTTTCAACTCCTACCCGCAGTTCTTGGATCCTACTTCATACACTTTATAGACTAGCGTCAGGCTTTTCCTGGACTTGAGAAGTAGTCTATTGCAGGATTTGTACGGTTATTAACGACTCAAAAAGTTCATCAGTATATTTCCCAGCGAAAGGATGGTGCGGTTTACAATGTCAGCTCCATTACAATTGAAAATAACGTAGGTAATAGCTTTTGCTTTGAGGATCAAATTGTCGGTCGATCTTCCCAGCTAGCGTGCGTGCCTATAGTGCCCGACACGGACGGTAGAAACAACTTTGGAAGATGAAGAATCAGTGGATTTCTCTAAATATTGAATGCAGATTGATGAGCAATATTTTTAAACGATCCACCGTCCACCTATAATTTATTTTTTGTATCTTCTCACCTAGAGGGTGTAGCAAAAAGGACGGCTACCTTATCAATGTTAGATGAGGAATTCAGGGAACCTGCTCGAAGGGGTAAATTTTGTTTTAACAGGGAACCTGTTTTATTGGGGGAGGGGGGTCTTTCCGAAAGAAAAACGACTGCAAAATTTTCCAAGTCGCTCTCCTATAATATGTACTAGTATAAAGCTAGTATAATACAAGAAGAGGTCCTAGCCGAAATCAAGTCCAGTACACCCTGTGGTACTTCGCATGTCAGGCATTAAGTACTGTAGTTTTCGATGTTTTTAAGTCCTCTTTTCATCATCAATATCGCTTGGTGGTCGCTGTATATAGCCTGATTAAAATAGCTCCTTAAAGTAACTAGATGTGCAATGCTTCATACACCAATTGGCTTAGCACCTTCAATGAGTCAGGTATGCAATGATTCAAACGCCACCCCTTCAATGCGCCAGAAATGCAACGCTCCGAACAACATAAGACTGAGAAGCGGAGTTTGAAAGCCAAACGATAAAACTTTCGCTTTTGGCTTTTCGTTTTTGACTGTTTCGACTTGATTTAGCTTTCAGATTTTGCTTTCAGCTTCCAAAAATCGTTTGGCTTTTGACTTTTAGCTTTCAGCTTTCGACGTTTTATTATTTTTTTTCTTTATTGTGAAACGCTATGCCACAACTGGAAAAGCTGAATAGAAAGCTGTACTATGATAAAACTTTCGCTTTTGGCTTTTCAGCTTCAATTCAGCTTTTGGATTTCCCTTCAGCTTCCAGAAATCGCTTGGTTTCCGGCTTTCAAAAAGCTTTCAAACTTTGCTGAGAAGGCCTTTCTGACTGAGATACCCCAGAAAAACAGGTTCCCTGCCTCCCCTTATTTGTCTCCGTTGGAGAACCCGTGAATTTTGATGTTGAGTCGAATTGAATCAAATTAAGGGCATGCTTCACCTAGTCACTAATACATAGACACACACAAAATGGTGTATTGCGTGTTGCGAATTTTGCCCACAGATAATTAATTCAATAGTGCATCAAATATCTTGAAACTGCGGATTTTTGTAGTTGAAACTCAGGAATATGCGGCTAATTGGTTTACACGAACCAATTTTGTACATGAATTGATATTCAACGATTTTAAGATCGCTACTTTGGACGTAACTTTGAACGTTTCCTGACGATTTCTTGGAATATTCTGCGAGCTGTTAGGTAATTAGCCGCCTTTTCCTCAACTTCAAGAATATATAATTACCCGAAGTTTCGAAAAATTCTGAGGATTATTCATAGAGTTATCTTTGGGCAAAAATCGCCACCCGCAACACATCATTTTGTGTTATACACGTGTATTTTGTGTGTGTGAGTGACTAGGTAGAGCATGCCCTTAAACTTCGTTTCTCACCACCTAGCTCGAAAATCCAAATTATGTATTCCAAGGTTTTTCCTTTTTAGACATTTTTCCAAGTCTAACTTGAAGGAAGAAATTGGTCCAAGTCCCTCTTTTATCTTACAGGTCGAAATTTCTCTAAAATTCACTTGTTTTTGGCGCAAGGCTCCTCTCTTTAAATTACCCTCCCTCCGTCCCCTCCATACACAGAATATGGGAGTCTCCAATAGTGGACATTTTTCAAGTTCTCCTCCAGTCATGCATATTGATATTCGAAATTTTTTTCACGTCCAACTCCTTTCTATTCCATTTATATTAACATTTAATTTTAAATGATTACCTAATAATTAAATTATGATTAATAAATTTTATTTTATAAATTTTTTAAATATTTAATTTAATTGATCAATTTTTTTTATTAATTGATAGATTATTATTTAGAATTTAAAATTTTGGTTTCAATATTTTAATTTAGATTTATTTATAATTTTAATTAATATATATAATTATTATATCAACTTTAATTTTATAAATTTTTAGTTCACATTGATTTTATTTTTTTAAATTGAATTTTACAAAAAGATTTTTTTTCATTCATTTCAATAAAACTAATAAAAATAATTTGATTTTTCAATAATAAAATTATCATTAATGGTAATAAAATGATTATTATTCCTAAAGAAATGATTATTAAATTAGAAAAATCTATTATTAAAATAAATAAAATGATTAATAAATTTATTTTTATTATTAATTAAAATAAATCAATTATTTGGATAATTAAATTCATTAAAAAAAGGCTCAAATTAATAATTTAATTTATTATTCTATTTTTTTAAATTCTAAATTTAAATTATAATAATATTAAATTTTCTAATTTAATAACTTATTATACTTTATTTATTAAGAAATTATTTTATAAAATTTTTCTTTAATCTCCGAAATTAATATTTAAAAATATAAACTTTCATGTTAAAAATCTAATAAATAAATATAATAATTTTATAATAAATAATCAAAAGTCTAATTAATAAAATTATATTTGTGACGCGTTCCGAGAAAACCCGCCACTTGTCGGCAAAATGAAAATCGAAAATTCGTGAGCGCGCTACAGTTAACTGCCTATAGATCGCGTTATAGTGGTTGAACGACGCTAAAACTTTGTATGTTGCCGAACGTATCTACAATGAGTTTGTAGCATGATCAAGAAAATGACAATTTCTTGTTTTTTCGCTCTCCTGTGAAATTTGATTTGCCGACAAGTGGCGGGTTTTCTCGGAACGCGTCACATTTATAATTTATTATTTATAAATTATAAATAATAAATTGATTTTATCAAAGTAAATTAATTTATTAAAATATAAATATTTAAATTGAATACTAATTTAATTTTAATGATTAAAATTATTATAATAAAGAAAAATATTATTAAAATTTTAAATTAATAATTTTAAAATTATTTAAAAATGATTTTCATATTAAATTTCAAATTTAAATATTAAATAATTATATTTAAATTATATTTAATCTTTTCGTACAATAATATAAAACTTAATCAAGATTAAATCCAATCTATTATTTTTTGAAAGAATAAAGATCTTGATTAAATTTTATATTGAAAATATCATTAATATTATTATTTCAACAAATTCAACTTTCTTTCCCCAACAATTTTTAGGATTAAATGGAATACCTCGACGATAATATTTTTTCAGAATTCATTTCATTTTGAAATATTTTATCAACAATAGGATCAATAATAACTATTATATTTGATAATTTATTTATATATAATAATTGAAATTTTTATTATTTTTATCCAATCATATATTTAAAAAATTCAAATTAATAATCAATTATTTGAATTAATAATAAAATTAAATAATAAAATGAATAAATTTCATTTAAATTGTTTATTAAAATTTTCAATTATAAAATAAATTATTAACAATAATTTAATTAAATAAAAATATATTATTTAATAATAAAATTTCTTATGATGGCTGAAATTTCTCCAAGCCCCCTCGTCTCTCATCCCTGTATAGCTTGATGACCACTTCCGATACCAAGAAAAGGAGGGAATTTACTCTCGATCCTTAATTAAATTAGGGTAGGCCAGTACTTGCCGAACGACGATCAGCGGAACGCCAACATTTTCACCCTTCTCTACATTTTCAGTCATTAGAAAGTCAATTGCTACAACCCGCGTGCCACGAATACTACGGAGAACACTTGTGACGGAAAATTTGTCACTACATCAAGTATTCATCATTGAATGGGACTTTAACTGAATATTGCCTGCCCCTAACCACTTCAACCTACAGAAGTTTAGAGTTCATAAAAATTGTGTTAGATCAAGATCTTATGCTCGATTACTATGCGTGATATGCACAGCTCGATGATGAAAGTCATATAGTCAACACAATTCTGTAACTCGTTTTTTCTTAATTAAATGATGGGTTGTAATGTGCGAAGTAAAATCATTCAGAATTATTATTTCGGTTTACCGCAACCAACAACAAACCGCAAAACATAAAGCGGTTTTTTCGAAATACGATAATATTCTCACCCACCGAAAGTGAAAAAACTAATTCACGAATTCGAATATTTATTTAAAATTCGAAGCAAGAATGCTGAACATTCGCTGAAATTGAATTAAAAAATTGCGAGATTTTATTCGAATAATGAAAAATATAATCAACGAATAAAAAAATGATTATAAAAAGTAACAATAATATTATCAACAAAATACATTCTTTCAATCGATATAAATCGTCTAGTTTCAGTACCTCTCTAGCTCACCAGTGATCATTTGACGATCGAAAGGAAAAGATTAAGAATATTCAGTTCATAACTCTATATAATATAATAGGAAAATATTTTGTAACTTCGCTGATTTACTTCCACAAATAGCACCCGCGGAAAAACAAGCGCGCAAAGAAATCAAAAAATCGTTGAGCAGTGGCTGCGCTGTCAGAACAAAATCGGTTTTCCTTTCGTCTTCTGCGCTACGTAGGCGGTAAATTTGCGCAAAAATCGAGGGTATTCTTTCTTGTAAATCATACGTAACGCTGCTGACGGAGCCCAACCGCCTGGATTCACTAAAATCGAGAGAAATTTCTTGATAAACGCGTCAGTTCAAGGAATCGATCGATTATATTTCATTGGATACCCACCTACAGCGCAATAAACAATCTTACAAGCGAGGTCATCACGAGTCAACTGCGACCGATCTTTGGACGGATCAAGGACTATGGTCTCACACATAAGGCATATTGTCATGTATACTCTGACGAACTTTCCATTTGCGCTGACCTGTAAAAGTAACATTTTAAAATTTGCTCCCATATTCGCAGATACTTTGTAAAGGTTCGCACTTACGGGATGCGATTCCGAATCGGTGGAATGGTTGACTACGACCCATCTGTTCAGCACTTTTTCGTCATCCTCTTCGTCGAGAGGTATTTCACGCATGTGGGACCAAAATACAGCATCTCGTTGCGCCGCTGGCCACACACGTTTATGGATTTGGTGGAATATTATAGTATCTTCAGAGAGATTCTCTAACACAGTCATTCCATTCGGATCTAGAGTAGCTATAAATTCCATAAGAATTAATTATAAGCACTATCTCTTCGGACAAACAATTCGTTGTCTGTGTACTCACTCTCCCATTCATATCGGAACTCAGGTTTGAAGAAATAGTTACACAGTTCATGAGCTGTGAAACTGTGAACAAAATGGCACGCTTTTAGAGGATCGACGACCAAACCGTTAACTTCTTCTTCCCGTCTGTACATTTTCATTTCTCCTTCTTCGGCGAACAGTTGCCAACTGCTGTCTTTTCCAAGACCCATTCGAGCATACCGTACTTGTTCTGCAGTTACTTGATTAATCTATACAATGGAGAATTCAATTCACCCGTGTAAAAATAGAAATTGACAGAGTGAGGGGAACAAAAACATGAGCGCCAGTATGAAAATTTTTACGTTTGTATCGATAAACACAATACATACATCAATCATGTTTTCTGTTCCCGGTAAATATTTACGTAATATTAACAACCTCGTCCGTTAATCTGTGTCGTTCAGTCATTCTGTCGATAGAGATTACGTTATTTTCGTTCTCGTCCGCTTCACTCAAAGCTCTGTTATCGATATTATCAACGCCCGGTTCTACAGCGTCGTAAAACTCGTCTTCGTGATTGTGCCGATTCTATTAAAAAAAAAATACATCCGAATTTCAAACTTTCAAAACTCAAGTACGATGAAAGAAGTTGAATCTTACCTCGTTTTCAATATTCAGGTTCTTATGATTCGATGTGCTTTTTTCGAGTTTCTGACTACGCATATCCTCCAGCTGAGCAACTTTGTTCGTTTCCTGCTCCAAGCACTTGGCGAACGAGTCCTCTTGCAGACTCACTATTTCTATACAACTTTGTAAAATTTCGCTTATACTCGACGCAGTCGTCTTCAAGGTCATCACATCTAGCTGGAAATCCACTCGAGGAGGTTCACAACCTTCGGTCACTATACACGAGAGACACAATATCACCGATTGATCGCATTGTAATTTTTATCGATGAAACTTCGAAAATAATCACCTCGTTCGGCGGGTAAATAGTTCGCGAATTGTTCGTACAAACTATCAACCTGTTTGCAGAGGCATTCACGCAGCGTATCAATTTCGACCAACTTTAAATTCAGTTCTGTAACAAAATTTCAACGTCGTCAATGCGCAGGATAATTGCGTTCAATCAATTCTAGCCCGTATGAAACGTAGTTACTCATTAATAACAATAAAACGATTTTAGAACGAAGAATACGCAAACACATGCGCTTATACACTTGTTCGCTTTAAAGAGACCATACGCGTACAGCGCGGAATTATGATGATTGAAAAATAAGAATGCGATTACAGGGCACACTTCCCCTCGTCTATCGTTATGAATTCATTATGTACATTCATCCGTGTGACTCATGACGGTGATAACGCTCGACAAGTGAAGAAGAACCCTTCGCAGATTATTTGTCACAAAATTAACGTGACTTTACTACATTTGCATTGAAAATATGAATTTTAAAACTCGAACGTAGATAACACAAAAAACTATTCACGAACAGAGATAGTAAAAAATTTATTGAGATGAAAAAAAATCGCAGTTTTACAATCTGCGATAACACGTAAAAATATAGGAAAAGATGGTGGACCAGAATTATTGCTAGTTCAATAAAAAGTTCGACATCCAGGAAAGAGGACTAGCGATGGGATCGTTGCTGTCATCGATATTAGGCATTAATCACATGGAAAACAAGATATTGAAAGGCAGCAAGTTCAGAAGATCGAGTTAGATATCTTAGTTGTGTGGTCAGATATTAATAGACAGATGGACTAATTTTTTCTGCCCATCGAATTTGCGATTAGAAAAGGCAATGAGACCATCAACTATTTGGACCTAACACTCACACTGGAGAGCAGCAGAATAGAATACAAAATCTACAGAAGCCGACGCTCACCGACACTATTATCCCAAAAGACTCGCTGTTTTTTTTTTTTTTTTAGACCCATTCCGGACGTTCCCGGTGGGGGAAGTTTATTCCCGATACCCCGCTGCTGAGTTACATGAACAGTGCTCAACAGCGGGTAGAAAAGACTATTATAACTAGCCCCTACTCTTCTGTGTACCTAAGGTTTATCAAGGAGAGCAGAGGGTTCAGAGGGTTCTTCTTATGCTTAAGGCTACTTTGTAAATGGCCATTGTTTGGATGAAATGGGTTACTTTTGTGAGATGATGTGAGCTATTGCAGGACTCCCACTACCACCTCAGCGTTCCAGCGCTATTGCTACTGAGCAATATCTTGTAGAGAAGAGGAAACAAATCGAGATAGTGAAGCAGGTCGCAGTGGTTGAAAGAGTCCTGATGAGAAAACCGAAAAGCACAGTGAAAAAGTACTCCGAATCAGTACTAAGTACAGGGGCAAGGTGATGAAGCATTCAGAGGTTATGATGTGAATGTGAGCATCCATAAAAAATCCACCCATGATGAAGAGAATAAGCCACGACCAGAAGGAGGAAAAGAACGAAGGTAGCTTGAGCGGAGAGTACAATCTCAATCGCAAACAGCGCAAAGATATCTACATTAATGAGACTGGAAGGAGAAAATGGCAAGTCACTCTCCATCAAACACTGCAATGAAGAACAACACAATGGTGAATACACGTGAGAAACCGGCTTTGAAGAGAAGAAAACTCTGTAAACAGATGGAAAAGCTAGCCTCTTGAACAATGTAATCTCCTTCAACAGTGAAAGACTATTTGACCTGATGATTGAACATGCAACAGAATAAACAAAACCGACCAATAGGATGACAGCAAACCTGGTAGCCAATAGAAATGCAGTACACAGGTGGATGCATCAATTGTGACGCAGTATTGTTACAGCCAATCGTATCACAGAGTCAGACCATGGAAAACTAGTGTTCAAGACTTTGTTCTTCAGTAGCAAATTAGCAATGCAACTAAACTGATGACGGGGTAACATTCAAGAGTACTATTGTAAGCAGTGTTGCCAAGCCAATGTGGCACATTTTCAACGCTATGGCACAAAACGTGGCACAATTGTGTCACAGTTCCCTAATGTGACCTGCTCCAAATAGAGGGCAACTAGCAGCGAAACGCAAATCTCCCAGGAGAGCGAAAACGGAGTTTAATTGCTACTCTTCAGTGCTGCAAAAAAGAGGATTTTGCGTAAAATACAAATTCCTTGCGCTCAAGGGAAAAGTACCTTAGACACTCACATGAGAGATATATTTCTTCTGGTCGTTATAAGTTGATACCGCAGTTTTCCGCAAATATTGAGTCGATCAAGGGAAAAGTAGCTCAGTCGCTCTCATGAGAGATACCTTTTTCCTGATTGGTATTGATAAATTTGAAGTCCGTCGAAATCTGTTTTCAGGTCCGACCTGAAAACAGCAGGGATGCACAGCCAATCGCTATTACCTTAAAGCTGACTCAAAACTTATGTAAGTTTTTCTGTTTTTTTGATTAGCTTAATCATTGGCTGAATGAAATAATATGGTTGGCTTAATGATTGACTTGAAAAATGTTTTTCTCTTTAAAAAACAAGTTTTTTTGTGGAAAAACATGTTTTTTCCTTCAAAAAACAAATTTGTAGCCAACCAATCACTGATTGGCTATTCTATTCACTTATAAAGGTGGTGGGTGATTGACTGGCTTAAAAACCATGAAAACATTGGCTTAAGGCTCAACTTGAGCCATTCACGGCTTAAACTTGACATCACAAAAAAATATAACGGACACAGATTTTTGAAAATATTTGGCAGCACTGCTACCTTTTCCCTGGAACAACCCTTATTTTGAAACAGGTCACAGAATTATGAATCAAAAAATGTTTTTTTTTTTTTTTGGATAAAAACATTTTTTTCAAAATAAAAACATGTTTTTTCAAGAGATAAAAACATGTTATTTTGGATGTTTTTTGAAAAAAAAAAAAAAGAAAAAATGGATGAAAACATGTAAAATCGTTTCTTCAAAAATGAAAACATGTTTTTTCGGATGTTTAAAACAAAAAAAAATTGGATAGAAACATGTTTTTTTGGATAACACCTTTCTTTCTCGGGTAAAAACATACGTGGCGCTCTCTAACGCCATGTGGCACAATTTTGAAATTCTCATCTGGCAACACTGCTTGTAAGCTGACAAGAAAAGGAAAAATTGTACCTTTGAGATCTTTTTGATTTTGTAAGGATCCAAGTTTGAGATGAGAGCCAAGATGGTATAGAAACCAGGGGTGTGAACCAGAATCGCTATCCCAAATGGTATTCGGAATCCGGACCTGAATTTTTGGGTTTTGGAAGCGGAACTAAAAGGAAGCGGATCCGATGATTGCCGCCTGGAAGCGGAACCAAAAGGGAGCGGATCCTGCAAAGGCTCCTTGGAAGCGGAACCGAAAGGAAGCGGATCCGGAGATTGCTCTTTGGAAGCGGAACCGAAAGGAAGCGGATCCGGCGATTGCTCTTTGGAAGTGGAACCAAAAGGAAGCGGATCTTGAAACCTGGCCAAAGAACTGTAACCAATATTTCATCTGTGAAAAATAGCGGATATTCTCAAAAAAATAGAGGATAACCGATATTCTTTGCCTTTTTTTAAAGGATAACCGTAATTTTTTGTGCAATTCCTGAAAGATTCTTTCATCAAGATACAAAACCGAAAGGAAGCGGATCCGGTGCTTGCTGCTTGGAAGCGGAACCGAAAGGAAGCGGATCCGGCGATTGCTTTTTGGAAGCGGAACCGAAAGGAAGCGGATCCGGCGATTCAGTTGAAGAACAAATGGAAGCGGAATCCAAAAAAAAAATAATAATAATAACGGTTCACACCCCTGATAGAAACGACAGAGGGTGAATTACATGGACTGAGAACTCTTGAAAAAACGGTAAGATTTGGGTATCGAGCTCTTCAGGCCAGAAAGGT
Organism: Aspidiotus destructor; assembly: GCA_035079395.1. Lineage (NCBI taxonomy): Eukaryota > Metazoa > Arthropoda > Insecta > Hemiptera > Diaspididae > Aspidiotus > Aspidiotus destructor. The sequence goes on along the minus strand of JAVHKZ010000002.1, from coordinate 8,415,919 downwards.
AGAAGTGAGTGAAACAGTACCGTACCGTAATCAAGTTTGGAACGGATTAGACCATTGTACCGTTGAAGGGGGAGTTTAGGGGTGATAGGTATTTGAGAACGTTCAAGGAATTTAAGCACTTCAATCTAAAGATTTTGATACAGAGGGTCCAGGAGCTTCTGGAGTCAAAGGTGAAACGACAAGACTTGGTAAAAGATCGGATGGTAATTTTGCTAGAGACGCAGAGAAGGAAGAAGCGTAGGGCATCAGTATCATGGGCTTGTCCGAGAATTCCCGGTCAGATGATCATTTGGAGATTTTGTCGAGGGTTAGTTAAAGTAGTTTTGCTACGTAGGAAGATACTGAAGTCATTCGCAAAGAGGAATTTTTTGCGATTAGGAAGAGATGAACACAATAATTCTTTTCAAAGGAAATCGTTTTGGATGGAGGGGATGGGAAGAGTATTGATCTTGAATTCTAACCATTAGCGACCTGTCATGGAGGAAGGATTGGAAGAGATTTGGTAAACTGCCTTGAAGGTCAAAGTCATATAAAATGGCGGTGATCTATAGTGATGCCAGACAAAGGTCGAAGATGATGGAATAGGTTTTGAATTTGTGCGGACTGTTTTTTCAAGATCTAGGCGATGCTACCAAAAATCTGTACCCACCAAACGAATTTCTTCAGACTTTTATTGATTCATCAATAACGATCAAGAGAAAAGTATCTTTTGTATAAGTAGCTGAGGTACTTTTCTCTTGATCGACTCATTATTCAAAACCGCGTAATCAGCTCATAACAACCTGGAGAAAAGAATCTCGCAGACAAGTGACGAAGGTACTTTTCCTTAGAGCGCAAGAAATCTGTATCTTTTTGAGGACCAAAACTCTTTACAACTGGCAGCACTGGTCTAGGTCAGATATGGCTCAGAAGGCGGTGCGACCTTTGCGAAAGCCGTTTCGAGATGGGAAAAGATCGTTATTTGATTCAATAAACCAGACAAGTTATTTGTGACCTGTCCAGGAGAGCCGTTCAAAGATTGTGTAGTCAACACTATCTTTGAACGGCAGCCCAGGTCACATTCTTTTAGTATTTCTTGAAAGAGTTTTCCGAAGGCAAAAGTCAGAGCAGTAGGTCGGTAAGGAGCGGGGAGGGAGGGAGCGTTGGTAGGTTTCAGTATTAGGTAGGCGATAGCCAATTTTTCAGATGGAAGAGTAGAGGCAGTGTCGAAGAATTGCGTGGGAGGTTATGGTCTTAGGGTCAGCGGCTGTGTATCCAAGATTTCTATGGAGGCAGCAGTGGAGTTCAGATGAGGAGGTTGTAAGCATGTGAGGAGTTGGAGAGAGCTTCTGTTTGATGTTCGAGAGTATGAAAGGGACCTCTTCATAATTAATAATAGATTTCAAATGGAGAAGGTGAGAGAGTATTGCGGAAGAAATGATTTTGTTGATGCGTTCTTTGTATATTGTTCGTCAACAAATTTGTATGCTTTGGGAAAATCAGTAAGATCAAGGCGGATGTTGAGAATAGCGGTTAAGCAAGGTGGGGTAGATGAAAAAATACGAAGAGCCCAAATTCAAGATAAGGGGTGAATTAGGTGGGATGAAAGTATTTGAAGCAGTGCGATAATTTGGGTACTGGGTTGCTAAGACCAGAGACTTTTAGCAGTGAGTGAGAGAAAGCGGTAACTAAGAGGGGGATTAACCTGCTTCAAACCGTCTCAAGCTGAGTGAAGGGCTGGTACGTGTTTAGCACGTCAGGCATGAAAAGAAGGAATAGAATTGACAAATTTGTTGACCCTAAAACCTAGAGGTGATTTTTATAGTCTAATATTTCAGAATATAATCAGTTCAGGTCATTCGCGTACAAATAAGGTTTGAAAATTTCTTCTTCAAATATTCGAAATTTCGAACTTAATATCGTTCTGAATGAGCTCAAATTTTCTAACAGAATCGAAAAACTAAAACTCTCCCGTAGAAAGTATTTTTGCACTTCGTCATGTGAAAGAAGTCCCTTGTTTGGAAGAAAAAAAATACGCCGTTGATTGTTTGTCAGCGAGAATGTTTTCAAAAGCAGTAACCAGAAACAAAAATAAGTAAAACGAAAACTGTCACGACTAGATTACGTTATTAGTCGCAAATCAACGATAAAAGTAATTCGTTTCAATACAGAAAAATTTACCAAGTCCAATTTCAAGTTACGAGATATGACAGAAAAATCGAGCGTCAAGGTTATCGCAGTCTGTGAGTCGTACAGAAAATTAATAATATTATTCTCGGTAGATCAAGAAAACGAGAGCACAATATCTGATGAAGAAAAGGAAACAAAGCACTTCGACTTTAATTAACTACAAGAAATACCGTATGTATTAATTAGTAATCATTATTGCTCTTTTCCATGAGTTGGGCTTTTAAAGAAAAATTGCGGTTTTATTCGAAGGAGCGCGTTTCGATACACTTTTTCGACTTGAATACATGAGAACTTACAGAATTTTGAACAAAATGAAAATAAGTTTGATATTCATTTCACAGCAGGGGAAATGACGTTGGTATTTTCTGATCAAATGAATGACTAACCTGTTGATTTCTTGAACGTTACTGCCGCAGGTGCGTCTAATGATAATGAGCTAGACTGCAAAGATAGATTGCTTCCATTTCGTATCAAATTCGTTTGATTGTTATCATTTTGCTAATAACAAAAAGAAGATCAAGATGAGCGTAATACTTATAAAAAAATTAGCATAAATTTACACCAATCGACATTCAAAAATGTTTTCTATAGTTGAAAGTGAAACTTTACACATCCGATATACCTTCAACGAAAAAATGACCTTCGCTAATAGCAATGTAAACAACGCCGATAAAATCAAAATTATGTCATTACAATTAACATTATATCACCTCCTACAATTTTATTGAAAAAAAAACAAAAAATGTCAACAGGCGACAACAATAAACTCTAAACCGCGACGAACAACATCTAAAACAAGAGAAAATACTGAAAAATTTTCGGAAAAGAATATAACAGTATCGAGGTCAAGAAAAAAAAAAAAAAAATGGTGAAGAGGAAAATTTCGCTCAGTACGACAAAAGTAATTTTTGTACATCATTCATGCATGAATAGCCGAAGTTCTACAATACGCATGCATTCGATAATGATTCAATTTCGTTGCACACGCGATGACATTAACCCTGGGTCAATAATATTGCGAAATACAGTGGTGGCTAAAACATGGAAGTTTTTAGTACCTAAGTATCCCGACATTCTCGTATTCTTTCGTGAAATGACGACAACGCGATATTGAAAATAGACCACTGATTTTTCAAGAACACAATTATTTTTTGATTAGGAACACAAAACGAATTTTACTCACGCAAACGTCGGTGTCCCATAGTGAAAAGAAAAAAAACAAAGCTTTGCTATAGTTCATACTAAAAAAGATCGATGGAAATAACGCGGCGGTAAGAAGAAACTAATTGAATTGGAAAACTAGGTCGAAAAAGAATTAAGCTGGGCTAAAAAAATACGATTGATCAACTCTACCATAACAAAACGATACATTTTTTATTTAGAAAATATGAGCATGTTTGGAGTTCCGTTTGATACAACATGAGTTAATCAACTTTCGAGATGAGTTAATTCCAAACTGATTCCGATTGATAAGAATCTGAAATTCCTATCTCAAGAATTGCAGTTGGAATATCCATCAAAAGCCAAAACGTTTATAAAGTTCTCAAATTGATTAAAACATAACAGAATTCGTTGAAAATCTTCGACGTCGAAGTACAGCCATTTTGCAAATTTAGCTTGCGATAAACTTTCGAAACTGTGTTTCTTCATAGAAAATGTCAAGAACTATAATGAGTCGAACGTCTGTAGAAATTTAACCTTTAAAAATTTTCACCTTACCTTCGATGAGACTAACGCTCTTATCCACCGATCCTTCTCTTCGGGAGTGTCAGCTCGTAAACACCACGAGCAATCATTAACCGCTATATCGAACCGGCATGGATCAAATTCGTGAGCCTATAAAAGGAAAATACCGCGTTAGAATAATTCATCATTATTGACAGGAGTTCACTCGACCAAGTCTAATTCGTCTGTCGTTAATACTAATTAATTCATGCGCGACAAAACCGTATCATCGACAATTTTCTGCAAGTTATTTAATAATTCTACGGAAGCTATAATTGTAGGTATTAATATTCGTCACTATTCGAACGAAGATAAAATGAGATGTTGTAACTTCGACAAAACATTCTAAATTTTGACACCGAGCTCATACTTGGCTCTTCATTACGTTATTCTATATCTTACAGTTGTTCAAGAACTCCTAGAAAATTGCTCCTGGACTAAAATCATGTTCTTCACTCGTAAGATTGTTTGTTACCTTATCAATATCGGAACAGAAACAAATGGAAAGTATTCAGAACTCTTTCCACGATCTTATCACTCAATGAGGGAGGCTAAGTAAGAAAAATTTCTTTATGAGTTGAGCATTATCTCAACAGAAACGAAAATTTCTTTTCAACTTCGTCTTTTTGATTTTTCTTTTTTCTCACAACTATCACTACTCAAATATTTCAAACTGAGCAATTTCATCGACTAAAGAGAAAGGTTCTAATCATTCTGAACATTATAAAAAAAAAAGTGAGAGATAAGGTGAGGAGTGACTAATCAACTATGACAAACCATCTATTTGGCTAGTTGAGCTGTTAAGACTATCGAAGGTTATACAATTCATGCAGGAAAATGATAAGTGAAATTATTTCAGGAGAACGAATGACACCCACGGTATGGAAGTTACATTCTTGTTAGAAATGACTCAAGAGCAGACGAACTACACAAAGATTCTAAGATGTTTCTTTACCGTTCACGATGACAAAAAGCAACTGGAACTAGTTCTGCAACGAATCATTACAGAAAATTATATCGAAAAAATAAAAACGTTTTACGATGTAAAGAGAGATTGAACTATTATTTTTACAAGTCGGACTAATATTGAACAATACATACAAAAACACAGTTTGAGCTTTAGCTTATCTCAAGAAAACCACAATTGAAATTGTTTCCATTTTTACCTCCTTTTACAGTAATACGTATTAAATTAAAACAAGAAAATAAGCGTTACGTTCAATGCAACAGAAACTTTTCCTCTCACAATAATATGAGAAGATCCTGAACTGTCATCCGGCTTTCTAAAAGTACATACTGAAAATTCTCTTGTAAAAAGGGCAGACGTGAACGTGATGTGTAGATTTCTACAAAAAATCTTAGGGATACTAAACGTTCACTTCCTTTTCTCATTCTCACATATTCAGCACCCCTTACCACATCTTATTATGCTACTGATAACGATGAACAGACAAGTTCATTTCTCGAATGAAGGTCGTAAAGCCGAGCTGAAACGTCACGCATGAAATTTACTCGACAATCTTAACTTCTGCGTTATTTTCGTGAGGAAGTATTTTACCTTTATGTACGCTTTATACAGGCTTATCGCTCCTCTACATCCACAACCTGTCTCATTTTGAGTCTTATAATACGAGAGAGCACCATCTTTCAAAACGATCCAGCGTTTCTGCCAGCCGTAAAGATAATTCGTCCACTTGTTTAAGTAACCTTGCTTTTTAGGGAATTCATTCGAAACGGTGGTTTCCTCATCGTCTTCGCTCATTACGTTCGTTGTTCGGCTGACAATCGAAGAATAGATACTGCAAAAAATGAAGTCTTAAAATTAGACGTCGAAATTACACGGAAATGGATATTATCGTGTACGATGGAACCGAGTAATTATGAATAGAAGATACGATCGTATTTACCTTACTTTTCTATCTTATGAAAGAATATTCGTTTAGGGTAAACGATTCACTTTTGTCAGAAAGAGAGCACACACAAACACAGGTCTATAACACACCACTTGTTCAATCTTAACTCTAAACACAATACTTCGAAATTTTTCTCAATGATAATAGTGGTCTTCTTAGCGGCTTTCAGTACAGTTCAGAATGTAGGTACTTACGTCATAAAATGAAAAATAACCGACTAATATAACAACGAAAAGCTGATTAGAAATAGACTATTGGCAAATAGCTAAAGTTAAGCGATGATTAATCATTACTTACAAGCAGGAATGAGGAATGTTCAAAAATTAGGTCTGCAATTCTACGAGATAGAGGGTGAAAAAAATTCTACAGCGTTTCAATAGAAGATAGGAGTAAATTGATTGATTGTTTCATTCATCATTGTTCATCGATATTAATTACTTAACTTTTTGTTAATTGAAATTTCAAAGTAAAATTGTATAACGAGAACGATGAAAATAATGAACTTGTAGATACCACTACCAGAGATGTAGTCACGAACGACCCTATGGTCAAATTAATCAACCATTCAAGCGGCGAGCCAACAATTCATAGAATAAGTTCTATCGCACGACTACAAGAGAGCTTTTCCTCCAAACTGTTGTCTTGTTGCCTGGCCGGCGTCTACATAACCACGGGCACGGCTGTGACAGGACTTGGTTCAACGTGTTCGAGTTTAATCTATCACTACGGACTCCCGTCGCGGGATTCGGGGAATTTTAAAAGTAATAAATCGACTGGAAAAGTGAAGTATTTACAATTTTTAGAATGTGAGATTTATAGGATGTGAGTTATACTGTACAAATGAAGTTATGATACAATGCAAATCCGTCGGCGGAGTCAATTTTGTAGAGGAGGAAGATGAAGCGCGACGATAAGTATCATTATTCCGACAAAAATATTTACCTACGAAGATTGTATTTTAGAAGTATTTACTTTGTATGAATTTTATTGCGTCATAAGAGTGTTCAGTTTGTTGTCGTCGTTTTTAACTTTGATGGAATCAACTTTGAAGTCGTCGCCAACATGTCAAGGTTTCTTTTACTTCGATATCAATTATTTCGTCGTTGGAAGGTGAAGTTTGTATGTTTCGATTTTGTGAGTTTACTGCTGGTGAGAGTTCTTGATGTGTCCCGGTGAAATTTTCAGGATCCTGATCGTTCATCTCGAGTTGACACAAACATCGAATTGGTCGACTAAAGTGGTAACCGTTGGCAATTCACTGTCGGATCTGACCATCATTGCAAATGTGTAGTTCAACAATACAACCTAACGGTCAAGTGTTTCGTTTTCGTGAGCCATCGGAAAGTAAGACGACCTCATCGTCTGCAGGATTTTGTGATTAACGCCAATATTGGAAGAAGGAATGCTGGTATTGGAGAAATAATGTGATAGTTAAATTACTCATTAAAAAAAAATAATAATGTATAATAAATGCCTTTTTACTTTTTAATTAGCTGTATCAACCTTATTCAAATTTTTTTCTGATCGTCGATTTGGATGTATAATAATTCAAATTTGTAGGTAGGTACTCGTATTCGCATAATACCTAGACCAGATTTAGAGTTTTATTACGATTGATATACATGTACATGTACTGCTATTCATTACGCAAAAATTCAACTACTCATTTCGGCCCTTTTATTATTATTAACTAGCATTCCCAAAATGAAATGAAACCTAAAACACGTCCATGAAAACATTCTGGCAGTAAGTACTGTGTTTAGCACAGAGAGGAAGAATCTCAATAATTTTTTTTTTTGTGAATTTGTGAATTCATTTTTTGATATATCGAAGGAGAATAAAATATTTTCAATTAAATTGTGAAATAAGTGACAACAATACGAGTGGTTAACGCTCTACAAGTTTGTTTTACCTCAAAAACGTAATAATATCATCCCGACCTGCAATGACGCACTTTTTTGCAATTGTGATCACAATTTCAGCCAATCAGAAACAAGAACTAATGGAAAGCGCAATTTTGATGCGCTTCAAAAGTAGTCCTTGCAGACCGGGAAACTTCCTCAAAGGTCAAAATTGCGGTGTAAATCAGCAATTATTGAACATGTTGATCGAACCCCTATTTTTTATCATTTTTTTTTTTTTTTTTTTATGTAAGACAAGAATTTTATTCTTTCATTTAGGTACATAAAGTTTAGTTGTCCAGGGGAATAATTCTCAAGTTGACACGTATAGAAATCTTTCAAAATGAAGATTTTTATTTCATACCTAATCGCTGCAGTACAATTTTTGAATGTCCGCTGGAAATTACGATTCGAATTAAATCAATCGAGGCTTTTTAAAGATTAGAAAATACGTATTAAGCAAAAATTTATTGATAATTCATTGTAACAAAAGTAAAAACGATATAATTCAACTTTCGCGTATACTATTCGACAGGAAGAGCAATCATCGCTTAGCTTTTAAAAATGTCATACGACTTTTTAAGTTAAGAAAAAATCTTACCCCGATAGTGGATATACGTTATACCGTTATCGAAGTCTCGAAATCGTTCAATTTCAATCAACGCACATATGTGTACTGAGTACACTAAACAGTAAAACCCTGAACTCCGTGAGCTACACGATTGTCCGGAGGTGGCAGATGTTTGCAGCGGGTCAAGCAGACTCCTAACGATACAACTGCCATAGATAAACAAGATAAACCATACAAAGCTCCCTTGATGATGTCTCCTAATTCTTGTTGCATGTTAGGATATTCGTTAATTACATACAAAGTACACGATTCTAGCAAGCTAAATAAGCTCAAAATTACGTAACCGTTAACGTAATTTCTATTGGGGAGCCAGTGCCACTTCTGAAGCCATACACATCCGAAACCTAAACATAAAGTAATGAAACTGGATATCACACTTACAATAAATTCGTAACTTTTACCCCGCGTTGACATTATTCGGAAGCAGAGTATACAACTTAAAATTCCGCTAAAAATTAAAATTAATCCCGAAGTGAGACGAGTGTATCTCGGCATAGTCTGTTTCTTCATTTGCATCCACGAATCGGCTTTCGATGAGCCGGGAGATCTGTCCGCTGCAATCGTGAATGCTTTCGACAGATCCTCGTCAAACGGTTCCGGCTTCTTATTATAAATTGGTGTAATTACGGCCGTGTTTCGAGGTACCAACGGTCGCGTGGACGAAAATGAAGAATTTGAGTCGTACGGTCGTCGTAGGAACTGATTGCGAACAGCGACATCCAATTGTCTGTGATATACATGGAATGGTGGTAATGAAGTTACAATTGGAGTCCGTACGGTGGAACCCGCGTAGCTGCGCAAGCTCGGGCTCCTCACGTATTGGTATCTATTAGGACTAGCCGGATTCGATATAACAGTATATCTTTGGTCTTCGTGTCTGGGTCGCAAACTTAGGGACGATTTACTTCTACGCAGATTGGGTATGGTATAGTTGCATTCGACGAAATTACTTAGATTCTCACGACGCCCAGGTACGCTGATCGAGCGACGTCGAACAATGACATTGCGTCTTCTCGGTCGTCTCACGCTGGACAGGGGAGTGAGTTGTTTTTTCGGTGTCGAGGTAAGGCGATCCGTGGATCTCTCGAATATCGATGGCGCTTCGCATTGTTGATACTGTTGAAGTTGTTGTAGACTGAAAGATTTATTTTCGATTTGCGATTCATCGAAAGCGGCTAAACAATCGTCCTCGCTGTAGAACGAGTTATGATCGTCCAGAAAATCGTCGACGAACGTTTCGTTTTCGGCACTTTCAAAACTCAAATGCGAGTCGTCGTCTAAGAAGTCGTCGTAGTCGTCGACGTTACGATTGTAGGCTGAATTGAGGTAGCAGTTGGTTCTTCGGTCCATTCTGGGAAGGCTGTAACAAAAAATAGTGTCGATTAGTCCTCCTGCCGTTGCAATTTTTGAACAAGTATTATATTGACGGAGGAAGACCAGGCCTAACGAGAGGGGCAGCTGGGAATTTTGTCCCCGGGCCCCTATTTTCAAAGGGAGGGGCAAAAAAAATTTTGGGGGCCCGCTGTGTTCCTTGTTCCAGACCCCAGACCTATGTATGAGTCCTTTTCGATAGGAGGGCACGCCTCACAATGGGGAAAAACTGAGTTTTTGCTACTTTCCTGATGAAGCTCGACTAGACACTGGAAGAAATTTCCTACTTCAATTAAGAGCTCCATGGAGGACAAGAAGGGGGATCGCAAAAAGAGCTTCCAAAAGAGTTCAGTTGCTCATCAACCATTCATAAGAGTCAGTCATCTCCCCCTTCTATATAAGCTCTTCTTTTCCAAGTCCCCCTCTTCAAGTAGGTAAAATAGAATATACTTGAAATTCAAAAAAAAAATTATGAATGAGAAAGAAAGAGGAGCTCCTTTGGAAACCGTTTGGAAAGTTATTTTTGAATGAAAGCTTATTAGGAATCACTTCGTTATGTTTTATTTTGAATCGACGAACTTAAAGTAAGAATTTATGTACAGAATAATTTTGCATTCTCATTTTCAAACCAAATTCCAGATTATAGATAGAAACAAAAATAGATTCCGATTGTTCTATGCATTACTTTTGAGTTTTAGAAGATTAAGAAGCCCAGAAGGAGGGTGGAAGAGATTTTTATAAACACGTAATAATCGATTGAAACTAGAAGAATCCTATAGAAATATGAGATGAGTGCCCGTTTCCGTATCGTACTACAATGTTAGTAAAGAAACAGTGAGGCTGAAAATTATTACGCAACGCATAATCTTCTCAGCAAGCCATATGTTCTTCATCTGTGCACTCATTCATCTCACATCGCAAAGATATATTATGCGTAATACAGCTGGATTTCAGACCATAGACCTATCTGCCACTACTTATATTCGTTGAACTTTTTTTCTTCTCGTCATTTTTAAGCCATCGTGTAACATTTAAATAATTGGGTAACTTTCACACGATGAATTGACGGATACATAATCACCTCTGCATAACATGAGTTAGGGCCGGCGCGGCGTTAGATATGTGGCACGGTACTCGGTGCTACACACGAGATTTTTTTAAGGAGGGCAAATTAGGAGAGCGGGTCGAAAAATTGTTGGCTTGCACCACACGGGTAAAATGTCTGGCGCCGGTACTGACATGAGCGAAAATTTTCTTTTTTGATATTTATTCTACAATCTTGATCTTCCTTTCCTACCTATGATGAAAGAGAGGTGACGTAAAAATTTCACAATACGTGCGTTTACTGGAGCCAAACCTCGGATTGTAATTGCTCATATTTAATCCGAATAACATCTCAATCTGCGTATTTTTTTTCGATGTCCAAGCGCCAACTGTAGGAAGCCAAGGGGTAGTGGAATCGAGATATTTTCTCGTGATCTTCCTGCAAACCATGAGGTCGATATTCAAATTGATCTTATTTACTCTGGCCAAGTGTTTAATGGTCATCAATTCCTTATGGAAGGCTGACTGACCTAAGGGATATGGGTAGCAATCTTGTGGACACAATCCATGGACTACACTATCGGTCGAAGTATATCTTTCATATAGATCCCAAACTCATGCACGTCATCTCTTTCAGAGATAGTCAAATTCAAATAGTCAATAGAGGACCCTCCAAGTCTCCAACTTCCAAGCTAAATTTCATGAGAGGATATTGTTCATTTAGCTGAGTAAGAAGATTGTACGACATTTTCAAAACACTTTAGAGAAACTGACGTTAGAAAAATTTCATTTTAGAGAAAATAACGTTAGAGGATTAGAGAAAATGACGTGATACCAAGTACGAAACTCACTACGGAGATCTTAAGAACCAAGGTCGTCTACATACCAAATCACCGAAATAAGGAAACCCAGAAGGCGTTCGGGAGGCCTACCTCTTCGAGAAACTCGAAAAAATTTGTAAGATCAGAAGAGATAAAAAAATTCCTCGAAATCTTCATGAAGAACATTAGATTTAATGATTGATAAAACCATCCATACGTAGGACAGTAGTAGCCTCAGGGGTATTATAAGATAGACTAACAACATCGAATGAGCAAAGAGTCGAACCCGGAGGAAGATTTACATTCTTAAGTTTCTCAGCCTAGGAAGCCGAGTTTTTTACCGAGTAAAGAGACTAAATCTCGACCCCGGATTTGAAAACCGATCCAAAAGTTCGGTAAGGGAGTAGGGTAGGTGGGAGAAGAGACAGAGGTTATGATGGGCCGTATCGCAGTGTCTTTTATAGGCAACCCGTGTAGGGGAGGAGGGGAAGAGGTTAGGCTCAAGGAGGGCTCTTTTCACCGATGGACTTTTAATTACTTTTGTTGATGACATTTCTAAGCTCTTTTACTTGATTAGGAAAGCTGAGGAGGTCAGTTTCTTTAGCCCCACCTTCAGGCTTAGGTTAGCTCTTAGCGACCCTGGTCCTGAACATTTGACCCAAGGACGTTCGTTGGTAGGCGCGTATTCAGGGGATGAGAGTCGGGGGCTGATTCAAGGAATGTTTCTCCCTTCTCAAAATTAGAAGAAAGAAAGAAAAATTTGATGTCAAAAACAGTTGTACTACTTCCACCCTTCTAAATTGAGAAAAAATGAGAAAAGTGTACGGGCAAAAAATTTGAACGGTCTTAATTGCTTACATATTTTCTTTCTCTGCTAATTGTTAATTTTCTTTCTCATTTCCTTCCTCTCTCGAATAACTGACATGGATTCGCGCTTGTGATAGCCATGTGCGAATGAGTATCTCAAATTCAAACTTATATCTATTCAAAATACGTTACGAAGCGTTCCGGAATTACCACGTTTGATTTATGTGATCCCTTTCCCGTCTGTAAGGAAATGGAATAACATTACAAGATAAGGACCATCTGCTGCCCAAAATAGATTTCTTTTTTGGAATATTTATCGCGTCACTTGTTTAAGGTTTTTTTCTGACGTTTTCTGTCATCTCATCAATCTAATCAAGTCTCTCGATATCAGTCGAAAACAGCGCTCGATGGTACAACAGTGGGCATTGAAAAATTCCTTGTAATTCGATCGCTCTTCATTTCAGATGCCGTGAAACCTACATATGGGCTTTCATGAAATAAACCGTCTCGAAAACAATATCTTGTCACTCAGTAGGCTCTCTAAACAACGGGAATATGATTTCCAAACTTCCAAGAGAGAGGTCGAAACATATATCGCAAATTTCGCAAGTTCTACTCCGTACTCACCCCACATTATGCGTAAAACCCATGAAAATGGACGAAACGCATCAACCGTATCACTCGAACGTTTTCAACGACTACAACAACAATAATAATTTAAATTGATATGAAAAGCGCGGCAAATATTTTTTCTACAAAATAAATATATTTTCAATTTTTAATACACGCGACCGTTAGCCGTACGTAAGTACTCGAGTGACTCTACGATGTTTAACTCGGACTTGTAATCTTTATACAAACGACTCTTGTATAATAGCTAACCCAAAATAAAAGAAAGAGAAGAAGTTAGAAGAAGAGGTGGTACTTTTACGCCCAGCGGTAAATAATCGGCTGTTGCAGCTGCTTGCCCATTTTGACAGCTGGCACGCGATTGCCATCATCGTATGTGACGTCGTTAGGCCACCTTTTTTTCAAAAATATAAAGCAACCTTAACGGAAAATACGACTACAAGCGTCTCTCATATCCGTACGCGAATGCGTTGAGGTGAACGCGAGCACGAGCTCTCTTTTATGTACCGTTGTGCTCGTGTTCAATTGAATTTTGGTAATTTGAGAGCCGTAGTAGATGAGCCGGAAACCTGCATGTCTAGCGTGCATTTTTGCATTCGCGAATTTTGTCGAGGAGGGAGGCAAACCTTTTACCGTGTAAACAATAAACTTAGCAATACGATAACGTTCACCGAATGCATTCGAATTGAAACAATTTTGATCATTTAGTGCTATCTCATGCGTCCTAGCCTTTATTATCTACAGTATATTGGTGATTGTTTCTTTCGGGAAGGTATATTTTCGTAGGAACGGCCATTCTGCAAATTAGATATTATTCATTTCTATTTCATCGAATCATGAACTATGTACCTCAAAATTGAACGATGAACTTCAACTTTTTTTTCCAATGAGACGATGTCGTCGAAATTTGTTCTGAATTTTAGGTAGAGGAAAAATTTTTATCGACGGCAGCGCTTCTTAATCGACCTCTAATTGGAGCTACAGACTTGAGAATTCTGGGGTCTTTCATTGAGTTCTTCACTAAAATTGGTTCTGACTTTGCAAAGTTCTCTGTCAACATTCATCTCAGTCCACGAAAACCATTTGCATGAACTTTTACTTTGAGGAACCACGTTAACTCTCGGTTGATGTCGATCTGACGTCAAGTCGACCCCGATCCAAAACACCATTTTGACCAAAAATGAACGCAACATCCGACGCAACGTCAATTTCTATGTTGTGTTGACTATGTGTAAAATTTCGTACTAAAATTGAACTTATCCAAGACATACCAATCTGTGACATCATAATCTCCAATCTTAGGATATTGACGCTTGTTCGGCGTCATCAGCCCGCTACGTCATCACCCCTAACCTTAAAACATTTACACCTGTGTGACGTCATCAACCCGTTAAGTCATCAAGCCTAAGCTTGAAACGCATATACTTCTGTAACGTCAATAACCCGTGACGTTCTCAAATCCAACCTCGATGACATCATCCACCCGAGAATCAATCTGTCCCAGCCTTAGTGACGTCATTATCTTTACCTGTGGGGTATAAACACTTTTGTGATGTCATCATTCTCAATCTTAGTGACGTTGAGACAACCCGATTTTCATATCGTGGGAGGGATACTCCATTTTTTTGCGGTTTTTGCAACTTGTGTTTACTTTTTCGAGACATGAATTTGATTGAAAAGTTATCATCCTCAAGCTAGCAGGACAAGTCGAGGGAGGAATACCCCATGTGTAACTTGTGTTTTTACTCTATAAAGTATCCCTCCCTCTTAGTGACATCATCAACCCATAACTTTATGACACATACACTTATGTGACGTCATCACCCGATGCATACTTGTGACCCGATTCCTTCGAAAAACTGTAAATATCCAAATATCAATCTGAAGATACGGGTCTTCCTGCGTCTTGAGAAAAACTCGTATCTCTAGATTAATATTTAGACGCTCATTAATTTTTCTCAGAAGTTTCGATCCTTTCTAAAGAGAACTTTGGGAAATTGAGCTACGAACTGAGAAAGATGAACTTAAAAAAAATCGAACCTCTGTAGAAATGGAAATTAAGCTAATATCATGGATGGATAGGTCTCGCTTTTACTCTGTTTCACTCGCTTTTTATTATCATTTATCACCCAGAATTCAATGTTGATAGCACCACGTTTCTTTCAATTTCTATTAACTGAATATTATGTTATGTCAACTACATGTAATATTCACACCACTAAAATACATTTGAGCCCGTGTCATTATAGCGATCACCCCCCCATCCCAACCTTAAGCCTTGTACACTATTGTGACGTCATCAACCTGTCACGTCCTCAACTCCAACCTTGGTGATGTCATCAACTCGTGAATTTATGACTTCCAATCTGAATACGTTTGTGACGTCATCTTCAATCCTAGTGACGTGATCAACCCATAAGGTTATCACTCACCACCCGTGAACATAACACATTGTATACTTTTATGACGTCATAAACCTCACCTCGATGATATCATCAACCCGTGTCATCATGACCTTCAACCTCAGTGACGTCATTACCTGCGACGTTAGGAAACAAACAAGTGACTTCATCTCCCTTAACCTCAATGACGTCATCAACCCTTAACCTCATGACATATAGACCCGTATCTCTAGATTGATTTATTGATTTTTCTTTCGAATCCAGGTCCCATTTTATGTTAGGAAGAGTTTGCCAGATACCTACCATTTTCAGAAAAGATTATTTATGTCAAAAATATCAAGCTTCAAACCTATGAGCTAGGCTATATGTACGGAGTCTTAGGCTAAACAGAAGCCAGGCCCAGTGGCGAAGAATTTCGAGCTATCACTTATTAAATTCTAATTTCAAACTATGGGAGTATCCTTGGAAAACGTTCGCTTCCCACCTAGGTGATGTCATAAATGGTCTTGATCTAATTTAAGGACTTGAAAATATTTCGAGTCTTGATCCTTTATAGAAGAGGGACTCGAAAAATTTGGAGCTGTGAATCTCTGTGCGTCCAGAGACTAAAATTCTCAACTGAACCTGAGGGTTAGGCTACAACCAACATAGACTAGGCCTATAGAGAGGAATTTTAGTCGAAGAACCATCGAGTTAAGACTCTATTTCTCATTATGAACTGGGTTGAAGCTGAGTTACTTGAACGTCAAGAAAAAAAAAGTTGAAGGAGGGCGTTACATTATCAATGTTATCAATAAGATATCATTTAAAATCCTCAAAGACGAAAGAAGTACGAACGGAGGAGGCTGGCGTTATTAGGGGATTCTGGTTCAAACCTTCGTAGACGAGGGACTTACGGAAATCGGAGCGTGATGGTACGTAGACGAAAGGGGCTCTCAAAACTATCAAAAATTTCAACTACGTAGTTAGAAAGGAGAGGTAATTTATGACATCAGATACTGCCATTGCAGAAGGTGTACCGGCCAATATTCATATCCTCATGAATGTTCCGCACGTCTAGTTGGGATTGAAATTAGGAGTGAATTTCTGTACCAGCATAATTAAAAACCAATTTCATACGGGCTAAAATTCAAAAATTAACGTAAAATACGTCGTACTTTTGAAGCAAGCTTCTATCTTCGTTATTTTCATGAAAGAAGAGGGAGAGAAATACGACAAGGAAACAGCAATTTTCTTCTACGGGCTAGAAGCTCTGATTATTAATTCTTTTTCTTTTTTTTTATATGTACAAACTAAAGCGAGTCGGAAAGAGTGACTATTACGACTGAATTATTAATGATGTACGGTTTTTTTTTTTCATCTAGAATTCTCAGGAGAGTCGTACACATGTGAGTTTGGTGAAAGAGCGGTCCAGCGGAAAAAATACGTTTTGTGGTCTACATTCAACTGATGACAAAGTCAAAATCATATCACTGTATTTTTCTAGAAGTAGATTTCTGAAGAAGTAAGAATACCCCTTTTCCCATATTCTCTCTTGAGAAACGAAAAATTTAAAAAAAGGCGTTACGACGACGTATTTTAGAACATGAATACCCTTGCGTTTTTATTAATATTCGTCTTTGACTCGTTTCGTAAAACTTTATACTCAAGTTGCAGAAGTCATCACTCCGCAGATGCTCAGTCCAGAAGAATGAGGACAGAACGTTTTTCTAGAATACCGTCGAACTCGACAGTCCACTCCTTCTTGTATAGAGTACCACATAAATCAAGGAAGTGAAGTAAAAAAATTGCTATTTTCCCGAATTTTTCACTTTACAGTCCTTGTTGAGTACTTTCGTACTCGCAGTTCAACTATGTATTAATATTCTTAATATCGGAAGGGGGATGTATAGGTCTCAGATCTACTATTTCCTCAAATTTTTGCAGTATATTGTTACTCAGATGGGTTAATAAAAATCTGAGGCACTACTCACGCAAAAAATGCTCTATACATAACTCTTCTAAAAAAGAATTTTAAACTTCATGTATCTACAGATCTAGGCTAGCCCGCATCGATGGAGGATCACAGTATCGGTTGGAATATATAATTTAAATATAAAATACCCTACATACGAGTATATAACCGGTAAATTTTGGTAATATTCAAGGTTTTTTACGCGGAACTTTGGTCTGGTTAAAAATGATTTTCTACACAAGTTTTACGTAAAATATAAAAAATGAGACCACAACTTACCCAAAGATTTTTCAACGGTTTTGCATTTGAAGTATCGGAATTAGAGAATAATTGCCCACTTTGCACCTCACTTAACACTTGCACAAATTCGCAAATCGTAAATTTCTAAATCACAGCGAAAACTTCGCGACACTGCGCTGCAATTTATGAATATCTTATACGATACAACGTCTCGAAAGTACGTTAAAAATTTGACTTGAAGGTGACTCGTTACGCTGGAATTAACGAAAGGGAAATGAGAAAAATCGGATGATTTCACGTTCGGATACGGAATGACGAACATCCCTTCCGTTCGCTCACCGTTTTCCTTCCAGCCTTCCAGCAGCGCAACTTGTTTGGCATAGGAAAAGAGGGTGTACTTCGCGTTCAGCTAAATTAATTGGCTTATCTTCGGATGTCATGATATTTTTTTTTGCTCGTTTATAATGAGATAATTTATGCGTAATAACGTTCGTTTACTCGTAATTGCTTTCTTTTCCTACAAAGACGACAGCAAGAAGTCGTAACTTCGTTTTTTTCTTTTTTAAATATTAAGTATTCAGTTACAAGCATTTGTATACGTATGGAAGATTATTGTACGGACTTTGAAAATGTGTCCACTTTTTTCGATCACGTGATTCGTGTGTCGATTTCGTCTTCTACAACAAATTTTTAAGGAACTTCAGAAATACTTGTGACCGGCAATACGAAAAAGTCTGGGAATGCCCAAAATATTGTTTCCGAGAAATTTGCTCACGTGAAAAAGCGTGTTTCAATCTGAAAGAAACGATCAAAATCCCGAAATTGATTTTTTGGACACTCTCGTACCTTTTCTCATCGCCGCGGCGGTCACACAGATGACCAGATCATCAAGTCAAGCTTTTATCACGTATTCAATAATTTTGTTGAACTGTGGTAAGCATAGGCTGTATATTTCGGGTAATTTGGTTACCCTCCCAATTTTGACTACGGCTCTAAGGTTTTCTTATATTTATGAGTACGGATAAATTGAGAGGATAGATTTAACAATGAAGCTCGCGAAGAAAAGAATTTCGAGTGAATCTTCAATTCCATGGGGTGGGACAGTTCCGCGACCGTCGCCTCCTTCATGGGAGGTCATAAGTTTGAACATCATTGAAAAGGTCAAAAGGAGCAAAAGTATGAGCGTCTTCTGTTACATTAATCAACCATTCTCTTAATGCACGTTCCGTGTCATTAGTAATGGAGGTGACGCTGAAATTATGGGTAAAAATTGACATTGTTGGTAATAGGGGTAAATTGATATTACAGACGAAGGAGGCGGAGCCAAAGCGTTTGGGTAGCTCACTCGCGGTTCTATATACTAAATTAACAAATTTCATAGCACCGTACTTTGGGTTCGTTCACCCCCCTCATTGGTCTAGTATGTGTGTTCATTGGAATTCAAGCCAATAGCTTTTAGGGGCTCAAAGATGATTCTTTTTGAAATAGATAGAGCATAGTAAGTTGCCCATCCTCACCAAGTTTCAGTTTTTTGGTTAGTTCCTGATTCAGCGACAATAAATGTGACTTGTCGCGAGAAAAAACCCTTAGTCGTCAAAGAAAGAATCAGCAGTTTAGCGTTTGTATACGTGCAAGCCTGCAACTACGTTAAACTGTTCCTGCTAATCCGTTCCTTGACGACTAAAAGTTTTTTCTCGCGACAAGTCACAAATGGTGAATCTACATAAGATTCTGAGTTGAAAAAATGTCACTTGAGGCAGAGTTTGCTTTGTATCATATGCGCTATCGAGAATGGGAAGGATTTCGTGGAGGATGAAAAGTTGAAGGTAGAAAAAAGCGATGGATTTCTTGGCGTAGCCAAAAATATAGAGATCATGTTTCATGGCTTTTCGAAATTTTGCCCAAACAGATATGTTGTGGATTATGCGAGACAAAAATATCTGAGAGTTCCCGTTGAAGAGATCATTAAAGTGTCTTTTATGGCATAAGTCTACTTTGGAATATTTTGGGCTAAGGCTTTGGAGCGGCGCTTTTTGTCATATTTTTGAGTTTATCTCAAGAATTAAGAAGGTTGGGGTAGGGTCCTCCTTTGGGAGGCACATAGGGGGGCTCGATGTATCTTTAAGTGTTTCCACAACCTTGTCGCGTTGAGAGGGCTTAAGATCACGAGGATCGACCAATAGTGGAAAGGTTCGCATGGACTTCACCCTATGTATGACTGTCACAACTCCAATCACCATTTTTTTCTTCACACACTCCGCAGGGAAGCATTCACACCTTACCCTGTACAACTCCTAAAAATCCCTTTCCTCTGTCGTGGGTTACGAGAAAACTCACCATCACGCAGATGTCTTGTGAGGACCAAGTCTGGGAAAGAAATCTCGCACTTTCCTTTGACCCAGCCGGAAAACAAGGTACCAGGGAATACCAGCTTGGGATTACGTATTGCTGTGGTCATTCTCGTGCCAATCCAGCATTTCCCACTCACTCTTTCACTCAAAGTCGCCGGGAGAGTCACCCCTCGGCGCAGTCGTCGTTGGTCTCTGCTGGGATGCCTCTTGCTCCTTTAACTATAGGGATTGGAGGGGAGAGACTGTACTTCGATGCACACCCACCCTCACCCAACATCTTCACGTCAACCCTAGGGTACCTGGCCAAGGGACGCATGCCTGAGACGTATATCAGTCTACAGGGAGCCTCCCGACCTCTGCAGGATATAGGGTCATCCATATACGACGCACTGCCTGGGGGGAGATTAATTTGTTCGTTCTCGTGGGAACTTTTATGGATTCAGCTACACTAAACCAATTGACCTCTCACACCGAATCACAGATCAATGACCTGAGCCAGCGGGACCAAGTGGCCTTTGCCTGGATATACTCTCCGCAAGAGTCTGGAAACTCCTTGCCGAAACAAAATGTATCCCTCGCAACAAATCTGGAAACTCAAGTTATCAGCACAGATGATGAAGACTCAATACAACTAAGGTAGAAGAAACAAAGCTGCCAAGGATCACATGAAGCGTCCAAGGGCACTTGGATACAATAACTTTTCAGAAACTGGAGTACCCTAATGGAAGCCACAGCACATGCATGAAACCGAATCTGAACACAATTGGCGAAGACAACAACAGAGTAAAGCCATGACTAATTTCCTAAACAACCTGGAAGCAAAAAGGATGGACAGCCAATACCAACCTGCTGCCTCAGCCACTCCTGCCATACACAAGCCACAAAAGGATAAAATAAAGAACTTGAGAGTCAGCATTCCAAGGTGCATACTACCAGAAAAAGCAGACAGAAGTCGAAGCTTAGACAACTGCGAACCTGGTAAACGGAAACGCGAATGTCTGGAACCCACAACTGGACCAGAAAACAACGACCACGTCATAGAAAATCTTCGCGAAGAACTAAACCACGAACGCAGCAGAAAAAGTAGTAACCCTCAAGCAACAAATTGTCACCCTGCACGATGCCATCCAAGGTCTTACAAAACAACTACCCACCACATCACAAGCCACAGTGGCAAAAGACAGTAGCCACATTGAACCTTCAGAACATGCTCCAAAAGTAAAGAAGTTGGTTGAATCAATATTGAAACCAGTTCTGGACTCACTAATCACATCAGCCTCTGCAACCAAGAAGAAAGAGGCCCCTGAAAAAGCTACCAAGAGTAAGTACCATGCCAGCGCTGCAGGCTCCACAATTCCTTCAAGTGGCACCAACGACCCAATTGTGGGCAATGGCCCAGTGCAGCTCTTAAGAAAAACCTTGAATAACCACAGGATTGCATTTAACCCGCCAGAAACTGACACCAACACTGCCACTACCAGCAGCTCTCCCTCCACTGC
The DNA here is from genome assembly GCA_035079395.1 of Aspidiotus destructor. Taxonomy (NCBI): domain Eukaryota; kingdom Metazoa; phylum Arthropoda; class Insecta; order Hemiptera; family Diaspididae; genus Aspidiotus; species Aspidiotus destructor. The sequence goes on along the minus strand of JAVHKZ010000002.1, from coordinate 8,394,461 downwards.
TACAAAAACAGACTTTAATAAGAAGAGGACACCCAACAATACACAAGAAACTGATGCGCAACCATCTCACAGAAGAAACGACTTCCAAAAACCAGAAAGCAAGATCCTATGACCTTACTACTGCTCCCATCACAACAGCACCCGAAAAATACGTCATCATTCCGACAATTCTTCACTTCGGGTGACACAGTCAGACGACAGCTTAGACCTGTGCCAATGTTCAAGTACACCATCTTGTAGTCAATTTCACGAGGCAAATTTTGCTAACCACATTACCCCACCCCAACCTTCTTAATTCTTGAGATAAACTCGAAAAACGACAGAAAATACCGAAAAACTTCATTTTCGCAGTGTTTTCCTGATTTCTAGCAGCATTTGTAGACTCAACCCTTGGTGTAGGCTAACAAATGGATACTCTAAGATGTAGTAAAATTCACAGTGCATCTTTTGGTGCCAAAATTTCTCATCTACAGCCAATATTACTCGAGATATGCGCCAATAAACCGGAAAAAATCAATTTTGGGGATCGAGAAGTGCCACAAAATTTTTGCTCAGCAGGTTGGGGGCGAGAACTTTCAGAGGTTGTTTCTAGCACCATACCTCATAGGTTTTTGCAATTTCCTACCAATACCCCCAAAATGCGTAGATCAATGTCTATTTCGCCTCCACTAAAAGGAGTCAGAAAAAACATGAAACATGTCAAAAGACGTCGATGAGCTCTACCAGTTTCCCTCTCTTGAATCAAGACCACTCTCCACAACAAAAAGTAATAGAAGTCTCTTCTTCGAACCCCTCTATAAAATCAGAAAAGTTGACAAGTTTCCTAGAACACCTTTTTTCGTCAACTCATAAAATATCCTTCAATTAAAAGGCTGAATTCTTTTACAGCGACAAATTCAATATTACGCACTAGCAGTTACGTTCGAAACTTCAAGCGTGTTCCTAACTTACTCCTAAACAACGTAGTTTTTCTTTTTATAAAATCTCGTCCACTTCTCCGCCTTCCGTTTCCGATAATTAATCCCTACTAGCCAAAGTTACCTCAACTCGGTAGTTATTTGTATGCAGTAAACAATACCCGTAACCGTTGGCTTATTTCTTCCCCTTCATAGTATTTTTAAAAGCAGTCTATAAACAGTACTTTTCGCTCCACCGAGCAGATGTACGTAAGTGTACTGAGAAGTTACTCTACCCTACCGAATGACTTTACATCTCGTAATACTTGACGACGGCACCTGGTCATAGAGTAACTAGAGTGATTCACGCAGTACCTACGTACAAACTGCGCCTATACGCGTCATTCACCGAATATCAATCAAAAATTATAAATAACAGTATAATATATTTAAATTTAGAATAGACAATAATTAATTACAATAATCGGAATAAAACGACATTATTGAAATAATTTCAGTTTATGTACATAAATTTAATCCTCTCAATCTCTGGAAATCGAATACGTACTCACAAAACATTGTTTTCCAAATAATTCATAGAAAACAAGTTCTGAGAATTCAAATTTTTTACAGCCTTTTAACAAAAGATGATTCGAACTCCTCCGTAGGTTCAGTAAAAATTATATTTTTCACGGTAGGTATTATCACTTTATACAGCGGTCGCATCTGGATGCCTTTCAACAATCATACCAACGCCCTAAACAATGTGACAAGAAGAATAAACATTTTATTTTCTTACAACGAATTTAACAGGAATTTTAGTCAAAATAAGATGTATTACGTACTTGTCCACCTGCAGCGCAAGCTGTAATCAATGCGAATTGACCATCTTCGCGAACCAGTCTATGAGCAGCGTGCGCTGTTAATCGAACACCTGCAAATTAATAAGATAAACATATAATTACTAAAAATGTCAACGAAATTCAATGGATGGGAAGAACTCTTGAAAATACTATGAACTCTTTTTCCTTTTGACTCAGATTTTTGAATCCTACCTAGTTTTACAATTCTTTTTCAAAATTAAGCCGCCATTTTCCTCCTCCACGTCGACGAAAAATAATAAATATCATAAAAAGTAGCTGAATATATCCATTTATACTTTGCTTTACTTCAGATTATTCCCCCTTCAATTTTATTCTTCAAGAATGAGAGTACAAATAGGGATAAATTTAATTTGAGACCAAAAAGCGATTGAATATTCCTTCATTTATTCGATTCTATCGAAAATTTCAAAAGATTTATCGTAGTTTCAAATGATGGAATTCCAAACTTTCGTACGATGAAATTATTTCTCTACCTCAAATGAAAATAATGCACAATTTTTTTCGATCTTTCATCACAGATTGGGCTGAGACACTTGAAGAGCTCATATTATGCGATCAAAAATATTATTGCCTCTTTTTTCGTTCAATTTTAAAAATTTTTTATTCAATTTTTGAAATTTGTTGGGAGTCTTGTTCGTTTTTTATTTATAGGGTGCTCAAAATTCTACGACTCATTTATGATTCTATGTTGCATTATTGCGAAATTGGCAAAGAGATAATAATATGAACACAGTTATGCTTTGCAAGTTATTCTATGACCAATTTTTATGACAAATCATTCATTAAAAGTTTCATCAATTTTCATACATAATGATTAATTTAATGGGAATTCCAAGGATGTAGAAATTTTAGGACATGAAAGAACTCTCAAATTCTTACTAGTCTTCTACTCACTATGTGATGGGTATTAGATATGCAGCAAAATTATGAAACCTTCTACCGAGTGTTCTGATCATCAACAAAGAACGACATTGAATTTCAAAATATACGAAGAAAAAAAGAGACTTTGGGTGCAGTCAATGATGAATAAAACTGGATGAGAACGATGTACAAGAGAATCGATTTAAGACAAGTAAATATAGAAGAGAACGGCCAACAAGAAGTTGATATAAGTAATCGAATGTTTACCAGTGGCAGCGAACGGATGTCCTATACTTAGAGAACCTCCCCACGCATTGAATTTTTTCAGATCCGGTGTGCCTACTTTCTTTTGACGACCCATATAATTCTGAGCGAACCAATCACTGTCCATTGCTTTTAAATTGGCTAAAATTTGACCCTGTAATTGAAAATACGATCATTATTACGAGGAATAATTCGAAATATGAATTATTTACGATAGGAATTACCGAAAAAGCTTCATGAACTTCCCACACGTCGATGTCTTGTAATTGCAGTCCAGCTTTTTCTAAAACTTTAGGAGTAGCGTACGTTGGTCTGAAAACGAAAAACGAGCAAAGTTACATGATGAAAATTATTTTGGTTGCAAGATTTCCATGAATTCATTCTTGTGGTTCTGATACTTCACTGCATAAATTTCAGCATTTTTCTCAAATTCAAATACGGTTCAAAACATTTATGAAATCGTATTATACATTCATACTACCGGAAAAATCATTCTTTCGCTGGGCAGTATCATTATTCTTTTATGCGACAAAAGAGAGATGAATTTAGAACGAATACTTATGAATCATTGTTTGTTGATCACATCGTAACGCTCATCTACTAATTTGTACGAAAGTAGCATAGGTACAAGATTGAACAGACATTTGAAGCTACTCACCCAAGTAATAACTGATCTTTAGGATCTTGAGAAACGTAAATAAAATCTCGCAAATATAATTTCGGTTTAAGTCCTAGTTGTTTAGCTTTCTCTTCCGTCATAATAACACAAGCGGAGGCTCCATCAGTCTATAAACACACCATCATCTTTCACTAGACGATCATTAAGACAAATACAAAGCGTACTCCAACACAAAATTCGTACCAAAAAAGAGGCATTGGCAGCTGTGATTGTACCATGTGGTTTCACGAATGCTGGTTTTAATTTAGCGAGCTTATCCGGAGTGGCGACACGAATACCATTATCTTTAGATATGACAGTAGTTTTTCCTGGCACTAGAATTAGAACAAAATTGTGTCACGACTAGCGTGAAATATGATCACAATACTTCGATGACTCGTCAAATTCTTACGTTTAAATGGAATAATGTCAGTGAGATAACCACTATCAGCAGCTTTCTGGGCATAGGTGTGAGATCTTAAAGCGTATTCGTCCTGTTCTTGACGAGAGACTTTAAAAGCAGCTGCCAAACGATCAGCGGAATGACCCATGGTTTCGTTAGAACTGAATTCAGCAACTGCGGGTAGCTAATTACGTTCGCGGTGTTAGAATTGATAATCAAACAATATGACGCTAGTTCAGATACAATTTGATTTACCTCAGGAGCTAGATGTCCCAAACCAAAGGTCGATAACAATTTCAAACGGTCGGGTAGTGTTTTTGCTTTGTTTAGTTTCAAAAGGAAGCTCCTCATCTTACGATTAAGTCTGATTGGTACATCTGACATGAATTCGACTCCGCCTGCTACAACAACATCATATGCTCCAGCAGCAATAAGACCAATACCTGAAATACAGACTTGAATTTACTCACAAAATTCTTGTTATGATAGTAAGCATTTCATCGGTTATTTCATTCTTCACCTGAAGTAATTCCCTGATTGGAACTGATACACGCCATAGTGACGGTGTGTGCTGGAGTGAATTCTGAAAAACCAGCGCATAACGCCGCTTCTCGAGCGATATTACTGGTACGTACTTCTTGAATGACAGTTCCATAAATAATGTATTCGACAACTTCTTTTGGGAGGCCCGTTTTCTTCAACAAACCTCTGAAGAGCAAACTCTTTGTTATTAACTGAACAAGGGGCTTGTCCGAGCTACGAACAAAAACTCACTTGAGTGAATGTTTGGCTAAATCATAGGCCATCAAGTCATTGTAATCGGTACCAGACAACAAGAATGGCGTGCGGACTCCGTCGACGAAAACGATATTTTTACCAGTCTTATCCTTCACCGTTTTTCTTGGAGCGAGTACGTGAGGGGTTACGGAAACGGAACGGGTCCATACTGTCGACAACGATGCAACAGATTAAATTGGTTTTAATTGCTCACACTTAGGTCAAATACAAAAGGCTAGTGACCTTATTAAAATGGTACAGACAATGGTCAAATACTTACCCTTATTTTGTATCGCAGAAAGCGCTAAATTCTTCAAAGAATTGCTCTTCGCAATATGCACAGCCATTTCACTTACGATTAGAGGTTTCTAGAAAATAAATTAAAATAACTAAAGTAGGGAGGGACAAACAGTAAAATCTGTACAAAAAAATTTAATATTCTGAAAGTTGACGGCTGACGTTGTCAGTCGAGTGATAACGCAATGAGCGTACGGAAATAAACAACATAGCAAGCAAATTGCCTTGAACGATAATCACCTTGCAGCTGTGCCAAACTGGTAACTTTTTTACGTACGGACGATCAAAAATTGTTCGAGTAAATTATTCGTTCATTCATGGAGGTTACTGTATGATGTGAGAAATATACAACAAAAATGATCATCAAAACATGAAAAACTGTTGATCGCGCAGCTGAAATTCTTTATCAAATCATTCGAGTTCGGTCAGTGGTCGTCTAGGTGCGTTGTTGTGTATTCTGTACTGCTGTGCAGTGTGCAGCGTGGCCGTGGAGTGCAGAATCTCATCTGTTGGCACTGTCTGTTGGCCGTTGAGTGCAGCCACGGGCGGTGCAGCAGACTGCATGAGTGCAGTAGTGTAGCCTGTGATTTGTGAACTCACAAAGGAACTGCTGCAGGAGAGTAGATGCGCTCTATATGCGCTCTCACTCAGGAGTCAGGACTAATAATAAGTTTTGATCTTTTAAAAATGATTGCTTATATTACGCTCTTTTCAAGGTGAACTTTGATCACTGGTATAAATATTAATTTATCACCGTATCGGGCTACTCTGATAGTTTTATTTGACTAATCTGATCAAATTAGATTGAATTTGCATGATGAGAGTTGGTTTGTTGTTTGTTCTGATTTTGGATTGAGAGATCTTTGATGATAACTGCGATGATACAGCTTGATGTACCGGTCTGCATATAAATACTCACAATGATAATGTGCCACATTTCTTTCTAAGTAGTTTCTTGGAATTCTTGGAAAGATGATGAGTTATGTACCTAGATCTATTATTCAGGGCTTGCAACCAAAATTGTTTTATTAATGGTCTACGGATATTAGTCAAATGATTTGAATTTTTTTGGTTATCGGTTAAAATGATCTTTCAATTTTTTGGGTTTTTGGTTGCAGGTGAAACTTCATTTTGACCTATGACTTGACGGTTAAATATTGAAAAATGTTTCGGTTAGAAGCCCTAAAATTTTTGGTAGGCATTGTTGTAAGCCCTGGAATTTTTGGTCAAGTACCTATAACTGTTATAACAGAAAAAATAACGGTTAACGGTTAATTAGTGAAGATTGATTAAGCCTAAATTACAACGGTTACGTTATATCGGTCAAGATCAATATTTTTCTGTTTGGTTACCGTTACAACAATTGATCAAAGAATACCTAACTGTTATTGTGCAAGCCCTGGATCTAGTACCTGCCTACCAACAACATGACAAATAGTAAGGCGGAAAAAATAATCCCTACGACGAACGTTTAAAGGAGGGAAGATTATAGCAATATCTTCCTTCTGATTAGACATAATTACGTATGATGGGTGACAATAAAATTAACATTGCAAAATATTCCAATAATTCAGCGCATATGCCATTCTCTTCGGAGAATCGAATCGGCATTATATTAGGGCTTATATTGAGATCAGATTGAAGAATAAAAGATCTTGCAAAAAATCGTTTCCCAAGTCGAAAAGTTTTCAGGAGGTAGGTATCGACTTACAAGTCTCTCAAGTTATGAAAATGCAGCAAGAAACCTGTCTCTGTTCTAATGGCATGAATTTTGGATTAAAATTTCTACCGAGTCTCTCTTTAAATCAAGGTCAGAAAAACGCAAGCTGATATTGATTATAGGGATGTCAATCATTTCTTCAAAAAACATACCCATAAAACGAAATTTTTTCGACTTTTACTTCATATTCATATTTTAAAAGTAAAAATGAGTTGTTTCCTATTTTTTTCATGAAGATTTAAACTTTGCACTGTTCAATGAATTGAACACCTGAGTAGCATGTAAATAGAAAAAAGAGAATCTATATACTTAGTATATGAGAGATTAAAATTGAAAAGCGACCAATAAAATCTGTATGCGATACGTTTGGATTCAATAAAGAATTTTTATTTTGGACGTACTTCTTCAATTTTGTATGAGAACCAATTGACGAATATTTTTTGATGAAAAATTAATTCTGATGTTGTATTTTCCTTCAAAAGAGAATAAAAAAAAACTAGGTAGGCCTATTCATATTTTGGTTTCAACAGAATGTAGACAGAGAAAAATGGATAAAAAATCGAAATAAAAAATAATGTATCGAACTAGGCCTAAAAAGAGTAAATTTTGTAGGTAACTAAACTATCATAAATTATGGGCAAAAATTGCTGGTAGGCGCAACTCAGGAAAATTTTCTTCTTTCATACTTTTTCCCTTTATAGCTGGATCAAAAATAGTCACGTATGAAATAATTTATAAATAGGAAAAAATTTGTCTATTAATTTAGTTTTGGTAATTAAGCGGTACCTACATTTCGAAAATTTTGAAATTCTGAAACAATCAAGTTCAGAATAATTAATCGCGAATATTTTCAATACAAGCATTGAGAGTTTATCTATTAATTTTGTGTTTCATGTTGAAGAAATCCCGTGCTAATATCAACAACCAAATTTAAGTTTTGTAGTGTATACCTACTTAATGAGGTGATAGTTCTCATATACATTATTTTCTGTCCCCCCCTCCCCATTAGGATGTGCTTTGTATAGTCGATTGGAAACCGTAATAATATAAAATAAACTATTTTAATGACCTAACTCCATTTCAAATTGTAGAACTTGAGGCAAAGAACTGACATAGAAAGAAAACGCTTCTTTTCTATTTTGCTCCAAAATTATTTATGATTTGAAAAGATTACTTAGGTACTGATAAAATTTGGCGACAAAATACGGGGCATTTACAAAATAATATTCAAGTTATACCTATGTATTTGATCTCGAATCGATCAATTAAAATAGATCAAAATACTTATCAGCTGGTATGACATAATGAGAAACTACAGATTTTTCTTATCAAAGGAGCAACGAAAAAAAAAAAAAATTAGAGGAATGAGCTCAGCTTTGGACAGTTTTTATATTCTGTTCATATTTTGCTACGGTACGTACCATGCCATCACGAGTGAAACTAGGTTCTGAGGTTAAAACATAACATCTCTGACTGTACCTACCTTCGTTCCCCGAAGGTATGTCCTGCATGATTATATTATTTTGCTTGGTATGGACTATATATGAACACATCATTGTAACATAGAGTATATTTCATAATAAAGAATATTCAGGACAATAATAAAATGACTAATACAAAATGAGCAAGTATTTTTATATTAAAAAAAAAAAAAGAGAAATCACACACGCTTGATAAGGTAATTCGTACAAATGTCTCAACGAAGATGTTATCCGTTATTCTTCTTATTATTATATAGTATTGTGGGTAAATATGTTCTTCATCGTATAAATAACAGTTTTGAATGCTCCATCTCACAAATTCCAAGCATTACCACTCTTGAAGACGATTTTTCAACAGCTCTGCTTCACGCGCAATATCAACTGGTAAGTCAGCTCCCACTTGTTCGTCGAAATATTGAGTGACTTCTTCAACCTACCAGGCAAACAGGTCAACAATGAAATTAGGAATCTCAACTATCCGTCATAGGTTTGAAAAGAAACACCTGAGCAAAGTTTTCAAGGGAACGCATTCGAGTGAGCAAGATAGTCTATCTAAGATCGAATTTTACTCCTGTGTCGGACAAATCCAAAGCTGTCGTGAGATTCAGTTTGATCAATAGACCATGATCAAGGGATAAAAATTATGGCGAAAATTGTAGTCCTTGGTATAGAGTCTGACGCCGATCTTGAGTTCTGAACGACGTTTCAATTTAAATACAAAAGGAGTGAGAGATAAAATCATATTCCCCTTGCCACGTGCCCTTCTTCTGGAATACTTTGACGCTTTCGGTAGATACTAGGACAACCTAAATGATCTAACTTTTACCTCTTGTTCCCAAAAATGTTTATCAATAGCGAATAAACTATCGAAGTCAATTTTCTCCTTCAAATTATCAGTCCTGAGCGCGTCTCTCGAAGGTATATATCCGATAGGGGTTTCAACAGCGGTATTTGTTTGCCCATCGAGCCTTTGGAAAATCCAATCCAGTACACGAGAGTTTTCTCCGAAACCAGGCCACAAGAAGCGACCCTAGGAAAGAAATTTACAGAAGTGAAAATTGAAATTATTGACGGCTCTCGTGAGTTACGACACTCGCTGTTTGTTAAATAAACTCACCTGGTCGTCCTTTCTGAACCAATTAACATGGAATATTTTCGGGAGACGAGCCTCCGGTTTCGTTTCCATACTCAGCCAATGTTGCAAATAATGCCCAAAATTATAGCCGAAGAAAGGTCTCATTGCGAACGGATCGTTCATGATGACTTTACCCTAAATCAGAAGGGAAAAAATGAAGAATGGAACATTAGAGAATTTTCGGTTGTACTTTTTCTCTCCCTTACTTTATATTCAGCTGCAGCAGTGGTCTCCGATCTCATCGAAGCACCAATGTACACTCCGTGCTTCCAATTCAAACTTTCATAGACCAGTGGTACTCCTTTCGGACGTCTACCACCAAATAAGATCGCGTCGATAGGTACTCCCTCAGGATCTTCCCACGCAGGATCTAAAATCGGGCACTGCTTCGCCGGCGTACAAAATCTACGCAGAATACGTACATTTAGGTGGATGGTCTAGATACTTCAAAAAAACACAAAATTATCTTGAATAAAAATATACCTAGAATTCGGATGCGCAGCGGTCGAATTTGAGCCCTTCTTCCACTCTTTTCCTAGCCAATCAGTAATTGTTACGTCTGAAGGTACTTCATTTTCCAGGCCTTCCCAGTACACCCCTCCATCACTTGTCATCCCTACGTTCGTGAATATGGTATCCTTAAATATTGTCTTCATCGCTATCGGATTTGTGGAATTTGATGTACCTACACATGCGCTGTTACGAGTATTGTTGTATATTCAACTCCTAAGTTATGAAAAATACTTTTCTCACCCGGAGCTACGCCGAAAAATCCATTTTCAGGATTTATGGCTCGCAATTCACCTCGTTCGTTAAATTTCATCCACGCAATATCGTCGCCCACACATTCGATTTTATAACCCGGCAGTGTCGGGGTCATCATGGCTAAGTTTGTCTTACCGCATGCGCTCGGGAAAGCAGCCGCGATGTAACGTTTGCGTCCTTCAGGATTGGTAATTCCTAAAATCTGCAGAAGCACGTTTTCAAGATTATTCCAAATTTAAGAACTCTGGATTAGTAAAGGATCTAAAATTTACCAGCATGTGTTCGGCGAGCCATCCTTCGGTTTTCGCGATAAACGATCCGATTCGCAGAGCTAAACATTTTTTGCCTAACAACGAGTTACCTCCGTAGCCACTTCCATAACTCACAATCTCTTTGCTCTCCAATCTATAATAAACGACCTCGCAGAATGATTTTCCCTGGTCCAATAAAATTTTTTCCCCTTCTCGTACTTAAGTACATATTAAAAAAATGAAAAAGGACCTGTGGAGAATTATGGTTCTTTCTGGGTCGCAAGGCCAATTCGGATAATCGTGTTTTCCGTTCGCAGGCACCCCGACCGAATGTAAAGCTTGGACGAAGTGAAGATCGGGATTTTCTTTCAGTCTTTTCAACACCGAATCTCCCATTCTGGTCATAATTTTCATCGATAGTACGACGTAAGGCGAATCTGTTAATTGAACTCCGTACTTCGCCAGAGGTGAGGTCACTGGGCCCATGCTAAACGGAATCACGTACATGGTGCGTCCTAGAATTTTAAAGATGATTTTTATGCGAGTTCATCTACGAATTGACAGTCGGGCGAGTCATTGTACGTTTACCTTTCATGCAACCAGGAAACCGCTGCTCAACAGCCTTATCCATATCTGTGGTACTCAACCAATTCCCCAATTTCCCGATTACGCCTTCTTTCGGCTCGGGGATAGATTGTCTCTTCTCATTGCTGCACAAGAAGGTCTTCGATTCAACTCGAGCAACGTCTGCAGGATTCGTTCTCGTGAGCCAACTAAATCAGAACAATTCATGTGCGTATAAAAAGTTGAGTAGGTACCGGTAGAATATAATTTCAAAGCAAACTAGCATAAATATTTCTAGCGAAGAACTTCATTTTAATCGCTATGCACGATCTTCTCGTATCATTACCTCAATCGCTGCAACCGGCTCATTACCTACCGGTTCAATTTGCTTGTTTTCGCTGCGCTGGTGTTATATGTTTCTGTACCGATATAGTATTTTAGATTGATTAATTGCAAGGTTGGAAGTTTGAAGCGATTTACGTGATAGTAAAATGTCGTTGAAATGCATTGAAACGAGGTTGTTTCAATCATCGCGATAATTACGAAAATTTCTCATTAACAATAGAAGAAGGCGAATATGGTTAGCATGATGACAATGTACGATTACATTAACGTAGACAATGAACACCAAAGAATGTCAAAATCAAATTTCCTATTTTATTTGAAACGTACATCGCAACTGCGTATACCCTTCTTCAAATATAGGCTTACCTATTGTAAGCTTTTATATAGTTTTAAAAACGTAATTACCAATTGTCGTATTTTGGTAACGGAATGAGGACTTTTTGAGTTTGCAGAATCTTGGACAGCTGAGTCGCTTCTTTATCACTGCCATCGCAAATGAACACATTATCTGGTTGACAAAGCTGGACTTTTTCCTCGATGAATTCCTTCAGCTGCACAATTAAGAAGAATATGGATTACACTAATTACGGAACAGGTTGAGTGAATGTGAAAGAATTACGGAGATGTTGTTGCAGAAGGAAAACCAAGGGATGGACTCGGAAAAATTTTTGTAAGTGAACTGAAGGATTACTAGCCCAAAGGAACTTTGAGAGGGGTAAAATAGAAGGAGTGAGTTCCTGACTCCTGTGATCCTGTCTATCTCCGGATATTTCAAGCTAATAGATTTAGTGTGTTTCAAGGTAATAGCTTTCGGGTATAGCTCACTCGCTCCTCTCGTTTGCCCCTCTCCTTGCTCTAGCATAAGTCCAGCTTAGGATATTTCAAGTTTGTAGCTTTTTGTGAGCAAGTATACAATTAGTGTAAGCTGACTAGCTCATTTTATACATTATATACTAGAGTACGAGGGGGAAGGGGGAGGGAGGGTTTTCAAATACATAGGATGCCTAAGCCTGCTAGTATGAAATGACTAGAACCATTTATACAGTATACTAAATTTTTATGATTAGCCTACGCCCCTCGGACACCCTCTAATAAGTCTAGTTTAGGACTAATGAAATCCTAAGAAGGGGCGTCTCCGTGTATTACAATTCTAGTTTAAGACTGCTAAATTCCTAGTATGAAGCTATCAAAAAGCTAGCATAAACCTAGTATATAAAGTGAGCTCAGCGCCCGCACACCGCAGTATTATGAGCCTAGTTTACGAGCAGTGAAGTCCTAGGGAGGGGGGTCTTCTTTTCCTATTATAGGTCTAGTTTAAGACTAATAAAATCCTAGTAGAAAGCTAGTATAGAGCCGTCATTAAGCCAGTGTTGCCAAATCTACGGATTTTTGGTCCTCGAAAAGAAATATGTGACCTGTTCCAAGATAAGGGCTATTAGCACCAAGTAGTAGAACCTGAGTAAAAACAAATTTCGACGGACTTCGAGCGATTAATCAATACCGATCAGCAGAAAGGTATCTCTCATAAGAGTAGCTAAGGTACTTTTCCCTTGATCGATTCGATGTTAACAGAATACTGCAGTATCGGACTTCGACGTCCAGGAGAAAAGTATCTCTCATATAAATGTCTGAGGTACTTTTCTCTTGAGCGCAAAAAATTCGTATTTTACGCAAAATCCCTATTTTTGAAGACCAAAAATCCATAGAACTGGCAGCACTGAATGGTAGCAATTAAACTCCGTTTTCGCTCTCCTGGGAGATTTGCGTTCTGCTGCTAGTTGCCCCTATCTTGGAACAGGTCACATATGGATTTTTTACATAAAATACGTATTTGTTGTGCTCAAGGGAAAAGTACCTTAGTCACCAGTACGAGAGATACTTTTCTCTTGGTCGTTATAAGCTGATATCGCAATCCTCTGTAACATTGAGTCGATCAAGGTAAAAATACTTCAATCACGGGTATGACAGATGCGTTTTTCCTGATCATTATTGTTAGATTACTGAAAGTCCGCAGAAATCCGTTCTTAGGTCTTGGAAAAAACCGGGGATAAGGATTTATGAAAATATCATTTGGCAGCTGTGCATATAGCTAGTATGAGGCCATCATGAAGCTAGTATATAAACTGGGCAAGGTGAACTCGCAAATTTTTGAATCACCCAATGGAGTAACGAAGGTGAAGAGCACTCAGAAAATTTCAAATTAGGGGTCAGGGCAGAGTATACACATGAAACATGTCAAAATGAACTCATCGAATTGACCATTAACTTATTCCACATCTTTTGACCCTTCCCCAAACCATAAATCTTTCCTTTACTGACCTGACCAACCTTAGGAACTTGAAAAATGGTATATTTCATGTGTTATCCCCCCCCACCTTCCCCGTAGCCTTGACCTACTTTGATGAATAAGGCGGCTCGGGTCTTGAGATCCTCGGAAAGATGTTGACCTTGGAACTCTTAATTATTGATGAGAAAAAGTACACTCAAGTAGACAGTAAATGACCTTGACCTAGATAATAGACTTGGAAAAATTTCATTCTCAACCTTATTGATGAGGGAGAACGCGAGCCTGGGTCACGTCTTATGAAATTAATCCACAAATTTTTGATAACACCGTCGCCAATAAAGAAGACATTTTTATTTTTAGCCCCTCGCATAAAATTTTTGCCGTACACTTCTTTTGGAATTATGAAAAAAGAGTTCAGATTTCATAGAAGGTCAGCAACTTTTCTATTAGAACTAGCCATTGATACTCGAATAAAGTAGTTGAATCAATTTGAAAGCCGATGATGCATCATGGAAAAGTACGAGCACCCAAAAAATCGTCTTACCATACTGCCAAATTATATACGTGAAATAATGAAAATCATAAAATTTTTTAATATATTTAGTACGATTCTCAATTTTAGAAGACGAACATCTCATAACCTGAAGCTATACAAGTTGTTTACTCTAAAAAAAATCCTTGATTTTTTCGATCAACGATGTTGAATAAACTTGATTTGTAAGCTGTCACTATATTCTTACTAGTCATGACTTCTTCCATAAATAATGTCAACCTGAGTGTTTACGTCTATTCCAATTTTGGAGACGTGAGAACGGATTTTTTTAAATCCATAATGACTCCGTTACAGTCTTTCTCAAATCTCAACAACAGTTTTTTTTCTTCGAAATTTAGGAATGAGTCGAAAACAGAAGAAAACTTTTAAATTCTCTAAATTGTTATTGATTCATTTGTTTACTTACTCTTTGTGGGAGTTGGCTCAAATTTCCTTGTAAAACTTTCGCATTTGGAATTTGTGCGGTTCCGAAATTGATGTGGGGTAATAAGTTCGCGTCAGTCTTTGGATAAGAGAATTTATTGAGTCTTCTGCAAAAATAAAAACATCGTAATTTTGTACATAAACTTGATAATTGCATTACGTAGTAGGTCTATATTCAGTATCGCTTCCAACGAATATTGTTGAGCCGAAGCGGACATCCCACGGGAGCAAATAAATTAACATTTTTTCTTCTTGATTGGCCAGTTTTAGTTTAAACTATGAAAGAGGAAAATTTATTGAAGTAAAATTGCTCAACTCTAGAAGTTTTGGTTGTAATCAATTTTGCGAGAACAATCTTCCATAATAGGTCTGTGACGGTTAGAATTCAAGACCAATACTCCTCCAACTAACCCATCCCAAACGATGTGCCCCAGGGAGAAGTATGAGGTGTCAGTTTTCTCCTCACTAAACGCCTCCTTGCGATGACTTCAAAATACCCATATTACCTTCCGATTCCCAACAAGTACCAAGACTACTCTCATTGACAAAATCTCCGATTCAGACGAGAAAACACTCAGGGTAGTATTTGAAGAAAGGTACTCACGCTCTATGCCTCCTCTTTCTGATGAGGTATCATCCGATCGTTTGCCAAGTTCCTTGGTCTTACCTTCGATTCAGAAACCTCCTGTACCACCATATCAAAATCTTGACAGTAAAAGGCCTGAATTTGAACGTTCTCGAATACATGTCATGAGTGCGTTCCCACAAAACAACCTTGAGAATGCTGGACTCCATCCAATCTCGACAAGCCCTCGGTGCACTGTGCACAAGCTATTCACTCAGCCTATGCGCTGAGACATCTGCTCCTACTCTCCGTTACCACGTTCTTTCTCTCACTTTCAACCTTCTATCCTCAACAGCTCAATACCCAAATCTTCCCTTCATTTCAAATGCTTCCAGCCCACATAATTCATCCCTTTTGTCGCTTCGATTCACTCTGGGCACTCATCTCAGACTTAGGTAACTTATTCCTTATTTTAGAATTTTATATGCTTATAAAACTGGGATTACGATTGGAAAACCGTCGTAGAAAAAAAACTGTCACGCTTTTCCGACGGTTTTCTGGATAGATTACCCCATTATCCCAGGGAAAAAAGTCACACTTGAAGACGTTATCAGTAACCTTGACCTAATTTCGAACTAACATACAGTATACTAGGCATCGTCCTCGGGATTTTGAGAAATTTGGAGTTCCGCAATTTTATAAGTTAGCCTCTAATATACTAGGATAAGCTACGCTTAGCTACTCAGCCGAACATTCCCTTCATATGAAGTAGACTGGGGTCAAAGGAGGAGAAGGCGGAGTGTAGCGTGACGTCGAAGGCCTATAAAAGGCTGTTCTGATGACCGAGGAGTGAGAATATGTTAGCCAGATTTTCTACACGAGGGTTTCGACTGCCCGAGGAAAAAAAATCTTGGGTAGATAAAAAGTAGGTATTATGGCAATAAAGTAGAATTAGACAGTATGAAAATATAGATAATTGATTGTTCCTGTTTACAAAGCTTGTTATCTTTTACATGATGAGAGGTGCATTCATACACGAACACATAATACTTATTATGAGTATGGTGTGTGTAGAACGCTAACGTAACTCTGATTATTAATTAATGTTGATACGTCATGATATGAACTCTCTTCAATCAATTAATCAATCGAATCTCCTGCAAATCATTTGCCAGTCTGTGTTGATATATTGTGTCTGCGAAAGAAAATCGAAACTCACACTTGGTTGGTTACCCATACGACTAGAATTGTTCTGAAGCGCCGTCAGAGATTTAGATCTCACTTAATTTCCGAAATTAATCAGTGCAAAACTTAGTTGTGTGTATCTAGTATAGGTAGTAGGTACACTGTATCTTGGGTTGAGTATCTTGAAAGCTCCCTCGCTCCGCTCGTTTGTTCCCATACTTGGCTTGGTATATATGTCTGGCATACTGTGCCTTGATAAGCACAAACATCGATTTTATTCAAAATATTGGTACTTAATATATCTTACTTTTACTCAGAACTTTTTCTCTTTGTTTTTCTACCTGTTGCAAGGTCACAGACAGCTTCTCGACAGTATGCAAATTCTAACACAATGTAGGCAGAATATAGAATCCGTCTCTTTACAATATGCCTAATTCTGTCACGACGCTTAATAGTCTGCCTAGGCTTATTATGGAATTTATGTCTTCATCGGCTCTTTACAAATAGCCTTAGGCAGTTTGTAAAAAGACGGATTCTACATTCTGCCTACGACATATACACTACATAAGATGTTTCGCGTTTTTGTGCTAGAACTGATTTAGCACAAAGTCTTCATCTAATTGGTAAAATCTTTCCGTCTCACTCGAGTCGTGTGAACCTAATTTTCTCGGCCTTTGAACAATTGAATGTACCGGTAAAATTCTGTAGGATGGGTTTTGTGGTACTCCCGCGAGGCAAACTCACTTCTCGACGAACGAAATATTTTCAAGTTCTTTCTATCGTAAGTTGTTGTCTGTAGTCTCGGCAATAAAGACATTTTAGAAAACATCGCCTGGGAACAAAGGCTTTTCTGGTGGAAAATCTACGTATCTCTCCTGAAAACAACCTATCATGAATCCTACTTGCCAGACCCACGGATGAATCCTGGCAGTAGTTAGCTTAGGAAATCAACGATTTACTAAAAAAGACTGTAAAAACTCCTGCATCTTTAGTTCCAATCAGTTGAATTAGAGAAAAAAATCTATACGAAGCAATTCTTCGTAATTTTCTTCAAGACCTGACGCAGCAACGCTCATCTTTCAATAACAACGAAGAAATTTATTTTTCATTTTTGGAATTATTTTCGATGATCCTAATTAAGCTCATTGATTAGATCGTAGAACAAAAAAAAAAATAATCAAACAACACAGTGTATTTTTTTATGCGTTTGTGAAATTTTTTTCTTGCATTTATGCGTTTGAAAATGTCTCTTTTTTATTTCAATTACGGAGTACGGATTACGTAATTCAACAAGATGAGACTGCGTATTTTACGACCTCCGCGGTTTTCGTGATGCGTAGAAGACTGTCTCTATCAAATTTTAAAACAAGAATTTTTTTTGTTCAATCTAACAGCATCGAAAATCTTGTTCTGCGTCGTGAAGAGACGCGACCGAGCGCAATTTTCATTTCCTACAAGTACAATTTTCTAACAATACAGTCTACAAGGAAAAGTACCCAAACGATCGAAGTCACGATTATCGTATTTTAATATTTCTTTCGAACTACTCAGTATAATAGGTAATTTACTCACGGTTGTAAGTAGTATTCAGTGGATATATACTCAGGCATCGTAAAAATTTTTTATCGTTCAAGTGAATTAACATGAAAAATAAAATTTAAATTTAAAAAAAAAGAAAACCAATAAAAACTTTTAAAATCCTCTGAAAATATTCGAAATACCGGACGACAACAACAGCCGCGTTACGATAATTTTCATAAGTGAAAGAATGAAAAAAAGTTGATAGAAAATTTAAATCTCAAACGCATTTATACGTCAACTTTATCAACACGCGAGTGTTTCAAGAGTTCACGGAATGATTCAAGCCAGAGAGCTTACGAGTGTAGGCTTGACCTTAAATTGAATCATCGCGATTCACACATCGACTCGTCGGCAGTTCGTCGTGAGCTTCCTCTAGCAGGTGTAATTGAACCGCAGACCAAAACAAATATTGTCAATAGATCGAGAAGAAATATGTTATTTGAGTTATTAAGAAAGAAAATTATTGGAAGATGATAAAGAAACGTAATAACATAGAATAATAATATTTGTTTTTCTGCAAAAAAAAAAAGAGGCCTCTCTTGTACGCGTGATTACGTACGTAGTAATACACACACGTTATGAACACTCACTATTTGTATAGGTATATACGTAAATGCAAGCAGCATAATTAATATACCATCTGTTATTGCTTACGCAGCCTCTATGATACGAAGAAAAAAAAATGAGCATTATGCGTCTATCAGACTGAGTAATTAGCACAGACATTAGAGTAACAAACGTATTCCTTTATCGTTTGTTGATGATAATCGCGGAAAGTGTAACTCGGACTACAATTTTTCTGAGAAAGCTGACCTGGTCCATATTAGTGTCATTTACGTATGTTTGTTCGTTGATATAGAGCTCACTATCCCCAACTCCTCACCCTCCGTTCTTTGCTCAAAATTCTTTCCTCTGCTACCGAAAACTTAAACATGGTCACATACTCTTTCTTTCCATAATTAGGCCATACACTCTTCTCTCCTCTCATTTGACCTCTATCCGCTCGTCGAGCTAGTAATCTAAAACAGCTTGTGTCCTTGTCTTCTCCAGTACTAATGTCAAAATCATATCTTCTATAATAAAGTCTTTTGGTAAAAATTTAACCAATCAGAAGCAAAAAGATGTATGCTTCAACAGACTTAGGAGCAGACAGACATACAAGGAAAGCCATGAGGTAGAGAAATGAGTTGCAATTTTAGCATTTTGTTAGAGAGAGGGCGAAAAACGTTTATATGCCATTGCTAGGGAGGAAACTGCAAGTTTCGCGTCCCGCGGCAAAAGAGGTACCCAAAATTAGAAGTTGGACGCAAATGCTCTCGTAGAACTTTTTTTGAAAGTTCAAAAATTTCCAAGTCCCCTCTCCTATCATATAGAGCTCCAGTGGCGTGGATAAGGGGAGATTTGGGGGATATATTCCCTATCGCAATTTTTTTAGTGTCTTTTTTCCGTTCAATACAGCAATTTTGTATATCTTTTGCGTAAATTGGGCAAAATTGTAGGAAATATCCTCCCCTCCCCCATGGAAAATATCCACCTCATGAGAAAATTGTATCTACGCCACTTTAGAGCTCGGAAGTCGAAATCTCCACGTCTACCTCCTATCATGTATGGTTCGAAGTAGAAATTTTCTCAAGACTTTCTCGTATAGTACATTCCTCAAACGTTGAAATTTTTTCAAGATCCAGACGGCACCCAGTGCCTCTTGTGTATTTCATTTCATTTATTTCATAGTGGTGCCACCAACAATCCACGGACCAATCACAGGTGACACGACTATTGGTTCCAAGTTCAAATTTTTTCAAGTCCTGTAACCTACCTTGGACGCGCTCGCGGAAATCTCCCGAAGACGACTCCCAACAAAAGGGATAACATGTTCCTCTCAGAAAAAAGTTCTGGCGGAACTAAAAGAATGAAGATCATTTTTAATGTATTTTTATAATTGCTTGATCCAGCTTTTAGTCAAGACAAAAGAACTCGCAGCCCACCAATTGAGCTGCTCGGGGTTGCCTTCATTGAAGTTGTTAATTGAGGCAAAAGGAACCTTTTTATGGGAGTCATGAGCGTGCAGGGTTGACCTTGTTGATTTTATTTAATAAAGCTTGAACGTTCTTCTTCATCACCCGTCGAAATTTTTCCAAATACCCCTCCTATCATATACAGCTCAAATAGGTCGACATTTTTCGAAGTCCCACTTTCTGCCAGACAGTTCCTTTTTTTGAGTCTCTAGTCTGCCGGACGGAGAACGGCGCAGATCATTCTTCTTCAATTTACCCATGTTAAAATTTCTCATAGCAAATAAGAGTACGTTAAGAACATGAATAAGCTCAAATCTCTTCGTGACGTCCTCAAAATAGTAATTTGGTTACTATTTCTTCTCTCTCCCACGAATTTTTGAGATTTCTGGATTGGGTCGAGGATTCCAAGTCCATCTATGAGAAGAAGGCAGAGACCTAGTATAATCTAGTACTTTCTATGCTAAGCCTAGTTTGAACTGAGTACAGCTTAGTATTGACATGTTTCAGGTCTTTGCTTTCAGCCATTCCAGTCCTAATAGACTTTAGTTCCCAGAATCCCTAAACCTAAAGGTGAATTTATGTATTCAATCCTCTTCCTGGATAGTTAAGAGACTAGAATTTCTTTGTCAGACTCAACTGTTGAAGGAAATCCTACAGTTTAGACACAGGCATAAAATAACATTGAGTTCTCAAACTTGAGACTCAGAACAAATCTATTTTCAGGTTCTCAAGAATTGGCTGCTTGATCCCCAAAGACGAATTCGTGATTGTGGCCAAAAAATATCATAATTCCCCAGTGAGGCCAAAAGGCTATTGAAGAAGAAAAAGTTGAAAAGCAGACACCCTTTGCACCAGGGGATTGAAATTGAGACTCAGAAACAAGTTTCGAAGAAATTGTCAGCTCGATAGGTTCATGAGAATTCTCACATGGAGACTGAGCAAACAATGTACTTTTTTCTGTGACACAAAATTCCTTTTTATGAACATCTGAAGCGTGGGACCTACTGAGGAATTAAGAATTTCCATCTACAGAGCATCTCAAGCCATAACAATCCTGATAGCCTTTAGTTACCAGAACCCCTAAACCTAAAGGAGAATATAGGTATCCAATTCTTTCACTGGATAGTTAAGAGATTAGAATTTCTTTGTCGGACTACATTTCTGAGAGAAATCCTACAGTTCAGACACAGGCATAGAATAACATTGAGTTCTCAAACTTGAGACTCAGGAACAAGTCAATTCTCAGGTTCCCAAGAATTGGCTGCTCGATCCCCAAAGACGAATTCGTGATTGGGGCCAAAAAATATCATAATTCCCCTGTGAGGCCAAAAGGCTATAGAAGAAGAAAAAGTTGAAAAGCAGACACCCTTTGCACCAGGGGATTGAAATTGAGACTCAGAAACGAGTTTCGAAGAAATTGTCAGCTCGATAGGTTCATGAGAATTCTCACATGGAGACTGAGCAAACAATGTACTTTTTTCTGTGACACAAAATTCCTTTTTATGAACATCTGAAGCGTGGGACCTACTGAGGAATTAAGAATTTCCATCTACAGAGCATCTCAAGCCATAACAATCCTGATAGCCTTTAGTTACCAGAACCCCTAAACCTAAAGGAGAATATAGGTATCCAATTCTTTCACTGGATAGTTAAGAGATTAGAATTTCTTTGTCGGACTAAATTTCTGAGAGAAATCCTACAGTTCAGACACAGGCATAGAATAACATTGAGTTCTCAAACTTGAGACTCAGGAACAAGTCAATTCTCAGGTTCCCAAGAATTGGCTGCTCGATCCCCAAAGACGAATTCGTGATTGGGGCCAAAAAATATCATAATTCCCCTGTGAGGCCAAAAGGCTATAGAAGAAGAAAAAGTTGAAAAGCAGACACCCTTTGCACCAGGGGATTGAAATTGAGACTCAGAAACGAGTTTCGAAGAAATTGTCAGCTCGATAGGTTCATGAGAATTCTCACATGGAGACTGAGCAAACAATGTACTTTTTTCTGTGACACAAAATTCCTTTTTATGAACATCTGAAGCGTGGGACCTACTGAGGAATTAAGAATTTCCATCTACAGAGCATCTCAAGCCATAACAATCCTGATAGCCTTTAGTTACCAGAACCCCTAAACCTAAAGGAGAATATAGGTATCCAATTCTTTCTCTGGATAGTTAAGAGATTAGAATTTCTTTGTCGGACTAAATTTCTGAGAGAAATCCTACAGTTCAGACACAGGCATAGAATAACATTGAGTTCTCAAACTTGAGACTCAGGAACAAGTCAATTCTCAGGTTCCCAAGAATTGGCTGCTCGATCCCCAAAGACGAATTCGTGATTGGGGCCAAAAAATATCATAATTCCCCTGTGAGGCCAAAAAGCTATAGAAGAAGAAAAAGTTGAAAAGCAGACACCCTTTGCACCAGGGGATTGAAATTGAGACTCAGAAACGAGTTTCGAAGAAATTGTCAGCTCGATAGGTTCATGAGAATTCTCACATTGAGACTAAGCAAACGATGTACTTTTTTCTGTGACACAAAATTCCTTTTTATGAACATCTGAAGCGTGGGACCAACTGAGGAATTAAGAATTTCCATCTACAGAGCATCTCAAGCCATAACAATCCTGATAGCCTTTAGTTACCAGAACCCCTGAACCTAAAGGAGAATATAGGTATCCAATTCTTTCTCTGGATAGTTAAGAGATTAGAATTTCTTTGTCGGACTAAATTTCTGAGAGGAATCCTACAGTTCAGACACAGGCATAGAATAACATTGAGTTCTCAAACTTGAGACTCAGGAACAAGTCAATTCTCAGGTTCCCAAGAATTGGCTGCTCGATCCCCAAAGACGAATTCGTGATTGGGGCCAAAAAATATCATAATTCCCCTGTGAGGCCAAAAGGCTATAGAAGAAGAAAAAGTTGAAAAGCAGACACCCTTTGCACCAGGGGATTGAAATTGAGACTCAGAAACGAGTTTCGAAGAAATTGTCAGCTCGATAGGTTCATGAGAATTCTCACATGGAGACTGAGCAAACAATGTACTTTTTTCTGTGACACAAAATTCCTTTTTATGAACATCTGAAGCGTGGGACCTACTGAGGAATTAAGAATTTCCATCTACAGAGCATCTCAAGCCATAACAATCCTGATAGCCTTTAGTTACCAGAACCCCTAAACCTAAAGGAGAATATAGGTATCCAATTCTTTCACTGGATATTTAAGAGATTAGAATTTCTTTGTCAGACTAAATTTCTGAGGGAAATCCTACAGTTCAGACACAGGCATAGAATAACATTGAGTTCTCAAACTTGAGACTCAGGAACAAGTCAATTCTCAGGTTCCCAAGAATTGGCTGCTCGATCCCCAAAGACGAATTCGTGATTGGGGCCAAAAAATATCATAATTCCCCTGTGAGGTCAAAGGGCTATAAATAATGAAATGGTTGAGGAGGCGCCCTTTGCACTAAAGGATTGAAATTGAGACTCAAAAACGAGCTTCTAAAAGATTGTCAGCTCGATAGGTTCATGAGAATTCTCACATGGAGACTGAGCAAACAATGTACTTTTTTCTGTGACACAAAATTCCTTTTTATGAACATCTGAAGCGTGGGACCTACTGAGGAATTAAGAATTTCCATCTACAGAGCATCTCAAGCCATAACAATCCTGATAGCCTTTAGTTACCAGAACCCCTAAACCTAAAGGAGAATATATGTATCCAATTCTTTCACTGGATAGTTAAGAGATTAGAATTTCTTTGTCGGACTAAATTTCTGAGAGAAATCCTACAGTTCAGACACAGGCATAGAATAACATTGAGTTCTCAAACTTGAGACTCAGGAACAAGTCAATTCTCAGGTTCCCAAGAATTGGCTGCTCGATCCCCAAAGACGAATTCGTGATTGGGGCCAAAAAATATCATAATTCCCCTGTGAGGCCAAAAGGCTATAGAAGAAGAAAAGAAGAAAAAGTTGAAAAGCAGACACCCTTTGCACCAGGGGATTGAAATTGAGACTCAGAAACGAGTTTCGAAGAAATTGTCAGCTCGATAGGTTCATGAGAATTCTCACATGGAGACTGAGCAAACAATGTACTTTTTTCTGTGACACAAAATTCCTTTTTATGAACATCTGAAGCGTGGGACCTACTGAGGAATTAAGAATTTCCATCTACAGAGCATCTCAAGCCATAACAATCCTGATAGCCTTTAGTTACCAGAACCCCTAAACCTAAAGGAGAATATAGGTATCCAATTCTTTCACTGGATATTTAAGAGATTAGAATTTCTTTGTCAGACTAAATTTCTGAGGGAAATCCTACAGTTCAGACACAGGCATAGAATAACATTGAGTTCTCAAACTTGAGACTCAGGAACAAGTCAATTCTCAGGTTCCCAAGAATTGGCTGCTCGATCCCCAAAGACGAAGTCGTGATTGGGGCCAAAAAATATCATAAATCCCCTGTGAGGCCAAAAGGCTATAGAAGA
Organism: Aspidiotus destructor; assembly: GCA_035079395.1. NCBI lineage: Eukaryota > Metazoa > Arthropoda > Insecta > Hemiptera > Diaspididae > Aspidiotus > Aspidiotus destructor. The sequence continues at coordinate 8,370,065 of JAVHKZ010000002.1, read as the reverse complement.
AGAAAAGAAGAAAAAGTTGAAAAGCAGACACCCTTTGCACCAGGCGATTGAAATTGAGACTCAGAAACGAGTTTCGAAGAAATTGTCAGCTCGATAGGTTCATGAGAATTCTCACATGGAGACTGAGCAAACAATGTACTTTTTTCTGTGACACAAAATTCCTTTTTATGAACATCTGAAGCGTGGGACCTACTGAGGAATTAAGAATTTCCATCTACAGAGCATCTCAAGCCATAACAATCCTGATAGCCTTTAGTTACCAGAACCCCTAAACCTAAAGGAGAATATAGGTATCCAATTCTTTCACTGGATATTTAAGAGATTAGAATTTCTTTGTCAGACTAAATTTCTGAGGGAAATCCTACAGTTCAGACACAGGCATAGAATAACATTGAGTTCTCAAACTTGAGACTCAGGAAGAAGTCAATTCTCAGGTTCCCAAGAATTGGCTGCTCGATCCCCAAAGACGAATTCGTGAATGGGGCCAAAAAATATCATAATTCCCCTGTGAGGTCAAAGAGCTATAAATAATGAAATGGTTGAGGAGGCGCCCTTTGCACTAAAGGATTGAAATTGAGACTCAAAAACGAGCTTCTAAAAGATTGTCAGCTCGGTAGGTTCATGAGAATTCTCACATTGAGACTAAGCAAACGATGTACTTTTTTCTGTGACACAAAATTCCTTTTTATGAACATCTGAAGCGTGGGACCTACTGAGGAATTAAGAATTTCCATCTACGGAGCATCTCAAGCCATAACAATCCTGATAGCCTTTAGTTACCAGAACCCCTAAACCTAAAGGAGAATATAGGTATCCAATTCTTTCACTGGATATTTAAGAGATTAGAATTTCTTTGTCAGACTAAATTTCTGAGGGAAATCCTACAGTTCAGACACAGGCATAGAATAACATTGAGTTCTCAAACTTGAGACTCAGGAACAAGTCAATTCTCAGGTTCCCAAGAATTGGCTGCTCGATCCCCAAAGACGAATTCGTGATTGGGGCCAAAAAATATCATAATTCCCCTGTGAGGTCAAAGGGCTATAAATAATGAAATGGTTGAGGAGGCGCCCTTTGCACTAAAGGATTGAAATTGAGACTCAAAAACGAGCTTCTAAAAGATTGTCAGTGCGATAGGTTCATGAGAATTCTCACATGGAGACTGAGCAAACAATGTACTTTTTTCTGTGACACAAAATTCCTTTTTATGAACATCTGAAGCGTGGGACCTACTGAGGAATTAAGAATTTCCATCTACAGAGCATCTCAAGCCATAACAATCCTGATAGCCTTTAGTTACCAGAACCCCTAAACCTAAAGGAGAATATATGTATCCAATTCTTTCACTGGATAGTTAAGAGATTAGAATTTCTTTGTCAGACTAAATTTCTGAGGGAAATCCTACAGTTCAGACACAGGCATAGAATAACATTGAGTTCTCAAACTTGAGACTCAGGAACAAGTCAATTCTCAGGTTCCCAAGAATTGGCTGCTCGATCCCCAAAGACGAATTCGTGAATGGGACCAAAAAATATCATAATTCCCCTGTGAGGTCAAAGGGCTATAAATAATGAAATGGTTGAGGAGGCGCCCTTTGCACTAAAGGATTGAAATTGAGACTCAAAAACGAGCTTCTAAAAGATTGTCAGTGCGATAGGTTCATGAGAATTCTCACATGGAGACTGAGCAAACAATGTACTTTTTTCTGTGACACAAAATTCCTTTTTATGAACATCTGAAGCGTGGGACCTACTGAGGAATTAAGAATTTCCATCTACAGAGCATCTCAAGCCATAACAATCCTGATAGCCTTTAGTTACCAGAACCCCTAAACCTAAAGGAGAATATATGTATCCAATTCTTTCACTGGATAGTTAAGAGATTAGAATTTCTTTGTCAGACTAAATTTCTGAGGGAAATCCTACAGTTCAGACACAGGCATAGAATAACATTGAGTTCTCAAACTTGAGACTCAGGAACAAGTCAATTCTCAGGTTCCCAAGAATTGGCTGCTCGATCCCCAAAGACGAATTCGTGAATGGGACCAAAAAATATCATAATTCCCCTGTGAGGTCAAAGGGCTATAAATAATGAAATGGTTGAGGAGGCGCCCTTTGCACTAAAGGATTGAAATTGAGACTCAGAAACGAGTTTCGAAGAAATTGTCAGCTCGATAGGTTCATGAGAATTCTCACATGGAGACTGAGCAAACAATGTACTTTTTTCTGTGACACAAAATTCCTTTTTATGAACATCTGAAGCGTGGGACCTACTGAGGAATTAAGAATTTCCATCTACAGAGCATCTCAAGCCATAACAATCCTGATAGCCTTTAGTTACCAGAACCCCTAAACCTAAAGGAGAATATAGGTATCCAATTCTTTCACTGGATATTTAAGAGATTAGAATTTCTTTGTCAGACTAAATTTCTGAGGGAAATCCTACAGTTCAGACACAGGCATAGAATAACATTGAGTTCTCAAACTTGAGACTCAGGAACAAGTCAATTCTCAGGTTCCCAAGAATTGGCTGCTCGATCCCCAAAGACGAATTCGTGATTGGGGCCAAAAAATATCATAATTCCCCTGTGAGGTCAAAGGGCTATAAATAATGAAATGGTTGAGGAGGCGCCCTTTGCACTAAAGGATTGAAATTGAGACTCAAAAACGAGCTTCTAAAAGATTGTCAGCTCGATAGGTTCATGAGAATTCTCACATGGAGACTGAGCAAACAATGTACTTTTTTCTGTGACACAAAATTCCTTTTTATGAACATCTGAAGCGTGGGACCTACTGAGGAATTAAGAATTTCCATCTACAGAGCATCTCAAGCCATAACAATCCTGATAGCCTTTAGTTACCAGAACCCCTAAACCTAAAGGAGAATATAGGTATCCAATTCTTTCACTGGATAGTTAAGAGATTAGAATTTCTTTGTCGGACTAAATTTCTGAGAGAAATCCTACAGTTCAGACACAGGCATAGAATAACATTGAGTTCTCAAACTTGAGACTCAGGAACAAGTCAATTCTCAGGTTCCCAAGAATTGGCTGCTCGATCCCCAAAGACGAATTCGTGATTGGGGCCAAAAAATATCATAATTCCCCTGTGAGGCCAAAAGGCTATAGAAGAAGAAAAAGTTGAAAAGCAGACACCCTTTGCACCAGGGGATTGAAATTGAGACTCAGAAACGAGTTTCGAAGAAATTGTCAGCTCGATAGGTTCATGAGAATTCTCACATGGAGACTGAGCAAACAATGTACTTTTTTCTGTGACACAAAATTCCTTTTTATGAACATCTGAAGCGTGGGACCTACTGAGGAATTAAGAATTTCCATCTACAGAGCATCTCAAGCCATAACAATCCTGATAGCCTTTAGTTACCAGAACCCCTAAACCTAAAGGAGAATATAGGTATCCAATTCTTTCACTGGATAGTTAAGAGATTAGAATTTCTTTGTCGGACTAAATTTCTGAGAGAAATCCTACAGTTCAGACACAGGCATAGAATAACATTGAGTTCTCAAACTTGAGACTCAGGAACAAGTCAATTCTCAGGTTCCCAAGAATTGGCTGCTCGATCCCCAAAGACGAATTCGTGATTGGGGCCAAAAAATATCATAATTCCCCTGTGAGGCCAAAAGGCTATAGAAGAAGAAAAAGTTGAAAAGCAGACACCCTTTGCACCAGGGGATTGAAATTGAGACTCAGAAACGAGTTTCGAAGAAATTGTCAGCTCGATAGGTTCATGAGAATTCTCACATGGAGACTGAGCAAACAATGTACTTTTTTCTGTGACACAAAATTCCTTTTTATGAACATCTGAAGCGTGGGACCTACTGAGGAATTAAGAATTTCCATCTACAGAGCATCTCAAGCCATAACAATCCTGATAGCCTTTAGTTACCAGAACCCCTAAACCTAAAGGAGAATATAGGTATCCAATTCTTTCACTGGATAGTTAAGAGATTAGAATTTCTTTGTCGGACTAAATTTCTGAGAGAAATCCTACAGTTCAGACACAGGCATAGAATAACATTGAGTTCTCAAACTTGAGACTCAGGAACAAGTCAATTCTCAGGTTCCCAAGAATTGGCTGCTCGATCCCCAAAGACGAATTCGTGATTGGGGCCAAAAAATATCATAATTCCCCTGTGAGGCCAAAAGGCTATAGAAGAAGAAAAAGTTGAAAAGCAGACACCCTTTGCACCAGGGGATTGAAATTGAGACTCAGAAACGAGTTTCGAAGAAATTGTCAGCTCGATAGGTTCATGAGAATTCTCACATGGAGACTGAGCAAACAATGTACTTTTTTCTGTGACACAAAATTCCTTTTTATGAACATCTGAAGCGTGGGACCTACTGAGGAATTAAGAATTTCCATCTACAGAGCATCTCAAGCCATAACAATCCTGATAGCCTTTAGTTACCAGAACCCCTAAACCTAAAGGAGAATATAGGTATCCAATTCTTTCACTGGATAGTTAAGAGATTAGAATTTCTTTGTCGGACTAAATTTCTGAGAGAAATCCTACAGTTCAGACACAGGCATAGAATAACATTGAGTTCTCAAACTTGAGACTCAGGAACAAGTCAATTCTCAGGTTCCCAAGAATTGGCTGCTCGATCCCCAAAGACGAATTCGTGATTGGGGCCAAAAAATATCATAATTCCCCTGTGAGGCCAAAAGGCTATAGAAGAAGAAAAAGTTGAAAAGCAGACACCCTTTGCACCAGGGGATTGAAATTGAGACTCAGAAACGAGTTTCGAAGAAATTGTCAGCTCGATAGGTTCATGAGAATTCTCACATGGAGACTGAGCAAACAATGTACTTTTTTCTGTGACACAAAATTCCTTTTTATGAACATCTGAAGCGTGGGACCTACTGAGGAATTAAGAATTTCCATCTACAGAGCATCTCAAGCCATAACAATCCTGATAGCCTTTAGTTACCAGAACCCCTGAACCTAAAGGAGAATATAGGTATCCAATTCATTCTCTGGATAGTTAAGAGATTAGAATTTCTTTGTCGGACTAAATTTCTGAGAGAAATCCTACAGTTCAGACACAGGCATAGAATAACATTGAGTTCTCAAACTTGAGACTCAGGAACAAGTCAATTCTCAGGTTCCCAAGAATTGGCTGCTCGATCCCCAAAGACGAATTCGTGATTGGGGCCAAAAAATATCATAATTCCCCTGTGAGGCCAAAAGGCTATAGAAGAAGAAAAAGTTGAAAAGCAGACACCCTTTGCACCAGGGGATTGAAATTGAGACTCAGAAACGAGTTTCGAAGAAATTGTCAGCTCGATAGGTTCATGAGAATTCTCACATGGAGACTGAGCAAACAATGTACTTTTTTCTGTGACACAAAATTCCTTTTTATGAACATCTGAAGCGTGGGACCTACTGAGGAATTAAGAATTTCCATCTACAGAGCATCTCAAGCCATAACAATCCTGATAGCCTTTAGTTACCAGAACCCCTAAACCTAAAGGAGAATATAGGTATCCAATTCTTTCACTGGATAGTTAAGAGATTAGAATTTCTTTGTCGGACTAAATTTCTGAGAGAAATCCTACAGTTCAGACACAGGCATAGAATAACATTGAGTTCTCAAACTTGAGACTCAGGAACAAGTCAATTCTCAGGTTCCCAAGAATTGGCTGCTCGATCCCCAAAGACGAATTCGTGATTGGGGCCAAAAAATATCATGATTCCCCTGTGAGGCCAAAAAGCTATAGAAGAAGAAAAAGTTGAAAAGCAGACACCCTTTGCACCAGGGGATTGAAATTGAGACTCAGAAACGAGTTTCGAAGAAATTGTCAGCTCGATAGGTTCATGAGAATTCTCACATTGAGACTAAGCAAACGATGTACTTTTTTCTGTGACACAAAATTCCTTTTTATGAACATCTGAAGCGTGGGACCAACTGAGGAATTAAGAATTTCCATCTACAGAGCATCTCAAGCCATAACAATCCTGATAGCCTTTAGTTACCAGAACCCCTGAACCTAAAGGAGAATATAGGTATCCAATTCTTTCTCTGGATAGTTAAGAGATTAGAATTTCTTTGTCGGACTAAATTTCTGAGAGGAATCCTACAGTTCAGACACAGGCATAGAATAACATTGAGTTCTCAAACTTGAGACTCAGGAACAAGTCAATTCTCAGGTTCCCAAGAATTGGCTGCTCGATCCCCAAAGACGAATTCGTGATTGGGGCCAAAAAATATCATAATTCCCCTGTGAGGCCAAAAGGCTATAGAAGAAGAAAAAGTTGAAAAGCAGACACCCTTTGCACCAGGGGATTGAAATTGAGACTCAGAAACGAGTTTCGAAGAAATTGTCAGCTCGATAGGTTCATGAGAATTCTCACATGGAGACTGAGCAAACAATGTACTTTTTTCTGTGACACAAAATTCCTTTTTATGAACATCTGAAGCGTGGGACCTACTGAGGAATTAAGAATTTCCATCTACAGAGCATCTCAAGCCATAACAATCCTGATAGCCTTTAGTTACCAGAACCCCTAAACCTAAAGGAGAATATAGGTATCCAATTCTTTCACTGGATATTTAAGAGATTAGAATTTCTTTGTCAGACTAAATTTCTGAGGGAAATCCTACAGTTCAGACACAGGCATAGAATAACATTGAGTTCTCAAACTTGAGACTCAGGAACAAGTCAATTCTCAGGTTCCCAAGAATTGGCTGCTCGATCCCCAAAGACGAATTCGTGATTGGGGCCAAAAAATATCATAATTCCCCTGTGAGGTCAAAGGGCTATAAATAATGAAATGGTTGAGGAGGCGCCCTTTGCACTAAAGGATTGAAATTGAGACTCAAAAACGAGCTTCTAAAAGATTGTCAGCTCGATAGGTTCATGAGAATTCTCACATGGAGACTGAGCAAACAATGTACTTTTTTCTGTGACACAAAATTCCTTTTTATGAACATCTGAAGCGTGGGACCTACTGAGGAATTAAGAATTTCCATCTACAGAGCATCTCAAGCCATAACAATCCTGATAGCCTTTAGTTACCAGAACCCCTAAACCTAAAGGAGAATATATGTATCCAATTCTTTCACTGGATAGTTAAGAGATTAGAATTTCTTTGTCGGACTAAATTTCTGAGAGAAATCCTACAGTTCAGACACAGGCATAGAATAACATTGAGTTCTCAAACTTGAGACTCAGGAACAAGTCAATTCTCAGGTTCCCAAGAATTGGCTGCTCGATCCCCAAAGACGAATTCGTGATTGGGGCCAAAAAATATCATAATTCCCCTGTGAGGCCAAAAGGCTATAGAAGAAGAACAAGTTGAAAAGCAGACACCCTTTGCACCAGGGGATTGAAATTGAGACTCAGAAACGAGTTTCGAAGAAATTGTCAGCTCGATAGGTTCATGAGAATTCTCACATGGAGACTGAGCAAACAATGTACTTTTTTCTGTGACACAAAATTCCTTTTTATGAACATCTGAAGCGTGGGACCTACTGAGGAATTAAGAATTTCCATCTACAGAGCATCTCAAGCCATAACAATCCTGATAGCCTTTAGTTACCAGAACCCCTAAACCTAAAGGAGAATATAGGTATCCAATTCTTTCACTGGATATTTAAGAGATTAGAATTTCTTTGTCAGACTAAATTTCTGAGGGAAATCCTACAGTTCAGACACAGGCATAGAATAACATTGAGTTCTCAAACTTGAGACTCAGGAACAAGTCAATTCTCAGGTTCCCAAGAATTGGCTGCTCGATCCCCAAAGACGAATTCGTGATTGGGGCCAAAAAATATCATAATTCCCCTGTGAGGTCAAAGGGCTATAAATAATGAAATGGTTGAGGAGGCGCCCTTTGCACTAAAGGATTGAAATTGAGACTCAAAAACGAGCTTCTAAAAGATTGTCAGCTCGATAGGTTCATGAGAATTCTCACATGGAGACTGAGCAAACAATGTACTTTTTTCTGTGACACAAAATTCCTTTTTATGAACATCTGAAGCGTGGGACCTACTGAGGAATTAAGAATTTCCATCTACAGAGCATCTCGAGCCATAACAATCCTGATAGCCTTTAGTTACCAGAACCCCTAAACCTAAAGGAGAATATACGTATCCAATTCTTTCACTGGATATTTAAGAGATTAGAATTTCTTTGTCAGACTAAATTTCTGAGGGAAATCCTACAGTTCAGACACAGGCATAGAATAACATTGAGTTCTCAAACTTGAGACTCAGGAAGAAGTCAATTCTCAGGTTCCCAAGAATTGGCTGCTCGATCCCCAAAGACGAATTCGTGAATGGGGCCAAAAAATATCATAATTCCCCTGTGAGGTCAAAGAGCTATAAATAATGAAATGGTTGAGGAGGCGCCCTTTGCACTAAAGGATTGAAATTGAGACTCAAAAACGAGCTTCTAAAAGATTGTCAGCTCGGTAGGTTCATGAGAATTCTCACATTGAGACTAAGCAAACGATGTACTTTTTTCTGTGACACAATATTCCTTTTTATGAACATCTGAAGCGTGGGACCTACTGAGGAATTAAGAATTTCCATCTACGGAGCATCTCAAGCCATAACAATCCTGATAGCCTTTAGTTACCAGAACCCCTAAACCTAAAGGAGAATATAGGTATCCAATTCTTTCACTGGATATTTAAGAGATTAGAATTTCTTTGTCAGACTAAATTTCTGAGGGAAATCCTACAGTTCAGACACAGGCATAGAATAACATTGAGTTCTCAAACTTGAGACTCAGGAACAAGTCAATTCTCAGGTTCCCAAGAATTGGCTGCTCGATCCCCAAAGACGAATTCGTGATTGGGGCCAAAAAATATCATAATTCCCCTGTGAGGCCAAAAGGCTATAGAAGAAGAAAAAGTTGAAAAGCAGACACCCTTTGCACCAGGGGATTGAAATTGAGACTCAGAAACGAGTTTCGAAGAAATTGTCAGCTCGATAGGTTCATGAGAATTCTCACATGGAGACTGAGCAAACAATGTACTTTTTTCTGTGACACAAAATTCCTTTTTATGAACATCTGAAGCGTGGGACCTACTGAGGAATTAAGAATTTCCATCTACAGAGCATCTCAAGCCATAACAATCCTGATAGCCTTTAGTTACCAGAACCCCTAAACCTAAAGGAGAATATAGGTATCCAATTCTTTCACTGGATAGTTAAGAGATTAGAATTTCTTTGTCGGACTAAATTTCTGAGAGAAATCCTACAGTTCAGACACAGGCATAGAATAACATTGAGTTCTCAAACTTGAGACTCAGGAACAAGTCAATTCTCAGGTTCCCAAGAATTGGCTGCTCGATCCCCAAAGACGAATTCGTGATTGGGGCCAAAAAATATCATAATTCCCCTGTGAGGCCAAAAGGCTATAGAAGAAGAAAAAGTTGAAAAGCAGACACCCTTTGCACCAGGGGATTGAAATTGAGACTCAGAAACGAGTTTCGAAGAAATTGTCAGCTCGATAGGTTCATGAGAATTCTCACATGGAGACTGAGCAAACAATGTACTTTTTTCTGTGACACAAAATTCCTTTTTATGAACATCTGAAGCGTGGGACCTACTGAGGAATTAAGAATTTCCATCTACAGAGCATCTCAAGCCATAACAATCCTGATAGCCTTTAGTTACCAGAACCCCTGAACCTAAAGGAGAATATAGGTATCCAATTCATTCTCTGGATAGTTAAGAGATTAGAATTTCTTTGTCGGACTAAATTTCTGAGAGAAATCCTACAGTTCAGACACAGGCATAGAATAACATTGAGTTCTCAAACTTGAGACTCAGGAACAAGTCAATTCTCAGGTTCCCAAGAATTGGCTGCTCGATCCCCAAAGACGAATTCGTGATTGGGGCCAAAAAATATCATAATTCCCCTGTGAGGCCAAAAGGCTATAGAAGAAGAAAAAGTTGAAAAGCAGACACCCTTTGCACCAGGGGATTGAAATTGAGACTCAGAAACGAGTTTCGAAGAAATTGTCAGCTCGATAGGTTCATGAGAATTCTCACATGGAGACTGAGCAAACAATGTACTTTTTTCTGTGACACAAAATTCCTTTTTATGAACATCTGAAGCGTGGGACCTACTGAGGAATTAAGAATTTCCATCTACAGAGCATCTCAAGCCATAACAATCCTGATAGCCTTTAGTTACCAGAACCCCTAAACCTAAAGGAGAATATAGGTATCCAATTCTTTCACTGGATAGTTAAGAGATTAGAATTTCTTTGTCGGACTAAATTTCTGAGAGAAATCCTACAGTTCAGACACAGGCATAGAATAACATTGAGTTCTCAAACTTGAGACTCAGGAACAAGTCAATTCTCAGGTTCCCAAGAATTGGCTGCTCGATCCCCAAAGACGAATTCGTGATTGGGGCCAAAAAATATCATGATTCCCCTGTGAGGCCAAAAAGCTATAGAAGAAGAAAAAGTTGAAAAGCAGACACCCTTTGCACCAGGGGATTGAAATTGAGACTCAGAAACGAGTTTCGAAGAAATTGTCAGCTCGATAGGTTCATGAGAATTCTCACATTGAGACTAAGCAAACGATGTACTTTTTTCTGTGACACAAAATTCCTTTTTATGAACATCTGAAGCGTGGGACCAACTGAGGAATTAAGAATTTCCATCTACAGAGCATCTCAAGCCATAACAATCCTGATAGCCTTTAGTTACCAGAACCCCTGAACCTAAAGGAGAATATAGGTATCCAATTCTTTCTCTGGATAGTTAAGAGATTAGAATTTCTTTGTCGGACTAAATTTCTGAGAGGAATCCTACAGTTCAGACACAGGCATAGAATAACATTGAGTTCTCAAACTTGAGACTCAGGAACAAGTCAATTCTCAGGTTCCCAAGAATTGGCTGCTCGATCCCCAAAGACGAATTCGTGATTGGGGCCAAAAAATATCATAATTCCCCTGTGAGGCCAAAAGGCTATAGAAGAAGAAAAAGTTGAAAAGCAGACACCCTTTGCACCAGGGGATTGAAATTGAGACTCAGAAACGAGTTTCGAAGAAATTGTCAGCTCGATAGGTTCATGAGAATTCTCACATGGAGACTGAGCAAACAATGTACTTTTTTCTGTGACACAAAATTCCTTTTTATGAACATCTGAAGCGTGGGACCTACTGAGGAATTAAGAATTTCCATCTACAGAGCATCTCAAGCCATAACAATCCTGATAGCCTTTAGTTACCAGAACCCCTAAACCTAAAGGAGAATATAGGTATCCAATTCTTTCACTGGATATTTAAGAGATTAGAATTTCTTTGTCAGACTAAATTTCTGAGGGAAATCCTACAGTTCAGACACAGGCATAGAATAACATTGAGTTCTCAAACTTGAGACTCAGGAACAAGTCAATTCTCAGGTTCCCAAGAATTGGCTGCTCGATCCCCAAAGACGAATTCGTGATTGGGGCCAAAAAATATCATAATTCCCCTGTGAGGTCAAAGGGCTATAAATAATGAAATGGTTGAGGAGGCGCCCTTTGCACTAAAGGATTGAAATTGAGACTCAAAAACGAGCTTCTAAAAGATTGTCAGCTCGATAGGTTCATGAGAATTCTCACATGGAGACTGAGCAAACAATGTACTTTTTTCTGTGACACAAAATTCCTTTTTATGAACATCTGAAGCGTGGGACCTACTGAGGAATTAAGAATTTCCATCTACAGAGCATCTCAAGCCATAACAATCCTGATAGCCTTTAGTTACCAGAACCCCTAAACCTAAAGGAGAATATATGTATCCAATTCTTTCACTGGATAGTTAAGAGATTAGAATTTCTTTGTCGGACTAAATTTCTGAGAGAAATCCTACAGTTCAGACACAGGCATAGAATAACATTGAGTTCTCAAACTTGAGACTCAGGAACAAGTCAATTCTCAGGTTCCCAAGAATTGGCTGCTCGATCCCCAAAGACGAATTCGTGATTGGGGCCAAAAAATATCATAATTCCCCTGTGAGGCCAAAAGGCTATAGAAGAAGAACAAGTTGAAAAGCAGACACCCTTTGCACCAGGGGATTGAAATTGAGACTCAGAAACGAGTTTCGAAGAAATTGTCAGCTCGATAGGTTCATGAGAATTCTCACATGGAGACTGAGCAAACAATGTACTTTTTTCTGTGACACAAAATTCCTTTTTATGAACATCTGAAGCGTGGGACCTACTGAGGAATTAAGAATTTCCATCTACAGAGCATCTCAAGCCATAACAATCCTGATAGCCTTTAGTTACCAGAACCCCTAAACCTAAAGGAGAATATAGGTATCCAATTCTTTCACTGGATATTTAAGAGATTAGAATTTCTTTGTCAGACTAAATTTCTGAGGGAAATCCTACAGTTCAGACACAGGCATAGAATAACATTGAGTTCTCAAACTTGAGACTCAGGAACAAGTCAATTCTCAGGTTCCCAAGAATTGGCTGCTCGATCCCCAAAGACGAATTCGTGATTGGGGCCAAAAAATATCATAATTCCCCTGTGAGGTCAAAGGGCTATAAATAATGAAATGGTTGAGGAGGCGCCCTTTGCACTAAAGGATTGAAATTGAGACTCAAAAACGAGCTTCTAAAAGATTGTCAGCTCGATAGGTTCATGAGAATTCTCACATGGAGACTGAGCAAACAATGTACTTTTTTCTGTGACACAAAATTCCTTTTTATGAACATCTGAAGCGTGGGACCTACTGAGGAATTAAGAATTTCCATCTACAGAGCATCTCGAGCCATAACAATCCTGATAGCCTTTAGTTACCAGAACCCCTAAACCTAAAGGAGAATATACGTATCCAATTCTTTCACTGGATATTTAAGAGATTAGAATTTCTTTGTCAGACTAAATTTCTGAGGGAAATCCTACAGTTCAGACACAGGCATAGAATAACATTGAGTTCTCAAACTTGAGACTCAGGAAGAAGTCAATTCTCAGGTTCCCAAGAATTGGCTGCTCGATCCCCAAAGACGAATTCGTGAATGGGGCCAAAAAATATCATAATTCCCCTGTGAGGTCAAAGAGCTATAAATAATGAAATGGTTGAGGAGGCGCCCTTTGCACTAAAGGATTGAAATTGAGACTCAAAAACGAGCTTCTAAAAGATTGTCAGCTCGGTAGGTTCATGAGAATTCTCACATTGAGACTAAGCAAACGATGTACTTTTTTCTGTGACACAATATTCCTTTTTATGAACATCTGAAGCGTGGGACCTACTGAGGAATTAAGAATTTCCATCTACGGAGCATCTCAAGCCATAACAATCCTGATAGCCTTTAGTTACCAGAACCCCTAAACCTAAAGGAGAATATAGGTATCCAATTCTTTCACTGGATATTTAAGAGATTAGAATTTCTTTGTCAGACTAAATTTCTGAGGGAAATCCTACAGTTCAGACACAGGCATAGAATAACATTGAGTTCTCAAACTTGAGACTCAGGAACAAGTCAATTCTCAGGTTCCCAAGAATTGGCTGCTCGATCCCCAAAGACGAATTCGTGATTGGGGCCAAAAAATATCATAATTCCCCTGTGAGGCCAAAAGGCTATAGAAGAAGAAAAAGTTGAAAAGCAGACACCCTTTGCACCAGGGGATTGAAATTGAGACTCAGAAACGAGTTTCGAAGAAATTGTCAGCTCGATAGGTTCATGAGAATTCTCACATGGAGACTGAGCAAACAATGTACTTTTTTCTGTGACACAAAATTCCTTTTTATGAACATCTGAAGCGTGGGACCTACTGAGGAATTAAGAATTTCCATCTACAGAGCATCTCAAGCCATAACAATCCTGATAGCCTTTAGTTACCAGAACCCCTAAACCTAAAGGAGAATATAGGTATCCAATTCTTTCACTGGATATTTAAGAGATTAGAATTTCTTTGTCAGACTAAATTTCTGAGGGAAATCCTACAGTTCAGACACAGGCATAGAATAACATTGAGTTCTCAAACTTGAGACTCAGGAACAAGTCAATTCTCAGGTTCCCAAGAATTGGCTGCTCGATCCCCAAAGACGAATTCGTGATTGGGGCCAAAAAATATCATAATTCCCCTGTGAGGTCAAAGGGCTATAAATAATGAAATGGTTGAGGAGGCGCCCTTTGCACTAAAGGATTGAAATTGAGACTCAAAAACGAGCTTCTAAAAGATTGTCAGTGCGATAGGTTCATGAGAATTCTCACATGGAGACTGAGCAAACAATGTACTTTTTTCTGTGACACAAAATTCCTTTTTATGAACATCTGAAGCGTGGGACCTACTGAGGAATTAAGAATTTCCATCTACAGAGCATCTCAAGCCATAACAATCCTGATAGCCTTTAGTTACCAGAACCCCTAAACCTAAAGGAGAATATATGTATCCAATTCTTTCACTGGATAGTTAAGAGATTAGAATTTCTTTGTCAGACTAAATTTCTGAGGGAAATCCTACAGTTCAGACACAGGCATAGAATAACATTGAGTTCTCAAACTTGAGACTCAGGAACAAGTCAATTCTCAGGTTCCCAAGAATTGGCTGCTCGATCCCCAAAGACGAATTCGTGAATGGGACCAAAAAATATCATAATTCCCCTGTGAGGTCAAAGGGCTATAAATAATGAAATGGTTGAGGAGGCGCCCTTTGCACTAAAGGATTGAAATTGAGACTCAGAAACGAGTTTCGAAGAAATTGTCAGCTCGATAGGTTCATGAGAATTCTCACATGGAGACTGAGCAAACAATGTACTTTTTTCTGTGACACAAAATTCCTTTTTATGAACATCTGAAGCGTGGGACCTACTGAGGAATTAAGAATTTCCATCTACAGAGCATCTCAAGCCATAACAATCCTGATAGCCTTTAGTTACCAGAACCCCTAAACCTAAAGGAGAATATAGGTATCCAATTCTTTCACTGGATATTTAAGAGATTAGAATTTCTTTGTCAGACTAAATTTCTGAGGGAAATCCTACAGTTCAGACACAGGCATAGAATAACATTGAGTTCTCAAACTTGAGACTCAGGAACAAGTCAATTCTCAGGTTCCCAAGAATTGGCTGCTCGATCCCCAAAGACGAATTCGTGATTGGGGCCAAAAAATATCATAATTCCCCTGTGAGGTCAAAGGGCTATAAATAATGAAATGGTTGAGGAGGCGCCCTTTGCACTAAAGGATTGAAATTGAGACTCAAAAACGAGCTTCTAAAAGATTGTCAGCTCGATAGGTTCATGAGAATTCTCACATGGAGACTGAGCAAACAATGTACTTTTTTCTGTGACACAAAATTCCTTTTTATGAACATCTGAAGCGTGGGACCTACTGAGGAATTAAGAATTTCCATCTACAGAGCATCTCAAGCCATAACAATCCTGATAGCCTTTAGTTACCAGAACCCCTAAACCTAAAGGAGAATATAGGTATCCAATTCTTTCACTGGATAGTTAAGAGATTAGAATTTCTTTGTCGGACTAAATTTCTGAGAGAAATCCTACAGTTCAGACACAGGCATAGAATAACATTGAGTTCTCAAACTTGAGACTCAGGAACAAGTCAATTCTCAGGTTCCCAAGAATTGGCTGCTCGATCCCCAAAGACGAATTCGTGATTGGGGCCAAAAAATATCATAATTCCCCTGTGAGGCCAAAAGGCTATAGAAGAAGAAAAAGTTGAAAAGCAGACACCCTTTGCACCAGGGGATTGAAATTGAGACTCAGAAACGAGTTTCGAAGAAATTGTCAGCTCGATAGGTTCATGAGAATTCTCACATGGAGACTGAGCAAACAATGTACTTTTTTCTGTGACACAAAATTCCTTTTTATGAACATCTGAAGCGTGGGACCTACTGAGGAATTAAGAATTTCCATCTACAGAGCATCTCAAGCCATAACAATCCTGATAGCCTTTAGTTACCAGAACCCCTAAACCTAAAGGAGAATATACGTATCCAATTCTTTCACTGGATAGTTAAGAGATTAGAATTTCTTTGTCGGACTAAATTTCTGAGAGAAATCCTACAGTTCAGACACAGGCATAGAATAACATTGAGTTCTCAAACTTGAGACTCAGGAACAAGTCAATTCTCAGGTTCCCAAGAATTGGCTGCTCGATCCCCAAAGACGAATTCGTGATTGGGGCCAAAAAATATCATAATTCCCCTGTGAGGCCAAAAGGCTATAGAAGAAGAAAAAGTTGAAAAGCAGACACCCTTTGCACCAGGGGATTGAAATTGAGACTCAGAAACGAGTTTCGAAGAAATTGTCAGCTCGATAGGTTCATGAGAATTCTCACATGGAGACTGAGCAAACAATGTACTTTTTTCTGTGACACAAAATTCCTTTTTATGAACATCTGAAGCGTGGGACCTACTGAGGAATTAAGAATTTCCATCTACAGAGCATCTCAAGCCATAACAATCCTGATAGCCTTTAGTTACCAGAACCCCTAAACCTAAAGGAGAATATAGGTATCCAATTCTTTCACTGGATAGTTAAGAGATTAGAATTTCTTTGTCGGACTAAATTTCTGAGAGAAATCCTACAGTTCAGACACAGGCATAGAATAACATTGAGTTCTCAAACTTGAGACTCAGGAACAAGTCAATTCTCAGGTTCCCAAGAATTGGCTGCTCGATCCCCAAAGACGAATTCGTGATTGGGGCCAAAAAATATCATAATTCCCCTGTGAGGCCAAAAGGCTATAGAAGAAGAAAAAGTTGAAAAGCAGACACCCTTTGCACCAGGGGATTGAAATT
Source organism: Aspidiotus destructor (assembly GCA_035079395.1). Lineage (NCBI taxonomy): Eukaryota > Metazoa > Arthropoda > Insecta > Hemiptera > Diaspididae > Aspidiotus > Aspidiotus destructor. The sequence goes on along the minus strand of JAVHKZ010000002.1, from coordinate 8,353,316 downwards.
GAGACTCAGAAACGAGTTTCGAAGAAATTGTCAGCTCGATAGGTTCATGAGAATTCTCACATGGAGACTGAGCAAACAATGTACTTTTTTCTGTGACACAAAATTCCTTTTTATGAACATCTGAAGCGTGGGACCTACTGAGGAATTAAGAATTTCCATCTACAGAGCATCTCAAGCCATAACAATCCTGATAGCCTTTAGTTACCAGAACCCCTAAACCTAAAGGAGAATATACGTATCCAATTCTTTCACTGGATAGTTAAGAGATTAGAATTTCTTTGTCAGACTAAATTTCTGAGAGAAATCCTACAGTTCAGACACAGGCATAGAATAACATTGAGTTCTCAAACTTGAGACTCAGGAACAAGTCAATTCTCAGGTTCCCAAGAATTGGCTGCTCGATCCCCAAAGACGAATTCGTGATTGGGGCCAAAAAATATCATAATTCCCCTGTGAGGCCAAAAGGCTATAGAAGAAGAAAAAGTTGAAAAGCAGACACCCTTTGCACCAGGGGATTGAAATTGAGACTCAGAAACGAGTTTCGAAGAAATTGTCAGCTCGATAGGTTCATGAGAATTCTCACATGGAGACTGAGCAAACAATGTACTTTTTTCTGTGACACAAAATTCCTTTTTATGAACATCTGAAGCGTGGGACCTACTGAGGAATTAAGAATTTCCATCTACAGAGCATCTCAAGCCATAACAATCCTGATAGCCTTTAGTTACCAGAACCCCTAAACCTAAAGGAGAATATAGGTATCCAATTCTTTCACTGGATAGTTAAGAGATTAGAATTTCTTTGTCGGACTAAATTTCTGAGAGAAATCCTACAGTTCAGACACAGGCATAGAATAACATTGAGTTCTCAAACTTGAGACTCAGGAACAAGTCAATTCTCAGGTTCCCAAGAATTGGCTGCTCGATCCCCAAAGACGAATTCGTGATTGGGGCCAAAAAATATCATAATTCCCCTGTGAGGCCAAAAGGCTATAGAAGAAGAAAAAGTTGAAAAGCAGACACCCTTTGCACCAGGGGATTGAAATTGAGACTCAGAAACGAGTTTCGAAGAAATTGTCAGCTCGATAGGTTCATGAGAATTCTCACATGGAGACTGAGCAAACAATGTACTTTTTTCTGTGACACAAAATTCCTTTTTATGAACATCTGAAGCGTGGGACCTACTGAGGAATTAAGAATTTCCATCTACAGAGCATCTCAAGCCATAACAATCCTGATAGCCTTTAGTTACCAGAACCCCTGAACCTAAAGGAGAATATAGGTATCCAATTCATTCTCTGGATAGTTAAGAGATTAGAATTTCTTTGTCGGACTAAATTTCTGAGAGAAATCCTACAGTTCAGACACAGGCATAGAATAACATTGAGTTCTCAAACTTGAGACTCAGGAACAAGTCAATTCTCAGGTTCCCAAGAATTGGCTGCTCGATCCCCAAAGACGAATTCGTGATTGGGGCCAAAAAATATCATAATTCCCCTGTGAGGCCAAAAGGCTATAGAAGAAGAAAAAGTTGAAAAGCAGACACCCTTTGCACCAGGGGATTGAAATTGAGACTCAGAAACGAGTTTCGAAGAAATTGTCAGCTCGATAGGTTCATGAGAATTCTCACATGGAGACTGAGCAAACAATGTACTTTTTTCTGTGACACAAAATTCCTTTTTATGAACATCTGAAGCGTGGGACCTACTGAGGAATTAAGAATTTCCATCTACAGAGCATCTCAAGCCATAACAATCCTGATAGCCTTTAGTTACCAGAACCCCTAAACCTAAAGGAGAATATAGGTATCCAATTCTTTCACTGGATAGTTAAGAGATTAGAATTTCTTTGTCGGACTAAATTTCTGAGAGAAATCCTACAGTTCAGACACAGGCATAGAATAACATTGAGTTCTCAAACTTGAGACTCAGGAACAAGTCAATTCTCAGGTTCCCAAGAATTGGCTGCTCGATCCCCAAAGACGAATTCGTGATTGGGGCCAAAAAATATCATGATTCCCCTGTGAGGCCAAAAAGCTATAGAAGAAGAAAAAGTTGAAAAGCAGACACCCTTTGCACCAGGGGATTGAAATTGAGACTCAGAAACGAGTTTCGAAGAAATTGTCAGCTCGATAGGTTCATGAGAATTCTCACATTGAGACTAAGCAAACGATGTACTTTTTTCTGTGACACAAAATTCCTTTTTATGAACATCTGAAGCGTGGGACCAACTGAGGAATTAAGAATTTCCATCTACAGAGCATCTCAAGCCATAACAATCCTGATAGCCTTTAGTTACCAGAACCCCTGAACCTAAAGGAGAATATAGGTATCCAATTCTTTCTCTGGATAGTTAAGAGATTAGAATTTCTTTGTCGGACTAAATTTCTGAGAGGAATCCTACAGTTCAGACACAGGCATAGAATAACATTGAGTTCTCAAACTTGAGACTCAGGAACAAGTCAATTCTCAGGTTCCCAAGAATTGGCTGCTCGATCCCCAAAGACGAATTCGTGATTGGGGCCAAAAAATATCATAATTCCCCTGTGAGGCCAAAAGGCTATAGAAGAAGAAAAAGTTGAAAAGCAGACACCCTTTGCACCAGGGGATTGAAATTGAGACTCAGAAACGAGTTTCGAAGAAATTGTCAGCTCGATAGGTTCATGAGAATTCTCACATGGAGACTGAGCAAACAATGTACTTTTTTCTGTGACACAAAATTCCTTTTTATGAACATCTGAAGCGTGGGACCTACTGAGGAATTAAGAATTTCCATCTACAGAGCATCTCAAGCCATAACAATCCTGATAGCCTTTAGTTACCAGAACCCCTAAACCTAAAGGAGAATATAGGTATCCAATTCTTTCACTGGATATTTAAGAGATTAGAATTTCTTTGTCAGACTAAATTTCTGAGGGAAATCCTACAGTTCAGACACAGGCATAGAATAACATTGAGTTCTCAAACTTGAGACTCAGGAACAAGTCAATTCTCAGGTTCCCAAGAATTGGCTGCTCGATCCCCAAAGACGAATTCGTGATTGGGGCCAAAAAATATCATAATTCCCCTGTGAGGTCAAAGGGCTATAAATAATGAAATGGTTGAGGAGGCGCCCTTTGCACTAAAGGATTGAAATTGAGACTCAAAAACGAGCTTCTAAAAGATTGTCAGCTCGATAGGTTCATGAGAATTCTCACATGGAGACTGAGCAAACAATGTACTTTTTTCTGTGACACAAAATTCCTTTTTATGAACATCTGAAGCGTGGGACCTACTGAGGAATTAAGAATTTCCATCTACAGAGCATCTCAAGCCATAACAATCCTGATAGCCTTTAGTTACCAGAACCCCTAAACCTAAAGGAGAATATATGTATCCAATTCTTTCACTGGATAGTTAAGAGATTAGAATTTCTTTGTCGGACTAAATTTCTGAGAGAAATCCTACAGTTCAGACACAGGCATAGAATAACATTGAGTTCTCAAACTTGAGACTCAGGAACAAGTCAATTCTCAGGTTCCCAAGAATTGGCTGCTCGATCCCCAAAGACGAATTCGTGATTGGGGCCAAAAAATATCATAATTCCCCTGTGAGGCCAAAAGGCTATAGAAGAAGAACAAGTTGAAAAGCAGACACCCTTTGCACCAGGGGATTGAAATTGAGACTCAGAAACGAGTTTCGAAGAAATTGTCAGCTCGATAGGTTCATGAGAATTCTCACATGGAGACTGAGCAAACAATGTACTTTTTTCTGTGACACAAAATTCCTTTTTATGAACATCTGAAGCGTGGGACCTACTGAGGAATTAAGAATTTCCATCTACAGAGCATCTCAAGCCATAACAATCCTGATAGCCTTTAGTTACCAGAACCCCTAAACCTAAAGGAGAATATAGGTATCCAATTCTTTCACTGGATATTTAAGAGATTAGAATTTCTTTGTCAGACTAAATTTCTGAGGGAAATCCTACAGTTCAGACACAGGCATAGAATAACATTGAGTTCTCAAACTTGAGACTCAGGAACAAGTCAATTCTCAGGTTCCCAAGAATTGGCTGCTCGATCCCCAAAGACGAATTCGTGATTGGGGCCAAAAAATATCATAATTCCCCTGTGAGGTCAAAGGGCTATAAATAATGAAATGGTTGAGGAGGCGCCCTTTGCACTAAAGGATTGAAATTGAGACTCAAAAACGAGCTTCTAAAAGATTGTCAGCTCGATAGGTTCATGAGAATTCTCACATGGAGACTGAGCAAACAATGTACTTTTTTCTGTGACACAAAATTCCTTTTTATGAACATCTGAAGCGTGGGACCTACTGAGGAATTAAGAATTTCCATCTACAGAGCATCTCAAGCCATAACAATCCTGATAGCCTTTAGTTACCAGAACCCCTAAACCTAAAGGAGAATATACGTATCCAATTCTTTCACTGGATATTTAAGAGATTAGAATTTCTTTGTCAGACTAAATTTCTGAGGGAAATCCTACAGTTCAGACACAGGCATAGAATAACATTGAGTTCTCAAACTTGAGACTCAGGAACAAGTCAATTCTCAGGTTCCCAAGAATTGGCTGCTCGATCCCCAAAGACGAATTCGTGATTGGGGCCAAAAAATATCATAATTCCCCTGTGAGGCCAAAAGGCTATAGAAGAAGAAAAAGTTGAAAAGCAGACACCCTTTGCACCAGGGGATTGAAATTGAGACTCAGAAACGAGTTTCGAAGAAATTGTCAGCTCGATAGGTTCATGAGAATTCTCACATGGAGACTGAGCAAACAATGTACTTTTTTCTGTGACACAAAATTCCTTTTTATGAACATCTGAAGCGTGGGACCTACTGAGGAATTAAGAATTTCCATCTACAGAGCATCTCAAGCCATAACAATCCTGATAGCCTTTAGTTACCAGAACCCCTGAACCTAAAGGAGAATATAGGTATCCAATTCATTCTCTGGATAGTTAAGAGATTAGAATTTCTTTGTCGGACTAAATTTCTGAGAGAAATCCTACAGTTCAGACACAGGCATAGAATAACATTGAGTTCTCAAACTTGAGACTCAGGAACAAGTCAATTCTCAGGTTCCCAAGAATTGGCTGCTCGATCCCCAAAGACGAATTCGTGATTGGGGCCAAAAAATATCATAATTCCCCTGTGAGGCCAAAAGGCTATAGAAGAAGAAAAAGTTGAAAAGCAGACACCCTTTGCACCAGGGGATTGAAATTGAGACTCAGAAACGAGTTTCGAAGAAATTGTCAGCTCGATAGGTTCATGAGAATTCTCACATGGAGACTGAGCAAACAATGTACTTTTTTCTGTGACACAAAATTCCTTTTTATGAACATCTGAAGCGTGGGACCTACTGAGGAATTAAGAATTTCCATCTACAGAGCATCTCAAGCCATAACAATCCTGATAGCCTTTAGTTACCAGAACCCCTAAACCTAAAGGAGAATATAGGTATCCAATTCTTTCACTGGATATTTAAGAGATTAGAATTTCTTTGTCAGACTAAATTTCTGAGGGAAATCCTACAGTTCAGACACAGGCATAGAATAACATTGAGTTCTCAAACTTGAGACTCAGGAACAAGTCAATTCTCAGGTTCCCAAGAATTGGCTGCTCGATCCCCAAAGACGAATTCGTGATTGGGGCCAAAAAATATCATAATTCCCCTGTGAGGCCAAAAGGCTATAGAAGAAGAAAAAGTTGAAAAGCAGACACCCTTTGCACCAGGGGATTGAAATTGAGACTCAGAAACGAGTTTCGAAGAAATTGTCAGCTCGATAGGTTCATGAGAATTCTCACATGGAGACTGAGCAAACAATGTACTTTTTTCTGTGACACAAAATTCCTTTTTATGAACATCTGAAGCGTGGGACCTACTGAGGAATTAAGAATTTCCATCTACAGAGCATCTCAAGCCATAACAATCCTGATAGCCTTTAGTTACCAGAACCCCTGAACCTAAAGGAGAATATAGGTATCCAATTCATTCTCTGGATAGTTAAGAGATTAGAATTTCTTTGTCGGACTAAATTTCTGAGAGAAATCCTACAGTTCAGACACAGGCATAGAATAACATTGAGTTCTCAAACTTGAGACTCAGGAACAAGTCAATTCTCAGGTTCCCAAGAATTGGCTGCTCGATCCCCAAAGACGAATTCGTGATTGGGGCCAAAAAATATCATAATTCCCCTGTGAGGCCAAAAGGCTATAGAAGAAGAAAAAGTTGAAAAGCAGACACCCTTTGCACCAGGGGATTGAAATTGAGACTCAGAAACGAGTTTCGAAGAAATTGTCAGCTCGATAGGTTCATGAGAATTCTCACATGGAGACTGAGCAAACAATGTACTTTTTTCTGTGACACAAAATTCCTTTTTATGAACATCTGAAGCGTGGGACCTACTGAGGAATTAAGAATTTCCATCTACAGAGCATCTCAAGCCATAACAATCCTGATAGCCTTTAGTTACCAGAACCCCTAAACCTAAAGGAGAATATAGGTATCCAATTCTTTCACTGGATATTTAAGAGATTAGAATTTCTTTGTCAGACTAAATTTCTGAGGGAAATCCTACAGTTCAGACACAGGCATAGAATAACATTGAGTTCTCAAACTTGAGACTCAGGAACAAGTCAATTCTCAGGTTCCCAAGAATTGGCTGCTCGATCCCCAAAGACGAATTCGTGATTGGGGCCAAAAAATATCATAATTCCCCTGTGAGGTCAAAGGGCTATAAATAATGAAATGGTTGAGGAGGCGCCCTTTGCACTAAAGGATTGAAATTGAGACTCAAAAACGAGCTTCTAAAAGATTGTCAGCTCGGTAGGTTCATGAGAATTCTCACATTGAGACTAAGCAAACGATGTACTTTTTTCTGTGACACAATATTCCTTTTTATGAACATCTGAAGCGTGGGACCTACTGAGGAATTAAGAATTTCCATCTACGGAGCATCTCAAGCCATAACAATCCTGATAGCCTTTAGTTACCAGAACCCCTAAACCTAAAGGAGAATATAGGTATCCAATTCTTTCACTGGATATTTAAGAGATTAGAATTTCTTTGTCAGACTAAATTTCTGAGGGAAATCCTACAGTTCAGACACAGGCATAGAATAACATTGAGTTCTCAAACTTGAGACTCAGGAACAAGTCAATTCTCAGGTTCCCAAGAATTGGCTGCTCGATCCCCAAAGACGAATTCGTGATTGGGGCCAAAAAATATCATAATTCCCCTGTGAGGCCAAAAGGCTATAGAAGAAGAAAAAGTTGAAAAGCAGACACCCTTTGCACCAGGGGATTGAAATTGAGACTCAGAAACGAGTTTCGAAGAAATTGTCAGCTCGATAGGTTCATGAGAATTCTCACATGGAGACTGAGCAAACAATGTACTTTTTTCTGTGACACAAAATTCCTTTTTATGAACATCTGAAGCGTGGGACCTACTGAGGAATTAAGAATTTCCATCTACAGAGCATCTCAAGCCATAACAATCCTGATAGCCTTTAGTTACCAGAACCCCTAAACCTAAAGGAGAATATAGGTATCCAATTCTTTCACTGGATATTTAAGAGATTAGAATTTCTTTGTCAGACTAAATTTCTGAGGGAAATCCTACAGTTCAGACACAGGCATAGAATAACATTGAGTTCTCAAACTTGAGACTCAGGAACAAGTCAATTCTCAGGTTCCCAAGAATTGGCTGCTCGATCCCCAAAGACGAATTCGTGATTGGGGCCAAAAAATATCATAATTCCCCTGTGAGGTCAAAGGGCTATAAATAATGAAATGGTTGAGGAGGCGCCCTTTGCACTAAAGGATTGAAATTGAGACTCAAAAACGAGCTTCTAAAAGATTGTCAGTGCGATAGGTTCATGAGAATTCTCACATGGAGACTGAGCAAACAATGTACTTTTTTCTGTGACACAAAATTCCTTTTTATGAACATCTGAAGCGTGGGACCTACTGAGGAATTAAGAATTTCCATCTACAGAGCATCTCAAGCCATAACAATCCTGATAGCCTTTAGTTACCAGAACCCCTAAACCTAAAGGAGAATATATGTATCCAATTCTTTCACTGGATAGTTAAGAGATTAGAATTTCTTTGTCAGACTAAATTTCTGAGGGAAATCCTACAGTTCAGACACAGGCATAGAATAACATTGAGTTCTCAAACTTGAGACTCAGGAACAAGTCAATTCTCAGGTTCCCAAGAATTGGCTGCTCGATCCCCAAAGACGAATTCGTGAATGGGACCAAAAAATATCATAATTCCCCTGTGAGGTCAAAGGGCTATAAATAATGAAATGGTTGAGGAGGCGCCCTTTGCACTAAAGGATTGAAATTGAGACTCAGAAACGAGTTTCGAAGAAATTGTCAGCTCGATAGGTTCATGAGAATTCTCACATGGAGACTGAGCAAACAATGTACTTTTTTCTGTGACACAAAATTCCTTTTTATGAACATCTGAAGCGTGGGACCTACTGAGGAATTAAGAATTTCCATCTACAGAGCATCTCAAGCCATAACAATCCTGATAGCCTTTAGTTACCAGAACCCCTAAACCTAAAGGAGAATATAGGTATCCAATTCTTTCACTGGATATTTAAGAGATTAGAATTTCTTTGTCAGACTAAATTTCTGAGGGAAATCCTACAGTTCAGACACAGGCATAGAATAACATTGAGTTCTCAAACTTGAGACTCAGGAACAAGTCAATTCTCAGGTTCCCAAGAATTGGCTGCTCGATCCCCAAAGACGAATTCGTGATTGGGGCCAAAAAATATCATAATTCCCCTGTGAGGTCAAAGGGCTATAAATAATGAAATGGTTGAGGAGGCGCCCTTTGCACTAAAGGATTGAAATTGAGACTCAAAAACGAGCTTCTAAAAGATTGTCAGCTCGATAGGTTCATGAGAATTCTCACATGGAGACTGAGCAAACAATGTACTTTTTTCTGTGACACAAAATTCCTTTTTATGAACATCTGAAGCGTGGGACCTACTGAGGAATTAAGAATTTCCATCTACAGAGCATCTCAAGCCATAACAATCCTGATAGCCTTTAGTTACCAGAACCCCTAAACCTAAAGGAGAATATAGGTATCCAATTCTTTCACTGGATAGTTAAGAGATTAGAATTTCTTTGTCGGACTAAATTTCTGAGAGAAATCCTACAGTTCAGACACAGGCATAGAATAACATTGAGTTCTCAAACTTGAGACTCAGGAACAAGTCAATTCTCAGGTTCCCAAGAATTGGCTGCTCGATCCCCAAAGACGAATTCGTGATTGGGGCCAAAAAATATCATAATTCCCCTGTGAGGCCAAAAGGCTATAGAAGAAGAAAAAGTTGAAAAGCAGACACCCTTTGCACCAGGGGATTGAAATTGAGACTCAGAAACGAGTTTCGAAGAAATTGTCAGCTCGATAGGTTCATGAGAATTCTCACATGGAGACTGAGCAAACAATGTACTTTTTTCTGTGACACAAAATTCCTTTTTATGAACATCTGAAGCGTGGGACCTACTGAGGAATTAAGAATTTCCATCTACAGAGCATCTCAAGCCATAACAATCCTGATAGCCTTTAGTTACCAGAACCCCTAAACCTAAAGGAGAATATACGTATCCAATTCTTTCACTGGATAGTTAAGAGATTAGAATTTCTTTGTCGGACTAAATTTCTGAGAGAAATCCTACAGTTCAGACACAGGCATAGAATAACATTGAGTTCTCAAACTTGAGACTCAGGAACAAGTCAATTCTCAGGTTCCCAAGAATTGGCTGCTCGATCCCCAAAGACGAATTCGTGATTGGGGCCAAAAAATATCATAATTCCCCTGTGAGGCCAAAAGGCTATAGAAGAAGAAAAAGTTGAAAAGCAGACACCCTTTGCACCAGGGGATTGAAATTGAGACTCAGAAACGAGTTTCGAAGAAATTGTCAGCTCGATAGGTTCATGAGAATTCTCACATGGAGACTGAGCAAACAATGTACTTTTTTCTGTGACACAAAATTCCTTTTTATGAACATCTGAAGCGTGGGACCTACTGAGGAATTAAGAATTTCCATCTACAGAGCATCTCAAGCCATAACAATCCTGATAGCCTTTAGTTACCAGAACCCCTAAACCTAAAGGAGAATATAGGTATCCAATTCTTTCACTGGATAGTTAAGAGATTAGAATTTCTTTGTCGGACTAAATTTCTGAGAGAAATCCTACAGTTCAGACACAGGCATAGAATAACATTGAGTTCTCAAACTTGAGACTCAGGAACAAGTCAATTCTCAGGTTCCCAAGAATTGGCTGCTCGATCCCCAAAGACGAATTCGTGATTGGGGCCAAAAAATATCATAATTCCCCTGTGAGGCCAAAAGGCTATAGAAGAAGAAAAAGTTGAAAAGCAGACACCCTTTGCACCAGGGGATTGAAATTGAGACTCAGAAACGAGTTTCGAAGAAATTGTCAGCTCGATAGGTTCATGAGAATTCTCACATGGAGACTGAGCAAACAATGTACTTTTTTCTGTGACACAAAATTCCTTTTTATGAACATCTGAAGCGTGGGACCTACTGAGGAATTAAGAATTTCCATCTACAGAGCATCTCAAGCCATAACAATCCTGATAGCCTTTAGTTACCAGAACCCCTAAACCTAAAGGAGAATATACGTATCCAATTCTTTCACTGGATAGTTAAGAGATTAGAATTTCTTTGTCGGACTAAATTTCTGAGAGAAATCCTACAGTTCAGACACAGGCATAGAATAACATTGAGTTCTCAAACTTGAGACTCAGGAACAAGTCAATTCTCAGGTTCCCAAGAATTGGCTGCTCGATCCCCAAAGACGAATTCGTGATTGGGGCCAAAAAATATCATAATTCCCCTGTGAGGCCAAAAGGCTATAGAAGAAGAAAAAGTTGAAAAGCAGACACCCTTTGCACCAGGGGATTGAAATTGAGACTCAGAAACGAGTTTCGAAGAAATTGTCAGCTCGATAGGTTCATGAGAATTCTCACATGGAGACTGAGCAAACAATGTACTTTTTTCTGTGACACAAAATTCCTTTTTATGAACATCTGAAGCGTGGGACCTACTGAGGAATTAAGAATTTCCATCTACAGAGCATCTCAAGCCATAACAATCCTGATAGCCTTTAGTTACCAGAACCCCTAGACCTAAAGGAGAATATAGGTATCCAATTCTTTCACTGGATAGTTAAGAGATTAGAATTTCTTTGTCGGACTAAATTTCTGAGAGAAATCCTACAGTTCAGACACAGGCATAGAATAACATTGAGTTCTCAAACTTGAGACTCAGGAACAAGTCAATTCTCAGGTTCCCAAGAATTGGCTGCTCGATCCCCAAAGACGAATTCGTGATTGGGGCCAAAAAATATCATAATTCCCCTGTGAGGCCAAAAGGCTATAGAAGAAGAAAAAGTTGAAAAGCAGACACCCTTTGCACCAGGGGATTGAAATTGAGACTCAGAAACGAGTTTCGAAGAAATTGTCAGCTCGATAGGTTCATGAGAATTCTCACATGGAGACTGAGCAAACAATGTACTTTTTTCTGTGACACAAAATTCCTTTTTATGAACATCTGAAGCGTGGGACCTACTGAGGAATTAAGAATTTCCATCTACAGAGCATCTCAAGCCATAACAATCCTGATAGCCTTTAGTTACCAGAACCCCTGAACCTAAAGGAGAATATAGGTATCCAATTCATTCTCTGGATAGTTAAGAGATTAGAATTTCTTTGTCGGACTAAATTTCTGAGAGAAATCCTACAGTTCAGACACAGGCATAGAATAACATTGAGTTCTCAAACTTGAGACTCAGGAACAAGTCAATTCTCAGGTTCCCAAGAATTGGCTGCTCGATCCCCAAAGACGAATTCGTGATTGGGGCCAAAAAATATCATAATTCCCCTGTGAGGCCAAAAGGCTATAGAAGAAGAAAAAGTTGAAAAGCAGACACCCTTTGCACCAGGGGATTGAAATTGAGACTCAGAAACGAGTTTCGAAGAAATTGTCAGCTCGATAGGTTCATGAGAATTCTCACATGGAGACTGAGCAAACAATGTACTTTTTTCTGTGACACAAAATTCCTTTTTATGAACATCTGAAGCGTGGGACCTACTGAGGAATTAAGAATTTCCATCTACAGAGCATCTCAAGCCATAACAATCCTGATAGCCTTTAGTTACCAGAACCCCTAAACCTAAAGGAGAATATAGGTATCCAATTCTTTCACTGGATAGTTAAGAGATTAGAATTTCTTTGTCGGACTAAATTTCTGAGAGAAATCCTACAGTTCAGACACAGGCATAGAATAACATTGAGTTCTCAAACTTGAGACTCAGGAACAAGTCAATTCTCAGGTTCCCAAGAATTGGCTGCTCGATCCCCAAAGACGAATTCGTGATTGGGGCCAAAAAATATCATGATTCCCCTGTGAGGCCAAAAAGCTATAGAAGAAGAAAAAGTTGAAAAGCAGACACCCTTTGCACCAGGGGATTGAAATTGAGACTCAGAAACGAGTTTCGAAGAAATTGTCAGCTCGATAGGTTCATGAGAATTCTCACATTGAGACTAAGCAAACGATGTACTTTTTTCTGTGACACAAAATTCCTTTTTATGAACATCTGAAGCGTGGGACCAACTGAGGAATTAAGAATTTCCATCTACAGAGCATCTCAAGCCATAACAATCCTGATAGCCTTTAGTTACCAGAACCCCTGAACCTAAAGGAGAATATAGGTATCCAATTCTTTCTCTGGATAGTTAAGAGATTAGAATTTCTTTGTCGGACTAAATTTCTGAGAGGAATCCTACAGTTCAGACACAGGCATAGAATAACATTGAGTTCTCAAACTTGAGACTCAGGAACAAGTCAATTCTCAGGTTCCCAAGAATTGGCTGCTCGATCCCCAAAGACGAATTCGTGATTGGGGCCAAAAAATATCATAATTCCCCTGTGAGGCCAAAAGGCTATAGAAGAAGAAAAAGTTGAAAAGCAGACACCCTTTGCACCAGGGGATTGAAATTGAGACTCAGAAACGAGTTTCGAAGAAATTGTCAGCTCGATAGGTTCATGAGAATTCTCACATGGAGACTGAGCAAACAATGTACTTTTTTCTGTGACACAAAATTCCTTTTTATGAACATCTGAAGCGTGGGACCTACTGAGGAATTAAGAATTTCCATCTACAGAGCATCTCAAGCCATAACAATCCTGATAGCCTTTAGTTACCAGAACCCCTAAACCTAAAGGAGAATATAGGTATCCAATTCTTTCACTGGATATTTAAGAGATTAGAATTTCTTTGTCAGACTAAATTTCTGAGGGAAATCCTACAGTTCAGACACAGGCATAGAATAACATTGAGTTCTCAAACTTGAGACTCAGGAACAAGTCAATTCTCAGGTTCCCAAGAATTGGCTGCTCGATCCCCAAAGACGAATTCGTGATTGGGGCCAAAAAATATCATAATTCCCCTGTGAGGTCAAAGGGCTATAAATAATGAAATGGTTGAGGAGGCGCCCTTTGCACTAAAGGATTGAAATTGAGACTCAAAAACGAGCTTCTAAAAGATTGTCAGCTCGATAGGTTCATGAGAATTCTCACATGGAGACTGAGCAAACAATGTACTTTTTTCTGTGACACAAAATTCCTTTTTATGAACATCTGAAGCGTGGGACCTACTGAGGAATTAAGAATTTCCATCTACAGAGCATCTCAAGCCATAACAATCCTGATAGCCTTTAGTTACCAGAACCCCTAAACCTAAAGGAGAATATATGTATCCAATTCTTTCACTGGATAGTTAAGAGATTAGAATTTCTTTGTCGGACTAAATTTCTGAGAGAAATCCTACAGTTCAGACACAGGCATAGAATAACATTGAGTTCTCAAACTTGAGACTCAGGAACAAGTCAATTCTCAGGTTCCCAAGAATTGGCTGCTCGATCCCCAAAGACGAATTCGTGATTGGGGCCAAAAAATATCATAATTCCCCTGTGAGGCCAAAAGGCTATAGAAGAAGAACAAGTTGAAAAGCAGACACCCTTTGCACCAGGGGATTGAAATTGAGACTCAGAAACGAGTTTCGAAGAAATTGTCAGCTCGATAGGTTCATGAGAATTCTCACATGGAGACTGAGCAAACAATGTACTTTTTTCTGTGACACAAAATTCCTTTTTATGAACATCTGAAGCGTGGGACCTACTGAGGAATTAAGAATTTCCATCTACAGAGCATCTCAAGCCATAACAATCCTGATAGCCTTTAGTTACCAGAACCCCTAAACCTAAAGGAGAATATAGGTATCCAATTCTTTCACTGGATATTTAAGAGATTAGAATTTCTTTGTCAGACTAAATTTCTGAGGGAAATCCTACAGTTCAGACACAGGCATAGAATAACATTGAGTTCTCAAACTTGAGACTCAGGAACAAGTCAATTCTCAGGTTCCCAAGAATTGGCTGCTCGATCCCCAAAGACGAATTCGTGATTGGGGCCAAAAAATATCATAATTCCCCTGTGAGGTCAAAGGGCTATAAATAATGAAATGGTTGAGGAGGCGCCCTTTGCACTAAAGGATTGAAATTGAGACTCAAAAACGAGCTTCTAAAAGATTGTCAGCTCGATAGGTTCATGAGAATTCTCACATGGAGACTGAGCAAACAATGTACTTTTTTCTGTGACACAAAATTCCTTTTTATGAACATCTGAAGCGTGGGACCTACTGAGGAATTAAGAATTTCCATCTACAGAGCATCTCAAGCCATAACAATCCTGATAGCCTTTAGTTACCAGAACCCCTAAACCTAAAGGAGAATATACGTATCCAATTCTTTCACTGGATATTTAAGAGATTAGAATTTCTTTGTCAGACTAAATTTCTGAGGGAAATCCTACAGTTCAGACACAGGCATAGAATAACATTGAGTTCTCAAACTTGAGACTCAGGAACAAGTCAATTCTCAGGTTCCCAAGAATTGGCTGCTCGATCCCCAAAGACGAATTCGTGATTGGGGCCAAAAAATATCATAATTCCCCTGTGAGGCCAAAAGGCTATAGAAGAAGAAAAAGTTGAAAAGCAGACACCCTTTGCACCAGGGGATTGAAATTGAGACTCAGAAACGAGTTTCGAAGAAATTGTCAGCTCGATAGGTTCATGAGAATTCTCACATGGAGACTGAGCAAACAATGTACTTTTTTCTGTGACACAAAATTCCTTTTTATGAACATCTGAAGCGTGGGACCTACTGAGGAATTAAGAATTTCCATCTACAGAGCATCTCAAGCCATAACAATCCTGATAGCCTTTAGTTACCAGAACCCCTGAACCTAAAGGAGAATATAGGTATCCAATTCATTCTCTGGATAGTTAAGAGATTAGAATTTCTTTGTCGGACTAAATTTCTGAGAGAAATCCTACAGTTCAGACACAGGCATAGAATAACATTGAGTTCTCAAACTTGAGACTCAGGAACAAGTCAATTCTCAGGTTCCCAAGAATTGGCTGCTCGATCCCCAAAGACGAATTCGTGATTGGGGCCAAAAAATATCATAATTCCCCTGTGAGGCCAAAAGGCTATAGAAGAAGAAAAAGTTGAAAAGCAGACACCCTTTGCACCAGGGGATTGAAATTGAGACTCAGAAACGAGTTTCGAAGAAATTGTCAGCTCGATAGGTTCATGAGAATTCTCACATGGAGACTGAGCAAACAATGTACTTTTTTCTGTGACACAAAATTCCTTTTTATGAACATCTGAAGCGTGGGACCTACTGAGGAATTAAGAATTTCCATCTACAGAGCATCTCAAGCCATAACAATCCTGATAGCCTTTAGTTACCAGAACCCCTAAACCTAAAGGAGAATATAGGTATCCAATTCTTTCACTGGATATTTAAGAGATTAGAATTTCTTTGTCAGACTAAATTTCTGAGGGAAATCCTACAGTTCAGACACAGGCATAGAATAACATTGAGTTCTCAAACTTGAGACTCAGGAACAAGTCAATTCTCAGGTTCCCAAGAATTGGCTGCTCGATCCCCAAAGACGAATTCGTGATTGGGGCCAAAAAATATCATAATTCCCCTGTGAGGCCAAAAGGCTATAGAAGAAGAAAAAGTTGAAAAGCAGACACCCTTTGCACCAGGGGATTGAAATTGAGACTCAGAAACGAGTTTCGAAGAAATTGTCAGCTCGATAGGTTCATGAGAATTCTCACATGGAGACTGAGCAAACAATGTACTTTTTTCTGTGACACAAAATTCCTTTTTATGAACATCTGAAGCGTGGGACCTACTGAGGAATTAAGAATTTCCATCTACAGAGCATCTCAAGCCATAACAATCCTGATAGCCTTTAGTTACCAGAACCCCTGAACCTAAAGGAGAATATAGGTATCCAATTCATTCTCTGGATAGTTAAGAGATTAGAATTTCTTTGTCGGACTAAATTTCTGAGAGAAATCCTACAGTTCAGACACAGGCATAGAATAACATTGAGTTCTCAAACTTGAGACTCAGGAACAAGTCAATTCTCAGGTTCCCAAGAATTGGCTGCTCGATCCCCAAAGACGAATTCGTGATTGGGGCCAAAAAATATCATAATTCCCCTGTGAGGCCAAAAGGCTATAGAAGAAGAAAAAGTTGAAAAGCAGACACCCTTTGCACCAGGGGATTGAAATTGAGACTCAGAAACGAGTTTCGAAGAAATTGTCAGCTCGATAGGTTCATGAGAATTCTCACATGGAGACTGAGCAAACAATGTACTTTTTTCTGTGACACAAAATTCCTTTTTATGAACATCTGAAGCGTGGGACCTACTGAGGAATTAAGAATTTCCATCTACAGAGCATCTCAAGCCATAACAATCCTGATAGCCTTTAGTTACCAGAACCCCTAAACCTAAAGGAGAATATAGGTATCCAATTCTTTCACTGGATATTTAAGAGATTAGAATTTCTTTGTCAGACTAAATTTCTGAGGGAAATCCTACAGTTCAGACACAGGCATAGAATAACATTGAGTTCTCAAACTTGAGACTCAGGAACAAGTCAATTCTCAGGTTCCCAAGAATTGGCTGCTCGATCCCCAAAGACGAATTCGTGATTGGGGCCAAAAAATATCATAATTCCCCTGTGAGGTCAAAGGGCTATAAATAATGAAATGGTTGAGGAGGCGCCCTTTGCACTAAAGGATTGAAATTGAGACTCAAAAACGAGCTTCTAAAAGATTGTCAGCTCGATAGGTTCATGAGAATTCTCACATGGAGACTGAGCAAACAATGTACTTTTTTCTGTGACACAAAATTCCTTTTTATGAACATCTGAAGCGTGGGACCTACTGAGGAATTAAGAATTTCCATCTACAGAGCATCTCAAGCCATAACAATCCTGATAGCCTTTAGTTACCAGAACCCCTAAACCTAAAGGAGAATATATGTATCCAATTCTTTCACTGGATAGTTAAGAGATTAGAATTTCTTTGTCGGACTAAATTTCTGAGAGAAATCCTACAGTTCAGACACAGGCATAGAATAACATTGAGTTCTCAAACTTGAGACTCAGGAACAAGTCAATTCTCAGGTTCCCAAGAATTGGCTGCTCGATCCCCAAAGACGAATTCGTGATTGGGGCCAAAAAATATCATAATTCCCCTGTGAGGCCAAAAGGCTATAGAAGAAGAACAAGTTGAAAAGCAGACACCCTTTGCACCAGGGGATTGAAATTGAGACTCAGAAACGAGTTTCGAAGAAATTGTCAGCTCGATAGGTTCATGAGAATTCTCACATGGAGACTGAGCAAACAATGTACTTTTTTCTGTGACACAAAATTCCTTTTTATGAACATCTGAAGCGTGGGACCTACTGAGGAATTAAGAATTTCCATCTACAGAGCATCTCAAGCCATAACAATCCTGATAGCCTTTAGTTACCAGAACCCCTAAACCTAAAGGAGAATATAGGTATCCAATTCTTTCACTGGATATTTAAGAGATTAGAATTTCTTTGTCAGACTAAATTTCTGAGGGAAATCCTACAGTTCAGACACAGGCATAGAATAACATTGAGTTCTCAAACTTGAGACTCAGGAACAAGTCAATTCTCAGGTTCCCAAGAATTGGCTGCTCGATCCCCAAAGACGAATTCGTGATTGGGGCCAAAAAATATCATAATTCCCCTGTGAGGTCAAAGGGCTATAAATAATGAAATGGTTGAGGAGGCGCCCTTTGCACTAAAGGATTGAAATTGAGACTCAAAAACGAGCTTCTAAAAGATTGTCAGCTCGATAGGTTCATGAGAATTCTCACATGGAGACTGAGCAAACAATGTACTTTTTTCTGTGACACAAAATTCCTTTTTATGAACATCTGAAGCGTGGGACCTACTGAGGAATTAAGAATTTCCATCTACAGAGCATCTCAAGCCATAACAATCCTGATAGCCTTTAGTTACCAGAACCCCTAAACCTAAAGGAGAATATACGTATCCAATTCTTTCACTGGATATTTAAGAGATTAGAATTTCTTTGTCAGACTAAATTTCTGAGGGAAATCCTACAGTTCAGACACAGGCATAGAATAACATTGAGTTCTCAAACTTGAGACTCAGGAACAAGTCAATTCTCAGGTTCCCAAGAATTGGCTGCTCGATCCCCAAAGACGAATTCGTGATTGGGGCCAAAAAATATCATAATTCCCCTGTGAGGCCAAAAGGCTATAGAAGAAGAAAAAGTTGAAAAGCAGACACCCTTTGCACCAGGGGATTGAAATTGAGACTCAGAAACGAGTTTCGAAGAAATTGTCAGCTCGATAGGTTCATGAGAATTCTCACATGGAGACTGAGCAAACAATGTACTTTTTTCTGTGACACAAAATTCCTTTTTATGAACATCTGAAGCGTGGGACCTACTGAGGAATTAAGAATTTCCATCTACAGAGCATCTCAAGCCATAACAATCCTGATAGCCTTTAGTTACCAGAACCCCTGAACCTAAAGGAGAATATAGGTATCCAATTCATTCTCTGGATAGTTAAGAGATTAGAATTTCTTTGTCGGACTAAATTTCTGAGAGAAATCCTACAGTTCAGACACAGGCATAGAATAACATTGAGTTCTCAAACTTGAGACTCAGGAACAAGTCAATTCTCAGGTTCCCAAGAATTGGCTGCTCGATCCCCAAAGACGAATTCGTGATTGGGGCCAAAAAATATCATAATTCCCCTGTGAGGCCAAAAGGCTATAGAAGAAGAAAAAGTTGAAAAGCAGACACCCTTTGCACCAGGGGATTGAAATTGAGACTCAGAAACGAGTTTCGAAGAAATTGTCAGCTCGATAGGTTCATGAGAATTCTCACATGGAGACTGAGCAAACAATGTACTTTTTTCTGTGACACAAAATTCCTTTTTATGAACATCTGAAGCGTGGGACCTACTGAGGAATTAAGAATTTCCATCTACAGAGCATCTCAAGCCATAACAATCCTGATAGCCTTTAGTTACCAGAACCCCTGAACCTAAAGGAGAATATAGGTATCCAATTCATTCTCTGGATAGTTAAGAGATTAGAATTTCTTTGTCGGACTAAATTTCTGAGAGAAATCCTACAGTTCAGACACAGGCATAGAATAACATTGAGTTCTCAAACTTGAGACTCAGGAACAAGTCAATTCTCAGGTTCCCAAGAATTGGCTGCTCGATCCCCAAAGACGAATTCGTGATTGGGGCCAAAAAATATCATAATTCCCCTGTGAGGCCAAAAGGCTATAGAAGAAGAAAAAGTTGAAAAGCAGACACCCTTTGCACCAGGGGATTGAAATTGAGACTCAGAAACGAGTTTCGAAGAAATTGTCAGCTCGATAGGTTCATGAGAATTCTCACATGGAGACTGAGCAAACAATGTACTTTTTTCTGTGACACAAAATTCCTTTTTATGAACATCTGAAGCGTGGGACCTACTGAGGAATTAAGAATTTCCATCTACAGAGCATCTCAAGCCATAACAATCCTGATAGCCTTTAGTTACCAGAACCCCTACACCTAAAGGAGAATATAGGTATCCAATTCTTTCACTGGATAGTTAAGAGATTAGAATTTCTTTGTCGGACTAAATTTCTGAGAGAAATCCTACAGTTCAGACACAGGCATAGAATAACATTGAGTTCTCAAACTTGAGACTCAGGAACAAGTCAATTCTCAGGTTCCCAAGAATTGGCTGCTCGATCCCCAAAGACGAATTCGTGATTGGGGCCAAAAAATATCATAATTCCCCTGTGAGGCCAAAAGGCTATAGAAGAAGAAAAAGTTGAAAAGCAGACACCCTTTGCACCAGGGGATTGAAATTGAGACTCAGAAACGAGTTTCGAAGAAATTGTCAGCTCGATAGGTTCATGAGAATTCTCACATGGAGACTGAGCAAACAATGTACTTTTTTCTGTGACACAAAATTCCTTTTTATGAACATCTGAAGCGTGGGACCTACTGAGGAATTAAGAATTTCCATCTACAGAGCATCTCAAGCCATAACAATCCTGATAGCCTTTAGTTACCAGAACCCCTGAACCTAAAGGAGAATATAGGTATCCAATTCATTCTCTGGATAGTTAAGAGATTAGAATTTCTTTGTCGGACTAAATTTCTGAGAGAAATCCTACAGTTCAGACACAGGCATAGAATAACATTGAGTTCTCAAACTTGAGACTCAGGAACAAGTCAATTCTCAGGTTCCCAAGAATTGGCTGCTCGATCCCCAAAGACGAATTCGTGATTGGGGCCAAAAAATATCATAATTCCCCTGTGAGGCCAAAAGGCTATAGAAGAAGAAAAAGTTGAAAAGCAGACACCCTTTGCACCAGGGGATTGAAATTGAGACTCAGAAACGAGTTTCGAAGAAATTGTCAGCTCGATAGGTTCATGAGAATTCTCACATGGAGACTGAGCAAACAATGTACTTTTTTCTGTGACACAAAATTCCTTTTTATGAACATCTGAAGCGTGGGACCTACTGAGGAATTAAGAATTTCCATCTACAGAGCATCTCAAGCCATAACAATCCTGATAGCCTTTAGTTACCAGAACCCCTAAACCTAAAGGAGAATATAGGTATCCAATTCTTTCACTGGATATTTAAGAGATTAGAATTTCTTTGTCAGACTAAATTTCTGAGGGAAATCCTACAGTTCAGACACAGGCATAGAATAACATTGAGTTCTCAAACTTGAGACTCAGGAACAAGTCAATTCTCAGGTTCCCAAGAATTGGCTGCTCGATCCCCAAAGACGAATTCGTGATTGGGGCCAAAAAATATCATAATTCCCCTGTGAGGCCAAAAGGCTATAGAAGAAGAAAAAGTTGAAAAGCAGACACCCTTTGCACCAGGGGATTGAAATTGAGACTCAGAAACGAGTTTCGAAGAAATTGTCAGCTCGATAGGTTCATGAGAATTCTCACATGGAGACTGAGCAAACAATGTACTTTTTTCTGTGACACAAAATTCCTTTTTATGAACATCTGAAGCGTGGGACCTACTGAGGAATTAAGAATTTCCATCTACAGAGCATCTCAAGCCATAACAATCCTGATAGCCTTTAGTTACCAGAACCCCTACACCTAAAGGAGAATATAGGTATCCAATTCTTTCACTGGATAGTTAAGAGATTAGAATTTCTTTGTCGGACTAAATTTCTGAGAGAAATCCTACAGTTCAGACACAGGCATAGAATAACATTGAGTTCTCAAACTTGAGACTCAGGAACAAGTCAATTCTCAGGTTCCCAAGAATTGGCTGCTCGATCCCCAAAGACGAATTCGTGATTGGGGCCAAAAAATATCATAATTCCCCTGTGAGGCCAAAAGGCTATAGAAGAAGAAAAAGTTGAAAAGCAGACACCCTTTGCACCAGGGGATTGAAATTGAGACTCAGAAACGAGTTTCGAAGAAATTGTCAGCTCGATAGGTTCATGAGAATTCTCACATGGAGACTGAGCAAACAATGTACTTTTTTCTGTGACACAAAATTCCTTTTTATGAACATCTGAAGCGTGGGACCTACTGAGGAATTAAGAATTTCCATCTACAGAGCATCTCAAGCCATAACAATCCTGATAGCCTTTAGTTACCAGAACCCCTGAACCTAAAGGAGAATATAGGTATCCAATTCATTCTCTGGATAGTTAAGAGATTAGAATTTCTTTGTCGGACTAAATTTCTGAGAGAAATCCTACAGTTCAGACACAGGCATAGAATAACATTGAGTTCTCAAACTTGAGACTCAGGAACAAGTCAATTCTCAGGTTCCCAAGAATTGGCTGCTCGATCCCCAAAGACGAATTCGTGATTGGGGCCAAAAAATATCATAATTCCCCTGTGAGGCCAAAAGGCTATAGAAGAAGAAAAAGTTGAAAAGCAGACACCCTTTGCACCAGGGGATTGAAATTGAGACTCAGAAACGAGTTTCGAAGAAATTGTCAGCTCGATAGGTTCATGAGAATTCTCACATGGAGACTGAGCAAACAATGTACTTTTTTCTGTGACACAAAATTCCTTTTTATGAACATCTGAAGCGTGGGACCTACTGAGGAATTAAGAATTTCCATCTACAGAGCATCTCAAGCCATAACAATCCTGATAGCCTTTAGTTACCAGAACCCCTAAACCTAAAGGAGAATATAGGTATCCAATTCTTTCACTGGATATTTAAGAGATTAGAATTTCTTTGTCAGACTAAATTTCTGAGGGAAATCCTACAGTTCAGACACAGGCATAGAATAACATTGAGTTCTCAAACTTGAGACTCAGGAACAAGTCAATTCTCAGGTTCCCAAGAATTGGCTGCTCGATCCCCAAAGACGAATTCGTGATTGGGGCCAAAAAATATCATAATTCCCCTGTGAGGCCAAAAGGCTATAGAAGAAGAAAAAGTTGAAAAGCAGACACCCTTTGCACCAGGGGATTGAAATTGAGACTCAGAAACGAGTTTCGAAGAAATTGTCAGCTCGATAGGTTCATGAGAATTCTCACATGGAGACTGAGCAAACAATGTACTTTTTTCTGTGACACAAAATTCCTTTTTATGAACATCTGAAGCGTGGGACCTACTGAGGAATTAAGAATTTCCATCTACAGAGCATCTCAAGCCATAACAATCCTGATAGCCTTTAGTTACCAGAACCCCTACACCTAAAGGAGAATATAGGTATCCAATTCTTTCACTGGATAGTTAAGAGATTAGAATTTCTTTGTCGGACTAAATTTCTGAGAGAAATCCTACAGTTCAGACACAGGCATAGAATAACATTGAGTTCTCAAACTTGAGACTCAGGAACAAGTCAATTCTCAGGTTCCCAAGAATTGGCTGCTCGATCCCCAAAGACGAATTCGTGATTGGGGCCAAAAAATATCATAATTCCCCTGTGAGGCCAAAAGGCTATAGAAGAAGAAAAAGTTGAAAAGCAGACACCCTTTGCACCAGGGGATTGAAATTGAGACTCAGAAACGAGTTTCGAAGAAATTGTCAGCTCGATAGGTTCATGAGAATTCTCACATGGAGACTGAGCAAACAATGTACTTTTTTCTGTGACACAAAATTCCTTTTTATGAACATCTGAAGCGTGGGACCTACTGAGGAATTAAGAATTTCCATCTACAGAGCATCTCAAGCCATAACAATCCTGATAGCCTTTAGTTACCAGAACCCCTGAACCTAAAGGAGAATATAGGTATCCAATTCATTCTCTGGATAGTTAAGAGATTAGAATTTCTTTGTCGGACTAAATTTCTGAGAGAAATCCTACAGTTCAGACACAGGCATAGAATAACATTGAGTTCTCAAACTTGAGACTCAGGAACAAGTCAATTCTCAGGTTCCCAAGAATTGGCTGCTCGATCCCCAAAGACGAATTCGTGATTGGGGCCAAAAAATATCATAATTCCCCTGTGAGGCCAAAAGGCTATAGAAGAAGAAAAAGTTGAAAAGCAGACACCCTTTGCACCAGGGGATTGAAATTGAGACTCAGAAACGAGTTTCGAAGAAATTGTCAGCTCGATAGGTTCATGAGAATTCTCACATGGAGACTGAGCAAACAATGTACTTTTTTCTGTGACACAAAATTCCTTTTTATGAACATCTGAAGCGTGGGACCTACTGAGGAATTAAGAATTTCCATCTACAGAGCATCTCAAGCCATAACAATCCTGATAGCCTTTAGTTACCAGAACCCCTAAACCTAAAGGAGAATATAGGTATCCAATTCTTTCACTGGATATTTAAGAGATTAGAATTTCTTTGTCAGACTAAATTTCTGAGGGAAATCCTACAGTTCAGACACAGGCATAGAATAACATTGAGTTCTCAAACTTGAGACTCAGGAACAAGTCAATTCTCAGGTTCCCAAGAATTGGCTGCTCGATCCCCAAAGACGAATTCGTGATTGGGGCCAAAAAATATCATAATTCCCCTGTGAGGCCAAAAGGCTATAGAAGAAGAAAAAGTTGAAAAGCAGACACCCTTTGCACCAGGGGATTGAAATTGAGACTCAGAAACGAGTTTCGAAGAAATTGTCAGCTCGATAGGTTCATGAGAATTCTCACATGGAGACTGAGCAAACAATGTACTTTTTTCTGTGACACAAAATTCCTTTTTATGAACATCTGAAGCGTGGGACCTACTGAGGAATTAAGAATTTCCATCTACAGAGCATCTCAAGCCATAACAATCCTGATAGCCTTTAGTTACCAGAACCCCTGAACCTAAAGGAGAATATAGGTATCCAATTCATTCTCTGGATAGTTAAGAGATTAGAATTTCTTTGTCAGACTAAATTTCTGAGGGAAATCCTACAGTTCAGACACAGGCATAGAATAACATTGAGTTCTCAAACTTGAGACTCAGGAACAAGTCAATTCTCAGGTTCCCAAGAATTGGCTGCTCGATCCCCAAAGACAAATTCGTGATTGGGGCCAAAAAATATTATAATTCCCCTGTGAGGCCAAAAGGCTATAGAAGAAGAAAAAGTTGAAAAGCAGACACCCTTTGCACCAGGGGATTGAAATTGAGACTCAGAAACGAGTTTCGAAGAAATTGTCAGCTCGATAGGTTCATGAGAATTCTCACATGGAGACTGAGCAAACAATGTACTTTTTTCTGTGACACAAAATTCCTTTTTATGAACATCTGAAGCGTGGGACCTACTGAGGAATTAAGAATTTCCATCTACAGAGCATCTCAAGCCATAACAATCCTGATAGCCTTTAGTTACCAGAACCCCTAAACCTAAAGGAGAATATAGGTATCCAATTCTTTCACTGAATATTTAAGAGATTAGAATTTCTTTGTCGGACTAAATTTCTGAGAGAACTCCTACAGTTCAGACACAGGCATAGAATAACATTGAGTTCTCAAACTTGAGACTCAGGAACAAGTCAATTCTCAGGTTCCCAAGAATTGGCTGCTCGATCCCCAAAGACGAATTCGTGATTGGGGCCAAAAAATATCATAATTCCCCTGTGAGGCCAAAAGGCTATAAATAATGAAATGGTTGAGGAGGCGCCCTTTGCACTAAAGGATTGAAATTGAGACTCAAAAACGAGCTTCTAAAAGATTGTCAGCTCGGTAGGTTCATGAGAATTCTCACATTGAGACTAAGCAAACGATGTACTTTTTTCTGTGACACAAAATTCCTTTTTATGAACATCTGAAGCGTGGGACCTACTGAGGAATTAAGAATTTCCATCTACAGAGCATCTCAAGCCATAACAATCCTGATAGCCTTTAGTTACCAGAACCCCTAAACCTAAAGGAGAATATAGGTATCCAATTCTTTCACTGGATATTTAAGAGATTAGAATTTCTTTGTCAGACTAAATTTCTGAGGGAAATCCTACAGTTCAGACACAGGCATAGAATAACATTGAGTTCTCAAACTTGAGACTCAGGAACAAGTCAATTCTCAGGTTCCCAAGAATTGGCTGCTCGATCCCCAAAGACGAATTCGTGATTGGGGCCAAAAAATATCATAATTCCGCTGTGAGGCCAAAAGGCTATAGAAGAAGAAGAAGTTGAAAAGCAGACACCCTTTGCACCAGGGGATTGAAATTGAGACTCAGAAACGAGTTTCGAAGAAATTGTCAGCTCGATAGGTTCATGAGAATTCTCACATGGAGACTGAGCAAACAATGTACTTTTTTCTGTGACACAAAATTCCTTTTTATGAACATCTGAAGCGTGGGACCTACTGAGGAATTAAGAATTTCCATCTACAGAGCATCTCAAGCCATAACAATCCTGATAGCCTTTAGTTACCAGAACCCCTGAACCTAAAGGAGAATATAGGTATCCAATTCATTCTCTGGATAGTTAAGAGATTAGAATTTCTTTGTCGGACTAAATTTCTGAGAGAAATCCTACAGTTCAGACACAGGCATAGAATAACATTGAGTTCTCAAACTTGAGACTCAGGAACAAGTCAATTCTCAGGTTCCCAAGAATTGGCTGCTCGATCCCCAAAGACGAATTCGTGATTGGGGCCAAAAAATATCATAATTCCCCTGTGAGGCCAAAAGGCTATAGAAGAAGAAAAAGTTGAAAAGCAGACACCCTTTGCACCAGGGGATTGAAATTGAGACTCAGAAACGAGTTTCGAAGAAATTGTCAGCTCGATAGGTTCATGAGAATTCTCACATGGAGACTGAGCAAACAATGTACTTTTTTCTGTGACACAAAATTCCTTTTTATGAACATCTGAAGCGTGGGACCTACTGAGGAATTAAGAATTTCCATCTACAGAGCATCTCAAGCCATAACAATCCTGATAGCCTTTAGTTACCAGAACCCCTAAACCTAAAGGAGAATATAGGTATCCAATTCTTTCACTGGATATTTAAGAGATTAGAATTTCTTTGTCAGACTAAATTTCTGAGGGAAATCCTACAGTTCAGACACAGGCATAGAATAACATTGAGTTCTCAAACTTGAGACTCAGGAACAAGTCAATTCTCAGGTTCCCAAGAATTGGCTGCTCGATCCCCAAAGACGAATTCGTGATTGGGGCCAAAAAATATCATAATTCCCCTGTGAGGCCAAAAGGCTATAGAAGAAGAAAAAGTTGAAAAGCAGACACCCTTTGCACCAGGGGATTGAAATTGAGACTCAGAAACGAGTTTCGAAGAAATTGTCAGCTCGATAGGTTCATGAGAATTCTCACATGGAGACTGAGCAAACAATGTACTTTTTTCTGTGACACAAAATTCCTTTTTATGAACATCTGAAGCGTGGGACCTACTGAGGAATTAAGAATTTCCATCTACAGAGCATCTCAAGCCATAACAATCCTGATAGCCTTTAGTTACCAGAACCCCTGAACCTAAAGGAGAATATAGGTATCCAATTCATTCTCTGGATAGTTAAGAGATTAGAATTTCTTTGTCAGACTAAATTTCTGAGGGAAATCCTACAGTTCAGACACAGGCATAGAATAACATTGAGTTCTCAAACTTGAGACTCAGGAACAAGTCAATTCTCAGGTTCCCAAGAATTGGCTGCTCGATCCCCAAAGACAAATTCGTGATTGGGGCCAAAAAATATTATAATTCCCCTGTGAGGCCAAAAGGCTATAGAAGAAGAAAAAGTTGAAAAGCAGACACCCTTTGCACCAGGGGATTGAAATTGAGACTCAGAAACGAGTTTCGAAGAAATTGTCAGCTCGATAGGTTCATGAGAATTCTCACATGGAGACTGAGCAAACAATGTACTTTTTTCTGTGACACAAAATTCCTTTTTATGAACATCTGAAGCGTGGGACCTACTGAGGAATTAAGAATTTCCATCTACAGAGCATCTCAAGCCATAACAATCCTGATAGCCTTTAGTTACCAGAACCCCTAAACCTAAAGGAGAATATAGGTATCCAATTCTTTCACTGAATATTTAAGAGATTAGAATTTCTTTGTCGGACTAAATTTCTGAGAGAACTCCTACAGTTCAGACACAGGCATAGAATAACATTGAGTTCTCAAACTTGAGACTCAGGAACAAGTCAATTCTCAGGTTCCCAAGAATTGGCTGCTCGATCCCCAAAGACGAATTCGTGATTGGGGCCAAAAAATATCATAATTCCCCTGTGAGGCCAAAAGGCTATAAATAATGAAATGGTTGAGGAGGCGCCCTTTGCACTAAAGGATTGAAATTGAGACTCAAAAACGAGCTTCTAAAAGATTGTCAGCTCGGTAGGTTCATGAGAATTCTCACATTGAGACTAAGCAAACGATGTACTTTTTTCTGTGACACAAAATTCCTTTTTATGAACATCTGAAGCGTGGGACCTACTGAGGAATTAAGAATTTCCATCTACAGAGCATCTCAAGCCATAACAATCCTGATAGCCTTTAGTTACCAGAACCCCTAAACCTAAAGGAGAATATAGGTATCCAATTCTTTCACTGGATATTTAAGAGATTAGAATTTCTTTGTCAGACTAAATTTCTGAGGGAAATCCTACAGTTCAGACACAGGCATAGAATAACATTGAGTTCTCAAACTTGAGACTCAGGAACAAGTCAATTCTCAGGTTCCCAAGAATTGGCTGCTCGATCCCCAAAGACGAATTCGTGATTGGGGCCAAAAAATATCATAATTCCGCTGTGAGGCCAAAAGGCTATAGAAGAAGAAGAAGTTGAAAAGCAGACACCCTTTGCACCAGGGGATTGAAATTGAGACTCAGAAACGAGTTTCGAAGAAATTGTCAGCTCGATAGGTTCATGAGAATTCTCACATGGAGACTGAGCAAACAATGTACTTTTTTCTGTGACACAAAATTCCTTTTTATGAACATCTGAAGCGTGGGACCTACTGAGGAATTAAGAATTTCCATCTACAGAGCATCTCAAGCCATAACAATCCTGATAGCCTTTAGTTACCAGAACCCCTAAACCTAAAGGAGAATATAGGTATCCAATTCTTTCACTGGATATTTAAGAGATTAGAATTTCTTTGTCAGACTAAATTTCTGAGGGAAATCCTACAGTTCAGACACAGGCATAGAATAACATTGAGTTCTCAAACTTGAGACTCAGGAACAAGTCAATTCTCAGGTTCCCAAGAATTGGCTGCTCGATCCCCAAAGACGAATTCGTGATTGGGGCCAAAAAATATCATAATTCCCCTGTGAGGCCAAAAGGCTATAGAAGAAGAAGAAGTTGAAAAGCAGACACCCTTTGCACCAGGGGATTGAAATTGAGACTCAGAAACAAGTTTCGAAGAAATTGTCAGCTCGATAGGTTCATGAGAATTCTCACATGGAGACTGAGCAAACAATGTACTTTTTTCTGTGACACAAAATTCCTTTTTATGAACATCTGAAGCGTGGGACCTACTGAGGAATTAAGAATTTCCATCTACAGAGCATCTCAAGCCATAACAATCCTGATAGCCTTTAGTTACCAGAACCCCTAAACCTAAAGGAGAATATAGGTATCCAATTCTTTCACTGGATATTTAAGAGATTAGAATTTCTTTGTCAGACTAAATTTCTGAGGGAAATCCTACAGTTCAGACACAGGCATAGAATAACATTGAGTTCTCAAACTTGAGACTCAGGAACAAGTCAATTCTCAGGTTCCCAAGAATTGGCTGCTCGATCCCCAAAGACGAATTCGTGATTGGGGCCAAAAAATATCATAATTCCCCTGTGAGGCCAAAAGGCTATAAATAATGAAATGGTTGAGGAGGCGCCCTTTGCACTAAAGGATTGAAATTGAGACTCAAAAACGAGCTTCTAAAAGATTGTCAGCTCGGTAGGTTCATGAGAATTCTCACATTGAGACTAAGCAAACAATGTACTTTTTTCTGTGACACAAAATTCCTTTTTATGAACATCTGAAGCGTGGGACCTACTGAGGAATTAAGAATTTCCATCTACAGAGCATCTCAAGCCATAACAATCCTGATAGCCTTTAGTTACCAGAACCCCTAAACCTAAAGGAGAATATAGGTATCCAATTCTTTCACTGGATATTTAAGAGATTAGAATTTCTTTGTCGGACTAAATTTCTGAGAGAAATCCTACAGTTCAGACACAGGCATAGAATAACATTGAGTTCTCAAACTTGAGACTCAGGAACAAGTCAATTCTCAGGTTCCCAAGAATTGGCTGCTCGATCCCCAAAGACGAATTCGTGATTGGGGCCAAAAAATATCATAATTCCCCTGTGAGGCCAAAAGGCTATAGAAGAAGAAAAGAAGAAAAAGTTGAAAAGCAGACACCCTTTGCACCAGGGGATTGAAATTGAGACTCAGAAACGAGTTTCGAAGAAATTGTCAGCTCGATAGGTTCATGAGAATTCTCACATGGAGACTGAGCAAACAATGTACTTTTTTCTGTGACACAAAATTCCTTTTTATGAACATCTGAAGCGTGGGACCTACTGAGGAATTAAGAATTTCCATCTACAGAGCATCTCAAGCCATAACAATCCTGATAGCCTTTAGTTACCAGAACCCCTGAACCTAAAGGAGAATATAGGTATCCAATTCATTCTCTGGATAGTTAAGAGATTAGAATTTCTTTGTCAGACTAAATTTCTGAGGGAAATCCTACAGTTCAGACACAGGCATAGAATAACATTGAGTTCTCAAACTTGAGACTCAGGAACAAGTCAATTCTCAGGTTCCCAAGAATTGGCTGCTCGATCCCCAAAGACAAATTCGTGATTGGGGCCAAAAAATATCATAATTCCCCTGTGAGGCCAAAAGGCTATAGAAGAAGAAAAAGTTGAAAAGCAGACACCCTTTGCACCAGGGGATTGAAATTGAGACTCAGAAACGAGTTTCGAAGAAATTGTCAGTTCGATAGGTTCATGAGAATTCTCACATGGAGACTGAGCAAACAATGTACTTTTTTCTGTGACACAAAATTCCTTTTTATGAACATCTGAAGCGTGGGACCTACTGAGGAATTAAGAATTTCCATCTACAGAGCATCTCAAGCCATAACAATCCTGATAGCCTTTAGTTACCAGAACCCCTAAACCTAAAGGAGAATATAGGTATCCAATTCTTTCACTGAATATTTAAGAGATTAGAATTTCTTTGTCGGACTAAATTTCTGAGAGAACTCCTACAGTTCAGACACAGGCATAGAATAACATTGAGTTCTCAAACTTGAGACTCAGGAACAAGTCAATTCTCAGGTTCCCAAGAATTGGCTGCTCGATCCCCAAAGACGAATTCGTGATTGGGGCCAAAAAATATCATAATTCCCCTGTGAGGCCAAAAGGCTATAGAAGAAGAAAAGAAGAAAAAGTTGAAAAGCAGACACCCTTTGCACCAGGGGATTGAAATTGAGACTCAGAAACGAGTTTCGAAGAAATTGTCAGCTCGATAGGTTCATGAGAATTCTCACATGGAGACTGAGCAAACAATGTACTTTTTTCGGTGACACAAAATTCCTTTTCATGAACATCTGAAGCGTGGGACCTACTGAGGAATTAAGAATTTCCATCTACAGAGCATCTCAAGCCATAACAATCCTGATAGCCTTTAGTTACCAGAACCCCTAAACCTAAAGGAGAATATAGGTATCCAATTCTTTCACTGGATATTTAAGAGATTAGAATTTCTTTGTCAGACTAAATTTCTGAGGGAAATCCTACAGTTCAGACACAGGCATAGAATAACATTGAGTTCTCAAACTTGAGACTCAGGAACAGGTTCCCAAGAATTGGCTGCTCGATCCCCAAAGACGAATTCGTGATTGGGGCCAAAAAATATCATAATTCCCCTGTGAGGTCAAAGGGCTATAAATAATGAAATGGTTGAGGAGGCGCCCTTTGCACTAAAGGATTGAAATTGAGACTCAAAAACGAGCTTCTAAAAGATTGTCAGCTCGGTAGGTTCATGAGAATTCTCACATTGAGACTAAGCAAACGATGTACTTTTTTCTGTGACACAAAATTCCTTTTTATGAACATCTGAAGCGTGGGACCTACTGAGGAATTAAGAATTTCCATCTACAGAGCATCTCAAGCCATAACAATCCTGATAGCCTTTAGTTACCAGAACCCCTAAACCTAAAGGAGAATATAGGTATCCAATTCTTTCACTGGATATTTAAGAGATTAGAATTTCTTTGTCGGACTAAATTTCTGAGAGAAATCCTACAGTTCAGACACAGGCATAGAATAACATTGAGTTCTCAAACTTGAGACTCAGGAACAAGTCAATTCTCAGGTTCCCAAGAATTGGCTGCTCGATCCCCAAAGACGAATTCGTGATTGGGGCCAAAAAATATCATAATTCCCCTGTGAGGCCAAAAGGCTATAAATAATGAAATGGTTGAGGAGGCGCCCTTTGCACTAAAGGATTGAAATTGAGACTCAAAAACGAGCTTCTAAAAGATTGTCAGCTCGGTAGGTTCATGAGAATTCTCACATTGAGACTAAGCAAACAATGTACTTTTTTCTGTGACACAAAATTCCTTTTTATGAACATCTGAAGCGTGGGACCTACTGAGGAATTAAGAATTTCCATCTACAGAGCATCTCAAGCCATAACAATCCTGATAGCCTTTAGTTACCAGAACCCCTAAACCTAAAGGAGAATATAGGTATCCAATTCTTTCACTGGATATTTAAGAGATTAGAATTTCTTTGTCGGACTAAATTTCTGAGAGAAATCCTACAGTTCAGACACAGGCATAGAATAACATTGAGTTCTCAAACTTGAGACTCAGGAACAAGTCAATTCTCAGGTTCCCAAGAATTGGCTGCTCGATCCCCAAAGACGAATTCGTGATTGGGGCCAAAAAATATCATAATTCCCCTGTGAGGCCAAAAGGCTATAGAAGAAGAAAAGAAGAAAAAGTTGAAAAGCAGACACCCTTTGCACCAGGGGATTGAAATTGAGACTCAGAAACGAGTTTCGAAGAAATTGTCAGCTCGATAGGTTCATGAGAATTCTCACATGGAGACTGAGCAAACAATGTACTTTTTTCTGTGACACAAAATTCCTTTTTATGAACATCTGAAGCGTGGGACCTACTGAGGAATTAAGAATTTCCATCTACAGAGCATCTCAAGCCATAACAATCCTGATAGCCTTTAGTTACCAGAACCCCTGAACCTAAAGGAGAATATAGGTATCCAATTCATTCTCTGGATAGTTAAGAGATTAGAATTTCTTTGTCAGACTAAATTTCTGAGGGAAATCCTACAGTTCAGACACAGGCATAGAATAACATTGAGTTCTCAAACTTGAGACTCAGGAACAAGTCAATTCTCAGGTTCCCAAGAATTGGCTGCTCGATCCCCAAAGACAAATTCGTGATTGGGGCCAAAAAATATCATAATTCCCCTGTGAGGCCAAAAGGCTATAGAAGAAGAAAAAGTTGAAAAGCAGACACCCTTTGCACCAGGGGATTGAAATTGAGACTCAGAAACGAGTTTCGAAGAAATTGTCAGTTCGATAGGTTCATGAGAATTCTCACATGGAGACTGAGCAAACAATGTACTTTTTTCTGTGACACAAAATTCCTTTTTATGAACATCTGAAGCGTGGGACCTACTGAGGAATTAAGAATTTCCATCTACAGAGCATCTCAAGCCATAACAATCCTGATAGCCTTTAGTTACCAGAACCCCTAAACCTAAAGGAGAATATAGGTATCCAATTCTTTCACTGAATATTTAAGAGATTAGAATTTCTTTGTCGGACTAAATTTCTGAGAGAACTCCTACAGTTCAGACACAGGCATAGAATAACATTGAGTTCTCAAACTTGAGACTCAGGAACAAGTCAATTCTCAGGTTCCCAAGAATTGGCTGCTCGATCCCCAAAGACGAATTCGTGATTGGGGCCAAAAAATATCATAATTCCCCTGTGAGGCCAAAAGGCTATAGAAGAAGAAAAGAAGAAAAAGTTGAAAAGCAGACACCCTTTGCACCAGGGGATTGAAATTGAGACTCAGAAACGAGTTTCGAAGAAATTGTCAGCTCGATAGGTTCATGAGAATTCTCACATGGAGACTGAGCAAACAATGTACTTTTTTCGGTGACACAAAATTCCTTTTCATGAACATCTGAAGCGTGGGACCTACTGAGGAATTAAGAATTTCCATCTACAGAGCATCTCAAGCCATAACAATCCTGATAGCCTTTAGTTACCAGAACCCCTAAACCTAAAGGAGAATATAGGTATCCAATTCTTTCACTGGATATTTAAGAGATTAGAATTTCTTTGTCAGACTAAATTTCTGAGGGAAATCCTACAGTTCAGACACAGGCATAGAATAACATTGAGTTCTCAAACTTGAGACTCAGGAACAGGTTCCCAAGAATTGGCTGCTCGATCCCCAAAGACGAATTCGTGATTGGGGCCAAAAAATATCATAATTCCCCTGTGAGGTCAAAGGGCTATAAATAATGAAATGGTTGAGGAGGCGCCCTTTGCACTAAAGGATTGAAATTGAGACTCAAAAACGAGCTTCTAAAAGATTGTCAGCTCGGTAGGTTCATGAGAATTCTCACATTGAGACTAAGCAAACGATGTACTTTTTTCTGTGACACAAAATTCCTTTTTATGAACATCTGAAGCGTGGGACCTACTGAGGAATTAAGAATTTCCATCTACAGAGCATCTCAAGCCATAACAATCCTGATAGCCTTTAGTTACCAGAACCCCTAAACCTAAAGGAGAATATAGGTATCCAATTCTTTCACTGGATATTTAAGAGATTAGAATTTCTTTGTCGGACTAAATTTCTGAGAGAAATCCTACAGTTCAGACACAGGCATAGAATAACATTGAGTTCTCAAACTTGAGACTCAGGAACAAGTCAATTCTCAGGTTCCCAAGAATTGGCTGCTCGATCCCCAAAGACGAATTCGTGATTGGGGCCAAAAAATATCATAATTCCCCTGTGAGGTCAAAGGGCTATAAATAATGAAATGGTTGAGGAGGCGCCCTCTGCACTAAAGGATTGAAAGTGAGACTCAAAAACGAGCTTCTAAAAGATTGTCAGCTCGGTAGGTTCATGAGAATTCTCACATTGAGACTAAGCAAACGATGTACTTTTTTCTGTGACACAAAATTCCTTTTTATGAACATCTGAAGCGTGGGACCTACTGAGGAATTAAGAATTTCCATCTACAGAGCATCTCAAGCCATAACAATCCTGATAGCCTTTAGTTACCAGAACCCCTAAACCTAAAGGAGAATATAGGTATCCAATTCTTTCACTGGATATTTAAGAGATTAGAATTTCTTTGTCGGACTAAATTTCTGAGAGAAATCCTACAGTTCAGACACAGGCATAGAATAACATTGAGTTCTCAAACTTGAGACTCAGGAACAAGTCAATTCTCAGGTTCCCAAGAATTGGCTGCTCGATCCCCAAAGACGAATTCGTGATTGGGGCCATAAAATATCATAATTCCCCTGTGAGGCCAAAAGGCTATAGAAGAAGAAAAAGTTGAAAAGCAGACACCCTTTGCACCAGGGGATTGAAATTGAGACTCAGAAACGAGTTTCGAAGAAATTGTCAGCTCGATAGGTTCATGAGAATTCTCACATGGAGACTGAGCAAACAATGTACTTTTTTCTGTGACACAAAATTCCTCTTTATGAACATCTGAAGCGTGGGACCTACTGAGGAATTAAGAATTTCCATCTACAGAGCATCTCAAGCCATAACAATCCTGATAGCCTTTAGTTACCAGAACCCCTAAACCTAAAGGAGAATATAGGTATCCAATTCTTTCACTGGATATTTAAGAGATTAGAATTTCTTTGTCGGACTAAATTTCTGAGGGAAATCCTACAGTTCAGACACAGGCATAGAATAACATTGAGTTCTCAAACTTGAGACTCAGGAACAGGTTCCCAAGAATTGGCTGCTCGATCCCCAAAGACGAATTCGTGATTGGGGCCAAAAAATATCATAATTCCCCTGTGAGGTCAAAGGGCTATAAATAATGAAATGGTTGAGGAGGCGCCCTTTGCACTAAAGGATTGAAATTGAGACTCAAAAACGAGCTTCTAAAAGATTGTCAGCTCGGTAGGTTCATGAGAATTCTCACATTGAGACTAAGCAAACGATGTACTTTTTTCTGTGACACAAAATTCCTTTTTATGAACATCTGAAGCGTGGGACCTACTGAGGAATTAAGAATTTCCATCTACAGAGCATCTCAAGCCATAACAATCCTGATAGCCTTTAGTTACCAGAACCCCTAAACCTAAAGGAGAATATAGGTATCCAATTCTTTCACTGGATATTTAAGAGATTAGAATTTCTTTGTCGGACTAAATTTCTGAGAGAAATCCTACAGTTCAGACACAGGCATAGAATAACATTGAGTTCTCAAACTTGAGACTCAGGAACAAGTCAATTCTCAGGTTCCCAAGAATTGGCTGCTCGATCCCCAAAGACGAATTCGTGATTGGGGCCAAAAAATATCATAATTCCCCTGTGAGGTCAAAGGGCTATAAATAATGAAATGGTTGAGGAGGCGCCCTTTGCACTAAAGGATTGAAATTGAGACTCAAAAACGAGCTTCTAAAAGATTGTCAGCTCGGTAGGTTCATGAGAATTCTCACATTGAGACTAAGCAAACGATGTACTTTTTTCTGTGACACAAAATTCCTTTTTATGAACATCTGAAGCGTGGGACCTACTGAGGAATTAAGAATTTCCATCTACAGAGCATCTCAAGCCATAACAATCCTGATAGCCTTTAGTTACCAGAACCCCTAAACCTAAAGGAGAATATAGGTATCCAATTCTTTCACTGGATATTTAAGAGATTAGAATTTCTTTGTCGGACTAAATTTCTGAGAGAAATCCTACAGTTCAGACACAGGCATAGAATAACATTGAGTTCTCAAACTTGAGACTCAGGAACAAGTCAATTCTCAGGTTCCCAAGAATTGGCTGCTCGATCCCCAAAGACGAATTCGTGATTGGGGCCATAAAATATCATAATTCCCCTGTGAGGCCAAAAGGCTATAGAAGAAGAAAAAGTTGAAAAGCAGACACCCTTTGCACCAGGGGATTGAAATTGAGACTCAGAAACGAGTTTCGAAGAAATTGTCAGCTCGATAGGTTCATGAGAATTCTCACATGGAGACTGAGCAAACAATGTACTTTTTTCTGTGACACAAAATTCCTTTTCATGAACATCTGAAGCGTGGGACCTACTGAGGAATTAAGAATTTCCATCTACAGAGCATCTCAAGCCATAACAATCCTGATAGCCTTTAGTTACCAGAACCCCTAAACCTAAAGGAGAATATAGGTATCCAATTCTTTCACTGGATACTTAAGAGATTAGAATTTCTTTGTCAGACTAAATTTCTGAGGGAAATCCTACAGTTCAGACACAGGCATAGAATAACATTGAGTTCTCAAACTTGAGACTCAGGAACAAGTCAATTCTCAGGTTCCCAAGAATTGGCTGCTCGATCCCCAAAGACGAATTCGTGAATGGGGCCAAAAAATATCATAATTCCCCCGTGAGGCCAAAAGGCTATAGAAGAAGAAAAAGTTGAAAAGCAGACACCCTTTGCACCAGGGGATTGAAATTGAGACTCAGAAACGAGTTTCGAAGAAATTGTCAGCTCGATAGGTTCATGAGAATTCTCACATGGAGACTGAGCAAACAATGTACTTTTTTCTGTGACACAAAATTCCTCTTTATGAACATCTGAAGCGTGGGACCTACTGAGGAATTAAGAATTTCCATCTACAGAGCATCTCAAGCCATAACAATCCTGATAGCCTTTAGTTACCAGAACCCCTAAACCTAAAGGAGAATATAGGTATCCAATTCTTTCACTGGATATTTAAGAGATTAGAATTTCTTTGTCGGACTAAATTTCTGAGAGAAATCCTACAGTTCAGACACAGGCATAGAATAACATTGAGTTCTCAAACTTGAGACTCAGGAACAAGTCAATTCTCAGGTTCCCAAGAATTGGCTGCTCGATCCCCAAAGACGAATTCGTGATTGGGGCCAAAAAATATCATAATTCCCCTGTGAGGTCAAAGGGCTATAAATAATGAAATGGTTGAGGAGGCGCCCTTTGCACTAAAGGGTTGAAAATGAGACTCAAAAACGAGCTTCTAAAAGATTGTCAGCTCGGTAGGTTCATGAGAATTCTCACATTGAGACTAAGCAAACGATGTACTTTTTTCTGTGACACAAAATTCCTTTTTATGAACATCTGAAGCGTGGGACCTACTGAGGAATTAAAAATTTCCATCTACAGAGCATCTCAAGCCATAACAATCCTGATAGCCTTTAGTTACCAGAACCCCTAAACCTAAAGGAGAATATAGGTATCCAATTCTTTCAATGGATATTTAAGAGATTAGAATTTCTTTGTCAGACTAAATTTCTGAGGGAAATCCTACAGTTCAGACACAGGCATAGAATAACATTGAGTTCTCAAACTTGAGACTCAGGAACAAGTCAATTCTCAGGTTCCCAAGAATTGGCTGCTCGATCCCCAAAGACGAATTCGTGATTGGGGCCAAAAAATATCATAATTCCCCTGTGAGGCCGAAAGGCTATAGAAGAAGAAAAAGTTGAAAAGCAGACACCCTTTGCACCAGGGGATTGAAATTGAGACTCAGAAACGAGTTTCGAAGAAATTGTCAGCTCGATAGGTTCATGAGAATTCTCACATGGAGACTGAGCAAACAATGTACTTTTTTCTGTGACACAAAATTCCTTTTTATGAACATCTGAAGCGTGGGACCTACTGAGGAATTAAGAATTTCCATCTACAGAGCATCTCAAGCCATAACAATCCTGATAGCCTTTAGTTACCAGAACCCCTGAACCTAAAGGAGAATATAGGTATCCAATTCTTTCTCTGGATAGTTAAGAGATTAGAATTTCTTTGTCGGACTAAATTTCTGAGAGAAATCCTACAGTTCAGACACAGGCATAGAATAACATTGAGTTCTCAAACTTGAGACTCAGGAACAAGTCAATTCTCAGGTTCCCAAGAATTGGCTGCTCGATCCCCAAAGACGAATTCGTGATTGGGGCCATAAAATATCATAATTCCCCTGTGAGGCCAAAAGGCTATAGAAGAAGAAAAAGTTGAAAAGCAGACACCCTTTGCACCAGGGGATTGAAATTGAGACTCAGAAACGAGTTTCGAAGAAATTGTCAGCTCGATAGGTTCATGAGAATTCTCACATGGAGACTGAGCAAACAATGTACTTTTTTCTGTGACACAAAATTCCTTTTTATGAACATCTGAAGCGTGGGACCTACTGAGGAATTAAGAATTTCCATCTACAGAGCATCTCAAGCCATAACAATCCTGATAGCCTCTAGTTACCAGAACCCCTAAACCTAAAGGAGAATATAGGTATCCAATTCTTTCACTGGATATTTAAGAGATTAGAATTTCTTTGTCAGACTAAATTTCTGAGGGAAATCCTACAGTTCAGACACAGGCATAGAATAACATTGAGTTCTCAAACTTGAGACTCAGGAACAGGTTCCCAAGAATTGGCTGCTCGATCCCCAAAGACGAATTCGTGATTGGGGCCAAAAAATATCATAATTCCCCTGTGAGGTCAAAGGGCTATAAATAATGAAATGGTTGAGGAGGCGCCCTTTGCACTAAAGGATTGAAATTGAGACTCAAAAACGAGCTTCTAAAAGATTGTCAGCTCGGTAGGTTCATGAGAATTCTCACATTGAGACTAAGCAAACGATGTACTTTTTTCTGTGACACAAAATTCCTTTTTATGAACATCTGAAGCGTGGGACCTACTGAGGAATTAAGAATTTCCATCTACAGAGCATCTCAAGCCATAACAATCCTGATAGCCTTTAGTTACCAGAACCCCTAAACCTAAAGGAGAATATAGGTATCCAATTCTTTCACTGGATATTTAAGAGATTAGAATTTCTTTGTCGGACTAAATTTCTGAGAGAAATCCTACAGTTCAGACACAGGCATAGAATAACATTGAGTTCTCAAACTTGAGACTCAGGAACAAGTCAATTCTCAGGTTCCCAAGAATTGGCTGCTCGATCCCCAAAGACGAATTCGTGATTGGGGCCAAAAAATATCATAATTCCCCTGTGAGGTCAAAGGGCTATAAATAATGAAATGGTTGAGGAGGCGCCCTTTGCACTAAAGGATTGAAATTGAGACTCAAAAACGAGCTTCTAAAAGATTGTCAGCTCGGTAGGTTCATGAGAATTCTCACATTGAGACTAAGCAAACGATGTACTTTTTTCTGTGACACAAAATTCCTTTTTATGAACATCTGAAGCGTGGGACCTACTGAGGAATTAAGAATTTCCATCTACAGAGCATCTCAAGCCATAACAATCCTGATAGCCTTTAGTTACCAGAACCCCTAAACCTAAAGGAGAATATAGGTATCCAATTCTTTCACTGGATATTTAAGAGATTAGAATTTCTTTGTCGGACTAAATTTCTGAGAGAAATCCTACAGTTCAGACACAGGCATAGAATAACATTGAGTTCTCAAACTTGAGACTCAGGAACAAGTCAATTCTCAGGTTCCCAAGAATTGGCTGCTCGATCCCCAAAGACGAATTCGTGATTGGGGCCAAAAAATATCATAATTCCCCTGTGAGGTCAAAGGGCTATAAATAATGAAATGGTTGAGGAGGCGCCCTCTGCACTAAAGGATTGAAAGTGAGACTCAAAAACGAGCTTCTAAAAGATTGTCAGCTCGGTAGGTTCATGAGAATTCTCACATTGAGACTAAGCAAACGATGTACTTTTTTCTGTGACACAAAATTCCTTTTTATGAACATCTGAAGCGTGGGACCTACTGAGGAATTAAGAATTTCCATCTACAGAGCATCTCAAGCCATAACAATCCTGATAGCCTTTAGTTACCAGAACCCCTAAACCTAAAGGAGAATATAGGTATCCAATTCTTTCACTGGATATTTAAGAGATTAGAATTTCTTTGTCGGACTAAATTTCTGAGAGAAATCCTACAGTTCAGACACAGGCATAGAATAACATTGAGTTCTCAAACTTGAGACTCAGGAACAGGTTCCCAAGAATTGGCTGCTCGATCCCCAAAGACGAATTCGTGATTGGGGCCAAAAAATATCATAATTCCCCTGTGAGGTCAAAGGGCTATAAATAATGAAATGGTTGAGGAGGCGCCCTTTGCACTGAAGGATTGAAATTGAGACTCAAAAACGAGCTTCTAAAAGATTGTCAGCTCGGTAGGTTCATGAGAATTCTCACATTGAGACTGAGCAAACAATGTACTTTTTTCTGTGACACAAAATTCCTCTTTATGAACATCTGAAGCGTGGGACCTACTGAGGAATTAAGAATTTCCATCTACAGAGCATCTCAAGCCATAACAATCCTGATAGCCTTTAGTTACCAGAACCCCTAAACCTAAAGGAGAATATAGGTATCCAATTCTTTCACTGGATATTTAAGAGATTAGAATTTCTTTGTCAGACTAAATTTCTGAGGGAAATCCTACAGTTCAGACACAGGCATAGAATAACATTGAGTTCTCAAACTTGAGACTCAGGAACAGGTTCCCAAGAATTGGCTGCTCGATCCCCAAAGACGAATTCGTGATTGGGGCCAAAAAATATCATAATTCCCCTGTGAGGTCAAAGGGCTATAAATAATGAAATGGTTGAGGAGGCGCCCTTTGCACTAAAGGATTGAAATTGAGACTCAGAAACGAGTTTCCAAGAAATTGTCAGCTCGATAGGTTCATGAGAATTCTCACATGGAGACTGAGCAAACAATGTACTTTTTTCTGTGACACAAAATTCCTTTTTATGAACATCTGAAGCGTGGGACCTACTGAGGAATTAAGAATTTCCATCTACAG
The DNA here is from genome assembly GCA_035079395.1 of Aspidiotus destructor. NCBI lineage: Eukaryota > Metazoa > Arthropoda > Insecta > Hemiptera > Diaspididae > Aspidiotus > Aspidiotus destructor. The sequence continues at coordinate 8,311,426 of JAVHKZ010000002.1, read as the reverse complement.
AGCATCTCAAGCCATAACAATCCTGATAGCCTTTAGTTACCAGAACCCCTAAACCTAAAGGAGAATATAGGTATCCAATTCTTTCACTGGATATTTAAGAGATTAGAATTTCTTTGTCAGACTAAATTTCTGAGGGAAATCCTAAAGTTCAGACACAGGCATAGAATAACATTGAGTTCTCAAACTTGAGACTCAGGAACAAGTCAATTCTCAGGTTCCCAAGAATTGGCTGCTCGATCCCCAAAGACGAATTCGTGATTGGGGCCAAAAAATATCATAATTCCCCTGTGAGGTCAAAGGGCTATAAATAATGAAATGGTTGAGGAGGCGCCCTTTGCACTAAAGGATTGAAATTGAGACTCAAAAACGAGCTTCTAAAAGATTGTCAGCTCGGTAGGTTCATGAGAATTCTCACATTGAGACTAAGCAAACGATGTACTTTTTTCTGTGACACAAAATTCCTTTTTATGAACATCTGAAGCGTGGGACCTACTGAGGAATTAAGAATTTCCATCTACAGAGCTTCTCAAGCCATAACAATCCTGATAGCCTTTAGTTACCAGAACCCCTAAACCTAAAGGAGAATATAGGTATCCAATTCTTTCACTGGATATTTAAGAGATTAGAATTTCTTTGTCAGACTAAATTTCTGAGGGAAATCCTACAGTTCAGACACAGGCATAGAATAACATTGAGTTCTCAAACTTGAGACTCAGGAACAAGTCAATTCTCAGGTTCCCAAGAATTGGCTGCTCGATCCCCAAAGACGAATTCGTGATTGGGGCCAAAAAATATCATAATTCCCCTGTGAGGCCAAAAGGCTATAGAAGAAGAAAAAGTTGAAAAGCAGACACCCTTTGCACCAGGGGATTGAAATTGAGACTCAGAAACGAGTTTCGAAGAAATTGTCAGCTCGATAGGTTCATGAGAATTCTCACATGGAGACTGAGCAAACAATGTACTTTTTTCTGTGACACAAAATTCCTTTTTATGAACATCTGAAGCGTGGGACGTACTGAGGAATTAAGAATTTCCATCTACAGAGCATCTCAAGCCATAACAATCCTGATAGCCTTTAGTTACCAGAACCCCTAAACCTAAAGGAGAATATAGGTATCCAATTCTTTCACTGGATATTTAAGAGATTAGAATTTCTTTGTCAGACTAAATTTCTGAGGGAAATCCTACAGTTCAGACACAGGCATAGAATAACATTGAGTTCTCAAACTTGAGACTCAGGAACAAGTCAATTCTCAGGTTCCCAAGAATTGGCTGCTCGATCCCCAAAGACGAATTCGTGAATGGGGCCAAAAAATATCATAATTCCCCTGTGAGGTCAAAGGGCTATAAATAATGAAATGGTTGAGGAGGCGCCCTTTGCACTAAAGGATTGAAATTGAGACTCAGAAACGAGTTTCGAAGAAATTGTCAGCTCGATAGGTTCATGAGAATTCTCACATGGAGACTGAGCAAACAATGTACTTTTTTCTGTGACACAAAATTCCTTTTTATGAACATCTGAAGCGTGGGACCTACTGAGGAATTAAGAATTTCCATCTACAGAGCATCTCAAGCCATAACAATCCTGATAGCCTTTAGTTACCAGAACCCCTAAACCTAAAGGAGAATATAGGTATCCAATTCTTTCACTGGATATTTAAGAGATTAGAATTTCTTTGTCAGACTAAATTTCTGAGGGAAATCCTACAGTTCAGACACAGGCATAGAATAACATTGAGTTCTCCAACTTGAGACTCAGGAACAAGTCAATTCTCAGGTTCCCAAGAATTGGCTGCTCGATCCCCAAAGACGAATTCGTGATTGGGGCCAAAAAATATCATAATTCCCCTGTGAGGCCAAAAGGCTATAGAAGAAGAAAAAGTTGAAAAGCAGACACCCTTTGCACCAGGGGATTGAAATTGAGACTCAGAAAGGAGTTTCGAAGAAATTGTCAGCTCGATAGGTTCATGAGAATTCTCACATGGAGACTGAGCAAACAATGTACTTTTTTCTGTGACACAAAATTCCTTTTTATGAACATCTGAAGCGTGGGACGTACTGAGGAATTAAGAATTTCCATCTACAGAGCATCTCAAGCCATAACAATCCTGATAGCCTTTAGTTACCAGAACCCCTAAACCTAAAGGAGAATATAGGTATCCAATTCTTTCAATGGATATTTAAGAGATTAGAATTTCTTTGTCAGACTAAATTTCTGAGGGAAATCCTACAGTTCAGACACAGGCATAGAATAACATTGAGTTCTCAAACTTGAGACTCAGGAACAAGTCAATTCTCAGGTTCCCAAGAATTGGCTGCTCGATCCCCAAAGACGAATTCGTGAATGGGGCCAAAAAATATCATAATTCCCCTGTGAGGTCAAAGGGCTATAAATAATGAAATGGTTGAGGAGGCGCCCTTTGCACTAAAGGATTGAAATTGAGACTCAGAAACGAGTTTCGAAGAAATTGTCAGCTCGATAGGTTCATGAGAATTCTCACATGGAGACTGAGCAAACAATGTACTTTTTTCTGTGACACAAAATTCCTTTTTATGAACATCTGAAGCGTGGGACCTACTGAGGAATTAAGAATTTCCATCTACAGAGCATCTCAAGCCATAACAATCCTGATAGCCTTTAGTTACCAGAACCCCTAAACCTAAAGGAGAATATAGGTATCCAATTCTTTCACTGGATATTTAAGAGATTAGAATTTCTTTGTCAGACTAAATTTCTGAGGGAAATCCTACAGTTCAGACACAGGCATAGAATAACATTGAGTTCTCAAACTTGAGACTCAGGAACAGGTTCCCAAGAATTGGCTGCTCGATCCCCAAAGACGAATTCGTGATTGGGGCCAAAAAATATCATAATTCCCCTGTGAGGTCAAAGGGCTATAAATAATGAAATGGTTGAGGAGGCGCCCTTTGCACTAAAGGATTGAAATTGAGACTCAAAAACGAGCTTCTAAAAGATTGTCAGCTCGGTAGGTTCATGAGAATTCTCACATTGAGACTAAGCAAACGATTGTGGTGATGCATCGATACGTCGCAGATTGGAGTGAGACGCTACAATTTTTCCTTTATCTATCTCTCTCTTTCTTCTCTATACTTCTCTCTCTTTTTATTTCCCTTTCCTTCCTCTCCTTTACAGTTTCAATGTTATCTTATTCCTTATCTTCCTCTGTGTTCTCCATATCTACCGCGTGGCGCTTCACTTCGTTTTTCTATACGTTCGGAGAACGTCTGTTCATTCCTCTCGTTTCGACGAAATATTTACGAAAATTTTTCTGTTTAATTTACAATTTTTGAGCCGGGAGTTCTGTTAGCTCTAGTCAACTTAGTTCTACCCATATTGGTGGTTCCAAGGTTGTGGCGGACTTCAGCGATCGGGTGCGTTACCTCCAATCGTTCCAATTACATCGGAGTCGGCGTTGCTATTTGAATAGTTTTCTGGATTAGCTTATAACTAAGGTATTTCTTGAACAATTATTCTATAGTAGGGAAGTAACGTATACTCGACGCGCGAGAACCTTTGCGCCAACGGGAACTTTTCCCAACAACCTTGGCCTGTAAAATGATGGCGTGATTTAGTTTTCCATCTTCGGAGGAGGGGGGTGAGCCATGGAGCTGAGTCCAGATCCACTTCAACCTGGGGAGGAGTGTGTGAAGATGAGGTGATCTTTTTCTTTTCCCTCATCTAATGGTCTCGGCTTCGGAGTGAACTCTATATAGGATTCTTTCTCCACTTCCCTGAGCTAAGCAGTCTCTAACCCCGTGTTCTTAGACTTGAGCTAGTCAGGGACCCACACCTAGCCCGTAGTTAGTGTTACATCTGACGCTTAGCAATCTTTTGATTTTCTGGCTGTGGAGGTCAGTGAGGTAGATAGGATACTCCCTTATCTCATTCAAAATTGCTTTTTGTTCCATCCTTTTCACGGCTGCAACAGAGTGACACAACCACAGGCTGATCTGTTATATTCATTGAATCTGTATGATGACGGTCTGCACGCTGGAGTGCATGGTATCCTGCGCTGCCTTGTACTCTTGTATCGTCACATAGAGACCAGTGATATAATCAAATTGGCGCCCAACGTGGGGCGTTGGAAGCTTGTCTTCTGCGCAGTACTCTCTAGGGAGTATTAGTGAAGCGTGACACCGGCACAGAGCCCGCGCTGAGGGAGCAGTTGCGCGAACCAAGGACTCGTGGATCTCTCACGGATGAAGGTTGTACTACGTTTTGGTGGTCAGGTTTGCCACTGAAGTAGGGTACACTGTGTTCTTGTGTTGCCTCTGTTGTTGTTGCTGAAAAGTGCTTTGTCTCCCTGCCCCTAGATTCGTATCTATGGTTCACTCCGAAAGAATCCCTCCCCCTGTGTTCCTTGAACTGTTCAAGTTAGCTTTGGAATAGTCCTTAATGTGTGAGGGCCTCAGTTCTCCTCGTTAGGAAGCGGTTCCTGGCGTCTAAGGCATGTTTAGATTTTTATAGTGTTGGAAAGGCTATTAGGGTGATCCTGAGTTTTTCCCGCTGTTTAGATTCTGTCTGCCCTCTGGGCATCCTCTTATTCCTCCTATCTACATTCTCGGTTATGGAGGTTTGAGTTGTTTTAAGGTTCAAGTATGATATTCTACTTTGTTAACTAGCTAAGATGAGGCTAGTTGTTTGAGGAACACTCTTTTCTTTTTTTTTACTTTTTTTTTTTCTCTCTTCCCTCTTTATTCCTTTTTTTTTCTCTCTTAGTTATGCTTGAGAAGTAAGTGTGTTTGAGAGTGTGTTTGTGTTCTTCAATCCGGTTGATTTGGACTTTGGCTTGGCCTCGTGGTTTACTCAACTCCTCTGATATCTAAATTCGACTTCTGAAACTATCCCATTCATATAGTCGATCACGCCGCGATACTAATCGCATTTTTTTTTTTTTATTACTATACTTTTTTTTTCTTTCTCCTTTTTTTTTTTTTCTCTCTTTTTTTTCCCCTTTTATTTAGGTATTTATTTATCGTTCTCTTCGGCGCAAACTGCACTGCAAGTCGCTAATTAATCTTTGATTTTAATAACGTAAATTACGTACTAACGGCCACGTCGAGATCGTTAGTCCATCGAAATTTTTTTCTTCGTACTTTTCTTCTTTTCTTATTTTGTTGTATTTGTCTTTTTTTTCTTTTTTTTTTTTCTCGAGCCAGAGTGGTTCTGAAAGCGACGTTTATCATAACGTAAGAATTTGTATGGTGGTAAATCGAAAGCGGTATTTCCGCAATATTTCTGTTGTATTCGTTCAACCTCAAGACAGGTATACCATACGACGATAATAGAACTTCATCAAGGAGTAGTACAATACAACCTGTGTTATCTCAACCACCGCACGGAAGACGAAGAGAGGTGCGCTCTGCTTGCACTTCGTTATACAGTATTTGAATTTTTATACACGTATATCAGCAGTATATTCTGTCGAACCAGCTACAGTGAATTTTGCATTGAATATTACCTGCGATTTTATCTCGTATCCGTAAAAGATTAGAGGTTCCTGAATTGACCTACCATTTGGCTATACTGTACGTGCCTACCAATTAATACTACTTTGTCGAAGCACCAACCCGTATTCCATTTATCAGAGAAGCATCAGCTTTTTCTTTCTATCTTTACCTTCGGTTTATTTTTCGTAAGTATATGTAAAACCACCATACATTTCGATACGCATTTACCGCTTATCACATCATTCTCGTGCAGCGTTCTCGCAAAATATTCTTGCTAGAGCCCTCTGCTCTCAATAATCCGAAGTCAACTTTTATTTCAGTTTGCCTGTACGTTAGTTTAAGAAGACATCGTCTATATTGATAATAGATTTTTTTTTCTTTCTCTTTCTTTTTACGTCATCTTTTCCGTCTTTATAATTTGTTGCATATACGAGTCTATTTGTATCCATTTTTCCTCGCCCTCTCCCGCGTCTCTCATCATCAGTACCTTACGCTATCTCGAGATTATACGCCAGCTCAAAGCTCTCAGATAATAAGCTATGTTCACGCGTAAGAAATTCCCACTTAAAAACGTAAAAGCCTCCTCTCATGGCAACCCAGGCCAATCCTCTGGCGGGAATAGCGCGAAGGCAGAGAAAACTACTGAAAAAGTTAAGTCGTCAGCGAACCCATCGCTTAATTCTAAAGTAAATGAAGAGAAAAGCGAGAAAACCACTAAAACCTTTAGAAAAACGCCTTACCCAGGGGCTATAACTCGTTCACGCTCGCAATCCTCATCTTCCTGTAAAGTCGACTCTTCAAGGGTGAGGAATGTTAATAAACCTCTATTGAAAAGAGCAATTTCGCTGCTCGATAAATCAGATAAATCCACTTTAAAAAGAGTATCTATATCTCCAAAAGTTACTGTAAATGATCCTAAGGATCAGATTACTCATAATATCTCGTCACGTACAGTTGAAAGCCCCTCAAAAAATAGAAATGTTCGTAACTCTGATACTTTCAACATGTTGCATAGCAGTCCTTCAGCTGACCCAGTCGTAGGCATCACAAAATACCCCGCTTCTTTACAAAAAGATACGGAGCTAGCTTCTAAAGATCATTCACAATTAACTATTGATAAAGCCCGCTCAGCTCGACTACGAGAACAAGTGTCTGTCTTAGAAGACCTACAAGCGAGAATGTTAGATCGTCATGGTATTCAATCTAGACCTAGGAGTATGGCTGTATGTCGCACTCCAGAGGAATGTCAGTCATTACATTATCCTCATTTATCCGCAGGTACTCCAGGTCGAGATAGTGTTTTCGATATTTGTGCAGAAAGTAATACACAAGAGTTAGGAGCCATGATGACCGATTTAGCCGAGGACGATTTTACGTTCCAGACCCGTGAAATCCAAGAAATTATTGAAAACGCCTCGGAATTTCAGCAAGCTCAACGACTACCTCCATATGGAGGCACGATAAATCGTCAAGTTCAACTCATTAATCTCGACTTCACGATTTCTGAGCTATCAGACTGTCCAGTACCAAATAAGCTATCCGCACACTTTCAGGATGAAACAACCGTCGTCGTTCACTTGCCACATGCTCGACAGCATCTATCAATGTGTCGAGCCGCCTACGAGCAGGCTGAAAGAAGGCATGAAACCATCGAGAGCGACCCAGATGCATCCGCGGAAACGAAGAATGAGGCGGAAGCCGCATTTACCAACTTTAAAATTAAACTCGAGACAGCTCAAAAATGGTACCTTCTGCTCACGGATGCTGCAGAGTTGGTTCGATGCGAGGTTAAGAAAAGAGAGGACAGACAGAAGAGGTACGCTCAGAGATTTATTGGTGAAAGTAATGAGCCTCTTAATACAAGTGTGAATCTGCCTAACACTTCCGTCCCTCCACCGTCTGTACATACTAGTCAACAACCGTACAATGTTTCTCCTCGCGGCCCACCTCAAATCAATCCGTCTGCGCCACAACTGCGATCCAACAATGTTGACTATGTTTATTTACCTAACGTCCGAGAGCATGATTCTTTCTTTAATACCCATCCGGAACTCCGTTCTGGATCGACGTTCATGGATGGCCAGGCGCCCAGCTCTACGCATGTACCGATGTATCAGCAATCAACCTATAACAACGGCGCGAACGCCAACGAAACATCGTGGCACCAAAGTCAAGGGCAATCATTTACACTAGGGGGCGGTGGTGGACGCCAACCGAATCGAAGGAACGAGACGTTCGCAGAGTGGCTCCAGGGTCAGGCGAATGCCTGGAATACAACCTACTCCGATCCGAGAATCGGTCTCTTTCAGTTGACCAGTGATAAAGTGAAAGATCCTAAAGTGGCCGACATACTATCTGCATGTCCTCCCTTTCGCAAGCAGGGATTGAAAGAGACCCGAACAATCGTTGATTTTATTCAGCAATTTTGGGACAATGTGGGAGCCTTCGCTACTAATATATTTGAAAGCTATATAAAATTCAAGATCGTCCTAATAAGCTCCAAAACGACCGAAAATTTTGGTAGAAAGATCGATGATTATCTTTCATTCTGTAGAACGCGTAAAATTATACCGAGATTTTCATGGATCGAAGAAGAGTTGCGCAATGCATTCTGGACTGTTGACCATCAGCAGTATCAAGCAAAAAAATTCGATCTTCTGCGCTTTGACCCCAAGAAAGCCACATTCCACCGTTTTGCAACAGTGTGGAACTCTCGGTTAAAACAGATTGGGATCTTTGGCCCAGGTAATGTAACTAACGCTATATATTATAAACTACCGGAATATTTTAGAGCTTGGGCAGTCGGTAGATTCAATAGACCGGCTCCCTATGACTTCTCAGAGTTAGAAAAGTGGATTCTGACCTACGAATCCCAGGCTGTCAGCTACGACACATCAGCTGAATCTAACTATGGAGACGACTCCTTTATCTTTGGAGGATATTCGAAAGAACCCGCCGGATTGAGAAAGCCGGTACATTCGGTGACGCCAAACTCATCAGCCTCGGCTACTCAACAGAAAAGAAGGATCTTTACCCGACGAACCCGCGTAGAACATAATAAGGATGGTTCGAGAAAAGTTACACATGTCGACGTGCCTAAATCGATATCCACCACCAACCAGCTTGTCAATACTACTGAAACAGTCAACCAGGCGACTGAGATCGTCAACCAAGTTGATCAAAAACAGGAGTTGACGCAAGGCAACGTTCTTCGAGTGGAGGAATACGATGGCGGAGAAATCTATTACTCTGACTCAGAGGATGGCATCGTTAGAAGAGGTAAACATAATCCTATTAAAGATTTAGATAATGATAGCGATAGTATTAGTATTACTCAATTCAACCACTCCCAAACCATCGATAGATCTTGTAAGAAAGTTAGGAAGCACTCTCCTAAAGTAAGGTATGAGAGTGAGGAAATTGTTAGAGAAATTTCCGAGACAGATAGCACAAGTAATTGTGAGTCGAGTGACGAAAGCAGTTCTTGTCCCAGAACAGAAACAGAGTGCAGCGAGGCTGAACCTCAAGTCGGCGCGAACTTAGTCTGTAAGCAGCCAAAACAAACTTCAAAAATAGTGAGCTCAACGGCGTCAAAATCAAAATCAGCCACTGCGAGGTTTGCCACAGACACACAAAAGAGTCGTCATCGAACTAGGAAAGAACTACGAGTATTCAAAAAACGTGAAAATGGAGGCTTGTGCGAAATTCTTTCGGTACCAACGGCTGCTCACAATGTGACTTGTTCTGGAATTACTAAAGTCGAAAATTACGAAAGTGACCCTCTAACTAATGTTCCCGTAGTCCAATCGGTAGACTATGCCCGACGAGATGATGAAAATGAAACGTCAGAGCATCTATGCTGGAACGAATTCTTGTTTGCGGGAGATACGTTTACAGTTGGTTTGTGTGAAACACTCTCGGGTTATGATTACTCACTACGAGGACCAAAACGGTTTCTTATAGAGAAAATAGATCCTAAAAGGCTTCTCTTGCACGTAAAGAAAAACGCCCATTTGAAAGAGGATTTTCCATACGTCTGTATTGGTATAGGAGCCGATCAGATCAGAAATGAGAATCTAAATATTTCTGAGTATAAAAAGTCGCTTAGAGAAATATGCGACGTGTTTGTAAAAGAGTACGGTACTAAAAGAATAGTTCTAATTATGTTACCCTATCCGAATGATGTTGACGAGTTGACTTTTCAAAACGTCAAAAACATGAATAAAGCCCTGTTCGAAATAAAGAAATACCCCTCGTTAACTGGAGTTGTTCGACTGTTCTCGGTTGCGGAAGTGTTTCATCTCAACCCAGTTAGTAAGAGTGGTCAAAGGCAACTATTAGTTTCCAGTCCCAGCGAAATACGTCATCGTTTCGGTATGTTTTGCCTGAATCCCGCTTATAGACATCTAGAGTGGAGTAAAGACGCCTTTGAGAAAATTTCTAAAAGGCTGGATACTTATCTCGAGCACGTACGCTTAGGCGCTGGGGATGTTAAAACAAATATTTACTACGAAAAAATGATAGAGCTCGAGAAAGAGCAATCCGATGGGTATGAGAAGGATATGAGCCCGGAAGAAGATGTCGAGTTTGTCAATGCTGTGAAGACACAAAGGGAATTGTACTCTGATAAAGTACTCGAGATTAAAGTAGATGATTCTCCAGATCGCTGTGATCATACACTCCACCTCCGACTAAAGAAGCACCTAGTACGCTCTAAAGTAGATTCTGGATGCGGCCTAACATTGATCAATTACCTTCTGTTTCAACAGATCAATGATACGCTGCCAGACTCTGAAAAAATGAATCTAGAACCCATAATAGGTATCAAATTCTTATCAGCGAATGGAACATCTCTTAATGCTAGGGGGCGTTGGACAGGTACCTTTGATATCGTGAGCACCATTGGAACCAATAAAGTCTGTGTGAAAACGACTCTCATTGTAGTTGACGACCTGGCGGTAGATTGCCTATTTGGGTCGAAACAATTGATGGAAACCAAAGTTATAGCCTGTTTTGAAAAACAACTCGCTGTCTTTATGAACGCCACTCCCCCAACACCTATAGCTTTAGAGGGAGCTAGGAAAGACCCTAATCAGATGTTCCTAGATATGTATAGAGAAGTGCGTGAGGCAGTGAATCAACAAGCAGCAAAAGAAAAACACTCGAAAGGAATTGATGATGGAGTCGATGAGTCAATATTAGTGGACTGTTTTGAAATCATGTCATCGGTAGCGAATGAATCCCAACAGATGGAGCAACGATATGTACAAGAGTTAATGAAGCGATTTCCTAAAGCCTTCGCTGACGAGGTAGGCAATCTTAAGGATTTCGAATATAAGCTAGAATTTGTCGAGGATCCAGATAAGCTTCTCATTCGAAATAAAGCTTTCACTTACAGTAAAGAAAAGCTAGACGCTGTACAGCTTATAGTGAATGAATGGCTTAGGCAGGGAATAATTGAACGTTCAAACTCGTGCCATTATAACAATATTGTAGTCGTTAAAAGAAAGTCCCTAGATGGGAAGCCTCGTTGGAGAGTGTGCGCTGACTTCAGACTTCTTAACACTAAGCTTAAAGATCCGACAAATCGCGTCGATAACATTGATACCTTTAGGAGCTATTTCCAGAATAAGAATATTTTCACAAGGTTGGATTTCCGAGATGCCTTTACACAGTTATCTATTGCTCCAGAAAGTCGAAAGTTCACTGCTTTTGGGTTCCGTGGACAACTCTATCAATTTAAACGTATAGCGTTTGGGCTGTCTTGCTCCATGCAAGCCTTTATGGGAGCCGTCTCTAAACTATTTCAGGGCTTGGACTATGTCATACAGTATGTAGATGATGTGATCATCTGTTCAGAAAATATAGAGGAGCACAAGAAACAAGTAGAACATGTGCTATCCATCATAGAAAAAAGTGGCATGACCCTGAAACTAGAGAAATGTGAGTTTATGAGAACTGAAATTTCCTTCTTAGGTTATCTGGTATCAAGTGCAGGAATCAGGGCTGACCCAGAAAAGAGTATCCAGCTAGCAAAATGCCCACGACCTACAAGGCCTAAACATGTTCGCTCGTTCTTGGGCGGTTGTCAATATTTCGCTAAATTCATACCATGCTTCTCGGAATTCGCCAGTAAATTGACTCCATTGACTAAAGCCTGCTATGATAAACCGGGAGCAGCGTTTGTCTGGATGCAGGAACATGAAGACGCATTTAACGGTATCAAAGAAGGACTCCGTAGACATGTTTACAATCGACATGTGGATTCCAATAAGCCGATTGATATAGTACTTAGCATGAGAGAACGCTCATATACCGCCGTAATAATGCAACCATATCGAGAGAATGTCAACGATAAAGAAACTTATGAACCATTAGCTTTTGTGGGTAAGATATTCAATGACCCCGAAACCCGCTATCCGCCTCCGGAGTTAGAATTTCATTCAATTTCGGACATACTAAAGAGGCACGCATACATGTTATATGGTAAAAAGATACGAGTACATGTTCAGTACATGTGGCCAGAATTGGCCACGTTATGGCCTTTTCTAAGTAAGAGAATGCAAAAGGCGACCCTTAGAATCCGTGAATTTGGAGCGGAAGTAGTTCCCATTGGAGCTAAGATGAAAAAAATGTTGACTTATTTAGAAGAGTTTCCACTAGCGCCAAACGAAAAACAGGTGCCTAAACTTGAGGTTGATACAGTTTCAGCAGATTATTTCGATGTGCACGTCTCACCTACGCTAGAGGAGAGACTCAAAGATTTGAGGAAGCATCAAGAAGAAGACCCCAGGCTCCAAACAGAAATGAAAGCTCATCCAAACCAATTTTCAGTAAAAGAGAACTACATCTATAGGATTGGTAAGGATGGTCGAGCTCGAATTTACCTTCCACGCAATATACAGTGGCACGTACTTGACTACTATCATCGATGGTATGGTCACTGTGGAGCGGCCAAGACGCTGGCTATTCTTAAGAGAATGTTTACGTGGGTAAATATGGCAGAGATGACTTACGAGTACATTGCCAACTGCGAGATCTGCGGCACTACTAAGTGTCATTCACTGAGAACTTTAGGGCCTTCTAAACATATATTAATCGAGGAGATTAATCAAATGCTGTTCATTGATCATTACGGTCCCTTAGTCACCGGTCGATATAGACATAAATATGTTTTGGTCATCATGGAAGGCTTGACTAAGCACGTCAAGATAGTCCCTTGTCGAAGTCCCACGACCAAATCTGTAATTGCGGCCTTAGACGAGTACATAAAAGTTTTCGGAAAAAAATTCAAAGTTAAAAATGTTCTCTCTGACAACGCGCCATGTTTTACATCGCCACAATTTATAACGGCTATGGAAAAACGGAATATAGTAGCTTGTCGAACATCAGTGTACTCTCCCCATGTAAACTTGGCCGAACGTATAATGTCGAAGATTGGGGATTTATTCAGAGCCTACATGGCGGAAAACAAGAAAAGAGCTCATAATCAATGGGTAAATGCCATTCACGATATTGAATGTGTGATCAACCAAATAGAGCATGGCGCCACATTGTCTATACCGTATGAAGCGATGACGGGAGAAGCCGTTCCGGATGACATACCGGAAATCTTAAATTTGCCGCTACAAAGTGTCGACCAGGAAAAACTATTAAATAAGATTAAATCTACGCTTAAATCACTCCATGATAAAAGAGTTGCGGGAGAGAAAAGCCAGCCTGTCTTAATGATAGGTGACAGAGTTCGAGTCAGGAAGCATCCAAGGTCGTCAGTAGCGGAGGGAGTGGCTAAGAAAATGATGCCTATTTGGTCCAAGCCTTACAGAATCTCCAATGTGACCATGGAGAATAGATTCGAGTTAAGATCAGAATCTGACCCCACAAAAATCATCTATCAGAATCGTAAAAATATTAAAAAATTACCTGATGCGGCTCAGCCTACACCGCACCAAAAGCGATACATTGCTTGGAGAAAAGAGATCATTGAAGAGTCGAAAAAATATATTGAAATGAAAAAACAGGAGTATCAAGATCATATGGTAAAATCTAAAATACTACCTGCGACTGATGAGTTTCCAGAAAAGGAGGAAATTTTCAATGAAATCATTAAAGAAGAAGACCCGTATATAAGAGCTTCAAAGAAGAAAGACCCAGCTAGGTCTTGGATACCATCAGAAATTAAGATAGGTAAAGATAATCCGTTAGACTCATCAACAGATAGTACATCTGGACCATTAGGAAGGAAGAATACAATCTCGGAACAGTCTATCGCTACAAAGAAAGGCGAACATCAAGGTCAACAGTCATTACCCAATGAAGAAGACTTAAACTCAAACAAGAGATATGATTTTCGACCAAGAAAACAGATTAAATACTCGCAGTACATCGATACCGAAGATACCCATCTCATTTATAGAACTCTCCAAGACTTCTGGTCAAAAAAGGAGTATTGTACCTACTGGCTTGATGAAAGCTTAACAAACACATATACACGCATCACTCCTATGTGTAGATATGTGGCGGATAGAATCATTATACATACTGACGCTGCTACTAAGGCAAATGGAAGACCTAACGCCGAGTCCTCAATAGGAATTTTCTTTGCACCAAGCTCACCACTTAACGTTGCAGAAAGAATTCTAGACCTAAAGAAATACCTGATCAGTGGGGCCATTAGAAACAATATAGCGGAGATCATTGCTGTCATCAGAGCTTTAGAAATAGCAAAAGATAATGATATGAACCACATTGAAATCCGAACGGATTCAGAATGGCTAGTCAACTATTTCTCCACTTATCGAAGAAAAAAACTTCACGAAAGTTATAAAGGGTCGGACTACTCAGGCGAGATGGACCTAAAGGTTTTGCTGCGTTTAGAAGAAGCAGCTTCGAAAATAAAATCAGTCTCTTTCGCCCATACTAGAGGTCACAAAAATGACCTAGGTAATTTGGAGGCCGATAAAATGGCCAAAGCTATTCTGGGACTGACGGCCACAATAAAAACACAGGAAAAAACGACTGTCGATCATACAGTCTGCCGTCATAAGAAACGTCAAAAAGCTATAGAAGATATGATTAAGGACGGATGCAAGATAGAGAGGAAGAGGCTAAGATACTTCGCAGAAGTCATAAGTGGGATGCAAGAGCATGAGCTTGAAAGATTTGCACAGTTATTAGTGGCGAGTGTAAATACAACAGATTCCTTCCCGTTTCCTTGTGACGATCCGATAATGATAAAACTCATTAAAAAACTTCCGCATCTTTCGCACGATTGTCAGAAACCCCTGTAAAATTTTTAATTTTTTTTTATATCATTTTTGTAGTTTTGTGATGTGCTTCGACCAAGCTCAATTCGAATCAAGAAGCTGTGTTATGTGATCATCAATAAGCAAAGTTTTTTTTTGTTTTGATATGAAGAATCTATTTTTATTTAATACTGAGTTTTCTAAATGTTATTTATGGGCTTATTTTCTCTATGTAAATCGGACTTCGGAAAAAACTATTTTGATAACGTAAGCGTTGCGAACGCAGGAGCTTTACTTTTTCTTCCTTTTTCTTTTCAGTAAGCCCTTATTTCATTTCGCCTTACTTTACTTTTTCTTTCTTTTTTCCTTTCGGTGAGGTTATTGTTTTTAGTTGTTTATTCATTATTTTGATTCTTTCAATTGTATGTACATGTGTTCCAATAAAAAGCAGGGTTGGGGGAAACGCACCTTTTTCTAAATTTGACTTTTGGCTGGGTTAGGGTGGTTAGGTGCGCGTCTCTCTGCATCATCGTGTCTGTCTGGAAGTTTTTTTCAATTTGACTTTGGTTGGATTGAAGAAAACTTAGGGGGCGAGATGTGGTGATGCATCGATACGTCGCAGAACGGAGTGAGACGCTACAATTTTTCCTTTATCTATCTCTCTCTTTCTTCTCTATACTTCTCTCTCTTTTTATTTCCCTTTCCTTCCTCTCCTTTACAGTTTCAATGTTATCTTATTCCTTATCTTCCTCTGTGTTCTCCATATCTACCGCGTGGCGCTTCACTTCGTTTTTCTATACGTTCGGAGAACGTCTGTTCATTCCTCTCGTTTCGACGAAATATTTACGAAAATTTTTCTGTTTAATTTACAATTTTTGAGCCGGGAGTTCTGTTAGCTCTAGTCAACTTAGTTCTACCCATATTGGTGGTTCCAAGGTTGTGGCGGACTTCAGCGATCGGGTGCGTTACCTCCAATCGTTCCAATTACATCGGAGTCGGCGTTGCTATTTGAATAGTTTTCTGGATTAGCTTATAACTAAGGTATTTCTTGAACAATTATTCTATAGTAGGGAAGTAACGTATACTCGACGCGCGAGAACCTTTGCGCCAACGGGAACTTTTCCCAACAACCTTGGCCTGTAAAATGATGGCGTGATTTAGTTTTCCATCTTCGGAGGAGGGGGGTGAGCCATGGAGCTGAGTCCAGATCCACTTCAACCTGGGGAGGAGTGTGTGAAGATGAGGTGATCTTTTTCTTTTCCCTCATCTAATGGTCTCGGCTTCGGAGTGAACTCTATATAGGATTCTTTCTCCACTTCCCTGAGCTAAGCAGTCTCTAACCCCGTGTTCTTAGACTTGAGCTAGTCAGGGACCCACACCTAGCCCGTAGTTAGTGTTACATCTGACGCTTAGCAATCTTTTGATTTTCTGGCTGTGGAGGTCAGTGAGGTAGATAGGATACTCCCTTATCTCATTCAAAATTGCTTTTTGTTCCATCCTTTTCACGGCTGCAACAGAGTGACACAACCACAGGCTGATCTGTTATATTCATTGAATCTGTATGATGACGGTCTGCACGCTGGAGTGCATGGTATCCTGCGCTGCCTTGTACTCTTGTATCGTCACACGATGTACTTTTTTCTGTGACACAAAATTCCTTTTTATGAACATCTGAAGCGTGGGACCTACTGAGGAATTAAGAATTTCCATCTACAGAGCTTCTCAAGCCATAACAATCCTGATAGCCTTTAGTTACCAGAACCCCTAAACCTAAAGGAGAATATAGGTATCCAATTCTTTCACTGGATATTTAAGAGATTAGAATTTCTTTGTCAGACTAAATTTCTGAGGGAAATCCTACAGTTCAGACACAGGCATAGAATAACATTGAGTTCTCAAACTTGAGACTCAGGAACAAGTCAATTCTCAGGTTCCCAAGAATTGGCTGCTCGATCCCCAAAGACGAATTCGTGAATGGGGCCAAAAAATATCATAATTCCCCTGTGAGGTCAAAGGGCTATAAATAATGAAATGGTTGAGGAGGCGCCCTTTGCACTAAAGGATTGAAATTGAGACTCAGAAACGAGTTTCGAAGAAATTGTCAGCTCGATAGGTTCATGAGAATTCTCACATGGAGACTGAGCAAACAATGTACTTTTTTCTGTGACACAAAATTCCTTTTTATGAACATCTGAAGCGTGGGACCTACTGAGGAATTAAGAATTTCCATCTACAGAGCATCTCAAGCCATAACAATCCTGATAGCCTTTAGTTACCAGAACCCCTAAACCTAAAGGAGAATATAGGTATCCAATTCTTTCACTGGATATTTAAGAGATTAGAATTTCTTTGTCAGACTAAATTTCTGAGGGAAATCCTACAGTTCAGACACAGGCATAGAATAACATTGAGTTCTCAAACTTGAGACTCAGGAACAAGTCAATTCTCAGGTTCCCAAGAATTGGCTGCTCGATCCCCAAAGACGAATTCGTGAATGGGGCCAAAAAATATCATAATTCCCCTGTGAGGTCAAAGGGCTATAAATAATGAAATGGTTGAGGAGGCGCCCTTTGCACTAAAGGATTGAAATTGAGACTCAGAAACGAGTTTCGAAGAAATTGTCAGCTCGATAGGTTCATGAGAATTCTCACATGGAGACTGAGCAAACAATGTACTTTTTTCTGTGACACAAAATTCCTTTTTATGAACATCTGAAGCGTGGGACCTACTGAGGAATTAAGAATTTCCATCTACAGAGCATCTCAAGCCATAACAATCCTGATAGCCTTTAGTTACCAGAACCCCTAAACCTAAAGGAGAATATAGGTATCCAATTCTTTCACTGGATATTTAAGAGATTAGAATTTCTTTGTCAGACTAAATTTCTGAGGGAAATCCTACAGTTCAGACACAGGCATAGAATAACATTGAGTTCTCAAACTTGAGACTCAGGAACAAGTCAATTCTCAGGTTCCCAAGAATTGGCTGCTCGATCCCCAAAGACGAATTCGTGATTGGGGCCAAAAAATATCATAATTCCCCTGTGAGGTCAAAGGGCTATAAATAATGAAATGGTTGAGGAGGCGCCCTTTGCACTAAAGGATTGAAATTGAGACTCAGAAACGAGTTTCGAAGAAATTGTCAGCTCGATAGGTTCATGAGAATTCTCACATGGAGACTGAGCAAACAATGTACTTTTTTCTGTGACACAAAATTCCTTTTTATGAACATCTGAAGCGTGGGACGTACTGAGGAATTAAGAATTTCCATCTACAGAGCATCTCAAGCCATAACAATCCTGATAGCCTTTAGTTACCAGAACCCCTAAACCTAAAGGAGAATATAGGTATCCAATTCTTTCACTGGATATTTAAGAGATTAGAATTTCTTTGTCAGACTAAATTTCTGAGGGAAATCCTACAGTTCAGACACAGGCATAGAATAACATTGAGTTCTCAAACTTGAGACTCAGGAACAGGTTCCCAAGAATTGGCTGCTCGATCCCCAAAGACGAATTCGTGATTGGGGCCAAAAAATATCATAATTCCCCTGTGAGGTCAAAGGGCTATAAATAATGAAATGGTTGAGGAGGCGCCCTTTGCACTAAAGGATTGAAATTGAGACTCAGAAACGAGTTTCGAAGAAATTGTCAGCTCGATAGGTTCATGAGAATTCTCACATGGAGACTGAGCAAACAATGTACTTTTTTCTGTGACACAAAATTCCTTTTTATGAACATCTGAAGCGTGGGACCTACTGAGGAATTAAGAATTTCCATCTACAGAGCATCTCAAGCCATAACAATCCTGATAGCCTTTAGTTACCAGAACCCCTAAACCTAAAGGAGAATATAGGTATCCAATTCTTTCACTGGATATTTAAGAGATTAGAATTTCTTTGTCAGACTAAATTTCTGAGGGAAATCCTACAGTTCAGACACAGGCATAGAATAACATTGAGTTCTCAAACTTGAGACTCAGGAACAAGTCAATTCTCAGGTTCCCAAGAATTGGCTGCTCGATCCCCAAAGACGAATTCGTGAATGGGACCAAAAAATATCATAATTCCCCTGTGAGGTCAAAGGGCTATAAATAATGAAATGGTTGAGGAGGCGCCCTTTGCACTAAAGGATTGAAATTGAGACTCAGAAACGAGTTTCGAAGAAATTGTCAGCTCGATAGGTTCATGAGAATTCTCACATGGAGACTGAGCAAACAATGTACTTTTTTCTGTGACACAAAATTCCTTTTTATGAACATCTGAAGCGTGGGACCTACTGAGGAATTAAGAATTTCCATCTACAGAGCATCTCAAGCCATAACAATCCTGATAGCCTTTAGTTACCAGAACCCCTAAACCTAAAGGAGAATATAGGTATCCAATTCTTTCACTGGATATTTAAGAGATTAGAATTTCTTTGTCAGACTAAATTTCTGAGGGAAATCCTACAGTTCAGACACAGGCATAGAATAACATTGAGTTCTCAAACTTGAGACTCAGGAACAAGTCAATTCTCAGGTTCCCAAGAATTGGCTGCTCGATCCCCAAAGACGAATTCGTGATTGGGGCCAAAAAATATCATAATTCCCCTGTGAGGTCAAAGGGCTATAAATAATGAAATGGTTGAGGAGGCGCCCTTTGCACTAAAGGATTGAAATTGAGACTCAGAAACGAGTTTCGAAGAAATTGTCAGCTCGATAGGTTCATGAGAATTCTCACATGGAGACTGAGCAAACAATGTACTTTTTTCTGTGACACAAAATTCCTCTTTATGAACATCTGAAGCGTGGGACCTACTGAGGAATTAAGAATTTCCATCTACAGAGCATCTCAAGCCATAACAATCCTGATAGCCTTTAGTTACCAGAACCCCTAAACCTAAAGGAGAATATAGGTATCCAATTCTTTCACTGGATATTTAAGAGATTAGAATTTCTTTGTCGGACTAAATTTCTGAGGGAAATCCTACAGTTCAGACACAGGCATAGAATAACATTGAGTTCTCAAACTTGAGACTCAGGAACAGGTTCCCAAGAATTGGCTGCTCGATCCCCAAAGACGAATTCGTGATTGGGGCCAAAAAATATCATAATTCCCCTGTGAGGTCAAAGGGCTATAAATAATGAAATGGTTGAGGAGGCGCCCTTTGCACTAAAGGATTGAAATTGAGACTCAAAAACGAGCTTCTAAAAGATTGTCAGCTCGGTAGGTTCATGAGAATTCTCACATTGAGACTAAGCAAACGATGTACTTTTTTCTGTGACACAAAATTCCTTTTTATGAACATCTGAAGCGTGGGACCTACTGAGGAATTAAGAATTTCCATCTACAGAGCATCTCAAGCCATAACAATCCTGATAGCCTTTAGTTACCAGAACCCCTAAACCTAAAGGAGAATATAGGTATCCAATTCTTTCACTGGATATTTAAGAGATTAGAATTTCTTTGTCGGACTAAATTTCTGAGAGAAATCCTACAGTTCAGACACAGGCATAGAATAACATTGAGTTCTCAAACTTGAGACTCAGGAACAAGTCAATTCTCAGGTTCCCAAGAATTGGCTGCTCGATCCCCAAAGACGAATTCGTGAATGGGGCCAAAAAATATCATAATTCCCCTGTGAGGTCAAAGGGCTATAAATAATGAAATGGTTGAGGAGGCGCCCTTTGCACTAAAGGATTGAAATTGAGACTCAGAAACGAGTTTCGAAGAAATTGTCAGCTCGATAGGTTCATGAGAATTCTCACATGGAGACTGAGCAAACAATGTACTTTTTTCTGTGACACAAAATTCCTTTTTATGAACATCTGAAGCGTGGGACCTACTGAGGAATTAAGAATTTCCATCTACAGAGCATCTCAAGCCATAACAATCCTGATAGCCTTTAGTTACCAGAACCCCTAAACCTAAAGGAGAATATAGGTATCCAATTCTTTCACTGGATATTTAAGAGATTAGAATTTCTTTGTCAGACTAAATTTCTGAGGGAAATCCTACAGTTCAGACACAGGCATAGAATAACATTGAGTTCTCCAACTTGAGACTCAGGAACAAGTCAATTCTCAGGTTCCCAAGAATTGGCTGCTCGATCCCCAAAGACGAATTCGTGATTGGGGCCAAAAAATATCATAATTCCCCTGTGAGGCCAAAAGGCTATAGAAGAAGAAAAAGTTGAAAAGCAGACACCCTTTGCACCAGGGGATTGAAATTGAGACTCAGAAAGGAGTTTCGAAGAAATTGTCAGCTCGATAGGTTCATGAGAATTCTCACATGGAGACTGAGCAAACAATGTACTTTTTTCTGTGACACAAAATTCCTTTTTATGAACATCTGAAGCGTGGGACGTACTGAGGAATTAAGAATTTCCATCTACAGAGCATCTCAAGCCATAACAATCCTGATAGCCTTTAGTTACCAGAACCCCTAAACCTAAAGGAGAATATAGGTATCCAATTCTTTCAATGGATATTTAAGAGATTAGAATTTCTTTGTCAGACTAAATTTCTGAGGGAAATCCTACAGTTCAGACACAGGCATAGAATAACATTGAGTTCTCAAACTTGAGACTCAGGAACAAGTCAATTCTCAGGTTCCCAAGAATTGGCTGCTCGATCCCCAAAGACGAATTCGTGAATGGGGCCAAAAAATATCATAATTCCCCTGTGAGGTCAAAGGGCTATAAATAATGAAATGGTTGAGGAGGCGCCCTTTGCACTAAAGGATTGAAATTGAGACTCAGAAACGAGTTTCGAAGAAATTGTCAGCTCGATAGGTTCATGAGAATTCTCACATGGAGACTGAGCAAACAATGTACTTTTTTCTGTGACACAAAATTCCTTTTTATGAACATCTGAAGCGTGGGACCTACTGAGGAATTAAGAATTTCCATCTACAGAGCATCTCAAGCCATAACAATCCTGATAGCCTTTAGTTACCAGAACCCCTAAACCTAAAGGAGAATATAGGTATCCAATTCTTTCACTGGATATTTAAGAGATTAGAATTTCTTTGTCAGACTAAATTTCTGAGGGAAATCCTACAGTTCAGACACAGGCATAGAATAACATTGAGTTCTCAAACTTGAGACTCAGGAACAAGTCAATTCTCAGGTTCCCAAGAATTGGCTGCTCGATCCCCAAAGACGAATTCGTGAATGGGACCAAAAAATATCATAATTCCCCTGTGAGGTCAAAGGGCTATAAATAATGAAATGGTTGAGGAGGCGCCCTTTGCACTAAAGGATTGAAATTGAGACTCAGAAACGAGTTTCGAAGAAATTGTCAGCTCGATAGGTTCATGAGAATTCTCACATGGAGACTGAGCAAACAATGTACTTTTTTCTGTGACACAAAATTCCTTTTTATGAACATCTGAAGCGTGGGACCTACTGAGGAAT
The DNA here is from genome assembly GCA_035079395.1 of Aspidiotus destructor. Classification (NCBI taxonomy): domain Eukaryota; kingdom Metazoa; phylum Arthropoda; class Insecta; order Hemiptera; family Diaspididae; genus Aspidiotus; species Aspidiotus destructor. The sequence goes on along the minus strand of JAVHKZ010000002.1, from coordinate 8,289,313 downwards.
TAAGAATTTCCATCTACAGAGCATCTCAAGCCATAACAATCCTGATAGCCTTTAGTTACCAGAACCCCTAAACCTAAAGGAGAATATAGGTATCCAATTCTTTCACTGGATATTTAAGAGATTAGAATTTCTTTGTCAGACTAAATTTCTGAGGGAAATCCTACAGTTCAGACACAGGCATAGAATAACATTGAGTTCTCAAACTTGAGACTCAGGAACAAGTCAATTCTCAGGTTCCCAAGAATTGGCTGCTCGATCCCCAAAGACGAATTCGTGATTGGGGCCAAAAAATATCATAATTCCCCTGTGAGGCCAAAAGGCTATAGAAGAAGAAAAAGTTGAAAAGCAGACACCCTTTGCACCAGGGGATTGAAATTGAGACTCAGAAACGAGTTTCGAAGAAATTGTCAGCTCGATAGGTTCATGAGAATTCTCACATGGAGACTGAGCAAACAATGTACTTTTTTCTGTGACACAAAATTCCTTTTTATGAACATCTGAAGCGTGGGACCTACTGAGGAATTAAGAATTTCCATCTACAGAGCATCTCAAGCCATAACAATCCTGATAGCCTTTAGTTACCAGAACCCCTGAACCTAAAGGAGAATATAGGTATCCAATTCTTTCTCTGGATAGTTAAGAGATTAGAATTTCTTTGTCGGACTAAATTTCTGAGAGAAATCCTACAGTTCAGACACAGGCATAGAATAACATTGAGTTCTCAAACTTGAGACTCAGGAACAAGTCAATTCTCAGGTTCCCAAGAATTGGCTGCTCGATCCCCAAAGACGAATTCGTGATTGGGGCAAAAAAATATCATAATTCCCCTGTGAGGCCAAAAGGCTATAGAAGAAGAAAAAGTTGAAAAGCAGACACCCTTTGCACCAGGGGATTGAAATTGAGACTCAGAAACGAGTTTCGAAGAAATTGTCAGCTCGATAGGTTCATGAGAATTCTCACATGGAGACTGAGCAAACAATGTACTTTTTTCTGTGACACAAAATTCCTTTTTATGAACATCTGAAGCGTGGGACCTACTGAGGAATTAAGAATTTCCATCTACAGAGCATCTCAAGCCATAACAATCCTGATAGCCTTTAGTTACCAGAACCCCTAAACCTAAAGGAGAATATAGGTATCCAATTCTTTCACTGGATATTTAAGAGATTAGAATTTCTTTGTCAGACTAAATTTCTGAGGGAAATCCTACAGTTCAGACACAGGCATAGAATAACATTGAGTTCTCAAACTTGAGACTCAGGAACAAGTCAATTCTCAGGTTCCCAAGAATTGGCTGCTCGATCCCCAAAGACGAATTCGTGATTGGGGCCAAAAAATATCATAATTCCCCTGTGAGGTCAAAGGGCTATAAATAATGAAATGGTTGAGGAGGCGCCCTTTGCACTAAAGGATTGAAATTGAGACTCAGAAACGAGTTTCGAAGAAATTGTCAGCTCGATAGGTTCATGAGAATTCTCACATGGAGACTGAGCAAACAATGTACTTTTTTCTGTGACACAAAATTCCTTTTTATGAACATCTGAAGCGTGGGACCTACTGAGGAATTAAGAATTTCCATCTACAGAGCATCTCAAGCCATAACAATCCTGATAGCCTTTAGTTACCAGAACCCCTAAACCTAAAGGAGAATATAGGTATCCAATTCTTTCACTGGATATTTAAGAGATTAGAATTTCTTTGTCAGACTAAATTTCTGAGGGAAATCCTACAGTTCAGACACAGGCATAGAATAACATTGAGTTCTCAAACTTGAGACTCAGGAACAGGTTCCCAAGAATTGGCTGCTCGATCCCCAAAGACGAATTCGTGAATGGGGCCAAAAAATATCATAATTCCCCTGTGAGGTCAAAGGGCTATAAATAATGAAATGGTTGAGGAGGCGCCCTTTGCACTAAAGGATTGAAATTGAGACTCAGAAACGAGTTTCGAAGAAATTGTCAGCTCGATAGGTTCATGAGAATTCTCACATGGAGACTGAGCAAACAATGTACTTTTTTCTGTGACACAAAATTCCTTTTTATGAACATCTGAAGCGTGGGACCTACTGAGGAATTAAGAATTTCCATCTACAGAGCATCTCAAGCCATAACAATCCTGATAGCCTTTAGTTACCAGAACCCCTAAACCTAAAGGAGAATATAGGTATCCAATTCTTTCACTGGATATTTAAGAGATTAGAATTTCTTTGTCAGACTAAATTTCTGAGGGAAATCCTACAGTTCAGACACAGGCATAGAATAACATTGAGTTCTCAAACTTGAGACTCAGGAACAGGTTCCCAAGAATTGGCTGCTCGATCCCCAAAGACGAATTCGTGATTGGGGCCAAAAAATATCATAATTCCCCTGTGAGGTCAAAGGGCTATAAATAATGAAATGGTTGAGGAGGCGCCCTTTGCACTAAAGGATTGAAATTGAGACTCAAAAACGAGCTTCTAAAAGATTGTCAGCTCGGTAGGTTCATGAGAATTCTCACATTGAGACTAAGCAAACGATGTACTTTTTTCTGTGACACAAAATTCCTTTTTATGAACATCTGAAGCGTGGGACCTACTGAGGAATTAAGAATTTCCATCTACAGAGCATCTCAAGCCATAACAATCCTGATAGCCTTTAGTTACCAGAACCCCTAAACCTAAAGGAGAATATAGGTATCCAATTCTTTCACTGGATATTTAAGAGATTAGAATTTCTTTGTCAGACTAAATTTCTGAGGGAAATCCTACAGTTCAGACACAGGCATAGAATAACATTGAGTTCTCAAACTTGAGACTCAGGAACAAGTCAATTCTCAGGTTCCCAAGAATTGGCTGCTCGATCCCCAAAGACGAATTCGTGATTGGGGCCAAAAAATATCATAATTCCCCTGTGAGGTCAAAGGGCTATAAATAATGAAATGGTTGAGGAGGCGCCCTTTGCACTAAAGGATTGAAATTGAGACTCAAAAACGAGCTTCTAAAAGATTGTCAGCTCGGTAGGTTCATGAGAATTCTCACATTGAGACTAAGCAAACGATGTACTTTTTTCTGTGACACAAAATTCCTTTTTATGAACATCTGAAGCGTGGGACCTACTGAGGAATTAAGAATTTCCATCTACAGAGCATCTCAAGCCATAACAATCCTGATAGCCTTTAGTTACCAGAACCCCTAAACCTAAAGGAGAATATAGGTATCCAATTCTTTCACTGGATATTTAAGAGATTAGAATTTCTTTGTCAGACTAAATTTCTGAGGGAAATCCTACAGTTCAGACACAGGCATAGAATAACATTGAGTTCTCAAACTTGAGACTCAGGAACAGGTTCCCAAGAATTGGCTGCTCGATCCCCAAAGACGAATTCGTGATTGGGGCCAAAAAATATCATAATTCCCCTGTGAGGTCAAAGGGCTATAAATAATGAAATGGTTGAGGAGGCGCCCTTTGCACTAAAGGATTGAAATTGAGACTCAAAAACGAGCTTCTAAAAGATTGTCAGCTCGGTAGGTTCATGAGAATTCTCACATTGAGACTAAGCAAACGATGTACTTTTTTCTGTGACACAAAATTCCTTTTTATGAACATCTGAAGCGTGGGACCTACTGAGGAATTAAGAATTTCCATCTACAGAGCATCTCAAGCCATAACAATCCTGATAGCCTTTAGTTACCAGAACCCCTAAACCTAAAGGAGAATATAGGTATCCAATTCTTTCACTGGATATTTAAGAGATTAGAATTTCTTTGTCAGACTAAATTTCTGAGGGAAATCCTACAGTTCAGACACAGGCATAGAATAACATTGAGTTCTCAAACTTGAGACTCAGGAACAAGTCAATTCTCAGGTTCCCAAGAATTGGCTGCTCGATCCCCAAAGACGAATTCGTGATTGGGGCCAAAAAATATCATAATTCCCCTGTGAGGCCAAAAGGCTATAGAAGAAGAAAAAGTTGAAAAGCAGACACCCTTTGCACCAGGGGATTGAAATTGAGACTCAGAAACGAGTTTCGAAGAAATTGTCAGCTCGATAGGTTCATGAGAATTCTCACATGGAGACTGAGCAAACAATGTACTTTTTTCTGTGACACAAAATTCCTTTTTATGAACATCTGAAGCGTGGGACCTACTGAGGAATTAAGAATTTCCATCTACAGAGCATCTCAAGCCATAACAATCCTGATAGCCTTTAGTTACCAGAACCCCTAAACCTAAAGGAGAATATAGGTATCCAATTCTTTCACTGGATATTTAAGAGATTAGAATTTCTTTGTCAGACTAAATTTCTGAGGGAAATCCTACAGTTCAGACACAGGCATAGAATAACATTGAGTTCTCAAACTTGAGACTCAGGAACAGGTTCCCAAGAATTGGCTGCTCGATCCCCAAAGACGAATTCGTGATTGGGGCCAAAAAATATCATAATTCCCCTGTGAGGTCAAAGGGCTATAAATAATGAAATGGTTGAGGAGGCGCCCTTTGCACTAAAGGATTGAAATTGAGACTCAAAAACGAGCTTCTAAAAGATTGTCAGCTCGGTAGGTTCATGAGAATTCTCACATTGAGACTAAGCAAACGATGTACTTTTTTCTGTGACACAAAATTCCTTTTTATGAACATCTGAAGCGTGGGACCTACTGAGGAATTAAGAATTTCCATCTACAGAGCATCTCAAGCCATAACAATCCTGATAGCCTTTAGTTACCAGAACCCCTAAACCTAAAGGAGAATATAGGTATCCAATTCTTTCACTGGATATTTAAGAGATTAGAATTTCTTTGTCAGACTAAATTTCTGAGGGAAATCCTACAGTTCAGACACAGGCATAGAATAACATTGAGTTCTCAAACTTGAGACTCAGGAACAGGTTCCCAAGAATTGGCTGCTCGATCCCCAAAGACGAATTCGTGATTGGGGCCAAAAAATATCATAATTCCCCTGTGAGGTCAAAGGGCTATAAATAATGAAATGGTTGAGGAGGCGCCCTTTGCACTAAAGGATTGAAATTGAGACTCAAAAACGAGCTTCTAAAAGATTGTCAGCTCGGTAGGTTCATGAGAATTCTCACATTGAGACTAAGCAAACGATGTACTTTTTTCTGTGACACAAAATTCCTTTTTATGAACATCTGAAGCGTGGGACCTACTGAGGAATTAAGAATTTCCATCTACAGAGCATCTCAAGCCATAACAATCCTGATAGCCTTTAGTTACCAGAACCCCTAAACCTAAAGGAGAATATAGGTATCCAATTCTTTCACTGGATATTTAAGAGATTAGAATTTCTTTGTCAGACTAAATTTCTGAGGGAAATCCTACAGTTCAGACACAGGCATAGAATAACATTGAGTTCTCAAACTTGAGACTCAGGAACAAGTCAATTCTCAGGTTCCCAAGAATTGGCTGCTCGATCCCCAAAGACGAATTCGTGATTGGGGCCAAAAAATATCATAATTCCCCTGTGAGGCCAAAAGGCTATAGAAGAAGAAAAAGTTGAAAAGCAGACACCCTTTGCACCAGGGGATTGAAATTGAGACTCAGAAAGGAGTTTCGAAGAAATTGTCAGCTCGATAGGTTCATGAGAATTCTCACATGGAGACTGAGCAAACAATGTACTTTTTTCTGTGACACAAAATTCCTTTTTATGAACATCTGAAGCGTGGGACCTACTGAGGAATTAAGAATTTCCATCTACAGAGCATCTCAAGCCATAACAATCCTGATAGCCTTTAGTTACCAGAACCCCTAAACCTAAAGGAGAATATAGGTATCCAATTCTTTCACTGGATATTTAAGAGATTAGAATTTCTTTGTCAGACTAAATTTCTGAGGGAAATCCTACAGTTCAGACACAGGCATAGAATAACATTGAGTTCTCAAACTTGAGACTCAGGAACAAGTCAATTCTCAGGTTCCCAAGAATTGGCTGCTCGATCCCCAAAGACGAATTCGTGATTGGGGCCAAAAAATATCATAATTCCCCTGTGAGGTCAAAGGGCTATAAATAATGAAATGGTTGAGGAGGCGCCCTTTGCACTAAAGGATTGAAATTGAGACTCAGAAACGAGTTTCGAAGAAATTGTCAGCTCGATAGGTTCATGAGAATTCTCACATGGAGACTGAGCAAACAATGTACTTTTTTCTGTGACACAAAATTCCTTTTTATGAACATCTGAAGCGTGGGACCTACTGAGGAATTAAGAATTTCCATCTACAGAGCATCTCAAGCCATAACAATCCTGATAGCCTTTAGTTACCAGAACCCCTAAACCTAAAGGAGAATATAGGTATCCAATTCTTTCACTGGATATTTAAGAGATTAGAATTTCTTTGTCAGACTAAATTTCTGAGGGAAATCCTACAGTTCAGACACAGGCATAGAATAACATTGAGTTCTCAAACTTGAGACTCAGGAACAGGTTCCCAAGAATTGGCTGCTCGATCCCCAAAGACGAATTCGTGATTGGGGCCAAAAAATATCATAATTCCCCTGTGAGGTCAAAGGGCTATAAATAATGAAATGGTTGAGGAGGCGCCCTTTGCACTAAAGGATTGAAATTGAGACTCAAAAACGAGCTTCTAAAAGATTGTCAGCTCGGTAGGTTCATGAGAATTCTCACATTGAGACTAAGCAAACGATGTACTTTTTTCTGTGACACAAAATTCCTTTTTATGAACATCTGAAGCGTGGGACCTACTGAGGAATTAAGAATTTCCATCTACAGAGCATCTCAAGCCATAACAATCCTGATAGCCTTTAGTTACCAGAACCCCTAAACCTAAAGGAGAATATAGGTATCCAATTCTTTCACTGGATATTTAAGAGATTAGAATTTCTTTGTCAGACTAAATTTCTGAGGGAAATCCTACAGTTCAGACACAGGCATAGAATAACATTGAGTTCTCAAACTTGAGACTCAGGAACAGGTTCCCAAGAATTGGCTGCTCGATCCCCAAAGACGAATTCGTGATTGGGGCCAAAAAATATCATAATTCCCCTGTGAGGTCAAAGGGCTATAAATAATGAAATGGTTGAGGAGGCGCCCTTTGCACTAAAGGATTGAAATTGAGACTCAAAAACGAGCTTCTAAAAGATTGTCAGCTCGGTAGGTTCATGAGAATTCTCACATTGAGACTAAGCAAACGATGTACTTTTTTCTGTGACACAAAATTCCTTTTTATGAACATCTGAAGCGTGGGACCTACTGAGGAATTAAGAATTTCCATCTACAGAGCATCTCAAGCCATAACAATCCTGATAGCCTTTAGTTACCAGAACCCCTAAACCTAAAGGAGAATATAGGTATCCAATTCTTTCACTGGATATTTAAGAGATTAGAATTTCTTTGTCAGACTAAATTTCTGAGGGAAATCCTACAGTTCAGACACAGGCATAGAATAACATTGAGTTCTCAAACTTGAGACTCAGGAACAAGTCAATTCTCAGGTTCCCAAGAATTGGCTGCTCGATCCCCAAAGACGAATTCGTGATTGGGGCCAAAAAATATCATAATTCCCCTGTGAGGTCAAAGGGCTATAAATAATGAAATGGTTGAGGAGGCGCCCTTTGCACTAAAGGATTGAAATTGAGACTCAAAAACGAGCTTCTAAAAGATTGTCAGCTCGGTAGGTTCATGAGAATTCTCACATTGAGACTAAGCAAACGATGTACTTTTTTCTGTGACACAAAATTCCTTTTTATGAACATCTGAAGCGTGGGACCTACTGAGGAATTAAGAATTTCCATCTACAGAGCATCTCAAGCCATAACAATCCTGATAGCCTTTAGTTACCAGAACCCCTAAACCTAAAGGAGAATATAGGTATCCAATTCTTTCACTGGATATTTAAGAGATTAGAATTTCTTTGTCAGACTAAATTTCTGAGGGAAATCCTACAGTTCAGACACAGGCATAGAATAACATTGAGTTCTCAAACTTGAGACTCAGGAACAGGTTCCCAAGAATTGGCTGCTCGATCCCCAAAGACGAATTCGTGATTGGGGCCAAAAAATATCATAATTCCCCTGTGAGGTCAAAGGGCTATAAATAATGAAATGGTTGAGGAGGCGCCCTTTGCACTAAAGGATTGAAATTGAGACTCAAAAACGAGCTTCTAAAAGATTGTCAGCTCGGTAGGTTCATGAGAATTCTCACATTGAGACTAAGCAAACGATGTACTTTTTTCTGTGACACAAAATTCCTTTTTATGAACATCTGAAGCGTGGGACCTACTGAGGAATTAAGAATTTCCATCTACAGAGCATCTCAAGCCATAACAATCCTGATAGCCTTTAGTTACCAGAACCCCTAAACCTAAAGGAGAATATAGGTATCCAATTCTTTCACTGGATATTTAAGAGATTAGAATTTCTTTGTCAGACTAAATTTCTGAGGGAAATCCTACAGTTCAGACACAGGCATAGAATAACATTGAGTTCTCAAACTTGAGACTCAGGAACAAGTCAATTCTCAGGTTCCCAAGAATTGGCTGCTCGATCCCCAAAGACGAATTCGTGATTGGGGCCAAAAAATATCATAATTCCCCTGTGAGGCCAAAAGGCTATAGAAGAAGAAAAAGTTGAAAAGCAGACACCCTTTGCACCAGGGGATTGAAATTGAGACTCAGAAACGAGTTTCGAAGAAATTGTCAGCTCGATAGGTTCATGAGAATTCTCACATGGAGACTGAGCAAACAATGTACTTTTTTCTGTGACACAAAATTCCTTTTTATGAACATCTGAAGCGTGGGACCTACTGAGGAATTAAGAATTTCCATCTACAGAGCATCTCAAGCCATAACAATCCTGATAGCCTTTAGTTACCAGAACCCCTAAACCTAAAGGAGAATATAGGTATCCAATTCTTTCACTGGATATTTAAGAGATTAGAATTTCTTTGTCAGACTAAATTTCTGAGGGAAATCCTACAGTTCAGACACAGGCATAGAATAACATTGAGTTCTCAAACTTGAGACTCAGGAACAGGTTCCCAAGAATTGGCTGCTCGATCCCCAAAGACGAATTCGTGATTGGGGCCAAAAAATATCATAATTCCCCTGTGAGGTCAAAGGGCTATAAATAATGAAATGGTTGAGGAGGCGCCCTTTGCACTAAAGGATTGAAATTGAGACTCAAAAACGAGCTTCTAAAAGATTGTCAGCTCGGTAGGTTCATGAGAATTCTCACATTGAGACTAAGCAAACGATGTACTTTTTTCTGTGACACAAAATTCCTTTTTATGAACATCTGAAGCGTGGGACCTACTGAGGAATTAAGAATTTCCATCGACAGAGCATCTCAAGCCATAACAATCCTGATAGCCTTTAGTTACCAGAACCCCTAAACCTAAAGGAGAATATAGGTATCCAATTCTTTCACTGGATATTTAAGAGATTAGAATTTCTTTGTCAGACTAAATTTCTGAGGGAAATCCTACAGTTCAGACACAGGCATAGAATAACATTGAGTTCTCAAACTTGAGACTCAGGAACAGGTTCCCAAGAATTGGCTGCTCGATCCCCAAAGACGAATTCGTGATTGGGGCCAAAAAATATCATAATTCCCCTGTGAGGTCAAAGGGCTATAAATAATGAAATGGTTGAGGAGGCGCCCTTTGCACTAAAGGATTGAAATTGAGACTCAAAAACGAGCTTCTAAAAGATTGTCAGCTCGGTAGGTTCATGAGAATTCTCACATTGAGACTAAGCAAACGATGTACTTTTTTCTGTGACACAAAATTCCTTTTTATGAACATCTGAAGCGTGGGACCTACTGAGGAATTAAGAATTTCCATCTACAGAGCATCTCAAGCCATAACAATCCTGATAGCCTTTAGTTACCAGAACCCCTAAACCTAAAGGAGAATATAGGTATCCAATTCTTTCACTGGATATTTAAGAGATTAGAATTTCTTTGTCAGACTAAATTTCTGAGGGAAATCCTACAGTTCAGACACAGGCATAGAATAACATTGAGTTCTCAAACTTGAGACTCAGGAACAGGTTCCCAAGAATTGGCTGCTCGATCCCCAAAGACGAATTCGTGATTGGGGCCAAAAAATATCATAATTCCCCTGTGAGGTCAAAGGGCTATAAATAATGAAATGGTTGAGGAGGCGCCCTTTGCACTAAAGGATTGAAATTGAGACTCAGAAACGAGTTTCGAAGAAATTGTCAGCTCGATAGGTTCATGAGAATTCTCACATGGAGACTGAGCAAACAATGTACTTTTTTCTGTGACACAAAATTCCTTTTTATGAACATCTGAAGCGTGGGACCTACTGAGGAATTAAGAATTTCCATCTACAGAGCATCTCAAGCCATAACAATCCTGATAGCCTTTAGTTACCAGAACCCCTAAACCTAAAGGAGAATATAGGTATCCAATTCTTTCACTGGATATTTAAGAGATTAGAATTTCTTTGTCAGACTAAATTTCTGAGGGAAATCCTACAGTTCAGACACAGGCATAGAATAACATTGAGTTCTCAAACTTGAGACTCAGGAACAAGTCAATTCTCAGGTTCCCAAGAATTGGCTGCTCGATCCCCAAAGACGAATTCGTGATTGGGGCCAAGAAATATCATAATTCCCCTGTGAGGTCAAAGGGCTATAAATAATGAAATGGTTGAGGAGGCGCCCTTTGCACTAAAGGATTGAAATTGAGACTCAAAAACGAGCTTCTAAAAGATTGTCAGCTCGGTAGGTTCATGAGAATTCTCACATTGAGACTAAGCAAACGATGTACTTTTTTCTGTGACACAAAATTCCTTTTTATGAACATCTGAAGCGTGGGACCTACTGAGGAATTAAGAATTTCCATCTACAGAGCATCTCAAGCCATAACAATCCTGATAGCCTTTAGTTACCAGAACCCCTAAACCTAAAGGAGAATATAGGTATCCAATTCTTTCACTGGATATTTAAGAGATTAGAATTTCTTTGTCAGACTAAATTTCTGAGGGAAATCCTACAGTTCAGACACAGGCATAGAATAACATTGAGTTCTCAAACTTGAGACTCAGGAACAGGTTCCCAAGAATTGGCTGCTCGATCCCCAAAGACGAATTCGTGATTGGGGCCAAAAAATATCATAATTCCCCTGTGAGGTCAAAGGGCTATAAATAATGAAATGGTTGAGGAGGCGCCCTTTGCACTAAAGGATTGAAATTGAGACTCAAAAACGAGCTTCTAAAAGATTGTCAGCTCGGTAGGTTCATGAGAATTCTCACATTGAGACTAAGCAAACGATGTACTTTTTTCTGTGACACAAAATTCCTTTTTATGAACATCTGAAGCGTGGGACCTACTGAGGAATTAAGAATTTCCATCTACAGAGCATCTCAAGCCATAACAATCCTGATAGCCTTTAGTTACCAGAACCCCTAAACCTAAAGGAGAATATAGGTATCCAATTCTTTCACTGGATATTTAAGAGATTAGAATTTCTTTGTCAGACTAAATTTCTGAGGGAAATCCTACAGTTCAGACACAGGCATAGAATAACATTGAGTTCTCAAACTTGAGACTCAGGAACAGGTTCCCAAGAATTGGCTGCTCGATCCCCAAAGACGAATTCGTGATTGGGGCCAAAAAATATCATAATTCCCCTGTGAGGTCAAAGGGCTATAAATAATGAAATGGTTGAGGAGGCGCCCTTTGCACTAAAGGATTGAAATTGAGACTCAAAAACGAGCTTCTAAAAGATTGTCAGCTCGGTAGGTTCATGAGAATTCTCACATTGAGACTAAGCAAACGATGTACTTTTTTCTGTGACACAAAATTCCTTTTTATGAACATCTGAAGCGTGGGACCTACTGAGGAATTAAGAATTTCCATCTACAGAGCATCTCAAGCCATAACAATCCTGATAGCCTTTAGTTACCAGAACCCCTAAACCTAAAGGAGAATATAGGTATCCAATTCTTTCACTGGATATTTAAGAGATTAGAATTTCTTTGTCAGACTAAATTTCTGAGGGAAATCCTACAGTTCAGACACAGGCATAGAATAACATTGAGTTCTCAAACTTGAGACTCAGGAACAAGTCAATTCTCAGGTTCCCAAGAATTGGCTGCTCGATCCCCAAAGACGAATTCGTGATTGGGGCCAAAAAATATCATAATTCCCCTGTGAGGTCAAAGGGCTATAAATAATGAAATGGTTGAGGAGGCGCCCTTTGCACTAAAGGATTGAAATTGAGACTCAAAAACGAGCTTCTAAAAGATTGTCAGCTCGGTAGGTTCATGAGAATTCTCACATTGAGACTAAGCAAACGATGTACTTTTTTCTGTGACACAAAATTCCTTTTTATGAACATCTGAAGCGTGGGACCTACTGAGGAATTAAGAATTTCCATCTACAGAGCATCTCAAGCCATAACAATCCTGATAGCCTTTAGTTACCAGAACCCCTAAACCTAAAGGAGAATATAGGTATCCAATTCTTTCACTGGATATTTAAGAGATTAGAATTTCTTTGTCAGACTAAATTTCTGAGGGAAATCCTACAGTTCAGACACAGGCATAGAATAACATTGAGTTCTCAAACTTGAGACTCAGGAACAGGTTCCCAAGAATTGGCTGCTCGATCCCCAAAGACGAATTCGTGATTGGGGCCAAAAAATATCATAATTCCCCTGTGAGGTCAAAGGGCTATAAATAATGAAATGGTTGAGGAGGCGCCCTTTGCACTAAAGGATTGAAATTGAGACTCAAAAACGAGCTTCTAAAAGATTGTCAGCTCGGTAGGTTCATGAGAATTCTCACATTGAGACTAAGCAAACGATGTACTTTTTTCTGTGACACAAAATTCCTTTTTATGAACATCTGAAGCGTGGGACCTACTGAGGAATTAAGAATTTCCATCTACAGAGCATCTCAAGCCATAACAATCCTGATAGCCTTTAGTTACCAGAACCCCTAAACCTAAAGGAGAATATAGGTATCCAATTCTTTCACTGGATATTTAAGAGATTAGAATTTCTTTGTCAGACTAAATTTCTGAGGGAAATCCTACAGTTCAGACACAGGCATAGAATAACATTGAGTTCTCAAACTTGAGACTCAGGAACAGGTTCCCAAGAATTGGCTGCTCGATCCCCAAAGACGAATTCGTGATTGGGGCCAAAAAATATCATAATTCCCCTGTGAGGTCAAAGGGCTATAAATAATGAAATGGTTGAGGAGGCGCCGTTTGCACTAAAGGATTGAAATTGAGACTCAAAAACGAGCTTCTAAAAGATTGTCAGCTCGGTAGGTTCATGAGAATTCTCACATTGAGACTAAGCAAACGATGTACTTTTTTCTGTGACACAAAATTCCTTTTTATGAACATCTGAAGCGTGGGACCTACTGAGGAATTAAGAATTTCCATCTACAGAGCATCTCAAGCCATAACAATCCTGATAGCCTTTAGTTACCAGAACCCCTAAACCTAAAGGAGAATATAGGTATCCAATTCTTTCACTGGATATTTAAGAGATTAGAATTTCTTTGTCAGACTAAATTTCTGAGGGAAATCCTACAGTTCAGACACAGGCATAGAATAACATTGAGTTCTCAAACTTGAGACTCAGGAACAGGTTCCCAAGAATTGGCTGCTCGATCCCCAAAGACGAATTCGTGATTGGGGCCAAAAAATATCATAATTCCCCTGTGAGGCCAAAAGGCTATAGAAGAAGAAAAAGTTGAAAAGCAGACACCCTTTGCACCAGGGGATTGAAATTGAGACTCAGAAACGAGTTTCGAAGAAATTGTCAGCTCGATAGGTTCATGAGAATTCTCACATGGAGACTGAGCAAACAATGTACTTTTTTCTGTGACACAAAATTCCTTTTTATGAACATCTGAAGCGTGGGACCTACTGAGGAATTAAGAATTTCCATCTACAGAGCATCTCAAGCCATAACAATCCTGATAGCCTTTAGTTACCAGAACCCCTAAACCTAAAGGAGAATATAGGTATCCAATTCTTTCACTGGATATTTAAGAGATTAGAATTTCTTTGTCAGACTAAATTTCTGAGGGAAATCCTACAGTTCAGACACAGGCATAGAATAACATTGAGTTCTCAAACTTGAGACTCAGGAACAAGTCAATTCTCAGGTTCCCAAGAATTGGCTGCTCGATCCCCAAAGACGAATTCGTGATTGGGGCCAAAAAATATCATAATTCCCCTGTGAGGTCAAAGGGCTATAAATAATGAAATGGTTGAGGAGGCGCCCTTTGCACTAAAGGATTGAAATTGAGACTCAAAAACGAGCTTCTAAAAGATTGTCAGCTCGGTAGGTTCATGAGAATTCTCACATTGAGACTAAGCAAACGATGTACTTTTTTCTGTGACACAAAATTCCTTTTTATGAACATCTGAAGCGTGGGACCTACTGAGGAATTAAGAATTTCCATCTACAGAGCATCTCAAGCCATAACAATCCTGATAGCCTTTAGTTACCAGAACCCCTAAACCTAAAGGAGAATATAGGTATCCAATTCTTTCACTGGATATTTAAGAGATTAGAATTTCTTTGTCAGACTAAATTTCTGAGGGAAATCCTACAGTTCAGACACAGGCATAGAATAACATTGAGTTCTCAAACTTGAGACTCAGGAACAGGTTCCCAAGAATTGGCTGCTCGATCCCCAAAGACGAATTCGTGATTGGGGCCAAAAAATATCATAATTCCCCTGTGAGGTCAAAGGGCTATAAATAATGAAATGGTTGAGGAGGCGCCCTTTGCACTAAAGGATTGAAATTGAGACTCAAAAACGAGCTTCTAAAAGATTGTCAGCTCGGTAGGTTCATGAGAATTCTCACATTGAGACTAAGCAAACGATGTACTTTTTTCTGTGACACAAAATTCCTTTTTATGAACATCTGAAGCGTGGGACCTACTGAGGAATTAAGAATTTCCATCTACAGAGCATCTCAAGCCATAACAATCCTGATAGCCTTTAGTTACCAGAACCCCTAAACCTAAAGGAGAATATAGGTATCCAATTCTTTCACTGGATATTTAAGAGATTAGAATTTCTTTGTCAGACTAAATTTCTGAGGGAAATCCTACAGTTCAGACACAGGCATAGAATAACATTGAGTTCTCAAACTTGAGACTCAGGAACAGGTTCCCAAGAATTGGCTGCTCGATCCCCAAAGACGAATTCGTGATTGGGGCCAAAAAATATCATAATTCCCCTGTGAGGTCAAAGGGCTATAAATAATGAAATGGTTGAGGAGGCGCCCTTTGCACTAAAGGATTGAAATTGAGACTCAAAAACGAGCTTCTAAAAGATTGTCAGCTCGGTAGGTTCATGAGAATTCTCACATTGAGACTAAGCAAACGATGTACTTTTTTCTGTGACACAAAATTCCTTTTTATGAACATCTGAAGCGTGGGACCTACTGAGGAATTAAGAATTTCCATCTACAGAGCATCTCAAGCCATAACAATCCTGATAGCCTTTAGTTACCAGAACCCCTAAACCTAAAGGAGAATATAGGTATCCAATTCTTTCACTGGATATTTAAGAGATTAGAATTCCTTTGTCAGACTAAATTTCTGAGGGAAATCCTACAGTTCAGACACAGGCATAGAATAACATTGAGTTCTCAAACTTGAGACTCAGGAACAGGTTCCCAAGAATTGGCTGCTCGATCCCCAAAGACGAATTCGTGATTGGGGCCAAAAAATATCATAATTCCCCTGTGAGGCCAAAAGGCTATAGAAGAAGAAAAAGTTGAAAAGCAGACACCCTTTGCACCAGGGGATTGAAATTGAGACTCAGAAACGAGTTTCGAAGAAATTGTCAGCTCGATAGGTTCATGAGAATTCTCACATGGAGACTGAGCAAACAATGTACTTTTTTCTGTGACACAAAATTCCTTTTTATGAACATCTGAAGCGTGGGACCTACTGAGGAATTAAGAATTTCCATCTACAGAGCATCTCAAGCCATAACAATCCTGATAGCCTTTAGTTACCAGAACCCCTAAACCTAAAGGAGAATATAGGTATCCAATTCTTTCACTGGATATTTAAGAGATTAGAATTTCTTTGTCAGACTAAATTTCTGAGGGAAATCCTACAGTTCAGACACAGGCATAGAATAACATTGAGTTCTCAAACTTGAGACTCAGGAACAAGTCAATTCTCAGGTTCCCAAGAATTGGCTGCTCGATCCCCAAAGACGAATTCGTGATTGGGGCCAAAAAATATCATAATTCCCCTGTGAGGTCAAAGGGCTATAAATAATGAAATGGTTGAGGAGGCGCCCTTTGCACTAAAGGATTGAAATTGAGACTCAAAAACGAGCTTCTAAAAGATTGTCAGCTCGGTAGGTTCATGAGAATTCTCACATTGAGACTAAGCAAACGATGTACTTTTTTCTGTGACACAAAATTCCTTTTTATGAACATCTGAAGCGTGGGACCTACTGAGGAATTAAGAATTTCCATCTACAGAGCATCTCAAGCCATAACAATCCTGATAGCCTTTAGTTACCAGAACCCCTAAACCTAAAGGAGAATATAGGTATCCAATTCTTTCACTGGATATTTAAGAGATTAGAATTTCTTTGTCAGACTAAATTTCTGAGGGAAATCCTACAGTTCAGACACAGGCATAGAATAACATTGAGTTCTCAAACTTGAGACTCAGGAACAGGTTCCCAAGAATTGGCTGCTCGATCCCCAAAGACGAATTCGTGATTGGGGCCAAAAAATATCATAATTCCCCTGTGAGGTCAAAGGGCTATAAATAATGAAATGGTTGAGGAGGCGCCCTTTGCACTAAAGGATTGAAATTGAGACTCAAATACGAGCTTCTAAAAGATTGTCAGCTCGGTAGGTTCATGAGAATTCTCACATTGAGACTAAGCAAACGATGTACTTTTTTCTGTGACACAAAATTCCTTTTTATGAACATCTGAAGCGTGGGACCTACTGAGGAATTAAGAATTTCCATCTACAGAGCATCTCAAGCCATAACAATCCTGATAGCCTTTAGTTACCAGAACATCTAAACCTAAAGGAGAATATAGGTATCCAATTCTTTCACTGGATATTTAAGAGATTAGAATTTCTTTGTCAGACTAAATTTCTGAGGGAAATCCTACAGTTCAGACACAGGCATAGAATAACATTGAGTTCTCAAACTTGAGACTCAGGAACAAGTCAATTCTCAGGTTCCCAAGAATTGGCTGCTCGATCCCCAAAGACGAATTCGTGATTGGGGCCAAAAAATATCATAATTCCCCTGTGAGGCCAAAAGGCTATAGAAGAAGAAAAAGTTGAAAAGCAGACACCCTTTGCACCAGGGGATTGAAATTGAGACTCAGAAACGAGTTTCGAAGAAATTGTCAGCTCGATAGGTTCATGAGAATTCTCACATGGAGACTGAGCAAACAATGTACTTTTTTCTGTGACACAAAATTCCTTTTTATGAACATCTGAAGCGTGGGACCTACTGAGGAATTAAGAATTTCCATCTACAGAGCATCTCAAGCCATAACAATCCTGATAGCCTTTAGTTACCAGAACCCCTAAACCTAAAGGAGAATATAGGTATCCAATTCTTTCACTGGATATTTAAGAGATTAGAATTTCTTTGTCAGACTAAATTTCTGAGGGAAATCCTACAGTTCAGACACAGGCATAGAATAACATTGAGTTCTCAAACTTGAGACTCAGGAACAGGTTCCCAAGAATTGGCTGCTCGATCCCCAAAGACGAATTCGTGATTGGGGCCAAAAAATATCATAATTCCCCTGTGAGGTCAAAGGGCTATAAATAATGAAATGGTTGAGGAGGCGCCCTTTGCACTAAAGGATTGAAATTGAGACTCAAAAACGAGCTTCTAAAAGATTGTCAGCTCGGTAGGTTCATGAGAATTCTCACATTGAGACTAAGCAAACGATGTACTTTTTTCTGTGACACAAAATTCCTTTTTATGAACATCTGAAGCGTGGGACCTACTGAGGAATTAAGAATTTCCATCTACAGAGCATCTCAAGCCATAACAATCCTGATAGCCTTTAGTTACCAGAACCCCTAAACCTAAAGGAGAATATAGGTATCCAATTCTTTCACTGGATATTTAAGAGATTAGAATTTCTTTGTCAGACTAAATTTCAGAGGGAAATCCTACAGTTCAGACACAGGCATAGAATAACATTGAGTTCTCAAACTTGAGACTCAGGAACAGGTTCCCAAGAATTGGCTGCTCGATCCCCAAAGACGAATTCGTGATTGGGGCCAAAAAATATCATAATTCCCCTGTGAGGTCAAAGGGCTATAAATAATGAAATGGTTGAGGAGGCGCCGTTTGCACTAAAGGATTGAAATTGAGACTCAAAAACGAGCTTCTAAAAGATTGTCAGCTCGGTAGGTTCATGAGAATTCTCACATTGAGACTAAGCAAACGATGTACTTTTTTCTGTGACACAAAATTCCTTTTTATGAACATCTGAAGCGTGGGACCTACTGAGGAATTAAGAATTTCCATCTACAGAGCATCTCAAGCCATAACAATCCTGATAGCCTTTAGTTACCAGAACCCCTAAACCTAAAGGAGAATATAGGTATCCAATTCTTTCACTGGATATTTAAGAGATTAGAATTTCTTTGTCAGACTAAATTTCTGAGGGAAATCCTACAGTTCAGACACAGGCATAGAATAACATTGAGTTCTCAAACTTGAGACTCAGGAACAGGTTCCCAAGAATTGGCTGCTCGATCCCCAAAGACGAATTCGTGATTGGGGCCAAAAAATATCATAATTCCCCTGTGAGGCCAAAAGGCTATAGAAGAAGAAAAAGTTGAAAAGCAGACACCCTTTGCACCAGGGGATTGAAATTGAGACTCAGAAACGAGTTTCGAAGAAATTGTCAGCTCGATAGGTTCATGAGAATTCTCACATGGAGACTGAGCAAACAATGTACTTTTTTCTGTGACACAAAATTCCTTTTTATGAACATCTGAAGCGTGGGACGTACTGAGGAATTAAGAATTTCCATCTACAGAGCATCTCAAGCCATAACAATCCTGATAGCCTTTAGTTACCAGAACCCCTAAACCTAAAGGAGAATATAGGTATCCAATTCTTTCAATGGATATTTAAGAGATTAGAATTTCTTTGTCAGACTAAATTTCTGAGGGAAATCCTACAGTTCAGACACAGGCATAGAATAACATTGAGTTCTCAAACTTGAGACTCAGGAACAGGTTCCCAAGAATTGGCTGCTCGATCCCCAAAGACGAATTCGTGATTGGGGCCAAAAAATATCATAATTCCCCTGTGAGGTCAAAGGGCTATAAATAATGAAATGGTTGAGGAGGCGCCCTTTGCACTAAAGGATTGAAATTGAGACTCAAAAACGAGCTTCTAAAAGATTGTCAGCTCGGTAGGTTCATGAGAATTCTCACATTGAGACTAAGCAAACGATGTACTTTTTTCTGTGACACAAAATTCCTTTTTATGAACATCTGAAGCGTGGGACCTACTGAGGAATTAAGAATTTCCATCTACAGAGCATCTCAAGCCATAACAATCCTGATAGCCTTTAGTTACCAGAACCCCTAAACCTAAAGGAGAATATAGGTATCCAATTCTTTCACTGGATATTTAAGAGATTAGAATTTCTTTGTCAGACTAAATTTCTGAGGGAAATCCTACAGTTCAGACACAGGCATAGAATAACATTGAGTTCTCAAACTTGAGACTCAGGAACAGGTTCCCAAGAATTGGCTGCTCGATCCCCAAAGACGAATTCGTGATTGGGGCCAAAAAATATCATAATTCCCCTGTGAGGTCAAAGGGCTATAAATAATGAAATGGTTGAGGAGGCGCCCTTTGCACTAAAGGATTGAAATTGAGACTCAAAAACGAGCTTCTAAAAGATTGTCAGCTCGGTAGGTTCATGAGAATTCTCACATTGAGACTAAGCAAACGATGTACTTTTTTCTGTGACACAAAATTCCTTTTTATGAACATCTGAAGCGTGGGACCTACTGAGGAATTAAGAATTTCCATCTACAGAGCATCTCAAGCCATAACAATCCTGATAGCCTTTAGTTACCAGAACCCCTAAACCTAAAGGAGAATATAGGTATCCAATTCTTTCACTGGATATTTAAGAGATTAGAATTTCTTTGTCAGACTAAATTTCTGAGGGAAATCCTACAGTTCAGACACAGGCATAGAATAACATTGAGTTCTCAAACTTGAGACTCAGGAACAGGTTCCCAAGAATTGGCTGCTCGATCCCCAAAGACGAATTCGTGATTGGGGCCAAAAAATATCATAATTCCCCTGTGAGGTCAAAGGGCTATAAATAATGAAATGGTTGAGGAGGCGCCCTTTGCACTAAAGGATTGAAATTGAGACTCAAAAACGAGCTTCTAAAAGATTGTCAGCTCGGTAGGTTCATGAGAATTCTCACATTGAGACTAAGCAAACGATGTACTTTTTTCTGTGACACAAAATTCCTTTTTATGAACATCTGAAGCGTGGGACCTACTGAGGAATTAAGAATTTCCATCTACAGAGCATCTCAAGCCATAACAATCCTGATAGCCTTTAGTTACCAGAACCCCTAAACCTAAAGGAGAATATAGGTATCCAATTCTTTCACTGGATATTTAAGAGATTAGAATTTCTTTGTCAGACTAAATTTCTGAGGGAAATCCTACAGTTCAGACACAGGCATAGAATAACATTGAGTTCTCAAACTTGAGACTCAGGAACAGGTTCCCAAGAATTGGCTGCTCGATCCCCAAAGACGAATTCGTGATTGGGGCCAAAAAATATCATAATTCCCCTGTGAGGTCAAAGGGCTATAAATAATGAAATGGTTGAGGAGGCGCCCTTTGCACTAAAGGATTGAAATTGAGACTCAAAAACGAGCTTCTAAAAGATTGTCAGCTCGGTAGGTTCATGAGAATTCTCACATTGAGACTAAGCAAACGATGTACTTTTTTCTGTGACACAAAATTCCTTTTTATGAACATCTGAAGCGTGGGACCTACTGAGGAATTAAGAATTTCCATCTACAGAGCATCTCAAGCCATAACAATCCTGATAGCCTTTAGTTACCAGAACCCCTAAACCTAAAGGAGAATATAGGTATCCAATTCTTTCACTGGATATTTAAGAGATTAGAATTTCTTTGTCAGACTAAATTTCTGAGGGAAATCCTACAGTTCAGACACAGGCATAGAATAACATTGAGTTCTCAAACTTGAGACTCAGGAACAGGTTCCCAAGAATTGGCTGCTCGATCCCCAAAGACGAATTCGTGATTGGGGCCAAAAAATATCATAATTCCCCTGTGAGGTCAAAGGGCTATAAATAATGAAATGGTTGAGGAGGCGCCCTTTGCACTAAAGGATTGAAATTGAGACTCAAAAACGAGCTTCTAAAAGATTGTCAGCTCGGTAGGTTCATGAGAATTCTCACATTGAGACTAAGCAAACGATGTACTTTTTTCTGTGACACAAAATTCCTTTTTATGAACATCTGAAGCGTGGGACCTACTGAGGAATTAAGAATTTCCATCTACAGAGCATCTCAAGCCATAACAATCCTGATAGCCTTTAGTTACCAGAACCCCTAAACCTAAAGGAGAATATAGGTATCCAATTCTTTCACTGGATATTTAAGAGATTAGAATTTCTTTGTCAGACTAAATTTCTGAGGGAAATCCTACAGTTCAGACACAGGCATAGAATAACATTGAGTTCTCAAACTTGAGACTCAGGAACAAGTCAATTCTCAGGTTCCCAAGAATTGGCTGCTCGATCCCCAAAGACGAATTCGTGATTGGGGCCAAAAAATATCATAATTCCCCTGTGAGGTCAAAGGGCTATAAATAATGAAATGGTTGAGGAGGCGCCCTTTGCACTAAAGGATTGAAATTGAGACTCAAAAACGAGCTTCTAAAAGATTGTCAGCTCGGTAGGTTCATGAGAATTCTCACATTGAGACTAAGCAAACGATGTACTTTTTTCTGTGACACAAAATTCCTTTTTATGAACATCTGAAGCGTGGGACCTACTGAGGAATTAAGAATTTCCATCTACAGAGCATCTCAAGCCATAACAATCCTGATAGCCTTTAGTTACCAGAACCCCTAAACCTAAAGGAGAATATAGGTATCCAATTCTTTCACTGGATATTTAAGAGATTAGAATTTCTTTGTCAGACTAAATTTCTGAGGGAAATCCTACAGTTCAGACACAGGCATAGAATAACATTGAGTTCTCAAACTTGAGACTCAGGAACAGGTTCCCAAGAATTGGCTGCTCGATCCCCAAAGACGAATTCGTGATTGGGGCCAAAAAATATCATAATTCCCCTGTGAGGTCAAAGGGCTATAAATAATGAAATGGTTGAGGAGGCGCCCTTTGCACTAAAGGATTGAAATTGAGACTCAAAAACGAGCTTCTAAAAGATTGTCAGCTCGGTAGGTTCATGAGAATTCTCACATTGAGACTAAGCAAACGATGTACTTTTTTCTGTGACACAAAATTCCTTTTTATGAACATCTGAAGCGTGGGACCTACTGAGGAATTAAGAATTTCCATCTACAGAGCATCTCAAGCCATAACAATCCTGATAGCCTTTAGTTACCAGAACCCCTAAACCTAAAGGAGAATATAGGTATCCAATTCTTTCACTGGATATTTAAGAGATTAGAATTTCTTTGTCAGACTAAATTTCTGAGGGAAATCCTACAGTTCAGACACAGGCATAGAATAACATTGAGTTCTCAAACTTGAGACTCAGGAACAGGTTCCCAAGAATTGGCTGCTCGATCCCCAAAGACGAATTCGTGATTGGGGCCAAAAAATATCATAATTCCCCTGTGAGGTCAAAGGGCTATAAATAATGAAATGGTTGAGGAGGCGCCGTTTGCACTAAAGGATTGAAATTGAGACTCAAAAACGAGCTTCTAAAAGATTGTCAGCTCGGTAGGTTCATGAGAATTCTCACATTGAGACTAAGCAAACGATGTACTTTTTTCTGTGACACAAAATTCCTTTTTATGAACATCTGAAGCGTGGGACCTACTGAGGAATTAAGAATTTCCATCTACAGAGCATCTCAAGCCATAACAATCCTGATAGCCTTTAGTTACCAGAACCCCTAAACCTAAAGGAGAATATAGGTATCCAATTCTTTCACTGGATATTTAAGAGATTAGAATTTCTTTGTCAGACTAAATTTCTGAGGGAAATCCTACAGTTCAGACACAGGCATAGAATAACATTGAGTTCTCAAACTTGAGACTCAGGAACAGGTTCCCAAGAATTGGCTGCTCGATCCCCAAAGACGAATTCGTGATTGGGGCCAAAAAATATCATAATTCCCCTGTGAGGCCAAAAGGCTATAGAAGAAGAAAAAGTTGAAAAGCAGACACCCTTTGCACCAGGGGATTGAAATTGAGACTCAGAAACGAGTTTCGAAGAAATTGTCAGCTCGATAGGTTCATGAGAATTCTCACATGGAGACTGAGCAAACAATGTACTTTTTTCTGTGACACAAAATTCCTTTTTATGAACATCTGAAGCGTGGGACCTACTGAGGAATTAAGAATTTCCATCTACAGAGCATCTCAAGCCATAACAATCCTGATAGCCTTTAGTTACCAGAACCCCTAAACCTAAAGGAGAATATAGGTATCCAATTCTTTCACTGGATATTTAAGAGATTAGAATTTCTTTGTCAGACTAAATTTCTGAGGGAAATCCTACAGTTCAGACACAGGCATAGAATAACATTGAGTTCTCAAACTTGAGACTCAGGAACAAGTCAATTCTCAGGTTCCCAAGAATTGGCTGCTCGATCCCCAAAGACGAATTCGTGATTGGGGCCAAAAAATATCATAATTCCCCTGTGAGGTCAAAGGGCTATAAATAATGAAATGGTTGAGGAGGCGCCCTTTGCACTAAAGGATTGAAATTGAGACTCAAAAACGAGCTTCTAAAAGATTGTCAGCTCGGTAGGTTCATGAGAATTCTCACATTGAGACTAAGCAAACGATGTACTTTTTTCTGTGACACAAAATTCCTTTTTATGAACATCTGAAGCGTGGGACCTACTGAGGAATTAAGAATTTCCATCTACAGAGCATCTCAAGCCATAACAATCCTGATAGCCTTTAGTTACCAGAACCCCTAAACCTAAAGGAGAATATAGGTATCCAATTCTTTCACTGGATATTTAAGAGATTAGAATTTCTTTGTCAGACTAAATTTCTGAGGGAAATCCTACAGTTCAGACACAGGCATAGAATAACATTGAGTTCTCAAACTTGAGACTCAGGAACAGGTTCCCAAGAATTGGCTGCTCGATCCCCAAAGACGAATTCGTGATTGGGGCCAAAAAATATCATAATTCCCCTGTGAGGTCAAAGGGCTATAAATAATGAAATGGTTGAGGAGGCGCCCTTTGCACTAAAGGATTGAAATTGAGACTCAAAAACGAGCTTCTAAAAGATTGTCAGCTCGGTAGGTTCATGAGAATTCTCACATTGAGACTAAGCAAACGATGTACTTTTTTCTGTGACACAAAATTCCTTTTTATGAACATCTGAAGCGTGGGACCTACTGAGGAATTAAGAATTTCCATCTACAGAGCATCTCAAGCCATAACAATCCTGATAGCCTTTAGTTACCAGAACCCCTAAACCTAAAGGAGAATATAGGTATCCAATTCTTTCACTGGATATTTAAGAGATTAGAATTTCTTTGTCAGACTAAATTTCTGAGGGAAATCCTACAGTTCAGACACAGGCATAGAATAACATTGAGTTCTCAAACTTGAGACTCAGGAACAGGTTCCCAAGAATTGGCTGCTCGATCCCCAAAGACGAATTCGTGATTGGGGCCAAAAAATATCATAATTCCCCTGTGAGGTCAAAGGGCTATAAATAATGAAATGGTTGAGGAGGCGCCCTTTGCACTAAAGGATTGAAATTGAGACTCAAAAACGAGCTTCTAAAAGATTGTCAGCTCGGTAGGTTCATGAGAATTCTCACATTGAGACTAAGCAAACGATGTACTTTTTTCTGTGACACAAAATTCCTTTTTATGAACATCTGAAGCGTGGGACCTACTGAGGAATTAAGAATTTCCATCTACAGAGCATCTCAAGCCATAACAATCCTGATAGCCTTTAGTTACCAGAACCCCTAAACCTAAAGGAGAATATAGGTATCCAATTCTTTCACTGGATATTTAAGAGATTAGAATTCCTTTGTCAGACTAAATTTCTGAGGGAAATCCTACAGTTCAGACACAGGCATAGAATAACATTGAGTTCTCAAACTTGAGACTCAGGAACAGGTTCCCAAGAATTGGCTGCTCGATCCCCAAAGACGAATTCGTGATTGGGGCCAAAAAATATCATAATTCCCCTGTGAGGTCAAAGGGCTATAAATAATGAAATGGTTGAGGAGGCGCCCTTTGCACTAAAGGATTGAAATTGAGATTCAAAAACGAGCTTCTAAAAGATTGTCAGCTCGGTAGGTTCATGAGAATTCTCACATTGAGACTAAGCAAACGATGTACTTTTTTCTGTGACACAAAATTCCTTTTTATGAACATCTGAAGCGTGGGACCTACTGAGGAATTAAGAATTTCCATCTACAGAGCATCTCAAGCCATAACAATCCTGATAGCCTTTAGTTACCAGAACATCTAAACCTAAAGGAGAATATAGGTATCCAATTCTTTCACTGGATATTTAAGAGATTAGAATTTCTTTGTCAGACTAAATTTCTGAGGGAAATCCTACAG
The DNA here is from genome assembly GCA_035079395.1 of Aspidiotus destructor. Lineage (NCBI taxonomy): Eukaryota > Metazoa > Arthropoda > Insecta > Hemiptera > Diaspididae > Aspidiotus > Aspidiotus destructor. Next base: position 8,263,525 of record JAVHKZ010000002.1, on the reverse strand, counting down.
TTCAGACACAGGCATAGAATAACATTGAGTTCTCAAACTTGAGACTCAGGAACAAGTCAATTCTCAGGTTCCCAAGAATTGGCTGCTCGATCCCCAAAGACGAATTCGTGATTGGGGCCAAAAAATATCATAATTCCCCTGTGAGGCCAAAAGGCTATAGAAGAAGAAAAAGTTGAAAAGCAGACACCCTTTGCACCAGGGGATTGAAATTGAGACTCAGAAACGAGTTTCGAAGAAATTGTCAGCTCGATAGGTTCATGAGAATTCTCACATGGAGACTGAGCAAACAATGTACTTTTTTCTGTGACACAAAATTCCTTTTTATGAACATCTGAAGCGTGGGACCTACTGAGGAATTAAGAATTTCCATCTACAGAGCATCTCAAGCCATAACAATCCTGATAGCCTTTAGTTACCAGAACCCCTAAACCTAAAGGAGAATATAGGTATCCAATTCTTTCACTGGATATTTAAGAGATTAGAATTTCTTTGTCAGACTAAATTTCTGAGGGAAATCCTACAGTTCAGACACAGGCATAGAATAACATTGAGTTCTCAAACTTGAGACTCAGGAACAAGTCAATTCTCAGGTTCCCAAGAATTGGCTGCTCGATCCCCAAAGACGAATTCGTGATTGGGGCCAAAAAATATCATAATTCCCCTGTGAGGCCAAAAGGCTATAGAAGAAGAAAAAGTTGAAAAGCAGACACCCTTTGCACCAGGGGATTGAAATTGAGACTCAGAAACGAGTTTCGAAGAAATTGTCAGCTCGATAGGTTCATGAGAATTCTCACATGGAGACTGAGCAAACAATGTACTTTTTTCTGTGACACAAAATTCCTTTTTATGAACATCTGAAGCGTGGGACCTACTGAGGAATTAAGAATTTCCATCTACAGAGCATCTCAAGCCATAACCATCCTGATAGCCTTTAGTTACCAGAACCCCTGAACCTAAAGGAGAATATAGGTATCCAATTCTTTCTCTGGATAGTTAAGAGATTAGAATTTCTTTGTCGGACTAAATTTCTGAGAGAAATCCTACAGTTCAGACACAGGCATAGAATAACATTGAGTTCTCAAACTTGAGACTCAGGAACAGGTTCCCAAGAATTGGCTGCTCGATCCCCAAAGACGAATTCGTGATTGGGGCCAAAAAATATCATAATTCCCCTGTGAGGTCAAAGGGCTATAAATAATGAAATGGTTGAGGAGGCGCCCTTTGCACTAAAGGATTGAAATTGAGACTCAAAAACGAGCTTCTAAAAGATTGTCAGCTCGGTAGGTTCATGAGAATTCTCACATTGAGACTAAGCAAACGATGTACTTTTTTCTGTGACACAAAATTCCTTTTTATGAACATCTGAAGCGTGGGACCTACTGAGGAATTAAGAATTTCCATCTACAGAGCATCTCAAGCCATAACAATCCTGATAGCCTTTAGTTACCAGAACCCCTAAACCTAAAGGAGAATATAGGTATCCAATTCTTTCACTGGATATTTAAGAGATTAGAATTTCTTTGTCAGACTAAATTTCAGAGGGAAATCCTACAGTTCAGACACAGGCATAGAATAACATTGAGTTCTCAAACTTGAGACTCAGGAACAGGTTCCCAAGAATTGGCTGCTCGATCCCCAAAGACGAATTCGTGATTGGGGCCAAAAAATATCATAATTCCCCTGTGAGGTCAAAGGGCTATAAATAATGAAATGGTTGAGGAGGCGCCGTTTGCACTAAAGGATTGAAATTGAGACTCAAAAACGAGCTTCTAAAAGATTGTCAGCTCGGTAGGTTCATGAGAATTCTCACATTGAGACTAAGCAAACGATGTACTTTTTTCTGTGACACAAAATTCCTTTTTATGAACATCTGAAGCGTGGGACCTACTGAGGAATTAAGAATTTCCATCTACAGAGCATCTCAAGCCATAACAATCCTGATAGCCTTTAGTTACCAGAACCCCTAAACCTAAAGGAGAATATAGGTATCCAATTCTTTCACTGGATATTTAAGAGATTAGAATTTCTTTGTCAGACTAAATTTCTGAGGGAAATCCTACAGTTCAGACACAGGCATAGAATAACATTGAGTTCTCAAACTTGAGACTCAGGAACAAGTCAATTCTCAGGTTCCCAAGAATTGGCTGCTCGATCCCCAAAGACGAATTCGTGATTGGGGCCAAAAAATATCATAATTCCCCTGTGAGGTCAAAGGGCTATAAATAATGAAATGGTTGAGGAGGCGCCCTTTGCACTAAAGGATTGAAATTGAGACTCAAAAACGAGCTTCTAAAAGATTGTCAGCTCGGTAGGTTCATGAGAATTCTCACATTGAGACTAAGCAAACGATGTACTTTTTTCTGTGACACAAAATTCCTTTTTATGAACATCTGAAGCGTGGGACCTACTGAGGAATTAAGAATTTCCATCTACAGAGCATCTCAAGCCATAACAATCCTGATAGCCTTTAGTTACCAGAACCCCTAAACCTAAAGGAGAATATAGGTATCCAATTCTTTCACTGGATATTTAAGAGATTAGAATTTCTTTGTCAGACTAAATTTCTGAGGGAAATCCTACAGTTCAGACACAGGCATAGAATAACATTGAGTTCTCAAACTTGAGACTCAGGAACAGGTTCCCAAGAATTGGCTGCTCGATCCCCAAAGACGAATTCGTGATTGGGGCCAAAAAATATCATAATTCCCCTGTGAGGTCAAAGGGCTATAAATAATGAAATGGTTGAGGAGGCGCCCTTTGCACTAAAGGATTGAAATTGAGACTCAAAAACGAGCTTCTAAAAGATTGTCAGCTCGGTAGGTTCATGAGAATTCTCACATTGAGACTAAGCAAACGATGTACTTTTTTCTGTGACACAAAATTCCTTTTTATGAACATCTGAAGCGTGGGACCTACTGAGGAATTAAGAATTTCCATCTACAGAGCATCTCAAGCCATAACAATCCTGATAGCCTTTAGTTACCAGAACATCTAAACCTAAAGGAGAATATAGGTATCCAATTCTTTCACTGGATATTTAAGAGATTAGAATTTCTTTGTCAGACTAAATTTCTGAGGGAAATCCTACAGTTCAGACACAGGCATAGAATAACATTGAGTTCTCAAACTTGAGACTCAGGAACAAGTCAATTCTCAGGTTCCCAAGAATTGGCTGCTCGATCCCCAAAGACGAATTCGTGATTGGGGCCAAAAAATATCATAATTCCCCTGTGAGGCCAAAAGGCTATAGAAGAAGAAAAAGTTGAAAAGCAGACACCCTTTGCACCAGGGGATTGAAATTGAGACTCAGAAACGAGTTTCGAAGAAATTGTCAGCTCGATAGGTTCATGAGAATTCTCACATGGAGACTGAGCAAACAATGTACTTTTTTCTGTGACACAAAATTCCTTTTTATGAACATCTGAAGCGTGGGACCTACTGAGGAATTAAGAATTTCCATCTACAGAGCATCTCAAGCCATAACCATCCTGATAGCCTTTAGTTACCAGAACCCCTGAACCTAAAGGAGAATATAGGTATCCAATTCTTTCTCTGGATAGTTAAGAGATTAGAATTTCTTTGTCGGACTAAATTTCTGAGAGAAATCCTACAGTTCAGACACAGGCATAGAATAACATTGAGTTCTCAAACTTGAGACTCAGGAACAGGTTCCCAAGAATTGGCTGCTCGATCCCCAAAGACGAATTCGTGATTGGGGCCAAAAAATATCATAATTCCCCTGTGAGGTCAAAGGGCTATAAATAATGAAATGGTTGAGGAGGCGCCCTTTGCACTAAAGGATTGAAATTGAGACTCAAAAACGAGCTTCTAAAAGATTGTCAGCTCGGTAGGTTCATGAGAATTCTCACATTGAGACTAAGCAAACGATGTACTTTTTTCTGTGACACAAAATTCCTTTTTATGAACATCTGAAGCGTGGGACCTACTGAGGAATTAAGAATTTCCATCTACAGAGCATCTCAAGCCATAACAATCCTGATAGCCTTTAGTTACCAGAACCCCTAAACCTAAAGGAGAATATAGGTATCCAATTCTTTCACTGGATATTTAAGAGATTAGAATTTCTTTGTCAGACTAAATTTCAGAGGGAAATCCTACAGTTCAGACACAGGCATAGAATAACATTGAGTTCTCAAACTTGAGACTCAGGAACAGGTTCCCAAGAATTGGCTGCTCGATCCCCAAAGACGAATTCGTGATTGGGGCCAAAAAATATCATAATTCCCCTGTGAGGTCAAAGGGCTATAAATAATGAAATGGTTGAGGAGGCGCCGTTTGCACTAAAGGATTGAAATTGAGACTCAAAAACGAGCTTCTAAAAGATTGTCAGCTCGGTAGGTTCATGAGAATTCTCACATTGAGACTAAGCAAACGATGTACTTTTTTCTGTGACACAAAATTCCTTTTTATGAACATCTGAAGCGTGGGACCTACTGAGGAATTAAGAATTTCCATCTACAGAGCATCTCAAGCCATAACAATCCTGATAGCCTTTAGTTACCAGAACCCCTAAACCTAAAGGAGAATATAGGTATCCAATTCTTTCACTGGATATTTAAGAGATTAGAATTTCTTTGTCAGACTAAATTTCTGAGGGAAATCCTACAGTTCAGACACAGGCATAGAATAACATTGAGTTCTCAAACTTGAGACTCAGGAACAGGTTCCCAAGAATTGGCTGCTCGATCCCCAAAGACGAATTCGTGATTGGGGCCAAAAAATATCATAATTCCCCTGTGAGGCCAAAAGGCTATAGAAGAAGAAAAAGTTGAAAAGCAGACACCCTTTGCACCAGGGGATTGAAATTGAGACTCAGAAACGAGTTTCGAAGAAATTGTCAGCTCGATAGGTTCATGAGAATTCTCACATGGAGACTGAGCAAACAATGTACTTTTTTCTGTGACACAAAATTCCTTTTTATGAACATCTGAAGCGTGGGACGTACTGAGGAATTAAGAATTTCCATCTACAGAGCATCTCAAGCCATAACAATCCTGATAGCCTTTAGTTACCAGAACCCCTAAACCTAAAGGAGAATATAGGTATCCAATTCTTTCAATGGATATTTAAGAGATTAGAATTTCTTTGTCAGACTAAATTTCTGAGGGAAATCCTACAGTTCAGACACAGGCATAGAATAACATTGAGTTCTCAAACTTGAGACTCAGGAACAGGTTCCCAAGAATTGGCTGCTCGATCCCCAAAGACGAATTCGTGATTGGGGCCAAAAAATATCATAATTCCCCTGTGAGGTCAAAGGGCTATAAATAATGAAATGGTTGAGGAGGCGCCCTTTGCACTAAAGGATTGAAATTGAGACTCAAAAACGAGCTTCTAAAAGATTGTCAGCTCGGTAGGTTCATGAGAATTCTCACATTGAGACTAAGCAAACGATGTACTTTTTTCTGTGACACAAAATTCCTTTTTATGAACATCTGAAGCGTGGGACCTACTGAGGAATTAAGAATTTCCATCTACAGAGCATCTCAAGCCATAACAATCCTGATAGCCTTTAGTTACCAGAACCCCTAAACCTAAAGGAGAATATAGGTATCCAATTCTTTCACTGGATATTTAAGAGATTAGAATTTCTTTGTCAGACTAAATTTCTGAGGGAAATCCTACAGTTCAGACACAGGCATAGAATAACATTGAGTTCTCAAACTTGAGACTCAGGAACAGGTTCCCAAGAATTGGCTGCTCGATCCCCAAAGACGAATTCGTGATTGGGGCCAAAAAATATCATAATTCCCCTGTGAGGCCAAAAGGCTATAGAAGAAGAAAAAGTTGAAAAGCAGACACCCTTTGCACCAGGGGATTGAAATTGAGACTCAGAAACGAGTTTCGAAGAAATTGTCAGCTCGATAGGTTCATGAGAATTCTCACATGGAGACTGAGCAAACAATGTACTTTTTTCTGTGACACAAAATTCCTTTTTATGAACATCTGAAGCGTGGGACCTACTGAGGAATTAAGAATTTCCATCTACAGAGCATCTCAAGCCATAACAATCCTGATAGCCTTTAGTTACCAGAACCCCTAAACCTAAAGGAGAATATAGGTATCCAATTCTTTCACTGGATATTTAAGAGATTAGAATTTCTTTGTCAGACTAAATTTCTGAGGGAAATCCTACAGTTCAGACACAGGCATAGAATAACATTGAGTTCTCAAACTTGAGACTCAGGAACAGGTTCCCAAGAATTGGCTGCTCGATCCCCAAAGACGAATTCGTGATTGGGGCCAAAAAATATCATAATTCCCCTGTGAGGTCAAAGGGCTATAAATAATGAAATGGTTGAGGAGGCGCCCTTTGCACTAAAGGATTGAAATTGAGACTCAAAAACGAGCTTCGAAGAAATTGTCAGCTCGATAGGTTCATGAGAATTCTCACATGGAGACTGAGCAAACAATGTACTTTTTTCTGTGACACAAAATTCCTTTTTATGAACATCTGAAGCGTGGGACCTACTGAGGAATTAAGAATTTCCATCTACAGAGCATCTCAAGCCATAACAATCCTGATAGCCTTTAGTTACCAGAACCCCTAAACCTAAAGGAGAATATAGGTATCCAATTCTTTCACTGGATATTTAAGAGATTAGAATTTCTTTGTCAGACTAAATTTCTGAGGGAAATCCTACAGTTCAGACACAGGCATAGAATAACATTGAGTTCTCAAACTTGAGACTCAGGAACAGGTTCCCAAGAATTGGCTGCTCGATCCCCAAAGACGAATTCGTGATTGGGGCCAAAAAATATCATAATTCCCCTGTGAGGTCAAAGGGCTATAAATAATGAAATGGTTGAGGAGGCGCCCTTTGCACTAAAGGATTGAAATTGAGACTCAAATACGAGCTTCTAAAAGATTGTCAGCTCGGTAGGTTCATGAGAATTCTCACATTGAGACTAAGCAAACGATGTACTTTTTTCTGTGACACAAAATTCCTTTTTATGAACATCTGAAGCGTGGGACCTACTGAGGAATTAAGAATTTCCATCTACAGAGCATCTCAAGCCATAACAATCCTGATAGCCTTTAGTTACCAGAACATCTAAACCTAAAGGAGAATATAGGTATCCAATTCTTTCACTGGATATTTAAGAGATTAGAATTTCTTTGTCAGACTAAATTTCTGAGGGAAATCCTACAGTTCAGACACAGGCATAGAATAACATTGAGTTCTCAAACTTGAGACTCAGGAACAAGTCAATTCTCAGGTTCCCAAGAATTGGCTGCTCGATCCCCAAAGACGAATTCGTGATTGGGGCCAAAAAATATCATAATTCCCCTGTGAGGTCAAAGGGCTATAAATAATGAAATGGTTGAGGAGGCGCCCTTTGCACTAAAGGATTGAAATTGAGACTCAAAAACGAGCTTCTAAAAGATTGTCAGCTCGGTAGGTTCATGAGAATTCTCACATTGAGACTAAGAAAACGATGTACTTTTTTCTGTGACACAAAATTCCTTTTTATGAACATCTGAAGCGTGGGACCTACTGAGGAATTAAGAATTTCCATCTACAGAGCATCTCAAGCCATAACCATCCTGATAGCCTTTAGTTACCAGAACCCCTGAACCTAAAGGAGAATATAGGTATCCAATTCTTTCTCTGGATAGTTAAGAGATTAGAATTTCTTTGTCGGACTAAATTTCTGAGAGAAATCCTACAGTTCAGACACAGGCATAGAATAACATTGAGTTCTCAAACTTGAGACTCAGGAACAAGTCAATTCTCAGGTTCCCAAGAATTGGCTGCTCGATCCCCAAAGACGAATTCGTGATTGGGGCCAAAAAATATCATAATTCCCCTGTGAGGTCAAAGGGCTATAAATAATGAAATGGTTGAGGAGGCGCCCTTTGCACTAAAGGATTGAAATTGAGACTCAAAAACGAGCTTCTAAAAGATTGTCAGCTCGGTAGGTTCATGAGAATTCTCACATTGAGACTAAGCAAACGATGTACTTTTTTCTGTGACACAAAATTCCTTTTTATGAACATCTGAAGCGTGGGACCTACTGAGGAATTAAGAATTTCCATCTACAGAGCATCTCAAGCCATAACCATCCTGATAGCCTTTAGTTACCAGAACCCCTGAACCTAAAGGAGAATATAGGTATCCAATTCTTTCTCTGGATATTTAAGAGATTAGAATTTCTTTGTCGGACTAAATTTCTGAGAGAAATCCTACAGTTCAGACACAGGCATAGAATAACATTGAGTTCTCAAACTTGAGACTCAGGAACAAGTCAATTCTCAGGTTCCCAAGAATTGGCTGCTCGATCCCCAAAGACGAATTCGTGATTGGGGCCAAAAAATATCATAATTCCCCTGTGAGGCCAAAAGGCTATAGAAGAAGAAAAAGTTGAAAAGCAGACACCCTTTGCACCAGGGGATTGAAATTGAGACTCAGAAACGAGTTTCGAAGAAATTGTCAGCTCGATAGGTTCATGAGAATTCTCACATGGAGACTGAGCAAACAATGTACTTTTTTCTGTGACACAAAATTCCTTTTTATGAACATCTGAAGCGTGGGACCTACTGAGGAATTAAGAATTTCCATCTACAGAGCATCTCAAGCCATAACAATCCTGATAGCCTTTAGTTACCAGAACCCCTAAACCTAAAGGAGAATATAGGTATCCAATTCTTTCACTGGATATTTAAGAGATTAGAATTTCTTTGTCAGACTAAATTTCTGAGGGAAATCCTACAGTTCAGACACAGGCATAGAATAACATTGAGTTCTCAAACTTGAGACTCAGGAACAAGTCAATTCTCAGGTTCCCAAGAATTGGCTGCTCGATCCCCAAAGACGAATTCGTGATTGGGGCCAAAAAATATCATAATTCCCCTGTGAGGTCAAAGGGCTATAAATAATGAAATGGTTGAGGAGGCGCCCTTTGCACTAAAGGATTGAAATTGAGACTCAAAAACGAGCTTCTAAAAGATTGTCAGCTCGGTAGGTTCATGAGAATTCTCACATTGAGACTAAGCAAACGATGTACTTTTTTCTGTGACACAAAATTCCTTTTTATGAACATCTGAAGCGTGGGACCTACTGAGGAATTAAGAATTTCCATCTACAGAGCATCTCAAGCCATAACAATCCTGATAGCCTTTAGTTACCAGAACCCCTAAACCTAAAGGAGAATATAGGTATCCAATTCTTTCACTGGATATTTAAGAGATTAGAATTTCTTTGTCAGACTAAATTTCTGAGGGAAATCCTACAGTTCAGACACAGGCATAGAATAACATTGAGTTCTCAAACTTGAGACTCAGGAACAAGTCAATTCTCAGGTTCCCAAGAATTGGCTGCTCGATCCCCAAAGACGAATTCGTGATTGGGGCCAAAAAATATCATAATTCCCCTGTGAGGCCAAAAGGCTATAGAAGAAGAAAAAGTTGAAAAGCAGACACCCTTTGCACCAGGGGATTGAAATTGAGACTCAGAAACGAGTTTCGAAGAAATTGTCAGCTCGATAGGTTCATGAGAATTCTCACATGGAGACTGAGCAAACAATGTACTTTTTTCTGTGACACAAAATTCCTTTTTATGAACATCTGAAGCGTGGGACCTACTGAGGAATTAAGAATTTCCATCTACAGAGCATCTCAAGCCATAACCATCCTGATAGCCTTTAGTTACCAGAACCCCTGAACCTAAAGGAGAATATAGGTATCCAATTCTTTCTCTGGATAGTTAAGAGATTAGAATTTCTTTGTCGGACTAAATTTCTGAGAGAAATCCTACAGTTCAGACACAGGCATAGAATAACATTGAGTTCTCAAACTTGAGACTCAGGAACAGGTTCCCAAGAATTGGCTGCTCGATCCCCAAAGACGAATTCGTGATTGGGGCCAAAAAATATCATAATTCCCCTGTGAGGTCAAAGGGCTATAAATAATGAAATGGTTGAGGAGGCGCCCTTTGCACTAAAGGATTGAAATTGAGACTCAAAAACGAGCTTCTAAAAGATTGTCAGCTCGGTAGGTTCATGAGAATTCTCACATTGAGACTAAGCAAACGATGTACTTTTTTCTGTGACACAAAATTCCTTTTTATGAACATCTGAAGCGTGGGACCTACTGAGGAATTAAGAATTTCCATCTACAGAGCATCTCAAGCCATAACAATCCTGATAGCCTTTAGTTACCAGAACCCCTAAACCTAAAGGAGAATATAGGTATCCAATTCTTTCACTGGATATTTAAGAGATTAGAATTTCTTTGTCAGACTAAATTTCTGAGGGAAATCCTACAGTTCAGACACAGGCATAGAATAACATTGAGTTCTCAAACTTGAGACTCAGGAACAGGTTCCCAAGAATTGGCTGCTCGATCCCCAAAGACGAATTCGTGATTGGGGCCAAAAAATATCATAATTCCCCTGTGAGGTCAAAGGGCTATAAATAATGAAATGGTTGAGGAGGCGCCCTTTGCACTAAAGGATTGAAATTGAGACTCAAAAACGAGCTTCTAAAAGATTGTCAGCTCGGTAGGTTCATGAGAATTCTCACATTGAGACTAAGCAAACGATGTACTTTTTTCTGTGACACAAAATTCCTTTTTATGAACATCTGAAGCGTGGGACCTACTGAGGAATTAAGAATTTCCATCTACAGAGCATCTCAAGCCATAACAATCCTGATAGCCTTTAGTTACCAGAACCCCTAAACCTAAAGGAGAATATAGGTATCCAATTCTTTCACTGGATATTTAAGAGATTAGAATTTCTTTGTCAGACTAAATTTCAGAGGGAAATCCTACAGTTCAGACACAGGCATAGAATAACATTGAGTTCTCAAACTTGAGACTCAGGAACAGGTTCCCAAGAATTGGCTGCTCGATCCCCAAAGACGAATTCGTGATTGGGGCCAAAAAATATCATAATTCCCCTGTGAGGCCAAAAGGCTATAGAAGAAGAAAAAGTTGAAAAGCAGACACCCTTTGCACCAGGGGATTGAAATTGAGACTCAGAAACGAGTTTCGAAGAAATTGTCAGCTCGATAGGTTCATGAGAATTCTCACATGGAGACTGAGCAAACAATGTACTTTTTTCTGTGACACAAAATTCCTTTTTATGAACATCTGAAGCGTGGGACGTACTGAGGAATTAAGAATTTCCATCTACAGAGCATCTCAAGCCATAACAATCCTGATAGCCTTTAGTTACCAGAACCCCTAAACCTAAAGGAGAATATAGGTATCCAATTCTTTCAATGGATATTTAAGAGATTAGAATTTCTTTGTCAGACTAAATTTCTGAGGGAAATCCTACAGTTCAGACACAGGCATAGAATAACATTGAGTTCTCAAACTTGAGACTCAGGAACAGGTTCCCAAGAATTGGCTGCTCGATCCCCAAAGACGAATTCGTGATTGGGGCCAAAAAATATCATAATTCCCCTGTGAGGTCAAAGGGCTATAAATAATGAAATGGTTGAGGAGGCGCCCTTTGCACTAAAGGATTGAAATTGAGACTCAAAAACGAGCTTCTAAAAGATTGTCAGCTCGGTAGGTTCATGAGAATTCTCACATTGAGACTAAGCAAACGATGTACTTTTTTCTGTGACACAAAATTCCTTTTTATGAACATCTGAAGCGTGGGACCTACTGAGGAATTAAGAATTTCCATCTACAGAGCATCTCAAGCCATAACAATCCTGATAGCCTTTAGTTACCAGAACCCCTAAACCTAAAGGAGAATATAGGTATCCAATTCTTTCACTGGATATTTAAGAGATTAGAATTTCTTTGTCAGACTAAATTTCTGAGGGAAATCCTACAGTTCAGACACAGGCATAGAATAACATTGAGTTCTCAAACTTGAGACTCAGGAACAGGTTCCCAAGAATTGGCTGCTCGATCCCCAAAGACGAATTCGTGATTGGGGCCAAAAAATATCATAATTCCCCTGTGAGGCCAAAAGGCTATAGAAGAAGAAAAAGTTGAAAAGCAGACACCCTTTGCACCAGGGGATTGAAATTGAGACTCAGAAACGAGTTTCGAAGAAATTGTCAGCTCGATAGGTTCATGAGAATTCTCACATGGAGACTGAGCAAACAATGTACTTTTTTCTGTGACACAAAATTCCTTTTTATGAACATCTGAAGCGTGGGACCTACTGAGGAATTAAGAATTTCCATCTACAGAGCATCTCAAGCCATAACAATCCTGATAGCCTTTAGTTACCAGAACCCCTAAACCTAAAGGAGAATATAGGTATCCAATTCTTTCACTGGATATTTAAGAGATTAGAATTTCTTTGTCAGACTAAATTTCTGAGGGAAATCCTACAGTTCAGACACAGGCATAGAATAACATTGAGTTCTCAAACTTGAGACTCAGGAACAGGTTCCCAAGAATTGGCTGCTCGATCCCCAAAGACGAATTCGTGATTGGGGCCAAAAAATATCATAATTCCCCTGTGAGGTCAAAGGGCTATAAATAATGAAATGGTTGAGGAGGCGCCCTTTGCACTAAAGGATTGAAATTGAGACTCAAAAACGAGCTTCGAAGAAATTGTCAGCTCGATAGGTTCATGAGAATTCTCACATGGAGACTGAGCAAACAATGTACTTTTTTCTGTGACACAAAATTCCTTTTTATGAACATCTGAAGCGTGGGACGTACTGAGGAATTAAGAATTTCCATCTACAGAGCATCTCAAGCCATAACAATCCTGATAGCCTTTAGTTACCAGAACCCCTAAACCTAAAGGAGAATATAGGTATCCAATTCTTTCACTGGATATTTAAGAGATTAGAATTTCTTTGTCAGACTAAATTTCTGAGGGAAATCCTACAGTTCAGACACAGGCATAGAATAACATTGAGTTCTCAAACTTGAGACTCAGGAACAGGTTCCCAAGAATTGGCTGCTCGATCCCCAAAGACGAATTCGTGATTGGGGCCAAAAAATATCATAATTCCCCTGTGAGGTCAAAGGGCTATAAATAATGAAATGGTTGAGGAGGCGCCCTTTGCACTAAAGGATTGAAATTGAGACTCAAATACGAGCTTCTAAAAGATTGTCAGCTCGGTAGGTTCATGAGAATTCTCACATTGAGACTAAGCAAACGATGTACTTTTTTCTGTGACACAAAATTCCTTTTTATGAACATCTGAAGCGTGGGACCTACTGAGGAATTAAGAATTTCCATCTACAGAGCATCTCAAGCCATAACAATCCTGATAGCCTTTAGTTACCAGAACATCTAAACCTAAAGGAGAATATAGGTATCCAATTCTTTCACTGGATATTTAAGAGATTAGAATTTCTTTGTCAGACTAAATTTCTGAGGGAAATCCTACAGTTCAGACACAGGCATAGAATAACATTGAGTTCTCAAACTTGAGACTCAGGAACAGGTTCCCAAGAATTGGCTGCTCGATCCCCAAAGACGAATTCGTGATTGGGGCCAAAAAATATCATAATTCCCCTGTGAGGTCAAAGGGCTATAAATAATGAAATGGTTGAGGAGGCGCCCTTTGCACTAAAGGATTGAAATTGAGACTCAAATACGAGCTTCTAAAAGATTGTCAGCTCGGTAGGTTCATGAGAATTCTCACATTGAGACTAAGCAAACGATGTACTTTTTTCTGTGACACAAAATTCCTTTTTATGAACATCTGAAGCGTGGGACCTACTGAGGAATTAAGAATTTCCATCTACAGAGCATCTCAAGCCATAACAATCCTGATAGCCTTTAGTTACCAGAACATCTAAACCTAAAGGAGAATATAGGTATCCAATTCTTTCACTGGATATTTAAGAGATTAGAATTTCTTTGTCAGACTAAATTTCTGAGGGAAATCCTACAGTTCAGACACAGGCATAGAATAACATTGAGTTCTCAAACTTGAGACTCAGGAACAAGTCAATTCTCAGGTTCCCAAGAATTGGCTGCTCGATCCCCAAAGACGAATTCGTGATTGGGGCCAAAAAATATCATAATTCCCCTGTGAGGTCAAAGGGCTATAAATAATGAAATGGTTGAGGAGGCGCCCTTTGCACTAAAGGATTGAAATTGAGACTCAAAAACGAGCTTCTAAAAGATTGTCAGCTCGGTAGGTTCATGAGAATTCTCACATTGAGACTAAGAAAACGATGTACTTTTTTCTGTGACACAAAATTCCTTTTTATGAACATCTGAAGCGTGGGACCTACTGAGGAATTAAGAATTTCCATCTACAGAGCATCTCAAGCCATAACCATCCTGATAGCCTTTAGTTACCAGAACCCCTGAACCTAAAGGAGAATATAGGTATCCAATTCTTTCTCTGGATAGTTAAGAGATTAGAATTTCTTTGTCGGACTAAATTTCTGAGAGAAATCCTACAGTTCAGACACAGGCATAGAATAACATTGAGTTCTCAAACTTGAGACTCAGGAACAAGTCAATTCTCAGGTTCCCAAGAATTGGCTGCTCGATCCCCAAAGACGAATTCGTGATTGGGGCCAAAAAATATCATAATTCCCCTGTGAGGCCAAAAGGCTATAGAAGAAGAAAAAGTTGAAAAGCAGACACCCTTTGCACCAGGGGATTGAAATTGAGACTCAGAAACGAGTTTCGAAGAAATTGTCAGCTCGATAGGTTCATGAGAATTCTCACATGGAGACTGAGCAAACAATGTACTTTTTTCTGTGACACAAAATTCCTTTTTATGAACATCTGAAGCGTGGGACGTACTGAGGAATTAAGAATTTCCATCTACAGAGCATCTCAAGCCATAACAATCCTGATAGCCTTTAGTTACCAGAACCCCTAAACCTAAAGGAGAATATAGGTATCCAATTCTTTCAATGGATATTTAAGAGATTAGAATTTCTTTGTCAGACTAAATTTCTGAGGGAAATCCTACAGTTCAGACACAGGCATAGAATAACATTGAGTTCTCAAACTTGAGACTCAGGAACAAGTCAATTCTCAGGTTCCCAAGAATTGGCTGCTCGATCCCCAAAGACGAATTCGTGATTGGGGCCAAAAAATATCATAATTCCCCTGTGAGGCCAAAAGGCTATAGAAGAAGAAAAAGTTGAAAAGCAGACACCCTTTGCACCAGGGGATTGAAATTGAGACTCAGAAACGAGTTTCGAAGAAATTGTTAGCTCGATAGGTTCATGAGAATTCTCACATTGAGACTAAGCAATGAATGTACTTTTTTCTGTAAGACAAAATTCCTTTAGCAATTTTTATGAACACCTGCAACTTGAGCCCCGGTAAGGAATTACAAATATTGACCTACAGAGCACTTCATGCCAATGCTTTGACCCTACCCTCATTTGAAAATTTTCGTGCGTGCGTACAGATGACCTTGGGACTTATGTTTTTCTTTTCTCTGAACCCTACTTTAATGTCGTTGAAAATGTGCGTGTGTGCGTGCTAGATCTCCCTTTGATCAGTGCAGTAAACGACTGGTATACTCGGCTTATACTAGCTTTATACTGGGATTATACGAGTCTTGAATTACCTATTCTAAACGGAACCTATACTGGATCACGGTAAACAGCGAATGAACGGAGCGAGTGAGCTTCTCATAAGCTATTATCTTAAATTATTTTTAAAATGGACCTATACTAGTGTTTAAAATTGAATTTATTCATCTTATCTATCAGCTGCTTCGTTGACATTAGAAAGGGACAAACCTATATCTCATCTGGGTCGGTCGTTCATGTCTATACTGGCCACACTGATCCTTAATAGGTTTTCCCTAAAGTCATATAACCTATCAAATGTTGTACCCCTTTTCATGTACTTACGTTAGTCATGTATGTAACGTTGATGTGACACGTTGTTAGAATAAAGCGGCTTCCCGCCCTGTGGTGTTTTATTCATTTTGTACAGAGCATTGTTCAACTAGACCAAGAAAAAGTGAGTGGGCCCCCCAAAAGCCACCAGCTACTACTGAAAGACAGTATGAAACATGATCACCATTTATTTGGCTACGCCAGAAAATTTCTTTGTTACATAATATTTTATAACAAGTCAAGGCTTAACATACAGAATACTGGATTTGAACTAGGCTAGGACTCCTCCTTATATAGTATGCATATACGCCGAATGGCGGACGATGGACGTTTTTAGTACAGTATACCATAGTCATATACTAGGCCTAGTTTAGAGCTAGTATAGCTTAATTAAGCCCATAATCAATCTAAAAAGAAGTAAATATCATTGACCCCCTGTAGATGTCATTGGGCGTTCAATGTATCGATCTTGATTGTGTTGATGTATCGATTGTATACTAGATGGATTCCACTCGTCCGTCTCCATTCTTAGTCTAATATACTGTATATTGGCGACCTAGCTTCCGGGAACTCATTCACTCGACTCGTTTGAGTAAAAGAAAGCGAACTATTCTGGATCAAATCAAGGATTCCTCGCCAACTTTCTGGAGGAGGGAAAGATAAACTATGACTTGGACTCGCAGGTCTCTAGTAGATGGCTGGGGTGCCGGAAAAGACATTTAAAGGAGGAGAGCTCACGGGTTCTTTAATGGGAGTTGAATGAGGGGAGGCAGGGAACCTGTTTTATGAGTCGTAGGGTGTTTGAAACGTCGTATATCTGATGGAGATTTAACCGTGGATGTTTAAATCATAAATCAAACACTCTCTCATTAAAGGGGCTAGGCCAATTGGTGTGTAGAGTATTGCATATCTAGTTACTTGAAGGAGGTCTTTTGGTCAGGCTATAATCATCGACTTCCAAGCAATACATATGATAAGAAGTGGACTTGAAATACAGTATACTGGACTTAAACTACGCTAGAAAACCTCCTTGCATTATCCTAGCTTTATACTAGTAAGTATATATATGATAGGAGAGAGGCTTGGAAAAAATTTTCGACTTCAGCCGGATATGTATATGATAGGAGGGGACTCAGAAAATTTTCAGCCTCCGAGCTATAGGTGGTAAGAGGGGGACTTGAGAAAATGACCTCCGAGCTACTGGTGATAGGAAGGGACTTGGAAAATTTTCCGTCCCAAGGTCACGTTGCCTCCCGGACGGTGGAAGTTTTTTCCGGGAGACCCCCGGATAAAACAGGTTCCCTTCAAAACGAGACCCAAATTTGTGAATTTTTGGATAGTGAACGAAGTTAAAGTCAAGACATCACCACTTTGAATCTCTTATTGACGTCATCATCATCCGTCTAATCTGCATGAGACGTCATCAAGCTTGCGATGTCATCACCATGCAATCATGCATAGTGTCATTAATTCGTGACGTCATCAGCTCAAATTTGCCTGCGACGTCATCAACATTCCTCTCTTTAGACAGAAGCCTAGCATAATCTGGTACATTGTCCCATTTAAAGCCTCGTTCATTCCCGCTTCTTTCTCCAGTTGAAGCTCAAAAATCCAGAGAGCTTAAACTGGGAATTACTAGCCTTGAAATCCCGATTTGAAGCCCTGTCTGAAGCCCTTCGGATGGCCAGAAAACTTCTGAAAACGGCAAATTTACCAGGGAAGGAAGACATGTTTTGTAGAGGTAGGTACTGAATTATGAAATCCTGATGACAACAACATAGGCGGACTGGGAATCGAGTCAGTCAGGGCCGGCATCTTTTGTTCTTCCCATGGTGCAGAGCTGTCTTTCAGTTTACTCCTCACCCCACCCCCGTTCACTGCACAAATTTGTCTGTGAGGTGCATTTTGTGCATGGAACCACACCGGGTACCGGCCAAGAATCGAGCTCATAAGTATGACTGACTGTACTTTCTCGAGAGATTTCTATTTCGACTAACTCAAGGCCGCATCAGTTATAACTGATATAAACGATTACGAGTAGGAATGGAAAGTGTTGTGCTCATGCAATAAAATTACATCAGATAAATTTGGATGATGAAAAGAATTTATTTCCTGACGTAATGAAGAATTTTTTCCGCAAAATATGATGTAAGTCTACACTATACAAGTAAATTTCAACTTTATTCATCATCAATCTTTTCAGACAGACAAACTCAAGTGAAAATGAGAGGAAATTTACAGTGCAATCGTTCTAGCTAATTAAGAAAAGGAATTAGTATCGGAACGTTATTGATTACACGTTCAATCCGGATGTAATTTAAAAAAACAGGGACAATTAGTCGCGATAAATAGGATAGGTGTGGTAGCTGGATCAATTTTAATTAGGTAATGCAGATAAAAAAAATGTCGAAAACGTCACTTACATTCTTAAACAAGCCAAGAAGGTGGGAAATGAAGATGTAAAGAGAATGAGTGCGGGAAATACTGCCTGATGAAACAGAATGCTCTCTTTAAAGACTAGATGAAATGTGATTAAGATAACGGCACAAGTTATGAACAATGAGAGTAGTAGACCGATACAAGATAGATACGTTATGAATCATAACAAAAAAGTAGTTTGCTCACTGCCTGAAAAGTCTACACGTAACTAAGAGTTCATTGAATTCACAAAACTCATATCTTTTAATAATTATCTCAAGGTCCGTTCTTTGTTAAGTAAAAACTGCGGCGCACGCAAGCGCGCGTCTTCCTTTGTATTTTTTCTGATGACGTCAGGCCCCAGTCATGCCCTCCATGCCCTTTGCGTGGGGCCGCGGGCCTCGCAGGGTTGTGATTGCAACCCGGGCCAGCCCGACACCACCTCCATCTTATTGTGTACATGCACGGCCGAGGTACATGACACATTATAATACTATCCCACACTGAAAGAATTGCCTCCGCTCAGCCTGTGAATAACAATCTCACACTTTGTACGCAATGAAATCGACACAAAACAAGTTTCATTTATATGTCGAAAGAAGGTGGTAATGGGTGGTGTACGTCTCATCCCTTTCGAATTAACGTACTCTTACAAATTGGAGTTCTACAGAGCTTACTCGGTAATTGAGTCATTGATTTCTATTTCTTTCCTCATTTTGCGAGCTTCTTATGGACAATCTTGATCAAATTGAATTTGAAAACATCTTCAGAAATTTGTAAATTATATTTTTTGTGATGTTGAACGCTCAAATAGAATTACAATACCGGTACAAGAACCGCTCTGGTCTGAGACATGGGGTAGGCTTACGTACAAATTTTTTTGCTTTACTAATCTCAAGGACGGGGTCAAAAAATATTGAGGACCAACCCAAAAATTCAAAGCGAATCTGAACCTTGCGCCTGAATGTGAATAACTTCCTTATACAGAGCTTCTGTTTTATGTTCATCTGTCTTCTAGTCAGCCAATCTTCCCTTGTGTGAATCTCACTTCCATAATCGGCGAGTCCTTGAGAAGTTTTTCTGGACAGAGGAGACATTTCCCAAAGTTTCAATTTCAAATTGAACTAATCGCATCATTTCGGATTATAATATGCTGATATAGTTTTGTTTATTGATCATTCCAAGTGATTTACAGATAGGTAAAAACTCAAAAAGTGTTAATTTCAATTTTGTAATTCTGAGGTGTTACTCTCGAAAACTGCGCACTTTAAATACCACACCCACCGGTACTCAGAATATTTCGAGAGTGTCACAGTCGATAAAGTTGACCGATATAATTCAAGAGAAGGTATTATATTTCACGCGAGTGAGAGGACTTCCAATGGTTCTATTCTTCATTGTGTTTCAGTACGTGAATTTTAGGCTTACTTACGTAAACTTTGTAAGATAAGAACTAGGTACTGACAATCATGGTATCAACGAGACAAGACATAGACCTGTCGACGTAAATAATGATCGATAAGAAAAAAAAATACCGGGAATTGTTTACTCAGTATCGTGATGGGTGCTTGAAAGAAGAAGAATGCTACCGGTATTCGTAAGAGTGTAGGAGTGCCCTCCAGAGTTCAAATCCGAGTCACAAAACTCTCAAGAAGAACAAAAAAAACAAAAAAGTGTGAGGTTTCTTTCATTCGTTGTATTGAAACGAGTGGGCAAATTTTTTCGAATTTCGATCGTCAAACTGATTAATTTTCATTGATTATTCAAGAATACTACTGATGTCTAGGTATTGCTCGCTGTAAGCCAATAATTCATCTCATAACTATTTCTTCTCCCTCCCTTGGGGACCATAATTTGTCGGACGAATGACGGCAAAAATGGCGACTCCTCGGATTTTCAACCATGCCGTGCCGTCAATCCTGCGTCAGGGTACCCACCAAATTCAAATATTACAAATATTGAACTGTCATCGAGCTCTTAAGAGTGTTCCATAAATCTCTTAAAGAGTGCTCCAAAAAACTAGTTCCAGTAAAGCAGTAGGGGAACGGTGTCAAAAGGTCCGGACTGCCCCCAAACTTGGATATCTGCCGTCAAATACCATCAAAATTCCAGAAACAAAAATCCTACTTAACCTATAATGAAAGCGAAGGATATAGGTCAAGCAGTAGCAAAGTCCCGAAAGTAGGTCAAGGTCACTGTCTGGTATATCCAAGTACCGTATGTTTGGCCTACAATAATGAAAGTAACCAAAGTCGAAATTTTTTTAAATTTTTGAAATAGGTCAAGGTCACTGTAGGCCAAGTATAGTCTAGTAATTTAGGTCAAGCCTAGTCAAGGTCACGCGGAGGATAATGCCATCTCGCTTAGAGACCTGAATGTTAAAATTTTCAAAGAGTCTCAATGAATTATTTCGAGCTCTGACTATGAAAGTGAAGAGAAAGTGGACTATCTGCTGTTTCCATGAACTTAAATTCTCAATGATTATTATGTGTTATATTCTTCTTACTAATAATTTGACCAGCCTTGTATTTCAAGAAACCAACCCTCTTTTCCTCTCTACGATCGACTCGCCTTGAAAAACACTTTATGAGGTTGGAAAAAAGTCTTGAAAAATAGAAAATCTTAGCCTATAAATATTGGGCGTCAAAATATTTATTATTTATAAAAAATAATTCCAAATAATGTTGAATACTCTTAAGAAGTTCAGGTTTACGATTTATATCAGCATTTCTGCATCTCCGTAAATTTCTGTTTACTTCTACCAATTAATAAATAAGCTACGTGACGTTAATATTTGAAAAGTTTTATGAACATAAAAAATATTACGTAATTACGTAAGTCGTTTTTTTATTAGTCTACACGTAAACTTATAGGATCGTGATTAGGTAGAGTTTGTTGTCGATCAGCTGCTTTCGTAGACTCTATGTACCTACACAAGTCAGAGGAAATCGTTCTGCTTCATGAAAATAGAATTAACAACAAATTTTAAGGTATACGATTTAAATGAAAATTTATCTCAGAAATGCTCGACTTCCAGTGGGAATTAAAAAAAAAAGAGAAGAAAAAATTTTGATGTCTAGTCAAATGAATGAAGATCATGTTTCATGTCTTTCTCAGTATCTAGGGGCTTTTTGGGATTTAGTGCTTTGGGTTTCGTACTCCGTCACAATATCAAATACTCGCAATGATATTTTTCTCCCTAATGTTTTGAATACGATTCCGAATAAATGTAGGAAGGAGGTCATACAAGTGCACGCACCTCTTCTGAGGAGGCTCGCGATCCATCTCACCCTTTGTGTATTCCACGTCTCGTAGACTATCGATGAAATGCCAAAATGGGGGATGTCTACACGAAAATTGGTCTTGTAACTTCCGATGGCCAGCTTCAAAGAAAGTTAAACAATTTGCAGCTTTTAATTCAAGCAGGGGTTCCATGGCGGCGAAAAGTCGATGACGGCGAGTCATTTTTCCGTCGAACTCAACGTTCGGCGAGCTGATGTTGTGCCGGCGAATCACACACAGCAAATTGATAGGTACTCGAATTGAATTTAAAAAAAAAAAAAAAAACTTTTTCTTCTCTCTTAATGAGAAATTTAAGGCGTCATTCCATAAATTTGAAAATTCAACTCTTAACTCGCCCTTAAATACTCGCATTTTATTCATAGCAAAACCAATAAAAAAATAGCTTATGGCCAAACACACCGTTCTGTTGCTATTTAATGAATCAGGATGCATGTTAGGAAATTATGAAAAAAAGTTCCACCTTGCATACCATAAGTTCTTCACAATTTAAAAATGAGTAAATCCTTTCTACAAACCGCAAAAAAGAAAGAGGAAAAAACGCAACAAAAAAAAAAAGACGGTACTTAATCAGGTATTTTATGCAAAGCAGCACGAGTAGTTGTATCGATAAATATTCGTTCGTAACAGGAGAATCCTACCTAATAAATTCAATTTCTTTCGATGCATTTCTAGATCATAAATTTGTCAGCAAATTATTAAGTACAAATCAAATAAACTCGTTCCTGGTTCAAGAAAAAAAAAAAAAAAAAAAAACATATTGGAGTCTCAAATAGGGCCAAATAAAACAATGCACCGGCCTCATCATGCGTAGGTATTTGTTTCTTTCTTTCTATTCTTCTCTGGTGAGAAACAATATTTTTCTGAACATATCTCCCTTAGTTAAAAAAATAATAAAAGATATAATGAAATTAATCGGAAAAATATTACGTTGCCAGAACTCCGTGACCTTGAATCAGCGAATGAAAGGAATAAACGTAAGACAGAATTTACGCACGTTCTTCTGGTCCATTCTCACGAGACGGGAGGAACGCGCTCTACTACATTATGATGACTAAAGTTTTCCCTTGTTTACAATTTATTATTGACTAGTATAGTGCAACTTCCAACTGAACCTATTAGACTCATCTAGAAATAAACTCCGTCGCAGAAACACCATTGTAATTTATTGTAACTTATTATTGTACCGTGCGACTCTACAAGCTATACGTACTTAGATAAATAAGAACTGATATAAATCTGTAATTCTGTAGGTATCTTGGAAATATTTCATTACCTGTACGTTTTCAGAATGATCAGCATGTTGGCAGTTGTTTTTTTGCGAAGAAGTAAAATCGACACATAACAAATCTAAGAATTCATTTTCGCTGAATACTAAAAATATTTATATTGATGCACGTTCGTGTATCTGATTACCATTGTCTGCAAGAAAGAATGATGCATAGGCTACTTCACATATGATATGATCATCAC
Source organism: Aspidiotus destructor (assembly GCA_035079395.1). NCBI lineage: Eukaryota > Metazoa > Arthropoda > Insecta > Hemiptera > Diaspididae > Aspidiotus > Aspidiotus destructor. Next base: position 8,240,556 of record JAVHKZ010000002.1, on the reverse strand, counting down.
CGAACAATACGTTTCACATAGTTTATCGATATCATAGGTACTCACACAAAGTTACACAGAATATTAAAAGTTCATCTATTTCATTCTCTAACACAAAGTTGTAAACGCCAATACACCAATAGATAGCCTATATTTAGAAATCGGAAGACGCCTCCATTCGTAATGCCAACGTCTTATTTCTTTGTAAGTGTTCCACCAATTTCTTTCGAACAAATAATATTGAATTAGCATCAAAAGATGAATATTAGGCCTACATAAGTTTAAAAACTTAGTACAATCGGTATAGCTTAACGATCGTTTCACATAAATGAGTTTCGACGTACTTTTCTACCTCATCGAGTACAGTACATCTCTCAAAAACGTGTCATGAATCTTTTCTTTTTTTTTCTTTTCGTTCGTCGATCTCATTAGATACCTACCTACCGGAAATTTCATTTTCATAACTCCTTCAATTACCGACAATGAGCGTGAAAATTTTTTTTCGCAGATCAACGGTCAATCAATGACGAGTGTTTACAGTTGGTTCCGTAAGAGTTGCGTTGAGTATGAAAACACAATCGCGATCCGAACTACCTACGTAGAATAATTTGTTTTTATACTCAAGAGTTCAACGTATAGTCTATAAACTTACGATTATAATCATGGCGAAATACTCGCCAGAGATAAATTTATTGGTTAATGCTTTGTTTTCTTCATCGTAACATAGAAGTTGGACGCATGAGAGCTGCAGAGAGAGAGGATAAAGCAGGCTAAAATGATGCTAGTTTTGAATGTTTTATTCGTGGAATTTTTAATTATCTATCAGTCATGGAAAACAAGATAATGGTTTTAAATTTTTCTAATATTTGGTATTATTTTTGGGGCGATTGTTGACTTCTATTACATGACGATCAGTTTTTTTTTTTTTTTTTTTTTTTTATTTTAACGAGCATTTTAGCTGCAAAGGCTATTTGCTCGGAGGTAAAAATGTAATCTAGGAGGTAAGGCTAGTACCAGCAGTAATATTTATGAAAAAAAAAAAATGATAATGATTAAAAAAAAAAAATTGAACAAAATACATAACAATAATAACAAAAGTATGTTCTTCCAGGAAAGAAAAAAAAATAATAATGAAACAAGTAAGTAAACAAATAAATAAATTAAAAGAAAAAGAAGGGGGAGAGTGAATAAGCGAAAAATAAGGATGAATGAGGTTTTTGTTTAGATCAAGTCATAGAATTGGGTAGTGCGTAGGTATGTTAAAGTTGAATTTATTGTTTCACAGTTGTTATTTAGTGTTGAGGTGATGGTAGATGGTACTTTGAGGTTAGAACGAGTATGACGATCAGTTGCTCCAATGGAAAACATTCAATTGTATAAACAAAGAAAATGTACTTCTGTTTTGAAAAAATTATAGTAGTTTTTTTAAAAATAATTCTTACGTCTTTATGATGATTGACCAATTATGATTTGATCTGATGGTTGTTAAAATCGATCAATTTCGCTAGAATTTATTCCGGTGATGAAGCGTCTAACTTTCATCATCATAGTACATATTTTAAATGACAAGACGAAAAAAAATGTACATCTTTTTCATTTTGTGAGAGTATGGATATCAGAACTGCAGGAATTTTATTAATTTATGTAGATTGTTATTTTTCCCCTTATTTTTTTCTTTCTGTTTTCTAATCACAAGTAAATACCCTATTAATAAAGTCCTGAAGGTTTGTTTTTAAAAATAATTTTTTAAATATTGCAGAAGTACGAGGTTGTTTTCACCTTGTAATGATTTCTTTTAAATTCTTGTTTTTGTTTTTTTTTTTCTCCAATCAAAATAGAAAGGAATGTGATATTCGAAAGAGATTCACTAATCGCAAGAGACTATAATTATTGTAGGAATCGTAGAGGGTGTAGTATCATACCAAAAGAAAGAAAAAAAAAACAAAAAAAAATTAAAAGAAGACACCAGTATTATAGGATTGATATGATTCGCAAAAAGTAACAATATTTATTCATCTTTTTTACTTCCTTTTTTTTTTTTTTTTTTATTTTAGCGAGCATTTCAGCTGTAGCAGCCATTTCCTCGAAAATATAGGTGTTCACATGGAAAGAAATCAAAAGATTGAGCTGATACCGGTAGTAATAAGTAATAAAGTATAAAAAATAAAATAGTAATACTAACAGAAGTATGTTCTTCCTAAAAATTCAACATTTTAAAAGTTATACAGTTACAAATCGTATGAAATAACAATATTGCACCTATGCTGCTTTCGATTGATGACCCATTATCAGAATGAAAATTTGTGTTATTTCATGCGATTTGTAGACCTAATTAATCATATAAAATTAAAACGCCTATTTTATTGATTCTTTCAAGGTATCTATAAGTACCTAGAAGGAGGGGAGAGCAAGTATTAAACTTTTTAAGTAGAATTTTCGCAATAATTAGTCTGATAACAATCATCTTCAGTGGGGAGAAGTATCGGAAAATAAATTCACTCGCTAGTGAAGGTAAGTATGAATCTTTTATTGAACGATATTTCATTACAATTACTCGTAATCAAATAACGTATTCAACTCATTTCTCGTATAATTTGTTTTAATTTTTCAGGTAATAGGTCACGATTCATGATCTACATCTAGACCATGCTTCAAAATAATCTTGAGGAAACAAGATAATGCATAACATCATAAGACCGCTGTATCAATTAATGATTTTCCTTGAATTATTTCTTGCATTCAAGATGGTGTTTGAGTCAATTATTCCATGCGCGTCATATTTCTGTACTTACAGCTTCACTGGAATAATACGTCATGCTTGAACTATAAGCTCAAGTCAGAAACCATTCGTCCACTATAATAATTCAAATTATTTTCGAAAATACTCTTGTCTCCTACCGTCTATTTTCATTATTAAATTATCCTACCTAATCCTTTTTGGCTTATCCTCCATTCTTGAGTCCTTACTTACCCATCATGCATCATCGATAGCCAACAAAGTTTCAAAATTTACTTTCGCTTGTCCTAAAATTTTTTTAAAAAAATCCATTTATATGAAAGCGTACTTACTGGTATTCAAAGCTAATTTGCATTGCATTTAAAATAGGGTACCTACATTTCTAATGATTTTTCAGATTAATCGGAGTATATATGCGATATGCCAGCAATCAACTTCGATCTTCTCGATACCAGCTTCTTTGTTCACACCTTGCCCATGTATCGTGGTATCTGCATTTCAAATTATAGGTAACATCATCAAACCTATTTAAATTTGTAAGTTTTCTTTTTCTTATTCGTCTTCAGTATCGAAACATGTAAATTATGATCCCTGGAAAAGTTTCATCACTTCTCAAAATATATTTTTCTTGTCTTCCTACGTTCTCAAACACTTTCAAACAATAAATTTCTGGTGTATCTTGCCAGCTCGTTGATTAAAAAACAAAAACGCTACGTGCGGTTGGTAAGTTTTCATTTCATCAGCTCGAAGATTTTCATCTGAATTTCGATTTAATTTTAAAACTTTTCTTCTTTTTTTCATTCTTTTCAAATAGTGATTTTAGTTCTTTAAATCTTTCATAGTTGAAGAAAGTTTCTACTTATTTACAGGAAATGAACAGATACAGAAACTGCGCGATATTTTCCGTTGAATAGGTACCTCTCGTTGACGTATTTTCAGTCGGAGTAGTCGTGAGTTTCACATATCATGCACGTTATCTAGTTCGATAAGCTATACTCTTCTAAACTTTTTCTATTTTATGATGTGTATTTTACAGCTCTATTCAAGAAGTATCTGAGAAGGACAACTAATCTATAGATTATTTGAAATATATTATCGACCGAAAGAAACTTCGAGTAGATCAAGAAACTCTTTATCGTATGGTGTAGTTTCAGGTACGAACTAAATTAAAACTTCAGATCGCACCTGAGTCAAAAACAAAGGGAAAACTATTATCTAATACGGAAAAAAAATTTGTCCATGAAAAATCACCAGAAAAACGTTCAACAAGCTATTATCTTCAAGATGATTCTTGGCGAGAATTTCAGGAAAACGTTTTTATTATTTTTTGAAGTTTTCTTTTTTTTTTTTCATTCATTTCACTTGGTAGGTATTTAATTATTGACTGAAATGTTCGAACTACACAGGAAAGCGAACGGAATCTATACAAGAACAAGCTCATTACAAGTTGAAAAAAAAAATTAGATAGAGATAGAATAAAGAATTGTACCTGAATATATTCTGTGAAAGAATGCGAATACAGAATATAATTTATCTTCGAGTCATGAGCTAGTAGGTGTTCTATGAAATACAAAACAATGATCATGTAATATAATGTAGAATAATTAATCTAATTTATATCACTAATGAAAAGAGTGTCAATTTTTTGAAAACTCAGCTACGTCACAAATCTTTATTATGCAATATGTTCGCAAACTGAAGAATAGACGTGTGTACACGAGGAATATTAACTAACTTGAACAAAAACTAAAATGATGATAAATAGAGAAATGTACCATTCTTGCTTTTTACAGAGACTTTTGGGAAAGTAATCAAGATTCGATAAAATCTTTTATTTCATTGTGTTCGCAATATGGAACGAAGAATGAGTGTTATTGAAATTTCCCGTCGTGGGAATCAATCAACAAATCGATTTAAAAAAATGAAAAACATTTATTTTATTCTATCAACGAATCTCTTATTATAGTCTTCTTGTAAAAAGTAAATTGAGATTTTAGGCTAAATTATCGAGTTCTTCAGTTCGTTAAAATGATACTAGAATTTTGTACATTATGTTGAGAGTATAGTATGTATTTATAGAACTGAAATTGAAATATTTTTTTTTTTTAGTTCTAAAATTTTGTTGTGGTTCATCAACTTGGAAAAGTAAGACAATTCCTTTTCTGACGGATTCTTAAAAATAACCGAATATGACATGAGAGTATAATCAGCAAAACATGTACGACGTTATTTTTGTCTCACTATTTCACGTTGTCTCGCTCGAATTCTCCCGTATTTCATTATTTTTCCTTGTAAGTATGATACGCTCAGCCACCGCACCGTGGAAAAATGGGAGATGTGTTCTACGCCTTATTCTTTCAGTGATGCAACACTAATAACTCCTCGGATGATGTTGCGTTTTCCTTCGAGTCGGTGACGTCATCGTTGTTGTTAACGAAAGACGTTCTACTATAGGTACTCAGCCTCTAGTACAGCTTACGGAACAAATTAGTGGGATCGTAAGGATTGGTCTCTTAATTTCACAAAGAACATTTTGCATGAAAATCTATAGAAGGTAAAAGAATAATCATAAAATTTAGATACAAAATCTCTGCGATGTATAACTATTTATACCTTCCTCGTCGTTTTCGACGTTAGTACGTGGTGTAGAATGTGCTAAAATGGTATTAACAGATATTCTCATTAAATTCTAGAGAGAGTGTCAAAAATTTGACGCACGCTTCGTTCTTATCTGAATTATTCCCTGTCATTCTACTATAACTTATATTACTTCTGTCTCTTTGACTCATTTTATCTCTGCCTTTTTTCTTGGTCTCATCGCGCCCTTCCCTCGCGACCTGCTTTCAGATTCATCAATCTATTTCTTCTCTTTTTTTTTTTCACTCTCGTCTTATTACAATGAGCTGCATTTTTTTTTACCCTATGACCTTGGGACTTGATAAAATTGGAAAAATTTTGACATTCGAGAAAAGGAGGAAACTCGAAAAAGTTTGGTAGATCGAGCTGTGGGTCCAGTTTTTTTTCTATCTGTGAGGTCTCTGTTGAGAGATTTTGGAGAACAGAATCTATTCCTCGAGTAAATTCTTACAAGATAGTACGGATTGTATAATAATTTTCAACCTTAATGAGAACATTACGTAATTCACCTCCACCGCAAGCTAAACTTGTAAATTTTATAAACATTTTGAAATACTAAGCTGACTCTCGTATTGGTTGCAATGTAGTCTTAAACCTCTTCACCAACTGTACAAAAGCCTAATTCGCTCTCAAGTAGATTACGTCGTCAAAATGTGCAGAGTAAATCTAGTACTCAGTAACAGCAAACAGTAATCTAGGCTATACTAGCTTCCAATTAGGCAAAGCATACGCTTATACAACATCCTGTAGTAATACTAGGCAATACAATACTTGATACACTCACCTCTCCCCCCTGGGTGGCCTTCAAGTTTGAGCCGGTTCAAGGTGAAGCGGATGCCATAGTACCGAATCCAGGCTATCTAAAAGAAGTACGGCGACTCTGCACCAAGTACAACATCTTGTGGATAGATGACGAAGTGCAAGCTGGCTCGGGACGTACTGGGAAATTACTTGCGGCTGATCACGAGGATGTGAAACCTGAGATTCTAATCTTGGGAAAAGCCCTCTTTGGTGGCGTTTATCCAGTATGTATTCCACCCTAACGCTTCCGACCACCTTCCGACTAAGGCTTTGAAGATATTCGCTAATATTTATACCTGCGCGTAAATCTGTAGATTACTGCAGTTCTAACTGACAACATGAGCGAGAGAAAGATTGAGAGACAAATTTACTGGGTGGGAGAATAAATCACTTTCCAGTATAGTGGAGTGGGTAGATACGAACAAGGATATAGGCATATTTAAAGGCGATGGCCGGTCGCACCCTCGAATTCAAAGTGATGCATGACCCTTGCAAACGTCAGAACAAGAGTCGTTCTCAGGTCGCGTCATTGAAGTTTCGAGGATCCATGTACTTTTATCATACAGTAAACAGAAACAAGACTGATAATCCGGGTCTCTTTGGGTTTTTCATTTTTCACTCTATTCCCTGACCGTAAGTGGAACATAGAAAATTGTGACTCGAAAGTTCTGGAGTTTCTTTTTCACTAATGAGATTTGGAGTTTGAAAGATTTAGAAATTCTGAGACCCAAAGATATTTGTAACTTCTTGTTCTCCTCAGACCCAAAACCCGAGAGAGAGAGAGAGACTGGTCAAAGAATACACGCAGTATTTTATGATTGTTGAGGTACCAAAAGAACCCCTGTAAACTGTCTTGATCACTGTTGCCAAAGACTGTTCGAAAATAAAAATGCTATGCAAAAATAAAACTTGTTAGGACTGCACAGACTGACGTAGGTCTACAATAATGAAAAACCAAAATGTTTGATATGTGGATAAAATTGGCCGCAATCTCGTCGTTTTTGATTTCTTAGTTGGTCGCAATGTGGTCATGTTTGGACCGCAAAGTGGACGTTTTTTGTACCTTGGGCCGCAATCTGGAGTCAGGCTTCTACTTCCTTCCCATTGATGGACTTGAAATTCTCCAGCTAATTCAGAAATCTGGTAATTCGAGAGAGAGAGAAAGAAGCAATAGTGAGTTAATGATTTGATGAAGCCGCAAATTAATGGCTTCAAGGATGTTGATGACGTCACAAAGAGGTTTAAACTGGTTGATGTCTTCACTGTGCCTTTATCTGTCATCGAAAATCATTTTATTTGCGAATTTGCATGGAGGGCTTCACCTGATTCAAAATAGTCACTTTATTATAGGTACTAGACCAAGAAATAGGACGTCTGAGTCCCGAAAGCTAGTCAGCTTAATACACAGTAAGTATACTAGACTTATAGGGTCCTTCCCCTGTATCATATTGCGTACTTGTTTGCCTGATTCTTATCGTAATGATTCTTCGTTTACATTGGTCTTATGGCAGGAGAATAAATATGCTATTATTGCATATCTAATTCCCCATTCCATAAGACGAATGTGAACAAAGAACCATTACAAAATTAGAGGCCATTGCAGGTTTGCAATGGCAGCGGGGAACCCGCAACCTCCCGACGTCATAAAGCATCCCGGCTGGAAGTTGAAATTCTTCGAAGTCCCTAAAGTAGGTCAAGGTCATTGAAGACGTCATATAAAGCGCTACACGTCACGTCATTCAGTTCACAGAAACTCCCAGATGCGGACGTTTTCTCAGGATGTAATTTCCCTAACAATATAGATAGTGGGGTCCCCGCTAATAAGAATCAGGCAAACAAGTATACAATATGATATAGGCGAAGGGCCTTATACTTGTTTAAGAATAGGGAAGAACGAGCGGAAGTAGCCTAATATACAATCGATATATGGATACTGTCAAGATTGATGTATCTATTCATAGAATCAATGATGTTCTCAAGGGTGGAGAAATTTACTATTTTCACCTTTACTGGGCCTAATTAAGCTATACTAGCTTTGAACTATGCCTAGCACCACTAGATTTTACTTGGCTTCTGCCTGCTTTCCGTCGATGCGGACTTGGAATCCTTGATCTATTCCTGAAATCCACAATTCCGATGGGGGGGGGGGGAAGAAATAGTAAGTCACTAATCTGATGACATCACAGACAGGTCCAAGCTGATGATATCATAGATGTTGATGACGTCCCAAAAAGGTTTAAACTGATTGATGTTTTTACTGTGCTTTTATCCGTCATTGAAAATCATTTTGTCTCTGCTGGTTGTTGGATCGAGCAACTATGAAAAGAAATTGAAAATGATCTCTATTTATTCGGCTCCGCCAAAACATTCTTTCGTTTCCCGCTTTTGAAAATATCCGCCTCTCTCACTCTGTTTCTTCACTTATTTCATTTGCCCTTTGTAACAATCCCGATACGCAGTCACTAACTCTCTTTGCTCTCTGCGCCCCCTACTTCTGTACTCTAATGTAGTCTCTAATTCTTTCTCATTTTCCACCTCAATCTATGCACAAATTTTCCTCAGTTACCTACTCTAAGCTGATGATAACCTTTAGGGTAGTTGAAAAGCTCGTACGAAAAGTCATCTAGTGAGAAGGAGACATTGCTCTTCTCTTTCTGCTTTGTATAATTCAAGAAAAAGTCAGAGCCGGATTAAGCTTCTTGGCGCCCCTGGGCACTTCCTCGTTAGCACCCCAGCGGAGAGAATCACTTTATCTCCTTCTTCCGCAGGCGCATTTTTTTTTTCGTCGAAAATTTTACGCCCGGGGCACGTGGCACTGGAAAAAGTCACTCCTTCCTTGTTGAAAATCATGTATTTGCGTACGAGTTATAAATTCGTCGGAGATGGCTGACCGTTCATGTCCTCTCGCGCGGATGCTTTTTCTTCTTTATACTCTTGTTGTTTTTTTCCGAGTTATTTATGGTTGTTAAGATTGGTTCGAAGATTTCTGCGCTCATTATTCAAAATTTATTTTCGTAATTCTCCAGCGGAACGAACGTGTACACATTGCCGTAGTCCTTGATCTTTCAAGTTGAATAGCCGACGACGAGTTTGTGAATTTATTTTTCTTTTTCACTACATTTATTACGAGCATCACACTCTTTTTTCATACCACTTCCTCTTAGATGATAGTGCATGGAGTTGGAAAGAAGGTAAAAAATTATATTAACGAAAAACACACAATCGTAAATTAATTACCATACATTTTACGATTACTCAGAGACGTAGAAATCAACATTATCGTTATGTACGTGATTCGCCTCTTCAAGTGAGTCAGACAGGTTTTCATCATCGCGGTAGGAAGAGTGGACCTAGAAAATATCGGCGAAGACAATGGGTAATAACACTTCCGCTGGCTAACAAGATTCTCCTATAAAGTTACAACCAAGATGCTGGTCATCTTGCCCCGCCTGACAAACGACTAATTATGGGTAGGTGTACGTGTTAGAAAAATAAAATATTGGAAGAATATTGTCCGGGGAGAAGTAATTTTTGTAGGAATAACGTCGTCTATTGTTAATTCGTTTAATCGTGATTATTAAGATACGCCGTACCTACACGATTATCTTTCGTATGCGATGCGAGTTCAAATTCAGAAGGGCCTATTGTTTACCAAATTATAGAAAAAATCGTACGTGATGGCGCACTAAAAATTTTCCAGATACAGAATCGATGGTAATATACAACACAATAAAGCTGAATGAGCGACTGTAGACGAGCGAAAAACGAAACCGAGATTGGGCGTGATTGCGGCGTGGGCGGAAACGTCGTTTCTTGGTCCATCCAACCAACATCCTTCGCTGAGAATAACTTCTCCGAACTTCCTAACCGCGAAGCGTTAAATATACGCGATCTGAGAGGGAGTGGGTTTCTAAAGAAATGCGGGCCTACGCGTTCCGATTATACACAGTAGTAAGAGAAAAATCTCTGCTTAGAAGACTGGTTTGTGGATCGCGTGAGAAGTCTCCGTCTCGAAAACTACGAAAAAAGAAACACGGTCTGTGTTTTCACCATTTTGTGGCGGAAAACTGGAAATGACGGCAAATAATTCTAGTTTTCGAGTTTTTTTTCATCTTTAGGAAAGCATGTAAAGCCTCATAAAATGCACTTGTGTACAGGGTGGACCAGAAAGATGTTACCAAAATTGACTAAATTGCCAAGATTCTCAAAAATTGAAAATTATTCAAACTTTCGAAGGTGAAGAACGCTGATTTCGAAAAAATACCAGGATAAACTTATAAAGCATGAAAGTGGGGTGATTTTCAATTTCTTGACGAATTGGTCAATTTTTGGCATATTTTGGTCCATAAGTCGGTTTAAGGAAGTCGTGAAATCGAATTAATACGAGATTCTGAGTTACGGCGATACATTATGAAAAAAAGTTGATACTCAAAAAGTAATTAAATACAAAGACTCGCTAAGGATGACTATTTTAGTCGACAGCGCTTCAATGTATTTTCTCATTTTCTGCGGTTTTTGTTTACAGTTACTCTTTTAGTATCAACCTTTTTTCATGAATTCGTGAAAGTGCAAATTGAACATAAAATTGAGGTACTTTCGTAGATTTGAAGTAGACATCCAACGTTTGGCATTTTTACGCGAGAACAGATTCAGGGCAAACTCTCGGGTACTCGGTAACATCTTTCGGGTCCGCCTATTGTATTGAATATCGTTGAATCTAATTTTCTGGGCGCCGAGGTTCATAGATACATTAAAATTTCAACATCTCAGAAAATGGAGAAACAAATACCTCGTTATCTGCTAGTGGTGGCCTTCATTCACCAGAGATGTCATGAGACTGTTTTCATGAAGACGATTCTTCGTAATTGTTTTAGGGACGGCCGTATAATTTAAAATAATTTAGATGCAAATGCAGAAGTGCAAATCAATTTCCTGTTGCAACTTGCGTTTTCTATACATCTCTGGGCGAATTTATTGGCAAGGCCAGGTGAGGGTAATACCGACTAGAAAAATTCCAGATTGTTCTATATAGCGTAATTTACATAGCGATTGATGACGTCATCCAATTCGATTGCTAAGATTCGAATTCCTCAACATCTCCTCGAAAATGATGACTTCACAAACACACATTTCCTGAGAATGGCCCCCAACAAAATATAGGTATAACAAGTTCTATTGCTCTATCTAGCCTAGAAAAATTTCTCTATGCAAGGTCAAATAACGATCAAAGTCGAACGCAGATGAAAAAAATTCTAGGCCCTAGACAGTTCCTCAAAAATAATCACGTCACGAATAAGCGGACGCGGACGTCTTCTGAAAATGACCCCCCAATAAGGAAATAGCGAGTTCCCTGCCAGAAAAGGAAAAAAAAAACAGCTAGAAGAAATTAAAGTTTCATGGGGGTTTCTTAATTGGACCAAGGGGATCGCGACACCCTTGTTGAATGTGTTACAAGGCAATCAGGGAAACCATCCTCATGTGGATGGATCTCTTTGCTTATACTTTTTCTAAAAAAAGATAAAACTTCGTTCCTCACTACCTTAGGAGTTTGAGCTCAAAAGTCCAAATTTTTACAACAAGCTGTCGTCGAAGGGGCTGCAAAACTTACGTATTCCCCGCTACCGTTGCTAAGTTTGCAATGGCCTCTGAATTTCATTTTGAACGGGAGATTAGCTTTCGTAAAGCTGAATAGATTCAGCAGTCAGCCGAAAGATAAACTAACTTGTCTCTTCCGGCTTCTCTTTGGCTGATATTTGTTTTCATAGCTATTTTAATTTTGTTTTTTTTTTTGTCGGAAAAATTGAATTTTTGAATTAAAATCGAGATCAACTGAGTTTGGTATCAAGACTCTGCAATGAACATGTTTAGACGAGAGTTGAATGAGGAGAGGCTGACGAGGTTTTTTCGAGTCATAGGCAATGTCGACTCCAAATCGACTGTAATTTGACGTCAAATTGACATCTTTACTGAAGGCCATAACATTACGGTCGATTTTGAAGGTAAATCGACTGCTTGACTACGTCGTTGTGGAGTGGAAATATCGTCGACTTAGATAACATTTTGTTCAATATCATGTCGACTGTATTTCGACGTCGACTCTCGGGCTACCAAAAATGTGAACAATTTGTGCACCCGCGATGTCGACGGCAACTATTAGTCGATTTTCGGTCGACTACAAATGTTCACTCGAAATCGACTTAGAATCGAAGTCGATTTTGAGTCAATTTAGGTTGACCCTGATGTTGACCAAAAATCGACTGGAGGTAGACTCATTGTCGGCGTCAAAATTGAGTCGACTCCTGGTCGATAAAAAAATTTGAAAAGGTCGACTCGAAATCGACGTCGATTTTTCGTCGACAAAAAATGTGAACTTTGTCAAATAACGTAGACTTGACAATTAATAAAGAGTCTATTCTCGGTCGATCACGGAACTGAGGAAGTTTACTCGGAATTGACTTAAAATCGACGTAAATTCTTAGTCTACAAAAGATTTTGGCTCCGTTTAATGATGTCGACTTGATTTCGACTCCATATCGACCAGTTTTTTTCTTGAACTTCACTACTCGCAGATAAGTTATGCAAGGAGGAATCAACCTACTATATTTTTGAGAAGCAAGCTACCGGTTAAAACGGTCGAGCAACGAAATCGACTTCATATTGACGTCGATTGCGGGTCGATCTTCAGTCGTAGAAAAAGGGTCACCTCAAATCGACTTGATGACGACGTCGATAGGGAGTTGATTTTGGGTCGAGAACCACCGTCCACCTCGAATCGACTCAATAACGAGGTCATTTTCAGCAGTATAGCAGACTGTCCACCCAAAATCGACTTGATAACGACGTCGACTTCGAGTCATACATTGGAAACCAACAAGTCGATTTGACGTCGATTTGCAGTCGATTGCGGTCGATTTACGGTTGACAAACCCCGGAACTATTTCGACTGGAAATTGACGTCGAATTTGAGTCGATTACTTATCAAAATAATGAGTCGATATGACACGAAAAAAAGGCGATACTTCTAAAAAGAAAAGGAGTAACTCAATACAAAAAACCGGGATAGCCGTAACTTGCAATCTCGCATCAATTCAGTCGATATGACGTCACATCGACGTCGATTAAGAGTCGACATGGTTCAACGAGGGTTGTCAGGAATGAGATTTGACCGCAAGGGCAATGAACGAAAAAATAGGATGTCAGGGTTTGAGTTTGAGATGAGTGCCTAGGGGATTGAAGCGACAGGAAGGGTGAATTACAAGAGCTAAATGCATGGAAAGATGGGGGCAGTTAGCTGGCTGCCATACTCTGAAAGAAATTAACCAGTTTAAACCTCCGGTGACGTCATCAGCTTGAACTTGCCCGCGACGTAATCGATATTTGTGACGTCATCAGTTCAGCCGTTATCAATATCGGTTGTTTAGATATTTTTCAGAGGTGGTTTTTAAGATTATATTGATAACGATCGTTTTACGGCTCAGTACATTGATTAGAATCAGTCTCAAAACATTGCTGCTGGAAACTGTATAGGACAGAACGTACCTTCGATTCACCCCCGAATCGGCGAACTTGACAATCTTATCAGTTTGAAAAACAGAATAGTACGCTTTCTCCCAAGTTTCAGGGTGACTACAAGCCTAGCAAGTTTATCTAATATGTACGGTCGAGGGCAAAAAGAAACTTCTAGAGGAAATTCTAACCGACTTTAATCTCTAGTTTCTAATTTCCAAGCTTTCAACTTACCACTTCTTACTCAGGAATGACGGGTAACTTATAAGTGATTTCTAACCTTCAAAGTTCTGACTTCGAACGTCTATATCTCGATGAGTTTTCAAGTTAGAAAGCTGCGGCTGGTCTCATTGGACTTGCCAAAGGGCCCTCTGTAGCCTGATTAAAATAGCTTCTTCAAGTAACTAGATATGCAATACTCCGTGCACCAATTGGCCTAGCCCCTTAAATGAGCCAGATATACAACGTTTCAAACTCCATAAGATTCATAAAACAGGTTCCCTACTTCTCATTTAACTCCGTTCAAGAACCCGTGAGTTTTGAGATGTTTCAAGTCTTTTCTCTACCCCTACGATGATTTCAAAATCTGCGTCCGGGCGTCCTTACTGCTCCCTAGTATAGAAATAGTATCATAAACTAAATTTACCCTCAAAAGCTTTTGCGATTAGTCCCCTTCCCTTCACCCTCCCTCTTCAACTCATTACCTCGTGAGTGATTCAGAAAATTGCGAGTCCAACCCACGAGTTCCCCCCCCCCCCGTATATTGAAATGTTCAAAACAAGGTTCCATACACAGTATATTAGGTCCAAGCGACTAAATGACCTCATCTACTAGACCTCTTTTAAGCTAAAGCCTTCATTATACTAGGCCTGAATCAGGATGCTGCAGTAGGTATAGCTGTTAAGTAGACTTATACTGCCGCAAGTGACTCCTCCGAAAGCCATTAGCTCAACATAATATTCTAAAGTAGACTTACACTAGACCAAGAAGGAAGGCAAACGAGCGAAGCATGCTACCTCACAGAAGACATGACACATAATCTTTGTACATTTGGCTATGCCAAAAAATGTCTTTTTTTCCCTTGAGAGCTCCTATAGCAGCACTGTTAACACACCCTGTCAAAATCATTGATTTTGGCGTCTTAAGACTGTATAAAATATCACGAGTTACTTCAGAGTGGTACGAAACAGCTTCATGGAATCATGAGCGAACCTTGAGTTATTAGGTATTGTATGATAATATTTTGAGCGAATTTCTGCCGTCCGGTTTTCTGGTTCCTAAAGAAGGGGGGGGGGCTTCAACCTAATTTAGGGATCTAGGAAATTTCAGCTGTAGAGCTCTATTTACGACTGTTGAGACTTTTTGATCCCGAGTCGAAGTTATAGTCTTGTTTGTTTGGTGTTTCCCCTAGGGAGATTTATTCGTCCGGATGGATTGTAGTTCCCGAGGGGGTAGGGGTTCTTTTACCCACTTTGAAGATTTTGAAAGATTTCGACCGGAGGATATTGTTAGTTGTGATCAACTGTAGGCTTCCAGGTTCTAACCTATTATAGGGGCTTATGAAAATTTCGACCTTCAATCTCTATAAATAACGGTGGGACTTGATGGGAAAATTTCAACTTTGGAGATATATGAGAGAGAGATTCGAAGAAAATTCCATATACAGTGTGATAAAGAGAGAATTGACCTGCAAGAGAAGGTGATGTAGAACAGAGTTCAACAACTGCTAGATTCTCAAATTAGCAAAACGCAGACTTTTTGAACATTTCATAAATGCTAGATTCAAATCCGAACATTCCCCGCTCGCCTCAATCAACTTAATCAAGTTTTCTTTAAATAATTATTCATTGATTTATCGATATTTGACAAAGTGCGCCGCTCTGAGGTAATTTCTGGAACCTGCACCAATTAGTGAGAGTCTAATTGCCCAACTCACGTCGATGATATTTCGACTCACTCACTCAGTATTAGTGACTAACCATAATAAGGTTCTTCCCCGATATCATATTGCATACTCGTTCGCCTGATTCTTATCGTAATGGTACTTGGTTTGCATTGGTCCTATGGCGAGGGACTTGAATATCATCCGAGGATGAAAATAAAAGTGCACTGGGTGAGGCATTTTGGTTAGAATTTGTGCGGTAAATTAGGCACTCGCAGTATTTCTCTGTAACATTCTAGAGATGATGAATCAACTCAACCGACTGGCTCGTTGAAAAAAATATACATATGCTCCTTTCTATATAGCTTATTCTTGCTGTAAATGTATCGTAGTAAATAAGTCTCGGTACAAGTCTCCATACATGCATTATATTACTAGCTCGTGGACAACTTTAACAAGAGCAAATACTGCGCTCGTGTCATCAAACATGCTTCGAGAATGCAACTCTGCGTATCTGATACGGCGAACACTTTACAATACATCCTTTACTTAATGTGCCTAGAAACAACTAGAGTTCACTTTTAATGTTGAATTATCATAAAAATGATAGAAAGATAATGATATAAGTTAGCGACAAACAAAGAGTGAGGACGATTCAGCAATGTCGTCCGTGCGATGTTTTCTGTCTGAGCGTCTCTTTTCTCGCTTTCGCGTGTAAAAATCGAAACTGAAAGTCGGGAGATTAAATGTAAATTGTATTTTTCTCTCTCCGCTGCTAGGCTGTATGGTTCATTGATCGCTAAACCTTACAGCACTAGTATCCACTCTCGGGAACCCGTATAACTGTCACCGTGCACACTAGGTGTGCTCTCACTTTGATATCCTACTCGTATTTATCTTTAATGAATCAATTGAGAACTGAAACCAGGTAGCATTAACACTCCGGCAGACAAACTCGGCGAGTGATAACGAATAATTATAACGAAATGCCCCCTTCAAGAGAAAAATTTGTAATCGTTGTAAAGAAAACTTTTACCATCGATATAGAATCACACAGTAAACTGTGTACCACTCATTGCATGTATTCAACCTGCGAGTAATTACTCTTACGAAACGTACCCTGGCCACATTTGTTGACAATGCGAGAAGAAACGCGAATTAGATAATACCAGTAGAGCCTATACTCGAGACTTTTCCACGCTAATGTCTCGAGGAAATATCTACAGAAATTCGGATAGTCGAACTAATATTATAAAGAATATTCCCAGAATATTGAGGCAACAATGGGACACGACGCGACGTCATTTGTCGACACTCTCTATGACCTCATTTCCATCATTCTATACCGTACTCGGAGTCCGTTACCAATAACAAGATGCTGGCGCTCACCTTTTTACGTGCGCGTATGTATAATTTACGATATCGATCTCTAAAGTTCGTTAAAACATGACAAATGTGTATAGAAAGGATGTGAAGATCCGGTAGCCAGGAATTATTGGCCACCTGCTCTTAGCCTTTCCGGATGAAATTTTTATAAATATCTTCGAAGTTATGCGTTAGGAATTGACGGTGACTTTGACCAGATGATTACACGAAAATAGTCAAAGTTTTAATGCGCGGAAACACGTTTAAAACTTTACTGTCTTCTATTTTTATGATTATTCTCATTAAGTGGTACGTACTGTAAGTACGAAGCAGTATAGCCTGATCTCCAAGGCTACGAGTTTTGTCGTATCCTCTGTTCGAGCTATTCAACAAGAGATCGTCATTTACAGATACACCGCATTAATCTGTCGTCGATAAAACCTTTCAAGTTGTATTGTATTTTTTCTTTCCGAGCATTAATAAGAACGATTCTGTACAGCAATCCTGTGTACACATGTAGGTCATCTAAGTACGAAGAAAACGTTCAATAATCATAAACGAAGTGAGTTGTGGAGATGACGGTACTGTACTTTTTTTTCTTTCAAGTATTTTTTATGGATTTTCGACGGTATAAATGCGATTTGAAGGTTAAAAACTATTTCCTTCGTTGAAAATTATTAAAAAATTTCCTCAGAAACAGTTGAGGAAAATTAAAAACTAAAATCATTTTAATATAACAGAGGTTGTTAGCTGAAAATGATTTTAGCTCTTCGCGTTTTCCCTAGGGAGTTTTTTTTTAGGGGGTTCTGAACCCCTCGAATTTATTTTTTTGTAAATATCTCGCTTAACACAGTATACGTATTTTAGAGAAATATCAACTTTTGATTTCGCTCATGATGATGTCATGGTGACGTCTTCCACCACAAGTATTTTTTCACCTGAGTTAGGCTAATGGCTAACTGTATGTTAGGCTGAGTGGTTCACGGGCTCACTCGTTGCACCCATTCGCCTGAACAGTGTATTATAGGTCTAATATGTCATACTACGCCTCGCCTTCTCTTTCTCTGGCTCTAGTTTTCGGCATATCAGGAGTACGTTGAGCTAGAGCCTATTCTAGGCTAGTGTATCATAGGCTTACGTATGAATAGTAGAGGTCAAAGTTCTTCTTCTGAAAGTGAATTCTACATATATATTGGCTCATACAGGAAGCCCAGTTTATGAGGAAGGATAATAGAATATTGTACGTCAGGCCCAGCATAGTCTAGTACACAGCCTAGTATAGAGAAAGGCTAGAATAGGAGGCAAGGTAAGCTATTTAGCCTGACTTAAGTACATGAAGCCCTTAGTATAGGCTAGAATATTATATTTCAGGCCGAATATAATGGAGGCGCCTGTTGAAAGTTTAATATCCCCTAAATCCCTAAAATTACCCCAGAATGTGCCCTTGTGGAAATTTTAGGGATATTTTGGGCGAGCTTTTGTCATCAAATGCTCAATACGCGAAGGATATGGGTCCCAAAGTTGCGAGGGCCGGAATTTTTTCATATCTCCGAACTAGATCCAGGTCACTGGTGACATAAAGCGTGACAAAACCCATGCCACCCGCTACCAACATTTCTTAGCCTAGAAGAAGCTTTTTGTACTCTGCATTTCAGACTGACTTTTAGCTTAGTTTAGTTTATTGAGGAACGTAGAATGCGTGGTAAGCTAAAACACTGTATGTTCTCCGTCGTTTAGGGTTACGGTCATATAGGCGCGGACGATTAGGCGCCAACAACTAGGCGCAACAGTCATTCAGACGCCGCATTCATTTGGATGTTGTGACGTATTTTTTGTAACTTGGTTCGCCTAAATTTTAAAATTATTTAAATAAATATTCATTTAATAAAGAAAATATATTTATTTAATTATAAATATTTTTAAATTAAAATTTTTAATTAGATTATCATTATAATAATTCATTTTAAAAAAATAGAAAAAAAAACATTAATAAAATTTTCAAAACTATATCTAAACAAAATATAAAAATAAATAATTCTAGAAAATATAAATATTAATATTAAATTTTTATTAATTAAAAAAAATATAAAAAATAAAATATTTAAATTAATTTTTTATTATTATTAAACTTGAATTAAATTGATTAATTAATTTTAATAATCTATCAATTAATTAGGATTTTTTTTCTCTTTTCTTTCTAAGGAACTTAAATTTAAAGTATTAATTTTTAAAATTAATTATGAATTAATTTCCTTCAAAATTTTATTAATAAATAATATTATTTTAATTAATTAAATTATTGTTAATAATTTATTCAACCTGTATTAAAATCAGAATAAATGTTGGAATAGAATAGGGTTTCTATCAATTCTAGGATTTAAAAATATTGTTTTAAAATTAATATCACTTAGAGTTATTGTGATTCCCCTTGCTAATACTGGTAATGATAAAATAGCTCGCAATTAATTTGAAAATTGTTTCATTTTAATAAAAAAAATTGCTTCGCGCCTAAGCGCCCAATTGTTCTTGCGTCTACTTGAATGGGCGCCTACTTGATTTTTCAGTTCTTCGCACCTAATTGTCCGCGCCTAAATGATACCAACCCAAAGTTTGGCAACCCAAAGTTTGGGACAATTTTGGTGGAAATTTTCCGCAAGAGTAATCCCAATCTCGAAGGCATATGAAATGCTCAAAAACTCCTCAATCATAGGATATTCCGCGTAAATATGCCGATTCACTTTTAGCCTGCAGCTCAGAAATGTATGAAAGGATTACCTCCACCACGAGAACCACACTAGAAGTGGCCTTAACTTGGCTAAATGTGCAGCCTAACATAAGCCTAAGAAATACTGTTGGAATTCGAATATTTTATAAAGTAATTTTTGCCTTTTCCCTGTTTTTTATTCCGTATAGGAAGTGGGACTTCGAGAAATTATAATTACCGAGCTGTGTGTGACAATAAAAGACTCAGAAAACTCTAGACAGTCGCTTAAATTCTCAATATGAAACCCAAATCTTTCCCATGGACCGGGTTGCAAAATCAATGTAACTCTCTTGAGATGGACATACCCACTATAATTTTGTTTTTAAACGCGGTAATGACGTCACGGCTTGATGACGAAAAACGTGTCTTGTAGGAATAGGGGTAATGACGTGACGTTATCAAGGTTAGAAGTGATGACGTTACCAACTTTTTAATACAAAAGATGTAACGCTTCGCCCAGGTACAGTTGAAGTGGCCTAAAATAAGTAACGTAGGTCGAGGAAACCAGGGTAGATGCGCAGCTCAAGAAATGGCCTACCGGTAGTTTAAGGAACTGATTCTTTTCAGAAATTTACGTCTATGCTCAAAAAATTAAGTCTCAAAGATAGGGGTTGATGACACCACTAAGGTTGTAGATGATGACGTCACAAAAGTGTATGGTTTAAGTGGAGCATTCGCGTATGGACCGGCCTGTAGTGGCGCTGGTGTCGTTCCCGAAAACAGGATTAGGTTGTTATTCCCGTAAGTTTGATGTTATTTCATCAAGCTGTATCTTTGTTAATATTGAATTAAGAGCATTGGTGGTAATAGCTTCTCTGAACATTTCTGACCAATAGTATGAGATAAAATGATCAAAACTAGGCCTACATAAAAACAGATTTTCTGAGATCTTCCTGTTTTCGATCAGTTCTTTTAACGGCCGTCACATTAAAGATAGAGAGCGACTCTTTCGCGTTCCATACGCGAATTACAGCCAGCTTAAATTTGAAAGCCGAATTCAGCTACCTGTTTGCTGATAAGAGAGAAGCTGAAAGCCACCTTTGCCGAAAAGCCAAAAAATCAGAAAAAGCATCACAGAATCACAGACAGAGGTGCAGTGGTTCTGCAGTGAGGCCTGCAGCATGTATCCTTCAAATTAAGACGAACACAAACTGGAGAACATTATTGAAACAAAGCTTCAATTCTCCCCTTTGCTTCTTCCAAAACCATTTAAATAACGTTTGAAGGAGAACGCAGTAAAAAGACGGTAGAATTTTTTCGGTAGTCATATTTTTCAAGGTTTTAAGTCTGGACAAAGAGAGCTAGAAAGGAAATAAAAACAAGGCTGCGGAATAAGGGGTGGAAACCTCACAAGTTTGAGGCGACGTTATCATAGATTGATGTCGTCATCAAGCTTGAAGATAAGAACGAAATGAGTTGATGACGTTATAGAGGGTGACCACAGATTGATAACTTTACAAAAATGTGTACAACCTGAGGTTAAAATTTAGATTATGTCACGGGTTAATGATGACTGCGACAGAATGAATCCAAAACATATTTACATCGATAAATTAGCCTAAACGAATTTGTGTTTTCAACACACGCCGTCTGGCATTCTTGACCTTCAGATTATCTTGGGACTTGATCAAATTTTGATCTTCGGGTAACACAGACGAGAAGAGAGACTCGCAGATTTCAGTTTCCGAGTAGTGAGGAAGGATACCACGAAGAATTTCAAGTTCTAACTCGAGGCATGTACCGATTGTACCCTCTAAAAACCTCAACATTTTTCCGGAATCATCTCGGATTAATTCAGTCGCATGAGTGGCACTAAAATCAAGTATACCTGCCTTTTTTCCACCCAGCCCCAATATTACATCCAAATCTTTCTGAATAAATTTGATCAGCCATTGATTTGAAATCTATATCAGGCTAGGCTAAAAGTAGTGAATTACAAGATCCAAGAGGAGATTTCACGAGGAATAATTTATGACTCATGAGTTTTTTTTCTCTAGAACCGTATTAAGCGAGATATTTACAAACACGTAGTTTTGAGAGAGTTTGTAAACACTGATATATATGTATAATTATGAGGAAAAGCTCTAGGAAAAGAATGCTGTTGTTTTGGATATCATTCTTCACCATTCTTAGCGATCAAACCTTTGTTACGTCGAAATGTTTTTTTGCCTCTTGTTTCTAAATCTATCCAGTGGCGTAGCGAAGGGGAGGGGCGGAGGGAGGTCGGACCCCCCCCCTTAACGGCTCAATTTGAACTAAAATATACACAATTTAGGTATAAATAAGGCTTTTATTCAGAAAAACATGGGAATTTTACCCCCCCCCCCCTTGGAGCTAAACCTCCCCCAAAAAAACTTTTTCTGGCTACGCCACTGAATCTATCTAATTTGCCTAGACTAAAATTGGCTCTTTTACGAATAGGTTTATGTCATAAAGGCAGGCGCGGATCCAGAACATCATTTTGGGGAGGAGAGGGGGAAACTCACGCCGGCGATCCCGCGCAAAAAATTTTTCGCTCCTCCTCCCCTCGAGCGACCTTTCCAACCGTCTAAATTTAAGAATTGGAGGGTTGAAATTTCCCCCGATTCCCCCCCTCCCTTCCCGCGGATCCGCGCCTGTAAAGAAAGAAATTATAAAAATTATAGTCAAGAGTTTTCCTTGAATTGAATCAAACTCGGGGATCATTGCCATTAAAATGCATTTAGACTTTAAAGAGAGAAAACAAAATAATACAGCACAGTAAAGTAAACAGGTGAAATTTGTCCTAATCACATAAACCTAAACTAAGAGAGGGAGAGGAAGAGGGTATGTTTGGTAGGAAACTTCCTCCGTGCGTCCGTCAGATTGTCAGATGGGGAATTCCACTTGGTTTATGTACTTAGAAGAAGCTGCGAAAGTTATATGGGGAAGAGCTTTGACCCAATTAACAGACTTGAAAAAGAAAACAACGTACGAGTTCATTAACGTACCTAATCGAGATAGTTAGATGATGACTTTCTAATAAGTTTAGCGATATTTGTTCTAACTCTCCGTAATATCATCAGAATTGGTCAAACGAGGGTCAAACATAATATTCCTAAATTTTTGTCGCTTCGAAAGAGAAAAGTTGTCACATTCTTATTATGATTTTACAACTTGTAATAAAAATCAAGGTTCTCATCGCGTTTTGTAAACTATACAACTTCGATTTCGGGGACAAGACACGCTTCTTTGATGCATCATCTTCATTCAATGTCACCATCTATTCGTAATTACCTTCTCGTGTAATGAATTTTAATAGACTAATCGCTATTTTTCTCGGCTTTTGATAGAACCGTTCCTTATATTGTGATTGAATTCTGCGATTTTCCGTCTCATTTTTAAAGTAAACTTTGTAACGCGACACGGTTACGGTTAATTAATTCGTAGAACCAGTGGTTTCTAAAACGGTCAACGCGTCTATATTTTATATTTTTCACGCGAGATAAGCGATTTTTCTTCGCGCGTAGTCGCGAATGTAGACTCGCGGCGCCAAAAAAAACGATAGCCTACACAAAAAAACTTGAGAGCGTGAATTCAATTCTTTCTCTCTCGTCGCTCAGAGTTGAAGTCTATTCGTACTCTGCATCAGCCTAGAACAAACAAAGGAAATATTGTACACAGCGTTTGGATAAGTCGCCGTAGTTCATTTAACCTGCGTAATAATAACAATAATAATAATAATAATAATATCAACGAGAGATACACAGTCCGAAGACGTTACACCGGAAAGATGTAAAACACGCAAGTAAACTAAGAGAAAATATAACAGGTGCATCCTCATAACGACTAAAAAAAAACGTAAGGTAATCTAGCCAGACACGTTAGTTCCAGCAAGGGTTTTCTCGGCTACAATAAATGCTTTCAAGTTTACTTTTTAAAGCGAAGAATGGTCCGCCAGTACGTACCTCTCTGTACAGTACGTAATATTCGATTCGCGTACTCCAGTCCAGACCAGTTCTAGCATCCGGTTCGTCATAGTTGAACCCGACATTTCCACCACCGAATTTCCGTGACTCGAGTCCAGCTCTCTTGTTTTACTCTCGTAGAGCGAATAGGAAAAATTCGAATTTTAAATTAAATTAACGTTTTTTCCCCCGTCTTTCTCTCTCTTGGCTTCTTCTTATTGAGCTTGTTAGGCGACGATGAAATTCTGATCATTTTAACCTCACTTCGCACACCCTTGACGTGTAATCAAAGGTTATTCGTTTCCTTCATTATTAATCGTAAAATGGCTGGACACAACGTTTTTTTTTTTTTGTTTTCATCAAGGCTTACATCTGATAATGAGAACCTGCTTGTTTAATAAGAACGTTTTTCAGTTTCCACGCTTACTCATCGCTCGTTGACTAGACCGCAATAAATTACGATAATTGAGCGCCGGTATAAATGCTCTAATACTGTCCACGTGTGTGCAGACTATTCCCTTCATAAAGGGGGAAGTTGAAATTTGAGAATGACTACTGGATGTAGCGTTCGACATTTGTATATAAGTTCGACGGTGTACTGCGTCATATCTCTCATACAGTTTGATGATAATAGCTTAATTCTTGCCAGGAAATGTGCTTAAATGAGCTATTATAGATGACGAATCAATACGGTGTTTCCGAAGTCGATAAATCTAGTTCGTTAACATATCTTGATCGAGATACGATGTAATTCACAAGGTGTAAGGTCATTTTAATGTGAGAATTTATGGTACCTACACAAGAAGTACGCTATACTTATAGTTTTCGTCAACTTTACGTATACCCTTTGTGGAATGAAATAACTCACAAATCGTGAGAAGGTGGAGCGCGAAGGACTCAACCGTGTTTTATTTATGTAACGTGGATACGATTTTTTTCGGAATTTCATTGAGTGATGAATTCAAAAGTCATTAAGGTCAAACTCGATACTACCTCTACAGAATACGCTATGCTTGTCCAATTTTGACGTTCATGTTGTATCAATGATTTTCCCTTAAAAGATAATACCGTCATATCTCATTATAACTTGACTATTGGCATTTTCCCAGTTGCTCAGCTACAACTCCGCTGCCTAAGTAGGGTTACATGTACGTATGTTCATTCAGAGGTCAATTGTGAGTAAGATATTGTCTCGCTTTCATTGTGTCTGCTCGCTTGCTTTTTTATTATCATTCGCTAGCCAGCATTCCATTCGCTTTTGTCGCATGTGCAGTGCCGCCCCAAGCCTCCATGTTGGAAAGGGTACGGGTTGCTAATGCATTTTGATTTTGTTTCCTCCAGTACCGGAATCGACCCTTTTGGGTATAGCTTCAGTGTTGGAAGAATCTACTTGGCGAACCCCCTCTTCTGCTTGGCAACCGCCAAGCTGCAATGCCCCCCAGGCACGCAGAAAACACAAGAACACACACCAACAACATCACCTTAAGATATAGTAAATTGCTGTTGGGGTTTCTTCATCTATCTTCAGGGAAGATCGTCGTCCTCTTCTTCCTGCAAATCTAGATGTTGATGGTACACAGGTGTCGAGTAGGCCATAGCGTGGTTCTGCATTTGCCTATTCCATTCCTGATCCAACTTCTTCTTCATGAGGGTGGCCGCAAATGCAGACACCTGGTTCCATGCTTCTTCGGAACCTACCATGGTGGATACCAGGCTACTCGGGTCAAGCGCTTCATCTACCCAGATCTCTCGGAGAGACCGACTGAGCTTGTCCCGCTCACGCTTCCACGCCTCGCACTCAAATAAGGTGTGCTCTGGGCCATCATCCCGCCCTTGGTCGCAAAGCGAACATGTTGTCTACTCAACTTTCCTTAACTTCTCATGAAGGTGCTTCTTGAAGCAACCATGGCCGCTTAGCGCCTGCGTCAGGTGAAAGTTTAGTTGGCCATGGTGTCGGTTCATCTACTCATCAAGGTCGCATATTAACACACGGGTTGTCCACTTGCCCAGCTCACTCTGGGCAATTCTTACTTTCCATTTCTCAAGCAAAGAGCGCTTGGCCTCCTGCTTAACCCGTAGAGCCTCACGGTTGGTCGTTGTCGTCTTTTTTGCTCTGAACACCACCGCTCTCTCTTCAGCAAGGAGCTCGATTGGTGGTGAACGTGCTAGTACACAAAGAGCCTCTGTCGAGACAGTGCGGTAGGCACTAACACACCTCAGCGCAGCTCTTCGTTGGATCTTTACCATCTCTCGTCTTCTGTATGGTATCTTCATGGAGTCGGCCCATACTGGTGCACCATACATAGGAGGATCGACAAGGCGGTGCTCATCATAATCCTTCTTCTTGCTTCTCTCGGTCCGCCTAGGTTTCTCATCAGGTGGCTTAGGTATCCAACTACCCGGCCTGCCTTTTCCGCTGTCATCAGGAAATGGTGCTTGAAGCTCAGCGTCGAGTCAAACCAGATGCCCAGGTACTTCATCTTCTTCTTAGTCTCGATTTCCACACCTTGCAGGCAGAAGATGGGTAACCTAAACTTTCGATGGGTCGTGAATAAAATGGCCTCCGTCTTATTAGCTGCAAGTTCGAGTCCAGCTGACTCGATCCAACGCGTCACTTCCTCTAGAGCCCGCTTTACCCTGCTCCCCACCGCTACAATTCTCTCGGCAGTGCATACCACCAGTGTGTCATCCGCATAGTAGATAAGTTCAACACCCGGCGGCAGCTTCACCTTAAATATCCCGTTAAATGCGACGCACCACAACAGCGGCCCAAAAACCGACCCCTACGGCACTCCACACGTAACTGGGCGTTTCATTGTACCAGCAGACGTCTCTGCTTGGATTTCTCGGCAGCTAAGATAGCTGCTGATCATCCTGAGCAGGTATGCGGGCACTTCTGCGTCCAATCCTCTTCCATGGGATCGAATTGAACGCATTTCTTATGTCGAGGCCGACGGCTGCGCAAAACTGACGCGTAGCTATCGCTGACTCGGCTATCCTCTTCAGCCGGACCCCAGCATCGGACGTACAGCGTCCTACTAGAGATTATATCTCTTTCTTTCAGATAGCTTTCCAGTCGAATGGCTATTACTCTTTCCAGGTTTCCCAACATTGTCCAAAAGACAAAGTGGTCGATAAGAGGATGGTAGACCAGGTGGTTTATCCTTCTTATCGATTAGCACTAGCCTGGCTTTTTTCCATCGCACAGGGAACAGTGCCCCAACAACTGCCGTATTGAATGTATCAACAAGCAGTGCCGGGTCAACTGAGTGTATGGCGCTCCAGACTGGATTTGGAATCTCATCCGGGCCCGGAGCCTTCCAATACTTACCCCGCAGTCTATTGACTGCTGCATCCACCTCCTCGGTACCTAGAAGGGATATGCCATCCTCTTCTACCATTGGTAGCGTCACCATTGGTGGTGGGTGCTGCGGGAACAATCCGTCAATGATTTGTCCCACAACATCCGGCTCCATTCGGCTCATTGCTGAGAGGCCCTTCAGCTTCTTCAGCACTATCTATGAGGCGTTCCAAAAGGATCGTCCTCTGCCATCTCACACAGCTCTTGCCATGCAGCACTCTTGCTGTCTTTGAAGGCTTCCTTCAGCCTTTTGCGAGCCAGCTGGTATTCAGGTGCAACCGCCCGCGCTCCTTCGCGGCCTCTACTACGCTGGTATATCCGGCGCTGACGGTTGCACTCTTTTCTTAACTCGGCAATCTTAATTGTTGGTCCACCAGTAAACGGCTCTCCTCTTCTTTGATGGACCTTGCCTGGGAGCCAGCATTCCATACAGATATCATTGCATGCCTTTTAGTTGTCTGGGTAAAGATTATATCACAATAATTATGAGTGATATCTATGCTCAAGTACTACTCATCTCAGACATTTTGATCTTTGCAACGTCATCAACCCTTTACTCAGGCATGGACAATCTTTTTCTTTCCGGCGGGCCACATTGCAAAGTTGGTAGGAAGGCGCGAGCCAGATACGAAAAAAAAAGCTTCTGTAAAAGTTCGTTTTTTATACATTTCATGAAATGTTTGTGATATCGCTGCGGGCCGTAGGTTGCCCGTACCTACCTTGGAAATGAGGGAAACCTCTATCAACTTTTTGGATTTATCGATCTCTGTAAGAAGTCAGGAATATACAGGAAAGATGCTACGACCGATGTCTTGGGGCACGGAGCGTCATTCTGTCCTGATGCTTATGAGATAGCAACTTTTAATAGCTCAGTTCACAACTTGACTCATCGTATTCCCTTGAATCAGGCTGCTTTCTAAAAAGAATTGTTAACTATAAAATACCTGGCCAGAAGGAATAGGGTCAATGTTGAGGTCAAGGTGATGGTTCGGAGAAAACCTGCAAGGAAAATCATTGATTCCCCCACCTCCCCCTCCTAAGGTACGATCAATGATCGTCGGTTGCGCTGAATCAGACTCCATTTCCTGGGAAAGTTCTCCCTCCCATTGGATCGGGCCTTCCACCCGTTTGGTTTCAGACCAGCATTTTATAAAAGGGTTGATTGTGAAGTTGAAAAATTTTATACCAGTTGATGAGAGGAGTGGTGTCTATAAGATGGAATGTAAGGATTGTAGGGGTTTTATATTAGTGAGACTGGCTGCTAGATGAAGTTAAGAGTAGTTGAGCACCTGAAGTCTTAGGATAAGGGACACCTGAGGGAATCACCCTTTGCCGATCATTTGATTAACAGTGGCCACAGTTTCCTTGAGGGGTCGGAAGGGCTCCTCCATAAGGAGAATTCCTTCCGCAAACGTACCGCCCTCCAACATATAGAAATCATTCGTCATCTCAACTCCGATGAAATTACTGTGCTAAAGACGTACATTCCAGAAGATGGCCTGATTAAACTTGTACATATGATTCACATCGAGACTTTCAATTTGACCTCATTCTCTCCTCCGTCTTGTCAGGTACTTTCATTTCGTTCCTTATGAGGGTTTTTTACCCGAAAGCGTTCTTCATCTGATTTTTCTGCGGTTTATCGCATCTTTTTACTCTCCTTTTGAATATTTCTTTTCTACATTACGAGCACACTGTTTTGGCTAAGGGTTACATTTTTTGAATCAATATTGCGATCATCCGCGACCTTATCATCCTAAGCCCAAGACTATTCACTTTCTTGACGTCATCAAAACGTAACGTCATCACTGCGTTACATATTTCGCCTGAAAAATTTTAGCGGACACTCCTCCCAAAACAGACGTTTCTAAGTCAAAACTTGCAACTCTCATTCCTTTGAGAATCCTTTTACTGCCCCCTGCCCTTGCAATTGTGGTGGATGTGATAACTTTTCGCCGGATCACGGGAAATCATGGTTGAAAGTCATTATCTACTCTCTGAAATCGTAACCTCATGGACTGCCAAAGTTCGTAAAAACAAATTATGTCCGTCATTGGGAACCAGTTTCCACGAAACAATCGACCGACGTCCTCAAGCTCAGGCTTACGCATATTAAAAGAGCATATAGGTACAAAAGAGTTGAAACTGCGATATACTACGGAGAAGCTCTCCCTTCTTAGCTCCGATTCCTACAGAATTTAAAATCGTTTCCATGTAAAAATCGTGTCACATCGCTGTTACTTATTAACCTTCGAGAGTGGAAGACTTAAATTTCCAAATTTGTTAGGCAGCAATTGTTTTTTCAATTGACGTAGTGCGTCCGGAAGATCTTTCTACTTCAAGAATACCGATACTCAGCTGCCAACTTAATTTCGGTTTGTAGAAATTGAGATTATACCTATCTTTATATCAACATGTTTTAGAAGTAGGCCTACACGATTGTTTCTGTCAAACACACACGGTGTCAATAATGATGCGGTTCATCGAAACATCGAAAAATAACACAAAACTGGTTCGAGCGGCTCGAGGATAAAAGAAAATTAAATAATCGTCCGAAATGATAGGTTTACTTAGCGCCACGCACGTATACAGATGAAATAGCAGCTGTGCCACTTGCGACAAGTACACCAAAAACTGGATGCAGCTCGGCACGTGCCTTTACGTTTCGATCTACAGCCTCCCCTTTTTTTTTTTTTTTGTTTATCGTAGTCTTCGCGTTGTCGTATTCATCTCGCTCGTGCTGCCGTTTAACAGCTGCGTATGCGAGAAGAGAAGTAACAGTATCGGGTTGTTTGTACTCCAAATAGATCTAAAGGTCGTTGTCATCAAAGGACACCAACCAATCAAATCATCATTTTGATATCGATATAATTTAATTACATTAGTCGGCGTGAAAAAACTCGGGTTATCATTTTTTTACAACGTACGCTCCTTCGTACAAAACATGAGAAAGCGTGTACGTTGGAATTTGAAAAAAATAGGTCACCCGAATCGAAAAGAAACTGAAAAACACGCAGCCCGCGCAGCTTCGAACGAGGTTACGTCCTGACTCTATTAAAGATCGTCGTAATAAGGTTAATGCAGCTCGCAGTGAACAAGATACGGGATTAACTTTCATAAAATACGAATTGTTGGATCAATACGGCGAGAGCGAGAAGCAGCAGCTTCGTGCAAGGAGTCAGGTAAGGTGAGGAAATATAATGTAAACGGTTTCAGCGGAGGTACCTCCACCTGGTGCCTTCCCAGCTCGTACCATAATCTTCGCTGTTCGCTATAAACAGTGGTTGCTCTGGGATACACCCTTCATTTCACCACCGTCTTCTTTTCCGAGAAACATTTATCACAATCTATTTTCGCATTTCACGCGCTGACTCAGGGAAAAAGCATTAAATAGAAAACTGTCGGGATGAGTGTACGAGACGTTGATTGCGTTCTGTATAGTCCACCTATTAGACCATTATAAAATCAAGAACAAATACTCGATTCATCTGATTAAATCATAAATATAACGAGAAAAAAAAGAACTTTATTTCCGTCATCAATTCGTTTGCGGTTACAATGACAATTGTTCGCACGATACAGAAAAAATGCTGATACTTTGTAATCGGATCTGGATGTTCTCCGAAGATTCACCGCACCAACAGCCAACGGTCTGTCCCGTTATAAAATTATCTGATGAGTCAAAATACGAGTAGGATGCGCGCGATATGCAAGGACGTTTTTACTTTTAGGAGAAAAACTTTGAGTAACGGTTATTTATGCATGACCATTGACCTAATATATAGTGCAAAAACGGAAAATTCTCGATCGGATATAGTGTTGAATTTCGTATGGCGAATTATTAATTCATTTAATCGTATAGACTACGGTAAATTGTAACTAAATATCGTAGATATTTCTGGTCTTCCTCTTTCTCTCTCTTTCTTCTTTTTTAAATGAATGAAATTGTCGTATATACGCCGAATAGTCAGAGCATAGGATGAAAAATTTGCCTATTCGCGAATTTAGAAACAGTTATTAATGTCTACGATACGAAGTAGGATAGGAGGGAGACAAGGAGATTTAACTGTGTAAAAACGAATTCCGTTCAACTGAGAGAGGGCAATCTTTTGTTAACTATATTTATGCTATGGAAACGGAAATCGAATGTTTTCAACGAAATCAAGAAAAATCAGTATATGAAGTATGACCTCAACTTTCGACCCAAATTTCTTTGCATAGTTTGAAGAATGTCAAGAATATGAATATTTTACTTAGTCTACCCAGTAAAAGTTTGAAGGATGGAAAAATCGATGAGAAGCCCTTTTTTGAAAAGTACCCGTAAGCCAACTCTTCCCCTTCGCCCCTCCTATATCACAGTAGATCAAATTTCACCAGAATAAATTTTCGGCAAATGTATTTCGAATAGAGACTGCCATGGTAAGAATAGTTTGGAACGAGTACTAATATAGACAGAGTGTGTATAATTAGAAACATTCTCAAAAAAGGCTCAAATACATTTTCAGCTTCAACAAGAAAGATAATTATTCTTTTTTCGTTTAGAAGGTGGTGTGGTCGACGATGAAGTAAAAAAATTAAGAAATTTTACAACGTTCTTTTCTACTTCCTATTAATAAAACTTTTGAATCTTGGATGCCCAATAGCCTCGTGGCCATGCCATTGTGTGTAACCGTGTGGAATAAATGTTGTCTTTTGTAAGATTATGCGAAAGCGTAAATGGAATACTATTTTGGATGATTTTGAATATTCTTGTCCAAATTGAGGAAAATTATTACTTGGGAATAACCTACTCAACCTAACAGCCTGATTCTTGAGGTCGGCCGAAAAAAATGCTGACTGACACTCCGGAAGAGGGAAATTGTAAGAATTAGGGAAAAAGAATCTATAGCATCTGCGGGTACAAGTGGTGCGGAAATTGCTGCGAGTAGAAAGCTTTGGGGTCAGAGCTCAAAATTTGACCAAACCTTTTCTCCACAGGAAATACTTTCCAAGTTATTTGGCGACGTCACCATCCGAACACAAACACATATCCGAGGAATTTATGTATTTTGAAGCCTCCAGATGACGTCACAATCCTGACGT
This sequence comes from Aspidiotus destructor, assembly GCA_035079395.1. NCBI lineage: Eukaryota > Metazoa > Arthropoda > Insecta > Hemiptera > Diaspididae > Aspidiotus > Aspidiotus destructor. The sequence goes on along the minus strand of JAVHKZ010000002.1, from coordinate 8,208,516 downwards.
GTATGCCCTCTCAAAGCTAAGTCCTATTACCAGGAACCTGTTCTAGAAGGGGGAGGGGGAGCACATTTAACGTTTACTATGTGCCATTCACCGGCTGGTGAAAACTGGCCTACTCTAATCTCATTAGGTACTGAGAAGAATCCTTTCTTTTTTTCTCCGTTTTCTTTCTTTTACCGCGTTTTTTGTATCGAAAATGAGACTTAATTTCAATTATCAAGCTGTAATTGGAGGGAGGGACTTGGAAGAAACTTGAAATTTTGAGCTATACATGATGGAAGAGGACTTGGAAAAAATTGAATCATTAAAGAAGTTCGGAGAATTTTGAATACACGGCCTTTTCCGGGGTAGCAGGAATTGAGATGCCTCAGAAACTCGCCAAGGACATCTGGAGGGTCCAAGTACACGGAACAGTACCTGTGCGAATGTCAAAGAAAAGAGATCAAGTTCAAACTTAGACATGGAAATATCGGAGATGAGGGAGTCTAAAGGTGATCCAATAGGGAACCCTACTTCATCAGGAAACTCGAAGAACTTCCAGTCGAATTTACAATAGTTAGGGCACCAACAGATATCAAAAATATCAAAGAATTCATGGAGTTGATTATTTAAGGAATGTTGACTCTCCCTCTTGAGTATTTCGAATCTTTTCAATATTATGGATAGTCATAAATTAGAAGAACGCATTCATTTTACAGTGCACTCTTACATATGAAAGAACTAAACTAGGCTAACAGCGTAGCTCAAGTATTTCCTTTAAGAATATTGAACTAGGCTAGTAATGCAATACTGCTGGAGAGGGCTCATCTGATCAGCCCTTTTGAGAACTGAGGGAACTGAGGTTTCCGTATTAAGGGCCACTCTCCGTATTAGTCTAGCTTTAATACGAAGTTGCACTCTTAATACGGAGTACGGACTTGAGAACTGAGGAAATTGAAGTTTCCGTATTAAGGGCCACTCTCCGTATTAGTCTAGCTTTAATACGGAGTTGCACTCTTAATACGGAGTACGGACTTGAGAACTGAGGAAATTGAGGTTTCCGTATTAAAGGCCACTCTCCGTATTAGTCTAGCTTTAATACGGAGTTGCACTCTTAATACGGAGTACGGACTTGAGAACTGAGGAAATTGAGGTTTCCGTATTAAAGGCCACTCTCCGTATTAGCCTAGCTTTAATACGGAGTTGCACTCTTAATACGGAGTATGGAGTTGAGAACTGAGGAAATTGAGGTTTCCGTATTAAGGGCCACTCTCCGTATTAGCCTAGCTTTAGGTGTTGCAATCTTAATACGGAGTACGGACTTGAGAACTCAGGAAATTGAGGTTTCCGTATTAAGGGCCACTCTCCGTATTAGCCTAGCTTTAATACGGAGTTGCACTCTTAATACGGAGTATAGACTTGAGAACTGAGGAAACTGAAACTTCCGTAGGCCTATTAAGAACCACTCTCCGTATTAGCCCAGCTTTAATACGAAGTTGCACTCTTAATACGGAGTATGGACTGGAGAACTGAGGAAATTGAGGTTTCCGAGACCGATTTTCTTTGACGTGCTTGTGCTGCAGTAGCCACAGTTCGCAGCCTTCATCACAGCCGGTGAAAATACCCATCCTGCTCTCAGATCTATAATTAGCATGAGAACATTTCAATCATTCGTTCATATTCAAAAATACGAATGAATCTATGAATAATAAATGCATGTTCATGCATGGGAATGGTGCGAATTGAATGTTTTCATCTTTAACTTGGTGTTCATTCTAAAGTACTGATGAATGGTCAAAAATTTTCTGCAGAATTCTCATGGGGATCCATGTCGGCAACAATATTCATGTGTGTTTTCCACAGATTTGACGTCACGCATGAATCGGTCAATGAGCAACTTACAACTGTGAGAGAACGTAACAGAATTTAGTTACCACTAGGTATTAAGTATTAAGAATTGACTTGCGTCTTCTCGCTCCAGGTGCCTTTCCAATAATTTTGCCCGCACTTGTAAGCTCTCGCTCTTCAATTTCTTCTCTGATTGGTTGGCCACTTTTATGTAACTTAATTTGGCCATATAGCCGGGGGTTAGAAGGATTCATTTCTTCTAAGGTCCATTTGACTTGACGTGGTATGACGGTCTTTGATTCTCTAATACCAATCAGACCAGTTGTATCTTTCATCTCTACACCCACCTACCACCTCAGCCAGTATCTATGCCGGTGGTTCAAACAGAACACGAACTTCGAATCAAAATTCGCTCTCAAGAACACCACCGATCTTGTTCAAAAGCTGAATAACATAAGCCAAATACCCAAATCAGCGATCCTGCTATCGTTCGACGTCGTAAGTCTATACACTAGAGTTCCCATCCAAGTGACCATAAATAGAATGCACCAGATCATCATAGAATTAGGCATAGATGAAGCCACTGCTACAGAATACATCGGACTACTCAGAACGTGCCTCGAACACAATATCTGTAAATTTAGAGATAATATTTATAAATTTTCAGACGGCCTCCCAATGGGAGGTCCTCTTAGCTCTTTAGTCGCCGAAGTCTTTCTTAACCAACTCGAACTTCACATGTTTAACAACAGCCCCTACATGTTAGATGTATGCTTCTGGGGACGTTACGTAGACGACGTATTGTGTGTCTACAATGGCATCCCCACCTCCTTAGAATCCCTCCTAAAAACCCTCAATAGTTACCATAAAAATATTACATTTACGCTTGAAATCGGTGGCAAGTCTATAAATTTTCTAGATTTAAAAATTGACATAATTAATAACGTAAAATCTAATCAGAACTCTATTTTTGACTATAATATATATCGTAAACCCACATTTTCTGATATCACCATCAATGGCAATTCTTTTCATCCTGCTATGCATAAAGTTTCAGCCTTTTCAGCTATGATATATCGGGCAATTACTGTACCTTTAAGTAAAAATAATTTTCATAAAGAAATTATGACCATAAAACGTATAGCAGAAAACAATAACGTAAAAATCAATATTTCTCGCATGGTCAAAAAGATTCGATTCGCCACTATCAAGAAAGAATTAAATACTCTCAATACTTTTGATAATGATTGTAACAGTAGCTTTAAGTATATACGACAACCTTTCGTTGGTAATATTTCATATAAAATCGCGTCCATCCTGAAATGTTCCGGCTACCGTGCCGCCTTCCATACGATATCAAATCTTAGAAATATTATTTCGCATACTAAAGATCCCATCCCTTTATTAAATCGCAATGGTGTTTACAAATTAACATGTAAAGATTGTAATAGCATCTATATAGGTCAAACTGGTCGATCCCTCGACATTCGACTCTCTGAACACCTGAAAGCCTGGAAAAAGAAGAGGAAACGAAGTGACGATCCAAGTAATGGTACTGCTTTCGCCGATCACCTAATAGCATCCCAACACAGCTTCGATGAAATAACCCTTCTACACAACACAAAGAAAGGAAAATTACTCACCAAATTGGAAAATATTGAAATCATCGCTCATCGGATGGACAAACAATATCGTGTATTAAATGACGTTATACAACTTTCAGATAACTTCATCTCATGTCTGTACTCGTAGTGTTTTTAACTCCCTCCTCCCTCATTAACTATAGATTACTCGTACACTGCATTGTATATTTACGTTTAGTATTTAGTATGTATCTCGCTCTGAAAATGAACCAGCGTAGGTTCGAAACCGGTCAGCGACAATAAAATTGTGCAAGTTTGTAAAGTTTTCTCCGAATAATACTATATAAATACATTGAAGGAGGGGGGGGGGATTGAAAAGTTTCATATTTTGAGCTCTAACCGAGGGGGCAGAGAAGAATTATGACGATTCCGTCCATTAAGCAGAAGATGGTTTCAAAGGGAGCGAGGCTTCTGGTCCAGTTGAGGGATCGAATTTATTTGGAGGTGGCGATGGAGGAGGTGGAACATCCGCTGATATCCAGTTAAGGTATAAGAGGAGATTGTTGACTAATTGCGCCTACTTGTGAGAACGATCTTAAATTGTCTATCTACAACGAATAGGCTAGGACGTTATTAAGGATTGTCTTGTCCTCCTGTTCATTAAAATTCGTCTAAATTCATTCATTTATTTGTATTGTTTATTTAATCATTTGTTCAGTCATTTATTTACCAACTTATTTAAAAAGAGCCACATCTGAAAAAACCGTAAATTTGGACTTCAGAAATAAATATAGCCCGTAATCACTAATCACCAACAAGAATTTTCCAACACTGGCTCCATCAGACCATCATCTAAAGACAATACTCTTTTATGGAGAGAAAATAGTACCTTACGCGACAGTATTTCACGGGCGTCTCTCTATTCTGAGAAATTTTATCTCTTAATTCATTTATTCAGCGACGAAACATATTAAGTCTCCCCTCGAAACTTAGCTCACTGAAATGATGAACAATTTCAACTCGTGTTGTATGTACATATGGTATTTCCTGGCACGCGAAATTAATCATGAATTTTTATCTCTTAACCTTCAATCCGCGCTCGTTCGCAGTACAAAATTTCGAATCTTATTCGTGGGGGCACCAGCTATAGTGAAGATGAGTCTAACCTTTTTCGAATCCAGCAATCTCACATTAACGCAAAATTTTTGCATATATCATATCGAGTGTTTATGACGACCTTATCTACATCAAAATTAACATAAATTTCCATCCGCGAGTGAGATACGCATCGTATTGTCTTAATAAGAAACGCACATCGAGAGAGAAAAACAAATCATTTACTGTAGGTACTCTACCTTCTTGTAGGGAAGCTTTTGAAAATCTCATGTACGCAATTCGTCGAAATGTCGCGGAGCGTTGACCTCTCTCTTATATTTCTTATTGCGAGCAGTTTTTCCGTCGAGAGAGAATTTTTCAATTTCTTTTCTCTCTTACTGTTTTTTTTATCATCCGGCTGCCCAATTTAGCGTAGCGACAAGCTCGTAGAGCTAAAATAGCATTTCAGCGAAACATCTTTAATATAATTTTTATGTAGGGTGTGGTGACGCTATAGTATAGTGTATGTAGAAAAAAGTAAACCTCCAGAGAAATAATAACGATAAGATCAAACAATATGGTTTTTTGTAATGTATTAACGCTGGCGCTTGTCTGCCTCCTATATTTTCCTGACGCTTCTCCGTGGCGAAGAGGGTCGAGTATAGAACAGGGAAAACGTCCTCCCTCGTTCATTTAAATGTCAGTTAGTCAATATAATACCAACGATAAGTACTTTGTTCAACGTTTACACGTTCGCGTGGACCAAAAATGCCATTATAACGTTGTACAAAAATTTGGACGACGAAATTCCTGACCGGTCTTCATAAAGAGGCATCCGTCTAATTTACGTATTAATTGCGTAATCACGGACATAATTAACTTGGTACTGATGAGAAAAATGGGTACTTCGTGTTTATAAAGGCGACCATACTAGTGTAGATACGAGTAATAAAATTTGTTTTATAATACGAATTCATTTTGATGATAATCAGTATTAAATAGAGTACCGGTATCTGCGCGAGTATATATAATATTATGGTTGACAACATTGTTTTTGAAAAACCATGACTGTCTCAGGTATCGAATTTTCCACTCATCGACGTTTGTCAATCTTTAATACGCCAATTAACATACAAAGAGATAGTTTTAATTACGGAATACAATGAGCGCGGGATTTTGAAAGTTCACCGGTTTGGTTACTGGCTCGGATAATATTAGAAAGACGCAAATGGCCTTGTCTTTCTTTACTCTGATGAGTACTGAATCATTCCCTCTCTGTCTCTCTTCTTCACTTTCGTGTATATTTTTTCGTGCTTCCATGTTTTGTCTCTACCCCTTTCGCTCTCCTTCATCGTGCGACAAGAAGCGGAATGAATAGGTTAATTTACAATAACGATAGAGCGAACATCGCTTGCTCTTCCAAACAATCTCATTATATACGATTTACGTTTCAGTCTTATGTCAAGGATCATAAACAAATTATTCGTGATGCGAACACAATTACCTGGCTTTCATTTTAAGCAGAAAACGACAATATTCCCGAACGTCGCTCATTTTAAATTCTCATTATTACGGAGAGGCGAAATGAATATTGGACGAAATTAGTATTCGTTTAAGACTTTCGCAGGTAGAATTTTCGGTCGATCATTTCGTCCGCTTTAATGTCGAAGCGTTATGAGATGTGATTTCGGAAATTAGAAAAACCTTTCGTAAAAACTGCTCCGGGTCCGCATTCAATTATGTATACCGGATTGTCGTAAAGGTAGATGGAACCAGAATATTTTGATTTCAACAATGCGTATGATATTTTAGAAAGCATTCACCGCTCTTGTTATTTCTTCTGATAGAAGGCTTTACAAAAGAATACATCTTCCGCGTCTGGATGTTTAGTCAGCCAGGGTACGATTGGAAAGGAGCAAAAAAAATGACGCCACTAGCGGCCGGTAAGACGAAAACGATGTTTTGAAGTTGAAGAGAAAACCGACAATCTTTAGAGAGAGTCATCTCATAATGACATGGAAAATGATATCGACAGTCAAATAACATCCTGATGGCACCTTCAACAAAGCTTACTGAGTGTTATCTTCCAAATGTATAGAAGACTGAAGCAGTTAAAAACTGGAAAAATTTATTTCGGGGTTCAGTTGTGTTTGAACGAAGATTTGGTGTTTCAGGTGATTACTGAAAAGCTGTGATCCGGGATTAAGCAATACGTCACTCGGCGACAACAACTCTGGTTAAGCATGGAACTAAGAATAGAAAGATAGGTAGAGCAAAATTATAATCCAATAGGTAACGAAAAAATGAAAAAAGTGAGGGGTCCATTGATAAACTTGATTGAAACATGCATGGGAATTTGTTCTACAGGAGGTATGCGACATTGCGAAGGGGAAGACAGCCGATTAGCGTCACTTTCCTGATAAAGACCGTATTTCATGCCCTTAAAATTCGACCTCTTCGTGTCTTCAGGTCCATACGACGAACGTTTTTACTACGTAATACAGAGCAAAAATTTTGCGATGGGAAGTGTCTTGAATGTATCTTGATAAAGTTTAATTTCTGGTCTGAAAAACACTTTCATTATTATGTAGAAAGACAAAAAGAAAACATGACAGTGCTCTGAGGAACGCAGTACCTTGTAGAAAAATAAAACGAAACTATATAGAAAATATATTATAGAACAAGTAACACGTGTCATTGTTGACATAATTTAGCGTGTTTTTGATTGAAAGTTTAAATTTCTTTGTGATAAAAATTTTTCGAATTTATAGGTAATAGTACACAATTGCCTCTTTTAGTCCCAAAAAACTCAATTAGCTCATAACTTTGTGACTGAAAATCTATTGGAAAAGTGGTTTCCTTCCTGTTTTTTTTTTTGTTTTTTTTTCCTTCATTGTTTTCTTCGAAGCAAAAAAAGTTCACTTATCAATGAGAGAAGTCGATTAATAATACTTGTCGTTCAGCATTTGAGACTGGCAAAAAAATTCCAAGTAAATGATGAGAACTTCTTTCATCTTAGTCGTATGATCTTTGTGCTTGGTAACTTACAAATAGTACTTATAGTCTTTCCTCGCATGTGCTTGTTGTTTTTATTTACACTCAGTTTTTGCGTGGTTGATGAAGAGTACTTGCAAAAATAGTCGGCAAATAAAACGAAAATATCATTTAAATAGAACGGGACGTACAGAAGCGTGTACTGCGCTTCACAAACATATTTTGTAAGCGATGATTCCTAAATTTGAACAAAGATATCATTTGTACAATGTTTATCTCATCAATCGAAAAAAAAAATAAATAAATAAGGATGTGGAGTCTTGTTTTCCATTGTGAGACCCTCCTTTTCTGCGGTAAATCTAACAATTTGCAAGATCCGAACGATTATATTATTGAAGGAACTTACACATCTCTCAAGATAATTGGAGCGATTTTAACAAAGAAGAAAAAAAAATACTTACAAGCTACTAATGGATGATCGACATTTGAGTCCAAGGACTTCAAGGAAAAACATTGAATCATGTACATGTCTTTAAGCGTTTACAAAAAAAAATGGCGCCAGGGCTGGGCTCTAGAGGACACCCAGTTCATGGCGTCATCGGACAGACTGAATCCCTTGGTCCACACTTACTGCATATTAGAAGTATCGGGTAAACAATTTGTGTCCCTTCTGAAGCCCTGAGAAAAACTACTCATATTTTTCCCATGTGAAGCCCAATTTGATTCCTTAGAACTCCAGCTAAATACCTCATTGGTTTGATGAGATTAGAAAAAAAAACAAAAAACAAAAAACAAAAAATAAACAAACACTTTGTGACTTGGTAATTCAATAAAATCTCAACGTTACCTATGTGTGTAAGTGTTGTTTGTTTGTTTTTTTTTTTTTGTTTAATCTCAACTAATCAACACAAAATAGAATACCTCATTCTTCCTCCAGGAAGCCTCTGTCAGAGAGAGAATCAACAGGGCTTCAATTGCGGCCTTTTTCGAATCCTAGGACTGAAGGGTGAAGCCCTGCTGATTCCTTTTTCTCATAACGGCCTCATAGTGAAACTCCTGATGAAGCCCTATTGATTTCCTTTTCTGATGATGGACTTCAAATTGGCCCTAAAGAAAGTCAAGTTCACTGATGACGTCATCAAACGAGTCAAAGAATAGCGTCAAGCAAGTTGACAACTGAGCCTAGGAATACCCATATCAACACAGCTCAACATACCTAGGCTTTATATAGCCTAGTACAGTATAATTATGTCATTTAGCTTTTAAAATTTCTCGAAATCCCTAGTATAAGTCGCGTGCTGTATATTGGGCTGCGCTGAAGCCTGATTCAGAGGATACAAGTTCCAGAGTATCGATGGTCGAAATTCGTCACGGTCTGTCTGCCAGGTTAACGTCATTGACAACAACATGCGTTTCGCAAAACAGGTCGCGCAAATTTTTGAGGTCATTGATGACGTCATACGTTTCTCAAAATGGGTCTCGCACAGGAAAGCGGCTTGTGTATTTCCAACCGAGCCTCAGCCCAAAGACATATGTAATCACAATCGACTTTCATTTCTGTTCAGCAGTAAGATGGCATTTTCAATGTAAGGCAATCTTTCATGAAACAGAAAAAGTGCAGTTAATGACACCACACCACTGAACACTGAAACTGTATCAAATCATCTATTAGGACCAGCAGTGGCGTACTCATAACTTTTTTCTTCTTGGGGGAGGGGGAGGGGGGGGGGAGGTTTTATATGTACATTAGAAAGACTCAATAAAAATTTCCGGAACAACTATTATTTATTGATTAGGGTTTTGGAGGGGGGGGGGGAAGACTCTCAAACGGACCAGTCCTAATGATGAAAACCTTCTACATGTTCTTGTTGCCAATTTCTTTGTCAAGTTCTACCTTCTAATTATGGCTAATGCGGATATTGAGGTCAAAGGGCGGTGACCATTTTCATGAAATCTTGGTATAATTTAAAAAAAAAGTGAAGGTTTCATTTTGAGAGGAAATTTTGTGATCTCCAAATATTTTTCTCACAATTTTGTCAAAGGAATATTTGGCTCCTTGTGCGCAAGGCTTTTCTCTCTGAAGCGGTTGCCTACTTGCCCACCTGAGTTCTTATCAATTTTTAGGTAGATTTAACATTGGCTCTTATGGGGGAAATACAAAAAAAACTATTTTCTGGAAAGAATATTGTGCTTTGGAAGAAAATGAAGAGGAACAAAGTAGAAGCCCTTGTAATTTCCTTGCAGATGACACCTAGATATATCACGATTTTTTTTTTTTTCCTGTTCAATCATTGTGTGTTAATCAACTCAATCTTATCAATTTTGTATGCAAAATCACGGCAAACCGTAGGCAACCGTCTTAAAGGGAAAAGCCTTATATTTTAGAGCTGCTGAGCCCAGCCCAAATGATTGAATCAGCGCGCCATCAGTACTGCTCAGTGCTCAAGAGCAGCAAACACTGCTGTAGAGGATTCTTATCAAGACACTTTTGAGGAAAAAGTATATGCAAAGAGAAAAAACAGTGGTTTTATCAAATATTGGGCAGATTCCTGCATGACGTCATATCTCTGTGTACAAACATTTGGGTGACGCGCTACTAAGGAACTATAAAGATAGGTATGCGCAAGTGATAAGAACGCGTCCGTCACCATAAGGCGCTAGAGGTATTCTCGCTCAATGTAAACAAACATCGCAGTGGAGTGCGCGGGTTGGTGCGCGGGATGTTCCCATCCCAAAATCCAAAAAATGAAGTGGAATTTACACGTAAAAAGTCCACTTCATTTTTTCGTTTCTCGGATGGGAACATCCCGCGATGTTTGTTTACATTGAGCGAGAATACCTCTAGCGCCTTAGTCACCATGCTGATAAAGTCGCAGGAGGAGCAATTTCAGTTACATCCTAAGAGAATTTAAATCATCAAACCTCAAAATACAAGAATTCTAACTCCAAAATAAAGTGAAACTTGCTTATTTTTTTGTTTCTAATCATGTAATCTATCTAAAATCAACCAAAATTTGATTTTGTGATTTAAATTTTTCTCACGACATTCCTCAATCCTCTTGAAACGGCTCCTCCTTTGACTTTATCAACATGGCGACGGTCCTCGTCTTATCACTTGCGCATACCTATCTTTATAGTTCCTTAGCGCTACTAGCAATTGTGATCAAGTTTGTTTCCCATAAGAACACAATACTAAATCATTTTGAAATATTTTTGGAACAAAGCTTTTATCAAAAAATTGATGAGAGGGAAGTTCACATATTAAAAGACTATCTCTCAGACGAGACTGTTCTTATTTCAATCCAAGAAATTTCATCAAAAAGTGCACAATTACAGTAGTCAACATTTCCACAACTATTAAAATTGTAGAGCGCGACTCTTCCGCGCAAACACTCCCAATTGTTGCCGGTTGCATAACAATTCCAATAAGAATAAAGGGAACGTTTTGATTATTCTTTAATTCTTCAAAAATCAAAATGAACTGAAAGTTGTGGATAAGAACTTCCAATTTATGATCTCAAAACTTTCCTGCGTCCAGAAATGTAATTTGTTATTCATTAATTCATTTCCATTTTGAATTTCAAGTGATCAATGTTTCCATTCTAATCATGGATCTGATTGAGCAGAATGGGTCCTTTTACCTGATGTCATGACTCATGAGTGCTGCAAGCTGTGACTACTGCACTGTAACGTCAAGGTCATTTGTATATCAATATCACTGATAATTATTTGTCATCAAACACTGGACACGGCGCTAGAACTGATGGATTATGCAATCATGTACATTAAAGGAAGCATCATTATGTAAAACCATACTATCTGAAAAACCAGCAACTGTTAGTGTGACAATTTTTTGTGTAGCCATTATGACCCATTTAACTTTGCTCTGTAGATTTACATTTTCTTTGTCTTTGTTTGAGTTATAGATAGATAGCCCTAGTATTCTCTAACTTGAAATCAAGAGAACATCAATTTCAATCCTCTGTATATTTATCAGACTTCTTGATCACCGGAATAGTAATCATATCGACGTCAGCTGCAAACTTCACTTAGATGAAAGAAGCTTTCTATTATATCGGTTTGGAGAAGACTTTTGTCTTCACTTTGCATTGGAGAAGTAAGTACTGAGTAGAACATGATTGAATAAATTTTACCAGTAGGTACATACCTAATTATACATATCTTTGATGAAAGTGGTATCTATCTTCATGTTATAGAATGTCGACAACAAAAAAATTCAAGTCTTGAAAATGATAAAACTTCACCTTTGAAGGCAGAATTCATGTGAGTTTGATTTACATATCTAGTCACTCTGTCGCACAATCTTGAATTGCGTTCATCCAAATCGACAATCAGGCTAATTATTTAGGTATCTTGGACGTGTGGTGCAAAAAAGTGGATTGTGATAACAAACTATTCCTACCTATTATTACTTGAATGATGGAATAACAGGGAAGAATTGCAATCTGAAAAGTGAAAATTGGAGATTTGTACCACGTATGAAGAATACTCTTCTCTAAAAAGTGTTAAAATGTATATTGATTTTCAACTTATTCAAAACCGCCGATGTTGAGAGAGAGAATGCTTGTATCAAAAAACTAGTACCTATGATACTCAAGTTACTTTGAGAAATCGTTTTAAGAACGATTATTTACATTTGTATTAGCCGTATTGACCTTAATTAAAGAAGATGAAATTTCTTCCTGATGGATTTCCGTAAATTCAATTTTGTACGTCAGAAAATGATACTATGACCTTGATTACTGTAATGTATGAATCTTAATCTCGCTTAGGTTGATGGTTGAGAGGGTTGATCAAGTCACTATTCTTTCATTTCTCTCTACTATACAAAATCCTGGAATCGGTGGAAATTTTATGGAATCAGTTTGTTCAGAGATTGTGAATGTGGTTCAGTAAGTATCTATTTAATTAATTCAACTGAACAAAATACATGAGTCAGAGGAGTAAACGATTTAGTGTTGATCAGTACCTAGGAAAAAAAAGCGAGTCATTATTGTTTCAAGTGCTGTGAAAATTCTATACGCCAATAATGCTAAAAGTAATTTCAGTGAACTATTTAACCTGTAGTACGTACTCTTCTAATTAGACGACAATACAAAATTGTTTTCGGCACCTATTCTTAATGTGTGTTCTTTTCTTTGCAAAAAGCTTTCTGAAATTCCATGAGAATGAATAATACGTTTCTAATACTCCTGCATTCTATCTTTATCCTGCGCATAATTAAATGCCATCTTCATCTAATTCATGCAATGTAATCTTAAAACAAGGTGCTCTCGGGGTCTCATTGACTAGGAACAAGACATGAAAGAGAAAATTAAGTGGAAAACATATGAATTTTTACTACTGTACTGAATTATAGTTGACAGGCTACTTTTTGTTTTATGGAAATGAAAAGTAGGTAGTGGTTACGTGAAAATAGAGAAGTTCATTGTTAGAGTACCCCGCCAGAAAAAACATCACCCTCTCACCCTGAAAATTAAATTAATAGGTACAAGGTACATCTCGCCGTAGCACAGATAAATTTCAGGGAACCCATACAACTGTATGTTGCGTCAGAACATCTTATGAAAAAGTTCTTCTATTCTTATAAGCTCAGCACGCATGATAACTTACCTACGGTATAAATACAGACGAAGAAAAGATATTTACGTGCGTTATTGTGCGGCCTATTGATATTTAAATTTCCTCATACGGTAGCGAACTACTGTTCTAAGTTACTTAGTATGAATGTGTTTAAATTCAGTCATCATTGGCCAATCTCTCGATAGTTGAGTGGGATTGATCGGAATCGGGCTATCGTAACTTTTATTGAAGCGCAAATTCTATTTTGTTTCAATAAAGTTATTACCTATATTAGTTCAACAATAATGTACTTAAATACAGTATTGCTAATATTTCTGGCACCCAACAGACAATACACGATAACGTTATCAGGACGTTCGACCCAAATGGTACCTTTGTAATCTATACATCATAATTAAGTGAGACATAAAGGACAAACACCATTTCAAAATACAGACAAAAAATTATTTTTACGATGAAGCAGTGCTAGAAATTTGTACGTACACCCACGGCCTAACCTTGTTTATAAGCAAGAATTTGTAGTATAGGTATGTTCTCTAAATTTTAGGAGCAGCATTGATCTTTTTCAAAAAGGCCTACGCAGAAGTAGCCTACATGAGCTTGCGTTAGATTCATGTTCAAGTGTTTTTTGCATTTAAAAATTTTTGTTTCTCTGTTGCCAGGCTTAATTTTTTGTCGCGGCAACCATGGTAACTTTCGTATCAACAGACGATTTGAAGCAATATTGATTCTCGCGTGTATCTCGAAACCTCGCAGGCCTTCTTTTTAGAATCTTTCACCTTTTCGGGAGAATCCGCTCAAGAGAGCGTGCGCAGTGGACTGATGGTCGGCGTGCCCAGAGCAGCGAAAAGCCACTATGCAGGTATACGTATAGAATAGATAAGGGAGAGTATTTATCGTACATCAATATATTAGTGTATTAAACAGGAAACAAACGCTGGTTTCTATGGTTACTTTGAATGTCAGCTCGACAGAGCAATAAAGATTGATTTTTTTTTCCATTGTGTGATGAAATTATGTATCCGACGCTACGTTAAGACGCCCAACATGGCGCGGTTTTTTTAAATCGGTTTTATATTTCCGTTCGATAGAGATGCTCCTAAGAATTGAACTTAGCTTACTGTACACAAGACGACGTCTATAATTTAGTAATGCGAGCTCCATCGTCTGTGAGTGTCGCTGTCGAAGATGCACTACGCTGCAATAGTGCCGGAGCAATTTTTCCGTTTGAGTATGCACGTACGATATTCGACACATACGACGATGTACATTTTAATCACGTGGTCTAGCCGATGACATCGATTATTATATTGACACGCGTCTCGTAGGACAAACAATTATCAAAATTACACCACCTAACAGTAACGGAAAAGATAAATAAGCGAATTTTATCTAGCCATAACGGTTAAGGTACTGTATAACTAGATACATAATACACATGCATGCTCTGCACGACTATAAGTACCAAAGCTATGGAAAAGAGAATCATATGACGCTTCGAAATACGCTTAGCTTAGCGATTCCTGATCAGAAAAAAGGAGACGTCTTATAGAAATTGCGCTGGATTTATCGCATTTGAAGCGACTACACAGTTTATAACCTATATATGTACGATGAGAGAAACGGTTCTTTTCCTAGAAGTTTCTTTGTGTGATCGTTATTACGCGTACATTGGTATTTTCATGCGTTAGATGACATTTTTATACATTTTCTAGAAACAGATTGCGGTTGTACATCGATTTACCGTGCGTTTGTAATTTCCCGGAGGATTCTGGTGAACTTACTTTTTGCTGAACGAGAGCATTCTTTTCCAATGATTCTACTAGGAGTAATTATCGAGATATGCGCGATTTCATTAACAGTACATAACTCCCGCATATTTTCTGAAGCACTCTCTCGGATGGCCCTAATTGGCTGTACAGCAGAATATCTTTCTTCACGAGAATCGCCGAAGGTAGAAGCCATTTCTCCGGATTTGAGTTACTTTGCTAGGTAAAAGATGATGGTGTTACACTTTTACAGGGAGCCAATCTTTATTTACCGTCCCTTTGAAGATCTGAAGAGGTTAAAATAAGAAGATTTTGACTTTTCAATCAATCAACCTATAGTGAGGTTCATTCTCAGAATTGGAGAGGTCGTCGAAATAGTTGATATTTTTCTATGTTTTTGCCCGACTTCTGCAAATGCGTAAAGGTAGGGTCAACACCCCATGAAAGTATCATTACTTTGATATAATTGATATGACCTCAACGCGCAGTCATGTGTAAGCTCCACAATAAAGAGGAAAGAAGCACATGAATGAGAGCTCCATAGTAGTGGGTAGACAGAGACTTAAACGGTGATAACTGAAAGGATTTCTGACTGTTTTAGGATCGTTCCGCAGAGAGGAGACTCTTAAAGAACAGCTGGAGAATGTAAAGCACAAGATTTTTGAATAGGAAATACGAGGAAAAGTACTTTGATGAATCATCGGTAATGGTTCAAAGAAAGAAGAGAGGAGGTGTCAAGTCTGTACCAAATGCATCACGATTGCCGTTGCCAAATAAAATTTCCTCGGGTAGAACTCTTTCGCCTAAGGTTCAACAAAACATTTTTGGATCAAGATGAATGAATCTGAGGATTTGAGTTTCAGTGCTCCCCTAGAAGAGATTTCAATTGACTCGAATTTTGATTCCTATGGGTAGTGTGAAGTGAAGTGAAGAAAGATTGGATCAATTTTTGCCGAATCCTCGGTAATCTCATGGTCTCGAAAAGATTACTACGTTCGAATTTTACTTTTTCCAATTAGGTAGAAAACCTGAGGATAATTTGTGAGAAATAAGTTCCGGTTTCTTGAGACTGCCATTCAGTTTTCGCTATGACGTCAAATTTTCATGTTATTAGCTCGAGATTAATGAAAATTATGTCATTCTTTACATTTAGGTCACCACCTAATCCAATCTTGTCGCTTTTCCAGGCAAAGGCGTAGGGGATAAGAAAGTCTCTATGCTGAAAAAAACGAATTTTGGTCCATAGGGAGAAAAGTGTGAGCAAATATCGTGATAATCTTCAGTTTTGACAATTTTCATATCTTTTCTGACACCCCATACACTATTGGAAAATCACCCTTGCAGGCCCGTCGAGAGCTCCAGTCGGGTCCGAGGCAAGGAACACAGCACCCCCCCCCCCAAAAAAAAAAAAATTACAATCTCCCCTTGTAAACCGCGCCCGGGGACCATATCCCCGGTTACCCCCCTCTCTCGTCATGCCTGACTTTGTGGACCGAGTACGACTAGAATTAGCATGACATGAAATGCTCTGTGGTTCAGAATTTGAAATTCCTCGCTGAATCATAAGTTGCAGATGTCCAAGAATATTGCTTGAGCATTTTTCTCTCACAGAAAGGTCTTAATATTTTGCTGAGGGTCAGTGTTTGGATTCTCAAGATTCTAACGAGCTGTGAATCCTTGAGAAACTAGAAATAGTTTGATTTCCGAGGCTCAACTGTAAACCAGGAGGGTGAAGGGAGTCTGCATCTGCACATTTGAGCTTTCTGTAGAGATTTTGTCTTACAAGAGCATTTTAGTGGGGAACCCGCTATCCATTTTGTAAGGAGGATTTCATCCTCAGAAAACGTCCGCGTCCGAGAGTCTCTGTGAACTGCGTGACGTGACGTCTCGTGATATGTGGCGCTTTATGACGTCATCATTGACCTTGACCTTGACCTACTTTAGGGACTTGAGAAAATTTCAATTTCCAGCCTTCATTATATCAGGCCTAGCATGCAGTATGCTGAGAGGAGCCCAGCCAACTCGGGGGGGCATTTTTGCGCCAACGTGATCGCGAGCGCGTGAGGTTTCGGGTTCCCCGCTGCCATTGCAAACCTGCAATGGCTTCTCATTTTTTTTGTATTTTTTCGACCCAATCACGAATTCGTCTTTGGGTCTCGAGCTGTGAATCATTAGGAACCTGAGAATAGAATTATTTCTTATGCTCAACTTGAAACCACGAGAGTAAAGGCTGTCTGCGTCTGCACATTTGAGCTTCCTCTAGAGATTTTGTCTGACAAGAGCATTTTTGTATTTTTTTGCCCCAATCACGAATTCGTCTTTGGGTCTCGAGCTATGGCTAAGAATTCCTGAGAAACTGGAAATAGAATTATTTCTGAGTCTCAACTTCAAGAACCCAAGGGTATTTCATACGTGCGCATTTAATTTCCTTAAGGAGTTTAGTCTGACAAGAAGATTCTTGTCTCTCAGTTATCAAGGAAAAGGTCTGACTACTGTAGGCTTTCCTGAGGTGTGTAGACTTGGTGCAGACCCGTCCAGGGCTCCAGTCGGGTCCGGTGCAAGGAACACAGCGGACCCCTTCAAAAAAATTTTTCACCCCTCCCTTTGTGAACCGGGCCTCTAAAAGAGCCGGTCCCGGGAAGAAGATCCCCAGTTTACCCCTCCTCTCGTCAGGCCTGGGACTTGGAAAATTAGCCTAAAATATTCTAAAGTAGACTTATACTAGACCATGAAGGGGGGGGGGAAGGTGAACGAGCGGAGCATACCATAAAAGACATAAATATGATCTTTATATTTTTGGCTATGCCAGAAAATCCATTCCTTTTTTTATACTCTACGGGCCATTTCCAATCAAACTCTCTTCAGTCTTGCTTGCAAAATTATTGCATCTCTTCAACCGTTTAGAATGTTTCTGCCCACACCACCGCTCCATAATATTCCGTAGACAAGCCCACCTGCATGTGAATGAAGCTGATGAAATTTGTTGTAGATGGTTTCCGGCTAAACAATGCGCAAAAACATAACTAAAACTTTCTTTTGAAATATCCGAGTAATTTGAACGCGCGGTCCAGCAGTCTTGAGGCATTCGACTCGAGATGCTTTCAGCAGAGCCTACGAGAACAGGGAATGAATTTCCTCTGGGCTCAAGTTTGGAGGGCCCGGAGAGAGGAGGAGATTACAGAGAACAGTTTCACTGTACACCCGCTGAGCACAAATTTTCTTCGGGACCCCACTTGACTCCTTGAGGTCTCGACTTTAAAATTAGTAAGATAGAATTGCCGACGATTTGATCCATCGTAAGAAAGAAACAGAAATTTGACCGCTGGAAATTGGAGAGGAAGGGTAGGCGAAGATCATTCGAAGTGACATTCTGTCATTGAAATCTAACAAAAACTCCAAAATTTATCACAATTTCCTTTCTCTACTTCTTTTCATGTAATACCTCAAGTCCTCTTCAATTTAGGAAGCTTTTTGCTAGAGATTCTCGTAGAAGTGTTTTAAAATCTGAGGAGCTTGTAGAACCAGATCAAGGGGTCGAAAAGTGACTGGAGACAGTATAAGATTGAAGTAGATATTGAGGTGTTTTCACCTTGTTTATGCTGATCTCGAATGATTTCTATTCTTAGGCCCACATAGAGTTTGAAGAGACTACGAAAACGAAGAATGATGGGTACAAGATATAATGATTAATCTAGAATTGCGTACAGCGTTTCACAATCATTTCCAAATACGAATTTCACACAAAAGTCATTTCAAGGTTTTCGACCGCGTCTAAAAATAATATCATTCCAAGAACAACGCAGCACACCCATCGACTTGTTGATTTTGAAAGTTTTCAGGGTGATTCATGACGTATGGAAACTAGGGCAACTTTTTTTTTTCCTCTAAATGTTTACATGAATTTGGAAAAAATAAATAAATAAAAAAAATAGTTTTCGCCGATCAGTCCATCTATAGGCAACGTTGCTTGCTTAATGAACTGAAGACAGATTTACACGTAATTTTCAACTAATTCGAAAGCCCATACCTATTCCCATTCATTGACGTCCGCATAATCTTCATTGTTTCAGATAGAAATTATGTCGTTTTCCGGTTGACGTACGAACTCATTTTTTTTGCTAAGAACTTTATTATTTTATCATTCGAAACTACAATTTAGAATCCTTTTTTTTCCGCACTGTATTTCAGTACTTTTTACCCTAGATTACACGTGTTCTTTTGTTGAGAGTGGACGTCATCATAGCAGAATTTTAGATAAAGACGTACTGACAGTATAGATTGTTCAGGTTGATATTTTTCTTAGAAAGAGTATGTTACGTAGTTGATGTGCGCAATCAACTGAATTCTCGAATATTTGTCCCACCGAATTTTTAAGCCTACCGACTGGAATTCTCGATTTACGCACTTGAATATGTAGTTTTCTGCTTTATCTTTTAACAAGCCGATAACTAACTCCGTCACTCATTCCAAGGGTACTGGGTAATAATAGGAATAAAATTATGAGATCTATTTGTAATAGAAATTTGTGGAATGTGGGCATGTTCACAAGGAGTATGAGAAGTATAGGAAAGTTGACTTCTGATTTAGACTTTGTTATTGGCAAAAGTTTCAACTTTCGTCCTTCATGAGTCTAGCTAGCTCTTGTTGGAAAAGAGGGAGTTGTTACCTTGGCACGCAAACCGCAAAAAAACAACAAAATTCACCGAAAAATGTGTTGTGATGTCACCGAGAAGATTCCCTGGCAAAAACATCCTCAAAGAGTTTGTTTTAGTGAAGTTTCTCACTTCCCCTCCCCCCTTAAAACATAAGTCTCTCAGGCTCTATCCTACGTTGTACGTGTGATGGAAGGACTTCTTATAATTTGCGAGTTCGAAGCCTCTCACCCTCTGTTTGTCTCTCTCTTCCTCTCCCTCGCTTTCTTGTAATAATGAGTCCATCTGTATCACTTTTTGAAACACCCAATCTTACTGCTCGCTTTTTTTAGCCTTGAGACTACTCATGAAAAAAATTCCACCTTTTTTTTGACAATTTTTCGACCGTTCCCTACACTCTTGGGAAAATCTTCACGAAAGGCCGTCACGGTTTATGAGACGTTTGAAGACGTCATCAGAAATATTGAGCCTCTTTAGTACTGGAGAAAGTGTTGGCCTTTACTACTTTAAAAACTATATTCTTTGCTTTCACTATGCTAGGCCTACCATGCTGTATATTTGGCTATACCAATCCTCAGTGGTGTATTTACGGGATGGGGGGGGGGGGGTGTCAGTCATTTAGGCGCGAAGAACTGAAAAACACTCACGCAGTCGCGTGAGTAATACACGACTTTTCCTCTGACCAATCAAATTTCATTAAGAGAATCACTCCTCCTAATAACTTATAAATTTTATTTATTCTCTCGTCATCATCTGTATCTAAAGAAAAAAAGTCGGCAAATGTTTCAAACCTAACCTAACCTAACCTAAAGAAGCCCTTACTGTGTAAATAATTCTTGTAAACTAATTTAATGAACCCTTTGTCAAGAATGAACCTGTCGAATAAAAGGTTCTTCATCACAATAGACGTTCTGATAACAAAAGAATAGAATTTCCTTCTCGTAATGTGAGCAACTACTTGTGATAGTGAGAAATTTCTCAAAAAAAATTTCAAATTTCTCAAGAACTACTCATCCTATTCTCAAAAGAAATTGCAGGTGCACATTTCTAACCTAACCTAACCTAACCTAAAGAAGCCCTCACTGCACTGTGTAAATTAATTCAATGAACCCTTTATCAAATGAACCTGTCAAATAAAAGGTTCTTCATCACAACACAATAGACGCACTGATAACAAAAGGATAGGAATTCACTTCAGGTAATGTGAGCGACTACTTGTAATAGTGAGAAAAATGCAAATTTCTCAAGAAATACTCATCGGATTTTCTGAAAAAATTGAAAGCTTCTCGAGAACTACTCGTCCGATTCTCGAAAAAATTGCGGGTGCACATCTTCAAATATATTACTACAATATGGCCAAGTTACCGGAAAATCCCCCGGATAGTTTCGGAGGAGTTCCACGGACAAACACATACTCAAAATACTGAAAAATTTCTCAAAAAATTGCGAATTTCTCGAGAACTACTCATCCGATTCTCACAAAAATTGCGGGTGCACATATTCAGATATAATACTACAATATGGCCAAGTTACAAAAAAATCCACCGGATAGTTTCGGAGGAGTTCCTCGGACAAAAAAATCTTATACATATGGCTATATATATATATAAGGAAACCTGAAATTTTTTTTTATGCTAGTTGTGATCTATGACCTCTAAAACGTCGAGAAAATTCATTGCCCCCTCCCCCCATTCACCTTGCTACGGGTGTAATACCTCACTTTTCCAATTGGAAAAGTCGGTAAAATCAAGTAGACGCAAGAACAATTGGGCGCTTGTAGGCAAAAAAAAATTTTTTTTCTTATTAAAATGAAACAATTTTCAAAATTAATTGAGCTATTTTATCATTACCAGTATTGGCAAGGGGAATCACAATAACTCCAACTGATATTAATTTTAAAACAATATTCTTCAACCCTAGAGGTAATAGAAACCCTATTATATTCCAACATTTATTCTAATTTTTTGGTCATCCTGAAGTTTATATTTTAATTTTACCAGGATTTGGAATCATATCACAACTTATAAATCAAGATACTAATAAAATTAAAAATTGTAGTAAAATTAATATAATCTTTGCTATTATTGGAAGAATAGCAAATTGATTAATTCCTTTAATAATTTTTTATCAATAGATTTAATTTATCCACGAATAAATAATTCAAGATTCTGATTTTTATTTCCATCATTATTATGAATAATTTATTAATTTATTAATCTCAAACAATATTAATACAGGTTGAATAAATTATTGACAATAATTCAATTAATTAAAATATTTATTATTATTTATTAATGAAATTTTTAAGGAAATTAATTCATAATTATTCTTAAAAATTAATACTTTAAATTTAGGTCACTTTAAAAAAAAAAAAATATTTTTAATTAATTGATAGATCATGAATATTTTTATTAATAATAAAATTAATTAATAAATTTAATTTAAGTTTAATAATAATAAAAAATTAATTTAAATATTTTATTTTTTTTAATTAATAAAAATTTAATATTGATATTTATATTTTTTAGAAATATTTATTTTTATGTTTTGTTTAGATAATAATTATAGTTGTGAAAATTTTATCAATTTTTTTAAACAATTTTTTTATTATTTTTAATTTAATTAAAAATTTATTAAATTTAATTTAAAAATATTTATAATATTTTAATCCACCCGGTATATGACGGGGAGCTATACATGATGATTGATGAGGAGGAGCCTCATACAATGGGAACGGGAATCGGAAAATTTCTAACTCTTGATCAGACCTAATACGTCTACTCATAAGAATAGCACTTTGCAATGGCATCTAAATTTTTCGGTACCTTGCACCCTCGACGTCCTCTAAAAAACTTGCCGCCCACCGATTGAGCTGCTCGGAATTGCCTTCATCCTGTTTTATGGGAGCCACGAGCGTGCATGGTTAACCTTGTTTTAATTTTATTGAATAAAGCTGGAACTTTATTCCTCGCCACCCTTCAAAATTTCGTCAAGTCCCCCTCCTATAAACTATAGCTCGGAGGTCGAATTTTTTAAAGGGAACCTGTTGACCTTTTTTTTTTCTTTTTCTTTGGGCCACCTATTCCGGACGTTCCCGGTGGGGGAAGTTTATTCCCTATACCCCACTGCTGAGTAACATGAACAGTGCTCAACAGCGGGTGGAGAGAAGTAAGCCTATTATAACTAGCCTCTACTCTCCTGCGTACCTAAGGTTTATCAAAGAGAGCAGAGGGTTCTTCTTATGCTTAAGGATACTCTGTAAATGGCTATTGTTTGGATGAAATGGGTTACTATTGTGAGATAATGCGAGCTATTGCAGAAACTTATGCGTAAGGCTAGTGGAAAAATCTTATGCTGAAGGCTAAGATAGGCTTTGACAGAGTCATCACAGCTTGTTCTAAACTGGTGTTATCTTTTCCATTTCGATTGACGCTAACGCTGCAATCAATTTTTTTTCTTTTGGGATCAATCTCTATTTCTTCTTTCTATTCTCTGGCGAGTTTCTGCCACTTCATCATTCCAAAGCGCCGTCATGTGGGACACGAGGTATGCTTTTCTCCCTTCAGTCTCAGTCCAGTCCTCTGACTTGTCTTCCATATATTTTCCACATTCTTTGAATACATGCCTGGCATCTTGTATGCTGCCATTTCCACAGTGGCTGCAGGCTGGGGAGTTTGTCTTCTTGATGCGGTATCTGTATGCAGCAAAGCTTCCATGCCCTGACAGGGCCATTGGTAACATGAAGCATATTACATCTCTGTGTTCTTTTGCTGTTGGAAGGACTTCTTTGGTCCATCTCCCTTTTTCGCATTTGTTCCATTCAGCCTTCCATAATTTGACCAATCTTTGCCTTAGGTATTCTCTCTTGTTATCACAATCTGCAGGAGGAGTTTTTAAAATGGTGGATCCCCGGAGTCTGGTCTTCTTCTTGATGGACCATAAAATGACCCTTTCTGCTATCCCATACTTGATTGGCAACCAGCCTGCAATTACTGTTGCTGGCAAGTATGAGACTGTATCATATAAGCGACCGTAATTAATTATCATCAGTCTATGGATTCGGTCTACAATTTTGCTGGAGTACTTCAACTCCAGCCTATGTGCCCAGCACGCACTTGCATACCTCACCTGGGCACCGACTGTACCATTGATCATTATTCGGCGAGCCTTTTGGCTGTATCCATACGTGTTACAAGCGATCATTGTTATTTTCATCATCACTGTTGCAGCTTTCTTATACATCGCTGTTAGGTGCTCCCTCCTATCTAAGCTGTCCTCTAGTGTGACCCCTAGATATTTCAGGTTCAGCTTTATTCTCAGAACAATATTTCCTCGCGCATATTGTAAAAAATTATACGACATAAATGTAAAACTACTCTTATTTATTCATTGGGAGGGGCCTGGTCTGCCCTCTGCGGCTGATGAGCATTATTTTTGTCTTTCCACAATTAAAAAGAAGCCTAGCAAGTTAAATTTCTTCTTGTATTTTCTCCAACTCTCTTTACTATCATGGCCAGTTCAACAAGGTTGGTATCATTCAGCAGCAGGAGGGTGTCATCTGCATAGCAGGAAGACTTCACCCACCGCTGCTGCAGCTTCTCCATCACAAAGTTATAACTAGATTCCAGAGGAGTCGGCCAACCACACTCCCCTGTGGACAGCCTCGTTCTAGGGTTTTTTCCGAACTGCCAAAAGTAACTGTTCTTTGGCTGAGGTTGCTTATATACATCCGTAGTAGGTATTCTGGTGTACCATGCCGCTGTAGTTTACTCAATATGTGTGACCAGAGTAGGTGATCAAAAGCCCCTTTAATATCTAACAAACCTACTGCAACCACTCTGACAGTTCCTCTTGTTGATTCCAGGCTTCTTACTGCTGCAAGGGTGCACTCTTCACATCCTCGGCTTTTTCTGAAGCCGTACTGTGTACTGCAGAGTACCTGCTCAGCAATTATCTCTGTTCAATTTACCATGCATCTCTCTAGCAATTTGCCGAGGGTGCTTAGGAGGGTCAGTGGTCAGTACGACATCGCTGCCAGTCTATCGCATTCCCTATTTTTTTGGAATATTGCAAGACGCCCATGTTTCCACGCCCCAGCTGATGCATCCATTCATTAGGGCTGTTATCATCCCTGGCTGTGCCTTGTTGGCTTCCTTGAGCGTTTTGTATCGGATGCCATCTGCTGACCGATTATTTTGCTTCCTTAATAATGCAATGATTTCCTCATTTGTCACTGGCATTTCTATGTTCTACGGTTCATTCAGCTCATCAAGATATGACGCAGCTATCCCGCTTTGATCTTCTTCTATGGATGGGAATTTAGCTTTCAGCATTTCAGCACTGGCCTCCTCTTCTGTTGTTGTGATCCTTTCATCTGTTTTCCGTATCATAGGCACTGCATTCACTCTCTCCTGTGGGGTAACAACAACTTTGTACGGCTTTTCCCATGATAACCTAACCTAACTTAAACATGACCATGGGACTTGGAAAAATTGTTGTTTTCATCCTATCGCTTATAGCTTGGAGAATGAAATTCTTCTAAAGGGCTTGTTTCCAAGTCCCTCTCTTATCACCCATAGCTCGGACTATCACGTGTAGTTCGAAGGACAAAATTCTTTCTGACTTTCCCCTCCTTTTTCTAAATCCCTCTCCAATAGCTCGGCCTCCTATCATATTTACTAGTATAACGCTAGTATAATACAAGGAGGAGTCCAAGCCTAGTTCAAGTCCAGTCTCACTTGCCAGATGGTAGTTTCGAAAATCCGTATCCGCCATTTTTTGTGAGATCTAAAAACAGATTTCTACGGACTTTCATTGATCCATTAATAACAATCAGGAGAAAGGTATGTCTTGTAAAGGTTGCTGAGGTACTTTTCCTTTGATCGACTCAATATTACGAAACAAAATTCAATATGTATCAGCGAGCAGGAGAAAGGTATCTCTCGTTGCTCAGTCCAAGGTACCTTTCCCTTGATCGCAAGAAATCTGTCTTGTATGTAAAATTAAAATCTAGAGAAGAAGAAAAAAACCCGTATCTTTTTTGAGGACCAGAAATCCATAGATCTGGCATCCTTGAGTCCAGTATACTGTATGTTAGTGAATGATTTCTCAATGGCGATCATAAGAATAATATCTGTCATACTTTTAAGTCAGGTACTTTTCCCTTGAACGACTCAGTGTTACAGAAGAGCAGTATTAGCCTGTAATTACCTGGAGAAAAGTGGTTCTCATACAAGCGACTGCGGTACTTTTCCTTCGAGCCCACAAAATTCGCATTTCACGCAAAATTTTTAGAAAAATCCCAATTTTTTGGGGGGATTGAAAATCCGTAGATCTAGCAGCACTGATAGCCCGATTAAATAACTCCTTCGAGTAACTAGATATGCAATACTCCATTCACTAATTGGGCCTAGCCGCTGCAATGAGCCAGGTATACAACGTTCCAAACACAATAAGACCTTGAAAACAGGTTCCCTGCCTCCCCTCATTTAACTCCGTTAAAGAACCTGTGAGTTTTCCAAGTCCCCCTCTTATCATGTATAGCTCGGAGGTCGAAATTTTTTCAAGTCCTACCTTCTGTCAGACAGTGCCAAGTCTACCGGACGGCGGCCGGTGCCCATCATCATACCTAAATTTATCCACCCTTACCTCCCCCGCATAAAATAGGTTCCTGGTTGAAAAAAATCGGTGCTACTTGCATATGTGGTCTACTGCTGTGAGGGTGTTATACTTGCATATGTGGTCTACCCTTTTGAAGGTTGAATAAGTTGCCTGCAAATAACCGGAATCATGGTGCTCGAGTCAATGGGCCATGGGTTTTTAATTTAAAACAAGGTAACGACTGTTGCTATTTTTACGACTGACTGTTGCTACTTTTACGTGCTCCGTCGGGACAAAAAAAAACCTTCTCCCTATCATCAAGCAGCATTGTGCTCCTGACTCTACCATTCACTCTGATGAATGGGCAGGCAGCATACCATTGTTTGACGTCGGACCACGAAACAGTGAACCACCAGGGTATGGCTTGACCCGAAAATTTCGATCCTAAAGAAAAACAGAGGAGTACCCATTCCACTGATGCAGGGCCACTTGGACCATTTCTGCTGGAAAATATGGCGTGAAGACGATCCAGACCCATTCATCTCGTTTTTAGAGAACATCAGGACAACGTATACGTAAATTGACTACAAATGAAAATGCCTTCTATACGCACTTCGCAGTTGGTTTACGACAACGCGCTATATGCGCAGCACTCTTTTTGCGATACCAAGCAGTTCATCTCCACGTGGTGTATCCTGGGTAATGCTAAAGGAACTGCGGTAGGTCATACATTTGACGGTAGTCCACATATGCGAGTAGCACCAAAAAATCTCTCGACTTCTTGCTATAGTCCAGCTTGTTTTTAGGACGCTCCATATTCTCTTTGAAATTTTGCTGTTTTTCGGAATGTATCTTTTCTCAAGGTGTGATGAAACGTGTTGCAGGTCTTCATCTTCGGCCTTTTTGCCAATGATCCTGAAGCAGATGGACCGTTACGTCCGGGCTTTCTCAATTGAGTAAAGGTAAGTAGGAAATTTTTTTTGTTTTTCATCTGGAAAAATTTGTTTATTCCATATTTTTTAGAATCTTATCATAGAACGTACTATATTCCAAATGCGAGCATTACTATTTCTCGTGGGTATTCCCCGATCCATTCTTTCGCCAGGTTTCTGGGACACTTTTTAAATCATTTTCTCTCTCATCATTGTGGAGTGTGATTTTTCCTGACGGTCCTACGAAACGTCTACTCTACACCTTTTCCGTCTTCTTGTCTCTAAATCTTTACGCCAGTATTGAACCTTAATGAGCGTGACTTTCGTAGAGATCGTAATTATGTTTCACAAATTCTCGAATTAAAAATATTAACGCGAGATGCTGCGTGGTTGTCATTATCTGGACCAATTTTGTAAACACATCCTCGTCGCCGTATGTTATTCCGTTCGTCTTTATTTGGAAATAATGAAATTGATCGAAACGGACGTTGGCGGGCCGCCATCAGCCTTCGAAGACAAAATGCATTCGATTATAAAAAGAGAGACATCCGTCCGAAGTACCTGTACTCTCATCACAAGTGAAACTGTTTTTAACCGCACGGCCGCGCGATTATCCACATTTCCGTTATAGGTTCTCCGCTGCGTATTGCATATGTCTAATGTCTTAAAACTTAGAAACATTCATACACTCTGTACTGAGTAACTCGGCAACAATAGCGCATACAGAGTTAATACACTATACAGTCATCTAGAGGTAGTATTTAAACGAGATCGTAGACTAAGTGTGTACAGCGTGCATATTATCGCGGTCGTTTCCGTTCATAATAGTAAGCTTCTCCTCTATTTCACCTGTTCTCATTCGAGCACAACAACCGTTCAACACACGTCGATGAAGATGCGCTTCTGATGTACTATTTTCTATAATGATATTCCGAGGCTGTTTTTTTTTCCTTTTTCGTAAACTCTTCTATAGTTAATCACCTAACCGTTTTTACCGTATATTTGTGCAAGTCCGGCGCTGCGCTTTGCTCGAGGCTTAAGAGTCCAGCAGAGGGTGGAAACAGCTTCGAGAATCATATGAGGAAACTGAGAGCACAGCCACGGCACCTGTCTATAGCTCTGCATCATATACTTTCGTTGTCCAGCATTCTCTTAATCGCTCCTTTGTAAATTCATCCGCAAGAGAGGAAGGAAGAGAATACTAACGTGGTCACTGTGCGTGAATTTTGAGAAAAAAGATTATCATCAGATTCGTGTTAATTGAATCAAAAGAAACTTGACGACTGAATAAACCCGACTCTTCCATTTAACGGTACATGAATCGAAGGACGAATGAGATGAAGGGCGTGTTCCCGGACTGAATATACCCCGAAATTAAAAACTTTTTATGAAAACTGTAATAACGTCACGTTGTGCTAAAACTTGAAACGAAGCTCACCGCTTGTTAACTTAATTACGTTCAGATGTGTAGATTATTTGGTCCATCGCGATGTGACAATTACTGTAATAGATTCCTCCGATCTGGAGTTGGGAGTTCACTAAGAGAAAGGCATGAAGCTAAACACAGAGAAAATACGCAAATGAGTCTTGAATATTCAGAGTATGTACTTGTGTATTCTTATATCGGCAAAAAACTGAAAAAGAAAACGAGGGAAAAATGATTTTTAATGAAAATTTTTTTGTAGCTCTATCTTCTTGCGAAATTCTCTGCATGATTAATTTACAAGTTCACGTCCGGAAGAACCCAGAACTTTCACTCTTTCAATCGCGGCTAACCCTCCGGCCTCAAGAGGCTAATGCCCAAATCCTCTAATCTTTTTGAACGCTCTCACCTCACGTAATCCACCCCTCCTCTAGCTTCAATTTCATCTAGGTCCTCTTTTTCCAACTTGGCCCCTTACTTCCTATTTTTTCGTCCACTTCTCCTCGGTGACATCCGTCCCAAATTTACTGGAATTTCCAAAACAGCTGAATATGTGTGCAAGAAATACATCAACATAATCATTTCCTCAAAATTCCCCTGCCACTTCCTCTACTACACGAATAGGTCCGAATCGAGACCCAGAACCAGATATGCAGTCTTCATTCAGAGTGACGTCTTATCCTTCCGACCGAGAAGATCCGCTCCCGTATACACCTGCCACTCTCTTCTTGGCGCAAATTTTTCACACTATCTGATTCTTCATCATCCTTGGGTCATATGCTTCAATTTTTAACAGGGAACCTGTTTTATCGGGGGTAAACTGAAGGAAAATGACGGGCGCCGGGCGCCGTCCGGCAAGAAAAAGGGACTTGGAAAAATTTTGATGAAGTGATAGGAGGGGGACTTATCCTCTCTGCTTCATGCAGTATATTATACTAGGTTTATACTACGTATTATACTAGGCGTATACTAGGTCCAAGCCTCCTTTATACTAGGTCTCTTTGCTTCATGCAGTATATTATACTAGGTTTATACTACGTATTATACTAGGCGTATAATCCTCCTTTATACTAGGTTTAGGCATCCTTCATACCATAAGCTTACAAGATCTTTATAATAGCTTATAGTAGCAGTTTGTCCTAGCTCTGTACTAGGTCTTAGGCTTCCTTTATTATACTAGGTTTATACTACGTATTATACTAGGCGTATACTAGGTCCAATCCTCCTTTATACTAGGTTTAGGCATCCTTCATACCATAAGCTTACAAGATCTTTATAATAGCTTATAGTAGCAGTTTGTCCTAGCTCTGTACTAGGTCTTAGGCTTCCTTTATTATACTAGGTTTATACTACGTATTATACTAGGCGTATACTAGGTCCAATCCTCCTTTATACTAGGTTTAGGCATCCTTCATACCATAAGCTTACAAGATCTTTATAATAGCTTATAGTAGCAGTTTGTCCTAGCTCTGTACTAGGTCTTAGGCTTCCTTTATACTATTAGTGGTTTTACTAGCTCTGTGACGTCATCAGATAGTGATGGCACTTCTAAGCTATATATGATGGGAAAAGGACTTGTAAAAAATTCGAAAATTGACCTGTATCTGATGAAAAATCCCTTGTAAAACAGGTTCCCTGCTTGCCTCAATTAACACAGTTAATGAAGGCAATTCCGAGCAGCTAAGTATGTGGGCTGCGAGTTTTTTCTTTTGGAGGGAGGGAGAGAGGTCAAGGTTTTTTCAAAAATCACTGTTTTTCAAGATTTCTGCATAGAAGGAGGCTGAAAATAGAAAAATGTTGCAGACAAAAATTGTTCCTCGTCAAATTCCTCACAAAAAGTATTCACACCTTTTTTTTTCATTAAGCCCATATTTTGTCTGCAAAATGCAGTTATAGTAGATAAAACGTTGAGAAGCTTTTTCTCTTGCCCTGGAAAAGCTTCTTTGGTGCGGAAGTTTTGTGTGCCACCAAATCCTTATTTTCCTTAGAGGAACACGAAGAACGAATTTCATTGAATAAATACCACTGGCGTTCTGCTGATATACCCTCGGGAACAATGTCTTCAACTCTGTCGGCCTTAAGCTAATCTAGCGAAGCAGTTTGAAGCATAATATCTCGGAATTCCTCAACTGCAAACTTCGGAGCTTTGAAAGATTTATCGCGCGAAATTAAGTAATATACCAGAGAACTTTTTGAAGAATTTTGTCGAGAAAGACGACCACTGAGACCAAATTACAAGGCGTTCATTTGTGATAGAAAAGCCTTTGTACGATTCTAAGATGTATGATGTACTGAAGCAGTGTGGGGCGAAAGAAAGTGACTGAATTGATTCGAGATTGCAAGGTACGGCTATCCATAATACGAAAAAAAGGCGATTCTTCGAAAAAATAAGTAACTCAATACAAAAAACCGCAGAAAATACTCAAACCTTCGAAGATCTATCGACTAAGAAGTCATCACCAGCGAATGATAAGAACGCAACTCACTTCTTAGTCGATAGATCTTCGAAGGTTTTAGTATTTTCTGCGGTTTTTGTATTGAGTTACTTCTTTTTTAGAAGTAGTATTGCCTTTTTTCGTAGAAAGTGACTGCTTCAGTTTTCCTGAACTTGTCAAAAAGGTTCGAAAAGTTAGCAGTAGGAGTTCTGTTATTACCTATAAAGAATGAGCGAGTGAAGAAAGCCATTCTAA
Source organism: Aspidiotus destructor (assembly GCA_035079395.1). Classification (NCBI taxonomy): domain Eukaryota; kingdom Metazoa; phylum Arthropoda; class Insecta; order Hemiptera; family Diaspididae; genus Aspidiotus; species Aspidiotus destructor. The sequence continues at coordinate 8,177,350 of JAVHKZ010000002.1, read as the reverse complement.
CTCCTAACCCCACCCCCCTCCTCTACAGCTTACCCGAGGTCTATAAAGAGAATATGCAGATGAGGCCTGTTGTTTCGTTCATCTCCTATACCCTACCTACTCCCTTGCCAAATACTTAGATCGTTGGTACAAATTCCGCGTCGATTTTGAGTCTTCCTACTCTGTTAAGAATTCCTCTACCTTGGCCAATAGCCTGAAAAATTGGCTGCTCCCTGAAGGTTCGACCCTTTGTTCTTTCGACGTCGTAGGCCTCTTTCCTAACATCCCTAAGGATGTCACTATGCAGCGGATGGGTGGACTCCTAGTGAATTTAAACACTCCTCATGAGGAGTTGAGTGAGTTTTTCGATTTATTGAAGTTGTGTTGGACTCCTAATTTTTGAAATTGCGTTGTTTCTGGATGGACGATAGGAGTTCAAACTCTCAACTAATCGTTTGAGCTTACCGATTAACGGTCGTGCTCTCCTGACCGAAAAGTCGGTTTCGTCGGCTTGAATCATGGCCTTGGCTTCTTGAATCACTGGGACGATGTTCGCGCGCAATATTTCAGCTTCTTTTTCGTATTAGTAAATTTTATGAGCTCCTTGAAGATGTGAGTATTCCTATAGATTCGCCTTTAGGTTCCCTCATCTCCGAGGTGTTTATTTCCAATTTTGAATTCGACTTCTTTTGCCCTGGCCATCCTTTGTTGTGGCGCAGTGACGTTTCTCACGTATCTTAATGAGCTGTACCCGTCCATAAAGTTTACTTTGGAAGTGGGAGGCGCCTCGATTAACTGCTTGGATCTTACTGTCTCCGAAAGAGACGGGGTCCATGAGTTTGAGATTTATAAAAAAGAGATTCATAAAAAAGATAAGTCGACCGATGTTTTAGTCCACGGATCGTCATCCTGCTCTGTTGCCCTCAAATACCCTGCTTCCAATAGCTTAGTCCATAGATTGGCCGACATGCCTTTGAGTCGAACTGCCTTTAGAAAGGAGTTACTGACCATAAAACACCTTGCTAGAGTGAGTGACTTGGACATAGACGCAATGGTGCGTAGGAAGCTCTCTAAAAATTGCTTCGACACTACTCCCTCCCTCCCCCGCTCCATGAGCCGTGAGAGACTACGATGCATTAGGCTCCATTTTTAGGGAAGTTTTCTCTGCCATTAGGCCGGGCTCTTCCCCCCTTTGGCTTTTGACCTGAGTTCTATAACCCTATCACTCTCAAAGGATTGTTTTTTAGGTTGAAAGATCAAATTCCTGAAGATGAGAAGAGTGGAGTGTACAGGTTAGAATGTAAAGATTGTAAGGGTGTTTACATTGGGGAAACAGGTCGCCAGTTGAGGATTAGAGTCGATGAGCATGAGGTAGCCTGGCAGAAGGGTAAAGTTGGAGATTTGGCAATTCGCTGACCACCTTATTGCTACTGGGCACAGAGGTGCTTCTTATTTATTTATTTATTCATTTATTTTAAAGTAATTTATTTTATAGTGGTGCCACCAACAGTTTAGAAAACCAATTACAGGTGACACCACTCAAACTAAATACTAACGGAAAAAAAATAAATAAATAAAATAAAATAAAATAAAAAAATAAAATAAAAAAATAAAAAAAAAATAAAATAAAATAAAAATAAAAATAAAAATAAAATAAATAAATGAATAAAATAAAATAAAAATAAATAATAATTTAAAAAAAAAAAAAAAATGAATAAATAAAGAAATACAAACGGAACAAAAACATAATAATGATAAAATTGAGCAAATATATATAAATATAATAATAATAATATTCTTAATTACAATAAAAATTATTAATAATCATAATTTAGAACCTATAATAATCCTGCCCTACGTCCCGCCACCAGTCCCTCCCCCATCTCTCTTCATAGAATTGTGTACGTGTGGTCCTCCCCGGCATTGCCTAACCACCCCCGTTATGCAATTGTAGCAGTGCTTGTATTGTTTTTTCCTTAAATTCTTTTTTGCTCCCAAAAAATACGTCTATATCGAAGTTTATATTTATTATTTCGTTACAAAGGGTCATAGCTCGATTTAGGGGGGATTCATAACATAGTGTCCGGCACCGAGAAGTCTGAAAGAGGGTTTGCGTACGATATCTTCTCACGGGGGCGTACAAGTTGATTCCCTCCAGAAGAGAAGGCGAATCCAGTCGCGCGCAGAGCAAATTTCGGAGCATCATTACCAGAGCCAAGTCCCGTCGAACTCTTAGAGTAGTTGTTTCGTACCCCAGAACCAACTCACCATATGTTATGGTCGAGTTGTAGTAACTAAAATCCTTGTAATACAAGAATTTTAGGAACCGTTTTTGCACTCGCTCCAACATCTCAATCTGCTGACCGGTCATTGAATGCCAGATTACATCAGCAAAGTCTAGATGAGATCTGACCAGAGCGAAGTACAAGATTTTCAAAGTGGAGGTATAAGCAAAAAACTTTGAGTGCCTCATTATGACTCCCATATTGCGATTCGCTGTTGATATAATTTTCTGTAGATGTTTATTGTAATGGAAGTCAGCTTGAATCCGAACACCCAGGTCTCTCAGGTCGTCTACTCGTTTTAATACTTCATTATCGATAATGTAGTTTGCGTGAATTGGATGTCTACGTCGACTTATTGTAATCACATTGCATTTCCCGACATTCAGGGGCAATCTGTTTTCTGCACTCCACTTTACTAGGGCATCCAAATCTCTCTGTAGCAGGCTGGTGTCCTCCTCATGTCTTATCTCCCTAAATAATTTGAGATCGTCCGCATACAAAAGGTATCGAGCACCCTTCAAGCTTTTTCCAATATCTAATATGTACAGTAAAAACAAATACGGACCCAAGTTGGAACCCTGAGATACACCCGAAGGACACTCGAACAAACACGATTCACAACCCCTAAAAAGTACATATTGCTTCCTTCCCTCCAAGTATGACTTAAAAAGTCGTAGGGTTCTTTGAGAGAAGCCTATTCCCTTTAATTTTCTTAATAGCAGGTTATGATCCACTTTATCGAAAGCCTTTGTAAAATCCGTATAGACAATATCTACCTGAGCCGTGACTCGCTGATCCAAAACTGCGGCTACATGATGAGTGAACTCGAGAAGATTTGTGCAAACAGATTTTTTCCGTGTGAAACCATGTTGTGAGTTTGGGATTATTGTCTGCGTTTGCTCATACAATTTATTGAATAAGGCCGATTCAAATACTTTCATGGGGGTAGGAATACCAGCCACAGGTCTGTGTTTGTCTATGTCGTGAGTTTCGATTTCTTTTGGGACTGGGGTCACCTTCGACACAACCCAAGGGCGAGGTATGACGGAAGTTTTAATAATCACATTAAAAATATGCGTTAGTGGCTCCGATAGGAGATCCTTGCATGCCTTATAAATATAGGCCGGAACCCCATCCGGACCTAAGCCCCGTTTTGGTTTCAATTTTTTCAATGCCATACGTACGTCCACCTCCATGAGCCCCCCGAGATCAACATTAAGCGAAGTGCAGCCACCCACTCCCTCAATATCCTCTATATCCACCAGAGGACCACTAGCACTAAAAACAGAAGAGAAATGAGTCGCAAAAGCCGAGGATATTTCTTTAGGGTCTGTGATGGTTTCATTTTTGTATTTCATAACCATAGGGCTATTGTTGCCTGTTCTCTTTGAGTTTATGTGTTTCCAATCTTTACAAAGAGAGCTCGTATTTCAAGCATACCGCTTTCGAGCATATTGGAATTATCCGTCATAAGAACACTGGTGGTCTCATCATGCTGAACAGGCATATAACGGACGAAGGTATGATCGAGCTTGTTTATGAGTCACAGCTCGATGATTAGTCTCCTCCTTGTTCTCGCCCATCTCGAGGTTGATTTCGGTTTTTTCAAGTCGGTTGTGGTCATTTTCTTCGCTGAGGATGACTGTTCAGTCGAAACCGCTTCGTAATTTTTCTCGTTTTCTGCGGTTTTTGTAATTAGTTACTCTTCTAGGAGTATCAGCCTATTTCATAATGAGTTGCCGTAACTTGGAATCTCGTATTAATTCTCAGCGGTCCCACTTGTTGTGGAGTGCTTGGATGATGTACAGCTTTCCGCGAAGTCGAATGATAGGACAGAGAATGAGACATTTGCGCCTTTGAATTCAGGCTCCGTTTCTCCAGCTGCTTTGCTACCCTATTCGTTATATTAATCTCATCGTACCTTTGCCCGTCTTAAATATTCGGCAGCTTTTTGCACTGCACTATCCTCCTCCTCGTCTCCCTTTTTGGCAAAACGTGTAAAGTGAGTCATATTATTCCGACAGACATCGCATAGATCGCTAGCAGGCTTCAAGCATGAGATATATGGAACATGTTTTCTCCATCAGTCCGTGAAGGATCTCGTTTGCCTGGCACAGAATCAATGGCTGCACAATATTTCTGATAGACGACGGATTTCGTTTCGGCTGAAGGCAATTTTAATGGCTTTGATATCTTCACACATTGGCAGACGCTCTGGAAGTGGTAATTCGTACTTTTCGCCGTGATTTTTTTTTATCTTCAGTCGTTAGTACATCGACGCGCAGACATGACCGGCCGGTGTTCTCATGAACATGAGGTTTCAGACCATTTGCGAAAATTACCGCTTGTGCTCGATTTCGTGCACGAAGAAAAATAATTAAATAATTTTCGGCAAACCATCAATGATAAGAAAGGAGAGGTCATCGTGTATATGTTCTAAATGTATCATTATGCTGTATTCGGAATTTTCCTTTCGTAATTCTGGAAGCGTAGATTGCGTCAAGACCCGATATTCGACGATCGCTTTGAACCATACCTAGTATTACCATATCTTATGTAATCGCGTCACCTTCAGTGACATTTACCCCACAGTATATTAGATTTATAAAATTCCAAGAATGAAGGCAAACGAATGGAGCAAGAGAATTGTGTCCTTGTCTTCGCTGAGGATGACTATTTAGTCGAAAGCGCTTTATTGCATTCTTTTCGTTTTCTGCAGTTTTGTAATTAGTTACTCGTATAAGCTCTGGAAAGTTACTCAGCCTAACCTTCAGTATATTAGGTATATAACAAGCTAAGAATGGAGGCGAACGAGCAAAACAAATGCGTTTGTTAGCCACTTAGCCTGATATACGGTGTACTAATACAACTACTATCTTGAACCGACTAGTTCATGAAGGGTACAACGATTAGCCCGTGAACATACAACAAGCAGAGACCTTCGATATTATGAGGTATTCTGGTATGAGGAATGATCTTTATTCTTTGCTTATGGAAAATATATAAACGCACTCGTTTTGTTCCTCATCTATTATCTATGGATCAGGACGCAAAGGACGGACCCTGCCGAAAAGTGATCTCTGTATCACTTCTACAATCAACCTCTCCCTCGTATGATCTGAAATCCTATCACTGCCCCCTCACCCTATCTTCCTGGTATGATTTTTGTTCTCCTTATGAGACGACTTCCGACCATTTTGTTCAAAACCACATCATTGAGAAGATGGACAATAAATTGAAAACCAGTTTTTTTAAAAGAGTCAGAAACTTGAGCAAAATTACGTCCATAATACAACTTTCAAGAATTATGCCTTCAATACATATTTTATACTATGGCACGTAGCGTAGAAGAATTGATTGACTTTACGTGATATTAACAAAAGGTGATTTCTCTCGTTTCCTAAAAATCGGATTCTCGAACTATATTTCTGGCGGTGCACTTCAAAATGTCCATTCGCTCAAATTCTCAGCATATATGGTATCATGGGTCACGGAGATTTTCAAAAGATGTTGAAAGGCACGTTCTCGTGTTTTCACCAGTTTTGAGACATGTGTCGGTTTCGATTAAAGAAGGAATAGTTACAAAAATTCACAATGAACTTTATCACATCGCAACCTGTCTTTAACCGTTCCGGCTAATTTTGAGTACCTAGCGATTTATACTTTCACAATGTGAATTGTGATGGTGCAATCATTAAGAAGATATCCTGCAGCGATAGTCATATTCCGCATAATCTTAATCTTGTGTACTCTGTTTTTCACCGCATGATTTTCTGTTTTCTCTCCCTTTTCTTATCTTATCATACGTGCACGCTGCTAGAGGAATGTGAAGACTGAAAAAGTTATATATTATACGCTAGTGGCAATAATCGTTTCAAGGTTCTATTACGGATTATTGGTATTGAAAACAATAAAACGCTAATGAGAAACATTTAATAAGTTCCCTTCTCCAGGGCCGTCGCTTATAGAGAAAATCAATGAATAGGTAATTGTGACCTTCAGCCCGTGACAAAGATTTCACACAGGTGATGTAAGAAAAATGGAATCTTTTTCAAGGGCCAAACGTGAGTTTTGAACTGCAAACGAAAAGTTGAAGTTGCTATATCACTAGATCAGATTTGGGCGTCAAAAATATTGAAGTCACAATAAGAGAAGTACACCAGCGTTATTACAGCATAATAGGGTAGGCCTATTATATTGTAATGATGAATATTAAATTAGTTTTGAATCACTGAAATCTAATGACTGGAAAGTCATGAAAATGATGAGGCGCAGAACCAGATTTAACTAATTGGCCGCTTTAAGCATTACGTATAAAGTCTGTTGAATCTCTAAAATGTCTTCCGTCCCTCAAAATGTTGCCTACGTTGCATATGCCTAAATCCGGCCTTAATGAGACGAGCAGAACAATATAAAATGCCAGCAAACAGGTACTGAAAATTAACGAATTGTTTTTACGAAATAGTTTATCGGTGAAATGTTTTGAGAAACGGCACACGTCAGAATTGCTCATTTTTGGTTTTGACAAGCCTGACAAAAGCTCCAGCCAATCACAGTTTGTCCAATTTTAATCTCGCAATCAGTCTTTTGACATTATACTGACGTAATTTTAACCCATCCCTGACAGCTAGAAAAGTGACATTGAATACAATGACGCATTGTTTTGACGCATTGGAAGATCGGAAACTTGCTTCTGACCCTGATACGACTTCATTCTGACATCATTCTGGTTGTCCGGGAATCAAGATTGTGATAATATGTCATCTTGTTATCCACTTCACACAAGTCTTCCTTACTTTTGGTATTCATCACTTATAGAAAGGATGACCCCATTCAAACCCAAATTTCGACTTTATTATCACTTCGCATCATCATTTTTTACCTCATCTTACACCTATTCCCACTGTAAGTCTTGCAGTTACGTAATGTGAAAATTACACTGTCATTAGAATGACACATTTTTGACAAAAAATTAACCTCATAGGTAAACTTTTTGTGTCAAAGCTTTTCTGATATACACCTGACGCGCACAGATAATTGACGAACAAGTAGAAGTGGGTAGAGGAAGTTACGTTTCTGTCACTTTCGTGACATATTCATGATTTTTTTGTGTCAATTCATACCATTTTCCCGATGGGCGCTGGTTGATAGATATCCAACTGAGTCCTACGTACTTCGAAATTGTATTCTGCGTACATTATGTGTATAAATTCGCCAATTGCTGATCAAGAAGATATTCACATGTTTGCATTCCTACCCAATTTTGATGGTGCGAAGAAATCTATTATACGGATCTATTCTTCCGCTGGGTTAGCTGAATTCCCCCGTCCCTATAAGTCTCTTTTTGTATTCGCGACCCGTTTGACCGATGTATAGGGTATCACATTCACTACAAGATAATCTATATACCTGGTTTCTGGTCCTTGGGGATATTATTTTTGATGCAAATGAAATGATTCAGTGTGGTGACTGGATAGAAACCGGTGAAGTAGCCGTACCTTTTCAACTCCCAAGCGAGTTCATTAGATGATTTCCCTAAGTATGGAAGTCGTAGTTAACGTTTCCGAGGGGGAGGGTTAACGTAATGAGGAAGAGGATCAATAGTAGGCGCAAGTTTTTCCGACGTACCATCATAAGAATATTGATATGTTTTTGAGGGCAATGTTTTGGATGTTACGTTCTGAAAGAGGGATGCGGAGTAGTCGATACATAGCAACGTTGATCATTGCCAGTTTTTGCGGTCGAGGATGAAGACAATCATTAGCAATAGAAGTCCCAGTGAATGTGTCTTCCTCGAATGTAGAGAAGTCTAGAGACAAGCAGGATGGTTCAGGATTAAATCGAGGTAGTCCAATGAGTCATTCCCAACCTCAACAGTGAAGGGCATTGAGGAGTGGAAATTATTCAAAGAAGATATTTACGTTTTTGTATTTTACGGTCATTCATGATTCAAAATTATACTCAAAGAGTGAAGTGAACAGCCACAATTACCGCAATATTTTTCAACTACTGTGCGCTTTCGGATGAACAGCCATTCCCAAAGTATAGAAAGCGACTGAACCTAGTAGGCAACAAGAAAAAGTAGAGTTAAGAGGAGATCATGGTTGAACCAGATTCCCTTAGACTAATTCAATCAATCCTTCCCCTGGAATGTACCTGTTCAGAACGGTGACGCTGACACCGTCGTTATTCCGATGCCGAAAAATCTCGATTTCTTCGAGAGCTAATCGCTCAAAGTATGAATTTTCTCTGTGGAGAACTCTAGGTTCCTCCCTGAGAATTTGGCCACTTATCAGCAAAGGCCGACTCGCTCGCGTTTCCCTTTTCCCAAGCTTTCTTGTGCTCGTCTAATCTTATTTTGAGCTGATGGCTAGTCATCCCTTTATTAACACTGGTACATTCCCTTCAGGCAACCCTATAAACCCCTTCCCTGTCAATCCTTGGAATGGGATCTTTTGATTTAACAAATAAATTTTCAACAGTATTAGTATCATAATACGCTCGCCGAAATCTAAAAGGACGAAGAATGTGGTTCAACTCCAATGAAAATTTGTCAAGAAACGGTAATCTAATCTACCGTTTCCTACTATCAAGGAGCGAATCTCGGGGGAGGAAGGTGGTAGGATCGAGACTTTTTCTTGTAAGTCTCCCTCGACCTGGTTAACTCTGGCCAGATGCTTTATTCTATCCTGATTGCGGTCTCACTCAAAGGGATGTGTGTGAGGCGATGTATGAGGCTCTTATAAGTAGCTTTTTTCTGAGCCGCAGGCACAAAGGACGACCCGTAAACTGCAATATCGGTCGAAGTATCTTTTTGGTAAATACCAAATTTATGAACGCCGTCGATGACGGAATGGTCAAGTCCATTTATAGAAGTGCCACCAACTTCCTGAGTGAAGTTTATGGAGGGGTATTGGCGGTTCAAGTAAGCGAGAAACTCACTAGGGAACTCTGCAGGACCGGTTCATGCACACAAAATGTCGCCAACGTACCTGTGTCAATAGTGGATGTGACTCAAAAACACTTGGCCCGAAGCAAACAGGTCAATCTCAAATTTGGACGTAAAGACCTTCGAGATGAGAGAACCTCAGGGGGATTTAATAGGCTAGGATGTCAGATCTACGGATTTTTGGTTTTCTAAAAAGATAAGGGTTTTTCTTTTTCTAAAGATTTCACGTACAGTACAGATTTCTTGCGATCAAGGGAAAGGTACCTTGGACACGTATACGAAAGATACCTTTCTCCTGCTCGTTATGTTCCGTGATACTGATTCTATCAAGGGAAAAGTATCTCAGCTCGTCTTACGAAAGATACCTTTCTCCTGATTGTTAATAATAGATCAATCACTCTGTTTTTAGGTTTTACAAAAAATGGCGGATACGGATTTTTGATACTATCACCTGGCAGCACTGGTCACGGTAGAGTAAAGATATGAAACATGTCAAAAAGGAAGCCGAAGACAACCCCATTTTTCCCTCATAGGGATATTCTCTTTATGCCTCTTAGGCAACCCATAAACGAGGGGAGGTACGGGATTCGGTTCGAAAATAGCCCTCTTTGCTGAAGGGTTCTAAATGATGACATCACTATTGTAGCGATTATCTTTCGAAGAAATCGAGATTTTTGGCATCAGAATAACGACGGCGTCACCGTTTTGAACAAGTACATTCCTGAGGAGGGATTGATTGAATTAATCCACGGGAAAGATTCACATTTTGGTGCCTCGCTGGTTCAATCAAGATCTCCTCTCGACTCTACCTATTCTTGTTGGCTGTTGGGTTCAGTCACTTTCTACACTTTGAGAATAACTGTTCAGCCGAAAGCGTTCAGTAGTTGAAAAATATTGTGGTAATTGTAATTGTGGCTTTTCACTTTATTCTCTGAGAATAATTTTGGAAGTTATTCATTGAAAGTAGAATATCATGAAGACGATCATCAGATCCGTCCACGTCTCGAGCATAGTCGAGGACATGCTCAGCTCCAGTCATTATTCACCATATCGTCCATCAATACGTCAGCAATCAAAATTAGAAAGTGGTCCTCCCATAGGGAGGCCGTCTAGAAAACGATGCATGTTTCCTCGAAAAAAAAAGTATCTTGTCCTTCAGGCACAGCGTGACAAGCTATTGGAATTCGAGGATTATATTTTCATGGATCTGTTGTTCTCGAAGGAGTGAAAGCGTGATCTCAATAGTGTGAACATGCTGACAGTATCAAATGAAAGAAGTCGTGAACCAAAAGGGAATGTTTTATGCATCAGGCCGTGGGCGAACTTGGTAGAATTGTTCACTATCCATTTTGGCGAAAAGTCAGAATGCTTCCGAAACCACGTAGCCAACCCGTCTTAATCGACGTCGATGTGACTTCAAATCGACGTCATATCGACCCATTATTTTGATAAGTAATCGACATAAATTTGACGTCGGTTTCCAGTCGAAATAGTTCCGGGGTGTGTCGACCGTAAATCGACCGCAATCGACTGCCAATCGACGTCAAATTGACTTGTTGGTTTCCATGTATGACTCGAAGTCGACGTCGTTATCAAATCGATTTTGGGTGGACAGTCTGCTCTACTGCTCAAAATCGACGTCGTTATTGAGTCGATTTGAGGTGGACGGTGGCCTTCGATCGTTACGAAGTCGATTCTGGGTGAATGGTGTACTATACTGCTGAAAATCGACGTCGTTATTGAGTAGATTGAGGTGGATGGTGGCCTTCGATCCGAAATCGACTCACTATCGACGTCGTTATGAAGTCGATTCTGGGTGAATGGTCTATTCAGGGTACCGTACTCAGCCTCCATACTCACCGCCGAATGCACTTTTTCATTCATCCACCTCCCCTTCTCATCCGCTTCTCTCCTCTTTTTAAATTCCTCACAGTATCTGATTCCTTCCCATCCTTCCTTCCCATCTAAAACCATTATTCTAGCAATTCCATCATTCACCGAATCTTAATTCTTATACACTTGTTAGGTCTTTCCTCATCCTCCACCTCTTCTTAATGGATACCGGGATACATCGACTTCGAGGAGCATTCGACGTGGGAGACAGGGCCGCATCCTTCACCTGCCATAACCAACCTCTTTCTTCTCTCCCTCTTACTATCTAAAACCTTATTAATGCTCTTTCATTCTCTTCTCCCGGCATTATTTCTAGTCCCCCTGATCCTCCAACAAGCTCCGATCCACTAAAAATTAGTGATTCTCCTTCTCGGATGTCTTTTTTGAGACTCTAAAGGCTAGTCGTGAGAAAACATTGAGTATGTAGGAGGCTATTTTAGAACACTGGGTATGTTACATCTACGTCATGACTATCTTAAAGAAGGCTATTATTAATCCTAGTATGGAGGGCCGGCATATTTGTTCTTCCTATGTGGTACAGAGTTGTCTTTTAATTAACGTCCGTTTCCCGTCGCTTTGAAAAGCCGCTGCGTCCTCACACAAATTTGTTTGTGTGGTGCATTTTGTGCACGGAACCACACCGGGTGCCGGCCATGCTAGTATAGCCTAGTAGTAGCGTGTTAGGCCTGGTAGAGTGAAGGCCGAGGATACATTTCTCACATAGTAGCAAAGGTCAAAACTTTTCTAAGTCCGTCATCAGTTCGGTACATCATCGTGTGTATTTACTGCAATGATGACAATCTATCCGTTCAAGCTCTCAAAAACATCTGAAGCTTTACTACAGGCAGATGTTCCTCCTCTCTGTACCCGAGCTCTTTCATTCAATGTTAATTTTTAGGCCTCAACAGCTCAATACTCAAATCTTGCAATCTCTCAAATGCTCTCAATCCCTGCAATTCATCCTTTCTGTCGCTTCAACCCCATCTAGGCACTGACTTCCTATTTTCTCTGTCACTCTCCCTTGGTTAAGCTCTATGCCTGACTTCCGTCACGAACTTATTGAAACTCCCAGAACACTATGCAATTATCGCATCAACAAAATTATTCTTTCAGAAGTGCTCTCCCCTTCTCTGCTACACGGGTGGAACCAAATTGAAACCCAGAGCCGGATATATGAGAAACTAAGCTTCTATACTCACCACCGAATTTATCTCTACATTTATCGGACTCTCTTTCCTCATCCGCTTCTCTCGTCGTCGTAAATTCTTTATAATATCTGACTCCTTTCCATCTTTTCTTATTATCTAGGACCATCATTCTAGCAATTTTATCATCCAAAGAATCTTCATTCTTATACAATCGTTAGGTCCTTCCTCATCCTCCATCTTTTCTCAATGGATACTGGGACACATAGACTTCGAGGAGCATTTGACGTGAGAGACATCAGTGCCGCAAAACAGTTACTGCCTTCACCTGCCATCACCAACCTCTTTTGACATGTTTCATATCCTTGCTCTGACCCCTGATTTTGAAACTTGTGCACGTCCGCACAAATGACCCTCTCGCCTTCCCGTTGACCCCTGATTTCGACATGTTTCATGAATTTTCTCTACCCCTACCTTCATTTAAAAATCTGCGTCCGGGCGTCCCATAAACTAAATTTATAGTAGACCAAGAAGGAGGGAGGGGCGAACTATGGAAGCGAGTAAGCCCTCCAAAAGCAATTAGCTTGAATTATTCTGAACCTGATTTATACCAGACCGAGAAGCTATTAGCCTGAAATATTCTAAACTAGACTCATACCAGACGAAGGAAAGGAGCAACCGAGCGGAGCGAGTGAGGCCCAAATGCTATCACCTCGTGGGTGATTCAGAAATTTGCGAATCCAACCCGCGAGCTCCTTGCTCTCCTCCAGTATATTGACATGTTCAAAACAAGGTTCCATACATAGTATGACCGTAAATCGACTGCAATCGACTGCAAATCGACTTGTTGGTTTCCAATGTATGACTCAAAGTCGACGTTGTTATCAAGTCGATTTAAGGTAAGCGGTTTTCTAGGACTCAAGATCGACGTCGTTATCAAGTCGATTTTGGGTGGACAGTCAGTGCTGAAAATCGACGTCGTTATGAAGTCGATTTTGGGTGAATAGTCTACTATACTGCTCATATTCGACGTCGTTATTGAGTCAATTCGAGATAGACGGTGGTTTTCAACCCAAAATCGACTCCCAATCGACGTCGTCATCAAGTCGATTTGAGGTGAGCCTTTTTCTACGACTATAAATCGACCCGCAATCGACGTCAATATGAAGTCGATTTCGTTGCTCGACCGTTTTAACCGGTAGCTTGCTTCTCAAAAATACAGTAGGTTGATTCCTCCTCAAGTAACTAAGAATGCATAATTTATCTGCGAGTAGTGAAATTCCAGAAAAAAAACAGGCCGCTATGGAGTCGAAATCAAGTCGACATCATTAAACGGAGCTCAATGTTTTGTAGACTAAGAATTTACGTCGATTTTAAGTCAATTCCGAGTAAACTTCCTCAGTTCCGTGATCGACCGAGAATAGACTCTTTATTAATTGTCAAGACTACGTTATTTGACAAAGTTCACATTTTTTGTCGACGAAAAATCGACGTCGATTTCGAGTCGACCTTTTCAAATTTTTTTATCGACCAGGAGTCGACTCAATTTTGACGCCGACAATGAGTCTACTTCCAGTCGATTTTTGGTCAACATCAGGGTCAACCTAAATTGACTCAAAATCGACTTCGATTCTAAGTCGATTTCGAGTGAACAATTGTAGTCGACCGAAAACGACTAATAGTTGCCGTCGACATCGCGGGTGCACAAATTGTTCACATTTTTGGTAGCCCGAGAGTCGACGTCGAAATACAGTCGACATGATATTGAACAAAATGTTATCTAAGTCGACGATATTTCCACTCCACAACGACGTAGTCAAGCAGTCGATTTACCTTCAAAATCTACCGTAATTTTATGGCCTCCAGTAAAGATGTTGATTTGACGTCGCATTACTGTTGATTTGGAGTCGACATTGCCTATGACTCGAAATCGACCCTAAATCGACGGTCGACATGGTTCAACGGGAAGTATTAGCAAGACGGAAAGAGAGGTAACTAGTGGCTGGATTGGATAGCCGTCCTTATGAAGTTGAGCCGAGAAGTAGCAAAACTCATCTGTTTCAAAGGGTCATTATCATTTTTAATGACCAAAAATGTGAATTGCTGATGGCATCTGGAATATCTTTATTATAGCAGGCTCGAATCCAGGACGTCCTTATGGGAAGAACTCACGCCGGCTTTGTTGCCCCTCCTCCCCTCGAGGGACCTTTCCCAACCCTCTAAATTTAGGAATTTGAAAGCGCAATTTCCTTCCTTCCGTGGATCCCCGCATCGTAGTCGGCTCTAGTGAGGATAATAAGCGACTCATTTTTATCGGGTTCGACAATTACAAGGTTTTGAAGCTGCAACCGTCTTTTGAGGTTGAAGAAGGTTCGAGTATGAGGAGGGAACTCGAGTTGAGACACCATGGTGTCAATTGTATTATTGAAAGCTCAATCAGACATACTCAATGTAACAATCGCTGTAAATTAGTTCCTAATCACTCTGGTATGTGAATGTGAGAAAAGAGGCTTACCCAAGATGTCAGAATTTAGAACGCAGATAGAAGAAGTTATCAATATACACGTGTTTAAAATTATCATAAAGTATAAGAAGACGGGAAAAGAATCACAGTGCATGCGCGTGTATTGATATTTAATTGATATCAGGTCGGATGAAAGAGGACAAAGACCAAGTCTGATATTAGTTGAAGAAGACGAGATAAGAATAGAACAGATCTCCGATCATTTCATAAGAACGAACTGCACCAAAAAGAGAGAGAAAAAGATATTTTTATTGTAATATTTATTTTTCTAGCAAAAATTTATGCGTTATTCATCTACCTGATAACGACTTAAAAGTTTCTTTTATGATTGATCTTTCTTGAAAACATTGATGAGTACATGAAAATAAGAAATAACTCTTTCGGTTTCCTTTGAAAGACCTTTCTTTGCTGTATCATGCGACGAATTTCTGTATAGATGAGCGACGGCGACGATACCATTAGAAGAGCAAAAGAAAAAAATTACTTTCAAGACCCGCGTTTTCATAATTTCTTCATCCTATTATCCCGCCACTTCATTTCTTAATAGATATACTTCATCGAATAAAAACCCACTGTGAACTATTTTATTATAGCCTTCGGTAAATTGGTTGTCCCTTTTATGAGAAGAAAAAAAAACGCTCTCCTACGTTTGTTCGTCATTTACCTGAATCCGCCTTTATTGGCTTCTGTGTAAGAAAATGAATTGGTGATAGAGTCTTGGAAGAATTTATCTAGCTACCGCTGATGGATGTTTTTGAATTAAAATTTTTCGCGAAGTCTTCGCCAATATAGATAGGCTATTCTGTTCGCGCAGTGAAGCATATATTATTAGCCCGAGCTTAGGGAACTGATAAAAAAATGTCTACTCATTTATTTATCTTTCTAATTGAAGGTTCGTGAACTGTTTAACATTACCTAAGAAATTTTGCATCGATTCAACATTTTCCACGTGGAGACAACAGGTTATCCGAGAGAGGATGTAAGCTTTGACGGCTTCTTATCGGAACGTTTTTAACCACGGAAAAAAGGAGGAAAAACGTGAAAGACTTATCTGCATGCAATGGGTTTTTATCATCGAAATGTTCGGTTGGACTAGTACTTATTTCCATGTACGCTCGCTGAAATGACCGTTATTAAGGTCTCGCATTTATGAGACTCGTTTTATTATTGTTTCTCACAATGTAAATAAGAACATATCGATGCACTCGTATTATCACAAAACGGATGGCTTGACGCTAGAGATATACATAAAATAATGAGGTGAGATACTCGAGTATTGCGCAAATGAATGCATCTGTAAACTATACACCCTACGTCAATATCAGGCGATAAAGTAATGGAATGTTATGCTTGGCTAACGACCAATGATTGTAAACAGATGATATATTGTATTTGATCGTCTTCTCGACATCCGATTTCATGATATCGAAAATGATGTGATGAGTTGGAAAAGTAACGAAGGATAAGATATTCGAATCAACGTGAGAAAAGAATAATACTCTGCTTTTAAGAGGGCAATTAGTGCCCGCTCAAAAATAGGTACGTGGAATATTCACGTCCTCGTAGAATGCAAGAATGATGAATAAATTATGAAGGCAGAACCGTGGACCATTTTCATTCGGAGTGCAACCTTAGACCTCTGAAAAAATTGTCTGGACTAGATCATAAGACGAGCAGAAAACTGTATTTTGGCCATGTGAAGTGCCGTTTGGTTGACAGGATTTAAGAAATTGACGGATGGTTCGTAACGGGAGTGAGAAACAAATGAAAAAGATAGAACCATTATTTATTCATCATCAGATCGAAAGGGTGAGAAAAAATTCGCGGAATATACCAGATTTGTTTTCGTATCAAAGGAATCATCATGTGGTCGTTCTTCTCAATCGAGTTTTCGCTAGAAGTGAACAATTACGACGCTCACGAGTCCGTGCTTTGAGACGTGAGGAAGAGGCTTAAGGAAAATTTTGACGTTGCAGAATATGGTTTGAAGAAATATCGACATTGCTTTGTGAATATTCGCGACCTTCCAACTGCATAGGGTTCTTTGGTGTGAAAAATTGAAAACGGAAAATCAAATGAGCTCTTTAAGAATGTATATTCGAAAGTTGACCGTTTTAGGCTCTTATCGAAACTATCTTTTGGAAGGATCTCTTCTAGAACGAAAATGTTCTTTACTTGAAGGGCCTTTCTGTATTGGAAGGATACATCTCTTTCTGCCCCGAAATTGATTTTTTTCTCTTGAGTTAACGAGCCTTACAACTACCTTTATAGGGTCAGGGGTTGAGGGTGGCAGATGAAGGTAATAGAGATGGAATAGAAGTTGGTGGATCGGTAGTAGTTTATCGAGCTAATGCTTTTCAGAAGGAGTTTGAGTTGCAGGGAAAGACATACCTAATTATTTCATAAATTAACGAGCTAGATTAGTGGAGTTTTACGTATTTGTGAGAGTTTGAGCGATTATATCGTCATCATTGCAGTACATAGACCCGACAACGTCCCGAACTGATGACGGACATTGGAAAATTTTGACCTTTGCTACTATATGAGAGATCCTTGGCCTTCACTCTAGCAGGCCTGACACGCTACTACTAGGTTATACTAGGATTAATTAGAGTCTTCATTAAAATAGGCCTGACATAGATGCAACGTACCCACTACCCAGTGTTCTAGAATAGCCTCCTTCATACTCGATGTTTTCTCACGACTAGCCTTTAGAGTCTCGAAAAAGACAACCGAAAAAGAGAATCACTATAATTTTTAGTTGATCGGAGCTTATTTGAGAATAAAGAGGACAAGAAATAATGCCAGGAGGAGAGGTCGAAAGAGCGTTAATTAGGTTTGAATTGATGAGAGGGGAAAAGAGAAAAGTTGGTTATAGAAGGTGAAGGCAGTGACTGTTTTCCGGTACTGTCTCCCACGTCGAATGCTCCTCGAAGTCGATGTATCCCGGTATCCATAGAAAAGAGATCGAGGATGAAGAAGGACTTGACGAGTGCATAGTAATGAAGATTCGTTGAATGATAGACTTGGTATAATGATGGTTTTAGATAGTAAAGAAGGATAGGAAGGAATCAGATATTATAAGGAAAGTACGAGTATGAGAGAAGCGGTTGAGAAGAGGAAGGTGAATGAATAAAAAGGTAAATTCGGTGGTGAGTATGGAGGCTGAGTTTCTCATGCGGTACCCTGAATAGAAAGTGCTCATCCGGCTCTGGGTTTCAATTTGGATTCGCTCGTGTAGCAGAGAAGGAAAGAAAAATTTTGAAGTAATTATTTTGCTGATTTTATAATTGTATAGTTGAGTGTCAATGAGATCGAGACGGATGTCAGGCTTAAAGCTCACCCAAGAGGTAGTGAATGAGAAAATAGGAAGGAAGTAAATGTCTAGATGGGGTTGAAGCGACAGAAAGGGTGAATTACGGGGATTGAAAGTATCTGAAAGATTGCAAGAATTGAGTATCGAGCTGTTGAGGCCTGAAAGTTAATATTGAGTAAAAGAGCTCGATTAAAGAAAGGAGGAACATCTGCTTAAGTGCAACGGTTGCGTGAAGAGCTCGTGCGGGGTGCGCTGAAAACCAGTCGAATCCCGTAAGATTGAATGGAATCCAGTTAAAGTGGGTTTAAATTGCAGCACCGTAATGAAGCTGGGAATTGATTAGATGACCGTAAAATTGGAGGAGTTGACACGGTTACAGCCGGTATACCGGTATGCGATAGGAATTCGGGAACGTTCAAGAAATTTAGGCATCTTGCTCCTATAATTTTGATATGAGGGGGGGGGGGGTGATAATTCCAGGAGGTTTTGGAGTCGAAGATAGACAAAGAAATTTGACGTATGATTAGTAATTGTGAGGTTCTGCGGACTCACAGAAGGGAAAAATTGAAGGATTTGTTCACAATTTTCAACGAAAAATTAAATGAGCTTTTTAAGAATGTATAATTATTCGAAAGTTGACCGTGTTTGGGTAGACTCTCATCAAAATTATCTTCTGGAAGATCTCTTCTAGAACAAAAATGTTCTTCACTTAAAGGGCCTTTTTGTGTTGGAAGGATACATCTTTTTCTTCCCCAAAATTTATTTTTCCCTTTTAAATTAACGAGCCTTACAAAATAGGGTTGAGGGTGGCAGATGAAGGTAAAAGGTATCTATAAGAATTAGATGGTGTTACAGAAGTATGTGGATCGGAAGTAGTTCATCGAGCTAATGCTTTTTAAGAGGAGTTTGTTTGAGTTGCAGGGAGAGACAGAATAGTGGAGTTTCAGGTATTTTTGAAAGCTCGAGCAGATAGATCGTCATCATTACGGTACATACACACGATGACGTCCCGAACTGATGACGGACTTGGAAAATTTTTCACCTTTGCTACTATATGAGAAATGTATCCTTGGCTTCCACTCTACCAGGCGTGATACGCTACTACTATAGGCTGTACTAAAATTAACAATAGCAGTCTTTAAGGTTGGCTTGACATGGATGTAACTCACACAATGTTCTGATAGCCTCCATCATACTCAATCTCTTCTTACGACTAGCCTATAGAATCTCAAAGAAGACATCGGAGCTCGTTAGAGGGTCAGGAGGACCAGAAATAATGCAAGGAGGAGAGGGTGAAAGAGCATAAATTAGGTTTGAGATGATGAGAGGGGAGAAGGAAGGGGTTGTTTACCCCAGGTGAAGGCAGTAACTGTTTTGCCGCTCTATCTCCCACATTGAATGCTCCTCGAAGTCAATGTGTCTCGGTATCCATTGAGAAAAGATGGAGGATGAGGAAGGACCTAACGAATGTGTGTATGAGAATGAAGATTCCTTGAATGATGGTCTTAGATAATAAGGAAGGATGGAACGGAATCAGTTATTATAAAGAATTTACGAGGATGAGAAGAGAGAGGCAGGTAAATATGGACGTAAATTCGGCGGTGAGTATGGAAGCTCATACAGTACCCTGAATAGAGACTGCATACTCGGCTCTGGTCTCAACTTGCATTCGCCCGTGTAGCAGAGAAAGTGAGAACACTTTTGAAAAAATGATTTTGTTGATGCGATAATTGTCCAGTAAGTTGTTCTGGGAGTTTCAATGAGATCGAGACGGATGTCATGTACAGAGGTTAACCAAGGAGGAGTGAGTGAGAAAGCAGGAAATAAGTGATTGCCAATAGATGTGTTTGAAGTGATAGATAGGATGAATGACAGGGATTGAAAGCATCTGAAAGATTGCAAGATTTGAGTATCGAGCTGTTGAAGCCTAAAAGTGAACATTGAGCAAAAGAGGTCGGTTACAGAGAGAGGGAACATCTGCCTTTTTGAGAGCTTGAGCGGATAGACCGTCATCATTGCAGTGCATACACTCGATGATGTTTCGAACTGATGACGGACTTTGAAAAATTTTGACCTTTGCTACTATATGAGAGATGTATACTTGGCCTTCACTCTGCCAGGCCTGACACGCTACTACTGGACTATACTAGGATTAACAATAGACTTCTTCAAGATAGGCCTGCCATAGATATAACATACACAATGTTCTAGGGTAGCCTCCATCATACCTAATCTCTTCTCACGACATCCCTGTAGAGTCGCAAAAAATACGTCCGAAAAGGAGAATCACCAATTTTTAGTGGATCAGAGCTTGTTGGAGAATGAGGAGGACCAGCAATAATGCCAGGAGGAGAGGATGAAAGAGCATTAATCAGGCTTCAGATGATGAGAGGGGGAAAGAAAGGGGTTGGTTGTGACAGGTGAAGGCTGTAACTGTTTTGCAGCACTGTCTCCCACGTCGAATGCTCCTCGAAGTCGATGTGTCCCGGATGGAGGATGAGGAAGGACCTGACGATTGTATAAGAATGAAGATTCCTTGGATGATGGAATTGCTAGAATGATGGATTGATGGTCTTAGATAATAAGGAAGAATGGAAAGAAATCGTATATTATAAGGAATTTGCGAGGATGAGAGATACGGGGATGAGAAGAGAGAGGCGAGTAAATATAGAGGTACATTCGGCGATGAGTACGGAAGCTGAGTTTCTCATACGGTACCCTGAATAGAGACCGCATATCCGGCTCTGGGTCTCAATAAGTTCGTGACCGATGTTAGGCATAGGAGTTAACCAAGGGGGAGTGAATGAGGAAATAGGAAGTAAGTAAGTGCCCAGATGAGGTTGAAGCGACAGAACGGGTGAATTACGGGGATTGAGAGCATCTGAAAGATTGTAAGATTTGAGTACCGAAGTGTTAAGGCCTAAGAGTTAACATTGAGTAAAAGAGCACGGTTGCAGAGAGAAAGAACATCTGCCTAAGAGCATCGGCTGCGTGAAGAGCTCGTGCGTGGTGCGCCGAAGACCAATCGAAGCTTGGAAGATGAAGTGGGTCTTTTATTATTATTATCATATCGTTACCTACTTCCGTAGGTATTGTGTGGAATCATGATTGTGATCCTTAATACCATAATTTTCATCCTTTTGATTGAATAAAATCAGTGCCATCACGTTGGACCACCTTGACACGATTTCAATTAAACCCTCATCATATAATGAAATAATTATCTTTTTATTGCATATTATAAAAAACACAGCCAAAAATATTTTGTATTACAATAAAGTCAGGTCGTTACTTTGTATGTTTGTTCTTCCGTTAAAATAACGTCCTTTCAGATTGAAGGTTTTAATATCCATTCATTAAGGGGATACGAGATTTATCGAGCCGACGAAATAAAAGAGATATTACAGGGTTCTCAAAGCTGATGCTCAACTAAACCGCCATGGTTACCGATTGTCAACAAAAAATATAGGATAGTGAAATGTGAAGCAATCACAAAGGATAGACATATGTGACGACGGGGTTGATATATCTAAATCAATTCAGACTGCAAATTACTTCTCTTCATCAGAGAAACGATTTAATTGACCTACATGCATCACTCCCTTTAGAGATAACAATACGGAATAAAAAATTCTTTGAGGCGCTGTTATGTACGTCACAAGGACGGTGATGATGGCAAAAATTTCGCAATTCTATAATTCCTGCGTCATTAAAAGGTATACAACGCTCTACCGCGAACACAAAACGTCATCTCTGAAGATATTCAACGTACGAGTATATCAGCGTTCTGCGACATCAAAGAAGTAGAAAAACATCCTTTTATTTTTTTGTCGGTCAGATAAGAAAGTTTTACGCTCGATCGAATGAACCACTGTTGTCTCGGAAACAAAGAAAACAGAAAAAGTAACATTTTGCTAATGTCTTATCTGTGGGAGAGGTAAAAACAAGCGAAAATTTCAGAAAATCTAAACGAGAACTCATTCGACCTCGTCTATTGTATATTTTTCGATCTATTTTAGTTACACAGTACCTATAGGTGAAAAAAGATACTAATTTTCTATCATTCATTCGCCGTTGGAAGGGAAAAATTGATAAATAGTTGTTTTTCCTTTCTCGGCTTATGCAGATATTGTATACATGTATAACTTAGCCTTATTGGGAACACGATTGCTGAGAGTAGGTACACGTAAACCCTTCTCCGGTCGGTTATTTACGTTATACCTTTATACTTATCATAAATTTATTTCGTAAAATAAATTGGGTCTTGAATTATGTTCTAGTTATCTCGGAGAAAGGGGCTTCTATTCACACTAAATCTTTATACATCTGACCAACAATACGTGATCTGCTTTCAACGTATGCGGATCGACGCGACGATTGGTCAAGAAAAAAATGGGACTGCTTTACTTCTTCGTGCTCGATCGACGAATACGGGATCCGCGTGCATACATGTGTGTCATCTTCCTTTTTTTAACCAGTTTGCAAATTCCTCTATAGTGTCCGTTGATACTGTTTAAATTACCTGCGCACGAGGTCATAACGGAAAAGAACTATCCTTTTCAAAAGCGCCTAATACTTGGCCAGCGTTAACCCCTCGTGTACGAGTAAAGGTCCAGCGTGGTTACTAACCTTTTTAACCATCAAACAGGTAGAAATATTTAAATTTATTTTATTACAATAAGGTCGATGGGGTTAGACTCATGCGCAGGTAAAAAATTATCCCTATTCACCGGAGCGACCCTTTAAAGAAACTTCCGGACGTACGAGTGTAAGAATGCTATAGCGATATATTTCTTCCAAAGTAGATGTCCAGTGATCTACTTCTTGAAATGACCGTGTATAACGAATAAAATTAGATCGACGGACAAATCTTCAGGTAAAAAATACTCCAAAAAAACCGTTAAATTTACTAGTTTTGCTATTTAACGAAGATTAAAGAACTAGAGCTTATACTTGACGTGCAATCTGGTCCTCGAAAGGCTCGATGACCTAATAATAATCAATCCCAAAATATTCATTTTTACTTTGGGTTCTAATTTAGGTCCCGGTTAATTTTAACGCGCATAATATATCCTTTTCTTTTTCTTTTCTCAGGCTCGCATAAAAACGAAGAGACTGCTGAGACTTGAATTCTTATCAGTCGTTTAACTCCTGGTTTTTGTATATATACGGTGTTTTTTTTTTTATTATTTTCCGAAGCGATAGCGACGACAACTAAATTTTTTCCATTTTCCATTCTCGGACCGACCTCAAAAAGCGAATGATTTCATTTTACATCCCGCGCGACCTTCTCGATAGGTACACCTCTACCTACCTAGTAATCATGTCAAAGAAAAAAGTAACAATCGTAGATAACCTAGTCTATATGTTAGGTGTATAAATGTACGAGTGAAACATGAAAAGCTGTTCAAGGATTTTCAGCTTCGTAAACTGCGTATACTCTCGAGTGTTATCAATTTTCTCGTTACATTAGAGGTACTAAATATGTTGGAACTTTTATTTGTCATACGTAATTTATCACTTTCTTTTTCCCAAGAAAAATACTAGCGTACTGTAACTTTTTTTCCGATATCGCATTTAGCCTCTTTGCATAAATTTACCAAGAAAGACGTAATAGCCTATACTATATGCAACTGTGTTGATACCGTGTCCACCAACTGGCCGTTAGCTGCTTATCTCTTCTTTTACTACGCTATCAGTGGTCTTCCCTCTTAACTTCTCAAACGAGTTGGAAAATAAAATATTCAAACAAACTCATAATGTGTCTGCAACCGGTGAGCTTATCGAAACTCTACACAAAAACTGGGATATACGTGATTTACTTCACTCATAAGGAAAAAGTGTAATTTTAATGCGGAAATTTCACCATATTGAGTCAGAGCGAAAACTCACGTAGTGAGTCACCTCCCGAGAGATCACAAACTTCATACCGATTAACGACGTTGGTTTTACAGATGTGCTGATAAGATTATGAGTGAATATACAAAAATAACCGCTCTCTCTACAGTAGCACGGTTCCACTTTATACAGTGTTGCTTTCATGACAGCAGAAAAGCTGTGGGACTGAAGTGTAAGAGATTTTGTGCTAAATTGTGCCAAAAATTACTAAACAAGAGA
This sequence comes from Aspidiotus destructor, assembly GCA_035079395.1. NCBI lineage: Eukaryota > Metazoa > Arthropoda > Insecta > Hemiptera > Diaspididae > Aspidiotus > Aspidiotus destructor. The sequence continues at coordinate 8,153,142 of JAVHKZ010000002.1, read as the reverse complement.
CTACTCTGATTCATTGAATCGAAGAATATCCTTTACCGCTTCCTCAAAGGCAGAAACACCCTCAAGCCATAACTGAACTTGAGACCTCTGCTTGAAATTCTAGCTCTTCTCCGAATCATATGACATCAGCCTTCAAGGCAATACATCGAACCTCCGTCTAGGAGAGCTCAAGGTCATTGCTTTTCCCGCAAGTCCTTCTTCAACGATGTCTCCCCGGGAGAAGCATGTAGGGCTTCTCTCTTTCGTATCGCTGAAAACGATCTGAAAACCAGTATCAGCGTTTGCTCTTACCAAACGCCTCTGTGCGGATGACTTCAGTATCTCCCTACTAAGCGGGTGAGGCCTGGAAATCATGAAGCAGACTACCCCACCAAGTTCCACAAAATATGATTGTAGACAATGGAGGGCAAGTGGATTGTGGAAAATTTATAGTTTTTTGACATGTTTCATCCTGTTTGTGTGACCATACCCTAATAGATAGGTATGCCAATTCCTTCTGGAGACGAATGAGAGGAACTAGAAAAACGAATAATTACAGTTTCCGTGTAACTTTTATTAAAATTTGCTGAACGTTTTCGGCTTACGCCATCATCATGAGCAATTATAAACTGAACTAAACTACAAAGGTACGTTTCATCTTGATCGCGGCGGAGGTTCGCCGACAACTTACAAGTCGGTAGTTGTATAATGCGGTGATGTCATGAAAACTTTGGTAATGATTAAATCTTCATTCTTCACACGATTTAACACGTCAAATTGGCGGCACGCGTCGTATTTCGCTATCTCGACGGATTCAAGAGCCTTTCTTTTTCTCGACATGCAGCACCTTCTCCCCTTTAGCTAAATGATTTTCCTCTAATAGATGGCGCGCGAACGTCGACTTCAGGGGGTTCTCATTATCATAAGCATCGACGTGGTCCGTAAGGCGAGTTCGGAAGGATCTCCCGCATTCTCCGATGTAGACTGCCGGGCAATCTCTGCATTCTAGGAGGTAGACACCGCATTTTGATAAGGAGGGGAGACTGTCTTTGCCATTAGACAATAACCTACCAACTTGGAGGTAAGGGTAGAAGATTGGCTTCAGACTGTATGCCCTGAGGAGGCCAGCCAAAATATCGGTGAGTGAGGGGAGGTACGGAAGAGGGACTATCTTAGTCCTTTTGGTGCTAGTTGTGGGGTCGTGTAAGGTCGAAGCACGACCGAGGATGTTCTTTAGAAGCTTCTTCCTTATCATCCCACCGATATCAACGTTAATGTTGTTCTTTTGGGCTAGAAATTTGATAACTTCAACCTCATTTTTGAAGGCTTGGGGCGTTAGGGGAATTGAAACCAGTCTATTAATGAAGTAATGGTAAGCGGCCAACTTATGAGGGAGGGGGCAGTAGGATGTTCCATGTACTGTGATATCAGTGGTGGTGGGTTTCCGGAAATCCCAGCGGTATGTTCAATATGGAAATCAAGGAAGTTAATCTGATTACCACCAATTTCCACAGTAAAGTCGATAGAGGGATAAAGGCTGTTGAGGATGTTGAGGAATTCGTTGATGAGGCCAATGGAGCCTTGCCAAACGCATAGAACATCGTCCACATATCGGCGCCAAAGGGCCACATGGGGTATGAGGGGGTTGTCGGAATCGAATATCTCGGATTCAAGCCTCTCCATAAACACTTCGGAGAATAGAGACCCTAGTGGTGATCCAATGGGGATACCCATGCCATCCGGGAGGCAGTAGACTGCGTCCTTAAACTGGCATATATTCGGGTGTAAGAAAAGTTTTAAAAGCTGTATATATTCGTTTACGAAGTCAACAGGGACATTGGATTCTTTAAGAAGTTCTTCCATGCGCTCCAAGGTAGGTTCATGTGGAACATGAGGGAAAAGGCTTTTAACATCAAACGAAATGAATATGCTTCCTGGCGTAGGGGAGTTCTGGGCTAAAACTTGAACAAGATCAGCCGAATTTTTAATTGAAAGAGGGGGTTGGAAGCCTGTGTTGTGTTTGAACCATTTGTCCAGGTATCTGGACAACGGGTAAGTGGGGGACGAAATGCTTGATACTACTGGGCGCATGGGGTTACCCTCTTTATGGAGTTTTGGAAAAGCGTAAAGTTATACAGAAACTGTAATTATTCGTTTTTTTAGTTTAATTATGTACCGTAACTTCGAAGAAAAGTTTAATAACACGATTGAGAGGAGTCAGAGCATCGAATTAAAGGTGGAAAAGGCAATGCGATCATCAACTATTTGGACTTAACACTCACACTTGAGGACAACAGTATAGAATACAACATCTACAGAAAGCCCAGCGCACACCACCACCATCATCTTGAACGACTCCTATCACCATCCCAGACACAAGTTAGTGGCAATTCAGAACCTCTGTTACCGAGCAATTTCTGTCGACAAGAAGAAAGAAAATTGAGGTAGTAAGTAGAACAGATCGCGACAGTCAACATTGTTGAGGGAGTTCTTTGAAAATTGGGCGCGAAGAAGAAAATTTAAGACAGCACAATGAGAGAGTACTTAGGATCGGGCATACAGAGGAAAAAGTACACAAACGAGGTGATCAACGCGTTGAGCAGTTAGGTTCCAAATGCGGTCATCCATAACAACCCACCCTTGATGAAGAGAATGAGCGATGACCAGATGGAGAAAAAGGACAAGAGAAGCATGAGCCGGCGTACAAAGCTAAATTGCAAACTGTGTGAAGGCATCTACATTGGTAAGAGACTAAGAGGCAGTTTGACGTATGGAAAGAGGAGCACGAAACATAAAGGAAAGAATTAGAGGCCATTGCAGGTTTGCAATGGCAGCGGGGAACCCGCAACCTCCCGTGCTCGCGATCACGTTGGCGCAAAAATGCCCCCTTCAGAAAATGAGTTGGCTGGGCTCTTCTCAGTATACTGCATGCCAGGCCTGATATAATGAAGGCTGGAAATTGAAATTCGCCCCAAAGTAGGTCAAGGTCAAGGACATTTATGACGTCATAAAGCATCCCGGCTGGAAGTTGAAATTTCTCTAAGTCCCTAAAGTAGGTCAAGGTCATTTATGACGTCATAAAGCGCCACACGTCACGTCACGTCACACAGTTTCTCAATTTTCATGTCTTTTCTGGGGGTATGAGATTATCAGAATTGCGTGACAATGTGCTCGTAATTTTGGGTTTTGAATATAGAATAATGCCCGGGCAAATGTCCTTTCAAGATATGAAACTTCCAAAATTTGCGTGCACAACTTTAATCTAAGTTCATACCAGACTATAAAATACGAATGAAGCGAGCCCGTCAACTAAAGAGCCTAACTGACAATATATTGCGCCCGGACATGCTGCAACAACTTCAAGTCGAGTCTTATTGCATATGAATTTGGCACAATATTGTCCAGCAAGAATTTTTTAAAGTTTTGCCGGATATCGTTTTCTTGAAAATTTTCGAGAGTTCTATCATTGTAAATGAGGAGCTTATTCCTCCCTCTTGAACCGAACGTTCGACGAAAAGCAATTTTTACGATTTTTTTGGCGAACTGAGGAACCTATGATGAAAATATCTCTGTAGAGAAATAATTTCTACCAAAAGTAGTCTTGTAATTTATCAATTAACATTATGCAAATTGAGCAAACCCGCCTCCATAGTGAAGCTAGCTGTAGAAGGCCAAAAAAGACTTTTTTCCGCAAACCTGACTCCTCTTGTATACAAAAATACGTAGTTGACGTGAAATTTGTGCAAGGAGGTGAGAGGCACTACACCGTCACTTTTGCCAGCACAAGAAAACTGATTGAGGGAAGGAAGGCAGGCGTTGCGTTGGCATTCCAGGGTCTAGCTGGATTGCTTTTATCAACTTGACCTCGACATTTTTCTTCTAATATGGCCGTGATGGAAAAATTGATATAGCACTTTTCCTAGAAAATTTTTATAGGATCATTTCTGTTCCGAGATATTTTTTGTAGATAGCGCAGGTCAACAAGAACATTCGCAAAACCCGTGACTTTTCATCAAAATTGCCGCACATGCCTTACCTTGGAGGCGTGTTTGCTCGACTTCCATATCTTTGATGGAATAATTGCAAAAATACTCCATTTTGTAAGGGGGATTACATTCTCGCAAAAAACGTCCGCGTCCGGGAGTTTCTGTGAACTGCGTGACGTGACGTGTGGCGTTTTATGATGACCTTGACCTACTTTGGGGACATGGAAAATTTTCAATTTCCAGCCTTCATTATATCAAGCCTAGCATGCAGTATACTGAGAAGAGTCCAGTCAACTCATTTTCTGAGGAGGCATTTTCGCGCGAACGTGCGATCACGAGCGCGGGAGGTTGCGGGTTCCCCGCTGCCATTGCAAACCTGCAATGCCTCTAATTTTTGTTTGGGGGATTACATCCTCAGAAAACGTCCGCGTCCGGAAGTTTCTGTGAACTGCGTGACGTGACGTGTGGCGCTTTATGACGTCATCAATGACCTTGACCTACTTTAGGGACTTGGAGAAATTTCAACTTCCAGCCGGGATGCCTTATGACGTCATCAATGCCCTGGACCTTGACCTACTTTAGGGCGAATTTCAATTTGCAGCCTTCATTATATCAGGCCTAGCATGCAGTATACTGAGAAGAGCCCAGCCAACTCATTTTCTGAGGGAGAATTTCCTCGCCAAAGTGATCGCGAGCGCGGGAGGTTGCGGGTTCCCCGCTGCCATTGCAAACCTGCAATAGTCTCTGAATTTTTTCTTGTAAATTTCGTAAAGGTTATTTTAGTGCTGAGGCATTTTCATCTGACGTTGCGCAGTTCGCGAGAAAAATCGAAAAACTGCCGCGAAAATCTAGCCCCGTTTCCACTTTGCGTACAATTTTTTGTACCTTCATCCTTGATTTTTTTCCAGTATCAATACTCACAAACTTTCATCTTCAATAGTCACAATATTATAGTTTATCACTTTACTAGAAGAATTACGGCTTCTTAGATGCCCACTAAAAAAGGAGGGGAGGCCTTGATCACGTTCGGATCCATTATTCTAGGTCTCTAATCATGATACCGAGATCCTCCAAAAATAAATGCGATGAGGTGAAAATTACTCAACATTGAAAAGGAACTTTGTGTCGCCCTCCGTTTCCTCGACGGACCCTTATGAAACTCTATAAACGCTTTGATACTCTTTCGTCGTTGAATATAAAAGCTACAAAAATAGAAGGTGTAAAGGAAAAAGCGTGAGAATAAAACATCGTTGGTAGGCTACATTAATGCTCAATTGATTCAAAATTAAATTTTTTATACTTAATCATTTAGTAAAATGAACATGATAATTCAAACTTCTTACTCGAAAGAATTTCCTGGAGGTCGAGTTAACTTCTGAAATTTACACACTTTGCCGCGGAATAATTCTAATTTATTTTTAAAATACCGACGCGATATCTGCATCTTGATAAATACTATTGATCGTGCGACGAAAATTTGCACAGCACTGCCATTTTTGGATAAATTTCCTGTTCAGAAGGAAAAATACATGCATTACCTACAAACATAGATTTTTGTAATGATTTCGTACAAAGCGTAGGAATCCAGATCGTGTTTTTCGACGATCTTAATATGTATGGGTGAAACCGGAACGTTGGACCTAATTTGGAAATTCAAAATTTTTGACTTTCTTCATTGATTCTACCCGTGCTTACACCGCCTCAAAATTCATTTCATTTTGCTATATTCGAATAAGTTTCAACGACATCAAGCCTCTCATCCTTATCAACATCTCGGAAAAATCTCATCTTAGAAGTTACGTACGTCTCATATACCGGTTTCCATCTATTTTCTTTATTTCATAAATTTTATCAGTTTTTTTAAAGTATCAAAATATTTACATGTATAAGAGTACGAACGCTTTGTAAAATCATATCATAATAATTTTAATGAAGTCATAGTGAAGGGAAGAAATGATAAAAAAAGGAAATAAGAAAGTAAGAGTCACAAGGTTGCCGGCGACGTACCTACACTCTTTGATGTCTAGGAACCCACGATTCCGTGCGTTCAAACGTTACAATTTTTCTCTCTAAATTCTTTTAAGGCAATTTCGATGAAAACAGTGACTTTAGTGGTACCTAGTTTTAGAACAAAAGTGAGTTTTATTGACTTCTAAATAAAAAGTAACCAGTAAGTTCGTAATTTACAAAACTGTTTATTATACGTTAAAATACACACAAAAAGTAAAAATAATTGTCCCACAAAACTCAAAAATGTTTCTAAATCGCCTAATTATCCGGAAGGACAGGTTTAAACGTCGATACTCGAGTCTTCGTTATACAATTTTTAATCATACCATTTTTACTCAAAAATTGTATAGGTATCTGGTCAGTGCGGATCTAAAATAAGTCTCTCATTTATTCTTATCGTATACTCGGGTGCTTTGTTCCGAGTTTATAACTTTTATGGTCGCGACCCATAATTCAAACCACTACTTATTTTGATGATTGACAAACACTCGAGAAAAATGTATAGATGGACGGGAGCGTCTCATATACGATTTCACCCGTGATTAGATCTTGAAGTATTTTTGCAGGGAGGTAAAGCATAAAAATTCAACTGAATTTGTGCTGTAGCACCTAGTCATGGTCTTGTTTTCCTCAATAAAATCTGTATTAACGTGTAAAGTTTGACAATTCATGTTTCACGAAAAGTACTTTCTTTTTTATTGACCTCTACAGTCCCGTCTCCACCTCGCGGACAGTTTATATTATCTTGATTTGTATTTCCAGCATGGATCGTCAAATTACCCTTTTATATCCTCGAATGACAATAACGATTCTGATTTTCTTTCCAAAAAACTAACCGATGAAGCACGACTTACAGACTTTACTCTCAATTCTGATTCCTTTCCATTTCACAACAACCTTCCCATCACGGATGGCAAAGTCCTAACTACTGAAAAACAGTGCTCGAAATCTTCAGCAATATTTTCTCCAGAAATTCCGCCCTCAAGCAATCTCTCAGCTATTTCAATACTGGCTCTAGTAATTCTCATTCTCAAACCAAACAAAGACCCTACCCTTCCTCTTTCCTACCGTCCAATCTCCTAACCAAGTACCGTGATTTTCGACAAAAAACGAGCTAAAACTTCATCTCCTCCCCTCCTCCTTAACTCCGCCCCTATCGCACTTAATGACAAAAGTCCTTTGCCTCCGCTCTTACTTCAAACACTTATGGCTACCGCATATTAAAGAAATCAAACCCGAAATCCTCAGAGCTTCGAACGTCCTAAAATATTCCTATCCCGTTTTTCCACCGGTTGCAATCTTGAAACTCTGTTTCCCCGTCACCAAACCCAAGTCTAATCTATCCAAGATATATGGGCTTGCACCCTTATCACATCTGTCTTCTTTTTAGACACAGTTCAAAATCCCGCCATTTGAATTTGACGCTTCTCGCACTAGCCCTGCTCTAAGTCTAGCCACCAAATCAGGTTATCCACCCCTAAATTTTCCTCGACTTTATACTCAACTGCCAACTCTCTCGCCTTTGTCCTACAACTTCCTCAAACCACAGCTTACAGCATTCTGTTTTAGCGGGGGGAGGGGGAGGATTACATCCTCAGAAAACGTCTGCGTCCGGGAGTTTTTGTGAACTGCGTGACGTGACGTAATGTGACGTACCATGTGAAGCTTTATGGCATCATCAATGACCTTGACCTACTTTAGGGACTTGAAAAAATTTCAACTTCCAGCCTGTACAATCTCGTGCGTTGTTTTGTTTCCTACTGATCGCCGTGAAGAACGGGTTTTACATTTTCGATAGAGTTTAGAGAAAGTGAGAGAGAGCAGTGCACAGCATGGGGTAGGTTTTTGCTTATCTATGAGTGTACCCTCTTTTTAGGTATAAAATTCGTACTCTCCTTTATTTTACGACGTTATAGATTGAACATCCACCCCCCTTGAGGTAGGACCTCAAAGAAAGGGATATTACAGAGATTGTTTGACTTTCATTTCTTTAATAGCGGATTGTGCGAATAAATTTGTTCTTTTATTATAAATATGACAAATAAAAATTTCAACAACCAAATCTTTCTGATTGATCAAGCGGTAAACCAATTAATTGGTTGGTAAGAGGACGAGTTTCGAGCAAGGACGCTTTAGAGGTCCACTTTTCGTTTGTACAGTAACAATTCTAGTCTTTCCATCTTTACCAGGATGCAATTCCGATATTCGCCCTAATTTCCAGAGGGTAGGGGGTGTGTTATTTTCTGAAATTATCACAATGTCGTTAATTTTGTTAATTTTCATGTCGGACATCCGACATTGGACATCGTCGGACATCGTCTGTTAATTTTCGAGTGGTCTTTTACAAATTGCTTTTAGAAAGCCATAGGATTAGGCTTAGCATTAGATGCAGGTTGTTTCATGCAATGTAAATACCTTTTTGCAGGTATACGATTCTTACCTTTTTCATGTAACAGTGTTATGTATTGAATATCCCGCCTCCCTTGAGGTAGATCTTTTGAGGCTCTGGAGGTCCTCCAAGACTTGTGAATCGCGCAAGAGCGGCTAAGAATGCTTTAGTGGTTAGGTCGGAAGCTAATTCTAGATGAATTTCTTTGGAAACAAAGCAGACAGAAACTGCTACATGAGCTTTGTTTATGACTCTACGTTTTCCTCGACCTCCCTTTAGTATATTAGTATTGTTTGACGGGACCAGTGTAGTCTATTCCAGTTATGTTGAAAGGTTTTATCTAGCCTGACTCGGGCCGCTGGTAGATCTGCCATAATTTGGGTTTGTACCTTTGGCTTTGTGTGTGCAAATGATGCACTTGTGTATGTACAAAGTGACGCAGCTTTTTATTCGCAGTATCCAGTACTGATGACGTATGGTTGCAATCAGGAGCTTGGGCTCTGCATGAAGATTTAACATTACGGTAATGCGCGATAATGAGATCGGATAGTTTACAATAATGAGCGTTTACGTTTATTGTGAAAAACAATAGGGTGTTTTTGCTCGAAGGACAGATTAGAATTTGAGAGTCGACCACCTACTCTGATAATTTTGTTATTATCTAGATTCTAGAAAGACATTTAGGCTACTTAATGTACTGAAAGGATCAACAAGATCTCCTTTGATTAAAAATTTATATCTGTTAGTGAAATATTCTTTCTGTGAGAGTTTTATTAATTCAGTAGTGGCGTTTTGAATTTCGAAAAACTTTCGAGAACCGCTCACTCCCGGAAAGTGAGGTTGTGAATTAAGCATCTCAAGTGCCAAGTTGTAAGGCGAACTAACTTGAAAAACCTTGACCTAAAATTAATTCAAATGAATATTTCCCCGTATTAGGGAGTCCAACTATTTCAAATATATTACTCTGACGTGTGATAACGCTCAGGGAAAATTACGTTTTTAGAATTTTTCTCTCCGTTGTTTCACGGGCGTTTGGAGTGTATGAGATTATTTCCGTGCATGGTTCAATGAAGTCTGGAAGCCACTGAGGGCCAATCCAATTGGAGATTAATAACTGTTTAGGTGTGGTTCCTTGAGACAATATGTCCGCGGGATTGTGGCTCAATTCTACGTAATCCCAAATGCAGCCGTTTGAAACCTGGTTTACTACAAACACGTTCCATCGTGTTGATGGCGAACCAATCCAGGATAGTACAGTTTTACTGTCTGACCAGAGACGTATTTTACTTATGGTTAATGTTTTTGATAAAATGGAGACAATTTCATGTTGTAAATTAGCTAGTAACGAGGCTGCTCGTAACTCAAGTTTAGTAATTGTGAGTTGTTTCAAAGGAGTTACTCTTGACTTTGAGGCAATTAAGGATATTTTAACATTCTTTTTGTGATCTACGATTCTTGTGTAAATTACTGCCCCATAGGCTAAAACCGACGCGTCACTAAATCCGTGACGTTCTTTGAATTTTATCTTCCCAGACGGGAGTATGATTCTTGGTATTTCTATATGAGATCTACCTCCCCTTTTTTTTCTTTTTTCTCTTGTGAATTTATGCCATAGAGTTAATGTTTCGTGGAAAAATTATTTGTCCCAGTTTATCGATTTAGTTTTTTTTTTGATTTATATGTGATTTAGGCAACTGAATGGAATTAGGTTTCCAGATCTCTTGCATAAAAATTTTCGTTCGAACTATAAGAGGCCTTACGAATCCGACCGGGTCGAAGAATCGCGAAATCTTGGATATGACCTGACGTTTGGTCCTGCTTTCAGATGCTTTATTAGAACAGAATTAGAATTTGAAAAGATCTGCAGGTCGTCGTTGGCAACAAAATCTTTCCGTATCGACACCGCAACTCTGTAACAGTTTTACGGCCGAAGTCCAAGCCATCTTCCAATGCTTAAAACTTGAGCCCTCCTTTTTCCACCGAAGCGCACTCTTCTGATCGCCTCTGATTCCTTATCCGCCTTTACGGTAATTTACAATGTACACTCTATCCACCCACTTGTCTAACGCAATGACTCTCTCCTATAATAACTCTGACATCCATTCATTATGGGACTTGACTTTCATCTGGGCACCCAGCCTTACGGGATCCAAAGTAGTGAACAAGCTGATTAAGCCGTCAAAACTGCCACAAAATTTTCCACAAATCAACGTTCGTCCTCTGCCCACTAAAAATGATTTCACCCACACCATCCACTTTGAAATTATGGACGAATGGGTCACACTCTGGCAAAATCAAATCTCATCAAACAGATTAGCTCAATTAAAACCGTTACCATTCGCTTGGGTTTCATCAAACCAAAAATACCGCCGTAACGGATTCCACTCGCGTAGGTACTTACACGTCTCCAAATTGGTCACACGCGCTCACCCTTAGTTCAAGCTTCTTCCCGCTCTCATGCGAACATTGTAGCTTCAAGTTCCCTCTCAAGCCTATCATTAGGTTCCTTCCGCCGCCACACCCAACGAATTTAATCATCCATCGAAACAACTCTCGCTGATGATCTCCCATTCACTGAAACTTCATCTCTTACCAAAACGCAAAAAACTACATTCAACACATCTAAAATTGATTCACCGTTTGAGGTGTGCAAATTATAGGCAGCGCTAGTGTGCAGGGCTAAATATCCGTCTTTCCTTATCAGCCACCAATTGCAAGACATTTTACAGAGTTTCTTTACATTGCACACTAGCGCTTCCTATAATTTGCACATTCCAAATCAAACGTCTTATAACGTGAGCGCAGTTATGAGCTTGTAGAATGGGGAAAAAATCATCTTATTTATACAAGCTATCAATATATTTTTCAGTAAAAAGGTGTAGAAAAGGAAGGATATGGCTTTGAATATGAATAGTAATGGAGACGCAGAAATTGGAGTATTGCAGCCAAAAATTTCAGCTTTGGCTTTTGGCCTAAACTTAGGTATAACCTTGAACAGTATGGCTTCCGGCTTTTGGCTTAATTTAGCTGATTTTTGTCTGATCAATGTCCTGCAGGATTTGGTGTACAGAGGAAATGATCAGGAGAATAAAGGCTTTGCTGCACTTGTGGAAGATACCTCTTCTCCAGCCTGTGTTCATATATTTGGTGATTAAAAGCAAAAAAAAGCTGAAAAATTTGACTTAGTTTGGCTTTTGGCTTAGGAAGGTTTCAATGAAGCCGTTCAGCTTCGCTCTTATCAGTAAAAATTTGGCTGAATTAAGCTTTTGGCTTTTGGCTTGTGGCTGCAATACTCAGGCAGAAATTGTCTTTTTTGAAGGTTCCTTGGCAAACGTAACAGAGCGCGCTGTTTCCATTGCGGTGCGTGTTAAATCTTCTGGTATGGTTTGGGGGGGGGGGGGAAGGAGGTGAAACAGTGCCATTTGCGTTGCGTGTTAAATCTTCTACTATGATTGAAACAGCGCCCTCTGTTACGCCTGGCAGAGCATTACTATTTCTGCCTCTCTATTACTATTCATACTCAAAGGGATATGGATCGAATTTTTTTGAAGCCCCACCTTAACACAGTCTTATCCCAGTTTACCGTTTGTGGTTAAAACAAAAATCAACTCCATAAGAAATACACAGGACGTTTCGATCATTTGTCAATATTTGAAAACAATAGATAAAGAAAGAATTACAGATACATTTATGAATACTTCAGAACTTCCAGATTCTAAATATGAAATTTTTATTTACTATTTTTTTTTTACACTTAATTAAGAATGTATGATCGAAACGTTCCCATGCATTTGTTATGGGAATCGATTATTTGTTCTGAACAAATATGATAAACTGGGGTAAGTGGTGCTTCGCAAATACGGGTGGGGTTGTTCATATTGTCAGAATGTGCCGACGCCACGCCAACACCCATTTCTTGGGCACAAAATTTTATATTTTAATTATATATTATCGTAGACTCATAGAATGAATTAAATTTGATATTGTAATGAGAATGAAGAGATCGGGTCTCAAAATTAATAGGTAGTCTCCTATAGTTTACATGACTCAAGTTCTGATAAAAATGTATGAAACACAAACAAGAATCAATTTCTGTATTCTTCTTACATTTTTTTTTTGTCATCTAGCTGAATTTTCGTATGATTTAAGCGAGAGAAAATATAATACAAAAGAGAGTGTTGAATACATCAACAAATAATGTAGGGAGGGCTGTTTGTTCTTGTCGCGAGATTTGCGAAGTCGTACCACGAGCCAATAGAAATCGCGTTGGAAAACCGCGTCAAATCAACACGAAAGAATACAGTTGAACGAAAAGGGGACTATGTTCGCGAAATCGCGGATGAGATTTTCTCTAAGCGTTGTCGAATCAGATGAGAAGAAATTCGTCGGTGAAACGCATAAAACCACGAGTTTTCGCGAGTTGTCATAAAATACGGGTGTTTTTAGGCGTTATTCGGCCACGTTTGTAACGACTCGAAAATGGAGTAGATACGTTCACAAATTTTACGATTTTCTCTTCTGACTGAGCTTACATCATTACTCTATGGTGATGTTCAAACTTTTTCTTTCGCTAAAATTTAAGTACGTTCTTTCAGGAAAAATATCAATATTTTTAGAGTCCTAAGTTTACTTATACGTTCCATATCCGGAAAGAATGTCACGAAAGAGCAAACATTTCAAGTACAATATAAGCTGGTTCACTGCAGTAGGCAAAATTCAACCCTCCAAATTTTTCCAAGACTAGCATTTTTCTTTACCTAACTGTCTGCCACGCACCAGTTAGATAGGAAGCGTGAACAATATTTCACCAATTATCAAAAAGGGTCTTATAGCTTAAATTTTTTTTACTTCTTTCTCTCTCATTTCTCAGAAACATTGTTTTGACGTCATTGCGATGCCTCAGGAAGTGAGTTAAGGTTCGCGGTTTCTTTTACCATCTGATTTTTGTTTATTTTTTGGTAATTTCATTAATTACGCGCACAGTAAGGTCTTCGTTTTTTAAATTGAAAAGTTGTTTACGAAAAGGCTATTTTTAATCCTGCCCTCAATTTGAAAACAAACTGAATGATCCACGAACTAGAGGAATCTTGTGATATTGAAAATTCTTTCAAATCTCCAAGTGAACATAAAAAGACTGGGAGCTTGGAATTTCTTGGTCATCCATCTTCAGAGGTGGAGTAGTAAATATTTTTTGAAGAGGGGGAATTTTCTTGGTATACGTCTTTCATTAATTTGCAATTTGTCATTTCACCCTTGCCTTATTTAGACTTTTTAGAAATATTTTCCTATTATTTTCAAGGAGCAACTTGACCTTCTGCTCCCCGCACACCCACCTTGCGTGTAGTTTGCTCGCAGTTGGGATTATTCGGACTTCTTGGTGTAGAGAGTACAAGTTATCTTATGACAGATCGATCGACTAAAGTTTGAAGCAAAAAAATTATATTTTCTAAAAATATTGATTAGGTACTCGAAAGAAGTGGCACCCTTTACGTGTTAAAAGTTGGAAAAAAAAAAAAAGGTGAGAATGATGAAATTGAGACATCAATAGCATGGAGAGATTGAGAAAAACCTTCCTTTGAAAATTAGGTGAACATGAATGAATTCAGCATGAAAATCAGAATTACTTCTTGTTCTAGTGACAAAGGTTCAATGTAAAAATCACGAACCTCCGCAACTGTCTCCTGGCAACACTTTTTATGTAAAGTCGTAGTCAAAAAAAGTTTCCTGTGTTGAATCAGGAAAAACCTAGTGAAAATAGGCCAGTAAGAATATTATATAAAAATTCAAAAACATGCCAGGCTTTTTTCAAAATTTTTCGGTGACAAAAATTTGATATTTTAGGTAGTCAGAAGTTCCCCTCTCCGCATCCTGAACCATTGCATGAATGAAAGCATGAGGGGATAAATTTTCATTTTTGCACGAAGAAATTGTTATGCATTTTCAATTTTCCGGGTATTTTCCATAAAATGAAAATTACCTCGCAGTTTTCCTCTTTTTTTTTTTTTTCTTTCTTACAATGGATTGCAGACGAGCTACAGAAATTATTTTCAATTGTGAATTTTGTGCAAGTAGGAGTGCTAGTGACGATATCTAGGATGCACTGATGAGTAAAATGTTGTATTTTTCACAGTAAGACGTTACAATTAAACTCAATTCCACTACCCTGAATATTTTTTTATAATATACAGAAAAATATGTAGAGAAATTCAATTTCAGATTTTCAGTTGAACTTTCCTCTCATATTCACTTTTTTGTCCAAATAGTATCAATTTTATCAAACTGTATTCGTTTTGCCCGGAATATTGCTGCCAGCCGAAAGCCAAAAGCTGAATTTAACCGAGTTTTTACTGATAAGAGCTAAGTTGAAAGCCAGTTTTATTGAAACCCTTCCTAAGCCAAAAGCCGAACTAAGCCACATTCTTTCAGTTTTTTTTTTTTGGCTTCTTCCAATTTTTTGCAAAATACAGAACAACACAACACAACAGGGTTGGAACCAATCCATACAAAATTAAATTATTTAAATTACATGAAATGCAATTCTCTTCTCTACATGTAAAGAATGGATGTATGTAGATGTAGAGAATCCTCAAAACTCAACAACGATGTAAAATCGTTAACAGTAAACACACTACTCCAAAACAATGAAATAAAAATAACTAGCAGAGAGAGCAGTGAGAAAGAATAATCACCAAAAATGTGAACAAAGCTGGAGACTAGGCATCTTTCACAAGTGCAGCAAAGCCCCGACTCTCCTGATCGTTCCTTCTGTACACCAAATCCTGCAGGACGCGGATCAGCCAAAAATCAGCTAAATCAAGCCAGCTCAATTTTTCAAAAAGCCGAAAGCCTAAAGCCAGCCATATTGTTCAAGGTTGTGAAGCTGAAATTTTCGGCTGCAATACTCTGGTTTTGCCGCTAGAGGGTAGTGTACAGAGTACAGAGCTGTAGAGCTATATAAATTCGGTCCAGTGACGACGTGGAAGAATACGGAAGCAATCGTCTCCAGATACGTGAGAATTACCGCACAGCATACAAAAGAAGATCAATCACGCCAACGACGACGAGTATTATCTTTTCCATGGAAATCCTCTACGCGCTTACCTTCTGTACATATTCGAAGATTTTGTCATTGTTGGAATATACAATTCAAAGAAACGACTAATTATTACGAAACGCCTTTTACGCTGAACAGGTAGAACCTATGCCCAAATTTACGAATAATATGGTTAGTTTTACAATAAGAAGCGTCGTTTTTTACAAAACTTGATGAAAGCACGATCATTGAAATAATTTTTGCCAATATGCTTGAAGATTCATACAACTATAAATGTACTCATGAGCTGTAGGGAAATTGTAAGAGATTGAAAAATACAGAGCAGATGGAGTTGTTATGATTTCCATCGATTTTTCCAGTAACTGGTCTTTTCTGTTAGATTTGGTGTGGTGCTGTTTTTTAACCACAGGCTTTCTTCAAGCCAAACTCTCTTTCTTTTTTTGTTCTAAAAGAAGTGAAATGGGATAAAATGTGTTCTGGGGGAGCCAAATAAATGAAGATCATTTTTCACATGTTTCATGCCTTTACTCTGACCTGACCCGAATTTGAAATTTTCCGAGTGCCCCCTCCCCCCGCCCCCGCTTCATCATCCTCTCTCCGTGGGTGATTAGAAATTTGCGAGTTCATCCCGCGAGTTCCCCTTGCCCAGTTTATATACTAGCTTTATGATCGCTATATTCTATAGCTTTGAGCCTTCATTACATACTAGACCTGATATGCAGTATACTATAGTTGTTGAAGCCAAGTATAGAATCGATGTTTCGATACAATCGAGATCAGTAATCGATATAATCGAGATTGATGTATCGATATTATCGAGATTGATATAAGTGATTTTTACTTTAAATTTCCTTGCAAACGCTCGAAGACATATATAATTTCTGTTTGTACTGTGAGTCTATGAGTTGCGTGAAATTTGACCACCGCGAAGGAGCAGGTATTGGACCTAAACTAGGCTGCATGATTATACCGTATAGGTCTATACTGGGCTTGACATGAAACATGATCTTTTTCTATTTGGCTCTGCCAAAAGATTTTTAATATCTTTTTATTGTTGCTCGGTCCAGCTACCATCAATTAGGACAAAATATAATTTTTGATAACGGATAATTGCTCAGTTAAGACCATCAACCAGCTTAATCCTCTGTGTGACTTCACCAACATCCATGACGTCTAATAAACATATTTGAAGCTATTTAGCTTTCGGGGTCTCTTTGTTCCGCTCGTTCGCCCTCATTCTTGGTCCGTATAAAAAAATTCTGGATGACGTTAAGGATTCCTCGCAAATTTTCAGGCAGGGGGGGGGGAGGAGGTCAATTTAAACACGGATTCACAGATTTTCTATAGACGACTGGTGTGCCAAAGCCGGTGAAGATATTTAAAAGGGAGGAAACTCAATCTCAAACTTGCGGATAGGGAAGACATCAAGCAGTTTAAACCTCTCTACGACGTTATCATAATCAGTTGAATCTGCTTGTGATATCATCAAGATAGTAACGTCATCAACATCCGCGACGTCATCCGTGGCCGGCACCTGGTGTGGTTCCGTGCACAAAATGCGCCACTTAACGAAGCGGGTTTTCAAAGCGATGGGGAACGAGGTTGGGACCTCAGGGTGGGTGATTAACTGAAAGACAGCTCTGCACCACATAGGGAGAACATAAGATGCCGGCCCTGACGTCATCAATATTCCTCTCTTTTTCTCTTTCGGACTATCAGATTTCTATTTGAAGTTGCGGGTATAGGTACTGCATGGGCCTAGTATAACGGCCTTGCGGTTTTCCAATAGTAGCCCAGTTTAAAGTTAGTACAGCCTACTATATTTTTGGACTAGAGAACTTGAAGTCGGACTTGCAAATTTCTGGAGACAAAGCCTAGTAATCTAGTATAGCCTAATATACTATAGACTGTATGCTAGAACTGAGAAACTCGAACTTAGTCTAACATTAGTGTAGTGTAGCATAAAGCTAGTACCTATACAAGGCTGTTTATGGTAGAAATCTTTCAAGCCTAGAGACGATTTGCTAAGCTATAGCTAATCTCCATGCTAGGCCTGTTTTTAAATTAGTATAGTCCAATTACGGGTAGTTGAAGTCTAGTTTAAGGCTATAGTTTAGAGCTAGTATAGCATCATCCCGATGAACGAGGTCAACCGTCGATTCCCGTCGATTTTTGGTCGACGTTCGGTGTCGACCGAAAATCGACCGAGAGTTTGTTTTTGTTCAAGTCTTGGTCAAAATAGCGTCGATATATTGTTCAAATTGACCTCACGTCGAAGTCGACATCGACGAATGTTGACTCATTTGCCTTGTCGATTTCAGGTCGGTTTTGAATTGACCGTACATCGACCGGTCGACATGGTTCCATAGGATATATCGTATGCCAAGATTGAGGAACTCGAACTCGGCCTCGCCGATTTCTGGATTGGGCCGAGGGCTCGAGATTCCAAGTTCACCAACGGGAGGCGACTCTGCTTCGCGTATTTTCATCAATCAAATGGGGGTAGAGTGCCGGTAAAAAAATTGAACTTGCCAAGTTTTTCGGTTCTATAAAAAGAATTGAGATAGGCTAAGTAAACACAAGAACAACACCAAGCATCGAAGCTTTTGGTCTTGAATGGTACCGCACAAACCTGAACTGAAATGAGGTATTTTATATCTACAAAACAAGTATATCGTATGAAGATGGATTTCTTTTCTAAATAGGGAGTGACACAAAGAAATACAATTTTTATCGAGGCCCAGCAGATGTTCAATTTTCAATCAAGAAGCGTTTTCACTGAATGTGGGTACGTGTAAATTTACATCGAGGAAGCCGATATTCAAATTGTTACGATGTATTTCTATGCGAATTTCTCTTTTGGTTCGGGGCGAAGTCAACTCCCATCTCAGTTTCCTTGAGGAGTAGTGAGCGCTGTTCATAGTAGTTGAACTGACGTATACATTCACATAAACTATTTCAAGGTGAATACGAGTAATTCAAATCTAAATAGTCGTTTCTAAATAATTCAATATTATTATGATACATTCCAGTATCGGCGTTTTTGGATCGTGTTCTAAATATACGTCAAATATTCAATGAAAGTAATTCGTTACTACCGAAAACGGATTCCTCGGCTTTTGCTGGACTATGTCCTTAATAAATACTTAAATTCAAGTGTTGATAATAGTATGGGCGCGAATTAGGGAGTAGGGGTCAGGGAGTGAATTTTGTCTGGCCAATAATGTAATGCCGAAATAGTGCCGAATTCCTCAATTTTATTTCTACTGATTATTGTAGATCTTCTTTATTTTCATATCGCGCTTCATTTTTTGAGAGCCCCAATAATGCCAAATTTTGGGTTTTTGGAGCCGAATTTTAAATTGTTTAGTGATGAAAATCCGTCCCTCAGTTATTACAATTTACACACATGCACCAATCGTTCAGAAAATACCATTTCTGTTTAATCGTTGGTTTGAAGTACGCCAGAACCTCGCTCCTCTTCCTCGCCCGCTCGGTAGGCTAACTTCACCACTTTCGCGATTTGTGAAAAAAAGAAAGAAGTTGAACGCGGCAGAGTATTGCAGCCAGCCGAAAGCCGAATTTTCGGGTATGAAGCCAAAAGCCACAAGCCAGCTTTATGTTTACTCTTGGAAGCCGAAAGCCGAATTCAGCCAAATTTTTTCGACTGATTTCTGGCTTATTCCTCATATTATATTATACGCGCGAAATGACGTGAGACACGCTTCTTGTAGCAGCAGTCTGGCTTTTGCCACGTTTTCGGCTTTCTGCCTCGTTCGTCAGTTTTTCACTCAATCCACAGAACACAGATTCAATTTTTCGTTACGTTTTTCATTCCCTGGCTGCAACGAAACGACAACAAACTCATCAGTCAGCTAAAAGTCCGCCAAAAAATCAGCAGTAAGCCAGCCATAAGTCATCCAAAAGCCAGCCCAAGTTTTCTTATCAGCCGCATAAGCCATGAGCCAAATCCGAATTTTTCAAGGTCGTCAGCTTCAGCCGTAAGCCGAATTTCGGCTGCAATACTCTGAAACGCGGAGAGGAGTGAAAAAAGAATGCGCGATTTGATTTCGAAACGAGTATTACGCGTTGTGATCTAAGATCTGGCTGATCCCAAAAAATACTCTTGTCTTGGATTTCAAAAGAGTGTATCTCGTCACCCTACCCGTTCTCGAAACCTTGATTATAATTTCTGTGTATAATTGTTCATCATAGTTTCGGTGTACGGATGAGTTTCTCGAGATTGAATGACGAATACTCTTTCCAGGGAAGTCAAAATCAAACATGCACGGTGCGCGAGATTAATTTACTCGCTTGATTCGCTGTTTCCAAAATCAGTACACTCAGAGTGCTAAATAAATCGGTACACACTCTCTAGTTAGGTTGACGAGTGCGAATTTCAGAATTTCGCGAACAGCATTATCACGAGGGCGTGAATCATCTTCATTAGAAGCGAACGAAGTAATATTACAGGATGAAAAATCTCTTGATTACCCGCGAGGTTGCTTAATCAGAATCGTAATAACTGTATTCTTACTGTCTTGCATGCATCGCGTGCGCATTTGCTCACCTCCCAATACGTATGTAGATATGCCTTCTCGCGGATTATTGCAACAAGACGGCGAGATCGACGTCGTAATGTTCGTCACATCGTTTGTATTGAGTAGTAGTAGTGCACTATTCAGGTTTAACGAGTCATTTCATACGTTAGACACGGGTAACACTGTTGTACGCGGATACGATCGTTGTTGCTCTCGTGTGTGCGACGACGACGACGGACGACAGAAGGAGGCAGGATAACGCATGCGTCGCGTTACCCTCCTCCCAATTGGATGATCCAGTTCGAAGAAAGGTATCTCGCATTTCTTCTCAATACAAACCTACAACGTGACTATTGTGCCTGTAAACCTAGAAGAAAACTGTATGGGTTGATCTTACGACTACATCGTCGCGTTCATCTGTGTGTCGAATGTATCATTTTTCGTTGCTTTTACTACAGAATTGTTCGCGTTCTCTCTAATTATGATATCGTTTTCAATTCCATAATTTTTATCGTTTCATGTAGTTCTCACGTTGTATATTTATAATAAGTTGCATTTTTTTTTTTTTTCATTTTTCAATCTTTTATTATTCGTGAGTCCCTGTTTTTTTTTGATTGACGGTTTTTCATTTTAAGCGACAACAATTTCTGAGAAGAAAATTGCCATCGACGTTTCGTGGAAAATTCGCCGACTATTTTCAAGTAAGATTGAGTTTTATTAATTTTGTTCATTCGTTCGACGAACTATCGTCGGCTGATCTGCGGATTGTCATCCGAAGGCTAATTTTTATCGTCAGATAAGAAATGGTATAGCTTCCGGGGACTCGTGACCTCAAAAAGTATTGATGATGCCGCAGCATCACGTTATTTTTTTCGCTGTATCGGGCTCGTTATCGCTACAGGGAAATATCTTCGAGATACGTTCGTAGAGATTCTTGTGAAATTCATTCCTCATCGAACGGACAGTTTTGCTAGTCTGAATGATGGCGATCGGCGTTGGATTTGTGAAATCCGTCGAGATGACTTATTTATGACGTCATCGTGATGAGCGATAGTGACACCTTTCGTCGCGTTTTGACGTGATGTTAATTCGTTCGAAAGTCATTATCGATTAATTGGAAATCGAGCGAATGCGTTTACGTGCGCAAATTGCATCGTTAGTTTTAGAAGACTTCCTCAATAATGTTTAGATAATCCAGTGGAGGTGAGATAATGTATGTTCAGCCTATCTTCTGTTCGTATTTCGGCATTCTGTCAAGCTCTTGGAAAGTTTATCAGTGGAAGGGTGAAGGGAATCTCATTAGCGCGTGTGTATGTTACGTAATTTTTATTCATGCTGCGGTGACCCTCATTTTGTCGAGCCTTTGATATTTTAACCTTTGAGAACCGGCTAGGTCAATGTGGTGTTGATGGTATTCGGAGATCACCGCCAATTCTAGCTCGCAAGTTTGGAATCAAAACCTTGTATCTCTAGTTTCCTTTTGAGACTAGAGTTGCGAGGTTTTGATTCACGACCCGCGAGCTGTCAATTGGTGAACGTGATCGAAAAATTGGATAGAAGCGGCTATCATAGTTTTCTTATTGTGTTCTCATTCGCAGCTGCTCAAAGTGAGTTTTTTTTGCGTGATGTAAATTCTGGGTTTACTTCCAGAATTGTCTTACTGGAGAACCTCATTGTGTGAAATCTGCGGAAACTACAGGAAATAAAGATTTATCTCAATTATGGGGGACTATTTGAGAAAAATATCTGCTGTCTGTAGTACTGGAAGATTGTGGTTCGAATACAAACTTCAGAGACTTCGACATCATGTTGGCCGGGCGGCGGGGAAAAGACTCGCAAGACGATTCTTGAAAGTCTGATCATAAAAATTTTCGGGAGCCTGCGAAGAGCTAATTACCCGGCTTAGTAAATGTGAGCCTGCATGACCTTGAGAGACTCCAACGAATTTAGACCGTCGAGCTACACATACGAGGAGATCATATTCGTCTCAGAGGAAGATGTATTCTCATAAACCATTCGAAAAAGAGTATTTGTATCGTGGGAAGGATACTTCAACGAGAGAACAGCACTCTCAGTCAGTTTTGTTCTTTTTGTGGTTTCTGTAGTAATTCAAGAATTCTTTATTTTGGTCAACTGGGAAATACTTTTTCCCCTTCGTCTGTTTAGTTGCACATTGATGATTCACTCTTTTGCGTACTCAATTTGTATTCCCTTTTCATTCCGCTCTTAGTCAACGTTTTTTTGTACATTTTTTATCGCTAGCAAAATTGCAAAATTTAATTACTCTTTTGTTATTGAAAATATCTGGCCACCCTGTTGAGATTTGGGCAAAATTTCGTCCCAAAATTGAAATTTCTTGAGACAAAATAGGAATATGAATTTTCTGGAGAAAATTGAAATTGTCTCTAGAAGACACTTTGCTTTCAGGATGAAAGTGTTGGAGAATTTTTTAGACTATCTAAGAAAAATTGTCGAATTTGTAGGAGCCTGGAATGAAGAAAGACCGAACATGCTTGATTTAATCATTTTCATGCTTTCGGAAAATTAATTTCCTAAGTCAGAAGGCTTTGCCGGTCTTTCTACAAATTTTCGACTCTTATATTTCTATGCTAGGGAAATGATGGTGAAGTCTATGTCAGAAACGGAGCTAGAAGTAAAAGAAGCAAATTTCTCGCTCCTTCCCTCTAGTTAAAATTATATCTTGAAAGAAGATGTGGTCGAGATTACAAGTCAAGGATGCGTGCCCTTCCATCATATGCCGGTATCAAAAGCTTTGTCGTATTTCTGTATGAGGGAGGTAAATTCGTAGTCTTGTTAATGAACAACGACCGAGTCGAATAAGATGGTCGAGAGGACAGAATGATGAATTTCAGACAGTAATCATAGTTATTCTCCGTGAAGCAGGGTAGCCACCGTCCCTACAAATCCAAATCCAATGAACCATATAAAAGTCTAGTATTCAATCATTGGCCTGATAAACCCAATATCTTGAAGCGAGTTTTCAAGTTCAGAGGAGGTCCACGCCACCCTGGAATCAGCCCCCTACCACACCACTGAAATTATACTCTTATAAAACATCTTTTAAGTCTATTTTTGAATTCGATGGGCACCCGGTGAAGTCTAATTGTGCGCTACCGTGATGTTCTGTCGAAAAATTTTGTCCTATTTTAATTTTCTGTCAGTTTTTTGAAAACAAAGTAAAAAAGAACTGCCCCTGACAGTTTCATCCGACCGCATTAAAATTCTAGGAAAGGGCAATAATTTTGGTTTCAGTCGAGTTTTTTGAAAATATTCTGAAGTATGGTCGATCATAAGTTTGGATGAGACAAGTTCGAGCGATTATTAGGTATGAGCGGGGGGTGAACATGCCGGTAATTTGATATTTTTTTACGAGAAAAACTTCGGAAATTCGTCGACAAATTGTTTGAATTAATATTGCACTGTTTATCCTCAGTTCTTTCTTTCTCTAAAGTATCACGCGAAGATGAGAGAAGAAAACATTGAAAAGAAAAATAAGCGATATTTAATTGATCGTAAGATTTATTTTCCATCCTACATCATTCTTATGATAAACAAGATAAAAATCCTTGTAATAGATATTTCCTGATATAGGAAAAATGAAGTTCTCATGATATTGTGATCCGTCGTTCAATTTTTTCTGGTACATTTGTTTTCTGAGCTAGGTATTATTTATTACCACCAGAAAAAAATTGAGGCCACGTGCCTTGAACGTTGGATCTTGAACGTGTGTATATCTTGAACGATTGTATGCATGTGTCTGAATGTCTGTTTGTCGAACTACGCTGTAAAGAATTTCTTATTTAACCCTTTTCATACATTGTTTACGCCCTATGGTAGCCTCTCAAACTGTACCAATCGAACTTTGTTGGATTCCTTCCAAAAATAACGATTGTACGCTTAGAGGATGTTTCCCTAAACTTCAACAAAACTATCTAGAAATTTTTCGAAATGATTCCTGTTTTATAAGGTCGAAGGTTTTTCATGAGGAGGAATTCTCAGATGTTTGAAGAAATAAAAGTCTTACGTATAAAATTCAGTTTGCTCTGGGCTGAGAGGTTTGTATTCAACCAGGGTGAGATAAATTTTTAGCCATCAATGAATTCCTTTCTAGAATGTTTTTTTCTTATTTGCTTTAATTACTTCTACCTTGTATTTATTTTTTGTCGTAGAGCGAAATTTTCCATTCAGTACGATATAAACATATTTACGAGCTACTCGTGTATTTTTTTTTCATTCATTAAATTACGAAACCTTGCAACTACGCTTAGGATTATAAACTGGGAGTAGGCAGATGAGGACTATGAGGATGCTGTAGAAGTAGGTGGATTAGACAATGGTATTCTCATGATTGTTTGAGAGGAAGTTCGTGATGCAAGGATGAATAAAATTTCCAACAATCCCAACTGCCTATTCTGAAACGTGAAGGGAAGGGCGGTTCGAAGTAGACCAAGGAATTGGAAATTTTTTATTGACCATAGCATGTTGGAGGAAGAGGAAAAATTAATTTTAGATCGTGGGATCGGCTATGGAAGGTGAACCCAAAGACGGAGGGGAGTTTAAGAGGATGAAGATTCGTTGGATGATAGAATTAAGTAAGGATGTGAGAGAGAATAACTCTGAATGAAGACTGCATATCCGGTTTCCAGCCCCATCCGGATCTGACCGTGTAGCAGAGCAGGTAAGGTGTATTGAGACGGACTCGTGATTCAAAGATTCATCTGGAATGCAATACCTGGAAAAACATTTTGACCCCCGAGTATAAACGAAGGAAACTAACACTCTTAAATGTATTAGAATCAAAACGTTCGAGGCCTGAAAAGGTTTACGCTGAATTAATTAATTTTTTGCTAGTTCTTTCCCACACGTTCTAATTCTTTTCTTTCGTTTTCGGGATTGAGAAACACGAGATTTGTCGTATCCTTTTTCTCCTACCCGTCGATGTAGGTATACTGGAATGAATTCTGCGAAAATATCCATCGTCGACAAGGAATAAAAGAGAAAATCTGTGTAATGTCTTAAGTACGTGTATATTTTTTCTTTCGTCGAAAGGTCCGGGAGGCCGGATTCCATTCTAAGGATTCTGAAACGGAACCAAATTCATGTGGAATTCCGAAGAGATTGAAAAAGTGACCATTTTGTAGAATTGTGCGTGTGTGACTAATAAAAATCTGAATTGTCATTACTTTCTCTTCATTGAAGGAACCAGTTGGAGGTTAATTGTGGCTAAGTGCGATATGATATCTTAATAGGATTTGGATTTAAATCAATTAGTGAAAGTATTCGGGCGAGAAATGGTATTAGTGTTTGACATCGAGTTTTGCTCGTATACCATCAAACGCTGCATCTTGCGGACTTGACTCCGATTCATTGCTTTTTCTTTTGGCGTTTGAAAACATTGATATAAGGTATCGTGAGTCATCGTATCCACAAGGTTTCTGGTTCGTCTTAGCAGAGAATTATATTGTGTGCTGCATTGCAGATCGTTCTTCTTGAAAAAAGGTCGTAAGAAAGATGAGAAGTTGTGAGCTGAATGAGTTCGCACTATAATTACGAAATAGTTGAGACGGAATGATGATGGAGTAAAAAATTCGAATAATAGGAAGACTTTTTTCGTTTGGCTCTGTATTGAGATTTCGGAATTTTATCGAGCTTATATATTTTCATTTTAGTGAAAAAATCATATTTTTGTCATTTTTGGATTTTTCTGTTTCTATACGGCCCTCTCTTAGACTCGATTGCATTGTTGATTCACAATTTCCTAATGGAAACGTCATCATGAGACACTGAATCCAATTGACCGCAAAATTCATCAGTTTCAGTTTATCTCGTCGCTCCCTGTTGGTGATTCTGTTATTGAAGATTGAGAAGTGTGACTTTCGTATTGGTAACCCAGAGGGCAAGGTACATATTTTCGCAGTTCTTCTTCATTTATTACATTCCTACTACATTTGAACAAAATTCAATGAAATTCTTTATAGCGAGGTTTTTGTTCTTCTTAGAAAGACAATTATTTAGATTTGGAAAAAACTTGAGAAACCATCTGCGTACCTACTTGGTTTATTCTGCGAAATTTACTCGAGTGTTAGAAATTATACGTTTGCAGTCTTCTTTGAGGGATCTACCCTCTATTTTAATCCCGAGGTATAAAGAAAACAGGTTGACATTCGATTTGGAGAACGAAGTAAAAAAACTAGGTCAAATATCGAAGAGAAGCGTTGCTATTTATCGAAAATGATGAATATTGAACCAACGTTTCTATTTTTTCCCCTGTACCCTTTTATTCGAGTTGATGAGACGAGAGAAAACCATTTGAGACAATAATTTCTTTATTTTCCGCCATAATTATTTATTCAGTGCATATATTGATCGTTGCGAAAAAATTTCGCTGTTGAATATTTTTGAAAAGAAAAGAAATCGAAAAAACGTTTTGGCGCGGAATGAAATTTTTACGCGATATATCGGGATCTAATTTATACAAATTCGCAATGTTTACATAATAATTATGACAATTACGTACATGTGTGAACGTTCGAAAAAATAAATCTCTGCTTCCGCTTTTTTAAATGTTGACTTAATATTGAAAATTGTTCGGAAGAGAATCAGTTGTGCCGCAAAATACGAAGCTTTGTACGAAACTTAAATGTTAGCTTCTTCAAAGAAAGCACGAAAATTGTTCGAACTGTTACCTGTTTTCGATTTCAAATCGGCGGGTTGGGATTGTTGAAATGTTTTTCCCAGAAGTGTCGCGATAACTATCAGTAGTGCGGAATTTTGACAATGTCTGAAATTCTTACCCTCAGAGCATCAGGTGCTGAAAAAATGTGTTATTTGCCAACTGATCAGATCTGGATTTCCTCGAGTATAGGATACAACTGGGTGGGGAAATGCGTCCTCCTTGATGATTTTGCACCTGTTTTCAGTTAAAAATACATCGCTTTCTGAGTGTTATACCCCTGAATTAGAATTATTAACTGCCGATCACCTGTGAATGTTTTCAGAATCTATCGTTTTATGACTCTATACGAAGCTCCTTGGGGGAAAAAGATCGAATGTACGAAATTTATCGTTAGTTTTGTGTACTGTTGTGATGAAAACGTTTCCGCACTCGCGCGCGGAAAAAAAGCTCGAACGAATTTGATGAAATGATTGAATTTGCGGTTGTAAAATTCTCAAAATCTTGCACCACATCAGTTCGTAATAAATTTCGTACAAAACTCTAACAAAAAATTTTTTTCTCGGTGTTGTAGCGTGCGCCACGTGCTTGAAAATTTGAGTGTGACGTAGACTGCCAGCGTTGTAGAAAAATGTTGCGAAATATTGATCATGTACGGCGTGTGTTGAAAGAACTATTTCTAAGATGGAAAATGTTTTCGAAGACGTTGGTCAAGATTTTTATTTTTTTTTTTTTCATTTCAAATGCGATTTCATATAATTTTGTCAGCTACGTGCACAGGTATAATCTTCCAAATTGGAACAATGACTTACATTTGTGCTATAAATTTGGGTATAAAATGAGGCGACTTTCGTCTGTAAGTTGAACATGTGGGAAGGAAACTGGAATCCAAAATTGAAGATCTGAATTTCATTTTTATTTATTTACGAGCAGTTATAGCTACTCTGAGGGCTATATGCTCGACGAAATGGTACAGTTTGTTATTAATTAAAATTTAGTGAACATCTTAGAATGAGAAACAGAATTAAGGATACGTATATTAGAGATGAGGATTGACTTGGTAAACTGAGTATAAAGAGATTAGATTTGTCCGTAGAAATGAGTTTGTCGTAAATATTGAAGGGATAAGGATGTGGTTTCATGGCTGTTCTTTAGGGTCTGGTTATAGGAAGAGGGGATGTTAAGGGAAGAGCGGAGAGATGAAAGTTGGGGGCATGAAGAAAAATGTTTGACTGTAATGGGATCGTCGCAGTAAGGGCAGGATGGAGGTAGTAGAATGTTGGGGTTTATAAGGTGGGAGTGGGTGATTCGCATGTGACCAATTCTTGGTCGAGTGAGAATGACTTCTTCTCGTTTAAGGGATCTGTTGAAGGTGGACCAGGGTACTGGGAATTGTTTTATCTAGAGTTTGGAGTTTCGAGTGAGATTTCCATTTGTCAAGAATCAGGGAGCGAAAGTGAATTTTGTAGCCTAAAGCAGGTCTAGGAGATTTATCGGTAATTCTTGAAAGGAAGAGGCTTGTTTTGCAGCTAGGTCAACTGTATCGTGATCAGGATAATTGATGTGACTGGGAATCCAGATGAAAGTGGTGTGAGAGTTGATGGCGTGGAGGGTGAGAAGCGTGAGTTGGATGCGTTGTATGAGCGGGTGTAAGTTGTGAAGGTCGGAGATGGAGTGGAGTGAAGCCAGAGAGTTTGTCAGGAGAAGAAAGTTGTTATTTGGGGGAAGTTGTGAAAGGTAGGATCGACAAGAAAATATACCCATGAGTTCAGCAGTGAATATCGATGCGATGTTGTGAATACGATGGGAAGTCACAGAACCATTTACGGAAAACGCATAAGTTGCTCGGTGGTTAGATTTAGATCCGTCCGGAAAGCAAATAAAAGAATTTGGGAATTCCCTGATTGAGAGATTGATATTTTGAATGACGATAGAGTTGTTGGTTTTGGGCTATTCAGTGAGATCGAGTCGTATGTTTGGTGGTGACAAGATCCAAGGAGAAGTGGTGATGTTTAAGGGGGGTAAGGGGTTTGCAATGAAAGGGATGCCGAGGGAATTATTGAATTGGAGGAGGATATGTTTATTGGAAGACGATGGAGAGGTGGGATATTGATGGGAGATAGAGTCAAAAATTGGTAGGTTAGGGTCTTGAGATACGGATGATAAAAAAGTAGAGGTTAGGATGAGTCCACGATAGGAAAGGGGAGGTTCACCGGCTTGTGCGGTAGGCATCCAGGGCCATCCTGAGGGCGGAAGTTTATTTCTGGGTCAAGTGAAGAGAGGACAGTTTTGCTGGCAAGATTTTAGATTTGGGAACCATAATCTAATTTTGAACGGATAAGACTTTTGTAGATGATTAATAGGAGTTTTCTGTTGCAGCCTTTAGAAGAGTGGGATAGAAATTTCATTACGTTTAGGGCTTGAGTGCATTTTGCTTTTAAAATTTCGATAAGGGGAGTCCATGTAAGTTTTTGATCGAAGTGGGAGACCGAGAAGTAAGCCGGAATTGTGAGAGGGAATTTCGAAATTTAGGAGATATAGGGGTTGGAGTGATAGTATGGGGTTTCTTTTTTCGAAAACGACCGAGTAGGTTTTGGAGGGAGAAATGTTGAAGCCGGTTTTCGAGATCCAAGTAGTTATTGAGTCTAAAGTTTCTTGAAGAATTCTGTGAGCCCTTAGGGTGTTAGAGGAACAGATGGAGATGTTGAAGTTTATGGGGAATTTGACTAGTTTAGTCGTTAATGGCTAAAATGAAGAGTAGAACGCTGAAGACTTCTCCTTAAGGGACAGTGTTTTGAACTGAAAGAGGAGAGGAGGTAGTATTTTGGATACGGACCATTAATGATCTGTCGTGAAGAAAGCTTTGAAATATGTTGGGAAGGTCGCCTCGAAGGTCGATTTCATGTAATTTAGAAATGATGAGGTGACGCCAGACTCGAGGGAAGGCTTCCTGAAGGTCAAAAAAGATGGAGTAAAGGGAAGATTTGAGTTGAAACGAGTTATTGAATTGTGATTGGAGGTCAAGAAGCGGTTGGGAGGTGTTTCGTCCTTTTCTGAAGCCATATTGGAAGGATGAAATGAGGTTATTGGATTCAAGGTACCAGAGGAGGATGTGAGCTCATAGAGAGTTAGAGGAACAGGTGGAGATGTTGAAGTTATCAGCGAATAGGCGTTGGGTCAAGGGGACTTTGACTAGTTTATTTATGTCGTTAATGGCTAAAATGAAGAGGATCTGAAATTTAAATCACCGTATTTTCCTACGTTACAAGTAGAAATCAAATTTTGACTCGCCGACGCAATTTTTTCCATTGCTGCTCTCGTTGATTGTCGCCTGTTTTTCATAAGTCGTTTTTGAAATACTTCGGATGAACTTTATTTTTATCAGGCCTAGCTGGATCCTCCCCCCTCCTCCCGACCCCGTCACCACATTGGTTCTAGGGACTTCGGTTAACCATTCTAAACGTGAAGGAAAAAACCTGAGACCTTTTCATGCGGACCACATTCCTACAATGGCCTAATCCGGTACTGATTTCACACATTGGAGCTCAAACTTCGATTGTTTTTACTCCACAGATATTTGTTGTGTCATTCAACGAAATTCTTTCTTTTCATGTTCAATTTTTATCTCGCTCGTCCGTTCGAGAGAGAAGGAAAATACTGAGACTCGAGCTCTGCACAAAAAGACGTCAAGTGGAACTTGAAAAAAATTCCGAGTTACAAGTTCTAATTTTGTCTTATGAGGCAAGCACATGCTCGATGACATCATCCTGATAATATCTCTGATGATGACAGTGTATGAAAAAAAGGATGTTCGACGTAGAAATTTTTTCACCGAATTTTCATAATTTCTGTTTGTTTTCGAGCAAATTCTAAAGTATTTTAGCTCTCAGTGGGGGACAAGATGTCGAATATACGAGGTGTCGAAGTCAAGCTCATCATAGCTGTGCTTTCAAATTTCAATCGCGCGCGAAAGTAAGACATTGCTTGTGTGTGATCTGTAATTTCGTACATATGTGAAGTGAAATGTAGTGCTCGAACATCTTATACCCGAGTATACATGTATACGATCGCGCACCTCATGTGTTATTTCAATTTATTTGCCAATTTACGAAAACACTACAAATTGACGAGAAACGATCGCTGCGCAGAATACAGACATATACCCGGCTGATGTTTACAGGTGTGACAAGTTGATACTCATTATATCCAGGCAAATGTTGATAACGACTGTAAGTTCTCTACCTCTTTACGGCGAGATGAGATGATCTCGATTGGTTTTTTTCAGTTGGAATTTTCTCTTTTTTCTTTCATTTTTTGACGTTCATCAATATTGCTTAAATCCGTAAACACGATAGCGAAGCTGTTATCTTCTTTTATTTGTTTATTATAAGCGACCGTGAGTTTATTCTATTTGAGTAACACATATTTCCTCTCCTTGCGGACTATATATTGCGGTACTGTCTTATATATATGTGATATAGCCTGCACTTACCATCCCAATTCTAATAACTCTTGAAAAAAAAATCATATTGATTCTTCACGCGCCGGTTTGTTTTGCGCTGACGAACTCTTTCAATATTTAATTATCTCTGAAATGATTTCGTCAGCCAATCTCGACGATGAATACTTCTCACCGTAACCTGCGTGATAGGTGTATTGGTTTACGTGTGCTGTTGCGAGAATTATCGAATGGTGAAAACTTTCCTGCGCTGATGGGGTTACGATATTGGCGTCTGTCTACTTTCTTATCTGGGCGAAGTTTCAGCACTTAAATTTAATGATATCTGCGCGCGAGCGTCAATCATCGAATGTTGCATACGCTTTAAAAAGGTGGCCCGAGTGTTAAATCCTAGAAATAGCGCGAAGATAATTGGTCACTTTGTACGTAGGGAACTCGCTCGTACCATCGTTTATGGTCGAAAAATTATCTGAAAGTATTGATTATTAAAAATTACGATCTTCGGTGGCGGAAACTAAGCGCGGTAAAAATTATTACTGTAGAAGACTTTTTTTCCTTACGAGGGAACGATGTAGAGGTTGACATTTAGCCCAGCATTATTATGTAGAGAAGAGACGGCACCACCCTGTACTGTATTATGTTCCCCTTCACCTTCTTCATTACTATACCGCTATCGGATGTGAGTCATTTTCAATATTCATGATGTGTATAGAGAATGTAGACTGTCAAGTAGGTCTGTTTGTATCAGTTGTAGAGAGGAATTCTCGAAATACTTGTACTCTCATATCATTTACTGCTTATGCGGTATTTTCCCATCATCGTGTTTGCCGCATTCGCAAAATTTGTCGCAGTTACGATAGTAATTATTTTCTATTAACTTTCAACTGCATCCGTACCGTTTTTCTTGGAGAAACCGTTATCGATATTTACTTTTCTCGGAATTTGAAGAATCATAGCGATTGTTTCATTTTTGTGCACATCAGCCGAATTTAACTTCTTTTTGAGAGATTGGTCGAGATCTAACATTACGAGGTGAATGGTCGTTGATGCAGGATGTTTACCGGTCGTCTTAGTTATTGAAATTTGGCATTAGATGATTTAAAATTAAGTAAATTTCATAAGCGAAGGTGACACTTGAAAGTTGGAAAATGGTTTGTTAATTTTGGTAGACACCTGACCTTGAGTTTTCGTCTTGGAGGCTGAATCGGTGTCAAAGAGTTGTAAGAAGATTTGGAGTAACTTTTTGCTTGAAGTTATTTCTTTGGAGTTGCAAATTCTTCTCGTGAGGACAAAATGGTTCATAGAGAAACGTTCTCATTACTTGTTAGTCTCGAAGCAGTCACTGTGACGTAACTACGTGCGTTCATCCATCGGATGCGAAAAAATGTACTGATGTGCTACAATACAGTTTAAAAAGTGAACAGCCTGTACTCTGGTATCACTCGACCGAACCACCGAACTTAAGAATTGTAAACAAGATATTGAACTTCGTCCCAGTTCCATTATGATTTCCTTCGTCGTGAGAAGTTGCTTCTCTATAACATAACTTTTTTACCTTCTCCTTCAAAAACTGTGGCTTCTCCTGCAGCTACTGAAGAATTCCCTCTGACTAGTCTCTTGATTGGCCCTCACTTCCCCTTCTTCCTCCTCATCCTCCCTGCCGGCTTCGTATTCATGAGTTAACTTGGGTACAAGATGTTTTCTTCCCAGCACTCCCGTAGACAAGTGGTCATGTATTGGTTTAGGTTTGTCCAAGACGTTCCAGAGCAACTGTGTGATTTCGTAACCCTCTTGAATAGCCTGTATCGTTCGATCCTCGAAATGGGCATCCCATCTCCCAACTTCCTAGACCACAATGTTTCGTGGAGCGCTAATCTGTGAAGTGTTTCAAACCTTCTGACACCTATGTCATCCTTCACAAGTCCTCTTATCTCTTTGCTCCCTTAAAACATGTGACTAGCTATTCCACGATACGCCTCCGCAGCCCCGTCGAGAGCTCCATTCGGGTTCGGGGCCAGGAACACAGCGCCCCTCCCCTTCGAAAATAGGCAGGGCTCCCAACAGAGCCGGGCCCGGGGACAAAATACCCAGTTGCATCCCCCCCCTCTCGTCAGGCTAGCGCCTCCAAACAAAAGGGGATTCTAATTTCCATCTTGATAGGTCGCTTTCTTGAGCGTGAAGTGTGTCTAGGTCGCCCTACGGTCAAATACGAGTTGGAAACGGAGCACGGAAAGACTTCCAGGAATCGGATCCTCCAGCTCCGCTCACCTTCTCGATAAGAATCATGGTTCTGTCGATTGTTACTTTCCTTTCTACTCTTAAGAAGGCTCGAAACTCAAGCCTCTCGATGGAATTGATCCCAAAACATTCCTTCTCTCTTCTGCGAATAAGACGATAACAAAATCGAAGCACACTGACGTCAGTTTTACTCATTTTCATAACCTACTTTTCAGATTTTCTTGACACCTCTCTTTTGATGTGAGAATCTGCGAGTTCTCCTCCCCCCCCCCCGGCCTCAATAATAGTAGCAGCCCTGACGTCAGACTTGTAAAATTTTAGATGGACTCTCATTTTAATTTGGAGTTATACAACCCCTTTCCCCTCTAAATAATGGTGCCCTCCAGATTTTAGGTTTTGGAAATTTTCGTCGAATCTTTTTGGTGCCCGAATCTACGGTATGCTAGTCTAGGACGAGGATGAACGAGCGAAGTGAGCTAGCCAGTCGTCTGGCATATAGGATTCTAAAAGCTAAGCAAAGATTTTACCTTGATATTCAATGTATTGGACTAGGCTTATATTTGGCTATGCAGGGGAGCGAAAGAGGGAGCGAGTTCACCCTAATATACAGTTTTTGAGTTTTGGGCTAGTACATAATCTAGTATACCTCTGACGTGGAGCTCTTTGAAAGCTCATTTGGAGGTCTCCAGGTTTTGAGTCGCTGATGACGCCATAAGGCAGGCGTGGCCTTGACTCACTTCAGGTACAAAATCCAAGTCATACGTAGGGCATATAAGAAGCCAATTTGGATGTGCCAGAACATTTTTTCTGTAATATTTTCTCTCTTACGTTAGTTCTAATTAGACCCGATATTGGTCCGTAATTACCAAAACGCGTAATCGACGAGGATATGTTTTAGAGCGGGGGGGGGGGGGGAGTCTTCTGATGCAGTTTGCTTCAGGAAAATGATATCCTGATGACGTCGTGAGTAACCTTGTCTTTTTTTGGGGATTTAAAAAATTTCAAGTACTTTTCTCCAGCATACATAAATTCAATGACCCTGAAGTTGCTCCCTCAAATTGCTCCTACGTTTACGTTGAACTCTTTCCTCTGTAGTATAGTGTAGGTGATGTTGTCAACCTCATTGGCAAAAAAGTTCTGGCTATTGAATTGCGTTTCTCGATCTTACCTTCTCAAGAAACTCCAGCTCAAGATATCTCTGTGTCCCACCCAGAATTTTCCTTCCAGTATCCAAAAGTTGTCTGAGGATTTACTCATCTGTTGTTAATTTTTTGAAGTTTTTCGTTTGTACGTCTTCGTAGTCGCTTAATTTGCCTTTACTACGTACTGTGTCTGTCACAGATATCAGTCAGTTAGTTACCTCTTATTTTGAGGAAAGTATCTTGCCGCCGTAGTGAAAACCATTTCACTAAACATCGTTCAAGTCAAGAGAATCTCAAGCTCAAAGCTATTTACTGCTCGCGTGGAATGTGCACTATCCAAATTTTTCTCTCATGGTCTTCCTTTTTATCGACGGTGATCAAAGACGTGCAGAAAAAAACTTTGAACAAATTTCAACGAATATACTTCATTCCTATACAAAATCTCCCTCGACAGACATTCCGAAAATTTCAGAAGCCCTACACGTCCTTGTTTGTTTTTCAGAATTTCCAGGAAATGTATGATTCTGTACGTATCAGCTGAATTTTTCGAAGATACCAGGAACCTTGACAGAACCTTGTTCGAAAATTCCCCCCTCCGAATTACGTATACGTCTATGTGTAACAATTTCGATTCAAGATCAACTTCACTGACCAGATCGAACAAGGTCAGAGTAAAATAGCGTGTGCGTGGTCGCGCTGCGCTTCTTCGGATGCGATAACGCCATCCAGGGCTGTTGCGTCCAGCCCCTCAAGTTCTAGTTCTACGTTAACGTTCGAAATTGCACGCCGGCCGGGTAAAATCGAGATTACTAATTACATTTATTTACGAGATCAGCGGGCGGAACGCATTCGCATTGAGAGGTGAGCATGGCAGTGCTGCTGTTGCTGCTCATCCAGCTCGAAGTGTCCGTGCGAAGTGAAAGACGAAGATGATCGAGGTATATATACGGTCGCATTCATCCGGTTAAACAGACGATGAAGCAACTGAGGTAAGGAAGGAACGCGTGGAGCATAGATGATCTTCTTTTTCTCGTACCCATCCGTGACTACATGTAAGTTAACTGTTTACCGAACTGCGGCTACGTGCAAACGTTTACCCGGTGCGACCGAGTGCTATGTATGTGTGTGCAATGTATGATAATGATGATAGAAGACGACGACGATCCATTTTGGTACCGACTCTCGAAAGTATTAGGATGCGACCTGTTGGACGTCGGATAACGTGTCCGGAATATTCAGCGAGGGAAAGAAATAATGTACGAGAGATGGTCCATGGTATTGATGTCTTCAGCGAGGGAGATGGCGGAATTTCGTATTAATTTACGAGCTTGATTTTTATCGAGTGAAACAATACGGACATACAAAGCAATGTTGTGAAATCGTCCGACCATCATCATCGGTCGTTTCAGATTGAAAGGGTCTCCTCCATATAGGTACGTGGTCAGATTCTCTTCTTCCTTGGAATCGTGACCGCTTTATAGAATGGTGTGCGCGGACGTTTGACGTACAAGCTCGAGAGGGTGTACGACGACTAATGAATGCGACAGTCCTTCAGAAGCAGCCTCTGCGTCGAATTTTTACATAATCTCGCGTTTGACATGCGCGGCCTAATGATTTCTGTGTGGTTAACACGTTCTCGTGATTTCCACGCGAGTACGTTAATCACGTTTGTAATGAATGAGAGTTTCCTCGACTCGATGGGCTTCTCGATCTCATCTCCAAATGCGTCGTCGTCGCCGCCACGTTATGTCAGTGTTTTAGAGAATCGCTAATGAGAATTCGAAGGCGTATAAGGTGATCGAAAAACGACGGCGGAGCGGTAGCTTTGGCTACCGAAAAGATGAAGCGGGTATACAACTTTCTATTCGACGATATAAATTAGCCCGAAAGGTGTTGAAAGTTGGAGAAGTCGCACTTGTGCTACACGCTGTTACGTTGGAAAATAGTCAATTATCTGAGGTACATATCGATAGAGAAAAACACAAGTGTGTTTTCAGTATACTGTACCTTCCAAAGCTGATTTAACCAAGATACTATTTTCGAACCATACATTATCGGTTTCGAGTAAGGCAAAAAAAAAAGTGATACGATATAGTGTTGTGCCGTGTTCAATAATCTTTCGTTGTATCGGAAACAGTCACAGTCAATATTTGATTTTCACATCTGTTCGAGAGTAATTTTTGCTGCAAGACGACGATGACGACGACGACACAGTAGTAAACGACGTCGGTCGGTGATTCGGATAGTAGTAATAATTATGATGATGATGATGACGACGATCTACTTGTATTATGTAGACAGGAAAACCCGAGTAGCCTTCCTCCGATTCATATAAAGCGATAGTCGTGAAAATCGACTGCGCCAGCATCCGTTCTAACCGACCAATGCTATCTGGCATCACTCTTACCTTTAAGTAAAATTACATGTAAAGTAAACATGAAACATATTCGCGGCAGTAGTTTCGGTCTTGATCATGAAAATGTAATTCAGCGAGGCGTGTCCTTTCCTTTACCATTTTAATTTATAATACGTTACTCGCAGTCTGTATATTTATTCGTTCGACTTGTCTTGGTCCTGT
This sequence comes from Aspidiotus destructor, assembly GCA_035079395.1. Lineage (NCBI taxonomy): Eukaryota > Metazoa > Arthropoda > Insecta > Hemiptera > Diaspididae > Aspidiotus > Aspidiotus destructor. The sequence continues at coordinate 8,116,072 of JAVHKZ010000002.1, read as the reverse complement.
GGTTCCGAAGTCGCCCTAGACAACACGACGCTTAGTACTTTTTTGAGGATGCTGTGTGATATAATTAGAAGAAATTCTATAGCGTATCATTTTTCAAATTTTTGTGCGATTTGTCAAATTATCGACGGTCTAGACTCGCACACGTCCACTAACTTAATCGTCGCGCTAATCACTACGGCAGTGGCATCCTGTAATTACGCATCATTCGCATATATGGCGAATGAGAGGTACGCGCTTTATCTCAATTTTTTACGTCAAGCTTTCGGTTTCATCTTGAAATTCTTTCTAGCCTTCTTCTGACGTCACGATTATTAGAATAGAGGAGAAATTGTTTGGCTCGATGTGTATTTACAATTGTGCGAGGAACATCGGAATTATGAACAAACTTCCGTTCGTGCGTAAACAGGCGAAATTCGTCACCATCGGCGCAGACGGACATAATATCTTAAAATGACGGAAGATTGAGAAAGATTTCTGGGATCATTTCTATATACGATATCCGTTTGCAGTATCATTAGAGAGACTTGGTCATTAGACTGCACGTCACGGATGGAATGCATCCGGTACTTTCTTTCTGATGAACACGATTATGAACGATGTAATGAGCCGTATAGTTCTAGGAATTTGTATACATCTTGAATATTCAGGTAAAATAAGTATTATCGAAGCGAGAAAACTTGCTTTGAAACGATTATCGATCCGTTTGAGAGCAATAAAATAGCAATCAACCTTGGTACAAAGAGCCAAATATTCCTTTGAAAACAAGGAATTCGGTCCAATTAAGTAGACAATTACGAACTTGAAGAATTTGAGAAAGACAGGCTCTCGATAATTATTCAGTCCCTGAAGCACTGTTTCTTAATTCAATTAGTGAGAGGTACGAAGCACTGAGAGAAATGTTTTGTTTCTATCGAGTGCAATGGTATAGCTTGTCCAACTTAAGGCTTGAAATTTCACCTTCGAACAAGTCAGTTATCTCCCTCCCTATGCTTTTTGGTCAAGTATTGGATGGACGAGATCACGCCAAAAAAAAATGAAAATTTGGTCCATTGACGAGACACGAACCCGCATCTCCACTCTTTCCGGACCATTGAGTTACAATGGAACAGAATTTTCTGTCTACAGTTTTCTATCTGCGACTTGAGACGACGTCATATCTTCTTCCCGGCAGTGCTGCTAGGTGATAGCATCAAAAATCCGTATTTGCCATTTTATGTAAGACCTAAAAACAGATTTCTATACGGATTTTAATTGATATATTTATAATAATCAGGAGAAAGGTATCTCTCCTAAGCGTAGCTGAGGTACTTTTTCCTTGATCGGCTCAATATTACAGAATTGCTGTATCAGTCCATAACGAGCAGGAGAAAAGTATCTCTTGTATAAGTGTTTAAGGTACCTTTCCCTTCATCGCAAAAATCCATATGTTACGTAAAATCCATAAATAGAAGAAAACCCCGTATTTTTTGGAGGACCAAAAATCCGTAGATCTGGTATCCTAGCTCCATGGTCTGCCTCCTCCTCTCCTCTTCAGTCCTAATTTCCCCAAGTCTCTGATAGATCAACAACTGTGGCCGACTTGAGACGTCATATCGTCTTCCCGACAGTGCTGCCAGGTGATAGCATCAAAAATCCGTATCTGCCATTTTTTGTAAGACCTAAAAACAGATTTCTACGGATTCTGATTGATCCATTTACAACAATCAGGAGAAAGGTATCTCTCATAGATGTATCTGAGGTACTTTTCCCTTGATCAGCTCTACAGAACTATAACGAGCAGGAGAAAAGTATCTCTCCTAGTGATGTTTAAAGTCCCTTTCTCTTGATCGCTAAAAATCCATATTTTACGTAAAATCCATAAAAAAAGTATCTTTTTGGAGGATCTGGTATCCTAGCTTCACGGTCTGCCTTCTCTTCTCCTCTTCGGTTCTAATTTCCCCAAGTCTCTGATAGATCAACAACAGTGGCTCAACTATTCCAAAAAAAAACGGGATGTGTTAATCTCGTGAAACTTGGTGACTAGCGATGAAGGCCGAGGTGCAGCCTTCTTGTTCTAGCCGCAGCTTCTTCACCTATTCAATGCCAATTAATCGTAACTTTCAGAAGATTGCTCCCATGATGACAACATTAGAACGTCACCCTCTCACAGATAACGAAGATGTGCCCCAAACATCATAAAATCCAAAGTCGTCTGTTCTAATTGATAGATTTTTTATCTTCATTAAATGCATCATGAGCCTTGCTACGTACTACATTCAGGATTGTAAGCTCGGAGTGAGAAGATGAGGACAATGGGAATGAATATGAATTAGAGGGTGCTGCAGAAGTAGGTATTGGACAATGCAATGATCTTCATAAGATTGTTTGAAAGTAAGTTTGAGCGAGAGGAGAAGTAGTGAACAAATAGATCATCAGCATTGCAGTGTGATGGAGGGGGTGCGAGACGTGAAAAGAGAAAACAGTGGGTAACGCGTGGATGTGACCCATTTTGAGACGGCTTAGGATGACTCCTTTGCGTCGGGAAGAGCGGTTTGAATGTTAGGTCCACTGGTCCTCGAAGTCGATGACTGTAAAAACCGGGTGTAAGATAGAACTTGACAGGTGTAAAAGAATGAGGATTCTTTCGACGATGAGACCTTAGATGGCAGCATGAGTGAAGGAGAGAGAGAGAGAGAGGCAAGTGATTGTACAAACGGAGTTTCTTGTACGGAAGCATGCGAGTTGTCACCCTGAATGGAGACCCAGGTCTCGGTCCCGAAGTTCGGAAAATTGGAAGGAATTTATGAAGTTGGTGGCTTCGAAAACTTCAGTAAGATCGAAACTGATAATCCCCAAAAAAAACCTGGGGGTGATTGACCCGTTCATTGTTCCTTCTGTGAAAAATTCACGCTCTACTTCATGACTTTTATAATATCGGTTTTTCGGTTCCGTATTAGAGAAGTGCAAGTTAAGGTTCTGGAATGTTAAAATATATAAAAAGATGCATCGCTACATACAGTCCGTTGTATATCTTTGTACTGCATAATTGGCCAGCTGGCTGACTGTCATATGGTCCAGCCCTATGCTGTGAGCAAATTGACGCCGAAAAAACCTGATCCGAGTGCATTCGTTCACGTACGAAGAGCGTAATCTTTGATCTGGAGAACCTTTTATTTATTTTTTTTGTTTTCTTTCGCGCGGACTACCTGACGTCCTTTATAATAGAAGAAGGCAGCGTGCAACCCTCTTTCGTTTTTTTTTTTTTTACACTTGATTCAACCTAAACCCGTTTAATATCCACTTCCGCATACGTTAGATATAGTATAGTAGATCCTGTACGCGGACGGGTCAAAGACACAAGGAATGATATAGTGATGTCTGAACCCTTTTTTCGTCAGCATCCGCGGAAGTGTGTTATGACCAGTTCTTTTTGAATAGCTACGAGGAAGTGAGAAAGAATATCCATCTGTATGTTTGAAAACCGTTGGAAGATGAAACAAGATGTATCACGAATTATGATTCATATGCAAGTCGGTATAGTTTCCGTGATGTTTCAAGTTTTTGAAAAGAAAATACGTACAACCGGATCATGTCCGTCTGCCGCAAAGGTGGCCTGTAAATCATAATGGGACCGAAGTCCAGATCATGCATGGGAACGAAGTATTGGAAAGTGCTTATCTACTCTTGCTTTATCTGGTTTACGATTCGCGACTCGATATCGCTTCTTTGTGAGTGTATTTTACAGAGCTAATTATCTGTGTGAGTTCTGTAATCCAGTTTTGATCACGTTTCTCTTCTCTCGTATCTGGATCTATCTCTTTTATCGCCTCTTTCATACTAATGATAGAAAAACTCTCATAAAACCGGCAGAATTTCTCGAAATGATCAAGGGGTACACAATTTCTTCACTTGTCCTCGGGTTTTCTTTCTCTACATACCAAGTTCTGTAATTACACTCCACGGATATTTAACTGCTAGCAAATAGCAATAGAACAGCTGGTTGCGAGGATTGCAATCCATGTCATGGTTTTAGCTGTATCTCGATGTTTGCTAGGAAATTTTGATGGCAGTGACGCCAGTCCAATTCAAATTGACGAAGCCTAGGCGTCGGACGTTGAATATGTTATCGGGGTCGTCTTCTGAGAGGGAATGTGCCGGCTCCCGCCGTAGAATATTATGCCCATCGTATCCAGTGCTGCCAGATGTTATTTTCAAAAGTCCGTATCCGCTATTATTTCTAAGACCTGAGAACAAATTTTCACAGACTTTGACCAATTCATCGATAACGATCGGGAGAAAGGTATCTCTCATACTGAATATTGAGGTGCTTTTCTCTTGATCGACTCAATGTTACAAGAGCGAGCGGTACAACCCTATAACAACCAGGAGAAAAGTATCTCTCATACGATTGTCTGAGATACTTTTCCATTGAGCGAAGGAAATCCGTATTTAACGCAAAATCTGGAAAAAAATCCGTAGATCTGGCAGCCCTGACCGTATCTCCCAGGTTGCTGCCAGGGTACTGATTGCCTGGAGTGTAAAGAAGGCTGTCGAGCCTCTAGTACACAGACAAAACTTTACTTTGGGAGGGCAGGTAAACCGTGCTTCTTGTGGTGTCTGCCAGTGATTCTAGTAAGCTTAGGAGTTGATCACCTTTCAACTTCTGATACAGAGCGCGTAACTTGATAATACCAACTTAGATTGAAGACATAATTTGAGTGTACCTCAAGGAAACACTGATATGGTGAAAGTTGCTTTTTACATGCAAAGAACCTCCTTTATCTAATGTTCCGCACCCACTCTCTTTGGCCTAGCCCACCAAAAGTCATCAATGACGTCATACTACGCCTCCTTCTGTCTATGTAGCTTGTGGGTAAGATATTTCAAGTCTCTAAATTAGGTCAAGGTCATTGATTGCGTTTGTCTTATTCTGAGCCAATTGAGGATTACTTTCTCTCCTCTCGATTTCCTATCCAAGAATGTTTCTGCTGAAGAGGATTCCGCATAAAATTTACTCCAATGTTGGGCTACTGAAAATTATTTTGGTGAGACTATCCTCCTCTTCCGCCTATCAGACGGCCGGGAATCTCGATTTTAAAATCTGAGTAATCTATTGTTCAGGGGCGGATTTAGACACACGTGTTGGGGGGGATATTCCATTTTCCGAAAGATATGGTCTAGTTGCGTTATTTTAGCCTGTTTTTGGAGGTAGGGGGGACGTTGCCCTTGTTCCCCTCTCCCGTAAATCCGCGCCTCATTGTTGCATTTTTCCAACCCTTCGGAATTCCATCGTGCATGTCGAATTTTCCAAAATTTCATCATGTAGAGCAATTTCACGGTCAGCATCAGGGAATATTTGGGACTAAATAAAGCAGTTTGAGATGCCCTGATTACCTTCACCGATTCTTTGAGCCAAAACTTGAGATAATATTTTGGTCCAGTGTTTTGCATATTCTCGATCTTCTTGAGGAAGCAACTTGACCTAACTTTTACTCGTTTTTGTCGTATTTTCCGGTGGATGTAGTAGTCCCTTCTTCTTCAGGGTGTCTGAGGGGCCTTGGGAAAGTCACGGATTCTGCAGAGAGGACTTCGGAACTCGGATAGCCCCAGAACTACGCTGGGTCAACCCGGGAAAAAAACTGTTTAAGCCTAATTAAAAAATTTCTATGGAAAATTGTAATGATTTTCAATGTTCCGTGAAGGAGAAATTTCTTGGAAGGGTCTCGAAGAAATTCGGTTCAAGTCCCCGAGAGATCTTGGAAGGTCACAGATTTTCACTGTCTGATTTTGTTAGACACTTTGATTTTAGTGAACTCGCGTCCAAAATTTGTAGAGGATCGATTAAAATTCTTGTCGAATTCAATTTTCTGACTAGTTTCCCTTCCCTCCCCCCTCTCGCCACTATCAAAGTTCTGATGACGCTTGTTCATCTCCTATTTCTTATAGCCAGATCTTCTTGTATTTCGGTTTAGTGTCTAAAGACAATGCGCGATCTCCAGAAATGGGTCTTCTGTCCAGGTACCCAGCTACCTTCCCGCGGATCGTCTCCTTATGAAGTGTGCCTGAGACTGCAGCTGTCGAAGATTTAGTCTGTTAAAATGTTAGAATTAGTGTATTTCCTGAGTTTCCTCGCCATAATTAGACTTAAAGTCTGTATTTTGCTAATGCTGAAAATAATTCTTCGAATGATGTATGATGCAAACCAGAATCATTGTACAGGAGAAATTTCTCGACATAATTAATGCTTATTGGATGAAGTTTGGCGGCATAAATAATAAGGAATATAGAACTCGTTCGCATTTCTCGAACAGAAAGAGGCTTCTTTTTACAAGAAACAATTGAACAGAATTCTAATGGTCTGTGCTCGTACGTGACAAAATCGTTCGCGATCCCGCTTTTACAATGCGACAGTTTTGCGACTTCATCTCAAATCGGCGCGAGTTTTTGCCGCATAATGAAATTCCCCGCGAATGCTCGTCGCATAAAGGCTTCTTCGGGCGCTACTCGTGTGTGTATATTATCAAGGTACAAATTGATGAGCTCTTTATTACTCGGTACTGAAAATCAGACAATAGAATTTGAAAAATTTGCCGATACGCCATTATACAAGTTCTGTATAAAGTACGTAATTTTTAATCTGATCGTATTATGTCAGCTCTGTTTTTAAAAACTATTATGCTTACTCAATTCTGTTAATATTCTAACGAAAGAGACTAGGGTGTACCTACATAAAGAGAGAGTATGAAAGTGCAATGACTCGATTGTGTAATAAAGTGGCGCGGCTCACATCGTTCGAGAAGACGAAATTCGCAGAATTTTCTTATCGAAGTAATTTCGATGGAGGTGAAAAAATTTCGATCATAGTCTGGCACTTACCAGACCGCAGCCTTCGGTTGTGTCTCTTTATGTGTAAATTTTCACCCGTATTTTATACACACTATATTAAGACAATAGGACGTTTCTAACACCGGATGAAACTCATTTAATTAGCATTGGTAAGTCGGCTCGGAAGGGTTGTTGGGTGAAGGAAACGAAACATCTTGTTCATTATCATGTTGCAAGATGCTTTTTATAATGCTGATGACATCTATAGAATAAGGTACGTGTACACAGTCTCTACCTACAGTCCGCCTATTAGTTTGTTCATTATTTCGTGTACTGGCCCAGCAAAGGCGCATCATCTACCTTTCTCCGGTCTTCTCCGCTCAGACTCCGGCTACGTTTTTTTTATATCCGGACTGTATTTTGAAAAAAATCATCAGGATATCCGATTCGATGTCGCCGCCGAAATTTGAGCTATGCACCGAACGCGAACGTAGAACAGCTGACGCGAAAATATTAATTACGATCGACAGTATTCAACGGTACTAATGTGTGACTGTGTACGCGCGGTACGGCTCTAGTAACCGGTTTCTGCCTATTTAAGGCCTATATTACGTATATTGTGTATTCGTAAAGTACAGTTTGTCCGCATGATTTCATATTGGAAATGTCGCTTTGATGCGGACTTGATCACGTTTAATAAACTCTGTCGACCACATCTAGGTTGCACTCTCCCGCAAAATCGCCAAATCAGTTCGCTGATGTCGCCAATATTTGTAAATTGATCGAGTTTACAACCTCGTATGATTTCATATCGGTATGCGTCGTATAGGTGCGTGTTTTGTAAATATTACGCATCATTGTTATCATCTGATGCGATTTCTTTTGTCGCGGGGGCATAAAATTTCTGGTCTTGTAGCCATGTTTATGTCCATTATGGTTTCTTGTATATGATGTGTGTAAGCTCAGCGATCGTTGACCGGTTGTCATCATTTCTCTGAATTCGAGAGGAGCGAAGTGTATGTACATCGACGTTGAAGAATTTATGTTAATTGAAAGAATTGGTCGCGAGCAGGTGACCGACAGAAATGATGGTTCTTGTGCTTATGAATGTAGAGGAGTTAACGCTAGTCTTACACCCTTAGAATAGGAACTTTGTTATTTTTAGACCAAGTTGATTGTTGCGGGATATCTGTGAAGATTGACTTGAAGGAGAAAAATATAGTATGTGAAACCTATTTCAGTTCATTCGTCTGAAATTCCTACATCTCGCGATTTTCCTCAAAATAATCCTGTATACTTGATGAAGGTCGACTGTCATCTACAAGAGCTGAAAAGGCATCCGAACACAAAATTGGGTATTCGATTTCTCATTAGATACCTTTCTGTTGAATCGATCATCTTGTCGTCGACAGTGATGTAAAATTAGAACTGAAAACTTCTGCTCATTTCTGAATAACTCTCCCGCAGAAGTATTTTCTTTTATTGCTGAAAAAACAAGAAAATATTGAATCAATTCGGAGTGTTCACTGATGGCGTGCAGAACCTGCAAATATCATTGTATTTTCGCTTCAGTAAATTTGTGATCTTCATTTAGGTAGCATGTTCCCCGAGAATGGCGTACTCGATCATTTTCTGTTCTGTGTTGGGAGGAAAGTTCTTCAACTGTAAAAAGTATGCGAAAATAAACCAGCATAAAAGTGTTAATACGTCATTCATGATCACTACTTCGACTTCGTGAGATGATGCGCTGAATCGTAATTTTCCAACAAGTATATTTGTAAGTGTGAATCGCGTATGCACTAACCAGTATTGAAAAGAATTATCGTTTGCGAGTGTGAATTGCCCATGCACTTCTATGTCACACTTGTATCTCGTGGAACGATACCACGCACCATATGTTGCAAACTTTACAAAAGGTTGAAAGTTCGGAATTTGTTCAAGTACATACAGTATTTAAGAGACAGGTGCTGGAAGGCGGTTATCGAACAGTAAGAGTACTCCGCGCTTTCAATCGAATTTACATCGATTTTCCCATCGAGTCTATATATTGTATTTGTGAAGTGCAGTGTAATTAATTTGGAATTTGACAAATTTGAGGAATTGTGATCTAAAAAATTCGTATCTTACTTTTGGTACTTGAGTTGGTGGGGAATCTCTTTCATTATCCTTAAGTTGATTGACACCAGAAATTGATCTGTTTCATGGAAGGATTTTCTTCATTCCGATATAACGTGCATTTGAATCGATTATTTGGTCGAAATTTTTTCAAAGTTTCTCTCCTGATATATTCGAAGCCTCCCCCCCCCCTTTCTCATGTACGGACCCAAATTGTTGTTGCCGCTCTGTCTCGATATAGGTAGCCATCCCTTCCCGCTCCTTGGATAATGTATCCTCCGCCGGATGAAAATTGAACATTTGTCTAGACAGTTGTAGTTCAAAAGTCTCCTCCCTGCCATCAACATCGCTCGCTTATCCCTTTCCTCCCTCGTCTTGGTTTATCCAGCTTGCTTGTCGTCAAAATATTTGAGAAGTCCGCTCCTTTCTCCTCTCCATGTCCATAGTTCGAATATTTGAATTTTCAACTGGAAATCAATTCGACACCCGGAAGAAATTGATCCACTCTCATCCATTTTTTCCCTCTTTTTCGACGTCGAAAGTGAGACTTGAGGAGAGTTTGACCATTAAGGTATTCAGAGGTTCAATATTGACTTTCCATGACAGCAGGAGGACTTGGTAGATTTTTGAATATCAAGGTACAGAAGATGGGTAAAAAGGGACGAGGAATGCGCAGCCGATCAGCATTAACTTGAACTTCAGCTTTTGAGTGATAGCTGATTCCAATAAATTTATTAATTGTACTTTCACTTCCGCAAAATGGGCCCAAATGATGGCTTTAACTCAAACTTGAGTTCATTATAATAATTTCTAACGACTTTGGGCGAGGTATCTCAGAATTCATTGGCTGTCTTTTAGCTTTTTTGTTAATAGTCAAAACAAGAGCTTGAACTTAACCTCGAGCCAATAACGGCCTCAGCTGCGCATCCTCAAGAGGTACTAGTAAAAAGCTATAATGATGAGTGAACTGAGAAAATTTTGAATGTTGTTTTATGAAATGAGGAACTCGGAAAAAGGATGACTTTGGAGCCAGCTATAGATGCTGTAAAAAGGACTTCGCCTTTGAAAAGAAACGGACGCGTATGAGCGTGCGCAAAGTGGTCTCCAAAAACCGCCCCTCCGGCACCAGTATCCACCCTTTAGGGCGTTGCGCTCGTATTGAGAGTGACCTGGCTCCATTTTCTCCTTGCGTTCCGCGCGCTGTGCAATGCCCGCAATGTTGCCGGATGAGCTTTCCAAAATTCCGTATTCGCCATTTTTCCTACACCTAAAAACTGATTTCTCCCGATCTACCAATAACGATCAGGAGAAAGGTATCTCTCACGCTAGGAACTCGGGTACTTTTCTCTTGATCGAAGCGGTATCAGCTTATTAGGATCAGGAAAAAAGTATCTCTCGTAAGGACTACCAAGGTACTTTTCCCTCGCGTTTCACGCCAAATCCAAACAATAATTCGAGGAACAAAAATCCGTAGATCTGGCAACACTGAATGTCCGTCTATGAGGCCACTTTAGAGGTCTACCCTACTGACCGAGGAAAGGCTCGGCACTCAACCCGGAATTAAGGCAGTCCTGTATACCATGGACATACGCTTATCTACTCCTCCACCAGAGCTCTGAGCCGCCATTGGGAGCCTAGGGGCTCACCAGCAGCGCATCGCGACCCTGGCTTCTGAGGCGAGGTATTTCTCTTCCTCTCGATGGATTTTTCTTCCTCTATGTAAGAAGGACTCTTTTCAATTTTCAATACGATTATCAATATCGCATGAATGAAGTTTGATAAATCTCGCTTGCTCTTCATCATCATTCACGATCACATATCTTTCAGTTTCTATTATAATTATGTTAAATACGTTTGATATTCATTTTAAATCTTCAATCATACAAAACACGTACCCTTTTCTTACGTCAACGTCATCCCCCAGTCGTCATGATGTCATCATCCTTACTCTCGGGACTTACGCGCTTTTTTGACGTCATTAATCTTCAAACCATCTCTATCTAAAGTAAATTAGTTACTCAAGCAACCGATAGGCCAAATACACGGCTTAGCCTCGTGCTAGGCTGGGCATTTAGCCTACTTTAGCCTTATATGACCCATCCATCTAGTATTCGGCTATCCGCCTCAACCCAGCTCGCCTAATTTTGGTTTCTCCGATCGCACATTGCAGAACTAGCCTGATTGACGCTCTTCAAACTGTTACTCGAGCTGCCCTTTCAGCCCAGTTTAGCCTCTCCAACGGTATATAATGTGGGTCAGCTTAGTTTAGCCCTCCCTCCACACCGTATAGACCTGTCAATTAGCCTGATTTTAATTCTAGTACATTTTCCGGTCAAACCACATTTGACCCACTCGCAAGTTTTCCGACGACTAACTTTCCCGACTTAATTTACTCACGACCGCCAATAATTTGCATTGTAATTTCCTGGATTGTTAAATCTTGTTGACCTCTTAGCGACAAACTGTGTTGAGAGCATCAGTTGTTATGCCAAGTGGAATAGTAAGCTCGAATTGGTGTTTTCTAGAACTGAGTGCTGGGCGGAAAGTCAAAGCTTTGCCTCATCGTAAAGAAGAATATCAAGATTTTGAAGACAGAAATGATGTTTTGGAGTTCCTGCATTACTTACCGAACGTTTTCCCAGAGTCACCAATTTAGATGCCTTTACACTGACCTAGCTCGTACACTCTGCCTAACCTTCTCTTGTTCTTTTCCTCCGTCTGGTCGTTGATTGGGTGGGTTGTTGAATATTTATATGCACATCATGACCGCTGAACACCTCTGTCACGTTGTTCGGATATATCCTATAGGTACTTTCTCACTGTGCTGTCATAGGTCTATTTTCTCCAGGACTTCCTCAACCATGCCTCTGATGTAGGCGTTGACTGCTGTGATCTGCTTTACCATCTCAATTTCTTTCTTCTTCTCCTCGTTGTTCTTGGAGACAATAATTGCTTGATAGCAGTTCTGAATTGTCGCTAACTTGTTCTTGGGGTGGTGGTAGGAGTCATTTGGGCTTTGGCTTCGTGTAGGTTTTGTCTTTAGTGTGAGGGTCAAGGTCCAAATATTTGATGGTCTCATTGCCCTTTTTACTGTGCATTTGATATTCTCCTATATCGCATTCGTTTTCAGAAGGATTTGGTCGCCTTATCTATTCGTACCTGGCCGCACAATTGAGATTTCGTCTACGTATCTATAGCCTAGTAATTGATCGAATTTCTGAACTCGCTGTCTTTCAAAGTTCCTTCAAGTCTTCCTCCTAATTGAAGCTTGAATGTCGGAATTTTTCATTGTCCTTGAGGTAGGACAGAACTCTTACTCAGTAGGTACGCAATTTACCGTTTAGAAGGCGGGCGTCTCCCTTGAATAACACCCCCGAAAAGTGGTCTCTCGTCAAAAATCAGACATGATCGGTAGAGGCTAAGATTTGTATTGAAATTTTCGTTCAAAAATTTACTAGGGAAGTCTGCTTTAAAATTAGCTCTTTCATTCGACTAGAATCTTGTCTTCATTGAAGTCAATGTTGGAAAAGCGACTTCAACATAAGATAGAAATTTAATTGACGTCAATTAATACTCGTGGCCTGGATCATGAAGAAAGGGAGCAACGAAGAAAAGCCTAAGATATTCTATATTATTTGAAGGAGCAGCTTCGAATTTACTGAACGTGACAAATCAATCGTAGCTTATTTTCAGCCTTTTGGCATTCTCCTCTCTCAATTTGGAATTTTCCAGCAGAGAGAACGAGAACAGTACGCGGAGCCGACGAAAAAATGCCATTAGTGATAACACGTTATTAAATGACTGGATGTTGGCTAAGCCAATCTTGACGCATATTTTGAATAGCATCATAAATGAGATCATAAACAAATTCGTTGAATTGTCACGATTTTTATTTCTCATTATTCTTCGTTACGAAAACATATTAAGGCTAATTCAACGTCGTCCTATACATTTTCATTACCTATCTAAAATGGGGCTCGTGAATACGAAGGTATCGTATCTTCAAGAATGTGTATAGTCTGACGGAACCTCTCTGGTTCGTGAGGTAATTCTATGTAGGATGTGTCTTTCGTGAGAAATGATGGCGAACGATCTAGCCGGTTTACTGACTGGTGTACATAAAAAGTCATTGCGATCTTCGCAGTCTCTCCTAATTCGATATTCAGTAAAGTGAATAGCGCTGGTATAAGAACGGCCACGACCACAATCATAAATTACCCGCAGCTTTATTGTACCGCAGCCAAGCCAGTTTCCGTAATTGTTGTCTCGTGATTGAGACATGGCGGAGCAACGGTGCGTGTACTAAAAATGCTATTTAGAACGCGGTCATGATTTGAGTATGTATATGCGCGTCCATATATCTGACAGAAATAATTAGAGATGCGTCGCGATGAAGCGTGGTTGCGAAAATCTGAAGAAGACTAGTATCATTGATGGCGAACTGCGTGTGTGATCTATAAGGTGCACCTATTTTCCATTGTGACCGCGTAGTCCGCGTGAAGAATATATCCTCAATTAAGCAATAAGATAATAGGTTCTTTCCTACCCCCGTGGCCGCAGATTCGATACAGTATGCTCTTTCGAGAGTTATAATTATAGTGATATCGTGTCTCTCGCAGCCACATACTTTCTTGTAGATTTCGATAAACCGTAACAGATAAGATTGTCCGTTAGTCAACGACAATAAAGAGACGAGATTCACTACTCACGGCGATGCTCGAGATTAAAATGGGAATTTAGTGGTTACAGATCACTCGGTATTGTGCGATGTAGAACTTTGAATGATAATACAGCTCGTCTTGTCGTAGGAGTGTTAGTCAATAATTTTTTTTTTTTAACTCTGCTAATCAGTCTAAAGCTAAATTATTTTATTGAAAAGAATAAACTTCGTATTCATGCAATTATTGGATAAGGTATACGTAATATTGTAATGAAGTGCATCTCGTACATGTATCCAAAATAAAAGTGTCTTTAATTCTCTGTTTTAGGAACGTAGATCTCTACGTCCATTAGAGAAGTCGGTGTATCTGTGTACGTACGACGAGAATTCGAAGAATCAAAACAGGTGAGCCGAGCGGAGCTATTAAATTCTAATTAGATCTATTACATGTGTAATGAGTAGAGCATAAGGGAAAGTAAATGTGTAGTGATTCTCCAGTTCATGCGATTAATTCGCGTCGATGGCGAGTTTTGTACCGTACCTTACCCCGGTCAGTTGAACTTGTGCGTGAAAAATGTAAACCTTGAATTAATTCTATACAAAAGAGGGTAGTGAAGAACAACTATGTAGCCTCTTGTGTCTCTTGCCTTGGAACAAGTCGTAAAACTGGAACCGTTGGACGCGTGTGCAGTTCAATCTGCTCGGACACACGCACTATTCTTCAGGTTGCTCTCATCGAGTCAGAGGGGCGACATCGAAGCGCGCCATCGATGAATGAATTCCATTATCAAAATAATTATATTCGCGCAGGTGCATAAGTACTCTGATTTTCACTATTCCGAGTTGTACTGCAAGTATCGTTTTCAAAAAATTAATTTGATCCTCATACCCTGGGGTTTGATGCGATGAGAACACGCGTATCATTATTTCGTTTGTCTAGCTAATAATTATTTCTTTCCTTTTAATACTAAAATTTACGAGTGATGGACCGCCGCTAGAATTGTACCTATTGATCGAAAAAATACACCCGCGTTTTTTCGTTGGTATTAAAAAGTTGGATTAGGACTACTATCGAGATCTGGGGCCAGATAATGACGAGCTTAGGTGAGGAAGAGATTATGAAAATATGTTGATTCGGTAATTACAGGGAGAAAATCTGAAAGTTTTCCAGTCGACAGAGAAGATATTGGAAATTTGCGTCAATTAGGAAAAACAGTCCATCGTCATTATCCTATTATTCTATGCTTTTCCTGATATGGAGGTGAAGTTTTTTCTTTTTCCCTCCCTTCTTGGATCCGTCTCTATCGATTAGCTTTTGATTGACAAAATTGAGGAATGAAGTTACAGCAATACAATTAGTCTTTTTTTTTCCGCGAATGAGATTCGAGTGAGCTTTCGGAGTCTCATCTTCTTCCGGAAAATCGTAGGAGTTAAGGCTCATCTTGCTCCCCGTCCCTTTCTGAACAAGAATATTGTGTGCAAACTTTATGTAATGAGTTTTTCAGAAGGTGAATTTTAATGTAGTTTGATTAATTTGAGTTTGTATTCCAAATGCAGAAGTAAAAATAATTTTTAAAGGTGTGGAATAGAAATCATATTTTTGAATTCCTAATGCAATTCCTGTGTAAGTTTGCTGAAAGCGAGGGGGATGAAATATAGCTTTTGTGAGAGGGCTGAAAAAGTTTATGAAAGCAAGTATTGTAAAGGCCCATTTTCAATCGATTTTTCTTCCTGAAAATGCCATCCGTTTATTCAATTCGCCTAAAATGTCGAGTCAAGGCAACACTTATATAATCTAAGACTATGGAAATACTTTTAGAAAATGTGTGCCGATTTGATGTTGCCTGGGTTATCAAAACTGTGTTGTGTGTTGAGAAAATTTACATTTCATGCTTGTATCTTAACATAATAACCTTGAAATTGCTAGACTCCATTCTGTCTTTTGGGCTTCAACTGGTCCTTGGTGCACTGCGCACCAGCTCTTCTCTCAGCCTCTGCGCTGAGGCTGGCGTTCGCAATCTTGCACTCACTGCTGTGTAGCCTCGACAGGCCATAACCCAAATCATCATGTCGTTTAAAATGCTCTCAGCGCACGTAATTCACCCGGTTTGCCGTTTCAATCCATTTTCATCCCAAACTTTGGCCCTTATTTTCTATTTTGTCATCTTTCCTGTCTTTACTCTGCCCTGAACCCTAATTTGAAATTTTCCGAATGCTTCCCCCCCCCCTCCTCTTTCACCCTCGTTACTCCGTAGGTAATTCAAATATTTGCGAGTTTACCCCGCAAGTTCACCTTGCCCCACTGCTGCCGGATGATATTTTCAAAAATCTGTACTCACCATTTCTCCCAAGACCTCGAAACGAGTTTCCAATAATCTAACAATAACGATCAGGAAAAACGTATCTCTCATACTCGTGACTTGAGATATTTTTCCCTTGATCGACTCAATGTAACAGAGGACTGTGATTTCAGCCCATAACGACCAAGAGAAAAGTATCTCTCATACTAGTGACTGAGGTACTTTTCCCTTGAGCTGTTTCCTTTTCTGCAGATTTTACCTACAAGATTCAATATGGATTTCTTGCGGTCAAAGGAAAGGTGCCTTGGCCATCATTATGAGAGATACTTTTCTGTGGCTCGTTATATGCTGATACTGCGGTCCTACGTATTATTGAGTCGATCAAGGAAAAAGTACCTCAGTTGCTCTTATGAGAGATACCTTTCTCCTGATTGTTATTAATGGATAAGTTGAAGACCGTAGAAATTTGTTTTTGGGTCTTACAAAAAATAGGTGAAACTTTTATCTGGCAGCGCTGTAGCAGGCTTAGGCATCCTAATTATTGTAATTCAAGACACCCCCTCCCCCTCCACCTTCTCTGCTACCTAGGTAAGTTCGAATTGGGATCAGGAACCAGATGAGTACTCTTGATTTAGGGTAAGATCCCATCTTTCTGCGTGAGAAACTTTGCCTCCATGTTCAACTCTGAATTCACTTCTACAATCACCTCTCTCTCTCTTCACCCGCTTCCCTCCTTCCAGCAAATTCCTTATATCATTTGATTCTCTCTCATCCTTAATGACCTTTCAAGATTCCGATTTTACCAACCATATCATCCGACGAATTGTCATTCTTATACTCGTATCAAGTCTCGTTCGTGTGGGTACTGGGACATATCAACCTTGAGGAGCACGACATGGTGCACCTCACCGCGAAGCAGTCACTGCATTCACGTTCCTCCTCTTCTCTCCTACGTATGATCTGAAATGATTTTTGTACTCCTTATCCTGCCACGAACTTCAATCTTCTCATCGATTTCGAAGCACCCTCCCCGCCCTCCCGCCCCCTTCATGCCTGTACTGCAATGCTAATGTTCATCAGTTCTTCTTGTATCCACTTCCCTAAAAGATCTAGTATTACCACCATTCTGTCTCTCTTTGCGTCACCAACTTCCATGAGTAAATCATTAGTCCGGTCACCTACTTTTAGAGCACCTTCTAATTCATCTCCGTCTGCGCACCCATGATAAGAATGAGTGAGACGAGTGTGACTGATGAGTAGTTCGATGAGAGGAAATCCAGAGAACCAGTTCCGTTTTAATTGCTGTAGGTTTGTTTGAATGCTGAGAGCATGCCAAGAGATTGGTAATTGATTCTGAGGTCATGGGCAGTGCGAGGTCAGAAATTATCGTGGAGATGAGGGAATTTTTGGCGGCAAGACGTCATGTTCCAGGAAGTCGATGTGGCCCGGGAGATAATATTCGCCGTAGTAGGATTCTGCATAGCCACAAGAGATGAGAGTGAGTTAGTGAACGGTAGGAATTTGTGCTGCGAGGTAAAAAGCATGAGATGAGAAGACAAGAGCATGTGGCGCTCTTTTGGGCGGTAAAACTGGAGTTGCTAATGAATCGAAATCCGGACCCAAAACTGAATACGTAAATTTGATAAAAGGCGTTATAACCAATCACCGATTGAGAGGAAGTTGTCGGGAAACGGTATTTCCGAGGGATTTCTCCCGCTTTAACTGAGAGGCTGAGACCCAGACTATATACCGTACTGCACCGAGCGCCAATCTCAGGGCTGACGATTGATTTGTTGCTAATAATTTCAGTCAAGCTTGGCTAGATTGACTTCATTGAGACAGTGAATTAGACTCTTCTTTTACGATTACATTTTGTGCGGAGGTGAGGACTCGTGGCAAATACGTCAGTATTTACTCGCGCATCTGAATCGACGTTAAAATTTCTGTTTTCGTGATTAAATAAAAAAAATGAACCTTTTCTGTGTCCTCTTTCTCCCCAGACTTGCTCCTAATTTTCGTATTATTGTAAATAATACAGAATATCGAGGCAAAAACTTTGAACTGCTGCAAAAAAACATTTCTCTATCGTCTTCTGCTATTACATATGTCGCCAAAGAAAATTGTTTTCAATTCTTTGTGTAGTAATTGAATTATGAGTACACACATACACCTTTTTTAGAATTCTCTTAAATGGTTGGGCTCTTTGTTTCTAAAATTAGAAAGTAACTCGATGATGTTTTTCTCAATGATAATTTATTTTTCAAATTTTTCATGTTTTGTCTGAAAGCCGTTCCAAAAATATCAATCGAACGCTTTCTATTATGTAAGTGTATTTATTTTGAGAATTTCTTTGTTATGCTTCGATCGACGTCGATGCTCCTTGGAAATTTTTATTTTTGTTGAGAACTTATTATTCAGGAAAAAGAAAAAATATTTATTATTTGTCTTCTATTTTATTTTTCAAGTACGGGTTCTGTCGAATAGATCATCGAGTCTTGAGATGACGATGCTTATACGCGAGTGTGAATTTTTTGCGTGGAATTTTTGAAAGTTATAGAGTTGTTTGCATTTTTTAAAATTTCGAAACGATAAAGCACTTCCGTTATCGTTATTATCTCGACATCGGGTTTTTCATACGTAAGTAGGTGTCAATTTTGATCTCATTCCAGCGGTGGTGCTCGGTCTCGAAAACGCGCAGATGAATCACGTGTAAAAATTGTTTCATCAAGAAAAAGAATACTTATACTTTTTGTAAATTCTCGACCGAGTAATGGTTTTTTAATTAAGCACACCGAAAGCTGTATAGAAGAATAGAACCTGCGTAAATGGCTGATGTTTTTAAAGTACATCATTACAGCACGTCTGCATAATCTACGGAGAATACGTAATAAAAACGTTTAATTATCTTACCGGGTATGAATTATGTATTATTCTTTCGTACTTATATCCTTTTTTTAAATTGAAACCTTTTTATGGTATTTAGTTCGAGATGGTTGCGCGAACTCGACCATCTTTGAATAAGATTTTTCGTGTTAATTTGTTTGTCAAGTTCCAAAAAAAAAAGAAAAGGGAAACGGACGACATGCGTAGAGTTTCCGCGCGATTTGAATATTACTCGTTTAGAAAATTGATTAACATAATTTCAATTCGAACGAATCACGTCTTCGCGTAAGAAAATGACCTTAATTTGAAGTGGTTATCTGTATATAATGCGTATTAATTATCGCTTACGATGAGACTTACCGGAACGTTTCGAACGACTAAAATTTAAAAAATCTCGAGTGGACTTAATTTGCATGAGATTGTCTCTATATATACAGGATGTAGTGCGAAGCGAGTGAGAAACGTAATCGGATGAAAAGTTTGACCAATTTTTTATGCAAGCTTGACCCTTTTCATGGCCATTGAACATTTTGATTTCGTGATGAGTTTGAGTGATAATCATCGTAAATATGTCGCTAGGGAAATTTGCATTTTGCTCGTGATAATTCGGAAAATTCAGAAGATGAAGAGTAGATAGATAGCGCATTTTATACGCGAGAAAAGTTGCTTGACGTTTTTATGGGTAAGGAAGGCGCGCGAAATCAAATTTTTTCGACATTTTTCGATTTTTTCATGTTGACCTATCCCTGTGTCCATTCCAGACGAGTGAAATTTCACCTCTGCTGAACTTTTTGCTTCGCTTCTTCTCCCCCTTCTTCTCAAGAACCCGAGTTCTGGTTACGCTACTCTCTGTGTGTTTCTTTTTGCACCAAAACTGGGAGTGCCGTTGGATCACGTGACATCTGTCGAAATAAGGGAGTGTAATGGAGTTTTGAGAGTAGAAGTATGCGAAGTAAGTGCTATAATGAGTGGATCTGTTTTGTGGGGATCTTCGTAGAATGGATAGACCACTTTCATCTCCAATCATCTGCTCAGTTTACATTCACCTTACGTCAATTCGACTAAGATAGCGTCGCTCACCCAATCCGTCCAAGGCCCTTGCATGATCTGTTACGATTTCAACGTCCACAGCGCCACTCGTGTTACATTAAACAATAACTTCCTCGCAAACTCTCACGGTTACATTCTAGATCACCTTCTCTGCTCAAACATCGAGATAACCCTTCTCAATCATCTTGGCACTCATACACACCTCAACTTCACCTATGGAGCTTTCTCAGTCATCGATCTCTCTTTTCCCTCCGCATGGGAATCTGTGTGACAACGATCCTAAAGAACATTGGGTATCGACGTTGCACCAATTAATTCAAGTCCATCATCGATGGCTCGAGATGGACTTTAGATTGAGCCTTCGATTGGCCTGACTAATCAGCTCGTCATCGACGTCGACGTACAGTTGATTTCCAATATAAGAGTGGACAATATCGACGTCAATTTGTGGTAGATGTGAAGTCGACTAGCGCAGATCCCTGGAAAGTTGCAACTCGTCTGAATTTCTACGCATGGCCTTTACTCTTATGTTTGGTAAAACTGAAATTTTCCATCAGCCTCTTCGTATTACAAAACGTGCTTGCGTTTGGCTCTTCTGAACAGCCAGTCTGTTTGAAATCCGACTGCGGATGAGTTCCTTACGTGAAAACGATTCCAGTAACTGGAGAGATGACGAGAAAACATTAGATTAATACGAAATCGTAGAATATTTGAAATTAAAAAAAATTCCATACCTTGAGAAAAAATGTCGACCTTCAAGCTATACTATGTATTTAAGCGTACAAGGGATAACCGTCAACTTCGATATCAGCTAAATCAACGACGTCACCATTGTCAAATAGAAAGCCTGTTTGCTTTTTTCAAACAGTTGTGAAGAGTTTCTTCAACAGTTCTCCAGATGTATGAGTGAATTTACGTATTGTATTGAAAATTTTTGGACCTGTTTCTGTATGTGTGCGTGATGCATCGCACGTGTACCCATGAATCCGCGACGTAAGCGAATTGTCGCCCGCGTTCCATGCGATCATTTCTTCAGCATAGAAATACACGTATCTGAATCAAGGGACCGACAGCGTTGTAAGCGTGTGCATTCCAACGAGAATCTGATGTATTCTGAGCGACTAAGCTCTGCCTGGTCTTCTCATCTCCCTTCATTTTCAATCGCTTTTATTGGCTGCAAGAGAACAACCTAATTTGAAAACTGAAGTTTTGGTCTTGTGAGGCAACGTATGGTCAATCTCTACCTTCCAAATGAATTTGTGAGTGTAAAACTACCATTTTTTTTTATTTCTGCCCAGGGATGTTCCGATAGGGGGAGGGGGGTGTGACGCCTCTCCAGGCTTTTGGGTTGGTCGGCAAATTTATTGCCACTGGGCTAATGTTGACATTCAAACTCCAGCAATTCTCTTGAGCGCAGAATGAAGCACTTGGTCACTTGGCAGAATATTGTTTTCACTCACCACCCCCCCCCGCAATATTAATTGTGGATTCAATCGTGATTCAATCTACATTTGGGCCGTACAGCGCTAGTATCCAATGCTCTTATCAGTGGTGAGAAATTAAAAGTAGAGCAAAACTCTTGAGATTCAAATTCAATCAAACTACGTTCAGGTTGTGCAGCGCTAGTATCAACTGCTCTTATCAGAGGTGGGAAAGTAAAAGTTGAACATGAATTTGAAGTCCAAACTCAAAGTACGTTTGGGCCTTGCAGCGCTAGTATCGACTAGTCTTATCAGTGGCAGGAAAGTGAAGGTTGAGCAAAAATTTGGAATCTGAATTGGAACTACATTTGGGTCATGCAGCGCTAGTATCAAATGCTCTTATCAGTGGCAAGAAGGTTGAAGTTGAGCATAAATTTGAAGTTCAAATTCAAAGTACGTTTGAGCCTTGCAGCGCTAGTATCGACTACTCTTATCAATGGCAAGAAGGTAAAAATAGAGCAAAAATTTAGAGTCCAAATTCAACAAACTACGTTCAAGCTGTGCAGCGCTAGTATCGACTGCTCTTATCAGTGGCTAGAAGGTTGAAGTTGAGCATAAATTTGAAGTCCAAATTCAAAGTACGTTTGAGCCTTGCAGCGCTAGTATCGACTACTCTTATCAGTGGCAAGAAAGTGAAGGTTGAGCAAAAATTTGGAATCCAAATTCAATCAAACTATGTTCAGGCTGTGCGGCGCTAATATCGACTGCTCTTATCAGTGGCAAGAAGTTAAAAACAGAGCAAAAATTGTTTAGAGTCCAAATTCTAACTACGTTTGGGCCGTGCAGCGCTAGTATCGACTGCTCTTATCAGTGGCAAAAAGTTGAAAGTTGAGCAAAAATTCGGAATCCAAATTCAATCAAACTACATTCAGGCTGTGCGGCGCTAATATTGACTGCTCTTATCAGTGGCAAGAAATTGAAAGTAGAGCAAAAATCTGGAATCCAAATTCAATCCAACTACGTTTGGGCTGTGCAGCGCTAGTATCGATTGCCCTTATCAGTGGCGAGAAGGTGAAAGTTGAGCATAAATTTGAAGTCCAAACTCAAAGTTTGTTTGGCCCTTGCAGCGCTAGTATCGACTACTCTTATCGGTGGCAAGAAAGTGAAGGTTGATCAAAAATTTGGAATATAAATTGGAACTACGTTTGGGCCATGTAGCGCTAGTATCGACTACTCTTATCAGTGGCGAGAAGGTAAAAACAGAGCAAAAATTTAGAGTCCAAATTCAAACTACGTTTGGGCCATGCAGCGCTAGTATCGACTGCTCTTATTAGTGGCAAGAAGGTGAAAGTTGAGCAAAAATTTGAAATCTAAGTATGGAATAAAAGTAGCTCTAATTGAAAGAAAACCCCTGGTACAAACAATTTGTTTCTCTCTATGTACTCCAAAAATATCTTCATTTTTTAAGGTAGGTAGTTCAATTCAAGTCAGCATATAGATTAAAATGGGGAAAATGTGTACCTTCACTTTCTCAGCTTCATCACTATGACTCGATAATGGCGCGCTCTGATGGATGCACGGTACAATTTGTGTGCCACTAACTGCCATAAGAATTGATATTCTCCGGTAATAACTTCCAATTCTAGAGGTCTGAGGCTACCGACATTGACCAAAATATGAATTCTAGCCATGAAGTCATATTCAATCTCCTCTCGGGTGCGTAATTTCATCACAAGCTTCGAATTTATCTAAGTACACCCTGTACTATTCCTAGTATCGAAGCTTGAAGAGATTATTCAATGAGATACCTATAAAAAGGGCGTCCTCCACTCATTGTGTTATTCAAGGGACAGACGCAATTTTTACCGACACGTCCTCATTTTGAATTCACGAAACATTTTTCTGATCTCGGCGATCTTCGTTCTACAAATGTTGGGTACTTCGTCAATGTATGCCTCCCAAAGATAATTTAGTAGTTTTCCGTCTAGCTTAGATGGCTGATGCTGACCCCTTGTTAGAATATCAGAGAGATAAGACAGCGACCATCGGATCGATGAATGACCACGTCAAAGAGCGAGAGGGACAAAAGACGCATCAAGGACTGAATCAACTCACGGATGTTTTTTCTAATACTATTAATAATCTTTTTTAAAACGTTAAATCGCCGCAAAAAACCTCCCTTTTAAGGTCGTCGCGTTACAAAACTCTCGTCCGTCGTGCTTCCCATAAAGTCAACCGTAATATGGTAGTAATTTAGCGACGTTAATACCAAATATTAATTATTATTTACGTTTCAAAAACGTATCTCGAATCCGCGCTTCTTTTTTTTCTTTCTTTTCTTATATTATCGTATGTGCATCGGTCTTATTTTCTCATTGACTTTTCTGATTCCTGAATATAATAATTACAGTGGTTACATAAAAAAAAAAAAATAGTATGACAAACCGTTATTATAATTCATCATTGCCGTCTACACATCACCGGTCTTCATTGTTATTATATAGTATTGTTCAGCATCCGCCATCTTCTTTAATAACAATTTACCATTACTCCTATAATCATAATTTTTCTTCTTTTTATTTTCTTTCGTGATTTTATTTCTGGATGCTCGCGATGTGATGTGGTCAGTTTATGATGATATTGGACTTCGCGTGTTTGTCGGTTCGTTGAAGTTACTCGTTTTGCATGCGTATTTGATGCGGAGTATATTAACAAATACGAGTACATCTCACTCTTTCTCACTCCCCGAGACGAGCACCTCCTACTTTTTTTCTCATCTATACTCATTAAGAATGGTCTTTGCTCATCTATGGACATCATTTTTTTTTGTTTTTTCTTTATTCTCCGCACTTCATCCCAAGAATAAGACTTCACGTTCGCATTCGGTTTCCTCCTCGGGGGACGAGTATTAATTAAATTTTATACCGCTGAGCATCTTCCGTTTCTTGTTCTGTTTATTCAGAATACATTTAACCATGTGTACAGGTAGAAGTCATGCGCGATAGGAATAACCGCGTTAATTTTTATTCATTTCTGCTGTTAAGCCACCGAAGATTCTTCTAACTCGTTAAAGTCTTCCTAAATTATTCAAAAAAGAAAAACCTTAGACAAATAAACCTAATCATATGAATTTGCGATAATTTGTTCCATTGCGAGTTATATACGCGATGCATACACTCGAGCTAAATGTGCGAAGTCGAGCGAAGTGCGCGCATTTTTAAACCGAACGAAGACGTTTCACTTGTACAATATTTTTTCAAGCATTTAAACCATATTTTCAATGAATTTTTCACCATTATAGACAGAAGCATCACACCTTAGAAAGCTATAAAAACGTACACGAAAACGCAGAGAAATTGTTTTTCACTGTACGAATGTTCCCGCGTCGTTACGTAGTATTTATTTAGACCTCCACAAACTTCTCCCCCTCATTCCAACGTTATATATTATGAAACAGTGTATCGAGAATAGTACGTCGACCTTCGAAATTAATTTCCATGATTTTTTATGGCGCATACTTGTACACTCCCCATATTGGGTAGACTCCAACAAGTGCAATGATCTTTACTTTACAGAATCTCGGAAGGGTAAAAAGTGTTGTTTACACAATTGAATAAGAAATCGAATCAATCACATGCGAGCAACTTTTGTGGTTTCGAATCTGCTTGTCGGGGATGCCAGCCAGACGAAGTCTCTCGCAAGCTGAGAATCGGCTGAAAATTTTTCACCTGTGCATACTCTCTTCTTTCAGGGACATAGAATCTTTATATTCGAGACCGTCTGACAAGTTCGAAGAATTATAGTCTGCACCTCGTAAACAGTCGCGTAAGAAAAATTTGTGCCTCTTAAGAAGGGGGGCTGTGAGTAACGCATCAGATGAGTATGAATGTAGAATATATGCTTCAATACTATATCAACTTCTCAGAAACATCTGCGATAAGTTGTATTGATTATTTCGTAACATCAATAATATGATTCACGATCTGTTCGAGTAAATATGTTGGTTCCACACACTGTCTGTCAGGTGATGATGAAGAATCTTGAGTTACTTCATCACATCATTTGTATAACAGGTCCGCGTAACAGAAACAAACTTTAGTATAGTCCATATTTAATCGCGTTTGATCTTCCTATCAATCGTCGGGAGAAAAGAACTTCAGCCCTGTTTATAATAGAATACGATTTTCTATCTATTAATTTGTTTGTGAATGAGGAGATGGACGAATTACTCAAATTTTATTTGACGTAAGTATTGATAATGTCGCCTATTAACAACTGCGAGTAAAGGGTGCACAAGTACCATTTTGAATCAAGGTTACAAAATCCACCATAATTTTTCTCCAGTATGGTCTCGAGAATATCATTAAAATCATTATTTTCATCAAAAAATAATTGTGCTCTTATGGGACGTGACCCTCTTTTTTGACAGAAAAAACTGTTTCTCCTCTCTCAAAGATTTATCAGGTTCACTTTTTTGGATCATATCTTCTTCCAGCTGCTACCCCAAGGACCTCCTTCTTTGATTGATTCTCGTAAAACATGAGTTTGTACCCTCCATGGAATGGGGTGGGGGGGGGGGGTTGCAGCTAAGAAGTATTTTGAGGTGTGGATTGAGTGAAAGTCCACGTAGAGGCCCGTAGCAGGAAGAATTTCAGCAATAGATGCACCTGCTGGAAGAATAGAAAATGTTCTACCGGAGCCAAATAAATAAAAATCATTTTTTATTTCTCTTCATAGTTACTCGATCCAGATACCAGTTAAGATAAAATAATTTTCGATGACGTATAAAAGCGCAGCCGGTCAGCATAGACTTGAAGTTTAGCTTCTGACTGACAGCTAATTCCAGTGAATCTATCAGTTGGTTTTTAGCTTTTGAAAAATGGGTCAAATAATGGTATAAACTTACCTTCAGTTGATTACGGGCTTAAAGAGGTTGAATTATAATAATTTAAGAAATTATGCAAAGTTTTCGAAAGGCATTTGCCTGAGAAACTGATATTTCAAAATTCATTGTCTGTCTTTTGGCTTTATGAAAATAACCAGAAAAAGAGCACAAATTTGAATTCAAGCCAATATTGGCTTCAGCTGCGCTTTCGTGAACACCATGTAAAGACATTGATCAGCTCGAGCCTCTTTGGTGACGTCCTTTATTCGTGACGTCGTTAACTTGGACCAGCTTGTGACATCATCAAATTAGTAATCTACTATTTCTTTCTCTCTTTCTTTCTCCGATTCACAGATTTCTGGATCAGGTTGATAGTTCCTAGCCCATCAAAGGGAAAAGCAGGACTCTACTAGATTGTCGTTATGCTCAGATTAGTTTAATCTGAGTATGGCCTAGAATGAGTACAGCGGTCTTTTTAATGATAGTACAGCTATTAAACCTAGTTCAAAGCTAAAAGGA
This sequence comes from Aspidiotus destructor, assembly GCA_035079395.1. Taxonomy (NCBI): domain Eukaryota; kingdom Metazoa; phylum Arthropoda; class Insecta; order Hemiptera; family Diaspididae; genus Aspidiotus; species Aspidiotus destructor. The sequence continues at coordinate 8,089,435 of JAVHKZ010000002.1, read as the reverse complement.
GTAAATTTCTCTACTACATGGAAAATCATTGAATCATGCATGTCTGTCTTTGTACGTTTTACGTTCGTTCGTTTTCATTCTTAGTCCAGTGTACTTGGGGGGGGGGGGGGAGAAAAGAGATCAGCTCTTGATCCCCGTCATAGATCGCCAATAGACGGCTGGGATGCGGGTAAAGGAATTAGGAAGGGAAACCCAGTCCCAAATAGCGGATGAAAGCACAGTAATGACATCAACCAGTTTGAATCTTCTTGTGACATTATCATCATCCATGACGTCGTTACTCCATCAGCTTGAATTTGTCTGTGACGTCGTCAACATTCCTCTCTTTTTCTCTTTCGACTCGCAAATCGTCAATAGACGGCTGGGGTCATTGAAAAGAGGAGATCCAGTCTCAACAAGTTTGTGACGTAACGTCATGAAAATTCCTCTCTTTGATGTGTGACTTTTTCCAAATAAAGGGCTACTAGCATCAAATACCTGTTCCAGGGAAAGGGTAAGCAGCGCTGCCAGATATTTTCAGAAATCTGTATCCGTCATTTTCTCTAAGACCTCAAAACCAAGCCGGAAGAGCCAGTGATTTGTGGCTCCGGCTCCAGCTCCTGGCTCCTCAAAAATCAAAGAGCGAAGTCGGAGCTGAAGTTTCGATCTTGAGAGCGGAACCAGATGAAAAAAAAAAGGCTGGCTTCAGTTTCTCAAAAAACAGAGCGGAGCCAAAGAGCTGGATTTTGCAGCGGAGCCGGAGCTAGCTGAAGCTCTTAATCTTCTGAGTGGAGCCTCAAGAAAAAAAAACAACAAGTAGCTAATATTATTAATTTCGAGTCTCTAAGTCAGGTTGTCTTTACTTCAAGCTTCAAGCCTTGGGGCTTTGAATTTTAAAATTTATCGAATTTTTCCTCTTTTTTTTTTTTTGTCATTTTGACTGAAGAGCAGCTCTTGAGCTCCTTGAAAAGGAAAGAGCGGAGCAGCTCCCGAAGAGCTAAGGAGCTGATCAAAAGAGCGGAGTTTTCGGCTCTTCTCAAGATCAAATGATGGCTCCAGTTCCTAGCTCCGGTTCCCCAGGCTTAATGAAAACAGAATTCGACAGACTCACCAATTCATCAATACCGATCAGAAGAAAGGTATCTCTCATTTATGTAATTGAGGTACTTTTCCCTTGATCGACTCGATGTGTACGAAAGACTGCAGTATTAGCCTATAACGACCAGGAGAAAAGTATCTCTCATGTAATTGTCTAAGGTACTTCTCCCTTGAGCGCAAGAGATTCGTATTTACACAAAATCTTTACTTTTGAGGTCCAAAAATCCATAGATCTGGGCAGCACTAAAGGGTAGCAGTTAAATCCCGTTTTCGTCCTCCTGGGAGATTCGCGTTTTGCTGCTAGTTGCTCTTATTTTGGAACAGGTCTTATGTTATAAATTATATGCTAGGCCATTTTATCTGCTATGCTTGAGAAAATCAAACATTCGGATTTCTGTGAGTCCATCAACAGGGGGCGGGGAGCCCAGTATAAGCTGAGTTTAGGCTTAGTGTAGAATGGTATTAGTATACGTTAGTCCCAGTTTGAAGCTATAGTATAGTCATATTAGGCCGAGTTAAAGTCTACTTTGGAATAAGTGTTGTCTAACATACTGTAGGCTAGGACTGAGAAACTCGAACTTGCAGATTCATCGATTTGGTCGAGGGTTTGAGGATCTCAAGACTATCGAGGAGAGAGGGGGTGGGAAGAACTTGAGCGCACAGATTTTGTGTCGTGCTGTTGAAAACATTGGTAATGTCAAAAGCTCCAGAAAAGGCGAAAGCGGTGGAAGAGGTTATATCAAAAGTGTAATTTTTTGAGCAGTGCATTCGATGGTGATGATATTAAGAATAGAGACAGTAAATCATAGAATCCTTAGCAGCGAGTTTATGAGGCTAGTGACTGCCCTTGAAATTATTGTCACCGTACAGGCTTCGGATGGGCAGTAAACAGAGTCTTTTTGAAAGCATTGATTTAGACAAGCTACCAGCGCACTGGCAATCCACCAGAGCAAGGGAGGAGCACTTATTCTCGCCCTGGCTTGTCTCGATGGAGATCTCAAATTTCGCGATGATGATTAATTGGATTTGAAGGCCTCTTCCAATAAATTAATGAATATGGACCTGACTTAGGAATGTTGAAATGAGCTCAGAAAAGTTCATAGTGAAGTAGGCAAGCACATGAAGGGTAAATTACGCTCTCAGCACTCGTGAGATGAATTGAAAATCCTATCAATATGCAGAAAACCACACGAATTTCTTAAGAACAAAATGAGTTTCTTTGGTTGTTGACCTTTTCCCAAATTGTCCAGAGTTGATGGAAAAATATTTAACTCGTGAAAGTACAAGAGTTTTGTTATCTTTCGCTATATCCATAGAAACGTAAGAATAAACATAAGCAGCGGCAGATATTGAATAGCAGATGTGTTGTGATACCTGGTTACTATAACGACGGTACCTGCTGGCTTTTATCAACTTTTATGCTAACACCTATTGATGCAGATGTCACGTTCGGCAACTAAAAAATAATAATAATTATTATTAATAATAATAACGTTTATCTATTTTTTTATTTTGGCTCGTGTATTAGAAGCCATCCGAACATGCATCCGAGTAGATATATGGTAGGCCTAGATGCCATAAAATACATACATATTTTTTTGCAATATTTTATACCTATTATTATTATCGTGCAGCAGTGATGCACGTCACGTCGCAAATGGGTTGCGTATAATCAGTTGAAAAATAAATTAACGAGATTAGATGACGAGAAGATGTGAAACGGTGTTTACTCGACGGTGCGTTGAAGTGAAGGGGAATTATTTTCCAGCGTGCGTTAAAAGGTCACCGCACACGAACGCATGTATCACCCTTAATAAAGTTTATACAAGGAAGACCTGTGTTCACGTTACAAAGTCATTGGGGAAAGTTAGTTTTATGGGGGTGCGTGTAATAATTTAATCGTATCATCTCTTTATGATTAGGATAACAATGACGAACGGAGATCGTAATTGAACTTGTGTTGTATGAAATGATGTGCAGTAATACACTGCGAGTACGAGTGTCTGGCCCGACCTGCGGAGGCGTACCATTTTTTAGCCTGTCGTTACTGACCTCGGATTTTGGTCGAATTCGTGATACATTTTTTTAAATGAAGAGGAAACGTTCGATGAACATTTGAAGCAGCTGCTATGTATATCTGGCTAGTGCGAGTTTTTTTTTTTTATTTTTTTATTACACAGTATCTAATTATGAAGCTGACAAATGGTACCGTACTACACAGCTTTCATGCAGAACTATTACCTACTAATGTGTGTACGTGTAACTTGTGAATGTACTGTTATACACTTGCAAAGTTCAGCGTATGACTCGCGACTGTATGTATTTCTCGAAATGTTTTAAAGTTATAGCGTACTAATCGTATGGTTGCCATATCTTAGAAAATTGTGAAACCCGAGTATGTTAGGGGAATTTAGGGTAGAAAGGTGACGAACTTCGCATAAACTGAGACCATGGTTGTCAAGAATGACCATTTTGATCTTGATATTTCATCACGATCAATGAACTTTTTAGTGTGCTGATATTGCCTAAAATTCAGTTTTTTCCAAGTTTTCTGAGAGTAGAGTGACTGAAATACAAGGCGCAAGAAAGCGGTTAGTTTCGCAGCTATACGATGAGCTCTTAAGGGATGCTGATAGCCAATATGACTCTTTGAAGGGGATGGTCTTTTATCGCGAATTGACTCTAAAATCGAAGTCAGATTTAAGTGGATTTAGTTTTGCCTTGTCTCGAATGCAATTCGACCCATAAAATGAGTGGAAGTCGATTCGGAGGAGACTGTTCCTTTTTACGATCGACTCATCGAGCCGACTCTTGATATTATAGATCGACGTCTGTTTTGGATATCGATCGTCGAAGAACATTTCGTAGATTCTAAGTGCACAATCTGATAGGGTTGTAGATATGACTCGACGTCTGGTATCAGATTTTAATGCCGGCTAAAAATTGAGGTCGAAATTGGGTCGATTTGACCATTGCTGCGCGCTTACGCGAGCTCAATAACTGAGATTCTCAATGGCCTTTATTGTAGTATACTTGTGACTGCACTTTTTATTTGCTGGTAGCAAAGTTACCAAGGAGTCAGAATGCTAAAATGGGGGGTGACAATTTAAGGTCGATTCAAAGTCGACCAGTGTACCCTTGATAAACCATGTCGACTGTCGATTTCAGGTCGATTATCGGTCGACATCCAAAGTCGACCAAAAATCGCCCCAAAATTTATTTTTTTCAAAGTCCTGGTCGAAATCGCGTCGATATTGTTGAATTCGACCTCACTTCGACATCGACATTAGGTTGATTTCGAGTCGACAAGTATGTCGACTCATTTGTTACGTCAATTTCAGGTCGAGTCGACATCCCCAAATTTCTTGTCGACCTAAAATTGACTGTTCCGTTGGGTAGATTTCAAGTCAATTTGTAGTCTTCTGGTTATTTACGCTGGTCGACGTCGATCTGGAGTCGTATTTGAGTTGACTCAATTTTGGTGAAAAGAGACGGTCGATTTTGAGTCGACTTCTGGTCGATATGCGGTCGATTTTGGGTCGAAATGGGCGGAACTAAATCGACTCAAAATCGACGTCGTTTTCAAGTCGACATGGTTCAACGGGCATTATCAGAGGACTGGGTCTACAAATTGAATTAAAGTTGACCTTAGAGAGCAGTCGATTGTAGGTCATAGAAAAATATGGAGGAGCCGGCTCAAAATCGATCCAAGGTCAATTTGAAGTCGACTAGCTTACATTTCTAGGATGCAACTAAGCAGTCAAGTTTAGGTCGTCGAAAAAATTCGGAAAAACCAACTCCGAATCGATGTTAATTTAAAATTGAATAAAAGTCGATTACCAGAAAACTACAAATCGACTTGAAACCGACCCACGAGAGCAGTTGATTTCAGGTCGACTGCAAAATTTGAAGAATTCGACTTGAAATCTACGTCAGATCAACGTCGATTTAAGACCGGTTTAAGAATGACTAGCGTAGATTTTAGGGGAACCGAAAATCGACTGTTGATCGAAGCAACAGAGCGCAATCGATTTTAGGTTGATTGAAAAATTTGAAGAAGTCGACTCTAAATCGCCTCCTGTTCGATTCGAGGTCGATCAAAGTCGATCAGCGTTTTAGATCGGCGTTGATTTGAGGTCGAGAAAATCGACTGTTATTCATTGCATCACCTAAGCAGTCGATTTCAGGTCGTTGAAACAATTTGGAGAAATTCGACCAGAAATCGACTCCAGATTGACGTCGATTTGAGATCGAATCAAAGTCGACCGCAACCTCTTCTGTTAGAGAACTACAAATTGACTAACTATTGACGCAACAGAGAGCAGTCAATTTCAGGTCGATAAAACAATTTCGAGAAGTCAACTCGAAATCGACTTTAGATTGACGTTGATTCAAGGTCGATTAGGGCACATTATCAGAACAGACCCCAAATCAACTTCAAATCGATCCACCCAGTAGTTCGATGAAAAAATTTCAAGAAGTCAACTGGAAATCGACTTTTGGGTTGAACTTGAATAATCTCAGAAAAATAAAAATCAACTCCAAATCAACGTCCTTTCATCTTGAGGTTGACTTGAAGTGAGAACCACAAATAGAATTGTAATCGAAGCATCGAAGCATTTAATTTCAGGTCGACACATAAACTTGGAGAAGTCGACTCGAAATCCACTGGGTCGATTCGAGGATGACCAGCGTACATTAGACAGGAGGATCTCAATTTGAAAACGGTTTGAAGTCGACCAGCATACGTTCCCAAGAAACTGAAAATCGACTGAGTCGTCGATTTCAGGTCGTTAAATGAATTTGGAGAGGTGGACTATAGAAATCGATTCCAGATCGACGTCGATTAGAGCAGTTGATTTCAGGTCGATGAAAAGATTTGGAGAAGTCGATCGCATCATATCGACCTGACATTGACTTCGACGAGAGGTCGATGTCGACAATATATCAACACAGTTTGGGTCAAGATTTTTCGGGCAATTTACATCAATTTTCGATCAACGCCAAGTGTCGACCAAGCATAGACGTACAACGGCTTAAAATTATTTGGCTGAAAGTTTCAAGTTTTAATTAGGGTCGTGAAGCGTCTGAAACGACGTTGCGTCTATTTTGAGGAATTTCTGAAATTCCAATCTATTTTCTGTGTATCCTAAAATCGTATTAGTCGATCCCTTCAGTTGAGCAAATGTGTGAGGTCTTTGGCATATTGTATGAATACATATCATAAATTACGTCATAGTAGAGACACATGTGACAGAGTAGTCTGCTTACCCTCGTATTTGAAATGAGTGTAGCTTACACCTGTGACGCTGACTATTTCTCTAAAATCGACTAAATGTGACGAGATTTATTCTTCGACGATGATAATGTATCGCTGTCACAGCTGAAAGTTTGCTTGCCGGGTCATGTTTCAGCAAAGTGGATTTAGTTGTTGGAACTTTGTATTTTAAACAGCTCCACTTGTGCGCCACCCAGTATTTAAGGTCGTATTTTTTGTTATTTCTTTTTGGAACTTTCTGAACATATGTGCATTGAAAATATGTGAAGATGATTTTCTTGAAATTATCGAACAATAGGAATAGATCGAGATGGCGGGGGAAGAAATCATTACAACTGAAGTGAAACTCGAAAAAATTTCGATGATCGATTTTGAAAAGGACTGAAAAGCCTCGTCGATGTGTATAGGAATATAATTAGGCAGGCAGAAGGGTCGAAAGTTACACGAAAATGAGACCGACAAATTCTCATCTTTTAAGTATTTTTTTCTTCAAACGTGCGTTCATGAAATGATTGTGAATTCTGATTTTCGTAGAAATTGTAGGATTGAAGAAAGAATTTCTGTGTTTGAGTCCTGTAAGGTAAATTTTTTGGTACATCGTTGAGATAGAATACGTGAATGGGGCAAAGATTTGCAAAATATTTCATTCGAATATTATATTTTCGCTGTGCCTGATGTTTTATCATAGTTAAAGTCAATTTGAAGACAATTCAATTGGTTATCAAGTTACAAGGTGTGTCAAAAAAGTTCCCGGACAATTATTTGTGCACGCCAATTGGCAACACTGGGAAGCGAACTTAATCAAATCTTGTTTTGTTGTACTATCGACTATCGACATTCAAAATTTCTTGTGGTTCGTCATAAACTGATTTTCATAAAATGTCCTTAAGGACCAGTGACGATTTTGTCCTGATCTCTGTAGTTCCCAAACGCTCTTAGTTGGTCAAATAGGAAAAAGTTCCCACGAGCCAAATCGGGCTGGTGTTTGATTTGGGCGGAAAACCCTCAATACCAAAGGCTATACTGTAGCTGCACACGTCAAGAAACCTTTTTCACAGTCTTCATGATCAACTCATGCTGTACAATTGGTCAAACGTTCTTGTGATTGCCGCCGATATTACTAAGAGACAATTTCCGGCAATTTCCCGTTGAACCATGTCGACTTCAAATCGACTCGGAATCAACCCGTAATGTTGACCAAATCGACTCGAAGTCGACCCGTAATGTCGACCAAATCGACGTTGATTTTGAGTCGATCTAGTTCCGCACATTTCGACCCAAAATCGACCAACAGAGCAGTCGATTTTGGGTCGACGAAAATTTGGGGATGTCAACTCGATATTGACTTGAAATTGACGTGTCCAATGAGTTGGAATTTGTCGGCTCGAAAACGACCGAATATTGATGTCGACGTGAGGTCGATTTCAACAATATGTCGACACGATCTTGACCTAGACTTTGAGAAAAATAAATTCTCGGTCGACGTGAAATCGACTGTCGACATAGTTCATCGGGTTTCCGCTTCACTTTGTTCTGTTACCGACTCTTGTCCCTCCCTGAAACGGTTGCACGCTTCTGAGCAGACTCTCTGAACACAGTACACAACATATTATTGTTCAATTGGTGGTTTGGTTTTCCTAATTTCACAAAAAAATTTGATGACAATTTGTTGCTCAAAAATTTTTAAAAAGAATTAATTTATGACAAACCATACCATAAATCAACGTGAAATTTTGAATTTTGATAGTCGATGGTTCGACAAAACAAGATTTAATTAACTTCGCTTTCCAGTTTTTCCAACAGGGGTGTCCGGGAATTTTCTTGACAGATCTCTTATTTCAACTTCAGTAGATGTGCCTGCTTGAGGTGTGAAATTTTGTGAGTGAGGGAATTGGTAGCAATATTCAACACATAGAATTACTGTATAAGGATATTCTCTTTGAAAGGCACCTCGCATCAGTCGCAACCTTCGGAAGTTTGTCAAGTCTTTCACTCTTGTGGAATGAGGTGGTAGCCTGTGACCAAAAATGAGCGAACGAATTCCCCGCTGAAGAAGTGGGAAGGTCGTATTTACATTTCAAATTATTTCATGAAATTCGAAATCTCCTGCAGGGGCATCATCACAATATCTTTATTTTGGATTTCTTAACTGATCACAAGATCTAGACTTCTGTTTGCCTTCCGTGTCAAATGAGACTCGTTCATTTTGTCTTATCTGATTATTTTCGCTGGCCCTATACGAATATATCCATACTGTTTACCTGCAAAGTTAGTATCTCGATTTTCTAATTATTGTATGTACTATCAATCTATGTCAATATAAATATCATCAAATGTAGTAATGTTTAATGAAAGAACTCGACTCGATTGTCAGGTGCTCTCTATTACCGACTTTCGAGAGATCACCTCAGTGAATGTGAAAAGTGGGTCAAACAAACGATCGAAAATTAGCTGTTGTGACTACGTATACATATATAGACCTGTAAATAGTTCTTCGATGGTAACCTCAACCGATTAATGATTATCTGACTTCAATGATAATCATATGATCTAGATGTAATATTGAAGAGACCTGGTGCACTTTCGGAGTAGTCTCTCATAATTTATGTAGGCTGAGCCGTTGTTAAACTTGAAGGAATTTCAAATCAATTTTGTAAATTTTGTAGCTTGCAAATTTGGTACTCCGTGTATGATGAGAGATTGTAAGATCTGAAAAAATGTTCTATTTTCTTTATTGCTTGTCGATGTGACCGTGGATTCTTTCTTGCTTTTCCAACGGGGTGGATGAGGAGATGGAGTTGTATTTTCTATTGTTTTTCTATTCCGCAAGGAAGGTCTAGCAAAACAGGAAAGTCGCAAAAGTTCCGAAAAATTACATACGTGTTTGAATCCTGATTTGCGTATTGCTTGATTCACGAGATATATCGAGAGGTTTGAGAATCTATTCTAGAAGTATAAAGAGACGACAGGCAGTATTTTTGAGGATAAATTCGTTCGAAGGTAAACAAGACAAAAGCTGATGTGTTCTTTCCGACGAGGTCAAAGTAACAAAGTTCGTTAATAAAATAGTATTCGCTGTTTTTCGTTACAAAGAAAGGAGAGGAAAATTTATCGTTTATTTGTGCGTGTTTTTTTTTTCTTTTTTTGAAAATAGAATCCTATATATACGTACGTTTGGCGTTGTCTCCCTTTTAAGTTTTCGCCGAAGACATTGTGCGAAGGGAAGCGTACAATTTAAATTTACAAACGAGCGTTGGATATGACTTCATTTCGGACGTCAGATAAGGAGGAATTCTGTGTTCGAAAGGAATCTCCTTCAAAACTCGTGTCCGCAAATATTCGTACGCTAGAGAGAAAGAAAAAACGCTGTAGTGTGTGGCATATGGCAAATTCATGAACGGAAGACACACAGCATTGTTCTAGACGACATGTGTTCTTCTGCCTAGAAGAGTGTTGTGGAAAAGGAGTGTTATTCGAGTTTAAATTTAAAATATATGCCTGATCGGAACAGGCAAATTGGAGGCTTCTTTTCACCACATTTTTCACCTTCAAGAATTATAGTAAAGAAGTAGAATTCTCTACGAAGTTTCTCATTTTCAAACATTGTTTCACACGTGCAGTACATATTTTTTTTGTTCAAATTAGACAGGAAATTTTAGGATTGTTGGAATTTTGAATTTTCTCGCCGTGACCTTCGACTCTTTCATTTTCTAAGTATAAAGAATATCGAATTCGGGCTTCTAAATTTTGCCGAAGGTCGTCTTTATTTACAATTTTTTCGTGAAACTTTTCGTCAATTGAGAAATAGAAATGAGAGTGGAAATGAGAGTGATGTGAAAAATTAGTGAACTCATTCTGAGGTACGTAAATTTGTTGTACTATATGGTGTGTTGCAGGATTTTAAAAAATCAGGAATATTGAAACGAGTATTGGTTGGTATTTGTGGTGGATGTTTTTAAAAATCGGAAAATAGATTCACCTTGCTCTGGCTGAATTCACAAGGATTCACGGTCGATGACTTCTTACTGAACAATATATGAAAGAGAAGGAAAGCTGCTGAAAATCTTTTTTCTTACTCGAAACGGCGAAGCCTTTGACCTCGATTGCCCTTCTCCCCGCCCCTAAAGAAAATTTCACGAATTCTAATCCACCAAATTTCCGATAGATATCGTACTAAATTTTCAATTTCACTTTTTTATGTCTTCAACTTTGTCAAATACGACAACCTTTACTTCCGCTGATGCATAAATTTCTCAGATCTCATGATAGAAGGCTCTCAACAATTTTCCACTTCTCAAAATAATCAAAACCCATTGTTTGACTGAGGATTTTCCAAGCTTTTTTTTGATATATAATCAGCATTTTTGGAAATACCCTCTCTTGTACGTAAATATTGTGAGTCGACGAATTTTGTGAATCCACCGTCTCATATAATTATGTAAGTCAGAAGACAGAATCTCTCCAAGTTCTACCATACCCTCTCTCTCCCCTCCCCATTAATATGACTGGATGGTCGAAATGTTTTCCAAGTTTTCCCTCGAAATATCTTCTAGTCCCTTTCCCGATGGAAGCCGACTTTTTCGTAGGTCTCCGAAGTTCTTCCGTCTTCCTCCTTAGAATTCTATTTCGCCGGAAGGACGGCAATGTTTTCTCCTCATATGACCCCCTCTTCCCCTTCCCCCGTAAACGGTTTCTCTGTTTTCAAGATCGGTTTGTTGAACCCTCGTGCTCCATTTTGTCGGGTCTGTCCTGGGATTTATAATGTGACGTATATTGAGTCGAACTTTTCTACTAGCCCAGAAACCGGATTTAAGAAGAAAATGGAGAAGAAACTACTGGGATTTTCCTTTCGGGGAGAAAATATCGAATCATGGATATGCGTCTGTTTTTCCTTCAAATAATTCAAAACTTCTTGATGTAAGGTAGACAAAGATTGAGACGGAAATGAAGCATGCTTTCAAAATTATGATAATAATTTATATCAATACATGGACTATAATCAATATCGCTTTATTGACTAGATATCGATATCGACATATCGATTAAATATTGATATTGGGTGCTGTATGTTATGCTTAGTATAATGAGGGCTAAAGATATACAGGTTCCAAAAGAGCGAAGGTCGAAATTTTTTTCAAGTTTATATGACGTAATTTCTGTCTCGCGATTTCGTCCAGTATACCGTCAGTTGGGCCTAGTACAATGGAGGCTAAGGATGAAGGTCTTGCAGTAAGAAGGTCAAAATTTTATCTAGTCTCTAAGACGTCATGAGCTCTTTCCATGCTGCAAACTTGAGAACGAGCTCCAGTCTTGAGACATATTTATGTCAAAAACAGTCTGAAGCTGAGCTAGCAACACCACGAAGATCCGCCGTCCCTCCCTCTCCCCAATTTTGGACTGAGAATCGTTCTTTTGCCAAAGCCTTTATGGTACACTGGCTTTATGGTAGTTGTCCCTACAAAAGGGTCATGGCCTAGTATACTGTACTGTATGTCAGGCTCGCGAAAGAAGCCTGGTTTATGTCCAAAATAGGCCTGGAGGATAAACTTGAAGATTTTTGGATCAGATGGAGGATTAGGAGAGGCTATATTTACGTACCCTCAGGGTTACCAACTTCCCTAGTTTGCCCGAATAGTCTAATAAAGGCTTTGTATGAGCGTAGTATAGAGTATGGACTTAGCCTAGGTCAATACAGTGGTTCCCAACCTTTTGGAGATGTCGGACCTCTCCAATGCTCCGGCCTTTTTCTGCGGACCCCCTACAAAAAAATGTTATAGGAATAAAGTAGCACCAATCAGTGGCGTATTTACGTGAGAGGAGGGAGGGGTATTTGAGGACCAACCTTTCAGAGCTGAAGAAATTGCCCTAAAATATCATAAAACCTTGTTCAAAACGCCTTCCAGAACAATTTTTTCTCGAACAAAAGTTATAAGAATTATTTTCAGACCTTCCGCAAACCCCAGGTGAGGAACCACTGGGTTAATGTGAGCCCAAAGTAAAGCTAGTACACGAGAACTCGCAGGTCTTCAATCGGGTCGAGGGTTCTTCAAAAATTCTTCCAGTCTCACTATGAGGGAGGAAGAGGGGAGGGAACAACTCGTGGATTTTCAAATAAGGAGTGGATGGGTCTCAGTATGAAGTCAGTTTTTCCCTAGAAGAAACGAAATTCAATCGAAAAATTTTGTAAAAAATGATAGAAAGTGGGCTTCCATAAAAAAGTTGCTTCTCTGGATCGGCCCATGTTGAGAAAATTTCTAGCAAGTCGCAAAAAACTCGTAATTTTGGTTGGATTTAATACGTAGGGCCACTGCCGTCAGTGATGCGGAGATTCAAAACTTTTGATAGATGCTGTGTGGAAGCAGAGATTGAGTGCCGAGGAGCGTTCTATGTTGAGGTTGGTTGGTGAAACCACCCTTTTCCTTCTACACGCTCACATATTACTGGTTCCTAAGTGCCGTCCTAACTAAGTACGGATCAACCTTGTTCAAGCTACTGATTAAGATCTTTAGTACGAGCATAATCACGGTTGAGAAAACTTAGTTTCTCAACCTCTGTTTTGTAATCTGACATCAACCGTGATTTCTGTCACTAATTATCTTACGATTTTTTTTCCTCTCTTATCTCTATCGTCTTTGATCCGGTCTTTCCTGTGATCCTAATTCCGATTCAATAATGCTAAATGAAGATGCGTTGCTTGCTGATGATAACGGCCTAGAGACTGAAATGAATGACGACACCGATGCGGGAAACAATTTAATAAATGACGCGGGAAGCAATTTGGTGAACAACGCGGGGAATAATCCGACAAGTCTGACGAATGAATCTATAGACATTAATGAGTACATCGAAAAATGTGTAATGGAAAAGGTAAATAATATCTTGGGAAATCAAACAGCGGCGGTGGCAGCAGGGGACGCCTTGGCTTCCAAAATGGTTATAACAAATAATATTCTTGCCGACCGAGCGTACGTGACTCCAAATTTTTCCATTCGGAACATAGAAGAAAGGGAGAAATTAGTCGGTCACAAAAATTTTAAAAGTTGGAAAAGTATGGTGGAGCTGGACCTGAAGGCTCTTGGTTTACTTCCTTTTGTAGAAACAGAAACGGGGTCCAAGGTAAATGTATCGCCAACGAGAAGGGTCACAATGGATGCGCAAACGTTCCAATACTTGAAGGCAACGGTTTCAAAAAATATACAAACTCAATTGAGCGGAAGAAATATCTTTACGGCATACCAAGCGATGCAACATCTGAAGGAAACATTTGGAGGGGGGCGGATCCAGGACCTTGTCCAGTTGCATAATCGGTTCATAAACTTACGTTTTCGGCCTGGATTTGATCCAGTGAGGTTTGTAACAGAGTTTGAGGCTCTTATGTCGGAGTACAGAGAACTGGGGACCACGTTCTCTGATGAGTACTCGGCAACAATATTTGTGCAAAAAATTGATGGTATCTATGATCATCGCTCCCCAATGTGCACCTTTAATTCAACGCTGAATTCGTTATCCAGGGAAACCATAACTTTCAATTATGTAAAAGATAGGTTTCTAGCCTTTGATCATGAAAAGTATGCTTGTCAGATTACAAAACAGAGGTTGAGAAACTAAGTTTTCTCAACCGTGATTATGCTCGTACTAAAGATCTTAATCAGTAGCTTGAACAAGGTTGATCCGTACTTAGTTAGGACGGCACTTAGGAACCAGTAATATGTGAGCGTGTAGAAGGAAAAGGGTGGTTTCACCAACCAACCTCAACACTGAGGTTGGTTGGTGAAACCACCCTTTTCCTTCTACACGCTCACATATTACTGGTTCCTAAGTGCCGTCCTAACTAAGTACGGATCAACCTTGTTCAAGCTACTGATTAATGTTGAGGTTGGTTGGTGAAACCACCCTTTTCCTTCTACACGCTCACATATTACTGGTTCCTAAGTGCCGTCCTAACTAAGTACGGATCAACCTTGTTCAAGCTACTGATTAATGTTGAGGTTGGTTGGTGAAACCACCCTTTTCCTTCTATGTTGAGGTTGGTTGGTGAAACCACCCTTTTCCTTCTACACGCTCACATATTACTGGTTCCTAAGTGCCGTCCTAACTAAGTACGGATCAACCTTGTTCAAGCTACTGATTAATGTTGAGGTTGGTTGGTGAAACCACCCTTTTCCTTCTATGTTGAGGTTGGTTGGTGAAACCACCCTTTTCTTTCTACACGCTCACATATTACTGGTTCCTAAGTGCCGTCCTAACTAAGTACGGATCAACCTTGTTCAAGCTACTGATTAAGATCTTTAGTACGAGCATAATCATGTCAGATTACAAAACAGAGGTTGAGAAACTAAGTTTTCTCAACCGTGATTATGCTCGTACAAAAGATCTTAATCAGTAGCTTGAACAAGGTTGATCCGTACTTAGTTAGGACGGCACTTAGGAACCAGTAATATGTGAGCGTGTAGAAGGAAAAGGGTGGTTTCACCAACCAACCTCAACACCCCCTCCCACGCGAACATTATTGAAGTGTTTGGTGAGAAACTAAGTTTTCTCAACCGTGATTATGCTCGTACTAAAGATCTTAATCAGTAGCTTGAACAAGGTTGATCCGTACTTAGTTAGGACGGCACTTAGGAACCAGTAATATGTGAGCGTGTAGAAGGAAAAGGGTGGTTTCACCAACCAACCTCAACTGAGGTTGGTTGGTGAAACCACCCTTTTCCTTCTACACGCTCACATATTACTGGTTCCTAAGTGCCGTCCTAACTAAGTACGGATCAACCTTGTTCAAGCTACTGATTAAGATCTTTAGTACGAGGATAATCACGGTTGAGAAAACTTAGTTTCTCAACCTCTGTTTTGTAATCTGACATTCTAATCACGTCCCGAATCATTGAATAGGTTTCATTCAGTCGTTTGTTTACTTCAAAGTCCATGACGTCTATGACCGACTTTAGGTAGAGAGTAGGGAGGGGGGTGACAACTCTCTAGGCTTTTTGGTCAGTCGGCAAATTTATTGCCAATAGTTGACATTCAAACTTCACCAATTCTCTTGAGTGCAGACTGAAGCTCCTAGTCACTTAGCAGAATATTGTTTTCATCCACCCTCCTCAATAATTTCCTCTCGGAACGCCCCTGCCGAACAATTTTGCTATCAAAAAATGTACACAATGCTTTTATTTTAGTAAGATTCTCAGTTCTGATCTCTGAGGCTGCTTTCTGACCGAGGTTCTTGTGCAAACTTTACCATCAAAATCTTGTATAGAACCATGCCCACACGTGTTGAGCTGCATCTCTGCTTCCCTTCACCAGCGCTCTTTATTCGTGGAAGACAACCTAATGATGCGCTACCTGAGTGAAGGATTGTGACGAGAAAGTGATGATGATGGCAAAAGTTCTTGGAATGTAGAGAGCTGAGGCTGAATATTTGGCGCGATATTTTATGGAAATCGTATATGCATTCCAACCTCCCGTTGGTCTTCTCTCCGGAAGGAGGTGGCAGAAATTCTTCAGGAATTGGTAAAAACTGCTCTTAGTTCATTCGTCTCATTCTCGTGGGAGTTGGTAAAAATTCTTTCAGTTAATTGCCTTTTTACCTCAAGGATTGTAAAAAATTTGTGGTATTCTCGGAAAGCCTCATCCACATCTTAGCCTACGATTGTTTGGTTCCGAAAAGAGTGAAGGAGTAATCGATATCTTGAGCTACAATTCCTCCCCCACTCCCGTCAGAGAAAAAGGCTACGAAGAAAAACCGCAGAAATTGAAGAACGAGTGAAAAATCGTTTAGGAAACTCACTCCCTTAATTTAGTTTCAACTGAGAACGTCCGTACTGAAGTTTGATCTTCTCATCTGATCCTCTAGCATTGAGCAGAGCTGTGCAATTGAATCCTTCTCCTTCGTGTTTTGATTTCATGATCGATCAAACTACACATATTATTCTTCGACTTCATGAATCGAGGAACCGCGTGTTTGTCTCCTGTTCTCTTGGAAAGTACTGACGCTTAGAAATTGTTTTAGACAAATTCTATCGCATTTATATCCCAAAGCGTGAAAACCTACGACTAAGATGAATGGGATTTTTGTCGTCGAAAAGAGACGCGATGATTGAGAAGACGAGGTAATGAAAGATAATATCTGTGTGAACGTGCGCCATTCATCTAATCAAGTATATAGACTAGAACAGAACTTTTTTAATTGCACAAAAAAGAAAAGAATCTTGTTAAACGTATTGTGTCTCTGTAAAGAGAAAAGCAATATTATTTTACGGTGAATACACGTTTGTCTGTTTTTCTGACGAACCTCCGAGAGAAAGAACACCTGGAGTAGCTTCATTATCGAATTTTTGTTGAAAATTGGTTTAAAATAGATACTTATTGTATGCTATTTATTAGCTTTTGAAAAGAAATAAAATTTTTTCAAACAGCTGTGGATACACGTCAGCAACAAATGTACACAGAAGATGATGAAAGCGGATGATCACGAGGAATTATAATTCCTCATCTATCCTTATCTATGTGTTCCATAAGCTTTGGCCAACCTTTGATCCCCTAACCTTATGTATGTAAATAAAATATTGACACTGTATTTGTACTATCTCAAGTTTTTCTGATTACGGGGTATACTGTAGAACACAAATCAGATTCATAAAATTCTCTACTCTCGTACTGACAACAATTTTCTCTTTCGATCTGTTCCCAGGTTCTTTTAAATCAAATTTGTGGTAACTGCGAATGATGGATGCCGAAGGTCTATAAATGAAAATCAACAGCGAGCTTGTCATGATCCACAAGAATGCCGGTTTTCTGGATCGTGCGCCGGTCAAGATGTCACCAGCGACACAGCGCAAAGCGCTCTTCGGCAAAGAGTCGATTTTGAACAACAACTCGGTCATCGTCAACAACAACAATAGTATGGTTGACGTCGAACAAGTAGCGGCCGCGGCTGTCGCTCGTGCCGACAATAACGACGACAACAACAACGACTACATAGGTCGTAGCGAATCGGCGTTGTTCAGTTGCCCCGTTTGCGGCTTAGAAGACTTCCCGAATCGAGAAATTTTCTACGACCATGTCAAGTTCCAGCATCCCGCTTACAGGCCGACGTGCGAAGAGTGTGGTGAAATGTTCCCGTCCATGAAATTGCTAGCCGTCCATACTACCTTGCACGCGAACGGAAAATGTGCCATACGCAATAGTCAACTAAACAGGAAACTTCTTAATTTCCTAGAAAATAAGAATGTTTTTTACCAGAAACTGTCGGAAAGTTTAGAAACTAGTCAAACATTCAAGTGCCCTAATTGTCACGAGCATTTTACCGGCCACCAGTTGATGATACACTTGAAACAGTGTAAAATTCCCAAAGCATTTGACGAGCATAGCGACAGAAGAGACGATTCCGAACCGGAGGAAATAAAGAGTAATTTTTTGGCCGGCTTGAGCTTGTACAGCACCGTCGACAGTCGAACTTCGTCGGACTGCGAGTCCACTCGTTCGCCGTCGAAAAGAGACGGCGAACCGCCGTCCAGACTTATGGACGCGATCCAGAATGCGTCAGTTTTTGCCAAGCACACGATATTCGGCGGGGACGATGAAAAGAATCTAGACGATGATGACGATCCATTCAAAGTGGAGGTACGTGATATGAAACGTCGGGGAGAGTTCCCGTGTCGTATCTGCGAAAAGATATTTCGTAATCTGAGAGCGCTGAAAGGCCACGCGCGCGTTCATATTTCAGGCAACCGCGGCTCTCGACCATACGAGTGCAACATTTGCACATTCTCCACTAGCGATAAGTCGGCAGTCATTCGCCATATTCGTAACCATAATGGCGACCATCCTTACAAATGTCAGTTATGCTTCTCTACTTTCACTACCAAAGCCAATTGCGAACGTCACCTGCGCAACGCTCACCGAAAAACGTCGCGCGAAGACATCAAAAAGTTATTGGTCGACCTGAATAACAAACCGCAGAACAACCAGAATTTCAAGACGAAGTTGCAGACCCTGCTCACCGCGAACGTGCCAAACAATAAAATGGACGAGATAGCCGTGTCGAATTTCGTGAATAGCAATTTCTATCCGAAGGTGCATTACGAGAACGGCGAAGAGGAGGCGAAAATGCTACAAGTTACGCGTGAAAATCGAAGCGACGTCGATGACAGCAGTAATAGTAACGATAGCAATAATAATACCAATTCGATTACGCAAAATACCAAAAAACTGGAAGATTTCCCTTTGAAACCTCTCCTAAAACCTGATATGAAACCGTTTACCAATTTCCAAATCGCTGGTTTGTTGGATATGTCCGTAGGTGGACCGAAACGTCAATACTACGAAGGCAACTATAAAACTTATAACGACGTTATCATGAGTACCGGGCACATACCGACCTTGATTCGCGATAATGGTATGATCAAGGGACCTCCTGGTTACGGTAACATTTTCGTTCAACCTGAATCGGATACCGAAGAGCCGCTGGATTTGAGCGTCGACGTCCTGGACTTGAGTAAGAAGAATAGTTTGGGAAATGATTTCCGCGCCGAGGACCTATCGGTTAAAAACCGTGAACTGGAGGAGCCACAGTCTAAGTCACTGCCACCTCATTCGTACTTTCCAAAGAACAATAACCCTTACGGCACCTTTGCCGGGAATAATATCGTGCCTAATTTGTCCTCGTTTTTTATGACGAACAACGAGCTGAATGCATTTCCGAGGACAAAAATCGACTCGGAAGAGGAACCGGACACACCAATGTTGCCTTTTCAGAGCGCAAAAATGCGGCCCATGATTTTCAATCAGCTAGTCCCGCAAAGTATCCTCGCGGACTGCAATAAGAATTTGGATGTGACCATCGAAGAGAAAATGGCGACCGATAAATTCGAACAAAAATTCAAAGAGGCGCAAAAACCACGTAGTAATAAATCGTCGACGGTGAAGATGGTGATGAAGGATGGCGTTCTGGTGGAGAAGCAGAAACAACGTCGTTACCGCACCGAGAAACCTTTTTCTTGTGCCTATTGCTCGGGTAGATTTACGCTACGCTCGAATATGGATCGACACGTGAAGCAGCAGCATCCGGGGTTTTGGAGGCAGCGACAACGTGGCGGCCCGAATCGGTTGCAACGAAAGTCGAAAGACGAGTCCGAAGAAACCGTTATGAATACGAGCGTGGACTCTCAGATGGGCGCCGGTGATACGACATCGGACGTGGAAATGATGCAGTCGATGGATAAACCGACGGCTCTCGATTCGGACGCGGACATCGACGAAGACGACGTTGATAACAAATCGGCGAAGAAGTCGTGCGAGAATACCACCTACGAGGATGACGACGACGAGGAGGAATTGATTATCGACGAAGAATCGCAAGATCACGATAACGACGAAAGAAGCGAACAGTCGACGGCGACGACCACGCCTGAAAAAGAGACCGTCAAATCTAAAGAAGAGAATCCGGACTTGGCGAGTGTACGTTCGTTGTTGGATAACGTTTCTACGCAGACTTTCAGTCAGTACTTTCGCAGCGACGAAGATCCGAATGGTAAACATGGCGATGGCAGCGAGGAGGATGAAGAGGGTTTGGTAGCGGACAGCAGTAGCGAATGCAATGGATCTGGTGGAGAAGAAAAGTGAGTACATCTTGAGAATTTCAAATAATATCTGTCGTCTGTCTATCAAGCGACTTACCGGGATACTAACTTTTGTGAAAGGGGAGGAGGAGTATAAAATTTACGAAGAGTCAATGGCCTGAAAGGCTTATAGTTTGTCCCAGACCCTCGTAATTTCATTTAGACTTGTAGAGCTCCAAGCTTGAAATCTCCTCCTGCAGATGGAGGCTATGGAGATCAAGGTCATTAGGTTCAATGAGATTTGCTGAAGATCGCCTTTTTTTCCTGGATAAAAAAATCCTGTAAACGATTTTATTCAACTTGTCCTAGTTAGGTCATGTTTATTCTGGTCAACGTCCACGGAGTCTTAAGGAAAGTTGATTGGGTTTTGACCGACATTTTCATAAGTCCCTGATGAAGATTGAGTTACTCACGTGGAAGCTGAGGTTATGCCTCTTCATCCCTGATAGCTAGAATAGGTCTTGATGTAGATCAATGCAATTCGGGATCGTCCCGCCTTACGGTCTTGCAAACGTCAAAATTGAGGATGAGTTCCGGAGTACAGGAAAGTCATAAAATTGGTCCAGAAGAATTCAATGACTTTCAAAATTGAGTATGCGGGGAAGGGTGGGGGGGGGGACTCGTGAGAATTCTGTGCCTTGATAATGTACTTTGGTATTCATAAGCAAAATCAATTTAGTAAAGCTGACTTTGGGAAAATCTGGTTGATAAACTTGATTCATTTTTTCATCAAGTTAAGAAGTTCTGCGACTGCACTTGGGATAGTGGGCTCGGAGTGGTCGAGTGGAGACAGTAAAGAAGTGAACATGAGTGTTGTAGAAATAGTTGGATTGAAGACACTTCGTTGTAGCAATGATTTTCCCATGATTGTCTAAGAAGGAGTTCGTGATGTAGGGAAAGAAGGGTGAAGTCGGATGTCTCGAGAGCAGGAGAAGTGTTGAGAGGACAGATCGTTGGCATTGTAGTATGGGCCTGAAGGAGGCGAAAGAACGAGACGGTTCACGTCGGCCTATTCAATTTTTACTCAAAGCGTGCCGCTTTGACGTCAAAGAAGCTTGCGCGGGTCAGAAAATCCAGCCCGCGGACCGCCAATTGAGTAGCCTTGGTTTAGGATGACTCTTTCGCGTCGAGGAGGGTGGTTTGAAGTAGACCAGGGATTTGAGCCTTTTCAATAGATCGGAGCTCGTTGAAGCGCAAAGAGAACCAGAAATCATACCAGGAAAAGGAGAGAAGGAAGCAGTCATGGGATTTGAGACATGGTAAAAGGGCGAATGTCTAAGCGGAACGATCTGGAGAAACAGCATTTTCTCATTAGTGCAAAAAATCCTATTATCAAGGTCCGTGGGTGGCAGTGCTGCCAGATCTACGGATTTTTGGTCCTCGAAAAAATACGGTTTTTTATGTAAAATACGGATTTCTTGAAATCAAGGGAAAAGTACCTTAGCCACTCTTATGAGACATACTTTTCTACTGGTCGTTATTGGCTAATGAGGCAGTCTTCCGTAACATTGAGCGGATCAAGGAAAAAGTACCTTAGTTCCTAGTATGAGAGGTACCTTTTTCCTGATCGATATTGATGAATCGGCAAAAGTCCGCAGAAATCTGTTTTCAGGTCTTACTAAAAATGGCGGATACGGATTTTTGGATATACCATCTTGCAGCACTGATGGGTGGCGTAATAGGGAGGGGGAGAAGAAAGTAGAGGGCAACCTCCCCCCCTCTCTCTCTCAAATGACTGAAAAAATTGAAAGGTTGATTTAGAAAAACTATTGCGAAGAGTTCTTCTGAATTTTCTTTGAAACATTTTTGTCTGACCCTCCCCTCCCCCCTCCTGAGAAAAGGTCTTTTCTTTCAGACATTCACCCTTTTCCCCCTGCATTCTTCATTTGAGATCATACAAAGGAGGAGGGGAGTTATCAGTAAGAAAAGATGAACGCATCGACTACTTTGCGGCAAGTTCCACCGCGTTATGTTCCTCAGGTCGATGTTCTCTGGTATCTTTGGAAGAGAGATGAAAGACGAGGAAAACCTTGACGAGTGGTTATGTGCATGAGGATTCGTTGAACGATAGAATTGGTAGATGAGAATCTTAGATACGAAGTGCTTTGACTATAGATTTTATATGGACTGCGCGAAACCCGTGAAAAAGTGGTAGTGAGATCTCACCCGTTTAAAAACACGTCGTTCGGCCAACGTGACTGAGAGCTGCCATTTGATTAACGTTGCGGCCAAAGTGACTGAAAGAGATCTCGCTACCACTTTTCAACGAGCGTTAACACGCATTAGCGCAGTCCATACAAAGTACTGTATAGTCAAAGAGCAAGTGAGGATAAGAGAGAATCAGATAATATGAGAAATTTGAGGGTTATGGAAGACCGAGATGCCATTCTGAATGAAGTCTGATGCGTATCCAGTTCTTGCTCCTTATTTGAACCCTTTCATTTTGCAGAGAAGGTGGGGAGAAAAAATTGGAAGGAATGATTTTGTTGATGAATAGTTTGTACATGAAGTCATCTATTTGACATATTTAAATGAGGGTGTGACAGACATCAGCAAATACAGAGGCAGTGTTGCCAGATAATTTTTCAAAAATCCGTATCCGTCATACCTAAAAACATATTTTCTTCGATCCATCAATAACGATCAGGAGAAAGGTATCTCTCATTGCAGTTACTCAGGTACTTTTTCCTTGATCGACTCAATATTGCGAAGGACCGCGGTATCAGCTTTTAACGACCAGGAGAGAAGTATCTCTCGTACAAGTGGCTAAGGTACCTTTTCCTTGAGCACGAGAAGTCCGCATTTTACGCAAAATCCAAAGAATAATTTCGTAGATCCGGCAGCACTGGATGGGAATTAATCCCGAAAGAGTATATGAAAAAGTAGTAAGCAAGAGCCCAAGTTTGATATGAGTGGCTAGGTGAGTGAATTTCATGAGCCTAGAGCATTTTAAATGATGGGAATATTTGAATGCGAGACTGTTGAGGTCAAAAAGTTGGCAGTGAGTGAAAGACTGGTGCGTAGTGCGCCAAGGGTTAGTCAAAGATCGTTGAATTTATTTCAAGTTTTGTCTATAATGTCAATAACTTATACTTCTCCTCAACACTGTATCAACCACACTAGAAGAGCGAAAACCTATAATTTGGTCGGATTTTTCCTGGACACTCTCCCGTAAGCAGGGACTGATGTTCAGGCTGTAAAAAATAAGACCAATTCGGAAAGTTTCCGTAAGTTATACAGTCACATCCCTCGAAATACTTCCGTTGTTCGAAAAAGGATGTAAAAATCGCATGTTTCATGAACCAATGAAACAGCGGAACTTTTAAACATTTCGTGATAGGCTGTAATTTTTCTTAGGCGGGTGCCGAAATGAATGTTAATCCACGTACTCCGCTTCGGTATGTTTCAGATCGATCTCGGACAACGGTTCGAAAACGAGCGATAAGAACGACGAGGGAGTGAAAAAGAAGAAGAGCGCGTACTCGTCGGCGCCGAATCGCGTGCACTGCGATTTCTGTTACCGATCTTTTCCATGGGCTTCTTCGTTGCGTCGTCACACGCTCACGCATACCGGGCAGAAGCCGTACAAGTGCTCCAATTGCCCGCTCTTGTTTACAACGAAATCGAATTGCGACCGTCATTTCTTACGTAAGCACCGTAACCAATTGCACGAGTCGCAACCCACCGCGCTCGTTAATGTTCCGCTCGCCTCCTCCGCCGCCGAGCCGGCGGATCGCTCGTCTTCATCTCGCCTCATACCCAACTTTTCGACGCGTAACGTACCGGAGAGACCTTTTAAATGTAGCCACTGTCCTAGCTCGACATTCTCTACGTTTCAAAATCTGAAAAAGCACATCATCGAGAAACACAATCAAGGTGACGCTACTAAAAACGAGGAAGCGGCGGCGGCGTCGCTCCTCGACCAAACGAAAAGCAATAAAAAGGAGGAAAACGCGAACGCGTCCGACAACGAAATGTCCGAAAAGTCGTTTACGGACGATAGGGAGACGAAACCGACGCCCTCTTCGCTGTCGACTTACGAGCAGAATTTCGGCGGGCACGTATCCTCGGATTTGCCGTTTAAATGTCATCTGTGCGATCGTAGTTTCGGAGACCGGCAGGAGGCTTTAGACCATATGGGCGAAAGTCATTCGGTCGAATTTCAGCATTTAATTTACAAAGGCGCGTTGGATATGAATGTTAAGCTGGAGGACGCGGCTAATCAAGAGGACGGCGGTTTTATGAATGCGGTTCACAGCGACGAAAATAACGCCGAGCAGAGGGGAAAATTTCCCGATTACTCAAGTAGAAAAGTAAGTTGAAATTTCACTGTTTGTATATTGACTACTTTTGTTCTGTCAGAAGGGGCTTGAAGAAGTCTTTAAAATTGATCGATGGGGTTGGTTCCGGTTTATTTCTGTATCGGAAGGGCAGTATAACGATCAGAGGGAGAGGGGGGATAGAAGGGGCTCTAACCTAGTTTCCCATCAACCCGAGGAAAGTTTAATAATTGTCTTTGTATTCTTTGTCCGCAGGTAATTTGTGCCTTTTGTTTGCGTCGTTTCTGGTCGGCAGAGGATCTGCGGAGACACATGAGAACTCACACCGGCGAGCGTCCATTCGCCTGCGATATATGCCAAAGACGATTTACCCTGAAACACAGCATGTTACGACATCGCAAGAAACACTCCAACAAATCGTTCACCTCGACGAGCGGAGACAATTCACCGAATACGGACGACGAAGAACCTTCTTCACCATACAGTGATAGTCGCGAACTCAAAGCTCTTCCATTCGCCGCAGCGGACAAGCAGGTCGCGGAAATGTCATCGGCGGCGGTGACAGCATCCATCAGCAAGCCGGCGAACGATTTCGAGCCGAGCGAAGTTAAGCAGGAGGCGACGACCATTGCTGGAATGTTCTTCCGGAGCGCCAAAAAGGAGACGGGGTCAAAAATGTGCAATAAGATGGTTACAGAAGACGGAGTCGATCTCATAGCTAAATTATTAGACATAGAAGATAAGGAACTTGTAGATGAGATGTTGACTTCGAAGTCTGCTGACGATGTCGCCAAATTATTGGGTGTACAGAAATAAATTTAGCCTA
This sequence comes from Aspidiotus destructor, assembly GCA_035079395.1. NCBI lineage: Eukaryota > Metazoa > Arthropoda > Insecta > Hemiptera > Diaspididae > Aspidiotus > Aspidiotus destructor. The sequence goes on along the minus strand of JAVHKZ010000002.1, from coordinate 8,064,358 downwards.
CGACAATTCTTTTTTCCTCCTTCTTCTTCTCTTTAATTTAGATAGCTTTTCTTCCAAAAAAATGTTATTGTGGTACTTAAGCACTGTTTATCAAGCTTGTGGCTGTTACCCCTTTATCTCGTAGATAAATTTTTGGGAATTGTGTAGTTCTGTCAATGTACGTTTAAAAATCGACGAAATAATTTTTAGTCCTCTATTTTAACGAGTCTCCACCCTTGCACGGAGACTAACATTATGTGATCTGATCTCAGATAGGTAGTAATGTTACCTATACAATAAGTCGTTATAACTACATTAATCGACACCGAGTCGTACAACTTCCTATACAATTTGTAATTATCTACTGCCAATAGTGCACCTGGTAATATGAGATCATTAAATTGTAACTTATTAAATGATTAAGTAAAGAAATGATAATATACTGACGGATAAGAAAGTGTATACTATTTTACCTTTAATTTCTAAGAAATGAGAAGAAAAATAATTCGTGGTTTCTTTCAGTGTCTTTTTTTCTGTAGTTTATCGTCAATATCAATTTAATCCATCATTAAAGATGATGAAAGTAATAATAATACTAACAATAATGAAAAAAAAAAAAAAAAATGGGTATAATATTGTTTCATATTTTATGAATTTGGGAATTATGTTTCGTTGAAAAGTTTGTACATTTACTGTAGATTTGTAGTAACATTTTGTGTAGCTGATTGTAACACATATAAAATGATATTTGGAGTACCATTCCGAGTTCCTTAATCGTAGACCATCACGTAGTTCAGATTGAAGGAGTCAAATTCACAGCTCTCCAAATAATTTTTCTGTTCCCACTTTTTACTCGTTCTTTGTTGATAACATTCGTTTAATAAAGAATTATTTAGTTATTGTTTTCCATGAATTAAATTTTCAAAATTTCAATAGTATTTTATATTCGTAGCATAAAAAATCGTACATATCGTACCCTATTTCCTCATTCAGGAATGATAAAATCCATTTTCTCTAATGTCTCAGAATCACCGTTCTCATGTAAGAACAAAGAAATCATTTTTGATACGCGAGTTCATCTCCGTCGTATTTGACGAATGAATGAGGAAATAGTGTCTGATTTGAAAATGAATTTATTTCTTCTCTACCGTCATCAATGTATCTGAATATCAGGATGGGTACGTTGCCGCCAATAAATGAGCCGACGTCGTATCCTACCCTGTTATTATGATTTCAGATTCACTGACTGAAAGTAGAGGAAAATATCCTTCATTTTTTTCTCGCCTTAATAAATACTTCGTTTTTCGAATCAGGCCTAGTTGTGAAATTGTTCATCGCAACACCTGTATTAACGTGTATTCTCTGCAGAATACGAAAAATTTGTAGAATAGTTTTTTCCCCCGTACTTTTTCACATCGAATAGATCAGATTCCTTCAACTCGTCACCATGAGCTTCCTTTTTGTCGCCGAACAATATTTCTATCCATATTCTTCAAGTGCAGGTCATAAAATAATACGGAGATAAAAGGTCTACTTCATGGAATAAAGCTGTAACATAAATAATTTTATAAGTAGTCTTTAAAAAATACCGAATTTTGCCTTTATTTGTGTCGTTTTCATAAAAAATATCTACTAGTCATATTTAATAATTTTATTTCAATTCTCGTACTCGTACGACTTTTTTTTCTTCTCCTTCTCTCTTCTGTTTTAATTATGAACTAGAGGATTATGTTTTTCGCACTGATTACCTTATTATTTTGTTTTTTTCTCTCTCTTTCGTCGTTTTAATTTATTTAGTAAAATTAGAATGTTGCACTATTTTTGGGTATAAGTTGTTATGGTTTTTCTAAAGTTATTATGTGATAATATTTGCTAACTTAATGGCATTTCTTGTAAATATTCTTCAAAAACGACTAAACGTGGACGACTCGGAAATCCATATTTTCGAACTATCAAATTATATGGATATTCATTTTTTCTGTCATGTGGACGATCTAGTTAACTTGTGAATATTAAAACAAGTGTCTAAAAATCATTTTCAACTTTTTCACGATCTCTTTACTCCACGATTTAAAGCAATAAATTGATACATTTTTACTTACTACGAGTCCGAGGAAGTAAATTATTGTTTTATATCAAAGGTATTTTGACTCGAAATGCTACGTAAATGCCCTATTTACTTAGTTGTTAATTTAGGACAGTTTACAAAAATTTTGTTCACGTCGTGTGTGTTATATCGTAAGACACGTTTCAGTTTTTCTTTTTTTGTATCTTCAAATAAGACAGAATAAAATTGCCATATAAGTTCTAGTTTCGATATGTTATTTCATTCTTTGTGTAATTAGTAAATGAAATTAAAATTGAATGAATTCAGCGCCGACTTCTTATCTTGTTCGAAAATATGCGAGACTTCACAACAACAAATGCAGATCAGAGCGACTCAAGCTAATCAATATTTTATTCTAGAATTGAGATTACAGAGTCGTTCTTTTATTACTGATTACAATGACAAACAATGTAAGATGGATGAGATAAATGGAAAACACAAAAACATGATTCAGAACTACATAAAAACACGCTACGCTTCCGTACGTCAAAGCCAAAGAAAAGTAATTTTATCGAGTAGAAAAAACCAGAAACCCCATTTTTGTACAGTATCCTATCTCCTTAGGAACTAAGACTACTTACTCAGTAATAAGATAAGTGAAAAAATATAAATTCTCTTTTTTTTAGTACTTACGATAAACTTAAATCTAGTAAAATTAAAGCATCTAAATAAACATGAAGGAATCGAAGAAACTTAAGCACGTTCACCACGAATACGACGGGCTAATTGAATATCTTTCGGCATAATGGTGACACGCTTGGCGTGGATAGCGCATAAATTCGTGTCTTCGAATAATCCGACCAAGTAGGCCTCGCTAGCCTCCTGTAATCCATGAAAAAGAAGCAATTAGAAAATGAAGGTAACTCGGTCAACATTTGCAAGAAAACACAGAACAAACCTGCAAAGCACCGATAGCCGCACTTTGGAAACGTAAATCGGTCTTGAAATCTTGCGCAATTTCACGTACAAGACGTTGGAATGGCAGCTTACGGATCAACAATTCGGTCGACTTTTGGTACCGACGGATTTCTCGAAGGGCGACAGTACCTGGCCTGTACAACACAAGATGATAGAATTGATACATTTACTCGAAGTCAAGTCACGTCATGATTCAATCGGATAAAATAATTTCGTAAGACAAGTCCATACCGATAACGATGGGGTTTCTTCACTCCACCCGTAGATGGCGCACTTTTACGTGCAGCTTTTGTCGCAAGTTGTTTACGAGGAGCTTTACCTCCCGTCGATTTTCTGGCTGTTTGCTTAGTACGCGCCATTTTAAGTCAATGAGTAGCTGGGAACAAAGAAAAAGAGAGATATCTTAACCGTGACCAAAATAAGATCGTCAACTCTCAGAAAGTAGTCATAAGAGCTATACTAATGATACATATTCTTGAACCTTATGACCCAACACTATCAGTGCATGAAAACACCTGAAAATGAACTAAATTGGGAATGGTCAAATAGTCTCGTAGCACTTCTTTTCTCAACGATTGTTACACAAGTACACAAAACTTCCATACAAACCCTCCATACGTAAATTTTCTTTCGACAAAATTTCTAATAACAATAGGCACTATGGTTGTTGAAAACTGACCCAAATTCAGAAGTACGATATCGTTAAGAGTACACCCCGTCAGTAAATCTACGATTCAATAACTAAAAGTTGATTAAAGTTCAATATAATCGATGATAATGACTTACTTTTAATTGAATAATTCACACAAAATTAATATTTCACAAATTTTTCTCCAGCTGACGCTAGCACTCTCGAACATACACAAAACCAAAATGGCTGCTGCTTTCTCTGTTTCAATGAAAAACAAACTGAAAAACGCGTAATTGTAATATTTTCATTGAGGCGAAGTTCAAAAACAAAAAATTGCCAGATTTTGTGCGAATCATTCACGAAAAAAGTTGGTATCACTGTATGATCGTGAATGACACAATCAGGAGAATTGGGTTTTTCAGATATGTACACATATTCCATTTTCCTTTATTGGATTAGTACGTCTTCACATCTCGCAGAAAGGCGCAATAGGCGCAAAAATCTTCCGCTTCCGTGCAGGCCCGTGTGTTAGTGTGTTACGTTATCAAATCAGCAGAAACTTGTCCTTACAGTTATAAATGAGAGTTCAGCTGTTGTTCTCTTTTGCTCAATCTTTCTGTCGTATTTCCTTCTTGTGGTATCTCTCTTCGTAGGAATTCCTTTATTTAAAAAATCACAAAGATGTTTATTACTCTTTGTATGTAATATTTGCTCGTTGAATATTGCTCGAACATTTGCAATGGCAGAAGATAGAAATTCAGTTGAAGACGAGTAAGTCAACTACCATATTATTTTACTAAGACGTAGTTTTTTCTTATTGTTAGGAACAACTCGTGGGCTCAAGAATATTCGAAAATTAGCTCCTTCGATATGTTTATGAGTCACGTCTTCGTATTATCAATGAACTCTAATCTACGGAATATATCTTTGTCAATATTGCAAAAATTCCTTCGGAAGATGGTAATAAGTATTACTTCTAATTTTCATTTATCGTTTGTCCTATTAGAAATGGTGGAGAGAAAGAAGATGCTGAACTGGAGAATGTTGGCAATGCTTGGTGGAAATCTTGGTATTCAGCTGCTAAATCAAAAGTAATGAAGATTATTGAATTAAAAAAATTACTGTCTTGTATTGCCATACGTTTTGAAGAAAGGATATTCACCCATTCTTATCTTTTCTTATTTTGTTACAAGATAATATTTCTAACTATGTGTTGTTTTTCTTTCTTCAGTCGGGTGAGGTATTCGATTACTTGAAACAAGATTTGAACGAAATTTCGTCGACCGTAAAATCAGAAGCTACCAGTTTCATTAGTAACACGACTTCTGCCATCGCGGATGGCATAAATGTACGCCATTTTAACTACATAAATTGAATATCTTCCGTTTTGGCTATTTGTAACCATCATCTCTACTCTATCTAGATTAATAATTCCGAATGGTCCAGTGCAACGAATTCTGTAAAAGAATCGGTATCCTCGATCATCACGAATGTGAGCAAAGCTTTGAATCCTCCTCCGTTGGATGGTGATGAGGTACCTTATATCGTGCAGAACGACAAAGTCGTTAGTATATCAAAATTTCAGGTTCGTATTTCGTATGGAAGACGTGGATTCGTCTGTGATCGATTTTTAAATTGTGAATATTTTTCCAATTCCAGAGTAAATTGTATTTACTTTCGGCTGATTCGAGTACTTATTTGAAAGATATTGAAGAAAGTCTCCACACGCGATATAATGCATGGTTAGAAAGCTTGAAGAATTACGAATTTGACCAACTGTCCAACGAATCGTTAACCAAATTGTTATTATCTAATACCCGATTAAAAGAAAACTATGAGAAACTTGTACCAGAAAAAGTAAGACATCATAATATTCGAAGAATAAAATTTCTTTGATGGACGAGTTTTTCGAAAAATTGTAAATTATGAAAATTTTCTTGAAATTCTGAGGATAAAAGAGAAAAGTATGTTTGTCTTTTTTGCAATGTTAAAAAATTGATGAAAAATACAGTATTTTCATTATTTTATAGGTGTCTCACGGCGATTTTTGGAACCGATTCCTTTTTAGAAAAGCTTTGCTGGAGGATGAAGAAGCCGAGCATCACAGGAAGCAAAATATGATGGAAAAAAGATTGTGTGATAATTTGGAATGGGAAAAAGGTTGGAAACATGCGAATAAAAGACGAATATTCGTTTGTGACGAACGATAATAATATTTTTATTCTTTACAGAGTCATTTGGCTCGCACATTTCGCTTTCTGAAGAAGAACAAGGTCAGATTTTACAAGAATACGAAAAAGAGCTTCATTCCGTACCCAAATCCGAATCACCAGGTAATACCAATAAATTGAAAGTTTAGCGAATGATTACGAGGAATGTCAATGTGACAAGGATTCGAGGTTTGATTTCGATGAGGGCTCCATGAAAACACTAACAAGCCATTTAGGGCTGAAGAACTATAATTTTGAAGCAAATGAAGGTTCCAAATTCTAATAGTCTTACATCCTTGATTAGATATTTTCAGATAGGTAAACCTCGTAAAACGATAAATTGTCTTTGTCTCTGAGAATGAAGTACCAATTTTGTTCAACAATTTCTCGTTGTAATCTCATGATCGTACGAGGTTGTATTTTTCCTTCAATTCAACCATCTAAAAACTTCGATTTCAATTTTATTGTTTCTTTTCGAGTGTATTGGATACACTACTTTTTAAAATATAGACTCTCCTTCCTTCTCCTCACTATCTCATAGTACTTTTAATTGCTGGCTTAAAACTGATGATAACATACTCAAAGTCAGAGAACGAGACACTTCCTTGAAGCATCATTTCCTATGTTTTGAGAGATATTGGCATGTGTTACGTGCCTACATGTGCAAGGTAGTTTTAATGATCTATCCCGAGTAATCAAGTGTTTTCGCCGTACATTCGCATGATTAGTGAGATCTGATTTGTCAGTGTTCGTACTTGAGATAATACAGGACAGGATAGGTAAATTGAAATCTGGTAATTTTATTCATATTTTGCGGTGTTCGTATATTTTCAGAATGCGCAGAATCAATAGTGAAAATTAATAATGTTTACAGTACACTATTCTAGGGAAAGAACTCATTTCACTTCCTAGTATCTCATCTTTCTTTTTAAATTGAAAAATCAAGCGGAAAATGCGCATTAGTATCGCGATCTTTGTTTCTCTTGGCAGTATTTTATAAATCTCAATTCGATAAAGCAAGCGTTCTTCAATCATACTCTGCAATTAATGAAGAATGAAATGAAGGCAAGAATTACAATTACTGAGAGAGTATTTAATGGTGAATTGAATTTTCTGGGGTAATTGAGTAGTCCTGTTCATTTTTTCTAACGCTGAAAACGATACTGTAATCTGTTTCTGTTTATGACTCGAGTATTTCTACTTGTGGAGAAGATTCGATACCAATATTCTGAATGATGATAAACACTGCTATCTTTCTATGTCTCTTCTGTTCTAACTCCGATTGTTCTTTTTATCACAACTCTTTTGATCCTTTGACAGACGTCGTTTGCTCATCTCCTTACTTTTCAGTATTCTGTTAGTTCGATACATTACGAGAAAAATGATCATGACATTTTCTCGTAACGGAACGAAACCTAGTATCAGAAATTTCTTGATTGACTTTTCGATATTAAATTAGTATTTCACGGGAGTAGACGTAATTATGACGATTCATGATCAATGTGCTGTGTATGCGCACAAATATTAAGATTTTTTCGAAGCATCGTTGATTTCGATCAGGATATGTGGGACGTGGGTGTATTTTTGGAAATGAGTTGAAAGGGGTGTCTTTTAATAACGTCTTGAAACCTCTCAATAGATTCATTTCACGAGTGTTGGTGATGGGTTCATATTCTGACAGTTTTCGGCTGCCTCAGCTCTAATTCTGTACCGGCTTACTTTTCTACGATTACTTACCATGTTTATACATTTGATATGGATCCTTCGTCGAACAAAATGTGTTTGAGCGATCACGTTAGGTTCTTCGGTGTTATCAATTTAATAATGACGAGCTAATTGAGTCAATCAGATTCTTGGATTAATTAGCAGAATTATGACTTTGAATGATAGATTCTGAATAATTTGAGATTTGTTGTGTATTGATGATGGTTTGTTTCTTGTAACAATGGATCGAGACTTCTTCGTAGCTACAATTTATCGTTCTTCGAAATCCTTAGAGCTATGTTGTGGTTTTGTATGGAACTTTGGGGTCAGTTTACAAGCTTTAATAAACCACTCGACTGGCAAAGAAAAAAATGTTAACTCCATTTCCCCCAAAACAAAAGAAAGAAGGAATACTTTGAAAATTCATGAGGTAGTTCTGCCCTTTATTTTGAAATAAGAATAGAATTTCCGTCAAAATTGAATGAACAAAATGAAAAATACTATTTATTTAACTAGGTACTGATATTTCCCTTCCGTCGTACCAATTTATTCATGTTCTTTTTTCTTATTCCCATTTTGTATTACTTATCATTGTAATTTATTATTTAAATTGCAGCGAAAGATACGAAATCAACCTCGGCTGCGACTAGTAGTTCGGAAGTGTCTTCCATTCAATCTGTTAACGATCGAGGTAATTAAAATAAGGGATAATTATAATGTTTGACTTTTAGATCAGACTTCGTAAAACGAATGATATTCGTTCGTATTCACGATCATTAGCATAATGCAGCGATTCCGCGTGCTGGTAATTATTTCGATGCTTGTTATCACCAACAACCTAGAAATACCACTTCTTCGTTAGTTGTCGATTCTGTCTATGATAAATTCAACGCACTATGCATTTTCAATTTGATTGCTATATCGAACTTCATCAGGTATCGTAGTGCAATTTCAATGCTTCCTCTTAATTGGAGACCGTTGAGTGGAATTGTTGAATATTATTAATTAGGGACATCTTCAAACATACTGCTAGAATTTGATAAAAATCAGCATCGACACTTACGCGTTTTATTTGTTTTTCTCTTTGCAGAGAGCAGTTCAGATGATTGGGAAAAAGATTTCGATATCGATGATATACCGCAAAATATCAATTGAAGTTGCAATTTTCACAATCTAGTTCAACATTTTTATCTAATTTTTGTACACAGTTTGTATTTCGAATCGTTAATTATAATTTCTTGTATCAATGTGATTGTTAATGAAAAATAAATCAAGCTTAATAATTCTTGACGAGATCATTTGTCTTGTTCTTTCTCGACCAGTAGAATGAATGAACGCAATTTCTTAATCAACGAATATAATTTATACTTTTATACTACTGTAAACATAGACTAGCAGATAATAAAACTGAAACTTAAATATAAGGAATAATAATGAAAAAAAGTAATGATTTTTACAAATGGTATTACAAGTTATATAAAAAATATGAAAATTTAAATCGAAATTTTACAACTGTGGGAATAATTATCGTCTGTTGTCATTTCACTACAAGAACGCAGTTAGTAAAAAGAGTAAAAGTTGAATCGGTTGATGTTACTTGTTTAGAAATTGCGAAATAGTTCGTTGTACTTGTACATGCTTTCTACGATAAAACGAAAACATGACAGAATACTTTGTCGCAAATTTATGAAATGTTATCGAAATAATGTTCCCTGATTCGAATGTAATAGGTACTTATACGAACACTCATTTTTATCATACAGAGTTTTGAAACTCGTGTTGTAAACGTCCGGCAGATCTAATCGTATAACAATGAGTTGGAATACGTCGTAAAAATTTAGAAGTACCGGTATTTAAGGAATGATCGAAAAATGATTATCACGTTTCGACTTGTGGAAGATGCGGTGTGCTTGAGGTTAGAAATAATTCCACATTCACGAACTCAACCGATTCATCGAAATTACTCCGTACATTCTGAGTTTATACGAGTCTATATCTGTACAAATTCGAATCGTCGTGCTACGAAAACATTATGAATATATCAGAATAGATACCCATTACACATGGTTCATGATTATAACTAATGAACGACAGCATAGAGAGTTTGCTTCCTCACTATAATTTAACTCATCGACATATTTTGAAATAATACCTGACACGCAGAATTGAATAAGGAACCAATAATCTCACCTGCTGATGCATCTATTGTAAAGCTTATTCGTTATCATGAACACACTAAACTCTATTATTATATTTGTGATTCCAAAGCGCGCGTGTATATAAACTTAATCTTTTTTGAAAACAGTTTTACTCTAATAATTAGATAACTGCATGGCGTGCGAAGCGATACATAGGAGTGTAGAAAAAAAAAAGCCGTTAAGCTATTGATGAAAAAATGAATGCACTGACCGCTCATCCGGGCAAATAATCCTTTCAGATGCAGCATTCATGTTCGTCTTTGATGAACGAGTTTCTCACGCAATTTTAGGTAGGTACTAGAGGTATCGTTTTCATTTTCAAAAGCAATCTTTACGCAAGCAATTTGGTCACTCTATGTTCAGCTGCGTAATTTACATCTATTCCTCTACGTAAACATTATTTAAACCTACCTACACTTAATTTTCTAGATTGACTTTTCGGTATCGCTTCTAGAGTATTTTAGATCCTTTTAAACGAATCATTGACGATAGAGCTACTGTGGGAAGAGAGGATAAAGAAACAGTAGGAAAGACTTAAAATAAGATATCGTAAGTCTAGAAAATATAATAGGAATGTACATGCAGAAAATATTAAGATGAATGAAGTGTTATAATAAGTTAATTTAAATGAACAGCCTGCTCCATTCACCGCTGTATGACCTACGTCAGTCTAATGATCGCAAGAAAACTAAAAAGTCCATTGCACGAGATTGAGAGAATGTAGAGCCAGCTCATGATTTGTACTGATAAATGAAATAAATATTTTTCGTTGTTCTTAAATATCTTACGAAATGTACACAATTAAGAGAAAGAGAGGGAGAAAAAAAAATTGAAGCTAAAATGCAAAATGTCGAACAAGCTCAATAGAAACTTCTTATAATCTTTCGCTGATGATGCTGCCTTTATTAACTCGTAGAGAGTGTCGATTTACAATGTATGACAGCAGAATGCCCAAAGCCACCAACACCATTGCGAGTGCGTTCACAATATATACTTCGTTCCGTTTTGAGATAATATCCTGATTGCTGCGCACAATAAAATCATATATTATTAAGCAAATAAAATTAGAAATTTTACTTAAGCTAACTTATATCAAATAGGGTAGGCTACATTAAAACGGCTGAAAGGTACCTTGTATCTTCCTTTAGAGAATTTTCATGAATCAAATAAATGCCTTTTACCAGCAAGTCTGCCCATATGAAAGCTTCATGATTACAATAATTGTGCAGAATTTCTGTCTATATCATCATGCTCAATTATTTGCTCTTTTTTATTGAATTCAAAACGTACTAAAATTCAGTTAATTCATTGCAGAAGAGATGAAGCGTTACTGATTCTAGCAAAAATATTCCGCAACGTCGTCGGTAGGCTAATACAAACATCAACGATGTACTCCTAGACTTCAACATCAATATCTCTGATTAAACGTGGGACGTAGGGTGTGCAGTATTTGATTATAATTATTTTTTCGGAGATAGTGACCGTTGAAACACAATTAAATTTTATTGGTATAGGAAAAATTAGGAACTTGACCATTGAAAGACTAGTGCGATCTTAGAGAAATTTATTCTTAAAATATTTTCTATCCCTGAAGAGTTTATGAGTATGCAGATACCGTAAAAATCAAGAAAAAGTGCAGTTTTATTTATTTTTATCTATCTCGTCTAACAATGTCTTGGAAATCTGACTTCGAATGATGATACAAACTCGATAATTTATTTAGGTTTATTTTCACGTCGCTAAAATCGTAATTATTTTTCCCGAATTTAAAATTTAAAACGCGAATTGAAAAATAAAAGTATTGCATACAGTTTATTGCATGAGCGTGGATTGAAGAGCGCAAAAAATAATCTAATATTCTTTTGCTTGTCTTCTTTGACACATTCAAGCAAGCCAAATAGATCTGAAAAAGATGCAATTCTTGAAAAATTTTAATAAAATATTCTTTTTCTCCCTGCCCCGTAAAATAATGGAATATTCAGTTGCTTAGTCAATTTTCTGAAAATGTTAGTGATTCTTTGAGAACTTTACATTCTGGTAAAATAATGAGGGGTTTCCAGGTAGAAGAATTCAATTTTTTTAAGCAATATTTGGGAATAAAAAGTTAACATCCTTCGTTTGTTTTCAATTATTTGCTTCCTTGTCTCGATGATTTACAATTTCATGTTGATCTGTCTCAAAGGTCAGGCATACCAAAATCGGATCTGAAGGTCTGTGTAGTTTCGTTTCGCACTTTTTCGAGCAAATAAAAAAAAACAATGCATTTTCTAAGAAATTTGTTCAAGTTGTGAGCTCAAACAAGAACCAAGATTTGCCATCACGACATCGTGATTGTATTCTTTTTTTTTTTTTTTTTTTTTCAATCATATTTGAAGTGCACGTGTGCATTATTATAGGAATGGTCAACTTTCTTTATACGGGATACCTATACATAATTATTGATTGTGTTGCGAAATTTCGAGAGACTACTTGCAGATTTAAATTCATGCCCATCCGAAGAGAATGCTGTAAGCGTGACATTGTTTAGTTTTTGAAAACGAAATGTTGTTGATATTAACATCGCTTTCTCCCGCGATTGAATGTGTGCGATAACCTAGCGTCTGAATGCTCTTCGACTTGAAAAGCGTTTACATATGCATCTGAATGTCAATGTCTCTGGAGTATTAATCTGATCATCGGTCGCGGTGTATCGTTTTGTTTTTCTCCATGAATAATTATACGATTGCATCGAGTGTCGGGCTCGTATCTTCTGTTTAATTTATTAGTATTTTACGTCCTAATTTTCTGCTATCTATTGAAATGCATCATCTTTCAATAAAGTAGATAGGTACTACAAAACTATTTCAGCTATTGAATTACTAATAGGTATTGAATACATTCAGTAGCTACGAATAAAAAAATACATAGCTATTATAATTTTAGGCGTGAAAATATGTGGAAAATTCTTTCAAAGTGTTCTAAACGTGAATCGATCCAGAAAACAAGCACAATCGTCGCGCGATAAGATGGAAATCTGTCCATCATTTATAATTTACGAATTGGATTTCCTATCACATATCGTCGTCGCAATCGATGAGAATTCGATCGTGGTATTTAAAGTCAACGCGCGATAATATGTACATAGCGACTATGACGCAGCCCACTAAAACCATTGCTAAAATATTCACTACCAATAGTTCTTCCGAAAACAGTGGCTCTTCTGGAATAGGGCTGAAAATAAAAGAAGACCCAGTCGTGTAGGCAAATTAGTCGAAGTAATACACGTTTCGAGCGATAGCTTCAGCGTTGATTTTTGAATGTAAGCAATTACAAATATAAGCATCCCTATAAGTAGTTCTTCCTTTGAAAAGCTTCAGTCAGCTCGTGCAAACGATGTCGGAAAATATCCTCTACAAAGTTTTCTTTTTTTAAATTAGGTTAAACGCTGTATAGGTGGAAGAGAAAGAGTCGAGACGGAAGTTACGGGAGTATTTTTAGGACCTTTCGATGGCGAGGGGAAAAAAGTCGCGCAGGTTATCTGGAATTTCTCGATACTCGATCATTTGGGTAACTCGAAATTTTATCGGACGCAATTTTCTTCTTTTCCAAGCCTAGGCTATCCACTGCAGCCAGATGATAGTATCAAAAATCCGTATCCGCCATTTATTGTAAGGCCTAAAAACAGATTTCTACGGACTTTGATTGATCCATTGATGACAATCAGGAGAAAGGTATCTCTGATTAATGTGACTGAGGTACTTTTCCCTTGATCGGCTCAATATTACATGACGAGCAGGAGAAAAGTATCTCTCGTACTCGTGTCGAAGGTACCTTCCCCTTGATCGTAAGAAATCCACATTGTACGTAAAATCTATAAGAAAAGAATAACCCGTATCTTTTTCTAGGACCAAAAATCTGTAGATCTGGCATCCTAGAGGCTATCAGCAAAATTTTTCATAACTCCTTTTCGCATAAAATTGATTTAGGTCATTAGCGAAATTTCTTCCAAGTTTTCTCCTGATAACACATTGTTGGTCTATTTAGCTTAGCTTGTATAAACCATATACTGTGTACATCAGGCAATGCTTTTAGGCTAGTTTACTGCATATTGGGAGTATATTGGGCTAACTAGCTGGGTTACCCACTCGATTTTCGGCCCTCTCCTCAGTCTGGTGTATGACGTCAAAGTAACAAAATCACCTTAACTTGCTCATCCTGACCCTCCCTCCATACATAAAGACTCCTTCAGGTCACGATCATGGATGACGTCTACGTCCAGGGCAAAATTTTTTCAAGACTTTGAATTAGGTCAAAGTCAGAAATTCATTGATGACGTCATAGTTGAAAAACCGTGACTTTTTTTTGCAATTTTTTTTTCAAAAAGATCCCGGTTGAGGCACCGTGGTGGTTTTTAGCGAGGACCCCGCTATCCATTTTGTTAGGGGGATTACATCCTCAGAAAACGTCCGCGTCCGGGAGTTTCTGTGAACTGCGTGACGTCACGTGACGTGACGTGTGACGCTTTATGACGGCATCAATGACCTTGACCTACTTTGGGGACGGGAAAATTTCAATTTTCAGCCTTCATTATAACAGGTCTAGCATGCAGCATACTGAGAAGAGCCCAGCCAACTCATTTTCTGGGGAGGTTGCGGGCTCCCCGCTGTCATAGCAAACTTGCAATGGCCTCTAATGTTTTCATCCCTCCTTTCGGTATAATTATACGTAGACTTCACTTACAGTGCTGCCTGGTGATAATATCAAAAATCCGTATCCGCCAATTTTTGTAAGACCTAAAAACAGATTTCTACGGATTTTTATTAATCCATTGATAACAATCAGGAGAAAGGTATCTCTCATATTTGTAACTGAAGCACTTTTCCCTTGATCGGCTCAATACTACGGAACATTGCAGTTTCAGCCCATAACGAACAGGAGAAAAATATCTCTCGTACTGGTGATTAAGGTACCTTCCCCTTGATTTCAAGACATCCATATTGCACGTAAAATCTATGAGAAAAGAAAAACCCGTATCTTTTATGTGGACCAAAAATCCGTAGATCTGACATCCTCGCTCCACTAGGTCAAGGTCACTAACGACGTCTTGCTACACTCTGGGTAAAATATTTTCAAGTCTTTCAATTAGGTCAAAGTCGCAAATTCATAAATGACGTCTGTGGCGTCGCGTCGCCTCTTCACCCAATTGTCTCCACTAACATTAATAAATCTGACCTGCATTAGGACTTCAAAAAGTCTTTATCTAAGAAATTGACCTATTCTGGAGGAAGAAGGGGAGATTTGGAGTAGCGGAAGTTATGGACCTAATTTCAGGGCTTGTGGAAACTCATTAGACGAGAACGGTTGAGATGACCTAGTTAAAATGGACCTTCATGCCCCCACCTCTAAATTTGCTTCATTAAAGGAGAAGAGGAGGAAACTGGGGTTCTTCCTAAACTCCGTTAGGGATTGGAAAAGTTTGACATTCTCAACAAATGTTGGAAGCTCCAGCTCCTTTAGTAAGTCAAATAATTTTGAGTAAGTATATGAACTTGAAAAAAATTTGGAGGCTGTTACCAAACGATAAAAAAACTTGGAGCTTCCTCCTCTCTTTCTGCAGAAGATACTCCGAAGGCAGCTAAAGTCTGACACTGAAGTACAACGTCAACCCTTCTTCTTTCTCCTACTTTCTTCCTACTCTTCTCAGAGGCTAATCTGCTACAGGATTTGATGTACAGGAAAAAACTTGAGACTCCCCTCCCTCCCTCCATCTCTCTCTCTCTCATTGTTTCAACAATCAGTATCCACCATTTTTTGTAAGACCTAAAAACAGATTTCTACGGATTTTGATTGATCCATTAATAACAATCAGGAGAAAGGTATGTCTTGTACGGGTAGCTGAGGTACCTTTCCCTCGATCGCAAGGAATCCGTATCGTATGCAAAACCTACAGAATCTTTTTTGAGGATCAAAAATCCGTAGATCTGGCATTCTAGTTCTGAAGTACAACCTCAACGAATTACTTTCTTCTTTCTCCTATCGTGCTTATCTGTTACATGATTTGATACAAAAGAAAATTCCACGGGTAGATGAAAGCTACTAGCGTACGTGCTGTACCGGTTTTTTCCCTACTATAGCGACAGAAATACTGGCTGCAAGGACTGCAGAATGGATAGGGGAAGTGAGACGACGGTCATTTCCTGGTTTGAGCTGTGTCGTAATGTTTGTTTGGACATTCTATTGACAGGAAGCCCGTGACGACAATCAGATTATGCCGTCGATGTGTGGAATCATACCGCAAGAGTAATTGCACCCTGAGTCATTGATGCATGGTAGGGTCATTCTTTCATTCCGGTGAGAGGTTAGCGTAGTGACGAAACCCTTCCAAGATTAAATGGAAGAGCCAACCTCCTCTAGCAATTTAGAAATACCGGTTGCAAGAACTGCAAAATGAATAGAAAGAGAGTTAAGACTACAGTCATTTCTTGGTTTGAGATGCAACGCGATGTCTGCTAGAGCGCTCTGATGGCACAAGGGACTAACGAAAACTATAATGTGACGATAACGTCCACACTGTGCGAAATCATAGCACAAGAGTAGATGCAGCAGCACAAGAGTAGATGCAGCCCTACTCTTTGGTCTCGGCTAGGGCACAGGTTGAAAATGCAAAGAAGGGTCTTTCATTCATTCCGGCGATATTCTAGCGTAAAGACAAAACCATTCATTGCGTGTGTGGGCGAGCGGCGAGCCACCCTCTTGTGGTGTCGCCTGGATAGCAGACTTGGACTAGATTACTCTTCAACGTGTGGTAGAGCGCGTTCGCAAGTAGCGCCGTAAGATGTGGAGGGTGAACCAGGAACCAGGTTAACATTAGTAGAGCTGTCAATTTTATGAAAATTTTGATGGTAAAATCACTGAAGCTAGAAAGAGACAAACCCCCCTGCATTTGTGACCTCGAATACTCATGAGATATCCCTGATATTATCTTATGGTGTTTATCAAGACAAAAGACCCACCGAAGGATGAAAATCATTGAGATGGGTTGCTGATAAAAAATGAGAAAGCACCTTAAGAACATACAAAAGAGAACACGGGGTTTTGTTGTAAGAAGCTGTTTCCAACAAGCCAGTCTAAAATCCACTCAATTCACGTGTACTTTGAGTACATGTTATAAAACACGACCACCGTATTTGTGCAAGTCATAAAATACCGCCGCCGAGTTATGCACGGTAGGATGAATTTTATCGACACTGAGTAATTACTGTTCGGTATCGGTCATCGGTGTATGCAAATCTTTACACTTTAATCGGAAGTATGCACACACCATTATCCGAGTGTCCAGTCTGTTTCCATCATTTCACCGTAGACTATATTGCACCTGTGGACCGGATGCAAGCTTGTCCGATGATATTCAACACGCTTGCCACAGGAAGAGCCGTCGAACTCGAAATCGTTTTCGATCGTCTTATCGTCCAGCTTCATCTAAACGCACCGTGAAGTTCCGAATTGGACCAAACCGAAAACCTATCGCGCTCATTTTAATGAATAAAAACTAACGGACAACTGGTTTGATGCGTTTTTTTTTTATTCTCTTCTTCCTTTTTCTAAATTCGAAACTACGCTGCCCATTGATCGAGGTCATTTTACCGATGCAACATTATTTTCGATTTGTTAACTAGCGAACAAAAAATTCGTATATAGGTGCACCTACGTGGTTGAACTACTTTTTATTTCTTTTTCCCAGCGGCGATTTCCTTTCTTGCGGTCGCGAGCATTTATTTGGAAGTGAAAATATAGGCCTAGCGTCGTATGTATATTTGTAAATAAATATCGAGCAACCTGACTCCCATACGTACTTGTATAGTTTGATCGTTTTTTGAGTTATACCGGTGAGACTTGTGGCCACTGCCAGCATGAAAATGGTCGTTCCAAATGACGCGTGTATGGGGACAAATGCTGCTCTGCACGCGGCTGTCGCTCCTTCGCAGCATAATAACACCAAAAAGCTGAAGAATCCGAGAACGAACTGAAAATTTAAAATACAATTATCGTTAATCGAATTTAAAAGAATGTAACGATTATTTTGACCTGTAAGTGCGCTCCTCTTCGAGCACTACAACGGAGTTCGTAAAAATGATTAAAACAAAAAGAGTAATTAATTTGTGTTGGTGAGTTTTATACCGACTGCAACGCGGTGTAGAGGAAGTGTGAATAAAAAACCGAGTGGATTTATTGTACTCTTAAGTTTTAATTTCCGGTCGTTGAGAAAACCGCATATTTCCTGTTTTATGTGACCGTTCTCTTTTGTTTTTCTTTCACACTTCGTGTTACACACATTTTACTCGGTATTACATAAAAAATAAGTACCGTACGCATTGATGGTTAAGATATTTTAAATAAAACGAAATCGTGTTTTTTACTTGTAGTTGAGGGGGGGAAAAAAAGCTTTCATAGATTCGATATAAAAATAAAATGTAGGAAAAAAAGGTTTTACAAATATTCATAGCAAACACAATCAACTTTCTGCTTCATGCACGACCAGATGTAATGCATATCGTACTATCGGAATTGGAGAGATTTAGTATAATTTTATTAGCATATTCTTTCATTACTTTAAATGATCCAAGATAAATTAGAACCTTAAGCCACACTCTGGGCAAAGAGGAAAGCAACAAATTTTCGAGAAATGGGCTGTTGACTCCGATGACTTGGTCGAGATAATTTTCCAACCCTCTACTTTTCAGTCACCTTGTGGCTGTAGTGTAGGGATCACAAGACCAGAGGGCTTCACTTTTTAAAGCGAGGAATATAGTCACATAGGCTTTGCAAGATATCTGATTACAAAACTATAATTGCAGCTATCTGTTCAGTCTCTTATCGTTTACCAGGCGCAGCGTTCTCTTACCTCGCCAGTTTTTAGAATCCCTAGTATTGCGTGAGGTAATCGACAAAGTGTACATTATTGATAACACAAATGAAATTTTCAATGGTTAAAAAAAGCTCTAACAAACAGACAAGTTGGCCTCACGCATCACCTCGACGACGTCATCAGAAGTTTAAAATGGAAAAAAAGAAGAATGATGTAGGAAGGATAGAAGAACTTTTGCGGACGGAGGGTAACATTCATTTTCCTTTGCGTCCGATGATACCAGAGTATTGAAACCAGCTGAGAGCCGAAAGCCAGCTAAATTGTTACTGATAAGAGAAAAGCTGAAGGCCAGCTTCATTTAAACCTTTGTAAAGCTTTTCAACAGAAACCTGTTTTATTGGAGGAGGCTGAAGGGGTCTGAAAATTTTCCAAGCCCCCTCCTGTCAAATATACTTAAAGCTAGTATAATACAATAAGCACCCCACAAACCCCTCTCCCTTGTCATGAGATCGTGGGGTCAGATACGGACTTATCTCTCGACGACTTTATGCAATCTAGACGGGTTACGGTCATATAGGCGCGGACGATTAGGCGCAATAATCATTCAGACGCCGCATTCATTTGGACGCCATGACGTATTTTTTGTAACTTGGTTCGCCTAAATCCTGTTCCCTTTGAAATAACAAATTTATTTATAAAATTATTTAAATTAATATTAATTTAATAAAGACAATTTGCTTGTTCACCGACGCCTTTATAATTCGACCTTTTATTTCTGCATGTAGGAACTTTATTATAATATCGGGCGTGGATATAGGAATGAGAAGTGAAGCGAGGGAAGAAACGACAGGGAATCGAATCTACTGCAGCAGCCACCTGACAAAACACACACGCGATATCCTCATGAACGCAAAAAATGCCAAAAAACAAGGAATGATCGAATCCGTATGGGAACGTGTCGGAAAAATATTCATTAGGAAAACGGCGGAAAGCAAAGCTATCAGAATAATGAGCATTGGACATCTCGAATATACAATTGAAAAATTAGCACGAAACGTCAACCAGAGCATCAATCTCAGGAAGGAAGATGAATCAGCATCGAATTCGGAAGCAGGTGACCAATCAAATCAATCCAAAACACCACCGAAAGAAAAAAGAGAATCACAAAATCCCAAGAAGACCAACGAAGATCGCATATTACGAAGCCGAAACAAAAACGAATCTTAATCAACTTTAGACCGATACACAAAGAGGAAAGAAGACTTCAATGGGAGTCACCGGAGGGGGTAGTCTAGTGTAAAACAAATGGCTCGCTCATCGGACTCCGATCTTCCAAGCCGGCCTCAGTCACCGTGGAAGATCCACACGTCGACTGCTACCTCCGAATTCACCTCCGAATTCATCGCTCTGTCTGCCAACGAAAGAAATTATGATCGAACTAAAAATAATACATGTCTTGATAACCCTGAACACGTAACCCTCCAAACAATACAGGTAAGAGAATTTGAACTAAATAAAAAACTAGATAGAATTACGAAAAACTATGAAGATAAAAGTGAGAAATTAAGCAATACAAATAAGAAAGCACAAAGCTTAGAAATACTGCACTTCAACACCAGAGGTTTAGTGGGAGAGGACCGACTCTATGAACTAGAAGAAGCCATCAGCAATATAAAATGGGATATTATAGGTCTCTCAAAAATCAGAAGGAAGGGAGAAGGGCTGATTCAAAGGAAAAACGGAAGTTTCTTCTATTATTTTGGAGAGACTAAGGGATACAGAGGTATAGGTTTTTATGTGAGAGGAAATTTGTGGAACAAGATCACAGAAATAAAGAGAATATCAGAAAGAGAGGGAGTAATGAAAATTAGAATTGATAACCTTACGTCCTTAGCACTAATCCAAGTTTATGCACCAACGGCAGATAAGAAAAATATTGAGGAAATCGAAGAATTTTACAACTTAGTGGACCAAACAATACAGGAAGAGAAAGAATACTATACAATAGCCATGGGAGATTGGAATAGTAAAATAGGAAAGGGTGAAATTGCAGGCGTACAAGGTTCATATGGAATAGGAGAAAGAAATAAAAGTGGTGAAAAACTAATCCAACTAGCAGAAAAGAATGGTATGAAGATTGCAGACTCATACTTTAAAAAGAGAGAGAACAAAATGTGGACCTGGATATCACCAGATGGTAAGACAAAAAATAAAATAGATCATTTACTGACGAACGATCTCTCAATAATAAACAATATAAACACCCTCTCTCGATTTAATTACTCTTCTGACCATAGAATAACTCGCTGTACCATAAAAATAGCTAGAAGGACAAGAATAAAGAATTACATAAAAAATGGAGTCAAGGCAATGAGAACTATACCATTGAATGAACAAACAGAAGCCATAGAATACCTAATACATCTACTAAGCAAAACACATACATCACAAGAAACTGAATACGACAAATTAGTGAGAGCAAATACGGAACAGTGAAAGAGGAAACAACAGATGAAAAATTAACCCAGAAAACGAGAAAATTGATAGAAAAGAAAAATACCTTGAGGAGAAAGAGCACAAAAACAGATAAAGATAAAATAGAATTATGTGAGTTACAGAAATTGGTGAAGAAGGAAGTCAGAAAAGATATAAAAAATTACAACGAGTGGAGAACAAAAGAAATCATAGAAGAAACATGGTCTACAAGGAGAATGAAAAAAGAATTGAGTACAGGAAGAAGACATATGACCAGCATGATAGATCAGACTGGAAGGGAAGAAAAAAACAGACATGGAATGCTGAAAATTGCAACAGAATTTTACAAGAGGCTTTACTCTCGTAAAATAGACAAAACAACGGAAAATGAAGAGAAAGAAGAGAGAGAGGAAAACAACGAGCTAATCCCCCCAATCTTGGAAGATGAAGTAAGGACTACTATCAATAAGTTGAAGAGAGATAAAGCCCCCGGCCCAGATAAAATAAAGAACAATACTATAAAAATACTTAGCTCTGCATTGATAAGGCCCATCACAGAGTTCTTTAACAACATTATAGAATCAGAAACGATACCTGAGCAGTGGAGAGAAGTCGAAATAGCACTAATATTAAGGGGTTAGAAAAATGATAGAAAATTATAGACCGATAAGCCTAACTGTTACCCTATGCAAAATATTTATGATGATTATAAAAAACAGAATTTACAACACGTTAGACTTCAATCAACCAAATGAACAGGCGGGATTCAGAAGGGGTTTTTCGACAATCGACTACATCCAGGCTATAAATCAACTCTTAGAAAAGGCTAGAGAATATCAAATCCAGGTCCACTTACTCTTCATCGACTATTCAAAAGCCTTTGACTCTATAGAACATCAAGACATATGGAAAGGTTTGAGGAAGCAGGGAGTTCCTAGCAAAATTATAAATATCATAGAAAACTCTTATCAAAACCCAAAAGCCTACATTAGAACAGATAGAAAAGGAGAGACATTCGAAGTGAAGAGGGGAGTGAAACAGGGTGACCCACTTTCCTCAAACCTTTTCAATGTAGTATTGGAAGAAATATTTCAAAGACTAAGCTAGGAAGGAAAAGGGATAAGGGTAGACGGAAAGTACTTGAACAACTTAAGATTTTCTGACGACATAGTATTGGTAAGCTCGAACAAAAAGGAACTAGAAGGGATGGCAGAAGAATTGAGGAAGAAAAGTGAAAAATCAGGATTAGAGATTAATATGAGCAAAACTAAGTATATGAGTAACATTAATGAAGAAACAGAATTAATTCTAAACGGGGTAAAATTAGAAAAAGTTACCGAGTACGTATACCTTGGACAAATAATATCGATGGAAAATAGACTTGATAAGGAACTAAGAGAAAGGAAAAGGAGAGCCTGGAGGAACTTTTGGGAACTGAAAAATGTATACAAAAATAAAAAATTACCGACAGAAGCAAAAATTAAAATTCTTGAGAGCTGTACACTCCCGGTACTCCAATATGGAGCTCAAACATGGTCCCTAACCAAAACACAGACAGAGGGTTTGAAAGTAACACAAAGAGCAATGGAAAGAAGGATAATGGATATCAGACTAAAAGATAGGGTCAAAAATACGATACTAAAAGAAAAAACGAATAGTAAGGATATAGGGTACATTGTAAAGAAACAAAAACTAAAATATGCAGGCCATATGGCCAGGGAGGACCCTGAGAAATGGAACTACAAGTTATCAAATTGGACCCCATACGAATACAAAAGAGGGAAAGGGAGACCACCAACACGGTGGAGGGATGAGATAGTAAATAGAGTCGGTACCTCATGGCAGAATCAAGCACAGAGCAGGGAGAAATGGCGGAAGATCGGAGAGGCCTATGCCCATGAGTGGGCTATTTGTTAAGAAAATATTATGTACAGTCATGTTAAAAAAAAAGCGAAAATAAAGGCTGTTATTATTATAAAGACAATTTATTCATCTAATTATAAATATTTTTAAATTAAATTAATTAAATTTTTAATTAAATTATAATATAATAATTTATTTTATAAAATTAATAAAATTTTCAAACCTATATCTAAACAAAATATAAAAATAAATAATTCTAAAAAATATAAATATTAATATTAAATTTTTATTAATTAAGAAAAATATCAAAAATGAAAATGGTTAAATTAATTTTTTATCATTAATAAACTTGAATTAAATTGATTAATTCATTTTATTAATAATCCATCAATTAATTATTATTATTATTATTATTTTTTTTAAGTAACTTGAATTTAAAGTATTAATTTTTTAAATTAATTATGAATTAATTTCCTCAGAAATTCCATTAATAAATAATATTATTTCAATTAATTAAATTATTGTTAATAATTTATTCAACCTGTATTAAAATCAGAATAAATGTTAGAATATAATAGGGTTTCCATTACCTCTTAGGGTTGAAAAATATTGTTTTAAAATTAATATCAGTTAGAGTTATTGTGATTCCCCTTGCTAATACTGGTAATGATAAAATAGCTCAATTAATTTGTAAAAATTGTTTCATTTTAATAAAAATTCACGGGTTCTTTAACGAAGTTAAATGAGGGGACGCAGGGAACCTGTTTTATGAGTTTCACTGTAGGAAAATAATTTTAGTTTATCAATTTTTCTGGACCAATTAATTATGATTTTCTGTCACCAAATCACATAACCGGTTCTGTACTGTGACGTCACGATTTACTTTTCTGTCCTCCAAATTTATTGTTCTGTTCTGTAAAAACATTTTCCAGCCGTTCATGAATTATCAATGGTTTGCTTGCGGTGTTTGTGCAATCTGCAAAATGAATGCTTTCACTCCTAGAAAACAGCACGCAAACTTGCTTTTGCAATATTTGTTTAAGAAAATATCTTCCAAGACAAGGAGCGAGTGACTTGAATGACTTGTTTGGCTTGCCTTGCTCAGCTTTGCCTTGTTTTGCAACGCACCGAATTTGTCATTCAAACCGTCGCTTTTGTTCCTTGGTATGAAAGATACTAAATACAAAAAATTTATTTGTTGCACTGAAAGTATGATAAAAAAAAATTCAAGCGATAACGCACCACTAATTGAGCAAAATTTATTAGGACGTTTCGATACAACCAATGTATTGTTTTCACGATCTAAAATAATCTTAGTTTAATTCAAGTATTGGCTGAAGATGATAGGTGCGCTGGTTGAATCAAAACGTCCTAATAAATTTTGCTCAATTAGTGGTGCGTTATTGCTTGAATTTTTTTTTATGAAATAAGTTTATACTGTATTTGCAATTAATCGTTTTTGTTCCATAAGTAGATCGCAAAGTTTGGGAAAAGTCTTTTCCTAATACGTGCTACAAAAGCGCGCTCTTTCTCAATTGAAAAGCGTGCTACAAAAGCGCGCTCTTTCTCAATTGAAAAGCGTTGGGAAAACTGGTGATTGCCCTACCGTGCGTTACGCTATAAGCGTGCTATGGAACAGTGGGGAAAATCGCTCATTTCTTCACTGTTTCATCTCATTTCTTCACTACTTCTAAGCGTGCTACGGAACAGTGGGGAAAGTCGCTCATTTCTTCACTGTTTCATCTCATTTCTTCACTACTTCTAATTTCATTTCTTCACTGTTTGTAGATTAGTCGTTTTAATTCACAATAATCTTTTCGGAAAATGTGCTTTCTCGCACTTATTAGAAAAAATAGCGTTCTATACACAATGGAAAAGTAAACGCTTGCAACACGTTGCGATTACAGCACTCACCAAGGCTTGTGTTGCAACAGTCGCAACTCGTCGGCAATCGCTTACTTTTCCAACTTGTATAGAAATCTACTATTTCCACACGTTATTCCTTATGGGAACAAACTTGGTTCTAGAATTTGTGAAATATAGCGAGAACGGAAAATTTCTTAGGAAGAAGTATTGTATGATGGCAATTGGAGAACCTCTTAGTAATAAAAAATTAAGTTTTGGTTCCTTACAATCAATTTCTTTTCGAAGTATTTAACAATTTCTGGAACACTATTTTTTTCTTATGGGAAAGTACCTGCAAAAAAAATTGTTTACATTTGTGATGGAATTATCGAACACTAGAAGATCGATAGTTCCCATTATTATCAGTGATGTGACGTCAGCGTGAAAGGCCCTATACATAACACGTTTATGCTTGGTTTGTGCATCCTTACCGCAATATGAATGTGAAATAAAATCATTTCAACGTTCCACAATGTGGCTACAGTGGTTTTTACCCACTCCTAACATTATTATCCTCCCTCTTGCTGCCTGTTTGAATAAGAAAGAGAATACAAAAGAGACACAAGGTACCCTGTTCCTTACCTTCTCTGTTAACGCAGCTGGGACCCCTCTTTGTAGTATAGTAGCTTTATACCGGTACAAGTATATGCCTAGCAATCTGTATTATCTTTGATATAAGCTAGAAGTTCTCCTTTATTATACTAGCTTCATACTAGTATAACTAGAATATGCCTAGCAATTTCTATTATCTTCAGTATAGCTGGGACCCCTCCTTGTAGTATAGTAGCTTTATACAAGTAAATGCCTAGCAATCTGTATTATCTTTAACATAAGCTAAAAGTCCTCCTTAATTATACTAGCTATATACTAGTATAACTGGAATCTTCGAGCTATAGATGATAGGAGGGGGAACTCAAAAATTTTCCAAGTCCCAAGGTCATAGGTAATTATGGCTGTATAACTGGAAAATATTGATATATCTAGCAATTTGTATTATCTCTAGTATAAGCTAGGACCCCTCCTTGAAGCACAGTAGCTTTATACTAGTATATGATTAAATAGGAGGGGTATTGGGGGGGAGGTAGAGGGGAGGTCAAAAATTTTTCAAGTCCCAAGGTCATTCTCAAGGTCATAGTTATGTAAGGAAGTTGCCTCCCGGACGCCGGACGCCGGACGCCGGACACTTTTTCTTGAAAGACCCCCTGATAAAACAGGTTCTCTGTTAAAAAAATTAAATCGCGTCCAATTGTTCTTGCGTCTCCCTGAATGGGCGCCTGCTTGATTTTTCAGTTCTTTGCGCCTAATCGTCCACGCCCAATTGTCCGCGCCTAAATGATACCAACCCAATCTAGACATGGTATAAAAATTTTCGACACTCAATACCACATGCTATTTTATTGCCCTCTTTGCTCCCCACCCTGACATCACCCCCTTCTACACAAATGAAAATTCGCCCAGTTTGAACGGTTTTCCTTAATTATCTCATTCAATTTTGACCCCCTCCCAAAGCGGTTAATGACCCTGACTTTGTCTATAATAGTCTAATGAGGGGGATCCGTCATCGGACAAATTCGTCTCTCCCCTTCCACTCGTCAAAGTTCAACTTTTATAGTTTTTTTTCCACAAACCTATGGTTTATTCGTTCGATAAAGATGTGCTCATTGATATGTTCTACAAAACTTTTTCTGGATCAGCGTGAAGAACCATGCTTCGATAAAAAGGTCATTTTTTTCTCTATTCATTACAATTTTAAACATGTCGAAGGATTTTTCCGTCGTTTCTTATCAAATCCACCAGTATCATGTACAGTTTCAGGCGGTCACATACAAAGCCTTTTTTCGTTCCAACAATTCGAAATTATCAATTCCGTGCAAACCTTCCGAAAATCTCTTCTTATTATGTGTAAATTAACTCTCGACACACGTAGCTACATATGCCCAAGTTCTGGAATGCTTGTTCTGGAAAAGTTAGCTGCCACACGAATAGTATGTGTATTTAGGACAGGTACGCTGTGCGAGGTTAACAATAATAATTAGTCGTTTTCGAATGCCATACCCACCTTATAGAGCTCGTCTTTGCAAAAGTATAATGAGTGAACCTCCTCATCTGAAAAGTCTCCTTCGTAGCATTTAATATTGTCAATTCACGTTTATATGCTTACATTCGTTCGACGAACGAGAATCTTCCGAACTGATTGAAATTCCGCGGACGAGACTACCGAGATCGATTTTACTAATCACGTGCGAATCGTAAATAGAATTTCTATCCCCTTTCGCCGTTATACATACGCCTACAGTTCAGTTAGCTCAAAGCTTGGCTAATTTATTTGGATAAGTATTTTGGCATTTTAACGGATAACGGGGCTCCGATGAATAATTATAATATTCGACGCCGTCACTACAATACTGCAATATTATTATTAATTCTGCGTCGAGACGCGATTAGAATAATAGAAAAAGTGGATCGCGAATAAAGTGCACGTATATTTTGATTTGGATGTAATGGTGCACGCCAAATTTAAGAGGGAACTCACGAAATATGGGAATTAATTTAATAGTTCCATGCGTTAATAGTTATGAAACAATTTCTCTCTATATCGCCTTATTCTCTGGAAAATGTGGTATTATAGAAGATTACATCGAGAGAGTGGAATAAGGAATAATTTAGAAGCATCAGCTTCGATGATGAAACATAGTCGGCGTAAACGCTACGTGTTTGCCAGTGGCACAGCCAGAATGTTCTCCAGAGGGTAAGAGGTGAATAATGGTAACCGATTTGAAAAGAAAGGAGAGCGAAAAGGCAATGCGGAAATAGATTATAAAATATGAATGTTTAGAAAATGAAATTAAAATGTTTTGGCCTTTTATGAGCGAAAATTTGGTAAGTTCGAGTGGTGTCCGTAAGGTTTCTGATTGTACCATAAGGAATTTGTAAAATCCAATAACAAATATATCATTCAGGTAATGTGAATTCCTTTAAGTAATGAAAGATATTCCATACGGCATCAATGTAGTATAAGTATGGCTAATCTACTTTTGAGAGATGCATTAGTGCATTTTTTTTTTGCAACGTCGAAAATCAACATTCATATTTTTTCAAAATTTTTCGAGTGCTGCGCCTAGGCGGAATGAGGTTTCTCCCCCGTCGGGCTCTGCAACGAAACGGAGCCAATGCAACTCTAATGAGCCCTTTCACGTTTGCGTCGTTTCCTTATGAAGCCTGGAAGAAAACTTGAAGTAAGACTTTCATTCTGTTTATAGAGAACAATTCGAAATGGGTACTTTGTGCACTCGACTTTGCAAAGGACAAACGCCAAGTTTGGTAGATTTACCTTTTAAGGGCTAAAATCGTTCACATACAGGTATACTAAACATTTTCACAGCGCAATGCCCGCCTTCCGCACAGTACGGCACGACAGCCCTCAAGAGTTTTCTCAATCATAAAAAAAAAGCTTCCGTTCTCAAGCAAATAGGTGCGAAGTCTGTTCTAGAATACAAAGGGAGTAGTGACAACCCCCCCCCCCACTCTTACGGCATCAGCGCATTCCGAAGTTTTTGGCTCAAATCAGCAAGCTATGTTATGATGAGATGTGAGGTCACGATCAGACGAATTGTGGTTTTGTTATACTTGTGGAAAACATCTATTCTGTAGTTCGTGTTCATCTCCATTATAGATGACTGCACTACAGTCTTCTATGCTGAACGGCTGAACTGAACCGGAACCTATCTTTCTTGTCTTCATTAATTCTTGGCAAAGCAAGCATGGCCTAGAGAGTGGAGCTTTTGAACTTGCAATTCTGACACATTTTTCTATTTTGCGGGAATCAAGAAAGCTAAAAACAAAATTCACGGAGTAAACAAGGGGAGGCAGGGAAACTGTTCTATGGGGTATTTTAGTAGCACCTTCTTACTCTCATGGTGTTTGAAGCGTTGCATATCTGGCTCATTGAAGGGACGGCGTTTGAAGCGTTGCATATCTAGTTACTTGAAGGAGCTGTTTCAACCGACCTCCAAGCTATATAATTATATGATAGAAGGGGGACTTCAAAAAGTATAATATTACCAAAAAACTACAAACTAATGCTTAACATTCAGTATACTGAATTTGGACTAGGTTAGGGACCCTTCCTTGTATCAACTGCCTAACCTATCTAAATGTTGTCTGTCATTTGGCATTTGAAGAAAATCTGAAAGAATGCACTAATCTTGTCCAAGGTCATTAGAAAGAGGCAGTTTGTTTCTCAAAATTCAGCTAGCGATCATGCGGATTGTGTTTGAAGTAAGCAAACCTCCCCTTTCCAGTGATCTTGAGTATTGTCACTATAAGAGATTCGACATTTTACATATCCTTCGCCCTCCCTCTTTCTACCAGCGCCCCTATCTCATGTTAACAAAAGCTACACTTCTGAGTTCGAGTTAAAGAGCGGAAACAAAGGTGACCGCAGTCGTAAAAGTACGAAAACATATTTTCATTCTCAATGGTTTGCTAGTGGATTGATACTCTTTTCTGATATTTATTTGTATCGTTTTTTCTTACTTCATATTATAAGGATATTAGATGATCTCACCTGAAGCGCAAACATGCCCATTGTGACTAAACCCATCCAACTGTGTAATGTGTAGAAGTGTGGCTGGTTTACTAGCATTTTCCAATCGAATACGGCGAAGAAACCGAGTCCAATGCATGGAATAGCCAAGATGTGGAAAATAGTGTGGAATAGCTTGACGAAAATATGCCGACAACAACGACTGATTCGGTATAGTAAAATGGCTAGAAAAGAAGAGAAAAATTAAGCGTTTTAACTATATGATTAATAAACTTCTGACTTTTACCGTCAGTTTTCTTCAGATGGGATATAAATTTCTTCTCGAGAGATGCTATGAAAGCTTTGCTATTCTCCTAGTTCGCGTACTCAACCTTATACACAGATTAGAGATTGATATTGGAGATATTGGTCCTCTGCACCCTTCAATAAACTCTGATTCTTGGAAAAAGCTCCAGTTCCTTGGTCTACTTCAGACTACTCTCCCTGACGCGAAGAAGTCATCCTAACCCGTCTTACCTATTTTTTCTTTTTAATCCTCCACCTCACCCCCTGTTAATGCCCAGACCACTACACTGAAGACCTTCCCGACCTCCTCTCTTGACCAGCTCTTGAAGATTCCGACTTCATCACTCTGTCTCTCTATGCATCACCAACTCCTCAAACAATCATGAGTGGATCATCCGCACGACAAACTACCTCCGATCCATCTCTACAACACCAACAGAATTAATAATTCCGACCTGCCCACTCCGAGCACGTAATCCTAAGTTTAGTTGCTAGATTCGTTAATTATGAATTTTCTTTCTCGCCGTCGTTGCAACTCCGTCTCAATCCTAATAGCTGAAATCCAATCCTAGGATCAATCCAAACTATCGTTCTTCAAAATCCACTTGGAATTAATGTAAAGTTGTGTCGAAATGGAGTGAGGCTCACGAATTTAGGTCGATATTCAAATAATTTAGAATCGATCAGAAATCCAAGGTCCAAGGGATCCATCGAGAAGCATCTTCAGGGTAAGTGATTTTTAGAAGTTACGAGACTGGATTAAAGTGTGCGATAATTTTTGGACTGAATCTTCGCTATCTTTATTCTCACTTTATCTCCCTTGTATAGTAATAAAAAATTATATGTAGCTACCGGTACTTACAGAATCCGCTAATTGTGACGAAACCAGTTACCATCAAGGTGGGATGTAGATTGAATTGTTTTTCTGTATTGCTTTCGTGCCATCCATATCCTGAGCCGGAAAGTGTCCAGAATAAAAGGAGGATGGGAGCGGCCAGCAGTAATGAGCAGGAGAGAACAACAACCAGTACGTACTCCATCCAGTTGCAGGTTGTGAAGTCGTCGTCGTCATCATCGTATTGTCGTGTTCTACAAAAAATAAATAAAAATTCAGATCAATACGGGTACTCATTGATGCTGAAAGGTGAAATTAAGGAATCGTTCTAAAGGAAATGCATCAATAGCGTGTAGTATATTTTTATTGTTTCTTCTCGCACTCCTACTTATTTTTTCTTTCATTTTCATCGAGTGGATTTTTCTTTCTCGCTCTCTTCTTCCGTAACAGTCCTCGCAATATTCGTACCGAAACACTTTCTTTTTTAAGTCAGATGACGTAGCATTTTATGGTGTTGTTTATTAATTCACGGTAGGTTAACCACTCTCCTCTTCTACGCCTACTGTTTAATTATATTCTTACCATAGAGTCGTAGTAAAACTATGTATAATTGACAATCAAAACCGTAACGCGGTTGCATTGTTTCTGTTGAGTGGCTACAGCGAAAAATGGGTAAGAGAGTCGTATACTTCGTTTTTCCCGATTTATGAGGAAAACTACGCATGATCGACTGTACGAGAAAACGCGGCGAAAAGTAGAAATTATTCCGACGTGATAGAGAAAGAAATTGCAGCATCCGTAATACGTAAGTCATCGCGAGTGCACGCGCTCGCTCGCTACCGACCGCCATCAGTTGATTAACTTCGTCGGTCTTGTGAATTAATAAAGAGTGTTAGTACGTGTGTCCATGCGAGGGCGGGAAAAGGTATGCGGGGTCTAAGGTATATAGCCGACGTCGTTAATTATCGAGCGTGTAATTTATAATCATCCTGAAGAGCGTTCGCAGTGGCTGCGTAAGACACACCATAAGTATCTCATAGAAATGGAATTTATGATAATACCCGTACTAGATCTATCTCATACGTGCATCAAAGAGTCGAGATTTCCGTAATATTATGACGTCATGCTTACGATAAAGCGTACGAATTCATATAGACAGCCCGGGCGAGATTAATTATTCCAACAGTGCGTGCGATTCGCTCGTCCGAAAATCTTGCCGATATATTACGATTTTTGTGGTGTATACGTTGCGAAATGAGGTTGCGTAATTCCGGGCCAAAATTTCAGTTTAGGAAAACAATAATGACGGGAAGCGACCACGTGGTTGTACGGACTTTCACTTCTCTAGCAATTTGGAAATTCTGAAAAGAAAACGTTTCGTCGAGTAAAATCTCCAGTATAACTAAGTGCAGTTATGCGGTTAACGCTTAAACGGAAATGTCTCTAGTAGGGAAAAAAAAAGGCGTAATATTACGTAGCGTACAAAAGCTTGTAATTATAGGTTGTCATAAACAAAAGAAGGCGTTTCACCGTATTATAACGGTACTAGTATTTTTTTCCCCCTTGTATACAAATCTCCTCGTGTTTTGAAAATTAGACGTCAGGCGACGTCGTCGTATTTATTTTGACGAGACAGCTTGAGTAGTAATTTGAGTATATTGTCGCGTGAATTAAAAATAGGAAGTCTAGTCCGAGAAGAAATGAGCTGGGACGCACAGTTCCTCGAACGACGAGAATATTGCCGAGTGAAAGCTCAATTATTTCCAGGACTTTTTGAACAAAGTTCTAGAGAATGGTCAACTTGGCTGTTGAGTTCTAGAAAGGCAGACGACTCGCAATAATTGATCATCAAAAATGAAATGGATGAAAACCACGTTTTCATCGACTACTCTGAAGCTAGTATAATCCAGTTAAGGTTATTTTAGGCCCATTTCAAGCTTGCTTATGAAACGGGTGCGCTTCCTTATGGAGTACTGGTGTAAAAAAAAGAGAAATGTTCTGGCGGAGCCAAATAAATAAAGATCATGTATGAATGTCTTTCTCTTTCTCAAAAGTCTAGTATAGGTCTATTTCAGGATATTTCAAGCTAATAGCTTTTGGATGTCTCAAGCTAATAGCGTTCGCCCTCCCTCCTTGCTTTTGCTAGTATAAACTGACTATGTCCGTTTATATTTCTGATAATTAGCCTACGCCGCTAGGATGCCAGATCTACGGATTTTTGGTCCTCGAAAAAGATACGGGTTTTTCTTTTTCATAGATTTTACGTACACTACGGATTTCTTGCGATCAAAGGAAAGGTACTTTAGACACCAATACGAGAGACCTTTCTCCAGTGTTGCCAGATTTTTTTTCTCAAAAATCGGTATCCGCCATTTGTTCTACACTTATAAACAGATTTTTTCTGATCAATAACGATCAGGAGAAAGGTATCTCTTACTCCTGCAACTCAGGTACTTTTCCCTTGATCGACTCAATGTTGCGGAATATCGCGTCATCAGCTTATAATGAAGTATCTCTGGTACGAGCATCTAAGCTACTTTTCCCTTGAGCGCAAGAAATCCGCACTTTACGCCAAATCCAAAGAATAATTTCGAGGAACAAAAATCCGTAGATCTGGGAGCAATGCCTTTCTCTTGCTCGTTATAGGCTGATCCGGTGTTCCGTGATATTGAGTCAATCAAGGGAAAAGTACCTCTCCTCATTGAAGGAAAAATACCTTTCTCCTGATTGTTATTGAAATATCAATCACCCTGTTCTTGGGTCTTACAAAAAATGGCACGGATTTTTGAAACTATCATCTGGCAACACTGCTACGCCTGGAGACCCTATTATAAGCCTAGTCTATGACTAGTGAGATTCTGGGGGGGGGGGTGAGGGAGCGTTCTTTGTCTATTATAAGTCTAGCTCAAGACTGGTAAAATCGTAGTATAAAGCTATAAAAAAGCTATATAAACCTAGTATATAACCTGGGCAAGGTGACCTCACAGGGCGAAGTAGGGTGAAGAGAGGGCCATTCAGAAATTCTAGGATGCCAGATGATCGGATTTTTGGTCCTCGAAAAAGATACGGGTTTTTCTTTTTCTATAGGTTTTACGAACTTTCTTGCGATCAAGAGAAAGGTACCGTAGTGAGAGATACTTTTCTCCTGCTCGTTCTAGGTTGGTACTGCGGTGGTCCTTAATATTGAGTCAATCAAGGGAAAAGTACCTCAGCTACCTTTTTCCTGGATGTTATTAATTAATTAATCAAGATCCTTAGAAATTTGTTCATAGGTCTTACAAAAAATGGAGGATGCGGATTTTTGAAACCATCATCTGGCAGCACTGCCCCTTCCTTCACTCTCGTTACTCCGTGGGGAGGTCACCTGGGTCTATATAGCTTTTTGAAAGCTGTATACTAGGATTTTACCAGTCTTGAACTAGACTTATAATAGACAAAGAAGACTCCTCTCTCCCCCTAGGATTTCACTAGAGTTACTTTTCTCCTGCTTGTTCTAGGTTGACACTGCAGTGTTCCGTAATCGAGTCGATCAAGGGAAAAGTACCTCAGTTACTCTTGTAAGAGATACCTTTCTTCTGATTGTTAGCGATGAATCAATCAAGATTTTGAGAAATCTGTTTTTAGGTTTTACAAAAAACTGCGGATACGGATTTTCAAAACTATCATCTGGCAGCACTGAATTAGAGGTCAGGTTAAGACATGAAACATGTGAATAAGTGAAATAAAATGAAGTCTGATTCCTATATCTCTCTCCAATGATGTTGCCCACCCTGGCCAAGCTCCTAAAGGGATGCGTGATGCAGATCAGCAGTGCTGTCGAGGAGAGGATTAGCACCAGCCAGTACGGCTTTAGGAAACGCCACAGCTGCGATGACTACATCCTGGTTACCTCCAAATGGGTGACCAAGATGTGAAAAGCCGGCGCTATCACGGCCTCTCAGTTACTTGATAGTAAAAGCGCCTTTAACCATACGCTGTAACCAGGGATAATCCAGGAACTACAGAGACTACAGGTTCCGGACCACCTTGTCAATATTACGAGGAGCTGTTCTGGCAATAGAACGGAGATTGAGAGGGGATCCCTCGGCGGATTCCGTTCAGGAGCTTTCCACTATGGTGAAACAAGCTGCCGAGAAAATTGAAAAAGAAATGGCGCTTGCTGGACTCCTTCGAAATGTGAAAAAAACCGAGCCTCTGTTGATGAAGAAGTAAGGTGTTGAATATGAAAGGCATGTACACTACGCCGAAAGAGATGATAAAATACCTTAGTACATAATAGGTTCGGTAATAGCCTCAGCTGGGAGCCTCACGCCTAAGGAGTATGCGAAAACAAATGAGAATGGTGTCTAAGCTAACGGCCAGAACAACTTCGAGGCATATCAGCGACACACCTAGCGGAAATAGCGCCACCTGTCTCGTCCCTTCAAGCTTTTTCGAAGACTAATATTCCCCGAAGAAAGATTGTATACTTCATATGTCCAAAAATGAGGAGCATGCAAGTTCATAGTGACTCCAAGAAGAGGAGGAGGGGAGAATTATAAAACCATGAAAAGGAGCCTGCCCGATGAATCACGTTCCATTCTCAGATATTTATAGGGTCGGTACCAGAAAGGACCTCAGGATCGAGCCTTGGCCGAAATGGCGTCGACACATCGTCAACATTGACATTTTCGCGTTAATTTCAAGTAGAGCTTGAGTCTACCTCGTTAAATTTTTAATCCTCCTGGAAACAACTGCTCTACTGCGTCGATTGATGATCGATCGGATTTGTAGTTCATTGAGAATCCAGGGTGACTACGATGATGTTATAATCAACATTCCCGTCAAGTTGACACAAGATTGGATTTGGTAGACCGATTTTGATTGAATAATCAAATCAATCTGTAGACGATTTTGAGTCAACATCTAAGACCTCTAAATTCATTGCAGATGGATTTCGCAGACATCGATATTTAGGTCTCTAAAAATGTTTACTTATTGACTTCGAATCAACCTCAAATCAATATCGAAATCTTAGCTCAAACCTCGAATGAACGTTCGTCGATGAACTATCGAGAAGGAGATAGATTTCTTAGACTGCCCGTTGAAAATGTGACGGCTTTTAATTTCCCGAAAGTCTCCGAATACGGGCATGTTAAAGTCATAATGAGGAAACTTCTGAGATATTTTACGTACTTGAGTATTCTACCATGGGGACATCAAATGTTCAACGGATGTCGATGACGTCACCCAGAAGAAGATTTCTGAAGTTACAGAAAAAAGTTCATCGAATATTCTTGTTTTCTCTCGAGAAACTTCACAGTAGAAATATCGTCAACTTTTCCTACACAGGTCAATTTACATTGCGCCACTCAACAAGTAGTAAAAATCAAACTGAAACGTTGCAAAAGATTGTGAAGAAAGAATGACACCGTGTTTCAATTCAAATACAATTTAGCTACGAGGGGGAAAAAAATGAAAAATTATTAATAATTGAAATAGAGTCGCTAATGAAAAAAAGGAACCGAAATTTCTATCCGCTACGGTACTGTGATAAACCCGCGGAAAATGCACGACAAAATAAGAAATACGAGTCATTCTTCCTTTTTTTTCTCTCTTTGCCTTTAAAGAAATCTCGATTCGCGAGAATTCTGTTAAAGAAAGACACGAAGGAAACCGTGGCTAGAAGTTTTCCATTGTATTAGATAATTTGCCTGGAAAAAATTTTCAACTATGACAATAAAAAAGTATAAAAAGTAATTACAGAAGTACCGTGTTCCGTAATTACCCGAGTTGACATTTTTAGAAAACAAAAACTAATCATCTTCGTCGAGAGTTTCCGAACTGCAAAGAAGTGTAAGTACGAGAGAAAATTTTCGCTTATTTGATTAATTAAAAACTAGTAAACGCTGACAAATTTTCTAAACTATTATCCGTTTTCAGCGACGAGCAAACAGACAATATTTAAAACTTTTAAAATACGCTTCTCCAGTGATTAAAGTAGAATACGAATGAAAATAAATTAAGAAAACGAGATAATGTCGCGTAAAGGAGCGAAAGAAAAGTGCACCACGCAGTGAAAAACTGGTACGCGACAATCGGACGATTTTTAAACACGTACGAGTAAGTTATATTCGTATGAAAACTTTCGATGAACTTTCAAACGACGCTGAATCGAAAGTATAGCAACCAAAGGGAATATACATCGCCCTGATTACATTGAACGTGTTTCTTTTGCAATTATTTAACATTACTGCAGTGTCTTCTGTACGAACTTCGTAATGATGACGAAAAAACACACAAAGAACTTACTGTATCGTCTCCTTACTCTACGAGCACTATGGAAATTAAAGCGAAATGCTCCATTCAATCTCAGATGTCTGGATGTATTGCTTATGTACAAAGGTAAGAAGGACGCGTACATTTGTCTCTATTTTTTGAGAACTACGATATCCTTGGGGAAAAGAAGAAGAGTTCTAAAACAAATATTCAAACTAATTACAAGATGAGCACGTCATTCCAGGTAGCTCCAAAGTTCGCGTTCTCTTCCTTGCTCGAATGTTGAAAGCTCGTAATCGCACCTGAACTTTCTCTAATCGAACCATCCGTCGCGAATAGATTATCTTCTTCGGCCTCGCAATCGTTCACACTCGCTTCACCGACACCTGAGAGTATCATTTTCTCGATCTATTCTTTGGGACCGGTCTTGTATGCGGTCTACCGCCCAACATCAATCTTCCTACCTACCATGTAAATAGGGACGCATCCGAAAGAGAAAGATGCAATAATAATAAGTTGCTAATTTTATGATATCATGGGCGGGTCGAAGCTGACGACGTCACGAACAAATGACGTCACGGATGTTGATGACGTCACGAAGAGGTTTAAGCTGGTTGATATCTTCACACTGTGCTCGTATCCGTGATCGAAAATAATTTGTCTGAAAACTAATAACTGGTTCGAGAAATAAAATATAAAAAGATATTAAAAATAATCCTTATTCATTCGGCTTCGCCAGAACATTTTTAAACTTTTGACAATATGTTTGATGTCTTCACTTTGCCCTGACCCCTAATTTGAAATTTTCCGAATGCCCCCCCCCCACCCCCTCTTCACCCTCGTTACTCCGTGGGTGATTCAGACGTTTGCGAGTTCACTTCACGAGTTCACCTTGCCCAGTTTATATGATATGCTATCACTTTGCTTTCATTCACTGACAATCATTTTTACTTTTCCCAATTTGAAACTCATTTTTAGTCAGTCTACCCAGCCCCAAATTCGTGTTTTCACTGGATTGAGTCTCGAGGACTGCGGCCTCTCCTATAGCGGAGTTGAGTCCCGTGTGGAGCTGACCCTACATGATTCCGAGTAAAGTCCCACGTACTACGATGGGCACGCCCGAGTTTGAGTCCTGCGTATGGCAAATCTGAATTTCCGAATTGAGTCTCGAGCTCAATGATTCACTCTTTCCCTCTCACTGCTACAGACTTCGGACTGTTGACGTAAGTCGGTATGATTAAGGAGGGATGAAATGTTTTTACGAGTCATATTATCGAGAGTAAATATAACCCTCGTTGCACGACTCTGCACGCGTAGTTCTGAGTCACCTCTATGATTTGAACTTCGTTATCTCTTTCGCTCGTATTTTCACTGTACCAGTTTATTTGTAAATATCTGATGATGCGAACGTTTTTATTGTTGTTCCGCGAAACCGGTCATAAAAAACCTTTTTTTAAAAAACCCTACGTGTCTGTAAATTATTTACTCTCGGTATGATTAAGCCCATTCTTGATTAATATACGCCACCGTATTATTGATATAGCCTCTGCCTCTTCTAGGAAGTAGATAATCACAACTGGTGGTCACGTTTTATGCAACAAATGCGTTAGAAATATGCGTTACACTGATTTACTCACTTGCTCCGCTCATTCGCCTTCGCTAGCCCGAACCAATTGATATTGATACATAAATCGGACGATTATATCGATCATACCAACTCTTGATGTTTCTAAGTCTGTTCCAGCACCCACCACCAATATTAACGATACTAATTGTAGAAGAGGATGATATATCCCTCCTAGGTACCGAGGATGCAGCAGTCGATAGACTGCGGGGTAAGTATTGGGAGGCTCCAGGCCCGGATGAGATTCCAAATCTAGTCTGGAGCGCCATACACTCAGTTGACCCGGCACTGCTTGTTGATACATTCAATGCGGCTGTTGTTGGTGGACTGTTCCCTGAGCGATGGTAAAAAGTCAAGTTAGCGCTGATCGACAAGAAGGATAAACCACCTGGCCTGCCATCCTCTTATCGTCCACTGTGTCTGCTGGACAATGTTGGGAAACTCCTAGAAAGAGTGATAGCCAATCGATTGGAGGGCTATTTGAAGGAAAGAGATATAATCTCTCGTAACTAGTACGGTTTTCAAACTGGACGCTGCACATCAGATGCTAGAATCCGACTGAAGAAGATAGCCGAGTCAGCGATAACTAGGCGTCAGTTTTGCGCAGCCGTCAGCCTCGACATAAGGAATGCGTTCAATTCGATCCCATGGGAGAGGATACTGGAAGCCCTCATGGACGCAGAACTGTCCGCATACCTGCTCAGGATAATCAGCAGCTATCGTAGCTGCCGAGAAATCCAAGCAGAGACGTCTGCTGGTACAATGGAGTGCCCAGTTACTTGTGAGGTACCGCAGAGGTCGGTCCTCGGGCCGCTGTTGTATTGCGTGGGATATTCAAGGCGAAGCTGCCGCCGCGTGTTAAACTTATCTGCTATGCGGATGACACATTGGTGGTATGCACTGCCGAGAGAATTATAGCGGTGGAGAGCAGGGTAAAGCGGGCCCTAGAGGAAGTGACGCGTCGGCTGGACTCGAACTTGCAGCTAGTAAGACGGAGGCTATTTTATTCACGACCCGTTGGAAGTTCAGTCCACCCACCTTTCGCCTGCAAAGTGTGGAAATCGAGACCAAGAAGAAGATGAAGTACCTGGGCATCTTGATTTGACTCGACGTTGAGCTTCATGCACCATTTCCTGATGGCAGCAGAAAAGACAGGCCGGGTAGTGGATACCTAAGCCGCCTGATGAGGAACCTAGAAGGGCCGAGAAAAGGAGGAGGAAGGGTCATGATGAGCACCACCTTGTCGATCCTCCTACACGGTGCACCAGTATGGACCGACTCCACGAAGATACTATACAGAAGACGAGAGATGGTAAAGATCCAACGAAGAGCTGCGCTGAGGTGTGTTAGTGCCTACCGCACTGTCTCGACGGAGGCTCTTTGCGTATTAGCACAATCGAGCTCCTCGCTGAGAAGAGAGCGGTGGTGTTCAGAGCAAAAAAGACGACAACGACCAACCGAGAGACACTACGGGTTAAGCAGGAGACCAGGCGTACCTTGCTTGAGAAATGGAAAGTAAGAATTGCCCAGAGTGAGCTGGGCAAGTGGACAACCCGCGTGTTAATACGCGACCTTGATGAGTGGATGAACCGACACCATGGCCAGTTAAACTTTCACCTGACGCAGGTGCTAAGTGGCCATGGCTGCTTCAACAAGTACCTTCATGAAAAGTTGAGGAAAGTTGAGCAGGCAACGTGTTCGCACTGCGATCAAGGGCGGTATGATGGACCCGAGCACACCTTATTGGAGTGTGAGACGTGAAGGCGTGAGCGGGACAAGCTTAGTCGGTCTCTTGAAGAGATCGGGGTAGATGAAGAGCTTGACCCGAATAGCCTGGTACCCACCATGCTGGGTTCCAAAGAAGTATGGAACTAGGTGTCTGCATTTGCAGCCACCGTCATGAAGGAGAAGATGGACCGGGAATGGAATAGGCAAATGCAGAACCACGCTATGGCCTACTCGACACCTGTGTACCATCAACAATCAGATTTGCAGGGAGAAGAGGACTACGATCATTCCTGAAGGTAGAAGAAGATGAAGAAACTCCAACAGCAATTTACTATATCTTAAGATGATGTTGTTGTTGTGTGTTCTTATGTTTTTCTGCGTGCCAGGAGGGCCACTGCAGCTTGGCGGTTGCCAAGCAGAAGAGGGGATTCGCCGAGGAGATTCTTCCAAAATGAACTTATCCCCAAAAGGGTCGATTCCGGTACTGGAAGAAACAAAATCAAATGCATAAGCAACCCGTACCCTCTCCACCATGGAGGACGGGGCGGCGCTGCACATGCGACAGAAGCGGAGTACAATTAGGGATGTATCTAAGTCATGATGACGCCGTAGTAGTAATAAATCGTCGCATAGTATGAGCGTGGATGTTAGGACTAGCTGACAAGCCTCCTTGTTACACTAGTTGACATGTATCATGTCTTTAATCTGCGCCCTGACCTCTGATTCGAAATTTACCGAGTCCCCCCCCCTTCACCATCATTACTCCGTGGGTGATTCAAAAATTTGCGAGTTCACCTTGCCTAGTTTATATGCTAGCTTTATAGTAGCTTTATGCTAGGATTTTACCAGTCCTAAACTAGACCTGAAATAAAACGGAGGAGACCCTCCCCATCTAGAATTTTACTAGTCTTGAACTAAGCTTACATAATAAGGTGTCCGGGCGCAGGCTAATCTTTAGTCTTTACCGTGCTTTTATCCGCTATCAAAAATTATTATTTCGTCTTGACTGGTGGCTGGTTCGACCAATTATAAAAAGACATCAAAAATGATTTTTATTTGTTTGGCTTTGTCAGAACATTTATTTGAAGGGCTATGAACACACTTCGACAAAGTCAAAAACGCCACCTACATCATTTCAATTACGTCTAAGTCATTCAAGCCTCGCTTCATGCTCGCGAATATATTAAAAAAACACACGAGGTTTGCATTTTTTGATATTAAACGAGACGATGCTACTGTACTTTTTGTATTCTTATGCACAACATACGGATATGCATACCATCTTTCCTAGATTTAACTGTCTCATTCTCTGTTGAGACTAGAATATTAGAGGCAGGTTGTGCACGAGCAATCGACGCATCGTAATGGTCCCGTTATCAGCAAACGAGTACAGGTACCTCTGTGAGTTGAATTTCCACTTTTGAAATTACGATATACGCGCATTTTTTATTTGTATACGCTCCTCGTGACATAGATTTAATGATGGTCTTAACCCTTTGACAACTGCGCTATTACTTCGTGTATATCGAAGAGTCAAAAACTGTTTTTATTTTTTTCTTATTCGCCTTTTTTTCTTCTTTTTTGTACGTATACATTTGAAGAAGCCTACTTACCAACTCACACGAAAATTCTATAAAATCGTGAGAGCTGTACAGCATAATGATACTTTTTTGCATCCGTTTTACCATGTCTGTATTATAGCTACTTTTCCTCCTTTATTTCTCTGATAGAATCTGCGAGGATTTTGCAGAACTAAGTAGGGTTACTATGAAAATGGCGAAAAAAATAACATTTTCCGTGCTTAATTCGAAATAGATTCGGCCCTGTATAGATCCTCAAATAATCGCCTAACCAGGAGTATTTTTGTGTAAGTACGAATGAGAAGGATAAATGAGCAGAAAAGAAATTAAAAATTATCTCCCAACGTACGCATCTTATCTTTTGCGCTTTAGATTTCTTCCATTGAAGGATACAGTAAAAGTCAAGTTCAGCACGTGTCAATGAGTTCACCAGTATTCACAATATTGAGAGCCAAATTTGGTATACAAGTTGAGTGAGGGCCAGGGTACTTCGCCACCGATTTATTCAACTGCTCGAGAAACTTAACACTCTTTTCAACAGCCATTTTAAAAGCTTGAGAAGGGCACCTATCTTGTTCTTGACGATCAAACTTCGGGTCCTTCTGGCGGATATGTAGTTTATAACGCTCACATAAAAAGTTCATGAATTTTTTTGGCTTTTTGATGGATCAGTTCAGGCTCCACGAAGCTTGTAGAGCAAGATCAGGAAGGGAATGATTCTCTTTATCCCCTTTCACCTTCATTTCTTAGGAAGTTTTATGTAATATTTCCAATTTGGTAAAGACTTTATGCTCACAATCCGTTCGTCCGACCACTTCCACTGACGTGAAAATCGTTGGATGTACTACTAGCTGAATATCTAGAAAAATTTTCTTGGGGAAAGGGATTTGATTCTCAAGAGGGTTTCGAACAAGATTTTATGATATTTTGAAGCAAAGTTTCCAGTTCTGAAGGGTTCCGCCTGTCCATAAATACGCAACTGGAGACGATTGATTGCTCGTATCAATGAATTCAAACAGCGCGTTGGTACTTTTACTGACAGTATGACACGGATTTTCTTGTCCCGC
The DNA here is from genome assembly GCA_035079395.1 of Aspidiotus destructor. Classification (NCBI taxonomy): domain Eukaryota; kingdom Metazoa; phylum Arthropoda; class Insecta; order Hemiptera; family Diaspididae; genus Aspidiotus; species Aspidiotus destructor. The sequence continues at coordinate 8,021,600 of JAVHKZ010000002.1, read as the reverse complement.
CATATGAATAACGTTTTACAATTGAAAAAAAAAAATGCGATCGTACTTGAATATTTAAAAAAGAAGTACCTATGTGGAAAGGGTGGAAGAAAGCGAGATACGCGCTCATAACGGTGTAGACCTATAGGTTTAATTTATATTCATCGTAGACTTCGGTGAGCAAATGTAAAAAGCGTACATGTGTTATAGCTGCGGAAGAAAATTTCGCAGTCTGTATAATGAAAAAAGTTTTCGCGAAATAGACGGTAAAGCATTTTATTCGGGAAGTGTTGTTATGAAAGAATAAAGTATAGCGACTTAGTATGTAGAGACAATTGTCGTACGCTTGTGGCACGAACGAAATTTAAAATAACGTTTATTGCGCATTTCGTAAATGAAGGAATCGAAAAACTGAATGTAAACCGAGCAAATCCGTGTGTAGAAATGAAAATTTTGTTTATACGTCTCGCGGGTGCGGAGAAAAAATGAAAACAGGCTACGGAAAATCGAAACGATAAGCGTCAAGTAAAATACGAGTATAGACGGAACGCACCTAATTCGAAATATGCAACGAACGAGAAAGGCTGGGTGCATAGTCTAACTCACGAGGAGTATTTTGTGCGATATCCTTGATAATTCGAATATACCCGCGAGAAATGATAATTTGCGAGAGCTTTATCGTTCAAGGGCGACGGACAGAGGATCACGACGGTTGCGAGAGATTTCGGTTGTGAAGAGCTTGGCTTTAATTTATACGCATGATGTATCGCGTTTTCATACGCCGTGATCTCAACGTTTCAATCCTAAGTTTTTTTTTTTTTTTTTTTTTCAGTTTGATGCATCCTTCGAGCACGCTTAGGATGGGGGCGGAGCCGAAATTCATGCAGTACATACGTAATGAGAAATTGATGATATAACAAAAATTAATGTCCATAATGATCACAAAGTCACAGCAAGATTGAAAGTTTCCAAAGGATTAAGATGTGATTTCTCATCCGTATAATTGAGTTATTAACTCGTGTGGAAGTCCATAAACAACGTAATATTGAGTTCTTTGACCCTGGAACATACCTGTTTCATTGGGGAAGGGGATATAAGAAAAAGCCGGGCAACAGCCAAAACGGTGAACTCGGAAAAATTTTGACCTTGGAGCTATAGGTGATAGGAGGGGGAGGGGGATTTGTAAAACTTCCACTTTCAAGTTACATATATTATAATAAAAAAGGAACTTGAAGCAATCTCGATCTCGTTGCTAAAGGTGTTAGGGAGAAGACTTGAAAAAATTTCGATCTTCGAGCAATACATGATGAGAAAAGGACTTGGAAATATTTCGACATCGGAGCTATGGATCATAGGAAGGGAACTCAGAAACATATCGACTTTTATGCCCCATTCAAATATTGAGCTGTATCTGACAGGGGAAACTTGGAAAAATTTCAACTTTCGAGCCCATACTCTCAAAAGTTTATTCTTTATTCACAAACGCCCATAAAACAGATTCCTTGTTGGCCTTGATTAACACAATTATTGAAGGCTATTCCGAGAAATTGCCGAACTAGGCTGCGAGTATTTCCATCACTGATATAAAAATTATTACTGCTTCACACTCTAGGCTAGACTAGCTTTTTCGAGGATTAGCTCCGGTTAGTTCAGCTGTTCAGCCGTTCAGCATGAAAGCCTGTCGTAGAGATGAATACAAACCGGAGAATCGAAATCTTTCATAAGTATAACGAAACCTTAATTCACCTGATCTTTTCATCCAGACTTACGAGTCACATTTCTTTATAACAATATCCTAGAGGGACAACTGCTCACAAACGTGATTCCTTGACCATCTACTTCGAGGAAAAAAGTATTCGTTTCTGCGTCTGATCCTGGAAGGGAAGATAGGCGGTGAGAATCGTGGGTTGTTATCCCTGGACAGGAGTATCTAACTTTGGAGAGCGCTCTTTTCGTCTCATCGTCAAGATGGCCGTTAGCGCTCTTGGAGTGTGTAAGGCAACACAAGAAGAAGAATAAAGCTTGAGGCTTCTTCCTACTTTCCACCTCTCACCTGTATGTAAGACTTCAAAATTTCATCACACTTTGCTCTTCCTCTCTGATTGATTGATTTATATACTAAATTTAAATAGCGCGCGCTAGCGGTGAAAGACAAGGCAAATAGTCGCAACCTACCTTTCGATCAGAATATCAAACTGGTTTAGGCCTTTAATCAACTTTCCATTTGATAGCGAAGAATTTATCAATGAATCATACCAATTTTAAAAAATGATGAATCGTTACAAAAACTGGGGAGCCAATCAAGACAACTTGAACATTCTCGTTTTCTTGTTTCGACGAGAGTGTATATTATACGGAAAGACAAAGTCGGTAATTTTACGTATCTAGCAATATTGTACAACGTGTAGGTCGTCTGACTCCCAGATTCAGACATGTCAATCGCGAGCGTAGGCCTTTACACACGTTTACGCGAATGTAGGTTTAGGATGCTATTAATTTATAAGCATGACACGTAATAGACGACATCCTGCTTCTATGTCATATATTTCACCAATAATTTACCGCTTTCTTTAAAAAATAAAAAAAGTACATGCGATGTGATGATGACTGTGGTTAGTACCAGTACATTTATACTTAGGTACTTTTAAAACACTCAGTGCAAGAACAACAGAGTATTAGTAACGTGTCAATATCCGACATTGATGATAATGAGCTGCATATTAGTCGAAGAAGTAAAAATAATTATCGAAGTATTGATAAACAATACGTGAAAATTAACCGACGAAGAGGCCTAAATGAAAAAAACAAACCATAACAGTGGAAGAGTAAAAAAATAACTTATTCGATAAGCGCAGCTGAATGACATAGGAATGCTAAGAAAATTAGGGGAGTTTTTATTCTTTCCGACTTGGTAGTCTGGAATAAGAAATATGCTGATCTTGATAATGATAGTATTTTCTTGGGCGCATATTTACGATCAATATTTAGGCACGTGCATGGAAAGATAAGCGAGACGGAAGAAAAATCTTATCAAATTCAACCATGATGTAATGTGGTAAGTGGTACCTTTCGCTGGTTGGTTTTTTTCCAATAGAAGTTCCGGGAATTTTTCATTTTAGCCTGCGGGCTCAATAAAAAAATCGTCCGGTATTACAACTTACCTACTCGAATAAATAAACTTGATTTTATAACTAAATCATATTTCAACTCGAATGATTATAAAACCGTTTACTCCCTATTCTTCGGTATCCGAGAATCAGGAAGTAGAACAAAAGCTCCAAATTTTGAATGAATCTGGAATTCGACGCAAAATTTTCAGGTGATGATCATATTCTCTCTTATTTTTCCCCGAGTCGTGGAGCACCTATGGTCAAACTTTAGATTAGGCCCCGCCTTCTGGTTAACCTCAATTTTTTGGGGACCACGGATATTTTGATATTTTTAATGTCTTTACCTGCACCCCACGCTAGTATTGGAAATCTTCGTGTCCGAGATGCCCCCCTCCCGGTGACGGACAAAAAATCCTTGAGCCCTTGACCTGATTCAGAAATCGCAGAGGCCATAGTCCCAGCATAGAGTATAATTATTCGGATATACACGCAGAACCTTTGGTTCTTACTAGGCTTTCTGATATGCTCCACTCTCTTGATTTTGCTACATTAGTGGACTCACGTTTCCGAGCCAACCCGTCACAATTCCGGAGATTTTTAAGAAACAATCGATTACGGAAGAATGATGTAAAAGACGATATGTCGTATATGAAGAAGCAACATCGCTCACGTTTATGGCTACAGACCAAAATCCCTAGTAAAGCTGCAACTGATGCAATAATTCAGCGGTGTCGTCCTACTGGACCGGAATTCAAACGTTTTTCGGATTTTCAAGATGCGTACACAGAGACAAACATTTTTGTAAATTGAAGACGTTTGTGCCGCACCAACATCAACGCGTCGTTTTAGGGCCCACATTGTGAAACATTGCATTCAACGGCCTCTTTAAGATCAGGCTATCACCAAGGGCACAGCTTATATGCTACGCCGACACTGATGCCGAGGTGGCAACCAAGGTGATCAGGCGTTAGAGGCTGTGACCCGTTGGATCGAGTCGGCCGGACAAAGCGGAGGCCATTATATTCGCGACCCGTCGTGATTTAATCCACCCACCTTTCGGCTGCAAGGTGCGGAAATTGAGGCTAAGAAGACCTTGAAATACCTGGGGTTCTGGTTCGACAGCAAGCTCAGCTTCCGTCACCACTTTAAGATGGTGGCGGAGAAAGCTTCCAGGGTGATGACACGTTTGTCCCACCTCATGTCGAACCAAGGAAGACCAAGAGAATCGAGAAGAAGACTCTACATGAGCGTAGCGATGTCAGTCCTCCTTTATGGAGCCTCTGTGTGCACCGACTCCTCAATGATTGAGTACAAAAGAAGAGAAATTGAAAAAATCCAACAAAGAGCTGCGTTCAGGTGTGTTGGACGCTCTTTGCGTATTAGCACGGATACCGCCAATTGACTTGCTGGCAGAAGAGCAAGCACTAGTGTTCGAGGCAAAAAAGGTGACAATGACCATCCGACAAGCCTTGCGGGTCAAGCAGGAGGCCAGGCGCTCCTTGCTTGCCAAGTGAAAAGAATGACTTGCCCAGACAGGAAAGGGTGAGTGGACCCGCGTGCTAATAAATGATCGCGACAAGTGGATCACCATCTTTGAGTGTGAGGCGTGGATACGTGAGCGGGGTGAATAAAATCAGTCTCTCTCTGAGTTCAGGGAAGATGAAGAACTCACCCTTAGCAATTTGGTTCCATGCATGCTATGCTCAACGGAGGCATGGAATCACATATCTACATTTGCCGTCAAGGTAATGAAGAAGAAAATGAACGTGGAATGGGAGCGGCAGATGTAGAGTCACGTTGTGGCCTCTCACATTAACGTGTACCATCCCCCATGCTGCTGCTGCTGCTGCTGCTGCCATATCTTTTCTCGTCAGCACTAGTACCACCAGATGAAAGGCGCTCAGGAGGGAGCGCGCGCGAACAGAAGAAACAAGCACAAGACAAAAGCCAACAAAAGAGATGAAGAAGAGGAAGAAGAATCCTCGCCTGAGAAGTCAGGATCGCGATGCAGTGCTGGTGAGCCCCTAGTGGGCTCCTAGCGGTGGCTGAAAGCTGTGGTGGAGAAGTAGATACGCGTGGCCTCTTACATCTACGTGTACCATCTACCATGCTGCTGCTGCTGCTACTGTCACATCTCTTCTCGTCAGTACACGACATACAGGGCAATCAGGAGGGAGCGCCAACAGAAGAAGAAAAATGAGGTCAAGACGACCAACAGAAGAGGCAAAGAAGAGGAAGAGGAACCCTTTGCCTGAGAAGCCAGGGTCGTGATGCAGCTTCCAGTGGCGGCTAAACACTCTGATGGAGGAGTAGATACGCGTGTGTCCATGGTACAGGACTGCCTGAATTCCAGGTCAAAGGCCGAGTACTCACTCGGTCAGTTGGGTAGAACCCTGTTGTGGCCTCATTGACGGAGATTGCACCGCGCGCGGAACTCGTGGAGAGAGTGGAGCTAGGCCATTCTCAATTGGAGGCCTCTGGACTACCAACGCAATGCCCTAAAGGGTGGATACCGGTCCCGGAGGTGCAGTTTTTCAGGGAGCACTTTGAGCGCGCGTGCACGCTCATACGCCCCCCTTTCTTTTTTAAGGCGATATTGTATATAGTTTATAGTTTACGGTCTGGTAGCTGGTATAAGAAAGGTACACGGGAAGAAGGGGCTTTGTCCAAACGAAACGAGATGAAGAAACGGTTTCTTCTAAGGGGTGCAAAAGATCCAATTGTCCAGCGCGTTTCGTTTGGACAAAGCCCCTTCTTTCCGTGTACCCTTCATATGGTATTGTATAGAGTTCAGTTTATGATTTGATAAGCAGTTTGATACATTGTTCAAAGAAATATAAATTTGCTTTTAATAAATAAAAAATAAAATGATTCTCTCAGTAATTTATCACTACTCAATTTCAAGAGGACTTTTTGAATGTGTCAAATCTCCTTGAATAGTAGTTCAAAAATGAAGAAATCGGTAATTTTTTTATACATTGGAAATATTGGTTTGGAAAATGATGGATTTTTGAATGTGTTAAATTTCCTCAAATATTGGGTCAAAAATGAAGAAATCTATGATTGTGTCAGACTGTGCCAGGATAAATACCCTTATATCTACTCTCGTGTTTTCACCCTGTCACACTGAATACCCTCATTTTTGTTGGATCAGAGCTGACGGGCACCACGGGTGTGATGCACAAAGACTTGCACCATAATTTCACGAGCCCAGCAATAACGAAGAATTTGAAATACCATGAACTTATTCCTATACTAGTTTTCGGATTCTTAAAAGCGCTTCTCTCGATACCAGGTCACACGCAATATATCTTAGATAGGTTTTCACGATACGACGCATTCAAATATCGCGTTTTTGTTTTCACTGCAACGCGTTATTATTTAAAACGTCGAACCCGTAATCCGATGATATTTTCTGTTTACAAATTACTCGGCTCGCGCTACATTCTACGGTCGGTGTGTTCGCAGTACCTACCGGATGACACTCCTTTTCAGAGTTTGTAAATACGAGGTAATAATAGGGATCCGTACCCGAAATGGAAATGAATAATTTCAATACAATAAAATTGACCGTCGTTAACGCTCTGCTAGCCGAAGAACGCAGCACTGCGTTTGTACGTATACCTCGATATTACACTCTACATTATTCCGATAATATTTCAAATTCATCGCGATCAACGCCGAGCCAATTATCGTACCGAAAATTCAATTTCGCGTTCTCTCCTTTTTTCTCTCGCATCTTCGTCCGTTTCGCATCGCTCGCCGTTCGAACGGAAAGAAAAGTGCGCGCTTTTAAAAACCAGTTTCAACTTGCGAGCGTCCGAATGACGTCTCGCGATGCAACGCGGTGCAAGGCATTGACTGTAGCTTTTCGTGACGAATTACACCCGTAACTCTCGCGGCGACGTGTACGCCAATTAACGTGAGAGGGCAGACCGCGCGACAAAATTATAGTCATTTCGGACACCGCAATATCGTGCGGCGATCTTTGTTCTCGGGCACGATAGGAATGCGATGAGATCGAGAAGAAAAGGGCAATAAATAATATTATGTACTTCGAAAGAAAGCAGAAAGCGACGCTGCGGAGCGGAAAGTGCGATCTTTTCGCGTGCGTAAGCCATGCCTATCAACAAGTCTATCTATCGTAACGTTCCACCCAGGCCTTTGAAACTTACCAGACATTCGACTTTTCATTTCAATTTTGATATTACTTCCTTCATATGTACAGTATTAACATAAAAATGCGCGAATTCTATTTTCGGCCATCAAACCGTAAGCCTTTGAAGTGCGTCGACTTAATCGTAATTCGTATTCACTTCGCGCGCGTTGAATAAAATTTTCTTCGCTAAACGAGACAACGTCATATTTGAAATTGTCGATGCTAGAAAATTCCAGGGAAATACTTCGCGTTCGTCGATAGAATAGAGTGATAGCGAGAGCGTAGGAATAAACTTGACTTTTTGGTTTAAGTGTATTATGCGGTACAATGTTGATTTAAAGGCGTTGGTGTTAAATTTATGGAAAGTGAAAGTGTATGTTTCAGCTTTCGCTGTCCTCCGGTTCTTCGTGCTTTTTTTTCTGCCTTTTCACTTTCATTGAAATTTTGTACTTCGAAGATAGTATTCTGCAATAATTTCACCTACTCGTCTATTTTGTCTTGTCAGAAGATACTAGTGAATTAACGAAGATGAATTATGTTGGATAATTTGTCTAAGTTCAAAATTTTGACAATGAAAGAAAGAAAGAAAGAAAGTTGAAAATTGGTAAGATTCGTTTCCTCTACAGAGCAACCACTTTGAGACGAAGACTGTGCCAATGACAACGATAATGACAGTTTCTTTTCTTACACTTCGTTAAAGATTTTGATGATATTTTGTGTCAACGCTATGGCAAAGTTAGTGATGGCCCGTCAATTTTATCTTGACTAGGACTACTTTTTCAGAGACTGTCGCGATTTTGTTACTATGACGTCATCAGTTCAAGAGACACGTCATCAATGGCTTTGACTAAGTCAAGGTACTCGGAAAAATTTCACCCAGAGCGTAGTATGACGTCATCAGTGACGTTGACCTGATTAAGTCTGTGTATATAGACGAGGGCAAGATGAGCTAGTCAGCCCAACATGTAGTACAGTAATGAAACCTCCTCGTCTGGATTTTTCTTTCATGATTTTAAGCGAAGGTGTGAAATTGTAGTCCTATAACACTTACGGGCTTGAAATCTTTTGCATTGCTTCAGCTTAATTAGGAAAAGGCTTTTGCACAATAATTTTACAGTTGAAAGATCAGGAGGTTTCAGGATAGATTATGGTCGTTGCCGGGCTTTCAGCCAGTGGGATGGGGTCCTCCAACTTGAACAGACTTTTTACAGTATTGAGATTGTAATACACTGGGCGAAACCCAAAGGTACGGAGGACACGACCCAACTGGGAAAAAAATTTCACCAAAAATGGGAGCCTAATCCAACGTTTTATACCATTTGAGGTCGGGCGGTGGTAAGAGAAGTAATGGAATCAAGGTTTTTGAGTCAACTTCCTATGAACCATAAGGTCAATATCTAAACTGACCTCATTCACTCTGGCGAAATGCTTTACAGTCGAAAGCTCCTGTTGGAAAGTGAACTGACCCAATAGAATACTGGTCAACCGATGGATATAACTGTCGAATCCGGCATATTTGTTAGCAACGGGGCAGAAAGATCTGCCGTGGACAGTAATATGGGTCGAAGAATTTTTCCTGTAGATGGCGAATTCATGGACACCGTCTCTATCAGAGATTGTAAGGTCCAAAAAGTTGATAGATGAACCGCCAACTTCCAACGTGAATTTAATAGAAGGATACAACCTGTTTCGATACTTGAGAAACTCCAAAAGGAGATCTCGGGGACCGGTCCACGGGCACAACACATCGTCGACGTACCTGTGCCATCAATATAATATGACCCAAAAACACCTGACCAGAAGAAAACAGATCGAACTCAAATTTAGACATGAACAGCTCCGAGATGAGGGAGCCCAGAGAAGAGTCAATAGGGATGCTTACCTCCTCGGGAAATTCGAAAAATTTGCCTCCAAATTTGCAACACTTGGGTGACCAACAGATATTGAGTAAACTGAAAAATTCAGCCAATTCTTCGTGACAGATATTTGAATGGACCAAGAGGTCACCCATGTGTTGCATGGCAGTAGCTCTAGGGATACTGGGAAATGAGCCGACTACGTCAAAAGTGCATAGGGTTGAACCAGGCGGAAGAATGTCATTTTTAAGCCTATCAGCCAGGGAGGCCGAATTCTTCACAGAGTAGGGGGACTCAAATTCTACTCTAGATTTGAACCATCGGTCCAAAAATATCGCCAAAAAGTACGTGGGGAATGAAACAAAGGAAACGACCGGCCGCATCGGGGTATTCTTATGAACCTTAGGTAGCTTGCACAAAAGGGTGGGGGACAGGGTTGGTCTCAGGGAGCAGTCTTTTAGGCAAACGGGTTTTGATAATAAATTCGCAGTTGTTAATGACACGTCCAACTTCTTTCATGTGATTTGGAAAGTTGAAAGCGGCTTTTTGCTTAGCGCCACTCTGTTCGAGAACTTTGTAGACCTTAAGAGACGTAAGAGGACTTCTCCATAACAGCAATGGCATTCCCTTTATCAGCCTTAGAAATGGTCAAGCCCTCTTCTCTGACCTTCCTCTTAATCCTCTTGATCACCTCAAAAGTGAGATCATTTATTCGAAGCAGGGGAGTGTTAGGGACAAGGGCAGCACAATCTCTCTGAGTGTTAACCTCAGGCCCAAAACTTGGAAATTTAGCTTTGCAATACGCAGGACTAGAACTCGGGTATGCCCATCAGAGTTCGTGAGACTTTATTCGGAACTTTATATGGTTAGCTTCACACGGGACACAACTCCGCTATAGGAGAGGCCGCAGTCCTCGGGACTCAGTACGAACAAGAATAGTTTGAGGAGAAAGAAAAAAGAATATGACGTCTAAATCGTAATTTGGGTCGATTGCCCAGAAAAGCAATTAGACACAATTCAGCATTTCGTTTTCTTATCAGAAGATTCCCTAGGGAAAAAAATAATCTACACTTCCTCTGCTTTTGAAAGCTGAAAATGTTCAACGAATGCGAACACGATTACAATATACTATGTTTTCTCAGTATTTTGTCAACGGTCTCGAGTCTATGACGCACGGTATACTGAACTTACATCGTAGGCGAAGGAGCTCTGAGCGGGTGAGCTCGTCAGCTAATTAGCCTCGGAGGTAGAGCAAGAAGTGGGAGTCCCTGGAGGAGACAGGTTAACTTCTGTCTGATGCTTTTTTCCAATTGGCTCGCCTTCTCCTATTCAGCCACCGTTATCAGGGAGAGTACTACCGCGGTGTTTATATAGAACTGTGTGCAAAGACATTCTCACCAGAGATTAAAATTTATCACAGATTTTCCAGACTTTCTTCAATGTTGATCTCCAAACAAGTTCAGCCCAAACTTGAAAGCGACAGTTCAGGGAATACTCAAAAGCCGCTTGCGATAACACCTTTTCCCAATTCCCTACGCATCTACCAGTAGCAACTCTCAAAATGTACTCACGATTTCTCCGGAGCGGATATTTTGACAGGAATCTCAGGTGCTTCTACCGATTCAGCAAGTAACCATATGCCGCGTCTCATCGATCGAGTACCCACCACAATTTCCAATCTTCTTTTCTCTTGAGAAACTGACATAACGAAATAAATCGATATACCCGGACGTGTTTACACAAATCAAACCGTCAATCGTACGCCGCATGAAACATTCGCACAGTTCACTCATTCATGACTAGAAGAGTCTAGTTCCGAGTCGTGCAGATTGTTTTCTTCCTCCAACAATCCATTTTTCAGAAATCAGCAAAATTTCGTTCCTTTTTGTATCGAGAAAAAAACTATCAACTAGGCAAAATATTATGAAACTGCGGCTGATATACGATCAGGTTTGTATTCCACTACTCGGAAACCCCAAGTTTTTCTTATCGCGATATCATCGATAACTAGGCACTATTATTCTCTTCTTTCTCCAACATACGACACTATTATACGTATTAACGTCGTTTTATAGTACTAACTTTTAATTTTTTTGCTAACGTTTTCACGAACACTATTTTAATCTTGGCGCCTCCTAATACTTCATAAATTTACTCTTACGTATGAATGAAAACCTTGAGATCTTCTCATCCACGACTCACTTTTCCAACTGAGGTGAAAAGACGATTAGATCGACGTTGTAAAAATTTGTCGGGCTAAAAAAATCTGTGACCAGAAAATTCATCATACAAAGCCTCTCGCTAACAATTGATCCAATTGATAGCCAAAATACCAACTCAGATAGCCTAGTCCCAGTATTAGTGTACATTAGACTCAAGACAAGTTTAATTCGTCTAATGGAATCATAAGTTGCGTATTCAGTCACGTTTATCAAAGGGGCTTTCGGTACAAAACATACTTTATCTGTGGGTAGCAAGGCTACCAATCACTTCGCAATGTATTCATGTAAAAATAGGTCTTGAAAAATGTAGATTTCGAAGCTACTCATTTACAGGGAGAAGACGAAATAGAAAAACGTCGATATTTGATGTGGGGGGGGGGGGTGCAGCAAATTTCACCGGATTTGTGTGAGAAGCCAGGGTGTTACTTTTTTCCTTCAAGAATGCAGTCCATAATATTGCAAAATTGAGTTGAACTTCGAGTCAAAACATCGAATTGTGCAATTAAACCGTTGTTTTATTCAAGTACGCGCTGTCGATGGTCTCAGATACTAGTCTCAACTAGTTTCAATTTGAGAGAATCAAGCAAATTACGTCTTTTTAACACAGCACAGATAACCTGTTTACACCAATAAATATAATTACGTCTTGAAAAATTTTACCTTTGATAGGAGAGTAAGAAGGGAGGTAGCGCGAAATTTCATATCTCACAAAGAGGTATGGCGGGATCGAAAAATCACTGAAGTCGCCTAAAATACCTCCTTAACGTCCCGTCTGTGTCATAGATTTCCGGCTATGGAGGAGGCAGTTGAAAATTTGCAAGTACTGACCTCGAACAAATCTTTCACGCAGTCTGCATTAACGAAATTTGATAAAGATGACGAAAAATGATACGGGCACTATTCACAGCAATAATTTAGAAAGCTTTCATTGATGTATTTCAGAATAGCAACCAATTAATATTTCTTGCAAACATCCGATATTATCACGATGGTACCTATGGATCCGTCCTTGTTTTTCTAGCAACGAGGTCAATTTGTACCCGTACTCAATATTTCGTCATCGGGTTTCGGAACAAATTGAGATTTTGTTAAACCTCTGGATGCTGAACACAAATGAGCCTGAATTACAATATTTTATCTGTATTCGATGTAGTTTTAAAGAAAGTTTAAAATTAGATACCTCTTATATACGTAAGAGCAGTAATAGGTACAGCCTTAATTTTACATCGTGTTATACAAGCGTTCATTCGTAAAGAAAACTTCTTAAAATGAAACTTAGCGATGCGTTTCTATTTCAACAAAAGAGAAAGACCTATATTTAAAGTCAACTTAGGTTATGAAAATAATACGAGTCTGAATTACCGGTACTTTGAGCGTTATACAGAGAAAGGAATGACGACAATAATTTTTAAATAAATGCTGGTAGATATAGCTGTCTGTAAAACCTATTTTAAGATTAACCTTTCCACACTTAGGAGACGACTAATTTTCAAACCTACTTATTGATTATATCGAATACTCCTTTCTTTTTTTTTTTTTCGTATCGTGCCGAATGCAACGGTGTTTCCTCTTTTCCACGGTTGTGTGGACACATTTGAGTGTTTTCTATTCCCTTTATGAAACTCGTCTTAATACTCTCCGTTGCATGTTGACTAGAACATCAAATTCGCTACGTCTAAAACTCTCGTAGGTACAATACCGCGAATGACAAAATCTGTTCTCATCATTTTCATTTGAGCGCCACGCTGTTGTTGTAATGTATGGCGTCTAAGTGCTATTTCGAATTTTTTAGTGAAAAGAAATGACTTGTTTCCTCTGCCACAGATCGTTCTTTTCCGTAGAAACATTTCTATGCCGCTTGTGAAGTGATGTAAACTTTGAAAGAGGGCACGTATTGGACGTTGAGTGAGAAGAAGGAATTCATAAAGGAATGTCTTGGATGTGCATCCAAATGAAGGAAGATAAAGTCCCATTAGCCGAGATGCGACAAAAGAATCTAAGTCTCTGAATCCAAACAGTTCTCTTCGGATTGAGCAAACGCTATACCAACAATAGATTATTTGCAGTCATCTGACCCTGAAGCTGCAAACACCTTTTTTTTTCTTTCTTTCAAAAAGGGAGAATATAGTTTGAGTGGGGGGGGGGCAAAAGTATCTCATACCTACTTTCCACTTCTAAATAGACTATTGAACTCGTACCTCTTATTTGCAAACTGGTATTTTTTCCGGCTGATTTTAGCGCGGAACAAGACATTACAATAATTTTTACGAGTGTTTCAAAATTTCTGCAAAAAATATTAAAAAATTATGGCGGTAGATACCTATCTGACTTCGCAATTATACATCGCTATGATTTCATATCCTTCCGGAATGATCTGTGCTATCTAAAAAAAAGTCTCGACAGAACGAAATTATCTACTTAGAATAGTATGTGACAAGACCGAAGGCAGTCTCCAAATGTCCCCAATATTACAAACCAAAACACTTCTCTATAATCTTTTATATACAGTATACATATTATACTTTCACTACCTGGTGGAAGATCATCCGAAAACGAAGATGAAACGACAGAGAAAGTTGTCGCAAATCGTCCGTTGTTTTCGAATGCAAATTTTAAAAGGTTCAATAATATCCTCGCCGTATAGACTTACGTGTTTCAGTCTATAGACAGATAATTTTTATTCAACTGTTGACAAAAATTTTAATATAATTGAAAGATATAAAAATAATATTCCGGCAAGTAGATAAGAGTTATTCCTTCTAGCGCACTTACTCATTCCTCTAGCGCAGAGGAGAATTTTCTCATTTTTCAATACAAAGTTATCTAATTTCCTGAATTGTTACACCAAATATTTGACTGTTTTTGAATCAAATATGAACCATTTCACCCTATTTTTCTCCTTTGCTAGTTCGGAAATTTCAAAGTTTTTTATCCATTTTGTAACAATTTAAATATCAATTTTCTAGGTATATCTTTTTACCGTAAATAAGTCTCTCTCCTGAGAGCTACTTTCCAGTAAGTACTCCTAAAATGAAAAAAAAATCAAGTTTTAATCATAAGCCTTGCGCGCACTGATGACTAACACAGTAACCAATTTTCATTCAATTTTCTTTGTGTACTATAAATTTACGCTATAAAACGAAAAGGAAGAATACCACTGAATTTGTCAATTTAAACTTTTCAAAAACAAAATTAACAATTAGGTAGCCTAGCCTATTTGAACAATTGAAGAACTTTGAGAGGGTAGGCTATACCTATCTCTAATGGTGATACTATATCAAAGAACAGCTTTTGGATTTCACTGTCATCATGATAATGAAATCCAAAAGCTGTTCTTTGATTAGAATTTTTCATGATTTTTGTATCGGCTAAATCATAGCCATATTTGGCTTGATGTGTTAACGCATTGATATTAACCTGGTATTGACAGAAGCAATGACTACCTGTATGGCACTTACATTCTTGATTTCTCAATGCTTGACGACAGTGCACTGCTTGACGATTGTCAACATCCTTGAATAAAAAATATATTCAGCGAAATAATATTTGTAACAATATCATTTCATTTGATACATCTTGAATTTTGATTGTAAACAGAAACCCAAATGAACTTTACAATCTGAAATAGGTACCTACCAATGAAAATGAGTAAAAGCGTCAGAAGGAAAATCTCTTATCTACTCCAGGATTATCACAATTTTCCTTCCATGTCATAGGTATAATTGTTTTGGAATAATACGCATTTGAATAATTTCTACATTTCCAAAGAAAGTATCTTAAACGTTAACGCTAATCGCCTACCAAAAAACTCGAATTTTTGGTACGCTACCGCCGATGCAAAAAGCTTAGCTATACAAAGTTGAAAATTTCAACATTAGCAAGTTGTTTCGCATTATTCCAATGAATACATAGGGGAATTCTCGAAGCACCTAACAACCCTCTCCCTTCGGGGATTTTTTGAACTAGATACAGAATCGTCGGAAAAAACTTCCGGAAGATCAATGTTTAGGAACTTTCTGAATTTTCTTTTAAATATCGTGAAGACGTCTTAAACCATTCTCATACATTTTCATTTTATTTTGGTGAGCAAGTAAGTATTCAGAATACCATTAAACAAAAAATTAATATTCGACTCATATTCAGGAATTTATTTTCACGAACACACCTTTCATACCGACTGTGGAACTCTTCATAAATCTAAATTTCCTTCGAAGAAATGTTTTGAAGTGCAATCAATAACAAAAGTTTTTTTTCTTTTTCGCCCTCTCCGAAAGTCATTAATTGTCTCAAGGGCTATATGACTTATTCCATGATAAGTACCTTGCCTAAATTATTGTTTCATCATGAGACCAAATAATACGTGCTAAGACAGAACAACACATTTCGTTCTACTGTTTCTGGAACGTAAAATTAACTGGAAGAGTATTTTTTGCCGAGTCGAATGAATGCTCTGAGCTTCTGTCTCTTTTATTTTTTTGGTACACTCTTCAAGATTTTTTTTTCTATCAAATTCACAGTTCTCCAATATTCAGTCATAGTCTGTGTCTACACTCTACAGAAATATTATAGGTGCTGATAATTTTTTTTCTTTTTTGAGTCAATTATACAGTAAATCTAGGTTGCAGCATAATAGTGGCTCATTCTTCTAGAGTACCCACGCAT
The DNA here is from genome assembly GCA_035079395.1 of Aspidiotus destructor. Taxonomy (NCBI): domain Eukaryota; kingdom Metazoa; phylum Arthropoda; class Insecta; order Hemiptera; family Diaspididae; genus Aspidiotus; species Aspidiotus destructor. Next base: position 8,005,612 of record JAVHKZ010000002.1, on the reverse strand, counting down.
TTGGAATTTTATTCCACTTCTTTTTTTTTATGCATACGTGTTCATGCTGTATGTTAGGTACCCATCGAGATAAAGACATAGCCAGGAAGAACCCTGAAGATATGCTTGAAAAAGAACAAGTAATTACTTACGAGAGTGTGTTTTTTCCTGCGAAAATGAAATTTTCACGTTTTGTTAACACAATATGTAGCGAGAACAGAATTTGCACTGCTGGTAGCTAACGTTTATCTCGTATTATTCTTTCAACGCGTACTACCGTCTCTCTTCGACAAGAGGAAGGCACGAGTATGTGTGAAATACAATTCCTCTTGTTACAATACTTATTTTCTGTATACTTTCGTACTTTTTTTCTTACTGAATTTGATACATCAGCGTCCTTTTTATTCGCAAACGCTTTTGTTTACGAACTTAAATGACGTTAACAATGTTACCATTCCTTGACATATCCTTCTTATTTGACGGAGAAAAAGTTGCGGTGAGAACGTTTTTCATCCATGAAGGTACCTAATGTTTACTTTTATTATTTTGTGATACTTACCTACTTAGGTACAGAATAATGTAAGAAAACTCGAAATAACATACGTGAGAATTTTTAGAGAAATATAGAAGACTAGCGCATGTATACGTACTTTTGTTTGAATGATTGAAATTTGTCAATGTTGCAGGTAGTTTGATGAAAGTTTGTAGATCAATTGTTAATGTAGGTATCGGGGAAAATGAAAACATTTATAAATACCATAGCTATACCATCTTTGTACGTATGGCAATGTTTTGGATCAGTTTGGTCTTAGAAATATAGGTAGGGCCTACTATAATTTAATCCAGATAATCCATACGCTATCCGCGTGCAATATTTTTGCTTTTGAAGGGCAAATTTCAGTTTAAACAATATTTCTTTCTCTATCTTTAAAATCAGTTTGCATTTTGTAATCTTGCGATATCTACAAATATTTTATCAGCAGATCAGCGCTTAAAATCAATCAGTAAATCGCAATAGGTATATGGGAACTCATGGATCATGATCCGAATTATTGTCGATCAAATCGTCCAGGAGGAGAATAAAGACAGCTTTATAGGATCAAAATATTCGTCAATTTTCTCCGAGCTACTTATCATTGTTTTTTTCAAATCGAGTTGACGAATTCAATTAAGAAGTTGAATTTTATTGGTGATGAAACCATCATAATTTTTGAACATGAAGTACTTAGGTACTGTACAGGTCATCATCATCATCATATCGGTTTATAACGTTCTACGCCGTCTTCCGATTTCAGGTAAGTACTTTATCAAATTTGATCTTTAAAAAAACTTGATAAAGAGAACTATTTTGATTGTCTGGAGCGACCTTTTCATAATTAGGTAGGTATTAATTAATTATGACCAACCTACGGGTCACAGATCGTTAATTTTTAATCCCACTGCTGCTTTACAAACTACTTACAAAATTTAATTGAATATCGACGTCGCCTCTATATCCACATTGACAATCAGGCAAATTGTATCTTTTAGACAACTGTAAGAAAGACTAAGAAAGAATATTTTTCTTCTAATCATTGACAATTGATTTGAATATTATACATTGATTCAAATTGAACTCTGTGTGGTACCTAGTGCCGCGGTAAATCTGGGATCCAACCTATTGTGCCCGGACCCAGATCCGGAAGGCATTGCGGATTTGCGGGCCGCGGCTCGATGGATTTCATCATAAATCATGTTTTCATGTTTACCACACGTCCTTGCACGATTATCAGGTATCATGATTCATGGTCATTGGTTAATGCTGCCGTACAAAGTTGAATTGACGGGTATCCAAATGAATTAATACGAGAAAAAGAGACTACGATTAAGTATACCCATAACCTCTTTTCCTCGTATTCATTATTTAGATATCCGTCAATTCAACTTTGTACGGCAGAATGGTCATAAGGCAAGCTCATGAAGCCACAGCAAGACAGCATGAAGTCTTGACAGTATGATCAAGGTTATGGAAAACAATCAGTAAAATTAGATCTTTTGCTTTCAATAAAGAATACTATTTCTCCAGATTGTTTCAATTTGACAGGCCTAGTCCACCTACCTAATTGAGTAAACGGACCTTCTTTCATTACTCACTAGACTGACCGTATAACAAAGTCAAATATTAATAATCAAAGTTTGCTGAATCATTATTATTTTGTGAAGTGAAGGGAAACTTGCGTTAATTGTTATGATTGGCGTCAATTTGTGGCTGTTCATCCATATTCAATTGGAAAGATGCAGGAAAGATGTGCTGTTAGTTGGTTGTTGGTAGAACGTAATAATTGAAATGATGAATACAGTTTGTAGTTTGTCAACTTTGTTCTCATCTATTTTGTCGCTTGAATTCCATGTTTGTGTCTTGACATAATGATCTTACTGAAAAGCATTATTTTGGTAAGTAAACTTATTTGTTCAACGTTTCAGCTAATACTGCTGGGCAGTGGGCAGAGTATTGAAAAGTAATGAACCTGTTATCTCATGAAAATTTGTGCCCACAGTTTTTCATTATCTTTTTGTCTACCACAGTTGCTGAAATGTGTGACATTACCCAACATTTAGTATTAATTCTTTGGAAGATTCTGAAAAACTGAAAGATATGTACGTGTTTATGTTGAAAAATTAACTAAGCTTCAAGTACTGGTGCTTGCAGCTTGCAGAGCACCAAGTTTCCTTCATTTCAGGGTATGAGAAGGAAGTCAACGTATCTACCACCATGGCAAAAATATTGGAAACAGCTAATTTTTAGTCTCGCAGAAGGTCTTTGAACTTTTGAGATGAGATCTGTGATGGAAACATGAGTGATTTCCCGTGATTTCTGTTTATATGGATTGATACGATCATGATATTTTCCAGCTGGTAAGTAGAGGGAAATCAAATTAGATTTTGTATTTAGATACCTATTGGTGCGCATTTCAGTATTCAACTAAGTCTGATATTTGTCGTTTGATTCAGGAGCCGAGTCCTCAAAGCATTTGTAAAGAATGACCATAACGTGATATGCTCGTTGTAAGGAAATTTTAAAAGTATCTTCTGCTTTTAAGATCGGAGTATGGGGTCATAGTTCAACATATCAACGGCTGCGGCTGTAGAAGGTACGTCTCATATTTAATAAAACAAAGTATATCGTAGAAGTTTTTCTTCTAATGCGGCACTCAGTAATAAACATTCATTTGAAGAAAATAACTTTCAAAATCTCGGTACCAACCTTCAGTTTTTTTTTGTGAAACAATATTTAATCAAGATCGTAATTGTAAGTACCTATGGTTTTTTGTTTCAGGAAAAGAAGAAAATTAAAATCAATAGTATTTTCCCGTCATAGTAAGAAGCAGTGATGAGAACAGAAATAATGTATTGTAGTTATGATGCATTTCCTTGTCGCACGTAAGTTATTAGATCAATAGTGCCAACACGATCTTGATCTTGAATGAAGAGCTTCGATTATTTTTTTTTTTTAACCAATTCAAATAGTAATTTCTCTGAGCTACGACGTAGTTTTGTGTTGATGACCGGTTGTGACACTACATGTGGCCTAGCGTGAGAATATCTTGTTGGAAATATCAAAGAAATATTATACAGGTTATACCTCGTTCGCGAGTTAGATCAAGTTTGCTAGTAGGTCTCGGTTGCGACTCGGGTCCGAATATGGAGTACAGTGCTTTGCCTACCTGTATTAAACACGATAGAATGTGTGTCTGTGTGTCTACGATGTTTCTGAGACAAATGTCAATTAAGATGGTTTCATCCTTTCATCGCTATCTAATGTTGAATGAAGAGTTGTTTTCACGTGTGTGTAAAAATTATTTTCGGGATAGTATTTCATATACTGTAAGTTACATTCTTGGCCCGTGAGATAGATGTGGAATTTAACCATAAGTCTTATGGATGAATTAATACATTAATACGTATGGTACTGGCACTATAACAATGTCGTATTTTATATCAAATGCCAGAAATCGGATCGATATGAAGAGTTTTACCGGGTCTTCGACCCAATATCGAGAAATTGTTACTACATATCACTTATCAGGTCCATGAAAACAAATAATTTTTCAACGGGCGCACAAACGTTTAAGAAACGTTCAGACAAAAACTAAGTGATTATTTTCTTGAATTTCAGGAATTTTTCAGAGGAATCATCTGTACATTATTTTGACCGGGGCACCCAGTAAAATTCATCAGCCAAGGTAGGTATACTGTATAAATCATCACCCTGAAATTTTTTAGATTTTTTCAAGTAGGTATATCAATATGTGATGGATGTCGAACCCAATTCACCAATCTACCCATAAATTGATATCATTTTCACAAGAAACTTCTGTCTGAGTGCGTTCTGAAGATTAAACAATTATTCGTTTTTCATAATAAATGATAGTAATTTCTGGATGAAGAGGGACTGGTAGTCGTATTGGGTCAAAGACCCGGTATAACTACGATATGCATGTTATCGCTTAATTAAAAACTTTATAGATGTAAGCATTGTAGGCTTGGTTCGAACTGGCAAAGAACTGTTTCAACGCTACCTACGAAGGAATAGAAGAAAAACGAAACAAAACAAAATCGAGACGTCGCTTTCATTATGTGAAAATAGCAGGATCTGCGGATTTCCCATCTATGCAAAGCTAAACCGGCGATATAGACGGATAATTCCAATCAATGCATATTTTTGCGTAATTTTTCACGCCGTCAAGACCTTCTTACTGTGTAATTATTCAATTTTAAGTACGCGAATTCCTTTTGTTGGGGGGGGGGGGGGAGAACGGTAATATTTTACTCGAGCTTAAATGAGAAGAAAAAAGCGCACAGGATGTGTAATGAATAGGTAGAGACTCCATCTCCGTATGAATAAAACGGTATTAATTCTAATACTCTTTAATGATTCGACAATGTAGTTAATGGAGCATTTGACATGGTGCTGGTGAGGGCACGTACGCGTGTAGGGCAAATGCATACTTGACCGGAGAAATCGTGGCTTGTGATATCTTGAAGTAGAGGTTCAAATGTGTGTTATGAAACTCGCCACGCTTATCGAATTCGATTAGAAGACAGGGTTGCATAACCTCGAAACTGTTTCCAGGAACTATCCAGAATCTTTGACGATCACAAGATTTGAATTCATATAATTTTACGTTGAATTTCTCCATTCGGTTATGATTTCAGTACACTTTTTTACATTTTCTTCCGGCCATTCCCTATTTTCTTTGTTGTACCTGTCCTTGTTTCCCTAGAATCCTTGAAAATGAACGAAGTTCCCAGCATTTAATTTGCAAGTGAATTAGGGGGAAGGGGGGATTCTTGATGAACAATGCGGACGTTTTTCCGTGTCCCCTCCTTCGAAATTTTCCTAGTTCCTACCTATAAAGGTCCAAAGTTGAAATTGTTCCAAATCCTAGCCTGTTTATAGAATGAATAAGGATGCAAATAGTCGAAATTTTGCTGGTCTTTTCTCAAGCCCTCGCTTGTAATGTTTCCGCAATCGAGTGAACACCAGACAGCGGGGACTTCTATCGAGTATCCTCTTCTAAAACAAGTTCCCTGAAATAGAACGCTCCCCAAATTTACCTTCGAATCAAATTGGATAATTACGCTTACGTTTATCCAAAAATGTACATCTATAAGTACGAAGAGGACGCATCAAGAAACTATACGCCTTCAGCGAGTCGAAATACGAGAAAGTATTTTTGAAAAGTTGGAGAGAGAAATTGTTCTATTCTTGAAGTTTGTCTGTTATTAGAGATTTGACGGTTGGTCTGTCATCTCATTTAGATTATAATATGATGCTAAAACACTACTCCTATAGGCCTCTAGTCGTCGTATAAAACCCTATACGCTTAGTTCATTTGCTCAGTCTCGTTCAGTTCTATTTGGAAGGTTGAAATTTATATTCTACATCAGTGGTAATAGGCACTTTTTCGAGAACATCTCGTTTATAATTATACGATTCGAAAATGTTATTTATTGCCGTAAACACACCTTAGTTCACTTTCCGTATGCATGCATCGAGTATCATTAGCCTTTTTTTCTTTTTGAAAAATTTCCTTCTAATGTTTCGTCAACGAATGATTTACGTTCTATCGGTTTTTTCTTCTTTTCTCTACGCAAATTAATCGCGAGAAGAAAAAATCCAGTATAAAACAAGGAAAATACTTAAACGTTTGAGAATACCGATGCGGTATTTGAAAGTGTACGTTCTTTCCCCCCTTTCAAGAAACGTATTCATTTTCTTATTAAATTCGTTACTTACCATTAATACGTATACGCGTATGTTGTGAACTACGCCGCCCCGTTAAAGGGTTTTATTTCTTCCAGAAAATAAATCTTTTGCTTGGCTTACACGCGATAAAGAGCGCGTATTTTCAACTCGAGTAACGAGATTTCAGTTACCGGTGCATTCTTCCTAGCGAGCACTTCTCTGATGGATAATTTTTGTCGTTTACCTGCCTTAATACGAACCCGTAGTATGAGAGAGGACGATTCGTTCAATATCAACAGCGACCGGAGAGAAGTTATGCGCGCGTGTTTGGATACGAGCCTACTTAAATCCTAGGTCAAAGGCCTTTTAGATCGATAGAGTAAGCTTTTGTAGAGGCTTCTTACTGACAGACTTTGCATAACATGTGGACCACGATGTAGGACGAGCGAGATCATCTTGGTGTATGTGCTCCCCCCCCCCCCCCGTGAGTCTCTAGTAAATTGTGCTCAAGTTGTGATAAACTGTTTTACTGTCATCCCCTCCCCTTCTTTTCAAAGAATAACGGGAGCATAATCTATAAGACTTGCGGCGCAATCCACTGACCCAACTAAAAAATGCCTCCTCTCAATTTTTTAATCACATCTTAGGAACGCAGTAGCGTAATTTGTTGATTTTGAAGCATAATTAGGTACAACTTAGGCATAATTTATTAAGGCATTTTTGAACTCTGAAAGTCACTTGGGGAGGGGCAAGAGCATAATACCTCTTAGCTGTTGACGTAACGCCCTCGAAGGCAGGCTAATCCTCATCCATTTCTCGCTGACACGTCTAAGGATAAAAGTACGCTCAATGCATGCATTTTACTTGATTTGGGATGAAGTCTGCTGGAACCTTCCAAACGTAGGCCCCTAGACAGGGTAGATAAAGTTCCCCCCTGAAGACGACAAAATGTCGCTTTCAATTTTCCAAATCACGTGAAAGAAGTTAAACTGCAAATTCATTTTCAAAAACCCTTCGCTAAAAAGGCTGCTCCTTGAGCCCAACTCTGTGCTTCCCCTTTTGTACGGGCTACCAAAGGTTCATATAAGGATACCCCGATGCGGCCGGTCGTTTCCTTTGTGTCTTTTACCACTTACTTCTTGGCAAAATTTTTGGACCGATGGTTCAAATTCAGAGCAGAATTTGAGTCCCCTTACTCTGTGAAGAATTCAGTCACCTTGGCTGATGGGCTTACAGATGCCATTCTTCCGCCAGGATCGACCTTATGCTCTTTCAATGTGGTCGGCTTATTTCCCAGTATCCTAAGAGCTACTGCCATGCAACATATGGGTGACCTTTTGGTCTATCAAAATATCTATTCAATATCTGTTGGTCACCCAATTTTTGCGAAGACAAATTTTTCGAATTTCCTCAGGGGTTTGGCATTTTCTTTAGCGGAGTTGAATGAGGGTAGGCAGTCTCATGGTGTTTGAAACGTTGTATATCTGACTCATTGAAGGGGCTAGGCCAATTGGTGAATGGAGTATTGCATATCTAGTTACCTGAAGGAGCTATTTTAATCGGGCTATCAGTGCTGCCAGATCTACAGATTTTCGAACCCCGAAAAAAATTGGGATTTTTCTGCGGATTTTGTGTAAAACGGGTCTTTCTTGGGCTCGAGGGAAAAGTACTGCAGTCGCTTGTATTGTGTAACAATACTTTTCTCCGGGTCATTACAGGCTAATACTGCTCTTCTGTAGCATTGAGTCGTTCAAGGGAAAAGTACCTCAGTTAGGAGCAGGAAAGATACCATTCTCATGATCGTTATTGAGAAATCATTTACCAACATACAGTATACTGGACTTGAACTAGGCTTGGACTCCTCCTTGTATTAAACTAGCTTTATACTACATGGTATGTATGGATAGGAGGCCGAGCTATTGGAGAGGGATTTAGGAGAAATTTTACAAGTCCCAAGGTCATAATTAGGTAAGGATCCTCAAGGTAGAGGGGGTAGGAAAGGGACTTGGACAATTTTAATCCTTGGGAAAATTTTGATCTTTGAGCTATAGATGATAGGAGGGGGAGCGCAAAAATTTTCCAAGTCTCGAGGTCACAGTTAGGTAAGGAAGTTGCCTCCCGGACGTCGGACGCCGGACACTTCTTCCGGAAAGACCCCCTGATAAAACAGGTTCCCTGTTGAAAGGAGGGGGAAGTCGAAAAGAAAATTGACCTTCGAACTTTGGTAATAGATGGGCGACTTGGAAGAATTTCGACCTTTGAACTATACGTGATAGTCTGAGTCATAGGTGATAGAAGAAGGAAGATTTTAACCTCCAAATCCCTTGGAAAAATTTCGAAAACAAGAATTTTTCCAAGTCCCATAGTCATGGTTAAGCTAGGTTAGGTTGCCTTTCGAACGACGGACGTTTTTTCCGGAAAGACCCCCCCCCCGCCTTGGTAAAACAATTTTTCTGTTAAAATGCCTTGACTCCACTGCTCCCCTCCCCCGCCATCCGACCTCAGATAGTAGAAAACGTTGAATTATAGGCTTCCGTTTTTGACATATTTCTGTCTTCCCTGACCCCTAATTTGAAATTTTCCGAATGCCCCCGCCCTATTTCGCGCGGTCCCCCCCCCCCCTTCACCTTCGTTACTCCGTGGCTAGGATGCCAGATCTACGGATTTTTGGTCCTCAACAAAGATATGGGTTTTTCTTTTTCTGTAGAGTTTACACACAATACGGATTTCTGGCGATCAAGGGAAAGGCATCTTGGACACCACAACGAGAGATACCTTTCTCCTGCTTGTTATGGGCTAATACTGCAGTGTTCCGTAATATTGAGTTGATCAAGGGAAAAGTACTTCAGCTACCTCCATAAAACATACCTTCCCTCTGATTGTTATTGATGGATCAATCAAATTCCGTAGAAATCTGTTTTTAGGTCTTACAAAAAATGGCGGATACGGATTTCAAAATAGACTTCTAATGGACAAAGAAGACCCCCTTCCCCAGGATTTCACTACTCTGAAACTAGGCTCATAATAGGGTGCCCAGGCGTAGTGCCCACTTCATGTGGGTTGGTATCATTTAGGCGCGGACAATTGGGCGCGAAGAACTGAAAAATCAAGTAGGCGCCCATTCAAGTAGACACAAGAACAATGTGGCGCTTAGGCGCGAATCAATTTTTTTTTATTAAAATGAAACAATTTTTAAAAATTGAATGAGCTATTTTATCATTACCAGTATTAGCGAGGGGAATCACAATAACTCTAACTCATATTAATTTTGAAACAATAGTTTTCAACCCTAGAGGTGATGGAAACCCTATTATATTCCAACGTTTATTCTGATTTTTTGGTCATCCTGAAGTTTATATTTTAATTTTACTAGGATCAAAAATTAAATTAATTAAAATAATATTATTTCTTAATAAAATTTAAAAAAGAATTCATAATTAATTTAAAAAATTAATACTTTGAATTTAAGTTACTTAAAAAAAAAATTCAATTAATTGATAGATTATTAAAATTAATCAATCAATTTAATTCGAGTGTAATGATAATAAAAAATAGAAAATTAATCTAATTATTTTATTTTTGATATTGTTTTTAATTAATAAAAATTTAATATTGATATTTATATTTTTTAGAATTATTTATTTTTATATTTTGTTTAGATATAGTTTTGAAAATTTTATTTTATTTTTTAAAAATTTTTTAAAAGAAATTATTAAAATTTATTAAATTTAATTTAAAAATATTTATAATTGAATAAAAATAAATTTTCTTTATTAAATGAATATTTATTTAAATAATTTTATGAATGAATTTTTTATTGCAGAGGGAACAAGATTTAGGCGAACCAAGTTACGGAAAATACGTCATGGCGTCCAAATGAATGCGGCGTCTGAATGATTGTTGCGCCTAATCGTCGGCGCCTAATTGTCAGCGCCTACGCCTATATGACCGTAACCCCTTCATATATTAGGTTTATACTAGCTTTTTGAAGCTTTATACAAGGATTTTAGCAGTCTTAAATTAGAATTAGAACAGACGGAGAAGCCACCTCCCTTATTAAGACTTCACCAGTCTGAAACTAGGCTTCAAAATACAGTACACTGCATAAATGGATCTAGTCAGTTTATACTAGCAGGCGTAGGCGTCCTATGTATTTGAAGAGCCCCGCCCCATTCCCCCTCGTACTCTAGTATACTGTATACTAAAAGGAGTTGCTCAGTTTATACTAATTGTATACTTGCTCACAAAAAGCTATTAGCTTGAAATATACTAAGCTGGACCTATATTAGAGCAAGGAGTGAGCTACCCGAAAGCTAGCTTGAAACACCCAAAACCTATTAGATTGAAATATCCTGAAATAGACTTATATTAGATTCTTGAGAAAAAGACATGTATCATGATCTTTGTTTGGTTCCGCCAGAACATTTTTCTAGGACAATTCTCTTCCCAATTGGGTTCTGTCCTCCACCCCTCTGGGTTTCGCCCAGTGTATTACAATCTTAAGGCTGTAAAAAGTCTGTTTGTCAAGTTCAAGTACCCCATCCTATTGATCAAAGAAAGCGGTGTTTACGAGGTAGAGTGTAATGACTGCAATGGAGTTTATATAAGTGAGACTGGCCGTCAGGTTAAAATTAGAATAGATAAGCAAAGGAGAGCGTGGGAAAATAATAAATAGCTTGATTCGGCATTTGCGGACCATCTTATTACTGCTGGCCATACTTTGAAAGAGGGATCCGAGGCTGTTCTTGACAGAGAGACCTCGTATTTCTAACGTACCGCGCTTGAACATATTGAAATTATTCGCCATCTAAATAAAGACTACCTCAAAGTGCTCAACAGGTACATACCTGATGAGGGTTTGATTGAACCAGTTTACGAGTATGATTCACATTGTGATGACTCGCTAGTTCAGATATGATTTCCTCGGTTGTTCTTGTTTCCAGCCGGAGTTGGTTCAGTTGCTTTCACGTCCCCGTTGACAATGGTTTTTCAATAGGTAGCGGTCCGGTGTACTTCTGTTTTTCTGTGGCTTTATTCAAATTACTCCTTTGTTTAACTCGTTTGAGTATGTCGTCTTCAGGTGTTTTTGGCCATAATTTAGTGAATCGCGGATTAGTTCTGTAGATAAAGTTGTTGAGAGAACTTGGTGACTGTCGCGGAGAGACTCTCGGTTATGTCGTATGAAAAGGGTTCTGGGAAACGTGGGTAAGCTGAGGGGGTTCGGGTGCTTTAGCTCAAAGGCTGAGTGTATCTAGACGGGAATTATTCATATTATACATCCTCACATTCACATCTCGTGAATTTCGTTTGCTCATTGTTTATTTATTGTTCTGTTTTTTCAATTTTACCCTTTCAAATTTCAGAGATTGACAGTACATGAAGACTTGAAATATGCTCGGCTGCTTTGTTCAACTTCCTCTCTTCAATAACTTCCAAGCTTCAAGAGAAATGATGCAGGGGTAAGTTGAATCTAATTCTCATATCGTACATTCAATATTGGAGTGGCGTTGTAAAATATAAAGTCTATACCTAATTTTTGGTATAGAACGTTTCCGGAATGAATTTTCCTCCGTCATCATCATTGCTTCCTTCATAAATGTTACATTATTAAGATTAACGTAAAGGTATTTTTTTTTTGTCCTAACGTGCCCCGACTTTATGATTATTTTGATCTCTATCGGTCTTCTAAGTAATTCGAGAACGTTAAAAAAAAAATATCGGACGATACTTCCCGGTGTAAATTCTGACTTTGTGCCTTTTTTTCAAAATATTTATCACCATTACGACTAAACCGTTACTTCAGCGCTTTTGGGCGCCATCTAAAATCTAAATTGGTATTTGAAAGACTGGTAACATTTTTTCCCCTCCCCCGTTTCTCGACACGTGTTGGTAAACGGGAAAAAGCCGTCTCGGTGGCGCGATTTATCGGTAAGTTTTTTCATAAAAATATTTTCAAAAAGTAAAATGAATATTCGGCGTGAAAATACGACTTTTCCCTGTGTGTGTATACGATAAATGCCGACCGTACGATATTGGAAACAATTCTCTTCCAAACTGTTAGTCTATCCGGTCTATACAATCGCAAAAAATCTTTTCGAAAACAGAGAGAATTTGATGAAAGTTTTTTTTCTGTTTTTCAATGGTTTCAACTCGAAAGCGAGCGGTGAAGTTACCGCGACAATTTACGTTTCCCGCTGTTCACTTCGCAGAAATTCTGAGTATCGAAGGAAAAGAAAAAGAAAATTAAAAAGGAAACAATATACAATCGAACGTTTATAGGGTGTCTACGCGTGTAAATTAGAGAATAACAATTTTGATACAGTGGTAAACGCAATTGGTAACAAATTTTGAGCGCAAGAACGAGGAGCAAAGATCATCGAAATGCCTGTCGTAGTCCGATATTTATTTACAGTATGATTTTTCGTTGTACAACCGAACAAGGATTATGAAGTTTTTCGAACCCATTAAAAAAATTGTTTCCTGAATAAAGTGGCTGTAATTTCTCTGTCGTGTTGAGGAAGGGCGAAATATAGCGTGAGATGTAGTTATAATGGTTTGTATACTGATTGCTGACGTGGAATGCGATCGAGTCAATTGGGAGAGAAAAATTAATCCGCGTCATTCGTACGTACATTTTATTTCGTAAACGGAAGGTGGTAATAAACGTGGGACATAATAACGGAAGGGGTACGTGAAATTTGCGTTTGTAAGGTCGAAAGAGAATATTGTATTGCATTACAAGGTCATTTTATTGAACGGAATGAAAATATCGTGAGTACTTAATCTCGTACTCGCGAATCCATTTCCATAATATTATAGATGTATATAGCGACGATGACCGAGGAATTTTCAGACAGGGGAGGAACGATGCCAAACTTTCGCAACGTGCTGAAATAGTGGAAATTTATCAGATTCTTGTAAGATCTTCTCGAATCCTTCAAAATTTTTGGAAGCGATGTATCTGTTGTGGAAATTGTTTTCCGAAAGAGACAGGGTTGGTTCTTAATGTGAGTCAATATTTTGTTGGGTGGTTCGAAGGTATTTCTGCATTGCTTTGATGTCCTAGGGGATGAGCCTTGCCCCCCGGGTCTTTTTGATTTTTCTTATGCCAATACATTACTCAGTATACCAACTCCACGTTTCCTTCTTTTTCTACCTATAGTTAGCCTAATGTGCGAAGTTTGTATAATATTGACCTATGGGAATCTGATGTGTGGGCATCCCCTTCAGATTGCTCTGCTCTACTAGCGGTACTGCAATGGCAGTGGGGAACCCGCTGTCCTTCTGTCCCCGAGTCCATTAGACCAGCAGATTTCTCAATCACCACGAAGGTATAAAAGTTTTTCTTGAAAACTTTCTAAGTCCATTATCAAGGAGTGAACTCGAGATTCCAAATTCTTTTAAATCCCCCTTCTATCATATATAGCTCGAGAGTCGAAATTTTTCGAAGTCCTTCTTCTATCATCTATAGCTCGGAATTAGGAATTTTTCGAAGTCCCTCTCCGTGACGTCATTAAACTTTCCGTTACGTCATCAACCTCTCTGTGACGTCATCAACTTCTCTGTGAAGTCATCAACCTTCAACCTTTGCGGACGCGCTCGCGCACAAGTCCACTTCATATGTGACTCTGCGGACAGAAACCCGGTTAAGCCGTTATCAATTACCATATGAAAAGCATGGGTTACTGATAACACTTAACCGGGTTTCTGTCCGCGGAGGCACATATCATATATGGCTAGAGTGTCAAAATTTTTCCATATCTTTCTCCGTGACGTCATCAACCTCTCCGTGACGTCATCAACTTCTCTGTGACGTCATCAACCTTCAACCTTTGCGGACGCGCTCGCGCTCAAGTCCACCTCATATCATATATGACTAGAGTGTGAAAATTTTGCCAAGTCTTTCTCCGTGACGTCATCAACCTTTGCAGACGCGCTCGCGCACAAGTCCACTTCATATCATATATGGCTAGAGTGTCAAAATTTTTCCAAGTCCCTCTCCATGACGTCATTATCCTCTCCGTGACGTCATCAACCTCTCTGTGACGTCATCAACTTCTCTGTGACGTCATCAACTTCTCTGTGACGTCAGCAACTTCTCTGTGACGTCATCAACCTTCAACCTTTGCGGACGCGCTCGCGCACAAGTCCACTTCATATCATATATGGCTAGAGTGTCAAAATTTTTCCAAGTCCCTCTCCATGACGTCATTAACCTCTCCGTGACGTCATCAATCTTTGCGGACGCGCTCGCGTCCAAGTCCACTTCATATCATATATGGCTAGAGCAGGCTTGCCCAACCTTTCACAATTTGCAGGCCGCATCCGTTTCTCCTGAAATTTCTGCGGGCCAAATATCCTATACATATATTTAATAACAATATCATTCTGGAACTTTGATTATGAAATCATGAGTTTTCTATTACTTTTTGGGTTTTCTGAAATTCTTTCATGGGCCGCACGACAGAACTTCAAGGGCCGCATGCGGCCCGCGGGCCACAGGTTGCTCAGGCCTGGGTTAGAGTGTCAAAATTTTTCCAAGTCTTTCTCCGTGACGTCATCAACCTCTCTGTGACATCATCAACTTCTCCGTGACGTCATCAACCTTTAACCTTTGCGGACGCGCTTGCGCCCAAGTCCACTTCATATCATATATGGGTAGAGTGTCAACATTTTTCCAAGTCCCTCTCCGTTACGTCATCAACTTCTCCGTGACGTCATCAACCTCTCCGTGACGTCATCAACCTTTAACCTTTGCGGACGCGCTTGCGCCCAAGTCCACTTCATATCATATATGGCTAGAGTGTCAACTTTTTTCCAAGTTCCTCTCCGTTACGTCATCAACTTCTCCGTGACGTCATCAACCTCTCCGTGACGTCATCAACCTCTCCGTGACGTCATCAACCTTCAACCTTTGCGGACGCGCTCAAGTCCACTTCATATCATATATGACTAGAGTGTCAAAATTTTGCCAAGTCTTTCTCCGTGACGTCATCAACTTCTCTGTGACGTCATCAACCTTTGCGGACGCGCTTGCGCACAAGTCCACTTCATATCATATATTATGGCTAGAGTGTCAAAATTTTTCCAAGTCCCTCTCCATGACGTCATTAACCTGTCCGTGACGTCATCAATCTTTGCGGACGCGCTCGCGTCTAAGGCCACTTCATATCATATGTGACCGGCTCGGAAGAAAGACAGCTTATGCCTAAAACGCACTTTTCGAGAAAAACGTGTTTGAAGTTTGGCAACACTTTTTTGTTGTTTTGGGAAGTTTTACGGTGTTTTCTTGTGGGCTAATGTTATGGTAGGCAGTGTTACCATCAAATACGAGACTTCGCTCGGCGCTATCAACATATACAAGTGTGTGTGTGTGTGCGTAGACCACCCCGTGTTGACGATTTTACCTATTCCTCTATTTGTATTTTTCGGCGCGCGATGTTTTCACCACGTTTCTACTT
Source organism: Aspidiotus destructor (assembly GCA_035079395.1). Taxonomy (NCBI): domain Eukaryota; kingdom Metazoa; phylum Arthropoda; class Insecta; order Hemiptera; family Diaspididae; genus Aspidiotus; species Aspidiotus destructor. The sequence goes on along the minus strand of JAVHKZ010000002.1, from coordinate 7,989,943 downwards.
GTTCATCGGAGGTAGTGTGTGCTTGTATTAGTATTTTTTTGCGCTTTGTAGCTCTTTATTGCATTATCAACAAACACGTTCACAGCCACAATTGATGCCGCCCGGCGCCCATAGCGATCGGTAGATCTTTTCCCGACTTTTCCTTCGTCTATGAGTTTTGTTTGGACTTGTCTATGATTTTTGTTTGGACTCGACTGTTCTCGTGTGTTTTTAGTTGCGTTCATTCTTGTTGAAATTACAGTAAATCTCTTTCAAGCAGCATCCTCTTCACAGAAACTCCAGGATCACAAACAATTAGCAAGAATATACGTTATTAGTAGGGAATCTATCCAATAAAAACAGTAATTTTGACAATTTTGATCATGAAATGGTCTACAAAAGGTGTTTGAAGGTTAGGTTTTTGTGCAGATTTTTTGAAGCGGTCAAAAACATGTGAAAGAGGAGGGTTCAAAAAAAAAATCCGTTCAAACCCGAAAACCGATTTTTTAGGCATAAGCCGTCTTTTTTCCGAGCCGGTCACATATATGGCTAGAGTCGCTAGAGTGTCAAAATTTTTCTAAGTCTTTCTCCGTGACGTCATCAACCTCTCCGTGACGTCATCAACCTCTCCGTGACGTCATCAACCTTCGCGGACGCGCTCGCGCACAAGTCCACTTCATATCATATATAAAGCTGGAGTGTCGAAATTTTTCCAAGTCCCTCTCCGTGACGTCATCAACCTTCGCGCTCTCAAAAAAAATTCCTGGGAGTACCCCCAACAAAAGGGATAGCGGGTTCCCCGCTAAAATATTTTGATCAGCTTCTACAGATTCAATAAGCTGCAATTCTTGAAGGAGAAGAATGAATTCATAAGGATGAGTGATATCAACTTGAGTTGAATTCGATGTTAGGTTTTATGGATGCGTATTTTAGTAGAGACCCTAGGATCTGAGAACAGATGGTATCAGGTTCAAGCTGCGGTAGCAGACTCGGTGTCGATGTTGTTGTGCACTTATTTAAGTAAGATAGACGGTATTTTGTGAGAGAGTAATGAGCCATTGGGACAAGAAGAAGAATTCAAAGCCGTACCCCCAAATATGCAGTATAATTTTAAGTGCACTTGAGAACCTTGCCGGGTTACTTGAAAGTGATTTTGGTTTTTCAAGTAAAGTTAGAATTATTTTGACGGCTAAATGGTTGGTGTTGTAGAGCCTTACAATGATCTACGTAGCATACTCGTGAAACCAGTCCCTTCTTTTAACGCCTTATAGTTTGGCTCTCAATTGTAAATTGAATTTTGAAAAATCACGATGTAAAGCCAAAGTTTACTGCCACTTGACAGTCCTGAAACTGATGGGACAGAAGGAGAAACGAGCGTTTTAAGCGAGCAAGTTTAAATCCTAATGCTAATGATCATGTAAACGGCGATCACACACGACTCCGGAACCTGCCTGGAGGCTGAACGAACGCTATGACCTTTGGACTGAGGAAAATTTTGACCTTGAAATTTCTTCTTTTTAGAAGTTCATACGTAGTTCAAAATTTCTTCAAGTCCCCCTCTTCAGAGGGTGAGAACTCAAAATTTTTCCAATTCCTGAATAAGGTCAAGGTTATTGATGACGTCACAAAGGTCAGGTCGAAACTGGACGCGGACGTCTCCTCTCCCCTTCAACAAAACAGATAGCGGTTTGACCGCTATCTCTTGTTGAGGCGTATTACCCATGAAGCTATTTGAGGTAAATTTTGAAATAATGGCGAACGTCTTTATGAGAGCTATGAAAGAGCCCTGAGAATAACAATTTTTGGAAAGAAGGAGGGATTATAATTGATATTAATGAATACATTTTTCACCTTCCAATTTTGAATTCCTCTCATTTAGTCGACTTTGCAATTATCTACAAGAAAAGCTACCGTTAAGAGGGTGTCAAAAACTCTACAAATTTATGTTGAACAAAATCTTTGGGGTGGAGACATGATAAGAGTTTTGATATCCTCTCCCTCCACCCTCTAACGCTTCGGAAAAACGACGAATATTTGGATGCAATCATTTGTTTGAGAAGAGGAATAGTAAAAGTTTCATCTTCTAGGATACCTTTTCTAAGGTATAGAAAGATGTTTCTGAGAGTCCTACATTCTAATCAAAGTTGATATTGATTTTACCAATTATTCATTCTTCTTATCAAACATTCTACCTTCTTTCGCCTCAAATTGAAGTTCTGCCTCGTATGAATCAGGGTACCATCATCATTTGGAAATCATTCGTACAAAGGAAAACCGGAGAAGAGGAGACCGAGTCAAACATTCAGCAAAAAAAGTCTCTGGAGTTAGAGTCGCAATGCGCGCACTCTCGAATACATTAGGAAGAATGAAATTTTTAATTTGAACGCCGAATTTCCGTTTTTCAATCATGTCAAGCAGAATTTATTACCCACAAATTTTTATGCGCGCTCGTATAGATACCAATTTTAAGCAATTCGAGCCAAACAGCCCACAAATTGACAGTAAACATTGTATAACGTTTTCCTACATAAAGAAACACATTTTCTTTCACTACTTCATTTCCATCTAAGATATTGACGACAGTGTTTTACGACTTTTTTTCTTCTCTCTCTTCTTTTCTTTCCTTCGAAAATGTAGGACTGATGGCCAGCACACGAAAGTATATCAAACATATCTCGAGGAAAATTTATCTCTACAGTTTTGTATTTTAGGTTTACGAGCCTTCTTCCGTGCATCCATAGTTAGGATATTATAATTCTGCTAAATAAAATAGGTCGTGTGAACTTTCCTCTCTTTCTATTATCAACGTAAACCTTCATTAGTCCATTTTGGTCTTACAGTTTCGAATGGAAAATTATAACCATCGAACCATATTAAGTCCATAATATCCTGTTCAGCGAATGTTTTGCATTTGCTACAATCTCGCTCGCGCAAGCTTCGACCTAGCCTACATTCAATCTTCAATCGAATGAAGTTATTTTAATTCGAGCTCGACTCACATACGCGGGGACAATATCGATACTATAATATTTATATCATCTATACATTGTTGTTAGGCACGAAATATTCACGCGCTTTCACGCATTCACAACATCTGCGAGATTAACGCTATAATTGAATTATATACAGGTAAATGACTAAATACATTGCATAACACCGATATCGCGTGCATACGAGTATGCGGAACAAATGGAAACTAAATTTGATCCGTAAGAAGAAAAGAAGATTCCCCACAACGCGAAGTTTATTATTAAAAACTTGGAGCGAGATATAGTTTTCGTGCGTATTCCTTTCATAGCGCCGGACTTCTTGAGTTATTAACCAATTAATTTGAATGCCACGAGTGTACATTCTGTTCAAGACAGCGGATAGATAATTAAATAAAATGCTTTCTATTAGGAAAGAGAGTGAACTGAGTTTGACGACACCTACGCGTATACGGTATACGAGTGTTTGTCCAGCTTGGTAACCTTTGAAAAGTGTACACGTTTCAGTTTGTACACACGTGAATTGAGGTCGACGACCAGCTAACCGAGCACTTGTTTAAAAAGTTTTTCCGAATTTTCTTCGTACACTGTGTCCGCGAACACCTTTGACGGAAACTCGAAAAGGGGAAAAAGTTTATGGTTTCTAATCGAAAGCTCGATCGGTCATTTTTGGAACATATGCAACAGGCTTGTGAGTGGTTTTAATGCACGGAATGACTGTGTGCGTTGTAATTATGGTCCTGTAGAATTTCGGGTGCGCAGCTTCCTTTAGAATCCGCTGTGTAGTCAGCTTCGGATGAATCATGCCGACCATCGATGATAACGAAGACAAAAAATTGAGTGAAAATTGACTTCTTTTCAAGTCTTATTCAAAATTGCTTTGATGACTAGAATAGATAATGCCTATATCGGGTGGACATGGATTAGAATTGCCGACTAGCTCCACTCGTCATGTTGATTTGAAGTCGATTTCAAGTTTATTTCAATTTTTTCGTGTCTTTTCTGAACCCTCACCTTGATCTCAAAGTTTGCGTCCGGGAGACCAGGCGTCTGTACGACCATGACCTTGGGACTTCGACAAGTATACATATACCTCAGTCCCTATTCAGGGTGTTGCAGTCGAAAATTTCAGCTTCGTTTTGAACTTACGACCTTGGTGAAGGATTTCTGCTTTTACCTTTTTGAGAAACTCAGCTGATTTTCGGCGTATGTTGGCCAATTTTTGACTGATCGTTATGAGTTTGGATGAAACGATCTGAAGAATTGAAGCTTACCTATTTTCTACTTTGTGTTCATCTCCTTTGAATGACCGCACTACAGGCTCCTATGCTGAACAGATTTCTTGTTGGCATGTGTATGTCTTTGGGCTGGGAGTCAGTTAGAAATCTGTAATGTGATGTAAGATGCTTTATGACGTCATCAACGGCCTTGACCTACTTGGGACTTCAAAAAATTCCAACCTTCGAGTTCGACCTCCATCATACTATGCCTAATATTAGTGATGGGCGATAGTCGATAGTTCCGTGCTATCGGTGGTTCTGATAGTTTTTCCTAAAACTATCGATAATTTGGATGGAAAACGGTGATCAGGAGAAAAGTACCTAATACTATCGTAGGATACATACTTTTATCCTGATCGTTCTTTTTTCATTTTAAAAAAATCGTTGAGGAATCTATTTTTCTGGTCTTATGTCTGCAAAGCGCGCTTTCGTCAACTACTTCCAGTGGTGAAAGAAAAGAAGCCTTTTTCTCAATTGTATACTATCGTAATATCTCATTTACTGATAATTGTAACAACTTTTGCTTTAAAAATGCGTGGAGTTTTAAGTAGTATTTGAGATTAACATTCTCGAAATACTGTAGAGTACTTCGTAAGATCGAATACTTTGACCATAAAGTTGGCGGTTTATCAGTCTTTGCTAACTCCATGAAATACGCTAGAATAACATTCTCCGACGCGCTTGTAGTCTTCCACGTCGTAAGTCTCCACTTTTTGAACGTTTCGTACACATCTAGATACCTTTCTTTCGATACTGGAGGAAGTAAATCGTATAGTGAGTTTCCGCAGCTTTGCGCAATTCCTCAGGAGTACAGGTCATGAATGAATCCTCTTCATTCTCTACATCACCGTCAACATTAGTATCGAAATTGAGAACTTCTTTACATGCCATGGCCCGTAAAAGATTTTTCATACGGCACGTTTTGCTTTGTTAGTAAAGCAGTACTTTTCGTTGAGTTAGCTGCTAATGAAAGTTTCAGTTTTGATTCGAGTATACCGAAAAATTAATTACAATTTCGCCCACAAAGAGTTGAACCATCGACCGCACAGCATTTCCAAATAGATACAATCGACGATTTTGAATTATCAATAATCAATATTTGATGTAACGTATTGCAAAAGCGCTTCTTCTTTTCAGACATACGACCAGAAAAATAACTTCCTAGAAAAGCGGCTACAGTGACGTTCTTCCGCGACTCGTTCAATTTGCTCCTCTCGCTGCGCTCGTGTCGCAACACATCGAGTTCATCGCGAAAAACGTCACTTTCGCCGCTTATCTAGAAATATACTATTAGTGTTACCAGATGATGGACACGACTAGGAAATATTGTGAAAACGTGGTGTCACATTCATTGCACAATTGGTACCGCCTGACTGATCTGAATTCATTGAACTGGGCTTCCTTTCTCTTTGTTTCAAATGTATAATCAGTGGATTCCCACAAATTTTGTAATTTTGATAAGGAACAGAAAAGTTTCTCAAAATCGATAGTGTCTCAATACATTGGTTCCATGGGATGTGCTGCCACTATGGACGGTATCATTGTCCACGTCTTGCCACTACCTAGATGTGTGATAGTCTGGCGTATGTTTCCACATTCATGAGTCACACTCCTAAGCGTTTTGTTGTCAACTGACGTCCAGTACTTCATCACCATCCTCGTACCAAGTACCCAATAAACCTACTAATTTTATTACTGAATCTCGTATGACAAAGGCAGGTGATTCCGACTCACTAGGTTTTGTAAAACCTTTCATGACCATTCCTCCAACTCTGATAGACGCTTCACACGCGTATGTTGTGCGTGCGTCGTCAGTCTCGATGTTCTCACCTTCTATCGAGTTCCATGTGTTAGGAGGACCTCCCCTGGTGACAAGTTCACATTATGGCTGCATGTGACGGCCTTACACATCAAGAATTCCTGCTCCCATAGCAAGATAACACGAATGCATGACGGCTACAAAGATGGAATCATTCCATTCAATACCCATTTTAAGCTCTTCCGTACGCGGTACACTCCGTCCTCTATACCTACTCTTCCATACGGTTCTGTGTACTCCCTCTTTTCATCCGTCAGCTTTCCTTGGGACACCACCACTATGAACGATCAGCTCTTCCTAACGCCTATTAGTCTTCACGACTCATGTTTACTTGATCGTAGTTATGCAATGGCGTGCCTGGCATCTCATATACAGTGGCCACCATATCCAAATTCCGTATTCTGTGGGCTCTGGCCATGCATGTAAAATGTTCAACTAATCCCCCCAATTCCACTCTCAAGATGTCGAAATTGGCGGCATTTGCACCCAAATCAAAATGTCTACTTTTGATCAATTCATTACCGTGATACACTATCCCCCTCCCCCCACACAAGTATCATGATCGCAAAGCAGAAGAAAAACGTCCCAATATGGACTCGTCATCATTATACTGTATGCCCACCAAAACAATGTTTCTTTCTGGAACTTGGCTTCTTCTTTGAGTTTGTTTTTCAGTTAAAATAGTGAGTGGATTTGGCATCGATTTGCAGCTAGATCGACGTCGACCTTGGAGTAGACATAGTTGTTTGAACTTCTCCGCCTCTTTTCCGTTTGTTGCGAGAACTTCTTTCCCTGTGAGAAGGTAAAATTTTCCCAAGTCCTCCTCTAAAAAAGGATCAAATGGGAAATTTTTCAGAGTTCTCTGACATCGCCATGATCCAGACGCGGACGTTTCCTAATAGTGACAAAACAAAATATTCAAGGATTATGAGAGGGAGGGGGCTGAACTAGAAAATTTCCTTGAAATCTGTTTTCTTCTTTCAACTGGTCTCGAAGACCGAACATTTCCTAGGTAATCCGAATGGAACGTAGGGTAGTAAGGTGTAGTACTTCCGTCGCACAAAATTCTCAAACTGTTGTCGAAAAATAATGTTGAGAAGAGCGCCGTCCCTGTGCTATTATGAGTTCTATTCTTCGCGTCCATCACTCCCAGAACTACCTCAACAAGGTCTACGGAATAGCCTATGACTGGTGCAATCTGCCGCTTTATCTCAATTTTTTCTTTCCCTTTACTGAAATTGCTCGGTAACGGTGGAGCTTGAATCATTTCCAACATGTACCTGGGGTTTGCTACATTCCTTTGGGTCGATAGTGTCATTGTGTTAATCGGTCAAATATGTAAGATGAATATGTAGAGACAAGAAGGAAGAAGGTGAAGTGAAAGTTTTTAGTCGCAATCTAGACTTGAAAAATGTAACGTTTCGGATATCTCGTATTTCGAGCCAATATAGCCTGTGGTGTACCAAACTACTATGTTTGATGGACTAATACAAGCAAATTTATTGAATAGCGTAATTCAAATAATTGTAGAAAGATATCACAGAGTGTGAACGTTTATACAATACAGTATTATGTAAATTAAATACCTATCAGTTCATCGAACCCAGATGTGTTCATTTTATTCGACAGTTGTTTGTTTATTTCACGTGTGTATTATTTACAATTTACATCAGTACATACCGAAGTGGTTGTGTTTCTCTAATGGTCTAGTCTAGTATAAGTCCAGATTAGAATATTCCAAGCTAATAGCTTCTTGAGGGCATGGTCTAGTGCTACAAAAACCCAGAATCACAGAAGTTGGGTACTCGCAAATTTCTGAATCACCTACAGGATATGTTGTGCAGTATGGTGTGCAGCTATCCAACATGTTCCTAAAAAGATGACGTGTCAATTGAGTAGGAACACTTTTATTGAACCTTTTAAATAAAACCAGAGTAGCATAGATGAACGCTCATTTCATCCGCTTACAAAGTTCTTTTGGGATAATTTCTTTAGAGTGATAGAAATGTGACATAGAAGTTCTGAAATTGGGGAAGAAAAATAGAGTAAAATAACAAGACAGTTGAATAATTATTTCCCGAGTGTTGGAAAATGAAGTTGGCGCATAGAAAGAATAGGAAAAACCTTATCAGCGCAAAACATACAAAGGATATTTACTTATTTGTTCGGAAAGAAACTTGGAGGAATTTGGACTTGGAAGAAACTTGGAGGAATTTGGACTTGGAAGAAAGTTTCGACACTCGAGCTATGGTATATGATAGAAGGAGGACTGGGAATATTTTTATGGTAAGAGAATGGGACTTGAAAAAATTTACACGGATTCAGGAAAACTCAAGCCTCAATTCGACCCGTGGAACAGGTTCCCTGCGTCCCTCGTTCAACTTTGTTAAGGAAGCCGTCGTTCTTGTTGCGGTAGATGACGTCATCAATGACTTTGAAAGACTTGGAATGATCCAGGCTAAGAATGAGCCTGTCAACTAGTTAGCCCAACAGTGAATGGGAGTTTCACTGGTAGTCTATATAGTCAAAGACTACCGGTATACGGACTACCAATATTTGGTCACGATTCTTTGATCAATATATGTAGTCATACCAGCATAACCAGTGGACTCTGATCTACATCTAATGGCGATAAAATTCTTTCAGCTGGAAGTCGTATGGATATTATCATTTGATCTTCGGTAGATTTTCTATCGTTGAAATCATAATAGGAGTGTGTGTCGAAAATTCTCGACTTTAGCTTCGCTAAATGAACGACTTAGGCTGTACATACTACACTACGTGTCTCTGGAGGAGACAAATTAGCTCCCGTCCGTTTCTTTGGTTCCTCATGTATATCGTAATATACCTGTCATTATATTGTAGTTAATCTACATATCGAGCCCATAACCCTCCGAGTTGTTTGTATGACTGGGGGGGAGGGTCGAGAGGGTAGATCCCCTTTCAAAGTTCCAGCGATTTTTTTGGTAGGGTTGTAGGAAAGAGGTGAGACGAGATCTCTTCGTCTCCAAAATTTCGAAAGTCCCTTTCGCAATTCCAGCAAACTTTTCGGTCTCCACTTCGATTAAAATATTACATGGACTCCCCATATCAAAATTTTAAAAGCAAAATGTACTCAAGCCCTATTCATAACGAAATTTCTATCTTACTCTTCTGAAGGCTGCAACAGAAAACTCCTATTACTCATCTACAAAAGTCTTACGGTCCACTCTTCACTTGACGCTGTATAAACTTCCGGCCTCAGGATGGCCGTGGTTGCCTACCGCACAAGCCCGAAATTGAGTTTGTGCGCAGAATCCGGCGAACCTCCCCTTTCCCTTTGTCGACTCATCCTAACATCTAATTTTTTATCATCCGTATCTCAAGACTCTGACCTACCAATTTTTGACTCAATCTCCCATCAATATCCCACCTCTCTATCGGCTTTCAATAAACATATTATCCTCCTCCCATTCAAGAACTCCCTCGGCATCTCTTTCAATGCAAACCCCTTACTCACCATAAACATCACCTTTCCTCCTTGGATCTTGCCCCCACCAAACATACAACTCGATCTCACTGAAATGCCCAAAGCCAACAACTCTACCATCATTAAAAATATTAACTTCTTAATCCGGGAATACCCCAATTATTCTATTTGCTTTTTGGATGGGTCTAAATCTAACAACCGAGCATCTTACGCATTCTCCGTAAATGGTTCCGTGATTTCCCACCGTATTCACAACATCGCATCAATATTCACTGCTGAACTCATGGGTATATAATATGTTCTTGCCCATCCCACCTCTCACAACTTCCCCCTAATAAAAACTTTCTACTCCTGACAGACTCTCTTGCGTCACTCCACATCATCCCCGACCTTCACAACTCACACCTCCTCATACGACGCATCCAACTCACGCTTTTGACCCTCCGCTTCATCAACTCTCAAACCACTTTCATCTGGATTCCCGGTCACATCAGTTATCCTGATCACGATAGAGTTGACCTTGCTGCAAAACAAGCCTGTTCCCTTCCAAGAATTAACGAGAAATCCCCTATCCCGTTGAACCATGTCGACCGTCGATTTAGGGTCGATTTCGAGTCATAGGCAACGTTGACTCAAAATCGACAGAATTTCTACGTCAATTTGACATCTTCTCCAAAGCCCATAAAAATGCAGTCGATTTTAAAGGTACATTGACTGCATGACGACGTCGATCTGAAGTCGAAATATTGTCGACTCAGAAAACATCTTGTTCGATATCATGATGACTGCATTTCAACGTCGACTCTTAGGCTACCAAAAATGTTATTGAAACTCATATTGAGTGGAAAAAGGTGTAAGTAGAGCGTTTAAAATTGAAAAAGTCTTTTCAAATGTACAATTCTACTTTAATAGTTGCTTTTACAAAAGTACTTTCGGGTGTTATCCCATCATCAGTTGTGTCGCAACTGAAGAAAAGGCCTTAAACAAGAGTTTTTAAAGAGCATCAGAAACAACGGAGAACTGATGGAGCAACTGGACAAGTTGGAAATCAAGAGTAACGACAAGCTGATATCCTTTGATGTGACTAACATGTTTGGAATCATACCAAAGGAGGAACTTCTCACTTCGCTCAAAAAGAATAAATATCATGGGAATCCTGATGGATTAAAGTACGCCAATATAGTGGAAGAGATCTTGAGCCAGAACTACTGCCGCTTCAATAACAAATTCTACAACCAGGAGAGGGGACTTGCGATGGGATCCCCGTTGTCACCAATCCTGGCAGAGATATTCATGAACGACATGGAAAACAAGATATTGAAGGGCAGTGTAGTGTTTGCATTTTTACTTATGTGGCAACACTGTCTGACCTAGTTTTTGGGAATATCATTAATAGTTGTTTATGTGAAAAGTGAAATTAGATTTCTATTCTTGATCATAAGATCTTCTTAATGTCTTGTTATTTTATGGATACTACATAATGGCGACGAGGATTAATTTCACAAATAATTTCTGGGTTCCGGTAACATGGCAAGAACGAGGAAGAAAAAAGTAGAGTCTACCATGGCGGATCATCAGATTCAAGTAAGCAAATTCAAGTTTGATGAATTTAAGAAAGCGAATGAAGAGTTTCGTTATTATCTACAACGTTTTGAACTTGAAATCTACGTGAATGGTTTATCGGGAGATGAGCCGGAGAAAACGGAAGCACGTCGTAATCTTTTACTCAAATCCGTTGGCGCCGAAACGTATAAGATAATCGTTGATCAATTTGATCCAACTCCTATCTTTGATGTTACCTATGAGAAAATTGTGGCTTTTCTAAACCAATATTTCGCATCAACTACCTCTTATTTAGCGGAATGTGTTCGGTTTCAACACCAGTACCAAACAACAGATCAAAATATAATAGCAACTGACTACCCTTGACTCTTTAACACAAATAATACTCTAACCATCTCTTTTAAATTAATCCATTGAGATAGCGTCAAGCCCATCCTTAGAGTTAACAACAGCAACTCCAATACTTAAAGAAGATAAGAAATAAGGTATATTTATATTTAAGTGGGATTTATACTTAAGCTGATTATCCTTATCAGACATAATATATATATGATCAATCAGATCAAAATTAAAGTTATCATTAATTCCAAAAGTTCCACTCATAATGGCGTCCAATTTATGTAATGTGTGTGCAATTACACGCCCACCAGACGACTTCATAAAGTATAAACAAGCAACTTTACACTCAATCTCATTTTGGTATCTCAATTTGATTTAAGAAATCATAACTATTAATCAATTGTAAAAGATTAGCAGCATAAGCATAACTAATTGTATCATTAATTTTTCCTTCAATCAATCCGGCCTTAGAACTAATTTCATTCATGTGTTGAATAAATTTACCTCTAAAATTACGTAAAAGATCAGTGATCACTTTCTCTTCATTATTACAAAATGCTTTTTCACCTGGTACATTAATCATCTTTCCTTGAGCGAGAATTGATCGGTTATGAATTAAAATGAGTCTTCCTTCCTTGCTAAGATTGAGTTTATATTTTACACTCCGATCGTCCTCAATATATTTGATGAAATTATCACCAATTCGATTCTCTTTGTATAAGAAAACATTTCCTGAGAGTATTTGACCCAAATATTCTCTAATCTTGAAAAGAGTAAATGTGCCATTATTTCCTTTTATCACTGAATATTCACAAATTGTGCCTTGACAAAACACTTGTGACGTCATTTTGATATAGAGAGAGGTTAGAAGAAAATTAAAAAGAGACAAGAAGTTTGCATTTTTACTTATGTGGCAACACTGTCTGACCTAGTTTTTGGGAATATCATTAATAGTTGTTTATGTGAAAAGTGAAATTAGATTTCTATTCTTGATCATAAGATCATCTTAATGTCTTGTTATTTTATGGATACTACAGGCAGCAAGTTCAGAAACTCAATCAAGCACTGGGCCAGATATGTAGATGATATCCTGATTGTGTGGACAGGCACTAAGAGACAGGTAGACTTGTTGCTTTTGGAAATGAATGCGATGAATGACAGCATCAAATTCACAGTGGAAAAAGGCAATGAGACCATCAACTATTTGGACCTTACACTCACACTGGATAGTAATAGGATAGAGTACAAAATCTTCAGGAAGCCAACGCACACGGACACCATCATCCCAAATGACTCCTACCACCGCCCTAAGCACAAGCTAGCGGCAATTCAGAACTACTGCCATCGAGCTATTTTTGTACTAAAGAACAATGAAGAGAAGAGGAAAGAAATAGAGGTAGTAAAGCAGATCGCAAAAACCAATGGCTACCGTAGTGGTGTGGTGGAGGCAATCTTTAGGAAAATGGAAAATAAAAAGGGAACCCATGAGAGCACGGTGAGAAAGTACTCCGGATCAATACCATACATAGGAAAGTATACAAATAAAGTGATAAAGGCGTTCAATGGCTATGAAGTAAATGTGGGTATCCAGAATAACTTACCCATGGTGAAAAGAATTAGCAACGACCAGACGGAAGCCAAGGACGAGGGGAGCTTGAGTGGAGTTTACAAGCTCAGTTGTGACCAGTGCGAGGGCATATACATTGATGAGACTGGGAGAAAGTTTGAGATCAGGAAGAAGGAGCACGAAAAGTCAAAGGAGAAAGAAGATGGCAAATCACTGTTTGGCAAACACTGTAATGAGGAACACCACAATGGAGATGGGATATTTGAAATCATACGTGTAGAGAATCGCTTGAAAAGAAGAAAACTCTGGGAGCAAATGGAGATTGCAAAAGCCAAGAGGAAGAAAGCCTTCCTCTTGAATAATGTTGTCACATTCGACAGCGAAAAATTATTCGGCCTGGTGATTGGACGAGAGAAGAAGAACAGAGTTGACCAATAAGATGGCAGGAAACCAGTTAGCCATTAGGAACACCGTATTTAGCTTTAGAATGAGAACCAATCACTAAGCAGCATGTTTTAGCCAATAAGAACGCATTGTCTAAATAGTGTAAGAATAAGTCTCTGAGTGAACCAATCACAGCACAGCATTGTTACAGCCAATGAGATCACAGTGTTATACTATAAAAACTCTTGTTTAAGGCCTTTTCTTCAGTTGCGACACAACTGATGATGGGATAACACCCGAAAGTACTTTTGTAAAAGGAACTATTAAAGTAGAATTGTACGTTTGAAAAGACTTTTTCAATACCAAAAATGTGATCGATATGAGAAAAAGGTGAACAATTTGTACACCTATTGTCGACATTAATGGTCGATTCTACAATATTTTTATTGTTGACTCGAAATCGACTTAGAATCGAAGTCAATTTCAATTCAATTTAGTTTGGCCCTAATGTTGACCAAAAATCGACTGGAGGTAGACTCATTGTCGGCATCGAAATTGAGTCGACTCCTGGTCGATAGAAAATTTGAAAAGGTCGACTCGAAATCGACGTTGATTTTTAATCGACAAAAAATGTGAACTTTGTCAAATAACGCAGACTTGACAGTTAATAAGGAGTCTACTCTCGGTCGATCACGGAACTGAGGAAGTTTACTCGGAATTGACTTAAAATCGACGTAAATTCTTAGTGTACAAAAGATTTGAGTTCCATTTAATGATGTCGACTTGATTTCAACTCCATATCGACCTGTTTTTTTCTGGAACTTCACTACTTGCAGATAAGTTGTGTACTCATAGTTACTTCAGGAGGAATCAACCAAGAGGATTTTGCTTTCTAATGTTCTTGTCATTGTAATCAAAAGGAAGAAATAATAAAAACACATGGACGTGTACCTAACTAGTTATAATATTGAAACTTGCGTGATAAGAACAACCAAAAGTAATAAAATTTAGACAATAAAAAAAAAGACTTCTTTTTTTTTATTGTCTGAATTTTATTACTTTTGGTTGTTCTTATCACGCGAGTTTCAATATTATAACTAGTTACACGTCCATGTGTTTTATTTATTATTCCATCCTTTTGGAGGAATCAACCTAGCCTACTATATTTTTGAGAAGCAAGCTACCGGTTAAAATGGTCGAGCAACGAAATCGATTGCGGGTCGATTTTTGGTTGTAGAAAATGGCTCACCTCAAATCGACTTGATGACGACGTTGAAAGGGAGTCGATTTTGGGTCTAAAACCTCCGTCCACCTTGAATTAACTCAATAACGACGTCGAATATGAGCAGTATAGTAGACCATTCACCCAGAATCGACTTTGTAACGGTCGAAGGCCTTTGTCCACCTCAAATCAACTCAATAACGACGTCGACTTTGAGTCATATACATTGGAAACCAGCAATTTGATTTGACGTCGATTTGCAGTCAATTGTGGTCGATTCATGGTCGACATACCCCAGAACTATTTTGACTGGAAATCGACGTCGAATTTGTGTCGACTACTTATCAAAAAATTCACGGTTTCTTTAAGGGAGTTGAATGAGGGAATGCAGAGAACCTGTTTTATGAGTTTTGCTGTTGGAAAATCCTTTGTCTGTTCAATGAAAAAATGCGCTAGAAAAACAATGTGTATTTTTCAGTTTTGAAGTATACTGTATATACTAGCTTTATACTAATATAAATGGATGGAATATTAATATGCTTAGCTGTATTATCTTTAATATAAGCTAAGAGTCCTCAATTTAATTATGGAAAACCGTAACTTACGAAAACAAATATCTTCAATTAATAGTGCGGATACAGCATATTTAATGTTTTTGTTTCGGAAGTTTCGTTCCCAACGCGTCTCTTATTCTTCTCACATTTGGTTTTTGCAAAAATGCCCCCAGTTCGACCTGAGGCCAAATTTTGTTAAATTTTGGTTTTATTCGGATAGTGAATCAACTACAAAAAAGTTGGAAAAATTCCTGACAAATAAGTGGATTTGAACGGAGTTGAAAAGGTGGTATGGGCAGATGAACGCCACCACAAGACTCAATCTGTTGGTACATTCTCGTCTGACTAGCTTACTACATCACGGTGAGTTCAATCCATTTATTCAGTCTGTAAATGATGATTGTTGCGAACTTGAGTCCAATTTAAGGGAAAGAAAAAATCGTAAACTCACCTCCCTTCTGAGTTCAAAGACTAGGGAAGGGGAAAGTGATCATGCTGATGACGTTACTACTCAGCAATTCCAACCGCGAATCATTAATTACAGCCAAACAGAGTTTAACTATACCGAATTGAACCTACTGGAGAAGGGATTAAAGTTTGGCCTTCCCCCTCTTAAAAATCAGGAAACTTTGGCTAACGTTGTGGCTGATTTAGCGGTAAAGATTGGTCCTGGTTATAATTTTTAGCAAAAATGTGCCAAAATGGTCAGTAATACCCCCCTCCCTCGTATAAGTAACACTGGGAGTGATAAAATTAAGGATCAGGGATTGGTGCTTACAAAAGCTGACAAAAGTAACGCTGTTGTCATTATGGGAAAGACCTCCTACACCTCCAAGGTTTACAAGGTTCTCGACCAGTGTGGGGCAAAAGAAAACCCTCTTTTCAATTTCCCAAAGTTTGTCGAAGAGACTAGGAGTGTCATTAATAACAGTGAAGTTATCATTAAAAAGAATTCAACAAAAGAGGCTATTTTAGAACCAAACCCCGTTCCTCCTCTACTTTATGGTTTGCCAAAAGTGCATAAAGAGAATCTACCAATGCGGCCGGTTGTTTCGTTCGTTTCCTCCTCAAATTATTCTCTCGCAAAGTATTTGGACCGTTGGTTCAAATCGCGTGTGGAATTTGAGTCACCTTACTCAGTTCGGAACTCGGGCTCCTTGGCAAACAAATTAAAGGACGTACGCCTTCCTCCAGGATCTGTGTTATGTTCCTTTGATGTGGTAGGGCTTTTTCCTAATATACCAAAAGCTATCACTCTTCAACAAATGGGTGAATTGCTAGTAAAATTTAATATCCCTCACGACGAATTTGGTGAGTTCTTTGATCTTTTAAATACTTGTTGGACGCCAAACTTTTGTAAATTTGATAGAAAATTTTTCGAATTTTCCGAGGAGTTGGATCCCCTTTAGGCTCCCTCATTTCGGAGGTTTTTATGTCCAAATTTGAGAAAGACCTATTTGCTTCTGGCCAGGTGTTTTTGGGTCATGTATACTATTGGCACAGGTACGTAGACGACATTCTTTGTGCGTGGACCGGCCCAGAAGATCTCCTTAGTGAGTTCCTCGCTTATTTAAATAGCCAGTACCCTTCCATAAAATTTACTCTGGAAGTAGGTGTCTCATCAGTAAATTTTCTGGACTTGACCATATCTAATATTGATGGTGTCCATGATTTTGGTATTTACCTAAAAGAAACCTCAACTGATATTGCCGTCCACGGATCGTCTTTCGTGCCTGTTGCTCACAAATTAGCTACATTCAATAGCCTTATACATCGCCTCACTCACATACCTCTGAGTGAGACTGCATTCCAAAAGGAACTCGCGTTGATAAAACACCTCGTCAGAGTGAACCAGGTAAAGGTGGACATAGACCTCATGGTTCGAAGGAAACTTACGAGGAAGAGTCTCGACTCTACGACCTCCCTCCCCCGAGATCCACCCTCTGATAGAGGGAATCGTTGGATAAAATTACCTTTTCTTGGAAAGTTTTCATCTGAGTTGAGCCGACTCCTCCGCCCTTTTGGCTTCCGCCCGGCGTACTACAATCTCAACACTATCGAGAATTTATTCGTTAAACTAAAAGACCCCATTCCGAGGGTCGAGAGGGAAGGAGTTTATAGGATAGCCTGTAAGGATTGCTCTAGTATTTATATAGGGATGACTAGCCGTCAACTCAAAATTAGAGTTAATGAGCACATAACACCTTGGGAAAATAAGAAATAAGGTCAGTCGGCCTTTGCCGATCATTTGATTCACAGCGGTCATAGCTACAAAAAGCATTCCGCTGACCTTTTCCATAGGGAAAAATCGAAACGTAAACGCTTGGCTCTCGAAGAAATTGAAATTTATCGACATTGTAACAACGGAGACGTCACCGTTTTGAACAGGTACATTCTGGAGGGAGGATTGATTGAATTAGTATACGGGAATGATTCACATTTTGATGTCTCGTCAGTTCAGTCATGATTTCCTTCGATTCTACCTCTTCTCGTTGGTGCTGGGTTCAGTCGCTTTCTACACTTCGAGAATGGCTTATTAGCCAAAAGCGCTCGTGAATTTATAAATATATTGCGGCTTTAGTAATTGGTTTCTGCTTTACTCTTCTGAGTATAAAATTTAATCCTCCTTTATTATACTAGCTTCATACTAGTATAACTGGAATCTTTGAACTATAAATGATAGGAGGGAGAGCAGAAAAATTTTCCAAGTCCCAAGGTCATAGGTGATTATGGCTGTATAACTGGAATATTAGTATAAGCTAGGACCCCTCTTTGTATTATAGTAGCTTTATACTAGTATACCTGTATAATTAAATAGGAGGGGGTTTGAGAAGAAAAATGACCTTAAGGTGAGCTATAGATGATACAAGGGGGAGCTCAAAAATTTTCAAAGTCTCAAGGTCATAATTAGGTAAGGAAAGTGCCTCCTGGACGCCGGACGCTGGACACTTTTTCCAAAAAGACCCCCTGATAAAACAGGTTCCCTGTTAATAATGGGTCGATATGAGGTCATATCGACGTCGATTGAGAGTCAACATGGTTCATCGGGATACCTGCTTTAGATTACAAAATTCACTTTCGCTCCCTGATTCTTGACGAATGGAAACCTCACTGGAAATTCCAAACTTTTTTCCTCCATAAAACAATCCCCAGTACCTTGGTCCACCTCCAACAGACCCCTTAGACGGAAAGAAGTCATTCTCACCCGACTAAGAATTGGTCACACGCGAATCACCCTCTCCATTTTATAAACCCCAACATTCTACTACCTCCATTTTGCCCTTACTGCGACGATCCTTTAAGAGTCCAACATTTTTTTTAATGCCCCCAACTTTCATCTTTCCGTTCTTCCCTCAACTTTCCACCTTCCTATAACCAGGCCCTAAAGAACAACCATGAAACCACATCCTTATCCCTTCAATATTTACGACAAACTCATTTCCACCGACATATCTAAACTCTACCCTCATCTCTAATATACGTATCCTTAATTTTGTTTCTAATTCCAAGGTGTTCATCAAATTTTAATTATTAACAAACTGTACTATTCCGTCCAGCATATAGCCCTCAGAGTAGCTAACTGCTCGTAAATTTAAAAAAAAAAACTTACAAGCAACATTTCTGCTCTCCCCTTGTCAAAATCCTGGATACGCCACTGCATGCTAAGAAGTATTGTTAGAATTTATCACTTCATAGCAACGTCCTTGTTCGCTTTAGCGCTCATGAACAGGAGACACTCTTTGTGGTAAATTTTATGCCGAACATTTTGTTTTCTAACTCGAAAAAGTTGATACTTTTGAATAAAATTGGAAAAACTGAAAGAAAAAACTTTGTAGGGACCTTTCAACCTACATAATCTCGAAAAGCATTAGAGGTGAGGGCGATGGGTTTTTGTCTCGTGATGAGGGATTCATACCGAACCATTGATGGGCCGGAGGTCGAGGCTAGGAATTTTTCTGTTTTCAAAACCCCAATTTTCCTGTACTAAAAACTAAGCTAGCCTCTTCTGAAGTATGTAGCAAATCTAAATCACTTGGTAATTTCATTCTAAGCCACTGATGCTGTTGTTGAGTCAAATAACCCCTACAGACATTCTAATTGTATGAAGAAGAATGAATCAAGCTTGAAACTAAAACTGAACTATTATTTAAGTGAGAAAATGCTACCCCAGAATCTAAGAATCATTAGGACAACGAACCAGTTCTTCCAACTCAACGCATATATAAATTTCCCCACGTCCGAAGAGCTTACTGCACGTATTCAGCGAATTCTCTTCTCTTATATTCTCTGATTGATTTTTCTTATAGTCATTCATTATAGTAGTGCATCTCATCCGTATCCAGCAGAACCAGTTCTGCATCTTCATCGCATTTCCAGTTTCTAAGCGCGTATGATATGTTTCCCTCATACAGCATCGTGTTCTTATCTACGCGAACGTGAAAATTGCTTTTATTCTACTTACTGTCTGTGTGTCTTCGATTTCGCCATTTTCAACGTCAATTGCGATATTTATTCCGGGGTTAGGGTGCACCTTTACTATTTCGACTCGAACGAACAAACTGTCATAGAACTATACGTTTTTTTTTTATTTTTTTATTTGCGATAAAAATCACGAATCAAGATTACCAACGCTAACATAAACGCACGTAAAACTGTCCTCGACGCGAGTTATATCGCACGTATTTCACTAGGTTTTTCTTTAATCGGCACAATGACGGAAAATTCGAAAAAAAAAAAAAAATACAACAACGTTCACAATAATGTATAAACGAACACCGACAGCGTGTGGCGTCGAGCGATAATTGATGGTATTAAGTTATCTACTGGTTCAAAAACACGAGGATGTCGATGATGTTACTTTACGAGTGTAAAAGAAGAAGGAAAAAAGTAGAAGATACTAGTCGAGATACTGGAACTTTCAACTGGTACATGAATCAAACAGCGTTGAATGAACGATAGCTGACGAGAATGGAGAGGCCACTTGTTACTTTCTTCCTACTGTACCACTCCATCTGCTCTAGTGACCGTATCGTGTAGAGGGATATAAACATGTAAACATTTTTAACGAAACGTACGCGTGCATACCGCGCCAAAGGTATTCCAATTCTAAATCATAAGTTGTTCGAAAAATACGAACGTAGGTAATAAGTTTATTTGCTCGTTGAAAAAGTTCAAGAGTACCCATATACTCTCTTTTTTTTTTCTCTATCAATTTTCCGTGAATCGAAGCGCCATAAATCGAGTAGCTGCGATTGCGAGAGTAGAGAAATAATTCATTCTTGCTAAATTTATACCTCGTTGTAGAAACGTATAGAGAGCTTATTACTATACTTTGAGCTCATAAACCTAAGTCTATTGAAATATTTTTTCCCTCTTTTTTTTTTTTTTTGCGCCACATTGTTCGGCTCGGTATACACGCGAACGCCGTGACAAAACAGCAAAGATCTGAAAGAGAATTCTTCCCGCAAAGAAATTAACTGTTAATATGTTGCACTGTTGACAATGAGCCTAATGTACAACCTTCGAAGTAATGAACGTTTACGTACTTTTGAAATTCAGCTGCGTGAAAGAATTCGAAATTATTTCTGGTGAACCGACAAAAATTATTCTTCCATACTATACGCCTCTGAACAAAGTTCGCATCTTCTTTTTTTTCCCCTTTCCTCCGGATGCGAATGAAAGAGGAAGCAGCGAAATAAGGAATTTCCTAGCCTATCCGTCGAGAACAAAAAACAATAAAAACTTTTTACGCAAAGAGGTAAGGTTGGATGTGGTTCGAGTGATTCAGGAAGAGCGAGATGCTTTTTTGGAGTGAGATTTACTCGAAAATTCTTCTGTACACGATGGACGAATTATAGAGACGTGACAGTTCAGTGACAGGACTGGTGAAATCCTTCGTCCCTATCTACCGAAAATATTAGATTTGGAGCCCATCGTATCTTGTACCATGGTTGCAGGAAACCTACGAACTCATATGCCTTCAGTTGTCTGCCGTGAATGAGTCCTCACTTCTTTCTGAGTATATTTCAGCTTACTTCTACAGTTGTCACTATTCTGATGACGAATAATTTCGATATGCTCCAGCGCTTTTCGTTTGGAGAAAGACCGCGGACTCCTCTTTGAAGTCATGACCGCTGGCAGTTAGATGGTCCGCGAAAGCTGATTCACCTATGTCCTTCTTTTCCCACGCCTTCTTGTGTTCGTCGAGTCTTATTTTGAGCTGACCGCCAGTTTCCCCGATATAAACTCCCTTACAATCGCTACACTCCACCTTATATACACCGCTCCTCTCATTCTGAGGGATCGGGTCCATAAGCCTGACAAATAGACTTTTAACCGTATTAAGACTATTAATTTCAAAATTTTTTCGTGAAATACGGTAAGTCAATCTTAAAAAACACACAAATTTCCGGCTGAATTTCACTATATTTATTTTCACAGAGAAAACGACGCGTTTCGAACGTCTTCGTTCTTCTTCAGGTTTTGAACAACAAAGAAAGAAAAAAATGAAACAAATACAGTCACTGTAAATTTTTCAAGTTTTAACATAGGTCGGTACCAATGAAAATCGAAAGTGAAACGATCATGATTCAGCAAGGAGATGAGAATAAAACGTATAAAATTCTGAACTATCGCTCTTAAAATTAACCGCGTTTTTTTCTTTTATTATTTCTAAAACTTCGCGAATCTTTCTCCTTCCAATATTCTCCTCCTTCACAGCTATTGAGATCCCAGCAAATTTAATATTGTGTGACCGCTTTCTTGAGTGGTCAGCTAGGGCCGTACTATCTTTCTCTGGATGGTTAACATCAAATTTATGGGAATCCAGCCTCTTCTTCAGGTATTGCTTAGTTTCTCCTACATAAACCCCGGAGCAATCAGAACACGGTATCTTGTAGATCACTCCAGAATTTTTAAACAAAGGTGTTTTATCTTTTAAGCACGAAAAAATCTTTTGGCTCTTTAAAGTATTAAAATTTCCGAAAGCAATTCTAACATCAGGATGGACATCTTCTAAAATATTTTTCAACTTATTACTACTACTATTCACAAAAGGTAACTTATAATATTTGAGAGATCGTTGTACATTTCTTTGACTGTCATTACGCGTATTAAGATTTTCTAAAACGTTTGAAATCACAGAATTCACAAAAGACTTACTATAACAATTCTTAGTCAATAAACATTTAAATTCAGTCAATAAATTACTATGATAAGAGATGTCCGAGCTAAACAACCATTTTTTCATAATATTACATGCAGTATTCCACTTGAAATGCCTCGGAGTATTAGAATAGGAATGTATAATTCTCCCAGTGTAAGTATCTTTCTTAAAATGTCTAAATTTAAAAACGTTATCTTCTCCCCGAAAAATGGTTATATCAAGAAAATTCATTCTTTCCATGCTCATTTCTCGAGTAAACTTAATTCTTGGATGGAATCCGTTCAAAAAATTGAAAATCTCATCAGCGTAGTCACGGCTCAAAATAAACAGGCTGTCATCCACATATTTCTTCTTGAACTTTACAATCTCTGTGTTAAAGGTCTCCTCCAACTTTTCAAACACATGATCCAATACTAACTCTGCCACAATAGGGGACAAGGAGCTTCCTATGGCCAAACCATTCTTTTGAGCATAAAATTTACCTTCATATTGGCAGTATCCAGAATTCAGACAGAAACTCAAAATCTTTCTGAAGGTCTTTTCCTTCAAAGGTGTGTGAATTTTGATCTCTTCCCATCTGCCCATAATGATTTCCAACGCCAGATTAATTGGGACGGATGGAAACATTGCTACAACATCAAACGACTATAGGGTGTTGGCAGTTTGTGGCCCAAATTATACAGTTTGCGTCCCACCCACTGTCCTAGTTGCGGCCGAAAGAAAATGAAAGGAGTATCCAAGTTGCGGTCAAAAATAATTGAAGTAATATCCAAGTTGTGGCTGAACAAAAAAATTTCTTTTTGAAAATAATTGCAGCGTATACACATTGTCAGTAAAACTTTAGTCAAGAAATTAATAAAAGTAGCTGTAAAACAACAAAATATTCTACAATACGCCCTCTTACTACACATTTGTGACATACTTCGAAAAATTAGAGGTCATTTCGGGTTTTCAATGGCAGCGGGGAACCCGTAACCTCCCGCGCTCGCGATCCGTTGGCGCCAAAATGCCCTCTCAGAAAATGAGTTGACTGGGCTTTTCTCAGTATACTGCAAGCCAGGCCTGATATAATGAAGGTTGGAAATTTAAATTTATCCAAGCCCCTAAAGTAGGTCAAGGTCATTGATGACGTCATAAAGCATCCCAGCTGGAAGTTGAAATTTTTCCAAGTCCCTAAAGTAGGTCAAGGTCATTGATGACGTCATAAAGCGCCACACGTCATGTCACGTCACGTCACACCGTTCTCAGAAACTCCGGGACGCGGATGTTTTCCGAGCACATGATCCCCCTAACAAAATGGTTAGCGGGTTCAAATACTTATTCACGAGACCAACTGAGAAACTATGAGAAAATGAAAGAATTAAGTACAATATTACTTGTGATTCACGTTTAATCTTGTTAAAACACAAAGGGGAATCAAGGGAAGTTCGTTACCCTGGTGGCACACAAAACTTCTGCAGGGGCCAATCACTCAACATTGTCCATGGTTTTAACTTCCATTTCAGATGGGCCGCAAACTGGGCACTTGTTCAATTTCTGATGGGCCGCAAACTGGGTATTTGTTCAATTTCACCTGGACCGCAAAAAGTATCCTCGGGGCCGCAAACCAGATGCAGCCAAACTATTATACGCGGGCCGGAAACCAAAAGGGCGGCGAACACGACCCAATTGAGAGGAAAACTTCCCTAGGAACGGAAGTCTTATTCAGCGTTTTCTACTGTCAGTTACCCAGCCCCGAGGGAGAGAAGTAGTCAAATCGAGACTTTTCCGGGAGTTTTCTCTTTGAACCAAAAAGTCGATATTCGCTTCTGTCGTATGTGCAGCGCCACCCCGTCCTCCATGGTGGAGTGGGTACGGGTTGCATATGCATTTGATTTTGTCAACCATGTCGGCCATCTTCACAGCAACATAGCCCTCCCCTCTTTCAACCTCGCCCGGGGCAATTGGACACTCTGGGCAAACACCAATGGCCGCTAAGCCAGTACGGTCTGTGTACCATCCTTGTACTCTTGCCACGTTGTAGTATTTGCTGGCAATTACAACGTGCGTTCTCCTCTCGACTACAAGCGCAAGAATACAATTCTCCAGGTCAACCTGTAGGAAGGATAGCGCACCTGCCATTGGTCTTACTTGCGTTTTCTACGAGCACCCTGTGCTCGGGCACCTGTGCACCCTCTGCTCCCCACAATGTGGTTTGCAGCGTGCCCTTCAATCCAGCTGCAGATGAGACACTTAAGTTCCCCGCTTGCAATCCCGGATTTGGTGCCCCTCTTTGCCACATCTGTAGCAAACGCCACTAATCGCTGCATTAGTGCAGGCAGCTGCTACGTGCCCCTCCTGGAGGTATTTATAGCATCGGTGCATAGACCTTGCCTTCTTTAGGGATTTCACACGGCAGGTGCTCCATCCAACCTCGATCTTGCCCTTCCTGATTAGCTGTAAGGCTGCTGCAATAGGCAGCTCAACCTTGGCCATCTGGCACCCGCGTCCCATTGGCTGCAGATCCACAAGCTCGGCACCTGTGCCAGCCGGCATTTGGGCCGGGATATCTTCTCTACCAGCGGACTTTTCAATTCCGAGGATCAGCACTCTAGTCTCGTGTCGTTTTGTGCAATTATTTTTATTGAAAACAAAAGGTCGATGTCCAAGTTGACCTCATTCACTCTGGCCAAGTGCTTTATAGTCAACAGCTCCTTATGAAAGGCGGACTGGCTTAACGGAATTTAAGTTGACTGATGGATAGCTGCAAACTTGTGGGCAAAAAGTCGAAAAGACTTGTCGTGGACGGTAATATTGATCGAAGAATCTTTTCTGTAAATGGCGAATTCATGGACGCCGTCTCTTTTGGAGATCGTCAAATCCAAACAATTGATAGTAGAACGATCCACTTCCGAGATGAATTTTATGAAATGGTATTGTTTATTAGGATACTGGAGAAACTCCAAAAGGAGATCTTGGGGACCGGTCCATATATAAAACACAGCGTCGACATACCTGTGCCAATAATATACGTGATTCAAAAGCACTTGGCCCGAGGTGAAAAGGTCAACCACAAATTTGGACATAAAGACCTCAGAGATAAGGGAACCCAAAAGGAAGCCAATGGGGATACCAACCTCCTCCGGAAACTCGAAAAACTTTACGTTAAATTTACAAAAATTGGGAGATGAACAGATATTGAGCAAGTTGAAAAATTCTGCCAATTCTTCATGGCGTAAGTTTGATTGAACTTATAAATCTGGGATGTTCGGTAATAAACCGTCCACATTGAAAGAACACAGGGTCGAAACTTAAGGCAGAATATCGTCTTTGAGCCTGTCAACCAAAGTTATCGAGTTTTTTACAGAGTAAGGTGACTCAAAATCAACTCTTGATTTGAACCAGCGGTCCAAAAATTTCGCCAAGAAGTAAGTAGGCGAAGATACAGAGGAGACGACGAGACGCATCGCGATACCTGTTTCATGGACCTTAGGTAACCCATACAAGAGGGGGGGGGGGTAAAGAGTTAGGCTCAAGGAGCAATCTTTTTAACGAGGGAGTTTTAATGACGAATTCACAAGAATTGATAACACGCCTAACTTCTTTCACATGGTTAGGATTGTTGAAAAGGTCGTTTTCCTTAGCACCACACTGGTGAAGGTCATCATAGACCTTAGAAACTTGAGTGGGCTTGTCCATAATGACATTACCCTAATCGGCCTTTGTGATGACTGAAACCTTTTCCCTGATCTTCCTCTTTATCCCTTTTATCACCTCACTTACAAGAGCATTTGAGCGGTGGGGGGGGGGGAATTGCGGACCAAATCTGTGCAACCTTCCTGGGTATCAAGTCCAGGTCCAATTTTAACAGCGAGATCAGCAACCACTTTAGCCAGAGTGTCGGCATTGTTAAAAGCGGGTAAGCCGAACTTTAGACCCTTTTCAAGGAGACTCAATGCATCGTTGTTGAACTCTACCTGAGTACAATTCATGATGCGCGGCTGAAACTGTTGGACAACACCGGCAGCAGTACTACCTTCCTTGGTAGTAGAGACTTTCAAATTGAGGAGGGAATCAATTTTCTTGTTTTTCTTGCGTTTTAACTTGGCCTCAAAAGTACAACACTTAACATTGACAGAT
This sequence comes from Aspidiotus destructor, assembly GCA_035079395.1. Taxonomy (NCBI): domain Eukaryota; kingdom Metazoa; phylum Arthropoda; class Insecta; order Hemiptera; family Diaspididae; genus Aspidiotus; species Aspidiotus destructor. The sequence goes on along the minus strand of JAVHKZ010000002.1, from coordinate 7,963,496 downwards.
CTAATAAACGGATCAAACTTACCGGGGCGGAGTAAACTGGAGAGTCTGGAATGCACCAGCAAATTCAACTTCGTACATTCAGCTTCCCGCACCACCTGCTCAGCTCAGTACGGATCCATTTTTCCGTCAATAATTTTTCCTGTTTTTTGCAGCCAGAGTACAGACGGAACTTTGATTGTAGATGCAGTTGTAAACACTTTTGGAGGAACCATATATGGGACGGATATGACAAACGTTGGTTCCGAAACTTTTGAGATAAAAACCGCAAACACGCTGCACCAGCGTCATTGATTGAATCGATGCGTTGATTCGCTCTTTTTTGTTCTTGGGTTGCGAATTTTTAAAGATCTGTAACGCCTGGGATGATATTTTTCCAACTTTTTCAAGTCATGCACACCGTGATGATATTCCATCCAATTCAAGCTTATAAGTTTTCCTGAAGTCACTCCTCGATTCTTGGAATTCCTTTCTGCCCGAAGATTCAGATTGAAAATCATTCTCTGATGACGTCATTTCGTGATATAAAGTGAGCCAAGTTTGAAGAGATCAGTTTTCGGGTTGCGGTACATCAATGCGATTTTTTCTCCCCCGAGTCTCACAACATGATATCATTTAAGCCATTTTATGAGTCTCCTGTTGAAGCGGCTTCAGAAATATTTGGAGAGATAGTTTTCTCTTAAGAATTTCAAAGATCTAACCATCCACATTGCTTTTTTTCTGTCACTCAAACATCTACTATACATAACTTGGGAATTGAAATTTGTTCAAAAATAAAAGTTTCAATAAATCAGGTTTCTTGTTGGAATTTTGATAATCCAGTCGTAATAGGGGAGAGTCTTGAAAAAATCTTGACTCGTTATTCCAATTCAATTATAAAATGAAAGAAAATGTGTTTCATCGAGCAAATTCTATAAATTCCGCAAAAAAAGCCACAGGTTTCTTTCAAGTCTTTCACTACTAAGAAACGATTTGAAAAGTTTGAGGTAGGTAAAAGAACATTGAAAAATGAAGAACATTGAAAGAGAAAATTCAAAAAGTTCCTCTTTTGTTTTAATGGCTTTTTGATTAGGGAACTCGGAGTATCAATAGATCTGCTAGCCAAATCTCTAGCAAATGGATACCGATATAATTTTTTCACGACTAATATTGTACTCAATCATTATTTATTTTCACGTGCTCATCATATCAAAGTGCTCAAGACTTACTTGGTATCCGAAGTTGGTGCTTCTGACATGAGGTCTTGCGGCGATTCGATAAGCGCTGTTGAAGTTCGACTTTTCGATTCTTCAGCCAAAAAAGGCGAATAGTTATCCCGTTTGGCGAATGGCACTACCGAGAATACCGTTTGACCGTTTTCGCTATTAATACTATTTTTTTTCATGCTCTAATCAGTAAACGATGGAGACTTAGTTCAATGTATTTCGGAATTGACCGTTGTACCACGTTCGACGATCACGCTTGTGCACTCAGAAGTTGACTGAAAGTCATGTTCGTTAGGGCAACGACTTCCGTTTACATTTTCTTCATAAATAGTAGTCATTTGAGCTTTTTGTAAAGCGATTCAATCGCTGCGTGGTCAATGAAAAAAAAGTCTATTATGTTCTTTCCCTCTTTCTCTGCGCGTGAGCAAGGTGTCAGAACATGTACAATAAACTTACCCCTAACGAATCATCGACACTTCTTGTTAAGATGACAGCACGATGATAAACAAAATTTAGTTGCGAAGTTTTTCTTTTTCGGACAACTGCAATTTAATATTGTCGGTTATTCAACGCGTACGTTGACTGCAAATAGCAGCTCGTATGTGGAAAAAAAAAAGTTTATCGTAAGGGAAGTTCGCGCGTAGTTTTATCAGACCGAAGACGACGACGAGGGTGCAATTGAAAATGTTTCACGCGTTAGTAAGCGGGAAAGGAAGGTGCGATGATAGTGTTTGAAAAGTTGGAAGTTTCTTCGCTCTCGCTGAGTGTATTCTCTGTGTTTTTCGAGTTATTACATCAGTCCTGTGCCATTCGTACACTTTTCAGTTTCTAGTGTACTTTGCGGGGTAGATGACAATTACTTAATGAATCCCGTCGATAGGAGAGTAGAACTTATGACAGTTATTACTTGCCGATTTCTAATTAAAAAAGTTCCTAATGTCTATTTTCTTTGTTTCAATTTTTCTGGTAGAATAATTTTTGGGGCGAATATTTTTGTGCGGTTGTCTGTTGGTGTGGAAAGATAGAATTGGTATCCATTAGGTGACTTAATGACCGTGAATGAGCCCGTAGATTGTTATCTACGCCTATTAGACTCTGCTGGGTTCAAAAACCGCTCAGAAGGCGGCGAATGCAAGGAACCGAAAGTGGAACAAGAAATCTTGCTACCGCACCTCAAGAATCATCTACGGTGCACTCAAATCCAGTCGAGCCATCGTAACAAAAGCAAAAACGTTAGATAAATCGCAGACTATGAACTCAAAATTTTCCCAAGTCTTTCAAGAATTATATTTTTTCCAAGTAGTGGGTGAAGTATGCTCGGGCTCGCAAGGAAACGACGAGAACAGATCCATACTTACCTTTCTCAAGCTAGCAGGTACGTACTCGCTCGCGGTACTCTGCGGCAAACAAGCCGTCATTCCCCCCCCCCCATCGAGCTCAACGTATTCCCCTTTAGTGGAGGCGAAATAGACATTGGTCTATACATTTTGCGGGTAACGGTGGGAAATTGCGAAAACCTCTGAAAGTTCCCGCCCGCCACTTGCTGTGCAAAAACTTTTGTGGTGCTTTTTGACCTCCCAAATTGATTTTTTTCCAGTTTTTGGCGCATATCTCGAGTAATATTCGCTGTAGATGAGAAATTTTGGCACCAAAAAATTCGCTGTGAATTCTGCTACATCTTATAGCATCCACTTGTTAGCCTACACCAAGAGCTGAGCCTACAAATGCCGCTAGAAATCAGGAAAACACTGCGGAAATGAAGTTTTTCGGTATTTTGTGTCGTTTTACGAGTTTTTATCTCAAGAATTAAGAAGGTTGAAGTGGGGCAATGTGGTTAGCAAAATTTGCCTCGTGAAATTTACTGTTAGATGGTGTATTTGAACATTAGCACAGGTCTAAGCTGTCACCTGACAGTGTCGCCCGAAGTAAAGAATTGTCGGAATGATGATTTATTCCTCGGGTGCTCTTGTGATGGGAGCAGTAGTGAGGTCTTGGGATCTTGCTTTCTGGTTTTTGGAAGTCGTTTCTTCTGTGAGGTAGGTTGTGTATCAGCTTTTTATGTATTGTTGGGTTTCCTCTTCGTATTAGTGACTACTACAAAGTCTGTTTTTGTAGCAGTAGAGCGAGAGTTGCTGGTAGTGGCAGTGTTGGTGTCAGTTTCTGGCGGGTTAGTTGCAATCCTGTGGTTATTCAGGATTTTTCTTATGAGCATTGCAGCTGGGCCATTGTCCACAATTGGGTCGTTGGTGCCACTTGAGAGGATTGTGGAGCCTGCAGTGCTGGCATAGGACTCACTCTTGGTGGCTTTTTCAGGGGCCTCTTTCTTCTTGGTTGCAGAGGCTGATGAGGTTAGTGAGTCCAGAAATGCTTTTAATATTGATTCAACCAACTTCTTTACTTCTGGAGCAAGTTCGGAGGGTTCAGTGTGGCTACTGTCTTCTGCCACTGTGGCTTGTGATGTGGTGGCTAGTTGTTTTGTAAGACTTTGGATGGCATCGTGCTGGGTGGCAATTTGTTACGAGAGGGTTACTACTTGCGGGTGTTGAAAACGTTGCGGAAGATACATATTCGAGGGTCTAATACCGGAGCTGCAACATCACAAATGTGCTGCATTTTTTTGTAATGTATGTTGGTAATTTTCAATTCACACTCGTCCGCGTCCGAGTAAACTTTTCTCATTCAAATGCCGGCACCATTTGTATTTCACCTGCCTCGATTTTAAGTCTAAGAAACAGAAAGAGATTCATATTTGTCTAGTTTCTTTCCGATGTCCTTCAATTGGGCATTTCGTATTATAATTTGGGGCTTTTAATATAGCAACTGCTGCGTGGAACCCGGCCACGTACTCCCATTTCTCTCGCTTCTCGTGCTCAGTTACTTCTGAATTCAGAATTGTTTGGATGTCCTCTATGTCTGCTATGGTGTCGCTCATTTTAGCAGGATGTCGCCAGTGTCTATTGTTGCGAACATTAGGATTTCATCAAAAATTACAGTAGCTGGAACTGATTCAACGGATTCAAATACTTCATTGAGTAATTCCTCCGCGAATTTTATTGAAAAAAATTCTAAGGACACAACAATAGCTGCTACGTATTCATCGATACTCGTTAGTCGTTCTTCATCGATTCTCGTTGGTAATTCACCAAAGGAAAATTCGGGTCTCCCCAGCGTCACAGCAGCTTAGGATGCTGACTCTCAAGTTTTTTAATTTATCCTTTTGTGGCTTGTGTATGGCAGGAGTGGCTGAGGTAGAAGGTTGGCTTTGGCTGTCCATCCATTTTTGCTCCCAGGTTGATTAGAAAATCAGTCATGGCTTTACTCTCTCGTTGTCTTTGCCAATTGTGTTCAGATTCGGTTTCATGCTGTCGCTCCCAGTAGGCTACTCCAGTTTCTGCAAAGTTATTGTATCCAGACCTTAGACGCTTCATGTGATCCTTGGCAGCTTTATTTTGTGGTTTAGGGTGGGATCGTAATCGGCTTTGTTTCTTCTGCCTTAGTTGTATTGAGTCTTCATCATCTGTGCTGATAACTTGAGTTGTTGCAAGGGATACACCTTGTGGCGGCAAGAAGTTTCCAGACTCTTGCGGGGAATATATCTGGGGAGCGGCCGTTTGGTCCCGCTGGCTCAGGTTATTGATCTGTGATCCGATGTGAGAGGTCAATTGGTTTGGGGTAGTTGAATTCATAAAAGTTCCCACGAGAGCGAACGAATTAGTTTCCCCCCGGCAGTGCGTCTTACCTGGATGGCCCTATATACTGCAGAGGTCGGGAGGTATCTGCAGGTTCCCTGTAGCTTGCCATGCATCCCTTGGCCGGGCACCCTAGAATTGACGGGAAGGTGTTGGGTGAGGGTGGGTGTATATTGAAGTACAGTCTCTGCTCTCCAATCCCTAGAGCTACAGGAGCAAGGGGCATCCCAGCAGAGACCACAGACGACTACGCCGAGGGGTGACTCTCCCGGTGACTTCATCGAGTGAAAGAGTGAGTGTGAGATGCTGTATTAGGCCCGCTTCAGGAACTGAAGGTCGTACAAATGTTGGCCAGACTCCGCCAAGAGATACTTAAAAACGCAGAGCAGTACTTGACCCATCAGCGGACGTGAATGTTGCAAGCAGTATGTAACCCCAAGCTGGTATTCCCTGATGATCGAGTATCTTGTTTCCCGCTTGAGCTACAGGAAAGTGCGAGACTTGGTCTTCACAAGACATCCGCGGGATGGTGAGTGATCCCGCGGCCCACCACAGAGGAAGAGGATTTTTAGGAGTTGTACAGGGTAAGGTGTTAATGCTTCCATGCAAAGTGTGTGAAGGAAAGAATGGTGATTGGGGTACTTTTAGGTCTAATTCGCCTCTACTACTTCTACTTCTGGTCCTGAGAACTATTCAGCTCGTGTTTTTATCACCGTAATTTAGAGTCGCATATTTCATACTAAGACAGGTGAAAAAGTCTCTAACGAAGTTTCGGATGGTGAGTGTCCTATGAGACCTCAATTTTTCATTTCTTTGTCGACATCACTCTAATTAACCGGAATACGCAAAACCAAATTTAGTCATTTTGCTTTTGAACTTGTCGAGCGAATGATGTTTTGTCATTTCGTTATTGTGTGCGGTGATACCTGTAAGTTTCATCGCACGCTGAAGCAAGAAAGAAAATGCAACGTAATTTTTGCGTAATTATTCTCGCAGGAAAATAGATAAAATACAGAATGAAAACACGTAAAAAAAATCTAAACAGCTACGGGGGAGACGAATAGCTTCGCAACTGATGATGCACAATAAATTACGAACCCAATAAATCGAGTTATTTCCAATGAATTGGCGTAATTCTCTTTTTTTTTCGTTTCCGTTTTCGAGAATACGTGCGAGCACGTGCTACGCGTTTGACAAACGCCGTACAAATACACTGAGTTGGCGTATATTAAATGCGGTGACTTTTCATAAACAAAAATACCGTGGGTCAGTACCACCTTTCAACTAAATCTCGAGCGACTGACCAGACGAAGGGGAATATGAAAGGAGACGGGAAGATAAAAAGATGCGAGAAAAAGAGATCACGAGTGAATGAAAGCTAAAATTTACGTAATTTCCTCTACTAGAATTGAATAAGCATTACATCGAGCACGTTACTATTGGTGTCTCTGTTACGGAGATATTGGGTCTCATTGCGAGAGGAGGAAAAATTCTTAACATATTTACCGCGTGTTACCTGACACGTGCAGGATATGTGAGTCTTTTGGACCACAATACCATGATTTGTGTACCATCAAAAATTATGCCCAATCACATCAATCGAAAAATCAGTCAGTTTTAAGGGCCTGAAATAATTAATTTATGTAAACGTACGAAATATAGAGACGTAGGGGCGTACCAAGTAGTTTGGTCTTGTCTAAGCAAAGAGACGATTATATTTAATGAAGTAGAGCTGAAATATTCGCCACTAGACTAATTTATCTAACACCATCGTTTAGTTCTAATTACCTGCACCGCCGATAGCTGATTGGTTCACATTTGTATCATTTTTGACTCCTGTAAAATTAATCACGGGTGAGCACTACTCCCATCGCTAATAATAAATTAGCGTAAAACTAATGACAAGCAGAACCCTCGCAAACCTTAGAGAAAGTGTTGGTGGTTTACACAGTGCTCAAGTACGACCAGTGAGATTCACAAGAAGGCCCTAACACCAACGTGCTTCTCTTCTACTATTTCTTCCTCTGCACAAGTCCAATCTGAGACAGGATCCTCCCACTACCACGAAAGCAGAGGTTGGCTGGCCCCTACTAACGATTTGTGAGCCAGACCCCAGACACCTTACAGTGGTCAGTCCACAGTGTCAACTACCTTCAATTAATTCCAGTAGCGTCTCTTACTTCATGCCAAAACGCCCTCCAGGCGCGGCTTCCGCCTAATCAACTTCGACATTAAACAACACAGCCGGCTCATTCCCCCAGCCTGCGCTTGAAAGGGATTCATCACAACAGAAGCTACAGCCGCCTCAGAATCTCGATCAGTCCGTAATACAACCGACCCTGGTCGCCGTAACTTCTACAACCAGCATATGGACTTGTGCACTTCCATCAGGCAAGACGTTACTTCAACAGCCCCACGGGCCTGACCAGTATTCCGGTCACCACAACCTCCAGGAAGGGAAACCAACTTCTCCCTAACTAGACCGCCTTTGGTCCTCATTTAACTAGTAATTGATACTATCGCTAATATATTCCTAATCGTGTATAATTAATTAATATTACAAATAAGAATCATGCTCAGTAAACCAACTCACCACTAATGCGAAGGATTTGTATGAGGTCAAATGACAAACACACACACACGCTTACGAGTTCACAAAACTAACGAATATAAATTATTTTTACTGATACGAAGATATCTCGTTAACACTTCCCAGTGACATCAACACACGAGCACTACAAGAACGATTGTGTCAACCGTTGTCATCGCATTTAAAGCAGTCGTACTCCTACCCTTGCTGTAGGCGCCAAATAGCTACCCTGGACACTCGTGGCTCGACTAGGAAGTCGTCCACATTCGGATCTTAGTTTTTCATGCACGTATTTATGTGCAGTTACTGTAGAGTGTAACGAGAAGTACAAACAACAATACCGTAAACTGGGGTGACTTTGCATGTTTTTTTCACATCTTTCAACTTTGAGATTTTTTTTTGCGGAATACTATGGTTGCCCTGATTCTGACGAAATATGTATCTTAATAGTCAAACGCCTTAGAATTCAATGATGCCACAAGTTTGAGCATAAAAATTCATCTTCATGGTGAAAAATCAGTTTGAATCGCAAATGCAAAGTCACACCAGGTCGGGGTGACTTTGCATACCCTATTGGGGGGACTTTGCATATGAGGAAAATAATACGAATTTTATTGAAGGCCGCTTTATACACTATGTACAAAGGTAGTAACTGTCCTGCGGCAGAGCCACACATCATCATCGATGTACATGCTTTCGAGTGATTTCTGATTAGTTCAGGGTATTTACAACCACGCCGTACATAAACTCTCTTAGCCCCAGGATCGTCACTTAAGTTGGTCTCATCGTAGTTGTATATACGATCGGCAGGAACATTTTCTAGGGTAACAGATAACTCAGATATGTAAGCTCGTAATTTTTCTTCATCAACGGCAGCACGATCGGTCGTTATATTCTTTGCGTAGCGAAAACTAATAGCAGGAAATCGTTTTTCGAGGCCGTAGCACCAATCAACTCCAGGGAGAGTACCATCTTTAAAAGATGGAATTTCTTTTTTTGTTCGTTTCAAAAAGCACATACAATCATACGTAAATCTGTACGATCAATCGGAAACCCGTAATCTGAAGCTGCAAGTAGGTAGTAAAAATTGTAACTGCGTTCATCTCGTATATACCTGAGCCTTTCTTTCCTTAGCTCTTTTTCTTCCACCATCTCTATAATTCATTGTGTCAAAATATATAGCCTACTAGTTTGCTTTCTCGACTCTTGTTAAACTGTACGACGTTGCCATCATAACGCACAGCGTAGCTCTCGCTGTCTTCAAATATAGGGTACAGATTATATTGCTAGGTTGAAACTTACCACGTGCTATATACATGATATTTACAATAACATCGACGAACATGGTTGATATTTCCTCTGAATCCGAGTGAATTCGCCCTTCAACCAATGGTCTCGCTCAATCTTCCTCTTCTGTGTACCATTTTCTAAAATGACGTCTTCGCCTCGTATTTTTACGCCGACTGAACGTATCTGTTCCATTTTTTCTTCTGTGTAACGTCGGATAAGGCTCATTCAATTGGTGCTATAGATCATCATCGAGGAAGCTCAGCTCTTTTCTTCATCATTCTGCCACCAAGACAAACTGGTCAATTCCATTTAGCTAGGTACTAAGTTGAAGAATATTTTCACTATCTTTTATCTCAGGCTATGTTCTAAACCAGAAACTGCATAGTAAGCCTCAAAGCTTTGGAAGAATCTAAGTCTCAGTCCAAGCCTAGCCTATGACGTCATCAAAGAGCTGAACTAAACCGATTCATTAGTCGAATATGATGTCAGAGAGGCCACACATCAACGCGGACGGTCTTCTCTGTTGGTCGGGTCATTGATGGTGTCATTAGAGGGTCAACTAGGTTGATTAAAACGTTGGCATAATAATGTACCTACGTATTCTGTAGACTGTGTTGTAATACAGAGCGCCAGTAGTGATCTGTACAGCCAAACTGTAAAGGTAAATTGAAATTGAGTCAAGGCTGTTGATTACGTCATTGGACAGATGAAAGGTTTTGCCATAAGCATACCTGTGGACCTTTCCTTAACCCATTGTATTCTATGGACTATGCTGGCTATCTACCTTACTTTATATCTGTAAGCCAAAGGTGAAAGTTGTGCTCACCAGTCTTCAATCATCAAGACTGGGAAGTCATCAAAATTTGACTTTTGCAATGTCATATTCCTTGAACTGCAAACAGCCTGAATTGCAAAAGAGATGTTGCAAGTGATGTTTGCCACAAAATTGCAAATGGTTCAAATTGTAGAAGAGATGTTTGCAGTGTCATTTGCTCAAATTACAAATAAGCCATATTAGAAGAAAGGCATTTGAAATAATTATTACAAAATTGCAAAGGGTTCTGCAAATAGTCCAAACTGCAAAACATGGGTTTACAATGTGATTTGTCTTAAATTGCAGAATCTAAAAACATAAGATAGTCTTACAACACTCATCTATTGGTATACTGTTGAACTGCGAATAAATTAATCATTACTATCCCGCTAGCGCAAATTGACGTAACAACATTGTTCACCGCCATGGTTTACCTCATGCGCTCAATAAGTAAGGACTGGTTGTTTAGCACTTCCTGCTGAGAGTCAATCAACTCTTTTACTGGAAGAATATGATGGTGGTAGTTAGTAGTTACAGCATTTGTCAAGATAGACAAGCAGATCAAGACCCTTAAATGTTTGGATTTTTTTTTCTATCCTTTCTTGTAATTGGTGAGACCACCAGTTTGAATCGGAACTATATTTAACTTTTCGAATAATTTTATCCATTCATCGTCATTTGTATAGCTTAAATTGGTGACTTCCGGATGTGCTGGCACGTTGGCTTCGCCGTATACTTTTACAATGGTTTTCGCTATTGATTCCGGATTTTCATGAGAATGGTTCGCTTTTGAAACCAACACTGCAATGTCAGGAGTCAATGTGAAACGTAGAGCAATATAAGCCACTTCCAGTATCGAGAGATCGAGTTGTATTTTCTAGCTACCAATACATTCACCAAAGTCGTTTTTTCTGACTCAGAATTGTTTAATTTGTTTTCTAAAACACGCAAATTGTTTACCGTAGTCGAAATCCCTGGTAACGTTATACTTTTTGCACTTTCAAATCCTGCTTTTGAAGGACGCTTTAAACAACGAGTTTTGATCAAGAGCTAAGCCACTTTTTAACGCTTCATCTAGTATTGTCTTTTGACTTTCTGAGATATGTCGTCCATTTTAACAGTGAATACTTCTAGCAAGATTAGTTAACCGCAAGATTTTTTGACTACTTGCAATAAGAATAATTATTTTTGTCAATGGCTGAATGCATTCGCCAATTACTATAAATGTTCGGCAGTTACAGGTGCGCCTTCCAGTAGCGTCTGTCATTATTGAAAGTAAACTTGCTGCTTGTGGCTTTGCCGCAGAACGTAACAGTATTAATATTGATCGGACAAATTTGAAGAATTCATCTCTGGTCACTTTTATTTTATATTTGATAAAGACAAACTTCCATTCTGTACTTGTCTAAATTTGTCTATATTTTTGTACATAGCGAGCTTCTCTGTCGGAGAATCTTGTTATATCTGGCATATTATGTCTACTGCAAGCTTCCTGGTAGAAAACGAGAAAGAGTATCAGGCCCTTGAATTAACTGTAGTTCAAATTGGAAAACAGATATTTGGGATATTATTTACCACTGAATTATAAATAGTCCTATTGTAGAAGAGACATTTTCATTATTGTTTGGCTTTAAATGCAAATGGCTCTGCAAGTAGTTCAAATTGTAAAAAAGACATTTGCAATATCATTTGCCTTAAATTACAAATAGCCCCTCTAGTAGTTTGAATGGCAAAAGTGAAGTGGCATTTGCAATATCATTTCCCTCAAATTGACAATAGTCCAAATTAGAAAACAGATATGGGATATTATTTGCCTCTAAATGATAAATAGTTGTGCAAACAATCCAAATTTTAAGAGAGACACGCGTGCAGTGTCATTTGTCTGAAATTGCAAGTTGTTCAAATTGCAACTGAGGCATTGGAAGTGTTAACTGTTGCTGAATTCCAAGTATGTAGTCTAGCGGTTGATCCAAATTATAAAGGAGATGTTTGCGGTGTCATTTGCAATTGCAAATATTTGAATTGCTACTGAGTTGTTGTTGTTTGATTGCTGTATCATTTGCCACTAAATTGCAAGCAGTCTTGCAAATAATCCTAACTGCAAAAGAGGCGTTTGCAATGTCATTTGCTTTAAATTGGAAATAGTCCGAATTTCAAAAGAGATGTTTGCGGTGTCATTTGTCATTAAATTGCAAATAGACCTGCAGTTTTGCTCTTAAATTGCCAATAGTCCAAATTGCCGAAGGTGCAATGGTAGTGTCATTTGGCTCTGACTTCCAAATTGAAGAAGAGGCGTTTGCAGTGTCCTCTGCCCAGAAAAATTTCATTGATATTTATTGCTCAGGATTTCAGGGCTGCGAGTTTTTTCTTTGTTTGATTCAAAAGCATTAAGTCAATAATTTTAATTTATAATGATCAGCAGCAGTTTTGAATGGGTTCTTGAACAGTATCAATGGTGAGGGTGCCCTAGCTAAAATCCAAATTTTGTTATCAGAGATCACCTGATACAATGTGGCTCAATTATAATTTCAAGTGAGTGTATTTTGACCAATAAATCAACTTGATGTATCCTGTTTTTACTTCTCCAGTATAATCTTTGTCAGTAGACCTCTATTATATGAATTTAAGGCTTCAGTGACGCTTATTTGTTTTTAGCAGGGACCCCGCTATCCATTTTGTTCGGGGATTACATCCTCAGAAAACGTCCGCATCCGCGTCCGGGAGTTTCTGTAAACTGCGTGACGTCACGTGACGTGACGTGTGACGCTTTATGACGTCATGAATTACCTTGACCTGCTTTAGGAACAGAAAAATTTCAACTCCCAGTCAGGATGCTTGATGACGTCATCAACGACCTTGACCTACTTTGGGGACTTGGAAAAATTTCAATTCCCACCAGGAGTTTCTGTGAACTGCGTGACGTAACGTGAAGTGTGACGCTTTATGACGTCATGAATGACCTCAACCTTGACCTACTTTGGGGACTTGAAAAAATTTCAATTCCCACCAGGAGTTTCTGTGAACTGCGTGACGTAACGTGACGTGTGACGCTTTATAACGTCATCAATGACCTTGATCTTAACCTACTTTGGGGACTTGGAAAAATTTCAATTCCCACCAGGAGTTTCTGTGAACTGCGTGACGTGACGTGTGACGCTTTATACCGTCATCAATGACCTTGATCTTAACCTACTTTAGGGTCTTGGAAAAATTTCAATTCCACCAGGAGTTTCTGTGAACTGCGTGACGTGACGTGTGACGCTTTAAGACGTCATCAATGACCTCAACCTTGACCTACGTTAGGGACTTGGAAAAATTTCAATTTCCACCGGGAGTTTCTGTTAACTGCGTGACGTGACGTGACGTGTGACGCTTTATGACGTCATCAATGACCTTGATCTTGACCTACTTTAGGGACTTGGAAAAATTTCAATTTCCACCGGGAGTTTCTGTTAACTGCGTGACGTGACGTGACGTGTGACGCTGTATGACGTCATCAATGACCTCAACCTTGACCTACTTTGAGGACTTGGAAAAATTTCAATTCCCACCCGGAGTTTCTGTGAACTGCGTGACGTGACGTGACGTGTGACGCTTTATGACGTCATCAATGACCTTGATCTTAACCTACTTTGGGGACTTGGAAAAATTTCAATTCCCACCAGGAGTTTCTGTGAACTGCGTGACGTGACGTGTGACGCTTTATACCGTCATCAATGACCTCAACCTTAACCTACTTTGGGAACATGGAAAAAATCTCAATTTCCAGTCGGGATGCTCTATGACGTCATCAATGACATTGACCTTGACCTACTTTAGGGACTTGAGAAGCATGCAGTATACTGAGAAGAGCCCAGCCAACTCATTTTTGGAGGGGGCATTTTCGCACCAACGTCATCGCAAACGTGGGAGGTTGCGAATTCCCCGCTGCCATCGCAACCTGCAATGACCTTTAATTTTTTTTTTTTTTTTTGTTTGATATGAGAATATCCAGTCAAGAATTTGAATTTATCATGATTGATATTATGATCGATAGTGTGAGGCTGACTTTGAATTTGAATGCGGCAGCAATGGTAAGGGCATGATTGACCTCTGCAGTAGTTTTGTTATCCGAGATCACTTAGGTGGGGTATTTCGACCTACAAATTAACTTCATCTCACACCCAGTTTCTGATTAAGCCCTTGATGAGCTCGGTCGGTCAACCTCCATTTTATTAATATTGTACTAATCTCGCAGCCGGACTGCCGTACAATGTGCACAGATAAATTAGCTTTCTCTTTTCAGATGAAATCGTCAACTTCTGAATTTGTATCTCCTAATTCACTCAAGGAATAATACACTATTGTAACGATATACGACCCCGAACAGAATTTTACAGTTCAATTTAGAGGTGTATTCAAAATAAGAGAGTAACAAGCTTCATTAGGCGAATAATTAACATTGTTTGAAAACACCATCAAGTTTTACTTCGACATGGGTACAAATTGTCATTCATGGGTAATCATAAACGAATGTCGAGACATCTATCACTAGGTATATTTTCTGTATTCGCTGGTGTCCAGCTTAGTTATATTTAGGAAAGAACTAGACGGATGCGAGTTATGTGCGAATAAATATACTTCCCCGAACCAAGACAATAACCCTATCCTTCCAACGAAACAAGGCAAATAATCAGAGCCAAATAGAATGCAGAGCCTGCGTATTACTTCGCATCAATTGTTACAACAATATGCGAAATCAAAGTTATATATGCACGCAGGCTATCTTCTACTAGTATCTCGTTTGTAAAGAAAAATACCACGACGAGAGTGTCGACAAAACCGCGCTAAATTAATACCGTCAACTTCGACTTGAATATATAATGAAAGGGAACTATATAACATCGCGAACGCTTAATAAAAGTAGTTAAATTCGAATTAAGTGGACCGCCCACTCTTTCATTATTTCAAGTAACGAATTGCTATAAGTGGGTTTCCTTTCCTGCGCGACAGAAGTCTACCAAAAAATTTAACAGTACCTACACAAAAATACATTGGTTTTTCTTTTTGGCTTCTTACCTGCTCTTTTGAATGCATTTTCCGCGTCCAGGGCACGCATTGATTATGAAGATGAAAGTTATACGGAAAGCGTCGCCGTCGCATACAAACTCAACATGTGTCCTCCGACATCGGTGGGATCATTATCAGAAGGTGGAAAAAGTACGAGGGGAAGGGTCAGTATAGTTAGTTGTTGCTTGCGAAATATTTTTTTCTTTTCCAGAACGCATGCGCTTGAATGTTGAAGCGTTATATTGTTTATTGCGGATTTCAATTTAGTGTACAGTGTGTGCATTATACCTTCTCTCTCCTTTTGCCAAATTCGGCGAGATTGCGGATTAGAGAGCATTCAAAATAGTAGCGAGGCGCGTTGTACGGCTGCTGTATTTCACGCCCAGAGATTTTTCCTCCTAAGCACACGCGTTCATAACACAGTCGAATAAAATACTCGTAAATCGAGAGAAAGTAACTGACCTTTACCTTCGCGTGCGTTGTCTTCAACCAGTCTGCAGGCTTTCAGCGATTGTCTTTCACCCGTATTCTGGGAAAGAAGTAAATCTTACATTCATTTATCTCGAAGAGACCGAAGAAAGAAAGAAAGAAAGAGAGAAATAAAAAACCATTACGTAGATACATTCTGGAGCTTCTTCGAAGAACATCGAATTCCATCTCTCTACCATTTGTACTTCACTTCGCCGTCTGTAAAATGAGTTTTAAGACATTTTTTCGCCGACGTGATTAAATTATATTTTGTTAAACAAATTCTTTGAAGTGCAAGAAATTGAATGAAAATTGTGAAAGATTAAATTTATAATATATAAGTAAGATTACTCGTCTTTGAGATTTCGAGTGTTCAGACTCGTTTTGACGACGACGAATTAGAAGAAAAATGTAGCGTATAAACGCATGAATCGAAATTACTTCACCGAAGTTAATTAAATAAGAAAATGTATTTTCGAGCTGATTCGATTCCGTAGAAATTTAATTTATTTTTTTGCGTTTTGTTTCTTTTTTTACTTTTTTGAACGAATGTATCAAAGAACGCACGGCGTTTCATTAATGTTGATTGAATTGCTGCCTGCAATTCCAAGATGGTAGGCAACTCTTATTGCGATGGAACTGTAAGACGAGTAACTCGAACGATGTTAGGAGCAC
This sequence comes from Aspidiotus destructor, assembly GCA_035079395.1. NCBI lineage: Eukaryota > Metazoa > Arthropoda > Insecta > Hemiptera > Diaspididae > Aspidiotus > Aspidiotus destructor. The sequence goes on along the minus strand of JAVHKZ010000002.1, from coordinate 7,947,719 downwards.
GTAATGAATGCGTTGTTTGACGATAAGAGAAATAATATGAGAATTTGAATTCGAGATAATACCTAGATATGGAAAAAATTGCACTGATGGTGCAATACTTTTGTAACGTAAAATGAAGAAATTGTGTGAAGAATTTTAGCTTACCTGATCTCTCCACAAACTTCTCACAGTCCATAATAGCAATAGAATTATTCTCACTGTGGGAATCTTTTATGTAGTGTAACTCTATCTTTCTCGACCTTCAACAGAATTTTCCCTATGTATGGCGTCATTACTTGGTAATACGTCAAGAACTACACTCCGTACGTCTCAGAGGCAACCTCCAAACTTCTACAGAGTTTTCCGTGCGACGGATCTATAACAGTTAGGATTGAAGACCATCTCTCTTTTCACCAAGTTTGGAGGAACTTGGAATGATATCACAACTTGTACCTCCATTCCCCTTACACAACGCCTTTTCGCTGATGACTACAGCATTTCTTTTCAATCTTCAAACCCTCATCAAGCGTACAAACTTCACGTAAAATACCTACATGAGCTTTAGACGGTGGGTTTTACTTCTCCCATCATCTTCGGAAACACCGTCGAACACCAATTTCTCTACCTTGTCTATTTCATCAAGGTTTTTCAGTAGAAATCCTGCACTCTTATAAATTCTTGGACCCTAATCTTCCGTGGATCTTTCACATAAAATTTCTCTCAACTAAAAGCCTAAATACTTTCGCTTATGTCGCAGTCCTCCATGGTGGAGGGCGTCCGGGTTGCTTATGCATTGGATTTTGTTTCTTCCAGTACCGGAATCGACCCTTTCGGGTGTAATTTCGGTGTTGGAAGAATCTCCTCGGCGAACCCCCTCTTTTACTCGGCAACCGCCAAGCTGCAGTGCCCCTTTGGTGCGCAAGAAGCATAAGAACATACACACCAACATCACAACCACATTACACGATATAGTAGATCGCCGTTAAAGTTTCTTCATCTTCTTTCTTCAAGGATGATTGCGTACTCCGTAGTCCTTTTCTTCCTGCAAATGTGGATATTGATGGTACACAGGTGTCGAGTAGGCCATAGCGTGGCTCTGCATTTGCCCGGTCTTCTTCTTCATGACGGTGGCTGCAAATGCAGACACCTGGTTCCATGCTTCTTTGGAACCTAGCATGGTGGATACCAGGCTACTCGGGTCAAGCGCTTCATCTACCCCAATCTCTTAAAGAGACCGACTAAGCTTGTCCCGCTCACACCTCCGCGCCTCGCACTCAGATAAGGTGTGCACTGGTCCATCATCCCGCCCTTGGTCGCAGTCTCGCAAAGGTACTTGTTGAAGCAGCCATGGCCGCCTAACACCTGCGTCAGGTGAAAGTTTAGTTGGCCATAGTGCAGTTCATCCCCTCATCTCGGTCGCGTATTAACATACGGGTTGTCCACTTGCCCAGCTCACTCTGGGCAATTCTTACTTTCTATTTCTCAAGCAAGGAGCGCCTGGCCTCCTACTTAACCCGTAGTCGTCGTCTTTTCTGCTCTGAACACCACCTTTCTCTCCTTAGCAAGAAGCTCGATTAGTGGTGAACATGCTAATACACAAATAGCCTCCGTTGAGACAATGCGGTAGGCACTATCACACCTCTGCGCAGCTCTTCGTTGGATCGTTACCATCTCTCTTCTTCTGTATGATGTCTGCATGGAGTCGGCCCATACTAGCGCTCCACATAGGAGGATCGACAAGGTGGTGCTCATCATGATCCTTCTTCTTGCTTCTCTCGGTCCTCCTAGGTTTCTCATCAGGCGGCTTAGGATCCAACTACCCGGCCTGCCTTCTCCGCTACCATCAGGAAATGGTTCCTGAAGCTCAGCGTCGAGTCAAACTAGATGCCCAGGTACTTCATCTTCTTCTTGGTCTCAATTTCCACACCTTGCAGGCGAAAGATAAATGGACTGAACTTCCGACGGGTCGTGAATAAAATGGCCTCCGTCTTAATAGCTGCAAGTTCGAGTCCAGCCGACTCGATCCAACGCGTCACTTCCTCTAGGGCCCGGTTTACCCTGCTCTCCACCGCTACAATTCTCTCGGCAGTGCATGCCACCAGTGTGTCAACCGCAAATCAGATAAGTTGAACACCCGGTGGCGGCTTCACCTAAAATCACAACAGCGGCCCAAGGACCGACCCTTGCGGCACCCCACAAGTAATTGGGAGCTTCATTGTACCAGCAGACGTCTCTGCTTGGCGCATTTCTCGGGAGCTAAGATGGCTGCTGATCATCCTGAGCAGGTATGCGGGTACTTCTGCGTCCTTGAGAGCTTCCAAGATCCTCGCCCGAGAAATCGAATTGAACGCATTTCTAATGTCGAGGCTGACGGCTGCGCAAAACTGACGCGTAGCAATCGCTGACTTCACTTTCCTCTTCAGTCGGATCCCAGCATCTGATGAGCAGCGTCCAGTTTGAAAACTGTACTGGCTACCAGAGATTACATCTCTTTCCTTTTCCAACATTGTCCAGGCAATGTGGACGATCAGAGGATGGCAGACCAGGAGGTTTATCCTTCTTATCGATCAGCGCTAACCTGGCAGGGAACAGTCCCCCAACATCTGCCGCATTAAATGTATCAACAAGCAGTGCCGGGTCAACTGAGTGTATGGCGCTCCATACTGGATTTGCTGGAGCATCCCAATACTTACCCCGCAGTCTGTCGACTGCTGCATCCACCTCCTCGGTACCTAGGAGGTCCTCTTCTACTATTGATAGCGTTACCATTGGTGGTGGGTGCTGTGGGAACAAGCCGTCAGTGATTCGACCCACAACATCCGGCTCCATTCGGCTCATTGCTGAGAGGCTCTTTAGCTTCTTCAGCACTATCTTATAAGGCTTTCCAAACGGGTCGTCCTCGGCCATCTCATACAGCTCTTGCCATGCAGCACTCTTGCTGTCTTTGATGTCCTTTTTCAGCCTTTTGCGAGCCAGCTGGTATTCCGGTGCAACCGTCCGCGCCCCTTCGCGGCCTCTACTACGCTGGTATATCTGACGCTGACGGTTGCACACTTTTTTTAACTCGGCAATCTTGTTGGTTCACCAGTAAACGACTCTCATCTTATTTGGTGGACCTTAACTGGGCATAGCTACCTCGCATGCTTTGGTGACAGTCTTAATCATTTCCTCTGTTGCCACCTCCGCGTTACCTTCTTGCTCTCCTCCTTGGTCCCATGAGAGGGCAAGGTAAGTAGCTTTCAGCCGGTCGCTATTCAGATTCTTAACCGCCCATTTTCTTACCAGCTTTTGTGGAGCAGCGACCTTGACTTCCCGGTCGATGGAGAAGTTGATATATCGATGATCGCTCCCAGAAAGCACCTTATATAGTACCGCCCAGCCTTCTATTCTTTGGGCTGGGCTCTCTGAAGCGAAGGTGATGTCAATAATGGATCCGTATCTTTTATGCACTCGGGTAGGAGTGTTGCCCACGTTTGCCGTTTCCGGCATGGCTGCATCGCATGCTTTGGTGACAGTCTTTATCATTTTCTCTGCTGCCACCTCCGCCTTCTCTTCTTGCTCTTCTTTTTGGTCCTATGTGAGAGCAAACTAGCAAAGTAGCTGTTCAAAATTCAGGATCCTCTTATACGCTGATGTTGCATTTCTTCGAGATAAGTTTCGGATAATTTTCAGGTTGTTGAAGCAACGATTCTCGGATTAATTCTCTTCCAAACGCGAAAATTCTTTTCTTTCTTCTGGTAGACGGTACATGACTCTGGACATGAGAACTTGTTGTATAAGCACTTCTGTTGAACTCAAATTTTCCGAACTTGGCGTCCTCTGATCTTTCTCTCTTCCCTCTTGGTCTCAGCGGACACCGAGGATACAACGTCCATCCCTCGCGTCGATCGCCGCGGATGCTTTGAGTTGGACTTTATCTTTCCTCCGTGTTAAAAATCCAAGTTCTCCTCGTTGCACGCGGCGGACATCACGGGTGGAATGCTCTCCTCTTCCTTTTCTCCGTTCAACGCTCCACTTCATTTAGTTTGGTGTCATTAGACATTTCATCACCAGTTGCTCGCCGCGGGTACAGCATCTCCGAATCATCACTCGTTGATCATCGCGGAGGCCGTGGGTTTGACTCGCTTCTCTCTCTCTCTCTCTGCTCTGCTCTGCTATGGGACGACGATGCCAAGAGGAGGCACAGGTGATCATGGAAGGGATGTTAAGATTAAGATTGAACTGTGATTTTCAATCATTAAATTCTGATAAAAGGCGTAAAAGTTGCCACGTGCCTTTGTATAACCTCCTTCCTCAGTGTTATGGCTCGTAGCTGAGGCACCGGCCATTTCAACGAGTTGGAAGAGTTGGCGAAGACTGGGCTAACTGCATTGTAACCTGTTCGATGTTATAGCTACAGAACTTGACTTCAACATTTCAAAGAAGTAAGTTAATGTATGAATGTCCACAATGATAATGTTGGCCAATTGTCACCATATTTTGTTTTGCACTTCGCAAAAGTCAACTTATTTCCTCTCGACACGCTGTATGGTTCATCGCTTCATAGATACCGAACTTAGTCTAGACTACTATTTTCAGAATACAATTTCTGCTCCGGAGCTCAAACTCATTTAATTTGGTGAATCGATCATCACTGTAGCAATAAATAACTACTACACAAATGTATAATGGGTATTCAAGCAGTCTCCGCGAATTCCACAATTTCTTCCGAAAAGACTTTCTTTTCATAATAATTCCTGCATATCAATTCACGAAGCATGAAATTGTATTCAAGTGCTGATAGTGAATGAGAGACAGCGGCGACGATGAAAATAAACACCCGCAAACGGGAAACCAGCAGCGAAAGGATATTCTGTAATTCGTTTCCAAATTACGAATACACCTTATGGGGCAGATTATAAGTACATTATAAGGAGCGTTTCCTTATAAATTGGAAATGTTTTTCGCGGTGAATACCTATCTTTTTAAAAATTTCGATCATACCACTTATAAATCATCCAATAGTCAACGAACGAGAGAGCTCCACAAAACACGTGCGCCAAAGTGAAATATTCCCACGTATATCTGAACCACAAAACCGCCACTCTTTGGAATTCGTAAAGAGACACGAGGTTCGTTAACACCGAACTTTAAGCGAATTAAAACTATAGTGAACTTGACATTACACAACTGAGGAAAACACCTAGAAATTCTATTTAGTTTTTGTTGTAAGTCAGAACCGGAATATCCGAGCTTTTCTCTGCGGAAAATATCCTTCTCTAATTTTGATTATGTTCCGTAACATCGGGTTGAAATTCTTCAACGTGAAACACAAAATAGGTAAGTCCAAAAAGAAATAAATTCTTATTCTTATCGAGTTGCGACACATACGATACGTGCCATGCCCTCCGGCTGAGAAATTATGTGATCACCGAAACTGTGCACGCTTATACTGTTTTTCAAAATATACACGCGAATAAAAGTTCGCGATTTTCACAAGGAGGAGCGATGGAGTTTCACTAATTTTTATTGATTCGAAAGTTCTTAAGAATATATTTAATCCAATTTATAAAAGTTTTCTTTTGCAAAGACTTCTCTACAAATCATGGCTTTTATGAACGTTATCAACGTATAACAATTCGTAATAATTCATGTATTAAACTTTTACGATATCCGAAATACTTTCGAGAGGCTTACATACTCCTTTATTTATGAAAATCTTACCCGCGAAAAGTGAGCTTTTCAATTAATTGGTTTGAAAAGTTGGCAACAATCTGGGAAACAAGAGGCGAGAGGTTGTGTGGTTAGCGAATGATACTCGGGATGGAGAATCAAATGCAACAGACTACGAAAAGTCTAACGATGTTGAAACTTTCGAGAGTGAGGAGAAGAAAGATTAGGTTTAAAAATTCTTTGCTGATATTACTAAGCGCGAGATTTATTAGGCACTCTTAGTTTGTTACAAAAATCGAGTATTTTTAAGCCCTCTTTCAAGAGTTTTAAAATTTGACGAAGTAATAAAGCTACGAGTATCTTGACTTTAAGCTAGAAAAGAAGACACATGACGTGTCGCTAGAAAATGGAAGGAGCTATCGTAACGTGACCAGATTGACTATTTCTTGATCAATCGAAGGTTTAGAAAGACCGAAACATACCCTGGAGCAGATGCCAATAGTAACCTCATAGTGCTAGTTGCAACATCAAATTTGAGAATAGTGAAGCCAACAATGATGGAACAACGGCTCAATCTAATGGTCTGAGGAGGAAGAAAACTCGTATCCGACCACAAGAGGATATTGACAATGAAATAAAGGCCAATTCTGAAGAATTCAATGACAGCGGATCTAGTGACCAGGATTGGGAACTAATGAAACGATTAAAACTGGAGAAGGCCGATGGAGAAAACAAACAGAATGAAGAACAGTGAGGAATGGGTGACTAATTGTTTCTTTCTCATATTTGGTTTCTTCGTCGTTGTTTAGTGTTGCATTTGAGACCTAAGTTTGTTAAACCGATTCTTTTCTGCTCGTAAGTTCACGACTAAAAAACTAGAAGATTATAATATGAGGGTGAAGTGGATAAGAAAAGAGTTGCGGAGATTACATGCTAAATATAATATCACGACTAGATTGAACCTTTTGGTCCACTCGAGACTCTCCGGTGTGCTCCCTAGCTAGGAGATGGCGAGTAAACTTTTTCGATGAGTTCATCTTCCACTATCGCGCGATTCATCAAATTGGTAGGCGGGGTGATACTTCTTCTTAATAATTTCTATATTTTCCACTGCTATCCGACGGCGGAAGTTGGTCTCCAGATGTAATATGGCTTCGTCTCCACCTAGATGTGACTCTTCCAGGGGGTGTTTTGCAAAGGCTGATTTTGTTGGGTTGTTTTTCTCATAGGCCACAACATGGTCAGTTATCCTCACACTGAACGACCTCCCGGTCTCGCCGGCGTTGGTAGCAGGGCAGTCTCTACAACGGAGCAAGTACACACCGCTCTTAGATAAGGGAGGAGACGGATCCTTCCCGTTTGGGATCATCCTCCCAATCTTAGAGAAAGGATAGTACAAAGGAACTCTATTTGTGGTTCGGAGTACTACTCCAATCTCAGAAGTAAGATTGCGGAGGTAGGAAATGAGAACGACTTTTTTCTTAGTTGTCCTTGGTGAGGGAGGGAAAGTAGTAGTCCGCTGGAAAGCGCCTTTCACCTCCTTCTTACGTATGAGGCCGACAACATCGATTTCGATCATGTTGGTGTGGGCCAAATACTTGAGGATGGAGACCTCTTTAGCATAGGCTTGAGGTGTGAAGGGGAGGGACATTCAACGGCGAGTGGAAGAGTTGAAAGGTATCATTTTATGGGGAAAGGGGCAATAGGACGACCCGTTGACAAGAATGTCAGTGGTCGTATTCTCCCTATACATCCCTATTTCAAGACTACCACTAAGGAGAGAAATAGTGATGTCAAGAAAATTTATCTGAGGGCCTCCGATCTCGGTCGTAAATTGGATGGAAGGGTAGAGATCATGCATGAAAAAGAGGAGGTCCCGCCGATTTTGGGTAAATCCAGTCCAGACACACAGTATGTCATCGACATACCGGCGCTAGAGAAAGATATGGTTGAGGAAAGGGAGTCTAGATCGGAAGATATCATCTTTCAATCTAGACATAAAAACTTCGAAGATAAGAGACCCCAATGGTGATCCAATAGGGATACCAATGTCAGGAGTAAGTTTGAAAATGGAGTTGTTGAACTGATATATGTTGGGACTGAGGCAGCACTGAAGGAAGGTTTTAAATTCCAAAATCATGGAAAGTGGGACTGCTGCCTCAAGAAGTAACTCCTCAATGCGTTCACGGGTAGGTTGGAGGGGGACGTGTGGAAACAAACCAACGTCAAAAGATACAAGAATGCTCCTGGGTTTTTGTGAGTAACTCTGATAGTTCTATAAAGTTTTTTTTATTGAAAGGGAGGGTTGGAAGCTTGTTACAGACTTGAACCAAATATCGAGGTACTCTGCCTACTTGTAAGTGGGGGACGAAATAAAAGAAACTACCGGGCGCATGGGGGACCCTATTTTGTGTATCTTTGGAAGCCCGTAAAGATGGGGAGGAAGTGGGTTAGAAATTAGGACCGCTTTCTTGAGGGGTTCCTTATCTAAGATGTACTTACTCTCAGATTGGAGTAGTACTCCGAACCATTAATAGAGTTCCTTTGTACCAATCTTGTGGTCCACTCGAGACTCTCCGGTGTGCTCCCTCCCTACGAGTTCGATCCGTTTTTGAAGATGTCAACAGAAAGTGCCGCAAGTTCAAGAGGATTTTGAAGAAAAAAAAGAATAGGAAGTTATCCTCCTCAATGAAGGAACAGGTTGATGTGGCCAAGGACGGGGATAGTGAAGGTATTGTCCTTCAGGAATTCACCCCCCCCCCCCCATGAATGATAGTCAGGTAGTATTTAGTAGTGAAGAAACAGTCCTCCTTGAAAAAGGTTTGAAATTCAGTCTGCCTCCTCTCAAGAAAGATGAAACCTTGGCAAATGTTGTTGCGGATCTCACTGTGCCCATTGGCCCTGGAGTTTATACCCAAAAAGTATGTGCCGAATTAGTCCTAATACCCCGCTCTCTCGAATGAGTGCGGGAATTGGGAGGAATGATCCAAGGTTTAAAGAGGAAGATCAATGAGGAAGATCTAATTGTCACAAAGGCTGACAAGGGCAATGCTGTTGTGATTATGGAGGTTCTAAGGTCTACGAAGTGCTCTAGCAATGTGGTGCTAGAGAGAGCGAGAATTTCAGCTTCCCTAAGCAAGTTGAAGAAGTTAGGAGAGTCATTGACAAGTAAGGGGCTATTATCAAAACCTCGGCGATGAAGAATGCCCTCTTTGTTCCTAACCCCACACCCCACCCCTCCTTTACGGGTCGCCTAAAGTGCATAAGATTAATACCCCAATACGACCTGTGGTCTCATTCATTTCTTCTCCAACCTACTTCCTTGCCAAGTTTTTGGACCGTTGATTCAAAAACTTGAGTTGATTTCGAATTTCCTCATTCAATTTTGAACTCGGCTTCCTTGGCGGATGTTCTGAAGGATGTAAGTTTTCCCCCTAGCACGATCACCCGTTCTTTTCATGTCATTGGTATGTTTCCGAACATTCCCAAAGCTGTTACTATGCAGCGCATGGGCGATCTACTCGCATGAAGGCCAATATTCCTCACAATCAGCTTCAAGAATTCTTTGATCTTCTAAATATCTTTTGGTGCCCTAACTATCGTAAGTTCGAAGAGAAGTTTTTTGAGTTCCCTGATGAAGTAGGGATCCCCATTGGATCACCTCTAGGCTACCTCATCTCCGAAGTTTTCATGTCGAAGTTTCAACTTGATCTCTTTTCCTCGAACCAGGTGTTACTGAGTCATATTTACTATTGGCACAGGTCCGTGGATGATGTTCTGTGCGCGTGGACTGGTCCTCCAGATCTCCTTGGTGAGTTTCTGAGGTATCTTAATTCCTGTTACCCTTTCATAAAATTTCCCTTCGAAATAAGAGAAACCTCCATCAACTTCTTGGATTTATCGATCTCAGTAAGATCGGGTATCCATGAGTTTGGAATCTACAGGAAGGATACTACGAGCGATATCCTACTGCTCGGAGCTTCATCCTGTCCTGTTGCTCATAAGATAGCAGCCTTTAATAGCTCAGTCCACAGACTGACTCGTATTCCGTTGAGTCAGGCTGCCTTCAAGAAAGAAATCCTATATAATAAAGCGCGACTTTGTAAACAAACCTTCGAATGTGGTGTCGATCGGTCGGTGCCGGGGTGCGCTCACTCGGTCCTACGTGCGATAGTGAAGGTGCTATCAGTCCAGTCGGTCATCACCGTACTTGATGCGTTCTTCTTATTGGTCGAAAGAATTTTTATTATCATCGTCCTCTGTCATTATTACCGTATTTCCGGGAATATAACCCGCCGTAGCATATAACCCGCAGCCAAGTTTTGAAGACCTCAAAAAAAAAAAAAAGTTTTCGAGGTATATAAACCGCACCAAAATTGATATTCAAATGGTCATTTTTCGTTCATTATGCACGTAAGTTACAACGTATTTTGCAGTAAAAAAGTGGGAAAAATTTAAAGCTAGGTATATTTTCGTCTTATGAAATACAATTACGTAAATTTTAGTCAATTCATGGTCCATTCATCAGATGAATAAGCTAACTGCCATAAGTTCGATAAAGAAGTAGTCTACTTCCAGAAAAATTAGGGAAAATAACTCCTTGTATATAACCCACCCCTCGCATATAACCCGCACCCAGGTTTTGAAAACTTCAAAAATGAAAAAATGGTGCGGGTTATATCCTTGGAAATACAGTATCACTCATCTGTTTTAGTTCGAATGGTTTGAATTGCGAATTCAAAACTGAGCGAAGGAACTGTGAGATAATTGGGATTATTCAGGGTTCATTTCAGTACACCAAAATGAAATCGAGAATCAAAAATTGTCCGATAATTATACCGTTAATATTGGAAGAGGTAATAACTCGGAAGACGTAGCTATTTTAGTACTCATTATTGCTTCTTGATCGCATCTATAGCTTCGGCTTTTTGTGAATCATGAAACTCGGATCAAAATAGAATTAGAGGAAAGTTTAATTCGAGATTTCCTGAAAATACTCATGCACGAAATAAACGCCCCGTTTTTCTGTTCTCTCCTGTTATGAAAGACGGTCGGAAAAATAGTAAGTAGTTCGATGTGTTTGTAATCGTCTGCATAAATGGAAGCGTGTTTTGAATTATGATAACAGAACGTGATCTATCATCATTTTATCATCATTCTGCTGTTTCAGTAAAGAACTGAACTGAGAAACAACGAGATTTATTTCGGAAGTACTTATAATTACGAAACGCGATCAAAAATTATCTGATAATATCGGAAGACGTAGATATTTTTTTGGGTACTATATTGATCCTTGATTGTATCTAGCTTCGGTTTTAATGAATTATGAAATTTGGGACGAAGTAAAAATATAATTAAGTTGCAAAAATTTGAACTCAGGATTTTGTGAGAATACCTACGTAAAATGAACACCCTGATTTTCTGTTTTCTTCTTAGAGTGAAGTCGATTGGGTGTAGTCACTAATTGGATGAAAATACTGACAAGTGCAAAATGATCATTAAAGACAGTACTCATTAGATTAACTGGAGAGAGAGTTCAAAAACAGTGAGTAGTTCGATGGGCTTTTGATCAGTTGCGTCAATGATAGAATTTTGGTTCGAATTATGAATATGTGATCTTCGATCGTATGAAATGATATCGGCTTAAATACAGAACGTGATCTTTAATAAAATGGTTTTAATTAAAACGGCTTTTCCCGCACATACAAGCAATACAATTCTGAGTGGACGTTTCGACCACGTCGTGGTCATTATCAACACAAACTGAAATGATCCGACGAGCGAATATGCTGTAAATAAAAGTATAAAGAGAATGATTCACTATACCGGTAGGAACCGATAAAGTTCACAATTTCACTTATTGCCTATGATCGTACCGTAAGCTTTTCCTAATCGTTGAGCGTCACCCTTAAAATTAACATTGATATTGTCGGTCTTGATAATTTCTATAACTTCGCGTATTTTTCTTTTCTTATCACTACGTTCATAGGATAAAATCTTGGGGTTCTCAAAATTAAATTTGTGGTCACAATTTTTAGAATGACAGGCCAGTCCAGTGTGATCGTTCTGGTTGTTTTCATCCCTTCTATGCTGGTTGATTCTCTCAGACAGTAGCTGAGAAGATTCCCCAACATAGAAGCGAGGGCAATTACCGCAAGGTATGCTATAAATAACACCCGATCTTTTGTCTATGGGGAGGGGGTCCTTGAGCCTGGAGAACAATTGATTTTGAAGGGTGTTATAATTACCGAAAGCTATCCTAATACTAGGATCTAATTTAGTCAGAAATTTACTCACGATCACACTGCTCTGGCCTATGAAAGGCTCAAGGACCCCCTATTTTAATTTTCAGCCTATCAGGCGGGGGCGGGGGCGTGGTACTTTACAGCGAGCGCGAAGCGCGATCCCCTGTGAATGCTGCAGGCCAAGCCACCGGGCGAGCGCGAAGCGCGAGTATGGTGCATATGAAAAAAAAAACACATTGACGCCTCTGTTGGCGGCATACCCTACAGCGAGCGCGAAGCGCGAGTCCGTTACCACATAAAAGGGCGAGTGCGTAGCGCGAGACTGTCATGCAGCGCGCAGCGCGTTTTGGCGGGGTTCGCGAGCGCGAAGCGCGAGCCTATGGACGCGCTCGCCCGTGTGGGCGCCGCAAGCCGCCAGCGGCTAGTGTTAAGAATAAAATACCTGGCTAGAGTGAATAGAATCAATATCGACGAGATGTTTCGGAAGACAATCACTGAAAAATTCTTGATTCTACCACCTCCCTCCCCCGAGACACGATCAGTGACCGTCGTATGCGCTGGATCAGTCTCCCTTGCTGCTCTTCGACAGAAGGGCGCTCCACAGCATGTCATCAGAACCATCAAGAGCTACTTAAGTGACAGATCCGTATGGTGCAACTCCGAGCACACTATAAGAAAAATAGTCTGTGGATGTCCACAGGGCTCTGTCCTAGGACCAGTCCTCTGGAACATCACATACGACAGTCTCCTTCAGAGGCTGGATAGCGTAGGTCTAAAGACTTTTGCGTATACAGATGGAACAATGATAGTCATTGGGGCAAATGACAAAAAAGTCCTGGAGAAGAAAATTACCAAAGCCATCGAAATAGTAAAAGAATGTCTAGCTGAATTAAATCTGGAACTCAATTTAGGCAAAACTGAAACTGTTGTCCTTGGCACAATACTGAGGACCCAAATGCCAAAAATACGAATCACAATAGAAGAAACCATCATTGAACCCCCAGACAGTATGAAATACCTAGAGGTCAAAGTAGATTGGAAATTAAATTGGGAGGCTCATCTGTCCTACCCAAGGGAGGAATTCGAAAGAACACTTCCCAAAATCCTAAGTCTGTGCCAAAATGTGTAAGGCTACTCCACAAAAGCGAGAGCTACTATGCTCAGAGGCACAGTTCAAGTATATTACCTATATGCTGTGACCTGCTACAGCCACATACTAACCACGAAAAAGAATGAAGACGAGATAAATAGCATTTATAGGACCATTACCAAATGTATAGGTAGGCTATATAAGACAGCCTCCTACCTTGGCTTATGTGCAATAACGGGTCAACTGCCTATGGTGCTCGAATTGAAAGGGTGGGCAATTCTTACTTCGGAGAAGAAAAATTGGCCAATTACTTGGGGATTCTTCAAACGACCAAGACCCGACACTAACCTCCCCCTGCCAGCCTGTCTCGACTACAAGATCCTCCGGGTCTGGCAGAAATGGTGGGATGACAGCAAATCAAGCCCCTGGACGTACAACTGTATTCCACAAGTATTCTAGACATAGATTTCTACATCTCACAAGCCCTTAGTGGGCAGAAACCAATATTTGCATGCTTTTTGGACTTTGAAAAAGCCTTCGATAGCACGCATGAACAGCCTTTAATGAACGTGAACAGGCCAAAGTGTTTCTGAAAGTACGATGCTGTCAGTCGTCCCCTCTCAGTTTTTCGCAATCTTGTTTCAAAGTTTGAAAAAAGCTGATAATTGACTACAGTCATCTCTAATAACCACAAAAAGGACAAATTTTGATACTTGTCTTTGGAATGTTCCTGCAGTGTTACTCATTTTGACCAAACTGAAATTCGTGAGTAGGATTATGATTCAAAAATCTCAATAAATACTTAGGAAAATATGTCATTATCAACAAGAGAACTCTAAGAATGATTTATGTACTTCAGTCGCTGCATTGATTTTACTGATTATCACGTCCGCTTCTAATTCCGCGGTCAAAGATTAATTTAATAATTCATTGGTATCATCCGATGGTTCAACTTAGCACTTTGGCGCTGAAATTCGTTCTTTGCTCGATGTCGAGGTCTTCCTCAGCATGCCACGAGTGAGAATTGAAGGTTTATTTTTGCTCTCTATGTCCACTTCAGAATTCAACCTATAACCTTTATGCGTTTCCTGAAGTGGGAACACTGATTACTGATTAGATGAGAGCTAATTAAGTGAAAATAATGTTTTAAATGAACATACGGGCAAAATTACTGTATACTTTTTCCTATAAATCTTACATTAGTACCTATTTCAAAAGTGTAAGTTTCAATCAATTTTCAAGCATTGAAACGCAATTTGAGAGAAGCCTAGAAGAGATAGCGAAAAACGGATAACGACATCGTTTTTAGGGTGAAAAATACTTCTAGAAACGCTTCTGTCAGTTCATGTTCATTCCACAAAATTTGAAATTTGTTCATGTATGTAGTGCATGATGATTAAGCTCACATAAATACTCCTGTGTTACGGTCCTCGTTTTCGTTCTCCCATGAGAATACAATGGTAGGTATATGACCTTCGAAACGTGATTGTACAGTCCAAATAGGATGAATGGAAGCCTATTCAAAGAGATGAGAAGTCCAGAGAAACAGTTAAACCCGCGATTTCCGCGGAGAATAGCCGAGTGCGAAGGTAAGTGAAGCTGAGAGAGACGGAAGACAGCGAGAAAGAGAGAGAGAGAAAGGAAAAGAAGCTGGTTAAGCCGTTCAGGAAAAAAATAATGGAAGCTAGGAGAAACTGCCCAAGAAATGACGTGATGAGAGGATCTGACGTATGGGAAAAGGGAGGAGAGCAAAGAAAGAAGTCAGTAGTAAATCAGAGAGAAGCGGTAGAGAAGCTGGACTTGAGGCTAGGTCCAGCTTCGTGAAACTTGATGAACGCGCCTTGTCGAGAAGGCTACGGGGATCTGGAGGAAAAAGTTAGCGCGATTATGTAAGAAGGATGGTAGGAGTCTTTTGCATAATTGGAGTATAGATTGCGTATAGCTCGCGTTTGTTTTGCGTCTTGACAAAAGAATACGAAAACAAAAAGAAAAGAACAGTTGACGCGGAAGAGAAAAATACTTATTCGACAAATATATTTGAATTCGTGAATACTTCAAACCTAAAGGTACAGACTTTAAGGAGTGACCGAAGTCCTGAGATCGAGGTAAGCTTAGGAGGAATATTGGAATATAATCCTATGACATCAGAGGAGATGAGCTGAGCCTATGATCACTTAATTTCTACACCGCCCAGTTTATCAGCAAGTTTAAAGTAGGCAAATGTTTGGACTTCTTTGAACCAATCGTCCAAGAAAGCTTCCAAAATACTGGTAGGTGGGATCACGATCGTCTATCTAAAATAGACGAGAGGTAGGATAGAGGTTTTTCAGTATGAAGGCAAGTATGTTGTCCGAGCCGGGAGCGGTTCTATTGAGGTTTTTGTGGATGATGGAGTTGCGTTTAAGCAAATTGATCGGGAGGTTGTGAGGAATAGAAGTGAGGTTAGTCTCGACAGAGTGGGGGAGAGTTTCGGTTCTGGATTTAAGATTGAGATATTCGTGACTGCCAATCTGCAGTCGACCTCACAGCGGAACTTAATCGACTGAAAAAGTCTATGTTGATTTTGAGTCGGTGCATCTAATCGGACAAGAACAGCTAATCGGAGATGTACTCGACTTGCCCTAGCAATTGTTATTGAAATTCCCATCTTATAGTTCCCTAAATTCATATCGTAATTGTAAATGAATGATATAAAGAGGTTTCACAAGATTGTGAAATCAAAGGTTCACTCGACTTATCTTTGACTTCGCGCTTGTTTTCGAAACTCCCACTTTTTAGCTCTTGGCATATAAGTAAAGAATATCGTGTAGTATGAAAGGTTTCACATCGAGCTGCATGATGAAGTTGAAACAGAATAAGATTGTCCGTATCTCACTAGAAATTGAGAAACGCGAGAAAAAATGTTTAATGACGTGATCTTCTCGAAATGCGTACTGTATGTACAAGCTATAAGATAAGAAATTGTTGCACGAGGTGAGTTCATCTATCGCCATTTCAAAGAAAACAAGGTTTTATCGATCTATTTGAATAAGAGAGATAATTTTCAATCGCTGGTGTAGCTCGTCACATCTTCATCGCAATACATCGTGATGAGAGTCCAGTTGTAATACTAATCTCTTCATAGTATGATATCGTGCTATTAGAAGTCGGTGTGCATTATTGTGTTGAAAGCGAGTTCGCGTTATTGTGCTTTTTGTGCTTTTGCAAAATGGATGACAGTGAAGTCCAAAAATTCCTCGACGAAGTTAATTGGGACGACGTGAAGCCTGAGCCTGAAATTTCGGACGCGCTTAAACTTCCCGAATTGCCAAAAACTTTCGACATCGAATTCGTAAAACAGAAAATTCAAGAAGTGTACCGATCTATTCGTGAGTTTCAACGTGGCCTAGTCTACAAGGATTTCAAATCCGAGAAGAAGAGCCTCGCATTTATAAGCAGAGGAAATACATTATTTAAGCAGGGTTTGTTGGAGAGAGCTCTGAACGTGTTTACCAAAGCCGTGGCATTCGCCCCAAAGAAGAGCTTAGAGTTGGGTTTTGCTTACGCTTCACGATCGGAGGTTTTCTATACCGACCGTTCTTATTATCATGCATTGCTGGATTCGAATCGTTCTTTAGAGTGCGACATACCGGAACGGTTGAAAAAGGTTGTTGTAGAGCGAAAAGCGAGATGCATAGGCCGGGTGCGAGAAGAGCTGAAACGCAGGTTCAAAATAGACGAAAAAACCTTGAACTTGGATGCGTCGGATCCGCACGAAATGAACCCTTTCGGTAAGGAAAAGTATGATCCGTATCCTACCAATGATGACGAGGCGCTCCGCGAATGTCCGAAAGTATTGCTCAGAGTGTACATGCAAGTGGAGCTCAGTGTCAATAAATTTCCGGATGGTACTCCGTACATGGTGATGCGCACGTTGCGCGACGTGAAGGACGGTAAGTGATTCTATGATTTGATTTCTTGAGCGAAGAGTAAATCCATTCGGAAACTTCAGTCGAATAAATCACGAACTCGAAAAGAATCCTAAAGGTTGGAGTTTAGGTATGTAGTTTTTCGAGAATGAACAAAGCATAGGACCCAGACGAGGCTTCTTTTTACCTGTGACATGAGTGAGGTAAATCCCGCGTATTGTAAGAGTAACCCATGTTCGAAAGTGGATCAGTTTTTCTGACCTTTTCGATTTTCTGATGGCGGTCTTGAGAATATTGAGTTTTATGTTTGAGTTGAGAATCACCTAAACAGCTGTCCCATTGAACGGCTTCGACTTTTTTTCTATTCGTGGAACACGTGTGATACCCGAAATCGAGCCCAGATCAGAGTTACAGAGATGTAGGTAGGTAACGAAAGAGGTGAAATTGTCCAATGAATATAATTTGAAATCTCGGAAAAGATTTTCCATACTTCGAACAGTGAAATGGCTGAACTCGCCCCATTTACCTTTTAAGAGGTAAAACTGCTCATAACAAAGGAAAAAGGGGAAAATTTTACGTTCAACTGGTGCTGGTATAGGAATTCCCGTGGAAGAACTGTGACCCACCGTTCGAATTTCTTCGAAGCCACGTGTCGTGTGAACGCTCTAATCGAGACTTATCAAAGAAATAGAGAAGAGGTCATAATTAGATACAATTCAGGCGTTCCTTTCGTAGTAATCGTTGTACTTTATTTCTACGCGTTTCGAACGCTTTGTGTTCTTCTATACGTTTCCGTTTCAAAAAGAAAGATGGCGTACAAAGTTTCTGTTGCTATACCTAGTAAATATTCAAAGTCCTTATTACAACTGCGCAATAGACCAGTCATTAGTCGTATTTGTTTTACGTGTTGTCAGCTAACCTGTTCAGCTCATGCGTGATAAGATAAGCGTAATCGTGATGGGTGAAAAGTTTTTATGTATTAATTGGCACGTGCGAGTTCAACTACTTACTAACTTTATTTTTTCCCTTCGGTTCCAGTTTCCCCGGTACTGATGCAACCGGTGTAGGGGGTGATGTATTCCGCGAGAATAAACTGCGGCCGGGTATCGACCTGGGTCGGGTTGGAGTTCTAGCAATTTCATTCTAAAGGCAGGTTTAGATTCGCTTTGTTATTGCTGGATGAGATTCTGGCCCACACGCTGGGTACATTGAGCGTTTAGTGTGAGGTGCGCAGTCCTTGATTGATGCTTGGTCGTACTGCTTGAGTGTTCGGTAGTTGAGGTTCTTCGTCGCTACAGCCTCCATGTAATGTGCTTATGGCCTTCCCGTCTTGTAGTGTGGGAACGATTTTCCTTGGCAGGTGTCCCTTGCCGCAGGGACACCTCCTGCCTAGTCTGTGATTCCTATTTCTCAGCTATTCTTGGGACATACCGTAGTCTTTGAGGGCCTGACTACTCCAAAGCGAGAGCTTCAACTCCAGAGCTAGCAAGGAGTTAATAGTGGGAAACAGAACATGTCCTGCTTCTACTTCTAGGCTTCCTCCCAGAGGGTTTTGCCTCTAGCCTCGTAACAAACACTCTTATTGTGCTGTCTTCACCCATGGTTACGTGAGGCAGACGATACCTAGGGTAGACTTCGTATCCGTGCTGGAATATCCATTTCACAGATGAGATGGTAATAAGGGCATACGGATAGATTACCGGCTGTATTGGAGAAGGTTAGCTGGGGTTTTTGCTCTTAGCCTTGTAATAGGGTCTTAATTGTGCCGTCTTTGCTCATGGTTATGTAGGGTGGACTGCATTAGTCGTGGACTTTGTATCTGTCCTGAAGGGACCATTCTACGGATTGGATTCGGGTAGATGGGTGGATTACGGTCTTTAGATAGTGAGGAGGTTTTACACACAGAATCCCTGCTATAACGGAGAGGGTTTGTTCCTTTTTCTTGAGTTTTAACAGGGAACCTGATTTATGGGGGGGTCCTTTCCGGAAACAACGTCCTTTTCTTTTTTTGAGGGGACCCCATACTCCACTTTTGGGGCAAGTTTATTACCTGTACACTCTCATATGAGTTATAATAATGGGTTACAGGCGCCGACGATTGGGCGCAACAGTCATTCAGACGCCGCATTCATTTGGACGGTGATGTATTTTTTTTAACTTGGTTCGCCTAAATCCTGTTCCCTCTGCAATAAAAAATTTATTTATAAAATTATTTTAATAATTGATATTAATTTATTAAAGAAAATATTTTATCTACCTATTTAATTAGAAATATTTTCAAATATTTAATAAATTTTTAATTAAATCATAATTCTAAAAATTTATTTTAAAAAATTTTCTTCTTCAAATTATTAAAATTTTTGAAACTATATCCAAACAAAATATAAATAATAATTTTAAATTTTTATTAACAAAAAAATATCAAAAATAAAATAGTTAAATTAATTTCTTATCATTATTTAACTTGAATTAAATTGCTTAGTTAATTTTATTAATAAGTTTTTTAATACAAATATTAATTATTATCTATGAAGCAATTGAAATTTATTTTTTCAAGTAACTTAGATTCAAAGTATGAATTTTTTGAATTAATTATGAATTAATTTCCTTAAAAATTTTATTAATAAATAATATTATTTTAGGTAGTTAGTTGAATTATTTATTCAACCTGTATTAATATTGTTTGAGATTAATAAATTAATAATTATTAATAATAATGATGGAAACAAAAATCAGAATCTTAAATTATTTATTCGTGAATAAATTAAATCTATTCATAATAATTTTAAAAAATATCAAAAATAAAATAATTAAATCAATTTTTTATTATTATTTAACTTAAATTAAATTGTTTAATTAATTTTATTATCAATTTTTTAAATGAAAAAATGAATAATCCATCAAGCAATCAAAAAAATATTTTTTTTTCAAGTAATTTGAATTTAGTATTAATTTTTAAAATTCATTATGAATTATTTTAGCTAGTTAAATTATTTTATTCAACCTGTATTAATATTGTTTGAGATTGATAAATTAATAATTATTAATAATAATGATGGAAACAAAAATGAGAATCTTAAATTATTTATTCGTGAATACATTAAATCTATTGATAATAATTTTTAAAAAATAATATCAAAAATAAAATAATCAAATCAATTTTTTATTATTATTTAACTTAAATTAAATTGTTTAATTAATTTTATTATAAATTTTTTTAATGAAAAAATGAATAATCCATCAAGCAATCAAAAAAATATTTTTTTTTCAAGTAATTTGAATTTAGTATTAATTTTTAAAATTCATTATGAATTATTTTAGTTAATTAAATTATTTTATTCATCCTGTATTAATATTGTTTGAGATTGATAAATTAATAATTATTAATAATAATGATGGAAACAAAAATCAGAATCTTAAATTATTTATTCGTGAATACATTAAATCTATTGATAATAATTTTAAAAAATATCAAAAATAAAATAATCAAATCAATTTTTTATTATTATTTAACTTGAATTAAATTGTTTAATTAATTTTATTATCAATTTTTTAAATGAAAAAATGAATAATCCATCAAGCAATCAGAAAAATATATTTTTTTCAAGTAATTTGAATTTAGTATTAATTTTTAAAATTCATTATGAATTATTTTAGTTAATTAAATTATTTTATTCAACCTGTATTAATATTGTTTGAGATTGATAAATTAATAATTATTAATAATAATGATGGAAATAAAAATCAGAATCTTGAATTATTTTTTCGTGGATAAATTAAATCTATTGATAAAATTATTAAAGGATTTAATCAATTTGTTATTCTTCCAATAATAGCGAAGACTATGTTAATTTTATCAAAATTTTCAATTTTATTAGTTTCTTGATTTATAATTTATGATACAATTCCAAATCCCGGTAAAATTGAAAAATAAACTTCAGGATGACCAAAAAATCAGAATAAATGTCGGAATATAATAGGGTTTCATTACCTCTAGGGTTGAAAAATATTGTTTCAGAATTAATATCACTTAGAGTTATTGTGATTCCCTTTGCTAATACTGGTAATGATAAAATAGCTCAATTAATTTTTAAAAATTGTTTCATTTTAATAAAAAAAATTAATTTGCGCCTAAGCGCCCAATAGTTCTCGCGTCTACTTGAATGGGCGCCTACTTGAATGGGCGCCTACTTGATTTTTCAGTTCTTTGCGCCCAATTGTCCGCGCCTAAATGATACCAACCCATAATAATAATGCTCAGATAAGAGCGCGAGAGAAAATTATATACTACTCTACTTTATACAACTTATATGAGGAATACAGCTGTACAAGTACTTGATAAATTTTTAAAATCTGGAAATTCTTCTACTGCTACTTCTGCTACTCCCTACTCGACTCCCAGTGACCGTCGCATGCATCCTTAAAGGATTTCTCAGCCGGTGCTGAAGGGAGAAGAAGGAAAAGGTCAATTTGAATTTTTGCCATTTCAAGAATGGTATGGTAGGCTCATCCCTTCACCCCACTTACGTGCAATTAGTGCACATCGATGAGGGTGACGAGGAGGAAAGGGATCTTAGGCAGAAGGCTATGTAAACATTTACTATGCTAGATTAGATTCTATTAGTCTTCTCTTCGCTTGTCGTTCATCCTGCCATAACGCCTTCGTTGTTTTAATTAGGTGAGTCTGAATTTGAATTTCTTCTATAACCAAATGATTCGGTCTGTTTTCAGCGTACGAGCAGCAGCGTAGGTAGACGGGCGATTACTCTTCTTTGCCGCAGTAGCATATCGAATTACTTCTGCGGTTCATTTTTGTTAGGTAGGTGCCAAATGCACCATGACTGCTTATTGCTTCACTAAGCCAAAAATGCACTCCTGGTTCTTTTATGACCTGCGCCCTTCACTTCCCTTCGGCGTCTTTTATGTACTCTTCCTTCCAAAATTTCATAGTTCGCTCATAGTTGCGAGGCTGTTCCAGCAGGAAATTTACCCCCGGTAATTTTTTCTTCTT
This sequence comes from Aspidiotus destructor, assembly GCA_035079395.1. NCBI lineage: Eukaryota > Metazoa > Arthropoda > Insecta > Hemiptera > Diaspididae > Aspidiotus > Aspidiotus destructor. Next base: position 7,925,834 of record JAVHKZ010000002.1, on the reverse strand, counting down.
CTATTGCACGTGCTGTTATTTTGTACTTAAGTGGCATCCAGTTGTATACTGCGCCTGCGGTCATATATGTCAACTTGTATGGTACTTTGAGACCTGTGATGACCTTCACGGTTTTTTCTTCTTTTTGCGCTAAATCCCCTCATTATGCCCTGTTGGTGCTCTCTAGTGCACCAGGAGCGGTTGTCTCAACGGTCAGCCCGCCGACTCACTGAGGTCTTCTAGGTGAGGAGTAGTTGTAGTGAACCACAAGAAGTGGTGATAAGCAGCCAATCAACTTGTTAGCTTCATCCCATTTCTTTTTTGAGCTCAATGTCTTCTTCCGCGTCTGGTTTTGTCTCGTTCTGTTTCCCACAGGCTCATCATTGTTCGCTTTAGGGAACTTAATACCACTGGATTTTTCCAGTTCCTATCTTTGGAGCGTTCTCGGACATATCGAGTGAACGTGTTCTGCCGTTTCTCTGGTATCTGGACAGGTCGGGCAATCGCTGCTTCTGTTACCTCGGAGTATCCTTCTTCTAGATAAATTATCCCGGAAACACCCATGACCGGAGATTGCTTGGGCTGTGTAAAAATCAACTTCAGAAGGAAAGCAGGTCTTACTCCACCCTCCTGTCACTCTGTCAACTGGAGCGGTATCCCACCACTTTTGCCAGACTCTTGATATTTCTCTATCGAGATGATGAATCAGGGAACCAGAGTCATTTCCTGGTCTTGAGAAGTAACCCCAGGATGCTGGCCATCCTTTCTTCAGTGAAGTCATGCCGGAGAGCTTCATCTCCAGAGATAGTATGGAATTAATAGTGGGGAACAGAGCATGAGTCCATTCTACGAGAGGGTCCTGCTTCTACTTCTAGGCTTCCTCCCAGAGGGTTTTGCCTCTAGCCTTGTAATAAGGGTTTTATTGTGCTGTCTTCGCTCATGGTTACGTGGGGCAAACGACACTTGAAGTAGACTTTGTATCCGTGCTGGAATGACCATTTCACAGATTGGGTAACAAAATTGACATGGTAAGGAGGGCCTACAGATAAACTTCCGGCTGTATCGGAGAAGGTTAGCTAGGGTTTTTGCTCTTAGCCCTGTAATAGGGTCCTAATTGTGCCGTCTTTCCTCATGGTTATGTAGGGTGGACGGCATCCGTGGTGGAATTTGTATCCGTGCTGAAGAGACCAATTCACGGATTGGGTTACGGTCTTTAGATGGTGAGGAGGATTTACAGATGGAATCCCGATTATAATGGAGAAGGTTTGTTCCTCTTCTTTGAGTTTTGCTCTTAGCCTTGCGATACGGACTTAATTGTGTTGTTTTTGCCCGTGGTCATTTGACGCAGACGGCACCAACAGTGGATGTACGTAGTATCCGTAATCCCCACTACGCTAGAGAGGGTTGGTTTCTTTTCAGATGGTTTTGCTCCCAACCTTGTAATAAGGATTGAATTGTGCCGTCTTCACTCGAGATAACTCCAGGGTAGGCGGTATCCGTTTTGGACTCGTATCCGTGATGAGGCAGATATTTCATGCATTGGATTGGCTTACGGCCTCGAGATGATGTGGAGAGCTTACTGACGGAATCCAGCTGTATCAAAAAAGAGTGCTTTCTTCCATAGGGTTTTTGCTTTTAGCCTTGTGATAGAATCTTAATTGTGCCGTCTTTGCCCGTGGTTAAATAGGATGGACGGCATCAGTGGAGGACTTTGTGAGCCGAAGCGGCCATTTTACGGATAGGGTAACGACCTTGAGATGGTGAGGAGGACTTACAGACAGAATTACGGCTATGCTGGAGAAGGTTGGCTTTCTTCCATAGTTTGCCTCTGGCCTTGTCATGAGGACTTTATTGTGCTGTCTTCACCCATGGTTACGTAAGGCAGACGATATCTGGGGTAGACTTTGTATCCGTGCTGGAATGGCCATTTCACAGATTGAGTAACGATCTTGAGATGGCAATGAGTGCCTACGGATAGATTACCGGCTGTATCGGAGAAGGGTGGTTTCCTTCCGTAGAGTTTTTGCTCTTAGCCCTGTAATAGGGTCCTAATTGTGCCGTCTTTCCTCATGGTCATGTAGGGTGGACGGCATTAGTCGTGGACTTTGTCGTCTTACGGATTGGGTTACGGTCTTAAGATGGTGAGAGGATTTATAGACAGGATCCTGGCTAAAACTTTGCTCCTAGTCTTGCGATACGGATTCAATTATGCCGTCTTCGCCCATGGTAACTTGACGCAGACGGCACCATCCGTGCTGGAGAGATTATCTAATGAACCGGGTAACGACCTTGAGATGGTGAAGAGGAGCAAATAGAATCCCAACTACACTGGAGAGGGTTGCTTTCTATTCAGAGGGTTTTGCTCCCAGCCTTGTAATAAGGATTTCATTGTGCCGTCTTCACTCGAGATAAATCCCCATCCGTTTTGGAATCGTATCCGTGATCAAACAGAAGTTTCATGGATTGGATTACGGATGCTGTGGAGAGCTTACCGACAGAATTTGACTGTGCCTAAGAAGGGTGGCTTTCTTCCTTCGGGGTTTGGCTTCTAGTCTTGTGATAGGGTCTCAACTAAGCCGTCTTTGCCCATGCAAGTTACTTAGAGTGCCGGCATCAATGATAGACTTACGAATTAAGTAACAACTCTCAGACGGTAAGGAGGCTTACAGACATAATTGTGGCTATGCTGAAGAAGGATGACTTCCTTCCATAGGGTTCTGCTCCTAACCTTGTGATAAGGAATTGATTCTGCCGTCTTCAGGGTAGACGGCCCAAAAGGTAGGCTTAGTATCCGTGCTGGAGCAGCCATTTTATGGATCGGGTAACAATCTTGAGATGGCATGAGGAGGACTTACAGACAGAATCCCGGCTACACTTGCTCCTATCCTCGTACCCGTGTTCATTTTACAGATAGGTTTACGGCTTTGAGATGGATAGGAAGACTTGCAGCTAGAATCTCGGTTACACACGCATTGAGGTCTTGGTATGCACGACTGCGGCAGCTGAATGAATTCGATCTTTTCGCAGTACATCTTCAGTGAGAGACGGTGGTAGAATAAAATCCTGCAGCAGTACATTCTGAACAAGTAGATGTGACAGCAATTAGATTTTAGAGCAACAATATCCCCTTATCCCATTTCTCTTCGATATAGTCTAGGACCTAGGTGTTCGCGCAGTAGATCGCCTAGGATCCAGCACGACTCCCAAGTGCGTAATATAGGTCAAAATATGTGATCCTTGAGTTGAAGATTATTCCCTCTATCCTAGCTCTTACTCTTAAGACGCTCATATTCGGGTCTTGGTTTTTTGTTGGTTCTGCAGGAGTTCGTAGTCGATGGTTTGAAGTTTCGAGATGGTATGTAGGGTGCGCCGAAAAGATGTTAACAGTCAACCGGTAAACTACGCGAAATTGTCGCGGAGTCGTCCTGGAGTTTTTCGTTCAACTGTTAACATCTTTTTGGCGCACCCTCTATACGTATAGTTGTGGATATTGCTCAGAGAAAGTAACAATGACTCTGTCATAGAGGATGGCTCCGCAGGGGTTCTTCTAAATTGCGTATTTTCTCTCTCAAGCTGAAGGCTTTCCTCACGTTCTTCTCTATAGGCTAACTGGAACGGTATTCAATATCTTCGGTACGTTGAGCAGGGTCGAAAGAAATACTTTCTTTCGATTGGACGAGGTCGGTGGTTGCTGGACAATCTAATCCCAATCTATAACGAACAGGGAACGATGCAAGAGAGTCCAAATGATCGATAGAATACAAGACCCAAAATAATTTTGAACATTAAACAATGAAAACAAGAATTGACCATTCACTGGCGACTGAGAACACGTCAGTAAAATACGAACCATGAAAACGGTGTACCTATATATACAATATCGCTTTGAGTTTTAATGGGTAGAGTCATGGCCTACTTTATACAAGGCCGTAATGTAGACAATGACGACAGTGCGCTGTGGATTCTTATCAGTTACGTTCCGGGACGATTCGCGTTCATCGGTGCGGTGTGACCACCGTGAAACTGTACCGCACTTTGTCCTCTACCTGATTTTTAATTTTCAAACAATGATTACTCATCTTGTACAGCACCACTTTTACTTAAATAGGACTGATTATATTCTCTTCAATTTTTCCGAGAACACCGTTTCATTCGGGTACAAATCGCAATTTTTGTTTTTTCCCATTAGGGTACATGTAAATCTGTATCCACTGATTTTTGAGTGCGACGATGTAACTTCTCTACATTACAACCTTGTATGAAGTAGGCCGTGGTAGAGCACAGATGGGGTATTAGACAGATCGTCTGCTAGGAGCGTTACAATTGACCAGTAGACGATTTTTCTGTGGGAGTGTTGATTGAGATATTTTAAAATAAGTCGAAAACAAAGCCGTTTTAAACGGAATGATCAAGAAAAAGGAACTCACAAGTTGATTTTTGATTTTAATCGAGCTTCCGCGCAACACTCGCGCCGTGCATCAGCTCTCCCGTCTTTGTTGTGCACAATACCAGCGCCGACTGGCCCGATTAGGCCTAAATTTCTTTATAGGTCGTTTGTTTTGAGCAATCTGAGAATAAGTTTTCGTTTTTCAGGTGAGATCGTATGCATCGAAAAACTGTTTGCTTGTACGTTGGATGAAAGTAATTTTACAACCCACTGCGACTATTGTCTGGAGAAATGTTTCAATCCGATCCCGTGTTTAACATGCACCAAGGTTTGTATAATATACTAAATTCATTAAAAGTCATGTATCAAATAGAGAGATTTTACTTCGGAGGTAAGGTATTCCAAGATAGACACTAATTTTTACGTGCGGGGGTAATATTAGAGAAGGAGGGTTGTTGATAAATGATAAACTCAAGCGTCTTGTCAGGATCCGAACTCGAGACCTTTCGCTTACCTGGCGACCTCGAAATTTAGGTTCCTACATTTTATAAAACGTAGAAATTTGTCTTGATTGTTCGAATATTTGCCTAACACGTTTCCTAAAGAATACGAGTATTCCTCGACAGTCGTATACAATAATTAATATGTTCAGTAATAGTAATAGATTTTTCCCGAATAACTCTCGATTCCCTACTGGAAAATGCGTCGTTTCCAAGTCCGCTTTGATGACGTTATATCCTCCTTCATAGACTTGTAGCTGTTGTTAAGCCCTTCTTGTATACTTCAGGAGTTCTGAAATCATCTAAATCACATTCCCGCGCGCACGTATAACGTCCGCATCAGAGTTCTAAACTAAGCTAAATGGATAGTTTTATTCGCACTCATATTCCATTTGAACTACTCGGACGAAGAATTCTGTCCTGAAAATACAGTTTGTATAGTATTTTGAGTATTTAATCTCATTAGAGAGTTGATGGTTCATGATTTCTAAATCAAGTGCTGCAGTTCCCATTTAAGTGAAACCGCAGGTGGAACATTCATGGAACTTTCGGCCAGGAACAAAAATGTACTCTTTGGACAATGCAAATAGAGATCAATTTCGTAATCCGATTCGCGAGAGAATTTTTGTTCGAGACTTCATTTGAGGACTAGCGAATGAAAACTTGAGTCTATAAAAGAGATAAAACTGACCCAGAGGAAGGTTTTTCTTTTGAATATTCTCTTCATGATTACGAGTTACCTATGTATTTTGATTGTGTCGAAAAGAATTGAAACTCTGTACTTCTTTTCAACTTGATTGAAGAAAAATAGCCGATCCCTGGCTGTTCATATAACTTGTAAGAATTGTGAGAACTGTGGAAAAATGATGCGTGTTGATTTAAAAATAATACGTGTTTGCCAGAGATTAGAAAAAACACCTTATATAAATGAGAACGGATGTGATTCAGTGTTGTAAGCTGACAAACAACTCTCATTATTTTGTAAAAATAAGAAAAAAAGAATTTATCGCGTAGTGTACAGTTGATATCGAAAGAGATAAGAGTAGATAGAAATTGAAAAGAGAGTGGAGAAAATATACGGTTTAATTATGGGAAATACAAGCGTTACGTTTGTGGTGGTAGACCGTCTCTTTTTCTTCTATATTTTTCAACGTAGCATCTGGCTGAATTTATGAGAATCTTGAGTGCGGATTGAAACATTCAGAAAAGCTTGTTCCCTGAAGTTGAACCTCCTCGGAAGATGACAGACGATCTTCTCTTATCACAACGCAGTAAGACCTGTTCACGTCTTCCCGAATCCTCTCACCCCTATAGAAATTCTTCAAACTGGGCGAGGATGTAAAGAATTGTGATTCAAGTTTCTGAGAACGGAAAAGGAATCTGAAATGCTGATGCTCTTCCTTTCGTTCTAAGATTCCGCGAGTTCACCTTGCCCAGTTTATATACTAGCTGTGTATACTAGCTTTATGATAGCTATACTGTACATACTAGTTTTATCTCTTGAACTAGACATGTAGAAGACAGAGAAGACCGTCCTTCCCTTTATTGATTTACTAGTATTAAACTAGGCTCACCCCGCGAGTTTACCTCGCCCAGTTTATGTACTAGGTTTATACTAGCTTCATGATCGCTATATTCTAGCTTCGAGCCTTCATTATACTAGACCTAATATATGTACAGTATACTAGTTGTTGAAGCAGAAGGCCAGCCAAATATAGAATCAATATTTCGATTCAATCGAGATCAATATATCGATATAATCGAGATCGATATATGGATATAATCGAGATTGATATATGGATATAATCGAGATTGATATATCGATATAATCGAGATTGATATATCGATATAATCGAGATTGATATATCGATAAAATATCGTTAAAATCGATATTGACATTGATATAATCAAAATCGATATATCGATAAAATCAAGATCGATAGATCGATCTAATCGATATCGATATATTGATATAACCAAGATCGATATATCGATATAATCAAGATCGATATATCGATATAATCGATGTTGATTTATCGATATAATCGATATTGATATATCGATATAATCGAGATCGATGTGAGTGATCTTTACTGAGAATTTCCTTGCAAACGCCCAAAGATACCGCGAATGAGCAGGTATTAGGCCTAAACTAGGTTGCTTGATTATATACCCAGGTGTATACTGGGCTTGACATGAAACAAGATCTTTTTCTATTTGGCTCCTCCAGAAGATTTACTAGAGGATGTATACTTGAAAATTTGTGCGTAAATAGTAAATCATGAATTTTAATTATTATTCTGTTCTCTTCCTGTAGGTCATGTACTGCGGCAATGCATGTCGAGAAGCCGCCTTGGAACTCTATCACCGCGTGGAATGCAAACTGATCAACTTTTACGGTCATAGCAGAACAGAGTGGTTGGCGTTCCGAACGTTTCTCGCTGGAACGGGACAGGGTAAAACACTGCGAGCATTGATGGCTCTGTTGGAACCGGAGAATATCTTCAAAAACGAGTGTGATTACAATTTTCACACGAATAGTCGAATCATTAACTCGTATGTGTATACTTTGTGGCTATCCGGCGAGTTCTCCGAGGAGATGCTCGCCTGGCGGACTTCTCGCAACGAGACAATAACCTGGGTCGTGCAAGCAATCATCGCCTTGCAGGAGGAATGTTTTTTCGAAGGAGAGTATAGTCAAAAAGTAAGTTTGAAAGTTTGAAATTTAACGAATGCGTTCTTCTAAGTTGAAAAGAAATACTCAAAAGAGAGAGTAAAACCTACAAAAGACCGCGCAGAAAAATTAAACGACGAGCGCTTTCGGCTTATAAACCATCTTCCGGGACGTAATGAAAGCAACTCCATAACCACCACAGCATTGCCCTTGTCAGCCTTTGTGACGAGTAGATCTTCCTCCTTGATCTTCCTCTTTAAACCTTGAATCACTCTTATCAAATCCTCACTCATTCGAGGGAGCGGGGTATTACGGACCAATTCGGCACATACTTTTTGGGTTTTAACTCCAGGGCCAATTGGCACAGTGAGATCCGCAACAACATTTGCCAAGGTTTCATCATTCTTGAGAGGAGACAGACTGAATTTCAAACCTTTCTCAAGGATGACTGTTTCTTCACTACTAAATTTTACCAGACTATCATTCAAGAGGGAGGAGGTGGATTCCTGAATGACAGTACCTTCACTATCCCCGTCCTTGGCCATATCAACCTGTTCCTTCATTAAGGAGGATAACTTCCTATTCTTTTTTTCCTTCAAAATCCTCTCAAACTTGCGGCACTTTTCGTTGACATCTTCAAAAACTGATCGAACTCGTAGGGAGGGAGCACACCAGAGAGTCTCGAGTGGACCAAAAGGTTTCATCTAGTCGTGATATCATATTTGCCAAATTTGTCCAGTTGCTCCATCCGTTCACCCTTGCTTCTCATGCTTTTTCTCGGTGCAAACTAGTAGTTTTCTTTCAAGAATGTGGCTACGATCTTTGCTATCTTGTAGCCTGGTGATTTGACCTGGGGTCTCATCGGACGGTTTGCTTTGTGAAGTTGTACATGCCCCTTGAGTTTTGGTGCTACCGGGTTCATCTCAAGCCTCCTTCCATTGCCAGGTACATCGTTTTGTTTCAACACAGCTTTCAGGTCTTCTTGATATTTCTACGTTGGGTCCTCTGTCAGATCTTGGTATCCATTAACTGTGATGTACAACTCCTTTTTGTGGGTGTAGTCCTCCTTATTCATTAACATTACCGTGTGTCCACTTTTGTCAAAATCAAAAAGTTCTGTCGGATCTTCTTTTGAAAATCTTTGACCTTCCTCGGCATTACTTGCGTTCTGTCAATGGTTCGGCACAGATTCTCTTCGATGTCAAACAGTACTTTCTCAATTTTGGTTCGGGCTTCTGGTCTTACCTCGTATTCCATGGTTTGGATTACTTGTTCGCAGCTGATGACCATACTTTCGAGCAGACATTGGAATGCCTTTGTCCAGCTGTCTTTTTTCTTCTGCTGTAAAGGTGACGCTTGAGATTAATACTCAATATTAAGAGTTATAGCAATTCTAAATGGAGGGGGGATATTTTGAAATAACACAGGGTTCGCCTTGTTCACTAGAGATTTGAACTGCACAACTCCTAGAATGGATCAAGAATATGCCCTACTTTTGTAGTTGGATGATCTTCCTCCTTCTTTTATTCAATAGCAGCGCTCATGTCTTCGAATAAGAGGGCCTCAAAGGGAAAAATTCAGATGATACAAACAGAAATATTATAAATCTGATGTTCCGTTTTAAATAGTGATCAAGTGACTCTTTGGAAATAAAGCGAGAACGGTCGAAATCGATCAATTTAATTCGATCTTTTTTCTTTCATTCAATACAAGCTACAGAGTAGCTCCCCGTATTGGGACTTTGGATATCAGCAACCTCTGTCTGGAAATAGATAAGAAAGAAAAAGTTGGCCTGAAAGTAAAATATCAATTAGCAGACCCTGCTGCTTGAAATAAAAGTGGAATTGAGTTTGAGCAATCAAACCGAAATAAGATAGGAGGGAATGAAGAGGGAAAGATCAAAAACAGTGGTTTCTCGTGCCCTACAAGATAGAAGGGTCTGCATTCAGTAGACTCTACGAAGATATTCGATGCATGTGGCCCAAAATATATATCTGTACTTCTTTGTCAACTTTCACAAGATACCTCAATGCCTCAAAAATCTCTTCCTCGCCAGCGACAATAGTCTTCTAGGAACGGTTAGATTGCGGTCTGAGCGCTAACGAGACCCTCTCTCTTTAGAAATCCGTCCTTCTCGATTCATTTACTAATAGAACGATTTGAAATTTTGCTTCTGTCCCGCAGGATTGTCTTACTGAAAAAGAATTGTACGCGGCTTTATTGCTGTTGCATGGTTATATTTCGACGGGAAGAAAGAAACCGTTTGCGATTAATCACTGGAGAATGGTCAGAAGGGACCCAGCTTTCAGTTACATAGTGTGTTGCTGGCAAGATTTGCTCAAAAGTATCGAACGCCCGAACACCCAAGCCTTCTATGTAGATCGATATCGAATTTTATATGCGAATCGACCAATAAAGGCTGGCGAAGCGGTAAGTATTGAAAATTTTCAATGGCAGTATCTTTCCTACATTTTCTCTAAGCCTATATCGAATCGTTTCTTCTTCAGATAACCTATGCCTGAATCGTTAAACCAATTTGTAAAATATGTGAACCGTATGCTGCTTTAGAAAGCGAGCGTCGGATTGGACTTCGGAAACGTTACCGATTTAATTATTAATTGATTTTGTCTATTGGGTTTTACTTATATCTGAATTATATTCATATTGATTGGGATATTATCTTTTATCATTAATTGTCTCTCAGCGAACCTCTTATGTTGAGAAAAGTGAAAGTTACGTTTCACGTATTCTATCGTTAAAATTATCTTTAATATTGAAACAGCAGTTATTTTATATAGTGGCTGTTACACTCTCAAGTAGGGTTTTGGAGACTGATCTGATTGTACCCGGTTGCAATGAACAGGCACTAGAGAGTGCTATGTGTCATCTCACTCATTGAGAAAGAGACTGGTTGATACTAGGTACGTATGCTTGAGAGCACGGCCGACTTCAATTATAGGTCGCTTAAAATCAACAAAATTTACTTGTAAAACATTTCTCTCATAGTAACTCCAAGTCAACCCATTTAGCTCTAAAATTTCAAAAGCAACAACTTTTATTTTCTCTACAATTTTTCATAAAAATCAATATTTTTCGAGTTATTATCAAACTTTTGTCAAACTCCTGTATATGTCTGTGTTGAGCTTCACTTGCAGCGCTGTTGTCGAGTAAATCACCAGTGTGGACTGTAATTGAAGTTGACTGTGTCGAGAGCAGGTAAAATGGATAACTATTTTGTTTGTAACTTACTGCCAGCTTTCAGTGAACAAACACTCGACGGCGGCTAGTGGCTTGCTGGCAATTTTGATAAAGATAACCACCCCATCTAGTTTTTATTAACTAAGGATGTACAGTCAGTAGAGAAGCTGTCAGCTTGCAGTAAGCTACAAATAGAATGCAGTTGTCCATGTAACTAGCATTTGAGCTTCATTGTTGATATACAATATCAATTTTACAAGTTTATTCTTTCAGCTATGTAAAAATAGGCGCTTCATATGTTCTCTAGTGCTTTGGCAAGATCTTATGAATTGTGATCATTGAAGAACCTTGTTAACAGCCGAGGAATTCAAACTTCAATACTTGATGGAAAACAAATGGTGACTCTTCCATCACAAACTTCTCTGAGGATCAAAGGGAACCTGTTCTATTGGTAAAAATTGGAAATATTTAAAGAATGTTATGTGTGTTGTTCTTCTTGCAGTCTTGCAGGAGGCTCGCGGCAGTAGCGCTACCATGGAAAACCACCCAACCATCTAATTTTACTGGCGCTAATATTCTCACATGTAGTTCTTTTGATTGGTTTGATGTGAGTTGGCAGAGCAAAATGAGGTTAAAGAAGAAGTAAGAGATTTAGTTGAAGATATCCGTTTTTGTATGTTACGGTTTTCCATAATTAAATTTTATACTCAAAAGAGTAAAGTAAAAAACGATTACTAAAGCCGCAAAGTATTTAAAAATTCACGAGCGCTTTCGGCTAATAAGCCATTCTCGAGTGTAGAAAGCGACTGAACCCAGCACCAACGAGAAAAGGTAAAGTCGAAGGAAATCATGATTGAACCGACGAGTCATCGAAATGTGAATCATTCCCGTATACTAATTCAATCAATCCTCCCTCCGGAATGTACCTGTTCAAAACGGTGACGTCTCCGTTGTTACAATGCCGATAAATTTCAATTTCTTCGAGAGCCAAGCGTTTTCGTTTCGATTTTTCCCTATGGAGAAGTTCTGCGGAATGCTTTTTGTAGCTATGACCGCTGTGAATCAAGTGATCGGCAAAGGCCGACTGACCTAATTTCCCATTTTCCCATAGTGTTATGTGCTCATCAACTCTAATTTTGAGCTGACGGCTGGTCATCCCTATATAAATACTAGAGCAATCCTTACAGGCTATCCTATAAACTCCCTCCCTCTCGACCCTCGGAATGGGGTCTTTTAGTTTAACAAATAAATTCTTGATCGTGTTGAGGTTGTAATACGCCGGGCGGAAGCCAAAAGGCCGGAGGAGTCGGCTCAACTCAGATGAAAATTTACCAAGAAAAGGTAATTTTATCCAACGATTTCCTCTATCAGAGGGTGGATCACGGGGAAGGGAGGTTGTAGAATCGAGACTCTTCCTCGTAATTTTCCTTCGAACCATGAGGTCTATGTCCACCTTTACCTGGTTCACTCTGGCGAGGTGTTTTATCGTCGCGAGTTCCTTTTGGAATGCAATCTCACTCAGAGGTATGTTAGTGAGGCGATGTATAAGACTATTGAATGTAGCTAATTTGTGAGCAACAGGCACGAAAGACGAACCGTGGACGGCAATATCAGTTGAGGTTTCTTTTCGGTAAATACCAAAATCATGGACACCATCAATATTCGATATGGTCAAGTCCAGAAAATTTATCGATGAGCCACCTACTTCCAGAGTAAATTTTATGGAAGGGTACTGGCTATTTAAATAAGCGAGGAACTCACTAAGGAGATCTTCTGGGCCGGTCCACGCACAAAGAATGTTATCTACGTACCTGTGCCAATAGTATACGTGACCCAAAAACACCTGGCCAGAAGCAAATAGGTCTTTCTCAAATTTGGACATAAAAACCTCCGAAATAAGGAAGCCTAAAGGGGATCCAATAGGGATCCCTACCTCCTCGGGAAATTCGAAAAATTTCCCATCAAATTTACAAAAGTTTGGCGTCCAACAAGTATTTAAAAGATCAAAGAATTCACCAAATTCATCGTGAGGGATATTAAATTTTACTAGCAATTCACCCATTTGTTGAAGAGTTGTAGCCTTTGGTATATTAGGAAAAAGCCCTACCACATCAAAGGAACATAACACAGATCCCGGAGGAAGGCGTACATCCTTTAATTTGTTTGCCAAGGTGCCCGAGTTTTGAACTGAGTAAGGTGACTCAAATTCTACACGCGATTTGAACCAACGGTCCAGATACTTTGCGAGAGAATAAGTTGGGGAGGAAACGAACGAAACGACCGGCCGCATTGGTATATTCTCTTTATGCACTTTTTGGCAATCCGTAAAGAAGAGGAGGAACGGGGTTTGGTTCTAAAATAGCCTCTTTTGTTGAACTCTTTTTAATGATAAATTCACTGTTATTAATGACATCCCTAGTCTCTTCATTAAATTTTGGGAAACTGAAAAGAGGGTTTTCTTTTGCCCCACACTGGTTAAGAACCTCGTAAACTTTGGAGGTGTAGGATGTCTTTTCCATAATGACAACAGCATTACTTTTGTCAGCTTTTGTAAGGACCAATCCTTCATCCTTAATTTTCTGGGAAATTAGGTCAGTCGGCCTTTGCCGATCACTTGATTCACAGCGGTCATAGCTACAAAAAGCATTCCGCAGAACTTCTCCATAGGGAAAAATCGAAACGAAAACGCTTGGCTCTCGAAGAAATTGAAATTTATCGGCATTGTAACAACGGAGACGTCACCGTTTTGAACAGGTACATTCCGGAGGGAGGATTGATTGAATTAGTATACGGGAATGATTCACATTTCGATGACTCGTCGGTTCAATCATGATTTCCTTCGACTTTACCTTTTCTCGTTGGTGCTGGGTTCAGTCGCTTTCTACACTCGAGAATGGCTTATTAGCCGAAAGCGCTCGTGAATTTTTAAATACTTTGCGGCTTTAGTAATCGTTTTTTACTTTACTCTTTTGAGTATAAAATTTAAGAGATTTAGTTTTAGATTTTGGTTATTTGGTATTTGCGTTTGGACAGCAAAGGCGTCGCTCTCTATCTTTACTGTGGTGGCCGTTTATAGAACTCACCAAAAAGATGATGATTTAAAATAAAAAAAAATGTTTTTTTGTGGTTTCAATCATCCCATCTTATAGTATTCTTTTTGGGAACGACTCTTGCGCCAGTTCAAGTTTGGGACTCCAGTTTAGGACTCGAGCTTGAGACTCGTGACTGACACTCGAGATTGAGACTCAAGCTTGAGGCTAGGGACCGAGATTTGAGGTTGAGACTCGCGCTTAAGACTGAAGCGCAAGAATTGAGGCTGAGACTCGAGACTAACACTTGAGTCTGAGACTCAAGAGCGAGACTCGAGCTTGAGAATCAAAGATGAGACGCAAGACTGACACTCGAGAAAGAGACTCGAGCTTGAGACTCAAGACTGACACTCGAGGATAGGACTTGACCTTGAGAATTGATCAAATTGATGCGAGATTGCAAGGCACGGCTATCCATAATACGAAAAAAGGCGTCACTTCTAAAAAGAAAAGAAGTAACTCAATACAAAAACCGCAGAAAAATACTAAAAACCTCCAAAGATCTATCGACTAGGAAGTCATCATTAAGGAAAGACAAGAACGCAATTGACTTGAAAGACCAAAACCAACTTTGAGAAAAGACAAAAACCAAAGAAGAGAATTACTTATCGGATTGTGACTCATACACCGGTTTTTTGGTCTTTCAGTCTTTTTTTGGTCTTTCGGTCTTTTGGTCTTTTGGTCTTTTGGTCTTCTTTCAGTCTTTCGGTCTTTTGGTCTCTTGGTCTTTTTTTGGTCTTTTGGTCTTTTTTCGGTCTTTTGGTCTTTCAGTCTTTCGGTCTTTTGGTCTTCTTTCAGTTTTTTGGTCTTTTGGTCTTTCAGTCTTTTGGTCTTTTGGTCTTTCTGTCTTTTGGTCGTTTGGTCTTTTTTCGGTTTTTCAGTCTTTCGGTCTTTTGGTCTTTTGGTCTTTTTTTGGTCTTTTGGTCTTTTTTCGTTCTTTCTGTCTTTTTCCGGTCTTTCGGTCTTTTTTCAACACTTGCGTTTGAGACTCAAGTCTGACACTCAAGTCTGATTCTCAAAACTTGAGACTGAGACTCGAGACTGACACTCGGTACCAAGACTCAAGACTGACACTCAAGATTGAGAATCAAGCTTGTGGCTCGGCACCAAAACTCGAGATTGAGACTCGCGCTTACGACTCGAGCTTGAGAATCGGCGCTGAGACTCAAGACCGACACTCGAGACTTGAGACTGAGACTCAAGACTGACCCTCAAAACTCGAGATTGAGACTTGAGGCCGAGACTCGAGACTGACACTCGAGAGTGAGACTCCAGCTTGAGATTGAAGACTGATCTTCTAGTGGTTTTAGATTGAGGCTGAGACTCGAGACTGAAACTTGGGACCGAGACTCGAAACTGACACTCGAGCTTGAGACTCAAAATTGACACTCAAGACTCGAGCTTGACACTCCAATTTGGGACTTGCACTTGAGACTCCAATTTGGGACACGAGCTTGAGACTCGAAACTGACACTCGAGGTTGAGACTCAAGCTAGTAGCTCGGCACCGAAACTTGAGATTGAGACTCGCGCTTACGACTCGAGCTTGACAATCGACGCTGAGACTCGAGTCTGAGACTCAAGACCGACGCTCGAGACCTGAGACTGAGACTCGAACTTGAGAATTGAAACTGAGACGCGAGACTGACACCTGAGCTTGAGTCTCGAGACTGAGACCAGGACTAACACTCGAGACTGAATCTCGAGACCAACACTCAAGCCTGAGACTGAAGACTGACACTCGAGAATAAGACTTGACCTTGAGAACCGAGTTTGAGACCCGAGACCAAGACTCGAGCTTGATGTGCATGGAGACTGAGACTCGAGAATAAGACGTGACCTTGAGAATTAAGTTTGAGAATTGACGCTGAGACTCGAGAGTGACACTTGGGACCGAGACTCAACATTGACCCTCAAAGTTGAGACTCGAGACTGAAACTCGAGACTGACCCTCAAGACGCGAGCTTGAGACTCGAGCTTGAGGCTCATGGAGACTGAGACTTGAGACTGAACCTCGTGCCTGAGACTCGAGACTGCCACTCGAGATTAAGACTTGACCTTGAGAATCGAGGCTGAGACTCGACTTTGAGACTCAAGATTGAGGCTCGAGATTGAGACTTGAGACTGACACTGGAGACTGAGACTCGAGCTTCAGACTTGAGACTGAGACTGGAGCATAAATCTCAAGACTGAGACTCGAAACTGAGACTCGAGCTTAAAAATCGAGACTAATACTTGAGACTGAGATTCGAGCTAGAAAATGGAGGCTGAGACTCGAGGACTGACACTTGGGACCATGCAAGACTCAAGACTGACCCTCGTGATCGAGAATTGAGACTGACAATCGAGCTTGAGACTCGAGCTCAGTGTCGTCGCCGAACTTTTGAAGACCTGAAACAAAATTTTCTCATAAGTTCTTTTTTCAAGTTACACAATTTTAATTTTTTTTTCTCCTCGCCGGCGCGAGGCTTACAGTAGCTCGAGGTCTGAAGCGGTAATTACTACTCGCCACCCCCTGGCGACGGATCTGTGCGCCACTACAGGCCGGTCCTAACGCGAATTGTCATTACTGTAGTTTTTGAATTTAGGTAATTAGAATCATACAACTTACAGGAATTCTTTGTAAGACTTACCTATGTAGAATTTATATATTTTTGTTTCTTCTTATGTTGAGTAGATGAGTATTTCTGGCAAAGAAAAAACACCGACATCCCTCAATCTGCCAAACAGTCTTTGATGAAAACAAAACTAGAAACTGTTTCATAGTTGACTAAGAAGCAAAGAGAACTTTCTCCGCAGCCGTAGGTGAGAATTGGAAATGTTTGCCAGTTTTGTCTACTTTTAATAATAAAGATATGTCTAACTTTTATATTTTGTCAGGTCTCTTCCTCTATGTAAGGCTCTAATACTTAACGAGAAAGAAAATAGTGATGATTCCACAAGAATTTAAACCTGTACTACCACTGATGGGAGTTGAAAATATTTTCAAATAACTTATTTCTAACATTTAAAATTTGTTTTGTTTCTTCTTTCACTAGACAAAATTTTATCAAAGCAAGAAATTTTAGCAGTGAACTCGTGCTCATGGACCGGTATCCAAAAGTCCTTCAAAATATTGCCTGATCTAGAACAACATAGGTACCTACGTAAATTGGTGAGAAAAATTTTGGTTTCATCTTATCTCGTAGAGAATGTTTATTCAAGGCGTTTTATTCGAGTTTTCCTCTTACAGGTATGTTGGGGTCGTGGTGTTGTTACTAGAGATCCAACCAGACAGCTGACTCAATTGGCACTGATATTCAAATGCAGTCGTTTTAATTGATTTGACGTCTGTAGACGAAGCGAAGATAAATAAAAAAGTAGGTATGAAATTTAGTTCTAAGTTTTAGTAATTAGGCATTTATATTGTTACTATATTTGTGATCGTTTGCTTGAATTCGATTTTACACGAGACAATGATCACTGTACGTTATCTGTATCACACATCTAATTTGTATGATTTTTTAGGATTTCCGGTGAAGCTAAATACGCTTGTACGCTGAGCCTCGATGGTCTTGCTTCGGTGTAACCGCGACGGGGTATAAGTAGGCCATTCAACGTCCACATATCTTCGCAATGGGCTCCCATCAGCTGACATCGATATTGAACAATTCTAGAACCTCAAGAAGTATGAATGGATTGACCATTGTTCAACTTGCGGAACCTCTTAATGTAATAGAAAGATTCTGTGAAAACTGTGGTAGGTCAGATGATTTTAATAACCACGGGATTCATAAAATTAAATTAATGCCAGGGTGCTTCAGCTAGCATTCAAAAAGCTTCATTTCGGCCTCTTTCACTCAGCCTAAGATTTCCATACCGTTTGTCCAAGCGGGTTTCGTGATAATTCTGTAAATTAGGCAGTTGATTTCAAGAATTACTTCTGAGTGCTAGATCAAAAGCCAGTGGTATCGTCGGAACTATGCTTTGATACAATCTTAATATCGAGATATAGCCCTAGATAGCGCGCAAAGGAGGCTACGGGATGATTCCGTTGTTAATTGTTGTGGGATGTAGATGTGTAGTCTCAACCTAAGGTCAATTCTGATAAAGAACGTGTGAAGTATGATTTTCTACCTTCTTGTCCAGGTCAGGATCTAGTCAATTGCCTGCTGTGGGCGTCTAACTGCGAATTTGTATTTTTTTTGTGGGAGGCAGGGCTGCTGTGTGCTGGTTATAGAAAATATAATGTAGGCGCAATCGAACTGCCTTGCGGTACTGGCCTGCCAGCTGCTTTGTGAGGCTCTAGGATCATGATGATCCCAGCGGGCTTTCAGCAGTTGGGTATGTGTCTTAATCTCAATGCAGCATTACAGATGTATGTATGTAAGAAGTACGAAATCTTCTTGAGAAGGTATTGAGTACGAAAGGTAGTGACATGAAGCAAAAATTCTTGTATTTTCGTAAAATATTCTCTCGAAAGCTCACTCTTTCTCACTCCCCGAAGTAGAACGGCAAAAATTTATGAAAAAATTCGCCTATAAACAGGATTCGTGTTGAAAAATCGTATTTTGTTTATACCACGTGGTTCATATAGAACTCGGTTTGACATCGACATATGCCATTATGCGTGGCATTTTGAGATAGATTCCAATTCAGTCAGTGATGGCTAGATAGAGATTTAAAATCCGATGTAGTTCTGTATGAATTCTCGATGAAGAATGTTTTAGATGTTTTTCCTCTCCCTCTCAAATAGTGAAAGTTTTTTTGCGAAAAAATAAAATTGATGTGCCCGAATAAATGATAAGCTATATCATACCCCTTAGTGAGACAGTTGATAGAATTTTGGCGCGCTTCCTGTTCTGGAAGCGATATCGCAACTTGTAAACAGAAAAGAGTCATTGATTTTACAGACGCAACGATAATCTTTAATGGCCTATTATATAATTCACTTTTCTGGCCTATAGATGTGTGCGTGTGTAACGTGTACGTGTGCGTTGACGATTAAATTTCTCTCTGGACACGAGAGAATAAGAAATAGAAATAGGGAGGACAAAGCTTATATATTGACGTTCGTATATAAAATCCTATTTGATCCCAGATATTTGCCGCGTTATCCTGATGAGTTTTTACACAGTTGCTTGTTTTGTTCGTTCGAAATTATTGTCGAGATACTGAAAAACTAAACTGTTTGAACACGGCCATTGTGAACGTCGTCACGAGGAAAATATTGCGACAATATCGAGGCCCCTTCATCCTTTCCCGAAAGTTCACGCTTCAATTTTTGTTTTATTTATTCTGACAAATAAAATCCTGTTACTTTCACGTTTTAAGGCTTGATTTTGTGCTGCGCGTGTGTTGGGAACTTTTTTTTTGTTCCAAGAAAAACTAATCCATCTATTTTTGTGTCGTAAAAGGAAGTCGAACGATGAATTTGAAAAATTGAAAGTTTCGCAGCATTCGATAATATACAGACGGAAAAATACCATATCGCTGATGGTGATAGTGGACGAAGTTTTGGTGAGTTATTCAAGAATTTTCTATAAATGATGACAGCGACTGTTCTAATTCTGTCGGGTAATCTGTTGTTCGAATTTTAAGAGTATTATTTCTTGAGTATTGACTTACCCTGAACTGATGAGAAATATTGGAACGTTCTTCCAACGGAGGTTACTGTAACGTTGTAATTGTGGATTCTTGAATTATGAAGAGGGGCGTAGAAAAGGTGAAAGGGAGGGATGAGAACTTGTTGATTGGGACCTTTTGTTTTTTTCGTTCAGTATAGTAGTATTGATTAGGATTTTGTAGATTAATCTGTAGAATCTCCCTGGAAAGGGTGGATCAAAATAGGCGATTTGATACCTCCTTTCATTACACAGATGAACTCGAATCCGAACAATTTAGAAAGTAATGAGAAGGAAAACACGGTCGACTTTTGATCTTCGAGCTATACGTGAGTATTGAAACTCGGATAGGCCAAAGAAATGTAACAAGTAGAGCCCGGATTTCCCGGTTTTTGCCAAGTCATTTCCTGAAGGGGCGAATGAATGAAAATGATATGGAAGTGCATTTCATATTTTAGGGGTGCTGGGGAAAAATTTCTATTTTACCGCGAATAACACCGCAAATGGACTTAAGTCTGAAAACAGGATTGAAAGCCGAATAAGGCCAAAAATCGTCTAAAATCACGCAATTTTGAACGAAAACTTGAGGGCAACTGGCAACAAAACGCAAATCTCCCAAGAGGGCAAAAACGGAGTTGAATTTCCACCCTTCAGTGCTGCCAGATCTATGGATTTTTGGTCCTCAAAAGTGAGGAGTTTGCGTAAAATACGAATTTCTTGCGCTCAAGGGAAAAGTACATCAGACAGTTACACGAGAGGTACTCTTCTCCTGGTCGTTATAGCCTGATTTGGATTACACAGAATTCCGCAAAGTTTGTTGGAGAAACCATTGACTATACACGTACCAGACAAATACTCGCATTGTTGAAAAAGTTGTCACTTTGAAGGATACTGACACCAGAGTGTGCTGCGTGTTAATACGTTGGTGTAAGAGAGAGGGAAAGATGTTTTGTCTCTTTCACTCTGCTGGTTAACACGCAGCACACTCTGGTGTCAGTATCCTTCAAAATGACAACTTTTTCAACAATGCGAGTATTTGTCTGGTTTAAAATCTGATTGATGATGTGATGTTGGTTTGTTCACATACCACTCATACCAGTACTGCCAGGTCTGGGGATTTTTGGTCCTCGAAAAAGATACGCATACGGACTTCTCGTGCTAAGAGATACTTTTTTCCTGATCGTTATAGGCTGATACTGCAGTCCCTGTAACATCGAGTCGATCAAGGGAAAAGTACCTCGGTTATTGCTACGAGAGATACGTTTCTCCTGATCGGTATTGATAAATTGGTAAGTTCGTCAAAATCTGTGTTTAGGTCTTACGAAAAATGACGGATACGGATTTCTGAAAATATTTGACAGCAGTGCTACCCTTTCCCCGGAACAGGTACTTGATGCTAATAGCCCTTATTTTGGTAACAAGACACAAATTTTGCCTAAAATTGGGTAATTTTGATTGAAAAATTGTTAGGATTTTCGTCCTGATGAGTTTTATCCCTAGAATTCGTTTATTTTGATAAAAAATTATGTAATTATGGTCGGAATTGAATAATTCCGGTTTTGAATTTGTAGGAAAACTAAAAACGCGTGTTTTTCCTATTTTTTTTTTTTTTTTTTTTTTTCTTTTGAATGCAAATAATACCGAAAATGTAACATTGCCGAAACTTCTCATTTGTAGTGCCGAAAAATCCGGGCTCTAACTAATAAACAAGGCTTCAAGAAAAACAAAACAAAAACAAAAAAAAAAAAATGAAAACTTAGAATGAGAAAAGGGGAATTTTCACCGTTGGAGCTTGTGAGTATTTCCCTCAAAAATCGATTCTAATTGTCCATTGAAATTTTGTTGAATTAGGAGAATCGATTATCAAAATCAGAATTGATAATATTTCCCATAAAACAGGTTCCTTGTTCGTCTTGTGGTCCCAACTGAAGCTAATGATTAGAAAAAATCTTGTAAGCACCAAAAAACAGTTTCTTTTTTTCTTCTATTCGGTTCTCTAATTGAGAGACTGTAATTCAAGGCTCAATCCAAATTTTCTTTTTTCCCTACATTTTTTTTTTTTTTTTTTCGTTGGAAGGATTGTTTATTTCCGTTAATTGGAATCGATCTCTGGTACCTCTTGAAATTGTTTCATCTCCTTCAGAGTTTTGGTACGTATCGATAATGATGTGTTTTTAGGGTCGGCCCGGTTCTCGAGGCCGACCATATTGCAATCACTTTTTTATTCTTCTTCGTCGGATCATTCAAGACGCTCACGAGTCACGTCATGTCACGTACGTCATGTACAGTAGTTCACAGCTCAATAAGTTGTGGGTATTTTCGTATTAGGATACCGTGTTTGAAAATTCGCGTTCTCGGCGTCATAATATTTATGCGAATAAAATGAAACAATTATTCAGGAATAAGGTAGGAACGCGACAACGTAAAAAATGTCTGTTATCATGAGTAACTTTTGCGTATTAATAAATTTGATTGAATGTTCTAATTGTAAGATTCATTTTCTATCGATGAATAACTGCTCAGAAGAAAAGGGATAAGAGGTGAATTCTTGAAATTGGTCCGATCAATTTGAATGAAAGTAGAGTATTGAAGCGGTAGGCCTATACGAGAATATAGAATAAATGTATGAGTAAATAGATAGGCTTGCTTATGATTATTTTTGTATGATAACACAGGTGAATATTGGAAGGAATAATCATTTTTTGAGTATCGAATATAAAGATACCGGCATTGAGCTACAATGATTGTATTAGCATATTATCGCAGTTTGTGTTTTCATTCTAGTTTCTATAATCTGAGTTTGCAAATTCTCTTATCTTCTTCCTTCTTCGACGATAAAACACATCATATTGAACTGAAAGACGATCAAAAATGTTCAACAATTCGGTACCAGATTTCACATTGTATCCTCATCTCATGACGAGGAAGATGACCAACGTGGGAAGTTGGGAAGTTAGTTACGTGCCTTGTGCTGAGAGTTTTTGTCTAAATAAGTGAATCATGGCTCGTTCCTTCGATGAGATGTTGGAAGGGAATAATATTAGCGTCGAGGGAACGTCATTATGTTTTTGCTATCGACAGTCCTTACTTGAGGTTATTCCAAATCAACGAAATTATGAATTGTTGGGTGTTTGTTTTTATCAAATAGAACAAAAGTGATAAGAGGAATTCTTGGACGTTGATTGGGACCGGGCAGCGCTAGCGTCGCGCAAAAATTTTCGAATTTTCAAAATCTTTTGAAAATATTACCATTTGAAAGGAAATTTTCCGCTCTTCAATTTTGTTCCTTACGAGTACACATCTAAATTCATTATTTGCGGAGATATTTAAGAAAAACTAAAAAATTACCTTTAGTTTTGAGCCATGATCACCGTTCGATTCGATCACCGTTCGCTTATCAGTATTTTTTATGTATTTTACACAGGCGACGCTAGCGAATCTACAATATGCCCGGTCCGAATTGTCAGCTGCACGCTGCAGGACAAATGGCCGACCATAGTCCGCTCTTGCGAAGCGAGACTGCGAGAGTGCTTGTTTAAATTACACTACTGAACAAAAAAAAAAAATTGTTTGTATTACTGATTTGAATATGTGATTCTGAAGTATACTTTTTAACGCTGAATTCAATGCCGTTCTCCGTTTTTCTCTATCACGTCTAGATTTTTCATAATGTTGATGTCGATTTGCCGCAGAACGTCGCGGAACGCAGTGATAGTTGAGCAGTATTCAAGCTCAAACTTTTGTTACGTATCGCGTGAGGCTGCGGCAAAAGGACGCAAATAAACATCGACATTATGGAAAATCTAGACGTGATAGAGAACAACGGAAAACGGCATTGAATTCAGCGTTGAAAAGTACTTCAGAATCACATATTCATATCAGTACTACATTTTTTTTGTTCAGTAGTATTACCTACCAATATTGAGAGAATTTTTTCGTTCTCTTGTTCTCAGCAACGAAATAAAAATCATTCTCTTGTCGTCGTCTTCGTTGTTGTCGTTTTCCAAAAATTTCGGCTTTTGGCCTGAACTCACAGCCTTGAAAAATTTGGCTTTCAACTTTTAGAAAAATTCAATTTTGGCATTCGGCTAAATTCAGCTGGCTTAATTCTCCCGATTATCGCGTAATTAACAGAGTATTGCAGCCGGAAATTTCAGCTTCAGCTTTCGGCTTCAACTTACAACCTTAAACAATATTATGGCTTTTGGCTTTCCGAAAAATTGAGCTGGCTTTTGGCTTAATTTGGCTGGCTTATGATTCTCATTCTTATTCCTGCATTTTTGTATTTTGCAAAAAAACTGAAAAAATTTGGCTTAGTTTGGCTTTTGGCTTTGGAAGGTTTAAAGAAAGCTGGCTTTCAGCTTTGCAAAAATTTGGCTGAATTCAGCTTTCGCTTTTCAGTTTTTGGCTGGCTGCAATACTCACTCTGCTAATTAATGTTACTAATGAGAAATGAGTGAGTTTTGATGGAAAGATCAGGAGAATAGGGGCTGTATTGTTCTCGTGGAACATACCTATTTTGTAGATTTTGTTATCTCCTTCAAATGGCCACACTCAAGGCTTCAATGCTCAACAATTGAATTGAACCAAAGTGCATAATTATTATTCCTGTTTTGCAAAAAATTGAAAAAACTTGGCTTATTTTGGCTTTTGGTGTAAGAAGGTTTAAATAAAGCTGGCTTTCAGCTTCGTTCTCATCAGTAGAAATTTGTGTTGAATTCAACTTTTTGCCCTGAAATACTTTAAAAGAGTATTGCAGCCGAAAATTTCAGCGTTGTCTTTTGATTTAAACTTACAACCTTGAAAAATTTGGGGTTTGTGATTTTCCAAGTATTGTTGCTTTCATTTTTCAAAAAGTAAAAAAATGTATCATAAGTTTTAAAAGATCATTAAGAAGCCTTTAGTTGATGAATAGATCTTCAAAAATTTATAATTTTTCAGGTAGGTATTGATAGTTTGAACTACCCAATTTTTGTCTTGTGGGAATGAACATGTAAAATCATTTGTTCACATTTTGCTTGTTCATTCAGCTTGGAGCCAAGGAAAAGAGAAACTGCAGCAATAGCAGCAGCAACAAGTCAGCAATATTGGGAAATTCGTCCATTGCAGCCAAAAATTTCAGCAATGGCTTTTTGCTTTGATTCAGCTGATTTTGGGCTGATCAATGTTATAAAGACATGTGATTCCAGAGCTGCTCTACAGGCATCTATGCTGAAGGGCTTAAAGACTGAACTGAACCTGCACTAATTTCTTTTATCTTTGTTAAATTATTGTCAAAGTTAGTTCGGCCCAGAGAGTGTATTGAATTTGTTTACTCAAGCAGTGCACTTTCCTTAGGAAAGCTAAAAAAAAAGAGTCAAGAAATTTGGCTTATTTTGGCTTTTTGCTTGAAAAGGTTTTAATCAAAGATTCACAGCTTTTTCTCAGCTCCTTTTTTACTGTCAGTGAACTTGACATTTTTTTGGATTTTGGCTGGCTGTCATATTACTCTGAAAAACGTGGCCTAAGCTTGGGGCTTCAAGCTTTAGGCTCATAGCTTAAAGCTTACGCCTTGCTTGACTCAGATCCTGTTTTTTCTGGTATTTTGTGCCCAATATGGATTACTGTGTTTTTTCATTAAAATTGTATTGTTTGAATTTTGATGATCCCCCCCCCCCCCCTCGTCTAGAAGGAAATTTCACGCTTTAGAATTTTGAACTTCTTCAGTATTGCATTAATTGCGTTCATCTTTAAGATAATAATCATGTATTTCAAAAAAAAAAAAAAAAAAAAAATGAAAAAAGTGTCGTTTTGAAGATTCACAGGCCACCGCGTAACCAGTGTATTACAGCCAGCCAGAAGCCAAATTCAGCCAAATTACTACTAATAAGATGAAAGCCAAAACCCAGCTTTAAGCGCACCTCTGAAGGCCAAAAGCTTTATTCAGCTTGAATAATTTTTTTGACTAGCTTTTGGCTTCCTCTGAATTTCGAGAAGTTTGTACAAAACCATATTTTTTTAATTTTGAAAAAAGCAGTAAAGCATCTTTTCTAGTTTTTTTCTTCTAGAGCTCAGAGAGAAGAGAAACTGAGAAAGAAAAACAATATTCAATAGTTCAAAAATCGACTTTCGTTTTTTCTTGTAAATTAATATTGTAATTTAACAATTCGACTTCTTTCTTGTAGTCCTAGTAAGTTGTAGCTGTTGTATTGTAACTTTAACAAAATCCTTTTCTCATGATTGTGTCCAATTTTTCCAATAATTGAAAAGCCCGAAGCCAGCTGGAAAAAACTGAGCAGCCAATAGCCTAAGCCGAAGCTATATTTTTCAAGGTCAAAAGTTTAAAAGCCATAATTGGACAGGTCTGTGCCATCACGTACCTACAAAGATTCTCTCCTCTGTATAAAAGCCATAAGCTGGGGCTGAATCTTTCAGCTGCAATTTGCAAAATACATCGAAGGATGCGCTATCTGTCGGCGGGCTCTCTGATTGGTGAATTGACCCTAGCCAAGAAGGTGATGGTGATAAAAAAAGTTCTGAAAAAAAATTCCAAATTGGGTTATTTAGAAAGAAGGTTTTGATAGCTATAATTTTCGTTCTCTGTACTTTTTGATAGAAATTCATATTAAACAAGTTGGAGCTGATTTTATGAGTGTATCTTATGGAAAAAAATATTATTGATCACCTTCTCGTCCAATTTCTGTAAATTGCCACCTGCAGCGCAACCGCTCTGTATTTCGCAAATACACTGCGCGTATCATTTTTCTGGTACAACACTAGCGCTGCTCAACTTGAATTACAAAATCAAAACAAGCTGACAGCTAACACTCCTCGCGGACAACCGGTCAAACTTGTGCATTCTTGAGAAGAGAATCAGGATTGTAGGACTGTTTTCCTATGACATCACATATCGATAGTTTTGCAAAATATCGCAAACAGATTAAGTTTCTATGACGTGAAACAGCGAATAAATGTGGCAAAACTACCCAACCTTGCTCCAACTGACTTGTTGACTCCCATATGAATAGACCGATTTACCTATGACGTTACATCTAGTTACATCTATCGATAACAGCGATATTTCAGCAAACGGCATACCAATTCCCATAAGATTACTACAGGAACGTTTCGATCATTCATCAGTACTTTGAAATAAAAGATAAGTTAAGGATAAAAAGTTGATATTCACAATCTTGAAGCTTTCCTGTGTGTGAAAATTCACTTTTTATTCTTAACTTTTCTTTCATTCTGAAGTACTGATGAATGATCAAAATGTTCGTATGTTATTCTTATGGGCATAATAAAGCTGCTGGAAGCTGATGTTCTTCTTATTGGGTACTTTTGTCGACAGATATCAGTGATGTGACGTCACAGAAAATCAATCTATAACATTGGAAGCAAAGATCATTACGTAAATAATTCAAAAGTAGAAATAAAATATAAGAAATCAGAGATATATATTTAGAATCTATAATGTTCTCAGCGTCTGTTCATTAACTAGTAGTTTCTTAGAAATTCCTTATTTTTAATTAGGAACACGTTGATCTTAGCTCCCTGTGTTATTCTTATGACATGTCAGCTGGATCACAGCTTGAAGCACGCTCAAAGCCTGCTAGCGTTTATTTGCTGATTGACGTCACAGATAACTGGGCTATTGCTATTGGCAACAGGTTTCTTCAAGATAGGAGTTCAGACAAGTCTGAATCATCATGTTTTTGCGTTTGTTCTCAAAATTCATGTTTGCTTTCATCATTGATTTTTGGTTGGTGGGTATTTTATACATCCATTCAGAATATTCTCAAAGGAAAAAAATAGATTTTGCAATTAATATTCTTTAAGAAGGGATCTAATGAAAATCAGAAGGTACGTAACAAATTTGGATTATAGCAAGAGAGCATTGTTGTGATAATTTTCATCTATTATCAAGTCTTTGTTGCATTGTATTGTTGAAGTGACCTCTAATCATCTAACTCATTTTCAAACACGTGAGGAATTTTGAATCCATTTTGATGTTCTACAATAATATTAAAAATTCGAATCTGATGAATAGAACTTCCTTCAGTGAAACACAGTTGATCCCAATAAGAGAGGAAAATCCGTGATTCCTGTGAATTTGGCAAAGTTGTACACTGTTATAATATTGGTATTTTTTTCAACCTATTCTTGAGCGTTGGAAACAATTGAAAATCGAACCTCAGTAAAAAGTTTTTATACTTACCTGAAAATTTCCCCCCCCCCCATCAATTTTTTAACCAAGCTCAAGTTTTAAAAATGTATCATCTCAATAAAATTTGATAAATTGTAATATTCAAAGCAAAATTTATTGTTATCAGGTACAATGAAGCTACCGCCATTCAAAACATTTACTCACAATTTTCAAACGCAATGATTCGCATTTTAAACAAGAAAAAAAAGTATAACACAAATTACATACTTATTATATAGTACCTACAAAATAAAAACAAAAATGGTAATCAGTGGAAGGCATTTTTTTTTTTCTTTTAAGTATAATATGAGTAAAATAACGATAATAATTTCACGACCAAGGTGAGAGCATGAATTACAAATGTCAATAAATGTAACAAAGAAAACAAATGAGATAAGATTAGATTAAAAAAAAAAAGGAAAAATAGTGAATCCAAGATTGTTACCGTATGCAAGTAACAAATAGACAAAATTAAATTTCTTTTTTTAAATATTATTATTTTATATGAATCATAGTGAAAGTGCGACCAACCACAAAAGGTACTCGGATGTTACACGACTGTTAACTGTTGCTTTGACTGTGGTAAAAAATTTAATTAAAGTAAGAATTTAAATACACTAGATCGGGTGCAAGTCTATAACTATTTACAAGATTGACACAAAAGAAAAGTATTTAGTTGCGAGTAAGCTTTGTGTCGTGTTTTAACAATTTTTATTTACAACATTAAAAAGAAAGACGCGAGAATTAAATAAATTAGGTATTCATTTCTACCACAGATTAGAGTAAAAAATTAAGTATTAGGATTTTGTAAAAACAATAAAAGAAAGTCGGAAAAACAAGGAAAAAAATGACATAGGTATTTACAGTACTATATGCATATACCCTAAATCGAGCTAGGGAAGAACATTTAAATTTTATGATGATGAATTTTCTCGATAACCACTGTACAATTAGGTCATAATTAAACTTGTCTAAGTCACATGACTGTCACATGACTGGGGTAGTATTTTGTGACGCGTACTTTATCTAAGGCCTAAATTTGATATCATTTGCCAATTTTTTCTATTCTCAGTGTACTCTCAAAATGGAAACAAAGATGAATCAAAAAATTCTCGATAGATTTTGTCTTTGATTTTATAAAAATGTGACTTTACTCAAAATCCAAGGATGGATTTGAAAACATTTTTTAGAAACTATTCAATCGCGCGGAAAGAATCTTTCTCCTTTTTTTTTGTCTTCACTAGAAGAGGGGGCAAGTCGAGCATTTCTGAGAGATCTAGACTAACGAATAGTCCGCAAAAAATGAACGTATTTTTGAAGCTGTTTTTAACCTTGAAATTGTCGGTTTTCAGATATTTTCGTGTTACAATTCATAGGAGAACGATCTGACCAGAAATGATGAACGGTACCTTTTTCAGCACAGGAAGCACATATGACCGGAAATGCATGATAATTGCCTCACCCTTGCAGACAGTATAACTGTTTGAAGATGGAGTAAGTAAGACAAATTTTAAATTACAGGGTCGTATTGATATTCCTTACAAGACAAAACCCCAGCAAAAAAGACGCTCGTTTTTGATACCTGTTCTCAAAATTTGAAAAATCAAAAGGATTTTGTCGGAATGTAATTCTCGTTCGGCGTTCACTTTTCCTTTTCAAATTCGTTCTAGGGAAATTAACGGTGACCGTGTATCGTTCGGCACTGTAGAAATTAGCGAAATATAAAATTTTTGATCAGCCGAAAAGGAAACACTCGCCGGATGAGACTACCCGCATCTCCTTTGTGTACGCATTCGTAAATCTATCTTATCTGCACATAGAGCGCAACAAAATTACAAAATCAAATGCGCAGAAGTTACGACGAAAAACTTATTTAAATTGTAGAATATCGCTTTAGAACATCTCTCCGGTCGATTCGAATTTGGATTAAGTTTCGCCTGTTACTGAATATAATACACTACCGCTCGACTCTTTTATTACTCGAAATTTAACTATCGCTCCACTTTTCCTTTATTCCGTATTCTTTAGTTTTGTTTCGTATTTAAATTGAGAGTATTGAATTTTCAATATAAAGTAATGTATAGAAGGAAGAAAATTTGGGCGGGAGTAACGGATATGTATATATAGAGTGATTAAGCGCGAGGAAATGAACGCTAATAATAATGAATAGGCCTGGCGGTAAAATCAGTTTTGTGAACTCATTTCGAAGTGGAATATCATTTTGTCCGATAACTTCGCACGAGATGACAGCACAATTTTCCTTTCCTCCTCTCGTCTTCGCTCGCGCCGTACCTATTTCAGTTTCATTGTTCGGGCCCGTACATCAACTTCATCGTGACGACGTTTTTCCCCCTTTTTAGAAACACCGCGTGCTGACAAACAAATTTAAACGTTTTTCGTACGTGACACGTGTTTTAAGAGGAAAACTTGAGGTGATCATTACAGTTACACTTATGGGGCTATTTGCTCGGTGTAACTTCGATTAAAAACTTGAGTTTAAGAAACGGTGAATGAATGGTAAGCTGTGGTTAGGGGTAAATGATGTTTATAACAGGTGTTACATGGTGTCGTGGAGTTGAGTGGTGCGTGTTGAGGGTGTCGGAGTTATTCTTTAGTGCGGAGTTGGTGTTAGATGGTATTTTGAGGACAGAGCGGGTAGATTGTAATACAGAATGATATGCAGTTGAGTTTTTGTCTTTGTCATGAGCACCCGATGGAGGATAGAGATTTGTAAGAAAGTAAGTGTGAGATGGCTTCCTCTCGTCTGGCATGACAGTGAGATGTTTAATTCGATTTTTCTGAATTTGTCGTTGGACTGTTCTTCCAGGAAGAGAACCAAAGATTGGAGGACATGGAACCGTAATATATTTTCAAGTCTTCAGCCGGAATCAATGTACGGTCAGTTACCCTTGGTAATGAAGCTGGTTGTTTGTCGGCTCTATCTAGGGATACGCGAGAGCTGGTCAAAACTCACGAGTTCTTTAAGAGCCTTAAATGAGGGGAGGCAGGGGACCTGTTTCATGAGTCTTATGGTGTTTGAAACGTTGTATATCTGGCTAATTGAAGGGGCTAAGGTCAATCGGTGAGTAGAGTATTGCATATCTAGTTATTTAAAGGAGCTATTTTAATCGGACTATTAGTGCTGCCAGATTTACGGATTTTCAATCCCCGAATGGGATGGCAAAAACTCCCCCATTATGTCCCCGAAATTTCCCCGAAATTTCCCCATGGGGACATGGTGGGGACATTTTGGGTATTTTGGGGATATTTTACAGACATAATGGGACAATAGGTGTGTTCGTGCGTTAACAGTCTCAGCAGATTCTGTTAAAAGTTGTCTGTATTAGTGTGTGATTACACACCACTACCAGCAACTTTGAACAGAACCTGTTGAAACTGTCAACGCGCGAACACAACTATAATAAGGGTGTTTTTGTCATGGGGACATCAAATGTTCAACGGGATTGGGATTTTTCCTCGGACTTTTTGTAAAATGCGAATTTCATGAGCTCGAGGGAAAAGTACCGCAGTCGCATGTAACCGGGTCATTATAGGCTAATACTCCTCTTCGGTAACATCGAGTCGTTCAAGGAAAAAGTATTTCAGTTAAGAGTATGAGAGATACTATTCTAATGATCGTTATTGAGAATTCATTCACTAACATACGGTATCCTGGACTTGAACTAGGCTTGGGCTCCTTCTTATATTATACTAGCTTTATACTAGTATACAGGGTCCGGCAAAATGATGAGAACAGTCAACCGGGGAACTCCACGACCTCCCGGAGTTTTTTGATCAATTGCTAACATCTTTTTGGCGCACCCTGTATGAGATAGGAGGCCGAACTATTGGGGAGGGATTTAGAAAATGGAGGGGGAAGTAGGATTGAATTTTAACCTTCAAACTATACGTGATAGTCCGAGCTATAAGTGATAAGAGAGGGACTTGAGAAAATTTCAACCTCCAAACCTCCTAGAAAAATTTCATCCTCCAAGCTATAAGCGATAGAACGAAAACAAGAATTTTTCCGGGTCCCTTGGTTATGGTCAAGTTAGGTTACGTTAGGTTGCCTCCCAGAAGGCGGACGTTTTTTCCGGAAAGACCCCCCCCCCTCCCGATAAAACAGGTTCCCCGTCAAAATGGACTGCGAGCTAACGGCTTCTCTGATGACTTCATTTTCAGTAAACAAACACTCGACGGCGCGGCTCGTGGCTCGGTTCCAAATTCGCTAGAAAAATCGCACAGAGCCGCTAGCCACGCCGTCGAGTTTTTAGAATCCATCAGCTAGCACCAAGTTACAAACAAAATGGTTGTCCAACTGCTCTCGAGCTTCCTTACACGTGAGGAAGGAAGTTGATATGAGCCGGAATTCAAGCTAATGTGAGGCGAGAGTCGATTGTTGTTATTGTGTGAAGAGCCAGAAAAATTTATTGGGTGAGTGAGTTGTCAGAGAGAACATCCGTAATAACCCAAAAAGATGACGGGGAGTCTGTTAGAAGGAGATTTTATTGTCCCGGTCGAAGCTGAGTCGATTGCAATACGCAGGCTGACGTAAGTTTCTAGATGAAAGGGAATAATCATGTTCTTTTGGATAATGAATGAACCCAGTACTATTTTAGAAAGAATGGATCTGCCAAGTGAAACATGGAAACAAGAAACTTGGGACGAAAGAATAGCTCGGCGAGTGGAGAGAGGTGGTTCAGCTGATTCTGCACGCAGACCAAGTCTGGGGCTTGTTCTGATTGCTCCGCAGTTACAAGTTGTAGGGAAGTAGTTAGGTTAGTGTCAAATAACGATGAAGCAGGTGTACTGGCTAGATTATAGAAAGGGGTAAGCCTGTCAGCTCCCGGTTCTTATGAATTAAAGAGCGGAGCTGAGCCAAAGAGCCGAACCTTGCGAGCGGAGCTAGAGCTAAAGAGTTGGACCGAGCTCCTTGAAGAGGAAGAAGCGGAGCAGCTCCAAAGAAGCTGTGGAGCTGACCAAATGAGCGGAGTGTTGGGCTCTTTTCACAATCAAATTATGACTCCAACTCCTGGCTCTGCCTCCTCAAAATCTTTGAGGGAAGCCCGAGCCGGAGCTCAGATAGGGACACCGTAATTTGACTGAGATCATGTGAGAATTTTGTATAAATTTAGAGGTGATTTTCGATTGCGTTCCGTCCGGAGAGAGCGAGTTATTTGAGTGCACTAATTAAAAAAAGACCCTCAGCTTTCAATGGTTGGAGGGGTAGAATCTATGAAAGGTTTTGGTCAGATAAGAGGCCGAGAATTTTGACTGAATCTGTGGTTATGATTTGTACATTTTGAAGGCGGAGGACATCACAGAAGGATGTTTTTTTTTTTTTTTATTGGAAGTGTTCGCGCGAAAGAAGAGGGTTGCTTAGCCAGCTAAACGCTAACCCTTTAAATTGATTGTCTTTGGCTATCAGCTAATTCAAAATCATTGGCTAGCTAAAAGCTATCAAATTTTATGCAAAATGGAATGACTAACGGCTAAAAGTTGGAAGCTGACGGCTTGAAGTAGGGGACAGGTCACTCTAATGTGGAGAGGTGAGGGGTGCAGGAGGGAAAGAATGAGCCGCTTTTTAGCAAAACCTAACCAAGCGACTTGATAACAATCTGGAGAACTGGAGAAGTGTTTCATTTACCATAAGTATAGATTGTCCTATTCCCCAGATCGTTATCATGTCGCTTGGTTGGGGCTTGCTTGATAGCATCCATTTAGCCGTTAGCAGTTCCAATTTGAATAGCTATAAATTATAATAGTTGAGCTAATGGCTAACGTGATTTCATGAGCTAGCTAATTTGGGATGAAAATTGCTTGGCTAACGGCTAATGGCTTTGGCTTAGCTGAGCAGCCCTGCGAAAGAGTCGCGCTCTACAATTTTAATGGTGGTGAAAATGTTGAACTACTGTAATTGTGCACTCTTTGAAAAAATTTCTCTGATTGAAATGAAATTCCAAAGATATTTCAAAATGATTTAGTACTGTGGTTGGAAAACAAACTCAATCACAATTGCTAGTAGCGCGCCATCACAAGGAACAGCGTGAATAGAAAAATGAGTAACTTTGTGATCTTAGATGAAAATTGAAGAATACAGGGGGAAAAGGGTGATTGTCCTAGGAAACAATGTGTAAAATAGGCTATTTTGCACCCCTTAGAAGATACTGTTTCTCCAGATCGTTTCTTTTGGACATTCTTCTTCTTTCCTTGTATCCTTCAATAGCAATCGTTATTTCCATGACCAAGCTGAAATGTCATTGAAGGATTCCAGTGGAAACCTGTGAGCAGAGTTTTGCAGCCAGCAATTTCACCTTTGACTTGAACTTGAAACCTTGAAAAAGTCGGCTGGCTTAATTCCAGAGTGTTGCAGCCAGCCAAAAGCTAAAAGCCGTATTCAGTCGTATTATTTTTTTTTGACCATTTAGCTTAAAGCCATAAGCCAGTAGCTTCATGTTCACTCTCAGAAGCCAAAGCCATATTTTTTTTCAGGTGGCTGATTTCTTCTGTTCCTCTCACCCCTCACCACCATGATAGTCTGGATAGTCGAAAGCCAAAAGCCATATTCAGCTGAAATGATCAAGAGAATTAGTGCTTTATCTAGCGTTGAAAGATACCTATTCTTCAGTTTGTGCTCATCTCCACTGGATGACCGCACTACAGAATTCTGTGCTGAACAGTTGAACTGAACTGGGAACTATTTTTCTCATTTTTTTGAATTCTTCATTAGAGTTAAGAGTCTGGTTTAAGAATGGAGCAGAGGAATTAGAAATTTGAACACTTCCATTTGGCAAGAATTTGGAAAACTTGGAGAAAAAAAGGAAAAAAATTGGCCTTATTTCAACTTTTGGTTCACAGGCTGAATTTGGCTTATGGCATTTGGCTCTCAGCTGGCTGCGATACTCTTCTTGTGTGAGCGGAGCGAGAGGGTTCTTGGTGTTGAGCGGAATATCGTTGATGGTTACCAGAGAGAGGAAGGCGCTGAGAACTTTCTCTCGGGAGACGCCGTTTTCGACTATGAATTGTGAGAAGAGTTGTACTCTAAGTGATGGGTATTTATCTCGTGAGAAACTTGGTATGATTCTGGGAAGCTTATCTCGTAGACCGAAATGTAATTTAGTGTCCCCAAACACGAGTATGAGCCTTTTGGAGATGGGAAAATAGAGTGTAAAAGGAGGATTTGGAGAAGAAAGCTAATTTTTTTAGATTTAAGAGCTTCAAGAGAACTTTTATGGCTTTTGGGGTAGGAATGATGCAGTTTCTGACAAAGCGGTAGAAAAGTGAGTAGCAGTTGAGGACTTTTTTGTCAAAAGGGCGTTCGCTCAATATATTTCTTATGGGACGGACGCCATTTTAACAGAAAAGGTTTTCCTCTGAGCTTCTGATGCGTTGTGAGGATCTGTAATACAAGATTGATTGGATGAAAGGTGTTCCCGTGTCTCTACAAAGACAAATTAGAAACAGGTTTTTAAATCCACGCCACAAACTGTCCCCAAGATTCCTTCCTCGCTGAACAAATCCGGAGTCTTGCCTTAGTTTGTGAGTTTTTTTAAAGGTGATTTAAGGTCACGTTATGTTTGAGAGAGACAGCTAGAGCGATTGTTGGTTTGTAAACTTCGCGTCTATTTTTGATTGCAGCCCACCATGAGAGACCAGGTTCAAGTAGGGGAATCAAGGCTTCTACCGCTTTGTGATTTCGCGAATTGCAGTTCGATCATTCAAGGAGTCAAACAAGGAGAAAAGATTGCAGGAGTAAGTTTGCGAAATTTAGTCTATCTTGAAATTAATTGAAAATTTCACACAAAAATATCAGCAAAATTTTGAAAAAACTCTTCGACGGGCAGAATAATGTCAGACAGTACACAAAATGACCTTTAAAATTAGATTCAGAGCTTACGCCCATTTAAATCGAGAGTATCGCGTCTAGAGATCGCTAAGCCTAGGCCTTTTTGTACACATCAATAAAGGGATTATTTGTTACATCGAGAAGAAAAATAACGTAGAATATTGTCAATAAACTGTACACACAAATTGTAAAAATACTAGTCGCTATATATCCAACTTATTTTTAATATCGATGACGATTTAATCGAGTACAAACGTATAAACACACTTTACATACGACTGTACAAAATGATGTAGACGTATTCGCGTAGTAGAAAAAAAAAACACAAAAATGCGCATTCAAATTCCTTTCGTTTCCATTAGACGACCGACGGATTTTTATTAAAAATCCTGTGACGAAGAGCTGCAACGAGATAATAACGAAAACTATTATTAGGGTTATAAATCAATTTTACATGCAAATTGAGTGGCTCGGTGGCACAGCGGTTGGACGCCGGCTCTTTAAACAATAGGTCTACAACGGTTCGGTGCCCGTTATGAGCCTAGGCCTTATATTGCCGTATATACGAAACGTTCTCCATCAAAGATATAGAAATACAATGCGGTATATTTTGAGAGGGGAAATTTATACTAGCAATTTAAAGAAATACAAAATAATGCGAGGTAATCTTTTTTAGGTCCACTAGACCACTATTATTTAATGTATTGTGCATTTACTTTTCTGCTGCACAATTCCGTCTCTCGTACTTTATTCCTTTCATTTCTTTTTCTTCCCGTTCTCATTTTTATTCATTCGTTCATTCACAAATCCTTTCTTTGTTTTTTTAGCGTGGCGGACGGCGGCGCGGTCTTAGTAGACACTCTTGAAGTAAATGTCGGTACGAAGGCGCCCTTATATGAAAAAATATGTATATTCTGGCGGAGCCAAAAAAATGAAGATCATGTTTCATGCCTTTTTCTCATATGCCTTGTTCTTGTTCGTAAGGTGAGTAAAGGTCACACCCACCTTGGAGCATCATCAGCGGGTCAAAATTTTCAACTAGCTTGTGGGCTCATAGAGGGCTTCAGAATCAGTGCTGCCAGATGATATTTTCAAAAATCCGT
The DNA here is from genome assembly GCA_035079395.1 of Aspidiotus destructor. Lineage (NCBI taxonomy): Eukaryota > Metazoa > Arthropoda > Insecta > Hemiptera > Diaspididae > Aspidiotus > Aspidiotus destructor. Next base: position 7,889,271 of record JAVHKZ010000002.1, on the reverse strand, counting down.
ATAGACGGGTTTCTAAAGACTAACGATCAGGTGAAAGGTATCTCTCACGTGAGTAATTAAGGTTCGTTTCTCTTGATCGACTCAATGTTACAGGAGATAGCGGTATCACCCCATAACAACCAGGAGAGAAGCATCTCATACCAAAAATCCGTACATCTGGCAACACTGTCCATAATATACTAATAAGGTATATTAGGCTCAGGACTCAACATTTTCCAAGCACCAACAGTAGGTATACTGCATGTCAGGCCAACAAGCTATCGGGTCCTCTCGCTGCCTTCCTCTTCTACAGTACTTCTTGACCCAGTATGAGCCTGGCTGGTATAGATATAATACTATTATGGCTAGAAGAAGAGCCCGAATGCAAAAATAAAGTTTGTAATGCTCTGTGTATTGCTTGTGACAGGTAATGGTCTGCGAGAAGCGTCGCAACGTTGTTACAGACAACACATCGGTCAGTTTATCAAAATTAGATGAGCACTAACAGTGATATAGTTTGGAGAAATATGTACAGGTAGGCCTGATCAGCACAACGTATACCTATAGCTTAATTACTTTAGTTGTATTTAATATTTATCAAATTTGGTAAAAAAAGCATATACTATTTTGCAGATTGATGAATTCTGAGGGTCGTAAGCCGCTCAACCAATTGGAATTCCTGCGAGCCGTTTCATATATTCAATTCGACCATCAATACAATGGTACAAAAACAGACCCACTATTGAAGACCTTGTAAGTAATTACCGTACCTAGGTTTTTCAATTCACGCGCTCTCTTGAACACCGTAAAGAACATGAAATTGTTAGGTACTAAGTTGGTTATTTCCGCAAGGCAAACAGTTCACGCGATCCATGATCATTATTGAGTGCTTTGTCGACGGAAGTGACCTTGCATATAGGTTCCAAACTATTTGATTACTTTCTCGATTATCAGCTTGCAAAGAAGTATTGTAGGTTGTTAGAGGAATGGGAAGTACTAGGCAGAGTTGGTAACTGTTTCTGAGTTGTTGCATAAAGCGGAGGATAAGGAGAAAGTTGAGTTGAGAGTTAGTCGTTGGTTTTGTGGGGCTGGACATGAGAATAGGTGTTGTACTGTTAGGTTATCCGTTTGACACTAGTTGCAAGTTGGAGGGAAGAGATTTAGTAGGAGGTGAGAATGAGTTGGTCGGGTGTGGCCAATTCTGAGGCGGGACAGAATGATTTCTTGATGACGGGCATTTCTGTTTGAAGATGACCAGGAGGTAGGTGAGGTTTTTATGGATCGGAGTTTGTTGTACGGTAGGAGAGTCCACAGATGATGCCAGGCTTTCAAAATTAGGGAACGGTAATAGTTTTTTAGATCGTATGATGGAGAAGAAATTTCTGGTAGGTGGGTGGCTTCCTTGGCTGCAAAGTCAACCTTGTCATGTCCGGGGAGGCAGATGAAAGTTATTGTTGATTCGATGGGAGCAAGAGTTTCAAGGAAAACGTGGATGCGTTGAGTTATGGGGTTTGTTGAATTCTTCTATTGTCAAGAGAGAAGAAAGAGAATCAGTTAGCAAGAGGTAATTGTGTTGTAGGGGACGTTGCGTTAGTTGCAAGAGGCAGGAGTGTATAGCACCAAGTTCGGCAGTAAATACTGAAGCTGAGTTACGGAGTCGTTTAGCGCTAATGGAGCCGTGGATAGAGAATGCATAAACCGTTTTAGGTTAGGATTTAGAGCCATCATTGTAGCAGATTTCATGATTTGGGCATCTGCGATAATTTCTGAGATTAGTCTTCGATAGGAATAATGGTCCAATTTCGAGGTATTTGCGAGGTCGAGTCTGATAGATGCAAGGATAATAGCTACAGAGGCGTCGGTGGTTTGATAGGAAGGAGAAGCGAGAGTTTAGGGAGGTATTGAAGATAGGATTTTAGAGAGGAGAAGAGGAAGTTACTAGGAGAAAGGATAGATGTATAGATTGGAAGGCCAGGAATTTGAGAAGACAAAGCGAGGAAGTTTGCAATCAGTATGAGAGTGCGGAAGAGTGGTGGTGGTTCTGCTGCTTCTGCTGCTTCTGCACAAAGGCTTAGTTGGGAGGAAGTTCGAAAAGTTCCAATAGCCATACGTGTGATGGATGTTTGAATAGTATTTTGGTTTTGGGACTTACTGCATTGGCTGTAGATTGTGGCACCGTAATTGATATGGGAGCGAATAAGACTTTTGAGCAGGAGTTTGCGGTTACATCCTGTCCAGGTGTGGAAGAGGTACTTGATGACATGGATTTCATTTAGGCATTTAGCTTTGAATGACTTTATGTGAGGCATCCAGGAGAGTTTTTGATCGAAGATCAAACCCAGGAATTTATAAGAGGAGAGAATGTTGATTGTGAAGCCTATAGGGCCTTGGTGTTTTCAAAAGATGACGAGACCTCTTCTACCCGAAGAGAAACGAAATCCGCGGTCAGAAGCCCATAAACCGATATTATCTAGCGTTTCTTGGAGGAGGCGTGCTGCTCTGTAAGGGTTTGAAGACAGGAGGGAGAGGCTGTAGTCATCCGCAGAGAGGCGCTGAGTGAGTGAAAGAGAAACACATTGACTGATATCATTGATCGCTATTAGAAAGAGGAGGACGCTCGGAACTTCTCCTTGGGGAACGTCATTCTGGATGGTTTGGTGAACAGAGAGTTGGTCTTCTATCCTGACGGTAATATGTAGTAATTTTGCGAAGTTCCCCCTGAGACCTATTTGGTGTAGTTTTTGGAAGATGTAAGGACGCCAAATGCGAGGGAGAGCTTGTTGGAGATCGAAAAAGATAGTGTAGAGAGAAGATTTGGTGTGCTCGCTGTGTCATTTATTCGTTGCTGTAAGTCAGATAATGCTTGTAAAGTATTTCGGCCTTTCTTAAAGTCGCATTGGCTGAGGCGATTTAGAGTCGAGAGACCATGTGAGTCTTCTGTTTAGAATTTTTTGAAATAGTTTCCCCAAAACACTAGTGAGTGCTATGGGTTGGTGGATTCAGGGAGCAAGGGATCTTTCGAAGGTTTGACTAGTTTTGAGTGTATGTCTTGGAGGAGGATTGAGTGGGACAAAGAAAGTCGTTCGAATTTAGATTGTTAGCCCATTGGCGCGGCGTGACTTTTGTCAGGTCCTGGGGAAGTATTTCTGAGATTTTTATGGATGGCCGAATGAAGTACAGTAGAGGATGTGGAAAGGCTGTGGGGATGAGTTTCTTGAGCCAGATCAAAGTTGATAGGGTGAGATTCGGATTCTGATTTGTGTATCAGGAAATGGTTGTTGTAGTTTTTGTCTGATGAAATAGCGGCAAAATTTTCTGCAAGTAAGGTAGCTATATTCTGGGGGGGGGGGGGAGAAATTGTAAGATAATTTGATTCAAGACGTGAGATGGGTTGGCATGATGAGTTGCACGGGCTTATTAATTCCCGCGACATATGAGCTCCAGGATTGTTTGCTTTGGTTTTGGCCTGGGGGTTTTCATTTCCGATGAAGTTGGATTGAAGTTTTGATGATTTATAAGTTCGGAGAGCTTTGCGACGGGCTTTAGCCCATCTTGTTAGATGACTGTACCACAATCTTCTATGCTGTACGGCTGAACTAAACTGGGACCAATCCTCCTTATCTTTGTTAATTCTTTGTCAAGCCAGAGTCTGGCTTATGCATTATAGAGTGGAGCAGTTGAACTTGAAATTCAAACATTCAAGCAGCGCATTTCCCTATTTTGAGAGGATCAGGAAAGCTCAAATTAAAAACAGAAAAAATTGGCTTATTGCTAACGCGGTATCAAGTTCTAATTTGAAAGCATAATTTTCTCCATATTTTTTACTCGTTTCTTTTATTCAAATTATACTTATCCTTTTAATTGAGTACATTTAGGCCGGCAATCCACTAGAATTGAATACAAGAGCAGGACAATTTTCCCATTTAAAAATAATTTAGGAATGAGGAAAGCAATTCAGGAGAAAACCTAAGAGAAGAAAACTTGTAGAGCATAAAATTTTCTACAAAAATCATTATTTTCCTTCTTTAGAATTGATTCGGATCAATTTTTTTCATTTTAAAACCCTCTTATTACTGTGTTATCTTTATGCAAGGTACTATAATACAAATACAATGGGTGGTTTTGCTTTCAGTAACATGCATGTGACGTCATTAGGAAATCTATCTATTTGATAAGTAGATGGCTATTAGGTATTTCAAATTTTCATATTTGTTCATTCACTGTTTGAAACAAGGAACACAGATACAATCAACTGACTTATATTGGATCTTTTACAAATTTTTTAGAGTTTCTCTATGATATTTCATTTTTATCACTGTTTCCAGAGAAAAATCTCCGTGAAGAATGATGCAAGCAATCAGTCGAACTGGAGAAATTCTGCTCAATGTTTGGCGTGCTCATCATGATGGAGGAAAGCTTTGTTTTCAACAATTCCAAGTATCAAGAAAAATGGCCCCTCGAGTTTTAGCTGCAGTCAAAAAAGTAGGTAGATGTATGTAGGTTGTAGAATACCTTACATCATAAATTTTTGTCAAATTTGGCAATAATCTTTTTATAATGTCTTATTACAGGTATATTTGCATGAAACATGGGTGCGATGTTTTTTGTCAACTGTTACCTGAGAAAAGTTGGCAATCAAATTACAGTAGACATGGGAGAAAACTTCTGGATGGAATGTACCCATGAAGAGCCAACATCACTTTCTTATATTTGTCATCTCATTATTATGTATTTGCGAGTTGACTTACATTCTCCAAAATATTATTGTACAGTATTTAGGAGTGTAACTAGTAACCAGACTCAACTTTAACAAGTCTAATTAGAAACCTGTTATCTTTGTGAGAATTTAGAACTCAGTTGCATTTATTATTAATTATTTTTATTCATTTTAATGTAAAGTTTCCCTAGTAATAGACACTTCTAAGACTGTTTAAATCAATCTACTTGATAAACAGGTGTAAGAATGATAATTTCTACCTAATAATTAAAGATTTACGTTCAATTTTCATTTTTGCAATCTTCTTGATCAGTTGGAAGCACATAAATAGGTATAAAAAATAACTCACAAGTAATGGATACAGGTGATAAGAAGTACATGTCCAAAAGAAACAATCTGGACAATTAGATTCTTTGTATTACCAAGAAAAAACCTTTTCTCCAGATTGCTTCATTGCTTCATTGCTTCATTCAGAAATCCACCTTTCCTCCAATGCTGTAAAATAGTATTATTGCTTGTTAGTCCTTGTAAGAGTGTGAGTGAAAATGGGCGGGGCTTCAATAGGTAAAGCTGAACATGATACCAGCATATGACTCCTATTCTCCTAATGATCCTAATACTTTTTTCCCTTTAATTCCCTTTGAAATCACAAAATCTAACCTCGTAAAAAAAATAAAATTGACTTGTAATTCAAAGAAACTTCAATTTCACCTACCAGGAGTATTAGGAGAGTAAGAGTTATTAGGTGGTAGCAAATTCAACTTTCCCATCAATGTTAAAAGGGTATATGTCCAAAAGAAACAGTCCGAACAATTGGATATTAGGTACTACTGAAATGAAACCATTTCTCTAGATTGCTTGATTTGGAAATACACCCTTCTTCCCATGCTTCAGGTAGTATTACTGGCTGAACATGATACCAGCATATGACTCCTATTCTCCTAGTGATCCTAATACTTTTTTCCCTCTAAAGTCCACATAAAATTCAATTTTGCAAAAATAAATCAACTTGTAATTCAAGAAACTCCATTTTCACCTACCAGGAGTATTAGGAGAGTAAGAGTTATTAGTGGTAGCAAATTCAATTTTTTTAAAAAGTAAAAGGGTGTAAGTCCAAAGGAAACATTTTGAACAATTGGATTTTCTGTACTCCTGAGAAGAGACCATTTCTCCAGATTGCTTGATTTGGAAATCCGCCCTTTTTCCTATGCTTCAAGTAGCTATGCTTGTTAACCCTTGAAAGAATGTGGATAAAAATGGGCGGGGCTTCAATGGCTCGAGCTGAACATAATACCAGCGGCCTAGAATGATAGGAGTCTACTATTATATGTAATTACAAGCTGCATGGGTTGCGTGAGTGAATTAGAAGGAGTGATAATTGAATCTCAACAAGATACCAGCGGAACTTCTGGTTTTTTCCATAATAACTCTTTTTTATATATTATAAAAACTCACATACTGGTATATTGTCTTTTTTTTGTCGCTAATAAGTACAAGGAGGTTCAGAACATTTAGATTCAAGTAATAATCAATTGATAATTAATTTTTGAATAAAAAAGTACATATTATATGAAAAAAAAAAAAACTGCAATCGATCCAAATGATGAGTAGTCAAAATATATAACAAAATGATATGAGATTATTAAATTGAATAAAATTTCAAAAACAGAATTAATAAATTGATTTTTTGTGCAATAGTGGCGGTCTTGGTATTCTGCGTGAGCACTGAAAATGGATCCTGGTAAGATGATATTAAAGCTCCATGGACTTCCAGGGGATGTGGGTACAATGATTGACTTGCCGGAACATCAAGGGGGTTCCTGCTATGTTATTTAGCCTTATCAATAAATGCCTACATAGCTGTAACTAGTTTTTGGACAATATCCAGCGCATCCTTGATTGCACACCTCAGATTGTCGTCTTGAGCAAGAAAAGCTGCCGGCAGGTTTATGTCTGACCGATGTGCCCAACGGGCAAAGTTTATAGCCTGTTATAATTTTAATATAATGAATGGGAGTATCTCCATCCAACAATTTGTTGCATATGGCATTAGAGCGGCCTACAGCGACTGTTCCGCTTTGCCATTGCGGCTCAAAGTTTGTTCCGCAATATCCGGCGGAAGAAGTCGGCCTTTCTAGCGGCCTTGGTCCATGGTAACGCGCGCCGACAATCCAAATCTTGTCACCCTGGTGGATATGAAAACGTCAGCCACATACTGGGCTTTCTTGGAACTCGTTGGTAGGGCCTCTGATCACCTTGTAGTACAAAATGGTGGTCAGGAACAATATTGGATACTGGGAGGGCTCCAACAATACGCATTTAAACGAGCTCGAATCTTTGTGATGCGCAAACTCCTCCAATGGAGCGCGACAATGTTTGAGCAATCTAGGGGCGCTGCCAATCCACACACGCTCGGAGGCACCTCTTGTGGAGGCTGCACCAAACGATTTGAAACTTGCCCAGACATTATTCTTGGTTCAGACCAGAGTAGGAAGCTATTCTGCAGAATTTCAGAGTGACGTACCTAAGGTGTCGCAATTTGTATAATTGTGCTGCGCCCTTTGAAAGGAATTGGTTTCAGTTCAAGAATTGTTTTCTGGTGAATTAATCATCTCCTGCGATTCCTGATCCAATCTCTGAGTCTGTGCTAGCGCGGTATAATTGATCTACAAATCACTTGAACAATCTGTACTTGCGTCGATCCTCGAGAGCATATACGCAGGTACGGCGGATATCTGTTGGCTGTCTGGGAAATGAATTAGGAAGACAATTATCGACACATAAAAAATTCACAGCTTACGAGAGAAGGAAGTTGAAGGTTTGAGATTTCCTTCTCTACGCTGATAGAGGGCTCCTTCAATTGCAGTGATACTTGCATCCGCACTCAACATTAGTACAGCGTCCTCGGATGGATGTTGAAGAAAGGTTGCGTTGCTCAGTGCTGATCTAAATTGCTCAGAAGCCTCTTCTTTGTCCTTCATCCATTTTGAAGTGTATTACTATTTTCCGCAATCTGCAGCGTGAGGAAAGACTCTCATGATGATACCAGCGTCGCTCAGCCTTTATTTCAAAACTGTATGTTTGCGCTTTGTGACTGGCCTTGTCCTCTCGTAAGACCATGTTCAGTCGCTGATAGTCTCATACTTCCTTGGGGCAAAGTGTAAGAGCGCCGTACTTCATCTCGTGGTTGTAGGTCCTCAAAATATCCGCGCTGGTCGTAGGGTTTCCATGACTTGCTGAGTCTTGAGATCCTATTTGCACCCGATCTGCAAGGTAAGAGCACAATTAACATTGTGTCACAACTGCGCTTTCCATTAGCTCTTGTTGGTTGAGTTTTGGATCACAAGTGCGTCAAAGTTCGTTGTTTTCAACGTGCATCTCAAATTTTACCAGATCGGGTATTCTTGAAGAGGCGTCGTTGTTTGGGTGACTCCAGGATATTTCTTTAATAGCTTCTCAAACGACAAAATACTGATGCTCGTGATTGTGACGTAATCAGCAGCTAAGGATAGGAACAATCTGCATGGAGTGGCTTGGCACTGCCTATCAAACGTCCCTACTTCAGGTCAGGCAAGAGCCCATATCAAGCCAAGGACGTTCTGGTTCAAGGCCTGCATACACTTTCTGTCAACCCTTCCCAATGGGCTTTTGACTTCTTTGGAACGCAATAAACCAGCTCTGGAGCGCGATAAACCAGTTCCGAAACTTGATACACCGGCTCCAGAGCATAATGAGACGGCTGTAAAAGAAAAAATCTATCATAGAAACTCAAAATCTGTACAAATGCCCGAAAATCCCGTACATGACCTAAAATACCTCCACCATTTTAAAATTAAGTAAATCAAATTGGTTTAAAGCCGACTTTTGGGCTTGACGCGAGAAAAATCATTACCTGACTTGAAATATTCAAGGACAACAGCCTGAAAACCTACTCAAGCCATATAAAAATGATTCAATCTCATACACATATTCATTATTTCTTTTGTATTAAGGATCACTGTAATGTACGTTTCCAAGAAACGATCCGGAAAACGGGAGCTCTGCTATACTTGTAGAAGATAACTAGTATTCACAGGTTCACGCGGGATATTTTTGTACGCTACCAAGCCTCATCAATTATACTCTCTCAGATACTTATTACTCAAAAAGACGCACCTTCCACATTTGTCGATTAACTACATTTAATGTAGTAACTTTATAAAATGAGGAAAATTAGGCCAAAAAGAATTAGCCAACTTGAAACATTTCCCCGAGTTCTGGCTCATTCTTTGGATGCAAAATTAAAAGTTCCAATTGTTATAGAATGCGAAAGTTGCGCATAGTTGCTAATTATGCGAAAGCGTAATGAAATTACCACCTCTTAGTAAAAAGAATTTCCTCTTTTATTCCGCGACTGCGGCGCAAATGTTTCGAAAAGTAAATTACATTTTTTTAGAATGAAACGACGATTATGGACCGCGGTATTTATTTTAATTGTACCTAAATATCGCACTGTAATACTATTTTTCGTACAAAGAAACAATAGTACTCGAATCGAAATTTTCTGTTTCAAAAAAAAAACTCGTATAGAATTAGGATCCTCGGTAATAACTCAGACAAAATGAGTGAACAATGGTTACGGCGAAGTAAGACTTCTCGAGAAGTAATGAAAAAAGTTAGACGCAACAGAATAGAATGAAAAAAGGCAAAATGACGTTGACAAAAAGAGAGAGAGAGGGCTAGAGGAAAAAAAGATTAGCAATATTTAAAGGTAGGTTTTTGTACAAGTGTTTATTTTTGTGAAAACTTTCACCTCGTAGCCCTCTACTATTAGAGAACTCCATTTTACAAATTCCCAAAAGTTCAACTTTATCTTTCTTTATATTTCCAATAAATTCCGTTCTAAACTCTTGTTCTCTACACCTATGCAGCAGTTCACACACTGTGCTTTTTAGCAATGTTTCAGTTTAAAGTCTCTCTTTTCTTGTAATGCTCAAGCTTCAAAATGTCAGTTTCTCAGAGCTTAATTATAATAATTAGAATTTTTTACAGTGTCTTCTTCCTATTGGAGTCTGAAAATTTACACTTCGATAGTTTCTTTTTACCTTCAAAGTTAATCTTTAGAATATTCTCAGTTTAATGTTCTTTCTGTACCAAGCTACCTCGTCAACCTCAACCCATTCAAAATACAGAGACCCTTCCTTCTTCCAAGGCTTAAGAGTTTAGAATCTCTTGAAATATCTTTTTCCTCTTCAAAATCCCACTTGAAAAAAACTTTAAAAAATTATTTCTAAGCCCTCTTTCCTCTTCACAGCTCTGTACAGAACTCAAAGACAATATTTAACAGCCAAGCGCTGCTGGTCGGCCTACACCGGCTTCCTAGGTCCATTCTGGGGTATCCAGAAAGTAGGCTAAAAATGGGAGAAAAATAGTAAGCGTAACATACAGAATATCAACCTTATTGGACAAAGAAAGGAGACAAACTCCACTCCTGATTCCAAAACTCAAGCATGAAGCTATAGTATCATAGTATGAAAGTCGCATGAAACAGTTTATACTAGGCAGTACGAGCCGATCTCAAATAGGGTTCAACTTTGAACAAAGGCTTCTAGAAGGCCTACACAAGCTTTCTAGATCAACACTAGAGACCATCAGTGCCGCCAATGATATTATCAAAAATCCGTAACCGCTATTTCCACTGAGACCTAAAAATGAATTTCCACGGACTTTCAGCTATCTATCAAAAACAATCAGGAGAATGGTATCTCTCCAACGAATAACTGAGGTACGTTTCCCTGGATCGACTCAATGGTACAGGAGACCGCGGTATCAGCCTATAAAAACCAGGAGAAAAGTATCTTTCATTTGAGTGATCAAGGCACTTTTCCCTTGAGCTTACAAAATCCGTATCTTTCTCGAGGAACAAAAATCAGCACTGCTAGAGACTGTGTGACTCCACAGTTAGTTCTAAACATTACAGTTTATTAAGTCTACATTAAACTATTCAGGCTTGAACAGAAGCCATTCAGCCCAACATAAGGTGTACTGAGCCCATACTAGGCTATCTTGAGTGAGCCTCAGCGGAGCTAGTTAGCCCAACATACAGTATTCTGGATTTCTGAGGAGTGGATAAAGGCAAACGCGCAGAGACCCAGCGACGTACAGTATTGTAGATATGAAACATGATCTTCATTCATTTAGGTTCCACCACAACATTAATTTTTTCTCCTAAATTGCTTTGTCAAGTTGGAAAAATTGAACGGGAAAATTGCTTTGCTCCTGTTTTCAATTTTGCCAATTGTAACGCTCCTAGCGAACAACTGGCTCAAATTGGCGCGTAAAAACAAGGATCCTAGTGACGGGCAGTTATAAGTTACTAACCAATGAACCGGTCAATTCTTCTACATAATTAACCTAAATACCGGTTTATTTTTGATCAACAGTTAAAGCGAGAAACTGGCTGTGGCAAGTACCTTGAGACAAGAAACCTTGGCGCTCCTAGCAGAATTTTTTGAGAACGCAAGGTGATTTGAATAATTGAAAATTAACCAGTTTATTTCGCAGTGTTTAACCGGTTACAATGATCTTCAAATAACTGTTCAACCAGTTTTTGGAAATAATCGATAACGGCCCTTCACTAGAGATCATAGGATGGATTGGTTTGATTGCCCTGCTCCCGGTCTCAATTTTGCCTATTGTAACGCTCCTAGCGGATGGTTGACTCAAGTAGGCGCGTTGAACAAACATGGATTTGTTCACGTCATTTTGCCAAATAAGCGGTGTTTCTTAGGGATTGCGGAGTAACTGTTATTATAACAGTTATGACCGTTAACCAGAACAAAATGAGAATGTCCGACCAATTGACCAATAACCGTTTCAAGTAAAACATGGGACTGACCGTAGGCGTTTGACCGTTTAAACGTTTTGGTCAATCGGTCGTAACAGTTATGTTGACACTTATCTTTTCAATGTTTTTATGTTTAAAAACATGTTTTTCTGATTAAAAAAACATGTTTCTTCTCACAAAAAATGTTTTTTCCCAATTTTAACCGTTATGATTTATGAACTGGTATGACCGAATCATTTTTCAATAATGGTCATGACTGTTTGACCGTTTGGAAAAATACTCTCTGTGACCAATAACCGTTGACCGTTTGAAATTTTGAAGCTGACCCAAACGATAACGGTTAACGATAACAGTTAACCGTTTCAAATTATTTTGGTCGCAATCCCTACAAACACTTTTGCATTGCTTTGAATTCACACAACTGACAACAGTTTCTGTTGTTCATTTCTCATTTAGTCTTTCATTACTTTTCAGTAAGGTTAGGCTATTTTTAGATAATGATGATTCTTTACAGAAAAATATTTAACTTTCAAATGTAACAAACAGAATACCAAAGAAATGTACTTTGTAGGTAGTATAATCAGCTGATTTTACATAATTAAGTATGTTTTTGCGGTGGAAAAAAAGAGCGCAGTTTGTCTTTTCTCAAAATCATTTAGTTTGCCTTCATATTCCTTTCAGTGTAACATGTCAATATAATAATTTTTGGTTCACGTGAACAAATACACGTACTCTACACGCTTTGTTACAGGGAGCAAAGTCGCGTTTTTCGTTTGCAGGGAATAAACACGCGTTATGTATATTCATGTTATATGGGTACAGGTTAGGTAAATACCTCATATCAGTACAGTTTTTGGGAATGTAAGTGATGTTTTATTGAGTAGTCTGTCTTGGGTGCTGTAATGGGTCATGATTGAATTTCTCTCATCATCATAACCAACCTAGGGCATTAATGAACTTTAATGTAAGATGAGAGGAAAACCCCCGCTTTCCGTGTGACTTTGTGTGTTGGAAAGCGCGTCATTCCCGGGTGAGAATCCAGGAGGTTGTAGGAAAGTAGCTCACACGGCCGGAAAGTACTTTCCGCACCTGCTTATATGGGCAAAAAGTACTTTCCACACCTGCTACAACCGGTGTAAGGGAGAGAGTGAGGGTGAAGAGCAAACAGTAGCGTATCACGCTCGTCCGCAATTCTCCGGTAGGCACTCCTCGCGTTATGAAGTCGAGCTCCGAGATCTTATAAAGAATGGCCTGCTGATTTTGTCTGCGAGTGCGTAGGTATGCACCGCGTTTGTACATACAAAATAGTGTACAAATGTTATTCTCTCGCTCTCTGAGACACCAGTGTAGAAGATAAGACACGAGGCAAATGACGTTTGTGAACAAATCACATGATGCAACAATGCAGAAATTGAATGTTGTGAACATTATAATTATTGAAGAACAAAAGAGAGTAAAATGATGGAAGTATTTGTGCTAAACAGTGATTGTCATCTTTAAAGACACACGAAAAGCGAGGATTTTCCTCTCATCTTACATTAAAATAGTATATTGAACAGGATTGGATAGTAAGCGATCAACTTGTACAAATTACGTCTCTCGGCTTCGCCTCGCGACGCAAACACGTACTTGTTAATCGCTTACTTTCCGCTCCTGTTCAATAATATACTATTAATGTATACAGGTTAAGTAAACGCCTCATATCCGTTGTGTTTTTGTGAAGGTAAGTAACGTTTTAATGCACGCTGTTGAAACTGGCTTGGTATGAATTTACTTACATTTCTAGGGAGGTAATGAGTGCTTACATTGCCTGTGGTGATTGGGATTTGAACCCGCGAAATTTCAATTTGGTGTCTGTTACTCTACCACTCAGCCACAAACACTGATCACTTCAAAAGCCGTTTCTTGTCAATAATACAGATGATACTTACATCAACGTTGTTGATGTTAATGATGTATATTTCAGATGTAATTAATGGATAAAAAATTAATTTTTTGAAATTGATAAAAGAAAATCAACTTCTGAACTTCAATATTCCGAGAAAGAACCCAAGTACAAAAAATGAAATGAAAGAATCGAAGAGTATGAGTAACGTTGTATGTTCTGTATTATGACGAAAGAAATAAGTAACAAAAATGATACAAATATCAGGAATCGAACTCTTACAATATAATACCGGTGGCGGTAACAAAGAAATGTTAACAAAATGTAGGAAACTGAACACGTATTTTAAATGATAATGACAGATTAGAATACCTACGTACAGAAAATTAATCACATTTTAAGAAAATGTGACCTGCGATGAGAAAAGGGAGCTCATTGCCCACTGACAGGAACACCATTTCTCTTTGATTAGATACCACTGCTGATTTCGATTTCGTTTGCAAACCGGGTCTAACGCTTATGGGCAATGAGCTCCCTTTTTTCATCGCAGGTCACAAATGTATAAACTAAATCGCGGTTGTTCACTGATTGATGATAAGCAGACTCGAGTGATGAAATTGGTGGCATTTGATATTCGGCGTTTACCTAACCTGTATACATTAAAATAGCATACTGTACAGTGCAGTGGCGGTAAGTTAACCATTAATGTCTCGTGCGTTAGCTCCACTCGCTGCGCTTGTTCTGCCAACATTCGCACTCGACATTATTGGTTAACTTACCGCCACTGCACTGTACAGTAATCTACTATTTTTTTTATTGTTTATAGTATGGTTTGAAGTATTGTTCATAGTATTGTATGTTGTGTAGTATGGTATAGTATAGTTTATAGGATATTGTAAGGTATAGTGTTGTACATGGATTGTGTGAAAAAATGATTTTTTTCTTAATATAGGCCTACATGGATTCTAAAGCATTAGCAGACTCAATTAGAACTTTTAGTAGAACCACAAATGGTAATACAAAAAATGTTCAAAAATATGTAAATCAAATACAAACAGAATTACATCCAACCCAGCCAGGAAATATTGTCAGCGCTGATGGCAGCAATGGCAGCGATGGCAGCGTACGCTGACGGCAGCAGATTGTCAACATTACTACAAATGCTACCGTCAGCGCTGACAGCAGCGATGGCAGCCTACGCTGACAGTAGAGTTGCTGTCAGCAAATGTGTCAGCAATGGCAGCGTACGCTGACACAGCAGCAGATTGTCAACATTTCTACAAATGCTGACGTCAGCGCTGACGGCAGCAATGGCAGCGTACGCTGACAGTAAAGTTGCTGTCAGCAAATGTGGCAGCGGCAGTGTAAGCTGACGGCAGCAGATTGTGGCCTCACCCAAAATTTTTCCAAGTCCATTTAAGTATACTATGGATAGTAATAAGAGGGATGGTACTCGCAAATTTCTGAATCACCTCCAAGGTATTTTTCTATTTTATTTTTATTTTTAATTTTTTAAATTTATTTATTCTATTTATATTTTATTTCATTTCAATATTTTATTCTATTTTATTTCATTTTTATTTAATTTTTTTTTCTTTTTCAAAAGAGGATGGTACTCCAAGATTTCTCAATGACCTCCCAAGTATACAGGGTGGACCACAATGATGTTACCAGTTAGATGGGAGATTACGCTAAATCGGCCATAGCGTGAAAACGCGAAACGTTAGATGTATACTTCAAATGTACGAAATGTGTAGCTCAATTTTATCTTTAATTTGCGCCAAATACGAAGTCTCTACGATTTTTCTGAGCCGAGTTATGGACCAAAATGTGCCCAAAATTCACCAATTTGCCAGGGTCCCCAAAATAGGGCTCGAAAATTAATTAATTTACAGTATTGAACTGAATTTTGAAAATTTTGATGATAAGTTTTTTGGTTCTTATGTGAATTTTGACGGAGAAAACGAAAAAAATGTTAACCAAAATTTTCGAAGCACCAAAATGGGTCAGTGGGCCCAAAAAGGGTCAAAATTTCCCCAGATTAGAAAATTGTTCAAACTGTCAAATTCTAATTCGATTTCTAATTGAAATTTCGCGCCGAGTCCGAAAAAAATGCTTAAAAAATTCTTTGAAGCACCAAAATGGGTTAATGAGCCCAAAAAAGGTCAAAATTTACCCAGATTGGAAAATTGTTCAAACTTTCAAATTCTAATTCGATTTCTAAGTGAAATTTCGCGCCGAGTCCGAACAAAAATGTTTAAAAAATTCTTTGAAGCACCAAAATGAATTATTGGGCCCAAAAAGGGTCAAAATTTCCCCGGTCGGGTAAATTATTCAAACTTTCAAATTCTAATTTGCTTTTCAAGTGAATTTTCTCGCTGAGTCCGAAAAAAAAAAAATGCTCAAAAAATGCTTTGGAGCACCAAGGACACAAAGAGAATCAAAATTCCTCCAAGTTGAAAAACTGCGTAATCTTTAGATGTTGTTTTCAATTCTAAAAGAAATTTAGCGCCGAGTCCAAGAAAAATACTGAAATGGCCCTAGAGGAACATCATAATTTTTCCAAAACTAAGAATAAAAATTTTTCTCGTTCTGTAGTAAAATTGTTTATTCAGGGGATGGACGGAGTCCGCTAAAGGGACCCAAGACTAGGAAACTCACTTTCTGTTGTGAACTCGCGGTGAGAAATTGACAAGGGCCCCGTCTTCCATCAAGAAAGGAAAATGTACAGAAATTTCCGTTCTGTCGTCCGCCAAAGGGAACCGAGACCGGGGAACTCGCTTCCTGTTGTGAACTCGCGGTGAGAGATTCAAGGAGGTCGCGTCCTCAATCAAGGAAAGAAAACGTACGGACATGTGCGTTTTCTCGACCGTCAGAAGGAATTGTGACTAGGAGGCTCACTGTCCGTTGTTGAAGACGGGACCTCTTTCAATCTCTTACCGCGTGTTTACAAGAGAAAGTGAACTTCTCAGCCTCGAATCCCTTCAGCGGACGACACAACGCAAATTTCTGTACATTTTCCCTTCTTCATGGATGACGGGGCCCTCTTCAATCTCTCATCGCGAGTTCACAACAGGAAGTGAGTTTCCTAGTCTCGGTTTCCTTTAACGGACGGCACTACGCAAATTTCTCTACGTTTTCTCTTCTCAATCAAAGCCGGGGCCTCCTTCAATCCCTCACCGCGAGTTCACAACAGAAATCGAGCTTCCCGGTCTCAGTTCCCTCTAGCGGCCGACACAACGGAAATTTCTCGACGTTTTCCCTTCTCGATCTCTGACGGGGTCTCCTTCAATCCCTCCTCGCGAGTTCACAACAGAAAGCGAGCTTCTCGGTCTCAGTGCCCTCTAGCGGCCGACACAACGGAGATTTCTGAACGTTTTCCCTTCTCGATCTCTGACGGGGCCTCCTTCAATCTCTCGCCGCGAGTTCAGTCATTTTGGTGCTTTGTCGAGTCATTCTAACTGTTTTTTCTTCAGACACAGCGCGAAATTTCATTGAGGTACCACAAAAAATGTTGAAAAGGACCGCGTTTTCAATTTTGGGGGATTTTGACCCTCCTTGGGCCCGTTCAGTCATTTTGGTGCTTCGTCGAGTCATCCTACCTTTTTTTTTTTCAGACTCAGCGCGAAATTTCATCGAGGTATTGCAAAAAATATTGAAAAGGACCGCGTTTTTGATTTTGGGAAATTTCGACCCTTTTTGGGCCCATTCAGTCATTTTGGTGCTTCTTCAAGTAATTCCATAATATTTTTCGGAATCCTTGCGAAATTTCATTGAGGTATTGCCGAAAGTGTCAGAAAGGACTGCATTTTCAATTTTGGGAAATTTTGACCCTCCTTGGGCCCATTCAGTCATTTAGGTGCTTTGTCAAGTCATTCTACCTTCTTTTTCAGACTCAGCGCAAAATTTCGTTGCAGTTGCGAGGAAAAATATTAGAAGACACGGTGTTCCTCATCCCAAAAACATTTTCACTTGATAATTAACAACTTTTGGAACCCCTGCAGCAAAATTTTGGCACATTTTGGTCCATAACTCGGCTCAAAAAAATCGTAGAGACTTCGTATTTGGCGCAAATTAAAGATAAAATTGAGCTACACATTTCGTACATTTGAAGTATACATCTAACGTTTTGCGTTTTCACGCTATGGCAGATTTAGCGCAAACTCCCATCTAACTGGTAACATCATTGTGGTCCACCCTGTATATTTTTTTTATTTTTATTCATTTTTTTTTTCTGAATTATTTTTGATTTGATTTTATTTTCATTTAATTTAATTTAATTTTTTTTTATTCCATTTTCATTTCATTTTTTCATTTTTTTCGAAAGAGGGTGGTACTTGCAGATTTCTCAATGACCTCCCAGGTATATATATTTTTTTTAAATTTTATTTTATTTAATTTTATTTAATTTTTTTTTTTTTTATTGAATGAGAGTGGTACTCGCAGATTTCTTAATGACCTCCTAGGTCTATTATTTTTATTTTTAATTTTGATTTCAATTTAATTTTTATTTAATTTGAGGGTGGTACTTGCAGATTTCTCAATGACCTCCCAAGTATATATTTTTATTTTGGATTGTATTTGAATTTTATTTTTATTTAATTTGAGAGTGGTACTTGCAGATTTCTCAATGACCTCCTAGGTAATATATTTTTATTTTTAATTTAATTTAATTTAATTTTTTTTTTTTTTTTTGAAAGAGAGTGGTACTTGCAGATTTCTTAATGACCTCCCAGGTATATATTTTTATTTTTAATTTCATTTTAATTTACTTTATTTTAATTTAATTTAATTTTTATTTAATTTTTTTTTTTTTTTTTTTGAAAGAGAGTGGTACTTGCAGATTTCTCAATGACCTCCCAGGTACATATTTTTATTTTCAATTCTATTTTAATTTCATTTTAATTTAATTCAATTTTTATTTCATTTTATTTTCATCAATTTTTTCTTTTTTTTTTTTTTTGAAAGAGAGTGGTACTCGAAGATTTCTCAATAACCTCCCAGGTATATATTTTTATTTATTATTCTAATTTTATTATTTTAATTTTATTTTAATTCAATTTAATTGTTATTTTTTATTTTTTTCCGAAAGAGGGTGGTACTTGCAGAATTCTCAATGACCTCCGAGGTAATTCACGAAATTTTTCCAAAAGTCCATTATTAGGGGAGAGGAGGGGGAGGGGGGAAGGTTGGTATGGTACTCGCAGATTTCTCAATGACCTCTCAGGTATAGATTTTATCATTAATTCAATTTTTATTCAATTTTAATTTAATTTAATTTAATTTAATTCAATTTAATTTTTATTTAATTTGAGGGTGGTACTCGCAGATTTCTCAATGACCTCCCAGGTAATTCACGAAAATTTTCTAAGTCCATTATTAGGGGGGAGGGGAGGGGGGAGAAAGGTATTTTTAATTTAATTTAGAAAAAATGAGGTTGATGAATTTTTTTTATGAATTAAAACTGAGTTCAATACATAGAAAAATGAGTCTGTTGCGTAGTGGCATAGAGTTGAAAAATAAGAGTGGCGCATGAATGCGTTGGAGTTGAAAATGTAGTAAATTATGGTGGGAAAGAGATGAAATTGATACAATTGTTTTGAGTAGTGTATGATTGGCGTAGAGTTGAAAATGGCTCTGGCGTATAGAAAAATGAGGGTGGCGCACGAGTGGCGCAGGTCATACATGATATATCTACCCTGCTCTACCTATAAATACACAGAGAAATTTAAAATTGCATCGGTTATTCGATAGACAATTTGTCTCCGTTCTGAAATAAATGGTAAAAACTACCTCTTCGACACCCATTTGGAGTCTCGTTGATACTCTTATTCCCTGGGTTTCTCAGTTGGGGCTTCACTTGGAAAAACCACCAGTGACGCTGTTTACTGGGCACAAAAGATTCTCCTATGAGGCTAGAATCGCACACCCGAAAATTTCAAAGGCTCAATAATCCTCTTTTCTGTGTATACTGTAGCTCAATGGTCAGAATTTCGGAGTTCTCTTCTCCATCAGCTGAATCCAAATTCACAAAATTTTTCAAACTCTTATCCACTTCACGACGATCATTCATAACTTAGAATCATACCACTTGTCCCTTTTCTCAAGATAATAAATAAGTATCAGAGTTACATCAATTCTGCTGGTAAACAATAAAATTGTAAAGGGATCTCATCAATCAATAAAAAGTCATCCATAATACGTACCTTTATAAAATCGAGCTTCAATCCTCAGCGATTCCTCATGCCGCTATTATGTATGCCGCACAGAATTCGATTAAACGCTTGCCGGAATTCGGGACTAAAAACGGTATAGATTATCGGATTCAGCGTTGAATTAAAATACCCGAGCCATAAAAAAAGACTCGAAAGGTATCGGTTGATGTGGCAACTCGAACACATGGGCATTACCAGGGCCATCACGAAAAAAGGCAGCCAACAAACAACGAATGCGCCGGTGATGATGGCCAACGTTTTCGCCGCCTTCTTCTCTCGCTTAGTCTCGATAGACTGCTTTTTCTCCCGTTTCGATTTCACCTTTTGTATCTGCTTGGTAATCAACGTGGACATGGACGACTCGATGAATATTTTTGGAGTGGACGTGCCGGGACCGTTGTCGTTAGTATTATTCGAATTCAACGCGCGATCCACGGAGATATGATCTATTCTATCCTGCCCGTCCAGGTTCTTCACTGTCGTGTTCTCCTGGGACGATTCGGCCGCCGAACACGTCGACGGAATATCCATAAGCGCGATATTCGTCGACGTTCCGGTTTCGAGATCGCCGTGAATTTTCGGTGTTTGTCTCTTCTTGAAGAAATTGAAACGTTTTCGCGTTAAAGAGGTGCCTTTGGCGGCGTTCATGCCGTACGCTGGATTTCGTAATGCGCGTTTGCGTATCCGGCGTCGTGCGGCCTGAAATATCTTCCAATACAGGATGAGGATGGCGAGTAGAGGAACGTAGAACGTGGCGCACGTGGCGAATATTTGATACCCTATATCCTGACTTAGTAAGCATTTCTTTTCAAGGTTGATACGGTCAAGGAAGCCCGGATCTTTCCACCCTAATTGAGGCGCTAGAGATACGATTAGGGCTACCGTCCAAATGATGATAATCATGACTACTATGCGCCAGGCACTTCTTCGGGTGATGTACTCCACGTCAGTCACTGCCCAGTACCTGGGAACAAAAATGTAACAAGAGTTGTGGTTCAATGATATGTGATAACTGGTTCTTTACATCGCGGCAGGGAGGATCAATGTACACGATACTTGACCGCGAGAATATTAAAAAATAAAAATGGTAGAACACTAGGTACCATATAGGGCTCTTCCAGCAATACCTACTGCATATCAATTTCCCTGATTGATATCGTAGTGGCGGTGAAAACAAAATTGCTCTTATGTAACGTGTATGCAATCAGTTCTACACATAAGAGCAACGTTATTTACACTGCCATTACAAAAGAATCAGGAACACCAATTTTCAATATGCATTGATGGAAGAGCCCTATATGAAAGAAGAACTCATCAGAAAATACAATCAATTGAAAGCATACAATTTTCAAAGTGTTTGACTCTGAACAAACTTGTACCGCAGAAAATGAAGAGGAGCAATTGGGAAAAAAGAGAACACAGCTCAGCTGAAGATGGTTGATGATTGGGACCGTCAATAAAATTGCCAACCACGCGCGTGGTTCATTCAACAGCAATGGTAGTCTTACCGAATTTGGGTGATGCGAAACAATTCTACCACTTTTTGATAAGAGTTGGTGGAAAAGTGGTAACATCATTTTGCCTCGCCTTATATACACGTACAGGACAAATACTCACATTGTTAAAAAATTAGTCATTTTGCCGGACCCAATCACGGAAGTGCGCGGCACGTCACTATCAACCAAGTAGGTTATAGAGAGAAAACATTGTTCCCACCTTGTTACACTTGAACCCATGTCTGAACACACAGCGCACTCTTGTGGTTGTATCAAACAAAAATGAATAAGTTTTTAACAATGCAAGTATTTGTCTTTGTGTTGTCTGGTACTTGTATACAGTCACGGCCACCTCTACTACAGGCCAAACAACTGAGCATGGCAACGTTGCTGCCGTCCGACGTTTTCTATGTAGAAAAACATCTCTCATGCAAAAACCGAGTTGACCCTTTTAATAAGAAAATTTAACGGCCAACAATTTTTGTTCTAAGCAATTTTTCTTCAAACGTCCTATTTTCTGAGTTACAACTCATTATAGGGGTTCACTCCATGAGCACCTGTGTTAATTTAGGCCGGCAAGTCACTGTTGCCGCATATACAGTTGTTCGGCCTGTAGTAGAGGTGGCCGTGATACAGTCATTGACTACACACGTATCACGCGAGTACTCGCATTGTTGAAAAAGTAGACGGTTTGTTGGATTTTACCACCAGGGTGCGCTGCGTGTTAACTAGCAGAGTAAAAGAGGGAGAACATTGGTCCCTCTCCGTTACATCTACATCTTAACACGCCGCGCGATCTGGTGGTACTATTCAACAAACCTTCTACTTTTTCAACAATGCGAGTATTTGTCTGGTACGTATGCAGTCAATGATACAGTGTATTCCATAATTATAAGATCAGCAAAATGGGTAGCGGGAGAACCTACTGACATAAAACCGTTATTCCGCTGTTCTCATGAATACGCAGCCATTTTGCTGGGGGTAAATGAAAAACACTTAAGCCAAAGTGGGAACTGAATTATGAAGATGAGCTACATTAATTAAATTTTATACTCAGAAGAGTAAAGTAGAAACCAATTACTGTTGCTCAAAGTAGAAAGAGGATCAGCTTTATACATGAATTACTAGTCAATGCAAGAACTGAACCAAGAAAATAGACTACCTTGTCACTTTAGGTAAGAGGAGGGTCGGCTAAATACATGAATTACACTTCAGTCAACCCAGGAACTGAACTAAGAAAATGAGCTATATTGTTACTCAAGGCAGGGAGAGGGTCGGCTCTTTACATGAACTATACTTTTGTCAATGCGAGAATCAAGCTATGAAAATAAGCTATCATGTTACTCGAGATGGGAAGAGGGTCGGCTCTATACATGAATTCAGCCGAGGGTTTACCAGGTGTGCAGAGTCTGCAGTTGCACAAAGCGGCAGATTTTTTTTGACATGGAACACGTCTATATTATATATTAGGTGCTATTTTTGAACAATCTAACGATTTCAACTTAATGCTCTACCTGAGATATATTTTACTGTCTGAATAGTTGATAAAGGGTTCACGTCTGTTGATCACCCTATATAGATTGTCCTTAATTTGATTCTCTACCTGAGAAAAGTACAGCTCCGTAAATAAAGAAAAAAAAAAAAAAAAAAAAAGGTGAGGAAGTAAGGACCTTAAAAATTAGAGCCATGTTGATTTTTTATTCAAGAGGAATAGTTCTAGTCTGTTTAGCCATTGGCGTTCCAGGCGATTATACGCAGGAAGAGTCATTTCTTTGAGCTTGAGCTGGGTTTCCGGTGGTCTAGTTCAGATAGTTCTTGCTTGCTCATCCCCAGGTTGAATTTGGCGGTAGAGTCTAATATCTGAACCTCGAGTTTGGGTGGATTGTTGATAGCTTGTGCAATTGTAGGACAATTTGTGGCATTACCAACCTTAGTCAAAGTTTTATTGCTCGCTGTAGCAGGTGCCAATTGGATAGCTTGGCTGTGAGACACGCCGGTTCCCTGCATTGGAAGGGGTTTGGCTTTGCTTGGAACGTTGACCTTGTAGATGCGCGTTTATACTCTGGACAAACTTTCTTATTGCCCAGGTGCTTGCCAGCGCGATTGGTTTCTACAGGAAGCCTTCATCTGGACACTCATTTTTCAAGGGATTGCGAACACCCTTGACGCATTTTTGATGGAGTATGCAGTAATTTTTGGTATGCCCATATTGTTGGTATTTTTTGTATCGGGAAAGGTCATTATTGAACTTTGGCGCCTCTGTTGTGATGCTCTGGTTCACTAGATATTTGAGGGTCACAACCTCTTCATCGTTGATCTTTACCATGATCTGCAAACCAGGGAAGCCAAGTGGCATCCTTAGCTCCTATCGGCCAATTGCTCTACTCTCTGTCATTGGCAAGCTGTTTGAAAAGTCGCCTCTAGCTCAAATTGAACCCGTTCTCACCGAGGAGCGATTCATCTCAGCATTACAGAGACTCTTTACAGCAATTGAGAAACTTCACAACCACGTCTTTGTCGTGGCTATCCGCCTTCTGGATAGCTCCACCAATATGCGCAGACTTGAACGTAACCGTCTGGTACTGATTATTCACCATTGTTAGAACTATTGCTAGATACCCTTTGGCAGTTGTAATATTTAAAAAAAATCAATTATGAGAAAATCATTAGTTCGATAACCTACCTGCGATCGACCTATTTCTACAACACCATCTGATTCTATTCCATCCGTATTGTCTCAATCTGCCTACTACTTTTAGCATCCTTGCGAGGCTCGTTAATTTGATGACGAAGGAGTTCTGGGCTTTCATGAGATCGTTTTGTCTTTTGTTTCGAGCTTTCTTCATGTTTCCTATAGCAATTTGTTAGGGCAAATATTTCAATTGTGCTCGTACATCTGATCTGCCTTTCTTCAATATCTTTCTAACTATTCTATGGCTCGTTGAAAGGATCTTGTACGTACATATCGTGTTCCTAGGATACAGCGAGAAAAGACGAAAACCTTCGTCTCGAATCAAGCTACAGGTGAGATAGGCTCGTAATAAAGTGAGGAAGATTTATTTGCGCACGTACAGTGTCACGTAGAAGGTGTGACTTGTAAAGTAGAGGAGTTTAATTAAATTGCTTATTAAGCGCCAGCGCGAGACACAAGTTCACAAATTTTTGTGATTCTTGAGTCAGCTCTAAAGTAGATAATATTGTACAATTGTCTAGTCTTCCAACGAAGAGATCGTAAGTAACTGCGATAATTTACGCGAATCGAAACGAAGAAAAAAAAAAATAAAAAGGAAAAAAATGTTATTTAATACAAAAGGTAGAAGATATAGAAGAGAATGGCGAAGATTTATACCAGAAAATTCGCACTGATGTAAGCTTAATCACGGAAACGTTACAGGCGAGATAGATTTATATTGTATGCATAAATTCAGTACAGCAGTTGTGTGCATAGTCGCATATGTAATTAGGTTCACGAAGACACAAAATAGAGTACGTCTAAAGCGCAGTAATCTTGCATAATTTCGAAACCAGATACTGTCATATTTTCTTAAGATTCCTTAGAAAGTATAATTTATAGAAGTTTTCTACCAATAAATTTGACTTATTCGTAAGTTTTTGTATTGATTAGTGTGTTTATACTTTACTCGGAAGTAAAAGTTTGCTTGTCTACACGTTCTCCTTTTTCCTACTATTCGACAAATTGTAATTTATGGTTTCAACGTATACTCTGGAGGGAACGGAAAGATCAATTGTTTGAGAAGAGAACGTCGAAACGAATGTTTTTCTTCAATTTGATAGAAATTTTGTAGGAAACTTTTTAATATATTCAGTATTTGGAATAACTCTCGTTTTTCTTATTACAAAGTTCGACTGCGTTTATAACATTTAAATATTTGTTGGCCGAAGAAGGTTGAAAAAATTTTTCTGAATTTTAAATTGACCGTGTTCGAATAAAACTGTGTCACCGAGCATCGAAGTTGTGTCTGACGTAAGCTGAAAATGAATCTCAGGCGCGTACAGAGTTTTTTGGCCCAGAATTCCTAGCCCTCTGTCGGCTATCCTGTTGCTGAATAAACAGAGAAGTGGTAAAAGAATGACTGCTATAAAAAAAAAAGTTCGGCCTCGAGGTATCACCCATTAAAAGAACTCCTACTCGTTCTTTATTCATTTTTTCAACATTTCATGCGCGTGCAAGATTAGGGCTGCTCTAGGAAAAACCAGCACTGTGTTTTGAAGGGTTTTCGAAGGTTTGAGGGAACACCATCACAATTTTTTGTCACGCTTGATAACATCGTTTGTGGATACGCTCATAGGATTGTCACGATTTTTTGAAGATTTTTGACTGGACTCATTGAGGGAAAGCCGTCACTAATTGAAGGATGTTATATTCCTATAAGATGAGGACTACTCTCGGAAAAATCAACACGAAATAGCGTCACGATTTTTTGACAGTTATTCCAAGACTTTTGACTGGAACCACTGGATTCATCCTGGGAAAACTAACACGCTTCCTTGTCACCATTGGTCACGTCATCAGTGAACATGCTCTTAAAACTGGGACTACTTTTGAAAAATTCGTCACGCAAAACTGTCACAAGAAACCGTCACGGCTTTTCAAACGATTTGGACGGGACTCATCCCGAAGGGAGAAAAACGTCACGGTTTCTTGTCACGTTTGATGACGTCATCAGTGAACTTGACCCACTTTTCTTCCATCATACTAGACCTAACATTCAGTCTGCCAAGCTGTACTAGGAATGTGCGAGGTGTCTAATCTTGTACTCAGTTCTAGACTACGCCTATTATAGGCCTACCTTAGAGGCCTACCCTCTATTATAGCCTCTAATTAGAAGTAGACTAAAGGTAGAGTGCGCCCGTTAGCCCTTTAGCTAATTAGCATAACTTACTTTACCGACTTTTCAATTCAAAAGCAAAGTGTTCTATATTTAGTACAGTGGTGACAAAGGGAATATGCTATCTCAATTAGGTAACCAAGACCTCAATACGAAACATTCGCATTGGGACTCCAGGTTCATAATTGCTAAAGGACGGGATCTGCTCAAAGCAATCAACGTCACACATGCAGAAGTAGCCTCTTCACAAGAACCCACGGACTAGCCTAGTAATCCTGGGAAAAAGCCTCTTACTGGACTTCTTTATCATGGAGGAAAGAAAACGTTGATGACCTCTCCTCCGACCATGTTCTTTCTTGTCCTGCTTACTTTAGGCATCAAAATAATTTGAAGAAAGGTGAAGCCTTCTTTATACAATCATATAACAAGAAAACGAACTAAAATGACTTTGGTCTAAAAGTCAACTCCTAAATTAAATTTCCCGAAGGATTCAACACCAGGAATGAACTCGACGAAGCGGTTGAGGGATTAGTGCTGCTAGACGATATTTTCAAAAATCCGTATCCGCTATTTTTTCTAAGACCTGAAAACAGATTTCTACATACTTCCATTGACTATACACGTACCAGACAAATACTCGCATTGTTAAAAAAGTTGTCACTTTGAAGGATACTGACACTAAGGAACTATAAAGATAGGTATGCGCAAGTGATAAGCACGCGTCCGTCACCATGCTGATAAAGTCGCAGGAGGAGCAATTTCAGTTACATCCTGAGAGAATTTAAATCATCAAACCTCAAAATACAAGAATTCTAACTCCAAAATAAAGTGAAACTTGCTTATTTTTTGTTTCTAATCATGCTAAATAAAGTGAAACTTGCTTATTTTTTGTTTCTAATCATGTAATCTATCTAAAATCAACCAAAATTTGATTTTGTGATTTAAATTTTTCTCACGGCATTCCTCAATCCTCTTGAAACGGCTCCTCCTTTGACTTTATCAACATGGCGACGGTCCTCGTCTTATCACTTGCGCATACCTATCTTTATAGTTCCTTACTGACACCAGAGTGTGCTGCGTGTTAATACGTTGGTGTAAGAGAGAGGGAAAGATGTTTTGTCTCTTTCACTCTGCTGGTTAACACGCAGCACACTCTGGTGTCAGTATCCTTCAAAGTGACAACTTTTTCAACAATGCAAGTATTTGTCTGGTACATGTATAGTCAATGATACTTCGACCCAATTTATCACTAACGATCAGGAGGAAGGTATCTCTCATACGAGTAGAAGTCCACTTTAGAATATTTCAAGCTGATGAGAATACTGGGACTCACTCCCTCTTTCAATTGGGGATAATTTATTGGCCCGATAAAAAAGATGGTTCAAACGATAGGTAATGGAACATGCAAATAGCATGTATAAGCAATAAAATTGATTGTTTGACCGATAGACTTATGAACAGTTGATCAGCCATTATAAGCAGCAAGTTGGAAAGAAAATTGACGATAATTTGAGGACGATAATTTATTTTGAATGCACGATAATGAATTATTATTTCACCCGATCGAAATCTGATGCATTTTTCCAACCAGCTGTTCATTACTGGTAACATGTTCTTACGCCGTATTTCCTCACGCATTGTGCGAACATGTACGGATTCTGCAAGAGGTTCTGACGTGAATTATTCTTAGGGTGATTCTTAGGGTGGATGACAGGCCTACGTCACCTACGTCTTTGACTATATAGTACGAAGTACTGTATAGTCAAAGACCTACGTCCACAGTGCCTGACGACATGCTAGAGAAGTCTTCGTGTACGTGCCCTGCTTTCTCCAAGAAAAATCTCTGTAAACACATCCTTGGTATGAGGATTCACCAAAAAACGGTAACCGTGCCGGAGGAAGCCAAAGCGATCCCTCTTGGTCGAAAAAAGAAGAGGGGACGTCTGGCGAGAGCGAAATGGGCTCTTTTTACTCAATAATGACTTTTTTCTTTAACCATTCATTTTTTCGACTCCTGTCTTTTTTTTCCTTTTTCTATCAACAGTTTTGTGGAAATCATTCTGTTTCTTTTTTTGCAATATTACATGTTAAAGTTCATCCAGCTTTTTTTATCGCTAACACTATATCGTTTACCTTAAATTTCTTATTGCAAGATGCGATTATTTATCGGGTATTTATTTTACTATTGTTCATTCCGTTTTCTTACTGTTGGAATGAGTTTCTTAATGTGTAACATATCAATTTACTACGCTTCTTATATAATATTGCTGAACATGATTAACTACTGTGCATACCATCTGTTTTAATTTTCATTCCCGCTTTTTTATCGGGCCGATAAATCCATACCCTTTCAATTTAATTTAATTTAATTTAATTTAACTTAATTCAATTTTATTTTATTTTATTTTAACTCGAGGGGTGGTAATCGCAGATTTCTGGATGACCTCCCAGGTGATTCGAAGGGGGCAGGGGGAAGGCCTATTTTATTTCATTTTAATTTAATTTAATTATATATTATTTTTATTTTATTTTATTTTATTTTTACTCAAGGGTTGGTACTCACAGAGTTGTGGATGACCTCCCAGGTGATTCGAGGTTTATTTCGATTCGAGATTTATTTTATTTTATTTTATTTTAATTTCATGTAATTGTATTTATTTTAATTTAATTATATTTTAATTTAATTCAATTTAATTTTAATTTATTTTATTTTTATTTCATTTTTACCCAAGGGGTGGTACTCGCAGATTTCTGGATGACCTCCCAGGCGATTCGAGGTTTATTTCATTTTATTTTATTTTAATTTAATTCAATTTAATTTAATTTAATTTCAATTCATTTTATTTTTATTTTATTTTTACTCAAGGGTTGGTACTCACAGAGTTGTGGATGACCTCCCAGGTGATTCGAGGTTTATTTCGATTCGAGATTTATTTTATTTTATTTTAATTTTATTTAATTTTATTTTAATTATATTTTAATTTAATTTAATTTAATTTCAATTTATTTTATTTTTATTTCATTTTTATCCAGGGGGTGGTACTCGCAGATTTCTGGATGACCTCCCAGGTGATTCGAGGTTTATTTCATTTTATTTTATTTTAATTTGATTCAATTTAATTTAATCTAATTTTAATTCATTTTATTTTTATTTTATTTTAATCTGATATAATTTAATTCAATTTAATTTAATTTATTTCAATTTAATTCTATTTAATTTAATTTTTTTAAATTTAATTTAATTTTAATTTATTTTATTTTTATTTTATTTTTACCCAGGAGGTGGTACTCGCAGATTTCTGGATGACCTCCCAGTTGATTCGAGATTTATTTCATTTCATTTTATTTCATTTCATTTCATTTTAATTTTATTTAATTTTACATAATTCTATTTTATTTCAGTTTAATTCATTTTAATTTTATGTAAATTTAATTCTATTTAATTTTATTTAATTTTATTCAAATTTATTTTATTTAAATTTATTTCATTTTTATTTCATTTTTACCCAGGGGGTGGTACTCGCAGATTTCTGGATGACCTCCCAGGTGATTCGAGGTTTATTTCATTTTATTTTATTTTAATTCGATTCAATTTAATTTTATTTAATTTTATTTTATTCAATTTTATTTCATTTTATTTCATTTTTACCCAGGGGGTGGTACTCGCAGATTTCTGGATGACCTCCCAGGTGATTCGAGGTTTATTTCATTTTATTTTATTATAATTTGATTCAATTTAATTTATTATAATTTAATTTAATTTAATTTAATTTGATTTAATTTTAGTTTTATTCAATTTATTTTAATTTTATTCTATTTATTTTAATTTAATTCTATTTAATTTAATTTTTTTAAATTGAATTTAATTTTAATTTATCTTATCTTTATTTTATTTTTACCCAGGAGAGGGTACTCGCAGATTTCTGGATGACCTCCCAGTTGATTCGAGATTTATTTCATTTTATTTTATTTTTATTTCATTTTATTTCATTTCATTTCATTTTAATTTTATTTAATTTTATTTCAATTTAATTTATTTTAATTTTATTTAAACTTAATTCTGTTTAATCTAATTTAATTTAATTTTAATTTATTTTATTTTTATTTCATTTTTACCCAGGGGGTGGTACTCGCAGATTTCTGGATGACCTACCAGGTGATTCGATTTTTATTTCATTTTTTTTATTTTAATTTAATTTAATTTAATTCAAATTTATTTAATTTAATTTTAATTCAATATAATTTTATTTTAATTTCATTTTTACCCAGGGGGTGGTACTCACAGATTTCTGGATAATCTCCCAGGTAATTCACAAAAAATTTTTCAAGTCCATTAATAGGGGGAGGGGGGGGGGGGGGTACTCGCAAATTTTCGGAAGTGTATGGGGTGTCAAAAAAGACATGAAACATGTCAAAAGCCTGGCACCAATCTCGGCGTTCGCAAGATGAAACCAAACTCAACCGGTTGACTAAGAGCCTCAGCAAAAAAATAGAGACTTCAAGAATAACACCTTTGAAAGCTATCTTAGTCAACTGGACTCCATCGCCAAATCTGACTACACCCTATGGAAAGCATTAAGAGAACCCGATTACCTGAACAAGAGGCCTCAGCTCCAAATCCCACCGCTCAGACTGGAAGATGGAAGCTGGACACAAAAGGGAAATAGAAACGTTAACAGCATTCGCGCGTCATGATGAGAAAAAATTGAACCCAACAACATCAGACAAATTCAGAGAAGATTGGATTCTTCTCGCCTAGACAGATGGAGCATGAAATAGCTCAGTATTTCAAAACTGAAAAAACACCCAGTCAAATTTTTTAGGAACTAACGCGCTATCATCTTCCTGACGAACATATTTGACTTTTCCTCAGCCTACGATACTATCTAGTATCATGATCAGATTGTGCGCGCATTTGCTCGCCGATATCATAAAAATCTCTCTTTCCTTCGCCCATGTTTCTGTTTTCAGTACCCCATATTAGAAAGAGTGGAGAAGGATGTAATATGAAATGTGCGTCTGATGGTGAATTGCCAGGGCTGAGAGAATTTGGAATGATGGAAAGATTTTTGAGTGTTGGCCTGTCAAGGCAAAAAATTAGCATTCGGTGGAAGAGCGCGGCAACAGAGCCGGGCTGAGTGGAAAACTGGTGCGTGAGGCGCCCAGGTCCAGTTAAAGCCATCACGACTGAATGGAACTGAGAAATCTTGAGCCTGTTCCATGAAAGTGATTGTAAACTGGGGAACCGCAATCAAGTCGAGTGTGTATTTCGCTACTGTGAAGCGCGAGGAGGAGTTTTCAGGTGGGGTAAATACTTCAGCACGAGCAAAAAATTCACGCATTTCGCACTTGAGATATTGATATAGGGTGTCCCGGAGGTCTTGAATCGAATGTGAAACCGAGAAGTTGGTCTGGAGATACAAAGAAGAAGGAGGCATAGGGCATGAGTTTCGTTTTTGAAATGCTGCCATAACTGTTACTTTACGCTGTCCAAGAAGTAAATCTCGACCCAATTTTCCTGAATGAGAGAATTAAGATGTTGAAAAACAATACCACGTGACTTTTGAGACGTAGAGCGGAGCAGTTTCGCGAGTATCTCGCGGGTCGAATCTCTTCCCGTTCACTCGTTAGCATTCTCTCTTATGTTTCTTACGCTCAAGAGAAACATTTGAAAAAAACAAAAGAAAACTAAATATGTAGATGCAGTATTTTGAAGGTAGGAAAAGATTACTTTAAAACACGGTTGAAGAGTTCTACTCAGTGATTCATAACTCTCAAACATTAAATTACACAAAAAACAATTACCTGTCTAAAGCGATCGCCACCAGGTGCAATATTGACGCGGTACAGCACAATACATCGCTAGCCGTCCACATGTCGCACAGTTCCGGTCCTAGCACCCATCCTTCGCTTATCTGTAAACAAAAACATTACAACGCTACGAGTAAGTAAAGATACGATAAAAAATTTAAAACATTTAGGGCTAATAGGACATTTTTGCCAACTGCGTTCTAGACGTGAATAACGACTAGGAGTTTGGAAGAACTCGCAACGCTCTAAAAGAGTTTCATTGAAGTAACGCACGATAGGATCGTTTGTCTACCCTTCAAGAGGGACGTCGTAAAAGCCGGAAAATAGACAAACGATATGTCGATCGTACATAATGGACAAACAATCGCGTGTAAAAAAAAACAAAGAATGTACCCCACTTAAGAGAATGTTGGACATCCTTGCAATTAATGTAATAGACACAAAAAAACCTTTTATCGTCCTTTTTGTACATGGTACTGCCTTCGTTTTATTATAATGAAATTTATCTCTAGTCAATGGATAACATTTACTATCGCGCATGAAAATGACAAGAATGTTTCTCGCAGAAATTTGAATTCATTTTTTAGATCTTGAAATATTTTTCTGTCACCAGACGTAAAGAATTTGAACGAATATTTCAAACAAAGAGGCCTATATTGATTACGAAAGTTTCGGAGAAGGGTGTATTTTTTCACAGATATCGGATTTTTACACGCGCATTTCCAAGTAGAAGGCAGCGGAAAAACTTTGAAACACTTTCTCATACTGCGAATCGGTACGAGATGCATTAACGAATAAAATTATCGCGAGTCCCTTCATCGGTAATTGACGAATAAAAGGGAGAAAGCTTAAAGTTAGACTCGTGCTTCCAACGTCACGTTAATTGTAGTTCATAGATGACGCATCAAATTACTTATGTTCAACTTTCACGTTTTAGTCCGAGACTATAGCAGCTTTCAAAATAGATATTCGCGACTAAATGAAAGTGTCTCAAAATCTAAGTCTTAAGCATCATTACAGTTATTGAGTCGAAGCGGTGATTTTGAAACTTCGAAAACTTCTGCTTCCTTGACACTTCTGCGTGTGCATTTTCCATTTACCTATTCTGTAGTTTACTTCCTCGCGACGAGAGGATATTATACGAAGGCCGATCAGAGAAGTTTTATTTGAAATACGCACTCACGAATTAGATTGCAAATATCTTACATGCACACTTACATCAGAGATTAGAGATTAAATTATGTTCGTGTATATGCGAGTGGAAATTTTCATCTTATAATAATGAAAACTAAGTGTATACAGAATATTGTCGAAATTTTCCAAAGTTCCCCTCCTACCATCTATGGATCGAAGGCGACATTTTTTGAAGTCCCTCTTCCTGCCAGACAGTGCCTTTCTGAGTCCCAAGTCTGACAGACGGCGACCGTCATTTTTCTTCAATTTGCCTCCCCTCGCCGCTTATAAAACCGGTTCCAGCGCACGAGGTGGGAGATGAGCCAGTTCAATTCCCACTCACTAAAAATCCAGGTGTCTCTAGGTAAAGGGGCGTTTCTGGGCACTGCCACAACAGCCAGAAGCAAACCCGGAAAAACAAGTTATGTCTTTTTTTTTCTTGAAATTTGGTTCTAGAACTCAAATCCAAGATCCGGTTCGTTTGGGTTTCAGTTCTAGCACACAAATCCAGAATCCGGTCCCGGCTCTAGAATCAAAATCTGGAATTTGGTTCCTTTTAGTTTTGGTTCTAGATCCCAATTGCGGAATGCAGTTCCTTTTGATTCTGGGTTTAGAACCCAATTGCAATATCCGATTCCTGTTGGCTTTGGTTTTAGAACCAATTTAGAGAATCCGGTTCCTTATGGTTTGATTCTGGTTCTAGAACCCAATAGCAGGATCCGGTCCCTTTCAGTTTTGGTTCTACAACTCAAAGGTAGAATCCGGTTTCAATTCTAGTTCTGGAAACCTACTACAAAATTTTTCTGGAACGCAAATCCAAGATCCAGTTCCTTTCGGTTTTGGTTTTAGTACCCAAATCCAGGAACCGGTTCTTTTCAGTTCTCGTTCTAGAACCCAAATCAGGAATCCGGTTCCTTTTGATTTTGGTCCTACAACCCGATGGCGGAATCTGGTTCCTGTTGGTTCTGGTTCTGGAACCTGATTGCCGGACGTGCTTCCTTTCAGTTTTGGTTCTACAACCCAATGGTGGAATCAGGCTTCTTTTGATTCTAGTTCTGGAACCCCCCAGAAAGATTTCTTCTTTGAAATTTGGTTCTAGAACCCTAATTTAAGATTTCGTTCCTTTGAGTTTTGGCACCCTAATCCAAGAATTGGTTCCTTCCCGTTTCTCTTTCAGATCCTAATTGCAAAATCCGGTTTCTTTAAGCCCAATGGTGGAATCAGGTTCCTTTGGATTCTACTCCACTGCGAGATTTCTTCTGTTAAACTTGGTTCTACAACCCAATTACAAGATACAATTCATTTTGACTCCAGCTTCACAACCAATTAGCAGAATCCGGTTTCTTGTGGTTTTGGTTTCAGAACCCAAATCCAAGAACTGGTTCCTTTCAGTTCTGGTTCTAGAATACAAATCTGGAATCCGATTTCTTTTGGTTTTGGTTCTAGATCACAACTGCAGAATCCAGTTCCTTAAAGTTCTGATTCTGGGAAGCAGTGGTGGAATCTGGTTCCTTTTGTTTTTGGTCTTAGAACCCAATTGCGAGATCCAATTCTTTTTGGCACCAGTCTTAGAACCCAGTTGCAGTATCCCATTCCTTTTGATTTTGGTTCTAGATCCCAATGGCGGAATCAGGTTCCTTTTGATTCTAGTTCTGGAACCACCGAGCGAGATTTTTTCTTTGAAATTTGGTTCTAGGAGCCTAATTGAAGGTCCGGTTCTTTTGGGTTTTGGTTTTGGCACCCTAATCCAGGATCTGGTTCCTTACGGTTTCTATTTTAGATCCCAATTGCACAATCCGGTTTCTTTTAAGCCCAATGGTGGAACTAGGTTCCTTTTGATTCTAATTCTGGAACTCCACTGCGAGATTTTTTCTGAAAATTTGGTTCCAGAACCCAATTACAAGATCCAATTTGTTTTGGCTCTGGTTTTAGAACCAAGTAGCAGAATCCGGTTTCTTATGGTTTTGGTTTCAGAATCCAAATCCAAGATCCAGTTCCTTTGGGTTTCGGTTTTAGTACCCAAATGCAGGAACTGGTTCTATTCAGTTCTGGTTTTAAAATACAAATCTGGAATCCCGTTCTTTTTAGTTTTGATTCTAGGTCACTACTGCAAAATTCGGTTTCTTGAAGTTCTGATTCTGGGAACCAATGATGGAATCGGGTTCCTATTGATTTTGGTCCTAGAATTTAATTGCAGTATCCGTTTCCTTTTGATTTTGGTTCTAGATCCCAATGGCGGACTCTGGTTCCTGTTGGTTCTGGTTCTAGAACCCAATTGCAGGATGCGCTTCCTTTCAGTTTGGGTTCTTCAACCCAATGGTGAAATCAGGTTCCTTTTGACACTAGTTTTGGAACCCCCAGCAAGATTTTTTCTTTGAAATTTGGTTCTCTGGTTCCTTTGAGTTCTTGTTTTGGCACCCAAGTCCAGGATTCAGTTCCTTGCAGTTCCAGCTTTGGATCCCAATTGCCAAATCCTGTTTCATTCAGTTGAATGGTGGAATCAGTTTCTTTTTGATTCTAGTTTGGGAACTCCACTGTGAAATTTTTCCTGTAAAATTTGGTTCTAGAATCCAAATTCAAGATCTGGTTCCTTGGGTATTAGTTTTGGCACCAAAATTCAGGATCCAGTTCCTTCTGGCTCTGGTTCTAGAACCCACGTTTGGAATCCAGTTCCTTTTGGTTTTAGTTCTAAATCTCAAATCCAGGATCTGGTTCCTTCCGGTTTTGGTTCTAGAACCTAATTGTGGGATTTGGTTGCTTTCAGTTCTGGTTCTGGAAACCAATAATGGAATCTGGTTCCTTTTGATTCTGGTTCTTGAAGCCAATTACAAGATCCGATTCCTTTTGGCTCTGGTTTCAGAACCATTATTTTGCAGAATCCGGTTCCTTATGGTTTCAGTTTCAGAACCCAAATCCAAAAACTGGTTCCTCTGGGTTTTGGTTTCATCACCCAAATTCAGGAACCGGTTACTTTCATTAAATAAACGGAAAAGGCACTACGCACCACTATATTATTACATAAATAAATAAAGGACGACGTTTCGACGCCAAAGCGTCATCATCAGGTCACAAATAGATATGAACTGATTTATTTAATTAAACCAATTTGAAACCACGAATAAATTCCAATTTTTGGTTACTTTCAGTTCTGGTTCTAGAATCCAAATCTGGAATCCGGTTCCATTTGATTCTGGTCCTAGAACCCAATTGAGAAATCCAATTCTTTTTGGCACCTGTTTTAGAACGCAATTGCAGTATCCGATTTCTTTTGATTTTGATTCCAGATCCCAAAGGCGGAATCTGGTTCCTTTTGGTTTCGGGTCTGGAGCCCAATGGCGGGATTCGGTTCCTTTCAGCTATGGTTCCACAACCCAATGGTGGAATCCGGTTTCTTTTGATTCTAGATCTGGACACCCCCCCTCCCCTCCCTGTATGTTTTTTCTTTGAAATTTGATTCTAGAGCCCAGATTCAAGATCTGGTTTGCTTTGGGTTTTGGTTTTGGCACCCAAATCCATGATCCGATTCCTTCCGGTTCTAGTTTTAGATCCTAATTGCAAAATCCGGTTCTTTTCAGTTTCGATGGAATCCGGTTCCTTTTAATTTCGACTCTAGAATCCAATTGCGAGATCCGATTCCCTTTTGGCTCTGGTTGTAGAACCCAAATCCACGATCTGGTTCGTTTGGGTTTTGGTTTCAGCACACAAATCCAGAATCCGGTGCCAGTTCTAGAATCCAAATATGGAATTCGGTTTCTGTTGGTTTCGGTTCTAGATCCCAATGGCGGAATCCGGTTACTTTTGGCTCCAGTTCTAGAACCCAATAGCAGAATTCGGTTCCTTATGGTTTTGGTTTCAGAACCCAAATCCAAGATCCGGTTCCTTTAGGTCTCAGATCAAGAGTTCCGAAAATACAGCAGGAGAGCGACTTTCTGAAGCGAATTTGGTTCCGGTTCTCAGCCCTACTCACAACAC
The DNA here is from genome assembly GCA_035079395.1 of Aspidiotus destructor. Lineage (NCBI taxonomy): Eukaryota > Metazoa > Arthropoda > Insecta > Hemiptera > Diaspididae > Aspidiotus > Aspidiotus destructor. The sequence goes on along the minus strand of JAVHKZ010000002.1, from coordinate 7,852,347 downwards.
TGAACATGACCCAACCCAATTTATGTTGATTACTTCACGAGGTGGTGACGTCATTACACTTGCATTTGTACGTTTTCTATGCACCCAACTTAGGTTGGTAACGTCACAAGTTGATGAGGTGATCGTAGTCAGACACAGACGGCTAAGCATCTGAAGTTGATTTTATCGCAAGTTGATGACGTCATCATAGTACAACGCGGACGTTCTTCCCAAAACATGACTTAACCCAACTTAGGTTGATTAAATCACAAAATGATGACGTCATCAAAGTCCACCATGGACGTTTTCTACAGATGGTCTGTTCCTATGCAACATATTAACTTAATCTCATTTGGGTTGATGACTTAAAAAGATCATTTATCATGTTCTCCCATGAATACGGACTCAGACCTAAGTTGAATAAGACCAATGTCTGCGAGGGAAACGAGAAGAGACAATAGAATGCCACCATCGAAAGAGGATAGACAGAGATGAAAGGGGAATTTGGACATAATGTAAAATATTAGCTGGTGGCGCTACTCGATCCGCTTCATTTTTTTTAATGCCATTCGATTATGTATCGTTTGTGCACGTAAAGGCTCCAAGTTCCCTTCTTTCTATTTGGTACATATTGGTACTTTATATTTCAAAGTTTGTGCATCTTCCTCCAAAAGCGAGCCAGGCTAACGGTTTTGAAAACCTCGATCGCCGACTGATCGGGCGCTCTTCTTCTGGCTCCCCATTTACATCAATATCGACAAACTATCCGTCTTATCATATCATGAAGCAACAATCGTTCCAAGAAAACATAGATAATGCTTCAGAACAATGAAATTATTTTTTTACCGTTTGTAGAGACATTTCTAGCGCACTGTCTGTCATTCGAGAAGTTTCTCTCATAACATCAAAAAGTGATTACAGAAGGTTACTTTTGGAGCAAGAACTTGAAGAAGTTTCTGCTCTTACACAATTTGTGAACTGCGACTACGTAGCCTCGTTGTGATTTACCGAAGATCAAGATCTTCCTTCTTAAATATTTTCGCGGACTAAATACTAGTTGCTTATCGATCCATTTCGAGTCCATTTCAAACTTTCGAAAAATTCTTCTCTTTTTTCTGTTTCCTCGTTTTGAAGAAAACCAGAGAATACGAGAAACGTATCTGGGGTAAGAAGTTGCTCGTTTCCGCGTCACTTGTACTCGATACCAAAAATTCCGCACAGCATGATGTTCAATTTCGTTCCTTCTTCCTTAAACACAATTTTAATGTAATTTCACTGAGCTGTACAGAGTGGATGCGTTGCGTTCCATAATTTATGAACAGAAACTGGTAATAGAATTTTGTTATCTTCGAGAGTAAAAAGAAGGGAAAAAGACTAAACAATGATAAGTTAGAAGCGTTGTCAAATAGCTTCGGATTCTCGCGTACGTCCGTAAATGTGCGAGGGCGCTCCGTATGCTGCTGTTGTGTATGACAATGACACGATGACACTGCTGGTAAGAACTAAGCAGCTTATCATTGTCAATATGACAGAAAGCAGATTTGTTGAGTGGTTAGGCTGTTGCGCCAAACGGGATCACGTTTTGAAAACTGTAAACTCACTCACGCGGTAGATACTTTTGAATCCCAATCCGTAACGAGGTGACTGCGCGAAATTTAGAAAGTTACCGGTATACGTGAATTGCGAACGAAAACACCTCGACAACAATTCAGTTGCGGTACCTGATTGTAGGACGCGCGAGATAAAAATAATTCTGTCCATAGGTATTCCGAAACATATATCAGTATACCTACAATATAGTAGTATCTCTAGACGAGAAGTCGCCGAAGAGCGTTTTCGTCGATAAAAGACCGCAGCCCAGTTTTCATCTAGTGAAAAGCTTTTTTCGGAAGATAACTGGCGAAAAGCATCCGTATTTTACGTTAATGAGAAAATATTTCCGCGATTCGAAGTGCGTGTAGGCAACGTTACAGCCAGCCGAGAACGAGGAAATTTCTTCTTCGAAATTATTGATGATAAACGGGTTTTTCGTACTGTAGCTTGTTTTTCCGGAGATCTCGCCCTGTCACACGATTTTACCAAAAGAACAAACGTATCAAGAAACGACGCGGTGTAGACGAAGTTTACAAGCTATAAGGGAAACTAAAAATCTTTTTTCTAAAAAATGAACCAGTCGACATTATTGCTAGAATCCCTGCGAGTGTTGTAACCTAGGCCTTACAACGTCTTGAAGTTGAATAAGATTATGATGAGTTTTCATAATCGGCCTACTTTTCTACCTCGAGTTTTTTTTAACCTTGATCTGATAAGAAGACTGAAAAGACGATAAATGCACAAAATAGATGAATTGAAACTTTCTGGGGACAAAAAGGGGATTTTATTGCGAAATATCGGGCAAGATATAAGAAACAACCTATTGAAAATATGAAAATAATTTTTCAGGATACATGAATGTAAAAGCAATATTTACCCTATCTATCACGCACCCAGCGTCGGGCTTACGTACCTACTTGCAAAGAGGTTGCATCCTACATGAAATCTCCATCAGGCACAACAGCGTTCCGGTCTCGCCTGGGAGCGCACCTACTGGCCCACAGATTCGATAACTAGGTACCTCACTACAGGAATACCAGCATCTTATTTTTGTATTCAATGTTCAAACGACCCCAGCGCAGACCCGTGCAATTGTGCTTTTACGGATCTCCAGCGACCGTGACTCAGAAGCCATCGTTAGCCAATAAGACAACTTTACAGACCAGCATTAGCGAGTGCGAGTTTGAAGAATGGAATTGTTGAGGAAGGTGTCAGCGGCGATAACATGGTTCAGAATTTCTAGCCGAGGCTCCTTAACTACTCTCAGGCTGAGTTCAGTGCTGAAGAATCCTACCTCCGGGAGAAGGATTTGAAAATTGCTCTACCTTCCTCCAACAATGGTGATGCTCTCGCGAATGTAGTTGCGGATTTAACGATAAAGATAGGACCCGGTTGCAATATCCAACAGAAGTGCCCCGAGATAGTCCGCACCCCCCCCCTCCCCGTATGAATAATATGGTGAGTGGTGTGATCAAGGAATTTCAGAAGCGGGTGAGGGATGAGGAGCTAATAATCACTAAGACGACAAAGGTAACTCGATAGTTGTGATGGAGAAGTCGTCGTATGATTCTAAGATGTATTATGTACTTGAGCAGTGTAGGGTGAAAGAAAATGTCGGTTTCAGCTTCACAAACCATGTCAAAGAGGTTCGAAGTGTCGTCAATAAGAGTTCAGTTATCAATTACAGAGAACGAGTAAAGTATGGTTTACCTAAGGTTCATAAAGAGGATATGCCGATGAGGCCTTTTGTTCCGTTCCTCTCCTCCCCTACCTACTCGCTTGCCAAATACTTGGATCGTTGGTTCAAATCCCGAGACGATTTTGACTCTTCTCACTCTGTTAAGAATTCTCCTACCTTGGCCAATAGCCTGAAAAATGAACTTCTCCTAGCAGGCTCAACCCTTTGTTCTTCCGGCGTCGCAGGCTAAGGCTGTCACTATGCAGCGGATGGGTGAACTCCTAGTGGATTTAAACACTCCTCATGAAGAGTTGAGTGAGGTTTTCGATTATTTGAATTGAACTCCTAATTTCTGCAAATTCTATGAGTTCCCTGAGGAGGTGGGTATTCCTATAGGTTCGCCTTTAGATTTCCTCATCTCCGAGGTGTTCATGTCCAAGTTATAATTCCGATCTCTTCTCTTCTGGCCATCCTTTATTGAATAATATCTTTTATTGACGCAGATATGTAGATGACGTGCTATACTCGTGGACTGGTTCCCGAGATCTCTGCTTGGAGTTTCTCACGTATCTTAATGAGCTGTACTCGTCCATAAAGTTCACTTCGGAAGTGGAAGGTTTCCCGATTAACTTCTTTGATCTTACAGTCTCCGAAAGAGATGGGGTCCATGAGTTCGAGATTTATGGAAAAGATACGTCGACCGATGTTTTAGTCCACGGGTCGTCGTTCTGTCCTGTTGCCCACCAACACGCTGCTTTCAAAAGCTTGGTCCACAGACTGACCGACTTCCTTCGAGTCGAACAGCCTTCAGAAAGGAGTTACTGACCTCAAACCACCAGACCAAAGTGAATGAGGTTCGCTTTGACGTAGACGCGGTGGTGCGTAGGAAGATTACTAGGAAACGCCTCGACACTTTTACCTCCCTCCCCCGCTCTATTAGCCGTGTACTTTTTTGGGAAAGTTTTTAGCGGGGAACCCCCTTTTGTTGGGGGTACTCCCAGGAATTTTTTTGCGAGCGCGTCCGCGAAGGTTGATGACGTCACGGAGAGGGACTTGGAAAAATTTCAATGCTCTAGCCATATATGATATGAAGTGGACTCGCGAGCGCGAGCGCGTCCGCGAAGGTTGATGACGTCACGGAGAGGTTGATGACGGCACGGACAGGGACTTGGGAAATTTTGATACACTAGCCATGGGTATATGATATGAAGTGGACTCGCGAGCGCGTACGCGAAGGTTGATGACGTCACAGAGAAGTTGATGACGTCACGGAGAAGTTGATAACGTCACGGAGAGGTTGATGACGTCACGGAGAGGTTGATGACGTCATGGAGAGGTTGATGACGTAACGGAGAGGGACTTAGAAAAATTTCGATACTCTAGCCATATATGATATGAAGTGGACTCGCGAGCGCGAGCGCGTCCGCGAAGGTTGATGACGTCACGGAGAGGTTGATGACGGCACGGACAGGGACTTGGGAAATTTTGATACTCTAGCCATGGGTATATGATATGAAGTGGACTCGCAAGCGCGTACGCGAAGGTTGATGACGTCACAGAGAAGTTGATGACGTCACGGAGAAGTTGATGACGTCATGGAGAGGTTGATGACGTCACGGAGAGGGACTTAGAAAAATTTCGATACTCTAGCCATATATGATATGAAGTGGACTTGCGAGCGCGAGCGCGTCCGCGAAGGTTGATGACGTCACGGAGAAGTTGATGACGTCATGGAGAGGTTGATGACGTCACGGAGAGGGACTTAGAAAAATTTTGAAACTATAGCCATATACGATATGAAGTGGACTTGGAAAAATTTTGAAACTATAGCCATATACAATATGAAGTGGACTTAGAAAAATTCCTACCTCCGAGCTATATATTATGATGGAAGGGGGACTTGGAAGAATTTTGAATTTCGAGTTCTTCTTCCCGATCTCGCGCTCGCAAGGTTGATGATGTGACGGAGGGGGATTTAGAGGGGCTTGGGGCCTAATTTTCTCTTCTATTAGGCCGGGCCCATCGCCCCTTCGGCTTTCGGCCTGCGTTCTACAACCTTGCCACTGTCGAAGGGTTGTTTGTTGGATTGAAAGATCGAATTCCTGAAGATTAGAAGAGTGGAGTGGACTGATTAGAATGTTATGATTGTGAGGGTGTTTACATTGAAGAGACGAGTCACCAGCTCAAGATTAGAGTCGAAAAGTAGCCTGGCAGAAGGGTAAAGTGAGAGATTCGGCATTCGCTGACCATCTTATTGCTACTCGGTACCGCTTTCAGGAAGGATCCGAGGTGCTTCCTCACACAGAGAGCTCGTATTTCAAGCGTACCGCTTTGGAGCATATTGAAATTATTCGTCATAAGAACACTGGTGGTCTCATTATGCTGAACAGGCATATAACGGACGAAGGTCTGATCGAGATGCTATATAAGTCACAACTCGATGATTAGTCCCCTCCTTGTTCTCTTCATTCTCGAAGTTAGTTTCGGTTTTTTCAAGTCTGTTGTGTTAATTCTCTTCGCTGAGGATGACTATTGAGTCGAAAACGTTTCGTAATTTTTCTCGTTTTCTGCTGTTTTTGTGATTAGATACTCCTTTGAGTATCATCCTTTTTCATAAGACCATCAGTATTTGATTTAAAACGATTACAATGAAATAAAATCTACAGCCTGATTTCCGGTGGGGCATGTTTTTTTGGCGTCATATTCTTGAAATTTTGTCATACCCCACCTTACCATACAAGCTGAAGTAGGACACGATCTTTTAGACAGGACGCAGAGATACTAGCCATTTATTTAATCAACTGTTGAAGGATTTATGATAGTAATTGCTAAAAAGAACCTCAACGGGAGAAGCTTCTAGTTTATAAATGGCCAGTGGACTCCGTCGCCTTCTTATGAATGATGGAATGGTCGTGCCCCTGTTGGGACCCTTCGATTCCATGACATTTCTCCTTCAACCACTTGACTCTTCATTTTTCGACTTGCACCTTGTAGCGGTGCCCTGCTGCACTGCTCCGTGATAACTCGATAGTCACGTACTTCAAGATGGTGCCTCGTTGCATGCATTCGTTGTTGAAGCAAATCTTCGCACGGGTAACTCTCAATGTCTGGTTTGTTATCATACTCTGCTTCATCAGTAGCAGTACTTCCGAATGTTACTCCAACATCAGATGTATCGCTAATGACGAACAAGGCCTCATTAATTTGAAGTTCATTCACGAATCAAGCGCAAGAACACGAATCTCATTTCCAAAGCCCTTCTGTCTCAAACTCATGAAGATGGATTTACCTATCAAGTATTTTAAAGCGGCTGGCTCTGTTTACTGACACACCTCTTTCTACTTCCCCATACAATCAGAACAGTAATGCACCTAATTTTCGAATCGGTGAAAAATTCGCGCCACAATTTCATTATTCAGCGAGAGCACTTCTAACGATACCTATTTAGGGCCCCAAACTGAGCTTTCTAACTTTCTCATCACAATGTAACTTACATTGAGTTTAAAAAATAAGAATTTTCATTTCACGAATTACTTTCTGTACTTACCTTTTTTTCCAACATTTTTCATTCTACTATATAAAACTTTTTAACACGCCTATATCTGTTTCTTTACGACTTTATTTTCTTCTTCTTGTCTCTCCCTTTTTTTCTTGTATCTAGATATCACGATAATTTACGAACACTGTTACAAATAAATTCCAAAACGTGAAGAAAAGAAAATACCGTTGGAAACGAAAAAGAGAAACTCGTTTTATGAATTTATAAAATTTTACAAGTTATTTCACATAGCGAATATCTCGGTGTGTTTAAAAATGACTGCAAAACAATTGCTAAGTTATGCAATCTTTTTCACAATTTTCCATCGAACAATAAACAGAAACTTTGTAAACGTCAGAAAAAAAAACACGTGGAAAACCGAGAAATGACCTCTATCAGTATGCAATATTGTAGTTCGGCAGTATAAACGGTGAAACACTGTTAGGTATTCTCAGTGGACTTCACCCTAAAAATATCTTTATTTCGATATTTTTTACTCCTTATTTTTCGATAAGTTGGCAATAACTTTTTTACATTATTATATGTATTATATTATCTTGAGAGGCACTGATTACATTATTTTTTTAAAAATTGGCCTGATATCGAAATTTGTGAAGCTTGCCGGCGCTCGTTTCACTTCCCAGCTATGATGGGAGAGGGACTCTGATGTTGAAGCTGAACCATTATGAGTAGAGTGAAAAATTCTGAACATTAAGCTATACATAATGATGAGAGAAAGATTTGAAAAAATTTCGACTTCCAAGCCATGTGTGATAGGGTGGAATTTGAGTCTCCTTACCCTGTGAAAAATTCGGTTTCCTTGGCTGAGAGGCTGGAAGATGAGATTCCTTCGCCGGAATTGACGCTATGCTCTTTCGAGTGGTCGGTCTCAGTGGTGGCGATCATGTAGGTTCTCTCGAGCTTGATTATAAAAATGTGAAATTTGCCTACATCTAAAAATTGGAGTTACTTTTACTTTCATCCAGCCGCGAGAAAAAAAATGAGCACCACATGGCGCAAAAATGGATCTCCACCCCTGGTTGGTCTACTTCCCCACATCCTCAAAGCTAATGCCACCCACCACATGGAGGTGGATGCAGCAGTCAATAGACTGCGGGGAAAGTATTGGAAGGCTCCTGGTCTGGATGAGATTCCAAATCCAGTCTGGCGCGCTATACATCCAGTTGAACCATCACTGCTTGTTGATACATTCAATGCGGCAGTCACTGGGGGACTATTCACTGTACGATGGAAGAAAGTCAAGCTAGCGCTGATCAAGAAGAAGGATAAACCACCTGGCCTACCATCCTCTGATCGACCACTTGCAAGTATGCCAGCAACAAAATCGTTTAAGGATGTGCAGCATGTACTAGGCCTCATCAATTATTATCGTCGATTTATCAAAGATGCAGCTAGGATATTATATCCATTGAACGCTGTTTTGAAGAAACGCCCGTTTCAGTAGTCTGAAGCCTGTGAAAAGGCCTTCTGTCAAGTCAAAGAAATTCTTGCGAGTAGTGAAGTACTAGTACCGTATGATCCAGACTTGCCCTTCTTACTCGCAACCGACGCGAGTCCGTATGGATTAGCTGGCGTATTATCACACAAAATGCCAGATGGGACTGAGAGGCCAATCTCTAGGTCACTCAGCTCAGCGGAGAAAAATTATAGTCAACTCGACAAAGAAGCTACAGCAATAGTATGGTCACTCAAGAAGCTTTATGAGTATTGTTATGGTCGAAAATTCACCTTAATTACTGACAATCGCCCATTGATGTCAATTTTTAGCCCAGAGAAGTGCATGCCACCCTTGGCAGCAGCGAGAATGTTGAGGTATGCGCACTTCTTATCAGGTTTCTCATATAGAATTGAGTGTAAGAAGTCAGCTGAGAATGCAAATGTAGATTATTTCTCACGACACCCCTTGCCAATAGAAGAGAGTGAAGAAGTCGATCTAGAACAAGAATTTTCTATCTCACAAGTAAACTGGATCATGCCAGAAAATGTCAACTTTGAAATGATCAAGGAAGAGACTGAGAAAGATGCCGAGCTGCAAGAAATCATCAAACCTTTCAAGGAAGGAACAGCCACCAATGTCGAATATTTAGTAGAAAATGGAGCGTTATTCCGAGGGCATCGTGTTGTGATTCCCCGGAAATTTCAAAGTCAAGTTTTGAGAGAGTTGCTTAGTAATCATTCGGGAATTGAAAAGATGAAAGCACTTGCCCGCGCGTATTGTTACTGGAAAAATATAGTTGGAGACATAAAAATGTTGTGTCAAAGTTGCAAAAGTTGCTGTGATGTAAGAGCTAATCCAACAAAAGTAGAAATCCATCCTTGGGAGAAGACTGAGAAACCATGGATCCGCGTTTATATAGACTTTGCCGGCCCTCATCAAAGTCATTTTTTCATAATTCTTGTAGATTCTTACTCAAAATGGATTGAAGCTGAGATTTTCACTCAAGTTCCTACGTCAGATATGACAATACGCGCCCTATCAAAGATATTTAGCCAGTTTGGCAACCCATTGGTGTTGGTTTCTGACAATGGGTCACAATTCACCTCGGACGAATTTCGAACATGGTGTAAAGCTGGAGGAATCAGGCAGAGATTCACATCTCCAGGGAATCCCTCTTCCAATGGGCAGGCTGAGGCCTGCGTGAAGCTGAAGAAAATGGGGAATGAGGCTGGGTCAATTGTCAACAAGCTCTAGCGTATATTGACTAGATACAGAGTGTTGCCTCATTCAACGACTGGCAAAACGCCCGCCGACCTAATGCTGGGAAGAAGAATTCGAACATCGCTCGATCTGATGCTGCCGGAGAAGACACTCCCATCGCCTGAGTATCGCGCCAGCAGCACCAAGGAGATGGAAGTAGGCGAAAATGTCCAGGCCCACTCGTTTTATGGTCCAAAATGGAGGCACGGCACAATAATAAAAAAGTTGGGCAGTGTCCATTACCTTGTAGACGTGGGTGAAGGACTCACTTGGATGCGGCACGTCAACCAACTCCAACGCTGTGGCTTCTCCTCAGAAGCTGACTACAAACCAATGCGTTTCTGGTGTCACCGCCCAGAGATGCAACTAAAAGTTACTGAAGCTGCACCGACCGCAGTCAGTGAACCCCGTCAACCCGTCCGTCGATTGCAAAGGGACGTCAGGTGCCCGGAACGCCTTACGTATGGTAGGCTAGACGGATAAATTCAACTTTGGTTTTTTTATTTGTATTTATTTTTCCTAACGGGGAGAGTTGTTCTGATCTAATTGACAACCTTGTAAATACTAAGTAGTTGTTATCTGTGTTCAAACTTTAATACAGTTCTTGGTTCAACCTTATACAAAGCGTTCCATCATTTCGTGCGTTGTAATCACAACACCGAGTCAGCGATAGCTACGCGTCAGTTTTTCGCAGCCGTCAGCCTCGACATAAGAAATACGCTCAACTCGATCCCAAGGGAGAGGATACTGAAAGCCCTCATGGACGCAGAAGTGCTCGCATACCTGCTGACCGTCAGCAACTACCTCAGCTGCCGAGAAATCCAAGCAAAGACGTCTGCTGGTACAATAAAGCGCCCAGTTACTTGTGGGGTGCCACAGAGGTCGGTCCTTGAGCCGCTGTTGTGGTGCTTCGCATTTAACGGGATACATAAAGTGAAGCTACCACCAGGTGTAAAGATTATCTGCTATGCGGATGACACCCTCATGGGATGCACTGCCGAGACAATTGTAAAGTAGCGGTGGAGAGTAGAGTAAACCAGGCCCTAAGGGCGGTGACGTGCTGGATCGAGTCGTCCAGAGTAGAACTAGCCGTAGGTAACGAAGGCCATACTATTCACTACTTGTCGGAAGTTCAGTCAACCCATCTTTCGCCTGCAAGGCGTGGAAATTGAGACCAAGAAGAAGATGAAGTACCTGGGTATCTGGTTTGACTCAACGGTGAGCTTTAGGCATCATTTCCTATTTCTGTGGCTTCAGCAATTTTACTCTTCGTCTGACTCTTTCGAGGATGCCTCCGTTTGATGTGTCAGGGCATAATTTGGCAAATCGTGCAAATTCCATCGTTGGTCTCAATTGAATCTACCTTGGCATAGTACCCTCCAATCTTTTACTCAACCTCGGCAGGTGTTTCTTTTTATCACTCCAAATTCAACATCCATTCTTCTCACCTTTTCAAACGCCCTTACCCACATAATTCACACATTGTGTCGCTTCAAGAGGGAGAAAATTTTATGAGCCCGGTCATACGCGAGAAGATAGTAAAGGTACAAGTACATTAGATACTCGAATGTAATGAAATCCTCGAGTTTTCTTTCTCAGGATATAAAGTGTAGAATCTCAAACAATTTCATAAATATTAGGTCTTTACCATAATGCAACAACACTGTTCAGATCTTCCGGGTAGAACCAATCAGGCCGGCTTTGCAAAGTGGATGATATTTCCCAAATTAGAAGCTTTTCATAATACACATTGTAAAGCTCGTAACAGCGCGTCGATTATCAACTCCTTCATAAAAATAGATACTAAAGTGGGTTTGTTGTACAAACAATCCATAAAATTTGGTGCAGGTAAATGTCGACCGATGAACAGAATCGGAAAAAATTGTTCGACATTACTTATCTTGAAAATAGAGCGGAAACCTCGTAAAGAATCTTATTTTGGCTGTATACGATATTTGATACCGGGATAGTGTATTTTGTCTACGAGAAAGTAATATTCTCGGTTAATGAGCCTCGCTTTCGTTGCCAATTTCAATTCATCATACGACAAATGAGAAACGGAAAATGACTTGGCAAAGGAAGTATCTTCCAAAAGGAGAATAATAATAAAATATCAAAACGAACATCAAATGAAGGAAAAACTTGAGTTTAATTTGAAATCCTTCTTCTCTCTCCACAATCGCGCGCACGTTGTATCTTTCTTTTAAAGCGGATGACGCGAGAAGGGAGAGGAGAAAATCGCTCATCTTTTGGACGTCATCAGTGAAATCATGATCGCACGCTTTCGAATGAAGTAAAATATCGCAGAGAATTTGTATCAAATACTTTTTCCGTAGGTGAATAAAAAAAATTTTTCACCCAAAAAATTACGTAGAATGAAATCGTGAGTATTAATATTTGCTAATATTACTTTAATACCGCTACAACGTAAATGGAAAATTTTTTGTAAGATCTGTCGAAAAATTTATTTCTCCACAAATTATACTACGTCGTGGGAACTAACTATATTCCTCAAAAAATGTGGAAGCAGAATCGCGATAAAATTTTAGTATCTAAAGGAGAATACTTATTTAGGGAATCTCGTACAAGTTTGAATAACTGTAGTAAAAATTTTCTGACCTCGCAATATATTTGGCTGAATTACGGTGTATTAAATACAAACTCTATAAATGCCCGGTACTGTTTATTAAATTACCCTTGGGGAATGCGTGACAATCCAAGAAATTTTTTTAATTTTCTCCCCCATAATGTGGCTATAGCTTGATACAGCGTAAAAGTCGGAGTCACTCTCCCATCGTATGTAGCTTGAAAGTCAAAATTCTTCCAAGTCTCTTTATTTATAGCTCGGAAGTTGAAATTGAGATTTGAACCAGCGATCCAAGAATTTCGCTAAGGAGGGAGAAGACATACAGGAAACAACTGGACGCATCGGAGTATCTTTCTTATGTATCTTAGGTAGCCCGTACAAGATGGAAGGCGGAGGGTTGGACTCAAGGTGCAACCTTTTTATCGAGGGAGTTTTGATCGTAGATTTCATTATTTTTCTTTGGCCATAGCAATTTTACTGCTCGTCTTACTCTTTTGAGAACGCCTCCGTTAGGAAAGTCCAACAATTTTAAAATCGTGTTGCGTTGGAGTGAGTGTAAATTGGAGATCCATTGTCAAAATTGGGAGCGGATTAGACTATGTATTTACGGTTACAGTCGGTGCGGGAGTGTGATGTATGTACATGAGAACGTTCAAAAAATGTAGGCATTCTGCTCCTAAAATTGAAGGTTTTGAAATCGAAGGAAATACCAAGGAATAGGGCAGAGAGAAGGTAATTGTGAGGTTCTGTGGACGCAAAGAAGGAAGGAGGTGTAGGGCGTCAGAATCACTTTCGGAACCATAGTATACCGGTTTTCTTGTCTGAGAATCAAAATCCACCGCCAGATGATCATTTAAAGACTTGGTCACGGCTTAATTGGAGTGACCTCACTGCTTGTTGTGGAACCGAGATCATCTGCAAGAGGCGTTGGGAGGGGGGAGATTAACACTATTAAGTCATTTACAGCGATTCGGAAGAAAGAAAAATTAACGGGTTCTTTAACGTAGTTACATGAGGTGAGGCAGGAAACTTACTAGAAGGGCCTTTCATTGATTCTCATGATATTTGAAGCTTTGCATATCGCCCCCATTGAACGAACGGGTGCTTGAAATATTGCATATCTGGCTTATTGAAGGGGCCAAAAGTCGATTGGTGTATGGAGCATTGCATACCTCATTTCTTGGAGGAACCATTTTCATCACTTTGTGTATTATACTAGCTTTCCCTGGCAGTTGGCTCTGCCGAAACTGATGCCGAGGTGGAGATCAAGGTGAACCAGGCACTAGAGGCAGTGGCCCGTTGGATCGAGTCGGCCGGAAAAGACGGCGACCATTATATTCACGACCCGTCAGAAGTTTGATCCATCCATCTTTCACCTGCAAGGGGCGGAAATTGAAGCTAAGAAGACCTTGAAATACCTGGGGCTCTGGTTCGACAGCAAGCTCAGCTTCCGTCACCACTTCAAGATGGCGGCGGTTCTCCCCTATAGTAAACGAGATACTTCCCTCATCACATCTCGCTGATACTATCTACGAAAACTTGCAAGTTCAGACTTAGGTGATTGACGTAATATTTGTGTGTGATTCATTGTATGTTCGTTCTTCCTTTTTAAACGGGTAGATTACTACTTCAGTAGTATTCTGTTTCTCGCCCGTCGATGGTCACTGAACCGAAAGCGCTCGCGCATATTGTAATTAAAAAATTATACGACATTGTAAAACTACTCTTATTTATTATTATGTGTCGTAATATTAAAAACCGCCTCGATGATAAAGCTTCCAGGGTCGATTCAAAGAGGACCAAGAGAAACCATAAGAAAACTCCACATGAGCGTAGCGACGTCAGACCCCTTTATGGAGCCCCTGTGTGGGCCGACTCCACAAGGATTGAGTACAGAAGAAGAGAAATTGAAAAATCCAATGAAGAGCTGCGCTTAGGTGTGTTAGTACCTACCGCACTGTGTCGACGGACGCTTTTTGCGTATTAGCACGGACACTGCCAACTGACTTGCTGGCAGAAGTGTTCGAGGCAAAAAAGAAGACAAGGACCATCCAACAAGCCTTGCGGGTCAAGCAAGAGGCTAGGCGCTGCTTGCTTGCCAAGTGGAAAAAACGACTCGCCCAGACAGGAAAGGGCGAGTGGACCCGCGTACTAATTCGTGATCTTGACCAGTGGATGGACCGAGACCATGGCCAGTTGAATTTTCATCTTACACAAATGATGAGTGGCCATGGGTGCTTCAAGAAGTACCTATACGAAATGAGGAAAGTGGAGCAACCGTCGTGTTCACACTGTCAGGAGCGGGATGATGGACCACAACACACCATCTTCGTGTGTGAGACGTGGAGACGTGAGCGGGGTGAGCTAAAACGGTACCTACAGGAGATCGGGGAAGATGTAGAACTCACCCCTAGCAACTTGGTTCCATGCATGCTTCTTTGCCGCTAAGGTAATGAAGAAGAAAATGAACGCGGAATGGGAGCGGCAGATGTAGTCACGTTGTGGCCTCTTACATCTACGTGTACCATCCCCCATACTGCTGCTGCTATCACATCTCTTCTCGTCAAGCCCGTAGCCAGAGCCCAGGCAGACTAGGCAATGCCTAGTCTGACAAGTGCGCTTGCCTAGTCTAGCAAAAAATGAAAAATTGAAATTTTGGCTTTTTCCAGTGTGATAAACATGAATTATTGACGGGAAAATATCCTGCCTCGTCTGAAATTTCACTTGCCTAGTCACAGATGACGGGCTGGCTACGGGCTTGCTTCTCGTCAGTACACGACATACAGGGCACTCAAAAGGCAGCGCCAACAGAACAAGAAAAATGAAGCCAAGCACATGGCAACCGACAGAAGAGGCGAAGAAGAGGAAGAGGAACCCTCGCTGAGAAGCCAAGGTCGCGATGCAGAGCTGGTGAGCCCCTAGTGGGACACTCTGATGGAGGAGTAGATACGCGTGTGTCCATGGTACAGGACTGTCTGAATTCCAGGTCGAGTGTCGAGCACTCCCTCAGTCAGTAGAGTAGAACCCTGTTGTGGCCTCATTGATGGAAATTGCACAGCGCGCGGAACTCATGGAGAAAATGGAGCCAGGCCACTCTCAATTCAACCCCTCTGGACTACCGACGCAATGCCCTAAAGGGTGGATACCGGTGCCGGAGGTGCGGTTTTTCGGGGACCACTTTAGGCGTGCGTGCACGCTCATATGCCTCCGTTTCTTTTCAAATGCGATTATACTAGCTTTGTACTAGTACATATTATATGATAAGAGGGAGGCTTAAATACAGCGACAAGGGACTTCTAAAACAGTGCTGCCAGATCTACGGATTTTTGGTCCTTGAAAAAAAAAAGACGGATTTTGCGTAAAATTCAGATTTCTTTTGCTCAAGGGAAAAGTACCTCAGTTATCCCATAGAGAGATACTTTTCTCTCGATCGTTATATGCTGGTTCTACGGTCCGTCTTCACAATCAGTCGATCAAGGTAAAAATACCTCAGTCACTCGTATGAGAGATATTTTCCTCCTGATCGTTGTTATTGAAACAATAAAGCTCCATAATAGAAATTTGTTCTTTAGAAGGAATGGCGGATACGAATTCATCGTTCATTAGGAAGGAAGAGTAGAGATACAGTATACAAGATTATTAGGGGGCTAGGGAACTCCGGACTTGCGGTACTCGCAGATTTGTCAGTGGTTACTGTACGGAGGTGAGAGGGGGTAACCCGCAGAGGTAGTGTGAACTCGCAAATTTTGGAATCAGGGAATTAATACGGTCCGAAACATTACGGCTACACATATTGTAAGATACTCAAAAGAGTAACGAAATAAAAAATTTACAGATACCGCAGATAAACAAAGGAAGACGCGAGATCTTTCGGTTAATAAACCATCATCGGGCATAGATAGAAAGCCACTGACCCAGAATGTGAGATGTAAACAGGATATCGACGAAGACGAAGTTCAAGAAAGAACGAGCTAGCCCTCCGAAGGTGACTCAGTCTCGTAAATCAAATCAATGAAACCTTCGTCAGGAATATACCTGTTGAGGACAGTAACATCATCACTGTTCAGATGTCGTACTATTTCGATATTCTCCAATGCAAGGCGTTTTCGGTAAGAGTTTTCTCTATGGAGGAGGGTGGCTGACTCCTCATTAAAACTATGACCATTGGAGATGAGATGGTCCGCAAAGGCAGACTCACCCAATTTTCCTTTCTCCAAGGGTTTGAGGTGCTCCTCCACTCGAATTTTGAGCTGGTGACTCGTCTCGCCTATGTAAACGCTGTTGCAATCCCCACACGTCAGTCTGTACACTCCACTCCTCTCCCTCCGTGGTATAGGGTCCTTAAGCCTGACAAACAACCCCCTTACGGTAGTGAGATTATAAAACGCAGGCTTGAAGCCGAAGGGGCGAAGGATCCGAGTCAGCTTAGATGAAAATTCACCCAAATACGGGAGCCTGATCCAGCGCAATTTTTTATTGTTGTAAATACTCGCATCGCGAGGGAGAGAGGAGGTAGAATCAAGGCTCCTCCTTGTAAGCTTTTTCTGGACCATACGGTCGATGTCCAAGTTAACACCATTCACAGAGGCCAAGTGCTTGATGGTCGCAAGTTCCTTATTAAAAGCTGGCTGACTCAACGGAATGCTGGTCAATCGATGAATGTAGCTGTTAAAAGCAGCCATCTTATGAGAGAATGGACAAAAGGACGAACCATGGATAAGAGTATCGGTCGCTGTATCTTTTCTGAATATAGTAAAATCATGGTTCCCATCTCTATTAGAGATATTGAGATCCAGAAAATTTATAGAGGAACCTCCAATTTCTAGAGTAAACTTTATGAAGGGATATATTTTATTCAGATATTCAAGAAACTCACCAAGGAGTTCTTGAGGACCGGTCCATGCACATAATATGTCGTCCACATATCGATGCCAGTAATGGATGTGACTCAGTAGCACTTGGCCTGAGGAAAACAAATCACCCTCAAATTTGGACATGAATATTTCAGAAACGAAAGAGCCCAAAGGCGAGCCGATAGGAATACCTACCTCCTCCGAGAATTCATAAAATTTGCCGTTAAACTTACAGAAGTTAGGGGACCAACAGATGTTAAGGAGGGTGAAAAACTTCGTTACTCTTTTGAGTATCTTACAATTTGGAATGAGGGGCTAGGATTCAGAGAACTCCGGGAAAGACATGAGAAATGTAAAAACTTTTGATCTCCGACCCTTCATATATGGGTTTAAAACAACTCACGGGTTCTTCAACAGAGTTGAACGCAGGGAGGCAACGAACTTGTTTAATGGGGTACCTCCAAGCTATATATGATACGAGGAAGATTGGAAAAATTTCTGAGTTCAAAGCGTTGCATATCTGGCTCATTGAAGGGGATACGCAGAATGGTCCGGTGTATAAAGTATTGCATATCTAGTTACTCAAAGGGGCTATTTCAACTTTCAAGTTACACACCGACCTATGGGCACTTGAAAAATTTCCAATCTCCTTGCTTTGTCAACCGGCGGACGTTTTTTCTGAAAAATCCTCCAAGAAAAAAGGTTCCCGGATAACACTTCAAACTTCTCCCTGGAAGACACCGGTTTGGAAGGGTTGCCGGGAAGAGTATTGCCGCTGAATCGCGACTTTTACAGACCTGTCATGGAAGAAGGATTGGAGGAAATTGGGTAAGTTGCCTCGAAGGCCAATGCCATATAATTTGGAGGAGAGGTACTGACGCTAGACGCAAGACGCTACGCCAAACGATAAATTCTCATTGCCAATAAGTCAATTTGACATTGAAGAACTGTTTTCTAACACTCGATTAATTTTTCATAATTCATCTTCTAACACGTGTATTATGACAAAAATTTAGCTGAAGCCTGTGTTGTCCTCGAAGAAAAAAACATTCCAAGAGATACTCGACACTCAATGATTGTTACGCAGAATACATCCTTGCTGCTATTCTGATTCAACTAAACGAAACGTGAGCTTACGAAAAGAATTAGGGATAATATCTTTTTATTTGTTTAATGGCTGTGTGGTGCGGCATACTGACGCACAAAAATGTAAACAGATCGTATTCTTTAATCGGATTACACGCGGTCTAACTTCACTTCTTTTTCTGAGCTTGTTATAAATACGAGGAGCAGGACGAAAAAATCTATGTACGGTATTCGAACTAAATCAAAAGAAAAAAAGGAGCCGCGGGAAAAAGAAAACAAAACAATTCCTATTGAGTTTCGAGAGGAGATGAACGAAATACATACGAAATTACACGAAGGTACGCGTGTATTTTGAGAACGATAAAAGGAACATTATTGCGAGCATTCGCTGCATTTTCCATCGGTTTTATAGGGCGGACTACAATCGGAAAAAGAGATACGAATTTCAGCGCTTGTACACAAGTACACGGTATACCTTACTGAGGAGGAGCGTGAGAGAATTGAAACGATGTAACTAATAATTGCAGGAATTTTCTTCTTTTTTATATGCGTACCTACGTCACTGAAATACAAAAAGCTCGCCGTTAGATGAAAGAACGATTTTGGATTTGGATTAAATGATTGAAACAGTAGAAAGATATCGGTATCCGCACATAAAATAACGGTGAAATGAAGAATTTTTTTTTCGATGAAGTCGATCGAAAATCGACTGTAAACAAGCTGAGAGGAATGAAAACATTCATTGATTAATGAGAATTTTTCTCAGAAGCATAAATCAAACAGCATTTGTAGACAGGGGGGGGGGAGGAGAGGAATCGGAGAAAATTCAAGCTCTATAAAAGAATACAGGAATTTATGAAAAACCATTTACAGAGTGACTTGAAGAAACTTCAACCGAATAGTCGAAATAGGAAAATTCCTATTAAACAGTTCTTCATCGTCTTGATCAAACTGTTGAATGAAAATGTGCACATAAAATTAATATGAAATATTTCTTACCTCGTATACGGCTCCTAAAGGCATAACTAAACAAGCGACCATTAAATCGGCAACGGCTAAAGATACGATTAAATAGTTCGCTACATTTTGTAAGTTTTTTTCTATTAAAATAGCTGCTATCACAAATACATTTCCTGGAACAAACAGAATAAAGAACAAATATTCAATACGAATCAACAACTCGCAATATTAGCAATATACAGTATAAAAAGTATGAAATTCCGAAATTCTAGAATTATAAGTCATCCTTAACGCATATTTCTCCTGCATGCCTATAAGCCTTTGACAGGTGAACAGATTATACAAAGAATTGTTGCAGGTACCCTACTACTGATACATCGATAAAGAAACATTACTTGTAAGAAAGATGGTACCTTAAGACAATTTACAGTTTTGTATCCCATTTAAATGTTCCGTGAGTAATCCCAAAATAACTTGGGAACAAAGCAATTTAGAGAAAAAATGAAGAGGCTCAAATTGGTAGAGCACAAAAGTTTTTACAAAATTATCTTTTCTCATAAAAATCCATTCAGAAACCTTAGCGTATCAGTTTTCCCGTTTTTGTAGTTCGCGATACTAGCGCTGTATGCGTGTGAGCGTCTCAACTACAATACCGTGACGTTGACATCAGTTTCTTAACAATCTTACCGTCACGAAAGTGTCACTGAAGTCCGTTTCACAGAAGATTGTCAATACGTGACGCCGTTTTGTGAGTGAGGCTGTAACATCAGAGAGTGTATGGTAGCTCCGCTGACAACCGCACCCGCCCGTTGTCGACGTCACGTATTGACAATCTTTAGTGGAACATACTATAGGAAGAAACTGAAACTAGAGCAATAGAACGACACAAAGGAAGACAGCAGCCACCTTCTGTCGTTCCAAAGCCCTCCAGGGTACATTGCATCTGGCGTAACATGGCAGAGCGGCATACTTATAAGTTCTTTTTGCTGATCCGCGATGTACGTGACACGTGATGTACCTTGGAGAGTTTCTGAACGATAGAAAATGGCGTCGGTATGTATCGTTCTATAGTTCTAGTGCTTCGCTGAAATCAGCTACCCCGCTACTCGAGGTAGTAAGAAGGTCGGCTGTTCCGGTCAGGTTGATGATAATGAGAATAACTAAATGCTATATTAGTTAGTGATAGGTGATAGTCGATAGTTTCATGCTATCGATAGTAGCGAGATTTCTTCCAAAGTACTATTGGGATTATCGATAATCCCGATAGTTTTCCTAGAACTATCGATTCTATCGATTGAAAAACATCGATTAAGAGGAAAGTGCCTACATTGCTCGTATGATAGATACCTTTCTCTTGATCGTTATTTTCTCCGAAAAGTTGGTCAAGAAATGTATTTCAGTGTATGCGACCAGGAAATATCAACAAATGGGTGCCACACCCATTGCACAACTGGTACCGCCTCTGACTGATCTTGAATCATTGAACTGAGCTTCCTTTCTCTTTCTTTCAAATTTGTTATCAGTAAATTCCCACAAATTTTGTGATTTTGATAAGAAAAGGAGAAATTTTCAAACTATCGACGATACTATCGCTATTGTTTTTACTGCAAAACTATCGTTTTTTCCGATAATTTTTTTCAAAAAACTATCGATAGTATCGATAGTCTATCGATTGTTCCCAACACCACTATTAGTCGTCACGCAGTCGATTCAGGCGTCATCAATAATAAAAATGAAATTATATCTCTTTTTGATAAATAATATTCCCTCATTAGATCTAGTCTCAATAACTCAATGTTTCTTATTGTAAAAATAATTAACATCCCCATTTAGATCTTCTTTTTTTGATCGACGATCCAATTTTTTTAAAATTTTGAGTGCACAACTTTGTTAGATTTCAGGATCAAGATGAAAAAATGAGTCGACATTCGGGATTACATTTCAATGTTGATCGAGAGTCGACTCAAAATTGACGTTGATTTTGGTTCTATAATACTTCCGCCCAAAGTCGACCGCAAATCGACCCAAAATGACAGGAAGTCGAATCGAAGTCGACTGCTCTACACATCGTCCACGTCAAAATCTGGTTGAATCCCGGTCCCAGATTGATACAGTCGACTAAAAATTGACATCGGTTTCGGGCTAACTGTACATCGCTCCAAATTTTTTAAATTCTGAGTGCACAACTTTGTTAGGTTTCAGGATCAGGAAGAAAAATGAGTCGACATCCGGGATTAAATTTCAATGTTGATCGAAAGTCGACTCAAAATTGACGTTGATTTTGGATCCATTATACTTCTGTCAAAAGTCGACCGCAAATCAACCCAAAATGACAGCGCTCTTTTCTACCGCATTGACACATCGCCAACATCAAAATCTGGTTGACTCTCGGTCCTACATCGATACTGTCGACTAAAAATTGAAATTGGTTTTGGGCTAACGCTACATCACTCCAATTTTTTTTTAAATTTTGAGGGCACAACTTCGTTAGATTTCAGGATCAAGATGAAAAAATGAGTCGACATTCGGGATTACATTTCAATGTTGATCGAGAGTCGACTCAAAATTGACGTTGATTTTGGTTCTATTATACTTCCGCCCAAAGTCGACCGCAAATCGACCCAAAATGACAGGAAGTCGAATCGAAGTCGACTGCTCTACACATCGTCCACGTCAAAATCTGGTTGAATCCCGGTCCCAGATTGATACAGTCGACTAAAAATTGACATCGGTTTCACATCGCTCCTCGGCAATGGACGTCGAAATTTTTTAAATTTTGAGTGCACAACTTAAAAGCTTTCAGGATTGAGATGAAAAATGAGTCGACACTCGGTATTAGATTTTAACGTTGACCGAAATTCGAGGTCGATATTGCGTTGATTCTATCAATACCTACTGTTTTGGTCAAGCATGATTGAGATTCTCAAATGGTCTCGCTATATATCTAGTTTGACTATGCATTCTGTCTGCGAGTAACGAAGTCACTAAACAAGCAGAATGTTTCAAGAGCGTGAAGTACGTCAATGTGAGGTCGACCAGCCAACGTACATTGCCAGAGAATTTCAAATTGACTTGAAATCGACTCAAGAGAGCAGTCGATATCAAGTCGATGAGAAAATTTGAAAGGCGATTTTAAATAGATGTTGATAAAAGCTGGCCTGCATACATGACTCGAAAACTAACAATTGAATATTACTCAACAGTCAACAGAGCAGTCGATTTTAGGTCGATAAAAACATTTGGAGTCGGTAGTCGACTTTAGAATGACGTCGATTTGAGGTTGATTCAAAATGATCAGTTTGTATTCCAGGGAAAGTGAAAATCGACTTTTTGTGGATTCTAGGTTGATAAAAAAATATTGAGAAGTCGACACGAAGTCGATTGCAGGTCGACGTTGATTTCCGGTCGATACAAAAGCATACACAATACAATACCAGGGACCCTACAAATCGACTTGAAATCAATCCGACGGAGTAGTCGATTTTAGGTGGTCCACAAACTTGAGCAGCTACAGGCAGTGTACAAATGGTCGGAAGAGACTCTCAATTACCACATGCAGGCCAAGTTAAAAGGGGTGGCCAGAAAATGGTACGACAATTTAATGGAATACAACCTTACCTGGGAACAATGGAAGGCCAAACTACAAGCTACTTTCCCAGATCACAAGGACGATGCGGATGTAATACACAAAATGATGAAAAGAGTTCAATTGGGTGGGGAGGATTAAGCCAACTACTACTTCACAAAACTTGCATTACTTGAGCCATGCAAATTAGACCCTCGACAAGCAGTTTCCTTCATAATTGATGGCCTGGGAGACCGTACAATCCAACTGAGCGCACGAGCCAGGGGATTTAAAACCCCAGAAGCCTTGTACTCCAACTTCCTAGTGCTACTATCTAAGCCACCTTCACGTAATGAGAACTAATGTGAACAAGAAAATATGGGGAAGCCAAGTGCAAATGTTAAGCAAGTTCAAACCTCCAATAAAGATCCAAAGTTTGTTGAATGCCTTATCAATGGAATGCCAATCTCTGGGGTGGTTGATTCTCTGAGTGATTTGACGTTAATGCGCGAGACTACAGCCAAGGAACTTGGACTTGATATTGATATTAATGATACTTATACAATTAAAGGATATGGGGCAGTTTTCACTGGTTGTACAAAAGGAAGTACCACAGTAATGTTAACTTTGAATGATTCTTCAGCACAAATCAAGCTACAGATCACACCCGACCACCTGCAACCTGAAGCAATACAGATTGGACGACACATAACAGAAAGACCAGATCTAATTGGTGTCACAAAGATGGAGCAATGGTGGTTCTCTTCTCACAAGGAGACAACACCTTTGGAGTTTGCGCCAGAATTGTCTCACAATGGAGAACAGATTGTATTATGGGCCAAAGAAAAAACAAGTATCCAGCCACAAGCAACTGTACTGTGCCTGGTAATTGCTGATGATAGTCATCCATGTACACTTTATGTGGAAGCAAGTTTTCAATTGCAGCCAGGACAACTTCATTTTGTACCAGAGGGTGTTACATCTACATTGGGTTTGTTGCCAATCACCAATTACTTGGATAAATCCATCCATGCGCAATCAAGTGTCAATTGGCCAATGACCAAGAGGACGTTGCAAAATGTATGCGCTTACAGATATCAGAGTTACAACCCTTCACTAAAGAAGACATATCAGCGCTTGTGGGACCAGAACTGGGTGAGGATGATTGCTTGCGGCTACTATCCCTTCTAAACAAGTATAGAGACTGTTTTGCGCAATCACTGGCAGAGCTTGGCACATCAAAGTATGGATGTTTGGAAATCAAATTAAGTGATCCAACCCCAGTTGTGTATAGACCATATCGTTTATCCAGGCATGAGCAAGAATTTGTTAACCAACATATTGCGCAATTGAAGTAGCACCAAATAATTCAAGACTCTAACTCCCGGTGGACAAGTCCAATTCTATTGGTTAAAAAGAAAGATGGAAATTTCCGCATGTGTGTTGACTACTGAAGGCTAAACAAACAAACTGTGGCGTCCAAGAATCCCCTTCCTTGTATTGACGACCTATTGGACAAGCTAGCTAGAGCCAACTTTTTCACGACTTTGGATATGGCAAATGGATACCATCAAATTTTAATAGAGGAAGAATTGCGTCCTAAAACTGCATTTGTCACCCACCAGTCACAATATGAATGGATAAAAATGCCATTTGGTTTGATGAACGCTCCTGCAGTATTTCAACAAGCAGTACCTACATCAAGCATTGGACACGTTATGCAATTCAACTGCTCTTACCTATCTAAATCATATTTTAATTGGAGCATACACGTTGGAACAATTGTCAACTAACTTGGAACTGGTATTAAAAGCATTACAAGATGCTGGACTTACGCTAAATCTGGCAAAGTGTCGTTTTTTTAGCAACCCAATTAACCTACTTCGGTCACAAAGATGATAAAGAAGGAATCAGGCAAGGAAAAACAAAGGTCTGCGCTGTTGCCGAGTTCCCAGTCCCAAAAGATGTCCACCCAGTACGGCAATTTCATGGGCTTGCAAGCTATTTCCAAAAATTTATCCAGAACTTTGGTGCCATAATGAAACCAATGACTAGCTTACTGAAGAAGTCTAATGCAAGTTTTGTTTGGGGAGCCGCAACAAAAAGCGTTCTTGGACATCGAGAAAAGATTGACAGAAAGACCTGTTCTAGCACTATACCGCCCTGAGGCTAAGACTGAAATTCATACCAATGCTAGCAAAGATGGAATTGGAACAATTCTACTCCAGCAACAAGGAAATGGTGAACTGAAACCTGTCAGAACACCACCCCAGAAGAGCAGGAATACCATCTACCTTGGGACGAAGTTACATCAGGATGGCCGAATGTCGCAAGCAGGAAATCTCTTAGCGCACCTACAGGATGTCTTAGGAACCAAACGAACGAATTATCCCTTAGCAAAACGACCCGTTCAATGATGCTCCAACGACAACAGATTCTCCTACCCAGCCTTAGTACCCAGCTGAGAGCGCCCTATATAAACAGCAGGCTTCTTCTTTTATGTTCATTCTTTGGGAAGAAATATAACTGTGCTTTTCAGGGTCGGCCCAGTTTTCGAGGCCGACCGTATTGCAATCCTTATTTTCTTCTTCTTCGTCTCAGTTAAGAGTAAGACGCTCACGTCATGTCTTGGGGATGTCAGGTACAGTGGTCCACAGCTCAATATGTTGTGGGTATTTTTCTATTAGGATAGGGTGTTTGTGTTCAAAAATTCGCGTTATCGGCGTTTATGCAAATAAAATGAAACAATTTAGGAATGAGGTAGGAACGCGACAACGTAAAAAATGTCTGTTATCATGAGTAACTTTTGCGTAAAAAATGTCTGTTATCATGAGTAACTTTTGCGTATTAATAAATTTGATTGAATGTTCTAATTGTGAGATTCATTTTCTATCAATGAATAACTGCTCAGAAGAAAAGTGATAAGAGGTGAATTCTTGAAATTGGTCTGATCAATTTGAATGAAAGTAGAGTATTGAAGCAGTATACAAGAATAAATAATGATTGTCGAGTATACCGTGATCTAAACATAATCGGTATCAAGCTACAATGATTGTATCTAGTGTACAGCTCAGTTCATGTTTTTATCTTAGTTTCTATAATCAGAGTTCACAGTTCTTCTATTCAACGGAATGTGATATAAATGATGATTTTGAAATTGAACATGGATTACAAATGTGATACCCTGGCTTTGTGATCCACGATTCTGGTAGTATTGTTTTGATTCTCAAGAAAGTTGTCTTTTGATTGAAAATGCTTCAGCAATCAATTGGTTGAGTACCATCAGCCAAATGAGATTCTAGTTGACAAACAAGAGTTAAAGTTTGATGTTTGTATTATGAGTAGATAGATAGGCTAGCATAATATGATTATTTTTGTATGATAACACAGGTGAATACAAAGTTCTATACTGTACTTTTTAGTTTATGTCATTGTCCAAATCCGATTATTTATTGAATGTTCAAATTTTAAATTCATTTTTTATCAATGAAGGATGTTTGAAATAGGTTTGAACAATTTGTATGAAAGCAGAGAATATTGAAGTAGTATAGCTGAATAAATGAATGACTGTTGAGTATCGAATATAAAGATATCGGCATTGAGCTACAATGATTGTATTAGCATACTTATTATCACAGTTGGTGTTTTCATTCTAGTTTCTATAATCTGAGTTTGCAAATTCTCTTATTTTCTTCCTTCTTCGACGATAAAACACATCATATCAAACCGAAAGACGATCAAAAATGTTCAACAATTCGATACCAGATTTCAAATTGTAGAGTATCCTCATCTCATGACGAGGAAGACCAACGTGGGAAGTTGGTTACGTGCCTTGTGCTGAGAGTTTTTGTCTAAATAAGAGAATTATGGCTTGTTTATAGTAGGCTTGTTCCTTCAAATTACACAGCGCTTATGGAGCAACGCGAGAACGACGCAAGATGCGAGAAATTAAAATCCATTTTAATCTGCCGCATACGATTCCGGTTTCCGCAACTCGCATTCACTGTGTTTTGGGCGTTGATTGTCAGCTGCACGCTGCAGGACAAACGGCCGACCATAGTCCGCTCTTGCGAAGCGAGAGCGCTTGTTAAATATGTATATTTATCTGACTCTAAACTCATTCCTTTTGATTACTGTACATTTGCATACATTAGTAGACTACACACTTAATATTGCGCATACGCGCAGTCTTCAAGCAACTACTCTTTGCGCATTCCAAGTAACATTGCGCATTTGCGCGTACTTCTAATTAGATTGCTTTAAGTAGGAAATGAGTCACTGACTATACGAAGATTTTTCAATTTTTTCTTTATCGCAAATTACGCAAAAATGAATGAAACGTCGAGAAATTTCTCCAAATTCCCTGACTTTTCCAGGACTGGCAACCCCGAAAAAACAGATTTGAAGAGGTTGACCAGAAATTGACTTCAGATTGACGTTGATTTGAGGTCGATTCAAGTTGACCAGTTTGTTGTATTCCCAGAATATCGATCCAGCAGTTTCACAAAGTGATGGACAAACAAAACTTACCTATTTTAAATTCAATTCTACATCTACAAAGTCACGAGAAAAGCTCTGCTATGTCTCGCCACTGTTTCAAGAAAGCTCACCCCTTCAGCATTGTTCGTGTCCCCATGTTACATCGATGCAAAAAGGGTAACCGTATGAATAAGTTGGAGGGAAACTACACCATCGAAGCTTCTTATTGCACCGGTCTTTCTAGTTTCAGCCAGCCCAATAACCTGAATGCTGTTTTTTTCCAATTTTTTCCTCCGATAGAATATTGACTCATCCTGTAACAATTTTTCTGGATCGCCTAGTTCACACTTGAAGATGGTCAGACTAATGTAGTGATTCATAAGTTGGTCAACATTCCAAATTCGGATTTCTCTCATTCCTTCATTTATTCTATTTTATTGTCTTAAGTTCGTTTAATGATTCATTCTGCGGCCTATTTGTACCTTTGTCTACCAACTTTCACTATAAGTATTTGACGTTTTTTTGGCTTATTAAATACATACAGATATCTTCGCACACGATACTTTGATCATTATTGCAGCTAAATTGAGACGTTTCATCACGTTTAGATAGTCCCAAAAGGGAAATGATGACACGCTTTTCAATGTCGTCAGTCTTTTCTAAAAGAACGGAAATCCAACGAAGATAAAATACGATGCGTGTATTTATTCATATAAGTGCCAAACGATCCCCGCACACTTTGTAAACACAATGTTTTCAACCGAATGGTTGTATAATAATTTCGTATACGTTTCAAATGATAGAATACCATAATACACAATAGCAACGTATATATGATGGTTCGGGTACGGAATGGTGCAGAGGGAGATTATGTGTTTTGCAAAATTTTCTCTCGCAGTTTCGCCAAGTTTATGTCTTTTAGCGATACATTCCGCACAATTTCAACTTTTGCAAATATCGCCTACAAAACCGCAAAAGTCTAGCTATCGATTGTTGAAAGCAAAACCGTGTACTGTACGCTTGTTGGCTACGGCAGCAAGTACAAATTAACCATAAATTTTCTTTCGTCTTTCATCCTCCCAAGTTTCCGATAATTTTTCATTGGTGCGGTAGCAGCGACGCCGTGGTGAAAGGCAGGAGGGGGGAGTCTTCCTTCGCGTCGAAAACCGCGTTGACAAAAGTAAAATCGTAAGTTGCACGGTATTTACGAACGATTAAGCGAACAGAACTCGGCTCGGTATGAAATAAAATGAAACTAATTACACCTATAGGCTCTACCTTCACACAGCGACGTGTCCCACATTGGTGTACGATAATTCCAAATAAATTATCGAAAAGACGTCCTTTTTGGCCGGAGTCGAACACGTTTTTTCGATTACATCGTTGATGACTTAACGATGAGGCCATAACCCCTTATACACGCGGAGATTGAGTACCGCGAAGGAAAAAAGCTGGATTAAAAACTTCCGAATGGAGCGGTCGGAGGGCGGGAGGGGGAAAAATTGAAAATCGATAGCTGAAAGCGGAAGATTAATATAAAAACGAGTAAGAAAAGGTGCACGTCCTTTTTAACGTTTGTTCCAAAAAACGTATGATTGATTATACGTGAACTGATGTCAACTTTTTATCAGACGATATGTATCGCGCGGTAGGGCCATTCAAACTGATAATGAGTAGACATCGCGTCAATGGAATCGTATATATACGACGTCTACAACGGGTAAAGCATTTTCTGACGATTTATGAAACGGGCATTTTGTGTGCGATTCGAAAAGAGCACACAATCTGTCGCGTCGTTCGATTTTAATGAATCTTTATAAATGAATTCGGTAAAAGTTTACATCGATTTGTTTTAAAGCGACACGACCGAATGGCGACGACGATATACGTCCATAGAGGAAGAGGAGTTTTTCGGTTAGACGTGGTTCAATTCATATCGTTTAGTGAACTGTCACGGGGAGGCCTTCAGGTATACTCGCGCGCTATCAGTTTCCCAACACTACAGTCGGTCTTATTCTGTATTAAATTCGATTGTTTTCCTTCTTCGGGCCACAACACTCCTTCGTTTCGTCGAATTTAATATTATTTTATTAAATTTTATACAGGATAGGCCTCACTCTATTCGTCCTGCGTGTGAAACGGAGCGGATAAGAGGAAGAGAGAATTTTCATTATTCGATTTTGACAGCATAAAATTGCAGCTTCGATATTTTCCTCGAATTATAGCTATGCGTCTTGTTATATACATTATAGATGGGATGCCGGTGATCCCGAAAATAAAAGTAAGCCAGCGTATACCTCGCTGGACGATAATAGTACGATACGGCGGCTGTTCCTTATGCGAATATGCGGCTCGAAAATGAAATACATAGACTATGAGCTTAAGTACGGGTATGGGTTTAGGGCGTGGCGTGGTTTAGAGGGCTTAAAATTAGACTATATAAGAAGCGATAACCAGGAACGTTCTCTTTTCTGTAGCGCATTACGAATCGTGTTACGCTAACTCCGAAAAATATTTCAGCAAATAAATGTTTCATTAAGTCCTTTTTCTCTTGATCGAAGATATCGAATTCACGGATAGGCGACCTCTCGTCGAATTAATTTGAAATTTAATGCTGAGATATTTAAACGAATGCGGTGGTCTTACGTATGCTCGTCAGTTGACCCGATGGTCCTCCTTTCCTTATTCTTGATATTTTACTTCATCTTTTAACGTGGGACAGTTGAACTGA
Organism: Aspidiotus destructor; assembly: GCA_035079395.1. Taxonomy (NCBI): domain Eukaryota; kingdom Metazoa; phylum Arthropoda; class Insecta; order Hemiptera; family Diaspididae; genus Aspidiotus; species Aspidiotus destructor. Next base: position 7,822,579 of record JAVHKZ010000002.1, on the reverse strand, counting down.
CGTATACGTATCTGCAGAACAACGTTTGAAAAATAAGGCACATGACGGCTGAAATAAATGATCGTTATTTTGAAGATAAGTCAATTCAAATTCGTAGGACAGGAATATCCAGCGTTACCAACCTGGAAGGTCAGAAATGGGTCACATTCAAACACTCTAGACGTATCACCGTTCCACACAGGTGCGCTAGGGCAAAATAGTTCTGGTCCTAATTATCCTGTATACCGTATACCACCTCTTCCCATATTATAAACTATAACGTCATCAGCTAGTGGACCCTCAGCCTGAAACTAAAATTTGCGAGTTCAATTCACTTTGCCTCATCCGTGTAATCTTCCCCTCGTTTAGTAAGGCTTTCTTAATGCTGTATCATTAGCCTAGTGTTAAATAGAATGGAGTCCTCGACACTACGAGTCATCGTATTATAGGTAGGTTGATTACATGGACACGTAACAAATGAAACGGATGATTATCACCATACAGGTTTATTCGACGAAAAAGTTTGGGATGACTAGAAATTTTGTACAACCGGATACAATAAATACACAGGGTAGTGTAGATGTTTTGGTCCGAAATAGATTAGGGAAAAATAGGTTAAGTCCGAAAAATGAATAAAATAGGTAAGTCCGAAATAGGTCAAAAATGAAATATACCACAAAAATAAACGAAATTTAGATGAAAAACAATTAAAAACAAGAGCTAAAAGGTAAACTTAAAATTCGCGTCATGAATAAACCGGATTAGAAGATAAAGATTCGATTTAATAGCGACCGGTTTCGGTCATACGGAGATGACCATCATCAGGCAACTGAAGAAGACGGCGATGAACGAAGGTGAGAATGATGTCATCTCGAATAATCACGACGTATGAGGCTGGGAGTACTCGAGCAGGAAGCGCGAAATGGGTGAGACAAAGGTGGCCGCTAAATCGTTTAGAAGATGTTCGCCGTGAACTTTATGTGCCGCAACCGTTTCTGCCTCCTCCAAATGGTTCATTAACCTACCCTTAGAACAATAATGCAAAATTTTCCAGCTTATTTTATCGAAACCGTGTTGGGAGTCTAGACAGTGCTTTGCCATTGCTGATTCAGAAGGTTTCTGAGTGTTGAAGGCGGTGCGATGCTCAGATAAGCGCGACGAGAAGGATCTGCCGGTCTGCCCAATGTAGACTGCCGGACAATCTGAGCACGACAGTTGGTAGATCCCAGATCTTTTTTTGGAAGGAATCGGGTCCTTCACGTTGAGCAGACTGTTGACTGTCGTGACGGGTCGAAAGGCAGCTTTATAGCCATATCTTCTCAGAATAGTGGCCAATTTATTTGAAGGGGGGTCGAAGTACGGAAGGCCGATCCATTTTGAGCGGGCAGTGTCCTGAGGTGAGACTGACTGCGAGGATAGTAACGTTCTGAGGCTTTTCTTTCGCACCATTTTGGCTACATTGATGAGGAGTCCATTATGCAAGGCGATAGACTGAATGACGCGGGTTTCGGAGTCACGTGCAGAAGGAGAAAGAGGGAGAGCTAGCAGACGATGGATAGCGGAGTTTACGGCGGCCAATTTATGGGCTCTCGGATGCAAGGAGCGGTTGGAGATAGAAACGCCTGTGAAGGTATCCTTCCTGTAGACCTGGAATTCTGTAGAGAGACCTGACGGACCCGGCACGAGACAAATATTCAAGTCCAAATCACCTTTGTCTCACCCATTTCGCGCTTCCTGCTCGAGTACTCCCAGCCTCATACGTCGTGATTATTCGAGATGACATCATTCTCACCTTCGTTCATCGCCGTCTTCTTCAGTTGCCTGATGATGGTCATCTCCGTATGACCGAAACCGGTCGCTATTAAATCGAATCTTTATCTTCTAATCCGGTTTATTCATGACGCGAATTTTAAGTTTACCTTTTAGCTCTTGTTTTTAATTGTTTTTCATCTAAATTTCGTTTATTTTTGTGGTATATTTCATTTTTGACCTATTTCGGACTTACCTATTTTATTCATTTTTCGGACTTAACCTATTTTTCCCTAATCTATTTCGGACCAAAACATCTACACTACCCTGTGTATTTATTGTATCCGGTTGTACAAAATTTCTAGTCATCCCAAACTTTTTCGTCGAATAAACCTGTATGGTGATAATCATCCGTTTCATTTGTTACGTGTCCATGTAATCAACCTACCTATAATAGCCTAGTGTTGTTCATATACGGGTTTGGTACTTGTCTAAATTAAAGCCGTGTAGATGGATTATACAGAACGAATACGCTATCTGAATCATGTACTATACCTCAATACATACCAAGGTGGTTGCACTTCTCTTTCGGACTAGTCTACGTCTAATTTGCAATATTTCAAGCCAATAGCTTTTGCGGGTTTGGTCTAGTATAAGTCTGTACTAGAATATTTCGAGGTAAAGGCTTTTGGGAAGCTCCTTGGTGCAGTGTAAGTGTTAACATGCTATGTACTAAGCTAGGGATAGACGGGGTGAAATCGTCGATTTCGAAATTGAAGTAGATGGTAATTCTGACGAATTTGTTGGAGGGAGAAAATACTGCGGTAGACATGGGGAGGAGTCCCGGACGAAAGAAGGGGAGGGGTAAATTCACAGGTTCTTTACAGGGGCTGAATGAGGGGAGGCAAGGAACCTGTGTAAGGGGATACTTCAGAAGGACATATTGAGTCTTATTCTGTTTGAAACGTTGCACACTCTGCTCCTTGAAGGGACGGTACTTAAAGCGTTACATATCTGGGTCATTGAAGGAGCCGCTCAATTGGTTTACGAAGCATTGCATATCTAGTTACTTGAAGGAGCTATCTCAATCAGGCCTTATACCCCGAATGCACAGAATGAATACTGATATACGCTTAGCAATCTGTATCATCTGTACGATACCTCCACATATCAGGGTGATTGCACTTATATAAGTCAGCCGTCTTCTTGAGAATATTATTTCAAGCTGATAGCTTAATAAGGCTACTTTAGAATATTTCAAGCTAATGGCTTCTGGGTAGCTCCATCCTTGACTACGTTGCGAAATCTACGGATTTTTGTTCCTCGAAATTATTCTTTGGATTTTGCATAAACTGCGGATTTCTTGTGCTCAAGGGGAAAGTACCCTGAAGAGACTCTTCTCCTGGTCGTTATAAACTAATACCGCAATCGTCTACAACATTAAGTCGATCAAGAGAAAAGTATCTGAGTTACAAGGGTGAAAGATACCTTTCTGCTGATCGTTTTCGATAGATTGGGAGAAATCTGTTCTTTCGGGTAGAAAAATAATGGGGGTACGGATTTTTGAAAATATCATCTGGCAGCACTATTCCTCGGTCAATTATAAGTCCAGCTTAGAATATTTCAAGCTGATGGCTTTTGAATGTGAAAATGGCTGTAGCAGAAGGCAGCCAGAGGAGAGCCCTACTCATAGACTTTGGACAGTGCAGAGATGGCACTACCCTCAACCCAATGCGTTTCAAGTTGAACCATGTCGACCGTCGATTTCGGGTTGATTTCGAGTCATGGGCAATTTCGACTCCAAATCGACTGTAATTCGACGTCAAATCGATATCTTTACTGGAGGCCATAACATTACGGTCGATTTTGAAGGTAAATCGACTACTTGACTACGTCGATTTGGAGTGGAAATATCGTCGACTTAGATAACATTTTGTTTAATATCATGTCGACTGTATTTCGACGTCGACTCTCAGGCTACCAAAAATGTGAACAATTTGTGCACCCAATATCGACGGCAACAATTAGTCGATTTTCGGTCGACTACAATATTCTCATTGTTGACTCGAAATCGACTTAGAATCGAAGTCGATTTTGAGTCAATTTAGTTTGGCCCTAATGTTGACCAATAATCGACTGAAGGTAGACTCATTGTCAGCGTCGAAATTGAGTCGACTCTTGGTCGATAAAAAATTAGAAAAGGTCGATTCGAAATCGACGTTGATTTTTGGTCGACAAAAAATGTGAACTTTGTTAAATAACGCAGACTCGACAGTTAATAAGGAGTCTATTCTTGGTTGATCACGGAACTGAGGAAGTTTGCTCGGAATTGATTTAAAATCGACGTAAATTTTTAGTCTTTAAGAAATTTGAGCTCCGTTTAATAATGTCGACTTGATTTTGACTCCATATCGACCTGTTTTTCACTGGAACTTCACTACTCGCAGATAAGTTATGCATTCATAGTTACTTAAGGCGGAATCAAGCTAGTATATTTTTGAGAAGCAAGCTACCGGTTAAAACGGTCGAGCAACAAAATCGACGTCGATTGCGGGTCGATTTTTAGTCGTAGAAAAAGGCTCACCTCAAATCGACTCGATGACGACGTCGATAGGGAGTCGATTTTGGGTCGAAAACCACCGTCCACCTCGAATCGACTCCATAACGACGTCGAATATGAGCAGTATAGTAGAACATTCACCCAGAGTAACCTCATAACGACGTCAATAGTGAGTCGATTTCGGGTCGGAGGCCACCCGTCCACCTCAAATCGACTCAATAACGACGTCGATTTTCAGCAATATAGCAGACTGTCCACCCAAAATCGACTTGATGACGACGTCGATCTTGAGTCCTAGAAAACCGCTTACCTTAAATCGACTTGATAACGACGTCGACTTCGAGTCATACATTGGAAACCAACAAGTCGATTTGACGTCGATTTGCAGTCGATTGCGGTCGATTTACGGTCGACATACCCCGGAACTATTTCGACTAGAAATTGAAGTCGAATTTGTGTCGATTATTTATCAAAATAATGGGTCGATTTGACGTCACATCGACGTCGATTTAGAGTCGACATGGTTCAACGGGCGTCACACAGTAAATCATCGCAAGGGCATACCTGCCTCTCTCCTGATAGAACATTAGCAGAGTAAACGATACTTGGATTGTCTTTTGCACAAGGTTGGTTTCTCCAAAAGCAGATTCCGTTACAGTGACCACGATACAAATAGCCAAGAGGATGAATGTCAGTATTTCACGACATTCATTAGACAAAATTGTGCACTTGGCAGGCCCACCTGTCGGTGAGCGAACCATTCGTTCTCAGTATTTCAACTGCCATTTGTCCATGAGAGCAGTGGTGAATCAATGGTTGGTGGAAACGGAGGACCCACTGTCTGATCACTGGTACATAATATTTGAAGCTGTAGGTAGGAATGTGATAAGAAGTATACAGATAAAAAAGTAAGTTACTGAAAGCTCAAGGAAAAACCCACCTTAATAGGGTAAAGAACATCTGCTGACGGTGTTACAAATGCCAATACCATTACGCAATGGCTGTGCAAGGCTGTAAAGACCTGCACCACTAGGAGCGAATACAAAAGCTCTATACCTAGAATCAATACGGTCCGAAACGTTACGGCTAGACATATTGTAAGATACTCAAAAGAGTAACGAAATCAAAATTGTTACAAAGACCGCAGATATACAAAGGGAGACGCGAGATCTTTCGGTCAATAAACCATCATCGGGCATAGATAGAAAGCCACTAACCCAGAATGTGAGATGCGAACAGGATATCGACGAAGACGAAGTTCAAGAAAGAACGAGCTAGCCCTCGGAAGGTGACTCAATCTCGTAAATCAAATCAATGAAACCTTCGTCAGGAATATACCTGTTGAGGACAGTAACATCATCACTGTTCAGATGTCGTACTAATTCGATATTCTCCAATGCAAGGCGTTTTCGGTAAGAGTTTTCCCTATGGAGGAGGGTGGCTGACTCCTCTTTGAAACCATGACCATTGGAGATAAGATGGTCCGCAAAGGCAGACTCACCCAATTTTCCTTTCTCCAAGGGTTTGAGGTGCTCCTCCACTTGGATTTTGAGCTGGCGACTCGTTTCGCCTATGTAAACGCTGTTACAATTCCCACACGTCAGTCTGTACACCCCACTCCTCTCCCTCCGCGGTATGGGATCCTTAAGCCTGACAAACAACCCCTTTACCGTAGTGAGATTATAAAATGCCGGCCTAAAGCCGAAGGGGCGAAGGATACGCGTCAGCTTAGATGAAAATTCACCCAAATACGGGAGCCTGATCCAGCGCAATTTTTTATTATTGGAGAGAGGAGGTAGAATCAAGGCTCCTCCTTGTAAGCTTTTTCTGGACCATACGGTCGATGTCCAAGTTGACACCATTCACAGAGACCAAGTGCTTGATGGTCGCAAGTTCCTTATTAAAAGCTGGCTGACTCAACGGGATGCTGATCAATCGATGAATGTAGCTGTTAAAAGCAGCCATCTTATGAGAGAATGGACAAAAGGACGAACCATGGATAAGAGTATCGGTCGCTGTATGTTTTCTGAATATAGTAAAATCATGGTTCCCATCTCTATTAGAGATATTGAGATCCAGAAAATTTATAGAGGAACCTCCAATTTCTAGAGTAAACTTTATGGAGGGATATATTTTATTCAGATATTCAAGAAATTCACCAAGGAGTTCTTGAGGACCGGTCCATGCACATAATATTATCGTCCACATATCGATGCCAGTAATGGATGTGACTCAGTAGCACTTGGCCTGAGGAAAACAAGTCACCCTCAAATTCGGACATGAATATCTCAGAAACTAGAGAGCCCAAAGGCGAGCCGATAGGAATACCTACCTCCTCCGAGAATTCATAAAATTTACCGATAAACTTACAGAAGTTAAGGGGCCAACAGATATTAAGGAGGGTGAAAAACTCCTGTAGCTCATCATGAGGAGTATTGAACTGTAAAAGCAAGTCCCCCATGTGCTGTATAGTGGGGACCTTCGGAATATTAGGAAAAAGGCCCACCACGTCAAAAGAACAGAGGATAGTGCCCGGAGGAAGGGTATCGTGTTTCAGCTTATGAGCTAGAGAAACTGAATTTTTAACAGAGAAGGGCGACTCATACTCGATTCGAGATTTGAACCACCGATCCAAATACTTAGCTATAGAGTAAGCTGGGGAGGAGACGTAAGACACGACCGGACGCATAGGAATTCCAGGCTTGTGTACTTTGGGCAGCCCGTAGAGGAGAGGGGGGGGGGTTGGTTCGAGTAGAATTTTCTTGAGCGTACAACTTTTTATAATGAATTCGCAATTATTGACAACTTCTCTGACCTCTTTACCATACGTAGAGAAGTTGAAGGAGCTATTTTCTATAGCCCCACATTGAGTAAGGACTTTTTGAATCTTGGATACGTAAGAGGATTTCTCCAAGATTACGATCGCGTTACTCTTATCAGCCTTAGTAAGGATTAACCCCTGCTCCCTGATCCTCCTCCTCAAGTTATTAATTACCTCACATGTATAATTATTTATGCGAGGGAGGGGGGTGCTGCGGACGAGTTCAGCGCAAGCAGACTGGATATTACTACCAGGACCGATTTTTATAGTGAGGTCGGCAACAACGTTAGCGAGAGTGTCACTCTTAGGGAGGGGAGGGAGCCCAAATTTTAGACCCTTTTCCAGCACGTACGACTCAGCTTGCGAGAATTGCGCTTGAGAATAATTGATAATCCGAGGTTGAAAAGTTTGAACATCAGCATTGTCAGTACAAAGTATTTTATGGGCAATGGCCTTTGAGTTAAGAAGGGATGAGATTTTCTTTCCTTTTTTCGCTCTAAGTTCAGCCTCAAAATCCTGACAATCTTCATTAACGTCCCGAATAAAAAGATCAAACTCACCCGGCGGGAGCAGACTGGAGAGTCTGGAGTGGACCAGGAGATTGAGGCGAGTGGTGATATTCAATCTGCCATACCACCTCCTCAGCTCGGAACGAATCCACTTGTTGGTGATCGACTCCTCCAATTTTTTGGTGGTGTGTTTGCAATCAACGTACAAGCGGAACTTCACAAATTTTGGTCTCAAGCGCGATTTTAAACACTTGCGAAGGAACGAAATATGAGACGAGTGAGACGAACGTTGGGTGCGAAATTTTGAGAAAAGGAACCGGAGGTACGCAGCACTCGCGTTATTAATAGAATTAATACGGTCAGACATATTGTAAGATACTCAAAAGAGTTACGAAATCAAAATTGTTACAAAGACCGCAGAAATACAAAGGAAAACGCGAGATCTTTCGGTTAATAAACCATCATCGGGCAAAGATAGAAAGCCACTAACCCAGAATGTGAGATGCGAACAGGATATCGACGAAGACGAAGTTCAAGAAAGAACATTCCTAGGCCTGAGAATGCCCGCCTGCCCGCCTCCTACATGAGGAGAGCAGCAAAAGAAAACGTCGCATTGGAAACAGTAAATTTTTAAGCACTCCTTATTATTCGAATAAATCTTACCTTTGAGGAGTCTATTCAGTTCTATAATACCGGAAGTGGACTCAATCACGACATAGCCAAAGAGTCGAGCGGCCACTCATGAGTAGACTTCTGATCACCTCGGGCCGATTTGGAGTCGACATTTGGCGGAACTGAATTGGATTTTGAGTTGCGACTTTTGGTCTTGTTAGCGAGTTGATGCAGAGTCGATTTAGTGGAATTTATGTCCATAGTTTTTGTATCCCCGGAGTGTGAGTTGAAATTTCTAACGTTAAATGAACTTGAACGATCGAAGGTATTTCTAAAAGTAACGCCGAATGCCATTTGCCGTTTTTTGGTACCTCTTCTCATAATTGTACGATAATCACGTTTAGTTACCGTGGTTTGTTGCGACGCATAATGCGGAATGTCAAGCTTGAGAAGGTACACTTGCCTGTTGCAATGAAGCGCAGGAACCATACATGAGTATTGCCCAATAATGAGAAGAGATAATGAAAACCGGTAAATGATGCTGTATTTAGGGCGGAAAGTACCAAAAGTGCCCTGGTTAGTTCATAAAATTTTGAATTTGCTCGTGCGTCCCCCTGCAAAACATTTTCACCATTTTGTATACAGGATCAAGTCTGCAGTTGGTCGCTGTAATTGCATCGTTTTTCCGCGCTTCGATGACGTAGGTTCATTGATAGTGTCACTCCTTTGATGTAAGTACTGGAGACTCAATTCTATAGGAGACTAAGTCCTGTTATAAAGTATTTTCTACAAGCGGGTTCGATTCATCGAATAGATTACAAACAAAGTTGCGCAATTTGGAGGAAGAAAAAACTCAACAGATTGACCTATCAACCATATCTTTATTGCTCACTAATGAACATGAAGTAAGATTAGAAGTAGTATTTGGAAGAATAAAGGATTAATTTGATGAATATAGGCGTGACCAATGCGAATAAGTATGTAATATTAAGAAAACGAAATTCATTCTTCAAATTTACGAGTATAATTTGTTCCAAGAAATGGATTAGATAGTTTTCTTCTGTCGAGACATAAAACAATTTTCTACAATACGTAATCACTAATCACAAACCTTTGAAGGATGACTTTACAAATTATTCATTTCTCGAACTATATACCGGTGAAATATTTCTCAATCGAAAATATCGCAGACGCCGATAATGTAAAGCCTATACGTGCCAAAGATGAATACCGTCGAAATACTATACCTAATATTCTCGATCAAGAAAATGAATGAAAACAAGTTGAATAAGGTTCGTTAAAAGTAAACAAGATGCGGATAAATTGGATAAACGGATTATAGGAAAACTTTTCTGGGCAATCTCATCATTAACTGATGTCGTGATGCATTAATACGCGGAAGAGTATACACGCTCCATACGTCTCGATAATAATGATCTGGAGAGGAAAAAAAAAATAACGAAAAGAAAGTCGCAAATAGGTATAGCGCCATGAATAGTCGCCCGTTATAATAGGGCTCGTAAAATTACGACAGAGCGACATTCGCGCATTATCCCATCTTATTTGTATTCGATGAAGCAGTAAAATTTTTGCACTTATGATGGATATCGTGTACACTGAAATTTCGCATTTATTGTGTTCAACCGGAAATACGAGAATGCTCGAAACGACTCTTGTTCAATAAAGAATTATCATTAAAGCGACCGTATTCGATTTTCGTATTCGTTAGAGTAATCTCCGCATTAAATTGTAATTTAATTCGACGAGAAGACGCCTGCTTGCCTAGCCAATATCTTTGATCAAGAGTAAAAGGACTTGATGAAACATTATTTCGCTGAAATATTTCCTGTAACTTATCTTTTAGAACGCTCCTTTAACGTTACTGGGAAGGAAACGTTTTTCATCGTGGATGCTTACACCATAGGCTAATTTAAAGCTTTGTAGAACACGAGAGCAAGAAACTGAGTAGGATAAGAAGATCCAAGTGTTATTTAGCCAATTATTTTACAATCGAAGTCAAATATTTCGCTCAATACGACTTTTCGTCTCCAAGACATTTGGTCTAATACTGTAGGAGATATGATTCTGAATTAGCTGCGAAATGCGGAAAAATTTTGGAAAGCAATGTAAGCATTCAGAGGGACTTTGGAGAGACCGCTGAAAAATGATGAGATAGTTCTAACTTTTCAGAGTGAGTTTCTCTTCTTCGGGCAAACAAACTGGAACCGGTTCTGGAACCGGTAATCTCTCGGTTTCAAAAATCCGAAACGAAACAAATTAGAACTAAATTGTGAAACTTCCTTTAAGTTTCTTCAAGAACCAGAACCGAAAAGAACCACTGCTGTTGATTTGCTTTGGAGACCGGGGCTGAAAAGAACCAATTCTATAAATTTGATACAAAAACTGCAATCGAAGAGAACCAATATAGAGGGACAGGGATCTAAACCCTGGTTCCAATTTGATTTTTTCTACCAAAAAATTTCAAAGGTACACTGGAAGAGAAACGACTTTCCAGAAATATTTTCTGCTCAAAGGTGCAAAAGATTCAATTGTCTAAAACATATTCTTTTGCATAATCCCCATCTTTCCTCTGCACCTTTTATACGTATCTATTTTTTCATGATATGTTTCATTCAATAGACTATGTATTTTGTGATGTCATTAGCCCTATCTTATTATTTGTAATGACAGATAAGTGATCCTAAGGAAAGATATTTGATTACTGAGGAAAAGAAGTACGCTTTCGTTCGTGAACGTCGATTCGACTTTTCCTGCCCTGTTCACGCACAAATATAAGATTCTCTACAGCTCTCACTACCTAATGCTGACTACGTATTCTGTCTGCGGGTAGCGAAGCCAGCAAACAAACAGAATGCCACGAGGGGTCGTGATCGTATATCTACTCCACATCAACGTCGATTTGAGGTAAATTTGAAGTCAACCAGCGTGATTCACGCTCGGTTAATTAGCCTCCTACTACGTGGTTATCCGTTACCGTCACCTCACACAACAGGTGGACCAAGTCTGAGTGTTTTTCCAGACATAGTTGATGCTGATTTAGTGCCTCCAGTTCAATCCAATTCACGTACAAGATCTCGATCCCCATTGGCTCGTGCACCACTCACTCCGAATGTACAAACCGATGATCAGTGTTGCAGATGATTAATAATTTCTCCGACAGACGTTTGTATATGTTACAGGCGGATCGTTAAATCCGTCATTTCATGAAATGCCGGCAAAATTTTAGTCATATCATGAAATGACTAAAATGTCGGTGTTAAGTTAGGCATTTCATGAAATGACTGAAATTTAGCCGGCATTTTATGAACGGTTGAACTCATCTTAGGCAGATCATGTAATACCTTTGATTTCTTTGAAATATCGTAGTACAGTAGTACAAAGATTAGACTGTACTTGCATATTATACAAGTCATATCATGCATCGTTTTAGAACATATGTTAACTGGACTACAGCGGAATTACGAATGGAAAATACAAGTCGTCAGAGAGTATTTTTACGTGACGGTCCGTTAATCTATCGTTTTTATGTGAAGATAGTAACAATCCCTGTTATCACGTGAAAAGTTATTGAATCTAAACCATCAATATCTTTGCGTATTTCTTTTTTGCTCATAACGTATAATTTGTCGCGTGTTTGCCACTGAAATAGCTCGATAATCATGTCTGATGAAAGACGAAAAAATTTTATGAAGAAAGTTGAAGAAAGATGTAAAATTTCGTCGAGTGTTTTGTTGACCAAAGTGAAATATGCTGAACTAGTTCAAAGTGTTTTAAAAGTGAAGGCGGAAGGTAAAAAATCATCGAAAGATTACTGGTTGACAAAGCATTATGATGTATTACAGGTAAATTCTAATGACATATTATATTTGCATGCACCGCGCTCCGTCTCAGGATACATTTTACCCCTTAATAATGATGCTTTTAGGCCGGAGGAGTACAGAAACTTATCTTTCCAGTTGATCCTTCCAACGCAAGTATCCGTTATTACGTGCACATTGAAGATATGTATGACGAATTGGAACGTTTACACAAGCGAGTAGGTCACGGTGGCCGCGACAAGATGGAACGTGAAGCTCATCAGCTCTTCAAAAATGTGAGTCGTACGGTGATACGAGATTTCATTGTTGGCTGCGAAAATTGCGAGTTGAAAAGAAGTAACAAGAAGAAAGGACTCGTTGTCAACCCAATTGTGCACAGTAGCTTCAATTCTAGGGGGCAAATGGATCTCGTGGATATGCAGACTCACAGGGACGGAGAGTACGCCTTCATATTTGTGTACCAAGACCATTTGACGAAATTTTGCGTACTCAAACCATTGATTAACAAGACAGCGATTGCAGTTGCTCGTGTACTGCTGACTGATGTGTTTACTGTGTTTGGTGCCCCCGTCTTGTTGCACAGTGACAACGGACGTGAATTCGTTAATCAAGTAATTGATGCTGTTCAGAAAATGTGGCCAGGCTTGAAAATCATTCATGGAAAGCCGCGAAATTCGCAGTCGCAAGGCAGCGTCGAGCGCTGCAATCAAGATATTGAAGCAATGGTCTTCACATGGATGGCTGACAATCACACAAGCGAATGGGCCAGTGGATTGAGTCTCGTTCAATTCATGAAAAACAGGTCATACCATAGCGGCATAAGACGAAGTCCATATGAGGCAATGTTTGGAACGTTACCGAGAGTGGGCTTAGAGCAGACCTCACTGCCGCGCGAGATTTGGCCATCTATCGAAAATGAAGAAGACCTCTTGGAGGCCGTTAACAATATTAATGACGACGGGCCGAACGCTACAGCTGCAGAAGTTGTGGCAGGAATTTCAGTTCAGGGAGTTGTGGCAGGAACTTCAGTTCAGGAAGTTGTGGCAGGGACTCAAGTTCAGGAAGTTGTGGCAGGAACTCAAGTTCAGGAAGTTGTGGCAGGGACTCAAGTTCAGAAGAGCCTTGACTCGCGGAAAAGAAAAATTGCACATGAGCAAGACCAGGCGCATCAGGCGCTATTACATCAAGCCAAAAGGATGACAAAACTGTCTGATGCTCGATTCCCAGCGCCTGATATTGGTGCTACAGTACGGGTTCCCATTCCAGACGTTCACCGTTCAAAAACCAGCGCAAGGTATGTACGTCACATTTTGTTAGAAGGCATTCATTGAGAACGTTTAATGAATGGTGTTTCCCCTTACAGATCTTTACTAGCTCGAGTCATGGAGAAAAGAGACAACGGTTTGTATAAGTTGGGGACAAAAAATGGAGAGCTACCGCAGTTGTATGCCCGGTCAGAATTTTCTGTCTGCTCAGAAATTTTTCTGTCGGAAGAAGATGTTCCACCTACAAGAACTGGCCTTCGCTCAGCCGCCAAAAAGCAGGCAGAAATCCTAGGGAGCCATGGCCAAGGATTTGTAAAATGCCACTGTACAAAGAAATGTGACAACAACCGGTGTCTCTGTCGAAAAATGAACCTACAGTGCAACAGCAAATGCCACGGCAGCAACTCATGTCGCAACAAGTAACGTATGGCAATGCGTATAATCTGATGACTAACTTTGGCTTGACTGGAACCTACGGGTTCTTGTAATGTTCATTTTGATTCATTTTTATAATCAACTATTTTTAATGATTTGTCCTAACGAAATGTAAACGCACTTCATGAAATGACTGCATTTCACGATCCGTTTTGATTCATATTTTTAATGATCTGCCTAACAATGTAAACGCATTTCATGTAATGCCTCAGCCTAGGCTTTTTGTGTAATAAATTCGATTATCAACGATCGGCCTAAAATCATTTGACATTCCATGAAATGCATTTCACAATCTGCCTGTAACATATACATCGGAATCACGGAAATTCACATTCATTTAGCTTTCATTTTTTGTCTTGAGTTGCATTGAAATGACTACAATCATGAAGAGGAATAACTGCGATGGGCTGGACACATTCTACCCGTGGAAGAGATCCAAAGCCCTGAAGCCACTTAATACGGTGAGTTCAAGCATGACACAAGATTATCTGGCGGATAGCGGAAATAAATACCAACTGCACGCGATACTGGAGAAACTATAGGCTTATAGAGGGAACAAGACGATGGAAATTCATGATACGGGACCACAGAGGTACAGAGGCAAGCGGAAAAAGAAACTCAAACTCGGCGAGCCCTCCGGGTAGAGATACATGCGGCAGAATTATCACATCCAAAAAACTAAAATGAAGAATGGTCGATTACGAGTGGCAGACGATCAAGAACCCAAGAAACTACGAATCGAGTCCATTTCAGATTGACTCAAAATCAACTCCAGATTGACTTCTACTTGAAGTCAATTAGCGTACATTACAAAAGAGCTAAAAATGGACTCGACAGAGCAGTCGACTTCAGGTCAATAAGAAATTTGGAAAAGTCACCGAAGTCAACCAGATTCCTAAAATTATGGTAATTGTTCCAAAACATTCGAGTGTCAATCCTATACTTCAACCAAATACTCATTTCAACCGTGACTTATACCATAAATTGACTACAATCCTTGAGATTGGTAATCTTCACTAAAACAGCAACTGGTGCGATGCATACGGAAACAGTTACAAATCCCAAAAGATTTCTTTCTGCCTACCTTTCAACTTTTAGCTGTGAGTGAATTGCAAGTCTATTCATTGTAGTTTTTGTGGTCGAATCCTAACTTACTTTTTCTTGCTATTGTTACGTCCCTATTTTGATCTTCTCTGAATAGACACCTAAAAGGGCTCCGGCCCAGTAAAGTCGCCTACAAGTCTTTCACGGCTTCTCAATCTACCGGCTTCCAGGAGATTCCCGTACTATGCTCATCAGAACTTGCCACTGCCAGGGCGGCGTTCCCTCCCTTTTCGGGTTCACTCGACTGTTGACCAGTTTCTTAATGACCGTCCTAAAGAGTACGTACGGCTGTGCGTTATGCACAGTCCCTCGTAGTACGACAACTTGAACTTCGGTAGAGGCAGCGGCCTTTCTTTTCGCGGGACAACGGCCCGTAAGATCTTCTAGAGCAATAGCAGGCAAGGGCCACTTCTATTGTGAAAAGAGAGTTAGCAATAGCAGGCAGGGACCACTTCTATTGTGAAAAGAGAGTTAGCAATAGCAGGCAGGGGCCACTTCTATTGTTGGAAGAGAGTTCCCGGCAATGGCCAAAGAGAACTGGCTGTACGTGTTTGTAGTGCTGCTTATATAACAAAAGTTAGTACCGTATAGTAAAGTCATGCGTTCTCTTTCTCCAAGTCCTTGTCTAACTACTAGCGGTAATGGCGAAACCAACTCGTGTTCATCTTTTTGCATCCTTTCTCATCAATATCTCGCGATTGCGAATAAAGTTACGCATCATCTGTGAATGCTGAGTTCTTAAACCTTTAAACTAAAGGTCTACCTGAAAATATTCTCTACTTATTAAAGGGGAGGCTCAATTTCAGCCTCTTATCTCAAAACCTAAAATGTACGTACAGTACGTATGCATTGTATACGAATTAGCGAGAGTGCGTAGTTCGGAATCAGCTGAGGTCGTAAAATTTCTACTTCTCCTCGTTTAGGCGTAGCAACTGGTTAACGATCGTCGCGTCTATTTCATATACACACACGTGCGTTCATTTTCATACAAATATTTTCGAGTATTCGTCTACATTATTTTTCGAACGTAGCACTATAAATTTCTATTGCTTTCAATTTTCTTACCCTCAATTTTCGCGCTATTAATTTTCCTCCGAAGAATTTTCCAGACACTGTCTATGGCGTAATAGAAGAGTAGCAGCTGAGCAGTAAGCAGCAAAGAAATTAGTAAATTACGCTGAAGTAAACTAATCCGGCTGATTATGCTAAATTCAATAAAGATGTTAACTGACCTTGGGACTTCACAATATTCCTGAAATGTAGAATCTTTTTTATGCCCCGTCTTACGAACAAAGGTTATATGTGTCATGAACTGAAGAACCAAGGTCTCCCTACTCAAGTGCAGCCGGTGGCGCGGCGTCCTCCAACTAATCAAATAAATACACCGTCTGTTTTGGAATTCGAGTTGTAAAATGTAAAACTTCGATATTCTGGATAATGTATCGGTATTTCCAACAATGTGATGCGACATTGGTACCCGATAGTGACGCAACGAAGAAAGTCCCATATACGTAACAAGCGAGAGAGACAAAAATAAAAGAGTATTCCGCGAAAGGATATAAATAATGGTCTAAAAAAATAAAGT
This sequence comes from Aspidiotus destructor, assembly GCA_035079395.1. Taxonomy (NCBI): domain Eukaryota; kingdom Metazoa; phylum Arthropoda; class Insecta; order Hemiptera; family Diaspididae; genus Aspidiotus; species Aspidiotus destructor. The sequence continues at coordinate 7,806,121 of JAVHKZ010000002.1, read as the reverse complement.
TCTGCGTAACAACTGTGACAAGTCTTGTAGGCGGGGAAAAAGTGAGAAAAAAAAGGTCCTATCGCATCAAAATGCAAGAGCTCCGACGTTTTCTCTGTACATAAGACACAAGGTACGATTACAGCATTTCGCATAATAAATAACGCGCCGTAATAACGGCTTTGTGGTCCGAGGTTTGGAGCGAATTAAACTTTCGACGAAAGAAAAAGGGGGAAAAAAAGAGACTGAAAAAGACACGCATAAATACGCCCTCGTTTATTCTTTCTGTAGTACAGAAAAATAAAATAAATAAATAAATAAATAAGTAAGTGCGAAGTATAAAAAAAAAAAAAAAAAGAAAAAATAGGAATACCTATAATACGTGCGGAAACTTTGTCCGTTTAAAGTGGTAATTTCTATCGCGACACGACTGAAAAACAAAATTCGGTGCGACGATGTTTTTTGAGCGAAACACCAAGAAACGTTTTTTTTTTTTTTTTTTTTTTCCACTTTTCATCAGGTAATGTAAGCTGTTTCGGATAAGTTGTCGTCTACTGAAAAACTAGGTCCATTTTCGAAATACACCTACAAAAAAAAACCAATATCTACTACGTGAAAGAGTTATCGGCGAAGGAAGTGAATTTCGACAGACGTAGTTATTTGCAAATATTGAAATCGTACGAAATCAATTTCGTAAATAAGATTCTGCAGGAATTTTGGTGCGAATGGATGAGAATGCGTCATTTCGTCATGATATTTACGAACAGTAAATTCCAAAATAGAATAGTCCACATTTTGAATACGATTTTGAAATGGTATTTCTAGTTTCAATTTTCAAGAGGATAACTCATGAATTAGACTCGTCATATTTGACAATAGTTCAAATCGGAGAGAAAAAGTCGGAGGTGAGCATTGTACAAATGATTTATACGACATTATATAAGCTTCACATTCTCTCGAATGTTTTTTCGCGTGTAGATGCGTCAGCACTACCCAATTTAGGGCAATTACGTCCTTCCTGAGGAGGTGCCCTAGGTGCTAATATATCCCGAACGAACTTTTCAAGTGGAACAGCTGTGACATTTTGACTACGCGTTAATCCCAAACGATTCGAACCAACGTCTTATAGATAAGAATCACCTCTTCATTCATTTTCACACATCCACAAACCCTTCTTCAACTCCATTATCACAATAATACTTCTATTCTGACGAACCTTCGCCGACAACACTGAATAACATTATTGACAGCCTCTTTTCCAGTAAAGTTGAAAGTTATTTTATTGTTTCATATTTTTCCTTGTCTCCTCGCTATCGCACCTGTTCCGTGTAGTCGATTTTTAAAAAGTGAATATTTGCAAAAGAAAAGATAAATAAGACAGAATGAAAAATGAACGCGGACGGAAATTTCGTAAAATGAAACCCGACGAAGACGTAGTAAACCGAGATTCAGTTTTGACTGATAACCAAAATAATTCGAAAGGCTCTTTGATGCGAATTTATCTCGACAATCGAGTTGTACTTAATGGATATTTTTTTCTGAAGAACAATCTGGCAAAAGTTCGCGTCGAATATAATTTTATTGAATATCGAGCCTACGTATACTTGACATGAAACATTGTAACGAGCTTCGACAGGCAACTGTTTTATGCTGGGTTGATTTTCTTCTTTTTTTTCGGGAAACACTCAAGAAGTGGATAAAATTAGAGTGAAAAATACTCGGGCCTACTAAATGTGCATCAATCAGGGAAAGGGTGTCATATCTTTGTGCTATTCCGGATTTGATCTTGTGATGAGGAGAAAGTAAATGAAATGAAAACTTTTATCTAAGGTACTGTACTGCTGAATTACAAAAAAGTTCAATATTTGAGTTTTTTACTAACATAAATTTTCCTTATAGTGTAGGCGAATTAGGAAAAAAAAAAAAATTTTTTGTCTATAAAAGGTTTAATGACTGAAAATGGTCAAGGACGGCGTCCACAACAACATACTAAAAATCCCACCCTATCCCCCCGGAGCTTCTTTTTTTTATAGGGGTTTAAACAACCCCAAAATCAGTTTTTTGCAAATATCTCGCAACATATGCATTTTACAACAAAATTACCTCTTACCAAAATTATTCCTCGTGAAATTTCGTATAAGGTCATCTACTTTTATTTTGGCATAACATTCACCCTTAGTCCTTTTATGGGGGTAAAAACTACCCCAAAATTAGTTTTTTGCAAATACCTCGCTAAATATGCATTTTACAACAAAATTACTTCCTACCAAAATTATTCCTCGCTAAATTTCGTACCAGGTCAACATTCACCCTCAGTTTTTTATAAACATTCACCCTTAGTCCTTTCATGGGGTTAAAACTACCCCAAAATCAGTTTTTTGCAAATACCTCGCTAAATATGCATTTTACAACAAAATGACCTCCTACTAAAATTATACCTCGCTAAATTTCGGACGAGGTCAACATTCACCCTTAGTTTTTTATAAGGGTTAAAACTACCCCGAATCAGTTTTTTGCAAATATAATGCATTTTACAACAAAATTATTGCTTACCAAAATTAAATTATTCCTCGTGAAATATCGTATAAGGTCATCTACTTTTATTTTGCAAAACATTCACCCTTAGTCCTTTCATGGGGTTAAAACTACCCCAAAATCAGTTTTTTGCAAATATCTTGCAAAATATGCATTTTACAACAAAATTACCTCTTGCCAAGATTATCCCTCGTTAAATTTCCTGAAGCAAGATCTAATCTCATGCTAGTCCAGCATTCATAGTTTACTAACAACAACAAGGAAAATATGTACCCTTCTTCAAAATCCATATATGTAATGCATAACATTTACTATCATTATGGTGCTACATGAGGGCCAATATACTTGAGGTAAGGGAATTAAGAGAATAAAATTGATATAAATACAATAAAATGGTAGAAAAAAAAAAGAGACACGAGATGAGACTTATACATAGCTAGGAAACATTGAAAATGATTGAACTTAGAACATAAAACTGTACACTGTAAAGAACAAGAAAATGCAAGCTGCATGAGGGCACATTATATAGGTACAATAAAATAGTCGAAAAAGAATACTCCATTCACCAATTGGCCTAGCCCCTCCAATGAGCCTTATATACAACGAAAATTGTAGCATAATGCTATCATAATTTCAGATCTTCTTCAAATTTTCTACCAGAGCCAAATAAATGAAGATCATGTTTCATGTACTTAACGTCCATCTCTATTATTTTATTTCATTTGGTTTCGTTCGCTTCTTGGTCTAGTACAAGTCTACTTTAGAATAATATGTTAAGCTAATGGCTTTTGAGAGGCTCACTCTCTCCGCTCGTTCGCCCCACTTCTTGCTCTAGTACCAGTCTACTTTAGAATATGTTGAGCTGATGGCTTTTGGAGGGCTCACTCGCTCCGCTAGTTTGCCGTTCTTGGTCTACTTATTATAAGTAGGGTGTCCATTAGAATTCAAGCCAATGGCTTTGGGGGGCTCACTTACGACCTTCATGGTCTAGTATGAGTGTAATCTACAATTTTGTTGGGTATTGGCTTCCAAGAGCTCACTTTCCTTGGTTTAGTACTGTAACTATATTGTATATGTGATGAAAGCTGAACTTACTGTAGTAGCCTGGGGTGGTCCCACTTCTTGGTCTGTTCTTAAGCTTTCATTTTACTGGACCTGATATACCGTATACCAGGTCTAAAGTAGCTAAGCTGTAGCCTAATATGGAGGACGCTTAAGAAAGGATGGAGTATACAGGTTTCTGAGACCTAGTATGAAGCTAGTGTGTTAGCTTACTGCATAGATCAAAGAGAGACCTAATTATTTACCCCCTTCTCCCTCTAGTATAAGCCTAACTAGTAAAATCCCAGGGAACTTGTCTTGTGAGGTATTTTGGAAGTGCCTTTTCTGAATCACATGGTGTTTGAAGCGTTGCATATCTGGATCATTGAAGGGGCGGAGCCAACATACAGTATATTGGACGAACTAGGCTAGGATTCCTAGCTTCATACTGAAAATATAAGTAGGAGGGGCCTTGAATAGTTGAAAGGAGGACTTGGAAACTAGCTTTATACTAGCAAGAACTGTCTTACGAGTCAAATAAAGATTGGTCGCTCCCCTTCTAAAGCCACTTCAGGTTTAGTATAATGAAGCTTAGCCTAGTATACTGTATTTTATGGAACCTCGTATACTGTATAATGAAGGCCTGTATACTGTATATTACGGAACATGGTATACCGTTTATTCAGCCTTGACAGTATAAGCCTAGTATACAGTATATTAGTATGCAGCAGAAGCCAGATGAGATGGACGCACGGACGCAAATTTCAGAATTAGGGTTCGAGGTCAGGGGAGGAGGTCTGCAGCAGAAATTCATCCAAGTGTCTAGGTCATGGTTGTACGGACGCGAGGACGCACGGACGCAAATTTCGGAATTAGGGGGTAGAATCAGGCCAGCGCAAAGACATGAAACATGTCAAAAAAAAAAGAAAAAAAGGAGAGACAGAAGATGAGACTAATACATAGCTAGGATAACTTGAAAATGATTGACTTGAACATAAGACATAAAACTGTACGCTGTGAAGAACAATAAGAGTAGATCACCGTTATTGAAATTTAACGAGGAATAATTTTGGCAAGAGGTAATTTTGTTGTAAAATGCATATTTAGCAAGATATTTGCAAAAAACTGATTTTAGGGTGGTTTTAACCCCATGAAAGGACTGAGGGTGAATGTTTTGCAAAATAAAAGTAGATGACCTCATACGAAATTTCACAAGGAATAATTTTGGCAAGCGATAATTTTGTTGTAAAATGCATATTTAGCGAGATATTTGCAAGAAACTGATTCGGGGTAGTTTTAACCCCCATAAAAAACTAAGGGTGAATGTTCACCTGGTACGAAATTTAGCGAGGAATAATTTTGGTAAGAGGTAATTTTGTTGTAAAATGTATATTTAGCGAGGTATTTGCAAAAAACTAATTTTGGGGTAGTTTTAACCCCCATAAAAGGACTAAGGGTGAATGTTACGCCAAAATAAAAGTAGATGACCTTATACGAAATTTCACGAGGAATAATTTTGGTAAGAGGTAATTTTGTTGTAAAATGCATATGTTGCGAGATATTTGCAAAAAACTGATTTTGGGGTAGTTTAAACCTGTATAAAAAAAGCTTACGCAGCCGCGTAAGCAACACACGACTTTTCATCTTTGCCGCTAATTAACTGACCAACACGAACCCATACTACAGGACTCAAAGTTATCGTACAAATCATTCCTTTTTTGAAACTTTTGTACTTTCATCATTTCTCCCTCCCCCTAATTCATTCCAGATCATCATCGATTTGCAAGCATAATTTTATTTCATCCGCAGCGATGATGATGAAACAAGAAGATTTCTTTTATAATCAATTTTTTTTTTTTTTTTTTTTTGAATAATTCAAATATAAGATTTTTTCTTCGACACGATATATAAATTTATTTTCCTTTTAGATCAATATTATGATTGTAAGGGAGACAGCATTGATTCCATCTGATGACGTCGTTTGGTGAGCAGTTCTAACGTCATCAAAGAGACTTTTGAATGATCGTAGAGTAAACGTTTTCTTGAAGCCTTGAAAAAATTGCGAATTCTGACAATGAGCTACACAATAAATATATATCAGGCTGTGTATAACCTCATCGAGGAGGGCAGTCGCTTCTATAAATGTTGCAATTTTTCCTGTACTCGATAATAATAGCCTAAAGTTCGGCACATCATATCCAGGGAGACAGCATTGATAAACAATCATGAGACAGGCCCGTAGTAGTTATTTAAATAAAATAATAAAATTGATAACAATGGAAAATAAATAATAAAACGAAAGATTACAAACACAGGATTGCCACACAAATACTACACTTACACACAAGATTTATTCATAACAAACTCAACAAGAAAGAGCATATCCTTATGTGTGTCAACAGGTAACTCAAAAATGAATGAAACTACAACTACACTGACAACCTACGTAATATCAAAGGTTACCCTTGGCCCTTCATGACAAAAGTGACTACCTGAAGTGTTATACTACAAAATATTGGTAGCTCGAGTATTTGCAAATTTTCTCAAATCAGTTTACGCTTCAATTTGAGATATCTCAAGAACCAGGCATTGTATCAACACCAAGTTTTCACATTTACATTTTTAAAGAAGTAAATTACAATTTATCAACATTTGAAAAAAAACTGTCCAGCCATATCAGAGTTATGGGGGTAGGAATTTTTTTCGAAAATTGAGTATATCTCAAGAACTACTCATCCGATCCTCAAAAAAAATGCAGGTGCACAACTTCAGATATAACCCTATAACTTGGCCGAGTTTCAAAAAAATCCACCGAGTAGTCTCGGAGGAGAAGCCTGGACAAATTTTGATCCATATATATTATATATATATATATAGCCATAGTTTTAGTCATTGTGGTGCCCGTTTTAAGTATACATAGTCATAGTGGTGCCCGGAAAATACGTTGTGGTGCCCAAATCGGGCACCACAGCGTTTTTCAATGTAAATCATCAGAAATGCATGGTGGGGTTGTGAAACGTGTAAAAACGAATTTTTGTCCGGGCACCACAAGTACCATGTTTAAACATTTATAGTCAAAATAGTTCTAGGTATTTATAACGAGGGGGCGCTACCTACTAATACAAAATATATAAAAGAATAACGTTTAGGTGCCCACTAAAAGTGACGAATTCTTGACAACACCGCGCGGAAGAAGAAGTGCTTGGTTGGGCACCTCAACAACTGGAAACATATATTCACATTTGTTTTAGATCGCGCACCTTTATCTCGTGTGATTGATTTAAAAGGAGAGAACAATATAAAGGAATTGTCTCGAAGGAACTTGTGTACAAGTGTTTGTTGAAAATTTAACCCGTTTGTAACTTCAGAGGAGTCAATAATGATAATAATATCAAACAGTTGATGAAGGAAGTATATTTGTTCGACAATTGAACTATTTCAATGTAATATTTTTGAAAAATGTGGAATAGAAAACTGCAGTTCTAGGCGTTTAGTCCTTACATGCTGTCCTTATCATTCTCAACCCGAATTTTTGCAAGGAGATGAATACTCGAAATATTACGAGTACCTCTCATCAGACAAAAAGAAATACGTAGAAGTGTGGGTAGAAATTTAAAAAAAAAACTAATCCTACTCATGGTCCTAATTTTTTTGAAGACTTCATGTAGCGATCAAAAATAATACCCACAAAAGAAAATTAAAAATTTTCGAAATCTACATACATATCTCATTAATAATAAGAATAAAGCCTAGGCCAATGACCCGCGACTATTTCTACGAATGGTAATAATATCACCCTTGGAAATAGAAGCCACCCTGTTCAATGAGGACCAGAAATTTTTCATTCGTTTGTTGTTTCTAATTTTTATACCCATGTTCCTCAGATATTGTGGAGGATGAAAAGTTTTAGCGAGGTGAATCTATTCTAGTTTTCAAATCTCTCATAGGTGTAGCTACAGGGTCCGCTATGCTGGAGAGAAAATTTTGGGTGTACCGCGTAATGTAGGAGAGTTGAAGTGACCCGATATCCATATAAGAGGTTGATTAAATTGATCAAAAGAGGACAGTCTCGTGAGAAGTTGTGTAAAATTTAAAAAATATATTTTTGATTCCAAAATTGTACATTTTTTGCATATCCATTGCCTTCAAACTCGTGGATATTGAAAAAATTTGTGTGCCACACAATGTTCAAAAGATAAACTTGTGTTGTGTGATTTTGAAGACCTGCTATCTTAAAACCTTGAAAGTATTTTTTTCACGATTCATTGAAAAAGTTTATCAATTAGACAAGATGTGCAGAGCAATGGGTTAATCAAAATTCGGTGTTAGGTTGGGGAAGCAAAAGAATTTGGGCTAGCTTTCAAAGATCTGAATTATAAACGGCATTGAATAGTGAGGAGAGAGAGGAGATAGGGATACAGTCGTTTAGAGATATACAATTAACAGAGCCAGATTCCGATTTTAGTTAGTGAAAAAATATGATGAATTTGAATTTTAATGAGACATTTGCAAAGTGTATGGCGAAAATTTTTGGTTTGTCTAACTAGTGGATCCATATTGACAATTACGATTAGCTTCAATTTGGTTGATGATGGAATGGAAAGAATTTTTCCCTCATACTTTCTATGTGTCTCTCCACGTTGAAGCATCAGAAAGGGATTCTATGATACTTGAGATAAATATGCTCCTAGATCTCTTCTTTGCAAAACAAATGAGGAATCCAGTTTTTGTCCCGAGTTTTTTCCATGACTGTGACCCCGCGTACAGAAACCCGGTTAAGCCTTACGGGATTTTTGTGCATGATTAACCGGGTTTCTGTACGCGGGGTCACATGTGTAAATGATGCAGTCCTCTTGGGTGCCTGGTAGTTTGTATGTTCAGTATGCTTCTTGTCTGATATGGATCACACTGTTCATTTCTCTGTTCTTTTTTTTTTTTCTTCTTTTTCAATTAGTCAAATCTTATTTTTAGTTGCACATTCGAAATGCCGATGCCCCTTGTGGGGCATAAGGGAATGTTGATGGCTTGTGTACTGAACGTCAAATTAAAGCTTCTAATTTTTTCCCCATTTTTTGTTACATTTACTAGCTGTATAATTACCAGGATTATAAGCTCGGCGGAAACAAATATAGTGCGACAGTATTTATAAAAGAAAAAAAAAAAAAATGCCTGGTCAGAAGAATGGCGTTCTGGCCAAACTGAGACCTGGGAGTGGATTGCCTGTAATCGACTGGAAATGGTCGACGTGGGTAACACTCCTATCCAAGAGCATCAAGGTTACGGATCCATCATTGATGTGACCTTTGCCTCAGAGAGCATGGCCCGACAAATAGAAGGCGGGGCAGTACTGGACAAGGAGCTTTTTGGGAGCTACCATCGGTATATCAACTTTTCCATCCACCGGGAAGTTGAGGTCGCTGCTCCACAAAAGCTGGTAAGAAAGTGGGCAGTTAGGAAGCTGAATAGCGACAATTCAAAGGCTAGCTACCTTGCTCTCACATGGGACCAAGGAGAAGATCAAAAAAGTAATGCGGAGGCGCGGCAGAGAAAATGATAAAGACTGTCACCAAAGCATGCGATGCAGCCATGTCCAGGCAAGATTCACCAAAAGAGAGACGAGCTGTTCACTGGCGGACCAATAATATTGCCGAGTTAAGAAAGGAGTGCAATTGTCAGCGCCCGATATGCCAGCGTAGTGGAGGCCGCGAAGAGGCGCGGGCGCTTGCATCTGAATACCAGCTGGCTTGTAAGAGGCTGAAAAAAGTCATTAAAGACAGCAAGAGTGCTGCTTGGAAAGAGCTGTGCAAAATGCCAGAGGAAAACCCATTTGGCAAGCCTTTTAGGATTGTGCTGAAGAAGCTAAAGAACCCCTCAGCAATGAGCGGAATGAAGCCGTAAGTTACGGGACAAATCATTGACGGCTTGGTCCCGCAGCACTCACCACCAATGGTAAGACTACCAATAGTAGGAAATGATAGTATGGTATATTCTTCCTACGTACCAAGGAGGTGGATGCAAAAGTATTGGAAGGCTCCGGGCCTGGATGAGATTCCAAATCCAGTCTGGAGCGCCATACATTCAGTTGACCTAGCACTGCTTGTTGATACATTCAATGCGGCAGTTAAAGGGGGACTGTACCCTTTGCAATGGAAGAAAGCCAGACTAGCACTGATCAATAAGAAGGATAAACCACCTGGCCTATCATCCTCTTATTGATCACTTTGTCTGTTGGACAATGTTGGAAAACTCTTGGAGAGAGTGATAGCCAATCGACTTGAGAGCTATCTAAAGAAAAGAGATATAATCCCAAATAGCCAGTCCAGTTTTCAAACTGGTCGCTGTACATCGGATGCTGGGATCTGATTGAAGAGGATAGCCGAGTCAGTCAGTCTGGACATACAAAATGCGTTCAACTTGATGCCATGGAGAGGATACTGGAAGCTCTCATGGATGCAGAAGTGCCCGCATACTTGCTCGGGATGATCAGCAGCTATCTTAGCTGTCAAGAAGTCCTGCAAGCAGAGACGTCTGCTGGTATAGTGAAGCGCTCAGTTACTTGTAGGGTGCCGCAGGGGTCGGTCCTTGGGCCGCTGTTGTGGTGCGTCGCTTTCAACGGGATATTTAAAGTGAAGCTGCCTTCAGATGTTAGGCTCATCTGCTGTGCGGATGACACACTGGTGGGGTGGCCAACATGTTCACCGGGGGAAGGTTCACCGAGGGATGGTTCACCGACAGTTTTTCACCGAGTGACGCATTCACCGGAAGGACGTTTCACCGAAAATAAATTTCTTCACCGACTCAAAAAATGAGAACAATTCTTGAGTACCTACAAAATACAACAAAAGCTGAAATGAGAGAGGTGGGCAGGAAGGCGAGAGACGGTCGTAGGGCTCTGATGTTTCTGATTGAGCTTTGGAACGGTTATGACAGCGTATTGAAACACCTCCCCAGAACAAATCATGGGGTAGAGGGGTGGCATTACGCTTTCGAAGCATTGACCACAGGTCACCATAAAGGTCACCTTGAGAATTTGTGGTACTGTATCCGGAACTTTGAAGGCATAGTTTACGTCGTGGTGGAAACTACCTACGTTCCAATGGATGGGCCTCTTAAGTCTATTTCTGCTGAGTATGAAATATTCGAAAATGATGTAGACTGCACAGAATACTTGCGTGTTATAGCCCATAACATTGCTTTTTAATCATACTAGTAGGGCTACATATCGACATAAAGTACTATTCAATTTTGCCTTTTTGATTTTTTTTTTCGCTCTACTTGTATTTTTAATAAACTGCACCTCAGATTTGGTGTCGGTGAAAAATTCCATTTTCGTTGAAATTTCCTTTCGGTGAATGTGTGCCTCAGTGAAAAACAGTCGGTGAACCAACCCCCGGTGAAACGTCCTAAAACCACTGGTGGTATGCACTGCCGAGACGATTGTCGCGGTAGAGAGCTGGGTAAATCGGCCCCTGGAGGTGGTGACGCGCTGGATCGAGTTGGTCTGACTAGAACTAGCAGTAGGTAAGACGGTGGCCATATCATTCACAACCCATCGAAAGTTCAGTCAACCCACCTTTCGCCTGCAACTGTGGAAATTGAAACCAAAAAGACAATGAAGTATCCAAGCATCTGGTTCGACTCAACGTTGAGCTTCAGGTACCACTTCCTGATGACAGCGGAAAAGGGGGGGTAGGGTAGTTGCATACCCAAGCCATCTGGTGAAGAACCTGAGAGGGCCGAGAGAAGCCAGTAGAAGGATCATGATGAGCACCGCTATGTCGATCCTGCTACATGGTGCCCCAGTATGGGCCGACTCAATGAAAATACCTTACTGAAGAAGAGAGATGGATAAGATCCAACGAAGAACTGCGCTGAGGTGTTAGTACCTACCGCACTGTATTGACGGAGGCTGTTTGCGTATTACCACGTTCACCACCAATCGAGCTCCTATCTGAGGAAATAACGGTGGCTTTTAGAGCAAAAAAGAAGACAACAACCAACCAAGAGACTCTATGGGCCAAGCAGGAGGCCAGGTGCTCATTGCTTGCGAAATGAAAAGCAAGAATTGCCCAGAGTGAGCTGGGCAAATGAACAATCCGTGTGTTATACGCGACCTTGATGAGGGGATGAACCAACTCTATGGTCAGCCAAACTTTCATCTGACACAGGTGATGAGCGGCCAAGGCTGTTGTAACAAGTACATCTGCGAGAAGTTAAGGAAGGTTGAGCAGGCAACATGTTCGCACTGCGACCAAGGGCGGGATGATGGATTAGAACACACCTTTTTAAAGTGCAAGGTGTGGAGGCGTGAGCGGAACAAGCTTAGTTAGTCTCTTCAACAGATCGGGGTAGATAAAGCGCTTGTTTCAAGTAGCTTGATATCCACCATCCTGGTATCTGAAGAAACATAGAACCAGGTGTCTGCATTTGCAGCTAATGAGAAACTTCTGGATTTTCTGAATAAAAGTAATGCCACCTTGATTGGTGATTTCAATTTTTCTTTATACAACAACAAAATCTGTACGGCTGAGCAAACAGCATTGTGTTCAGCGTGAAAAATACCTGCAGAAACTCTCTTGCTAGTCCATGTTTATTCCGAAAGTTTGAATTTGTTCATGTGCGTAATTGATCAGTTTGTTCACTATAATATTCCATTCTATTCAATACTATTTTGCAAAAAAAAGAGAGAAAAAAAAAAGCCTTCAATACATTTGGGTATTGTGAACGTTTCTAATTCAAAAAATTACTCCACTTGCCTATCCTCTGACGCATCTGAACAAAACTTTACCAAGCTCCAAGTTCTGAAGGCAGGTTGCTAGCAGGTATGTGGATAGTTTTACTTTCTGTTTGTTGGAGAGTTTTTCATTGCCTGAAGAATTCCTAGACATTTTTGGTACCTAAACTACAAATTGATGGTTTTACTAAAGAGTCGATTGATACTCAGATTCTGATATGAAAATCAAACTTTTTCACATCAGAGGTTACCAATGCAACTGCATGGACAGAATTACAATGTAACGCGTTGATTGATTTGCGCACTGATTCGTGTACTCCACCCAACTGCTTTGCATAAGTATATTCCCAATCAAATTCTAATCATGTTCTGTAACCCAAGGCTAAAACGTTTGTGTCTAGAATAGAAGTGCCACTCACAAATTTAGCTGCATAACAGAGGAGAAAAAAGAAGTCTGGGAACCCCTTGCATATTGATAGATATTTTTTGTAGGAGAGTTTGAAAACCCTGTTGAATGTATGGTTTAGTGCTGGTTTTACAATTACAAATTTAGAGCTAAACCGAGTTTAATTGGCCAAATTTGGCCAGTTAATTTGTTAACTACAGTAAAAACTCAGCACAGGACTTTTGTAAAACCAGCCTTTAGTGAAATTGATCAACGCTCTGCCATAGTGAGGTTTCAGAGGTGACTGTTAATTGTCCTGTTCAGTACAGCCAGCGTTGACAAGCACTTGGTCAGTTGTAGACAGGTTTTAGACAGTGAATCTAAGAGCAGGTATTGTGTTCTTTTGAAGTTCATCTCAAACTCTTTTTAATGTCTTTTTGGGTGAAATTCTTGTTGTTGTGTTGAAGATATCAAATATCCGAGATGAACGATAGAATGACAGTAACCAAGTAGGTATACAAGACCAATAAATTGGAGTCAAGGAAAAAGTTCCAAGTAGTTATAACAGTTAACAGAACTCAAACACAGATAATATCTTTGTTTGCTACCACATTTTATACAGTAAAAAACTCAATTGTCTGAATTTGCTGGTTCTCAAGTTTCAATCATGACTTTGTAAATTAAACCCCGGCAAGCGTCATCATTTTTGATTGATGAAATACCAAAACACAGAGAGTTATTTCACGATTCTTATAAAATCAATTTTTTTGGACTGAGAAGTTTTGAAAAGTAAATTCGGATGTACATTCAGTTCTGCTGTATTATATAAAATTTTTCTGAGTTTTGATTCACTTGAAAAATTTGGCTGTATTTTTGTGATTAGATTGTTGTTTAATTTTCATTCACAGATTTTATTCACCTTCTAGAATTTTTCAAGTACCTATTTTTCTCTGTATTTTACAGGAATTTCCGCTTGAAAATCCATTAAATAGTATAGGTTATCAATCCGTTGAATTTTAGACCTTTGTATCAGCTCCATGGCACATTTGAAACAATCACACATTATTTTAAATTTTCTGAATCTCTCTCTTAACACTGCATTAGATTTTTTGCAAGAATTAAAAAATGACAAAATTAAACCATGTTCTCATTTTGAAGAAATTTGTAACCAAATTTGGCCATTTTTGAGATATTTATAGGGATAACATTTTTTTCTCAGATGCAGATGCTAACGGTTTTGAAGATGAATCATTAATTTTCATAGCTTCTTAAACTTTACAACAGTCATAATCAAGTTTTACATCCACCTTTTGCGTTTCATCCCCCAGTGAAGAGTGTACTCTAACCACATTATGCGTACTCGAGGGACACCAAACACCTTCACATAACCCATTGTAATTGCATCGCTCCCATCACCTAATAGAATAGACGGTTGCCACTGCAAATTGTAATTGTGGAGGCTTTGAAAGATGAAACGAAAATCCTCCCCTGTCTCTCAATTTTGGAAGGCGGGCATATTTGTGTCAAAAACCGAGTGATTTGAGGTGAGAAAAATTTAATTGCTGTTGAGCATCGACTGTTCATTTCAATATTATTTTGCTGCTGCAAAAAGATCATTTTTAATGTTCCACCAATTCTATTTGCTGTGTACTATTGCTGTTCATTTCAAACATTTTTTTACCGTTTTCTCATTTCTTTCTGCTGCTCATAGATTTGCTGTTCAATCATTCTCTTTTGATGTGCGATTATAATTAACCCCTAAATTTAATCATGGATGACTGTAAATTACAAAAACGAATATCTTCTGCATACAAATTTGTTGGTTGCACACCCAGATGTACTTGTGTACGTGCTATCTTTAAACTCTCAAAGTGTGATTTTGAGTTGAAAAACTAACCACCAAATTACACAGTGATGTGCTCCGCAATGAGGGATACAAAGTTGCATGGTGACAGCTCTTGAAGAAAAACTGTCTCTCTCCTGAACTTCATTTTACTCAAAGAAAGTTGTTCAGAATGTTTGATTGAAGGATCATAGAGGTCAATGATGACAATCTCCAGTGTACACAATCCTATTATGGTGTTAAACAGACCCAATTTGACGGTCAATTTTATACAAGGAGCTTCCACCATGCGACTTTGTATCCCTTATGGCAGAGCGCATCACAGTTGCACAATTCTATCAATAAAATTTCTTCATTTCTTGAAATTTTTATACTCGTACGTGGGTACAGTTTGTTTTTTCAGCCAGAAACTCAAAATAGTAGCGCAGTATTCTTTTATCATTAATGAATTTTTCTTTCAAAAGAAGCTTTGATTAGGTACTTTCACTGATTTGATGAAGGATTTGAAAGAGAGATATTCATCAATTCTACTAGTTGATAGCCTAAGTATAAAGTCATTTTTAACCCGAATTGCAAAATCTTTGTCTAAATAAGACACTCAGGAAATGATTATTGTTTTAATGTCGAGTTATGAACTTACTTCCTCACAACGTTTAAGAATCAAGTCAAAAGGTTAAAAAAATAAAAAGAGAATTTCTTTGAAAAAGTTCTACTAAATTTAAGGACAGAGGAACGAAGAAATAGGGAAAAATGATTTGAAGTATTGATTAGCAGAAGCATACTTAAGGACAAGCCGGACCAAACAAGGGCTTCTGAAGGAAGATTTTACAGAAAAACTTGAAAATAGAAAATTGGCAAAGAAAAATGTACGGAGCGAGTCCACTTTTCTCTACCAGGGAAGACAGTGTCTATGCTATACTGTTGTACCTTCAATGAAGTCTAAACATGAATTGATTTTACTTTATATTGATTGCGCGTTTTCCAAAAAACTAACTTCTTACCATGCTGAAAGTAATAGAAACATTTTTTCAGCAGGGACCATGTCAACATGAAAGACTGGCGAAGCAATTACAATTAGCCTATTTTTACTTTGATTTTTATCTTGATACACAACTGGGAATGAGGGGAGAGAAAAAAATTTGACCAAAAAAAATTTTGCTGACCAGGTACCTAGCGTTTTAGCCCGTTACCTCCAGTTCCCATGGTGCAATGGCTCTCTCATTGCAAATTTGAAAAACAAGACAACCAAATCTCATGCACTGGGTAGCTGGAGTTACCTTTTTGAAATAGGAAGTCGTGAGCTCAAACCCAACCAAGCCAAATTTCTCTGTTCATTGATACCAAAGATCCACATGAATTAATTTTAGAGCAAGTTATTTTGTCAAAAATCCATAAAAAAGGTTACAAATTCTAGATCTAAGTGCAACAAGGAGGTGCAGATTTTTTGATTGTCAAGATCTTGACGTGAGAAATATTTTAATCTCTTGAACTCTAGATTTCAGTTG
This sequence comes from Aspidiotus destructor, assembly GCA_035079395.1. Classification (NCBI taxonomy): domain Eukaryota; kingdom Metazoa; phylum Arthropoda; class Insecta; order Hemiptera; family Diaspididae; genus Aspidiotus; species Aspidiotus destructor. The sequence continues at coordinate 7,790,099 of JAVHKZ010000002.1, read as the reverse complement.
GAAAAAAACTCCAGATCTTTCAAGTTCTAGTTATTTGACCAAAAACAAAAAGAAGATGAGATTTAATAATCATGTCAGCGATCCAGATACTCAGGCTAATGGAAACTCAGTCTTATTCTAAAATAATATTTCACATTTATGAGGTTGTGATCTCATCATTATAAAATAGACTGAATTTACAAAGCCAAGATGCAAACGAGTAGTATAGGCGGGTCTTTACCCCATTTTCCCCATGATAAAAATTCATTAAATTAACAGAAAATACACTCAAAAAAAAAATTAATGCACAAACGTTTCCCAAAAACATTCAGACATTATTTTACTCGTTTCTCATACTTTTCCAGAGAAAATCACCGATCTGGCATAAAAAAATAGACTTTTTAAAAATTATAATTTTCTAGACTCCATATTTGTTCTGACTTGTATTTCAGACTTTTTTCAGAAAAAATCACCGAAATTGCCATTATTCAGAGAAAATCACCGATCTAGTATAAGAAAATAGACTTTTTAAAATTATAATTTCCTAGACTGCATATTCATTCTGACTCATATTTCAGACTTTTTTCAGAGAAAAATCACTGATCTGGTATAAGAAGATAGACTTTTTAAAAATTATAAGTTTCTAGACTGCATATTGGTTCTGACCCGTATTTCAGACTTTTTCAGAGAAATTCAGCATCATTTTATCCTTTCTTTAAGAAACCAGAAGATGAGTCTTTGGTACACTTTTCCAATCATTAAATTAGCTGAAAATTACCGCACAAACATTCAGCCAACGTTCAGGCAGAAATTAATGTGATTTCTGTAGGCTAATCTGTGATATTTAGTCAGAAAAACACAATCACTTTTAGTAGCCATGATTTCCATGAACCTTGCCTTACCTTACCAGAAAATTACATCAACCTTTCTCTCTGTGTTTCTCATGTAGGAGTTGAGACCTACCTTTTTTAATCTTGATAAAAAGGGTGTTATTGAAAAGAAATTACAAAACTTATAAGTAGTTTACAAATGTTTACCAACTTAGAAAAATATGAATACTTGTGAGAGCAGCTACCAAGACAATATCTATGAAGTTCATTTTGAAGAAAATCCTGAAGAGTATATGGAAGTTATAAGAGCAATCAGAAATGCGGAAATTATGTTTCTTGGTGGTCGTCCACTTTTTGATGATATTTGATTCTATGATCCACAACCTCAAGCTGATCTAGGATATGAATCAGATATAGATGAACCTAATATGGAGATAATCAATGAACCAAATATAGAGATAATCAATGAACCTAATATGGAGATAATCAATGAACCAAATATAGAGATAATCAATAAACCAGATAATAGATTACTATCAGCTAATACATCTTGTGATAATTTGAGAAATAAGGGAACAGAAAATGAATCTAATCAGGGAAGAGAAAATAAATAAATTCCCAATTATTTTTTAACTAGAAATATCAATCAACTTTTTTATATGCTATATAAATAATAATCAAAAATGGAAAATCAAAACAGCATGCAAGATAATTATAATGTTTATGCAGAAGAATATGAAAATTTATTTAATCCTACAAAAGAAAGTGTGTTACTTGGTGAATCATACTATAGTAATAGTTTATATTATTATTTCACTTTTTACAGCTATAACAACCAATTTAGGAGGTACTTTCAATCCTATTTCATACTCTATTAACTAACAGCTTTTTATTGTATTTAAACTCTCTGCAAAGCAGATTGGCTTGTTTTTACCAAGACTCTAAATATTTTTGGAGAACTTTATCCAATTATCATAATTATTGGAGTTCTTCATCAATCAATTCATCATTTCTTTTTATATACATGATTTTGTTTGATTTTGAATATATGCGCCAGCAGAGCAGGCTTGTCCTGCGGATCCCAGAAAATGATTTAGAATCTGATATTGAAATATTTTTAGTACCCATATGGTATAGTATCATAATTAGGTAAGATTACTCTTTTATCATACTCAAATTTAAACTTTTTGGTCTCTACTATATTTACTAAATTTTTAGTTTTTATGTCTCTATTTATTCTATTGTAAGTCAAGTCTACAGAAGTCTGTTCAAGCTTATTCATATTTTCCTTAATTAGTTTTATCATTGTATTACCATTCAATTTTTCTAAATTTTGATAGTTCAATGTAAAACCTTTTATTTTAGTTACATTTTTATCTAAATTAGTTTTATAATAATAACTTTTAGGACCTGTTGACGCCCACAACTTAATATATTCATCCTTTTTGAGCTCATCTGTCCATTCTCCTAGCATATCACCAGTTTTGATAGTATTTAAACCATTATCAAAATAAACTATAGAATCTGTATCACAATAAATCACAGCCTCACCTAATTCATCTAATTGTTCATACAGTCTTAATCTAGCATTTGCTGTAGTAAATAAAGCTATATAAATATTAGTACTAGTATTATTTTGAACATAATAATCTTTAAATTTATAACTCATTTGTACTGTCTCTTCTGATAGAAAATTTACATTTATATCAATTAATCTATCATCTAGTAAAACTTCATAAAACCTTTGCACACTAGTCACATACTCTGTTTGACTCATATTTTGTCTCTGACCAAACTTTCCCCACAAACTATTTAAACATATTTTTGCTACAGCTCTTCTACCAGGATTTACTTCAATTTTTTTAGGATCCAAGTCAATACCCATTTTTTCCTTTATATCCAGTATATATTCCTCATTTGAATTATAATTATGAGGACTAGATTCTAGTTTAATCTTCATAAAATTTTTTACATATCCTTTAAATAAATTTTTACTTTTCTCAGGAAAATGCCAGACTTCATAAATTTGTTGAATTTTATATCCTTTTTTGATTGCTTTATTAACTTCAATAGTTGACCATGTTCCCGTTATCATTCTTTCATTATCAGTATGAGGACATTTACTTATTTTCTTTTCAGCACATTTCAAGCACAATGGGAATAATAATTTTTCATTTTTATCCATTTTAACCTTAACAGGTAATACAGGATGATACAAGTTCTTTGGAGGTAGAATTTTACATTTTATTATTCCAAACCAGTTCTTATCATGACGCTCTGGTTCAATAAGTTTTTCAGGATGACCAACAGGATAATAGTCATAATATTGAACAGTTGGGTACAAACTACAAACATCTATATATTTAATTTTCCTATTCTTTGCGGATTTTGTCCACAATTTAAATGTATTAGTTCTTCCTCCAAAGAATGCATCTCTTGGATTCAAAGGTTCAATCATCTCTGGTTTTATACTAGTTTTATACTCTGATGATTTAGTCCATTTACATTCCCACATCTCTACTAAATTGTATCCAGCTTCCTTTATTCTGTTACTTCTCTCCTTTGTTTTTTCATACAAATCACCCATTTCTTCCTGATTCACATTATTTATTCTATCCTCACTATAACACTTTTGACATCCATGCCAGAAACATCCGTGATATTGGTATACAGTGTTAGTTTCCTTATCAAAACCATCAACTTTTGCTCCACAGATCATTTGCTCACCACCATTTAAAGCGTGTTTTATATTAGGATTTTCAAGACTATTCAACCAACTTATAGACTGTCTTGAATATTTTTCTTCTATTGGCTCATTCACAACAGCTATAGTATCTTTCCATATATATTTAGATCTATAGATAGCCATACAGACACTAGCAATAGTCAAATATTGAAAAGGATCTATATTAGCTATTACTAGAAATTCTTCCCTAAATTTTAAACAACCCTTTCTTAAAATATCAACATCTGATCTACAATATTCTATAATTTCTTTCTTCATATCAAAAATATAATTTTCCTGAACTCTTTGTAAATACCATTCCAAGAATTTTTTCCTACTTTCAGGTTTCATCTGATTATAACAATAGTACTCTTTTGCAGGGATTGATCCAACATAATTTTCATTTTCTTTAGTATTAAATAAATGTGGAAAGTACCCTTTTTTCAATTCAGTTAAACCAAATGTTTTTGGAAAATCACTTAGGGGTCCATTAATGAAATTACTACTGTCAATGATTTTTAAATTTATTCTTGATATTTCTAAAAGCATAAGTTTTGTTCCATTATAAACTGTGTAAGGCTTAAGAGTATTTTCAACGCAATATTTCAAAATGAACTGGGCATCATAACCTTTTGCATAATGAGCTATACACGTATAATCTCTATGTTCTTTTGATATCAACCATTTACAAAATTCATCATCTGTTTTAAATTTATATTCATTACCTTTAAAATCATGAGCAATCACTAAATTAGGTATATGAGTTCCAGTTTCCTGTTGAGCTTCATAATCAAAGAATATATAATTTTCAGTATAAGTACAGTTAGGCAATTTTTTCTCTTCTTCTTCTTCTCCAAAAATTTCATTTGCAAAAGGAAATGGATTCAACCTATTTTGTAATTCTTGTTTAGTCATCTTACTATAACTTTTTATATTTTCTTTTTTGGCTTTATTTTTCAATTCATTCAAATTATAGTCTTTTATAGGTTTGACAAACTGTTCAAGATTACTTTTACAGAGGCAAACTTCTCTTTTACATTTACCACCTTTTTGTCTTTTCCACTGCATATAACATTTATGAGTTTTTGTTTCAACTACTTTCCAACAATTTCTACATTGTTCAAAACCACATTTATGGGGTTCAGTAGCAAACAATCTCAGGGTACTGTTGATCTTATCTTTAAATATTTCATCTCTTAAACAGAGTTTATTACACTCCAAACACTTGAATATAGTATTACAAACAGTTTCAAGACCATCAAAACTATTTTTGTGATTTTCAAGACACTCTTGATTAAAACAATATCTATTACAATCTTTGCAGAAGATTTTTTTCTTTGAGTCAACTACATGCTCTTGCTGAAGACATAATCTACAATTTCTCACCCTATCAATGCATTTATGTTTATCTTTATGTTCATAAGGGTTATTGCATTTATGACAATAATAACTAGATCCAAGAAAACCAGCCATTTTAGAAATTACATCATAATGATTACCATTTTTATACAAGTATATTTTTATATCTTTTTCAGGTCCTTTGTATATGATTGAATTTAAATTTTCTGCACAAACTACATTTATCTGAATATCTATTAGCTTTTCCAGATTTTTTATATCATCCAATGTAAAACCTTCCTGGTTATAATCACTAAGTTGATTACATAATTGAGTAGTAAGATCTGTTTGTAATTTTCTCCCTTCTCTAATATATCTGATGTCATGTTTAGAAAACTCCTTCTTAAATACAGTTGTAATAGAGGGATTTTCTGTTGGATAAGTTAAAGCTACAACAACAGCTCTAGGACAGCATAAATTATCTTTATTCTTTATTTGTGTTATAGAAGTTTTAGTTTGTTTGGCTTGGGCTAAATTTAAAATTTTGGTACTATGACCTCCTCGAGGCATTGCAATTACATTTATATTGAAAGTAGAAGTTGTAAGATTAAGTTCTTCATTTGAAGTCAAAATTTGTGAAATTCTTTCCAACAATAATTCTACATACTCTCGAGCTGAATCCCCTCTTTGATAGCCTGTTGAAATAGGATTAAGAAGTACACCAGGGTTTCTCACAATAATATTTATTCTGTCGCCTGTTCTAGAGTTGGTACGTTTTTTAACTACTTTAATCATTTCTTTGAGAGCTCTTGTTATTAAATCTGTTTGCGCATCCTTTGAGGGGTCTTCTATTAATACATCATTTTTAATAGAAATAGTATAATCAGATGAATAAGCGTTATATTTTTTAATGAATCTAGATGCAATTTCTTTGATTTGAATAAGCTCCTCAATATTTTGCAGTTTTTCCAGTTCAGGTTCATAGAACGAATCCTCAAATGGAAATATATGTGTTAGCGGAACAGACTTGTGTGCCAACAAAGCAGATTGGTCCTGATCCTTTGAATTTGTAGAACTTAATACATTGATTAGATCTGTTTTATTCATTTTACAGTGTCCTTTTATATTTTTATCCTTTGTAATTTTTCTGAGGTCTTTCATTGTTGGGGGAGGTTCAAGATTCAATACTCTAAATAAATCAGCTTTACTCATTTTACTGTAGCCTTTTATGTTTCTACCTTTTGCAAGGATTTTCAATTCTTTTACAGATGTCATTTTAATATTAATTTTTTTCTTAATGAAGTTTTCCTTTTTATTTATTAAGAAGAAAAATTAAAAAAAAAAAAATTATTTTTTTTACTGTTGTTTTATTCTTTGTTTTATTTCCAACATATCTTTGTGTATTTGAGTTGTCTTATGAGCTTTGAGCGAAACTAACAAAACAGTTCTTCCACATTCACAAGCAGTTTTCACTTGTTTACTTTTGTAATTTTTTAGAACTACTGTTTTATGATCATTTCTATTCTTCTCATAATATTCTTTCATTAATTTACTCTTGCATTCTTTACAATAATCTTGTTTATTACTAAAATCCTTTTGATCTTTTACAGACTTACAACCTGTACAATATTTTTCATTTTGAGATAAATCTATTGTCATTTTAGTTTTAGGTGGAGTAGCACATTCCTTACACATTGTTGGAGTGGTATTTTCAATCGATCTAAGGACTTTATTTGAAGGTGATTGTTCAAATTCATTTACATTCTTCACCTTTTTACACTTGGAGCAATATCTTTCATTTTGTGATAACTTGATGATCAGAGATTTGTGTTCCATCTTTTCTTAAATAATTTTCAAGTATTTACATAGGAAAATTTTTAAGAAGAAATTTATTTACACAATGACCTTCTCAAAATACGTTCAAAATAAGATATAAAACCTTCCTAAAACCTTCCAAAGTAAAGAAACCAACATAAAACCTGTCCAAATTATGTCTATAACCTTCTCAAAATATGTCTAAAACCTTCCAAAATCCTTCCAAGTTATAGAAACCAACATAAAAGCTTCCTAAATCCTTTTCAAGTCATAAAAACCAACATTAATGTATCATGAACATAAGTTATTATATTAACAACATTAGATAATTTATCGAAGTATGTAAAGTGTTAATTATAACTAGAACTCTCAAGTTTTTGAATGGTTATTCAAACTAATTGCAGACAGAATTTAGATAAAGATTGTCTATATAGACTGCGGTTTGATAAAAAGCAACCCTTCTTGAAATAGATGTAAAACCTTATTAAGATTTTTCAAACACATTGATACCAGTTATTAAATGTTCAAATTTAAGTCTCAACCTTTGGTTGAGCGGCTTTTGCAAGATTCTTTACACCAGCTGTTTCTAATTCTGTATAATAGTAGCAGCATTATTCAGACTAGGAACATTTACAGTTGTTATTTTCTTGATATTATTAAATCTAGGCCCCTTTTTAGGATTAGATTTCATATTTTTCAATTCATCAGGCGTTAGTTCTTTAGTTCCTACTTCTGAAAATATAGACTTAAAATCATCATGAAATTTAATATCTTTCAAGGTTTTCTTCATATACTTTGATAATTTCTTATCCTTGGAGTCTACAATAATAGTAGAGAAAACATTCTCTAGTTCTTCAATTCCGGAATTATCATTATGTTTCTCAGCTTGAGATTTTATGATTTTCTTATATTTTTCCTCCCTCTCAAGTAGATTTTCTATCAACTCCTGATTTTTAAAATTGGCATATTTATAAATATCTGATGTCATACTTGTTTGCTGTAGAGCTATAAAGAACTGTCTAACAATAGTTTTCATATTAGTATTCATATTTTTTAAACCATCAATAGCTTGAATTATTCTCGCTAGATTACTTTCCTCATTTCTTATCAATTCTTCCAATTCTTTATTTTTTGAAATTATTCTATCTAAGCCTTCTAGCTCAACTTTATTAGGCATATATCTTTTTATTTGACTTTCCATTTATTAGAATAAATTTTTATATTTTTTATATTGTAAGGTAAGGTATAGTAAGGTAAGGTAATATGGTATTGAAATAAGGTAATATTGTATGGAAGTATGGTATGGTAAAATAAATAAAATTTATATAAATAAATGACTCCTAACGAATTAATTAAAATATTAAAAGAATATGACTTCAAGAAAAATAGTGTGAGAAGCTTTTCTTTGAAATATAAAATTACTGAGAAGACTATTCTAAAATATTTAAAAGAACATGAAATACCATACAATAATAGGAAGATAAGTTATGAAATGACTAGAAATTGCCTAGGTCAATACACATTTAAATCTTCTCATAGTCAAAGCCAGACTATAAGTGAGAAGACACAACAAGCTAGTCAATCTAAGGAAGTGAAAAATTTTGCAGAATTTAATAAGAAATATGAAATATTTTTCTCAGGAAATAATTTACAGAAAATATGGACGCGCGCTCTCAAAAGTAGAACCAGGAATACACTCCTTCATTCTAACTGTGATGAGTGGGAAATAATTAACCTAAATGAGTCAGATTAAAATAAAAAATAATAATTTGGTACAATACTCAACAAAGAGATAATATATAGTGACATTCAGAAGAAGAAATTAACTAATTTGAATAAATAATATTTAATCATGTACATAATTTATTTCCACATCAGATTCAAAATCTTTCTGAGGAATATTTAGAATTTCTATTTCTTTTTCAACCATTCTAGATAAAACACTTAAGTGAGCAATAATATTTATCACTAGTTTACTATACTTTTTCGCTTTTTGTCTTCAGGTAAATGTTGAATTTTATCAGAAAGCGGGTCCATTAAAGTTTCATAATTTGATCTTGTTCTATCAAAAGGAACTTTGAAATATGGTATAATATTCTCAAAATCAAATTCATCTTTATCAACAAAAGAATCTCTGTAGACTTCCATTTATATGGTTAATAAATATGATAGAATTTGATAATATCAGTGTTTTTAAATGTACATATAAAATTTCATTTTTTTTAATACTTCTGACTTAAAAAGATTATTAAGTCAAATTATGCTTACAACGCAGTAACCTTCAACGTGCTCATACTAGGAGCGTCAGCTATTTTCAGTCAATGCCATTTTGATAAAACCATCCAACTAGAGACGAAATTTGCACAATAAGAATACGTACGTTAATATAGACGCGCTCTTGGTATGAGCACCCATAAGACAGCATTAGTTAGTGAGAATACATACGCTAAACGATCAGATGATTTTTCTACTGTATATTTCATCCGCGCGCTCTCAATATGAGCGCTCATAAGACAGCATTAGTTGAAGAGAGAAAAAATTACACCGTTTTACTGTGTATTGAAAAGAGAAGAATGCTTATACAATTTGATCGGTTTTTAGTCAGAAAACAGACATTGAAAGCTGTAGTCACACTTTAGTCAGGAAACAGATGACGAGAATACGTACGTAAGACAGTGTTAGTAAGAGAGAGAAGGAATTATAACGAATTAGAAAGTCTTGATCACAAAAGGCACTCAACTGAGAACATTATAATTGAAAAACTGAAGAGATTTTTATCTGACTACAGAATTATCAGGAAAGATAAGTTTTGAAGTGAAGGTACTTTCTGTGCTGCATAAGCTATAGGCAGTCGAATGGATGCGGTGGTCTCATCTTCTTTCATGATGGATAGACTCGCAATATTCTTTTGTATCTTCGGTGTGTTTTACTTCACCAATTTAGCGTTTTCGCGCGTTCTTAATTATTCAGAGGTATGTATTGATGCTAGTACGGTAACTGATTTGTACATGCAGAGGAAGAGTCATAACGAACGTTCATGTCTTTCAGGAACGTAAAGATCTCTGTAAGATTGCGGGCATTCAAGGGAGGGAATGTACCTCAGAAGAAAAAGCACTCGTCCAGGCAGGTTATGAGGCTAGACAGCGAGCCGAGAATGAACGGGAGCGAGCCGACGCTGAACGGGAGCGAGCCGTATCGGCAGAAAAGGACAAAGTAAGTCATCATCATTTTCATTCATTTCGTCAATCTGCGGTCTAAAAGGGTAAGGAAAACATTCGAGTCGAGTTGGATTTGAGATTTTTTCGTTCAAAAGAGACGAAGGAAGATAATGTGTTTTGTCGACGAAGAGAATTTTTGGGTGTGGTTATAGGCCTATTTTTGTTGTCGAATTTTCTTGTCATTCTCTCTCATTTCATCAAACCGCAGTCTGAAACGGTTAAGGAAAAATTCAGTTGGATAGAATCATTTCAAAAGGAGACAAGTTATTCAAAATTCATGATGACGAATTGAAATTCGAGTTTTTTCCTACGAGAGAAAGCTACCTATTTACATCGATTACGTGTCTTTTCGATGAGTCGAGATAAATTTAGAGGGCATCAGGTGTTCACGTGATATAGCTGTGCGCTTGTTTTTCTTCTGATTTTTCGTTGTTTCTCTTCAATGAATTTTCAGTGATCTGGTTTTTACATCTAGCATTCTATGCAAATAAAAATGGATAATTTTAAAAGTGTACTTTCAGATATTTAACAATATAAATGTCTTTTTAGAAACAATCTGATCGAGTTGTGGGAGCTGTAGCAGGCAGAGGAGCGGTTGAGGCGCTCTATATGAAATATGTGAAGAAATATCTTCCCACGAAACAACCGGGCGTAAAATATACGAAACTTGAAATGGATCAAGCATATGTCGATTTTCTTAACGATGTCAATAATGATTTGGCAAAAGCTCTAATGACTGAGCTAAAACAGAGTAAGTATTATTGAAATCCTTAGATGACGTCAAAAATGAGATAATAATTTACGTTTTATTATTTTCATTATTATTATTATTATCAATAGATGTCACGAGCCCAAATGATCTCGCTATAAAGCTCCGAAAAATTTATGGTAAACTATCGTTCATAAACCACTCCTTATTCGACACGCTAATAAAGATGCAATGTTTGGAACACGTGATTGACTACATTCGAGCCATCCCGGCCGCACTGACCGACCTTGAAATATTTATTATAGAGAGAATCGCCACAGTTCTTGTTGATCATGAAGAGTCTTATACTTTGCCCGAAATCTCAGACACATCCCCTCAACCTCCAGCTCTCAGTAGTACCTCTTGAGCTAATTGATTGTGAAGTAAACGATGCTAATTTTATTTTAAATGATACATTGTGCTCCTTACTTCCATCATGAAGAGAGTAAACGAATAGCTTTTGTTGTCAAAACTCCGTATGATAATAGATTTTTGTACTAAATACCATATATCGTGTATTTATATGAAATACAAGAAGCCATTGGGAATGTAATGAAACTGTACTTGTAATTATGTCACCTCCCTACTCGCAGACAGAATTTCGAGTCGAGATTGCTAGTATATATACAAATTTGAAATTTTATTAAATTGTTGGCGGGTACTCTTACGTAATTTATGGCTTCGTCTCGTAGCGTTGTTCTACGTGATCGTAATGTCTCTGTCGTAGAGTATGTGTGCACCCCGTCAACCAGTCTGCTTATTCCGGTATGCGATAAGTATGACGTGCGAAATCAGTATACTCGTGGTTCTTACTCTGGTAGGCAGTAAGTGCGACGTGATGGTTCAGTATACCCAAACGTACGTCCGATTATTCATATCTATAGTATGGGCCCAGCTATAGCAATGAGTAATCGGATGTACGAAGCGACGGCGGTTAAATACCCACCTACAAGGTTTCGTCGCGTTCGATTCGAAAAAAAAAAAAATTCGTATGCATATGAGCGATCGCATATGTGTGCGAATTTTCTGAGTGCTCTGTGCCAGGAAGAAAGATGGAAAAAGAAAAGGAAATACCTGGCACAGGGCACCGGTTTTGCTGATTTTTTTAATCGATTCTAATTTTTGAAAGTCTATTTTCTTATACCAGATTGGTGATTTTCTCTGAAAAAAGTCTGAAATATGAGTCAGAATGAATATGCAGTCTAGGAAATTATAATTTTAAAAAGTCTATTTTCTTATACTAGATCGGTGATTTTCTCTGAATAATGGCAATTTCGGTGATTTTTTCTGAAAAAAGTCTGAAATACAAGTCAGAACAAATATGGAGTCTAGAAAATTATAATTTTTAAAAAGTCTATTTTTTTATGCCAGATGGGTGATTTTCTCTGGAAAGGTATGAGAAACGAGTAAAATAATGTCTGAATGTTTTTGGGAAACGTTTGTGCATTAATTTTTTTTTGATTGTATTTTCTGTTAATTTAATGAATTTTTATCATGGGGAAAATGGGGTAAAGACCCGCCTATACTACTCAAACGTCCTCTACCGCACCGCAGTAATAGTGAATGATACCTACTATTAAGATAAAGCGTGAAACCAAGTTCAGCGCTAAACATAGTTGGAGAGATCCCGCAGAGAAACCCTCATAGCCTCATAGGTACGAGTACTACAATAAACATTAGGGAGATTTTTTGGTAACACCGGTGGGTTACACTATGACTAAGTTTATATAATATTCGGGCACCATAGTGACTACAAATGACTCGGGTACCGCAACGTCATCCATTTATATATTTGGAAGGATCTTATATAGACGGGCACCACTAAAACCATCAATGTCCAGGGCACCAGAACGTATTGCAACTATGTATATATATATATATATATAAGGAAACCTGAAATTTTTTTATGATGTAGTGATGATCTACAACCTATGAAACGTCGAGAAAGTTCATTTTCCCCTCTTTCTGCCATAGTTGTGACGGGTGTAATACTCGCTTTTCTTACGAAAAGTCGGTAAAAAGCTCCAGGGGGATAGGGTGGGATTTTTAGTATATTGTTGTGGACGCCGTCCTTGACCATTTTCAGTCATTAAACCTTTTATAGACGAAAAATTTTTTTTTTCCTCATTTCCTTCTAATTCGCCTACACCATTAAGAGATACTCGGAAAATGAAATTTCATAATATTCTCTGCTCTGTTGCCTACCTTCAAATCCTATCCACTAGCCTAGCGCGAAATAAGTATGTAGGCCACAGTTAAATATCATTGATCTTGATCTTGTAAATTGCCAATTCGACGGATGAACGCAGTTTTTCAGTCGTATATTTTCACCGATGTACTCTAGTTTCCTCCAGTTTCTGAGTCCTTTTTTTCATTCGACAAACGAAAAATCTTTCTCCTTGGGTGGTACATCAAAACCGGGAAATTGAAGAACACCAAATTCGCTTTTCAAATCGAAAGAGCGAGTTTTGTGCAAAGGAATGTTCAGTCAATACGGCTTGAGGTTATGTGCTGAGTACTTTCCACCATACCCTGAGGTAACGAACATTCTAAAAGGAGCGAAGAACCAATGATCGGGTTAAAACGTTACGTTCGCGTGCCACGGGCTCGTATTTAAAAAGATTTTGGTAAATTGTAGCGACAACAAGAATGCTGGAAATTTTTACAAAAGTATACGAGACATTAATATGAAGACGTTAAAATTAGTCTTTTTAACGTCACGTCGAGTAAATTCGCCGAATTCGGAACTTTCGCCGAAGTTCATCTTTCAACTTTTACGCACACGCTGAAACGTCGTACATTCCAGCCTGATTATAAGTTATTTCGAATTTTGTCGCAGAAAACTTAGATTAGTCGAAGTTTGACTTCGACGTTACGAGCCACGTAGACATCGGTAAATACTGTATAAAGAGTGAAAGAAAAGTTGCGCGAAAGTTCGACACCAACATCACCGGATTACGAGGAAGAGATTTTACGAGGAGATTTAAGAGAAGGGCAAACTGTTGAGACAAATATGTTGACACAAGGCCGGCTCGCGAGGTATGAATCTAAAGTAAATCGATCAATACACTGCACTGTTGGGGTAAATAACCTTATAAGAATGAATACAAAACGACTTTAAAGAAAGAGACAATGTCATCCAAAGCTACAATGTACGACAGGTTGATTAATTGAAATACATAATACGAAATTTTCAATTACGGCTAGCATTCATGATTATTATTGAAAGATCGAAAAGAAATAACAATTTGAATTATAGTACGTTTATAGAACGTAGAAATTACAAAATTATAAAATATCTGAACAAGAACTACAGCCGAATTAAGCTAAAAGCTAGTTGTATTTTTCGGGAAGTTGAAAGCCACATTTTTCTAGATCAGAAACTGAAATTTTCGGATGCAATACTCTGCTTTTTGGGGGCTCACTCGCGGAATTCCAGTAACCGGTTTAGAATATTTCAAAACTAGTACAAAGATAACATGAAAGATTTCAAGTCAACAGCTTTTGGAGGCCGCCAGTGGCTTTTGGGAGGCTCCTTCGCTCCGCTTGTTCGTTCTTTTTCATGATCCAGTATAGGTCCAGTTTAGAATATTTCAAGACTAGTACAAAACTAGTATAGAACCTACTATAATGAAGTCTTCAGCCTAGTATATGCCTAGTATGTGAAGTTATTTGGCCAGACGGACGGACGAACGTGCGCACGCACGCAAATTTCGAAATCGGGCTAGGGATCAGTATTTCAAAATTTTTCAAGTCCCAAGGTCATTTGCACGGACGCACGCAAATTTCAAAATCAGAGGTCGGAGCAAACACATGAAACATGTCAAAACCAATTCTATTTTGTCCTCGAGAGTACGAGCCATCGTAGATAATGATAATGAGGAACACATAGGCACGTAACAGTGGAATTTATTAAATTATCGAGTCCGGCACAATAAAATTTTTTCACCGGTCGAAAGTTTTGAATAAAATGAAGTCAAATTTTGAATGAACGTAGTCGAAATTGGATGGTTGAAAAAACAATTAAATTTGGAGGGTCGAAAAGTAGAATTAATTTTAAATGCAAGTATTATAATAAAATAAACGAAAAATAATGAAGTTATACTAACTTGGTAATTTAACAAGCGCGACCGGTTTCGATACGTCTGGCGTATCATCATCAGGCGAACTACAGTGAGAAGCGGAGAAATGTATGAGAAGAGAGGAAAAGTTAAGATTAAGAAAAGTCAAGATTAGTCATGAATTAATGTCAGATGAGTAATTTAATACGTAACAGATTATTGGATTGAAGTACATTGCTTCTATATCGTTTATGATGTTATGGTCGATATGATGGTGTTTGACGGTTTCTTTTTCTTCCAGACGATTGAGATTACCCAATTTCGACTACGTTCATTCAAAATTTGACTTCATTTTATTCAAAACTTTCGACCGGTGAAAAAATTTTATTGTGCCGTACTCGGTAATTTAATAAATTCCACTGTTACGTGCCTATGTGTTCCTCATTATCCTTATCTACGATGGCTCGTACTCTCAAGGACAAAATAGAATTGATCAATACAGCAGGCACAGCTGCCCTATCCTCATTCTACAGAAGAGAAGCAGAGAAACTAACCCGCTGTTCATCAAACATACATTTTGTCACAACTTGCCTACGGTTCGGATTGAAACCAAATTTCATTTCAAATCGTTTGAACACCACATCCAACTCCTCGAAAAAACGCATCGAAACCTGGCTATTACGAAAATGGCTAGACTCTGTTCGTCGAACTTTGCATTCCACAAAAGCAATGTTCGTTGAAGTGCTTGAAAGGTGTCAAATTCGCATCCGTTCCACAACCTCTTCTGAAAATGCCGAGCTTCTTTTCCAAACTGTAGGTAGATGGCAAGACAAGCTTGCCTCCCACTTACGTGCAAACAAACTCTCAAAACTCAAAAGTCTATGTGAAAAACAAAACAATCACCGCAATGAAGATATACCTACGCACAACATCGCAAGCACCAACGTTTGCTCCTCCTGTTCTCAATCTATCTACTGTGCCGCTGTCCGCCAACGAACTCGACCTACTCAACAAAGGAAGTAAATTCTCTATTCCACTTCATAATAAACGTGATCAACTAGAAACACTAATTCTGGCAGACCTGGCTCCTGGTCTTCGCGGAGATACCCGATTGAACTGCCCTCGCACCCAGCAGCTTATCCAATCCATGATTGCCCAGGCAACTTCAGCACCTCGACTATAAAACACCTACAACCAACTCACAACGAAACTAAAACAAGAGAACCTAGTGTTACTCAGAGCAGACAAAGGTGAGTCTCTCGCTATACTACCTCGTGAAGCCTATGACCAGAAAATGGTAGATCTTTTGTCAAATTTGGGCGCGTCCCCAAATCCTGAAATCGAAATCGAAGACTACAATAGCCGTATTCGCACTGCCATAAACAAATCCAAATTTTTCATACGCTGCAAACCGGACACTCTCATTCAAATGTGCCCTAGCCCGCCCTGCCTGTATGGGCAAATCAAACTACATAAAGATGGAAACCCGCTCCGACCAGTAGCTGCTTACTATAGCGATCCTTCTTTTCTATTAGCCAAATACCTAACACAATGGTTTAAAACCTTCTCTAAATTCAACCCACTCTACAGTATAAAAAACTCTATGAAATTAGCCGAAAATCTCCAAAATCGCGAGTTTCCTTCTTCTTCAAAACTTATTTCCTTCGACGTAAAGGCGATGAACCCAAAGATTCCAATCGCTCCGGCAATCAGTCTAATGATAGAACACTAAGAAGCCAACAGTCTAGATTCCGAATTCCGCCACCTCCTCGAAAGCTGCCTCAACGAAAACATCTGTAAATTTAACGGTGCCATCTACCAATTTCCAGATGGCCTTCCTATGGGAGGACCTCTATCCTCCCTAGTAGCCGAAGTGTACATGGACAAAATGGAACAGCAGATCCTCTCCTCATCCCCTCACACTAATTAAGTGTTATTCTGGCGGCGCTTTGTCGACGACATTTTGTGTGTTTGGAACGGCTCCGATGACGACCTCCAAGAATTCCACAACGAGCTCAACTCCTACCATTCTTCCATAGAATTAACCATCGAAATCGGAGGCATGTCTATAAACTATCTTTATAAGAAAATTTTAAACGTGATGGGAACATTTAATATTTTGAAAGAATTTCAAAATAATGACTATAAAAGGAAAATTCTAGAAGTTATTAATATTATAAAACACCCTAACAATGTTAATTTAAAAACCGATACTAACAAGATGTCTAATGTATTTACTCACATCATCCGAGATGATTAATTCCTTTTTCTTTTCACGTTTCATCTCGTTTTGTTCACATTTTGTTTAGCTGTCTTTACCGTATCTCGGTCAGTCTGAAGATGATACTCAAGGTATCGAAACGTTACTCTTACACTGTGTGTAAAATAAATAAAATTTAAAAAGTGGTGGTAAAGCCAATTTTTCTTTTCTTTCAAAATATAAACTATCTTGACCTAAAAATATCACTCAAAAAAGTGGAGCATGATGTCATCCCTCAATTTGACATATTTCGAAAGCCCACATTCTCAGGAGTATCCATCCACAAATCCTCGTACCATACATGGCCTCATAAACTTGCCTCCACGATGTCGTCTATCCATAGACTGGTATCTATTCCCCTCTCTAAAAACTCATTTAACAACGAAATACTGCAAATTCAAAAAGTTGCCAAAATCAATGGACTAAACATTATCGTTCACCAACTAGCTAAGAGAAAAATGGTAAAAAGACTTCTTACAGAACGTAATCCTCCCCCTCCCCCTTCCACTGAAAGAATTAAGTGAGCTGCCTTACCTTGGGCGACCTTCTGAAATGTTGGCACGTGACCTGCGAAGATTTGGATACAGACCGGCATTTTATCCAGTCACCACCTTGAAGAGCCTTTCAACCCTCAAGGATAGGATCCCGCCTGAAGAGAAAGCTGGTGTGTACAAAATCACCTGTGGAGAATGCCCAGCATTTTATGTCGGCCAGACGGGAAGAGAACTGAGTACCCGAATCCAAGAACACAAATCGGCATTTTATTCGAAAAATCCAAGCAAATCAGCCGTCGGTTTCCATTGCCTCACCTTCAATCACGACCCTGAGAAAATTAATACAAAGCTTCTCCACTCTCAAGGAAATGGCCAGCGTCTCAATCGTCTGGAAGAAATAGAAACTGTCAAACACCATCATATCGACCAACATCATTCCTTAAACGATATAGAAGCAACGTACTTCAATCCAATAATCCGTTACGTATTAAATTACTCATCTGACATTAATTCATGACTAATCTTGACTTTTTTTAATCTTAACGTTTCCTCTCTTCTCATACATTTCTCCGCTTCTCACTGTAGTTCGCCTGATGATGATACGCCAGACGTATCGAAACCGGTCGCGCTTGTTAAATTACCAAGTATAACTTCATTATTTGTGGCCTTCCAACAGAAAAAGGACCTTAGGGTTAAAACAACTGTAGCACCACTCGGCAGATCACGTCCTGAAAATAAAAAGGAAGTGAATTCTTCACTAGCTCAAATGATGGCAATTTTTCAAGGTGGCATTCATTGAAGTATAATGTACCATACGTGACGTCATCAATGAGCTTGGAAGGAGATAGAGTGAAGACTTGAACAATGAGAAACATGAAGGCCGGACGTCACATAAAACGTCAAAAGACAAAGAAAGTAAAAGCAGGAGAGTGTTACGTCATTAGGGGAATCCTTGTGAAGGAGGAACTAACAAAAATCAGAGCGCGATATCTCCATTTCAAGAAAGTGACTCTTCCAATATCATGCATGTACCCTTCATTGGTTGCAATCGTGACTGCGAAGACTTCCAGGGTAAAACTAAATAAAAAGTAATCCGATGGTTACTCGAAAATCTCAACTACATACAGTAATTCTATCGAATGATAATCATTTCATATTAAAAATTTTCAAAAGACCGGAAGCTAACGTACTTCTAAAATTAAATCAAAGCTCTCTTCCTTACGACATCGTGTATTTTCCTACCGTCGCATAATTTCGTACATACGACAAAATTAAATTTTCCAAAGTCACAATAATAATATTGTAAAGTAAAATTAGGTTTCCATAATATTTCCAGATGTATATGAGAAACCTGTTCGCAATTTATAATTACAATTTCCGCTGCACCGACGAATTACCATCAGATATTACAAGTAAATGGAATTATTTATAAACTCGGCTAGTTTATTCGTTGATAATATGATTATTAACAATTATTATCTATACGTGCGTTTTGTTTGTTATATTCGTTCAAAATTCCGACTATACAAGAGAGCTCGCTTGTCATGCGGGTAAATTGTAAGCGCTCCGCCGTAGCAAACTTCATATATTTAGCAATATGTACGTATGTAGGCTATATACAGTATATTTTCCCACGTAGAATTCGTATACAAAAAGCGAATACGTACAAAGTTGAACCGAAAACCTCAAAATGTAAACTTCATGGCTCGTGTTTGGTTTGAGCGAGAACAATGTAAATGATTAGTGATATGATGGTGACATGAAGTGAGCTGCTCTAGATAAAAATTTGCATAATTTATTTAGTCTTGTTGACGTTTTCGGATTATGTTCCGGATCAGTGAGTTTTGTATTACCGCGGCTCGCGTAGCTCACAAAAGCAAAGACGGACGTTGAATAATATGACGTCTGTTTCACTGCGAACAACTGCAGAAGTATGTAAGAGTACATCTTACTTTTCTTTATTCGGAGTCGCGATTTATAGGTAACTAAGGACGCAAAAATAGCCAAAACCGGCGCAGCGGCGAAGAGGAGTCGACTGCTAGTAAAGGCTAGGTACACTCCGAAAGTTCTCATTCGTTTTTTTTCAATCTTCTGTGAACGTAATCTAATATGTTACAAAACGGTATAAAAGTTTCGACCATATGGCGCTACATCGTGTGTACCCGAATGCAACAATTCTGGTATGAAAGAACAGCATCATTTCTTGAAATAAAAATACGAAACCTTTCAGACCGAAGCAGATGTAGCGGTTATTAGACTAGATTTAATGCAAGGAGAATGTACGGTATTTTATACCAATAAACGAAAAACGAAAAACTTTGCTTCTCGGTGAACGTTTTTTTACCATTCTTTCTACTATTTTGATTTTGTTTTCAACAACAGAAAATAGATAAATACATCGTAGACTAAATGATGTGAAGAATAAATTTCTTAGCGATGGCAGCAAGTACAGTATCAACATTAACAACTGGGTCTTGAGCAGCCAAGCCGACAATTATTGCCTCATCGGTATCTCCTGGAAGACGAAAGGAAGCGGCTGGCAGATCCATCACATAATTTTTGCAGAGCGTACGAGCCCGAGCGCTTGGCACCCAAAGAGTTGAAAATTATTAGACATCTAAAGGTGGGGACATGGAAAAAAAATGTTGGTCTGTCAAGGGATCTTTTTTGCTGTAAGGGCAGGATGGAGGTAGTAGAATGTTGGGGTTAATAAGGTGATTCCCGTGTGACCAATTCTTAGTTGGGTGAGAATGACTTCTTCCCGTCTAAGGGGTCTTTTGGAGGTGGACCAGGGCACTGGGAATTGTTTTTTTTGGAGTTTGGAGTTTCCAGCGAGATTTCCATTCGTCAGAAATCGTTTGAGAGGGGGACGTTGCCCCACCCCTACTTTTTTTCCGGGGGCCCCCTTGCCCCCCTATTCCGCCACCCATGACTGAGGCGGTATCAAATGCGATCATGACCGCGTATAATTTTGTACTTAACATTACTCGCAGAAGCGGATTATCATTCTTACTGCTATTTATTGTAGCATCGTCAGAAGTTTGTAAAGTTCATGCGAACAACTTTCAATGTTGCAAACAATTTTCAATGATGCGAACAATTGTCTGCGGTAACAATTGTCCTGCGAACAGTTGTCCCCGCACCAATACACGTTGTGAAGTAACTGAATTCGTCATTTCCCAACTTCATGAGTTTTCGCTTCATGTTTGTAAACAAGGAAAAGTCGGGCACGTTCGCATCACGTATGCCAAAATTTGAAAAATTATCAAGTTTACTTCGACGTCGACGTTGAATGATGGCTCCCACCACTCAAGAGAATCTTGCCGCTGCATTATTCACGGTCGAAGCAACGTTGAAAGCAACACCCGTTATCACGATCCGGATGGAAAAAGTAGTCGACATAGTTCAGGAAGAAATTGTAAAGCAGTTGAAGAAGGACGTTCCCCTCTCAGCACTGACAGGCAAATGGATGCCCTGATGACTAATATAACCGTTAAGGTAAGCCAGCCCCCATGGAATGCGAGCGGTCATTCGATAACCCACTAACAGAAACTGATCAAAGTCCATTATTGGCTCGCATTAAAGATACGTTCATTAGAGATAAGGATTGATATGGTAAAAGGCGTTTAAAGAGTTCAGATACGTCAGTAGAAATAAGTTTGTCGTAAATATTGAACGATAAGGATGTTATTTCATGATTGTTCTTTGGTGCCTGGTTATAGGAGGAGGGGATGTTAAAGAAAGAACGGAGAGATGAAAGTTGGGAGCAATTGGAGGTTAGGATGAGTCTACGATAGGAAAGGTGAGGTTCACCGGATTCTGCGCACAGACTCAATTTTGGGCTCGTGCGGTAGACACCCAGGGCCATCCTGAGGACGGAAGTGTCAAGTGAAGAGAGGATGGTTTTGCTGGCAAGATTTTAGATAGAGAAAATATAATCCAATTTTGAACGGCGGATAGGACTTCCGTAAATGAGTAATAGGAGTCTTCTGTCGCAGCCTTTAGAAGAGTGGGATAGAAATTTCATTATGTTTAGAAGGCTTGAGTGCAGTTTGCATTCAAAATTTTGATATGGGGAGTCCATGTAAGTTTTTGATCGAAGTGGAGACCGAGAAGTTTGCAGGAACTGCGGGAGAGAATTTCGAAATCTTGAAGATATAGGGGTTGGATTGATGGTATGGAGTATTTTTTTGACATGAAACCTGTTTTATCGGGGCGTCTCTCGGAAAAAAGTCCGCCGTTCTGGAGGCAACCTAACTTATCCTTGACCATGGGACTTGGAAGAATTGTTGTTTTCGTCCTAAGACGTGGAGGCGTGAGCGGGACCAGCTTAGTCGATCTCTTCAAGAGATCGGGGTAGATGAAGCGCTTGACCCTAGTGGCCTGGTATCCACTATGCTAAGTGTCGAAGAATCATAGAACCAGGTGTCTGCATTTGCGGCCACCCTCATGAAGAGGAAGATGGACCAGGAATGGAATAGGCAAAAGGAGAACCACGCTATGGCCTACTCGACACCATCAACACCCAGATTTGCAGGAAGAAGAGTACGGCGATTTTCCTTGAAGATAGAAGATGAAGAAACTCCAACAGCAATTTACTATATCTTAGGGTGATGTTTTCTGCGTGCCCATTACGGTACCTGAAAACAAAATCAAATGCATACGCAACCCGCACCTACTTCACTGTGGAGGACGGGCGGTGTTTGCAAATGCGACACAATTATTAGTATAAAGCTAGTATAATACAAGGAGGAGTCCAAGCCTAGTTCAAGCCCAGTACATTATAAGCTCGGGAATGATCCGATTTCTCAATAACGATCATAAGAATGGTATCTCTCAAACTTTCAACTGAGGTACTTTTCCCTTGAACGACTCTTCGTTCCAGAAGAGCAATATTAGCCTGTAATGACCCGGTGAAAAGTATTTCTCATACATGCGACTGCGGTACTTTTCCCTCGAGCCCAAAAAATCCGCATTTTACGCAAAATCAGTAGAAATTTTTTCGGTGATTGAAAATCCGTAGATCTGGCAGCACTGATGGCCCGATTAAAATAGTTCCTTCAAGTAACTAGATATGCAATACTCCATTCACCAAGTGGCATAGCCCCTTCAATGAGCCAGATATACAACGTTTCAAACACTATAAGACTCATGAAACAGGTTCCCTGCTTCCCCTCATCGAACTCCGTTAAAGAACCCGGGAGGTTTTTATGAAAACGACCGAGATGGTTTTGGAGAGAGGAAATTTGAAGCCGGTTTTCGAGGTCCAAGTAGTTATTGAGTCTAAAGTTCCTTGAAGAATTCTGTGAGCTCGTAGGGGGTTAGAGGAACAGATAAAGATGTTGAAGTCATCAGCGAAAAGGCATTGGGCTAAGAGGAATTTGTCGTTAATGGCTAAGATGAAGAGTAGAACGCTGAAGACTTCTCCTCGGAGGACAGCGTTTTTGACTGGGAGAGGAGAGGAAGTAGTGTTTTGGATACGGACCATTAATGATCTGTCGTGAAGAAAGCTTTGGAGTATGTTGGGAAGGTTGCCTCGAACGCCGATTTCATGTAATTTAGAGATGATGAGGTGACGCCAGACCCGGGGGAAGGCTTCCTGATGGTCAAAAAAGATGGAGTAGAGGGAAGATTTGAGCAGAGAAGAGTTATTTATTTGTGATTTGAGGTCGAGAAAAGGTTGGGAGGTGTTTCGTTCTTTTCTGAAGCCGCATTGGAAGGGTAAAATGCGGTTATTGGATTCACGGTACCAGAGAAGTCTTTTGTTTAAAATGTTTTGGAAAAGTTCGCCGAGGACACTTAATAAGGCTATAGGGCGGTTGGAGACGAAGAGGAGACGGTTCGCGTCAGGTTTTATGATGAGGAGAATGACGACAGTCTTCCAGAAAGGTGGGTAGGAGTTGGGAGAGAAGATAGAGTTGGAAAGCAAATGGTTGTAGGAAAACGAATTGGGATGGAGTTTTTTGAGCATGGATGCGTGGATGCTGTCAGATCCAGGAGCAGCATTTTTTAGATTTTTCTTCATGGTGGATTGGAGTTCTTGTTTAGATATAGGGAAATTATAAGGGAGGAGTTCTCCCAGGTGGGTATCAATTGATATTTTAGATTTTTCTTGTTCAAGTTTGTAGGATAAGAAGTTGGAGTCGTAGTTAACAAATATAATTGACTGAATATTGACGGCGGTTTATCGGCCTCCATTGTGGCCTCCTTCACAGACCATCCGGAGACGTGTTGCAAACTCTTCCCGCAAGCTTTTCGTCACTATTTTTAACCTCGTTGTTCTTCTCTGCTTTATTCCGAGGTATTTATATGTTTCTTTTCCAGCAGAGTCTTCATCGTCATTTCTTCTCTGCCCATGTCACCAACGTTATCCAAAGCCATCCGTCTTCCCTTTTTCAGTGTCGTTCAACATTTTTCCATCCCGAATTTCATCTCAATATCATTTGAAAACATTGCCTCCTACTTCAGTAGTCTCTTCACTCCTGTTTCATTCTCAGCGCTTTAAATCGTCCATATAAAAGAAATGAGAAAAAATACGCCCTTTCTCCTCCCGTCCCTCATTTCATATCCAGCTCCATCTGCATTAAGAGATCCCGGTAGCGGTATGAGTACCAAACAGAAAAATATGGGGCTGTAATCTCCGGCAGGCAACAGACCAAAAAAGATTGAAATATTCCAGATAGAAATGAGATTCCCCACCATGCCAGGTTATTTCTCCGCCATCAATTCTTCTTTTCCTTTCTGTCTGTTACTCTTGTTCTGTCTCCTATTTAGTAAAACTCATGATTGCTTTCTCGTATTCTTTGAATATACTCAAATTACAAAAAATGAAAAAAACGATAGACAATCATTTGTTGAAAGCTTCATCTACAACCCTTCAATCTCGTGACAAATTCTTCAAGACACTTTTGAAGACTTCATTTATTACAATAAGTGATTTTTGATAAAAACCCCTTCATATTGCGTGCAGAAAAATATCAAACAAATTTTCTCGAATTATATCACTGAACCGTGCCGTCAACGGGAAACAGTTTGTCACCTACAAAATACGAACAGCTAGAGAATACAATTTATTTCGCTGATGTGCAATTCCTTTATGGAAACTACCGTCGTATTGTACGAGAATGAAAATATTGAATTTTAAATGAAAGTAAGGTGAATGCATTCGTGATGTTTGAATGAAGCAAACGTCATTCGTGCACAGGTATCTTTCTGATGCTGCGAGTTCAGTTTTATGATACGAGTGTGTCTCGCAAATTACTTTCGCAAAACTTTCGTCGTATTGAAACGCATCGAAATGACGCGCGAGATCCGGAATAGTAAAATGACTGTTGTCGACAGTTTTTTCTCTCTATATCGCACCGGGTATATGTATACCGAAATTTTAGAACCGAATGGTAGATAAACAATTTTGACGTTCGTTATTTATTACATTAATTTATCGTTGCATGTGGGACCAAGGATCGTACAAGTGTCAGAAGTTGTCTAAAGATATGAAAGGTTCTCTATGGCTTATTGTCCGGGCAATGTATACGATAGGCTTGAGGAGTGAGCATCGAAAGATAGAGGAGAATGTATACGATATACACGGATTAAGGGCGAAGGGCTCAAGAAAGCTCAATAAATAAGAACAGCGGACAGACGGTATTTCAGCACCGCGTAGCTCTAGCGGAACAATGTTTTAATTTTTCAAAATCACGAAACGAGGCCTTCGAGAAGATTTTATCATGTTATCCGGCAATAAATTTTCAATCACGTACTCCGAGCTGACGTTTACCTTTCAAAATTTTTCACCGCCACTGCTTTTTTCTTCATTTTCCGGATACGAAATGAAATGACTTTAGAGGAAACAAAAAATACTCGCGGTGTATTTTAAATATGCAAATTCAAATTAAATTATTTCACCGAGAAAAGATAACGAATCTGTACTAAACTTATAGAATTACTAGCGGAGCTACCCGCCCTTCGGGCGGGCAATTGTCATATTTAGAAAAAGCATGCATAATCAACGTTATGTGTAAATTTAGTGTTGGCAAATTGATGATTGATTTGTAGGAGAGTACTTTTTAACAAAATGGAAAACAATGCATAATTCTTTCATCAAACTTATATTTTCCTTTGTGTCCGAGTACATACATCGGATTGATGCTTCTTCATCGTCATTTCCGACAAAATAAATTTGTAGAAATTTAGCAGATTCGTTTGGGCATGGCAATAAGCTACCGATCCGGTGATATAGTTTCCCATAAATTTTAAAAGTCGGCATGAAATTACCCACGGACACTTCATTGCAGCCGATTGAAGTCATGGCCAAGGAACTATTATAGGCTCTTATCTTAGACAAAATAGCTTGCTACGACTGTCCTTGCCTGATAATAGGTCCGACAACAATGTTGGAGGTTGAGGTAAAGTTCCTAATTGTACCTTACCACTTAAACAACAGAATCCCTTTGACTCATCTTTCCATGTCTTTGCTGAACAATGAGGACACGTTGACTCTGGATCTCCAATATCCACCAAATATGTGTAATCTCCAACTTCACTGCACTCGAAATCAAAAGCTAATCCCAAATTTGGCTCATCGCCATTATTGATTTTTTTGGCATTACATGCAATGGTATTTGTCGTTCGGCGTCGTTTACGACCAAGATTTGATTTTTTCTTCACCATAATCACTCAGACAATCACTCGTATAACGTACAATCACACCGCATATGCAAATCGTTCAAAATTACTGCATCCCTGATTACATGTTTCGCCCGGTTTACATCACAAAACATCGCATGCGCACATACACCTACACATGCACAGCATAATAGTCGCTACTCATTCAGCCTAAACGCATACTGCGTCCTTAGCAGAGTTTATTTTTAGAAATTGAACATTGCACGCACATGTACAGTTGTGATTCATTGTTCTCTACCAGTGTAACCAATTCACCCGACATACATGTGTCGTACGATTGAATAACACTGTCCGATCGAACACACGTTTACAGTTGGTAAGGATGGAGCGTTACACGCACACTTAGACACACACACGTTTACAGTTGGTAAGGATGGAGCGTTACACGCACACTTAGACACACATGCAAAACGACTTTGAAGCTTAATTAGAGTTCAAGGGATGAACTTTTACGTACTTTTGTTCGCTAACAACAATCTAGGAGTCTCAACGTTCCATTTGAGACATTTCGCAAGGCAAACTATTCAGTAATCGTAGAGATTACCGGTTAAAACGACTCCTATATATAATAGATTTACAAAAGTCTCACTATTGAACAGTAAGGCTCTAGCCGGGTTAACAGAAATGATAAATTTCTGTCGTAGGAATTTCCTCAATAATAATAGATGCTATGATCATAAATAGCATCTCTCTGAGAGTCTCTGGAATCTTCTTGAGTGATGACAACGATTGTTCGGTGCTTACTAAAGAAACCAACATAGGTTCTCAACTTATTTGGTTCTACCAGAAAACTTATTGTTCTAATACATTCTTATCCTTCAGGAAGGGTAAGTTAGTGTGGCAGTGATCACATAAATAAAGCAAGATAGAAGAGAGGATTCATGGATTATCGGTAAGACTTCGAGTGAAGAATTTGAATTTTTTTTTATCGGGACTGTATTAAGAAGGAATTTTTAGTTCTGTCTTCATTACAATCAGTAATTCTAAATCTCAAAACAATCTCATCATTTCTTGGGCTCAATTTTTTTGAATAGATTCTTATCCTTCAGCAAGTGTAAGTTCTTGTGGTATTTTAAGGAAACAAGAAGAGAGGATTTATAGAATTCGGGTTTGCTTCCAATAAGTGCCGAACTGAAAAAACCACTCAAAAATGTAAGCTTGTTAAAGTGAGCCGGAAGATACCACGTGGAGGTCAGCTTACTATGTCTTCCATCCACAAAACTTCGAGCTTTGCTCCATTAAAATTCATCCTCAAAACTTGAAGCTTCGCTTTGTTAAAATTCATCCGCGAAACTTGAAGATTTCCTTCGTCAAAATTCATTACAAAACTCAACTTTTGTCAACTGTAGATTACTTCTACTGCGGTAAGTTGTGAGCCACCGCTCTCAAATACTCTATGGGCTCCCTTTCGTCGTATTCGGCTAGCAATTCATGGAGGCGCTCGATACTTCACCTCTTTCGCCCGAGGTTCTCTTACATATGAAAAAAGGAGAAGGCGAAGATATTTCGAAATTGAAGAATCCTTTTACGCCCTCATGAGCCCCGCACCCAAATGGCGGCACCCATTCTCTTTACACGGATTTTTTTGGAGGTTTCGCGGGCCTCCTATCTTCTCATTCCCAAGATTGGCTGCAGAGATTTTAAATTGTGGAACATTCTCGCGAGCCATTCGCAACCGGCCCGCGAGTCACTAGTTCAACACCACTGCGAATTTCATAACAAGGATGAGTTTTTTGGATAACCTAAGCAGCTGCAGTTGTTGACCTTTTCACGATTGAATTAACGTTCTGTGAAGGTACATGTTGTTCATGCGTTTCTCATTTACTTCTCGAACCAACATGAAACAGCTTGAACCCATTGTATCATTTTGAATGATATCCTTCGTTTAGTTTTCGAAATAAAGTATAACTAGTAGAATGATAAATGAATTCTAAAAAACTTTCCATCTTTCTGTAAAATCGAAAATTTGAAATGTACAATCGCTCGGCTCGAAGGCAGAAAATTCGCTTCACGACAAAGAAAAACCGCTTTATTCCAAAGAAGTCGAATTAAAGGCTGAAATAGAACAACGCAAAGAAGCGGAAGTAAATTTGGTGAGTATTTTTGTGGAATGAAGTCTCATAGGTTCTCTTGAAAAACTTGAAATCGTTTGTGGACAAAGGAGACGCTAGCTCAATGTTTACAAAGTGTGATTTGAAAAATTTCGATGCAGAATAAGTGCATTCTCTGGGAAAAGTGGATTGAATTTGAAGAAAATCTTTTAGGTCCGAGAGCCTAGCTACCAACGGTACAAAAAATTATTGATAATCACTTACAGTTTTCGCTGAAAGGTGAGCAAGTGGACCGCGGACCTCCTGACAATAATAGCCTCGATTACGCCCTCTTTGGCTAACATGCTCACAATCAATCTCATTGACGGTGCAGTACTACGGTCCACGCTTCCTGAGGTGACTAGGTCCGGCTTGGGAAGGTGACGTATTAAACGCTATTATTATTATTTTCCCAGTATGCAAAAGATTGGTAAGGCCAGTTTAGATGAATAAATACGCAGAAACTGGTGCCCTTTCGGATGCGGCAAACCGGCTCCCCACGCTGATAAGCTCAGGCGGCGAGGGGTCGGCGGTTCTGTCCCCAAATCCAACGATGGGGCAACGACAGTGACCACAGAAGGCGTAAAGAAGGAAGAAAAAATTTTCAGCCAATCCTCGAAGGCGATGAGGACGCCTCCTCCCTCCACAGAGACACAGAAGGAATTGGATAAGGAACGAGGGTATCATTCCTCTCCAGAGGACTTTGATGTCAGACTGCAGAAAAGAGCGAGCAAGAGGTCGAGGATAGATGGCGAATCTTTACCTTCTCCGGAGTTCTCAACGCTCCTTACCATCCCTCCGCCCAAACTACCTGGAGAGAAGCTTAGGAAGGCTAACGTTGATCTGAATAAGTCAATCGCCATGTTGAAAGCGGAGATCAACAAGCGGGACCTCAAGATCCTTAAGCTTGAAGAGGATTACTCCATACAGCAAATGAGGGTGAAACAGCAAAAGCTCCAGTTGGAGAAGCAGCAGGAGCAGATCAGGAAACTGCAGCTGCAAATGCAAGAGGCATTACTGAAGAGGCCTCCATTTGAGCAGCTCCTTGCACAACAGTGTGCAGAGCAGCAACGCCAGATCGAACTTCTGAAGAAAGAAGTGCTGAAGCTGCAGGTCAATAAACCAGCACCGCTGCAGGTGCAGAATAAGCAACAGGAGCTACAGCAGCAACCACAGCGACCGCAACTGCAACAACAGCAACAGCCTCCGCAGGAAGCTATGCCCGGTGCGGATCCACCTTCCTGGAGTCAGGTGACCTCCCGGCGCATACGGAGGAAGAACCGTCAGCCGCCTATTGCGACTGAGAGTAAGCCCCTCAAGCTGCAGCTTCTCCAGAAGCGACGTCCGCGAGGTGGGGTAGTTATATTGAAGAGGGCGTCAGAAGAGGTAAACTACGCCGACCTCCTCAAGAAAGCCCGCACGCACTTGTCCCCTACGGAGTTTGAACTCACGCCAGTAAGGACAAGGTACACGGGCAGAGGTGAGATGCTCATCGAGCTCAATAGCCAAAGCATTGCGGACTTCGCCGCTAAGCTGAAGGAAGTGCTGGGAGATGGGACGGAGGTCCGAAAACCTCAGCGCCAGATGGGTCTCCTGATCCTGGACATTGAGGAGTCCGTGACAGGTGAAGAGATCCGGCTGGCACTTGGTATTGGCACACAGGCCAAGGTCTAATGCAGGCCTGCAAGCCGTGGCTGCCAAACGGCTCAGGTTCAGCTTGGCATACAGAGGGCAATGGAAATCCTCAAAGAAGGGAAGACTAAGATCGGCTGGAGCGTGTGGTCTCATTGGAGAGGAAGAACACGCAGCCAAGATGCTTCAAGTGCCTCCTTAGAGGACATATGGCTGCCAAATGTCCCAACGAGAGAATTGGACCTGGGTGCTATAGGTGCGGGCAAGAGGGGCACGTGATCCGTGACTACCGACAGCAACCCAAGTGCCCTGTGTGCAGCCGGGTCGCTGGCCCCATACTAGGTAGCCAAGGATGCCTTGGCGCTGTCTCACACCCCACTCGGCGGACTCAACCTAGTGGGAGAAGAGGACCACTACATCCTAATGAGCGGGATGCTCAAGTTTCTTCAGGTGAACCTCGAGCACTGCAAACTTGCCCAGAACCTTCTCTGGCAGTTTGTAGCTGAGAAGGGGACGCACGTTGTCATTCCCAGCGAGTTTTACAACGTTGCAGGAGTTCAAGGATGGTACACAGACCGTACTGGCTTACCCAGAGTGTCCAATTGCTCCGGGAGAGGTTGAAAGCGGGGAGGGGTATGCTGCTGTGAAGATGGCCGATATGGTTGTCTACAGTAGCTACTTCTCTCCAAATCGCACATTCCCGGAGTTTGAGGACTTCTTAAGCAAGCTGGAGGAAAGCTTGTCCGAAGGCGAGGTGAGAAGTTCATTGTGGCGGGCAGGCTAGTTTAGCCCATTTACCGCGTCTTCATGAAGCTGAATGAGATCCACAGCCATACCGTCCCACACATAGGCCTGTTCAAGCGTTTTGATACAGCCGGTAAATCCCACTCCTAAATTTCACACAACTTAGTACTGAGACGGGTTGATTGGCTCAATGACTGAGGCACATAACACAACCTTTGGAGTGAGCTTTAGTGAATAAATTTGTTACACCGGTAGCTGGTATCGAACGTGGGACCTTTGGATTACAACGCAGAGATCCTACCATTACGCCACTAAGGAGGCCCTCTCGCGGACCTTGGCGTTACAGAATTTGGAACTAAAAGAAGAAATTGTCAAAACAGAAAATGGGTTGAAAAACGACTATCCGGCTGCTCGACTGGAAGTTTTGATCGCATTAGAACACTTGTAGTCCGTTCCAACAAAGTCTGCCGGTAATTCAAAAGGCGATCACAACGTGTGAGTTCTGGTGTGTCAATTTCAAGGTCAATGAAAGACGAGCAGCGTTGTGCTGCTTGACGTTCTTAGTGCGAATTTTGCGCTTCCACTGATACCGCATTGCCTTCGATTTACCGGCAGACTTAGTTGAAACGGACTATAGGCACAATAAATGACGAAACTATGCTGCCAGTATCCGACGAGACAATTGCGAACCGCCCAGCGGGAGCACACAGGGGTTGCCCTCTCGATACAGAATGAGTACACCTTACATACGGATCGATGAAAATAACTCTGGCGGACGAAGAAGAATTGCAAATGAGGATACGATATTGTTTTCTCGAAGATGACTCTTTATCTTTCTGTGACAATATTGAATGCTTCCTAATAATGAAGAGAAAAAAGCGGGGCGAATAATTCGTTATTCTCCGCTATTAAATTCATCGAGTGACCGAGATCGAAGGCTTAAACTAATAATTGCTTTTTTCTCTCCGACTCGGACGATGAATTCATTGCTTTTGTATCACAAGTCAGGCACATACCAAATGACGCGACTAAAACGGAAAAATACGCGCAGTCAATAATAGAACAGTCTCCTCGAGTGTGAATTCGTGTTTTTTTTCTCACCACATTCAGCGCTTTATACCGAACATCTTTGGCTTTCGCACAAGACGAACGACTTAAATTCCGCAGTATTCTCGCGCTACCACACGGAAAATTATTCTTTTCAAAGAGAGTCTTGTATTAAGTGCAATTGGTTTTATGCTAATTTCGTCCCGATAAAATTATAAGTTACTCAATCGTTTTTTCTATTTTTCCTTTTCGATGCTTCGTTTTTATTTTTCTTTCTTTCTTTTGTCTTTGCTCGCGTTTCCGGTAAACGTATATAAAATAAGGAACCGCGTTAGTTATACTTATCGGTATACAGTATACCCTCAAAGAGAGAGAACGAGAAAGAAAATTTAATGTTTTCCCAAGTTAAATTTAGCGAAAGCGGTATTTTACGAACTGTAATATTGGCTAAGTTTTTATTCGAGGAGAATGTTTTTCCGATTTAGTTTATTCTTCTTAAAGTTTTTATGCTGAACAAAGCAAATCCTTCAGATTCGATCAATTATTTCCGTTCTCTATGTAAGCGTGCTCGTGATTTGAACAGATATTCGCGAACATCACACGTCGGCTTCCTAATGTCCAGCGCGTCGATTTAAACTAATTGGGAAACCGAATCTACTTCTACAATAGTGTATCTAGATAGACAATGCTGGATTATACGAACTGAATTATAACGCGTTTCCCGGGACCTGATAAAAGCTAAAGCCTTTCAACTATTTGTCATAGACGAAGGCTCGATAGCGACTTTCATGTTTAGTTGGACCGTACCAAAGCCCTACACTGACAAAGCGAAAACACCTATTGAAAATGGAAAATGCCTGGAATAGATACGTGTCGAAAATGATGATACGAGATGAAAATTACGAATCGAAAAAAAAAAAAAAAAAAAAAAACGTAGATTAATTAGAATTTGCGTTGAGGTCATTGACTTTTAAATCAAAGCATTTTATTGTAAAAAATACTATCACTTCTGAATTCTCCTGGAGGTCAAAAAAGATGGAGTAGAGGGAAGATTTGAGTTGAGCCGAGTTATTAATTCGTGATTGGAGGTCGAGAAGTCTTTTTCTAAAGCCGTATTGGAAGGGTGAAATGAGATTATCGGATTCAAGGTACCAGAGAAGTCTCACGTTTAAAATATTTTGGAAAAGTTTGCCGAGGACACTTGATAAGGCTATAGAGCGGTAGGAGAAGGGAAAAGGAGGAGGTGCGCGTTAGATTTTAGTGTGGGGAGAATGATGACAGTCTTCCAGGAAGGTGGGTAGGAGTTGAGAGAGAAGTTGGAGTTGAAAAGCAAAAGAAGGCAGGAAAACGAATTGGGATGAAGATTTTTGAGCATGGCTGCGTGGATGCTGTCAGGTCCAGGAGCAGCATTTTTTAGATTTTTCTTGATGGTGGATTGAAGTTCTTCTTCAGATTATGGGAAGATTATGAGGAAAGATTTCTCCCAGTTGGGTATCAAATGATATTTTAGATTTTTCTTGTTCAAGTTTGTAGGATAAGAAGTTTGGAGTCGTAGTTCGAGTTGGAGAAAACGAAAGTGCAATGGTTCGCCAAAACTAGGGAGAGGTCGAGAGTGTCCGTGATGATTGTATTGTTAGGTAGTCTTAAGGTGAGTGATGTGGCAGAAGGAACCATCGCCCGAAAGTTTCTTCACTTCTCTCCACATGGAGGAGATAGAAACGGGAGTGTTCAGGCCCGCTATGAATGAGCTCCAGGACCGTTTTTCCGCAGAACGGACTAGAACTTTTGCTTTCGCGCGGGCCTCATGAAGTCTGATAGACAGCGGAAGGAGCAGTACGTACTGTAGGCTTTTTTACGGCAAGGTGAATTTCTTCGGACCAGTGTCTACCGAGGTGCGTGGGCTGGAGGCCGAAAATGACGATAAAGGTAAGTAGCAGACTCCAAAGACGACTAGATTTGACGTCAAGATGCCTAATTATGATTTCGTCATGGAACCTAAGTTAGAGGATAATAATTTATGCTTATTGTTTTCCTCAAATTGCGATGTATTCTTGCTGGGAGAACACGAGAGACTAGATGAGAACATTTCAACCATTCCAAAGAAAAGAGATGGTAAAGATCCAGTGAAAAGCTGAACTGTGGTGTGTTGGTGCCTACCGCACTGTCTCGACGGAGTCTTTTTGCGTATTAGCACGTTCACCAACAATTGAGCTTCTTTCTGAGGATGGAGTGGGGGTGTTTAGATAAAAAAACAAAAGACGACGACCAACCTAGAGAGTCTAAGGGTTAAGTAGAAGGCCAGGCGCTCCTTGGTTGAGAAATGGAAAGCAAGAATCGCCCAGAGTGAGCTAGGCATAAGGACAACCCGTGTGTTAATACGCGACCTTGATGAGTGGATGAACCGACCCTATGGTGAGCTAAACTGTCACCTGACGCAAGCGTTTAGCGGGTATGGCTGCTTCAACAAGTACGTTTGTAAGAAGCCAAGGAAAGAGACAACGTGTTCGTACTGCGACTAAGGGCGGGTTGATGGACCCGAGCACACCTTATTTGAGTGCGAGGCGTGGAGGCGTGAGCGGGACAAGCTCAGTCGGTCTCTTCAAGAGATCGGGGTAGATAAAGCGCTTGTTCCGAGTTGTCTGATATCCATCATGGTAGGTTCGGAAGAAGCATGGAACCTCTCTTTTTATAGATTTTACGTACATATGGATTTCTTGCGATCAAGGGAAAGGTACCTAAAAAACCACTACGAGAGATACTTTTTTCCTGCTCGTTATAGGCTGATACTGCGATGTTTCGTGATATTGAGCCAATCAAGGGAAAAGTACCTCAGCTAGACTTATGAGAGATACCTTTCTCCTGATTGTTATTAATGGATCAATCAAAATCCGTATAGAAATCTGTTTTTAGGTCTTACAAAAAATGGCAGATACGGATTTTTGACACTATCACCTGGCAGCACTGGTCAGGGTAGAGTAAAGCGATGAAACATGTCAAAAAGGAAGCCGAAGACAACCCCATTTTTCTTATTTTGGTGTGCAGTCGAGAGGGGAGAGGGTTCGGTCTTTCTGAAGAGCAGACGAATATCCACCTCGAAATCATTGATCTTGGCAATGTGTTCTATGTTGACAACTTCCGGCTCGAACACACTTGATTGGAAAGAGGAAGTAAGCGGAGCCTATGAATTGCGGAGTTCATGGCCGCGATTTTATGGGTCACCCAATGAAGTCAGGTTGAGTGAATCGAGATATCAGTGACATCGTCTTCACGATGAACAGTGAAGTCAACCCGGTGGTTTTTCAACCATTCAACCAGAGAGATCGTAAGGTCTAGATTGATAGTTGAGACGATTACCTCCGACTTCAATGGTAAATGACATGGTCCTGAAAGAATTTTTGTAGGTCAGCGTCCGAACCTCGCCATATGTAAACCTAACGACGCCGTCGACGTATTTATCCGAAAAGCGTACAGAGCTAGGCAACGCAAGCTCATCTAGAATATCAGCTGCCATATGGTCCGTGAAGATTTCGGCCACGAGTGTGGAAAGGGGTCGGAGACTTGGACGTCTGTCCTAAAAATGCAAATATAATTTTTGAGGCATATGGTCTCCAAGAGTATGTAATAATAATGAAGCATCATTTTTTCACCGTCTTAGGACGGACTTGGTCGTTGTGGCCACAATAAGGCTGAGTGCCGAGTTCGTCGTGAATGGGGCTTTTATTATCGAAAAGTATCTGGTCCCGGCTCTTCCAAAGTAGTAGCTACTTTTCTTCTCTTTTTGCAAACGCATATCTCTTCATAATACTTTAAAATAATCTCAGTGCAATGTTATACACATCCCGGCGTAATGCTCTCAGTGCTACTTCCAGACGTGGCCTGGCTAGGTTATTCAAGAAAATAATACGATATGATAAATTAATTAAATTACAAACGGTCTTTACTTCTACTTTCCAAGAATATCACCCAGAAGAATTCACCCGAACGATCCGAAAGAACGCGCTAAAAGTATTGCCTACGCGATTCGCCGTGTTACGCGGCGACGTTCCGGATCGAGGAAAACAATAGAAATATACATATGTCAATGAGATGTGAATGATACTACGCTACGCACGATACTCTAAATTCGAGCAGCTGAATAATAAAATTCGGTCAACACGCGGAAAACAGAAGCTCGCGATACTTCTATTGTAATTATCCTTTCTGCATACGTGCATGTGTGACAACTCTTGTAAAACGGAAAAATGGAATACTCTCTCCCATATCCAATTTTGAAGCGTCGGATAATTAATTAAAAGGGAGCAAAAAAGGTTACACGCTCTTCACTTATCTGAGACATTGAAACCGTAATTGAAAAAAAGTTCTGTTCTTCGCTATATACCACACGCGCGAATACGAGCATACCTATAATAGTTCCCACCATTATTACAACAATGTTAAGTAATGAACGGAGGAGAGAGAAGAAAAAAGAGAGAGAGAGAAAGAAAAAAAAAAAGCGCACGAAAGACTGCGAGGACAGTCGACGGTGAACACAGTTCGGAAGCTCGAACCTTCGCTCATTATTTACCGCAACAAGTTGTTACAAGCAGTACACCATAGTTCATCTAAATTTCAAACGAAATCAAGTCGTCCGTGTGTATCTAAAGGTTCTTAGCATAAATCTTCGTTTTAGATTTATATACACCGAGCTGAACAAAATTTTATGAATATACTATAAGACGTGTTTTCGACTTGTCTTTTCTCCAAGCTATATAATATTTCGAAGTTCGCGAATTTCTTAATTTATGAGACAGCAATTAATCGACCGGGCGTTGGAGGAACGTGAACGCGAAATATCGGCTACAATTATTAATCAGCGAAACAGCATCGGTAATTAGCGAACGCCGTAAGGATCTATCGTGAATCGGATATCAAATATTCTAATGTATGTGCATTTTGTTGGAGGGTGATTGAATTTTTGAAAAACTTCTTCGAAATTGTAAATGTTGATATATCTACGAGAAATGAAAAAATATGAGAAAAAACTGATTGTTCCTCGACTCGGTGTATTTAAATTTCGAGACAAAGCTAGGCTGAGAATCAAAAATCATGAAATTTGAGAGCGAAGTTAGGCCATTCCTTACCAGCGAGAGAATTAGTTAACGAAGCGATGGTTGTGAACTGATAAAGAAACGATTTCTAGTTTCCCGAACAACGATTCACTCCTTGGTAAAATCCTAGTATAAAGCTATCAAAAAGCTATCAAAAAGCTAGTATATAAACTGGGCAAGGGAAACTCGCGGGGTGAACTTACAAACCCACGGAGTAACGAGGGTGAAGGAGGGGTACCGCGAAGTAGGGTGAAGGGGAAGGCCACTCGGAAAATTTCAAATTAGGGATCAGGGCGGGCAGAGTAAAAACATGAGACATGTCAAAATAGAAGAAGAAGAAGAAGAAGAAAAAGAGGAAGAAATCCCGCGCCTGAGAAGCCAGAGTCACGGAGCACTGCTGATGAACTCCCGGTGGTGGCTCAGAGCTTGGGAGGAGTAGATACGCATGCGTGCATGGTACAGGACTGAATGCTGAGCGCTACCTCGCCTCGGTCAAGAGGGTAGACCGCTTTAGTGGTCTCACTGACGGAAATTGCACAGCGTGCGGACCTCGAGGAGGAAATGGAGCCGGACTACTCTGAACTCGAGCCCCCTAGACTACCGACGCAATGCTCTAAAAGACGGATGCCGGTGCCAAAGGTGCAGTTTGTAGGGAACCACTAACACTCTCGTTTTACAGGCGATGCAAATCAAGCGGGTTCCATTCCTGACCATAATGATATTATACTAATGGAAGTTGATTCATATTCCATGATAGGAAGTAATATTGATGAAAATGGGCACCCTACATCCAAGATCGCTATTAGGCTTCAAGAAGCTATCTACGTTTAGCATTAATGGTCTCCAGCAGACAACGCATCATATTTTACTACTGACGAATTTACAAAATAATGTAGAAAAACTAGAGGAAGAACCGGCATTGCTGAGAAAAATGTGGGTACGATGAAGCACTGCCTGGAAGAGAATTTGCGAGAATACACACAGCAAATGTCCCTACATCGAACCACACCACTAGCTTGTGGCAAGACACCAGCAAAATTGCCTTCTGGAGGACAGCTGAAAAAAAGACTGATCATAGACAACAAATGAGGATAGAGAAGCGGGAGAAAAGGAAGACATACGAGTACATGCACACGATTTTCAAAATACGTACAAGATGATCACCAGGGCCGTGCTTACCATATGGCGACATGAGGAAGTTGCCGGGGCGCCAGAAACGAACCTAGAAATGCGAATTTTCACTAAAATTACATAGAATTTTGAAAAGTTTATGAGAATTTTTTTTTATTCGGGTCAAGAGAGTGAAGTGAAGAGAGTGAATCTGCGAGGAGGAGAAATTGGCCACAAGAAGAGAGTTCAGAATGCAATGAGAAACAATGGATCCGTGTGTGGAATATGCGTCAGCCGTTTCGATTTCAGTTTTTTAGCCATCCTGGAGACAGAGAGTGTGATCTGAATATTCTTGAATCAGGTTTCTTACGTGGATGGTGAAGATGCTGTAGATGTCAGAATGAGTCAAGAGGAGGTTCGGCAGCTTCGGCGAGTAAACTAAGACTAAGACTTGTTTGGAAGGCTCCCAAGACCATCCTCAGGGAGGAGATTAGAATGGTGTCTAGCAAGGAGAGGACCTATTCATTGGCCAAGTTATAAACCGGTGCTCTATAATCTAGTCGCGAGCGAATAAGACTTTTGTAGAGCTGAAAAATGAGTTTCCTGTTGCAGCCTTTGGAAGGGTGAGAGATAAATTTCAATATATTTAAGGCACCAGTGCATTTAGCTTTGAGAATTTTGATAAGATGAGTCCAGATGAGTTTTTGATCAAAATGTAAACAAAGAATTTTGGCGGCGTTGCGGGAGAGACTTTGAAAGTTTTGTAAAGAAAGAGGTGGAAGGGTAGGAATAGGATTTCTTTTTTTGAAGATGACGAAGTAAGTTCGCGATGAAAAACGGAAACTGTTTGTGCTTGTCCAAGTGGTAATGGCGTCAAGAGTTTCTAGGAGGAGTCTGTGGGCTCGAAGAGGATTAGTTGAGCGGATGGAAATGTTGTAGTCATCTGCGAAGAGACGTTGCGTGAGGGTAAAATGAACGGAATTTAGTGATATCGTTGATAGCTTTTAAGAAGGTGAAATAAAAGGGAGGTGACCTCGAAGACCGTAATCATAACATTTTTATTGCGATGTATTACCTCCATACTCGAGAAAAGGCTTCCTAGAGGTCGAAAAATACTTGTCTTTAGGGGCGCTCATCCTGAATTTTGCACAGGGCGCCAGAATAGCTTGGCACGGCACTGATGATCACGTGATTGAATCATTGTCTGCAATACTTGAAAATTATGTCAAGATCGTGATCCGTTCCCAGAAAAATTGCGAGAATAAAAACTCAGAAGAGAAAACAAGACGCCTAATAGCCAATATAACATTTCAAACTCGATCAAAAAGAAAAAAATTCAACATTGTCCTCCAAATTATCGTACGAGCGATAATCAGAAGACCAAACATGAGCCGCAAACAAACTGTATCAAATTTCTAGCGTACATAATTTTTTTATACATTTTTCAAACACAAAGAGTTGGATTTGGTCACGTACTGTACTCAAACTATAATTTTCTTCTCTTTGCTGTATGACAATTTAATAGTTTCTGCGATACTTGAAAATTTCTTCATGACATTTTCTATTTGTACTCGTGTGCACAGAAGCTTCTACTTTAGAAATAGTTTTAAAAACCCACTCCATTAGTGGTCAGTCGCGACGTTACATATGATATACGTTCGATAAGAAATTGGTACTCATGAGACGTACACTAATTGCACCTCCTTCAACCTGGACCTTCACTACGAAGTGTACAAGAATCACTTCACGTCGTATGAAACTTTGAACACAAATTGCTTTTAAAACTAATATCGTGATGACATAAGAATCTGAAGTTACCAAGAAGTACGAAAGAAGAATCGAAGTACCATACGTGAAATTTTTGAATACCATTTGAAATAAGATATTAATATAGAATTGACCTCGCCCCATCGAGTCTTAATTATTTTTCCTCTCGTATTGCAAAGTTTACAATCTCATCACTATACCGAATGCATTCGGAGTAAAATTAGAATAGAGACTCATTCTGATCGTGAACGTTCGTAAGCTTGAAAAATAAATGTTGAACCCAGCTGCGCGAAAACTTCATAATGTAGCCGAATGGCGAAGGCAGTGTAAGATTCCGAGATATGCACGCTAGGACGAATAAAATATTGTTCGAGAAAATATTTTTCGACGAAAATTCTCGCTCTAATTACAGTCATACTGCGCTTGACACAATTCAACGCTCACAAAATATTGTGTACTACCGTACGTGCCTGATCTTGGTAGCTCTAGTCCACAGAAAATCGTATTATAATAATATCATGCGCTACAAAAATGTAGATATTTGACAGAATTATTGTTTACAAGTAAGAGAAGCACATTTGCAGCCTTCACGTCTCATGTTCTTAACTACTGAAAAACAGGGAGTAGGTAAAATTATTGTCATCGTTCCCAATATGACAAGTTTTGGTCTATCACATTTCAACAGAATGGATCAATCATCCATAGGTCTTCAATTCTTATTTTCTCCTGATTGAAGGAGGAAGGGGAAAGGAAGATTCATCAATTTCGATAATTGATTGGTATAGATTTCGAATTCGTACTCAAACCTTTTTAAATTCGCCAAAAATTTGGATACGGTCTTCTTCCAAGTACCCCCACCTCTCTATTGTATGCGTATACAGCGCGATGTTCAAAATTTTCTTCAAGTTTCTCTCTTGACTCACAGCTGAATTTTTATAGATCTCAAAAGTCAAAATTTTTCCAGATCCTACCCTGCTCCTCTTATTGGATGAACTGAATTTGCTAAACGCACCTCTTGCAGTGTATGGCTCAAAGGTCGATATCTTTTCCACCCCCACCTCTATGAAGACTCATATTCTCCACAGTCCTGCTTATCATATACGACTCAGAGGTGATACTTTTTCTCAAGCTCCACTTCTATAAAAACTCTACTTCCCTCCAGGTTCCTTACCTCTTCAAACGTTCACAACTCGAAAATTTTTCAATGCCCACTTCTGCAAAGGTTCAATATTTGACGACGACATACTCAAAAGAGTGAGTAATTTGAAATACACCGGAGCGCTTTCGATTAGAAAGCCATTTTCAACGAGGACGTGAAAGCAACTCAACCAACTCCTGCTAGAAACGAGGAATACCGAGGAAATCATGACTGAACTAACGAGTCATCACGATGTGAACCATACTCATAAACTAGCTCAATCAACCCCTCATCACGTATGTGCCTTTAG
Organism: Aspidiotus destructor; assembly: GCA_035079395.1. NCBI lineage: Eukaryota > Metazoa > Arthropoda > Insecta > Hemiptera > Diaspididae > Aspidiotus > Aspidiotus destructor. The sequence continues at coordinate 7,749,021 of JAVHKZ010000002.1, read as the reverse complement.
AGGACCTTTAGGTTGTTGTTATTCAGATGGCAAATAATTTCAAGACGGAGTTAAATGAAAGGAGACAGGAAGCCTGTTTTATGAATCTGATGTTGTTTGAAACGTTGTATATCTGGCTCATTGGAGGAGCTTGGCCAATTGATGAATGGGGTATTGCATATCTAGTTACTTGAAGGAGCTATGACCTACGACTTACGTTGAAGGATGTGCGCGCGATAGCATCCAGGCCTTACTTCTTACTAAGTACCTACGTTCCTTCCTGCGTATATTTCGCCAAAAAGTACGTTGGGGAAGACACAAAGGAGAAACGACCGACTGTATCGGGGTATCCTTCTCAGGAACCTTAGGTAGCCCGTACAAGAGGCGAGGCACAAGGTTGGGTTTAAGGAGCAGTCTTTTAAGCAAAGGGTTTTTGATAATGAATCCGCAGTTGTTAACACGTTCAACTTCTTCGTGTAACTTTTTTCACGTGAATTGGAGAGTTGAAAGCGGCATTCTCCTCAGCGCCACACTACTAGTAAGCTAGTAGGCTGCTATGGTAGGCCCGAAAGCTATCAGTTTTAAATATTGACACGTTTCATGACTAGTTTTGCTCCGACCCTACCCTCATTTGAAGATTCGCGTGCGCGTGCGAGCGAGCAGATGACCTTGGGATTTTGAGTGCGCGCCTGCTAGATCTATCTTTGATTTAGTGCAGTAAACTACGTATACTAGGCTCATACTACCTTTACTGATGGGCATATAGTGATCTGATAAGCCTTCATTATACTAGGCCTGAATCAGGCTGCTGTAGGAGTGCTGCCAGATCGTAGTTTCAAAAATTCGTATCCGCCTTTTTTTGTAAGACCTAAAAACAGATTTCTACGGACATTGATTGATCCATCAATAACAATCAGGAGAAAGGTATGTCTTATAGAGGTAGCTGAGATAATTTTCCCTTGATTAACTCAATATTACGAAACATTATAGTATCAGCCCCCCCCCTGGATACCTAAACAATGGCACGAAGCACAAATCATTATACTACATAAAAAAGGAGATTAAAAAAACCTAGAAAATTACAGACCACTAAGCCTAACATCAGATATGAGAAAAATCTTTATGAAAGTTCTGAAAAATAGGGTTTATGAACAACTAGATTTCCATCAACCCGAAGAGCAGGCTGGATTCAGGAGGGGATATTCCACTATAGACCACATACATACGCTAAACCAACTACTGGAAAAAACTCGAGAATACAACATGGAACTGCATCTAGTCTTTATCGATTTCCGAAAAGCCTTTGATTCTGTCAAGCACGTCTACTTATTGCGAGCTATATCAGAGCAAGGAGTTGATCCAAAAATAATAAAGATCATTAGAAATACGTATGAGAATGCCACTGCACATCTAAAAATTGACAAGAAAGGAGAGACATTTAGAATCAAAAAAGGTGTAGGACAGGGAGACCCCTTATCATCGAATTTATTCAACGCAGTACTGGAATGGTCATTCAGAAGGTTGGATTGGGAGGAATATGGAGTTAATATAAATGGTAAAAAGCTGAATAACCTAAGATTTGCCGATGACATTGTGCTGATAGGAAAAAGCAGAGAAGAAGTGCAGAAAATGGTAGAAGAACTAATGACAGCCTGTAAAGAGGTAGGGCTACACATAAATACATCGAAAACAAAATACATGAGCAATACATCCTCAGAGAACATTATGGTTGAAGGTGCGGACATTGAAAGTGTAACAGAATATGTGTACTTGGGAAGCATCATATCATTTGATCAAAGACTAAGTAAAGAATTACAAGAAAGAAAGAAAAAAGCATGGAGAGGATATTGGTCGCTAAAACAAATTTTTAAAGGGAGTATGAGCGTTGGTTCCAAAATCAAAATTCTAAATTCATGTGTAATGCCAATCCTTACTTATGGTGCTCAAACATGGTCGACAACAAAAGCTCAAGCGAAAAGACTCCAAGTCACACAAATAGCTATGGAAAGAAGCATTTTGGGAATAAAGAGAAAAGATAAAATTAAAAATACAGTAATTAAGGAGCGTACGGGAGCAAGAGATATACTTGAAACCATAGCCTCTTTAAAGATAAAATATGCAGGCCACCTAGCTAGAACAAAAAAAGATACTTGGGCAAAAAGAACAATAGAATGGACACCACTCGGAAACAAAAGAAAAAGGGAAAAAAGTTTGGGAGTACTTTGGATGAGAGCGGCGCAGAATAGAAACATTTGGGTAAAGGTGGGGGAGACCTATGCCCGGGAATGGGCGTCCGGTAGTATATAAATATTTTGTAATTGATTTTGTACATTAAGTTATAAGATGTAACATATACTACCTAATAAAGGTTGATATTATTATAGTATCAGCCCATAATGAGCAGGAGAAAGGTATCTCTCGTAATACTGTCTAAGGTACCTTTCCCTTGATCGCAAGAACTACAGAAAAGGAAAAATCCATATCTTTTTGACCAAAAATCCGTAGATCTGGTACCCTAGTGTTGTAGTAGGTATAGCCTTCAGTTTATAGGCTTGATATATACTAACAAAGCTCAGTTTCCTGGTATACAGTATACTTCATGCTAGCTAAGCCTTTATTTCACTAGGCCGGAGACTAAAAAGGAGTGAACGAGCGCAGGTGCGTTCGTCTGTTCGTGGAAGCGACATTGTATTAGGGCTAATACAGTATACTATAAACAATCATGAAAATGGTATCTCTCATACTCTTAACTGAGGTACTTTTCCCTTGAACGACTCAATTCTACAGAAAAGCATTATTAGCCTGTAATGAACCGGAGGAAAGTATTTCTCATACAAGCGACTGCGGTACTTTTCCTTCGAGCCCAAGACATCCGCATTTTACGCAAAAGCCGTAGAAAAATTCATTTTTTAAGATAATAGAAAATCCGTAGATCTGGCAGCACTGATAACTCGATTAAAATAGCTCCTCCAAGTAACTAGATAATATGCAATACTCCATTCACCAATTTGCCTGGCCCCTTCAATGAGCCAGATATACAACGTTTCAAACACCACTCATGAAACAGGTTCCCTACCTCCCCTCATTCAACTCCAATAAAGAACCCGCGAGTTTTTTTTTTTTTAAAAAGGTGTGAAAATATTGTTTTTATGTACATTTTTGTAATTTTAAGACGCCTATGTTGCGAGACTAATGCATAAGAATAAGTGTACGTTACCACAAAACCAGTTCGTTTTCGTTTGTTTTTAGAGGAACAGCACGTGAATTATTCCTCGTCACGAGTTCACCAGATCTCATGACGGTATGGACCATTATAGGCCGCGTGTCAACGACGTCATAAGAAGAGCCGATAGTCTTATGAGACTCCAATTTGAAGTCGCGGTTGGCCTTTGGTCCCTCACACAAGAATAGGGAGCAGGCGAACCACAATATCGAGTCTCGAATTCCAACAGGCAGGACGACAGAACATAATATAGAGACAGATCAGACAACCGAATTTGATGGTTTAGAATTATCGAGGAGTTGAACACCGAACATCAAGTAAACCTAAAAAAGGTTGTAACATACTAAGAAAGCTCAAATCGCGCACACGCAATCTCATCGTGGAAAAACTCACTGAATTCTCGGTCGACGCGGCCAAAAGCTTGTCGAAAAAATAAGTTAGAACATTCGTACCACGTTAATTCACTTCACTTTGAACAAGATAAGATAACAGACAAACATGAATTAAAAAAGGCCACCTCGAGGTGGAAGTCCGAATCGGGCACACATTACCATCGTAGACAGACGAAGCACTCACTGAATTCTTGGTCGACGTGGCGAAAAGCTAGTCGAACGAAAAATCAGTACATTTGTACCACGTTAATTCACCCCATCTTCGACAAGTTAAAGAAACAGACGAACAGGTCCATTTGTACGAGGCGAACATCGCACGATCGGGAGAGAACAAGCAGGATAGCATAGTAGATAAAAATATACCCAACGTTCCAGATGAAACAGGAAAATGATAAGAGACGGAAAGAAATCAATTCGCAGAAATGAAAGCGAAACGGACCAACGTACAAATACCGAGCAACCAAGCAGAAAAGGTGGATACTTCGCAGGATAAAGATAATGACTTTTTCCAGCTCTAATATTGTGACCTTACCATCTTTTTATACGAATCTCAAATAACGCAAGATCGTAAAGTCATGATTGAATGAGATCCTACATATTTTTTTCGCGATAAACATTTATTTTTATCTTCGAACACAATCAATGTAGGAGAAGTATTGAATAAATTATCATCCGCTCGTTCATATTGACGAGATAGTGTTTTCATTTTGGCACTTGTATATAATTTTGTAGCCGAAGTTGAAGTAGATAAATTAAATGAAACTCGGCGAATCTGGAGAATAATAAAATGATCATCAATATAGTTTAGCCAAGAATAATAATTCAGCGAAGGTACGTTTTTATCGTTCATAAATTTTTTATAACTCCTCATTTTCCGAATACATGGAAAGTAAAGAACGGTGGGAGAGACGCGAGAGACCATCATCTAAACAACGATAAAATTGGCAAAAAGTAGCAAAACGAATTTTTAACGGATTAAAGGAGACTGTCACCAGTTTTATGAATCATATCGACCGAATTTTCTCTTTGTTTTTGTTTGCCGCGAACTCGAAAAAATATTTAAATAATAGCGGTGCGGTACTCCTATCGTATTTGTATAAGTTTAGATTTTTACACCCCATCGCGATGAAAATAGAAACGTTGGCGAAAATTTGTCGGAAACCTATAATATTCATTCTATCTTGAAAATGGGAATAAAAAGCGAGTTAATTGATGAGATACGCGACTGTCATAGACGATGTTGATAGCTATAACGCGCTTGTTTTTCTGTCAGCTGTGTTATCAAGATTGAAATTCTAGCTGACAGATTTATCCTATTTTCAAACGCGGATCAAATAATTTCATTTTTCGTAATTGGAAGACAGGTGGAGGGGACATAACCGTTCTACGGAGTATTCTATGAAGAAAAAAAAATAGCTGGAATAGAGTAACTGAGCAGCGATATTAAACTCAATTTTAGATCGTCCTTTTTCGAGACAGGCGAGTTGAATACATTGGTCTGGTTGAGGGTTATTTGCGGGATAAGCGAATAAGCGAAATTTCGTTTATTAAAAAGAAAAATGTTTTCCGAGCTCGCGGTTGTACAGCGCATTTAGACCTGGATTCCGGCTTCGAATGCGCTACACCGTGGCCGAGTGTTTTTTAATGATGTAAAAAAAATAAGGATAAGTACGTCGATGACGCGAAGCAGACGATTCTATTCGACCGTAGATTTAATAAGTAGTCTTCGCCGGAATACGCTCGAGTAAACGAAAATGATATTCCTACGCCTACTGCACACGTAACGTCATAGTGAAATTTTCAAATGAAAAATCATACACTGCACTTAGTTTTAATATACCCTAGCTCGGAAAATTTAGAAGCTATATGTATATTATGTACTGCCGAAAAACTAGAAAACAAACATCCGCCATCGCGCGATCCAAAATTAATTACCGCATCTGCATAAAGCTAATTTAATAGATTTTTACATAATAAAACGTTTTTCCATGCAAACTTTTACTCGCAACTCCTCGAAATGAACTCGTCGAGGAAAAAGCAAGCGCCGTACTATGTTATATAGACCTATTGTTTTCGTTCTGTTTGTAAAACCATACAGCATAAATTGAGTATCGAAAGGCGTACAAGGGATGTGGACTGATGTCGTACTACATATTGACGAGTGTCGAAAATTATAATGTATTATTCAGTCCCGCCTACATATTACCTCCCGAAAATATCATGTTGACTGGATTTCACGCAGTTATGATTTCTATTTGTGTTTTGAGACAGACGCGGTGGCAGTTCCTAAATTAAAATCATCCACGAAACTCATGATACAGGCGGTGGATATTTTCGTATTGCTGTAGGCTTAGAATTCAAATATTATCGCAACAAAATATGAAACAGAAACTGATTTCCAGAAGTAGGTCTCAGAAGGAAATATGAACCGCACGCTACTCAGATTTGTAAACCATACCTGAGAAGCCCTCATTCAAGTGTTCTGGAGTATCCCAAGGGACACCTTGATCTGATGAGGGTGAGGGTGGTGTATGATATAAATTTGGCCCTCTTACGCCGTAATTAAAAATTATCCATACAAAATTCATTTATAGACGTCACCCAGATGAGGAATGGTTTTCTTATTACACATCGCCGCCAAATTCTCAAAAAAAAAAAAAAAAAAGAAGCACGTCTAAGCAATGCATCACAAGCAACCGGGAGGTGAGGGATTGCACAAGGTGGTAATCAAGAGAGGCGTATGTAAACTGCATTCTGAATGGGTGCTCAATAATGGTGGCCCTGGAATACCGAGGAAGACACGACGATGTGGGTAAAAGAATGCACCAAGCCACAATCAGAACAATGATAAATACAAGTACAAAGAGGAATGAGCCATATGACAGTCATGAACCACAAGCAGTAAGCGTACAGTGTATTTCGACAGAACACTTCTCACAAACAGAACAATTGCACTCAGTCGCTCCGACATAACAATAATAAATAAGAGAGAAGGATATTCAAAAAGCAAGGGAAACTAAGCAATAGTGACCCAGTTCTTAGAAACTCGGCTTAATCAGTATCTCATTGATCAGGCTCCATATAGTTGAGTTACTTTTCTGTTGATTGATGCAATTCTGATTAGGCTGGGTTTCTGCATTTCATTGATCAGCAGAAAGGTATCTATGCTATAAGAAGTTTAGTTACTTTTCTCCTGATTGATGCAATTCTGATCATGCTTCATTGATCAGCAGAAAGGTATCTATGCTATAGGAAGTTTAGTTTCTTTTCTGCTGATTGATGCAAATCTGATCAAGCTTCATTGATCAGCAGAAAGGTATCTATGCCATAATAAGTTTAGTTACTGTTCTGCTGATTGATACTACTCTGATCAAGCTCCATTGATCAGCAGAAAGGTATCTATGCTATAAGAAGTTTAGTTACTGTTCTGCTCATTGATGCAATTCTGATCAAGGTGAGTTTCTGCTTTTCATTGATCAGCAGAAAGGTATCTATGCTAAACATGGTTTAGTTACTGTCCTGCTGATTGATGCAATTCTGATCAAGCTTCATTGATCAGCAGAAAGGTATCTATGCTATGAGATGTTTGGTTACTTTTCTGCTGATTGATGCAATTCTGATCAAGCTGGGTTTCTGTATTCTATTGATCAGCAGAAAGGTATCTATGTAAAATTCCATCTGTTTCATTCACTCCATCCTTGTTCTTCCCTGTTCATCATTTAATCACTTTCCTCATCACCTCATTTCACTCCTTGCACAGGCAACGTCCGTACCTTGTTGTTGTTACCATTAGTACAGTTGTTGTGCTTTGCACACTCGCTTATTTGCTTATTCTCTTGTGTAGCTTTCTTCTACAAAATATTCCATAACGACTTTGTTTTGAATTTTGTAATATGCGCTACAACATTCATCCGAGTCATTTCGGCTTTATTTGAAATAAGATTCAACTAATCTTATATCTATACTACATAAAGTTTTGTTACTTTTCTGCTGATTGATGCACTTCTGATCAAACTGGGTTTCAGTAGTTCATTAATCAGCAGAAAGGTATCTATGCTACACGTAGTTTAATTACTTTTCTGCTGATTGATGCAATTCTGATCAAGCTGGGCTCCTGCATGGCCGTGGCTTCTGTAGACTCGGTCACAATATATAACCTATGTTCTTGTGACACCTCCCAAATTGCAAATACGGGGAGAAAGTTCTTTGTAAAAGAAATAATAATAAATCTGATTAATTGTGCATTGTGAGATTTATTTGTTTTCCCATTTGTAGGCTTCATTTGTAGGTGCTACTCACATGTGTGATATACCGGTATAATTCACACTCCAATACGTAATCTACCGTGAAATGTGTGAGCTTCTACAGTTTCTTTAGCGTTACCGAGAATACACCACGTGGATGCGAACTGCTTGGTATCCCAAAAAGAGTTAGATCTTTAGTAAGTAGTCACTCGCCTGCCAAAGCGGCGCTAGTCTCACCGGCAGAGAGACAAAATTTCTCTTAGAACTTTCTGCGCGCCCACGTCAATAAGGGGTGGTAACGAATACATCGGTGGGCTCAGCACAGATGTATTTGACTAAAGCAGAGGTTTATACATAGAGGTAAAAGGTGAAACGGCGAGAGGCCAGCTGTCGGAACAGGAACAGCATCAGATAACGTTAGGCGCTGCAGGAAGAACACACAGACCACTACCTTTTTATCCACGATATAGTATCCCGGTTAAGCAGAAGATGCTTGATGAGAAGGCGAGCTTCCAGCTCCCCAGAACTGGATATAACGGACAAGGAAGTAAACCCTGAAAGAAAATCCGGCAAAAGGCAAAAGGGAAATCATTGCCACATTCTTTGCCAGGGGATCAAATGGCAGGAAATCAACACACAACCTCGGGGGCCCTGAGTCCAGTGTAAGCCTTTAGTGGGCACTGGGTATTACAAATACCACCGTCTGCTGGATTTGCCGAAGGACTGATCAAGAAGAAGAAAGATCATTTGAAGATAGGAAAATGGAATGAACAAACGATATTCGGCCATTTCAGAATTTTGGTAGACATTACGCTAGAAAAAGGTCTACGCACGAGTAAACCTCTCAGTATATCCTCAGCACTCTACTTTCAGAATGGATGGAATAAAACAAAACATACGAAAAAAGGAGGAAGAGTACTGTAGCAAGCACAGTTCACAATAGCTCTTCAAATGGCAATTCACATCAAAAACAGAGCTCTCTTTACACCGTCTACGAGTCGATATTCCAAGTAAAAAGATAATAATAACAAAACTTACCGACGATGGTGAGTAAAATCATCAGTCCGAGTACAACGGATAGTACTCCGAAATAATCATTATCGTCGGTAGAATTCTCGCTCATGGGAGGCGTCCGATTGCTCGATCGCGGCACTTGAGAATCGTTCGACAATAATAAAATCGCGGCGATAGTCGACTCCACCATAAAACTCACGTTCGTACTAGTTCCCGAAAATACGTCCGCGACATTATTCGGCGCGACCACTAACGTAGACGAAAATTCACTCCGATCCTTCGTCCTATCGGTAAGGGATGATGCAGCGGCATCAGTACCACTAACGAACACAGACAGGTCGTCCACTTTCGCGGACATAGGTAACAGCGAGACACGATCGGACGACGCATCCAAAACGTATTCACGATCCGCGAATACACTCGTACCGGTCAGCGGCTGCAGCTCAGTATCGTTGGCCGCGTAAGGAACAACGCCCTTGTGCACGTACTGACCACTGGCGGTGACGACGGCGAAAGACATGGCCAATAGGACGGCCGTATTCGAATATGTGGTAACGGCTCGACAAAATCTACAAAACGTACCTCCCGGATCGTATTCGAGGTTTTGTAGATCTTGCAGCTGAATGACGTTGCCGTATTTCCATTTTATTAGCTTGATCAGGCACTCGCTGAGCCACGAGTCCTCCATGTCGACGACCCTACCGCATGAAAACTTCTTCTACCTGCAATCATAAGAATAAAATATGAATTATTGTAGGTGTTAAGCAATGTCTGATACTTGGCGGTTCCAATTAAAGACAGGACTATTGAGGAAGACCGATTTGTGCACACCACTCTCCTCAATATAGGGTTGGACCTCCAGTCCATGTGAGAAGAGACCAGCGAGTATTGAGAGCGTAGTAGATATGTGAGGTGAAGATTGAAGGGCCTCAGGGAGTGACTGGTTTGCAAGGAGTAAGCATCCAAGAAAGAGAGGTGAATTGGATTTTTTAGTACTCTTTGTAAATCAGCACTCAAGCAGGGTAGTCACAGAATCTAAAGATTTCCGAATAAGGTTGGTATCAAGCCTCAGATCGTGAGCGCGTGTTGTCTGGTTTTCTTAAAGCGAAAGACACCAGAAAAAAGAGGAATCGAAAGGAGCCTACGGACATGGCCCCGAGAAAAAAGGGTGCAGGGCGAGAGGAGATAAAACAAGTCGCGGATACAGGTATCTTTCTTCGAATGTCAAATACGGGGTAGTAATTTTTGACAGAAATGTCGAGAGAATTGATTTAACGCCAGTCAATCTTCAAGAAGTATTCAAAGGGCTAAAGACTGGAAAAGTTGTACTTTCAGAGCAAAAAATTTTCTTGAAATACATGCATGATATTTCGTTGTACTCGAGTAAAGCTACGGCAAAGATTCCAACAAAATCATTTGCACCCAGTAGAGTCCACAGCTCGAAATATTAACGGTCTCTCACCGCGTAATTATTCAGTATCTGCCGATCTCAAGTAAAAATAAGGTCTTCTTTCAGCTGATTAATTGGCACTGAGGAAAAAATGGACGAGACCCACTTTATTGACCATCGCAAATACAACCGGAGTCGTTTTATCGAAGAAGATACTATTGATTTTCAAAGAGAACTGAATTACGGCGCTCGAATTGGTGGCCACACCGACCGTTGAGAGGCCGAGAGGATTTGAACGCGGGTTCGCCATTCATTCCGATGAGTGGTCAGCGTACCATTCGCTGACGTTGGCAGATGAATACAAACATCGACTTGTGAATATCCACCGTGATACTGACACCCATTTCTAAGCCATCGAACGCATGTGGTTTGATGTCAAGATATTAATTATGAAGTACAGTAGAAGGAACGAGCAGTCTCTCTCAACTTACTTCAATCTCAAGTGGACCAAGTTCATGTAAACCTCTACGAAATTCAGACTAGCCGAGGAAATCATCAGCATACGTCATGTTCAATTCAGTAGAATCTGAGCTTCAATGGTGTGAAGTGCCGCTTTTGTCTACCATGACCGTCCCAGAAGTTCTGGTAGAATTCAATTCTTCGAAAGGTCCGAGACCATTCGACTGCCCGGAATTATCCTCGATTTGGTTATAAAGGTTTTCGGCGCACGAGTGCAGTTAAACTGAGAGCGGAAACGAATTCCATCAAAAAAAGTCGGTAAAAGTTGGTCCCTGTTGACGAGCAGGTTGAAGTACACAATCCTGAGAATGATTAGGAGAGTCAACTAATCTGAAGCGATCAGTGGGTTGTTGAGTTGATCTAGCATTCCTGGTTTAAAAATATGTCAACACTAATCAGTAGAATTGATTCTCCAAGCACCATTCCTCCTCCATTGAGACTTTTTGGCCACGAGCGAAGCACAGAATCAGTTCTACAGACTAGTGTCGACGTATCTATACCCCAAGAATGCTAGATTAACTCAACGACCCACTGATCGCGTCCGATTAGTTCACCCTTACTACAACAATTCCTACTTCAACCTTCTCGTCGACAGGTGCCAACTTTTTCTTTCGATAGAGTTTGTTTCCACTACTACACTCTTCGTCCATGAAATTCATTCCATTCGTGGATTGAAGTATGATTCGAGAAATCGTACCTATCTTCAAAATTGAGCTTTTACTGTTAAAGACCACAGCAGTAATACGTATTTGAGATAGGGTAACTTTAAGAGAGGGTCCATAAACTTGATTCAAAGTGCATCCCTTGGGAGGATCTCTTAAAAGTCAGAAGTACTGTAAAATAACACAACAAGAACAGGTAATCGCGCATACAAACAACTCAACGAATTTGTCACGAGACTTAGATTCACACTCGGACTATGGACGACTACGATTAATGATCCGAAAAGAAACTACGACGCGCATACTTTGCCTACTAAAGATTTTTATACTTTTACGTTATTCGTTCTTCCCCTCGTGAACTGAAAACGCTTGACTTTTTTCTCGTCAAAGTTTCAAATAATGAAAATATAATACGAAACAACAATAGCCCACCGTTGTATCATGAGGAAGTAATAAGTCTGATTCATGGGAGCAATCGGAATTTATTTTCGACAATAAACATTTTGCCGATAAGCAAACCGCGGAGTTACACAGAGAATATTTGTCTGCTCGCTTAGCTCTTTTGAATACAGCCAATCGAAATTGTTCGAGAGAATTTTATGATACGTAATACCGTACGCCTATTATATCGGAACTCGCTTCTCCGAAGTCCCTATGTACATAGCTTTTGCTTATTTACGATACGCGCCTTAGAAACATCCGCGATGATTTTTCTTGCCGAATCCACTTCTTCTTAACGCGCGATAGCGACGGGAGGGCACTAAAACTTGGCAGAAAATCAAAATAATAAGTTTCCTTTCGTGAAGCGTGCGATGTGTTCGAAACCCGTCTCCGGCGCTGGAAAAATATAATTAGGAAAGGGAAATTTTCAACTAGGCTTATCTGGTTTCAATTTCGTAAACATATTTGTAGACACGCAAATACATCTAAAAGGGATTTTGATGTATTGTTAGTTGGATAGGCTGGATGCTAGACGTGAAAACGGGATTTGATTGACAGAATGTTGGAAATAAAAATTGCTTTTCGGTCTCGATGCTTTCCTTTTTCCCTTTTTCTTTCGATTGCCGGATTACGGACTACGAAACTACGTATTTTTAAACTTGAATTTCCCCCCCCCCGCACTCTTTTTTCGGAAGCTTTTTGCGTTGTGCGAGAGTTGACTTGTGACGAATATCACATAAGTAACGATTTTCCGATCCCTTCATCGGCCTTCATATAAAGTCTATTTTCCGAATTCACATTTCTCGAGCAGCGGTGGAAACGTCGGAAATGAACTGAGAAAAACCTGCGGATTTTCCTTTTCAAACATTTGTAGGTGAAACAAAATACACATAAAAATTCGGCCGGCTGATAATAAAAAGAAAATCTGCAAAGCGAATCAGAATTTTCACCTGAAATTGATGCACGGATGAGAAAACGCCGTTTAAGATCATAAATTTTTTCGAGCGGATGATAAAAATTTCTAGACGTTACTGCGGCGGTTCATCCAAATCATGTGGATTATGAACGAGGTGTATCATCGTCATCGAGTAAGTGGAAGTCGAGCTTTCAAAAATCAGATTCTCCATCTATACACCAAGTTCTTCTTTGGGAAAGGGTTCTTCTAAGGGTCGATAGTAACAATCGTCCTGCATGTCAGCACGAGTAAATGACAGTCATCGTTTCATAAATTAAGGGAGAGGGTTGATTAGCACTAATTTTGCTTGAAGATCCACTCCTGTTGTTAACGTTACCTACTGTTGTCTATAGGAGAGCTCTTAAAGCTAAATGCTTCATCCAGTATCTATAAAAAGCCTAGAGCTACCTAAGTATACAGTCCCCCGATAAAAAGATAAGTACAATGATGTTCATTAACCTAAAGTTGAAAAGTTGAAAGAAGTTTTGTTTATCTATCAAACACCTGTGGTCTGAAATGGAACTTAGTATCCGGTCAGGTCTATGTTTCTTGTGCACTTTTGACTTGCTTGAGTAGGTACCAACTGAGTCCACTCTCTCTGTTGCTTCTACATGTGAAGCACTTGAGAAAGACTCTACGTCATACTCTTGAACCTCAGAGTTTTAGTGAGTAATAGCTGGATCAGGTGGTATGGGACATCAACGACAAGAATAATATACCAGCATGTATTCTTCGTTTGAGTACCACTAGCCTGTGTGCAGGCTGATTGACTGGAAAATTGAAACATTCCAGAGAGTCTCGACCACATAGACACATTCTGTAGGTCATTTTGGACTGCAAATTTTGTACGTAGATAAGAAATACCCCTCTCAAGTACTTAAAAAGGGATAAAGTCTATCGCGATATCAATCCCCTATTGGCATTTATTTGTTGAGCAAATGACCGCTGAGTCTGGGTAGATGCTGAGATTGGCAATTTTTGGAGCGTGAAAGTTATTCCAGACAGTCATCAATTACAGCGTGTATAAGGCTAGGTATTTTTCAGTGCGTAGGAGGTCAATGAAAATGAGAGTAAACGTACGCCACTCAAAGGGATGGATTGGATTACGATAAGTAATGCAAGGAGCTTACACCAAAAAAAAGATACAAATCTGCACCGATAATACTATGTATTTTTCAGATCGTTGAGACTTGGCAGCCTCCGGCGATGCTTCCACGCGTGGGAGCAGCAAATAATCCAAGAGCCCAAGCGGAGATGATGATCACTCCAAGGCAGGATACTCTCCCTCCGGTGAAAGTTCGTGACCATTCTGGACCTGAGAAATTTTTGAAAAATCGACATCTCAAAAAACGACATCGACACCAGTATAGGGTGCCCTAAATTTAATGCTCTACCTGAAATATATTTTACTGTCTGAATAGTTGATAAAGGGTACACCTCTAGTGAACACCCTATATAGATTGTCCTTAATTTGATTCTCTACCTGAGAAAAGTACGGGTCCTTAAATAAAGAAAAAAAAAAAGGTGAAAAAGGGTAGATTCCTATTGAATGAAGTAAATTTCTATTGAATAAAAGCCCTACATCTTTGCATGACCCTTCCCTTTTGCAATGCACCCTTTAAAAAACCTTTTCTGCTCTCCCTACCTGCGAAACCAAGATTGTGACTTGAAGATGAAATCAATTCATCAAAGCTAACCTCAGTTCCTATTTGGTCGTGCTTTCTGTTTTCTTTTGTCCCAATCTAACCAATAATACATTATTCCAAATTATTAAAAATTTATTAAAGTTGAAATTTTAATTATTAATAGTAATTATTATTATTTTTTACTTAATTAAACTCTACATTTGAACTACAAATAATTATTAATTTTATTAATTTTTATTTTAATTACTTTTATAATAATAATATTGATAAAATTATTAATTTAATGATTTTTCTAGTATTAATATATTTGTTTATATTATTTTGTAATAATTTATTCAATTTGTTTATTTATTATGAAATTACAAATTCTTAGAATGATGGTTAAAAAAATATATATTTTATTATTGAATAAATTATTTTTATTTATTGTAATGAAAATTAATAAAGCAATACTTGATGGTAATAAAATAATTAAAATAAATTAATGATGATAAAAAATTTAATAATTAAAATTGAATATGAATATTAATTTTCATTAATTTTATTAATTCCAAATATTTATAAAAATTGATTCTATTCTTAATCAAACTTATCGAAAAATTTATTTTAAATATATTTTATTAATACTATTTATATTTTATTATTGATTAAAAAATGTATATATTTTTTTTCAAGTAACTTGAAATAAAGTATCAATTATAAATTAATTTAATAATAATGAATGAAAATTTACTATTAATAAAATAATCAATTTCAATTTTAAAAACTTATAAAATCAATTTAAAAAAAAAAAATAATTAAAAATAGATTAATATAAACTTAACCAAGTTTTAATAATTCAAATATTATTTTTTATTCCATTATTAGAGAATAATAAATTGATAGAAATTATTTTAATAAGAACAACAACTAAAATAGGGATAATAGGTCAAATAATTTTCAATATTTGGTTAATAAAATTCAATACAAAAAATCTTAATATTTCCTATGATTTGTTTAGTTGATTTGATCCATTAAACAGAAATATCAGAATTAATTATTCAATAGTATTAATAATTTTCTAATGAAATCATAAAAAAAAATTGAATAAAATAAGATAAATTTATGTAAAAATAAAGGATTAGATACCCTTGAAAAAATTTTTCATTGATCAATAATTATAATTTAGAGAAATAATTATTAATACCATTAAATAATTAATTCTGATATTTTTGTTTAATGGATCAAATATATTTAAAAAAATTATAAGAAATTTCAAGTTTTTTTATATTATTTTTCAATATTCTTTTAAATTTATTTTCAAAAAATGATAATTAACAAAATTAATAAATGAAAATTAATAAAATGTAAATAATAAATAAAAAAATAGATGAAAAATATCAATTTTCATCTACATAAAATATAAAAATAAATAATTCTAAAAAATTCAAGTCATAATATTTAATTTTTATTAATTAAAAAAAAATATCAAAAATAAAATTATAGAATTGATTTTTTAAAATTTAATTTATTATTCATACTTATAATTTTGATTATTTATTATAATTATATTTATTTAAATAATATTGATTATTTTTATTCAATTATACTATTTGTTTGTGCAATAATTATATTATTTCAAGATTAAATTTTATAATAATAATTTTTTGATGAGCTAGTCAGATTATTTGTTGTTTAAATGTTCAAGAACACATTCATGATTCAATATTTTTTTATAAAGTTGAAAAATTTACTTAAACTTTTCTTGTTATAATTTTAGTAGTCAGTAGACAGTGGTCAACTCAACTTTTTCTGTTATAGAGAGGATACAGTCTGTTGTTAGTTGAATCAACCAAAGTTTATTGGAGGGCAAGGATGGCGAAAAAATATTACATTGAAGAAAATTTTCAATTATTATTAATATGTCCCTCCTATAATATTATACATCCTTTACTAGAAAAAACTATTATGAACATGTTTTCTTACAAGGAACAATTATGTCACAAACAACTTTCATTTATTTAGCTAGTCAGAATATTTGTTGTTCAAATGTTCAAAAACACATTCATGATTCAATATTTTCTTATGAAGTTGAAAAATTTACTTCAACTTTTCTTGTTATAATTTTGGTAGTCACTTAACAGTGGTCAACTCATCACAGTTGTTGGTTAAATCAACCAAAGTTTATTGGAGGGCAAGGATGGCGAAAAAATATTATATTGAAGAAAATTTTCAATTATTATTAATAATTCCCTCCTATAATATTATACATCCTTTACTAGAAAAAACTAAAAAAAAACAGCTGAAGAAGGAAGTGTTCCACGCTCTATCCTATTCAGTTTTACTGAAAGTAAGATAATTGGGGGGGGTCCAGGGGGTTCTCTTAATGACTGCATTTTCTTGTGGGGGGGGGGTTGAGATCATGAGACGTAATCTCTTAGCTTGAAACCTGAAATTACGAATTTTTGTACCATCGAAATTCCCATCTAGTAAAACCATTGTGAATCAAAGTGTATCGAAATACTTCAGCGGGTCTCTGACGAAAAGATTCCTTTTTTCAGGAGTAAAATGAAATTCAAGTTTTGTGTAAGATTGGTTCGCGTGAATGAGAGCGGGGCAAAGAGCGTCAGGAGAATGAGATGAAAATGAGTAAAGGAATGAAAAATGGTACGTAAACACGGTATGTCAAGGCTGTTATTCAAAGGTTCGAGACAAGACAGTGCTTGAGCCTCCAACGGACCTTTTCGTCTTCGTTACTCTTTATTACAATTTTTATAGTTTTCAATTAACATTTTTTTTTCCGACTTCTGAAACATTTCGAGAGGTTCGAAATGAAATGAGATTTCAGCTTGTAACGAAGATTTTCACCTTCTTGTTTTTTTTCTTATTCTCTTCTACAAATTTTTTTATACTTTTTAATTAACATTTCTGACTTCTACCAAAAAATTCTCAAAAAAGTCTTCGACCATTCTAGCAAAAGCGACTTTCATTTTAAAAACGAAGGTCATAATGCATGGTTACAGATTTTCTTCAGCTCATCTTATTTGTCTCTCTTTTTTTCCGAAGTTCTATAAAGAAATAATATGATAGTCCTTTTTACCTTCGTATGTGAGCTGACTTCCGTCTTACGTGTGTAAAAATTTTTCCAGTCTTCTAATACGCGCCTTCGCCGAATATTTTGAACGAAAATATTTTAAGAGAGGATTGTAATAAGTAATAAATTCGATTTTTATTCCTAATTATAGCTGCGCCTTCAGTCTTCAGGAAGGGAGAATCGTTATTATATAGTCGTACGGTAAATTTCAGTTTTTCTCCTCCAAAAAGTCTGAAAAATATGTCTGTCCACGTAATATGATAAATTTCGAAAGTATTGCGAAGGACTTCTTAATAAAAATGGAAAAATATTATCTCGAGATCCTGGACTACGTATAGCGCAGTGCTTATTTTGCGATATTAAAATATTTAGCATTTTTGCCTCGAAATGGGCTATTCTGAAATGACGTATAACCGTAAATAAAGTAGAAAGTTCGAACAATATCGCGGCGGCAACCATTACTTTATTGAATTTCAGACACATGAATGCGAGATTAACCCGCCTTTTTTTTTTATCATTGGAAACATTGATTTTCACTTCTATCTGTCGCCTCGGAGTTTTCTCAAAATGTATTAAAAATTCCTTTTCCTCCCGTTTGAAATAGCGTCGAATTTCCATTTTGTGTGTTGCCTGTCATTAGGATTAATACTTATTTTTCTTGTCGGATGATTTCGTAAAAGTTTATAGTAATCATAAAGAGTCGCCCGATAAAATCTCATCGCGAAATATTTCTCATTTTTATCGCGTTTTCATCTTCAAACGAAGTGTCCGTTTAACCGAAAAGCATATTATTCGTCCTCCGAGTGTGCATGTAAAACGTCCATTAGAACGAAAGGTAAATTACAAATTTATTAAGATGCTTCGCAATTTAAAAAGTAAATTAATGGCGTATATTTTACAAGTACATCGAATTATTAATTCAACTTATATAGCGAGCTGGATCGTATTGCATGCTTTCGAGTGGAAAAACGTGTACAAGGGGGAGGGTAAATTTTCCGCAAAATTAGTATAACTAAAGAAAGTTTACCCGTGACCCATATAATTATAATATGTATTTATATGGCAACTCGATCGGCGAAAATTGCGCCTTTCAGTCTTGTTTTCGCTTCGTATCGAAGTTTACTTCATTTGATGTACTTCACGTAAAGCCGATGCGAAGTGGTGATCGTGAACTACCAACTTGTATTGCATTTTTGTTTGGTCGAATTTATTTACTCTGCATTTTATATTCGATCGCGTTAAAAAACGCGAGCGGGCTGTTCGTTGATTATTACGCACGTCTGTGTAAACATTGTTATCAACGTCGTTGTGCCAGCGGGGATTGTAAAAGATTCTTCGTACTTGACAAAATAAAATATTTATGCTACGTATCGGACACGTGATGCTTGTATTATTTCGAAACTGGAAACATACAATCCTTATCGGCGCGGGCTTGGTGCGGACAAACTCATGCAATTTTTTTTTTTCAATTTTGACTTTAATAAAGACCTTCCAATCACTTTTCCAGTCATTTCCAATCACTTGTATCCGTCTAGACCGTATACTACCTTTCAATTCTTGAACGTTCTTTAGTTCGCTTCGTGTTTGGACTTTGCACTCACAGGAGGCGTCATTTTCTTGCAACACGCCTTGACTTCTAATTTTCCGTGAATTAACGGCGGCTGGAACCCCCCCCTTCCTCCCTACTTACCTCTGAGTTATTTCTTCATCAACTCTGAATCGTAAGATATTCGAAGTATCTCTCCCCGTCTCTACGGCCAGAGTAGGTTCCTTTATAGTATAGGCGATAAAGTGAAAAACAAATACCAAAGTTTACATTTGGGGGGGGGGGGGAAGAAGCAGTGATTGATGAAAATTGTAGAGTCAGGTGCTGGGAACAACATATCAAAAATCCCACTCCCTAAACCTTGTGCAAAATTTTCTGTGGCACGTTTTAGCCCCTCAAATTTGGTTTTTTGTCGATATCTTGAAAAATTGAAGCGATAGAAAAAAATTTCGCCATCCAAAATTGTTCCTCGTGAAATTCTACATAAGATGTTATATTCGAACATCATCCTAGGCTTATTTTTTGGCCTCAAAAGTTCGCGAGAAGTGCTCAATTTTCAAAAATTTCCATGTTTTTTGCGGAAATGAAGACTTCTGCAGAAAACTTATACTCTACAAAAATTATTCGTAACAAATTTTCTCACTCCATCATTTAGACTACACTTCCAATAGGCTGAACATCTGAAAACTGTAAATGATTACCTCTTCAAAAAGTAGCTCCCGTCAGGTATTCATGAGATAGCAACGGGTAAACGAAAATATACGTTTACAAATTCTTATTTACGCGTCAGCGTTGTACCATCCAACGTCTATTCATGGTTTGCACTCTGGAAGTTCAATAAACTTTATAATCTCTAGTAGTTAGGACGGTCTTCAGATTGTACGCTGTACATCAGATGCTGGAATTGAGCTGAAGAGGATAACCAAGTTAGCAATAGCAAGAGGTCAGTTTTGCGCAGCCCTCAGCCTGGACATAAGGAATGCGTTCAACTCAATTCTGTGAGAGAGAATATTGGATGCCCTCATGGAGAAGTGGTCCTATGGCCACTCCTGTAGTGAGTTGCATTCAACGGTATTTAAAAGATGAAGCTGCGACTGGGTGTTGAGCTTATTCAAAATGCAGATGAGGCACTGGTGGTATGCCCTGGTGAGACAATTGTAGCGGTGCACAGCAGGCAAACCGGGCCCCAGAGGAAGTAACGCGTTGGATGGAGTCAGCTGGACTCGACCTTGTAGCAAGTAAAAGGGAGACGATATTATTCACGACCCTTCGAAAGTTCAGTCCACCCCCCTTTTGCCTGGAATAAGTGGAAATCAAGACCAAAAATGTGATGAAGTACCTTGGCATCTGGTTTGACTCAACGCTGAGCTTCAGGCACCATTTCTTGATGACAGGGAAGAAGGCAGGAATGGTAGATGCATACCTAAGCCACCTGATGGGTAACCAATCAAGAAGCTTTTCTAAGTGTCTGCATTAGCAGCTGCCGTCATGAAGAAGAAGATAGACTATGAGCAAATGCAGAACCACGCTATGGTCTATACCTACTCGAAACCTATGCCTTATCCACATCCGGGAGTGCAGGAAGGCAGTTCCACCTCTCTATGTGAGCACACTTTCTCAATGATTATAGCATTCAAAACATTGCATAGGAATCTGACTGACGAGTACCTTCATGCTGCATTTGAGTTGAAGGTCACAAATTTTCTACCAGATAATACTACTTGGAGTACTGTCACTCAAACTCCGAAATCTCGTTGAATAAATTCTTTTTCTGAGTCAAATTATGTGACTATCTACCTTGGTTGTATTTCGATTCCCATAGGTTGTGATTCATCATAGGAAGGTGTTTTGCTCAAGTTTCATTTTCCTCTCCACGGGCCGTACAAGCACCCCTTATCGACCGCATATGGCTCACGAGCTTCAGGTTGCTCAAGCCTGCCATGAATTTAAACTGTCAACCATTCCCTCTCTCCGAGTAGTGCCTTTCAAGCACCGATTTGACACTTTATTATTCTCCCTCTGGAACAAAATCAGGGATGTGAGACAAAAGCCAGAAAATTCGAGTCGATTGAAGGTGGCGCATGATAACGACCTGGAATTTTCTTGAGATCAAGACAAACTAGAGTTTCTTCGTTCTATCGAATGCGAGGAATTGGATCGCCAAACTGACGGTCTGAAAAATCAAGTATTATTTACGCAGGACAAAATAAACCTTGGGGATCTAGTAGACGTCATTACAATTTTTTTTTTTAGTGAAACTCGACTTCATTTTCTGTTTCAGTTATCAGCTCTTATTGTCTACGTCCGAACAATTTGCTCGGCCAATTTCGAATACTTTCAAAATCTATGCCATTTATTGACAGTGACATCCAATAACTTCCTCTCTCTCCCCAAACTGCACTTAACATAAGCTGTAATTGATTCATTTTTTGAAGACAGTCATGATTCATAGTCACAAACCCCAACGACTGAGAGATGACTCATGCATGATGCATCCTGAATCTGTTTTCAACACCTTCATCAAGCCATTTCGAAGATATTTGGGGGTAGTATGATGTCTATTAAAGAGTATAAATAGAGGTTGAAGTTCCCAGGGGCCTTCCTACTGTTTGAATTGGTCACCCTCTCATTTTCCGCCAGCTTATCATTACAAGTTAGGGGGCGACAGTTCCGATACTGACAGTGATGGAGAAGACAGTGACGAAGCAATGATGCCAAACTTGTAAAAATTTTTTTGGAAATCTGCATTTTTGTTGTTTCAATATACTATTTCATGCACAAATTCACGAGGAGTATTTCTAGATTCAAAATTTGTGTTCTCCAGGTTAGCCTTTCTGATATATTCGCGAAACATCAAATAGGGGGCTGCAACGTGGGGGTGCAATTTCTAGACACGAAAATTCATTGCAAATTGTCTTTGTGACATATTTACATCTGTAACTGACTTCCAGCCTCCTTTTTCTGTAAAAAAAAAAAACTCTGTTGAACTTCCAGAGGTACTTGACTTAATCAGCAAACGTGCCCCGTTTGTCATATTCCAATTTGTCCACATGAAGACTTTGTCACGATCACCGACTGCTGCCATCAGGTTGTGTACAACGATTGCCTTGCTGATTTCGATGCGTGCCCAGACTGTGTCTTGTAATGACATAATTATGTAGGATAAGTTTTCTTTCTGACGTAGGTACCTTGGGTACTTTAATTATCGTAATATAGCATTTAAGATGTAGGTACTGTCAATTAAGACGTAGGTAGGTACTGTACCGACGAATAGACACTTAAACTGTAAAAAAAAAAAAAAGATTTTCTACCACAGCCAAATAAATGAAGATCATTTTTCATGTACTCAACGTTTATCTCTGCGGACGCACTTTCGAACAATTTTATTTTATGGTTAGCGTTATTCGTAGGTAGCGTACCGTCGAATAAAACGTTATTCGTAGGTACTGGGGATGAAACTCAAAATGTTGAATCATGATGAGATGATGACAATGAAGAGTATTACCTCGCCAAATTAGACGAGTACGTTTCTGCAAAAATAACGATAACCCAGAAATGAAGATGAAGAGAATATTAGAAATAGGCAAAGCTGTTGTGTTACTATCAGGACATCCTGTTGAGTTCAAGTTACCCACTCTTGGGGACAATACCAATAACCGAATTGAAAGGTCCTTTTGGACGCTGAAACAGAGTATTAAAGCGCGGTTTCCCTCTTTACCTGCAATTGAGGACAGCATAATTCATCTGATCACATTTTGTGACCAACGAATAACGCAAGCAACAACCAACGCAAGTTTGAAGTCTCTGAAGATACACGATACCAATCCCAAGATAAGTGCGTTAAATGAGGCAGCGTCCCTGAGCCTCAACGAACGGGGGTGTAAGCTGTTCCACAGAGCTTTGAAAGTTTTGGAAGAAAAACGGCAACATTTGAGCATGTTACCCGGTGGTATTTTAGATAAGTTTGAGGAAGGTGAAAAACTGTACACTACTTCAAGCACGGGATGCGACTGTACATTTCATCACCAAAACCAGTCGCCGTGTTGCCATATCATCTTCACGCGAGAAAATTCCTCCCTCCCCGTACTTGATTCATCTTGTTTTCATGATCGGTACCACAAGCGGGTATCAACAGAAAACTCCATTCCTGTGGACATTGGAGAATGTACCATGGAAGAATTTTCCGAGGAGGCTACCGGTAAAACTGCTGAAAAAGTCTTGAATAGTGTTCATGGTACCTACAAAATAACGTTTTATTCAACGGTACCCAGTACCCACGGTACCTACGAATAACGTTTAATTCAACGGTACGGTACCTACGAATAACGTTTTATTCGACGGTACGGTACCTACGAATAAACACATCGTTATTTTATTGACATGTTTCATGTTTTTGCTCTGACCCTGCACTCATTTGAAAATTTGCGTGCGTGCAGGTGACCTTGGGACTTAGGATTTTTTTCTACCTTAATTTTGTTGGAAATGTGCGTGCGTGCATATTTGGTCATTCTTTGATCAGTGCAGTAAACTACTGGTATACTAGGCTTATACTAGCATTATACTAGACTCTAAGGTAGACTCATACTGGACCAAGAAGCGAGACGAACGAGCGGAGCGAGTGAGTCCCAAGAAGCAAGGGCTGAATCACAAATCCGATGCCGGAGCTGGCCAACCCCAGATAAGGTGGTAGTGTGAGGCTCTTCCAGTTGTTTGGACAGTACAGAGGTATTTTGGCTTTGTACCCTTGTTTGGGGGCTTGTTGCTCATTTGAGGTCGGACTAAGAGCCAGCTAAAAAGGTTTTGTGTGTTCCCTTTTAGCTGGTGAACGTCGACGTGAGAAGTATTTTGTGCACTAGTAGTGAATGGCAGTTATTGATTGTGGTTTTAAAAAAAAGAGCTCACGTTCGCTTATTTTCCGGGTGATTAAAGAGATTTTTCAATAGAAATCAAAAATAGGACAAACAGGTAATCAAAAGTAGGATTATATACATTAGGTTGCCTGTAAGGTAGAAGTAGGTACTCGTGTGACGCAGGTAGTCTACGGATATCTTGCGCTTGAAGGAAAAGAAAAAAATGAGTAGTTTGCAATCTACATTCCCAACTTCTTGTAAGAAATAACAAATTTCTATCCACTTATCTGTATCACGTAAAAGAGCAAAAAAAAAGAAAGGGTGATGAAAAAATTGCCCCAATAGACCTAATATAATTGAATCCAACGTTTCAATGAAATTTTACAAGAACAGTATATCATATCTCTGAAGTCTGGAATGTTGATTTTCACCAAGAATTTATTCTTGATTTGTTGTAGAAAAATGGAAGCTGAAGACAATGTAGCAGAACGAGCAAAAATAGATCACTGCCTTGCACTACTTTCAACCATGAGCGAATTCTATTTCAAAAATGAGTATTCTGATGTTACCCTCCAAATAGAGAATCAATTATTCAAAAGTCATCGATTTGTATTGGCGGCATTATCAAAGTATTTTCATGGAATGTTTGGAGGGAATTTTAAGGAGAAAAATCTTGACAATGAAAGACCTATTATTTTGCACAATATTAATGCTGAAGCATTTGAACTGATTTTACACTTCATGTACGTCGGTGATGTTTATATCACTATATCTGATGTCTATTTTATTTTGTTTTGTACGCTTCTTAATCTAGTTCAAGTCTACTGTAGAATCTCCGCTCGTTCATCCCGCTTCTTGGTCTGGTAAAAGTCTACTTTAGTATATTTCAGGTTGATGAGATTAAGGGGCCTCACTCGCTCCGCTCGTTCGTCCCGCTTCTAATTCTAGTATAAGTCTACTTTAGAATATTTTAGGCTAATGACGCCCCCCCTTCTTGGTCTATTATAGGTCGGGTGTCTATTAGAATTCAAGCCAATAGCTTTTAGGGGCTCACTCTGACCTTCATGGTCTAGTATGAGTGTGATTTACAATTTTTGGGGTATTGGCTTCCTAGAGCTCACTCTCCTAGGTTTAGTACTGTATATTGTATAATATCAAGTGTACATGATGAAAGCTGAACTCACTACAGCAGCTTGGGGTGGGTCCACTTCTTGGTCTGTTCTTAAGCTTTCATTTTACTGGACCTGATATACTGTATACTAGGTTTATAGTAGCTAAGCTGTAGCCTAGTATAAAGGACGCTTCAGAAAGGATACAGTATACAGGATTCCTAGACCTAGTATGAAGCTTGAGTGTTAGTTTACTGCATAGATCAAAGGGAGACCTAGTTAGTTTGTCTAATATAAGTCTAACTAGTAAAATCCCAGGGAAACTGTCTTATGAGATATGATGGAAGTGCCTTATGAGTCATATGGTGTTTGAAGCGATGCATATATGCTCCATTGAAGGAACGGAGCCAACGTACAGTATATTGGACGAACTAGGCTAGGAATCCTAGCTTTATACTAAGAGCCTTGAATAGTTGATAGGAGGGAGACTTGGAAAGTAGCTTCATAACCGTCTTACGAACCAAAGGAAGATCGCTCGCTCCCCTGCTAGAGCCACTTCAGGTTTAGTATAATGAAGCTTAGCCTAGTAGAATAGTTAACCTAGTAGAATAGTTAATTGGAGGGGAACTTGGAAGCCAGGTTTATACTAGCAAGAACTGTCTTACGAGTCAAAGAAAGATATTATGGAACCTCGTATACTGTATTTTAGCCCCAGTATAATGAAGGCCTGTATCCTATATATTACGGTGTACCGTTCATTTAGCCTTAACAGTATAATCCTAGTATACTGTATATTAGTATACAGCAGAGGTCAGATGGACGTACGGACGTAAATTTTGGAATTAGGGTACGAGGTCAGGGGGGGGGGAGAGGTCTAGAGCAGAAATTCTTCTAAGTGTCAAGGTCATGGTTGTACGGACGTGCGGACGGGTCAGGCCAGAGCAAAGACATGAAAAATGTCAAAAAAAAGTGCATTGTGCCACCGACGTCTGGAACCAGCTCCTAAGCCGGTTTGAGCAGTTTTCGAGTCAAACTACAGCTTCGAGCTGCCATTGATCGCTAGAAATGGTGCCGCATTCAAAAATTGGAGTGCCACCAAGTTAGAAATGTGCCACTCGGGCACTAAAATGCCATCTTCGTCTTCAAATATTTTGTACCGCAAAATGGTGAAAACGACTTTGCGCAAATGTTCTCAATTTGAGATGACTTTGTCCAAAAAAAGTAATGTTTTTGCGCACAGAAACTGGCTGTAAGAAAGCAATGAGATTGCGCACAACTAAGTCTCAAGAGAAAAGGGTACCAATACAGCGATTCAGCTCTTTTATCTAGATTGCGACATTATTGGGTGTAATTTCTATTTAGAACAGCACGGTATCAACACATCCAGGGAAATCGAGAGTTGCGCACCCTGTACAACAACGATAGCTCCGAAAAAGGGAAGTGGTTGAGGTGGTTCTTTGGACTGGCATATCTACCTCCCTCCCGCCAACGTTGAAGAACGATTCACTGATTTGATATCTGTAGCACCTACACAAAATCATTCTTTTGCCGATTATATTATTCTAGAGAATTATCTCGAAGCCGATGCACAATTTCCTCAACTTCTTTAGGCCTACGAACCACCGATGCTGCAGAAAGTTTCCACATTATTCACAATGGATTATTTTATCACCCGCATCCAGACATTCATTTAGTTATCGACGCTATTCTTAGTGTCCAAACCTAAAGTGAACTGAAAATAAACTTCATCATGATGAACTCGAGAAGGCACCGAGGGTCAAAAGTTACTACCCGCATCAGAAAATTAATGGACACGTACAAAATCGTACACGCGAAGTAATGTAGACCGGATGGAATACCTAAGAATAGTAGATTGATATCAATTTGAGGGTAATTCAAAGTCGCTCGACGGATCATTACTAGAAAGCTACAAAATGACTTGAATCAACCTAACAAAGCAATTGATTGTTGGTATAGTCGACTTGAAATCGACTCCAGATTATGTCAATTCAAGATCGATTGGAAAGCGTCAAGCAGGCTTCACCAGCTTGATACCAACACAACAGAGCAGTCAATTTTTGGGATAGTCTACGGGGCAATTACTGCTATTTCGACCAGTCAGCAATTTAACCTATTGACAATTTCGCTCATTGTTTCTGAGGTCTTCCAAAGTTCCCCAGGTTTCCCTGCTGCCCGTGCGGTTGCCTGCTTCCAGCGCAAGACCGAATCAATGAAGAATGTTTCCAATGCTGTAAATCTGTTCTGTCGTTTGAAAGCATCGGCGAATTCATTAACAGAACCGTCAAAGATAATACACACTGATCTGATTGTACCATGCCGACTTTTTTCAGTCCTGAACAAACTCAAACTGTGTGACAAGTCAATTAAGACTCGTCCTAAAAGGTCAACAGACGATATAACTAGGAATCGCACGGACTAAAAATTTCTCCAAAAAACAATCGTCATCGATCGAAGCAATTCGCCAAGTTCTTAAGCCGAGACGAAATCCGACAAACGATACTATTTTAATTTATTTAAATTCCTGCACTCTCGCGAGTACGAGCTTAGAAAAATTTTGTTTTTAAACGAACAAAGGAAAACTCGACTATGTTTTGTAAACAATAAAAGGCGCAAATAACTTATAAATATTACAATTACACAGTATCCTCGCATTAAGGCGCAGCAGTAATCATTCTGGAGTATGCAAGTTCAGAAAAAAAAAAAAAACGTTTTACGCGTTTTTTTCTCTCTTCTCACGACGACGAGATCAGATCAGCGCTGCTCCGTGTTTTTAAAAAGGGAAATCGAAACGAAAAGTAAATAGACTTGTGAAAAGTACAGAGTATACATAAACGCCTATCTCGCAAATCATGTGAAATTAATATTATTCTCTCTCACTTCTTATACAGTGTACTTGAATGAACGGAAAAATTCCAGCAGTCAACCAACGTACGAGATAACAATATACGCACATTATTTTGTAGTACGAATTCAAATCAAATACAACCCGCATGAATAATTCTCGAATACCTAATTCAACTATAGATGATTGCTCCAAATCAGATTTTCGGCCCGACCTCAAATTCACGTCCTCATCGACCAAAGTAGACTACTCATTGACCACCATTCCGAGAGTTTTCCCGTCAAACGTGAGAATATATTTTTAACAAATGTGACTTAATGTTCTAAAAAATCAGTAAGATCTCAGGATACGAGTCCCTCTCAAGACGCCGGAAGACCCTTATCCTCAGATTGGTACATAATTGGACACTTACTGCTTCTTCTTAAAAGCTGGTAATTTGGACCTAGAGATAGGCACAAACAGGAAAATTGAAGACTCGCTAACAGAAAAATGGCAGTTGATGAGACACTTGAAAGATGATGGTAAGTCCCCAAGGAATCATATCTAATTATCAATGTTGATGAGACAATGTTGAGAATCAACGAAGTTCTTCGGAGCAATCTTGCAGAAAATTAAGATTATGACGGTACCGGTGACATCTTGTTAGAGGGCTTCAGCCCATCTTGTGGTCATTCCCCACTAGGGAACGATAGAAAGGGTTAACCCGAGATGATCGGGAATCTACAGAGGCAGCGCGTGAACATACACGATAGCGTGTACAAATGCAAGTGAAGTACAAGCGTACGCGAGCGAGTACTGCTGCAGGAAACGCGCTGCTAGCCGCGGACGGGCACGGCTGTCTACACTCCTCGCCAGGCGTGACCGGACCCAAACAGCAACGGCAACTGAACGGAGAGGAGGTTGAGCGACCTGAGAAAGAACATCCTGGTGAAATCAGGACCTCAAAAGAAAACGGAGTGCCGAATGTCGGAGATGATCCGAGGCTCTTTCTGTAGAGCAACTAGCTTAAACTCCGAGTTAACTGAAATAGAAGAAACAACTACACTGAAAGAAAGAGGCATGAGATGCAATGAACATATCCATATTTATTTTATGTATTCATCCCAAATGAAATTAAAATCGACAAACTCGACCAATGAAGTAAAATATTCCCAATTAAAAGATAAATCGGTGTACTGCGGGAACAGTCACCGAGCAAAAGAATGTAAATGAAGATCCTGAAGAAGGATACGTACGAGTCCGTAAAAGAAAATTTGAGTCAATACTTGACAAAAACCCGATGAAATAAAGAAAAGAAGAGAGGAAATTTAGCTTACATTATAAAAATCAATATAATATAAAGAAGCTGAGAGAAAAAACAAAACGAATAACATTTCGACTTTTGATACAGCTTTAGTCCTCTTCTGAAATCAGAAAAACAAGGGACAATAATTAGTGATGTAGAAGATCAGTAGCCAACTGATCGTGAAATTTAGTGAATCTGGCTTTGGGCAAGGCTTTCGTGAACACATCGCTTGGGGAGCTTTTTAGCTTTGGCCATTTTACAAGGATTACAATCTTGAATGGATATTTAAAAGGGTGGTTTCCAATTTGCGATACATGTTAATGAAAACTTAAATGGAAGGAAATCTAGTATGGAGTCCCAGATGGTGATGCCTTGAAGTTTGGGCAGCGTTTGCGCAAGCTTGCGCATTAGGGCTCAACCCATAATACATGGATCGGATTTCCCGTTCCTCTAATTTTTCAAGATCTAACGAACAGTGAGGAATGGAAGTCAAGATATTCTTGTAGTTCTGACTGAGTCTCAAGATCATTCAAGGTAAAACTATCATCATATCGTGTGGTTGGTAAATTTTTAAGGGGCCTCTTTTCCTTTCCTATTGGAACTTTTAACTACTCCTTAAAATAGATTAAAGGGTATTCTTGATCTACAAAAAGACGGATCAAAAGAAGATTTTCGCAAATATTGTCATATATATTGATGACTTCGCCCAGATTTAGAATTTTATCAAAGTACGTGAGAATATCCAAGTTACTGACTAGAAATAAGTACTTTTATTGCACCCTGAGTCCGAACATACGCGAGCAGTAGTATAATTCTTACCAGACGAATATTCACATTTGAGAGATTTTTTCTGCACTTGCGAAGAGACCCATCTTCGGTGAACTTCATATAACGAGCTGAAAATGTTTTACAGTCATCATCATTAGTTGAAGCTTTCTGATCTTTGGAATTATTTTTATTCGAATCTTTACATTTAGAATGAGGATTGTTATTCTCTCGACGATTGAGAGAAGGATTACAAATATTGGAATTGTTATCATTCAAGTTATTACCATTACGTTTTCTATCATAACGATTGTATCCACCTCGTCCCCATCTGTTTGGTGAGTACTGGGTGCGACGATTTTTGCACCACGCGATGTGATTTCCATCCACACCTTTCTTATAACAGCAAGGACACTGTTTATTTGTACAATTTTGCCTAGTGTGATCAAATGAGTTGCACCTCGTGCAAGGCACTGAAATACCAGAAGAGGAATTGTTATTTTTATTGTTTTGTGGTCGATTATTCGGTCTATCACCATTATTAGAATTGCTGTTATTGTCTAAAATTATTAGACGGATTCCTATCATGACCATTATTGTTATTTTTAATCCATTCTGGATTCCGAATCTCGGTCCTTGCTCAATGGAGGATTGATAAGGTTTTCTTTCTAAATTGCGGCCCTTTGCGTGAGCCGTTGAAATGAACAATTCTCAAATATGCAAATAAGGAACTTTTTGTACAACCCCACTTCATCCGCTAATTCTTCAAGGCTTCTCAATCAACGAATCCTTCTCTTATAAATTTCTGGGTTTAATCTTTGATCAAGCTAGTAGCACCAGAAACTCTCCTGGATGTCTCACAGGAAGTCACTCAAAGCTAAATGCCTAAACGCTATCAATACCATCAAGTACCTCTCCCACACATGTAACTGCAAACTCCTGCTCCAACTATACAAAATTCTTATTCGCTCCCACGGTGCTACAATCTACAGCTAATGCAGTAAGTCCAAAATAAAACTCCTTGACACTATTCAAGCATCCACCCTACGCTACGCATGGCTCTCGGAGCTTTTCGAACTTCCCCCCACCTAAGCCTCTGGGCAGAAGCAGCAGAACCACCACTACATTTCCGCACTCTCGTACTGACTGCGAACTTCCTCGCTTCTTCTTCTCAAATTCTTGACCTTCCAATCTATACATTTATCCTTACTCCTAATAACTTCCTCTTCTCCTCTTTAAAATCCGATCTTCAATACCTCTCCTTCCTATCAAACCATCGACGCTTCCGGGACTATAATCCCCCCTTCCCCCTCGATCAGACTCGATCTCGCAAATACCCCGAAATTGGACTATTATTCCTATCGAAGACCAATCTTGGAAATTATCGCAGAGTATCAAAATCATGAAATCTGCTACACTGATGGCTCTAAATCTCAATCTAAAACAGCTTATGCATTCTCTATTCACGGCTCCATTACCGCTGAACGACTCCGTAACTCGGCTTCAGTATTTACTGCTGAACTTAGGGCTATACAATCCTGCCTTTCGCAACGAACGCCCCCACGAAACAATTACATCTTACTAACGTATTCTCTTTCTTCTCTTTTAACAATACAAGACATCCATTCAACAAATCTTATAACTCAAAGCATCCACGTTATTCTCGAAACTCTTGCTTCCATCAAAACAAAAATAACTTTTATCTGGATCCCTGACCACATCGGTCTCCCTGGACATGACGAGGTTGACCGTGCAGCCAAGGAAGCCACCCACCTACCATCCTTCCCCATCATACAATCTAAAAAACTACTACCGTTTCCTAATTTTGAATGCTTGGCATCATCTTGGGATCCTCCTACAGCACAACAAGCTCCGATCTATAAAAACCTCACCTACCGCTTGGTACTCCTCAAACAGAAATTCCCGTAATGAAGAAATCATTCTCTTCCACCTCAGAATCCGCCACACCCGACTAACTCATTCTCACCTCCTACTAAATCTCTTCCTTCATCTTGCAACTACTGTCAAACGGATAACCCAATAGTACAACACCTGTTCTCATGTCCAGCCCTTCAAAACCAACGATTAACTATCAATGTCTCTTCCTCCGTATCCTCCTCCTTATGCAACAACTCAGAAACAGTTACCAACTCTCTCCAATACTTACGCTTGACCTACCACTTTCCACTGCTCTAACAACCTACAATACTTTTTCGCAAGTTGATGACCCAGAGAATAGTCGAATAGCTCAAAATAAAAATATTCATTTTACATTGATGGGTGAACTGTACTATTTCCAGGATAACCTGCATCACAACATTTGAAAGCGACTTGGCACAATTTAATCCAAAAGATTAAACGTACTGTCTCGAATTTCGGAAACCTTTTCCTCAAAAGCTGTAACATACGACTGCGTTTCCCGGAATAGCCGGGACGTTTTCGACTCTCTAGAGTCTGCATGACTGCGATTGGATCGATTTTATGCGATATTTTATTGAAGTCGCTCACCGGAAGTCGTTGAGCAATTATTTCATGAAATCTTATTTTATGAAAAGCGTATTATTGTTCGGGGATGATTTTGTGAAACAATTACATGCCTTCCAAGTCTCAAAACTTATCTCTTTACCCAAAACAACATGAACGGTCGGTTCATAATAATACAAATTAGGTAAACTATTATTGAACTCACTGATGGCAACTTGCTGGGGTGCAGCATTCGACAATGCTTGATTACTCGATGGCAAATGAGGTGCCGTCTGAACTTGAGCTTGCCCACTCTTGGGCGGCGGAAGAGAATTAGTTGAACTTGCAGGAGTCTCATGATTTTCTCGTAATTGGCGAAATCGTTCAGATAACGAAGCCCCGCCAGTTCCGGGTTGCATTGGTGCTTTATTAACGGTGGTAGGTGGTGGATAATTCGGTATAGGTGGTAGCGACTCCAACGGCAAGCCGTCACACGAAGTTGATAAAGCTTGAATAGACTGTTGCCTCTCTAAAATTTTGTTCATCCTCTCTAATAAGTCATGAACTTGCCTCTCTAAAATTTTGATCACTCTTCCGAGTACTTCACTCAATAGAGGACTCATCGACTCTTGAATCAACTCCCTTACCCGTGCCTCAGTCAACTGAGGAGGATTTGGTTTCTCAGACCAATTTGGAGCTGGGGAAGAAAAAGGGTTAATATTAGATTGGGATGTAGATTTGGGAACGTGAGAAGAAGAAGACGAGGAGGTATTTATACTTTCGAATTCATTTCAACTTCTGTACTTTAAGGTTCAATAGAATTCAAACTCTCGAAATTCGGAGCAATTTCATGAGCTTTCACCCTAAATACCCCTTCGTGCTTCTCATTTTTGCTTGATAATTACGTTTCTTTTCAGCGAAGACCATAAAGTTTCTCTTTTGACGTTTTGCTGTAGAATGATCAACAGGGTCACTTTCACGCTTAGATGTATCTTTTTGCGAAGCGCTAGGTGCATTAATCTGCTTTTCCTCGAAATTTTCAGAATCTGAATAAATCCCGGAATCATTAATTCCTCTAGAGTCGTCCATTTTTCTGCGAATTATTTTACATAATTTTTCATCAATATCACCATCGAAAGTAAGTTTTCGACTTCATTTATACCTCAAAAGAAGAGTAGGGCACTCACTTGGTGGACGTAGAGTAGACAATCGAGAAGGAAATAACTGATATATGAGCTCCGGGTCGATGTTGACGCGATACGATACGATGTATGCAATATATAAACAAACGACGATGATAAGAACTAAAACGAGGAATTAACGAACGAGCTGTTAGTAATAACGCCGGGGTTGAAATGTTAATCAGGGGTAATCAGAACTTACTGAGAATGAATTAACGTAGCGGGGATACGTTTAAGCGAATTGGTAACGATTTTAATCGATAAAGGATTGTTTTTCCAATGATATTTCCAATATTGATGAACGAGGACTGTAAAATATGGATTATAGGGAGGCGATGAACGAATAAAATATGAATAAAAAATCAGATAGAATCAACTTACAGTTTTCCAGGTACAAGAGAAAATGATGATCACAAAGAGATAACTTACTACCACACAAACAATAAGTACGAAATGCTGTACAAAAGATCAAAACACACGTTAGGTGCGACGCGCGGAAAAATGCTACTGGGGAAGAAGACACACATACAATAATAGCGAAATGAAGTGTTCAGGACGAACCGAACTTATTGATAATCGTCAAGATGATAAAATTTTAATTTTAATTACGATAGCACTGTTCAGCGAAGAATTCGGTCGAAAAAACGACGAATTTTTACGAGATAAAGAACGTAAAGACGCACTCGAGAAAAGACGATTCGAATAGACGAAAAATTGCTCTGATTCAAGAGTCGTCACAAGATGTAGGTTACTAGGTACGTTCGTAGCTTTACGAAAACCATGCTCACGAACTGACGAAGGAGAGTAAAAGAATAAAAATCTTGAAATCGGTAATGCCAACAGAATGACGTAATATGGAGCTGGTGATTGTCGAGGGCACGAATTCTTAGAAAAAGAAAGAATATACTTCAGGGTCGAGATTTGGAGAAGCATAGCTGCAAGGCTATCAAATTTTTAGGTTTTATGAGGCAAGACAAAAGAAATAATTATCAAACACCATCGAACATTTCGCTGGCTTTTCGTTTTTACGCAGAATTCTGTCGATGACTTAATATGATATATGCCGCAGATTCGCTGGCGGGGCAGAGATTAGGTTCGGTGTACATATGCAGATAGCACGGCATTGGTCGCGTCATGCGATAAGAAAACATAATAGCTGACAGGAAGTCGGCGAAATGCTCGACTTCAGCATTTGGGCCAAGAGCATGACGAATGCTCTGGAACATGTTTACGATGCAATAAGGACCAACAAAAAATAACACGTGCGATCCACCACCGACCACGCTGAGCTATTTAACGCTGCCTTCCGACTATGTAATATGATGAAATAGAATATTATCGTTTTGTAAACATTATTGAAGCCCGTAAAATCGCGAAGTGGTTTGTTCGATTTCGAATAAGACGTATCTTTTGTTCGGAAATAATGTATCCGTAATTAGGTTCATACGAAAACGTTCGAAAGCAGATAAAAATGGCATATTCGTCGTATCGAAGTTACTCCCCGCCCTGTTTGTTTCCGCGAGAAATCAAATATCGAATACTTACTCGGTTCTTAAATAAATAAACACCACTTGATTCACGTCGGTAATCAAGTTTTAGCTTACTCAAAGAGTAAGGCAAAAAAAAACACAAGTACAAGCACCACAATATTTTAAAAGACCAAGCGCTTTCGGCTAAACAGCCATTTTTCTAACCCTACACCAACAAGAATAGGTAACTTCGAAAGAGATCATGATTGAACCAGCGGACCATCAAAATGTGTTCAATCCTTCCTCAGAAATGTAGCTTTTCAAAACTTACGATGCCGAAAATTTCGCTTTTCTCTGTGGAGAAGAACTCCAGACCTCTTTTGAAAACTATGACCACTCTTGATCAAGTCAGCAAAGGTCGATTCAGCCATTCTTCTTTTTCTCACAAGCTTTTTGTAATTTGGAGCTGACGGCTAGTCGTCCCTCTGTCAACACTGGGACAATCCTTACAAGCTACCCTATAAACCACTTCCCTCTCAGCCCTCGGAATGGGGTCTTTCAATTTAACAAATAAATTCTTGATTGTATTAATATCATAAAACGTCGGCTAAAACCCAAGTGGGTGGAGGATTCGGCTCAACTCCAATTAAACTTTACCAAGAAACGGCAACCTAATCAACCGTTTCCTACTATCAGGGAGTGAATTTGGAGGGAGGGAGGTTGTAGAGTCGAGACTTTCCCTTGTGAGTCTTCTACGAAACATAAGGTCATTGTCCAACCTAACCTGGTTCACTCTGGCGAGATGCTTTATCATTACGAGTTCCTTCCGGAATGCGACCTCACTCAGAGGGATGTGAGTGAGGCTAATAAAAGTAGCTATAGATAAGGATGGAAGAGGAATTATGACCAAAAATCTCCTAGCCCGGGCTGGAATCGAGCCCACGACCTCTCGTTTTCAAGAGTACGATAACCACTACGCTATCATGCCCCAAGATCAGATCGCCATATTTCGCCTTCAGATGGACGTTCCACCTCGGGAAGGAGAGGGTCCGGCGACCAGAATACATTAGGCTGTTGCAAACGCACTAAAGCCTAAGGGAAAGAACAGCGAAACCCTGGAGGGAGGAGGTGAGCAGAGGACGATGTTGAGCGCGGATGTTCACAAGGAATGTGGAAAATATTTTCGCACACCCTTCCAAATTACGTGAATTTATGATGAACAAAAATAATTCTCATCAATGTATAATATCTATGACATGATATTTTCGCATATTACCTATCCTGTCCGAGTCTTTTTAGGATGCAAGGCATTTACTTTCGTTTTATCGAATTGACGTTCAAGATATCCTCAAAGTCACATATTTTGTCAACACTGTGCATTCAACCTGATAGTTCGTATATTGTCTCCACCTTCTGGAGAGATGACAATAGCCAACGAAAGCAACCCTACCTTTAAATTACACTAGCTCTTTCGTCCTGAAATACGTCGTATCCTTCGTGTCAACGTTAGATCACGATTTAAAGGGAGTTTGCCGTACTGGCACGCGCCTTTAACGTGGGATATTTTCTGTGCTCATTTTTATCGTAGAGTTTTGCGCGCTTGTGATTTGTTCCTCATCTGAGATGAGTAATTGGATGCTGGTCATCGAATGCCCACTGAGTATAACCTCCTAGTTTCTAGATTACGTTTTCAACTAGCTTGATTGCACGAATTACTTTTTGATTAATTATTACCAATATCCTATGAAAGATGGTCAATTTAATCCTACTTTGAATTCCGTTCATCTCCTAGGAGAACACGTCAATTGTGAATCGTAATGGCCTCTGGTCTCAGTGGCATGCCTCATTTATCAGTGTGAATTCGCTTCGACTTCTGAGCCTTCTGTCTTTATCGGAGGACATGTCACTTGTGGGTGATACGGCCTCTGAGTTTCGAGGTATCTCATGGCCTCGGAGACATGCCTTGTTCATCAGTGGATACTCGCTTCGACCTCTGAGCCTTCGGTCTTTATCCGAGGACATGTCACTTGTGGGTTGATACGGCCTCTGAGCTTCGGGGTGTCTCATGGCCTCGGAGACATGCCTTATTCATCAGCGAATACTCCCTTGACCTCTGAGTCTTCATTCCTTTTGGAAGGCCTCTGAGATTCGGGGCCTAAAATGGCCTTGTAGGCATGCCTCGTCTGCGACTTCTTGCTATGACCTCTGAGCTTTGTGAGCCAACATGGCCTCGGAGACATACCTTGTTCATCAATGGCTACTCGCTCCGAGTCTTCGGTCTTTATTGGAGGACATGTCACTTGTGGGTTGATACGGCCTCTGAGCTTCGGGGTATCTCATGGCCTCGGAGACATGCCTTATTCATCAACAAATACTCCTCTGACCTCTGAGTCTTCATTCCTTTTGGAAGGCCTCTGAGCTTTGTGGACCAACATGGCCTCGGAGACATGCCTTGTCTTTCTAAGTCTTGTAAGTCTCTCTCCTCTACTACACGTCTGTCGTGATATGCTTAAAGATAATGTCGATCTGACCAGGTCAATTAAGGAGGAAATGCTCACACGCGATTTTTATCATTTCACAGGTTGTTCGAGAATATTCACAGCTGAAGAGATGGCGCTCGTTACCTTCACCCATCGTGCTCATAAGATTGCTCGTATTACTCTGACCTACGTTAATTTGAACAATTTAATTATCTATTATGATG
Source organism: Aspidiotus destructor (assembly GCA_035079395.1). Lineage (NCBI taxonomy): Eukaryota > Metazoa > Arthropoda > Insecta > Hemiptera > Diaspididae > Aspidiotus > Aspidiotus destructor. The sequence continues at coordinate 7,711,248 of JAVHKZ010000002.1, read as the reverse complement.
AAATATCTTTTACAGCCTTTCGAACTTATATATTCGTACTCTCTTCGAACAGAGAAAAATACCTCGTGCACATTGTGCTACAAAATTGTGGTTACTTTCAATACAATGTTTAACGAATTTTTCTGGCTCCGGGCGATGAAAAGCATTACGATGGTCAGTCTACCTATGTAGAAAATGGAGCAACCAGGATACAACTAGCACAATAAACCCGGCAACATTCTTTGGGGGAGGGTTCATCTTTAAGAGAGGATTGATGGCCTGAAGTGAGGATCGAGTGCTGAAGACGTCAGTGTTGGAGGGTTTCGGATAATAAGCGAAGTGAGGAAGAAGAAAGTTAGTTTCAAGATGGAGAGAGATAATGAGATCAAGGCAGTCGATGGATGAGCCCCCTAATTCGAGAGTAGTAACATCTGGTTTGAGAAAAAGAGATGAAGTTCAATTCGGCCCTCTTCGTCCTACTATCAACCTCACTCCCGAAGTAGAAGGCTCATCCATCAACTTCCTTGATCTCACCATCTCTCTCTATCTTGAAACCAACTCTCTTCTTCCTCACGTCGCTATCTATCGAAAACCTTCCAACACTGGCACTCCCCTTCTTTTCATCTTCATTTTAACAAATCTGCTGCCTTCATTCACCGCATTCTCAATATTCCTCTTTCTTCGCGTGATTTCCACGTCGGAAAAACGCGTACCATTCAACCCTCTTGTTTCAGTCACATGGCTAGAGCTTCCCTCACAGCAACGTTCTTTGTTGAGGATGAACTCGCTTTCTTTAGGCCTCGCGTTTTCCCATCACCAAGACTTTTACAACACTATTTCCATCGGTTTGGTACGTATCAAAGACGTGAGAGACAAAGGCAATAAAAATAACAACCTTTTTTCTGATAAGCCGCAAATTTCCGAGTTCGCAATGGGCTCCAATTTTTATTCACTCTCTCATTAATATTTGAAAATAATATTAGAAAAATTATACCTTGATGTTTTATGAGTTATACGTCATATACTTCGAGATAAATGTCTACAGCATTTCGAATAGGTTTTCTAGAATAATGTGTTCTACACAAATTAATGGCCAGGTAGGACGACACATCAACTTTTTTCAATTTTTTCGTACGTTTTCTTGTCACTCGCGCCCGTAAAACTATTTCCAAAAAAAAAAAAAAAAAAAAAGAAACGAGCAGAAAGCGGAGAAGTGAAATTTTACGACAAAATGTATTCGCGCGGATGAATTATGACTGCAATAAGAATGAGTTATTTTGCCCTTTAATAAAAATGCAGACAAACAGAAGAACAATACGGTAAAACTAAATTGTTCAGCTTATTCGCTCGTTGGTGAGGAATGATTTATATTTTGATTAGTTACGAGTGCAGGATGCCAGAAAAAAAACCAAGAGACTTTGTTTCAAATGAAAAAGAAGTATGAGGGAGGGAGAAGAACGATAAATTAGATGAAAAAGTGAATTTTGAGTACAATCAGTCATTGCGGATGATTGTAATTATTGCGAGAACGAATTGAGGCAGTAAATAGTAACGTTTTACTCACGACACCCCGAACGGTTTGGTGGCTCCAGGGTCCAAATGCTGGTGCGGATGCTGCACATAGAGAAAGTGCTAACCATACAGCGAAACAAAGGGACTTGGAACGATTCTTTTCTAAAAGATCACTCAACCCGGTTCTAGAGTTCAAAATCGACCACCCACGTTATCTATCAGAAATTCGTGTTGGTAAATTTGTGGATTTCCCGTTTTCGACAGCTAAACTTTTTCCCCTAAAAGATATAGAGAAAAAAAAAAAAAAAGAAATGAAATACGTAGCATCGAACTTTTTTTTCTCTCTTTTTTCGCTCTTTACCCTTTCCTTGCCGTATGAGAAAACATCACGTTCGGTTTTGTAGACTGCGTGTGCATATCGGAGCAATTCTAATACTTTAATGCCCTTACAGTATATATTCGACGTGATGTTTTCGAATTTACGTTGATCCTACCAAATTTTTCCGTTATAGAAATTTTGGCGGGCGACAACCACACGCTTCCGAAGTAAAAACCTTTAAAGAAATTCTAACGAGAAAACTAAGCCTTGAGGATAAATTTGAAAAAAAAAAAAATACGCGTATCGTTTACTTTTACACTCGCTTTCACTCTCTATTAATCTTTTTTTATTTTCTGTAAGCTTTGGAATTGAGAGATCTGTAGAGGGGTAAAATTATTTAAATATCGGTATTCTACACTCGTTTATTTTTAATACGTCACGACGCAGATGTACATCAATAGCACCCATAGTAGGTAAAAATCATCCCACTTTTTTGGTAGACCAAATACGGATGTGTTCGATTTGTATGGTGGTTTAAGAATTTCTCACTTACTCTTATCATGTGGAATATTTCCCTTTGGGAATTTTCATTTCTCTTGTTTCCTGCAGGCTAGAAGTCGAAAACATTTCGGTGGAACTTGAATTTTACTACTTAGGTATTTTTCGTATGTTAAGTTATTAAATTATTATTTGCTTGTATCGCATAGGCGAAGTTAAATTTCGTTATGTGACTGCAATATTCTACTATGAAAAATGTCTCCTATACCATTGAGATACTTAGCAATCTGCATTAACTGTTCACGATGAGATATTTATCAAGTTGTACGATACGGAACAGTAAATATCTCCTGAAGGCTTCTCTTGAACTTCATCTAGCCTAGAAAAATTCCTATAATCTAACATAGGCAAGTTTCATAATATCTAGCCTCACTTAGGATGAGAGGCCTACAGCGAGAGTCCATTAGTAGAAGAAGCTCCTACGAAAATATAGAGGGCCGAACGTAGGAATACTTCCTTGCTTTATTAGGATTGTACCTTTGGCTAGGGGGTGGCTAGTGACATCTGAAGAGGATCAACCCTTCGTCGCCTATCCTTGGTTACGAGCCTGTAGATTGACGATGTCACTAACTGATAACGCCATTCCCAAGACCTGTTCTCAAATTCCTCCTCACATACAGTGGCGTTCTGAGCCGCCGGGAAACCGGAAGAGTTCCCGGGGCCCTAGCATTTTGGGGGCACCAAGCAAGTGGGAAAAGAAGCAAATTCAAGAAATTAAAAAGATTAAAAAGCAATAAAATTACGATAATTTGAAAAAAAAAACAGATCTTGGCTAATGACTTTAGGGGTACTGGATTTCTTGGCGCAGTCAAAAAAATTAAGATCATTTTCATGTCTTTTCAAAATTTCACCCTATCAGATATGTTGTGGATAATGCGAGACAAAAATATTTTAGAATTCTAGGCTAAGGCTTTAGAGGGGCACACTCGCTTCATCTGTCTCGCTTCTTGGTCTAGTGTGTGTAAGTCTACTTTGGAATATTTCAGGCTAATGAGCCTTGTTGGTCTAGTGATTTCAGGCTGATGAGATTAGGGGGCCTCACTCGCTCCACTCGTTTGCCTCGCTTCTTGGCCTAGTGTAAATCTACTTTAGTATATCTCAGATCAATAGAATGTTGTCCTCATATTTGTTGTAAGCGAACCAGGATTGACGAATTATGACGTCACCAGTTTCTGACGTCAGCAACTTATGACGTTAATTGACTTATAATGTCATTGACATATAATGTCATTGACTTATAATGCTATTGACTTATGACGTCACCAACTTATGACGTCATTGACTTATGACGTCACCGAAAAATGACGTTATCGGTCATTGACTTATGACGTCACCAACTTATGGCGTCACCAACCTATGACATTATCGGTCATTGACTTATGACGTCACTAACTTATGACGTCATTGACTCATAATGTCATTGACTTATAATGTCACCAACTTATGACGTCATTGACTTATGACGTCACTGACTTATGGCGTCATTGACTCATAATGTCATTGACTTATAATTTCACCAACTTATGACGTCATTGACTTATGACGTCACTAACTTATGACGTCATTGACTCATAATGTCATTGACTTATAATGTCACCAACTTATGACGTCATTAACTTATAATGTCATTGACTTATGACGTCTCCAACTTATGACGTCATCAACTTATGACATTATTGGTCATTGACTTATGACGTCATTGACTCATAATGTCATTGACTTATAATGTCACTATGACGTCACCAACTTATGTCATTATCGGTCATTGACTTATGAAGTCACAAATCTTATGATGTCATCGACTTATGACATCACAAGCTGATAGCTTCATGATGGCTCTCGGCGTTTTCTAAACCTAATATGAATTTAGCCTACACCTTGGCATTATATTAGGATAAGGTAGAAACTACAGAGGAAAGGTGGGGACTCGGACTCGACTCGGACTCGCAGATTTGAGCATCACTGCCACAGGGAAAATTTTCCATGAGGATGAGCCCAGAGCAAAGACATGAAACATGTCAAAAATGGAGTTAAATTTTTCAAGGGCCCATGACGAGCAACATTCCGGTAGTAAATTTACTCTCAGAACGCCTCTGCTCACATAAGTACTCTTTTGAGTATTCCTTTGTTCGGTATGTCTGGCCATAACTTAGCAAAATCGGATCAATTTTGTTGCTCTATAGTTGAAAATACTGTAATTCGAGTCACTGAACATTTGTGACCTATTCCAGGGTAAGGGCAGCCAGCAGCAAAACGCAGATCTCCCAGGAAAGCGAAAACGGAATTCAATTGCTACCCTCCAGTGGTGCCAGATCTATGGATTTTTGGTCCTCGAAAGTGAGGATTTTGCATAAAATACGAAGGTGTCCGGTAAATTGTACGCAGGTAAATTGTACGCAGTAAATTCTACGCAATGTAAATTATACGTACAGAAAATCATACGCACTGAAAATTATACGTACAGAAAATTATACGCACAGAAAATTATACGTAGGCAGGTAAAATTGTACGCATAATCTACGCATGAGAATTGTCAAAAAGAGGGAAATTGAATTCGTCTTTATCCTCGTAAATTTCATTGGTGAGTCTCCAAATACTTGCGCATCGCCTCCGTCATCTGGCGGCTCTTGCCTTTGTCCCGGTGCACAACGTTGTGGAGGCATTCGAAGCGCTGTGCGAGTCTACCGTGATCTTGGAAGAGGCGCAATCCGTGATTGACTATTTCGAGGATACTTGGATCGGTCGTCCCCATCGTAGAGGAAGGAGAACCTCCGCCAAAAAGAAAAAAATTCTACCGCGACTCTGCCGCTAGGCTCCACGTACTTGTCACCCGGTACGAGACTAACATTAATGACGAGGAGGAGGATGAAAACGTTGATGAGGAAGATAGGAATGTCGTTCTCCTCGAATACATGCGCGACATCGCACATAACATATCCTATTAATTTGACCAATTCTTATAGTATTTGAATTTCTGATTTGATTTTTATTGTTTGCCGTGACTATTATCCTTTGTATGAATTTTTTTGAACCTGTTTTTCTAAATTTTTTTGTTTTGACTTTCCAAAATTCTTTATTTCAATTTCTAGGTACCTTTTTTTTAATTCCAATTTTTCGACATTTAATTTTCATTTTGCGTACAATTTCACCTTACTACGTATAATTTTCAGTGCGTATAATTTTCTGTACGTATAATTTTCATTGCGTACAATTTACTGCGTACAATTTACCTGCGTAGAATTTACATCTAACCGAAGAAAACGTAAGGCAGCAGCTCCTGGCCACACGACCAAAACCAAACGACGACGCAGTACGGAGATGGAGTGTCCTGATTGTTGTGTTCCCCTCAAAGTTGGCGGAGACAGACTGTTGTTTCATGCAGCATCAGACGGCACATGTACCCACAAGTAATATTCTAGCAGACGGTATACCGATAAATAACGTTTTAACCAACGGTACTGTACCCTCAAATAAAGCCATCCATACAAAAAATAGGTACGCTTCAATTTAATAGCGTAACTCCTCAAGTTGACTGAAATCCCGGAAACTATAACCTTTATACACGTGTTCATCAGGGAAAAGAGCTAGGACGAGGCTCAAACGTTTAGAAAATGATGAAGTTGATACAATGCTATAACGTCACACATGAAGAGGCAATGTCGTAGAACTTTTTCGAGAGTGTAACGCCTATCGCGTGCGCCCATCAAGAACGATTAGCGCAATTTTCTAGTTTGATTAGAGATACACGAAAATATAGAATAGAATTTCGAGCGCGTTTCCTTTGAACGCACGATAGACCGCACAAAATACCCGATCACGAACATAAGAAGAGAATGCGAAAGAATAAGCTCGTTAAAATAATACAAATATGGTCGGTCGAACAAATATTCGTGATTGGAAAACACTTCTGTTGACCGAACGTATTGCTCGGATTGCGCGATACAGCTGACGATGCGGTCATCGCGAAGTATAATTTTCGTACCTCACGCATTTTCTAGGTTCGTTATAGCGGCGATTTTTCACGTGCCGGTACGATTTATTTACCTACTCACTCAACTTTAATCTTTTGGCAGCGAGGAAGAAAATTACGCCTCATCCACCGGGCAAAGTGCGTTAGAAAAGAAGCACCGTTCAAAGGAAACTGGAATAGGATTCTCAATGAAAAAACGTTACCCAATGGAGAAGAATAATTTTTTAGCGCTGTTTCATAAGAGGGCCCTCGGAAAACGTTCGCATTTGACCTTCATGACATCATCGATGACCTTGACCTTATCTGGAGACTGGACAGAATTTTGAGCTCGGATCCCCTATGGAAAGGAATTGAGAGCAGTTCGAGCTATAAACCTCTAAGAAGGAGGGGCTGGAAACAATTTTGAGCTCTAATTCACCATAGAGGTGCAATAATTTGGAGTGTATAAACTGATGGGCTAGACTACGTATCACTATGGAGTCTACATAGGCTTGGCCCGGAGGGACTTCTCAGACTGAGACTTTTTACGTTCAGACTAATCTTCAGGTACGGGGGTTACATCAAGGTCATTAATGGCTTCCACCTCATTCAGGAACTTGAGAAAATGTCTAAAACCGGTCCTTATTTTCACGGGTAGGGCCTGAAAGAGGTCAAGCTATGAACATCGTACATTGATTGTCCAGGAAATTCTCTGAGTATTAAGAACATGTAGATTGAACAACATTCTACTCCAAGTATTTAGAAGCCCTGAGAAATGGAATTATTGCTCTTGCGTTTAGAACACTATTTGTTGGACGAATGACAGTAGATACCTGGGTGAAACTTTTCCTTAGTCTCCCTAACCCCTGAAAGTTCTGATTATATGCTGTCAAACTTCCTCATTCTTTAGAAGAAAAGTGCCCACTACCTACACAAGTATACACATATTAGTCCAATCTAGTGCGAGTAAGGCTGTCGTTTTCATATTCTCCTTTGCTTTAGTTGGGGCAAGAACTTTTCTTCAGTTTCTAAACACAAGACAATCTTCTAGCGCGTCAGGCGGGAGAATAGTCTCCTCATCATTGTTCTCTGTCTCGGCCATCTGTTCTTAGTTTGCCAGCAGGTCACTTTTGCGAGTACGGCGCGGCTGTGGTCCTTACACTTCTTTTTCTGTCCATCGGCGCTGTGGCTTTCTCTCCATAGTTCCCAGTACAGGAGAATTTTTGGAAGTTTTTTCTTACTCATTCAGCCATCTTAGCTAGCTGCTCTCTTAGATAAGGGCCTCGCTAGAGGAGTCAGTCCAGTTCTTTCCAGTACCTCGGCGTTTGGTACAAAGTCAAATAGCGAATTCCCGAACCCTCTGCGAGTTCGCTTCTGTTCAAGTTTTTCGAGATTTCACATCTGCCTGCGGTGCAAGGTCCTTGTTATAGTTTGCGCCTTTTAGTGGATGTGAGAACTCTTGGGCTGAGTTTATGTAGGTACATCGCCTTCCTGGCTAGTTTTTCCTACATTCATCTTACTGCGTTGATGGTTTTCTACAGCTCGCAGTCGTCTGCATATTGTACTTTCAGCCGCGGCACCTTGTGAAGACCATCAGTCGGAAGGTTCCCGTTTGTCCTACAGCAGGTGTATACGCTTTGAGTCGACGATATGGAAAACTTCGTTCAAATGGGCTATCAAGATAAGAAGCCCAGACGTAGCCCATGTGAAAGGTTCGCTTATTACGCGGAATGTATTGTCGAATCGTATGTTCTTTATCACCTGTAGTAGCGTGGCCGGACAGCCAAATCTCTGAAGCACCTTTGTACCAAATGTATAGCACCTAACAAGCTGTCGAAAATTTCCACACAAATATTGAATCTTCACCCAAATTTGTTCAATATCATTACGGATCCCTCCTTCAAACTAGCTAGATACATCCACCACTGGTTTCGGACCATATCTAACTTTACACCACCCCATACTGTACAAAATTCAGTGGAATTGGCTTTGGACCTACATGAACGCTCCTTTCCAGATACGTCAATTTTGGTATCATTTGATTGCGTCAACATGTTCACCACCATTCCAGTAAAAGAAAGCATCGAAATCATGGCTCTCTACTTGAAATAAAACAATATAGATGCTAAAATGATCCAGGAATTTGTTAACTTAATTAGTATCTGCCTCTCCGAAAATATCTGCGTCTTCAAAAAAAAACACTTTTCAGTTTCCTGATGGCTTGCCTATGGGTGGCCCACTCTCCAATTTGGTCGCTGACGCCTACATGTCTAACTTGGAAAAGAACTTGATCAACCCCAGGCTTGGATCCACCAACATACTCTATTGGAAGCGATATGTCGACGATGTTTTCTGTATTTGGGATGGCAACCAACAAGAGCTCTAGAACCTACTGGATGAGCTGAACAACTATCACCCCAGCATCTCCTTTACCATGGAGATTGGAGGCCGTAAACTGAACTACCTCGACCTCTCTATAAACCTAATCGCTGATGCTCATGGTACCTGTACCCCAGAATTCAAAATTTTCAGAAAACCGACCTTAACTGGGATCTCCATCAATAACCGCTCACTCCATCCTCGCATCCATAAAGAAACAACCATTCATTCATCTGTTCACAGACTGCTGTCCATACCACTATTCAGGAATGATTTTGAATCTGAAACTCAGACGATCGAAACTATTGTCAAAATCAATAATCTGACAATAAATGTCAGGCAACTCATACGTCGTCAAACACTTCGCAAATTACTCCATCCAAACTCCGCCACCCTACCCAATGTTGGAAAAGAGACGTGGGTGAAACTACCTTACCTTGAGGGTCGCATAATGAATCGACTTGAAGAGGTAGAGGCGATCGCAGCAGCCTCTCATGCAGGCACAATCTTATTAAATGATATGAGTAATTTTTACGCTACACCTATTCTCTCATACTTTTATAAATATCATCCTACTTAGTTTATCACGAATAATCACCTGATGATGTCTAGCTAGCCTAGACGAAACCGGTCGTATTTGTAAAATCAATAAATTGTTACGTGCCACAGTATTTTCTTAATTTTACTCCGACAATATCATTGTTCTCAATTTCCGTTCAAATCAATCAACAATCGATTAGGAAATTGAGTTGCGGTAATCCAATTTCAAGAACTCTTCATGCAACCAAAACTTTGTCAACCTAAGCTGAAGAAAAGATTCGAAAACTCGACGTAAGGATCGCGTCTTTTCATAATGTGTCGACTGTCATGAAGCAAATACTTCTGTCTTCTTTATCCGCAAGTAAATTCCATTTTCATAAAAAGTTTCTTGTAAACAAAATGAAAAAGCAATCAAATTGCGGGTATAAATTTTCGAAATACCTTTAATGTACCAAGATTTCAGCCTTCGGTACAGACGGCGAAAGAACATTCGATTTTCATTCACGAGGAAACAAAACGATATCGAACCTATTCCCGAAGTAAATAGTAGTATATTTGGAGGACGAGCCGTACAATTCTATTTGTTGTAAAACAATGGTAAATACTGACGGTTAGGCGTGTTTACGCAAAGAGAATCTTGTTTGACAAACATCCACGAGAAACTGTGGCACGGTCTATAAAAAGGAACGGGCTATCTCATAGCACGATGAATAATTCATAGATATATCTATACAAGGCACTCTGACCCCACTTTTCGTTTTCAGTTTCAATGTATAACCTTCGTAGTTCGCCGATTATGAAAATATGACTCGATTATAACGTCGACCCCAAAATAAAGAAAAAAAAAAAAACAAGCGTAAACTTTCTCGAACGTGTGATATGAAAACTCTGGAAGCGTTCGCGTTTTAAAAACGATTTTCGCAGCTAATGTCTGAACTGTACGTCCTAATTATGTGTACTCTACCCGCTTTCGTGTAATTAAACTACGAAAGACTGCACGGTTCAATAATTACGACTGAAGAATTCCACCTTATTTAATTACCAACCAGCCGATCTTCTGTCTACAGTGGTGGCCTTCGAGCTAGGGCGGCTAGAACTTACCCTCCGTCATTACAAAAGCGATGAATTTTGTACACCGAAGTACGCGGCGGCAGCGTTTAATTAATACGGCCAGCCGCGTAGACTCGATTGATATGAAATGATGTAATCAACTTCTTGGCGAAGAACAGTTTATACGCTTATCTGGGTGTACGATTTTGGGTAATGGTTGGGTCATTTTCGGGTGTAAGTACACGTGATCAATATTACTTCGCTAACTGTGTGAATTCGGATTCGACCCTACATTCGTAATATCCACCAAGCCACACTTTCGAGCGCGTTTGCGAATCTTATGTAATATTTCAAGAATTTAACGAGTCAATCGGCGTACGTGCCAAGGAGTATGCTGCAGTAGAAGTCACGAATGTGAATTAGGTACTCATATTATTGTGCTGCATGAAGTTGGATTCATCCCCCAGGTTTTGTGCGCTCTCTTCACTGTCTCCGCGAGAGATACATGTATCTTACCAAGTGGAAACGAGCGTAATACGTTCCAGTAAACATGATTATTGAATTTTTAGAAAATTATGGTCCTTTGCTTTTCGCTAGAATGTTCTCGCTACAGATTTTAATTTATACTCTTCCAAAAGCATCTACAAAGTGCCAGTGTCTCGCTCGTGGCAAGTTTGTACGATTCTTCCCTCGTACGCATTCACTCTTATAAGTATTAGCTATAGCTTGAGTAACGAAGAGGAAAGTGATAACCAACTTATCGCACTTCGTGACTGGGAAAAACTTACGAACAGGGCTGGGTATATTTTACAAGATTTAAATTCTGCTTGGTCAATCGTGAAAATGTTGATACTATTGGTCTTTTGACTTTGCATCTGAATACTGTATAATAAAGAACAAAATACGAATGACGTCTCAATCGCGGGGTAATCTTCGTTACTTGAAATTCTTCAATATTCCAGTTTTTACGTTCAGTTCAATTTGAATCGTAGTCGAGGTGTTTTAGCCAAGGTGTTACGTACCCACTTCATTTTGAAGAAAATTCACCACGAATTGTTTCGTCGGAGAATCTAACAGGTCAATCATATTGCTCGGACGTGCTGCGAGAGCACGTGAATTCCATCAAATATAATGTTTGTACAATAGACACACTCGAGGTAAAGCGCACGTATATTTGCTGAGGTGATTCTTCGCGGTCGAAAAATAGAGGTAATATCGATTCAACCGTAATTCTTCGAAAGCCTTCGCCAGTGCCGTCCTTCTATTTGCTTCGATATAAAATATTCTAGAATATACAATATCGATAAGCAGGCAATTTCGTCGCGGATAAGAAGGATTTGTGAGCCCACCTTAGTAGACCTCTGTATTATTATAAACAACGTCGATGTCTGTCACTCTCGATAGTTTGAATGTTTAGTTCAGCCCTACCTAAAAACGACGAGATGATTATTTTTTCGTGATTGCGTGGTTGGATATCCTAGTTGATTCAAATTGGAATTTCGGACGATGGAAAAGAATGAACTTGTTTCCCGTAATAAGTTCTTGTGAAAAGAAGACGGAATTTTTTTGATTTCACCACTTTGGATGGAGGAATTTTTGCGGAGGTTTCTTTCACTATTATAGGCACCACATTTTGGCAGCCTGTGGGAGGCCTGGATATAAGAGGCAAATTATTTTATGATACCATATCGAGTATTGACACGTTGGAAAACCTCTTCACCTCTTCGGCTGAAAAGTTTAACCAGCGGTGACCTTCGTTACTCCGTTACTGATACAGTTATCATTGAAATTGAAGAAATTCGTTTAGCATCGGGATCTTTCAATGTAATGTACAGTTCTTGCAAATGTTTTGATAAACCATTAATTCATGACTCCGATAACGTCACCGACTTGATTGAGAATAAAATAGTAACAGCTATTAAAAAAGTTGTCGTAGATATTGTTTGGACGTTTAAAAACTTATCTCGAAAAAGATCAGGGAATCAAGGAATTGGAAAGACGAATTGATTGAATTGCAATCGTATTTTCGACGAAATAATCTACAAGTAGTTGGTATACCCGAAGCAACTCAGGAGTCGGTCGAGGATACTGACAAGGTCCTACGAACCATTTTTGGTGATGAGTTGGGTGTTTACATTCAGCCTGGGAAAGTTAACGTTCCCATCAGGGCTCCGGAAAACGGCAGCAATAGGATGGATTGGCAGTCGCTAACCACCCACGGCCCATCATTGTAAAATTTGTCCAGTGAAATACTTTTCAAAACTGAAGAATAAGACAATAGTAATCTGTGCGGACTTGACCCAGAGAAATGCTGAACTGCTTTGAGAGGCGTGGAGAGTTCCTGGACACAGAAACGTATGGACAGTGGATGGCAGAGTAATGGAGTATGACCAAGTTGCACAGGAGAAATTTCAATTCACGGTGATCGATATGGGTGGTACTTATCATCGGTTATCACCGGCCCCCCTCGCTACTCTAGTGTGGATAGATAAGTCTTTTTTTTTCTTCTTTTTTTTTTTAGCGGAGTACCCGTTATCCATTTTGTTAGGGGGATTACATCCTCAGAAAACGTCTGCGTCCGCGTCCGGGAGTTTATGTGAACTGCGTGAGGTGACGTGAGGCGCTTTATGACGTCATCAATGACCTTAACCTTGACCTACTTTTGGGACTTGAAAAAATTTAAATTTCCAGCCTCCATTATATCAGGCCTAGCATAATACAATTTCCAGCCGGGATGCTTTATGACGTCATCAATGACATTGACCTAGACCTACTGGGGGGACTTGAAATTGAAAAAATTTCAATTTCCAGCCTTCATTATATCAGGCCTAGCATATTACAATTTCCAACCAGGATGCTTTATGACATCATCAATGACCTTGACCTTGACCTACTTCAGGGACTTCAAAAAATTTCAATTTCCAGCCTCCATTGTATCAGGCCTAGCTAGTATAATACAATTTCCAGCTGGGATGCTTTATGACGTCATCAATGACCTTGACCTACTTCAGGGACTTGAAAAAATTTCAATTTCCAGCCAGGACGCTTTATGACGTCATCAATGACCTTGATCTTGACCTACCTTAGAGACTTGGAGAGATTTCAATCTCTAGCCTAAATTGCCAGCCAAGATGCTTTATGACGTCATCAATGACATTGACCTTGACCTACTTTGGGGACTTGAAAAAATTTAAATTTCCAGCCTCCACTATATCAGGCCTAGCATATTACAATTTTCAACCAGGATGCTTTATGACATCAATGATCTTGACCTTGACCTACTTGAGGGACTTGAAAAAATTTCAATTTCCAGCCAGGACGCTTTATGACGTCATCAATGACCTTGATCTTGACCTACCTTAGAGACTTGGAGAGATTTCAATCTCTAGCCTAAATTGCCAGCCAAGATGCTTTATGACGTCATCAATGACATTGACCTTGACCTACTTTGGGGACTTGAAAAAATTTAAATTTCCAGCCTCCACTATATCAGGCCTAGCATATTACAATTTTCAACCAGGATGCTTTATGACATCAATGATCTTGACCTTGACCTACTTGAGGGACTTGAAAAAATTTCAATTTCCAGCCAGGACGCTTTATGACGTCATCAATGACCTTGATCTTGACCTACCTTAGAGACTTGGAGAGATTTCAATCTCTAGCCTAAATTGCCAGCCAAGATGCTTTATGACGTCATCAATGACATTGACCTTGACCTACTTTGGGGACTTGAAAAAATTTAAATTTCCAGCCTCCACTATATCAGGCCTAGCATATTACAATTTTCAACCAGGATGCTTTATGACATCAATGACCTTGACCTTGACCTACTTGAGGGACTTGGAAAAATTTCAATTTCCAGCCGGGACGCTTTATGACGTCATCAATGACCTTGATCTTGACCTACCTTAGAGACTTGGAGAGATTTCAATCTCTAGCCTAAATTGCCAGCCAAGATGCTTTATGACGTCATCAATGACATTGACCTTGACCTACTTTGGGGACTTGAAAAAATTTAAATTTCCAGCCTCCACTATATCAGGCCTAGCATATTACAATTTTCAACCAGGATGCTTTATGACATCAATGATCTTGACCTTGACCTACTTGAGGGACTTGAAAAAATTTCAATTTCCAGCCAGGACGCTTTATGACGTCATCAATGACCTTGATCTTGACCTACCTTAGAGACTTGGAGAGATTTCAATCTCTAGCCTAAATTGCCAGCCAAGATGCTTTATGACGTCATCAATGACATTGACCTTGACCTACTTTGGGGACTTGAAAAAATTTAAATTTCCAGCCTCCACTATATCAGGCCTAGCATATTACAATTTTCAACCAGGATGCTTTATGACATCAATGACCTTGACCTTGACCTACTTGAGGGACTTGGAAAAATTTCAATTTCCAGCCGGGACGCTTTATGACGTCATCAATGACCTTGATCTTGACCTACCTTAGAGACTTGGAGAGATTTCAATCTCTAGCCTAAATTGCCAGCCAAGATGCTTTATGACATCATCAATGACATTGACCTTGACCTACTTTGGGGACTTGAAAAAATTTAAATTTCCAGCCTCCACTATATCAGGCCTAGCATATTACAATTTTCAACCAGGATGCTTTATGACATCAATGACCTTGACCTTGACCTACTTGAGGGACTTGGAAAAATTTCAATTTCCAGCCGGGACGCTTTATGACGTCATCAATGACCTTGATCTTGACCTACCTTAGAGACTTGGAGAGATTTCAATCTCTAGCCTAAATTGCCAGCCAAGATGCTTTATGACGTCATCAATGACATTGACCTTGACCTACTTTGGGGACTTGAAAAAATTTAAATTTCCAGCCTCCACTATATCAGGCCTAGCATATTACAATTTTCAACCAGGATGCTTTATGACATCAATGACCTTGACCTTGACCTACTTGAGGGACTTGGAAAAATTTCAATTTCCAGCCGGGACGCTTTATGACGTCATCAATGACCTTGATCTTGACCTACCTTAGAGACTTGGAGAGATTTCAATCTCTAGCCTAAATTGCCAGCCAAGATGCTTTATGACGTCATCAATGACATTGACCTTGACCTACTTTGGGGACTTGAAAAAATTTAAATTTCCAGCCTCCACTATATCAGGCCTAGCATATTACAATTTTCAACCAGGATGCTTTATGACATCAATGACCTTGACCTTGACCTACTTGAGGGACTTGGAAAAATTTCAATTTCCAGCCGGGACGCTTTATGACGTCATCAATGACCTTGATCTTGACCTACCTTAGAGACTTGGAGAGATTTCAATCTCTAGCCTAAATTGCCAGCCAAGATGCTTTATGACGTCATCAATGACATTGACCTTGACCTACTTTGGGGACTTGAAAAAATTTAAATTTCCAGCCTCCACTATATCAGGCCTAGCAAATTTTCAACCAGGATGCTTTATGACATCGATGACCTTGACCTTGACCTACTTGAGGGACTTGGAAAAATTTCAATTTCCAGCCGAGACGCTTTATGACGTCATTAATGACCTTGATCTTGACCTACTTTAGAGACTTTGAGAGATTTCAATCTGTAGCCTTTATTATATCAGGCCTAGCATAATTAAATTTCCAGCCGAGATGCTTTATGATGTCATCAATGACCTTGATCTTGACCTACTTTAGGGACTTGAGAAGATTTCAATCTCTAGCCTTCATTATATCAGGCCTAGCATAATTAAATTTTCAGCCAGGATGATTTATGACGTCATCAATGACCTTGACCTACTTCAGGGACTTGAAAAAATTTCAATTTCCAGCCTTCATTATATCAGGCCTAACATATTTCAATTTCCAGCCGGGATGCTTTACGACGTCATCAATGACATTGACCTTGACCTACTTTGGGGACTTGCATTTCCAGCCTTCATTATATCAGGCTTAGCATGCTGTATACTGAGAAGAGCCCAGCCAACTGATTTTCTGAGGGGGCATTTGCGCGCCAATGTGATCGCGGGCGCGGGAGGTTGCGGGTGCCCCGCTGCCATTGCAAACCGGCAATACTCTCTAATTTTCTCATTTAAATCTAAATTTAATCCCACCACGTGTCATCGTGTGAGAAGCAAACCCAAGTTCATCAAATATGCGCGTGAATGTGTGGTTTTTGTGTGCATGTGAAGGGCGGTCGATCTTCCTAACGTACGCTGACATTAGGGGGCTCTGGGCTGATGGCACTGTGACCTAGTATGACTTTTAATCAACTGGATAGAGTAAATCACATTATCCGGAGTTTACGATCGAAAACGAATGAGATTTGTCCGTTCTATAGTCAATCGTTGTGCGACTTTGTTACTTCAAGTGAAACATGGTTGTACGGCGGAATATATTCAGCTAAAATTTTTTGCGATAACTATAATGTATACAGGAAGGACGGAAATGAGACGATAACTGGGTAAAAGAAAGAGGGGGGGGGGTATGGTTGGCTATTAGGGTCGCCATGTATACCGAAAGAATCTTCCTTCAAGGCAGACAAGATTTCGACTGTGACTACCTCAGAGTGAAGGGTAGAACGCCGTCTAGTAATGAAAAAATACACATTGGAGTTTTCTGGACGAGTCTGAATCGACAGGGCCGCCTATACCCGAAACCATCACTGTACTCAAGCCCAACTCCACAGCCTTCACCTGGCGACTCTGTTAAGCCAAGCGACATAGTCGAAAGGCGACCAATGTGGATGGATGCAGGAGGAGGAATACTCCGAAAATAAAACCACATTCACGAGAAGGGAAACTCCAAAAACAAACCCGATACTTGAGATGAAGAATCAATACTCGCAACAACAACAGCAGTCTAGGAATGATGATTTAAATGGGATCACAGGCGGAGGAGGGCCTCTGTCAAAAAACAAAACACAAAAAATGAAGATCTTAGTGACGCCAGTAATAAAGAAGGTCAAAATATACAAAAAGCGAAAGGAAAGAGGAAGAAAGATCGTCAAAAGTTGCCCGCGACTACACGCTCAAAGGAAGACACTCGAAAGGAATGCCACGCAAGAGAATATGCGATACATCCAGTTCATCTTAAGCTGCAACCCCAACGACAGGGCCTGTGACTAGCGACGACAACGACGATGAGTTTTCTATCTTCCTCCCAACACAACCACGGACACCCATTTGCAAAGCTGTGGGATCGTCACGGAGCACTTGACTCACCTTGAATTGAATGAATTGTAATCCTTGGCGACTTTAACTCCCCCACCTTCTGATACAATAAAGAGTCATCACTTGGGGCATCTTCAGCCTTTGTGAGAGTTCGAGTGAAAAAAGATCACTCCATGGTCACGAATGTCAACACCTATCATCCGCCCCTCCACATAATTGAAAGTGAAAATTGAAGTTGTGATTTGTTCAGAGTGAGGAAATGTAATGGCAAAGCCGTGTTATCGTATTTGAAGGTCTAAATCCAGACATGAGAAGAAATATTTCGTACGCAGTCTACGAATCGAAGAGATAAACCTTCAATTCAAGGAGCAAAATAGATAATTAGACATTAAAGGATGACAATACAAAGAGCAAACTAGACATTAGGGCTAAAATCGTTCATTGCACCGATTTTGAGGTTATTTTAGAGCTTTCCTGAGGAGTGATTTACTCACGTATGAGCCCTTCACAAACTTCATTAAATCTTCTCCCTCGAACATTAAGAATATTCGGTATGTTTATGATTTCTCGTTTGATACAAATACGAGTGACTACATTATTCCCCAGCAATTCGAGTGCAGGAACGTGAATCTCCATAGTACTGAAAACCAAGCTCAAATCGTCTTGAGTATCGTTAAGTTAATTCCGCGGTTAGTCAGTAAAAATAATACACCATTTACGAGTACGGTTCTCTCACATATATGGCGCATGAACACTTCGTATCAGGCTCCGATGCTAGACTACCTCTTCTGTCTAACTCGACAACCGACATTGTCATCGCTAACCTTAATAGTCTTCTAACTCACATTGGCAAACTGTCATCAAGAAAACGCGTACTTGTCGGAATTAGATTGCCAGTTAAAATATTCTAGATGACGAGCCGGCGATCAAAAAACGTATTTTTAGGCGTTCCAGTCACTGTTTTGACGACTTATAGAGCGTACAATATTATTCAGTTCAAGTATGCGCGCGTGCAACAAAAAGGTATACAAGGAAAAAAATATAAACCTATATTCTGTTTGATTCCGAGAAAATTGAAAATGTAAACCTTATAAAACTGTAGTGGAGCGATTTATTGGCATTGATTTTATCGAAAGTGATGAGAACGATGAGAACAGACATTAAAGAAACAGCTCGCACTATGTGTATGCTTTTGACAATATACAACACGCACCCTATTGAATTTTTTTTTCTTCTTTTACCGTTTAGAAAAGCAGTAACGAGATGTCAATAATATTACGACGTAGGTTACCGTTCTCGTGCAGAAGATAATGTTCCTACACATAGGTACGTAGATGATATACGCGTACGACAGTTCAGACAGCCCGACAATTTCGCGTAAATTATCACTCTTTTCCTACAGTAAACCACACTTGCACGTCTGTACAAGAAATAAAATCGTGTTTCGTTTTTCTGACGCTAAGCGCCAATAAATTTCAATAATATACAAACTAGTGTGAAGGAATAAACACAGTCTTAGGAATTGAAATAGAAAACATTGAACGAGCACGTAGGAATTTTGCAAGAAAAAACACACAAGATTAGTAGGTTGACAGTTCCTCAGATAGCTCAAATATCGCAAGGAGGAGTGATATGGGTTGGAATGAACTGGGCTCTTCCGGAAGATTTATCTGCTTTACTTAGGTATCCATAGTTATCTCAACCAGTTTCCACGGTTTGGGAACATATTGGAGTACAGATACGTTAGCATTACTAGTCCATTGCGAAAGAGGTTCTGAGATATGCGAACCGAGATTAGGTCATGGCCGAGGACTTTTGTAGTTGGATACCTGAATTCACGCCTGCGGTCAAGTCATTGAGTTGGAACTTTTCCTCTACATTGGCGGTGCTCAAACTACGGCCCGCGGAAAAATTTCCATCCGGCCCGCGAGGATGTAACAAGATTTTCTGGCATAGCCAAATGAATAAAGATCATGTTTCATGTCTTTCTCAGTAGCTAGCGGGCTTTCGGGGAGCTCACTCGCGGATCTAGTATAGGTCCAGTTTAGAATATTTCAAGATAATAGCTTTTGGAAAGCTCATTCTTTGATCTAATGTAAGTCTGCTTTGGAAAATTTTTAACAAATAGCTTTTGGGGGTCACTAGTGGCTTTTGGGCGCTCTCTCGGTCAGCTCGTTCACCCCTACTCTGGATCTGGTGTAGGTCCAGTTTAGAGTAATATTTCAAAGTAGTATAAAAAGTTTAAGCTCATAGATTTGGTGCCACTCGTGGCTTTTGGGGGGCTCATTCGCTCTGCTCGTCCGCCCCTTTTCGTGATTCAGTATAGGTTCAGTTTAGAATAATTCAAGACTGGTATGATCCTAGTATGAAGCTAGCATAAAACTAGTATAGGTCTACTATACCGTATGAGATCATTTGGGCGGAGGGCGGGACGCATGCACGCCAATTTTGAAATCAGGGTAGGGACCAAGATTTCAAAGGTCATCTGTACGGATGGACGGACGCATGCCAAGTAGAGGTTAGAACAAAGACATGAATCGATCATGTCAATATAAGGGGAAAAGAAAACGAAGTGAAAAAACCAAAGGACTTGTTGGACGAATTTGTGATACCACAAAGGCCACTGGAGCCGCGGAACCCATCGTTCTGCATTAGTATCATTCACCAGGAAGCCACCACCGAGCCGCTGGAAATCTGTGAATTTCTGAAATTTGTTGTCAGGTCAGTTAATTTCTTGCGATCGAATGTTGTGAAACATCGGCCATTCAGACACATCTTGGAAGAGGTTGGCAGTGAACGCAAAGATCTACCGCGTTGGCTCAGTAGGGAAGAAGTTATCTGATCTCCGCATTGAAATAGAAATATTTATGGTTGCTGAAAGAAAATGTACTCCTGAACTAGTAGAGGCTACGTGGATATGGAAGTTAGCAATCATTACTGATAGTTTTGAATATTTAAACGACTTGGACTTAAAAATACAAGAGACTATTCATTGGTCCATCAGTTGTTCTCCCATGCGTCAGAGCATTTCAAACAAAACTCACTCTCTTCAAAAAGTACGTAGCAAGTAATATTGTTCACCACTTCAAAACTCTTTCTCTTCTTCGCATAAACGCATCTTTGCCGCCTCTATCCGACTCTTCTCCGATTTCTTTAGGGCTCAGTCTCCGACTCGTACGTTAGTCTGGGTAAAATCCGTGTGTTGTACACTCTCAACCTGATTGTCTCGCGTCTGGTTTTATTCGAATTTAAATTACGCCTAATGAGATCTGCCACCTTGGGAATCTTTTTAGCTTCTCCTGCGCGTCGATTTCTCCATTGTACGCCATATCGACTCCTAGAGAAATGAAGTTGCCAACGTGTTCTATGATCTTTTCTTTTACCACGATTTTGCTTCGGACTGCTTTCTTGGCCGTACGTGCCGACGCCACGCCGACACGCACCGTCCATTATTCAAACTATCAATAACGACAGATTCACATTTTACTTCTGTCGCACAGGGCTGTGAACTGGAATCGCTATCCAAAATGGTATCCGGAATACAGAGGTGAATTTTTGGACCTTCGAAGGGGAACTCAGAGGAAGCGGATCCGGCGAATGGCCCTTGGGAGCGGAACCACAAGGAAGCGGATCTTGAAATTTGGACAAAGAGCTGTAACCAGTATTTTATCCGTGAAAAATAGCGGATATCCCTAAAAAATGGTCCGGCGGAGCCAAATAGAAAAAGATCATGTTTCATATCAAGCCCAGCATAGACCTATACAATCGAGCAGCCTAGTTTAGGCCTAATACCTGCTCATTCGCGGTGGTCAAATTTCACACAACTCATAGAGTCAGAGTACAAACAGAAAATATATATGTCTTCAGGCGTTTGCAAGGAAATTCAAAGCAGAGATCACATATCAATCTCGATTATATCGATATATCAATCTCGATTATATCGATATATCAACCTCGATTATATCGATATATCAACCTCGATTATATCGATATATCAATCTCGACTATATCGATTACTGATCTCGATTGTATCAAAACATCAATTCTATAGAATATAGCAATCATAAAGCTAGTATAAACATGGTATATCGATGTATCAATATCGATAATATCGATATATCAATCTCGATTATATCGATATATCAATCTCGGTCATATCGATATATCAATCTCGATTATATCGATATATCAACCTCGATTATATCGATATATCAATCTCGACTATATCGATATATCAATCTCGACTATATCGATTACTGATCTCGATTGTATCAAAACATCAACATAGAATATAGCAATCATAAAGCTAGTATAAACATGGTATATCGATGTATCAATATCGATAATATCGATATATCAATCTCGAATATATCGATTACTGATCTCGATTGTATCAAAACATCAATTCTATATTTGACTTCAACAACTAGTATACTGCGTAGGTCTAGTATAATGAAGGCTCAAAGCTAGAATATAGCAATCATAAAGCTAGTATAAACATGGTATATCGATGTATCAATCTCGATAATATCGATATATCAATCTCAATATCATTGATATAGCGATATATCAATCTTGATTATATCGATTAATTATCTCGATTGTATCGAAATATTGATTCTATATTTGACTTCAACAACTATCTTGATTATATCGATATATCAACCTTGATTATAACGATTACTGATCTCGATTGTATCAAAATATCGATTCTATATTTAGCTTCATCAATTAGTATACTGTTTAGGTCTAGTATAATGAAGACTCAAAGCTGGAATATAGCGATCATAAAGCTCGTAAAAACCTGGTATAGGTATGAACTGGGCAAGGTGAACTTGCGGGATGGATAACCGATAGGCTTTGCGTTTTTTCCAAAGGATAACCGTAATTTTTTAACGCAATATCTGAAAGACTCTTCTATCAAAATATAAAACCAAAAGGAAGCGAATCTAGCAATTGCTCTCTGAAAGCGGATACGACAGGAGCTTCTTGGAGGCGGAAACAAAAGGAAACGGATACGGCAGAAGCTTCTTGGAAACGGAACCAAAAGGAAGTGGATGCGACGAATGGTCTGTGGAGGGGGAATCGAAAGGAAGCGGATCCGGCAATTGCTCCTTGGAAGCAAACACGAAAGGAAGCGGATCTAGGCAGGGTACTATAGAGGGGGGTATGGCAATACGCCATTTTAGCAGCAAAAAAAAGGCTATCAAGCACGAACGCGTTCGCGCAGTGTCGCAGAATATTTGGCAGGGCCGGGCAACATCGGAAAATTGGTAACGGGTTCCCCACTGAAAAAAAAGGTCAGCACGTGAGTGTGCTTGTGTCCGCGCGGCAGCTAAGTCCGTCGTTGTAAGTCTGAAAGATCACGGATTTGTTCCGCGGATTCGGAATCCGTCTAAAAATCGGCCCGTGTATGGCACAGGCTAAGATAGCGGCACGGAACCTAGGTATAGTTGTTCGGAACTTGCGCGCGTTCCAACACAGGATACAGTCAACAGGATTAACTACATGTTTGCACAAAGACTATTAAGGCGGTTCCTGTAGAGAATTATTGTCGAATATTAGTAATTTACCGGTACCTAAATAACAATGGCATCGTTCGCATCCACAGTTCCAGCCATTGGAGAAATGTTGGGAACGGCAGGAGTTGCTTTTTTTCAAAGGGCATGCGGAAATCGCTCACAAACAAATTTAAATTAAAACCCAAACATGCAGGTTCGACGTTTGAGGACAATGTTCCTGTTCTCAATTGCGAGGAAACAACTCCTTTCGTAAGTAATGCGCGTAAATGAAGTATTTCATAGTGCAAGTTTGTAACTGTCGCTCCTTTATTCATCCAGAACACATGACCATTAGGGAGAGAATTGGAGGCTAGAATTCAAAAAGCTTCAGGAAAGACACGTCAAAAGCTAGGCTCAGGCTCACCCGCTGAAAAGAAGCAGAAATTGTATTTCTTATCGTTTCACGATCCTTCCCTTCCATTGAAAAATCGTTTCGAACCAAGTGAGTTTAAGGTAAAGCCCATCCAATGTAAATAACACATCGATACACCAGCCAGTAAAATCAACTTTCCCGCTATAAACTTATTGTAAAGTCTACGGTCTCTTTGTTTCGACCTTTCAATTTTGACGACATTCTACCTCAATCGCGAACATTATTCGCGAACGCAATAAAATAATATCACCTTACGATGAACTGGCAAAGTGATTTCCAAACCCGAGGTTGGGCATCGTATAATTTCATTACTCGAGATTTTATTTTTCGCAAAATTCATCTCTTGTGTACTCTTAAGCTAAAATGGTCGTCTGGCGAGGTAATTAGTCAATTATCGCTAATGGGTTTCAGTTTTGCGAAGTATCTTCTCACTTTAAAGTGCGAAAAATAAGAGATAGGCAGACGACGACCGAGAAAGGCGACTAGCGAGTAAAAGAAATGTACGGAGAGGGGGGAGAGAAAAAAGAGCAATTTGAAACGGTGAAAAAGCGTTGATGGAAGTTCAACTAAAACGGATGCTTTCGAGAGTATCGTGTTTTCATTTCTGCTTTGACGCGTCTTTATAGTGATTTTAGAAAAGCTAGACGAATTTTCTAAGTTTCCAAACTACGCCACGACCCGCTTTCCAATCATTCGAGAAGAAAGCCAACTCCAATAAGAAGGGGACTTCAGAAATGAACGAAAGAAAAGTGTGAAAAGAAAGAAAGTTCTCTACGATTTTACGCCGCCGCGTTTTCAAAGTTGTCGTAGGACGATGTCACTGACTTGATACGGTTTTATGTTACTGCCAGATTAATATCTGCGACTAACATAACATATCAAAATGATAGCAACGTTAGAATATATTAAACGAACGACGTGTATTTTATCAGGACCATTTCGTCTCTGATTACCGGCGCATGTTGAGCCAAGTGCTACCGTAACCGACTTTGTTACCTCATATTCCCACATACAAAGGAGTTATAATGAACAGAATTATTATTCAAGGCAAAATAGAAGCGCGCCCTCCTTTTTTAACAGCCATAATTATGCCAAGTCGTTTCTTTCATTAATACTTCGCGAGCGAGTTCTCAATCCATCAGAACGCGATACACGATAATTTCAACGAAGAAAGGTATCCGTCAGACTCGCTACGTGTGTAGATGTACGTATTTTCCAGCTTCTTCTCTCTTTCTTTTGCGCTATTTTTCATTCCGCTTATTAAAGTCATCATCGGTACCAGAATCAGAACGTATACTGCGTGATTTCCGGTAACAGAAAAATAATGAGATGTATAGGGTCCGAGAGATGGAAAAATACGAGAAACGCGAGCATAAGAAGAGAGCGAGCAAATAAAAACAGGAAAAGAGAAAAGAATCGCTTCCGAGGCTTAGTGACTGACAAAAGAACCATATTTTCGAATTCGAACTGCGCGAATATTGCGAAAGGGTAGCACAAAGTACACAATTTCCTGAACTTTTTCCACAATCCGCTCGACGCTCCTTTTATCGCATAACAAATAGTTGAACAGGTATTTTCGATCCTCGCTATACTAGAAGGAAGCTATAAAAATTGAATATAAAATAAAATCGAACATATAAGACGCAATATTTTTGCGGAGATGTCCTCGAATCATCCGATAGAAAATCGTCAAAAACTTGAAATAAAACTTAATTTTTCATATTGTTCGAAAACAAAAGTCATTTACAGTACTCAACGCAGAGCTCAGGTTTGATTTATTTAGATCGCCATTATATTAGAATATAAATTCAAAGCTCAAACGATTCACAGTTGATGAGAATAGTATGTTTTAATCGAAATTTTTTGTTTGGAAAAATGATGCCTCGAAAAAAATGAAAATCACGTCTCAGGTCTCTATCTAGTCGAGAAGTTGGAATCAAACTTGAAACTGAATACCGAAATTATAGACCGCGTCAAGCGTAACAGGTCAGCTACTCTGAGGCTGTATCAACCCCACAGCGTTCACCCACTCGCCAGGGGAGACAGATGCGAATTGGTTAAAACTTGAGAATTGTAATGCACCACCAACTTGACTGCCCAACGTAAAGCAGAGATGCAGGGCAAGAGATGATTGAACATCTGATCGAAGCAGTGGGCAGATCTGGTTCATATAAAATCGACGGACGGATATCAAGTTGATGAAGCAAAGCGTATTAGTTTTTCGACATAAATTATTCACAACACAAATAACGAATATATTATAAAACATGTCAAACTGGTCCGGGGGTTCTTCCCTACCCTAAAAATCATTCCATACTGATTCTCGTCCAGCCTATGACGTCATCATGGAGGTCTCGATGAAGGCGTAGGGATGTCAAGCGGTTAGTGAACAGCTTACGCTTTGACTTAGGCTTATAAGTTGTTAAACAAAATTGAAAGACTAACTTACGGATTTTTGCCTAGTTCAACAGCTCAATACTGTATAGCTCTTGACTTTACAAAAAACAGCTCCGGAACCAAAATTCAACTCCGGAACGAGAAAGAAACGGCTTCGGAGCGCAAAAAATCGTCTCTGGAGTTGAGCTAATAAGTTTTCCCTGAATGAATGCGGCTTTTGGCTTAATGAAATTGCCAACAACTTAAGCTTGAGCGTCTCATAAGCTGTTCAAAAATCAGCTGTCGCTTTGGCTTAAGCCAGTGGTCTTCACAATTTTCGAGACGCGAACGGGAGATGCTACACGATCGACCGAAGTAAAAAGCAATAGTAAAGCAGAACAAAAATGCTTTGCAGTGTCTTGTCACACATTTTTACAATTTGTTGAAAATGTTGGCGATCGACCTACAACACCTCACTGGCTTAAGCGATTGATGACCCAAACTTGACACCCCTGTGCAGGTCAAAGTCAACATTCAGATCAGAGGCGCGGAATCCGGTCGACATTCTCGTGCTTGTAAGGCAAAAAGGGAGAAGTCATGATTGAGGTCACGATCCTCCCCACTCTTACTCCCACTGTAGATGTTTCCACGTTTCTAGTAATGGGTCAATTTCAAAGGTACAACCGATACCATCGGTAGAATCCTCAGAGATAGCCAAGACCAAGGTAGAAGTCTTAGTCAAAGCTTTGAATATTGGAAACGGAGCCCGCAAATCTATTAAACAAGAGGAACGAAACATCTTTCGAAAATGTGAAATGCTTAATGTTAAGCTAGTCGAGTTCATGAAGAAAGGGATAATCGCAGAATACTCGAATGCAAACTGAATAAAGCGAATTTAGTTCATTGATTCTCACCCCCCTCTGTAGGACTATCGCTTGTGAAAACGTCCGCATCATCATCTTCATCAGCTACAGCTGCAGCATTTACTTCAGCCACAGCTGCAGCCAAGAACAAAAGACCAGCTTCAGATTCTGGAGAGTCATCATCTTCAATTGCATCTCTGGAAGCGTTAAAGAAAATGAAATACCATATTGTCCTCGACGACAGTCAGAATGGTATTTTTCAGCCAAACATTGATCGGCCCTACAATCCACCGTCAAAAAAACCCGTTGGGGACCATTCGAAAAATGTTCGTGGCACTAGTGAGGGACTTGTATCTCACAACTTGAAGATAAAACATCAATTCTAAATCTCACGGTCGAGGGAGTTCTCTAGCTTCCGCAGAATTGCCATAAATGAAAAATTCTAACATCATTCTACTCAAAATTCTTCGAGGATTTTTCTCTGCTCTTTATCACGCGGCTTCTGATAGAAAACGGATTTTCGACTAGATACCATCTTAGATTTTCCTACCGCTTCTGCAGTAGGTAATAAAAGTCGTAATTAAGGTTCAAGTTTTAATTAAATCTACGTAGGAACAGATAGCCGCAAAAGTTCAACAGGCAGATTTTGCTAAGTTCATGGGTAAGAGTATATCGCGGAAGTGGGAGTTTCAAAATCTTTTTAAACGATATAGGGTTGCTCGCTTAATGAAAGTTGGCTTATAATCAAACCGTTCACGAGATTACACGATGATTTGTGATTGCAATTTTGAAACTCATATTAGACGACAAAATGATATCTCCCCTTGATTTATACCAGTGACACTAGAATACGTAGATGTATCAATGAAAAGTAGCACGAGGACTTTCGAAAGCCTCAAAATGCATCCACGTAATTAATGTTGTTAAAGAAGCCTTCTGCACATCAACCATTGTTTTTTGTTTCAGGTTGTGCATCCCTGAAATAATTAATCTCATCAGTACCATTTTCTTCTTTTTCCGCTCTCGAGTTAGTAATGAAACAATGTTATAAGGAAGCGCAGAATTTCCAGCATCCAGAGTATTGACGATTTTGGAGATTTCTAGAAGAAATTCACGTACTAACAGAGGAGAACTTTGTTTCAAATACAGAACTAAGAAACAATTTTAAATGATTCATGTTCGCAAATATAATAGAAAGATGAATAACGCGATACGATTGATGACAATTCTTAACTTAAATTTTGAAAACGAGACTGCCCTTATTTGCAGTACTTCTTCCCTCATTATCTTTTTGTTTACTTCTGACTTTTTTTTTTTTTGCTTTCTCGTCCAGAGAACGCGGTACTCAACTAACGGTGCATTTCAAGCAATAGTACACAAAACTCGAGTAAATCGTCCAACAATAGTCAAAAAAATCGCTTTAGGCCCGCGATACGAATATAAAAGTACATAGCACGAGAACATATACATGTACATGAAATGCTGTTGTGCGTTTCTCTTTTCAAAATGGGTGACGATGTCTTTCACACACGCTGGACATACTCGTGCGATTTACATTCTATACAATAGGGGCTGGAACGCAAACTTCCTCACTTGAATATCTAACGTCGAGAAAAATGACTTTTCTATTCTTTATGCTTATTGTTAGCTCTGACAATAGGAACTTGCAGTAACTAATATAGGTATTATACAGAACGGTACGGTATATAGTGTAATGTATTTCGCGCGATGTACAACTTTTCTAGAGCACGAGTAGATTTTTTCCCCGAAAGTATTCATAATGGAGCACTCTGGTGAATAATTTAAAAGGTCATTTCTGCTCATTATACTTTTCACGTCGGTACCATCAATTTTTGTACACGACGACGAAGAAACGAAAGGATCAGGAATTTTTGTCAGCTTGGCCGCACTAGTAATGGAGAAGGAGTTGTACATTGCAGAGAATGGATCACAAGAGCTGAAGAAGAACTAGACTCAGGGAAACCAGAACAGGCTGACAACTGTGTAGAAAGAGAAGGATGTACTTAGGAGTGAAAGGAAGTCCTTGCAATAGAAGTTCTGCTGAAAATTGTTAAGATTATGAATAATTATTTACATGCATCTCTCTTTTGGATGAAAATGTCGTCAGATTTGAATTTACAATTGCTACCAACTTTTTATGTTCCAAACAGTCGCGAAGACCACCGGACAAATGTTATGTTTCTCGCGACTCGATAATCTGGCAAACCCAGACATCGGCTAGCGAAGTTACGGTAATACAGGATATTATTCTAAATGGTCGCAAGATCGAATATATAATAGCCCTCTTTTTGCTGATTCGATAATGACCCAGAATGGTTACCAGCAAAGGAAGTAGACACCATTATTGTTAGCACCGTTCTATGCACTCTGTATAAAATATTAATGTTACAATTGTTAGACTATGGCGTTGTTGGTAACTTTAGCACAGAAGTCTTTGGCTACGTTCGTAGTAAGTGGAAACAGAATCCGGTGTACTTGACGTGGATGAGAGATACAGAATTTGAAACCCAAAAGGAAGCAGAGGCGTCCATTGGCAAAACCTTATGGAAGATTTCTGATCAATACAGAGTGCGCCAAAAAGATGTTAACAGTTGAACGAAAAACTCCGGGAGGACTCCGCGACAATTTCGTGGAGTTCCCCGGTTGACTGTTAACATCTTTTTGGCGCACCCTGTATACCCAAGGGTTTACGCGACCACAGTTCCCAGAATCCCACTACTGATTGTTTCTGTAAATGTAGGTGCCCGTGTGATGCAGGTAGCCCACAGATATCATATAGAAAAAATCAGAAGTAAGATGCTGGGAACCGTGGTCCTCGCGGAACTGATGCCGGAGGACGAGACTCTCTGGCGCTGACTCCAGAGAGTCATTCTCGCGGTGTTGACTCCGGAAAATGATTTTGTTGATGGTACCCGGCCAGGTACAGAATGCGGGCCGACGGATCCACGTCATTGCTGTCGGTCAGGAGGCAGGTGGCGATGGACAGGTGGGATGTCGGTCCTGAAGATGCCAAGGGCTGGATCACAAATCCGATGCCAGGGCCGGCCAACCTCAGATAAGGTGGTAGTGTGAAAACTCTTCCAGTTGTTTAGGCAGTAAAGTGGTATTTTGGCTCCGTACACGGGCTCGGAGATTCGTTGCTCATTTGAGGTCGAACTAGTAGCCAGCTAAAGTGGTTTAATGTGCGTTTCCTGTTTGAAGGGAAGGAGAATTGTGATAAGTTAGCTCGTGAAGGTCGACGTGAGAAGTATTCTGTGCACTGGTAGTTGATGACAGTTATTGATTGCGGTCATCCTCATTTATTTTCCAGGTGATCGGAACTACTGTCAAAAAGAATTTGAAAATAGTACTAAGAGGTAATTAAAAGTAGGATTATGTACGTCAAGTTGCCCATAGGGTAGATATAGATGGCCGTGTGATACGGGTAGCCTACAGATATCTTATACAACCGTCGTCAAGAAAATGGCTTCAAAGCGCCGCGTCCAAAAAAGGAAAGATGTCTGTTCACCTACTGGAAGAAGTGACTGCATGCATAGAAGATATCGGATTTGACTCTTACTGGTGTATGATATTAATAGATCTCGGATATGACGGTTCAATTGATAGATGGTGAAGATGATTGTAACTGATCACAAACCAATTACAGGAATTGGTGATGCTAAATTAATGAATCTGTCAATGGGTACACCTTTGCTTGTCTGGTTGGGAGTTGATATTGTAACGTTCTGCGGCAAAGCCACAAGCAGCAAGCTTGCATATACCACAAAACTTTTAGTCAAACATTCCTGAAATGTCCAGAGCACAAGCAATCAATTTTGCATAACTCATTTGCCGTTCTAGAAGATATCTCGAAGAATCCGGAAATAGAAGGAAAACTATAAATAGCCGGCAGTAACCTGCAAGGACGGTTCAGTTAGAATACTGAAGCGATAAAGTTAGCGTGCTCTCGTGTTCTTTAACGCAAACACCTTGTGATTAACTGTGTGTTTACAGTGTTTAGACTGTGTAGTGTATTTGCGGTACCAGTAATAAAGTACGGTTTTTATAATTGTCCTTTGTTACTGGCATCGGCGGAAACTTGATGACTAGTAGAACGTCACAATTGGTTTCAGAAGTGGGATTTGAAGATATCGCGCTTTAGAGTGGATTAGATTGGATTTGTTTCAAAAGATTCCATAATATCATCTTGAATTTAGTTTTTTGGAATTGCTATTGCCAATTTCATCATGAGAAAGTGGTATAATTTTAGTATTTCCTGCTAATCGTGTGCATGCGATTGCGTATACCTACCTACCTACCTATTTTCTCATCTAATGTAACTTGTTTGTTTGTTTGTTTGTTTGTTTTTTTTTTTTTTTTCGAACAATCGGTAAAAAATAGTGCATCAACCTCAGAGATCAGAAGCACCAGCAAAAGGACATTCAAGATTGATATGTGCCTGTAAAGATAAACGGCGCAGAATTATTAAAAAAATGAAAGTTTTACTATCAATGATCTACTACAAATAAACTTCGATAAGTGCAGGTTTTCAGGAGTGAGGACTTTACATTCTTTTCTTTCCTATCGGAATGTATTTATTCTGGTGTGATGTAAAACATGGTGGTGATCTTTCAAGGATATTGTATTCTCGAGCTGTCCGCTCATTATTACTTATCTATGGTTGTAACAAGGAGGAACTGATTCATTGATTATTACTAGAGTTAGGATTTTTCGGTGCTAGTACAGTAAATTAAAATTCGGTTCTTTGAAATGTTATTTTTGGAAAAAAGACGGTAAAAAAGATTCTAAAACACGAGATAGGTACCTACTACCTACGTGTACCAGTAACACACAATCAAATAATATGCCGCCTATCATACAGCACGATCAGATGTTTTCCAACCTTACTTCGAAGGAATCTTTGCTAGAAATTATTTGATATCGTGAGTCACCAACCGTCGCTCGAAGGAAATGTTGATGCTGTTCAGAGTCTCCAAAAAAACTCTCTATCAATCGGTTACAGGTGCGCTTTCTAGTAGAGTCCGTCTTTACTAAAAGTTTTGTGGTACATGCAAGCTTGCTGCTTGTGGCTTTGCCGCAGAACGTTACAATATGTTCTGTAAGGAAGCAAAATATCCTGTACAATAGGCGGATATCCCTGAATCAGCATTCTGTTTAGAGAACATCGTTTTCCACCAAATAGAAGCTAATGGAGATAGACATACTTAAATGTAAATCCCAAAGAAGACTAAGATGATGAATATGATGAACACGCCTGGAGACTTGACGAAGATGAAAAGTTGATGAAGAGAGATGTGGATAATGGTATATCAAAACCGCTTAGCTGACTTGCTAGGTAACTCCGAAGGGAACGCTCAGAACTAATGAGGGGCAGTGTGGCGTACACGAGAGCACGATGAAAGAAGAGCGCGATGCTATAGACAAGATTAGGCATGCATGGAGAAGAATCCAGAAAATACAAGAAGGGTAAGTTGCATAATTAATTTGACCGCCGTCTAGAACCTTGGGGAAACATCTGGAATAGCGTCCGCAGATATCTAAGCTCGAGAAATAACCAAAATAACGATCAGTATTGAATTAGCTATTGTTGGGATAACTGTGCTTCCTCATTAACTATGATTGCATGCGATGTTCGTGTATTTGACGGGTAAAGAAGTGTTGTGAATTTTTGATACGAGTAATAGAGTTCGCTTCATCGTTTGTATCCACTGATTGGCGGAACGTCAGCGTCCCAGTATTACCTCGGTTGGAATTACAGTTCCATTCGTACTTTTAGTAGAGATCTAATTGATAAAGAACATAGTTTAGGAAGACGCGAAATCAGCCAGAAGGAAGGAGAAGAATTCTATATTTCACTTCGCATCCGGAAATTACGCGGGAAGAAAGTCAACTCCACGGGACAGCGTAGAGAAGAGTACGTCAAATTTTGCACTCTTCATATTGTTCGAAAACTTTTAGTTTTGGTAACTTTTGTTCGAAGAAAGAGAGGCAACAAAAAAAAAACAATTTTTTTTTTTTGAAAATTACACAAAGAACCGTCTCGATTTTCTAGAAAAAATGTGCGGTAATGTTGCCTACATTAAAGTTGTTTCTATTTGCCGCCTGTTCCGGTACATTTTTACGTCCTTTTGTCACGCGAAGTATAGTGAATCACTCTCACCAGTATAGCGGCGCGCAACAGATCTTGAAAAACAGAAGAGAGAAAAAGCACCGAATGAGTGTAAAATACACGCCGTCGAAGTGTTCTGAAAAGAACATATTCCGCGACCAATGCGAACTAGATCTGAATGGTGTCTAAGTACACAGCATTGATTCTATGTACGCCGCATTTCCCTCGACGTTACAGCACCATCTCTCTGTAACGTTTCTCCCGCGGGAAAAACTCTTTCCAGGCGTATAATCGACCAGTTTTGAACACGTCTGTCATCGTGAATATAAAATTCTGACATCCAGAGATAAGTTACAAAATAAAGTTAGTGGCATTCTCTCTTTGACTATACAACTGCGACTACAACAGTTACGTAATGACGTACGTACCGTACGGCAAATCGCTTATGCAACTTCATCAACGTGTAACTTCGTTTCTTTCAGAATATGAAAAAGGGAAGCGAACCGTGTGAATAGAAAATACTGCGTGGAAATTATGCTCGTCATTGAAAAAAAAAAAAAAAGATAAATGCGTTGTTTGTTACATTAACATTGTAGGAATGAATAAAACGCTGACAGTCGGACGATTCTGTTGGAAAAGACGTTATACTCTACATCTTTCACTTTTTTTTTCTCTCTCTTTCCTCAATACTGATAGTGAAAAAGTTTGGATTCCTAGTAAGGTAATGTACATGGTCTGTCGTAGTGTCGAATATTTGTACGTGCAAGATGGAGAGTTCCAAAAAGTTATAAAAGCGTATCACGTACATTTTATCGAACCTTGTTTTCCCCTCTCTCTCTCATTTCTCAGTTGTAAAGAACAGAAATGTTTTCATTTCAATCGGGGCAGTCCTAGTCGTCATTAAAAAATGACAACTGAAAAAGTTCCAACATTGTCACTCATATAACCACGAACAGTCTGAAAATACGTACAACGCTTTAACGAGAACGTTTATGATTAGCCCGTCTTTGCACACAGCATTCGGCGAACCGGAGTGTTTCATTTAAAATATTTACGATTGTATTTTGGTCGAGCCGATACCTCACGCTGTGTCTGCTCACTTGAGAAAGAGTGGGGAGATGAAGCGGGGGAACCTTCGAGAGTACGACGGCTAGCTATTGTGTAAGTGATAAAACCGAATATCCAGCAATGAAACAGAAAAAAAAAAAAAAAAGGAGAGGAAAGCCGACTTTTCGCTCGGGTTTTTTTATTAGACTATCATTCATTACCCTACACATTTTAGTAGACAACAGAGATACGAGCAACAAAGAGGAATTCTTTTGAATAAGGCTCTGCTTCTCATCGGTGATTGTAAATCACTGAAGCGCTCTGACAGGGAATTCATTTGTTTTGTAATCGCACTTTCGGACATTGTTATGAACTTCGTCTTGCTTGTGCTGTTGTAGCTCTAAAACTCATCCTGAATGGATCTTCCTTTATTTCAAACAAACAACGAAGCAGAGAAGCTTGGTTAGAAAATTTCCGACGGTGGAGTTCTCCTCGGTTGAAATTTTCGTCTACTCTTTGTTCTGTATGGCTTGGGAAGCAGAAGAAAAATTGAAAACGAGCGCGGTTACGAGAATGTGAAACACGAATATTTCCCATGAGCGTTTTAACGTGAGGCTAGGATTGATTGAATAGGATCAACAATCTGGCCTGCCATCGTCTTATTGAACACTTTGCCTACCAGATAAAGAGGGTAAATTCTTAGTGGGAGTGATGACTAATCCTTTCCAGAGCTATATGTACATCCGGCTAAAGAGGATAGTCAAGACAGCAATATTTGTGAGTCAGTTTTTTGCAGCAGTCGGTCTCAACATAAGAAATGAAAGAAACGACGATCAGCAGGTACCTCAGTTGTCGAGAAACAGGGACATTGATCTTGTGCCACAAGGTTTCAGTCCTTGGGCGAGTCCACTTCTGTGGTGTGTCGCATTTAGCGGAATCTCGAAGGTGAAGCTGCCTACACCAGGCGTTGAGCTCAACTGCCACTCTAGTGGTATGAACAGACAGAACGACTGTAGCGGTGGAGAGCAGGGTGGACAAAGCATTAGAGGCAATGACGTGTTAGATCGAGTTGGCCAGACTGGAACTCGCAATAGGAGAGGCAGAGGCCATATTACTCACGCTCGCCAAAAAGAAAAAACAACTGAATTTGTTCGGTTTTGAAGGTATCACTCTTATCCAAAACGTACAATAAAGTGAGCAGGAGGTCAGTTTTATGGAAGGGCGACTCGATTCACACTCAATTGTTTGATCAAAATTATTTTCAAATTCTTCTCCTAATATAATACAGGTCAATCAAAATTTTTCCTAGCCCTCGTTGAAGTCTCATTCTTCCTTGGAACCGCAAAAAATTTTTCTAAGTCTCTGGAGTAGGTCAGAGCGCCTCAGGGCAGAGACACAACTAGTTATGAATACAATATACTGAAGATGTAATTGAAACAACTGAACCTTATTTCTGCTTCAAAATCAAAACATAAAGCTCAACACGTAAGTCTCAACATTCTGGAAATCCCAAAAGAGTAGAGAGAGACATCATGAACAAAAAGAAGTGGATATGCGATTCAGCACAAGAAATCCACTATATTATTTCTGGTTTCATAACTCTTCTGAATTACGAATTTTCTTTCATTATGTCTCCTTGAATTGGACTGATTTCCTGTGATGTCATAATTTCCATCTCGTTCCGCAAATAGGTATTTATATGAGATAAGACTGTAGAATTGTAGATACAATTCATACGATGTTGAGTGTCCTGCTGTTCCTCTAATCCAGATGTTTCATGGTGACAATATTCATCATTAGTTCAACATTTCTCAAGAATATTGCAAAAGCTTAACATTTGAAAGGTTCTTATAATATTCATCAAAGTCTGCAAAATCCCATACAAATGAGCACTATGAAGGAACTTCACGGTAGCAGCATGCGAATGTAAATTCTCCTTAAATACGTCACCGAGAAATCACTCCATTCACTAGCTTCAATTCACGCGCACAACTTATCAAATAAGTCGCAACTATTATTAGCTTATAACTTACCGCTCCTCGAGTTTACTAGCTGATGCTTATAGGGCGACGTTTTCTCATCTTCATTGTAAGTTTTTTCGAAAACATTGAGTAAGTTTTTGCGCTGAAACAAAAAGAATGGAGATGTGGTATTAATCACCTATAGAACAAACATGCATTCAAAAAGGCGTTCTATTTAGTAAACTATCGGTCAAAATTTTCCAAAGTTATCACTCATCATTCAGCAGAGAGACCATGCAATGAAGACATTTAGGTGGAAGGGATAGCTTCAGATTTTGTTCGTGACGATTGTTCAATACCTTCCTTCAAGTCCTCTTATAAAATATCCCTTGAATTCGCGCGCAGTTCTACCGAAAAAGGGTTTGGAGGAGGTGAAATTTGTTTTTTCTGCAATATCTTGCCAAAAACTGTGTCTAGAGGAAAAATGTGAGCACAAAAAATGTTTCACATCTATTTTCCACTGAAAAGATACTACAACTTTTTTCATCAAAACACATTGAAAGTTCGTCATCCTCGTGAATGCAATAAAAAATACATTGCGGTCATCAATGTGATACCAAATATTGAAAGTTGAAGTTTCCTAAGGATTACACCCTTCCATTCAAAATATCAAACGAACAACTCATCATTGAAGGTGCACAACTTATCATCGAAGGTGCACAACTCATTATCAAAGGTGCACAACTTATTATCAAAGGTGCACAACTTATCATCAAAGGTGCACAACTTATTATCAAAGGTGGAGTTTTTAAAACTAGAAATCAAAATTTTCGGTATTCAAACATTGGGGAAAAAATTGGAAAAAACACAAGTTTCCGGGGTATTCTGACTAATTCTCCACAAAGTTGATTCAAGACAGTGTTACTCAATTTTTCACTAAAATTGAATATTTTTTTTTGGGAGATCATAATTCATCAATTATATCCTTTGATCCCCCTACGAATGAGTTCCTCGCTTACAACCTCTCTGTTTCTGAATTCGAACCTATCACTACTATAGCTGAAAATAAGAAAAACGCCTCCCCCGGACTTGACCAAATCCATGCAGCCATGATCAAAAATCTCCATCCCAACACCCTCACTTACCTCCTCTTCTTAATTAGCTCAATTTTCACACAAAACATTTACCCAACATCTAGGAAAACAGTCATCATCCTCCCTATTTCAAACTCTAACTTCAATCCCTCTTCCCTGCCTCATACTGTCCTATAACCCTCTTCAGCGTCTTTGACAAATTATTTCAAAAAATCGTCAACAAGAGACTACTATGGTATATAAAACAAACAATATCCTCTACCCTTTCCAGCGTGGCTTCAGAAAGGGACGGAATACTATACAACCCTCTTTCGATCTTCAATCCCAAATCAACGATGCAAATTCTAACAAATTCCCCCGATACTTTATTTTTTCGACCTCCATGAGGCCACTCCACGGGTCTGGAAATACCTCATCTCCCTTCAACTCCACAACATTGGGCTCCAAGGTCAACTCCCAAATATACTGAATACCCTCCTAAATGACAGAATCCTTTTAGTAAGAATCCATAACATAACCACCCCTCTCCTTTCTCTTCATAATGGAGTCCCTCAAGGTGAA
This sequence comes from Aspidiotus destructor, assembly GCA_035079395.1. Taxonomy (NCBI): domain Eukaryota; kingdom Metazoa; phylum Arthropoda; class Insecta; order Hemiptera; family Diaspididae; genus Aspidiotus; species Aspidiotus destructor. The sequence continues at coordinate 7,673,842 of JAVHKZ010000002.1, read as the reverse complement.
GTCTTTAGTGTTTTACTATTCCTATATGCAATTGATGATATAACTACACAGGTCGAGCCGCCTCTCACCCAAGGCCTCTTCACCGACGACTTTAGCATCTCTATTCCTTCCACTAACCCCCAAAGAGCCCACGAACTCCTTCACGAAACCCTCGACATGGACTTAACCGGATTCAGATTTTCTATCTCGAAAACCAACTCATTTATCTTCAAAAAAAGAAACGCTATCCTTGCCCACCTTCCTCTAATTCTTCAAAACTTTCAAATTCCATCCCGTAACCACGGCAAACTTCTTGGCTTATAGTTTGACCAAGAACTTATCTGGGTCTCCCAGATTAAGCCGAATGTACACGCGCACTCAACATTATAAATATACCGGTATATCCCATCCCTCAAAAGGTTGCAACAAAAAATTACTCCTTCAACTGTATAAAAACCTCATCCGTTCAGAACTGGACCATGGCTTCCCAATTTATAACTCAGCTAAGAAAACTGTCCTCGCTCTCCTTGACCCCATCCAAACTTCTTCCCTCAGAATCGCCCTAGGCTCTTTTTGCATCAGCCCTAAACTCAACTTATGTGCAGAGGCCTCTGCCCCGCCTTATGAGGATGACGTTATAAGTGACCCACGGGTTTTGTTGAAAGGTGTGGTCCTTTCCTACTTTTACCATAAATACTCTGAAATTGATTTTACCAACTGGAAGGCGAAAAACATATTCAACTTAGTATATTTTGGAGAAGAAATGATTTTGACGTTCAGTGCGACAGGCTCTTTAATCACCGTGCTCATGAATATTAAATCTTGTTTACTTAATTGATGCGTGTTGTCTAGAGATTAAAGTCTATGAGGAACGGAAAGTGCGACTAACTTGAGGTCCTCATAGAACAGGTTTCCTGCCCGTGTGGATCAACTTACTCGACAAAACCATTAACCTCCGAGCAGTAAAAGAAGAAAATCGCGTGTTTTTATGAATTCGCGAGAAATTTAAAAACGTGACTGAAAGCAAGAAACAAAGGGCATTATGAATACATAATCCCGTAGCGAGTATTTTGACGACAATTCCTAACAGCTGAATTGATTTGATAATTAAGACGGCTCACAAAACACACCTCCCAAAAATTTGTTAAATTTCTACTTTTGACGATTATACGTTGGTTCACGTTTTGATGAAGTTTGTTTATAAAAGAAACTTAATGAGTGTTAAAACCCCGAAGAAAACTTATTTCGATGTACCAAGGTTGTATGGTGTATGATAAGAACTTAAGCCAAAGAAAATGGTCTTCTCTGAGCCAACAAAACTAAAAGAAGATTAATGCGATGAAAATGGCTTCGTACGAATAAAATAACAGAATTTAATCTCCTCGAAGGAAGACAGAAGATGGAAAACTCGAAGGTACGTTAGGAGGAAAAGACACAGCAAAAAAGGTCTCCCTTTATTAGATAGCATTTCCAATCGTTAATGAAACGAAATCACACAAAAATTAGATTTTTATACCGGGGTATCGTTGAAGGAAAAGGAAAAAAGATGTTTACCAAAATCCAGATTAGCGAAAGTTATAGTGTACACATTCGAGCAAATGATATCGATCGCGGGATTTGGTCTGATATTTTGGAAAGAAGAGGATTACGCGGATTCTCTTCAAATAATGAAGGGTGGACGAGGCTGGTGTTAAGCCAAAGAAAACAACCTAAAAAGCGTTCGTAACGAGGCTATTGTGCGCGTCAAGAGAAACTGGAATCTACTTTCCTCATAGATTAGCAGTTACGATTGTACTTGAACTTTGGCAGTTCTACAGTAATTAGGGAGGCTGTATAAAGTCCTATTTTTACACTTTTACACGAGAGATCCCGAAGGCATACAAATTGCATATATGTAACATAATGTTCTTTCAACTTTCTCTACGGATGAAAGAGAAAAGCAGCAAAGGGATATTATGTACTCGTAGGTTTTCACCTAATATCACTCGTGCAAAGAGTTATTTCGCAAAAGAACGCTCGCTTTTGTGGATTGTCAAAATACGATGAAGAGCATCGCAGTCTTTGTTGACGGATTACGGCTGCACACACGATGTAGGTACAATTTCACGCGCGCACTCGAAGTAGGCTTGGTAATAGAATCATCTCAGAAGTCGCAAAAGTCATCTAAAATGATTAGTGACGCTGTATTACAAACAATAAAGTAAAAATTTCGTTGAGGATGATGATTTTGAGTGGAACAAGTAGCCAATTTCTCAGTTGATCTGAAAGATATTTTACTGTTGAAACGATTGCAAAGTTTACAGCCCTGTACGTAGTAAAATATCGTTCATCCTATAGGGAAACAAAGAAGTGAAACATTCAAAAAACGTGCCAAAATCTAGGACCGAAAGTATAAGGAAATCAAAAGTTTTCTACAAACAAGGCATAAAAATGTACGCCAGCCAACAAGTGTGCTGAAATTGGATCAGCGAGCCTACACATGAATTATGTTTATCGAAGCTCGCGATTCAGAAAATAATAATAAAAAAAAAAAACAGAAACGTACTAAAATTGAGACCACTAGCGTGGTGAAATCAATTCTCGAAGTGCAGGAAAAATTGGAAAAATTGAGGTTGTAAATCATACAAAACATAACCAAGAGCAAACTGCGGTACGGAGGTTACGCTTAAAAAAATACAATAGTATTGCATAAAGCAGACTACAGCATTCTCGTTCGATTCTATAATATAGAGCACGTATTTTTTTTGATAATGTGCGAGATTATATAGTATTGTTTTATTGTAGTTGAACTCGGCGTATCATTGAGGAAATTCGATTATCTCGAATCCGGAATGAAAAATTTATACAATGATATCTATAACCGATTCATCTTCATGGAAGTCGTCCGGAATCTTGACGGGGAAATCGTTTGTTACCGCACGTATGTTGGTTTTTTTTTTGTTAGAAAATGAAACTTATACGGACCATAAGTATTGCAGATTTGTAAACTATAGGATATAAAGAAGTATTTGTAGATGACGTGTTTTGTCGGGAGAGGAACTAGGATGATCAAATACAACGAGTTAATATCAAACCAGATTGAGATTTTGATGTAAACGATTCTAATTTATTTTATTTGTATTATTATTTCTGAAGCCAGGAAGCTAGATAAAGATCGATTACAGGCTAGCTTCCTGGTTCTCACTTGGGATAAACAAAAAGAGGAAGAAGAACAAAACACAGAGGTGGCAGTGGGCTCATTGATCTGCACAACAACGCGGGCTTGTGACGCTGCCATGCCCAGAAGTGGTCCACGAAAGGAGAGAAGACTTGTGTCAACTCCTCCAGGAGAGCAACCATCAGCGCCGGATATACCAGCGTAGTAGAGGCCGCGAAGACGCGCCAATGGTTGCTGGGCAATACCAGCAGGCTCGGACTAAAGGCTGCAATAAAACTGAGCAAGAAGAGGAAATGGGATGAGCTCTGCAGTCTTGCGGATGAAGACCTCCGGGGAAAACCATACAAAGTTATAATGAAGAAGTTAGGGGGTCCATCCGCAACTTTCCGAAAGGAGCCAGAGGCAGTGGGAAGAGTGATCGATACCCTCTTTCCACAAAGCCTGCCACTTATGGTTACGCCACCTGAGGTGGAGGAGGACGCGCCTCTCCTGAGTACCGAGGAGATTAATGCACCCGTTCAAAGGCTGAATGGCAAACAATGGAGAGCTCCAGGCCAGACGAGATACCCAACGCGGTGTGGAGCTCTCTCCACGTAGTGGTTCCCTTTCTGCTGCAAAGTGCTTTTAACAAGGCCTTAGCGGAGGGGGCGTACCCCACACGTTGGAGAAAGAAGAAGGACAAACCGCCTGGCCTACCGTCCTCCTACCGACCGCTCTGCCTGCTTAACAATGTCGGCAAGCTAGCGGGCAGTAGTAACGCGGTTGGAGCACACTTGGCGTCCAAGAAGACAATTTCTGGAAGTCAGTATGGTTTCCGAGCTGGACGCTGTACTTCAGACGCCCCAATCAAGCTGAAGACGACAGCTCCCGCGGCTATGAAGGAGCGCCAGTTTTGCGCAGCTGTCAGCCTCGACATAAAGAATGCGTTCAATTCCATTCCGTGGCTGAAGATTCTGAAGATGCTACAAAACACAAAAGTGCCTGGGTACCTGCTAAGGATCATCTGCAGCTACCTAAGCTGCAGAGAGGTCCAAGCCGAGACGTCTGCTGGCACAGTGAAAAGAAAGATGACTAGCGGTATTCCCCAGGGCTCTGTCTTAGGGCCCACACTGTGGAACATCGCATTCAACGGCCTGTTTAAGATCAAGCTACCACCCAAGGGTACAGCTTATATGCTATGCCGACGATAACCTGGTGGTTGGCTCTGCCGACACTGTTGCCGAGTAAACTAGGCACTAGCGAGGCTGTGACCCGTTGGATCGAGTCAGCCGGATTAAGCTTGGCAGTAGAAAATACGGGCGGTTTTATATTCACGACCCGTCGAAAGTTTAATCCACCCACCTTTCGCCTGCAAGGTGCGGAAATTGAGGCTAAGAAGACCTTGAAATACCTGGGGCTCTGGTTCGACAGCAAGCTCAGCTTCCGTCACCACTCTAAGATGGCAGCGGAGAAAACTTCCAGGGAAGGAGGACCAGGATGAAGCTATAAGAAGACTCTACATGAGCGTAACGATGTCAGTCCACCTTTATGGAGCCTCTGTGTAGGCCGACTCCATAGGAATTGAGTACAAAAGAAGAGAAATTGAAAAAATCCAACGAAGAGCTGCGCTTAGGTGTGTTAGTGCCTACCGCACTGCGTCGACGGACGCTTTTTGCGTATTGGCACGGACACTGCCAATTGACTTGCTGGCAGAAGAGCAAGCACGAGTGTTCGAGGCAAAGAAGAAGACAAGGACCATCCAACAAGACTTGCGGGTCAAGCAAGAGGCCAGGCGCTCCTCGGTTGCCAAGGGGAAAGAGCCACTCACCCAGACAGGAAAGGGCGAGTGGACCCACGTGCTAATACGTGATCTTGACCAGTGAATGGACCGAGACCATGGCTTGCTAAACTTCCATCTCACACAAATGATGAGTGGCCATGGGTGCTTCAACAAGTATCTATACAAAATGGGGAAAGTGGAGCATTTGTCGTGTTCACACTGTCAGGAGCGGGATGATGGACCACAACACACCATTTTTGAGTGTGAGGCGTGGAGACGTGAGCGGGGTGAGCTAAAACGGTCCCCACAGGAGATCTGGAAAGATGAAGAACTCACCCCTAGCAACTTGGTTCCATGCATCCTACGCTTAATGGAGGCATGGAACCTCATATCTACTTTAGCCGCTAAGGTAATGAAGAAGAAAATCAACGCGGAATGGGAGCGGCAGATGTAGAGTCACGTTGTGATCTCTCACATCTACGTGTACCGTCCCCCATGCTGCTGCTGCTGCTGCCACCTCAACACCAACGCCATCAAAAATAGGACGCTCAGGAGGGAGTGCCCGCGGTAAGAAGAATAAGAAGAAAGAGAAACAATCCAAGAAGAGGAGGAAGAAGAGTCCCTCACCTGAGAAGCCAAGGTCGCGATGCGCTGCTGGTGAGCCCCTAGTCGGCTCCCAGTGGCGGCTGAAAGCTCCGGCGGAGGAGTAGATACGCGCGTGTCTATGGTACAGGACTGCCTTAATTCCCGGTTGTGTGCCGAGCACTCCTTTGGTCAGTAAGGTAGACCCCTGTTGTAGCCTCATTGACCGACATTGGGAACGCAAGGAGAAAATGAAGCCAGGTCACTCTCAATACGAGCCCTCCGGACTACCGACGCAATGCCCAAAAGGGTGGATACCGGTCTCGGAGGTGCGGTTTTTCGGGAACCACTTTGGGCATGCGCACACCCCCCTTTCATCTCAAAGGCGAATTATTATGGTTGAGCTATTCGACTACTCTCTGGATCTTCAGCTCGCGAAAAAGTATTTTAGGTTGTTCGAGGAGTGGAAAGTAGTAGGTAGAGCGTAAGTATTGGAGAGAGTTAGTAATTGTTTTTGAGTTGTTGCGTAAGGCGGAGGATAAAGGGTAAGAGACGATGAGAGTTAGTCGTAGGTTTTTGAGGGCAGGACATGAGAATTGGTGTTGTTCTGTTAGGTTATCCGTAGTTGCAAAATGAAGGGAAGAGATTTGGTAGTTTCTTTAAAGTTGGGTCACGCTGTCCGCTCCTTTGGCTTTGGGCTGGTCTTTTATAACCCAACTACTGTAAAAGGGCTCCTTGTTAAGTTGAAAGACCCTGTCTTGCCCCGTATAGAAAAGCGGGGTCAATAGCACAGCTTGTAAAGACTGTAATGGTATTTATGTAAGCGAGACCAGTCGTCAAATCAAAATCAGAGTGGAGGAACAACTTGGGAAGAGGGAAATTTGGGCGGATCAGCCTTTGCTGATCACCTAATAACCAGCGGGCATGGTTTCAGAGAGGGATCCGAAAACCTCCTCCACAGAGAGAGGTTTTACTTCAAACGCCGTGCTTTGGAAAACATCAAAATTATTCGTCATCCAAACAGCGACAATATTACATTACTCAATAGATACATTCCAGATGAAGGGTTTGTTGAACTAGTTTTTAAGTATGACTCACAATCTCATACTTCTCTAATTCAATCGTGATTTTTCTTCTCTAATTCTCTTCCATCTCGTCGAGTCGCTTTTCATCTTTTCCTGAAAATGGTTATTTAACCGAAAGCGCGCTCGCGACTCCTGTGTGTTTTGCCCTCCAGTTTACTCTTCGAGGTACTGTGGAGCATTTTCCTCAATTTTGTCAATGAAAAATTTTCAAGAAGTCGGCTCGCGATACGCGGACCTGAAATCGATGTTAAAAACGAGTCGAAATGGTGTCGACAAGTGTCCATCCGACCACACATTGACCTGATATTGACGTCAACTATCTCATCAAGATTTCAAAAGAAGTAAATTCTAATACGATTTGGCTGTCGACGTGGTTCATCAGCAAGCAGGATGCTTTGGAATATTTCAATTTTCAAGCTATGTTGAAGAGAAGTGTATCTGTATGATTTTGTAGTCTGGTCAGGACTCTCGAACGAAGAAATAGCGTTTCTACGTTTGGTTTTTAACAAAGCTCATACCATAGAATATGATATCATGATCTTATCTAGTTTCTCATCTTCTCTTTCCGGTACAGCAGAATACACGACGTTATTTGTTCGAGTGAGTCCATGTATAGAAATAATTTACTTTTCTTATTTCGTCTGACTGGCGACGAAGATGAAGAGCTAACAAAAACAGAATGTCGCTGATCAATTTACAGTCCAAGTTGAAATTTGATTAGATAAATTGAAAGTTCGAAATTGCTGAACATCAGACAAACAAACTATCTTCGCCGCATGTGATATAAGATTCTCGTATATAATATAGCAGTTATTGTATTTCATTTTTGCTTATAATATTATGATACCCTGCGGCTCCCACGCTTTTCTTATGTACATATGTTACTTTATTTATACGAACACAATATTCAAATAACCGCCAATTTTTTCGTAATAATATTTCGCGATCACTCTTTTTTCTACATGTAGTACCCATCAAACTTAGAACAAAATACAACGCACGCACGCGATATTGCACTCCTCATCAAATTTACAGTTCGCTACCGAATATTATAGAGTGAATATTCAATTTAATCTTCTCTCCTCCCTCTTGTATTTGCTATCGAAAAGTTTTTCCGTTTTGAAAATTCTTTTCACCTCCCTCTTCCCTCGTCTCGTATTAGGAGACCGATAAATTGAAGAATTTTGTACTCGGTTGAAAAAGAAAAACGAAAAAGATGAAAGAGAAAAAAGAGGAAATTACGGGCACGGAATTCGTATTTTATATTGTCTTATTTTCAGACATCGTACATTTCCTCTTTTTAACGCACTCTGTTTCCAGATGCGGTTATTACTACAAGTATACACGCTTCGGTCTCAATATATGACTGCAATTTTTTTTTTTTTTTCACTCCCTCGCTCGTCTTCAGCTGTTACCAGCGACTACGACGAGGATGTCGACAACGTTCGTTTGTCATTCGTGTGCATTTTATCATATTGCTGATGTGATAATACTGGAGCGCGAGCTTTATTTCACAACAAGAATATACGTAGTGCGGTGAAAGTTGCTAGCCATCAAATTAATAACCCAACTTTTCCGCGCGCGTAGAATGGAAATTTAATCGTTTCTACACCGCCTAGTCTTATGTTCCAAAGGGGGTACTCGCGCTTCGCTCCTCCCGACATTTTCTTATTATTTGTCGCGAAAATTTTTCGCGCAGCGGGAAACTGTACGAAATGTGATTTTCACTATTCGTATTACTCGTATTAAAAAATTTAACGCGCTGCGGTTGAAACGAAAGAACTTAATGTAATGAATATATTGTACTAAGGGAGAAACTTTCTCAACTCTAAATTAAGAAGCGCGGAATAAATTCTAAAAAATCTAGTAAGCAATTTTGTCTCGTAACCGAGAGCTCTGTACCCGATAATAATGTATACTACTGCAGTAGACTGTAACTTTTTCTCCTTTTTTTTCCCATGTCAAAATTGTACATCATACTGTATTAGAGTTTTCTTTCGGCAATTGGTAACGGACTTAAGTAGGGAGCGTAAAATTATAGCTTTAAACTTTTTTCTTTTTTTTTGAAAAAAACTTTTCGTTTCTTTTTGCGAACGTGCGTGCCAGGATTATAGACTTTGACGTAAAAAGTAACAAACTGATAACGAAATTGAGTTTTACATTTCATAACTCGATGGAGTAATTTCGATTTTCCAATATTTGTATGGAACGAAGCGAAAGCTATCCATCATAATCTCGCTTCGAGTACGTCAAGAAAATAACAAAAATTTGTCGAATATGAAAGAATAATTTTGTCTGACATCTGTTCGGAATAACAAATGTATTACTTTTTACCACCTATATAATACGAACGCGAATTTTCACTTCATAAAATTATGCTCGCAGAATAGCGTATCTGCCCAAAAATACGTTTAAAAGTGAACCAAAAACATGTTCCACTAAAGTTGGCTTTTCAAAAGACACGAATAAGTTCGACCTTGCTCCTAATCACAAATATATTAAAATCACTCGCTCTTGCGTCGCGCCGCATGTGAAATGGAAACTTGAGTTTGATTTTGCATTAATGCTTCTTTCGTGGCTCATGGATGGAACTTCTCTCATTGAGCATGAAGGCAGCGACGTCGCCAAAATTTTTGAGGCTTAAAGCAAAATTTTCACATGAGGCTTTTTTTCAATTTAGGCAATTTAAATTCCCCCCCCCCCTTGGGCGCGAGGCCTGAAGCGGTAATATCTACTTGCCATCCCCTGAAAACGGCCCTACTCGAACATGAGACTTGAGCTGAAGACTCAAGCTAGAAACTAGAGACCAAGTCTCGAGATTGAAACTCGCGCTTCAGACTCGAGCTTAAGAATCGAGGCTGAGACTCGAGACTGACATTTGAACTTCAGACTCGAGACCGAGACTCGTGATTGACACTCGAGATCGAGGCTTGAGACTGACACTCAAAACTGACATTCGAGACTGAGACTCGAGTTTGGGACCTGAGCTTAAGAATCAAGGCTGACACTTGGGACCGAGACTCGAGACTGACACTCAAGCTTGAGGTTTGAGACTGAGTCTGAAACTTGAGATCGAGACTCGAGCTGGAGAATTGAGTTTGGAGCTCGAGACTGACACTCAAGACTCAGACTCGGGATTGAAACTTGTGACTGAGACTTGAGACTGAGACTCGCGCTCCAGACGTGAGCTTAAGAATTAAGGCTAAGTCGCGAGACTGACACTTGAGCTAGAGTCTTGAGATTGACACTCGAGAGTGAGACTCGAGCTTGAGACTCAAGACTGACACTGAAGACTGACACCCGAGCTTAAGAATCGAGGCTGAGACTGAGACTGGAGTTTGAGACTTGAGAGTGACTATCAAAACTGACACTCAAGACTCAGACTTAAGACTGAGACTCGAGATTGGAACTCGTGACTGAGACTCGAGCTTGAGACTCGAGACTGACACTCGGGACCGAGACTTAAAACTGACACTCAAGCTTGAGACTTGAGATTGAGACCCAAGCTCGAAACTCAGGACTGACATCTGAAACTGACACTCGAGATTGAGACTCGAGCTTAGGAATTGAGACTAAGACTCGGGACTGACACTTGAGCTAGATACTCGAGAATTAAACTGGAGCTTGAGAATCGAGTTTGAGAATCGTGACTGAGACTGAGATTCGAGCTTGAGACCGCTTGGGACCCGAGCTTGAGAATCGAGCCCGAGAGTCAAGACTAACACTCAAGACTGACACTTGAGAGTGACACTCAAGATAAAGATTAAGACTGAGACTCGAACTTGAGAATCGAGACATACACTCAAAACTGGCACTCAAGACTCAGACTCGACTTTAACATTCGAGCCTGAGACTCAAGATTGAGATTCGCGCTTCAGACTTGAGCTTAAGAATTGAGGCCAAGACGCGAGACTGACACTTGAGCTAGAGTCTTGAGATTGACACTCGAGACTGAGGCTCTAGCTTGAGACCCGAGTTCGAGAATCGAGGCTGAGACTCGAGCTTGAGACTCAAGACTGACACTGGAGACTGACACCCGAGCTCAAGTATCGAGGCTGAGACTGAGACTGGAGTTTGAGACTTGAGAGCGACAGTCAAAACTGACACTCAAGACTCATACTTGAGACTGAGACTCAAGATTGAAACTCGTGACTGAGACTCGAGCTTGAGACTCGAGACTGACACTCGGGACCGAGACTCAAGACTGACACTCAAGCTTGAGACTTGAGATTGAGACCCAAGCTCGAAACTCAGGACTGACATCTGAAACTGACACTCGAGATTGAGACTCGAGCTCAGGAATTGAGACTAAGACTCGGGACTGACACTTGAGCTAGATACTCGAGACTGAGACTGGAGCTTGAGAATTGAGATTGACACTCGAGACCGAGACTCAAGACTAACACTCAAGCTTGAGACTCAAGACTGACATCTGAAACTGACACTCGAGATTGAGACTCGAGCTTAGGAATTGAGACTAAGACTCGGGACTGACACTTGACTCGAGACTGACACTTGAGACTGACACCCGAGCTTAAGAATCGAGGCTGAGACTCAGACTGGAGTTTGAGACTCGAGATTGAGACTCGAGCTTGAGAATCGAGTTTGAGGTTTGAGACTCACACTCGAGTCTGAGACCCGGGAGTGAGACTCGAGCCTGAGACTTAGTACTGATACTCGAGACCCGAGCTCAGCGTGGTCGCCAGAGCATCGGCCATAATTATAACAGTATGCTAACGGTTAACGCGAGAACGTGATAGTAAAATGAGGAAGATTGGATCTTGTTCAGAAATTTTCTGGCGGAGCGGGTTAACGAACGGATGACCAAGCAATGGAGTCGTACAGGAAGCTGCAGAATTTTTTTCTGGTGGTGATTGTTCTGAGCCTTCTTGCGAGTCTTTCCTTGAAATATCTCTCGAATCCGCGAGGAGCTTTGTTCACAGAGGGGTTTACAGAAGAGATTACATTTGTTTTTTCTGCAATAACTGTTTTAAAGCATGGTATGGCCACTGGAATATCTTCTCAAATAATCTTAAACAATAATGCAAATAGCAGATCGAATCAAAGTTACAGAAATTTTCAAATCTCTTTCCTGAAAAATTCTATTAATGTCACTCAGGCACTGTGTGCATAAATAATGCATTCGGGTTTACACAACTCGTCAAATATGATACCGTATTTGGCCATCGCTGACTAATCTTTGCGACGTTTTATTCCAATTCCTGTTCCACATTACCGTACTTGTGCTTTTGAAAAACCTCAAAATCTCGAGTCAAGTTTTTGCTGATATGCACAACATATTACAAAACTACCTCGGAGTAGATACACAAAGACGCAGTCATCAAAGAGTAATAAAAATAATGAGCCGACCGAAATTCTGGAAACCCATTTTCAAACGTTATCATCGCCTTTAGAAGAGCGTTCATGCAGAAAGTCGCACGAATGACCTGGCTCGTTTTCCTCCTGTTCTGTTTGTCTGGTAAAGCGCGAGAAATGCTTGATGTGCGGCAACAATTCGCGTAGACCCCGAGCCGTAAGCGCATCTTCGCTCATAACCGCATTCACATTTCACAAACAACCGCAGTCGGACTTCGATTAAGACCTCGAAAAACACGATTCGTGGTCGGCTGATTTATGAACTTTTCAGAGAGTAGGTTAGATGCGGGTACTCCGAATGGAAGGATCAGCGTATATACGTTGTTGCAGTGTGTAAATCAAACTTCGAACGTGCTGTAGTCGAGTTTCTTTTTATACAGTTTTATTTATGTACGTTACGAGTATAGGCTGTTGTGTACGAGCACTCCCTCCCGCCATTCATCTTTGGGGAATTGAAAGTCAGCCATTTGAAACTTAATGCTCTGTAACCAAACATTTTCTTAGTTGGAGATTTTTATTACGCTTCGTGTATCATTCTTGGGATTTTCGTGAGTATCTCAATAAGTTTGTACAGCAAAAAATAAAGAGTCTCGAGTTCGAAAAAAGGCATAGGAAAACAAGAGCGGTTTCGTGTAAAAGGGACCATTTACAACAGATTGTCTACAATACTGTGAAATTGTAAGCCAATCTGATGATAGTACGGGTTGTGGTGTGGGTACTTCATCATTGTGAGACAAGGACGTTTACCAGATACGTATCTCGAGGTTTTCAATCTGTATATTTATGGCGGAAAATAGAGATTCTTGTTGATCGAAATCTGGGTTGTAACATTTCAAGGCTTTTAAGATGCAAGATTGGATCAAATTCTCGAGATCAGTGTCGACTGGAATTGTGCATGGAATCTGTAATTAATTACTCTTTGAAGTTTACTTTTTTCAAAAAGCTCCGTCCATGGAACAATACATTATCCTCGTATGTACGAGTCATGTTGATGAGAGAGGAGCAAGGAGACAACACAGGACCCTTTCTCCTCTCTTATGCGTCAATGAGACCAAAATTTTAATTTGAAAAGTTCTGATATCTTCACGCTACGACGGAAAACAGGTTTCTTTATTCAAGGCTACCAAAGACGAGCAAGAGCGCGGAGTTCAGCTCATGAATGTGTTGGCAAGGAAAATCAAGATAGTTTGGTGGGTTAGGTTGGCGTAAACGTTCCAGAATGTCGTCGGCACAAGAACGTGCAATCGTTGCGTCCACGAGTGGAGGATCAGGTCACAAGTCGTTCAATCAAACCTTACGGCTTTCCGTTACCCGAATGACATTCATAGACGGAATCAAAAAATATTTCGAGTCCGGGATGATTCGAAAACATGAGGTCGAGGAACTCATCAAATATTTGGTCGAAGTTTACGAAAAGTCCATATACCTACGGAAAAAAATCGCAAATCGATGGAGGAACCCGACGAAGAGGGGGAAGTTGTGAGGCATTACTTTTTACGAAGCCTGTATAGGCGTAATTAAACACAAAGATTGAATTTCAATGTTTAATTTTGTGACCTACATTCTCGATTTCAGCCAACTAGTTTTTTAGAAGAAAGGGGTTGTAGAAAACATACCGATATATAAATAAGTGGAAGAGAGGATGAAAAAAAATTGTACGACCCACTTCAACGCGAGAAAACGAAGACGGCAAAAGATTTCGGTAAGTTTTTCGAAGCACCGGACACCGTAAACGTATACGGTACTGATATTGACCGTTTTCCAAGTGTAACTTCCTTCACCATGCGAACGACAGAGCAGCGGTATGTCAAAAGTTAGTCTTTCGGAAAGTGATAGATGAGTGTTTGCATACGTTCAGGTACTTGTACAGTAAACTATCGGGAATCCGCGCGTCTACTACAGACCGAAATAAAACCGTCTGCATCCGAATCTCGAAATGATAGTGTAAAACAAATATTTAGAGGAAACGTTGACAGCTGATACGTCAACTCATTTATTGCTGAAGAGAGAAGCCACACTGAGTAATGGGGATGCAATGTCGATGTTGAAAGAGTCAACAAACCTTACAACCATTCAAAATTATTCTTTGTATTTTTATCAAATTCAAGTTCGAGCGGGCCAACTATAAAACGAAATATACGACTTCAACCTCGAGTCGATATTTTACACGTGATAAATAACTTCTTTCGAGAATAAAACGCAGCACATGGATATCAGTGATAAGAAAAAGACGCTGTAGACATTCCGCTCTCTCGGAGCCAAAACGTTTGACGATTGTCATCGCGACGACGAAGTACTCGAGCAAAATAACCTTATTATCGATGAATTCGCAGTTGCCGAGATTAATAATCCGCGACAAGAGGACCATTCGTGCTAAAAAAAATCCTCCATTCGTTCAAGGTTCAAACAGTATGGACTTTACGTACGACTGATTTGGCGTTGGTGCAAATTTCATAGAGTGCCGACGAGCTAAATAAAAACATTCTCAATTTCCATATAAATGCGTACAAAATCGTGGAAAATTATTCCTCCGGAATAAGTAGGGCGGTGTAGAACTTCCTAAACTCTGACCCAAAGGGGATTGATATTTCCACCCGTTTACATAACAGAGGGCTAAACGAATAAGAAAAATGAGTGGAACTACGAGAAAAAAAAAGAATGTGAAAATATTCTCGAAGGCGTCGGAATTTGAAAGGATAAAGTAACAACAAACGACAAGGATGTGTGTGTGTGTGTGCGCGCGTATGAAAGCGGAAATACGAAATAAACTTACTCGTACTTTCGTTCGATGACGTAGATTATAACTTCCTAAGCTATGTAACGGCCGTTGGCAATGACCCAATCTAGCGATACATAAGGTATTATAGTCTACGAGAGATATCCCAAGCTGAGGATATCAATGGATTGAAAAAATATTCGGGTCGTAGGGATCGTGTTCCGTCATAATTACTCCTGTCGAGGATAAAATTTCAAATTTAATTGTTTGTACAGCGTACATATTTCGTTAATTATTTGTCCGCCAAGCGGTAAAGAAATAGTGTGCCAACTTTGGACCCGCGCACCTCTCTCCTCCTCGACTGCAAACGCATCACTGTCGCGAACATGATTTCTAATTCTGGGCACCACTACATTGTAGGTCGTTGAATGTTCAACAATAAAACGAAATGTCCTGTTTTCTGGAATTCGAAAAAAAAAAAAAAAACTCGATGAATTTGAAGTCATTTTTATAACGAGCCCGTGAATAAGGAAAGAAGACAAATTGAAGAAACGCGTTCGAATAGGTCGAATTTAATTTAGGTGCTCCGGTCTTAATCGGAAAGAAAATGACAGTAAATATTTAAACTTCTGTTTCAGCCTGTGTTAAAATGGGATAATCTTTTATTTTCGGTAGGGATGTACCTCATAAGACTTCGTCCTCTCACTGGCACAATATAGTAATTAAGAACTAAATATTCCGGAGAATTTTTTTTTACCCTTTCCTAAATGAAAATCGCTAACGAGTTTCGGGGGGGACAAACAAAGGTGCAAGCCCAAGACCGCACCGTTTTTTTCAACAATAACTGCAGAGTCGAATTAATGAGAATAGAAAAGATAAATAAAAATAATTTTAGCTTTTCAGCAATTTTTTCCATTCGTTCTCTCGAAACCGACTCTATTTTTTATTACATTCTTCCTGGAAAAAAGTGCGTATATTTTATGATCGAGAGAGTCGACGAAGATGATACGTTTTTGACATCATCTACTCGCGCCCACTCTCGCCATAAACTGGTCATTTTTCATATTAGAAACGGACATATCGTTTTCGTTCTTTATTTGATTGCACACAACAGTAAGAGAATGATGGTGTAAGAAAAAAGCTAACGTTAAATTAAATTATCGTACTTCCCGCGGGTTCATTTCTCATCTCTTCTTTGTCTTTTCTTTTCCGTCGAAACTAAATGCCTACCTATACGTACACATCCTTGTTTTTCTGAATCTCTATCTTCGTCTGCTAGGAACGCACAATGGCAAAGAATTGAAACAAAATTTCTTATCGCAGGTGAAAAAAAGAGAAGCCACAACTGCTTGATTACGTCAGAAAATTTTTATACAATAGTTATTAACAAAAGGTCGTCAAACATGAATTACACCGATTGGAGCTCTTTACTTCCTCAACGGCTTATTGAAGAAAAAAATATCCATTTCTACTCTGTATTACTCCAGAGCTTCAACCTCGTTCAACCCACTCATTCTATACGCCATTCCAATATCTGAAAACTCAACAATAGGACTCGCACCAATTTCTTGTAGAATCATCACGCTCCTCTTTCCTTCTGAACCTCCACAGCGCCGAGCTCGTATCAAAATTATGTAGGATATGAAGAACACCTCCACCAATGATCCAGAGTACACATTCAACTTCTTAGTACAGGACTTCCCGGAAATTTGCTGCTTCACAGACCGCTTCATGTCAACTACCAGGGTACGTAACTAACCCCGATAAATCAACTTTTGTCCTCCCTCCCTTCTCCAGTATTATACTTCAGAGATGATGGCCATTTATCAGTGCCTGCTGGTTCCACCAACATCACATACGTCAAGCTTCTTCATGCACTGACTCAGAAATGACTCCAATGAAACTACAGAATTTGAAGTCAAAATGTCAACGTGTGAGCCAAATCCTCTTCTTCCTAAATCAATCTCATGAAGTGGACGCACACATCACCGTCGTTTGGATACCTGCGTAACAGGACATACTAGGCAACAATCGCCCATCAAGCTGCACAGTACACAAGCACATAGCGACCCATACCTCATCCGGCACTTGCTTCATAATGGCTTCAGACGTAGCTAGTCCAACCAAGTCAACTCCAAACCTTTGAACATGACGTCAAAAGCCGGACGCGATCAATTGGAGCATTGAGCAAATCAAACCGTCAACTTGAAGTTGCCATTAATCAAATACTCCCAGGACACTCTCGCATCCCGCACTCATAAAAAGACGACATTGTTGCCGAATCGCCGGATCACAAAAACACATATTTTTTCAAACTGCATCCACTTCAGAGGGTTCCAAATCGGGGACTTTACCATCAACGACCTTCAGTAATTTAGAAAGTTCTGAAAATCTCCCTTTTCTTTTTCCTCTGATTTTTGTAGACCTCTCCTTCGAATAAACTTGGTGATTTCCGGCCCTGATGACATAGTGACCTTGTGCTTGTAATTTCTTCAAGTTCTTCTTCTACTTCTGATCCCCTCGCCAAACCTTTCTTCAACTTCTAGAAGTTTACTCATTCAAAACTCATTACATTATTTTCGCGACGTCATCAACCCATAAAATCATCACCCCTGACCTTAGCCGCAACGTTAGTTTCGTTATCAGCCCGTCACAACATCACCCATAACCTTGAGACGGACACACTCTTGTAACGTTCTCAATTTCAACTTTAATGACGTCACCAACCAACAAAATCACCCCAATTACGCGCAAAAACGCCATCCTTCAAACCTCGAGACATTACAACTTTTACAACGTTATGAAAACGTGACGTCATCATTCATGAGACACGCATTCTTGTGACGTCACTAGTCTGGAATTCCCATTTACAACAATAGTAACATCATCCATTGTAATCTGGGAAATATAGCCTATATTTTTGTTACGTCATCAACTTGAGACATCAACACCAAAGCTAGTTTCCTGTGATTTCATTGCAATCACTTCCAATGACGTTACCACCCGTAAACTTGAGACATTTACGCTTTTGTGACGTCATAGGTTTATGAGGTCAACATCCTTAAGACATACCTTTTTGTGCAACGTCATCATACACTTGAGAGTAACAATATACACTTTTGTGACGTCATCAACCTTTGACATATTTCCTTAGTGACTTTCTGTGACATCATTAATAGGGTAACATATTTCTTTACTAACTTCATCAACCTGTGATATTATCGCGATTACTTACAATGGCGTCACCACCCCCAACCTTGAGCAATTTACACTTTGACGTCAGTGGCGGATAGGCCCGGCGTGCCCTCGGCCTACGGCGCCCTCGCTTGAAAAAAAATATACTACTAACGAAAAACCGCCAACATGACGTAAATCTGGCGCCCTCGAGTTATGATTTGCCCGGTCGAAAAGAATGTGCCTATCCGCCACTGTTTGACGTCACAAATCCATGACATCATCATCCTTGAGACACAAATTTTCCCGTGACACCACCGTCCTCCAACCTCAATAACATAATCACCGGTAATCTCCAGAAAAACAATTTTTTGTTACGTCATCAACCTGTGACGTCATCACCAGCATTACTACTCTCTTGATGACGCCATGAACTAGTGAAAATGTTGCAAACCCTTCCAATGAAGTTACAATCCAAAACTTGAGACATTAACACTTATGTCACGTCATAGATCTGTGACATCATTATCAGGGTTACATATTTCCTTACTAACTTCATCTATTGTCACAACCCCTTCCAAGAACATCACTAACCCCAAACTTGAAACATTTACACTTGAGTGACGAGGTCATAAATCTGTTATATCACCCTTCAGACATACTTTCTTGCAACGTTATTGACACGTCACGTCCAAACTACAGTAAAATTATCAGTCTTGATCCCTGTGACGTCATCAACCCGCAAGATCATTATCTCCAATTCTAGTAACGTCCAGAATGTAAGTTTTTTTGTGCCTGCCAGTGATGTTCAGTGAAGGAGAAAAACGTATGCAGCTATTTTAATCGGACAAACTTCTTGCAAAGGACGTCCCATGTTGAGTGTGCTCTCAGAAACGGTACCGCAAAATTGATGCTGATGGAGGAGTCCCTCAGGAGAATTCAATGCATGAGCATGAACCACTTGAAGACAGTCAGTTGGTACATCAAAAGAATTGAGTTGAGCGAAAAGCACTCGAAGACTTCAGTGAGATACGCCCAAACTAAACGAAAAAAAAAGAAGCGCGCCTCTTTTTTGCCTACAAAAGAAGGATCAGAGGACTTTGTTCAAACATTACGACCCCGCCAAAACAATAATTACGAATTCACGAGTGAATTTTTTTGTCATAGAGGCAAGTGCCGAACACAGTCAAGAATAGAAGCAGTAGATTCAATAAAAATTCCACTAGTCCAATGAAAAAAAGAAGAGTAAAAAATTTCATTCTGTACAATTTGATCTTCGAGAATAATATATTGTTGATTCGAAATTAGCGTTTTCCTGAAAGCTATTTTGGAAATACCTATTAGACATGAGGAAACACTCGAGAGATTGAATTTATCCTTCTCACCAAATTCGTCTTCTCCAACGAGATAGTAAAAGTAGCCCAACGGATAATACACATAAAGAAAAGACTCAAGTTAGACACAATATTAATGTAACCGTTTCTATTAACGTATAGCTCAGAAGAGGTCGCGTTACTTGTTTCATAACTCTTTCCACACCATTTATTTGCCCGAAGACGCGCGATGAACGAAAACTTGGTCTAGAAACTCACAAGTTTGCCCTTCCAAATATTTCAGAACTTTGCAACGCATCCTCACAGCATTACATCTTCTCCATTTGTTTTTAAAATATTTTCTTTCTCGCCACGAGAAAATCGTCTTCATTTCGGAATTCTCATCTAAGCTTCAGCCGTTTTTAGGCGCGGCACCTATTTTTTCTGGCCGGAAAAATAAGTAAAAAGAAGGCAAAGGAAAAATATTTAATGAAAATTCTACAAAATACCGCCGATTCTGCTGAACCCACGTTTTCAATTCGCCATGTACGAATTTCACCCACCCACGATAATATCAAAAAAGGAGCGAACAAAAAGGAACCATCATCGAGATTAGGAACGGTAGATGAATTTTTCGATCGTTTACGAATACGCATCACGGGTATTCGCTTATATCTCCCTGAAGTGTTGGTAAGGTATACTTGTTAGAAAATCAAAATTGATGGTCGATTATTTTATTATCGAAAATATCGAATGAAAAGCGTTGGATGCGAAAGTTGGGCGAAGCGAGGGAAAAAATGCTCGTAAAATCACTCGAGGAGTGTGTAATATACGGTAACAATGTGAGCCGATATCGATGAACTTGCTCTTTGAAAGTATGTACTGAGTATAGGTCAAAAGGTTTTTGATGTTCGCGAGCGTTTAGAACGTTATTTTATGGATTTGGACATGAAATTCATTTAAAGTTTAGCTTACAAAGAAAGAAATTACCTGACTTGATGAGTAGGCTGACGGACGTTGAATTTATGGCAAAAAGAAAAGTAACAAAATGTGAACGCGTTGACAACAGCGCCATTGTAAAAATAACTTGTACTTCCGAAAGAAAAGAACCAAGCCTTGGATTTGAAACGATAAATTTTGAATAAGTCGAAGAAATACTTTGGAATGATGTTTTGAACCCTCAAGCGAGTCAATTGATAAAAAGAGTTGCGTAATTTCAATTGAATATTTCAATATACAAAATTGGAACATATTTTAGACCCTCAAAAGTGAGGAGTGAGAAGTATCCTTGGAAATCGTTCGTGTCCAAATTTGGTGACGTTATGGTAGCTTGAAAAAAAATCCGAGCCCTGATCCTAGATTAAATTTTCGAAAAAAATATAGAGAGAGGGAGAGGGAGAGAGTGATTGAAGGGTATTGGATTTCTTGGCGCAGCCATAACGATAAAGATCATGTTTCATGTCTTTTCAAAATTTTGCCCAATCAGATATGTTGTGGATAATGCGAGACAAAGATATTTTAAAGTTCTAGGCTGAGGCTTTAGAGCGGCACACTTGCTTGATCTGTCCGCTTTTTGGTCTACAGGGGCGTAGTTACAACAATTTTCTTTTTGAGGGGAGGGGGGGGTGGTTGAGGTTGATAATTTTATATATTATACGTTTTTTCTTATTTTTCTTTATGTAGAAGGAGATTTCGGGGGGAGGGGGGATTAACCCCAACCCTCCCCTCCATAACTACGCCACTTTTGATCTAGTATAAGTCTACTTTAGTATGTTTCAGATGTTCTTAGCGGACCAGGATTAACAACTTATGACGTCACCTACTTACAACGTCGTCGACTCACGACGTCATCGACTCATGACAGCACCAACTCACGAAGTCATCGACTCATAACGTCACCAACTCACGACGTCATCGACTCAGAACATCATCAACTCATGACGGCACCCACTCACGACGTCATCGACTTACAATGTCACCGACTTATGACGTCACCAAACTTACGATGTCACCAACTTAAAACTTCACCAACTCACAACGTTATCAACTCATAACGTCATCGACTTATGACAGCACCAACACATGACGTCACCGACTCACAACGTCACCGACTCACGACGTCATCGACTCAGAACATCATCAACTCATGACGGCACCAACTCACGACGTCATCGACTTACAACGTCACCGACTTATGACGTCACCAAACTTACAATGTCACCAACTTAAAACGTCACCAACTCACAATGTTATCAACTCATAACGTCATCGACTTATGACAGCACCGACACATGACGTCACCGACTCACGACGTCGCGAACTTATGACGGCACCAACTCACGACTTCACCAACTTATGACGTCACCAAACTTATGATGTCACTAACTTACAACGTCATCGACTCAGAACATCATCAACTCATGACGGCACCAACTCACAATGTTATCAACTCATAACGTCATCGACTTATGACAGCACCGACACATGACGTCACCGACTTACAACGTCGTGAACTTATGACGGCACCAACTCACAGCGTCATCAACTCATGACGGCACCAAACTTATGATGTCACTAACTTACAACGTCATCGACTCAGAACATCATCAACTCATGACGGCACCAAGTCACGACGTCATTGACTTACAACGTCGCCGACTTATGACGTCACCAAACTTACAATGTCACCAACTTAAAACGTCACCAACTCACAATGTTATCAACTCATAACGTCATCGACTTATGACAGCACCGACACATGACGTCACCGACTCACGACGTCGTGAACTTATGGCGGCACCAACTCACGACGTCACCAACTTATGACGTCACCAAACTTATGATGTCACCAACTTAAAACGTCACCAACCCACAACGTTATCAACTCATGACGCCATCAACTCACAACCTTGTGAACTTATGACGGCACCAACTCACGACGTCACCAACTTATGATGTCACCAACTTGAAACGTCACCAACCCACAACGTTATCAACTCATGACGCCATCAACTCACAACGTCATCAACTTATGACGGCACCAACTCACAACGTCATCAACTTATATTTGTAGGTACGGTACCTACAAATAAAACGTTTTATGTAGGTACGTTATGTTCTTGTCTTAAATATGTATCTACTTCGGCCGTCTCCAAAGTCATCACAGCGAGGGCAGCCGTCTTCTTGTAGACATGCAGCGTGAACTTTCATAGAACAGCACTTAGTAAAAGTAAAAGTCGACCCATTCTTTCCTGCAATCCTCGCGTAACAGACAAGGTAAGTGGCCTTTCCATCACTATCATCATCATCGTCCTTACTGTCATCTGCAGGTACAGATTTCCTCCTTCTGGTTCTGTTAAATGACAACTGCTTTGATGAAAGTTTTGAGCGACCTCTGGCCTTCACTCTCTTCTTGGAAACCAACTGGCGTGGTTCCTCAGTTGCACCCTCGCTGTGATTTCAGGGAAGAAATAATGTTCCATCGTTGGTGTCTCTGCTTTGTGAGGTAGCCTGCGCATTGGGCGGTACATATGAGCTAGCTCTTGCATTCAAAAAGGTACCATCATATACACCAATTTCAACATTATTAGACGTGAAACATTCAACCCGGCACCATTTGTATCCTCCTATATGAAAGAACGCTACTTTGTTCATGAATCATCACCGCATCAGCATTTCCTCCTTGAACATCCTTCATTCGGTTAATCCGACTTCTGTCTTGTCAGAGTACTCTCGTCGATCACCAAATACTTTCGAAACATACCGTACCTATACAAATAACGTTTTATCCGTAAGTACCGTACCTACATATAACCACTTCGAAAAAAAAAATGTGAATAAAATATCATTGTTACGTTATGTTTTTGTTCGTGCCTCCAATTGCAGTTATAATTGAATACGAAAAGATAGGGTATAGAATGCTAGTCTGTGTAATACTAAATTACATTGAGAACGGAAATGAATACACAAGGATTTTAGAGCGTGTGCATGTTTTAAAGGCTCCAGAATGGTGCTTTCTGGGCGTCGATCAGATAAAAATTCATAGATTTCTCTAGACGTCGTATGAAGTCGGAATAACGATGAACGTTGTCGCTTATAATCTCCGAAGAAACGAGCTCGAGCTTTATATTATGAGGGCGAGGACTTCGAGAAATTTGGACTAGGAATTGATATCTTCATATTTTGCCTGTCGAAAGTTCCCACGTTAAATCCTAATAATGTACATTGAGTCTCAAAATGCGCCAGTTGAGGGGCCACTATCAATTTAATTCGGAGGAATGATGGAGAGAAATTTTCGGCCATTGCGCTCTCCGTAACGGAAGCGAGCACCTGCAATATTTATAGCTGTTTTCAATCATCATAAACCAAAATAAGATGTTGATCATTTCTATCGTTTATCTTATCGAAAGAAAAAGATTTCTCCATAGCCCAAAATGAACTTACTACAAGAGAAACATGTTTCAGGTTTTGAGGAAAGCAAACAAAGAGAGTTTTAAAGCGTGCGATTCAATATCTCTTGATAATTTATCTGTCAGAATCGTTTAAAAGTTGAACAAATTTGATAAATTACTTCGATTTTAAATAATTGCTTACATTTCAAAAGAGGGACTTGGGAAAATTTTCGGGCTCCTAATCCCTATCGAGGTGGGACTTGGTAAAATTTCCACTTCTGAGCCCTAAGTATGTGGAGGGAGATGCGGAAAAATTTCGTATACAGGTGGGCCTGAAAAATTTTCTATTGTATGGCATATATGTGTATGAAGAGGAAGGCCCGAGCTTTTACAGAGGTGAGAGTGGGGAAATTTTCTACCTCCGAGCGATAAATACGATGTGGGGCAGACTTGAAAAAAAAAAACTATTGAGAGTAATAATTTTATATAGCGGCAGTTGCCAATAATTCATAGTAGATGTATTACATCAAAGACTGCGGAATGAGGAGTTCAGGTTCTCGATTTGTAATATATTTTACCGCGCGTTCAAAGGATTGTAAAGTTCGAAAGCGCACCTTATAGCTTTGTATATAGTAAAATAATGAGCCTTACGAGAAAGATACACCATCGAAATCAGTCTTCAATTCTCGAATGATGTATCGTCTCTTCATTTCGTTCAAATAGTCTGTTTTCACTTTTCGCTCCCTCTTTTTCATAAATCTTTATGTACGTTAGAGCATTCCTACTTATATAACGTTCATCTTTCAGTACAAATACAACTGATACATGTACGAGTACGATTTGAACGACTTTGAGATGCTACGAACGAAATGCAAAGATAAAAAGAAAAGAAGAAAGAAGTAGGTAAAAAATTCGTTTACGTTCGATTGTCGCAAAAACGTGACTTTTAAAAGCAAACTTTAAATGACGAATCGGCATGTTTGTTAAGGACGAGAATGAACAAAGAAAATGAAGAAAAAAAGAAAACACTGAACAAGCCATTTTACAATATTGTGCTACGCGCTTTCTCAAGCTTCAAGCGTAAAATAGGGTTCGATCGTTTTTTCAACTTCTAATGTTTCCTTTTAAAATTTTTTTCTCATTCAATTAGAGTGTAGCGGGGAAAAGGAGACAAAATCGAAACAAAAGTAGACGACAAACTACGCAAACAAAACATTTTTGCAGTGCGTGCATTTCAAGACTTCGTTAACTATACACGATTATGCGCAAAAATCATGGAATCAATTTGAGCGAGCTCTTTTATGGGTGCTATATGATTTTCCGGGTCGACTGTCATACATTTACAAAAGATCAGCGATCCGGAAATCTTGATGCTGTGTCAATTTTTTCGGGATTCATAAAAAATATTGGGTTGGCTCGGTTTTGTGCACTAGGAGTTTGTTAGTGATCCATGTGAGTGTTTCTGTCATTCAACTTGTAGAAAAAGAATAGGATTACGTGCAAAACATAGACAACGAACTACATCACAAAATTGGCTCCTACTGCACTGAACATATCTAGGCAGCGGTAGAACTCACCAAAATACAAACTCACCTCTCACCCATGCTCTCACTTTCTCAACTACCAGGAGAGCTAATGGGTAACTGGCGGTAACGACAAGTATGCTTCCTGTGGGTTTTGCACTACTACAAGCTATAAGCTCTGGCAATCTATCAACGCTTCATGCCTTCCTTATGGCCAACCAACATCTAGCCCAGCGACCATGATGAAATACCAGACTGCGTTGCCTTCTTCATCTCATCAACAGTTTCAGCCAACTACATGGAGATCAATAATTCCGACGACCTTTAATCAGAACACTCGGCGATTGTCCTAAGCGATACCATCTTACGCAAACAAGCTGCATCTAAACTCATGATTCAGAAGCTTCCGTGAATGAATTTTTGTCCAAAAAACTTATCATTATCAGGATGTCTTATAGCTCTCCCTCTTCCGAGGACTGGAAGGGAATAAGGAGTTTACATTTTACAATGGAAAAACTGGAAAGCATAAGACAGTACGAACGTAGGACACGCAATTCAGTCTGTTTTCAGGCCAAAAATTGAATAAGACAGGGCCTGGTACATTTAAGGTTGAAGGGGAAGGAGTCCAGCACTAACGGAAAAATCTACAGGACAATCCAGCACAAACGATTCCATCAATACCTGTCCTAAAATTCGACAAATCGTCTAAATTAGGTCTCGCATGTCCACACATCCTAACAGTTGGCGACATGGACTTCCTAAAACTCTCAGCACCAGGAAGGTGAAAAATGTAACATGTCAAATGATTCATGACGCGGTGCTAGTGAATTGTACCGAATATTTCTCCGTGAGCTATCTGGCAGAACTTTCTTCGAGGGTATCACAACCCATTTTCCAAACACCATGGGGGAGACTAGGATCATAGAAAGACAATATAGTTTCAAAGAACGCGTGAGGCCTAACCACACCCCCAATGACTCCCGCTGCCACCCCAGGCACCAATTAGCGGTAATCTAGAACTAATGATATCGAGCAATTTCTGTTCCTAAGAACAACGATGAGAAGAGGAAAGAAAAAGCCAATCCATTTTTCGCCAGCAAGGTGCGGAAATTGAGGCCAAAAAGACCTTGGATTACCTGGGGCTCTGGTTCGACAGCAAGCTCTTCCGTCACCACTTTAAGATGGCGACGGAGAAAGCTTCTAGGGTGGTAGGACGTTTGTCCCACCTCATATCGAACCAAAGAGGACCAAGAGAAGCCATAAGAAGACTCTACATGCGTGTAGCGATGCCAGTCTACCTTTATGGAGCCCCTGTGTGGGCCGACTCTACAGGAATTGAGTACAGAAGAAGAGAAATTGAAAAAATCCAACGAAGAGCTGCGCTTAGGTATGTTAGTGCCTACCGCACTGTGTTGACGGACGCACTTTGCGTATTAGCACGGACACTGCCTATTGACTTGCTGGCAGAAGAGCAAGCAAGAGTGTTCGAGGCAAAGAAGAAGACAAGGACCATCCAACAAGCCTTGCGGATCACGCAGGAGGCGAGGCGCTTCTCGCTTGCCAAGTTGAAAGAGCGACTCGCCCAGACAGGAAAGGGCGAGTGGACCCGCGTTCTAATACGTGATCTTGACCAGTGGATGGACCGAGACCATGGCCAGTTGAATTTTCATCTTACACAAATTATGAGTGGCCATGGGTGCCTCAACAAGTGCCTACGCAAAATGGGGAAAGTGGAGCAAACGTCGTGTTCACACTGTCAGGAGCGGGATGATGGACCACAACACACCATCTTTGAGTGTGAGGTGTGGAGAGGTGAGCGGGATGAGCGAAAACGGTCCTTACAGGAGATCCGAGAAGATGAAGAAGTCACCCCTAGCAACTTGGTTCCATGCATGTTACGCTCAATGGCGGCATGGAACCACATATCTACTTTTGCCGCTAAGGTAATGAAGAAGAAAATGAACGCGGAATGGGAGCCGCAGATGTAGAGTCACGTTGTGGTCTCTCACATCTACGCGTACCATCCCCCATGCTGCTGCTGCTGCTACCTCAACACCAGCTCCGCCATCAGCACCACCACCAAAAATAGGGTGCTCAACAGGGAGTACCCGGGGTAAGAAGAAGAAAAAGGGGAAAAGAAATCCAAGAAGAAGAAGAGGAAGAAGAGTCCCTCGCCTGAGAAGCCAGGGTCGCGATGCGCTGCTGGTGAGCTCCTAGTGGGCTCCCAGTGGCGGCTGAAAGCTCTGACGGAGGAGTAGATACGCGCGTGTCCATGGTACAGGACCTTCTGAATTCCAGGTTGATTGCCGAGCATTCCCTCGGTCAGTAGGGTAGACCCCTGTGGTGGCCTCGTTGATGGGTATTGCACTGCGCGCGGAACGCTAGGAGAAAATGGAGACAAGTCACTCTCAATACGAGCCCTCCGGACTACCGACGCAATGCCCTAAAGGGTGGATACTCGAGCCGGAGGTGCGGTTTTTCGGGGATCGCACGCTCATACGCCTTCTCAAAGGCGATCATAGAGGTGTGAGGGAGGGATTATTTGGGAGAAGGAAACCAAGAAGGGAACCCATAATAGCTTAGTGAGAAGCATTCCGGATTGATACCATACATAGAAGAGCACACGAGCAAGGTGACAAAGGTGTTCAATGGCTATGATGTAAATGTGGGTGTCCGTGAAGAGAATCAGCAATGACCAGACAAAAGAAAAGGACAAGGAAAGCGCGAGTGGAGTGTACAAGCTCAGTTGATAGCAGTGCAAGGGCATCAACAATAGCTAGACTGGGAGAAAGTTCGAGATCAGGAAAAAGACGCACGAAAAGTCAAGGGAGAAAAAAGATAGCAAGTCACCGTTTGGTAAACACAGTAACGAGGAATTCCACAATGACGGAAAGGAAATATTTGAAGTTATACCTGCAAAGAGTTGCACAAAAAGAAGAAAACTCTAGGAACAAATGGAGATTGCTAAAGCAACGAGGAAGAAAGCCATCCTCTCGAATAATGTAACCACATTTGATAGCGAGAAATTATTCGACCTGGAGGTTGGACGAGAAAAGAAGAACAAAACTGACTAATAAGATGGAAAGAAAGTAAGTAGCCAATAGAAACGTAGCATTTAGCAATTAGCCCAAAGAAAAGAACCAATCCAATAAGAACACAGTGTCATATTATTGTGAGAACAAGTTTCTAAGAGTGAACCAGTCACAAAAGAACTCACGGGTTCTTTCAAAGGAGTTAAATGAGGGGAGCTCGGGAACCTGTTTTATGAGTCATATGATGTTTGAAACGTTGTATATCTGGCTCATTGAAGGGGCTAGACCATTTAGTGTATGGAGTATTGCATATCCAGTCATTTTAAGGAGCTTTTTAATCAGGCTATCAGAGCTGTAAGATGATACCCAGGGGACTTGGAATTCATTGAAGGGGTGGTGTTTGAAGCATTGCATATCTGGCTCATTGAAGGAGCCAAGAAAATTGGTGCATGAAGAAAAAGTTCGAATTATTGCATATCTAGTTACTTGGAGGAGCTGTTTTCATCAGGTTATACTCACCGACTTCCAAGTTATACATTATGATTGGAGGGGGACTTGAAATACAGTATACTGTACTTTAACTAGGCTAGAACCCC
Source organism: Aspidiotus destructor (assembly GCA_035079395.1). Taxonomy (NCBI): domain Eukaryota; kingdom Metazoa; phylum Arthropoda; class Insecta; order Hemiptera; family Diaspididae; genus Aspidiotus; species Aspidiotus destructor. Next base: position 7,645,159 of record JAVHKZ010000002.1, on the reverse strand, counting down.
TCCTGGCATTATCCTAGCCTCATAATGTACATGATAGGAGAGAGACTAATTGAAAAAATTTTGATCTCCGAACTATAGGTGTAAGGATGGGACTTGGGAAATTTTCAACCTCTGTCGGATATACATGATAGGAAGGGATTTGGAAAATTTTCCAAAGCCCAAGGTCATGTTGCCTCCCGGACACCTCACTCACTCAATACGACTTCCAATAAACAATCAGTAGAATTCGATACCATCAATTACACGATAAACACTCGCTAATATCTCACTTACAACGTGCAAGCCAATGAAAACGTGACGTAAAAAAGAAAAAAAACACGACGCGCGCACGTACGGTGAGTTGAGACGTCATCCAGCATACAGAAATAGCTATCAATTTGTCAAGTCGAAAGGGGAAAGTAAAATGAATTTCGTGACTGACTACATTGTTATAATATGAAGATGAGTGATGCCGAAATATAAGTCAAGAAAACCTCGAACGCTCTTCATCGGACAGAACTTTTCCTCGCGTCGAGCCTCATTTATTTGCGCGGAAAAAGAAAAAATTTAATAGCCGTAATTAAAACGAATTAATTAATCGCGCGCCGGATGAATTACACGTCGGTGTCGCCCGACTTCCGTATATAAAGCGCAATTTCCAACCTCGGAATATTTCTTCGCGCCCCGATTGTAAATTACATACAATTTTCGAGCATTTTCCATACCCGCCCGCGGCCATAAACGGACGCCGCGTTTAATTGCTCTTAATTGCCGTAATTTTCTTGTCTTGCCTGCAAAGAATGGACGCGAATGGAAAGAAGAAAACGCGAACTTGAAGCGCAGGCGCTCGCAAAGGCTGCGTACATAGACACTAAAATATAAGAAAGTTGGGGAAAGTATTTCCGGTATTCGGAAGAAGAATTTCATTATAATCGTGTAAATATAGGCGCGCGTGTGCGTTAATTACGGCTAAAGCTTCACTATCATTTCCGAATTAACTTTCTAGTCGATATTGTTCTTCGCACCTTTAGATCGGCGAATTCACAAGCAATACTACAAAGTACTGTGTCGTGAGGTAAAGCGATTTGAAAATAATTTACTGGGACATCGATTTTCAAAGAACGTTTTTCTGGTAGTCGAGAAGCGAGCCTCAGACAACGGACAAACCCTGCAATGATTAAGGTCATCGTTCTCGTAAATATATCGACCTCGTGGCTAAATACAATTCGACAATTCTTAAAAAGCCAATGATTATACGAAATTGTGGAAAGTCTCGCTAAGCTTACTTTATCAGAGTCGACAACATCTAGGAAAGAAAAAAATTTGTGGACTAGACCAGTAAGAAATGCAAGATTCCACCAAGCATCGCAAGATACTGACCTAATTTACTCGAGACACATACTGAGACGCCTCTCTCGCCAGCTGGCTACAAAGGGACAATCTCTATAACCAATGTTACCATGCTGTAACCATATTCTCGGATTGTATAGGACTTACCCTGGTGGACAGTAAAGCACCACGATACCCCGAAGCATCCCCTCCCTCTGCTTTAGAAAGTCGGTACAGGAAAATGCTTTCGCGTTCGATAAGATCTTTATGAAAAATTAAAATCGAAAAAAAAAATGGAAAAATATAACGATACTTTCTACACGATAGTGGTATAATTATGTAGCGGGCTTATATCGCACGTCATCCACTTACAGCGCGAAGTGAATTGGCAAAATGACCAGCAAGACGCGGTTGATAAAAAATTAAATACACACTGGGCCGTATACTGTATACGAGTACAATATTGCGTCTAGCCGACTGAATGTGGCAGGTGATTTTTCAAGGATTTAATTACTACCGCTGGACAGACATTAACAACGAAAATTGTATTGTTAAGCCTTTGCCGTATATAGGAAGTCATAAATATTATTTGATAAGGGGCGGACGTATTCAATGTTGTACGCGTCTGTAATAAATATCGTAGGCTCTATAGAATACGATTGATAAAAATGAGTTATAGCGAAAAATTTCGATAAAGTATTCACGCTACCCAACGATAGTTTCCTTTCTTTCCTCTCTGTAGAACTAAACGAAAAGCGTTTTTACAATTTCGAAAAATAATCTTAGTGTCGATCCAAAAGTACGGGTTGTAACATTTTTATTAAAAATTGCGAGTTCGGAGATTAGATAAGAATATCATGCGAGTCAAGTACATGGAAAATGCTAACTTTAACGGAGAAAATATAAAACCATAGCAGTAGGACCACAAGAAGAATGAGTAATTTTTTTCTTCGGGACGATCAAGCAAATTTATTTCTATTTTCCAAACGCCAAAAGTTTTGAAGAGTAGATGATGTGAAGGAATACCCATTATTCGACAGAGAAACTCTAGGTACTTCTAGGTACACCCTCAAGAGAATACATGCGAAATCACTTATGTCACAATTAGCTAATGGTTCAACACTTTATCGAAAAAGAGAATATGTTTGCAACAAGGAGATAGTGGAGGCAACAGGAGAGTTGGTTTGTTACTGAAGAACAACGCCTCCAAGCGGAATCCTAAATTGCAGAGAATGGATACCAATCAGAAATACCAGAACAAGCTGAAAATAACCCTGAAAGAAATCAATGTACCTGACAACGGTAGGATGCTTGAGATGAATTCAAGGAGCTAGTGCAACTCCACAAGTTAAATCATCCTACCCAGGTCTGTAGCATCCAATCACCATGTTACGAGATAGCAAAGATCGAGGCCACATTCTTGAAACAAAATCTACCACGTTGCATCTAGACAAAGCATCAGAAACTATAGAAAGCTGATAGAGCGACATTGAGAGTATTTACGAACTGATTATCTATTAAAATCCTAAACGACTCCTACCACCACTCCAGGCACAAGTTCGCGGTAATTCAGATCTACTGCTACCAAGCAATCTCTCCTGAAGAACAATGAAGAGAAAAATAAAGAAGCCAAAATAGTAAAGTAGATTGCACTTTACAAGCGAGAACATGGAAGCAAAGAGGGCAGCCCAAGACAGCACATAGAGGAAGGTCTCCGAATCTGAATGGAAAGTACAAGGACAAGATGATATATAGGCATTCAGTGGCTGTGGGTATCCACTCTCAAGCTCGAGTCTCAGTCTCGAGTGTCACTCTTGAGTGTCAGTTTTGAGTCTTAGTCTAGAGTCTCAGTCTCGTGTCCCAGCCTCGATTCTCAAGCTTGAGTGTCAGCCTCGAAACACCATCTTGGGTCTTGAACTTGAGTAGCTCGAGTCTCAGACTCAAGTGTCACTCTTAAGTGTCAATTTCGAGTCTCAGTCTAGAGTCTCAAGCTCCAGTCACAGTCTCGTGTCTCAAGCTTAAGTGTCAGCCTCGAGTCACAATTTTGAGTCTCGATCTCCAGGCTTTATCTCCTTCAACCTCAAAGTCGAGTCTCAAGCTCGAGTGTTAGTTTCGAGTCTCAGTCCCGAGCCTCAGTCTTGAGTATCAGTCTCAAGTCTCAAGCTCACGTGTCAGTCTCGAGTCTCAAACTCAAGTCTCAGTCTCGAGTCTCGGTCATGAGTGTCAGTATCAAGTCTCAATCTTGAGTCGTTGTCTCCTTGAGCCTCAAGGTCGAGTCTTATAGTCTTGAGTCACAGTCTCGTGACTCTTTCTTGAGTCGTAGTCTCGAGTCTCAGTCTCAAGTGTCAGTCTCACGTGTCAGGGCTGAGTCTCAAGTCTCAAGTCTCAAGCTCAAGCGTCAGTCTCGAGTCTTGGTCCCGAGTCTTAGTCTCAAGTCTGAGTCCCAACTCTCAATCTTGAGTCTCAGTCTCGAGTCTTTGTCTCCTTGAGCCTGAAGGTCGAGTCTTTGTCTCCTTGAGCCTGAAAGTCGAGTCTCGGTCCCAAGTTTCAGTCTCGAGTGTCAGATTCAAATCGCAAGCTCCAGTCTCAAGCACAAGTGTCAGTCTCAAGTCTCATCCTCGATACAAGCTCAAGTCTCAGTCCCGAGTGTCAGTCTTGAGCGTCGGTTTCGAGTCTCAGCCTCAATTCTCAAACTCGAGTCTCAGCCTCGAAAGTCAGTCGCGAGTCTCAGTCTCGAGTCTGAGTCTTGAAAGTCAGTCTCAAGCCCCAAATTAAATTCTCAAGCTTGAGTTTCGATCTCGAGTGTGTGTCTCAAGTCTCCAGTTCGAGTCTCAGTCTTGATCTAAATCTTGAGTGTCAGTCTTAAGTCTCAGGCTTGGATCCCAGTCACGGTTCTCAGTCTCGAGTCTCGGTCCCGAGTCTCAGTCTCGAATGTCAGATTCAAATCTCAAGCTCCAGTCTCAAGCACAAGTGTCAGTCTCAAGTCTCATCCTCGATTCAAGCTCGAGTCTCAGCCTCGAAAGTCAATCGCGAGTCTCAGTCTCGAGTCTGAGTCTTGAAAGTCAGTCTCAAGCCCTAAACTCAATTCTCAAGCCTGAGTCTCGATCTCGAGTGTGAGTCTCAAGTCCCAAGTTCGAGTCTCAGTCTTGATCTCAATTTTGAGTGTCAGTCTTGAGGCCCAGTCACGGGTCTCAGTCTCGAGTGTCAGATTCAAATCTCAAGCTCCAGTCTCAAGCACAAGTGTCAGTCTCAAGTCTCATCCACAATTCAAGCTCGAGTCTCAGTCTTGAGTGTCGGTTTCGAGTCTCAGCCTCGAAAGTCAGTCGCGAGTCTCAGCCTCGAGTCTGAGTCTCGAGTGTCAGTCTCTAGCTCCAAACTCAATTCTCAAGCTCGGGTGTCAGTCTCAAGTCTGAAGCTCAAGTTTCAGTCTCACGCTAAAGTCTCAGTCTCGATTCTCAAGTTCGAGCCTGAATCTTGATCTCAATCTTGAGTGTCAGTCTCAAGAGTCAGTCTCAAGTCTCATCCTCGATTCAAGCTCGAGTCTCAGTCTTGAGTGTCGGTTTCGAGTCTCAGCTTCGAAAGTCAGTTGCGAGTCTCAGTCTCGAGTCTGAGTCTTGAGCGTCAGTTTTGAGTGTCAGTCTCTAGCTCCAAACTCAATTCTTAAGCTCGGGTGTCAGTCTCAAGCTCAAGTTTCCGTCTCAAGCTCGAGTCTCAGTTTCGATTCTCAAGTTCGAGTCTGAATCTTGATCTCAATCTTGAGTGTCAGTCTCAAGTGTCAGTCTTAAGTCTCAGGCTTGACTCCCAGTCTCGGGTCTCAGTCTCGAGTCGCAATCTTGAGCCTTAGTCTCGAGGCTTTGTCTCCTTCAGCCTCAAATTCGAGTCTCAAACTCGAGTATCAGTCGCGAGTCTCGGTCCCAAGTCTTAGTCTTGAGTGTCAGTCCCAAATCTCAAGCTCTAGTCTCAGTCTCGAGTGTCAGTTTCGAGTTTCAGTCTCAGTCTCAGTTTCCTGGAGCCTCAAGCTCGAGTCTTGATCTCGAGCCTCAGTCTCAGTCTCAAGGGTCAGTCTCGAGTCTCAGTCTCTAGTCTTCGTCTCCTTGAGCGTCAAGGTCGAGTCTTGGTCTCGAGTCACAGTTTCGAGTCTCAACCTTGAGTTTTGGTCTCGGTCTCGAGTCTCAGTTTCCTCGAGTATCAAATAAATACATAAATAAATAAGCTCAAGTCTTAGTCTCGGGTCTCAGTCCCGAGTCTCATCCTGAGTCTCAGGTCTTAAGCTCAAGTGTCAGTCTCGAGTCTTAATCTTGAGTGCCAGTCACAAGTCTCAAGCTCGAGTCTCATGCTCGAGTCTCAAACTCAAGTCCCAGGCTCGAGCAGGGCCGTCGCCAGGGGGTGGCAAGTAGGTATTACCACTTCAGGCCTCTCGCCGACGAGGGGAAAAAAATTACAATTGTCTGAATTGAAAAAAGACCTCATGTGAAAATTTTGCTTCAGGCCTCAAAACGTTTGGCGACAGCGCTGCATAAAGCTAGTACCATAAACTGGGCAAGGTGAACCCGCGGGGTGAACTCGCAAATTTTTGAATCGCCCAAGGAGTATCGAGGGTGAGAGAGGGGGGGGGGGCACGCGCAGGGTTTGGTGAAGGTATGGGAACTCGGAACTCAGAAAATTTCAAATTAGCGGTCAGGGCAGAGTGAAGACATGAAACATGTCAAAAGAAGATGGGCCATGTTCGACAAACACTGCAATGAAGAACAAATAATTATTTGAAGTCATACACGTAAAAAATCGAAAAGTTTGGGAACAGATGGAGAGTGCAAAGAAGAGGAAGAGAAAAACCCTTCTCTATAACAATTTAATCATGTTTGACAGCAGATTATATTCGGCTAGGTGATAACAGGACAGTATCGACCAATAAGATGGCAGCAAACCTTATGGTCAAACAGTGAACTCATTACAACGCGGCTATGTTGTAGTAGCCCATACAGCGTATCATACTATGTAAGAATAAGAACTAATGTTCATGGTTTTGTTCTTCAGCAAGGGTACAACTTATGATGGGGTGACTCCCAAATACACTCTCGTGAGCAAAATAATAAATTTGAATAGTACACATGAGATCGTTTTGATACCCAGAGAGACTTGGATCTCATTGTACTCCAAACGAGCTCTAACGATGACAAGGAAAAACTCAACTCACCGTTCTTATGAGGCTTATGTACACCTGAAAAGAAGAAGAAACCGCCCAGAAGTGCAACAACTTTGCTAAAGACCACGTGTAAATCAAAATTTTGTAAAAATAAACGTACCTCAGATTGAGCAGTTTTTTCCGCTTCCCACTTTTACTCCCATTAAAACATAATCAAACTAATTTTCATGCAACTACACACCGGAATTTTCTGCAAGACCACTCACTCCTAGTGTAGACTATTGCACCAAAAATGTTCATTGTCTGTCTTTCCAAGTGCTCAAAAATTACAGTTCATTTCGTGGTAAACAAGAGATCAGGATCAAAAACGAATCATTCAAAAGAATACACCTGTACAAACAATATAAACACGGTAATGCATCCCATATTTCGAATACCAACTTCGGTCAATCAACCATCGAAGCAGAATATAAAAGAGAGACTCGTGTGACGTTGCTCAAAATGTGCTCTATCGAGATGCCGGCGCATTTTATTGGTCGCGGTCTGCGAAACATTAACTCTCAAAAAAGTTAAATCGACCGCAAAATTGCGTATTAATCATGCACGAATCGATGCGCGGCATCTCCATACACGATACGTTCTTAAATGGCACCGAATCCCAAGTAATAAAAATTTTCTCTCCATGCTCTATAATTTTAATGCTTTTCGGAATGTGTATACGAGCTACACACCTCGAAGAAAATGCCGCGTAAATTTCAATTTGAATATAAAATTTAATATATGTAGTACAACGAGACATACGACCAGTTTGAAGGCGTATATCTGCTACGTTACAGGAGCTTTTTCAAGTCGATTATTATTTCGCTCTCCCTCTTTTCCATTCGCTCACATTGTTACTATATATGATATAATATACAAGGAAGGAGAAAAAAAAATTGTACACACACGGAATATTAATGATTCTAGCGTTCAACTCGAATAAATTTTCAAGATCGTATTATGACGCGAGGCACAAACGATAAATCCTTTATGAATATTCTTTTTTTTTTTTTATTATACGTACAACGATAGTCGCGCTATTCTATGGTTCCGATATCGCGGCAAGAAAAAATCAGTCGCCTTTGATCGAAAATACTTTCTAGTCAGCGAACACGTAATTACATTTTCTCGTTATCATCTTCATTATCGTCAACAATTGTAGGAATACGAACAAATCTTTGTTCCTTTTATCCCAAAGTATTTACTAATTTAATTTTTCGAGAAATTTTTGTTCTAAAATCATGAATTTCTTCACCTGAGATATACCTACTACAGGCAAATAGAGAGCAAAGACTAGGAATTGAAACAAACATCTTATTTTTCCATCGCAAATAAAAATTTTCCTCTCCTTTCCCCTTTCAAAATTGGAACACAAATTTTGAATAGCTCCTTTACAATATTACTCTCATTATTTGAGAACTCCACAGACGAAAATTTCCATTTCATCTTCAGAAAATTTTATAAAGCACGATTATTTCTGCCTAAGACAAATTCGAGGAGGTTATGATAATCTCTAGTAACAGATGAAAATAGTTTTTCGATTCGGCGGGGCCATTGCTGAACGCAAAATTTGTACCATACTCGTTTATAATTAATCACGCTTTGTATCCACGTCTTTAAAGAACACATCATACGACATACATTCGAAGAGCTACAAAGATCAATCACAGCCAATTGCTAGTGTCAAATGCAATAAAGCGTTAGACTGTATAAAGTGGGTCCGCCATACGTTATTCGTTTTTAAGAATGATCAATACATCAACTTTTTCGCGGCTAGTCCAAGAATGTTACCGACAATACAGCTCGAATAGGTTGTATCGGTCCACTTCGAGCTTTACCGCCCCTATTATTTGATAAATAATTGCTGTCTAAAAGAGCATCCAATAAACTACGTTTTCAAACGTTATCAGTCTATACTTTTGCGCGAAATACGTATCGATACAGTGTACTTATTTACCTGTGAAGCTGAAGCCAGGCTGTTGAATGTTCACTTCATTACCCTTCGTCACTTTCACCACACAGCTACCACCTGTGAACGAGAAACGTAGATATATAACCAACTGTAGAGAAAAATAGTAATAATGAATCATCAAAAGGGGAAGTAACAAGACATTCATCCATATATCATTGTATGAACGGGAAAAGCGTAGGAACAGTAATTAGAAAAACTTTTATTTGTTGCGTACACGGACGATATGAGGAAAAAATTATACCTATATACAGAAACGAATTGCGGAGCTTTCGAAATGAATATCAACGTTAACTTTAATCATATACGTACGGTACATCGGCCCAACTCTGTGATATAACCTATAGCGAAACCAACTTTTCTAACTTTTTAAACGTCTTGATGCAAATATGAATGAGTCGACCCTCGTGCACTACAATGTCGAGGCGGATTTTATGGAATCAGCAAAAACAACGAGTGCGAGTGAAGTAATGTTCGGAAAGAAAGAACGTCATTCTCCGGCATGAATAAAACAATAAATGACCTCTTTTTAAAGGCAACGAATATAAGGTACCGACGACAATAGTTTTTGCTATTGATTGATTTTCAATCAGATTCGAAAATCGCGCTTCAAATAAGAAGAGCGAAGAAGCTCGTTTATGGTTTTGAAATTCAATGTAGGTGTTACGGTTCCCATTCGCGTATATGTCACGGGTACTCGAAAGACCTTCAATTTTTATACTTTTGGAAAGAGAAAAAAGAACAGATAATGAGCAAGACGCGGGATGGTTACGTAGACAATATGAAATGACCAGAATCAATAGGTACCGGTATACAGCTAACTTTACTATAAAGAAGATACTCTGAAGAGGGTAGGTGGTATAAAAACAAGTGATCTGAGTAAATTGAAAAAGGAGTGAAACTGAACAGTTTAAAAAGAAACATCCCTAGGTGCTCTTAATCAAATATGTAGCGGGTTACTAACCTCAATGGAGCTGTTCATGTACCTCTTACACATTGTAAGTTTTCAAGTTCGGCGGAGAAAGCGTTTGGTATTCTGATTCTTTTCCGTAATTCTCAGAGATTCACATATACCACGGTAGTAGTAAGAGGAGTTACAATATGTTTTATGTGAAAATAGACTCACGATTATCGATTATCTCCGAAACAATCTTGGTCAGAATCAGGCGGCGGGACATTTCTCATCATTACAATTTTGATTGCTCCAAAATTCTTGATGTATGAAGAAGACCGCGAGCGTATAACTGGGTAGGCTACTCATTTTCATCGATGCGGCATTAAAAACGGAAACTATAGAGAGAACGTATAGTGATACGAAAATTAAAGAGCAGTTGAAAAGGAAACAACCGCGCTCAAATTGCAACTATACAGTATCAATTATCAAGTACGATCAGAATACAATCTGAATGATATGGATACTTCAATTTCCTGATTTCCTGTCTCAGAACAATGGTGTTTTGGTGCGTTCTCTCTCAAATGAAACGAATTGAGACTGACGGAAAACACATGACTTGCGCGAATCATATTGTGAACTTCTGAATCAACGTAGATATAGATTCTTGGGAAGAAATAACCAAGTTTGTCCTTGAGACAGCAGTCTGGAAACTTTGACAATGAAATGACACAATAACACAGGAGCAGAATAGTTCTCTGAAGAACTCCATCGCGTGAATATAATAATCCAATTTCATTTCAGCACAACTTTTCAGTTTTCACATTCACCACATCAAACACACCAACAGTTTTCTAGTCACATTCCACGTCCACCATTTTGTGAGGATATTGGACACACTCACACACACTTGAAGTGAGATGCTTTTGGTTTCAAAACCAATCAGCAGAATGTACACAAAGTTTGCTCTTGTTTGCATGACGTAATGTGATCAGGTCTCTGTTGAATAATCCTAGCCCAGTAGCCCAAATGTACTATGAGTGACGCTATTTGCCATCTAGAGTGTACCTGTAGAAGGCGCTAAAATACAACTAGCCTATGAAGAAAAATCTTCTACCATAAGCAACAAGGTTATTTTTTGCCTTTTTGAAAAAATTTTAAAAAATTGCATTATTCTGGATAAGTGAGGCTTTCAAAGGAAAGATGATTCTTTGCTCTATGAATCAAAAATATACTCTTGCTATTCAGGTATTTAATAAGAGTGATAATCATGGTAGGCCTAGTGATAGTGCAAATGGAATTTATTGATCAACTTGACTCAATTTCTTCTGCTTGTGCATAATTTATGGATAAAACAATTTTTTGATTTTCTGAGAGAAGTTTTATTCTGTGATAATCCATAATCTAGACTGGAGAATTGCATTATTCATTTGAGAGCTTTTGCCTCTGCCTAATATGGGGACTGGCTGGATAGAGAGCAATGATTATACGTTTTCTAATGCGCAAGTAAATCCAAATTCTGTACGTTTGTTTGCATTATGACAATTCATTTTAATTCCGGTATGTACCTAATCTATTTGGGACAAAATCTTTGGAATAAGTACAGGAGATATCAAAGCCAGCAACAAGTTTTTATGTTGGGATATTATTCAACAATTATTGAAAATAAAAATATAACTTATTTTAAGAAGAATTTTTGAGATAATTTGGTAAACAATTTTCCTAGTATAATAGCTGTAGGCCTACATCAGAGAATTTCCAAAGCAATCAAAAATTAGGTAGGTACTGCGAGCTAAGTAGAATTTGCTGATTTTTATCAGAACAAATTCTTGTACAATATGAATTTTGTAAGGGATATTATTTGTAGAATGGTGGTCTATTTAATATCAAATTCAATCTCCTGAACACCTCATAATGAAATGATTTTTTTTTTTTTTATAATCTAATAAATTAAACTATTTTGAATAATTTTTTAAATACTTCTCATCTTTGAAGGATTGCAATGACAGTAATCCATAATGATAACTGCGAGAATAGCCTACTTTCAAAAAATATCCCAATGAGCTTCGTGAGACTGGTAGGCCTAATAAGTGGTTTCTTAACGTGAAGAGCCACGCGATGACGTTTTTCTAACTGACAAATTATTTCTTCAGCCGTGTAATCCGCGTAGCCTACTACAAAAGATTCCCAGAAATATCTAGTGTGTGTTTTTAAGAAATTAAGGCTGAATATTTCAAGTTTTTGTTTTTGAATGCTAAAATATATTTCATTATTAAAAACTGTTTTGAATTTTCAAGCAAACACGGCGAATAGATTTCTCATTGCACAGAAAAATAATAATAAAAGAACGGATTAGGTATAGCCTACATCAAGTTATAGTTGTTATGTATTATTTTCTGCCCACCTATACATATTATAATGCCAAATTTCGCTTCCAAATTCTATCTGTATTTTACTACGTCTGTATGTATACAATATATATATTCAAACTTCAATCTATAAGGGGTAAAAAATCAATTCCTGACAAGAAATACCACCTGGTATCTTAGCCTCAGTTGGCAACTAGGATGTTCATTTATTTGCAACGAAGCTCACGCGAAGTTACCATCAGTACCTATATAATACGTTGAATAAATCAAAGGTGACACGTTAACGTGTATTCGTCGTTCACAAGAGTGCAAGACTAGTGTAAGAATGATGTGACTCCCACGTGAGAAAAAAAAAAACATTTCCATACTTTTCAGCGATACAAACAGAAAAAACCTGATAACGTCGTACTATGTGGTATAGATTTTACGCAACAGGCTACAAACAACGTGAAAGGGGTTTTCTCACATAAATTAGCTCATGGAAAGGGCGAAAAGCTATTAAAACTAATTGTTATTCTGTCTCAGTCTGATTAGCGCTAATTGAAAACAAACATTAAGCACAATTTAAAGAAAAAGAAAACCATAAAACTTTTCTGAAGATAGACTTTCGATAAGAAAGAAAAATGAAAGATGAAGGAATACTTTTCTAGGTACGTCTTTTATATCGTTTTTCTGTAGCGAGTCATAAATCCGAGAATGATGTTGAAGGAAATTTGAGCTAATTTACGGAACAGAAAAAGAAAGAGATACAATTGAAACTTTTTAAAAAGTTTATCGACAGAAACAGACGGTATTTACTGGTTGATTGTTAAAAGTTGTTGATAATTAACGTTTTTTTTTTTTTTTCATTTTATTACTCAGTTGTATTGTACTACGGTTTCAGGTTTTCAATTCGAAGAAGAAAATATTGTATCAAATTGCTCGAGAGCACCTAGAAGTATACGAGGTAGAGAGAATTCTTTTGTTGTTGTTCGAAAATGGGAAAAAGAATTGAATTAGAATGAGCAATAAATAATATACCTATCAATTCTGTATACTATTAATGCACATGTGTTCTATCGGCTTTTGCAACAATTATGTGCAAATTCGTGAATTTTTTTCCCATATCGCCATATTGGGTTCTTTTTCATATTTTTTATTATTTTTCTTTATTATTTTATTTTACAAGCATTAAAACTACGCCAATGGGCTATTTGCCTGGTACCTATTACTAATTAACTAAATATCTTAAGAATAGGTGGGGATAACAAAATGAGTACAATAAAAATTGAATGGATTGAAGAAACTGTTCTCAAATATTTAGAATTGCTTCAACGCGGTCGCATGAAATACTTAATTTCTAATAAAATCGTTCGTATAACTTGGCAGGAAGTTCTTTTGGAGGTAACCTTCTCGATTCTGCTCATCACAAAACTTATCGCATTTTCACTCGATCGTATTCAAAATAATATTTTAATTTCCTTCTGTTTATTTGACTGATGACGATTGTGATACAACTAAGACAAGATTTTACAAAAAGAATTTAAGACGACTAGGTATTCTCGTTTTCAGTCTAGATAGGGTACTTACTGTGAACAGGACTAAGAATGAAATCCAATAACAGGATCGTAAGTAATACTTTATGACCCCTGATGTTTAAAGCAATGACTTTTTCTACGACTTTCTCTTGCAGATGTAACTTCGTAATCCAAATTCTTCCGATTACAGCCTTTCCTTTTTTTGAACAAATAAAACTCTTTTTGTAACACTACTACTTACATCTACTCGGTCATTTTTTAAACGTAAAACAATTCTTCTGAAAATTAATACTGAATGAAAGAGAGTCGAGTCCATTTTTATTGTTTCCAGTTGCGTTTGGAAGTGAGGCCACTACTTATACGTTAAAAGAATCTATCGAAACGATATAATACGGCACTTAACGGTATCGAAGATGCTACTTCAGATCCTGGTCACTTAGGGGAGAATTTTTTTACGGGATCCTTCTTGAAAATAAACCTAATATCTTGTGTTTGACATTAAAGTCATTGAAAGAAGTAACGGTTGAATTTCATCGATTTTTTTTTCTCCATAAGATAGTGTGCATTCTGAAGTCCGGGATCTTGATATTCGTTCTCGACTTAGACGCGAGTAAAAGTATAATGGTTCATCATCCACGAAAATTGGCCCGATACGCTACGGGGCCTTTTTTGAATCGTCTGATTTACATTTTTTTAGAAGAGGCTGCTCTCGCGGTTAAGGTACATCAAATTAGGAAGTCCTAAGTGAGCAGGATCGTACGATGGCTATCATCCGTAAAAATGTAATTTTTTTCTAACGAGCTGCGCCAGAAGAAAAAGGAATACTCTTCCAATACTCCATTAGACTAGCTCGCGTGTTTTTCATTCACCGAGCGTCTCGACTCGTATTTAAACTTTCGTCGATTTAATTTCGAAAGAAAGAAAGGGGGAAAAAAATGTCGAAAACGATAGGGAAAAAAATGGAAAAAAAGTGTAGAGAAAAAAATGCAACGTTCGGAGGAACGACGATGTGATTTTATCGTGACACATTTTACGTAATGAAGAACCGAAGGCACGTTCTTTCAACGTTTTTGAACGACTCACGCGGAGGTTTTTGCTACGTAAACTGAAAGTAGGTTCATTTTACCGGCATTTTCAAGTTGCCGTAGTTGTCGTCGTCGTCATCGTCGTCATCCACAACACTTGCTAATCGTAAGAGGATTCTGAGACAGTCGTCTTTTCTGCGTAGATATACCCGTACTTACTCCGCTGTGTCGAAAAGAAGGGTAGATTTTATTGCTCGTGTACTGTACACACGTACTCGTGTACATTAGTAGAAATTTAGAACAGAAAATCGCGGTCTGTCAGCTTCCCGCGTTAAAGTGGATTCTGACGCGAAGTATATTGGGACGAAGAATTTTCAAATACCGCATTAGTTCGCGCGTCGAAAAAAATTAAAATGTACGACGAAAATATTCTTTCATTATCTATAGCGTAACTGGCGAGAATACGAGCATATTCTTTTAGTATTTTTGCCGAAAATGTGAGAGAAATAATTTATTATTTAATGTTATTCGAGCACGATTTATCGTCGAAGGAAAGTTTCTTCACCTTCTTCTCCACGACTCATACTGCTGGCGGAGCTTCTTCAGTTCGGAAAAAAAGAGGTTGAAAGAAGGACGATCTCTTTTGAGTGCTTCGAACTTCTCGAACGAAGCAAATAGTATGCAGCGTAAGTGCAAATTTGAGTCGGGGTGCCGACCTTTAATACTCCATAAGTGGAGATTTACGCTTATTGGTGCATGATCCGTCTCGTTTTTGCCGTTCCTCGTTAATAAATTGTCGGTAATGCCGAGGAGAAAATAACCCCGTCCGCGCCCTTGACATCATTCAAAACTTGGCATTTATGGAGAATAATCATCAAACAGACATTTGACCAAAGTTGATGGGAGAGAAGTGGTGGAGGTGAGACGTCTATGAATTTCCGGATATTCAATGTTTTTTAGCGGGAGACCTTCGATCACTTTACTTTTTCCAAAGCCTTCATATGCTTCAGTCCAGAAAAATTATGGTTTTTAAGAAAAGGGTCTAGAAAAATCTCGACTTTCAAATTTCAGAATAGTGGTGGGGAACTTGAAGGGTCTCTGACTCTCGAGATATGTACAGTATTCGAGAAAGAGACTTTAACAAATTCAGATTCTTGAGATTATTCAAAGAGTGGAAGGGAGTTGGACGTCAAGCTCTGCCTCCTGCAGAGAGAGAATAAGAAAATTCCAAGACCCTCTCAAATTTCTTTAGAAATATGATTTGGAAAGAATGAGCTTGACTCTTGAAGTCATGTTTCCACCTCTAGCAACCCCTGGGAAATTGTGCGGAATTGATGTGAAAGACCAACTTGTGTAACGAGGAGCTCTGATCACAAACAAGGGTGATTGCACACCGAAAACCAAACGTCGGCTAGTGACAGTCAGAACGGCAATGGTACAACTTGCACGCATCTCGCGGGGCAGACATACCTCCACGATCACCAAAATGAGGATAGTGCGGACGCTGGTGTTCCTCATTGCGACATATGCTTGCGAAACGTGGACGAATGCAGACGAAGGATAGAAGCTTTCGGAATATTCTGCTAGAGACGTATGATGCGCATACCCTGGACTGCAAAACAAACCAATATATCCATACTTAGGAAGCTGAATGTCAAAACACAGGAAAGATTTCTACCAATGGTTCAACCTCGGAATTCAAGCTTTTTTCTGGTCATTCTCTTCAAATCATGCGACGCGACACAGAATTCTTAGTGAGGACGGTACTGCAGGGAAAGGTTCCAGGAGCAAGAGGACGATGACGCTCACCTAGCGGATACATTGATCAGATTCCACAGCTAACAGGAAAGTCCACGAGTTCTTTAACGGACTTAAATGAGGGGAGGCAGGGAACCTGTTTTATGAGTCTTATGGTGTTTGAACTGTTGTATATCTGGCTCATTGAAGGAAGTCGGCCAATTGGTGAATGGAGTATTGCATATCTATTCAATTGAAGGAGCTATTTTAATCGGGCTATCAGTGCTTCCAGATCCACGGATTTTCAAACCCCGAAAAAAATTGGGATTTTTCTACGCATTTTACGTAAAATGCGGCTTTCTTGAGCTCGAGGGAAAAGTACCGCAGTCGCTTGTGGGAGAAATACTTTTCTCCGGGTCATTACAGGCTAAAACTGCTCTTTTGTAACATTGAGTCGTTCAAGGGAAAAGTACCTCAGTTAGAATTATGAGAGATACCATTCTTATGATCATTATTGAGAAATCATTCACCAACATACAGTATACTGGACTTCAACTAGCCTTGGGCTCCTTCTTTATTGGAGAGGGATTTAGAAAAAGGAGGGGGAAGTCGAAAAGAATTTTGTCCTTCGAACTTAGGTAATAGGTGGGCGACTTAGAAGAGATTTGACCTTCGAAGTATACGTGATAGTCCGAGCTATAGGTGATAAAAGAAGGACTTGAGAAAATTTAAACCTCCAAGCACCTTAGAAAAATTTCATCTTCCAAACTATAAGCGATAGGACGAAAACAAAAATTTTTCCACGTCCCATGGTCATGGTTAAGTTAGGTTGAGGATAGTCAGCCGCTCTATCCGCTGGTTGCTCCTATATGAATACTAATCGATACAAAGTTCCGCACAGGGGCCACCTGCCAAGACTCGGACTGGATGAAGAAGGTGGCCTTGTGCACAATAGACAACCCATCTCAGGTGGGGAAGCGAGGAACTAGTGTAAGTCTAGTATCAAGCTACCAACTTATGAGGGGGGGGGGAATCGTTGCACTCGTTCGCTCCTTTTTTTCGGTCTGGTGGGAAGCTAGTAAACAATATTTTAAGATAATAAGCTTTCAGGGGGCTTTCTCTTAGTCTAGGATAAGTCTAGTATACAGTATTTTGGGCTGCTAGCTTTTGGAGCCTCTCTCGCTCAGCCCGTTCGCCCCCTTTTTGAACAATATTTTAAGCTGCCTAGCTTTTGGAGGAGGGCTCTCAGCCTACTTTAGGCCAAGTGTACTGTATGTGTAGGTTTAGAATAAGCCTGGTACGAAGTTGGTAACTAATTTCGGGTTGGTATCAATTAGGCGCGAAGAACTGAAAAATCAAGTAGGCGCTCATCCAAAAAGACGCAAGATCAATTGGGCGCTTGGGCGCGAATTAATTTTAATTTTTTTCATTAAAATGAAACAATTTTTAAAAATTAATTGAACTATTTTATCATTATCAGTATTAGCAAGGGGAATCACAATAACTCTAACTGATATTAATTTTGAAACAATATTTTTCAACCCTAAAGGTAATGAAAACCCTATTATATTCCAACATTTTATTCTGATTTTTTGGTCATCCTAAAGTTTATATGTATTTTAATTTTACCAGGATTTGGAATTATATCACAAATTATAAATTGTTAACAATAATAATATAATTAATAAAAATATTATTATTTATTAAAAAAAATTTTAAGGAAATTGATTCATAATTAATTTAAAAAACTAATACTTTGAATTTAAGTTACTTGAAAAAAAAAATTTATATATACATATAAATTTTAATTAATTGATAGATTATTAATATTTTTTAGAATTATTTATTTTTATATTTTGTTTGGATATAGTTTTGAAAATTTTATTAATTTTTTTAAAAATTCCTTTTAATAAATTATTATAATCATAATTCAATTTAAAATTTATAAAATAATATTTATAATTAAATAAATAAATTTTCTTTAAAAAATTAATATTCATTTAAATAATTTTATTAATAAATTTTTTATTGCAGAGGGAATAGGATTTAGGCGAACCCAGTTACAAAAAATACGTCACGGCGTCCAAATGAATACGGCGTCTGAATGATTGTTGCGCCTAATCGTCGGCGCCTATATGACCGTAACCCCTAATTTCTAAGGGGCTCACTAGAAATCGTGGTCTAGTGTGAGTAGAGTTTACTGTATGTTGAACTGGACTTGCTCTTAGGAGCTCGCTCGCCCTTCATTCTTAGTTTAGTATATTAGGTTTACCCTCCTTCTTACAAATTGACCTGCTCTAGGAACTCACTCGCTTCTTTTCACTCGTTCGTTCTTCATTCTTAGTCTAGTATAAGTTTCGTATCGCACGCGCACGGGGTGAAGGGGGGCCACTCCTAAAATGGAATACACTCGCAAATTTCTGAATCATAAGAGAGAAGTGGCTCAGTAAAGACATAAAACAAGTCAATTCCCAGATAATGGAATTTGAAGGAAGTTTCAACGTCATCAATGAAGGATGTTCGGCTTGGATTCCCCTAGTGGAGATTTTTAGAGAAATTTCAAACGGGAAAACGTCATCAATGGCTTTTACTCATTTGGTGAGGCACAGAAAAAGAATGACTAGATAAAGGCTCTACATCATAGAAAAATTGAAGTCATCAGAGAATGAGTTTTGGCTCAGATTCCTACGGGGCACCAAAATCGGGAAACTTACAGTTTCGATTGGGATGTGATATCATCAAAGTACAACTTCATCAGTGGGTTGTGACGAAATTCGAATAAGGACTAAAGGGGAGAATAGAGATTATTGCTAAGCTATTTTCAACAAGGGACTTGTTCTATTAGGGAATCTTTTCCAAAATTTTGGCGTTCCGTCGTCCAGCACAAACTGACAGGTCTATCCCATAATAAGGAGTTGAAGTTGGAAAAATTTTGGATATCGAGCTGTACCTATAATGATAGGAATACCTTGAAAAGATTGCAACCATCAAAAGAAATGTACTTGGAGGGATTTTGACTTTCACTCTGTATATTGTCGGTTTCACGGCAGAACTCACGTGTCACAAATTTGACAAAAGAGAGAATAAAATAAAGTTTGTGAATTACTGGTATATCAGATCATCACTCGATGAAACGGAAAATCTCTGGTTGGACTTGATAAGTTTTGCCTGCCAAGAAGTAGGACTTGATGAATCCTGTAAGTCGAGAAGTCTGTTGAAGAAACCTACCAGCTGAAAAAATCGAAATCGGTTATCTTCCAAATATTATGCTGGTAACAATAATTTTTGAACTTGGTGAATTTTATCAATGAAAAGTGCTCGTCAAACCATCTCCAACGATACACATAACTTCAAATAGGAAAAACAAATAGACTTGGTGAGTTTTACCATGAGACCGACGATATGATAACCATCAAAGGAGTTGGAATTGGAGTTCTCATCTACGCGGAGAATCTTCTCCCAATTTAAAATTTCATGAATTAAATTTATGCTCTTATACAGTCATGATAACGTCGATTCAGTATCATTTATTCATGAGAAAGATCTATTAGCGAAGGAAGAAATCACTTTTTACGATCTTGAACTGAGAGAAAATTGTTGTTTGCATCATAAATTCTTACACAATCTCATTCAATTTTCACTTTTCTCTTCAGCACCTAAAAGTTTGATAACTTTTTAAATCACGCGAAAGAGTTGTAATTTCAAAACTAGAAGGTAATGAAGACATCATCACTAGCGCAAGGTCAGTATCACCGTTCGATGCCGTTGCTTTCGTCGTCGGGTGTTTTAGCGACAGCGTTCACAACCGACTACCAGAATGAGTGCAATGCCCAAACGTACAGAAATTTTCGCTATAAAAGACAGCTGTTCTTTTGCTCCGAACTGACGACGGTGCGCTCGAGAAACAAAAATTTCGGTCCGAAATTGTTTTTAATGAAAGAAGAAAAAAATAGATGACTAAAGTTTGTACAATCGCATTCGCGCGCGAAAAAATTGGACGAAAAAAAAAATGTACAACGAACCACAAGCTACGTAACATATTGATGTAAAAGTTCATTAGGAAAATTTCAGAATCGTACTCGTAATGAGCACTCTCCGCATTTAGTTACTCGAAATAATAAAACGAATATTATATGCATTAAAAGGACTCGCGCGCCGGCCCTCGTGTTCGTTGATAATTTCGCCATTCAGTGTTTGTTTACTTCTGTCCAGATTCCAGACGCATTATACTGGTAGAGGCCTTATTGCGGACAGGCTATACGTATCGCCACCATTATTTTTAGAACGAACGGATAGTATGCATTAGCTAAAATCGTCGGGTTTTTGTACTGTACCTAGTTAATGCGGTTTTATATTTCATTGTTATGGAAGTTGACGCGCGTTTTTTTTTCATATCGAACACAATTATGTCTTCGAACGCGGACAAAATTTTACTGTTGGTTCACGAAGACGTGAATAATTTTGAAAACAATTTTTCTTCGTTCCAGATTTTCGACGGAAATGTCTCGTATTACAACAGTAAAAACTGGTGAAAGACGAGAAAGGGTGTCCCTTCCTTTGTTTTGAGAAATGTAAATCATTCTCTATAGTGATCCTAGTTTTCTTTTTTCGACCAGTCGGTTGGTATGCGGCACGTAGGCAACCGAAAATATCGAATTATCACATGGGGAAGATGAAAATCTTATTAGTAAAGGTGAACGTTCTAAATTTTGGTACATTAATGTTTCCCCACATTCTCACCCCTGTGCAATAGACGAAAGTATTGCCATATCTTTTTCAACTCCTTTATGATACAATTTCCAACTTGAGAGTAAGGAGACTTTGAAAATTTTCTTTCAAGTACTCTTCTTAACATATTTTCAAGTTGCCCCAGTTTTTAAGCAAATTTCGACTTTCGAGTTAGAAGAAAGACCTAGAAAAAATTTCAACTCTCGATCTTCTATTATGAGATAAAAAGTTGGAGGAATTGAAATAGACCTCGGAAAAATCTTATTTTCGAGCTGTGCATGTTAGGAAGGAATCGATAGTTGCTGAAAAGTTTCGACTTTTGAAATACAGAGCTCTAATTAAAAACGATTTCTTTAAAATATTTCCCATAAAACAGGCTCCAAGTACCCCTCGTTTAACTTCGTTAAAATGCGGTGACAGTGCCCGAAGCCAACAGCTCCCTGGTCGTTCTTTCTAGATCCAGTCCAGTTTGTGGATGAAAAAGAAAAATATATCGGTCGGACGAACCATGTTCTAGTCTCTCGTATTATGCCCTATACGATTAAAACTAATTAGCAGCTATTATTCCAAATTAGAATAAATGTTGTGCAACCACTCGTAAACTCCTAGGCGGAAAATAGTCACGAGAGTATTTTTTAAATCGTGGACCATAACTTACGTAATTTAAGACCTTATAAATTTCTCTCATCTTTCAAACCCTGCTTCTGGGATTCTTCATTCAGCACGTAATTTTCAAATTCAGACACAATCATTCAACTTTAACGTGTCTCCACGTTTAGGATTTAATCGAAGTCTTGAAATTATATTTCCATATACATGATAAATCTTTTGTCGTAAAAGTTTCATTTGCGTTGCCATTGACCCAATGATGAAACTTGTGGGATGATACTGCGGGAGAAATTGGTGTCACAGCAGTACTTGCTTTACCAGAGGAAAATGCATGTGATCTCGGCATAATGTTTCACTTTCAATAAATGTTGACCTACATTCCTGTGGCATATTCAAGAATGAGCCAAGAGCTTTTAAAAGGCGAAGGATTGATCCCAAGAGACGGTCTAAAACCTTAAGATCATCAGCCAAGGAAGCCAAGTTCTTGATTGAGTAAAGAGACTCAAACTCAATACGGGATTCAAATTACCAATTAGAAATTTTGGCGTGGGAGTAGGTAGGGGAAGACGAATCACTCATTGAGGGTGTATGTTCTGTTGTGTTTTGGCAACTAAGGAGGCGAAGCACAGGATGAGGCACCAAATGGCAGGCTCACTTATTAGGTAATATTTTAATTTCTGTCTCGACTTTACTGTTAATTAGAGGAATTGCGATGTTCGCAAATCAAAATCGATTATGAAAGTTGAAATCGATCCTGAACGATGATGGTTCATAGATTTCCCCCCATAAAACCGGTCTCCTACCCACCTCAATTAATGTAATTTAGAGGTGAGCTGCCAGTTGTTCTCCAACAGAGCACCAGGAGTTGGGCAGCGGAAAATTTGATAAATTTTGACTCTTGCCATGATATGTCGGGGGGTGAATTCAATTCTCACTTAACTTTGTTAACAACACTATCCTTTCCCTTTTGCAATTTTCTTTCGTACTTTAGATTCTGTCAAAATTCGTTGTCCTCTCTTCAACTGTGCATCAATTAACGCGCGCTTTCTCTTCTTCTATTATTTGAAGCGACAAAATGTTCCATCAACCCAGCGAGTACGGCACGCAGCAAAGTAGAATCTACGAATGCCATTTTGCCGGGTAATATTTCTTGAATTTATTATCGTCGTAGGTACCGGCGTGTGGCCATTAACCTAAGATGCAATAACAAAATAGAATCACAAATTTATGAGAGTATGAGCACAGCTGAGCAATTTCATTAACCGTGCGAGCGAGCGATATTCAAGCAGACGCATTCCGTCTGGCTTATACACACGACAACTGAAAATTCATATCGATTATCGAACAACATCCTGACAGCTTTCATCAGCGCAGTAATTACGTTAATGGAGATCTTGAAGGACCGCATCCGAGAAATTCTCACATCTCGCCTTCGCCAAAGTTCTAAATATTTAGCGACGCTGCGCCGTAATAAAAATTGGAAATTAAATTAAATTTTGAATACGAGAGTATCTCAACGTCCGCCGGCCCTTCGCATCGCGAGAGCAAATGTGAGACCGGAATGCGCGCGTGCCGTTAGTCTAGGAGTGCAGCATTATTTTAAAATTTCGTTTATATCCATCACACGAACATTTAACAAAGTTCGACAAAACGAGTAAATAACGTTATCTGTTTTGAATTTAATCGTCGAATGGTTGAGCTGAATTCGCGTGAATAATGAGTGCAACACCGGAGAAAGGTCTTAGCCAATTTCAATTGACTGCATTGTGAGCTTTCGTCGCGTCAAATGAAGTGAAATTAAATTAGGTACTACCGCTGGTGGAATGAAAACTGCAAAACAGAACGGGCACGGGGAGTTCCCGTTTATTGAAATACCATTATCACTTCGAGTCAGCAATTTTTCGGTTTTTTCATCCTTGAATGAAGACGATAGCTGACGCAGTTAAGGTATTTGTTTTTCACTACGTGATATCCACAAATCATAGACATTTAACGTATTTCGCTCGCGGTATGAGAGGGTAGTGCGCGACGATTGAAAAAATGCCATTACGATAGACTAATTTTACCCCGATTTGTCTTCCTAAATAGGAGATAGAGAATTTTTTTTAAAGTGTTCGTCCTGTGTGAAATGATGAGCAACGTCGTAGTCGTGGGATTTCACTTACGCGGGTGAATGTATTTTGTAAAAGCTTTGCTGAGAGAATGACGCTGAGAAAAAAAAAAACAGGAACACAACATTACTATTTATTCAGGAGCTCCGCCCTGCTTAAGTACGGGTTGAGCTATAGCGGCTAAATTTTAAAAATTGCAGGAATCAATCACTACCTATATTCGTTTACCTTTTATTCTCCCTAAAGTAAAAACTTCCAAGAAGAATGTCTCTAATAATATATGATTTGTAAATCTATGATATTGAATACAGAATGTGCACCGTGTAAAAATCGATACGGAAAATTCTTTCTCAGTCTGAGTTTTTTTGTTGTTCTCAAGATTGTTCGAAAACAATTTTGAAGGCTTTCAAGATACGCGTCGCTTAGAACTCCTGAATGAGAATAGAGGAATGCGCACTGCTGTTGATCACCGGCCCGGATTGTAGGGAGAAAGAAGGGCTAAGGACGCCATACTCTTCTAACCATAACGTTTTTCCCTACTCAAGAGACTGAAAACCAGATATGCAACCACAAAAAAAAAGAGAGGGAGAGAGAATGATTAAGGGGTATTGGATTTCTTGACGCAGTCAAAAAGATAAAGATCATGTTTCATATTTTTTCAAAATTTTGCCCAATCAGATATGTTGTAGATAATGCGAGACAAAAATATTTTAGAATTCCAGGCTAAGGCTTTAGAGCGGCACACTCGCTTGATCTGTCTCGCTTCTTGGTCTAGTATAAGTCTACTTTAGTATATTTCAGGCTGACTCGCTCCGCTCGTTCGTCCTGCTTTAGTATGTTTCAGATGATGTACGCGGACCAGGATTAACGACTTATGACGTCACCGAACTTATGATGTCACAAGCTAATAACTTCATAATGGCTCTCAGCGTTTTCTTAGCCTAGTATAAATCCAGCATACGCCTTCCCACCATGTCGACCGTCGATTTAGGGTCGATTTTGACTTCAAATCGACTGCAATTCGACGTCAAATCGACATCTTTACTAAAGGCCATAACATACGGTCGATTTTGAAGGTAAATCGACTGCTTGACTACGTCGATTTGAAGTGAAAATATCGTCGACTTAGATAACATTTTGTTCAATATCATGTCGACTGTATTTCGACGTCGACTCTCAGGCTACCAAAAATGTGAACAATTTATGCACCCGATGTCGACGGCAACAATTAGTCGATTTTCGGTCGACTACAATATTCTAATTATTTCTCATTGTTGACTAGAAATCGACTGAAAATTGACGTCAACATTGAGTGAAAGTTATACCAGTTTAAGATTATATAATCTTTAAAAATGCAGTCGATTTTCAAGGTACATCGCGACTGCATGACGACGTCAATCTGAAGTCGAAATATCGTCGACTCAGAAAACATTTTGTTCGATATCATGTTGACTGCATTTCGACGTTGACTCCTAGGCTACCAAAAATGTGAACAATTTGTACACCTATTGTCGACGGCAACAAACGGTCAATTTTCGGTCGACTACAATATTTTTATAGTTGACTCGAAATTGATTTAGAATCGAAGTCGATTTTGAGTCAATTTAGTTTGGCTCTAATGTTGACCAAAAATCGACTGGAGGTGGACTCATTGTCGGCGTCGAAATTGAGTCGACGCCTGGTCGATAGAAAATTCGAAAAGGTCGACTCAAAATCGACGTCGATATTTGGTCGACAAAAAATGTGAACTTTGACAAATGACGTAGACTTGACAGTTAATAAGGAGTCTATTCTCGGTCGATCACGGAACTGAGGAAGTTTACTCGGATATGACTTAAAATCGACGTAAATTCTTAGTCTACAAAAAATTTGAGCTCCGTTTAATGATGTCGACTTGATTTCGACTCCATATCGACCTTTTTTTTTCTGGAACTTCACTACTCGCAGATAAGTTATGCATTCATAGTTACTCAAGGAGGAATCAACCTACTATATTTTGACATGTTTCATGTCTTTACGCTGACCTGATTCCCCCGATCCCTATTGAAATTTTGCGAGTCTTTTTAACGCAAATGGCCCACCCCCCCACCCCCATTACCCCGTGGGTGATTCGAAAATTTGCGAGTTTTTTAACGCGAGTTCACCCCGCGAGTTCACCTTGCTTAGTTTATATTCAAGCATTATACTAGCTTTATGGTGGCTTCATTCTAGCTTTATACTAAGATTTCTCAAGTCGTCTGACTCCTAGCCAAACCCTCATTATACTAGACCTAATATACACTTTATGAAGGCTTAAGTCTTCTGACTCCTAGAGAAGCTCCATAGTTCGCCTCATTATACTAGCTTAATGGTGCCTTTATACTAGCTTTATACTAAGATTTCTCAGTTGTCTGACTCTTAGCAAAACCCTGATTATACTAAACCTAATATACGCTTTATGGAGGCTTAAATCTTCTGACTCCTAGAGAAGCTTCATAGTTCGCCTTGCCTAGTTTACATGCTAGTTTAAACTAGCTTATTACTAGGAATATCACAGGCTCATTCCAAACTAAGCTCCTTTATACCATAGGCTCATACAAAGGGGAAATTTGTATTAGTGTCTACTAGCTAGGCTAGATCTCTCTTTGATGTGTGCAGTGAACTCACCGTGTTTACGAGTACCACCTCGCCGTATGCAAATGACCTTGGGTCTCTGAAGCTTTCATTATACTAAGCCTGAATCAGTATGCTGTAGTAGGAATAGCCTACATTATAAAGGCCTAATATACATATTTTAGCTTGAAATGTAAACTAGATTTATACTAGATCAAGCCAGATTCCTACTGTGAATTTGAAATTTGCTTGCGTACATTCGT
This sequence comes from Aspidiotus destructor, assembly GCA_035079395.1. Classification (NCBI taxonomy): domain Eukaryota; kingdom Metazoa; phylum Arthropoda; class Insecta; order Hemiptera; family Diaspididae; genus Aspidiotus; species Aspidiotus destructor. The sequence goes on along the minus strand of JAVHKZ010000002.1, from coordinate 7,618,857 downwards.
GCGTCGGAAGCTTTCAGTATACTGAGCCTGAAGTAGAAGGAATACCCTTTATTGAAATACTAAAGTAGACTTATTCTAGACCAAGAAGTGGGGCGAATGAGCGGAGTGAGTGAGGCCCCCTAATCTCATCAGCCTGAAATATACTTAGGTAGACTTGTACTAGACCAAGATGGGGGCGAACGATCGGAGCATGCTACCTTATAGAAGACATGAAACATGATTTTTTTCTATTTGGCTCCGCCCGCCAGAAGATTTTTGAGAAGCAAGCTACCGGTTAAAACGGTCGAGCAACGAAATCGACTTCATATCGACGTCGATTGCGCGTCGATTTTTAGTCGTAGAAAAAGGCTCACCTCTAATCGATTTGATGACGACGTCGATAGGGAGTCGATTTTAGGTCGAAAACCATCGTCCACCTCGAATCGACTCAATAACGACGTCGAATATGAGCAGTATAGTAGACCACTCACCCAGAATCGACTTCATTACAACGTCGATAGTGAGTCGATTTCGGGTCGAAGGCCACCGTCCACCTCAAATCGACTTGATAACGACGTCGACTTCGAGTCATACATTGAAAACCAACAAGTCGATTTGACGTCGATTTGCAGTCGATTGCGGTCGCTTCACGGTCGACATACCCCGGAACTATTTCGACTGGAAATCGACGTCAAATTTGTGTCGATTACTCATCAAAATAATGAGTCAATATGACGTCGATTAAGAGTCGACATGGTTCAACGGGTTTTCATTATGTTAAAATAAGCTAGAAACTACAGAGGGGGGGGGGGGGGTCTCGGACTCAGACTCCCAGATTTCATAGGCCTCGGACTCGCGAACTCGCAGATTTGAGAATCACTGCCACAGTGAAAATTCCCATAAGGATGAGACCAGAGCAAAGACATGAAACATATTGTCAAAAGTTTCCTACCGAATAGTACGTCGTGTGTCAACTCGAGATACATAATATTCTTTATCACCTTGGATTTTTTATTTTTGCATTACCATTTTTAGAATTCTTGTCCAGTTCTGGAAAGTTTTATTCATGCATAGCACCTCAATGATTGCAATATTATGTTTATCACATTCTACAACTGTGGAGACTGTTATTAAACTTTTGGATCAAAAATGTATCTTAATTCCTTCAATTTGCAAGAAAAAAGAAACTAAATCTCTCAAGTTCGAGATCTGAGTGGAACGAAGATGCAAATTTCCACATCTTGACATAGGTTTCTTGAGCTCTGGATTTTAGTAAAACAAAACAGCTCCAGATCCTTTGAAATTGGCGGGAGACCCGCCATCCCTTTAGTTACTGGGGGCCCTCAGAGGAATTCTGTCCACGTATACGCGAAACGCTGGGACTTGAAAAAATTCCTGGCTCCTCTATAGCCGTCAATTGAACTTGGAGAAATTCCTGGCTGTTCTATAGCCCTCCATGGGACTTGGAAAAATTTGTGATCTCTATTCCCTTCATATTATCTACATATTCCTTTCACATTTCTCGCGTACGCGTAACGCTGGGACTCGGAAAAATTCCTAGCTCTCTATAGCCGTCTATGGGACTTGGAAAAATTCGTGACTTTCTTGACTCTTAACGCTGGGACTTCCTGGCTATTCTATAGCGCTCTATGGGACTTGAAAACATTCGCGACTCTCTAGACCAGTGGTTCCCAAACTGTGTGCCGCGGCACAAAAGTTTGCCGCGAGATCCATGAGAGTGTGCCGCGAGAAAAGTACATTTCAGATTACAAATTTTTCGAAAGTCTTTACTATATAATTTTAAATATGCCACAAGTATAGTTTTGTCTCATTTCTTATCTAGGATGCATTCAAGAGTCATCAAGACGAGAAGTACTGCTGTTTTGTATGTATTTTTTACAAGACTCATTCAGTTTTTACTATGATGTATTTAGACCCTGTATGCTGGGACTAGGAGAAATTCCTGGCTCTTCTATTTGGCGGGATACCCACCATCCCTTTAGATTCTGGGGCCCTCAGAGGAATTCTGTCCGCGTACACGTAATACTGGAATTTGAAAAAATTCCTGGCTATTCTATAGCCCTCTATGAGACTTGAAAAAATTCGCGACTCTCTTGACCCTGTCTGCTGGGACTTACAAAAATTTCTGGCTCTTCTATAGCCCTCTATGGGAGTTAGAAAAATTTGTGACCTCCTTAACCTTTAACGCGGAGACTTGGAGAAAAGGAAAAGGGAAGGTATAAACTCATAGAAAACAGTATGTTTTTCTGGATTTACATCCGAGAAGGGATGAATTGTAACATACTTCTGAAATAAATTATAAGCCTAAATTCTATGTAAACTAAAAATCTTGAGCCCTCCGCCAAGAGTCACGGGTTTCCCGCAACTCTTGCTCCATGAGCAAGAGCCTGTAAATTTTTTATTCAACAATTAGAAAAAAATCCAAGAGACCCGGAAACTGAGGCGCATGGCGACGCAGTCCCATCTAAAAAAAATATATATTCATTACATGAACTGCCATGATTACATTTAAGAATACTTAGTGACTACACCAAGCAGTCACGGCTGGTCAGGATGTAGAAAGAACGACATTTCAGTCAAACAAACTCCCATAAAAAAATTTACAGGCTCTTGCTCAGGGATCACGAGTTGCGGGAGACCCGCGACTGATGATGGAAAGCTGAGTGGATAGAAGAGCCCGGAACTTTTCCAAGTCCCTATACTAGCCCATAGAAGAGCTCGAAATTTTTATAGGTCACTATCCTAGCCAATAGAGGGATATAGAAGAGCCCTATACTGATGTATAAAAGAGCTCAAAATTTCTCAAAGTCTCTATACTAGCCCATAGAAGGTCACGAATTTTTCCAAGTCCCAACGTTATGCCCCCCAGTGTTATGCTCCACAGCGTTACGCGTACGGATAGCGGGTCCACACAGTTAATGAAGACAATCCCAAGTAGCTGACGACCGCCATCCTTTTAGTTACTGGGAGCCCTCAGAAGAATTCTGTCCGCGGACGCGTAACGCTGGGACTTGAAAAAATTTTTGGATCCTCTATAGCCATCTGTGGGACTTGGAAAAATTCATGTCATTCTTGACTCTTAACGCTGGGGCTTGGAGAAATTCCTGGCTGTTCTATAGCCCTCTATGGGACTTGGAAAAATTTTTGATCTCCATTTCCTCATATCATTTACATATTCCTTTCCTATTTCTCGCGTACGCGTAACGCTGGGACTTGGAAAAATTCCTGGCTCCTCTATAGCCGTCCATGGGACTTGAAGAAATTCCTAGCTATTCTATAGCCCTCTTGAAAAAAATTCGCAACCCTCTTGACCCCGTCTGCTGGGACTTGCACAAATTCCTGGCTCTCCTGTTTGGTGGGATACCCGCCATCCTTTTAGTTACTGAGGGCCCTCAGAGGAATTCTGTCCGCATACGCGTTATGCTGGGACTTGGAAAAATTTTTGACTCTTATTGATGGGAGAATCGTTATCTCTTTAGTCACTAGGGGCTTTCTTAGGAATCTTGACTCTGAGACTTGGAAAAACTCCTGACTCCTCTATAGCCGTCTATGGGACTTGAAAAAATTTCTGGCGGTTGTATAACCCTCTATGGGAGTTATAAAAATTCTTGACCCTTATTAGCGGGAGACCTGTTATCTCTTTAGTTTCAGGGGCCCCTCTCAGGAATCTTAGCGCTGGGCAGTGGCGTAGATAAGCCATTGCAATTTTCTCAGTGTATTTTTTCTGTTCAATACAGTGATTTTGTCTAACTTTTGCGTAAATTAGGAAAAATTTTTGGAAATACCCCCCCAAAAAAATTACCCCATGAGAAAGTCGTATCTACGCCACTGGCGCTGAGATTTAGAAAAATTCGTGGCTCTTCTATAGCCCTCTATAGGAATTAGAAAACTTCCTGACCCTTTTGACTCTTAATACTGGGACCTTTGGTTTTAGATAAAATCACTTTCAGAAGTTATCGTATTGGGGACAGCCATTAGTATATTTCAATTTAAAAAAAAAAAAAAAATTGAAAAAGGAAAAGGGAAGCTAAACACATAGAAAACAATATGCCCCAAAAAGAATAAATTGTAACCTACTTCGAAAATAAAATATACGTCTACATTCTACGTAAACTAAAAATCTTTAATCCTCCGCATTGAGTCGCGGGTCGCCCGCAACTCTTGCTCCCTGAGCAAGAGCCTGTAAATTTTTTTGTCGATTTTCAATTTAATATTCCATACCATTGCTATTTTCTCCATTCTTTCGTACATGGGGGCATTGCCCGTACTTTTCGTCTCCCCCCTCCCCCATTTTACCACCCATAATCTTCTTTCGCGAATTTCTTCGATATAGAATACGATTTACGCATACACCTCAAGAACAGTCGTGTGTTGCTTACGCGGCTGAACCTTTTTCGAAAGTAAGAGATTATTTGAGTGAACGGAATTCTTCAAAATAACTTTATTTCAAACTTTTTTTTTCTCCTCACGATTCCTCACCAAAAATGTGGTTTAGCCCTCACTTCGTTATCGAAAAATCTCGAAATTCGTCACTGAATCTACCGTCACAATTCTTACTGATCTTCAAGGGGGCCTCAGGCTGAATCTCACAAATCTTTGAAACCACATTTTCACGAGATGAATGTCCGTAAAAAAACTAATTTTTCAACTAAAAACAAAAATCAGAAAATTGATGCGATTAGATTAGAGTCCTTTCCTTTTTCTTCAATCAGTCTAGTCTTTATACGCAATAAGTTTTAATAGCTCCTTATGATGGCTCCGTTTCAGCCTCCGTCTCATCTCCCAAATAGAATCACCATAAAACCTTTGAACCATATCTTCTCTCGGTGAACTCATGATATTAAAATTAACCCTGAAAAAGTTTCATAGAAGACCAGTTTCATGTCAGGCAGGGGCTTCTCGAGGAGTCCACAAATGGTGGTATTTCGGCTGACCACAATCTCTGCTCCCCTGACTACGTCTCTGTACCTATTTTCTCTTGTTGATTTTCCTCCGTCTCCTCCTTCTCTCTAATATTAGGCGCCACAAGTATTCAATAACACGATTGTCACTTATTCTAAATGCAATACAATAAATTTTGGGTAACAAATCCGTTACTAAACGTTGAATTTTCTGTTTACATAACAATGAAATATACGTCGCTTAGTATTCAAATTTCACTTTTCAGTACACATTCACGAGTGTATACCGGGACGACTATAAAAAAACCTATACGATAAAAATAACTGTATCAATATTACGCGAATTTCGTCGGTTGTCAATGCCTTCCGTTAGCAGATTATATTCGACTACATTTTTTCCTTCCCATTAATTTTCGTTTTTATTTTGAGTAGAGTTTTGCGTCTCCTTTCGTTCCTCTGTGACTCCCTATTGTATTTGTCCATTGACTTCATATTTTTTTAGGGTATTTGATTTATGGCTTTATTAGCTGCTATAGTGGCTTACTGGTTCGCGATTAAAGTGTTTTTTTTTTCTCTCATTCGTCGAATAGTATTGCATTTTTAAAGGCTGTTTTTAGTATTCGTCCATCTTTTACAGGGCAACGACTGTCACGCTTATCGGATGATGGATTCGAAGAGTGGCTGACCCTAAAAGTGGCTTTCGTCTCTCACCAACAATGTTGTACTTGAAAATTTTTAAAATTCATAATGTTTCGGTAGAAAAACACGAAAAGTAGAGTACCAAATTTCGAAACGCATTATTTTGATAAATCGAAACGCGCTGCTAAGTGGTATACTTTTTAAAATCCCACTGTGTAATTCATCAATCAACGAGAATTAATTTCAACTCATTAGCACTACGAAGCAGATTACTTAAGCGACCCGGTTTTCTCAAAATATTGTTCGTTCGTTGCACTTCGTGTTCCATTAATTAGTTGGACGACGATCATAAATGATATGGTGAGAGTATGTTTTTATCGTTCGGTTTCACTGGAACACATGTTCAACATCCAAAATGTACTCGACAAACGAGTCAAACACGAGCCGGTTAAAGCTTTCGATATGGCGGAGACAAGTGACAAATTTCACGTATTTCCTTATTAAGATCGTAGAATTTGCTAAGAAGATTTCTCGAAAATCAACTTCCATACCCCGAAACACATACTTCAAATATAGAAGATGTTGGCAACACCACTTTTCGACAATTTCATTTACCGACAAAACCGTTGTTTCACGAAAATAATACAAGCCCATCGAATTTGTCGTAACGTATTTATCGAATCCGTTTTTCTGTATTTAGGCGTGTAAAATGCCCTAACGACCAGACGAAAAGACTCTTCTCTCGCCTTTATTTTCGCCGCCGGTGCAGTATTTTTCGCCTCTCCGGAGAGACGTTACAAGATTAGATCCGATCCAGTAAACCTTTGTAGATAGCAATTCTATCGGCGTAACGAAAATCAAAATATATTCTCGGAGAAAAGCAGAAAATTAACCGGTCTCCCGAACTCATTTTCTAGATTACCATAAATTTTCCGTGAGGCGAGAAAACTCATTAAAAAAAATAAATAGAATTGAGAAAAAATACGACTGTCTAGAAAACGTTAAACAACTTACTGCAAAGGCTATAGGCTCTTTTTTTCTCTCTTTCGTGTTTGTCGACGATCACAATTCACCAACAGAAACACTTACGACGATAATTATCGGCGATAAAATTCATTCATAAAATATTCCGTTTTCGCGTATTTCTCGAGCGTAAAAACCGCGAGTCCAGAATGCGGGTGCGCTCGCCAAACGAAATATTTGTCAACTGACGTGCCGCCGTGGTAGAAGACAACCCTCGAATTGAGAAAAAAGATTGCGCTGGCGCGACCTAGTTTTCACTCTTGCGGGCGCCTTCTCTTCATGAATTACGTCACGTATTCGTACATTTTTTAACATGCCATCGACATCATCACTTCCGACCACCACCACCATCATCATCGCAGACGATCAAATGAAATTCCGAATTTCTTCACTTCGGATGTAAAAAAAAAAAAAAAATACGAGAATCAATTTTATTCCTTCGCTATCACACGTGTCCGAACTTTTACCATCGAATGGAATGTCCGGTACGTCGGAAAAGTTAGGAAACAAACAAAAAATTCCATTATACTAAATGTCTGGACTGTGTTGCGTCTAGTGTACCCGAGTTCTCCATTCGCTCTGAATAATGATACTTTGGAGTTCAGGTTTGGACATCGATTAAATTTTATTAGCTTTACGTCGGCCATTGACTTGGTTTTACAGCTGGGGAATTGCATTTATTTAGAAATCAGTTTTATGTGAGGACACTATTAAATGCACTAGATGGTGCAAATATTAGGTGTCAGCAGGGACTTTCTGCTTGAGGCATCGCGCTAGGTGGGAGGGTGAAAGTTGACGCCTCTAGAGCCGCGCGATGTATTTAATCGTATTAATGCAGAAAAGGTTGATCAAATTCGTGGGACGTTGATACTTGTTGATGAATTCAGGATTATATCCTAATGAACCACGTCGACTTCGAATCTCGATTCATTTTCTTGCTACGATATCGACCGGAAAACAATAGTTGACGGGGCTTATTGCGACGAAGAGTCTCGAGCTTCGAGGGCATGAGAATTCTTTCATAGAGAAGTTTTTCAAACGAAGGGGATAAAAAGTCCAGGATGCCTCATTTGAGGGAAATAATGAACCGAAAGGGAGGAGTTAGCCTATAAGTTCTCCACAGACACGCCTTCAAGAACAGGGTGTGGCGCAAGATTATTTCCCGAAATATCCCATCTTGATCTTGATTCGATGGGTGTGTCCAAGAGATCGAATCGTTGGTAGGAAGACAAATTATGTACTCCACTCCAAAGATAACGAGTTCCTAGAATAAATTTGAATGCTGCATTGTATTCCGAGAGATGAGAGAACAAATTGGTGGTGCATCGACCGCAATGAGCAGCAAAACATGAACAAGTAAGAACCCATTGCAGGTTTGCAATGGCAGTGGGGAACCCGCAACCTCCAACGCTCGTGATGACGTAGGTGCGAAAATGCCCCCTCGGAAAATGAGTTAGCTGTGCTCTTCTCAGTATACTGCATGCTAGGCCTAATATAAATAAGGCTAGAAGTTGAAATTTTTCCAAGTTTCTAAAATAGGTCAAGGTCATTGATGACGTCATAAAGCGTCCTGGCTGGAAGTTGAAATTTTTCAAAGTCCCTGGTCAAGGTCATTGATGACGTCATAAAGCGTCAAACGTCACGTCACGTTACGTGACGTCACGCAGTTCACAGAAACTCCCGGACGCGGACGTTCTCTGAGCATGTAATCCGCCTAACAAAATGGATAGCGAGTTCCCCGCTAAAAAGGATAAATGAAAAACACATTCGAAATTGCGGCTTCCTCGGAGAGGTTTGGAGTGTTCCTCTCTTCCTAGCTGCCATAAAATTAATGATCTGATGAACTGTTTTCCCTCTACCCTTCTCCGAACGACTTTTCGCTGATACAAATCGCAAAAGTGCAGCATGCCTGCTCCCACTTACCATCGACAAGGTCCCCTTTTGGGCCTCGGATCGTGGGTTTCAATTTTCTAGTAAAAACAGAAAACGTTCTATTTATACAAGTTACTCACGTCCTCCCCCCCCCCAACTCCAACAAAATTTTCAGATCGGTCTCTTAATAATCTTCCAAATTCCTCGGCCTTACCTCCGATTCCAAACACTTCTAAACTCCTTACATTAAATTTTTTAAAGCCAGATATTCAAACTCACTGAATGTCCTTATATATCTGGCAGTCGCATACAACTCTCTAATTTGATCTCAACTGAACTATGGATCCCCTATAAACAGACAAGCTAACAAATCCTCCCTAAAATCCATAAATGCAATACGATATGCAACCCTACGTCTACCCTTGGTACCTTGCGCATGAGCCCTACGCTTAGCCTATGTACTGAGGCTGCAATTCTCCCTCTACAATTCCACTCATTATTGATTACAGCCAACTTTCTCTCGTCTACTGCCCAGTTTCCCCATCTCCCTACCAATCCCTCCTTTTTCCTCTTTCAAAATTCTCTACTCCTCTCATTACAATCTCATCCAGACTACCACCTCAACTTCAGTCTCTTCTCTCTCTTCTCATACCCTGCCCCCTCACAACCTCTCATTCGCCTCGACCTTGCTAACCCTGGCTAACCTATCGAAATCACCCCCCATAATCTACACAAGACATATTGAAGGTATAATTGCTAATAAATTTCGCTTCCACAGCCACGTATTACAGACGGATCTAAATCGGGCTTCAAAACTGGCTACGCCTTTTCTATCGATAAAGAAGTCTCACTCTTTCGTATCGAAAACTCGACGTCCATACTTATGTTCTGCTGAACTATCTGCCATCTATGCCTGCCTTACTCACCTCACTCTTCTTCCTCAACCTCGTTTGACTCTTCTTCCTTTCTCCAAGCCATGCAAAACCCTTATTCTTCCAATCCTATCGCTCAGTGCGTTCTCATATTCTTGCATTCCTTACCATCTTCTCTGTCTTTAATTGCTTTCTTCTGGATCTTCAGTCATAATCCGTCTACAGATCTAGCTGCCAAGCAAATTCTGCTTCCTCTCTGAATCACTGATCGCTCTCCCTCTTTAGCCTACGATTCAAAAACTTTTATCGTCCTCAAATCATCTCATCATGGCAAAGCCTTTGGTCCTCTTAACCATGCAACAAACTTCGTTCAGTAAGAAGTTCCCGATCCTCCGGTCTTCTTCAATCCGTTCCTTCCCGCCATGAGAAAATAGTCCTAACTCGACTACTTTCACCCTTTCACCCAATCCTTTCTTTCCTCCTTGAACTCTCTGCTCTCCGTCTCAAATTTCTTCTCCTGCTCTTCTCTCGTGAACATCAGACATTCACTTTGTGTCTCCTCTCGAGCCCCTTCGGCTCTTTCCAACGACTCAGTTACCATCAATCTTTTGTTGTTCGCATGTGGTGCAGAGATGTCTTTCAGTTAACCCCCCCCCCTGAAGTCCCACCCCCTTCCCCGTCGCTTTGAAAAGCCGCCTCGTTGTGAGGTGCATTTAGTGCACGGAACCATACCGGGTGCTGACCATCTTCCGATCCACCAACTAACATAAATCTACTTACTCCCAGTATTTTTTCCTGAGCTAATGACCTGTTCCTCTTCTATCAAAAACGCGGAAGTGTTTGAAATTGAAATAAGGGTCAACAGACTTATTAACGAATAACACAAGAATTAAGTTTAAATATTTTGGACTAACGCTAAATTTATACTTGAAAGGCCAAAAAGGAGTGACAGATGATAGAAAAAAAATAATAATAATAATAATAAAAATAAACGGCTTGCGCGAAAGTCAATTTGGGAATGAATCAGAATTTTCAACAAGGAACTAATGAAAAAGAAAAAATTCTTGGTAAAAAAAACTTACCCGATACAATTAACACGATTCTCTAAGTTATGACCAGTAACACTAGATGAAAGCATACTCAAAAGAGTAAATCAAGGAGTAACTTAAAATGTAGCCACAGAAACAGAAAAATTATTCACCGGAGCACTTTCGATTAAGAAACCATTGTGAAGAGGACTCGAAAGCAACTAAACCAACTAATGGCTGCTGGAAACAATAAACCACCGAGGAAATCATGATTGAACTAGCGAGTCATCACAAAGTGAATCACACTCCTTAATTTACTATTTTGAGTATACTTTCATCTAGTAACTTACCCGATATTTCCGTTTCAGCGATGAGTATACTTTACCGAAAGCTGAAAATTCAAGCGAACTTGGTCACAGAGGAAGAAATCTGAAAATCTTTGAATCCTCCCCCAAAACAAAAAAAATTCAAAACAATTTTTGTTAATTAATATAAATCATTTTAGGGTAATAGTGAATAAATCGAAACCTGGATTTCTCAAAGAAATACGAACACGCACGTAACTGATCTACTTACGAGGGCATCAAAGTCGTAAAGCTCATAGTAAAACTTCCAAATTCCACCTCACTGATTTGAATAGATTAACAAGAAGCATTGGATCACAAAAAAATTGTAATAATAAAAATGATAGGAAGCCGTAAGGATGATCTACGACGATGGCACGGCAGGTGTACAGATTAAGATTCAATTTTCGGCGAACTCAAGTGCAACCCAAAACGAAATGACTATGGACGATGCGACAATGAAAATTTCCCGGTGATGGCGACTTCGAGAAATGTCAGATTTGGGAAACACGTTTCTCAAAATGATTACCACTCATAATAATACTTAAAGATTAATTTCAGGAATCACCGCATAAGTGCAGAAATTTTTCGCGAGTGCTATCGACGGAGCAGTCATTATCACAGCGGGAACAAAAAGCAACTTCGTTCTCGCTGTGATAATGACTGTTTAGCCGAAGGCGCTCGCGAAAAATTTTTGTACTTATGCGGAGATTCCTGAAATAAAACTTCAGCGGTTAGAGCAGTCGCCCGGAAAGCGAAAGGTCTCGGGTTCAGATCCCAACTTGGAGATCAAAATTTTTTGCTTGTGTTTTTCATTTACCAACAACCCTCCTTCTTTGAATAGAATGGTGATGTTCAGATTGAGAACCAGCTGCTTTCGAGATGGTCCGAATGAGAAGTCTATGGAACTAGTACTAGAGGCAAGGATAGTAGATCTGCTCCCAACTAAGTTTGGAGAGACTCAGGCCTGAGATTGGGGGTATGCCCGGATGGGCCCTGCCCTCCATTAAAAAATCTTATTAGTAAGAGAGATAAGAGGGGAAAGGGGCGAAGATTATTGAGGGCATACTCAAAAACTCAAAGCCAATCTCAGGCCTGGAGAGACTCCAATCTAAGAAGACACGATGAAGATTCAAAATCTTTTAGAAGAGATCCAGAACCCGTGTAGATTATTGGAGACGGGACCCAATGAAGGAATATGTGTAGTGCCTTCCGTCGGTTCAAGTAAATGACGAAAAACCGTCCGTTGAGACAATGGAGCAACATGAAGCTGAACAGAAGGATTTTGGAGATGAAGATTGTTACACAACCATCAGGACAGCTTCTGTGATGTGGAAAGAGAAGAACAAAGTGTTGATTAGAATAAATAAACGGAGACTACAGCTCAAGAAGTGTACCTCTGTATGAAGAAACCCACTAAAGAAGGTATCGGAAAGAATGAGACTGCAGTAGAACAGATCAAAGAAAATGATAGGACTTCGGTGATTAGAAGCAGGGACATTGACTGCAATACTATCGGTAGACCCCTTATATTTCTGCGAGAAGGTGGTGAGGAGATGATCAATGAGGTGACTCATCGCAATTGATAATTTTTAAAATCTTAATTTTACTTATTCCTTATTCACGTTTGAAATTTTTACCTTTCGTAGGTTCCTGCGCCACTTGAAATGTTATAATCTACCCTTCAAACGAGCTGACCAACCTGATAAAACGTATTTTATTTTTCAGAAGAATTTTTGATCTCGGCTTACAAAACGAAATTTGTCTCTCGAACGCTTTGGTTTTACTTTTTCTTGCAAGTACAAATAACAAATTGAGTCAGTTTTTCATTTTGTAACCATTTCCTTTTTCGAATCCGCTCTCTGACGGCAACGCAAAAAAAAATCGCTAGCACTCAGTTTTCCTTTGCACTTGATATCGTATTTTATTACGAAATGGAAAAATGTAAAGGTGCCGAGTTTAAAAACACGAGTGAGAAAAATAAAAGAAATGAATAAATAATGATGATAGACCAATAATAATGCGAATAATAATTCGGAACACGACACTAGGGAATATTTCAATTAAAGTAAAGGAAATGGAAAGGAGTCGAGTTTGTTGTCGAGTAAATTAAGAGATTCTTATGAAACGTTTTAAGTGAATTATTCTATTTGCGTGTCCTGAATTCTTTGAATTTCGTGCTTCTGATGAGAAGAGTGAAATAAAACGGCTTTGAAAGGAGGAAATAAAACGTAACAAATGGTCCAACTTTTTTTTTCCCCCATCTTTTGCTCTGAAGTAATTACATAATTTTTTGTTGCCCTTAATTAGCCGCACTTCCAAAATTTCGATGATACCGTGTTGCGAAGAGAAAAATTTTTGGAAAAAAATAATCATATTGTTCTACATCGCATAAGAGAAGCTACGACAAACGAATGAAAAAAAAAACTTAATTGGAAACTTTTTTCTGTATTAAAAGATGTTGACTTTTTACAGCGAAGCTTATTAGGTATGCAGAATTCTATTTTCTTTGACGAAATTCTTTCAAATCTTTCTCCGTCACATTACGATTAAAATTCACGGCCTTCATTATCTTGTTACATCCTCTTGATCAAGTTTTTGAAATTTATGGGATTCTTTTGCCCTACAATTCAGGAATTAAAAAGAACTACACAGTACTCATTTGAGAATCAAAAAGATGACCCACTTTACCGCGCACATTTTATACTGGAAAAATGTGGATGAAGACATACCAAAGGTGTAATGCCTACTGCGGTGTAAGAAAAAAACCAGCGAAGGTGGAAATCTATTCATGGAAGAAAACTGAAGAACCAAGGATCCGAGCGAGTCCGTATAGATCAAACAAAGTCATTATTTTACAACCAATAGAGCACCTGTACTGCAGAAATGACCGTACGCGGAAATGTAGCCAGTTTGGCAATCCATCGGTGCTCAGACAATCATACCAAACGAGTTTCGGAAGTGGGGTAAGGGTGACGAAGTCAGGCAGCCATTTACATCTTGGGAGTATCAATCTTGAAATGGGGAAGCTGAGGCTTGTGTGAAAGTGATTAAATGGAAACTCAAGAAACTGAAGAATGAAGCCGAATAACGGCAGTCAGCCCAAGTTGCAACGTAAATATTAACGAGTTATCAAGTGTTGCGCCATTTAACAACTGCCCAAAATCTCTCAGATCTAATGCTGGGTCAAAAAGTTCGAACATCACTCGACCCAACTGTGCCAGGGAAAACGCTTCATTTTCAGAGTATCGCAACAGCATTACACAGGGAATGGAAGTAGGTGAGAACGAGCAAACCTATTCCTTTCATGGTTCAAAGGGGAGATATGTGGAACAGTAGTAGAGAAACTGGAACGGGTTCATTACTTTAGTTATAAATGTTAATCAATGCCTTGTTTGGAAACGTCACTTTAATACGATACGCAGAGCCTCAGACAAATTCGATTTTGGGTTCAAAATCGAGGGATGCATCCAAAGGCCACTGAAACTGCGCCGACTACAGTCAGTGGAGTCAGTCAACGCATTCACCGATCTTAGAAGGCTATTAGAAGTATAGAGCGACTTGTTTACAGCACGCTAGGCGGTTAGAGCCAATTTTTTCTTCCTTGGGGAGAGGTAGAGTCGCTATGGGTATATATTATGTTAGCGTCAGAGTATGAAATCCAGCCATTGTACAAAAGGACTAGAGGTTGTTTAGAAAAATCACACTGCCTAGGAAGTGTATATAATTCTATTTTTATTAGACACAATGTCTAATTATTATATACAACTGCTAGATATTCTAAGAATTGACGGTGATTGATTCGCAAAAGTGTGAAAGCCAAGCTCTTAGTCGTTTACAGTAGTTCTGTCTACGGGTGTCGGCCGTTGTGCCCGTTTGGTTTGTGTAGCAGAGTATGTGTCTGCAGGAGTGCTTCCACAGGTTGCATCTTAAAAGCTGTAGGCAGGGACTGGTTGAGTACGCACCTGAAGAAGATAATTATCAATTCTGGGAACGCTAACTGTGCGCGCTGTTTTGTTGATTCGCTGTTCCGCCGTCTGTGGGGCTGATATCATACTCCATGTGACCGGGGTCAGGTGAGAGCGGTGATTGTAGCAAATCTTATGGAGGGTTCTTTCGTCGTACAGCTCCTTGTGCCTGCAACATCGGGTCGTTTGGGGTCTGAACACCCAGGATCCAACTTTGGGCCCCCCGAATCCACAGGCGGTGGATTTCTCAGCGGGGCTGGGGTACAGCTCAGAGAATGAATGTTCGTTAGTTGTTATTTTATAGATATAGGTGGTTTAATGTGCAGTTTGCCAACACAGTGATGTGAGTGACAGGAGCTTGCTCCTATAGCTTTGGTGATAGGAGGGCGCCAGATTTCCCTCCCAAGCAAAGTCCCTGTATGATACAAGTTCTATGGTGCCAATCCTCGTCAGTTGGGATGTGAGAAGGAGGATGGGATGGGAGAGGAAGTGGGGAGCACATGAGTGTACATAATGGAGAGAGGCGTATGCAGTGGGACTGTTGCAAAAGACTTACTGCTATTGGTTGAACAATGACCTGCGTTCTACGCCCAGAATACCTGCTTTTCAGTGAACTCTTAGGACGCAGGGGTGGTGGTAACACATCGAGTTGTAATCTTCGCTTTCATCTTATCAACTTCTACGTCTTTTTTAGCGGGAAACACGCTATCCATTTTGTTATGAGGATTACATCCTCATAAAACGTCCGCGTTCGGGAGG
Organism: Aspidiotus destructor; assembly: GCA_035079395.1. Taxonomy (NCBI): domain Eukaryota; kingdom Metazoa; phylum Arthropoda; class Insecta; order Hemiptera; family Diaspididae; genus Aspidiotus; species Aspidiotus destructor. The sequence goes on along the minus strand of JAVHKZ010000002.1, from coordinate 7,603,451 downwards.
TACTTGAACTCCGTGACGTGACGTGACGTTTGACGCCTTAGGACGTCATCAATAACCTTGACCTACTTTAGAGACTTGGGAAATTTTCAACTTCCAGTTGTGACTCTTCATTACGTCATCAATGAAATTTTCAACTTCCAGTTGTGACGCTTTATGACGTCATCGATGACATTGTCCTACTTCAGAGACTAGGGAAATTTTCAACCTCCAGTTGTGACGCTTTATGACGTCATCAATGACCTTGACCTACTTTAGAGACTTGGGAAATTTTCAATCTTCACTTGTGACGCTTCATTACGTCATCAATGAAATTTTCAATTTCCAGTTGTGACGATTATGACGTCACTTTCAGTTGTTATCACACAGTTCCGACAGCTTGCCCATAGTTTTATAAAATGACTCATTTTATGCACTGAAATCAGATATACATACTCCCGCTGAACATTCTTTACGATGACTGATAGCATACATAATACTATTGTCTGACTGAAGATACTTAGATTTAAGAAGCTGAGAAAGGATTTTTTCTAGCCTCAATTTTCCTTCAGGAGAATCTTACAAAAAAATTTATGACGTTGTCCTAGCATGCCGTCATAAATGACTACAAAGAGACGTAATGCCATCAATAACCTTGACCTCATTGAGACCCTTGTAAAAAATGCTTGATATCGGGAGATGATGATATTAGAGAATGAAAAGCCGAAGGAAATTTGCTGGCAATTTATCAATCCCCCCCCCCTCCTCCCGAGACTGAAAATGATATGGAAGAAAAAGTCATCCGTCAAATGTCTGATATTCAAGTAAAAGTCGACTTCAAATTCAAACTTGAGAACAATGTGTCGGGTCATTTGCTAACACAAAACATCCTTGACAACAGGAAGTGAAGTCATGAAAGGTTGACGAGCTTCTCTTTTCAGAAGAAAATTTACGAGCAATTCATCCATTCCTCCCCCCCCCCCCCGAAAGTAGCTTCTAAATGGAAAGTCAATAAAAGTCCCTCAATTCAAGTAAAGACCTACTTATTTCTAATATTTCACCTAGCTCGAGTATTCAGGACAATGTAGATAAAGTTGTAGAGGAGGAATAGGAGAGTACTCCACAGCCAGTTTTCCTTTCGTTTATTCATCTATCAAGTTTGCGAGTCTTTTTGAAAACTATTTAAATTATACTTCAGATCAGTTTTGATGATCAACATTACTTCAGGAGTCGTTCTACCTTGACCGACTTCTAGAAAGTATATATCTTGATTGACGAAGAAGTTTTCTTTCTGATTTGTTTCTAAGGTTATAAGGAATGATAGGTCATGCGTACGAATACAACTGTGCCGCAGAAGTAGTAAAATATTTTTACCGAAGTCTGATAGTGAAGTGTACCTAAGAGCCCGGAAAATATCGACAAGAAAAGGGAAAAAAATGGCAGAATAAATTTCTCGATCGCGAGCTTAACTAATGGGATAAATAACGGCGAGATATCTCGCCATTGAAATAAGAATAGACCGAAGAAGAGCGTAACATCCGTACCAAAATATGAGTACGACAGAGAAGTAGAAAGGGAAAAGTAGATAAAAACAACGGACCTTTTGAAAAGGTATACTTCACAGTTGATACCACCAAGCCGGAACAGATTCGAAACGTTATAAACAAAAAGAATAAAACGAAAAGTAATATACTGTATAGGGAACAGAGAGCGCAAAAAAAAAAAAAAAGAATGACAAAACCGCACTATTTTTCGCATGACTCTCTTCATTATATTCTAGACTAATCTTATTTTTTCGCATTCTGTTCATCTTTGAGCGTAGCAATCTATCAAACGTAGAGGATTTTACTTAACAAAAAGCGTCGTGTTCTTTCTATTGTGAAATCCCGGCGTAGAAAAACGAAAACATAGCCTACCCCGTCCTAATTTGGACTATTATAACGCGATACTTCCCAGTCTTGTTCTTATTTTCCGTCCTTTATAAACTGTATTTAGTGTCCAGCCAAGAAGCACAAATTCAGCACTTAAACGTCACTCGAGGGAGAGATTTCCGTAATTTGTGAACGTGACGTTGTATCTTTTCATTTTTTTTTTCTGCTCGCTTATTAGCTTAACTGAAATTAATTGCATTATACAACTTTTTGAAGCGAAGTACGCGCGAAAAAAATGACCAAGTTTTCGAAATTAATAACGACACGGGGCACTCTAACGCGTAGGGAGAAGCATCTTCTTCGGTTACCAATTCCACGCGCACAACCAAGGTGCCATACTGGGAATGTTATTATTTTTTTTTTTTTCAGTCTTTACCGTGTATCAGCGAATGTCTCGACACTTCATTCTCTATGAGCTTGGTAAGTTATTAACTGGAAGTAGGCCTACACTTACATTATGGGACACTTAATGACTTTTCGTTCCGAAGCCACTCTCAGTCTCGAGGGAAAAAATTATTAAATTTCTTTTGAATTTTCTTTAAAAACGAGTAGCTGATATACTTGCGAAGATGCGACGAAGGTAGAGTCTACACGTTAGGCTTATTCAACGTGCGACACAATAACCTGCGAGTTATCACACTCCCCCTACGACTAAAGAACTTCGTAGAAAAATGTGCACTCTTTGTAACGGAAAAAGCAAGTGCTTATAAATGAGTCATTACAATTTATACTTGTTTGCGCGTCATTCAAGTCGCTGAACTGAGACAGCGTCGTGTTTCATATTTATATTTCGACCTAATGAAATATAATATTGAAAACTGCCCCTAGCGTGTCGACGATTTTAAATAATGACGATGGGTTCAGAAGCTAGCCGACACTAAAAGCTTTTTAAATATCTACCGTTTTACCTCGATCGCCTGTTCCTATAAAAATGTAAAAATTTCGAAGAACACGACACAAGAATAAAGAGCTCTCTTTCCACTTCAAACCAATAATAGGGCGTCTACTGAAGACGGAAATTTTGTGATTCTGACAATTAATCATTGGATTATGCCAAAAAACTTGGATGAAATTTCTCGAGATAAGGAAACGTGTAATGTACCAATTAACAAATCTCTAATCGTGCTTTTCCCGTGCATTAATTTGATTGTTCCTAGAAAAAATTCCTCCACAAATTGTAGCCTTCTACATAGGAGGGAGGATATTGACGCTATATTTAGTCCTTAGGTCATTAAAATAAGAAAAAAACAATACTAGACTGAGAACTAAAGACAAACATGAAAAATGAGTAAATGGGAAACGGCTCACGCACAGAAAAAAAGAAACAAAATACATTTGGTAACGTTTTGGACGGAATAGGCTCCTTCATCCGACCAAAATAATTGAATATAAATAATTTGATTTTTTATAATGAAATTATTGCAACAATGAAAAAAATTGAGAAAAATTAGATTAATGATGATTGAATCATTAAAAATTATTGATCATTCTGATAAATTTATTCATTTTATTATTCATAATTAAACTTTTTTAATTTACCAATTATTTCCATAAAATTATACTTTCATCTACAATAAGAATAAACAAAACAGGAAAAGTTTTTTTTTGTTTATGTTTTAGTCCACAACAAAATGAAACTTTTAATCTACAATAATGAATTTTTTATTCAACAATGATTAAATTAATTCAGATTTCAAGAATTATTTTTATAATTACAATTCTAATAATAAACTATTCATTTTAAATTTTTAAAAAAGAAATAATATTAACTTTTCAGAAATAATAACTATGGTCAATTTATCACCATACTCAAATTTAAGGTATAACAAATTTTCTTTTATAATAAGTATGAAAAATTCTATTCACAAAAATTTCTTTAAAAATTATATTAATATTATTCTTATTTTAAATTTTAAATTCTTTAAATTCTATACCAAATATAAATTTTAATGCATCAATGAAATTCAAAAACCAATAATATTATACAAAAAATATTTTTGATAAAAACATTTACAAATTTAAATCTAAAATGAAATATTGGATTATCAATATTATAACATGAATATTTATTAAAATTTTCATTGAATTTTTCATTTTAATAAATTATTCTTTTCCCATCTTTTAATTCATATGTAGATAATTTATTATAACATGAATTATCATATGGTCAAAGCATTTTGTGTTTTCTATAGAAATACAAAATCAATAATTTTTATTTTGATTTTCAATAGAAAAAAATTACAAAGATTATTTTAAAATATGATATTCAGGTTCATTAAAAATAATTTCTTCCTTTGGTTACTCACTTGTAAACAGACAATTATCTTATAGAGCAAGAATAGTTATTATTACTAATTGTAATATTTTGATTCTAATCAATTCTATTATTCTTTCATTCCTATTGATAAGAGCACGACGCTCCTAGTGGTGTAGTGATGAATGATAATAAAAAAATTGCTACTTTATCGTTCGACCGCTAGGTGCGTTTGGTCTTATGAATAAACAATATTGAAACATGACCAATATTACAGCTGTACAGCAATATTGGATGGATGAAAGTACCCTGCTCAGAGCTGGGAAACAGAATTATAAACTATTTGTAAAATACAATTTTTCTTTGTAACTTGAAGTTATGTGAACCAAAGCCTGAAATGGAGTTGCTGACTGACCCACATTATCAAATTCATTGCTTCAGTCACTCTTTGATTTTTATTGAAAAGAACACAAAGCTTTTACCATAATAATTCATGTTATAATAAATTATCTACATATGAATTAAAAGATAGGAAAAGAATAATTTATTGAAATAAAAAATTCAATGAAAATTTCAATAAATATTTATGTTAAAATATTGATAATCCAATATTTCATATTAAATTTAAATTTGTTAATGTTTTTATCAAAAATATTTTTCGTATAATATTATTGGTTTTTGAATTCCATTCATGCATTAAAATTTATATTTGGTACCTACAGAATTTAAAATTGAAAATAAGAATAATATTGATATAATTTTTTAAGAAAGTTTTATGAATAGAATTTCTAAATTTGAGTAGTATGGTGATAAATTGACCATAATTATTAATTTCTGAAAAATTGATATTTCTTTTTAAAAAATTAGAACAAATAGTTTATCATTAGAACTGTCGTTATAGAAATAATTCTTGAAATCTGAATTAATTCAATCATTGTTGAATAAAAAATTCATCAGTGTAGATGAAAGTATAATTTTATGGAAATAATTGGAAAATTAAAAAAAATTATTAGAATTATAAATAATAAAAATGAATAAATTTATTAGAACGAATAATATTTTTTAATGATTCACAAAAAATCATCATTAATCTAATTTTTCTTAACTTTTTTCATTGTTGCAACAATTTTAATTCATAAAATTAAATTATTATTTGATTTAAATTTGTGATATTATATTCAATTATTTTGGTCGGTTGAAGGAGCCTATTTTGTCCAAAACGTTACCAAATGTGTTCTGTTCCTTTTTTTCTGTGCGTGAGCCGTGTCCCATTCACTCATCTTTGGTTCTCAGTCTAATGTTGTTCTCTTCTTATTTTAATGACCTAAGGACTAAATATAGCGTCAATATCCTCCCTCCTACTTAGAAGGCTACAATTTGTGGCGGAATTTATAACAAGGCATCTGCGAGAGTGAGTGAAATGAAGGTGACATGTGTGGTGGAGAGGTGAAGCAAATCCGTGGATACAACTTGCGGGTTGCATCATTCAGATATCTTATGTAACAAATGTATGGACTGAGGAACTGGATTACTATTCACGCTGTAACACTTTTATCCCAGACTTTCCTCCCTTGCCGCCCAATTTCAACTTTGTGGAACGCGTTTGTGCTCTTATCAGTGAGCAATCAAAGTCTGGCCAATATTACAATTTTACAGTGTACCAATATTGCGCATGGTTAGAAGAACTCTGCTTGTGAAAATGAGAACTGGGAACTGGAACAAAATCTTCCTTTGTGACCTGGAACTAAGAACTTACCATGCAAACCGCAACACCCATAATAGAGAAGAAGTATCCCTTTATTGACACTCATACGCATAGCGCTCCTAGCGGCTGACTAGCCCGCACTATCAAATAGTCACCCTTCTCTTACTGATAAGAGCACAGCGCTCCTACAGTCTGTTCAAAATAGGAGCGCTACCATGCAATCCGCAATGTACGCTGAACAACGCAACCATTGACGCAACGTTCTGTTCTTGCGTGGAAAGCGCTTACAACATCCTGTCTTGACAACTTGCTCCTTAAATTTTTCAACTCTCTTATAACAGACTGTGGCTGGACTAGTGATGAATGATGATGTGAACATTGCTGTACGCTTATTATCAGTATTACATCTAGTGATGGGCAATAGTTGATAGTTTCATGCTGTCGATAGTTTTTCATGAAACTATCAATGATTTGGATTGATGAAACTCGATCAGTAAAAAAGTACCTATACTACTCGTAAGATAGATACCTTTCTCCTGATCGTTATTTTTTCCGAGAAGCTCTCAAGGGATGTATTGTTGAGATACCAAATGATGGACGCGTCTAAGAAATACCATAAAAACGTGGTGCCACTCCCATTCTCAATTCATTAAACCGGGCTTCCTTTCTCATCGGTAGATTCCCACCAAAATTTGCTTCCTCTCCCTTTTCGCCAATAGCCTTCAAATCTTTTGAGTTGCGTCTTGGTTTTGATTCCTCATGAAGTACAAACATTAAACTCACTGAAAATTTTTTCACAATTTCAAATAAGTGCTCCAGAGGAGAAGAAGAAGAAAGCCTTTTTATTTCATTCTCTGGCTATATATTCTGGACGAGAATAGAAAATAATAGTCTAGACGAAAACGTAATACACGAAGATTAAAGAGGAATAACATGAAAAACGAGGGGAAGAGGAAGAAGTGATCCGAGAACGAATCATAAAGCCTATATAATCGTCAATGTGAAAGTACAAAGAAGAGGATCAGTAAGTAGTGTGCTGACAATCTCTGACTTCAATTTATTTAAAAACAAGAATTTGTTTTACAGAGAGAAAAAAGAAAAAAAAAAGTCTAAACCCGAGAAGAGCGAAGGTTTATGTATGAAAAAGAAGAAACTTTGGACTGTCTCAATACGTTCAAAGTAAATACAAAATAGCTGCTTGTATGTCGCTGTATAGAGAATGAAAAATGGGTGGGTTTAACGATCTCATCGGTTTCGTGTACTGCATGAGTGGTCGAAAAATAAAGTCTTGTCGAATTACTCTACCTGGAGTCACAGGCGCAGGCGATCTGAGTGCTCATTGAGTAGATTTCCTGCATTTGTCATCCAGTTCCGAAAGGTGTAGCCTCCTATTTTGGATCGCAGAGCAAATGTTTCCGTTCTCGTATTAATTCGGTTGCTAATATTCGTAACACTCAATCTCGGAGGTTCACTTCATATCCTAGTGTTACTTGATAATTGTATCACAGGTTCAACGCTACCAGGTGTATTAAATTCACATGTAGGCGCGCTTTTATGGTGCACGGAGACATGCATCTCTTCATTTCAGACGAATGTTGAGTATCGTACATTCGACGACTGTTAAATTAGAGTCGACGACAAAGTGAAAATACTTGTTAATGTAGCCCTATTTGTTGCTTGTATAGAAATAGCGGCTTGACTCTACACCAGATAGAAAAGTGTACGAACATATATTATACCGTACCTACAATGTCGCCTTTGTGACGTAAATCTGGAAAAGTCATATGCTGCGTATAGTGTTACTGATTCGTTTACTCTTCGTACGATATTCTAATGCCACCAACACCATCTTTTGCATAACTTATCTTTATGAATGTGAAATTTCATGTGCATTTTTAATGCGGTGTGAATTTTGCCACAGCATCTTCAAAACCAGTATCTAAATAATCACCTTTATGGTTCTGAATTGAACTAAATGAGACAAGTATCTACCATTTTCGTTCATTTTAATTTACGACTTCATGGGCACTGGAATTCTAAAGATGCATTATGATTAAAGTTTTTAGTTTTTATTGGTGAATTATAATATCGATTAGATTACCATGTTTAACCATCTTTTATTTATTTATTCTTTTGCAAAATTTCATTATAATATTTCCTCCCCCAGAGAATTTGGAGAGTAAAATTGAGTTTGAAAGTTCAAATAAAGACTAAAGAAAAAATACGATGAGAATTGATCTTCTACGGTTATTATTTGAAATGAAACTGTTAAGACCAGCGCCGTTATACTCGCTGATTTAGAACGTGCTTCGAATTGAAACGACGCTCTATCACTTGTATTTTATATAAATTTATTATTCGTTTTATTCCGAGGAACTCGGTAAAATATTTAAGGAAGAACGGAGTGGAATAGCAACGCGGTACTCACGAAAGGTGTGCTATTTTATTTTCAAAAATTTTCTCGATTATATGTCAAGAAATCCAGACAGAACTGCCAGACGTGGTCACGCATACTTTGTTGTCAGATTCCTCAGAACTTCTCAACATTTTTATCATTATAGAAAGGCGAAACACTCGGCAGATTCTTATACTGTATGGAGTGCCTCATACTCTATAATATTGAAACATATTAAGACGCTCATCGTCGTTCGAATGAAACCAGCGAGCGCGAGTAGCGCATAAAGTGCTCGTGTCACGTTCGCACATAAAAGGAAATGAGTCTACGTACAAATAGGGATATGTTTAGGGTTTTGACCGGTTATGTGTAGCCGTGTATGAAATAAAGAGGTAATTATATTGAGGCGTGTAACGCGCAAAAGCTGGAAAATGTAGGAACCGCGCGGTAAAATTAATAGAAACGTTGCCTCGTTCGTTCGTTCAGATGTTTCGAATTAAAATACTGTACTCTGTATATAAGGCGTCAGACGATGCACGGAATTGGTTTTCTTTGTGGAGAAATCTCCGGTGAGTAAATGGATGTATACGGTATATACGATGGCTCAAACGTCCCGTCAAATTAGTGCAAAAAGAATGAGAGACAGACAGACAAACGTGGATAGAGGGGGAGCAGGAGGAAGCGAGACGAAATTAAAATCGAGTTATTCTCAAAATTACCGACAAGAGTAATTTGAATTTTCTCCTTCTTGACCTTAGCCTTTGTGTGTGCGATCCTCGCAAAAGCTATTGACTTCTACACGAAACGATTTTCCTGCGCACGAAAGTATAAATGAGAAAAATTTTATAGTCGATTTCATTCATGATTATTTAGAGCTAGAAATATCGTGGAATATGTCCACGAGTTTTTATAGACCTTTGAACCCATAGCGTCAGGCTTGTGAGAAGGGTTGAAGAGCAAAATGGGTACTAGCGGGAAAACTTTGAAAAACCAAAACTCATTTTACTTTTTCCTGGAGCTTACTTATACAAATGAATGTCGTGAGGTCACTTCACTTCTCTTATAATCTTCACACGAAGAGCCGAATGAAATAAAATAAATCTATTACCTATCTAAATCAAGGCTTTGAAATCATTCGAAAGCAAGTGTTTAATATGTTGCCTAACCGATTCGCCGTTACAACGAAAACGTTAATAATGACTGTAATGAATTGTTTTTCCGCTTTTTTCGTTCTCAAAACCAACAAATATAGTCAGCTCAATTCAAAGGATAACAGAGGGTGACGAAGAGTGGAGGTAATTTCCTACTCAGTATACGTATTTTGTCACCTCACCTGATTCACACCCGCACTAATTTTCAGCCATTCTGATCATTTGCTTATTCATCATTCACCCGCAAAAAATAATGATCTCACATGTTCAACTCCTTCCTGAGAACAACTCTACGAACTGCCCATAATATCCAACGACAAACAAGTTTTGACTTACTTTACACAATTCTCACGAAATTGTACCTATCTTTGATTGCTTTTTGGACAACAGACAATTTTTCTCTCTCTCTTTCCTCTCGCACCAATGAATTGACTTAATAGTGCCTTGCATTATTTCTAGTAATATTTTCTTGTATCATACTCTTGCCCAAAATCAACTTTCTCTAGGCGTCGTAAGCTCTTTCTAAATTCCGCTACGTGAGAGAGCATTAAGTCTCACTGCAATGGGATGAACAGAAAAAAGAAAAAGAAAAAGTACGACTCCATAAAAACACAAAACTACGTACTTCAACTTTAGAATGTGTTCAAATAGCGCACGTAATTTTCTTAAATAAACTTTTCAGAACGTCAAGGTTTTTGTCTAGTATTTGCTCGCTATCATTGATATCCTTCTTTTCTTTTTTTGTACCTCATTTCCATCAGTATCAATGCGAGAGCTGATGATAGTGTTATACATGTGTAATTTTATAAAATGAAGTTGAAAATACAAATGCGCGACTTTCTTTCTTCTCATACTCTATTTTAGTGGTTACTTTAAAAAATTTGTCTATCACAGCAGGATGAAATTTTAATCATCGAATATTCGAAAAAATTTTTATGCAAAATAAATTGAAGTATGGAAGCTCAACACAGCTTCAAATCAGTAGGAATGGTAATATTTGAAAACTCAAAGGCCTTATTTCCACCACGACGAAAGCTCTGAAAATTTTGAGATTGATCTTCGACCATCGAGTAAGGAGAAGACAAGTTTACAGAGGCGGGCATTATTATTGTCATGTACAACGATCTCATATTAAGCAAGTGAAAAACATCAAAATTCTTTCGTGCAAGGAAACACTGTCGGCGAATTCAATTACTTATGTATTGTTCCCAATAGGCGGGCAGAGCCAAATAAATTAAATGTCACTTAATAATTAAGCAAGGTATCTATAGGCACATTTAATTTTGTTTTAATCGACTTTGTATTGAGATACCGAGACGTCACTCTTCGGATGGTCTTTTGAGCTACATCCGGCTTCTTCAGAAGTATTCTTAACACTTTCAACATTTAATAGTCGTAAAACCATCAGCAATGGCTATTACAAAGAATTTATGTCTACGTAAACGAGAAACATACCAGTGAAGTCACATTAAACGGACTATCATACGTTTCAAAAGATAAAATAAATTCGTTTTGTTTTCTTCGTTTAAAATTAAAAAAAAAAAAAAAACAATAAGAAGAACGAAGAAAGAAAATAATTTTGTAGGTACCTCACACGACTTAATATACAAAAGGTGAAAAAGAAGAAATGAGACAATAATGTGAACAATCGTTCACGTCAATATCTTATTCAAGAATTTCAAATACGTAAAACTTTTCTTTTGGAAAAGTCATTCTAAAACTTTTCGTCATCGGCTTTAACAGATCTTTTATTTAGTAATAAGGCTGTCAGTCGTGCTCTCAAGCAAACCGATTTTGACATTTTTGATGTCTTTACCGGTACTCCACCACAGTATTGGAAATTCGTGAGCATATTCGACGGATGATGATGACGTCACAAGGAGTTTTCGGTTGGTTGACGTCCATTAAAAATTCGTAAGTTTGGGACTGGGTTTCCTTTTGTTAACCTAAAACGTCTTTTAGAAATGTGCGAGTCTGAGGCCAAGTTAACATTCCCCTCCTTCAGAAAATTTGCGAGGAATCTTCGACTTCATCCAGAGTGATTAGCTTCTTATCCTGAACCGAGAATAAGTCCCCAAAAACTAGCCAAATTAAAATACGGTGTAGTAGACTTATACTAGACCAAGAATGGGGACGAACCTTTGGAAGCAGCCTAGTACACAATCAATATATCGATACAAACGCGGCAAAAGAGTGCTCAAAATTAGAAGTTGGACGGAAATTCTCTTTGCGTTTGCATGCTTGGAGATTCTTTTGAAAGTCGAAATTTTTTCAAGTCTCTCTCCTATCATGTATAGCTCGAAGTTGGAATGTTTCCAAGTTCCCATCCTATAATATGTAGCTCGGAGTTTTCCCAAGTTTCCTGGCGCCTAAACAATATATTGAAGGTTCTGAGTCAAAATTTTCCGAGCCCTGTAACTTTAGGCTGATGACCTCATCAACCTCGAACACGCTTGCGGACGCAGAAATTGTCTAGCGACACCCTTCAACAAATAGAATAGAGTTTCGAGGTTTATAGAAGAAAAATCTTCTGGTGGAGCCAAATAGAAAAAGATCAAGTTTCATGTCTGCTGTCCTTTCGTGAGGATCTCACTCGTTCGTTTTCATTGTTAACCTGATTTTCTTTATAATTGGTTTAGCGGCTCATGTGTTAGGTCTGAGGGCCTTAGTCCGATTTAGGGTATTTCAAGCCAACAGCTTTTGGGTAGCTCACTCGCTCCGCTTTTTTGCTCCGTCCTTGGTCTGGTATAAGCCTACTTCGAAATATTCCGAGCTATTAGCTTTTAGGGGCTCACTTGCTACGCTCCTTCACTCCCCTCCTTGGTCTAGTATGAGTCTAGTTTAGGACTAGTGAAATCCTAGGGAAGGGTCTTCTACATTAATTCTAGTTTAAGACTGCTCAAATCCTAGTAAGCCTACACCTAGTTTAAAGCCAGGCCTAGAAAAAGCCCAGTGCTCAGACCTACCCCCTTCTTGGTCTAGTTTGCTGCAAATTTAGGCCTATATAAAGATGGCTTAACCTACTACAGAGAGAATTCAAAAAAGAAATAAACTTACAATACATAGGATGCCTTTGCCTGCTCGTATAAACTGACTGTTTATACAGTAAACCGTTTCTGAGGATTAACTTACGCCCATAAGCCTAGTTGAAGACCAGTAAAATCCTAGGGGTCTACTTTAGAGTATTTTAGTCTAATTTTTTTTGGAGGGCTCACTCGCTCCGCTCGTTTGCCCCCTTCTTAATCTAGAGTAAGTTTAGGTCAAGACTAGAACAATCCTAGTACTAGAGCTAATATAAAACTAGTACAATACAAGGAGTCCTCCTTTAGTTAAAAATCCTAGTATAAAGCTAGTATAAAGCCATCATGAAGCAAGTATATAAGTACGACGCCCGGACACCCCATTAGAAGCCCATTTTAAGACTAGTAAAATCCTAAAAGGGGGGCGCTAGTTTACAACTGGTTAAAGCCTAGTATAAAGCTAGTACCTAGTTAGTATATAAACTGGGCAAGGTGAACTCGCGGGACAAACTTGCAAATTTTGAATCATCCACGGAGTAACCTAGGTGAAGGGGGAGGGTGGAGGAAGGGGGCACTCGCAAACTCGCAATATTTCAAATTAGGGGTCAGGTCGGGTCAGGTCAGAGTAAAGACATGAAACATATCATCGAGGCGGTTTTTAATATTACGACACATAATAATAAATAAGAGTAGTTTTACAAAATGCCGTATAATTTTCATTACAATATGCGCGAGCGCTTTCGGTTCAGTGACCATCGACGGGCGAGAAACAGAATACTACTGAAGTAGTAATCTACCCGTTTAAAAAGGAAGAACGAACATACAATGAATCACACACAAATATTACGTCAATCACCTAAGTCTGAACTTGCAAGTTTTCGTAGATAGTATCAGCGAGATGTGATAAGGGAAGTATCTCGTTTACTATAGGGGAGAAATTACGAACAGCTTTTATTATTTCTACTGTCTCCAATGCAACGCGTTTATTTTTAGAGCTCTCCTCATGCAAGAGACGGACATTTTCAGGCCTTGGAAACGAATGTCCGGATGCCAGAAGATGGGCAGCAAAATTCGATTTGTTGGGATTCCTATTTTTTTTAGCACTCTCATGCTCCTTGAGTCTAGTTTTTAGGGCACGGCCTGTATGCCCTATGTATGCGAACGGACAGTCATTGCATTGGAGTCTGTAAACTCCACTCTTACTCTCCGTAGGAGTGGGGTCTTTGATACGGCAGAAGTTCTTCTTACTGGTGTTTAAGTTATAGAAAGCTGGCTTCAGATTCAGAGGTTTGAGTAAACGAGATATATGGGACGAGAGCTTGCCGAGGAAAGGGAGGCGGATCCATTTTTCTTTTTTACAGCTTGTGTCTCTTGGATGAAAGGTGGTGGCATCGAGAGCTCTAGAAATAAGTTTTTTGTGAATTATTTTATCTATATCCAATTTCACATGATTATTCTCCGCTATGAGCTTGATAGTGTCTACTTCTTTCTTGAATGCTTCAGGTGTGAGGGGGGTAGACACTAATCGGTGGATCATTGTAAGAAAAGCTGCATGCTTGTGGGAGGAGGGACAGTACGAGTAGCCATCTATTGTGACACCAGAATAGGTAGGCTTCCTGAAGATTTCGAACGTATGTTTTCTTTCATTGAGGGTGATGGAGAGGTCTAGAAAGTTGATAGATTGGCCGCCGACCTCAAGCGTGAATTTTATAGAAGGATACAAGGAATTGATTGTTTGAGGAAATTCATTTAGTTGTGCGTTGGAACCCGTCCATAGGCACAGTACGTCATCTACGTACCTATACCAGTATCCAATGCACTGCACAAGCATGCTCTCGTCCCATATATCTCGTTTACTCAAACCTCTGAATCTGAAGCCAGCTTTCTATAACTTAAACACCAGTAAGAAGAACTTCTGCCGTATCAAAGACCCCACTCCTACGGAGAGTAAGAGTGGAGTTTACAGACTCCAATGCAATGACTGTCCGTTCGCATACATAGGGCATACAGGCCGTGCCCTAAAAACTAGACTCAAGGAGCATGAGAGTGCTAAAAAAAATAGGAATCCCAACAAATCGAATTTTGCTGCCCATCTTCTGGCATCCGGACATTCGTTTCCAAGGCCTGAAAATGTCCGTCTCTTGCATGAGGAGAGCTCTAAATATAAACGCGTTGCATTGGAGACAGTAGAAATAATAAAAGCTGTTCGTAATTTCTCCCCTATAGTAAACGAGATACTTCCCTTATCACATCTCGCTGATACTATCTACGAAAACTTGCAAGTTCAGACTTAGGTGATTGACGTAATATTTGTGTGTGATTCATTGTATGTTCGTTCTTCCTTTTTAAACGGGTAGATTACTACTTCAGTAGTATTCTGTTTCTCGCCCGTCGATGGTCACTGAACCGAAAGCGCTCGCGCATATTGTAATGAAAATTATACGGCATTTTGTAAAACTACTCTTATTTATTATGACATGAAACATGTCAATAAAGATTGTGAGTTGCGAGGTTTGTATCATAAGGCACGACGATATGCAAGAGTCAAGGCTTTTCCATAGAGCGGAAAAATGTACTGTTTTTAGCTTCAAACTAAGGCCTTACTGTCCTAGCCTTGAAATAGACCTAACACATGCTCATTACGCTATCCCGTTGAACCATATCGACCGTCGATTTAGAGTCGATTTCGAGTCACAGGCAATGCCGACACAAAATTGACAGAATTTCGAAGTCAATTCGGCATCTTCACCAAAGTTCATAAAAATGCAGTCGATTTTAAAGGTACATCGACTGCATGACGACGTCGATCTGGAGTCGAAATATCGTCGACTCAGAAAACATTTTGTTCGACATCATGGTTGTTGACTGCATTTCGACGTCGACTCCTAGGCTGCCAGAAATGTGATTGATATGAGAAAAATCTGAACAATTTGTACACTTACGTGTATTTTCGACGGCAAATGGTCAATTTTCGGTCGACTACAATATTTTTATTGTTGACTCGAAATCGACTTAGAATCGAAGTTGATTTTGAGTCAATTTAGTTTGGCCCTAATGTTGACCGAAAATCGACTGGAGGTAGACTCATTGTCGGCGTTGAAATTGAGTCGACTCCTGATCGATAAAAAATTTGAAAAAGTCAACTCGAAATCGACGCCGATTTTTGGTCGACAAAAAATGTGAACTCTGTGGAATAACGTAGACTTGACAGTTAATAAGGAGTCTGTTCTCGGTCGATCACGAAACTGAAGGAGTTTACTCGGAATTGACTTAAAATCGACGTAAATTCTTGGTTTACAAAAAATTTGAGCACCATTTAATGTTGTCGATTTGATTTCGACTCCATATCGACCTGTTTTTTCTGGAACTTCACTACTCGCAGATAAGTTATGCATTCATATTTACTTAAGGAGGTATCAACCTACTAAATTTTTGAGAAGCAAGCTACCGGTTAAAACGGTCGAGCTACGAAATCGACTTCATATCGACGTCGATTGCGGGTCGATTTCTAGTCGTAGAAAAAGGCTCACCTCAAATCGACTTGAGAACGACGTCGATAGGGAGTCGATTTTGGGTCAAAAACCACCGTCCACCTCGAATCGACTCAATAATGACGTCGATAGTGAGTCGATTTCGGGTCGAAAGCCACTCTCCACCTCAAATCAACTCACTAACGACGTCGATTTTGAACAGTATAGCAGAAAGTCCACCCAAAATCGACTTGATAACGACGTCGATCTTGAGTCCTAGAAAACCGCATACCTTAAATCGACTTGATAACGATGTCGACTTCGAGTCATACATTGGAAACCAACAAGACCAATTGTGACGTTCTACCAGTCACCAAGTTTTCAACCAGGCAAGCAAAGATGTACCCATTGACAGAACCATGAATTTGGCATCACCAATTCCTGTAATTGGTGAGATCAGTTCCAATTATCTTCACCATCCATCAGGAAAATCACATACCGGAAACTCAAACCGCCATGTTCAAAAACCATTTTTGTATGGAGTCACTCAGCCACAGAAAGGTTACTAGTTTGCATGTAGTTGCCCGATGAATGCTTCCAGTGAGTGAACACATCTTCTCTTCTTTGGACAATGCGCTCTGAAGCAGTTTTCTTGACCACGGTTGTACCACTTCCTTTCATCTCTATGGCCGTCAAAAAATCTTTTATATGACTTCACTGCTGACTCAAGCCTGTCTTGATGATTTTCATGCCGGAACTGTTTGATGGCTGTCTTCATCCTGCAGTACTTCTTACTTTTTCTCCTTTTGTATCGGGATCTGAGTTTTGGTCCAAATAGAACTTTCTTCTTTCTGTTCCACTTTACAGAAGTCATCAAGCAACTATTTTCAAACTTGTCCACATTCCCACTATCAATGACAAGACCATTCTGCACATCATCTTCTTTTTCTTCTATCACGTTGATCTTCTTTGTTGGAGATTCTTCAATGACGGAACCATTGTGCACAACGTCTTGATTTTCTTCAATTACATCTATCTTCTCAGATGGAAATTCTTCAATGACGGGTCCATTGTGCACAGCATCTTCATTTTCCTCCATCACTATTACCATCTTGGTTGGAGGCTCTACGCTCTCTTTTGATTGACTGTCAACTTCCCTTTCAAATTGTAGCTCCTGGACTCCTCCTCAGCCCCAGTTGAAAGCAGGCTCACTGTTGCTGACTTCAGCTTCCCATGATCAGTGATGGAAACATTTTGCTCAAAATCTTCATTTTCTTCTGCTACTTTTATCTTCTTGGTTGGAGAGTCATTCAACTAGATCCAGTTTGCGGCCTAATGATGACTTCATTGCGGCCAACTGAAAAAACAGGACCGACCAGATTGCGGCCAATTTTATGCAGAAACCAAACATTGTAAATTTTTTCTTAACTAAGAATTTTCGTCACATACTCTTAACTAATGCATATTTATCAGTATGTCCTTCTTCGCAATCGTTTATTGCTTCACAAATTTACTGCTGTTTCAGCGCGCTCTTCTTCGAAACTTTTTTGATAGGGACGGAGAACATTTCCGAATAAGTTCTCTCTTGTATTTCCAGAAGGGCATCAATGAGTAAGTAAATGTTCGGACGAGAATGGTGGAACAGTCCATATTCGGTTTATTATTGAAAAACTGGCACGCATTCATTGTTCTGACTGAGCTAGAAAAATAGCTTGCCCATTTATGAAAGGGGGGGGAGGGCACCAGGTCACACACAATTCTCATACACGTAGCTAGTGAAATCCTTGGTTCCTTCGTATGGAGCACTAGGTCAAACATGAAAAGATGCAATCAATCAAACATGACAAGGTCAAACATGAAGACATACGATCAATCATCCTGAGAAGAGAATGACGTGTACGCCAGAAGAGAAGTTAATTCCACTTTTGCAGGGGTTGCAACTCACCATCATTTTCGGCCGTAAAAAGAATGTCTCAACTCGACACACGGGCCGCAAAGTGCATATCATCGCGACCTGCAATATACGTAATTATTTTACACTTTCGTGCTTTCTATAATTGATTTTTTTCTGTGCCCATCAAAACCTCATTAGGTCGTGATTGCAAGGAGTCCCTAAACATTTGTGTTGAGATTCCCTGATGAAATCAATGAAAATCATAGTCGATAAAGAAAACCTCACTACCCTGATTTATAAAAATTCAACTACCGCTATCAAATTTACACGTACTGTTTTATCCGCATTGAACGTATTATTAACCGCGCTGACATCGTTCTCTCAACTCATTTCATGCTTTGTAATTCACATAATATAAGAAAACCAACTCATACACGATACCGATACTACCGTGCGTATTTCTAAGGAATTCCATTGTCATTCGTTGATTTCTTCTCGCCAACTATATTTACATCGTTTATTTGTGCAAAATAATAAATTTTGAACGAGACGTATACACAATTACACATTTATACTAACTGGAATCCCGAGAGAAATGTGAACGGGAGCTAGGTGCTTCGCAGATACTAGCGACGTTTGTCTTTTTCTTAACTATTATCGGTACCTATAGACGAGTAAGTTATGGGCTATATTTCCAAGAATGGGTCTTATACACACCGAGTAGACGTCGAAGGGTAATCGCGACCGCACGTACTACGGTCTCTTCAATCTTCGACGTTGTGTCATTTTCACAAAATGACGAACATTCAATTCGACTCTGTGACACAATGACTGGCTGATAAATATCTATTTTCTTTCTTGTCGTCGCGATGCCAACATCAAACGAGGGATGTTCGAACACGACATGGTCGTTAGTACACTATTTACGATCTTACGATCTGTTGTCAGTGGTAACGCATACAGTATTAATGAAGATACATCTTCGAGTGGTTTTTAGTGGTTATACAAACGCTCTTTCATTTTCCTTCTTTTCGAGATGAAAGTATAAATGAAGCGTTATATTCCAAATTTATTCAGTCTGCCGCGGTTTCCGCGAAGCCTACAACGTAATGTATTATAAAAATTTCATGTAAATAAGTTCCGAAGGATAAATTACTGCACAGTATCCTCCAAAAAGCTGCTAACCATTTACAATATTACAAATGCTACATTTGCATACCAAATGGAACATGTTCCGACGATTTAATCTTGGCTTTTGAAAGTGCATAATAGGACCTGTGGTTCGTTGAAAGGATTCGTATTCGCGGGAAGATTTGAAAATTTTGAAACGCATCATACTTTCAACCGTATTCTGGAAAAACCGATGGCTCTACGACGGAACGTATTGCTGCGGTACATAGTATAACAAGTAGTACCTGTCTCAGATGCGAATTCCAGCTCCATTTGCTGTTCTTTATGCTTATGTTTGTTTCATTGTCCTATGGATTTCATCAGTACCACAAGATTTTTTTTTCTTAAATATATTTCATTTTGAAATAATTAACTGCAAGATTGAGCCATGGCAGTAGACTAATTTGTCTGCCATAGACTACCACCTAGTTTAACATATTATCCACATTGATTTGGCGTACTTTGATCACGTTGCGGGAATCCCCTTACGTGATGAGGACTTGTACTGCAAAGGAATATTCAAAGGAAGAGTAAACACTGAAAAAGGAAATTACAAAAACCACCAGCTCGGAGGAACATATTTGTGTGACTTGTACTGCATTGAGTCAATTGAGAAAATATATTATTTGATACAATGCCTTTATTCGTGCCATCCTCATCACTGTTATCATCATGATCCATCTCATCCATTTTCTTCTTCCTCTTCAACGCCATCTTCATTTGTAATCTTATCTGCATTGCTACACCAATTTTCATCCATTTCACACCTATGATGAAGCTATCTTTATCTCTATGCAAAAAGTAGTCTGGAGGCAAACTCTCCAATACTGTATGGAACTGATGGTCAGTGGGACCATCAATAGCAACAATATCAAGTTTTTTGTTGCTACTGTACAATTTGTTGGAACGAGAGAGGGATCAACCCTTTTAGATTCATATCAGTACAGTAGTATGAGTTCTTAGGCTGCTCACACATTCAAGATGGAAGAGAAGTGGTTCCAGGTTGATTAGAAAAAAACCTAGAATTGGGGCTTGAATGGAGTACAATCTATTTTTTGCTCTCTTGTATGAATTTCTCTTCAGGAGAGCTATAGGAAAATTATGAAGCTTTTATGCAGATAAATCAGAATTTTTGATCATCTGTGTATTGTATGACTAAAAAGCTTCTCTAAATCAGCTCTCAAATTTTGTCCAACTGTCTCTGCAACTTTTCAAACCTCAAAAATTCTTATGTATAGTAAACCTATTTGTTAATTTTTCAAAAACTTTCAGTAAACAGTCTTTTAATTAAGCATACGCGTATTCTCACCCGGCGTACTTGGGAATATTGCCTTCCACAAATTTCTACATCGGCGGTGTATGTGTCAAGAGGGAAATTTATTATTGAGTTCGACTATCAAAATGAGTAATTATACAACGAACGACGAAAGCAATAGATGAGCCATAGGGTTTATATTGAGAATGCACGAAGTCGATTAGCGTTATCGTATGTGCTTTGTCGAAAGTATAATACTCAAAAATGTGTTTACGCGTGAATTTTGGAAGAAATTAAGGTGACGCTTGACGTGTGTATAGCGAAGCTAAACGAATTAAAAGAAAATACACTTAACAGAAATTAGTTCTCGTGTTCGTTGTTTTCGTGCTACACTCCCAATTTTCTTATTTTCGTGCGCCACTATTTTGCAGCCAATTAAACCATTTCACTTCAGTCTCCAAATGTAGTATGCTATTCACGAATTCGCCTTAATTTGATTCAATCTTTCATACGTACACGTCGTACGTAGTTTGATTTTAAAGGCGTGCATGGCTGTTGGCATTGGAGATACGTCCGTACGTATTGCACATTAAACGAAGTAATCGAATTTATATCGTTTATAGAGTGCAAAATCATTAGACGACATTGGACAGTTTGTATTCTAAGTTTTGCGTCTCTCGTGGTGATGTAAGGTATCGGAATAGAGGAAGTAATAAGAAAGGGTGAAAGCAAGGGACAGAAGGAATTGAATCCGTAAGTTTTTCTTTTCATGACATGGACGAAGATAGCATCAGAGATTATAATCGTCATACTTGTGACTAGATTGACACGTTCCAAATGAGAAAAAAAATATTGAGCGAACGTTGTAAAAACGTACAATAGAGTTTCGAGAAGAATGTCCGAGATTGCTGAAAGGAGGCGTCGCAGTGATAAAATTTTCGAATAAATACTCGCGAACGGTACTCGTATATATAGGAGTAACCTCGAGATTATTATGACACGTGTATGGTCATCGCTACGCTAGCTACATTTTCTTGTTCTTTTGATTCCTGTATCTCCTCTCATAAACGTCATCATAGATAAATTTATTGAAGAGCTTTGAATGGTTTGAAAATAAGAAAAAGAGGAAGAGAAACGAACGAGAGGTTGCAGAATGAATTTTTCTAACATTAAAAAGAATACCACTTCTAGGGGGTGGGGAACTTTATGGAGTAATGTATGAATGGGAACTTGGGGCAGAGGCTAAAAGTTTTCAGAGAAACGCTCAGGAACTAACTAAAGGCTTTCAAATAGCTTTTAGGCTCACTTGCTTTACTCTTTCTTCCCCCCTACTTGGTCTAGTATAAGTCTAATTTAAGACTAGTAAAAAAGGGCGGTCTTTTACATCTATTGTAATTCTATGTTGAGACTGCTAAAGTCCTAGTAAGCCTACACCTAGTTCAAAGCAAGGTCTAGAAAAAGCCCAGTGCTCAGACCTACCACCTTCTTGGTCTAGTTTACTGTGCATTTAGGCCTATATAAAGAAGGCTAAACCTACTACAGTAGCTAGTTGAGGTACACTTCAATAGGGAATTCAAAAAAGAAATACGATTACATAGGATGCCTAAGCCTGCTAGTATAAACTGACTAGATCCATTTATGGCAAGGTGAACTTGCGGGGTGAACACGCAAATTTTTGAATCAAGCTCGGAGTTTTGAGGGTGAAGGGGGACACGCGCAGGGTAGGGTGAAGGGGAGGGAGCAGCAATTGGAAAATTTCAAATTAGCGGTCAGGGTATGAAACATGTCAAAATACTGACAGTTTACTGCGCTGTGGAAAACTATGCCGTAACGCGAGCGTCCCCATTGAATATTTGATATCCCCATGGCCAAAACACCCGTGTTATGTCCCCATTATGTATTTAAAACATCTCCAAAATACCCAAAATGCCCACAAGGGGACATAATGGAAGAGTTTTTACCATCAAATGTTCAACGGGTCTTAACTGATCCGAGGAGGAAAAAATTCACAGGTTCTTTAACAAAGTTGAATGAGGGGATGCAGGGAACCTGTTTTACAAAAAAAAAAAAACGCACTGTGAACTCGACCTCCTTGGTGGTGTGGAACAGAGTTCATAATATGGTGTAGTGTCATTATAACTGTATGACTGGAAAATTAATAGGCCTATGCCTAGCAATTTCTATTATTTTCAATATAGCTGGGACCCCTCCTTGTAGTATAGTAGCTTTATACTAGTATATGCCTAGCAATCTGTATTATCTTTAATATAAGCTAGAAGTCATCCTTTATTATAGATACTAGCTTCATACTAGTATAACTGGAATCTTTGAGCTATAGATGATAGGAGGGGGAGCTCAAAAGTTTTCCTTATAATACATAGTATGTTAATCCCAGAAACTCAAACCGCCATGTTCAAAACAATTTTGGTATGGAGTCAGGTCTGGCATCCTCAGCCACTGGTTTGCATGTAGTTGCCCAATTAATTCTTCCAGTGAGTGAACACATCTTCTCTTCTTTGGACAGTGCGCTCTGAAGCAGTTTTCTTGACCACGGTTGTACCACTTCCTTTCATCTCTATGGCCGTCGAAAAATCCTTTATCTGGCTTCACTGCTGACTCAAGCCTGTCTTGGTGATTTTCATGCCGGAACTGTTTGATGGCTGTCTTCATCCTGCGGTACTTCTTTCTTTCTCTCCTTTTGTAACAGGATCTGAGTTTTGGTCCAATTAGAACTTTCTTCTTTCTGTTCCACTTTACAGAAGTCATCA
This sequence comes from Aspidiotus destructor, assembly GCA_035079395.1. Lineage (NCBI taxonomy): Eukaryota > Metazoa > Arthropoda > Insecta > Hemiptera > Diaspididae > Aspidiotus > Aspidiotus destructor. Next base: position 7,580,462 of record JAVHKZ010000002.1, on the reverse strand, counting down.
AGCAACTATTTTCAAACTTGTCCACATTCCTACAATCAATGACAAGACCATTCTGCACATCATTTTCTTTTTCTTCTATCACCTTGATCTTCTTTGTTGGAGATTCTCCAATGACGGAACCACTGTGCAAAACGTCTTGATTTTCTTCAGTTACATCTATCTTCTTAGATGGAAATTCTTCAATGATGGAACCATTGAGCACCGCGTCTTCATTTTCCTTCGTCACTCTTACCATCTTGGTTGGAGGCTCTACACTCTCTTTTGATTGACTGTCAGAGCACTTCCCTTTCAAATCGTAGCTCCTGGGCTCCTCCTCAGCCCCAGTTGAAGGCAGGCCCACTGTTGCTGACTTCAGCTTCTCATGATCAGTGATGGAACCATTTTGCTCAAAATTCTCATTTTCTTCTGCTACTTTTATCTTCTTGGTTGGAGGTTCTATAACTGGTACTTCTCCTTCATTAGGACCAGAACTGAAGAAGGCAACACTTGGAGGATCTACAAGCATGCTTGCTGTTGCATTCCTTTCCAGTTTCTGAAGACGTTTGTCCATCATTTTCCATCGTTGTTTGAATTTTTCAACCATTGGTTCAAATTGGTGTTCGACTTCAACGCTCACAGCTTCTCTTAATTAGTTAATTCATTGAAAATGTCTGCTTTGAGATCTGCCTTGTTCTGTTCAAGTTTCTGGTTAATTAAAGCAGCAAACTCCGTCTTCAACTCAGTTGTCAACCCAGTATTCAGGTCTTCCGCATTTTTAGCCATTGCATTCATATCAATAGGTGGAGCTTCCACATAAAAATTAACTTCATTGATATCTGCACCTTTTGCTAGTAGAGCGTTTTCCAGATAATCTTCGAGTTCATCTTTGGTTCCAATGTGCGGTAACAATCTCTTCTTTAGTTCTTTCTTTGTCAGCTCCCACATCTTCTTTCGGATCATCTTGGACAATTTGTTGATTCACCAATACTCAATACCGGTTACCAATCAAATCCAATTCCAAAATCAATCTCGACTTCACGTGTGAATATCACAATCCACAACCAATACAAATCCACAATCAATCTCCGCTTCACGTTAGAATATCCGATTCACTTTGAAGCGCGATGTCTTCAAATCCAATCCAAATCACTCTGAAGCGCGATGTCTTTGAATCCCACTTCTGACACCAATTGTGACGTTCTACCAGTCACCAAGTTTCCGCCGATGCCAATAACAAAGGAAAATTATAAAAACCAAACTTTATTACTGGTACCGCAAATACACTACACAGTCTAATCACTGTAAACACACAGTTAAACACAAGGTGTTTGCGTTGAAAAACACGAGAGCACGTCAACTGCAAAATACACCGTTAATCACTATACAATCGCGTTAAAGAACACAAGAGCAAGTTAACTTTATCGCTTCAGTATACCAACTGAACCAACTGAACTATCCTTGCAGGTTACTGCTGGCTATTTATAGTATTCTTCCTATTTCCAGATTCTTCGAGATAACTTCTAGAACGGCAAATGAGTTATGCAAATTTGATTGCTTGTGCTCTGGACTTTTCAGGAATGTTCGGCAGTTACAGGTGCGCTTTCTATTAGCGTCTGTCTTTACTAAAAGTTTTGGGGTATGTGCAAGCTTGCTGCTTGTGGCTTTGCCGCAAAACGTTACAATACATTCCAAAAAAACAACAGCAACATGCCAAAAAAATCCTAGAAATGTTTCAAAAAGACTACCAGCAGTTTTTCAACAAAATCCTGAAGATGTTACGACAAAATTTTCTGCATCATCATACTCCAACAGTTGTGGAGAGGTGGCCAAGTAGTGCCGGAGTTCATCCATATCAGTGGTTTTCCGAAGTTTCTGTTGCATGGAAAAGCCCTCTACTCCATTTGCGCACATGACCACTGAGTGATCCGTGAGGTGACATGAGTCAGAGACGACCCAAAAATTTCCAACATAAACGCCTGTTAGATAAATTATCTTTTTTAAATACGTCGGTGAAAAACCGCTTTTAGTGCTCGCTTGGGAGTCTGGTGAAGGAATGAATTTTCTCTTTTAATATGATCACGAAGTCACTTCCCTTATGAGTAATAGGGCGACTTTCTAATTTCTATTCTATTGTGTTTCATTCTAAGATAAGGTGACATCATTTCATAATTGTATTGCATGCTTAACATATACTCCCCCCTTTGAGGCTAGGCCTCAAAATATTCAAATTAACTTTTTCTTTTTTTTGACAAGTAATATGTCATATAACTTCTTTTTCTTTTTTTTTGACAAGTAATATGTCATATAACTTATTATTCAATTTTATGAGTGTTTGATACTGAATGACTAATGATCTCTCATCGGCATTGGTGAGGTCAAATGCTTACTGTATGCATTTTATAAGGTTTTATGTGTAACCAAGTAAATGCCTACTTGGTAAACCATATGATGGTGCAGGGTACCCTTTTTTATCCATTTTTAGTCATTAACACTCTTAAATAATTTCATCTCAAATTAATTACATAATATTCTTCTGAGCTTATGGTTCTCAGGCTTGTTAATAAATTAAGTACCGGTAATTAAATAAATAAATAAACGGACTTTTGGAAGTCACAAACTCACAAATGTTGCATTTCCGCGTTAAATTATTGATAAACAAACGTTTGGAAGTTACAACAAACAAATAAAATTATTGTACGTACTTCAAATATTTTGGATGAAAATGATGACTATGTCATTTGTGTTAACATCGGCATTAGAGGAACGCCATTTAGTTCGCTGTTGTAGTGTGTTTAGATAGGTATTCATTAGATCATCTACGCCAAAGGAATTGAGTCATTTTCGAGACCAGTTTCCATCGGTTGAGTCGATTCTCCGGAATTTGCGATAGATTTTCACTTTGAAGGGCAGTCATGGGTCCTCCAATAAAGAAATGGCCGTGAGTCAAGGCATTAAAATCATTAATTGGATCGTTTGATTCCTCTGTTAATAGGCGAAAATTTAAACAGGCTTTTGTTTTTGCCAATACATGTATACTTATTCCTCAAAGTTGAAAGTTTTTTCAAAAAGAGTTGCGTTTACGTGTTGTTTTACTGATTTGACTCCGATTTCCCATAGACCTATTAAATTCGGTCCATTGGGAGTTATGAAATGCCTAGGTATCGTTTGACTAGAGGCATAATTTAGGATACGATCTTGATTTTTTTTAAGAAACAAGTATACTCGACTGCAGGAGTTTGTTGTCAGCTCCGTGGAGCCATTATCAGAATGTAGAAGTAATATGTAGTTTACTTCTTTGGCTAATAAATCTATTAAGAGCGGCAATAAACGTTTCCATTGTCAAATCAGACACGAGTTTGAGGTGAATGGCTTTTGTAAAAAAACAGACAAAAAGTGCGACGTACACTTTGAAAAAAGCATTATGACGTTTTCCGTTTCCTATGATTTTATAGAGTCCAGCATAGTCTAGGCCAGTATTTTCGAAAGCTTTGCAACCTTGGACCCTAGCAGCTGCCATTGTTTGATTTTGAACTTTGGCTATTTATTTCAAGTGCATGTATGACATTTATAGGGACGTATGATGTCGTAGAATTTGAATTTGAGAATCCAATATTGTCTACGGATTGTGGAAGCTAAGAGTTTGGCTCTAGCGTGAAAATTTAGAAAGAATATGATAGTGTACAATTATCAGGATCGCTAACCTGTTTGTTGGAAATCAGGATAGGATGTGTTTGTTCAAATGATCAATTAGCATTCTTGAGTCTCCCTCTGACTCGAATGATCCCATTGTTGTCTAAAAATACGCTCAGGCTCTTAGTGAACTTTTTGTAGAGATTGGGTGTCCTAACGATAGACATTTTAATTCTTTATTGAAATATTCCCTTTGAGAAAGTTCAAATTTTAATGTACCGGATGCTCCAAGAAAGTAAGGCTAGAGATTGTTTCGCAGGCGTAATAACCATGCTGTTGAACAAATCAATTTAGACAAGCCTTGTTTTAAAATCGTTCGGATGGAATACTTTCCAGTGTCGGGTGATCCAATAAGGCTGAAAACATCGGAAGAGAGAGAAATGATACTGTTCGTTCCTCATTCTCTCTCCAGTAGGTTTATACTCGTATGTATTATATTCTCATTCCATGGTTCGTTTGAGGCAGAAGGCCAGCTTGCACCGGTAAACCGATTAGATTCGATCAATTATTTAGGTGAGGCACCCTTTGATAGAATATCAGCTGGATTTTGGACTAATTCGACGTAGTCCCATTAAGAATCATTCGTCAACGTCTGTATTTGACTTACTCTATTTGCAAAAAATACATTCCACCTGGTGGATGGACAACCTATCCATGAGAGCGTAGTTTTACTATCAGACCGGAGTCGTATCAATTTAACGGAGAATTTTTTCGAGATTATGTTCAAAACTTCATGTTTTAATTCAGCTAAAAAAGAAGCTGCGCACAACTCTAATTTGGGTATTGTTAGTCGTTTTAAGAAGAGTTACTCTAGATTTATATGTTAAGAAAGCAATTTCGACTTTTTCTGAAGAGTCTATTATTCTAGAATACACGACAGCCCCATAAGCAATGGTTGACGCATTACTGGACCCGTGCAATTCTACATGGATTATATTTTTAGAGAGAGATATATATCTGGGTATCTCTATAATATCGACTAGTTAGTTCTTTAGCAAATTTATCTCATCGATCTAAAAAATCTTTGGAAAGATTGGTTTGGGTTTTGTTTTATTGATTTATTATTAGTTATTGGGCGGCTTTCGCTTGAAGTGAGGCGCCATATTTCTTGCATAAAGCGCTCTGCAATTATCGTTATAGATGCTGCTAGACCTAAGGGGTCGTAAAAGCGTGCAATCTCCCTTAAAACTTGACAATTGGTTTTTACAGGAGTTTCAATGTTATTGTAGATCCTGAATTTATATACATCTTTTGTAGGTATCTATTACATACCAAGGGTTTTTACTACTTCTCGCTCGTCATTACTGAACGGGAATTCCTTTTCTATGTCTTTAAAATTAACCTTCTAAAGTTTTATGTCGTTAGCGCACCGTTTCTTAAATTTTAAACCTGCTGAGGCTAGTAAATTTACTAATTGTTTTCTTATCTCGATGCAATCACTTAACTCATCACAACCAGTAAAAAGATCGTCAACGTAAAAATTGTTTCGACGAATTGTTTTGATTTTGTCGTATTTGTTATTAGCGGTGCAGTCCAACTCTTTGAGATACCAAGTCACAAGATAAGCGGTGGGTCTCAAGCCAAAATTAATCGTACAAATTCATACACTTTCAATTCATCAGATGGTGACTCGCACCAAAATATATATGCGTTGATAACGAGTGTCTCCAGGGTTAGAAACAAATTACAGGTACATTGTGTGTATATCAGCTGAAATCGTACTTGTGTGCTTGAAATGGGGTTAAATGTGATAAGAGGTCGTGTTGCACAACTGGACCTTTGTACAATAAATCGTTCAAGGAGTACCCGGATGTGGTCTTTATACTCGCATTTAAAACGACTCTTTATTTTGTAAATGTTGATTCATCTTTGGAAACAGCACGATGAGGCATGTAATAGCCTGTAGGCCTATTATATTCTGTCACTTCACATGTATACCCTTCTTGGATGTAGTCATGCATTTATGACTACTGAATTCTGTTTTCTTCTTTTTTAGAGAATCAATTTTTTATGTCACGATTAAATTCGACCAGTTTTTCGAATTTCGAGTTATACTTTGAAACATAGATTGGTAATCTTAGGTTAGGGTACTGTTCGAGAGATGTCTCTCTAGGTACTTGAAAGAGATTATTAAGTGTAAGTGAGATCGAGAGTCTGCTAGCAATTTGATATCTCTTTTGAAGGGCAATGAGACAAAAAATCTATACGCTCTTCGTTACAAAAAATTGTTTGAGTAAATAGCCGTTCGCATTCTTGTTCGTCTGCGGTTAAGGGCATACTTAATTCGTTTAAATTTTCAATTTACCAAAATTTTTCAAGTGTTTCAATGAAGGGAAATCTTAGTGTTGATCAAAGTTAATCAATGCAGTAGACCCTTTAGGTGTTGATTTGTTTCCTCCACCAACAAATTTAGAATTATAAAGAACAGGAAAACTTGATTCCAAATCGATACGTTTGCTTCCTAAGATATCCCAGAATACTTCAGATCCCAACAGCATATCGATGTTATCGGAAAAGTTAAAATTTGGGTCGACAAATCGAAGATTTCTAACACTTCCCAAGAATTGATTTCGAATGTTTCTAATGGTAAATTAGAGTTTAAATTGCTTGGAACTACAATACAAATTGTATTCTTAATATAGGAAGAGATTCGTGTGCTTTTATTTCTCCTCCAACCTTCCCGCCCTATACGAAGGTTTGCTCTTAGAGATTAAAATCATCAGCGTCGTTGATAAAAGGTCAGCAAGACGGAGGTTTTCTGGAGTTTTCCATGTACAGATATCGAAGCACTTGCTCGGTAAATTTGAATTAAGAATATTATGTACGATCAAACAGAGAATTGTACTTGAATAAGAGTGATTAGGAGAACTTATTTTTACATAGGTACGTTGCTTCGTCTAAGTGAAAGGAAATGTCTTTATTCACTCCTGATACATTTGAGTCAAATTTACGCGTCCATAGTTTTAATTCTCTCACCATAAGGGTGGTAATGAAATTAAATTGACTGCCATTGTCTAGCACAGAACGTAATGACAGCGAAATTCTTGTACAGACAACTTCTTGACTTTTCGTAGCACAGTAGACTACTACGGCAGTGGATAGCAAAGTTTCGTTATCCTAAGAATGTAACGCGAATTTTTTTTTTTTTTTATCTTTTCATTCAGCTGGGAAGAGGACCAATTTTTATTAATTGGTGAAGGAGCCATTTCCTGGCCGTTCGATTGAATATTACGTAGATTATTATTAAAGGGATTTACTTTGATTATTTCATGGTGTAGCAACGGGTTATGATCATCGTCGCAATTCTTACATGCTAATCGTGGCATCTTGCAGCGCTCATTGAGATTGGTCGCGGCGCCATATTTGAACGACCTGCAGAGGCAGATTTTGCACAATTGACTCGAATCAACGAATTCGATTCATTTCGGTACCGGCAGTGGCAAGAACTCGGGACAAGATGTCAAATAGTGTGAGGACAATCGATATTTCCGACAAAATTTCTTGATCTCTTTGGTTGAACTATGATGATCGTGTTTATTTTTGTCGTCTCTCTTGTTACCCATTAAAGCGACAACCCCCTTACGTTTCGCAATGGGTTGTTCGTTTTTCGATTCGTTTACCGGTATGAGAGGAAAAGTATACCCATTCATTTGACACACAGATTGATTCGACAAATCGGTAGAAATTTTCTAAAGAACTTTCAATGTCTTTTTTGATTGGGTGTCTCTCCTAGGAGAGTTTCATGAAGGGTTTGAAGTATATGTTGATAGCGAGTATCGGAGGAGTTAGAGACGAATTTCGGGATCGAATTTTCACTCGTACTGCTTGATTCATATGAATGGATAAAGTTTGGTTTATGCAGCCTACAATTTACATTTGTGGTAAAAGTACGCAGTTTCCATTTATGAGTTGTATCTGTAGTATTGAAGTTAAGATGACTGCAATTGTCTATGATAGCTCAACCAATTTCTGATGAATCATTTATGGTATTTTTGGATTCAATTCGATTTCATTAGAGGCGGCCAGTAAACTTTTTGAGGCGGATTTACTTTCGCTAAATATATTGTCGTAATGATATTTTGACCTACGAAGAGGATGGTCATACGAAGAGGATGGTCATACGTATTAACTACGATCTCCTAGCTCGTTTGAAAAGCGCAAATTTTCTATATCACAAATCTCATCTTAGTTGATGAACTCGAGATATTCTTCTTTAAATCTTGCCAATTTTGTCATGGTACCGTCAAAGTAGGAACTTCGAGACGGGTTAATCTATGTCTTGAAGAAGTAGGCTCGGAACCTCTATCTTCATCGTATCGCGCTCGCTTAGGATTAGTGAGCGGAAGAAGTACAGCTTTTATATTGCGAGCTCGCCAGGCGAAGCTCAAGCGTGAATCACAAATAGTAGGATTCAGGTTAGTTTCCACAAAATTATCTAGCTCTTAGTTAGCGAAATTGTACGAAAACAAAATGCAATTGCGAAACGCACGAATCATAGATTACTGCAGCGAAATATATTATTCCATAACGAACTACAAGGTTCGAGCGTCAATTTGAAAAATTGTTATCGTGAAGAAAGAAGAAAAAATAAGGATTCATGCAACAACATGTCCTTTATTCAGGTATATCCCGGACGGGCCCCCAATGTTAGATAAATTATCTTTTTTAAATACGTCGGTGAAAAACCGCTTTTAGTGCTCGCTTGGGAGTCTGGTGAAGGAATGAATTTTCTCTTTTAATATGATCACGAAGTCACTTCCCTTATGAGTAATAGGGCGACTTTCTAATTTCTATTCTATTGTGTTTCATTCTATTGTGTCTCATTCTAAGATAAGGTGACATCATTTCATAATTGTATTGCATGCTTAACAACGCCCTTAGTGGTGATTTAATCATTGATTCCATCCCAGCCCTGAGAGTGGCAGGTGGGCGTACCATCATTTTGAATTTTAAGACAGTTGCGTGTAACAAATTCCACAAGTAGGTGATCTTTGGGCCGCATCTCTAGGTGGGTAAAGTCTGGCCACCTACAGTTGAAATCGCCAACAACAATTGAAGGGGCTTCAATATCTCCGGAGGCCTCTATTAAGTCGAGTGGTTTATGGATCATTTCATTAGGCGACGCATAGGTGCAAATCAACCTGGTCTTATGATCCACTATCAGCTCGACCAAGTGCGTGACAGTGGGAGCTGGCTAGTCTTTCCTTATCAGAATAGCAACCCGTTGGCCTGACACTTTCCAGTTGTATACATAGGGTTCAGTGACTGCAATAATATCAGCACCCTCAAGAGCAGCAATTCTCGCCCGGTCTCCTTGAATAGGGTGGAAATGGTTTGCATTGATTAGGGCAATTCTCATCATTGCATAATGGTGTGTTTGTAGGTGCTGGATTGATTGGCATCATGTTTTCTTTGCTCAGGACTGAAATCCTGTGTGTTGCCCTTCCTCTACCAAGGGATTTATTTCCTCGCTTCATCTTCCTCGAAATTGCAGTGCTTTGCTGTGTGGCCTAGTAGGCCGCATCTTTTGCACTTCATTAGGATCACTTTTGTATCTAATGGACATCGTTGAAATTGAATAAAGAGGCTAGAGTATTTACTTATTTCTCGGTATAGATCATTAGAGCAGGTGCAGTTAGCGAGGCATTTATCCTTGCTCTTGTACTTGCCAATTTCAATTGTGGTGGGAACAAAACCTGTCTTCTCTTTCATTGCATCCTTTATTTGGTCAGCAGTAACATTTGCTGGTAAATTGCGAAATTCGTGGCTTCTAGTCACAGGTTTTGGTTTCTCTCTAAGTCCAAGAGATTGTATTTTCTGCTGGAATTCTTTCAGTTTCACATCCTCTACTACCACTAATGCTGCGCCAGATGGGAAATTAGTGGGTATGTCTTTGATGCTAATGTCTTTTGGCGTGGCGCCACTTGTTTGTAATTTATTAACTACGTTTTCTCCATTTTCACGAGAGAGAAGCAAGATTTTTTTATGCTTTGGCTGTTGATTTGTCACAGTGTCAGTCGCAGTACCCACTCTTGGTTGGGTTCTTCTTACCTGCTGCACCATTATTCTGGAGTAATTGCGTTTCGTCACAGCATTGGCTAGCTAACCTAACCTAACCCAAAATTTACCAAAGTCTATTGTAAATATACTACAGATAGTATAGGGAGGGTGGTACTCGCGGACTTCTTAATCACCTCCCAGGTATTTCTCGAAAAATGGTCCGAGTCCATTATGAGGGGGGGGGGGTGTACTCGCGACTTGAAAGCTGGCAGGTTTCTTAGTTTCGGGATGGAGCTTTTTCTCAATATCATATTGCATACTCGTTTGCCTGAATCTTATCGACATTTCATCTTGGGGCAGGAGAACTAGTATGCAATCATTCCATATTTGGTTCCTCTATTTTAGGACCAATATGAGGCATGTATCAATACAACAGAAATCAGGCTCGCGCATATGCAGAAAGCCATTGTGGGTAATCAATAATTGAATGCAAGTTTTAAAAGGCAGAACGAGATTTCAACTATTGGTCCGGGTATAAATATAGGATACAGGCGGTCGCACGGAGGGACCAAGGCAATCGGTACAGTCGAGGAGAAACAAAATTTCATTCTACAGTAAACTGAAGACTCCTTCAATTCTCACTTTGTCGTTACGATTTACGATACGAATACCACCTAATAATAATTGAAACATTGAGTGACAATTTCTAGATTCACTTTATTTTCGTTTTACGGTTCATTTCGCGAATGACTGTATATTTATCGGTCTCCGTGTATAATGATTAAATTGTGACCATTTATATTATTTTTATTTGAAAACTTAACGGTCCCACTAAATGTTAAGAGACATTGTATGAAACTTTTACTGTTTTGAGTACGATTCAAATAATAAGATTCGTCGTAAAAATACATCACCTTGAGCAATTTTTTCTCTTTTTATTCGTCGTCATCGTCGTCAAAAACGAGAAAATAGTTTTTAATTCTCGAAAATTCCTCGCGTTAATGAACTTATTTTCTCCTCCAACGCGACGTCGGAATGTTGAACCCGTATCACGCAGTACAATGCGGACAGATGACACAGAATACAAGGGATCCTTCCTGCGGTGCTATCATAATTACGTGTGTACAGATGATACCGACGCCTAAATCCTGTAGTAATTTGTAAATTACAATCCGCAAACTATTCAAATTCAATGTAAACACGACGCGCAACTAGTGCCGAAAACGTATGAGTTGTGAGGCAAGAAATGGACAATGACACGAGTGTTCGAGTATATTGTGTAGAGCTAGACAGTTTCTCGGTTACTTGTATACACTTAGTATATCGAGTACTCGCGTGAACAAGAGGATAAACGAAATTGCAATACCTCGGTAATAATTGAAGCGATTGAAAACGAGTCGACTCTGTACTATCCACCAATTAAGCTTGTGGAATGATAGAGGTGCAAATTTCTATAGATATGGTACTCATGAGGGCTACATGGAAGGAAAATAGAGCATGAGCAATCAAACTTCATAGTTATTTATCAGTAACTTTCACCTCTTATCAATTAAATCTTTTTTTATTTTCAAGTTCTCTCAATGAGAATTAGGTTCGACTCCCTCTCTAATCTAAAATGCAAGTACTATCTTCGAAAGGCCACGAAGGTAAGTCTCGCCTCCATTAAGAATTTGAGTCTGTGCGGTAAGGTCGAGGTCCAACGGGTACTCATGTATACGAGATGTTGGATTGAAAAGATTTTGAGCTCTGGTTTTGCAGCTCTGAACGATACAGATAAAAAAATGTTGATCTTAGTTCTTGCAATTTCGCAAAAAGTTTTCAATTTCTTATTTTGGGAAAGTTGAAAGCAAACGGGCTGGCGTTTATTAATATGGAGATCTGATACAGTTCAGTACCACTAGAGCTAAAAATATTCAAAATTTTGAGATGAGTACTCCGCATTCTTTTATTTGGAAGAATATTCATTTTGTTCTCTCTAAAAGTACACCTAGTGATATGCTCTCAAAACGTAATAGTAGTCTACTCCGCATAGGTAGGCGCTCCGTTATTTAAAACTTTAATCTTTCTCAAATGATTCTTCCATTGTCTTCAAGTTCCCGTATTATATAATATTTGTAAGTATGTAGTAATATAAAACTTTCACCCGTGTGACTGGCCCGCCCCGAGATAGGAATTCGCATCCGATATTGACACAACAAGTTCTATTAAAAATTACCTTTTGTACAACGATGTCGAAAGTAAGATGGGATACAGGATTTGTTTTCTTCATTGGTTCTCCCATTCTCGTTCCTCTCATAATTCTTGTCGAAGATTTTAGATTATTCTAGATAGAAAAAAAAGTGCTCAAAACAGAGGGAAATGCTACAAACCTATCAGATCGAATGTTTCGCAACGTAAAGAAAATACAAAACAAGGGATTTCATAGTGCGCCCTATACACTCTCATTAGTTAACTCGTAATGAGCAAAACATAAGAATTTTACGTTCACAAGAAATCTGACTTGATCTGCAGGACAGACTATATTTCGCACCCCACGTTATCTGCGTGCTTAACATTAAAGTCACGTTCTCTACGAGAAATCAGTATTGGAATCCGAGTAATTGAAGTTTTTACCATATCGAAAGCAAATTAAGAGGAGACCAAGATGGAAAGAGATGGAACGAGTAACGAAGCTATCCTTAATTCCAAAGTAACGGAACTCTCAAAGCACTTCTAGAGTGCAATAATCGAGATGAGCCAATTCGATTCAAAATTAAGTGATACACGTACTTTCTTCTTTCAATGCCTTGTTTTTACTGAGGGAGAAAAGAGAACCCGTAATGAATGCGCGCACGTGGAAAAATGAGAAAACGTTCACATCAAAATTCATATTGGAAATAGAGCGAATATTTGTTGCAAATCATGCTGCTCTATAACAATGTTGAAATTTTTGTGGAACATGGTGGAGATCAAAAATCTTATTTTTCGTGACAAAGGCACTAATACTTGCTCTAGTTGCCACACTATTTTATTACACACAACTTTCCGTTTCGACGGGACCTAATCGTCATCGTCAGGATTCTTCGGGTTCAAAGCAACTCTATACATTTTGTCATTTTGAACTGAACTATGATTTTGCTGGTCATTGGTGGAATTTTTTGGGACGTCGCTGTTTTGTCCTCTTGTAAAACTCCGGATTTCTGAAAACCCATTTACCCTTCAGTGGAGTCTTCCCTGGCGGCAAATCCGCTATCTTCTTCACATTATGCTTCCGCAATGACTGCAGTTCCTGATTGACAGCTTTCCTCCATTCTTTACTTTTGATTGCTTCTTCCACCATTACTGGCTCCTCCTCCTTAGCTTCGTCAACCATTGACACAGCTGTGCAGTCATCCAGCCTTCCTGGTGGTCTCAATTTCTTTCCAGCCCTTAACTTTCCATGATACTCTCCCACCAATTCTTGTGACTGTGTAGGCAACACTTCCTCCACTTCACTTTTATTCAGATGTCCCATTCTTTCATGCCATTTCTTGAACAATTGCGCCATTAGTGCCTGATCTTTCTTAAAGATCTCCAATTTCAACACCCAGAAGTCCCCATCCAATCTTCCTTCCAGGACTTTTCTCTGAGATTTCTTCTCAAAGACAGAACATCTATCTTCATCCAGTAATATTTGAAATCCATTACTGCAGGATCTTCTTGGTGAAAACAAGTTCATCTCCAAGTCTGGTACATAAAGCACATTAGTCAGCTTCATTTCCACTTTTTTACCATCAATGAAGATCACATAGACAACATCACCAATCCCAAGAGCATCTATGGCAGCTCCATCAGCCAAACCAACTTCCTCTTTGACCTTAAAGTTGATTAATAACGACTGAAAATATTCTTATTATTTGTCATATGCTTGGTCGCACCAGAATCCAAATACCAATCTTCTCTTCTTGAAGATCTTCCATGACTTCTAGTCACCATTGCAGTGGCAATGAAACTCTTCTGTTGACCATGCTTGACATCAGCTCCACAGTCTCTCTTCATGTGGCCACTCTTGCCACACTTGAAGCACTTTTTATCATCTAGTTTTTCTCTTCTAGATTTCTGCTTCTTGACTTTACAGTCCTTCTCCAAGTGCCCAAGTCGTCCACAACCGCAGCACTCCATTTTCTTCTTCCATGAGTTCTTCTCATGACTAACTGCTAGTGCTTCTGTCTGTTCCTTAGATCCTCCAAGACGTTCTTCTTCAATCAGTAGTCTTGCCATCAAATTATTCAGAGTCTTCTCACCAGTTGGTTTTGAATCCCAAGCTGAATGAAAGTGTCTATACTGATCTGGCAACGTATTCAGGATCTTATTAATCACTATCCGTTCTGAGATAGTCTCTCCCAAAGTTGTTATCTCCTTTAGGGCTTGTAACCGAAACTCATAATAACGGTCATTTCGGTTACGGTCGTATACTTAAAGTCTTCATTTCGGTCGGTGATAACGCTCCTACAGTTGGTTTCGTCACGATTTAGGTTATAACGGTTGTGGTCATACTTACGCAATAATTTCGGTTGCGAGCGGTCATGACCATTAATAATAACGGTCTTCCGGTCGTGAGGGATTTTTTTCCCCCTTAAATGCACAAATAAACGAATGAAACCACAAGACTAAGAAAACGAGCTCAAAGAAATGATTTGATAATTATTAATTACTTTAAACCTAAAACTAGTAAAACTAAAAGAATTTATGAATATTTTCCATTAAAATTTCAAAATTTGATCGAATTAGCAACAAATCGTTCAACATTTCCTCGGTTGATGAATTTCGTAGCGCGTTCAGAATGAATTTTAAGTTAGAGAACAGTCTCTCTACATTCACTTCCGAAATTGCTACCTGGAACAGCAGCGTAACCACTCTGTACAATAAAGGATATACAGATTTTTTACGTGTCCAATAAAGGACTATATCAGAATCATCCGGCAATTGTGGTTCATTCAGGTACTGCTCAATTTCAGCGCTGATAGTTCCTGCCGAAGAGGGGGTTGAGGTACTGTCATCGACAGTTTCGTTTTTGGAATAGATGAGTGACATCAATGAGTTGGCTAATACAAGTATCAGATACTATCCCGCAATACACGAATATGTGATTCTGATTGGTTTGTTGAAGACTTCTGATTGGTCTAGAAAAGTCTGGTTCATTCAAAACTTTTTTTAAATGTAAATTAACATTGGAGTAGGAAAAACGAAAAAACCAAAAAACAGTCTTATTTCGGTTGTTGTTGGAGTAACAGTTACGACCTAGTTTCGGTCGTTTTGGTTACGGTCGTCTACTTGAACTCTTTATTTCGGACGATCATTACGGTCCAACCGTTGGTGTCTTCACATTTCGCGGTTGTAAGGGTTGCGGTCAAACTGCAGCAATATTTTCGGTTGCGAGCGGTCATAACTGTTATTAAGGGTTTCGGTTACAAGCCCTAATCTCCTTGGCAAGGTTCTCCAGTTTTGATACATGTCCAGCAATACCTCCAGACTTATCAAAGGTAGCCGCAAAGAAACGTTGCTCCAGTACATGCAAAGATTGATCCGCCTTCTGTCGGTAAAGCGCTTCCAATCTATCCAACATTTCCTTCGACGTTCCACATGACATTATTGTTAACGGCACCTTCTTAGAAACTGATGTAACAATAATCTTCCTTGCTGCTCAATCGGCCTTGTTCCATTTCTTCAGCTTTCCAACTTCCGTATTTTCCGGCTTCTCTTCCTCCAGAAGTTCAAAGTCGGCTATATTCTCCAGTAAAATCTTGATTTGGAACTTCCATGGCAGATAGTTTGTTGAATCCACAAGCTTGATAATCTTCAAGTTTGATTCTTCCATATTTCCAGTAGAACAATCCACCAAATTCTCCGATCAATATCCAGTAACGCACGGAACAATATAATCCAGTATCCAGTTCTTCAAAAAGAAACTGGGCCCATAACCTGTTGGCGAGTTAACGCGCAGCAGCGTGAATTATCCGCGGTTAAAGAACAAAAAACGCTCACAGCTAACGTGAACACTTCACTTTATTACTGTAGACACCTTTTTAGTAGTTAACACTTAACTCAACTGATTACTGAACTCAACTAACTTAACTATTAGACGGCTGACCGGCTTATATACCAAAATACCCTTTCTCTAGAACTATCTAGCAATTTCTTTTATCAATATGCTGTACCGATGTTTTCTACCACGGTATAAGAAAAGAGGTATTGACACAAAACGAAAAACGTGTCGCCGGTTTTGTGATAGTTCATATTTTGAACGCAAGGCAGCGCTAAAAGACAGTGCCCGGCGTTATCATGCCATAGTAATGGAGGAGGATCAATTATTTTCTCGGATTCTCATTTCTTTAGGTTTTCAAAACTTTTCTGTCAGTTTTTTGTTACATGTTATTGGAGAAGAATGATGTCTCTTATTTGTTGTTGAAATTGGAAACTGAATGATGTAGTTTGATCACTAGCATTGACTATACACGTACCAGACGAATACTCGCATTGTTGATAAAGTAGTCACTTTGAAGGATACTGACACCAGAGTGTGCTGCGTGTTAACCGGCAGAGTGAAAGAGACAGAACATATTTCCCTCTCTCTTACACCAACGTATTGACACGCAGCACACTCTGGTGTCAGTATCCTTCAAAGTGACTACTTTTTCAACAATGCGAGTATTCGTCTGGTACGTGTATAGTCAATGTCACTAGATAACAAACGTGACAAACTAAAGAACGAGGCAAAAACGCCGTTTGATTTTACATAGGATTGAACGGATATTCGTTCAGTTCTCCCATAAGACCTGTGTTAAAAGCCGTTCTTAGTTCGTCATCTATGCTAGATAATAGCCCATTTCTATTTCCCCAATCGTTTATCAAAATGTGACATCTGTTGTGCAGCATTATTCACGAAATTAGATACCTCAGAAGTAGATGTTGCTGTGTTGGTGAATCGCAAAACAAAAGGATAAATCTGTCTAAGTCAAAACCACATAGGTACAGTACATAACTCGAAAGAAAATTCGTTTCCCTTGAAATATCCATAACACTCAATACAAATTAGTCTGTAGGCCTATATATCTCGAATCACGTCAGAAATGATGTTCCTACAACTCGAAGAAATTTTTCGTATTTTTTTGTCATGGCTCTCAAAAATTGACCGGAAAATGCGTAAAGAAAAAGGCAAGTTCTTCTCTTTGCAGATAACGCTACACCTCATCTTAATGTTCCTCCATTGCAAGCAGTTACCATCAAATTTTTCCCTCCAAACGTGGCGTCAGTTCTCCAACCATTAGATTTAGGGCTCATTCAAAATTTCAAAACAATGAACCGTACTGAAGCGGTAAATCATTCTCGATCATAGACGCTGGTAAGGAAAATCTAATCTGTCGACGTTCTTCAAGCCATTTGCAAACGGTACAGCGTTTTTTTGAAAGCTGTGAAGAATCAGAAGAAACTGTATTCGATGCTACTGTGAATGTAGAGAATAATTTGGACAAGCACATCCGCGCTAACTGAAAACAATTACCAATTACTGTTTTTTTGTGGCGATGACATTTGACGTACATAATTATGTATGATCAACAAATCATCAAAAAACAGACTATGTAAGTCGAAATTTTTTTGAATAAATCTTGCTATCAGCTCGAAATCATCTTACTCAAAAATCTCTAGATACCTAACTCAAAATGAAAAGGAAAAGTGTTTCCCTTGATTTTCAACTTAGACAGATTCGACTGTACTTTGAAGAACTAAGGATTTTTTTGCAAAAAACTCCAAATTTAGTGACTGTTATGATTGAATACTTGATGATAATATTTTTGAAAATCTTTGTCTTTTGTTTCCATGTCAAACTCATAAGAGTGACATTATTACTGCAGCTATTCATTATTACATCCTCATGCGTATGAGGTAATACAAACGCACCCAAAATTGATCAACTAAGAAACTATCCCAGATAAGAAGAAGAAAGACGCAAAAGTGTAAACGGAATAAATTTCTACTCAAATTTTGAAATAAGTTTTTCACTTCAACTTTCTACAAAAATTTACTGTTCTATTTGCTTGATTTTATTTTTTCTTTCTTTTCAATAGTAGAATGACCTTGCTTGAAAGTATTTCAACTATTGCGGATAGGCTTGCCTTGCGGATATATGTTGAATTGACTAGGAAGCTTCCTGTAATACTGGTAACTAGAACATTTCTTTTCAGAATTGTAATTAAACATTGCCTTCCTTCCAAATAAGGAATTCTTTGTACAGTTTGGGGGTGCCTTATTTACATAGCAGATAATTTGATGCGGCTACAGCTCTTTGCAAAATGAGGAATTTTGAGAATCTTTTGTGAAAACTTTTTCTGATGATAAGTACCATTAACAGGAAATGCTGAAGCAAAATTAATCAATTTTTCATCTTACAATCTAAAATAATATCCAAGGATAAATTATAATGCGCTGCCGCTATGATAGGCAAAATACGTGTTCCTAAATTTTGTCCAACTCAAATGAAAAACTGAAATTAATTATTTATATTATGTTCTTAAAAGATTTGTCTGAGGGAATTCTTTATAACATTTGATAATCAAATTATTCTAAACGCTTCAAATATCCGTTCCTGAATTTTTTATTATGTTTATTTTTGCCATAAGACTCCATGCGTTACTGAATAGAAGCGGGCGCTGATTGTCAACGCCCTCTATCGACGCGTAACGGAACTGGCACAACATTGGCGACAACACTTTGTACAGTGGTAATAGGCGCGTGTCAATACCTCTTTTCTTATACCGTGTTTTCTACACTATAGCCTAGTTTTCTGTGACGTCAATCAGCGAATAAACGCTAGCAGGCTTTGAGTTGCTTAAGAGCTTTGCTCCAGCTGGCATGTTGACTCTCATAAGAATAACACAGTGAGCTAAGATCAACGTGTTCCTAATTAAAAATAAGGAATTTCTTAAATACTACAAGTTGATGAACAGACGCTGAGAACATAATAGATTTTAAATATATATCTCTGATTTCTTATTTATTTCTAATTTTGAATTATTTATGTAATGATCTTTGCTCCCAATGTTATTCATATGGGAGTCAACAAGTCAGTTGGAGCAACGTTGGGTAGTTTTGCTACAGTTATTCGATAGAAACCTAATCTGTTTGCGATATTTCGCGATACTATCGAATGAGTATCGATATGTGATGTCATAGGAAAACAGTCCTATTCTAGATCTTTACATCATCACTTAGGACACTATCTAACTTATACTTATGTTCTATGTCTTATATCGATAGTTGGTAACATAGTTTATCACAGTAATCTTATTTAGTGAGATTTAATTCCTTCAACAGGCACATTGCTAAGACTTTCTTGGAACATCTTTAGGATTTTTTTGGAACACCCATAGGACTTTTCTGATACTTTGACAGGATTTTTCTTGAACAAGGCTAGGATTTTCGGGAACGTTAGCAGGTTCTTGTAGGAACATCAGGATTTTTCTGGAACATTTCTAGGATTGTTTCGGAACATGGCTATAATTTTTATAGGATATCCTCAGGATTTTTTGGAATATCTGAGGCATGGTTGAGAGTTTCCTGGCATATTTTAAGGATTTTTCTGATGGAACATTTGTAGGATTTTTCTGAGACTTCTTCCGCATTACAGGGGAGCTTTGTTAGGATTCTTTTGGAACATTTGCCCCGCTTAATTTTTTAAAATTAAACTGCATTTTCTCTGTACTTTCTCAAGAGCTCCGGGCTCAACATTTTTTGGAGTCGATTCTCTTCTATTTTGGGATCTCAATATTTGTAGCTTTTGGTTCTCACTTCATAACCCAAAATTAGTCTAAAATAGAATGTCTCTCTCTGAAAAAAACGTAGAATCTCACCTATATTCAGAACACTTTTACGAAAAGAAATGTGGTAAGATCTAAGTACCTAATACAGCAATTCGAGGGAAGTTTGATGCTGAAGGTCGATGAAACTGGGCAAGAGATGGTCAGGGAGCTACGCTAGAGTTTATTAGAAAACGATCGAGTTCTGAGAATAAATTTCCCAACGCAAAAAGGACAATCATCGGAAATACTTGAATGGCGGTCGGAAATGATGATTGTCTTATTATAAAAGCAGCAACAAACTATCCAAAAGTCATTCATATTTTCATGTCAGCCCTTCCAAATACTCGAAATCTGCAAATTTGAGCATCTTACTCTTTGTTGAAGATGAAAATAGTTTTTCATTTATTTCACTTTCGTAGTACAATCGCTGCTACTGAAAAGAAAGGTAAATGCCAACGCATTCTCCAATCAATTTGCGACAATGTCCCTCGAGATTTCCCACTTGGTCAAGTGGACACATAATAAAAATAGGTGGACGATTTGTATAACATTGATAAATTACTTTTACGCGCTACCTTTTTCTTGCAATACGTGGAACATACGTCGTTCAGACGCAGTTCTAAAGAAGAAAGAAGAAGAAATTAGAAATGTCGTCGTCGTGAAAAACATTCAGAGTAAAAGGCAAGAACTCGATTTGCGTTTTAATTTGAATATTAAAAAATCATTTTGTACACGATTTCGTATTTCACGAACAAAGAAAGAGACGTCAACGCTCTTTTTATAGGTACGCTCTTGAATTTTCTACTTCATCATCTTTACCGCGATTCTAAAAGAGAGCCAACTGAAATCTACGACTCATTTTTTACTCCCCCGAAGAATGCAAATTTCGTATCAGTGTAGTCCCAAGTCGAAAATTAGAGTTGATTCGCATTTGACTAATGGCCGCACCGAGAGATGCATGATTGTTTCCAGGATTAGTGAATCAGTAGTTTATGTCTTTGTCTAGACGAAGAATTTGACGTATAGGAATTGATGAAAAAAAATTTGAACGTGTATTCTATTCGGTGCCTTCTCACGTACGTGTGTTGTAGCACGAGTCGGATTTTTTTTTGTCAGATGACGATGTGGCCCAGTTAGAAATAAACTTCAGTTAATGCCAATTTATCGGACGGATCCGTCAAATAAGAGACAAATTTGAAAAATTCCTACTAGTGGTCACACTGTTTTCATATTAGAAAATTTAAATCGTTTTCTCTAGCGACTAACTTACGCTGTCAATGGTGCTTACGACTATGATATGCGAATGATGCGGTTTCGTGAATTTCGAATAAAAGTGAAGTTTGTCGAATTCCATGGTCATACAGTGTGAAGTGTTTAATTATTAAGTTGAAAATTATTTTTAGAATACCGCGATACAGAAATTGGATCCCTCGCGTACGCATTTCAGGTGAGTTTTTTCGACGTGACATCGTATAAGGTTATTAAGGATTCAGATCTGGGATATATGGGTCAGATTATGTTTTCTTAAAGATTCGTAATTTTATTTCGGTATACTTTCGAATCTGATGCACAATGCGTGGGGGTAGATTGAAAGAAAAATTCTATTTTGAGAATTGGTAAGTATCAACAGTAGAATACGAGAACCCCTTGGGATATTAAGTTTTACCCTATACTAAGCGAACGCTAACCTCTCTACCGTAACATTAGATCTCATAGAAATGGTGGTATTCGATTTGCAAAAAAGTTGGGACGGCTGAAAATTTATTCGAAGTCGTTATGATCTCATTTTAAGAAGGCGAACTTTTTCCCATTCTATAGAGGAAGAAAAAAATGATACTATTTATTTTTGTGTAAGTGGATAGAAAGACATCGGTGAACGAAATTCGAAGATACAAAAAGATGAATTATCACGCGCGAAATGTAGTATTTTCAGGGGTACTTTGATTCGGCTCTCCGAAAGAACGTATATATTAACAGTTTTCCACTCCAGATACTCGTATATTATTTAAATGGATTTTCGAAAATTTGTCCTAATGGCGAGAAAAGATGACCAGTTAGTGACGGAATTCGATCTACGAAAACGCTCGTGATAAGGAAAATGCGAATTTCTTCAGCGAGGGTAAGCAGGAATACATATGACGAGAAATGTGGAGCTGTCGTAAACAGCTCATTAAATCGCACAATTTCGTCTAGGCCCGCGCTCAAGTATTGTCGAAGGAAAAAGCTATAAACAGTATGAATAATGTTGTCCATATTGTGACTTTTCGAGCTTTTATCGTATGAACGGATATAAAAATATTCTGTATACACTTAATCACCTTTCGAGGATGCCAGTTATTTTCTTGTAATTTCTATGATTTCACTCTCATTCTCTTTGTGTAGTCTTTCATCATTCATATGACCGGCTAAGCCCAAAGGTACCATTTGGGCTGAAACGAAATTTTACAGAACTAAAAAACTCAACATTGATTCTTATACAAACTGATAATATTGGCGATGAGAACTGGCCTTAGGGTTTGCATTTACGGATTCAGCGATGTTTTTTACATGAGAATCAATGCTTAACTCATTTTCCACTTCATCGCCCAAATGGTACCTTTGCGCTCAGCCGGTCACATTTATGCTTACAGACAACTTAAAAGTAGTAGAAAATTGTATCGTCCTATTTGGAAGTTTGAGCTAAATCTCGATCAAATTTATGAGAGTTTTTTTTTTTTTTTTTTTGTAAAATTGTAGGTTAATCAGTATGTTTTTTGCCAAGAAGTGCGGTAAAACAGCTTTTTATATAAGAAGAAGTACACGGACGAATGGGAGAAGTAGAGGATATTCCATGCATTCTAACCCTATAAGAAACTGATTCACCCATTTTCGAATTAATTTTAAAAACTCATGGGTTCTTCAACGGAGTTAGATGAGGGGAGACAGGGACCTTATTTATGGGGTAATTTAGAAGGGCTTTCCGAGTCATCTGGTATTTGAAGCGTTGTCTATCTGGCTCGTTGAAGGGGCCAAGTCAATTGGTGTATGAAACAATGCATATCTAGTTACTTGGAACAGCTTTCAATAGGGAATCTGTTTTATCAGGACGTCTCCCGGGAAAACCGTCCGCCGTCTGGGAGGCAACATGACCTTGGGACTTGGAACATTTTCCAGTCATATGTATAACTTGGAAGTCGGTGAGTATAGCCTGATCAAAACAGCTCCTCCAAGTAACTAAATATGAAATGCTTCACTCACCAATTGCTTAGCCCCCTTCAATGACCGTGATATACAATGCTTCAAATACCACCCCTTCAATAAATTCCAGGTCCTGTTTGTATCATCTTACAGCACTGATAGCCTGATTAAAATAGCTCCTTCAAGTAACTAGATATGCAATACTCCATACACCTGTTGGCCTAACCCCTTCAAAAAGCCAGATACACAACGTTTCAAACACCATGACGATCAGGAGAAAAGTATCTCTCATATCCGCGACTGAGGTACTTTTTCCTTGATCGACTCAATATAACAGGAGACCACAAGATCAGCTTATAACGACCAAGAGAAAAGTATGTTTCATAGAAGTGACTAAGATACTTTCCCTTGAGCACAAGAAATCCGTATTTTACGCACAAATTGTAGAAAAATTTGTAATTTTTTTTTTTTCAAACAAAAATCTGTAGATCTTGCAGCGCTGGTTTGTCCCCCTTCTTCCTCTAGTATAAATCTAACTAGTAAAATCTCAATAAAATACTAGTATAAGAGTAGTTCAATACAAGGGGAGGTCCTCGCCTAGTTCATCTCCAGTATATTGTATATACCTTTATGATAGTATAATACCATTTCCAATACTAGAAACTATATAGACGCCTGGACACAAATTTTGGAATCAGGGATAAGGCTGAGGTTCGACGATGAAAATTTTTGAAGTCTCAAGGTCATCTGTAAGGACACCCAACGCCTTTCTTGAATTTAGGAGGTAGAGAAAAAAAATTTAGAGGCCATTGCAGGTTTGCAATGGCTGCAAGGAACCCGCAACCTCCCGCGCTTGCGATCATGGCACAAAAATGCCCCATCAGAAAGTGAGTTGGCTGAACCCTACACAGTATACTGTATACTAGGCCTCATATAATGAAGGCTGGAAGTCAAAATTTTTTCAAAATCCTTAAAGTAGGTCAAAGTCAAGGTCATTGATGACATCATAAAGCATCCTAGCTGGAAGTTGAAATTTTTCCAAGCCCCTAAAGTAAGTCAAGATCATTGATGACGTCATAAAGCACCACGCGTCACGTCGAGTCATGTCACATCATGTCACGGCACGTCACGGCACGGCACGGCACGGCACGGCACGGCACGGCACGGCACGGCACGCAGTTCACAGAAACTCCCCGACGCGGACGTTTTCAGAGGATATAATCTCCCTAACAAAATGGATAGTGGGTTCCTTGCTAACATGAAACATATCAATGCAAAATTTTTGATCCTCCAGCTATATATGATAGGAGGGGCTTGGAAAATTTTTGAGGTTTGCTAGGCGGACAGCGGACGTTTTTTCTTAATTCTCCCTCTCCCCCCCCCTCCTTCCATAAAACAGGTTTCCCATTAAAACCGATTGAGGGAGGATATCAATCAATTTCTTTGGGAAGAAGTGTAAACAAGGCAGATGGCGATTCAATGGAATACAAATCTACAATAATTCAGAATTGAAAATTACATCATTAAGGGACCGAATTTTGCAGAAAAAGAGTTTATACAGGCATGGGCAATCTACGGCCCGGGGGCTGGATCCGGCCTGCAAAGAGCTCCAATCCGGCCCGCAGCGATATCACAAACAAAAAGCATTTTTACTGAAGCATTTTTTGTATCCAGCCCAAGCCTTGCTACCAACTTTGCAATGTGGCCCGCGGAAAAAAGTTTGCCCATGCCTGGTTTATATGAAGAGCTGTAGAGCAAAAGTTCTAAAATATTATGTATTACACTCATTCACAGTATGCAATCACAAAATCCTGCTTCCTCTTTACCATTCTAGCTCATTCAACTCTGGACTATCACCAATGCATGATCTCGCCTTTCCGTCACAAACTTGAGGCGTACTTACTTTTGTGACGTCATCACCCACGACATTCCTTGACACCATAATGTACACTTTTATAGCGTGAAACGTCATCAACTCATCACCCTTAACTTTGGTGACGTTATCCGTTGAAGCAAATACACTCTCATAACGTCATTGATCTATGATTTCATCACTCCTAATCTTAAGATGTATACACTTTTGTGACGTCGTAACATCCCAACACCATGGGTACCACCTCCTAGCTTTGGAGCATACTTTTAAGACGTCATCAACTCATCAACCTTAAATTTGGTGATGTTATTACCCCTAACATTGAAGCATGTACACTTTTATGACGTCATCATTCCTAATCTTGAAACATATAAATTTTTGTAATGTCATCACATCCCAACACTAGGGGCATCACCCCTTACTTTGGAGCATACTTTTTGGAAATCATGAATTTGTCACATTATACCTTCAAACGTGAGACATAAAGTACACTTTTGTAATATGAAACGTCACCAACCTATCATCCTCATTCTTAGTGAGGTCATCACTACCAACCTTCATGAAACGATGTCGTTACCGTCAACCCTGAAGTATAGACCTTTTTATGACGTCATCAATCCGTATTGGTTGAATCACTCTTAACCTTGAGACATAATTATTCTGTTTTGTAAATGATGTCACCAACTCAAACCTTGAAGCGTACACACTTTGGTGAGGTCATGACCCGTGACGTTATACCCTACCCTCAACCTTGAAACATATGCACTTGTTTATATGGATCATCATCAACCAATTACCGGGAACTTTAGTGACGTCATCAATCCGTGGAGCTATCAACTCTGTCATATTCGTTGAATCATTCTTAACTTTGAGATATATCCTTTTTTGTAAATGTCATCATCCCAAACTTTGAAGCATATACACTTTGGTGAGGTCATCACCGTGACGTTATACCCTACCCTCAACCTTGAAACATACACTTATTATATGGAACATTATCAACTGATTACTTTCAACTTTGGTGACGTCATCAACCTCAAACATGGCAAAACGACGTCATCACATTAAATTTTAGAGTATGGAAATTTTTATTATGCCATCAACCATGGAGCCATCGCACATCTAATCTAAGACATTTACTTTTTGAAACCTCATTAACCCATGACGTCGACACTCTTAACCTTGGAACATATAAACTTTTGTAACATCCTCAACCCCTATGCAGTTCCTTTTTAAATCTGATGACGTCATTTACCCCAACCTTTCAGCCTGTGACGTCATCACCTCCAACCTTGAAACCTACTCACTTTCACAACGTCATTATCACCTGAATTGCAATGTTATTACCCCCAAAAGTGACGTCATCCCTTGAAGCATTATGATACACTTTTGTGCAGGGCTGACAAGCAAATCACCATTCGCTTAAACTTGGCCTCTGGCTTGTCGGCCGTTTGCTGATTTGGATCAGCTACTTAATGGCTCTTTTCCCATTTCATCAGCTTTAAGAGATTTTTCATTTTTTATTTCGGTGGGCTTTCCAGCTGCTTTCAGGGTCAATTGAAGACGAATTATTGAAATGTTATTTGATGCGCTCCGGCTACTTTGGGTATTTTATCGGCTTTCCATGGCCTCGATGGTTTTTAACTGCAGGTCAGTGGCGTAGATACGATTTTCTCATGGGGGGTGTTTCCTAAAATTTACCCTAATTTACGCGAAAAGTAAGCAAAATCACTGCATTGAACGGATACAAGACTAAACAAATTGCCCCCTCACCCCCTTCTTCTCCTCCCTCATCCACGCCACTGCTGCAGGCTAATAGCAACAGGAGTCTTTCACGAATCGGCTTCTACTGCTATTTGGTCCTTGTACTTCTTCGGCTTGTCAGCACCGCTTTCATGACCTTATCAACCTGTGACGTCATCCCTAGAACTTGAGATAAAAAAAACAAAAATTTTGTTGAACGTATCATCGCCGTAAAAAGTACAAATCTAATAGCAAAAGCTTCGCACACGTTTTCCATTCCACAACACGATCTAAATTTTGTGGACTGTTTTTAAATTTGAACGGGAGTATAATACAAAAAGTATAAGACTGTCATAAAACATCGCTCCTCGTAATCAAAAGCGAATAGTAAAATATTATTGGTGTTCATTCAGGTTCAGTTCTGCGAACAATTTGTTTAAAAAAGAAGCTGATATAATAATCGTCTATCATAGCGTATTGTGACATTTTGAGTGTTGAAATTTTCCCGACAAAAACGAATAAAGATAACGCAATAAACGGACAATGATATTAAGTAAACTAAAATACTCGATTTTCTCATCTTGGTAGATATTTTCTCGTAATTTTAGCGACTAGCGTTTGCGTTACGCCCTCTTAAATATTTGTCTAAAAAGTATTAGTGATATTGCGATGTTACACTCCCTTTACCGGGCTATCGTTATACTATATGTTCGACAAACTGTAAACAGATTCTTTGTTGTGGAACGACGAGAATGGCGTGAAGGTACATGTGAGGTGGTTTACTATGATCCTCGAAGTGGATGAGTATTAAAATTTTGGCAGGAAATATCAACTTTTGATACAGCTAGCTGTAAAAACAAATTAATGAAATAATCATAATAAGATGAGAATTTACGCCGGACTATAATGTGACGCTCGAGAGATTATTGTTTGTCGAGCTTTGTATAATATTACGAGATTGTAAGAAGTGAACTGTAAAAGGTTATGGAGGGAAATAAGTATTGTACGGTATTTACTATTTTATTTACAATGAGGACGCTGGTTGCCTTCCTGGCAACGAGTCCGACATGTGTAACGTATCTTCCAGAATGAATGTCAGTTTTGGAAACTTGAGTCTTTGTAAAGGTTCTGTTTCAGTACATTAGTTTCCGAATGCACATTTTGACGTTACGCAGCCGACAGAGGAAAAACATAACTTTTAAACTTGAAGTTTTCGAGTCGCGAAAGCGCGCTGCGTTATGAGAGGAACACTGGCGTAAATTACATTCGCTCCGTGTTGAAGAGCACAACAAACCATCAGCCAATGATGATTGGCGTGCGCGAAATTTGGAACTAATATTGAGTAATGGATCGTAAGCCATAATAATCTATACGGGTACAACTTTCGAAAACTTGAAACACGGACTGAGTTTTATAATTTATTAAACGAGAAAAATAGGAAGAACAAAGAACGTCACATATATTGGCGTAAAAGAGGCGTAAAACTTAGAAAAGTTCTTTCACTTTCACCGCTATCTGGCGAGCTTTATTCTTTTTCTCTTCCAGACGAAAAATCAGTTTCTTTTTTTTTTCTAGAAACTTGTTATCGCTTTCGCAGGTAGTTTCATTCGCCTAAGATTGTGTTCATATTTGTGTGTTTCGAGAATAGAAAAGTTTTCGATGAGCTCGGCTGGCTCATCACAAGAACGACTCTAGTCTGAGGATAACGAGTTTTTCTCCTTTAACGATATTGTAGCTTATGGATATTTGACGGTATTGGTAGTTTGCTGGAAAAATGATGATACAAAAATGAAAAGTTTTTCGGATTTTTCAATATTCCGATTACGAAACACGCATATAAAGTGAATCTACTCAAAATTAAAGACTATTTTTAGAGTATTTTAAAAATTTATCGGTCAACAACCAGACTACCAGCACTTCTTCACGTATGAGAAATTTGATTTGTGTAGTGCAGTAAAATTCTATTCGGCCAGAAAGATCTCGCTCAAAAAGATACATTGAACTGTTCAAGAACAGAGATTGAAAGAATTCCATCACGGGTAAGGTATTCGATAGTAATGTCCTCCTTCTGGCGTCGGTTCCATGTTGGGAAGATATAGACCAAGCGAGACACATGTAAGAAGACGCAGATTCAAAGAAACTTGAGTTTGCCTTCTCTGGTGGCAACTGGCAACATAAATTACAGCCTACCGACAGGAGGATCTTGTATACGTCAAAATAAAGAACGAAAATCGGTGAAAGTCCGTAATGAAGAAAAACTGTGAAAAACACTGATTTTCTATCACCAAATTGAATGCATAAAACTTCGATGTTTCGAACAGTTGTCGGTTCTTTATCAAGAAGACACTCGAAATGAGTAACGAGAATAGAAAATAGAACGAGGTGCGACGTAAACAAGATCAAACAAGGCCGTGAGTCATTCATAATTTTTCATCAGCGTAGAATAGAACAGATTTCGGTTACTACAGTCAGTTTTAAAATTAAAATTTGTTTTATGTTTCATCATCTCAACCACCTTACGAATTTTTCTTTTTCTGGTATTCACTACTTGAGCTAACCTCTTTTATTTCAGACTTATGATTACATTCTCTGTCGGATATTCTTGCTTTGAATAATTGAACTAATATCGAAAGGGGGAAAATCGATATTACCGGCCTAGTCCAATAAAGAATATGACAAATAATAATTCGGGGAAGCGAGCAAAACTGAAAGCTGCTTTCTTCAACACTGCCGGTTCAATTACAGGATCGCGATTGTAGCGTTTTGAAGCGAAAGGTAAATCAATTAAGATCACTCCGGAAGACGGACGCGTTGTGTGACATTCCAGACTTTCAGACTATGAGCGTGCAAGAACGGTGTATGTTCTATGAGAAAGTTGTAGGACATACGCCGTGAATCCCAGGCCTATAGTTATACATTCAAAATGACAGGATAAGTTTATTGAACGAGCAAAGGAACATAAAACGACATTTCTGGGAGGGAAAAACAAAAAAAGGTGAAGCATAAGCGTATTTAATTAAGGTCCGTCAGCGTCGGCAGCATCCGTTTTACCTAACGGCAACAGAAAGAAAGGGTTACCGCTAGTCATAAAGAGTCAGAATTCCAGTTAATTATCTTTTAATTATACAAGATAAAACTAAGGAGTGATCAAGTCGTGAACGGTAAGCTATAACTCTGAAGACGGACCAGAACGACGCTTTCGGAGAAGGTATCATTAGAAAACTTACCTGATTGGTTTCTTCTTCATCAGCCATTTACACGACCCCCGATTCACTTATGATATTTTTATGCACCTAAAATTTCACCACCGTTAATAAATCACTCGAATAATATCTAGTAGAAGCACAGAAGCACGTTACACATCTGCTTAACTACCTTAGTGATGAGGTAATCCTCAGTAACCGGTTTTCTTGTTTGTCGGCAACTATTGGGTTGTTGGACAAGGTTTTGTAGCCAGCAGTATGTTAGGTATTGTTTTGATAGTTTTATCAAAAGATCGAAATGTGCCCCTAGTAGTCAGTATTTTCGATATTCTTCATGGTCATTGTACTCTTCTTCATCATCCCTTTCTCCAAAAGATGACAAGTCTTTCCCACATAGATACTGGAACAATCCGAACAGGGAGTTTCTTCAGAATGAATAATGTTTTCAAAAAGATTCAAAATTTTAACCATTCGAAAAAGAATTGCCAAATAGACATACGGTTCCTCGCAGGTTTTTGAGTACATAAAATAATTTACTCTCATTGAAGTTCCTGTACGCCGAAAAGTACCAAGACCACCTTTCCAACATGCACACTTGCGCTCCCACAGGGTACTTCATGCGCGAATCAAGTTTCTTATACAAAGACGAGGGATTCTATAATTTCTATTCTCCTCATAAAAGAATTTCCAAAGAAACCGCACCGTTGCTTTCACCACTGACACGGGTTTTTTTGCCCAGTTTTTAAAATTGAGTCATTAATTGTCTGTCCGGTAGCCAGAGTGGGGGGGGGGGGATACCAAACGTTTTCAACCTGCAACCTAATTCGTGGGGAGGAGGAAGTAATTTGAGAGAAAGGCCCGGCGCCGCACGGAGATGTGGGAGATTTAGAAAAATTTCGACCTCTGCGCTATTATAAGATGGGAGGGGAGGGGGGGGGGTACTAGTGAAAATTCAATATCGAGCTGACGAGGAAAGGACTTGGAAGAATTGGTAACTTTATCGCCCTCAATACTTTTTTACACGGGACTTCATCTCTCCTAACCTTGAGAAGTGCACTACTTACAGACTTTTTTGACACCGTCACCCTCAAATTTGGTGACTTCATCTTCCTTAACCTTAGTGACATTATCACCTCTAACTTTGAGAACTATACACATTTGTGACCCTGTCTACAGAAACCCACCTTAACGAAAAAACTTCGATCAATAGAAAGGTATCTATGACTCTCATGATAAAGATACTTTTCTCCTGATCGAAGTTTTCTCTTAAGGTGGGTTTCTGTAGACAGGGTCACATTTGTGACATCAACATTCCTAACCTTGAAGTATCACTTTTTTGTAGTATTATCATCTCATGACGTCATCGCACATAATCTTATCAATTTATCAATTAAGAACGTTATCAACCCGTGATATCATACCCTAAACTTTAGGACATGATCTCAAGAAAAAAATGCAAACGTTCAATTATCAATCTGGAGATATGGACCCTCCTGCATCATGGGAAAGGCCCTCATCTCCAGATCCATGTGTGAACCTTAGATCCCTTTCCTCGTAATCAGGTCACATATACACTTTTGTAACGTCATCAATCCTTGAGGTCAGCATCCTCACCCTTAGTGACGTCATCATCCTTCACCTTGAAGAATTTACACGTTTGTGACGTCATAGCCTTCAAATTTGGTGCCGTCACCATCGCCAACCTCAGTGACGTCATCACTTCTATTGACTCAGATCATAAACCAACTTTGAGCTGTATACTTTTTCGTGACGTCATCAACCTCAAAAATCTAACCTTGGTGACGTTATTCATTCATTACTCCTAACCTTGAAGAATAGTATACATTTCCGTGCTGCACTGACAAGCCAACCACCAATGGCTTACACTTAGCTTTCGGCTTGTCGGCCGTTTGCTGATTTGGATGAGCTGCTGAATGGTTTTTTCCCATCTCATCAGCCTTAAGAAGATTTTCATATTTATGGTCGGTTTTTAGCTGGTCAATCGAGGTGAAATTATTGAAATGTTATTAATTGATTGGCTCTAGCTACTTCGGGTATTTTGCAGACTTTTCATCGGCTCAATGGTTCTTGGACTGCTGGGTAATAGTAGCAGTAGCCGCTCGCAAATACTTCTAATAGAGCACCCGTTTTATCGAGGGGTCTTTTCGGAAAAAATGTCCGTCGTCCGGGAGGCAACATGACCTTGGGACTTGTAAAACTTTTCTGTTTTTCTCCTATCGCCTATAGCTTGGAGGATGAAATTCTTCTTAGGGGCTTGGAGGTTGAAATTTTTCCAAGTCCCTCTCCTATCACCTACAGCTTGAGCTATCACCAATAGTTTGAAGGTCAAATCTCTTCTACATTGCCCATCGATCACCTATAGCTCGGTCGAAATCCTATCATATGTGCGAGTATACGACAAGGGGAGTCCTAGCCTCCAATATATTTTATTCAGATTTTGAAAACCCGTAGATCTGGCAGCAGTGATAGCCTGGTTAAAATAACTCCTTCAAGTAACTAGATATGCTATACTCCATACACCAACTGGCCCAGCCCCTTCAATGAGCCAGAAATACCACATTTCAAACCTTATAAGATTCATAAAACAGGTTCCCCTGCCTCCTCTCATTCAACTCCGTTCAAGAACCCGTGAGTTTGTATCAAGTCCTTGATCTTCTCCGGCTTGTCAGCAATGCTTCAGTGACGTCATTGAGCGTGACGTCACCCAACCTAGAGACAGATGCACTTCTGATACAGCTCAAACAACCTTAAGCCATATACTTTTTTGTGGCTCCATCAACCAGTGGCGTCATCTTCAGCGGCACATATTTTTTTTGTGAAAAAACATTTGCCGGTTACCCCCCGCAGGAAAGATATCCCTCCGTCGAAAAATTTAATTAATGCTATAGGGTATTGAGACCGAAGACAGACTTCTTGCGAGTGGTCGAGAAAAGTTCAGCAAATGAGATTGAAAGGTTGTAAGAGAGGGAATTGTCATCGGTATCAAAGGTGATAGGAAAGTTTCGGTTCGAGATTTGGGTGAGAGGAAGTGGTTGTCATAATTGAAGTTTGCTGAGGCAGAGGCAAAATGAGAAGCGAGTAAATCTGCTATATCTTGAAGGTTAAAAAGCGTTGACGAGTGTGACTCGAGTTGAGCACGGGTGTGAACTGGTGGGGCACTCGATCGTCGGTTGATCTTCCTCCATATAGTAAATATGAACCTGTTGATACCAGCGACGTATGAACTCCTCTAAACGGCTCAATGAGCTCTGAATTTCGCTCATTCTTTTAAACCTAATGAAATATTCTCGAGATTTTGTCTTGCCGGTACGATTTTTATCAAGATTTAATTGCCAAATACATATCCTAGGACCATCGTGGGACTTTGTCTGATTTACTGGGACCCAAAGAGAGACGGGCGTAAAAGATCAAATGGCAAAAAACCACAGCTGTTCACTTTTTTGAGTATCGAGCCCTCGATAATTTGAAAAATCGGTGGTATCTTGAATGTCAACGGGAGTCTATTTTTTAAAATTTAAATGATAATGAAACACTGGAGAGTACTGGAAATGAAATAATAGCAACCAAACACCTGCGTAGCCAGGAGGTTGAAACAAAGAAACATTTTCTGAGAGAAAAATCGTGCAAATCATGCTTCAAAGCAAATTTTCGAATAAGATTCGTATTGGCTTTGAAAGTGTTCTCCCTGTGGGTTGCCATCTAACCTTGACTTTTTCCCAAGAATTAAAATCATTCAACCGAAAAATCTGTAACTCGCGGTGAAAATATTTAATTACAAAAATAATTGGGGGTCAAGAGTCACGTAAAATTGTTATTTACACGTATCCGAAAGATATTTTTATATGTCAGCGTCACTTCACTATTTTTTTTCTCTCTTTTCATCTTGTCTTTGAACGTATTCAAGAAAGCGGGCGCTTTGTTGACACTATATCATCTTTACGGCTCCATATTCTAAACAGATAACAAGAAAGAGAAAAACAGTTAATACCATCCTTGATTTACGAATGATGAAGTTCTATACGTGTGTATTTTCGCAAAACTTAAAATAATGCATCAATGGTGTGACGAAATATTGGCGCGGACCGTTCATCCAGCAACGGGACGCAGGCTTGACATTCGAGTAAACAAAAACATCGGGCAAATATTTTCAAAAATTCTAATTTCATTTATTCGTACAACAATTCGAGTTTTCTTATAATAACCATTGAAGATAATTTCATCACCTAGTTTTTTTTTCTTTTTTTTTAATTCGAAAAACCGATATAGAGAGGAAGTTAAATAAAAGATCACCTAATATAAAATTCAAGGAAAATTGACTTCGGAAAATAATTCCGGAACGACAACTCGTAAGAACAAACAAAATCCTCTACGTAAGAGGAAAGAGTTCTCTACTGTCTCATCAATTATTTACACGAACACAATAACACACTCAATCGTACTTTTTCAACGAAAAAAAAAAAAAGAAAGATGAACTTTCTCATTGAAGTTATTTATTTTTTTCTCTCTCAAACCATTCAAAGCGAGGTGAGAGTTGTATTCAAAAACAAGAATCGAAACTCGATTTTTTTAGATCTTGTGTTCGGAATAGTATAGTCACCTTAAAAGAGAAACAAGAAATTAGATGAATGAAAGAACCAAAGTCAAATAATTAATATCAATCATACGAGTAACGTACAAGTTGCAAAATACGAGTAGAGGTGAGATACTTTACTTCTAAGAGATAGGTGAAAGTGTGATGGACTGATTCTAACTTTGAATTGTCTTGCTAGCATACGTTCGAGCTTGAGAGGAAGACAAGTTTAGAGGCTATGAGATGTCGAAGTCTTCCAAATTGTTAGAGGTAATTATCCAGCGTATAATACGTTCCTTGAGATTGATCCCCCCGGGAGATTCTCGTCGTGAAAATATCATCTTGTACCTCCTCATATTCGGTCACACTTACCTATTTTTTCCTATCTCCTTCTAGATCCACTCCCTTCCTCCTAATGCCGTTTAAACAGTTTCATTTTTGCGACTACAGCTAAACTTTGAGATCTTGAGCTCAAATTGTGATAAAGATTAGGCCTAGGATTTCAATCCAACAGCCAGATAGAGAGAACGACTGGGAGCTTAAAAATTTGGCTGCTTCTAAGCGAGTTTGGGAAGATAAGAAGTAGAACGGGAAAAAATTTAAGGCAAAATATTACAAACTAAAAACACAGAAACAGAGAAAGCTAAGAACGAAGTGGTAAAAAGTTGAGGTAATTGCATAAATGGTTTGTCTAGAAGGGTAATGATACAAAGGTGCTATAGTTGAAAATTGAAATCCTAAAAAGTAATGCAAAATATTTCTACCCAATAAAAAAGTCATATTTTCGATATTCTTGAATTACTAGTCTACGTGTATCTTGACTATCTTACTTTCTAGAATGTAAAATATTGCGTCGAAACAAGTGGTGACACTGAGATCACCTATCCTATAAGCACCGATGCCGTTATGAAAAGCGATTTCGAGACATTTGCCAAAATGGGAATCGTCCAGAGTTTGACGTTAATCGTTAGTGTCAACTTTCACGTGTCGCACGTCATGTTGAACGGGGGTGAGGGCGGAGAAGTTTATTCATCATCAAAGTATTTTTATTTCGTTTCGTCGTTCGTTGGTTTACGACTGCATTTCTTACCTGAAAAAATAATCGCCAACAACTCACCTGTCGCGTGTTACGAGTGAGTGTTGAAACTCTTAAAAATGTGAGCTGTGAGACAGTAGGTTTGAATATTGAAAATCATATTAAAGGACTGACGACAACCCACTGAGTAACTATTTCAAGTTTTCCAGCAGATGACGATGACTTCATTAGAATTCCCTCCTCACGCGTATTCGGCAGCCTCATTAAATGATTTATAAAGCTTTCAGAAGAGAAAAGACAAATTTCACGAATGCTCACAGCTGGGATGTTGAGGCGACGGGCAAATCAATCTTTGAAAAAGTTGTGCACGTCTACTTTGGATTCCGAAAAGGGATATTGTTCCTGTTTGTCGTGGAATAATGTGTCGAAAGGCAGAATTCTGGTTCATATTTTCCAAAAATATACTTTCAAAATAAAAATTGGCTCATAATATATTTCACTTTTGATTTTCTGTACGGTTTTTGCAAAAAACAAGTCTCAACAAATTATTGTAAGACGGGTTTTGATTAAGAACTGAAATCAGAACATATTATATGAAATGGTAAAAATTGTTGAGATTCTGAGGTTCTAATAGAAAATAATACTTGGTATTTTTCACAGTCTATGAAAAATACTGGGACACACCTTATAACAATCAGATCACGGATCGATAAGTTTGAAGAACATTGAGAGGGAGCAGCGCCGTCGCCAGACTTTTCGAGGCCTGAAGCAAAATTTTCACATGAGATCTTTTTTCAATTCAGACAATTTTAATTTTTTTTTCCCTCACCGGCACGAGGCCTAACAGTAGCGCGAGGCCTGAAGCGATAATACCTAGTTGCCACCCCTCTGGCGACAGCCCCGCTCGAGCCTGAGACTTGAGTTTCAGACTCGAAGATGATATTCGAGCTTGAGAATCGAGTTTGAGAATCGAGGCAGAAATTCGAGACTGACACTCGAGCTTGAGACTCTACACTGAGACTGGAGCGTGAGACTCGAGACTCGAGGCTGAGACTCAAGACTGACACACGAGCTTGAGACTCGAGACTGAAATTCGAGCTTGAGAATCAAGGCTGAGACTTGAGCTTGAGAATCGAGTTTGAGAATCGAGGCTGAAACTCGAGACTGACACTCGGGACCGAGACTCAAGACTGTGATTGGAGCTTGAGACTCGAGACTGGCACTCGAGCTTGAGACTTGAGACTGAGACTGGAGCTTGAGACTCGAGACTGTGATTAGAGCTTAAGACTCTAGACTCAGACTCGAGACTGAGACTTAAGACTGACACTCGAAATTCGAGACTGGCACTCGAGCTTGAGACTTGAGGCTGAGACTGAGCTTGAGACTCGAAGCTGACACTTGAGACTGAGACTCAAGATTGAGACTCGAGACTGAGACTAGAGCTTGAGAATCGAGATCGAGACTCAAGATTGAGACTCGAGGCTGAGACTCGAGACTGACACACGGGCTTGAAACTCGAGACTGTGACAGGAGCTTAAGACCCTAGACTGAGACTTGAGTTTGAGACTCGAGTCTAAGACTCGAGCTTGAGACTTGAGACTCAGACTGGAGCTTGAGACTCGAGACTCAGACTGGAGCTTAAGAGTAAAATGAAGAAAAATACAGTCACGTCTCGTAATTATGAGGAATCCCTCCAACTCATGGAGCCTAAGACTCTAGACTGATACTCGAGACTGAGTCTGGAGCTTATCGTCGTCGCCAGACTTTTTGAGACCTAACGAAAATTTCCACATGAGCCCATTTCTCAATTCAGACAATTTAAATGTTTTTCAATCTTCGCCGGCGCGGCGCGAGGCCTACAGTAGCTCGAGGCCTGAAGCGCTAATACCTACTCGCCACCCCCTGGCAACGGTCCTGCGAGGGAGCAGAAAACATTCTGTGCGACCACAAGAAATTTAAGGATAAAATCCCCAGTTGTCACCTCCTCTCGTCACGCCTGACTTTGTGGACCGAGTAAAACTAGAATTAGCACGACATGAGATGCTCTGTAGTACAGAATTTGAAAATTCTCGCTGAATCACGAGTTGCAGATGTCCAAGAATATTGCTTAAGCATTTTTCTCTCACAAGAAGGCAGTGTTTGGATTCTCAAGATTCTACCGAGCAGTGAATCCTTGAGATAGTTTAATTTCTGAGGCTCAACTTCAAACCATAAGGGTGAAGGCAGTCTGCGTCTGCACATCTGAGCTTTTTTCAGCGATTTCGTCTGACAAGGGTATTTTCGTATTGTTTTGACCAAATCACGAATTCGTCTTTGAGTTTCGATCTATGACTAAGAATTCAGGAAAAACTGGAAAGAGTTTAATTTCCGAGGCTCAACTTCAAACCAAAAGGGTAAAGGGAGTCTGCGTCTGCACATCTGAGCTTTCTTCAGCGATTTTGTCTGACAATGGCATTTTTGTATTTTTTTGACCCAATCACGAATTCGTCTTTGGGTCTAGAGCTATGGCTAAGAATTCTTGAGAAACTGGAAATAGATTCTTTTTGAGTCTCGAGTGTTCTGAACCAAAATGTGCCAAAAATTGACGAATTTGCCAAAATTCTCAAAAATTAAAAATTGTTCCAACTTGCTTGTTTTATTTGATTTGAGAGTGAAATTTAACGCTGATTCCGAAATAACCCTATGAAGCTTAAACGTGGAGGATTTTTCAATATTTTATTTTCAAAATCTTTGCAAATTAGTCAATTTTTGGCACATTTCGGTCCATAACCCGGCTCAGAAGAGTTGTAGAACTTTGGATACGACTCAAATTAGACGTAAAGTTGAGATACATAATATTTCGTTCTTTTAAACTATACTTCTAACGTTTCGCGTTTTTGTGCTACGACGGATTTAGCGCAAACTTCCATTCAACTGGTAACATCATTTTGCCTCACCCGGTATACTAGGCTAGGGAAAGACGGGGTGAACTCGTTGATTTGAAAATTGAAGTAGAGTGTAATTCTGACGATTTTGTTGGAGGAAGAAAATACTAAGGTAGACATATTCCTAACATCCCGGGGTGTACTAGATGAAAGAAGGGAAAGGGAAAATTCACAGGTTCTTCAACATAATGAGGGGAGGCAGGAAACTTGTTTAATGGGGTATTTCAGAAGAGCCTTCAGTGTCTTATGATGTTAGAAGTGTTGCATATTCTGCTCCTCGATGTTCAAAGTATTGCATATCTGGTTCATTGAAGGAGCTAAGAAAATTGGTGTATGATGCATTGCATACCTAATTACTTGAAGGAGCTATCTTAATCAGGGTGTATACAGCAAATACATAGAATGAATACTGATACACTTAGCAATCTGTATCATCTATACTATACCTCCACATACCAGAGTGGTTGCACTTATAAGTCCGCAGTCCAGTTCAGAATGTTTCAAGATAATAGTTTTTTGTGGGTATGGTCAAGTACAAGTCTGCTTGAGAATATTTCGAGCAAATAGTTTTAGGGTATTTCAAGCTAATAGGTTTTAGGTAGCTCCCTCGCTCCGCTCGTTCGTTCACCTTACTCTTTGGTCTAGTATAAATTCGCGGCGTGAACTCGCAGATTTTCGAACTACCCACGGAGTAACGAGAGTGAGGGGGCCATTCGCGAAATTGGATGGGGGGCAGTCGGAAAATTCCAAATTAGGGGTGAGCGCAGAGTAAAAACATGAAACATGTCAAAAAAAAAACATCTTTTTTAAGATAAAAATATGGAAATTGAAAGAAGGACGTCTCCGAATGTTGTTTGTGCGAAACACTGAAGGTTATACTGAAGCGGCGCAATTCTCGAATAGTTAAACGTCGGAATCATTGGTTCTTAACAGACAGGAGATATGCAGCATTTTACTAGTAAAAAGTGCATGACAGAGAACTTGCGGGGAAAACACGAATCAAAGCCAAGAAAGCTATAGAAGTACCTTCAATTAGAAAGCTTGTCTCGCATAACATTAATGAATTGAACCGGGTAATTGTTGGAGCCCGGAAGAGATGTTCGAAAACATATCTCTAAAACTAAATTACTTTCATTCATCATAACACGATATTTGTCGTATAAGAAAATCTAATTCCTTCTCTTCGTTTACGTAACTATTTTTCACGTTCAGTTATAAAGCTTGAGGCGAGTTCAAATCTGAGAAAGCTCATATACTGGTCGCAATAAGATTCTTTGTTCGTCTAATAAAATGAAAATGATATAAAGCAGTTTACGTTGTAGTGTACAGTAATATTGTCACGCTGATTGTGTCTTGTGTACAGAGAAGCTGCGACAATCTTATTTCTAGAAGGACACCAGAACGAAAGACGCGACGTCCGCACACGCACACAAAAAAAGTACACGAACGATTTCGAATTTCTAAAATAAAATGATGATACGACGCTCGATGGAAAATGCTGAAATTTTTATCACAGTTCTCGTAAATGATGATTACACCTTCTGGATATGTGACGCGCAACAGTCATTTTTGTAAATTATTAATTGATAAAGGGAGAAAAAATGTTCAAAAAAAAATCGGATGTCCGAAATTAAATTTAGAAGTGATGTTATACGCTGTGCTTATATTCTTAGTAAGTCTCACAACTCCCACTGACTCGGTATGGTCTGAAAAAAAAGAACGTATAGCATTCGCTTAACGCGTGAAACATTATTGTTTGCATTACTCAAACTTATTATTTTTTTCCCTTAGTAGTTTCACTTCTCGATTTTTCATTCATTTTATCAGGTTACGAAATAATAACAGTTGCCCGACTCAGTGCTGGTATAGTATCGAAGTATCATTATACTTTACTTTTATTATCATTTGTACGGACGACAAAAAGTTGTTTCATTTACTACCGTATTAAAAACAATTTTTCCCGGAATATCCCTTTTCACTTTCTTTCGAAACATTCGGATTCTCGAAGTAATATCGCGAGGAAGTATACGACGACCCAGTCTCGGGTGCTCATTAAAAATCACTTGAAAATAGAAAAACATAAGAGTTCGCTATAAGTGAAATTACAATCCGAAACACATCCGAGGGAGTAGACTAATAATCTCTCGTATATGTGTTTTTTCGTTTGTCACTTTATTTCTATTCTGTTGTCTATTATTATACGAGAACTAGACGCGATGACAGATTCTATCTACCCTCAAGGTGTATATAGGGTTTCGCCGAGAAAAGCGAGAAAGTAAAGTATAGAAGAAATTTTTTAAATTAAAGTTGAACTGCGAATACCCAGAAGTAAGAATTCGTCACGACCATTTTCCATGAAAAACGTGACGAAAATGTTGAGGTGAGTAAATTTTTATGTTTAGATAAACAACGATACCGCCAAGTTCAAAAACAATGTTTCTTTCCTCCGCGTGCGTGAGCGGGAAAATGTCTATTTATCAGCGGGCTGTTTTTATTGCGAATAAAATTCTGAGGTACGACTGAAATCTAAATATTAAGTTGAATTTAAATAGCCTGTCAAAGTACCTACTACAAAATGTGACTGACGTTTACCTAAATTGTTTGAAAAAAAGGTATTTTTCTTTTTTCAAGTGCAACGAGGGTAGTCTCGATGTGCGGGTTCGCTTTACGTCTTGTCCTCGCGAGCTCATTCGTCCCATCTTCTCTAAAAGGTCAGAAGTTTCCGGGAAATTGTAGCCTTAGAGATATTAGTCGTGGACGTATTTTCCTTGTTCCCTATGTTCGTGCTCATTTAAGAACAAACAGTCCAGATAATCTGAATATTT
Source organism: Aspidiotus destructor (assembly GCA_035079395.1). Classification (NCBI taxonomy): domain Eukaryota; kingdom Metazoa; phylum Arthropoda; class Insecta; order Hemiptera; family Diaspididae; genus Aspidiotus; species Aspidiotus destructor. The sequence goes on along the minus strand of JAVHKZ010000002.1, from coordinate 7,539,606 downwards.
TTTTCATTTTTTTTCGAATGGGGTGGAGAAGGGAAGACGAGGTTGTGAATTAGCGTTCTTCAATAATCAATTCTAGCGTTTGAGAAAGATGAGATTCGAGGTGGCAAAATTTAGGTCTGCCTTGCAGCGCACAAAAACATTATGAGGACCATACGTACTCGCGAAATTTAGAATACGAGTACATAATGATGAACCATATCAACCGTCGGGTCGCCAATTTATTCCCTTGGAAACCTTGGTCAAAATTGCGACGACATACTGTAGGAATCGGCTTTACGTCGACGCGACGTCAATGTTAGGTTAAATGAGTGAATTTGAGCCTCAGACCTTGGAAACGAGTGTTCAAACGCCGAGAGATGTGCAGTAAAATATGGTTTGTTAGATTAACTCGTTATTTGAACCTCCTCATGCCCCTTGAGTCTAGTTTTGAGCGCCCGGCCTATTCCCTCTATGTGTGTGAAGGGATAGTCAAACTCCCCCTTTACTCTCAGTAGGAGTGCGGTTTTGGGTGCGACAGAAGTTCTTTTTTAAGTGTTGTTCAAGTTATAAGAAGCTGGCCTAAGATGCAGAGATTTGAGTAAACGAGACGTATGCTTAGAGGAGAGCTCACCGAAGTAAGGGAGGCGGATGCATTTCTCTTTTGACGACTCGTGGCTCTTGGCTGGAAGATTGTGACGTCAAGAGCTTTAGAGATAAGTTTCTTGTGGATTATTATAAGAATGAGTTTCCCTCCCCCCTTCTGGATACGCCACTGATGGAAATTATTGGTTCCACGGGTGAAATACTGTCGCATGTATTGTTTATTGCAATCATGATATCTCGCTGAGAGGAGATCCTTGTGGAACCATATGAATTCCCATTTGTTAGAAATTCACAGAGGCCATACTTTGGAGAGTGAAGAGCATATCTTTTGTCACCACTCTCTTAAAATTGTATTTTCATTGAAAAATGTAACTATGTATCATTCTTAGGGTCAGCTTTGCCAGAGCCATTGTAGCAGAACGACCTTTACAAGATTATAATTAATTGTCATCATTATGCCTTTTGCGGATCGTTGTGACTTTCTGAGGTAGGATTAGTTGGACCTAATATAAGAGATATGCTACTGTCGTGCAAAAGCTGTTGTTACAGTGAAACACTTGGTCGCAAAAGAACGCAAAGTTTCGTAAAAGTATCAGCGAGAGTGAGTTCTTTATTCTCTCCCGTCCTAAAAAAGAATTCAAGGAAATGAAGCCCATTCCTCTCAATCTTTATGGGTTACCCAAAATTCATGAAGAGGGAGTTCCAATTACACCCATTGTCTTCTACACGTACAAACTAGCAAATCTCTTGGAAAATACAAAATAAATATTAAAAAAATAAAAACTTGTGATATTACCAAACATTCCATTATAAAAAAATTAATTAATTCATCTTCTATTAAAAAATGCGAAAAAAAATATATATATTTAATAAAAAAAAAAAATAATAATAATAATAATAATAAAATGAATGATAAAATTTAAAAAAAATGATAACAATGATATATGAAAAACAAAAAAAAATAATTATCAAATAAAATAAAATAAAGTAATAAAAATAAATTATGTTTATATATATTTTTTGTATATAATCAATATTATTTTGTCATTTCATTTTTTAATTAAAAATAATTATCAAATAATTGAAATAGAAAAAAATTCAAAAAATATAATATTTTTTTAAATATTTTCTTCATTTCTTATTTCTGTAGTAATTTTTTTAAGGTGTTTTGTTTTTTATCATTTTTTTTATTTATAATTCTATAACATACACTTAATAAATTAATAAAATAATAAAAAAACATATTTTTATAATATATTATATTTTTTCATTTATTTATTTTTTATTTATAAATTTTATTTTTTTTTTGAATATTATTTATTTTTTTAAAGTTCGAGATGACCTCCCGATGGGCTCCCCTAAATCCCCTCTAATTTCAGAAATTTTTATGAACTTTCTCGAGAGAAGCGTTTACTCCTCTGAGCGTAATTGTGCTGCAGTGTGTTGGATTCTGGCCTCGGTATGCAGGTGACGTACTGTGTCTGTGGGCAGGCTCCAACGCATAACTAAATTAATTTTTTCAAATGATCAACTCTCTACCTGCCTTTATAAAATTCAAGCTCAAGGTCGGCAGTAAATCCATAAACTTTTTAGACCTCTCCACCACCCTGAAAGAAAGAAAACGTACATTGGGAATCTTCAAGAAGCCTACCTATTCTGGTGTCACAATAGATGACTACTCAGTGCTGCCAGATGCTATTTTCAAAAATCTGTAACCGCCATTTTTTCCAAGACCTAAGAACAGATTTCAACCAACTTCTATCGAATTATCAATAAGGATCAGGAGAAAGGTATCTTTTAAAAGAGTAACTAAGATACTTTTCTCTTGATCGGCCTAATGTGGCGGGAGACTGCGGTGTCAGCCTTTAACGACAAGGAGAAAAGTATCTCTCATATCAGTGTCAAAGCTACTTTTTCCTTGAGCACAAGAATAACATATTTTACGCAAAAGTCTGTATCTTCTTCGAGGACCGAAAATCCGTAAATCTGGCTCACAAGTATGTAACTTCTTATGACAGGTAACCTGCTGCTTCGGGAGAGGGAGGGGGTAGAAAAACTTCCACCATCCGAAAAATCCCTCCTATCATGTATAATTTGGAGATCAGTGTAGACCTCTCAAGTAACTAGATATGCAATGCTTCACACATCATTTGGATTAGCCCCTGCCATGAGCCAGATATACAACGCCTAAAACACCATAAGACTCGGAACCCTCTTCTAAGGTACCCCATAAAGTAGGTTTCCTGTCTCTCCTCTTTTCGTGAGTTATTTCAAACTCTCTAATTTATAGCAAAATAGGAAAAGGCACTCCTGGTCAGTTCAGCTTTTCAGCCGTTCAGCATGGAAGCCTGCATTGCGGTCATCCAAAAAAAGAGCAAAAACTGGAGAATAAATATCTTCCAAAAATCAGACGAAACCCCAATTCTCCTGATCGTTTCATCTGGTCTCATTTTTATCATAATATTGAATATTCAAACGTCGGAAATCAGCTGAATTGAACCAGAGGCCAGCTACGTTGAAGCCATTGCTAAAATTTTCGTCGGCCATAGAGCAACGTCGAGAACACGATGTCACTTCAGTGGGTGGCTCATGTTATCAGTCACATTAACGAACACCTGAATCCAAAGACGAATGCGCAACGCTGGGACTTGGAAAAATTCCTGGGTCCTCTATAGCCAGACTTGGAAAAATGAGTGAATTTCTTGATTCTTAACCGTTGGGATTTGGAGAAATTCCTGGCTAAATTAGAAGACCGGATTTGCCTCTTTTACCTCGGCAAGTTCTCCTCCCATATAACTCGTTAACTCAAACCTCTTTATCTTCGCCCAGCTTTCCATAACTTGAACATCTTTAAAAAGAATGCGGAAGTTCGTGTCCGCATAACGAAATTATAAGACGAGTTAGAGCGTACGGAGTCGAAGTGTTTGTAATGACATGACTGAAACGTATAGGTACAAGTTATCGACTACCCTACACGGATCACGGTCGCGTGTGCGGTATGAGATCCGAGAAATATGGAAGAGGGGTAGAACGACGTGGAGAAGAGGACGAGTGTGTACAAAGGACCAGTTCAGGAGACGAGGAAAATGTCGCGAACGTGATCCGCGAGAGAGATACATAGATAGAGAGAGAGAGAGAGAGAGAGCACGGCAAGAACTTCTGTCGTACCCAAAACCTCTCTCCTACTGAGAGTAAAAGTGGAGTTCACAGACTCTATTACAATGACTATCCTTTCACCCAAATAGAAAAAAAATAGGTCGGGTTCTCAGAACTAGACTCAAGGAATATGAGGATGCTCAAACAACGAGTCAACTTAACAGACCAGGACTTTCGCTTTCAAGGTCAGAAAATGTCCGTCACCTGCATGAGAAAAGCTTTAAAAATAAACGCGTTGCGTTGGAGACAGCTGTCCTGAATTTCTCCCCTATGGTAAACCAGATACTTCCCTCATCACACCTCACTGATACTATTCACTAAAAATTGCTAATTTGGAATTAAGTGATTGACGTGATATTTGAATTACGGCCTTCTTTCTCTTACTGGTTGATTATCATTCGAAAGCGTTCACGCAGAATTGTATTAATTTATACGACATTTTGTAAACTCGTCTCTACTTCTAATGCAAAAAGCATCTGGTACGCCCACGTCCAAAAGACTATCGTGATACAATCAGCACATCTTACTTACAGCTTCAATGCTCCAAACGTCAATCCAAAAAGTCTTGGCTAAATACATTGTACATGTAATTAACATGTCGAGAGAAGACTTTATATTTGTCGGCACATGGGCGTAAATTCGCACACGCGAATACTACGAGTAAATCCATCGTCAGTAGAATTTGTTGACCATCAATTTAATGCCTTGCTGATGATGAAAAAGTTGGGAGGCTGTCCTCTGATTTCGCTCTTTTCTCACTTTCCAACTTTGTATGACTCGAAACAGTTTTAAACAGTTTCCTTATTCCAGAAAAATCAGATAAAAAATATTTATATCTTTGTCCAAAGCGGCGTAATCGTCTACGCTACAGATTCTCGAGTGCAGCTTACCATAATTACTTTTTTAGAATAATTCAAGAGACGTAAAATTATCTACGCTTGTGTTATCAACTCAAGTTAGATATTTAGGATTTGATAGGATGTATACGTAAACCTCAGAACAACAACCAGCTAGCAGAAGAGTGTGAAATTTCGAGAAAATTTATAAGGTTTACTGCTACAAACGGTACGGGAAATCAGAAAAAGGAAGCGAGGAAAACGCGGATAAAAATATTCAAATGGAAGACGGTGAAATATTTGTCAAGTCGTTCGACTTATCGCACTATATATAGTGTGCATTTTTTGCACAACAATTTAATTTTGCTGTGTACACAGTATTATTAAAAAGTTGATGGTTGTCATTTAATTGCGTTAACCTTGCCTGAAGCTTTCACGCTATTTGCGAACTTTTTCCTTCTTTCGCGCGTCCATTTTTATCTTTTTTTTTTTCTTCCTCTCGGCCAAAAGACAGTCGTAGATTTGTTCGCTTTTCGCGAAGAACCCATGATATATATTACGACATTAATTTTTCGTAAAAATATCTCGCAGGTTCTTTTATTTATAAATGTACTCCTTCACTGTTCTTCATTTTTCACGAAAATACTATATTTCGTAATGCTACTTACTACCTTCTTTTGTGCAACACAATTATCAGGGATTAAATACGACTTTTTTCTTCTGATTGGCGACAAAAAATTTTCCGACGTTGTCGTAAAACAGACAATTACGTACACCTGGCATCTTCTTTCCATGAAATATGCGGAAGAATCACGAAATTCGCGCTCTCGAAAACTTAAAGTTAGCAGCTTCGATGAAAATTGTTGCGGCTGCGTTAAAATTTTTTCGCCAGTCACTTTCGCGCAATAATCGTGTATCGTATTCGATGAAATTAATCACCTCGAGTTTTTTGGTTATCTTACAGGTGCAAAATGACGCGCTGACAGTAGCCGAACCTTCTCGGTGCCTCGGAAAACTACTCCAAGTAAGATTTCATTTTAGTAGTGATACGTTGAAAAGTTTATTTTATAACTACAATAAGTTGGCTTAAATCACCAGGGACCGCGAGCGGTCTGTGTATTCGTGTGATACGTACAACATATACTTTTAATTTCACTGGTTGAAAATGTCGGCGCTTGAAATATATACGAGTTTCGATGTACAACTGTCGAGCCACCAGAGCTTTCGCTCTTACGTATTTCTTTGTAGAAGGCGCGCAATTTCGCCTACAAATATAATGTTTTCATTGAGACAAAAGTGGCTCGAATGAAAGATCGTACACTCCATGTGCAGCATATACGGTACATGGAAATGATGCTTTATTTCTTCGTTTTCTACGCACATATCCGTACCGGATGCGCTCTAATTCTAGCCGTATCCGCGCGTATACACAATTTTATTTATAACACCAACATTTTTTAAAATTAAGTTTTAATTCAAATCAAGGTTGTGGGGGCGGATATGCCAGGAAGAGTGGCAGGATGAATATGCCACCCGTAGCGGTTTAGTGTACTCAATTATACGAAGTATACACCACAGAAGGTGCCATCAAGAACCGGACTTGCAAGACTACCTAATTCATGAGTTTTGTAATTACGGTTCGCAGTTTTTCTTTCTTCTCTTCAAATTACAGCAAAAACTGGATAATAAAGGCTTTAGACTTGACGCTCAAAATTTCGAAGTACAATTTTTGTGGCCGAGGATGAGACCGGATGACATTAGATGTGTGAATTGTGTGACATAATTATCAATTTTTGAATGACAATTATGTAAGAGTACAGATCCATTTTTGACTCAAGGCGGCCATAACCTAGTCCAGTGGTTTTCAAACTTCCAAAAATTGCGGACCCCTCCAATTTTTTTTTTCGCGGACCCCACAGAAAAAATTTTTCAAAATGCAAGCAGTAAGTAACTTTATTTTTGAATTAAGTAGAGGACCAGGGCTGCTCCGCAGCAAAAATAAAATGTGAGCCGTGTTTAATCATATTACAGGACATTGGGTTTTGTTTTTCACAAAGACTAATATTCAAGTACAAAAGTAGTTATTTTTAGTGAAATTTATGAGAATTAATCAGAAACCTCACCTAACCTAACGAAACCTATCTGGCCTTGGTACTAATATTGATGGTTGATGATTGGTTAATGAAGTTGCAACATATTTTTTGAAGGGGGTAAGGCCCCCCAACCTCCGACGACCTTTTGCATTGAGCTACATTTTTTCTAGCTGATCGAGGGAGCCTGCAAGTGTAACCCAGAAGACACCACGTGGAGGTCGCAAATGCGGATAATTGGGGAACACCTGAAGTGATGGCATCAAGTGATGCTTTATGGCTAATCTAAAGGTCATTCTGAAGCGAATAAGAAAAAATGATGCAAATCCATCCAGTAGAACGACCATTGCTGTAATAATTACATATATTGATTATACAAAGATAGTTTAATTGGATACTGAAATGAATGAATAAATAAATGACTATTTTATTGAATAAATTTATACGAATTATTATTAAATTGAAAATAATTTAACATTAATAATTAAAGACAAAAAGATCTTAAAAATTTTGTTTATAAATAATTATTTTATAATTCAAATTTTATTGGGGTTATAAAAAATAGTTTTTCTTTATAATTCAACATTTAATATGAAAATCATTCAAGTTTTAATTATTTTCAAAAAAATTATTTTTATTAATAATATAAGAATTATTATAAATGTTCCTATAATTATATGAGTCATATGAAATAGAGTTATTAAAGAAAAAATAGAAAAAAAATTGAATTAGTTGAATTAAAATTTAAAAATTTGTATTCTACATATTGAATTATAATAAAATAAATTCTCAAAATAATAGTTGAAAAATATATTTATAATTAAATGAATAATTTCATTTATTGTAATAAAAATTATGAAAGTAATACTTGATGATAATTAAATAATTGAAATTATGAATGATATTAAAAATTTAATTTAAATATAATTAAAAAAAAATTTTTATTAAAAAATAAATTGAAATATTTTTCTTAATTATATGTGTAAAACAAAGGGCAGACAAAAATTATAATATTCAGATATAATGAATATAATAATTGATAATTTTATTGATAAATTTATTTAAAAATTCTTATAATTACCGTTATAAATAAATTTTATTGAATTTGAATTATAATTTCAATTAATTAAAATTATAATAATTAGTAAAATATTAATCGAATTCAAATACATAATTAAATTTAAAATTAAAATTAAATAATATTATTATAACAAAATTTATTGAATTAATAATTAACATAAAAGGTCAATGAGATTTATTAATAAATAGCCTTATATTATTTGATTTAATTTTACTATTAAAAACTTCCTTCTATATAATTATTATATATATTCATTTAATCAATTTATAGGTTAAAATTAATATATTGAACTAATTTTTCAATTATTTATTAAATTTTTTAATTTGAAAAATTAATGTAAATAATAAATTTTATTGATATAAGTAATAATTATATTCAATTTCCAATTAAAAAATTTTATATAATAGCAAGTTAGGCGTCCTATGTATTGTATTTATTTTTTGAATTCCCCATTGAATTGCTACTGTAGTAGGTTTAGCCTTCTTTCAATAGGCCTAAATGCACAGTAAACTAGGCCAAGAAGGTGACTTATACTAGACCAAGTAAGGGGGGGGGGAGAGGGTGAAAAAGTGAAGCGAGTGACTCTAAAAGCTATTAGTTTCCGCTCTTTTGCCCCCTAAAAGTTATTAGCTTGGAATATTTCAAAGTACACTTGCTCGAAATATTATTTTAAAGTAGACTTATATTAGATCAAAAGGGGGGGGGGGTGAAAAAGCGGAATGAGTGGCGCCTTAAAATCTATTAGCTTGAAATTCTTTAAAGTAGGTTTCCACCAACCGAAGGAGGGGGTAGACGAGCGGAGCGAGTGAGCTACCCAAAAGCTATTGGCTATAAATACCCTAACTGGCACTATACAGGGTGGGGCAGAAAGATGTTACCAGTCAACCGGCCTCGCGGAGTTTTTTGTTCAAGTGGTAACATCTTTCTGCCCCACCCTGTACACGAAACGCTGGTTTCAGATCTAACATGTGAGCCGCTCAACCAATCATAAAACAAAGCAGGTTAACAATGAAAACGAACGAGTGAAAACTCCACGAAAGGACAGCAGACATGAAACATGATCTTTTTATATTTGGCTCCCTCAGAAGATTTTTCTTTTTCCTGATGGCACACTCTTACCAATGTAGATGTCTCTGCACGGTTCGCAACTTGGCTTGAACACTGCCCTGGAGTTCTCTCATTCTTTTATTCCGTCTGATTATTTCTTATTCTTTTCTCTAGGGGTAAGTTTTCTTGGATGCCCACTTTCACATCATGACCCCTAAACGCCTTCATCTATTGGAAGTACTGATCCAAAGTACATTCGCACTTATGGATTCTCTCATTTGCTTCCGTTTTGACAAGGACTCCTTCAAATACTTACCTCTTGAGTAGCCGTTAGCCGCCACTACTTCAATTCCTTTCTTCTACTCTTCATTGTTCTTTAGAACAGATATTGCTCAGTAGCAGTCATGTCATAACCATTAAACGCCTTTATCTACGGCAAAAACTGATCCGGGGTAGATTCTCTTCTATCGCAAAGACTTCCCCAACCAATGCCTCCAAAGTTGCCGTTAGCTGTTGTCATCTGCTTTACCCTCTTCTCTACATTGTTCCTTAGAACAGAAATTTCTTGGTAGCAGAAGTTCTGCTCATGGTGTCGATATTCTTTCGCTTCCTGAAAATTTTGTGTTCTATCCTGTTACTTTCTAGACTGGGTGTTATAGACCCACATTGTAGATGGTCCGATTGAATTTTACGCTGAAAACTTCGATTCTTCCAGTTCTGACCAACGATTTCTTCATTTACTTTGACGTTCTCCAGCCCATTAGAGTTCCCATGGTATTTGTTCTTTGGCAGCAGAGTGAGAATTTCTTCCATTGGTGAAAGTTTGTCATTCCAAGAATGTTAGCTCACCATTCTCAATTTCCACCTCGTTTAAACGCTCCATCAACTCCTTGTTGTGTCTGATACTTTATTCAAGTCCAAAGTGGTACGTTTCTTTAAAGAATGTAGCCGTGAACTTTTCCAGTTCGTGACATGGTGATTCAATGCTAAAAACTATTGATCTCATCATACGGTTTGCTGTTTTTTATAGGTCCCTTGGATGTTGGTGCTACCGGATTCATCTCAAGCGTCCTCTTGTTACCAGGAACGTACATTGTTTTCATTCAACATGGTACTCAGCCTGTTCTTGTACTTTTGGGTCAGGTCGTTCTTCATCTCTTGATATGTACATACTTTGCGATGTAAGGGTAGTCGTCCTTCTCCATTACCATTGTCAGCTCTTGGTGTCCTCGTCCGTTACCACTACCGTGTTAGTGATACCTATGTTCGCTTTTGTCAAAATAAGGTTGTCCTGTGGGATCTTTTTCTGTATAGATTTTTGACTTTCTTCTGCTTCACGTCCATTCTGTACTTACAGTAATAGATGACATTGAACTTAATGATTTACGCGCGTAACCTTCGTTGTTGGTGAAACAGTAAAATGTCAAAAGAAAAAAAATAAATGAATGAAAGATTGTTTCCCGTGGTAAAACAAAAATTACGATTCATCGTATTTAAAATACAAAGAGCATAATAGGATAGTTAATGAAACTGTGAGAGAAGTGTTCTAAATAAATACAGACCATATTTCTTGACGAGGTCCATCACTTACTAAATGTCTGGACTCCACAATCACAACCTTATGGTCACTTGGAATAATTTATCGAAAAAATCATACAGCTTGATGTAAATACTATTACCAATAAGGTAACGACATCAAATGCGTAATGGCAAATTGCCATCGTGTAGAATAGACTATCTCTGAACTTACTTGGCTCGGTGAACATACAGCACGAGTACTTTTTTTCTTCGCTCGCCGATTACCCAGATGTCCGTGTATTAGAAATTTCATCTCTCGTCTTTACCCATCTCGTCAAAATCAAAATTCTATAATGAAACGTTGTTCGTCGTTGCTTATATGCGCGCGAACGCTCGATAAATTCTTTATTTCCTCGGAAACAAGTGTATCAAATGACGACAAAAAGGACATTCAACCATATAGTACCATTGTATTAAATTTCTTTATCGGAAGATATGCATTCATGCGAATGATATTCATCGTTTTGGAATAAATTCGAAATAATCAATCGTCGAAGTGACTGTACGTATTCTTGAACAATGGAGGAAATTTTCTCATTGTATTATTGACTGACTGCCTCCCAGTCTTTGAGTTTCAACATCGGCACAGGAACAAAGGTATGTTTTTCTACTTCTCTACCCGCCTTCATCTACATCAACAGAAATCAGTCGTCCCGAGAACTAAAGATGAATACAGTAGGGTAAATTTTTCAAAAGTGGGTTAAAACTTATTCCTATCTTTTCAGGCTTCTAATTTCGGGAAATTCAAAATGATAGCTATACCTACAATTGTTTTTACTATAAACTGGAAGTTTTTAAGCTTTAGAAGAGCTTAACTCTCTCAGCTGCCCTAATGAACGAAAATTTAACACGTGATCCCGAAGTTAGACAACGTCATATGCGTACACGGTTTACGAAAAATGGTAAAATTCCCTCTTTAACGTACGAGTAAGCCCTCTAGATGATGTGTAATAATCTGAAGTCGAAACAAACATTAAGAAAGTATTAACGAAAAAGGTAGATTTTCTCGATAGAGGGCAATTTGCGATTTTTTCCTCGAGTCGAAGTATAAACCTCGTTCTGCGTGATGAAATTTTGAACGCTTTCAGTAAAATGCGACTGTAGTAATGTATACAAGAATACGTTTAACGTTTAGAGAGTACCGTCTGAAAAGTATATCACCAACGCAAATTTTTCTTTTTTTAATTTTTTCTGATCTCCTCATACTATCCTCGCAAGGTTTCTTTCTCGTTCGGAATACTACACTTAAAGTTATATGCTTTTCTTAGACAGTAATTTTGTCGTAGCTTTGAGAACGTCGTCGATGTCGTTGATGTCGGCATCGAGCCAACCCAAAACGTGTTAGAGGTTATTTTCATTTCTTAATGATAGAGGATGCTCTTCTTTAGACAAGTTACGAACGATCGCTAAACCTGGTACTTTCAACTTTTATGTAATTAGCGCTTAATCGATGGCAAATTGTAAAAAATACCCCTACATTCCAATTCGATATAGAGATCCCACAATGAATAAACTATTTTTAATGAATTTTTCAAGGCCAATATTGCACAGCCCTATACTGACAAGAAAAAAACCATACATGTGTGCGTACGCCGTCGCACCAGTCGCCTCGTTCACGAGAGGTCCCACAAAAACGAAAGTTTGTGCGTATGTCGTTGTTTCATGACCCTTTCCCCCTTTTATTCATTTCAAATTAGCCCAGAATATTATAAGCTAGCTTAAGAAGGAGCGAAGGTCAGAATTTCTCCAAATCCCCAAAGTAGTTCGAGGTCATTGATGATGTCGTCGAAAGTCTGGCGTCTCGTCTTCCAAATTATCATAGATCAGGAACTGAAAGCAAGTATGGATGAGAATACATCGCCCACATTCGGAAAAAGATCGAGAGGAAAGCCAAAAAAAAAACTCGTGGATCAGGGTTTCGGAGTAGTGGGTCACGTGACCCAAGGGGGGCAGTGATGTGAAAGATCTGGTTGTTAGCTGGTTTGCTGCAACAAGATCAGTTACTGATGGCATTTCAGATTCTGCTTGACGGGCTCGCTCCTCCATCAGTACACTGTAGCCCAGTATTTAAGACTACTCATAGTGAATGACGTCATAAATATTTTTCCCTACGCCTACTTTATATGACTTCATCAGTGAATTTGAAATCTTACCCTATATATCACTCCAGATACTAGTAAGAAATCATAGTTGATGTACTGTTTCTCAACTCGAATTTTATCAAGTCTTTAAAATAGGTTGGGTCGAGGTCAATAATTGTGAGTTGGGCTTATTAACTGACGGGTAATAGAAGGGGAAAAATTGATCACCGTTTTCTGCAATTATAATTTACACGTCTACAACACAACCTCAAAATTTTTTCAACTTCTGAGATAAACCAGAGCCGCGAATACCGTATCTTAGCATGACTAGCTGACGACAAGCCTCACCCACTTCCTCCATTCTTAGCCTAGTGTAGCCTAACAAACAATAATTAGCCACTTCGGACACTTGGCGGTGAGGCTTGCGGCACTGACACAAGCTTGTGTTTTCCGCAATCTCTCAAAGCTTCTGTAAAGAGTTATTTGTTGAGTGAAGAGGATAACTTAGGACAGCTGTGCTCGTGCTTCACACTCACCCACGATGCGGGGGGGGGGCTTATGAATGCATTTATTTTTCACATAAATTTTCATGAAATCTTTAGATTTCAGTTTTCCGCCAATTCCGATGCATTCCATTGCAAATTTTACACTTCATAAAAAGCCAACCACTTTTTAAAAAGTATGAAAAATCTTCTTGCTTGTAAGTTTGTATAATCTTGAACATTTTCCTTTTCATTGTTCGACCAAATGGGTGGAAAATACTGGAATACCAATGATAGGACAAGGACAACAACGACAGAACAACAGACAGACTCTACACTCCATTCTTGAAGACCTGGGCTCTACATAAGTAAGCATGCACGCGTCTGCAAGACCACTTTGTGTAAACAGTGTTGCACCAAACTCGCAGATAGAATTATGAGTTGCAAAATCATAAGTAGTCAAGCGCGTCATAGCGCCGGTGCTTACCGTCACCTCGGCAAGGAAAGAAAAATTTTAAAATAAAATTTCATTAAATCAAATTAAAATACTGCAGATAAAATGGTTAGGAATGCGCTGAGGCCTGTTGGTCAATGACCATTATCGAAACCAGCGCCGTCGCAAGACTTTTTGAGGCCTAAAGCAGAATTTTTACGTGAGGCCTTTTTTCAATTTAGACAATTTTAATATTTTTCCCCTCGCCGATGCGAGGCCTGAAGCGATAATACCTACTCGCCACTCCCTGGCGACGTCCCTCCTCGAGCCTGAGACTTGAGTTTGAGACTCCAGGATGAAACTCGAGACTGAGACTTGTGACTGACACTCGAGATTGATACTCGAGACTGAGACTTGAGCTTGAAAATCGAGGCTGAGACTCAAGACTGACACTCGGGACCGAGACTCGAGGCTGACAATCGAAATTGAGACTCGAGTTTGAAAATCGAGGCTGAGACTTCAGACTGACACTTGAGCTTGAGACTCCAGACTGAGACTGAGACTGGAGCTTGAAGCTTGAGGAGACTGAGACTCGAGACCGAGACCAGTGCTGCCAGATGGCAGTCAAGCTTGAGAATTGAGGCTAAGACTCGACACTGACACTCGGGACCGAGACTCGAGACTGACACTCGAAACTGACACTCGAAACTGACACTTGAAACTGACACTCGAGACTGACACTTGAGACTGATACTCAGGACCGATACTCAAGACTGAGACTGGAGCTTGAGACTTGAGACTGACACACGAGCCTGAGACTCGACCCTCATCATGGCCTCTATAATGAGGGCATTTTGAAGACATAATGCGGATAGGAAAACTGGTTTTCATAAGACGGCGTGGTTTAGTTCAGTGTATCTCAATCTTTCGCAGGTCGCGGACCACTAAGAAATAATTCCTAATACTCGCGGACCCCCAAATTTCTGAAACATTTTCAATTGAAACTATTTTTTTACATCATACGGTGTATGAAAAAAAATTTCATTAAAAATTACATTTCGCGGACCTCCAGTTGGGAAGCACTGGTTTAGTTCCACACTTGAATCCTCATTACAGTGGCGTAGATACGATTTTCTCATTGGAGGGGATTTTTTCGATTGGGGGGGAGGGAGGAGGGGGATTATTCCTAAAATTTTTCCTAATTTACACAAAAAATAGACAAAATTACTTTCTTGAACGGAAAGACACTACAAAAAGTAGAGGCCATTGCAGGTTTGCAATGGCAGCGGGGAACCCACAACCTGCCGCGCTCGTGATCACGTTGGCGCAAAAATGCACCCTCAGAAAATGAGTCGGCTGGACTCTTCTTAGTATACTGCATGATGCCATGCCTGATGTAATGAAGGCTGGAAATTGAAATTTTTTCAAGTCCCTAAAGTAGGTCAAGGTCATTGATGACGTCATAAAGCATCCCGGCTGGAAGCAGTGCTGCCAGATGATATTTTCAAAAATCCGTGTGTCCATTTTTTTCTACTTGAAAACAGATTTCCACCGATCCATCAATTACAATTAGGAGAAAGGTATTTCTCACAAAAGTAACTCAGGTACATTTCCATCGATCGACTCATTGTCACAGAGAAATGCGATTCCGGTCTATAACGACCAGGGGAAGGAGAAAAGTATCTCTCATAGTGTGACTAAGATACTTTGCCCTTGGGCGCAAAAAGTCCGCATTTTACGCAAAATCCATACAAAAATAATTCCAAGGAACAAAAATCCGTAGATCTGGCAGCACTGGCTAGAAGTTGAAATTTTTTCATGTCCCTAAACTAGGTCAAGGTCATTGATAACGTCATAAAGCGCCGCACGTCACGTCACGTCACGCCACGCAGTTCACAGAAACTCCCGGACGCGGACGTTTTCTTAGGATGTAATCCCCCTAACAATAGAATGGATAGTGAATTCCCCGCTAAAATTGCAATGAGAGATGTATCCCCAAATCCCCCCTCCCCCCTTATCTACGCGACTGCCTCATCATGTTCTTCACCGGGCGATTGAATTTTTCAACGTGAACTCATAAGTGTTTTGGTGGGATGATATTTCTAGCAGAACGTTGCTGTTAGTGTTTCCTCGTCGACAAGTGATTTAATGTCACCTCTGACTTACAACGAGTCTGCACAACGAGTATGGAAGACTTGGATGTTCGTCATGGAACTTGTTCTCACTCTGCGTCCTAGCAGCTCGGAGATGACCGAAACAACTGACTGCCAAGTTGTAGAAACAGCTCCATGTTTGTGAATTTATATCCAAAAAGTGAAAAATTCTTAGAATCAGTTCAAAGCGTCCATGCAGAGAAAAACCTATCAATAATAGGATAAATTTAATCTCTGTAGGACTTTTCTTGCTCACAATTAAACTCAATCCTTCCATAAAATGGGTTCACAGTTGAAATATTTCCGGGAATTCGGATCTGGAACGCTAGATTATCATCCTGGTATTTACCACAAAGCTTCATCTCAAAATTTCCCTATTCAAATTTCAAATTTGTGGTCTTCGGCGGGATTTGTGAATCGAGATAGGATAATCGCTGATAAAACAGAGAATAACGAGCGTGACCGTTGGAATAAAGAACAATTACACGGCATTTGGCAAAGTAGGAAAAAAACTCGTTCAACTTACTATTGTACAATTCGCTCGTCTCATTTATCTGTTTGCAGTGCACGTGCACTCGCTGCGTACATTTACTGCGAGTATAATTAGCGACGATTCGGTACATTTAACCCATGTTCTTTAAATTCATTCAATATTCCGTTTCAGCTCGACATTTTCAGTCATATCAAAATTTGATAATTTGTGCCAGCGTCACGTCAGTTCGTTGCTTTTTCCTCACGCCGTATTTACATTGTTTCCTTATGCAGTAGATTGTATCTAGAAGCTCTCTAAGGTTTGCGTAACAAACGTAAATTCTCATGCAATAATGGCATTGTACGTGACCAGCTCCGTAACTCCATGTCTTGCTTCTGGTTTTTCATTTTCAGTGCGTTCGTTGTCTTTTATTTTTCTCGTATCCTTATTTTTAAAACCGGAATTGTGTATTGTTAATTCAATTTGCTCGTCTAATGTAAACTAAAGATTGTAACTACATGTACCTTCTAGGTAATTCATAATATGAGCAGAGACTGTGCACGTATGCATAGAAAGTCACAGGAAGTTTGTGGCGACGTTCCGTCTCCAACAATGCACTTCGAGAACGTAAGCCACGGGGCATTTTTTTCGTCTTAATTTCGCGTGGATATACGTCCGTAGCCCCTGTCATTAATTTACGAAAAATCCATCGTCATACGGATAATAAATTTCGGTCGTGTCATCTACTCGAAATGGAAGACGCAAATTTTTATTATTCCTCTTCTCGTTAAGCTAACTAACGTACAACGGTGATGTCTATACTGCTCCTTGTGCCCTATCGTGGTGCACTATACAGGAAGGGGCGATATAAATAACAACAAAGCCAACAGCTCTTCTATTTAAAGCTTATACTCGTAGCGACTTTCTACGACGTTGTTCGCGCGGTTTCGCGTAGCTTGCCGGAATAATTTTGGAGAGTTTTTTGTCGTCGCGAACGTTGTCATATTGTCCGATATTATGCGCTAATATACATACCTAGCTAACTGTAAAAAGACGAGTGACGAGGAGCGAATGCTCGGATGATTAAGAACATCGCACCAGCTCTCGGTATGTATCTGTAAAAGGTGTCTATGTACCTCTAAAACTTGTGTAGGAAGTCTCACAGCTTCTCCTTGCGAGACTCGAAGATGGCGAAGGTGAAGCGAAGCTCGTAATAGTGTACGTCCTCTGAAACGAGTATTGTATGCAGATAATTTCCGGATACGAAGTTCGTCTTCTATATTAATTGAATGACAAAGAAAGCTGTAGTGTCGTGTACATAATAGCTACAAAAAGCTCGCGAGGACGAGCGAGAAAAAAGTGCGCACAATACCGTTAACCGCGAAATTATCTCGAATTCGAGTTAATTAAAGCGTAATCACGGAACCAGAAAATGCAAAAAAATGGTAAAAATTCTCTTATTTATGTACATGAATGCGAGAAAACGAGCAAAAATGAAAATTGTTATTTTTACGAAAAAAAACTACGTTTTCCTTCCTTTTTCTCCTCG
Source organism: Aspidiotus destructor (assembly GCA_035079395.1). NCBI lineage: Eukaryota > Metazoa > Arthropoda > Insecta > Hemiptera > Diaspididae > Aspidiotus > Aspidiotus destructor. Next base: position 7,522,066 of record JAVHKZ010000002.1, on the reverse strand, counting down.
GAGATTTGGTTAAATAATTAATAACGGATATTTGAAGGAATAGGGGGAGAATAGTTTACATTAATGAAAATAATAATAATAATGATAATAATTATAGCTTCGGTCTAATAATAGACCTACAACTACGGGCAAGAAAAATAATTTTAGTAACCGGCAAAGAGGAAAAAGACAAAGAAAATACGAGAATCTAAAAATGAAGGGAAGAATTTCAAGAATTTCAATTTGAATGATTTTCCTTTTCTGAACCATTTAATTTTGTTCGATGCGGAGGAAGGAGGAGGAGAGGGTCAAAGTTCGATTCTTCCGCGAAAAAAAAAAAACAAAAGAATTTTCCGAAAGATAATTGCGAAACATTTTTGGCGCGAATGAATCAAAGGCGTGAAAATTTAACGTGTATTTTTGCGGTTATATCGAGAAGACGCTGAATCGAGAAAACAAGAAAATAAGGATAAAAACCTTAACTCGAATGCAGTGTAATAACAATTTATTGTTTATATTGAGTGCTCGTGAAGGAAGACGAGTAGCATTAGTCGATAATAAGACTGCGAGCGTTAAACTCGCGATAGGGTACAAGTAATTTCTGAAATATAGGGGAAGGTATTCGGCTGATTTTTTCGATAACTTATATTCTCTTTCGGAGTAAATTGGAAACGCTTTTCAGAAGTCCTTTCAATTTAGCTTCGTGAAGATTGCCGCAGCTTTGTTCGCGAAACACGACGATATTTTTTAATTTTTCGAGTACTGAAATAACACCGAAGACGGATTTTTTTCGCGATCGCTTTACCGAGATACGCGCGTATCATGTGTATTCCCCGAACATCGAAATACGGTACAGACTCTCGATAATTTCATAGAATCGGTATCAGAGTCAAGAACCGTCCGCTCTTCTCCAATCCGAGCAATTATTTTCGCAACAGATTACTTCGGCCACCGGTTCCCTGTCTGCTAATCATTCTTCATACCATTTCAGTCACTCATTAGCACATTCATTTAGATGCTTTGGTATGTTGACAGAAAACAATTCAGGCTCTCTTTCTCGAGTCGCTTCTCTAATCTCATAAATGTGTCGCTTCTAATCATGGACATCGCACTCACGACAACAAAACCATGATTGCATCTACTTGATTGATGGATTACATACGTCTACTTCAAATCGACTTGCTAATTTGGCCAAAAGTTGATTAGAAATTTGCGTCGATTTTAGGACGAGTTAGTTCTGTCCAATATCGACCGAAAATCGACTCAAATGACTGGAAGTCGACTTAAAATCAACCACTCCCTCTCATCATCGACAAATCATTGATGTCAAAATTGAGGCAACTCTCGGTATTATAGATTGATGAAGACTCAAAATCGAGGGCAGTTTTCGGTACAAGGAGTAGATTTTAGGGGCACACTATCAGATAAATTTCTAAAACCAAGGTCAGAAATGAGTCGTTGGTATTGCGTCGAAACTGGACAATGTCTTGATTTGACCAACTTCAATTCCTCACCTCCGCACAACAACATATCCGCTTGTATCGCATATGCAACCACTCCTCATAGAGGTGTGACTGCGGGTTACGTGCAGTACTGCCAGATGTACGGATTTTCGGCCCTCGAAGAAGATATGGATTTTTCTACGGATTTTGCGAAAAATGTGTAATTCTTGTGCTCAAGGGAAAAGTACCTTGCACACTCACATGAGAAATACTTTTCTCCTGATCGTTATGGGCTATCTTCCATAATACTGAGCCGATCAAGGGAAAAGTACCTTAGTCACTCGTATGAGAGATACCTTTCTCCTGATTGTTATTGATGAATTAGTTGAAGTTCGTGAAAATCTGTTCTCGGGTCTTGGAGAAAATGGCGGACAGTATTGCCAGATCTACGGATTTTCGGCCCTCGAAGAAGATATGGATTTTTCTACGGATTTTGCGAAAAATGTGTAATTCTTGTGCTCAAGGGAAAAGTACCTTGCACACTCACATGAGAAATACTTTTCTCCTGATCGTTATGGGCTATCTTCCATAATACTGAGCCGATCAAGGGAAAAGTACCTTAGTCACTCGTATGAGAGATACCTTTCTCCTGATTATTATTGATGAATTAGTTGAAGTTCGTCAAAATCATTTCTCGGGTCTTGGAGAAAATGGCGGACAGTATTGCCAGATCTACGGATTTTCGGCCCTCGAAGATAATATGGATTGTTTTACGGATTTCGTGTAAAATATGTAATTCTTGTGCTCAAGGGAAAAGTACTATCTATAGACACTAACATGAGAGTTACTTTCGTCCTGATCGTTATACGCTGACACCGCAGTTTCTAATAACATTGAGTCGATCAAGGGAAAAGTACCTTAGTCACTTGTATGAGAGATACCTTTCTCCTGATCGTTATTGATGAATCGGTTGAAATTCGTCAAAATCTATTTTCAGGTCTCGGAGAAAATGGTCGACAGTGCTGCCAGATCTACGGATTTTCGGTCCTCGAAAAATAAAGATTTTTCTGTGTAGGGCTCAAGGGAAAAGTACCTTAGTCACGCCTATGAGAGATACTTTTTTCCTGGTCGTTATAGGCTAATATCGCAGTCCTTTCAACAATGAATCGATTAAGGGAAAAATACGTCAGTCACCGGTGTGAGAGATACCTGTCTCCAGATCGTTATCGATGAATCAGTTAAAGTCTGTACAAATCCGTTTTTAGGTCTTGGAAAAAATGGCGGGCATGGATTTTTGAAGGTATCATCTGGCAGCGCTGTTACGAGTGCTTTCATTTTTTCCCTTTTAATACCGGCATCGACCCTTTCCGTTGCACCTCCGGAGTTGGAGGAATCTCCTCGGCAAAACCTCTTCTCCCTGGTCACCGCTAACTCAGGCAAGCAAACGAACACATGCTTACATCAAACACAACTTAGAGTTATTGCAGTCAGAGTCTCTTCTTCTACTTTCTTCGTGTCTCCATACTTGATCTTATTCCTGCAGCGTGGGGTGGATGATGCACAGGTGTTGAGTAAGCGATAGCGTGGCTCGTTATTTGCATTCCATTCCTTGTTTAGTTTCTTTTCATGACCGTGGCTGGAATAAGGTGGCTATCAGGCTACTCAGGGCAAGCGCTTTATCGACCCCAATCTTTTGCAAAGACCGGATAAACTTGCCTCGCTCACGCTTCCATGCCTCAAAATCAAAAATGGTGTGCTACGGTCCTTTTTGCCGTCCTTGATCACAATGACGTGATCACGTTACTTGCTCAACTTTCCCTATCGTCTCATGAAGGTACTTATTGAAGCACCCATGGCCAATAATTAACACCGGCGCGGCGTTAGATGAAAGTTGGCTGACCATGGTCTCGGCTATTCTTAAAATCTTTTCATCTATCCTAGTAACGTAACGTTCCCCACGACTAGTATTCTTAGCTTAGAGCCTTAGCATAACCTAATCTTTCGTATGTTACGCAACTAGCTTACGGGCTCACTCTTAGCCTCGTGCAGGTGTGGTATGCTGTATGTTGGTCTGAGTGGCTCACAGGCAAACGAGCGGATTCTTGTCCTATCTAGTATACTGTATGTTAGCCTTACTAACTCGTTCACTCCTCTAATTCGCCTAGAAAGCCTATCATGTGCCTATTATAAGCCCAGTATAGGTCCATGACATCATACTGAACCACGCTTTCTTCCTGTGTGACCCTGGTTTGCTACGTATTAGGAGTTTGTTGGCTTAGGTAGCTGAGCTCAGTTTAACCTCGTGTTTTATGGGCTACATAATTTATAATGTTGTTGAGTTCAACATTCTTTCGAATACCGATCGTGGAGTTGGAGAGCGTACAGAAAGAGTATAATTTTGGGGGCAGGATGACAGTAAATTGTATGCCGGGCAGTGCCCAGAACACTGTACAATTATGTCAATTCCAGCGAAGAGAAAGCTCAGTATAGGGGCAGAATGGGCCAGTTAGAATAGCTTAGTATGCTATAACTATGTTAGGCCTGCTATAATTAAGGCAAAGGTTACAGGTTCCAAAGTAGTAGAGGCCAAAATTTTCCCAAGATCCTAAAGTAGGTTACAGTCATTGATGACGCCATCTGTCAGGCCTAGTACAATGAAAGTGAAAGATACGTGTTCCAAAGTAGTGAAGGCTGGAATTTTTCCAAGTCCTTAATGTAGGTCAAGGTCAAACGCTAATGAATGATCTTATCTGTCAGGTTTAGCACAATGAAGTCAAAAGATACAGGTGCCAAAGAAACGAAGGCCGACATTTCCCCAAAATAGGTCAAGGTCATCAAGCGTGACAAAAACCCGCGTCGGTTTTTCGTGAGAATTTTCCCAGAAGTAGTCCAGTCCAAATCAGGGTCTCCCGCCTACTAGTTGTTATGCAAGACTAGGAAGACGTTGAGTGCGGATGTTCAGAAGGCTATATGATTCCTCGTGAACATCCGCACTTAACATCTTCCTTTAATCACCTCCCTCTTCCAGGGCTTTGCGGTTCTTTCCAATAGGCTTCAGTGTGCGGTAGCGATGGCCTCATATATTGTGGTCTCTGGGCCCTCTCCTTTACAAGGTGAAACGTCGATCTGAAGGCGAATTATGACGATCTAATCTGGGGGCCTGGTAGTGTACTGATTACCGCACTCGTCATGAAAACGGGAGGTCGCGGGTTTGATTCCCGCCCAAGCTAGGAGATTTTTTGTCTTCATTCCTTTTCTATCCCTATGTAAGACTAGCTCAGAAGCCAAGGGTAGCATTCGCTCAGTACACAGCATGTTAGGCTATGGTAAGTCTTTAGCTACAAGATCAGACACCTCCTTCTCTAAGAGTGATTAAATTTTGGTTGTACACGATGTTTGATCTGTGAGGAAGAGGGAAAATTTAATGAAGAACAAGAGAGGGAGACGTTCATTTCGAACCTTTTCCGTCACGCAAACATGGTTCAGAATCGCCGTCCGCTTCAGCCGCTAAGACTGCCGTAGGTGCTTCTCTTTTCAAAATCCGCAAATGATAACTAAACCAAAGATTTTCAAATTTCAACTACCGAAATCCAATCAAATATTGCAAATTTTCCGACAAATTAAACGTATGTTTTTACTTTCAAGTTTTCTATTTGTTCGATGACCCGTATTTATTTCATAATACTTTGAAACCTATTGTTATCAAAATACAAACTTCCAAAAAATTTTATCGTTCACGAGTATCACCAAGATGTTATTGAAACTCACATGCAATATTCATTTGTGAACCTCGTCGCCCCGTGAAAAGAAGAGCGATCGGAAATGAGATACAGGTGGATATAATAACGGGGTAAGTTTTATGAGAACGTGTAAAGCGATTTCGCTCAAGAATTTCATGGTCGTCTTGGCGCATACCTTTCTTCCAACAGCTCGGTCTCGCCTATATAAATGGTCGCAACAAGCGTCCTAGTCGAAATGATAAAATATATCGTGAGCTTCATACGTGTACAGTCACCAAATTTTTATTCAGTCTGTTCGATGCAAGAAAATACTGCGTAGGTTGTGAAGTATAAAAGCGTTCGCAGCCGTAAAACATTTTCCGAGAAAATTCTACCTCTTTTTACGCGTATTATTGTGGAAAAGGTTTACGCGCGGCTGTAAACGAGCCATAATATGTTGAAAAAAATAGTTGTCTTTTTTTTTTATGAATTTTCATTTTCTTCAACAACTAAAAAAAAAAAGACCAATTTGGAGGAAAATCTTATTCGGAATAACGATCACGTTTCAGTAGCCGCTTTTTACGTCGCGTCGAAGCTAATTGTTTAGCGAATAGTGATTGATTTGAGTTCATTGACGAGTCATAAAATCGCGTTCGAATTTACGATGTTGTAAGTTAGAAGGGAAATCGTTCATTATCCACAACGCGCGGTTGTAAAGTTTTGATTTGTGTTCTTTAAGTGTGCAGCGAGGTTCGTAACAAGGGGAAAAAAATTGAATATTGTCCCTTACAACTAAGAAAGCTCAAGCAGTCGTCTATCAACTTTTCGTTAGCTTTGGATCTACGCAAAAAATTTGAATTTCAACATCCCACGTCGGGAAAGTTATTAGTGGTCCATGAATCATTTAGCTATCAGCAGGCATCTCTTTTACGAAAAACGACGATATTTCTAACTTCTTTGGCTCATTTACGCTGGATTGTTTTTGCTTCCTTCGTGCGGTTTGGTCAACTGTTGCACGCTGATATGAAAACGATGTACGAGGTCTACAGCGACAAAGCTTTTGCTTAGGCAATTTACGGATGTCGCACAAAAACAAACTTACGAGAAATGATTGCACCTCGAGACTAAACAAATGGGTCACCGAATATGCTGCGAAGATATATGTGGACAAAACCATTAGTGAATAACGATTCGAAAGGAGAGAGACTCACAAGTCCTATTTCAAAATTCTTAAAGGTGCTAAGAAAATACGAAACCGAAAAGAATTAGTGTTTGTTGCTAATAGTCTATGCGGAACCTTTGCGCTAACCTCCGACTAATCGCTTTCGGACTGTGGAGTAAACGGTCGTCCTTTTGTTGTTGTCCTTATCCTATCGTCCATGAATTCGGGCTGGACAGCGCTTGCTTCGCACTGCATTCCTACCAAACGGAGAGAGATTGAGAAAGTGAAGTAAACTATGACGGTATAATTATGGTAGAAAAATGAGAAAATTGAAACAACGCTTGAATCGAGCAGATTTGGCTTCCTGTCATTTGTAAAAGATGTTTGAAAACACAAATTGAATGAATGACAAGACCTTCAATTTTGCTTCATTCAAGAATTATTACAAATTTTTCATTTTTCTCTCAATCCCACCATACTTACGCTCCAATTTTCAAATTCAGCAAAAGTACTGTTACTTTTGACCAAATCAAACACGCAGGTAGCGATCCTAGCCGACCAAAATTGGGTATTTTCAACAGAGTATCACAGTCAGCTGAAAGCCAAAAGCCGGATTCAGCTGACTTTTTATCAACAAGTGAGAAGCTAAAAGCCAGCTTTATTTCGAACTTTGTATGCCAAAAGCCAAAATAAGCCAAAATAAGCCAAAGTTTTTCAACTGTTTTTTATCTTTCCTGATTCCCGCAAAATAGGAAAATGCACCGAAAGTCAGATTCAGCTGGCTTTTTATTAACAAGAGAGAAGCCGAAAGCCAGCTTCATTTTAAACTTTGTAAGCCAAAAGCCAAAATAAGTCAAAATTTTTCAACCTGTTTTCATCTTTCCTGATTCCCGCAAGATAGGAAAAGGCACCGAAAGCCAGATTCAGCTGACTTTTTATTAACAAGAGAGAAGTTGAAAGCCAGTTTTATTTCAAACTTTGTAAGCCAAAAGCCAAAAAGGGACAAAGTTTTTGAACTTTTTTTTTATCCTTCCTGAAAAATGCGCTGCTTCTGTGTTCAAGTTTCAGGTTCAACTGCTCCACTCTATAGGACAGACTGGCTTTGCTAAAGAATCAAGAAACATGAAAAAAATTGGAGGCCATTGCAAGTTTGCACTGGCAGCATGGAACCCGCAACCTCCCGCGCTCGCAATCACGGTGGCGCGAAAACGCCCCCTCAGAAAATGGGTTGGCTGGACTCTTCTCAGTGTACTGCACGCTAGGCCTGATATTATGAAGGCTGGAATTGAAATTTTTCCAAGTCCCTAAAGTAGGTCAAGGTCAAGGTCATTGATGACGTCATAAAGCATCCCTGCTGGGAGTTGAAATTCTTTCATGTCCCTAAAGTAGGTCAAGGTCAAGGTCATTGATGGCGTCATAAAGCATCTTGGCGGGAAGTTGAAATTCTTTCATGTCACTAAAGTAGGTCAAGGTCAAGGTCATTGATGGCGTCATAAAGCATCTTGGCGGGAAGTTGAAATTCTTTCATGTCACTAAAGTAGGTCAAGGTCAAGGTCATTGATGGCGTCATAAAGCATCCCCGCTGGAAGTTGAAATTCTTTCACGTCCCTAAAGTAGCTCAAGGGCAAGGTCATTTATGACGTCATAGAGCATCCCGGCGGGAAGTTGAAATTCTTTCAAGTCCCTAAAGTAGGTCAAGGTCATTGATGACGTCATAAAGCGCCACTTGTCACGTCACGTCATGCAGTTCACAGAAACTCCCTGTTGCGGACGCGGATGTTTTCTGAAGGTGTAATCGCTCTAAAAAAATGAATAGCGGGTTTTCCGCTAAATATTGGTTCCAGTCGAGTTCAGCTGTTCAGCATAGAAGTCTGTACAGTGGTCATACGATGAAGATGAACCTAAAACAGAGAATAGATATCTTTCCCAAGTATAAAAACGTCCCAATTCTCCTGATTCTAGACTGGTTTTACCAAATAATTAACAAAGATTAGATAGACTGTTCAGTTCAGCTTTTCAACCGTTCAGCTAAGAGGCCAGTAGTGTGGTCTTCCAATAGAAATGAACCAGGAGTGTTGGAGAGATTTGCCTCCTGTGGACTTTTCTGGAGGCACCTCCTGACCTCCAAAGTGTGTCTCTAAAGGCACCTCCTAGCGCCTCCAGAGCCAGTGTCGGAGACGCTTCCGGAGTCACTTTCAACGTTGATCAGTGTGACCAGATGTAGCATATTGACCTATCAGTCTTGTTAGATGTCAGATGATACTCAAAAGGTGTATTAAAAACTTAGGTTTCAATTCGAACCAATCAGCGCTAGGGTCAAAGTGGCTGAATACACAGCGCTCAACATTAATTTCCATAGAAAACTATAATAATTATAGATCATCTGTCCCCTGGCAACACTGACATCTAATCACACTAATCAACGTTGGAAGTGCCTCCGGAGACGTCTTTGGAAGCGTCTCTGACATTGTTCACGACATTGTCTCTGGAGGTACTTGGAGGCAGTGTATTGCAATCAGCCAAAAGCCAAATTCAGCCAAATTTCTACTGATAAGACAACAGGCAAAAGCCAGCTTTAAGCTCACCTCTGGAAGCCAAAAGCTTCACTCAGCTAAATTTTTTTAACTAGCTTTTGGCTTCCTCTGAATTTTGAAACGTTTTTACAAAACCATGTATTATTTTACTTTAAAAAAAGCAGTAGTGAAGCAACTTTTTTAGGTTTTTTTTTTCCAGAGTTCAGAGAGGAGAGAAACTGAGAGAGAGAAACGCAATACACTTTCAAAAAAATCAATATAGTCCAAAAATCAACAATATATCTATATTTTTTTGTGTAAGTTGTAGTTGTATTGTACCCTTAACAGAGATCCCTTTCTCCTGATCGTGTCCAATTTTCCCTACAATTGAAAAGCCGAAAGCCAGCTGAAAAATAACCAAAAGCTGGACAAATTTTTTTTTTTGAACAAACAGAAGCCAAAGCTATATTTTTCAAGGTCAAAAGTTTAAGCCGAAAGCCGATAAACTTCAATTGGCTCAACCCTTTCAATGAGGCAGACATGCAATACTTCAAACACCGCCCCTCCAATGAGCCAGATATACAACGCTTTAAACACCATAACTCTCAGAAGGCCCTTCTAAAATACCCCATAAAACAGGTTCCCTGCCTCCCCTGTTTTAGCTCCATTATAGAACCCGTGAGTATTATTTTAATATGTGTACATTTTCTCGTACACCTGATACTTTACAAGGAATCTTCAAAATGAACCTTCATTCAACGAAGTTTTCAGACTTACAATTTGGCCTGAAGCTGATTTGTGAATGGTTGTTCTTATATCTTTGGGTTTCTAAAATATTTCTGTTTTTTCTCACTACCCTAATGTATCTCCTCCGCAAATCCTCATCTTCACACCACCCCGACAGCGTGATGGCTCGTAAATTTAAGGGGAAATTCTTACCTTTGAACAACCGAAAGAAAAAATTGGACGAAGTTTTTATAATTTAATACTGTACTAAGTACAAGAGGAATACACGTGTCAATCGTAGCGACGTACAATTCACGTGGTTCATCCTCTACATACGAGGGAAAGGTATGCACAATGAGTTCCTCTTCGTTGTGATCACTTTAAACGCTGTATTATATCAAGGTTGAAAAATATCCAACAGAATTGGCTTCTAAAAGGGCGCGTAATAAATTTCGCACAAAGGAGCATTCGTTTTTATTGGAATAAAATTTCGTCGTACATTACAATTCCCATTTGAATACGTGCCAAGCGTAGTTATTCACATTAGATTAGTCACACAATGTACCGGTACAAAATGTTTAGAGGAAACATATATATACAGGATATGTGTACTTGTATGTGATATACAAAGAATAGAAAGCCGAATAAGAATCACAGATGTTATTCTGATTTACTATTATTCATAACGTGGATAGCTTTTTTGAGCACATATTTGTATAATACGGTGCAATATTATTACATTTATACATGTGTATAAGTACGTATCCTCGTGAAGAAATCTTTTTCTCGAGGCACCCCAAAGAAGTCCTTCTCTCACTCAATTTCGATAAATGCCACCGAATGCGATTTCGGGCGTTGATGATCGGCCATGATTTCGATGTCGTATTGAAGAAGACATTAAAATTGTGTAACTGTGACGAATATCACGACGACATTTTTCGGTAGCGAATAAAACTGCCTGTGCTCTCTCGTAAATAAACTATAAAAGAATATATGAAAGCGCTTCATGAAAACGATTATTAAACTTTGTTATTAAACTTTTCGGATAAGTTTACCTCGAACGACCCCATTAAGGATGAATTAATATGGAAACGCTGAAAACGGGAAGGTAAAAAGAATTTTGCGGCTAAAGGTGGCACGCTTCGCCTAACGAGAGAGCATTCCCGCTCAGTCTGGGCATTATGATTTATGAGACGCGACAAAATTTGGACAACTTGTTAAAGTACTGTCTTGTATATTCGCGGTAGGGTGTGGAAAATTTTTTGAATGAGTTTGTCACGAAACATTACATTCGCGATGAAAAGGGAATAAAGAACCATTCGTTCGTCAGACGATTGGTTAGACTTAACCTGGAGAGGCCACAGCGGCCTCGCGTTTGAAAAGTTCCACGTAAAAAAGGGAACCTGACGCGCGGTAATAAGTTCGAGAAAATGAAGAAGAGAGAACGTTTTACGATTATGAGGGAAAAATTTTCAAAGGTATTTGTTAATGAAGTTTCTCAGCTGATGAAGGAAAGTCTTTTATTTTTTCGCGCACGTTCACTCTTTCAGTGTGCCGAATTATAAGTTAGTCTTTGTTTACATGCCCGACTCGCATTAGAACTTTATCGTGAGCTCGAAAAGGGCTTCGTTGTTGCGAATTCAAAATGAATATCGGTATTGTCTTAAATTGATGCGTAGCTTTCTGTAAAATTGACATCGATGGTTGGAAATTTAGTTTTCGAAGAAAACTTTTTTCCCGTAATTAATTTTCATGAAGGTAACCAAGTATTTATGCAGAACATTGGGAAATGAATACCACCGGGCTGGATCGTTTCTACGATTTCCTTTTACTCGGCAGAGTCGGGGTAGTGGGGAAAGAAATCGTTCTTGATTAAAACTGTTATCGTGAAGAGTGACACTTATTCATATCATCCGTACATGAGCAACCTGTCCTATATTTCTCATGTCATCTCCGGTAAGGGCAAGTTTACGCTTGACTCGAAGACCTACCATCTGCATGAAAAAGTCATGGAAAATTTTCTAATTGGACAAACTCGATGAAAGCTAAGTAGACCAAGACTTTATAGAGTCCTTGTAATTGGGGATTCAGTACTGATACGATTTGTATTACACACGATGGAGACAACCACGAAACGCAGCAGAAACCTCAAGATTAATTAGAACGATCGTCGGGGGAAAAGAAAAACGAGAAAAAAAAATGCAAAACACTCAGCGTGAACCAAATTTTATAATACTGTGGCCTATCGCAAAATAATCTACCATGGTGTATTGTGCGATATGTGCCGAGAATCGTTGGGACAGTTTCTGGAATTATAAGACAGCACGACTTTCATATTCTTCATACATAAATTCATATTTTCTCCCCCATTTCGTCAATCGCGTATTTTCTTATTTTCACCATTAATTGAAGTTTGAATTCGTCACCTACAGTGATATAATGATGCTGGAAAGCTGCGAAGAATCTATAATAGCGCGCTTGCAAGAAGATAAAATTATTGTATTAATGACATTTGTTGGAAAACGAAATACGATATTGCGGATAGCTATTAAATTTTCAGTTTGTTATTATACGGTGGCGTTATACAAAAGCAGTCATATACAGGACATCAAAAGGAAGGTATTTTCAGCGGGTGATTAAATTTCGGTCGTTAGCTGCGAACATAGTGTAGGAACAACTCGTGTCCGATACACCAATCAGGTTACAAAATAAAAACGAGTGAAAGCTCAATCAGTATCCTGGTATGGGTTTATAGTTTTCGTTTCTTTGAATCCAACGGTGTGCCGTGGCATAGAGTTAGCGAAACTAAATACGATTTCAAACTTTAGTCAAAGTCTGGGGTAGGAGTGAAGAGATGAAATAATGTTCTAATGGGTGAAAGAGATTTGTCAACATATATAATGATATATATGTATATATCCTTCGATACACGATAAATTCACGATAAATGAAAACAAATAGAAGTGTTTAGTAGTTTATCAGAGCCTCGTATTATAGACATATACGTGTGTTACAGACTAATGCTACACTACTGTGTGTTCAAATTAAATTGAATTCGTTTAAGAGATTATTATCCATTCTCGAAGCGGATTCACCCGCTGAGATGGAAGAGTTGAAGCAGAAGTGGGCGAGAAAAGAACTAAATAGTAATTTTGAAGATTTAATTCATCACTGCTATATAATATTTTTTTCGTCAAAAATTGATCTTCTTTATTACCAAAACTATAACGTTGACAATTTCTTTGTGTTACAGATCAAAAATGGAACAATTCGAGCAACTTCTAACCTGTGCCATCTGCTTGGATAGGTATCGTAATCCAAAGTTGCTACCATGCCAGCATTCCTTCTGCATGGAACCGTGTATGGACGGTTTGGTGGATTATGTTCGTAGACAGGTGAGTCTATTCGGAGATACTCCTAACGAGGACGTGTTTTTTTGAGAGGAACGTTCGCCGTTTGTTCAGAATTTTCCCCTCTGTCTTTCGAACCAAGGACCTGAGAAAAACTCACATGTTACTCCACTGGATAATCGTGGGATCAACCAGAGTGAGCTATAGACTGTTATACGGTAGATTTTTCGACTCGGATTTCGATACTCAATTGCAAGAGAAATCAATCATATAGTCTAAACCAGTAGTTCCCAAACTTTTTCATACCACGACCCTTTTCCAAAAAAAAATAATCTCGCGACCCACTAAATACGAAATTTTCACAGTTTGACATTATTGAAAAATGCAGATCAAAAATTTAGAGGCCACTGCAGGTCTGCAATGGCAGCGGGGAACCCGCAACCTCCCACTCCGATACTTTTCCCTCGAGCCCAAGAAATCTGCATTTTACGCAAAATCCGTTGAAAAAACCCAATTTCCGGCAGCAATGATAGCCCGATTAAAATAGCTCCTTCAAGTAAGTAGATATGTAATACTCCATTCACCAATTGGCCTAGCCCCTTCAATGAGCCAGATATACGACGTTTCAAACACCAGAAAATTCATAAAACAGGTTCCCTGCCTTCTTTCCTTCAACTCCGTTAAAGAACCCGTGATGAGTTTTTGACATATGTTTCATGTCTTCGCTCTGGTCTCATCCTTATGGCAATTTCCACTGTGGCAGTGATTCTCAAATCTGTGAGTCCGAGTCCGATTGCCCTCTGCCCCCCCCTCGGTAGTTTATTTTGACCTAATATAATGTTGGAGTCCGAGCCCCCCCCCCTCTGTAGTTTCTAGCTTAAATCCTAATAATATGAAAACGGGTAGGATAGATTTATACTACGCTAAGAAAACGCTGAGAGCCATTATGAAGCTATTAGCTTGTGACGTCATTATTTCGGTAACGTCATAGGTTTGGTGACGTCATAAGTCAATGACGTCATAGGATTGATGACTTTATAAGTTTAATGACGTCATAGGTTTGCCGACTTCATAAGTTTGGTGACGTCATAGGTTTGGTGACTTCATAAGATAGGTGACCGCATAGGTTTGGTGACGTCATAGGTTTGGTGAAGTCATAGGTTTGGTGAAGTCATAAGTTTGGTGACGTCATGGGATCGGTGATGTCATAAATTTGGTGACGTCATAGGTCAATGACTTCATAGGTTTGGTAACGTCATAGGTTTGGTAAAGTCATAAGTTTGGTGACGTCATCGGATCGGTGATGTCATAAATTTGGTGACGTCATAGGTCAATGACTTCATAGGTTTGGTAACGTCATAGGTTTGGTGACGTCATAGGTTTGGTGACATCATAGGTTCGGTTGCGTCATAAGTTGATGATGTCATAAGTTTGGTGACATCATAAGTTGATGATGTCGGATGTTTGGTGACGTCATAGGTTTGGTGACTTCATAAGTTAGGTGACCACATAGGTTTGGTGACGTCATAGGTTTGGTGAAGTCATAAGTTTGGTGACGTCATGGGATCGGTGATGTCATAAGTTTGGTGACGTCATAGATTTGGTAACTTCATAGGTTTGGTGACGTCATAAGTTTGGTAACGTCATAAGTTTGGTGACGTCATAGGTTCGGTGACGTCATAAGTTTGGTGATGTCATAGGTTTGGTGACATCATAGGTTTGGTTGCGTCATAAGTTGATGATGTCATAAGTTTGGTGACATCATAAGTTGATGATGTCGGATGTTTGGTGACGTCATAGGTTTGGTGACTTCATAAGTTAGGTGACCACATAGGTTTGGTGACGTCATAGGTTTGGTGAAGTCATAAGTTTGGTGACGTCATAGATTTGGTAACTTCATAGGTTTGGTTGCGTCATAAGTTGATGATGTCATAAGTTTGGTAACGTCGTAAGTCAATGATGTCGGATGTTTGGTGACGTCATAGGTTTGGTGACGTCATAGGTTTGGTGACGTCATAGGTTTGGTGACGTCATAGGTTTGGTGACGTCATAGGTTTGGTGACGTCATAGGTTCGGTGACGTCATAAGTTCAGTGACGTCATAGGTTCAGTTATGCCATAAGTTGATGATGTCATAAGTTTGGTAACGTTGTAAGTCGATGATGTCGGATGTTTGGTGACGTTATAGGTTTGGTGACGTCATAAGTCGATGACGCCATAAGTTTGGTGACGTCATAGGTTCGGTGACGTCATAAAACGATGACGTCGTAGGTCGGTAACGTCAAAAGTCGTTAATCCTGGTCTTCTTACAACATCATAAACATACTAAAGTAGACTTACACTAGGCCAAGGAGTGAGGCTCCCTAATCTCATCAGCCTGAAATATACTAAAGTAGACTTATTCTAGATCAAGCTAAAGCCTTCGCGTAGAACACTCAAATATTTTTGTCTCGCATTATCCACAACATATCTGATTGGGCAAAATTTTGAAAAGACATAAAACATGATCTTTGTCTTTTTGGCTGCGCCAAAAAATCCAATACCTCCTATAGTTTGGAACTTTTTTCTGGAATTAGCGTCCGAACAATCTTATATTAGGGTGAACCCCAAGCCGAAACCCTGTAGGAGGAATGCTTGAATTATTTTGACGTCATAAGCTGGAGATGGTTTCAACTTTCTCAGAAGAGGCTTCTCAGCTTAAACTCATTTAGAAAGGGTCCTACTAAAATCGTGAACAAAGAAATGTGACATCGTGAAAGCGTTATGTCATCAATAACCGTGACTGATTTACGGATTTAGAAAAACTACAAGTTGAAGCACAGCTTGACATCATCAGAAAATGCTATCATTAAAAAATGATGTTCGACACAGATCTATATAAAGAAAGGACACATGAAAATCAGGTCGACGAACTTCAGTAGGATGGGATACCTGTGGGATATGGAGAAGTAACAAGGGCTTGGGAGGGAGATGGATGATCTAAATTACTTCATGTCAGGCCCCTGACAGCATTGAATCCTGAGGTGGAATGTGATAGGTCCTTCAGACCCGATTTGGGGATGAGTTTCAATTATTTTACGTCCTCACTCTCTCTTTACTCCCTCGCTCTCTAAGGAAGCTCCTCCACCACTTTCCTTTCTGTGCTGTCTCAGCATTCAGGAGAAAGAAATTGAAACTTTTAAAAATATCACGGCTATGTCCTCAAGAGTTTTTATTATGAACTAAGCTGATGATTTTCGATATACTCATCCGTAATAAACTGTTGACACGCCAACAGGTCAGATGTCCGGAATGTCGCGCAGAACATCGTATTCCTTACCAAGGCGTGCAAGGCTTTCCCACAAATGTAACGCTGCAACGTTTCCTGGAACTGCACATCGAAATCACGGGCGAATTACCAGACCCGACCGCTGGTCAAATAATGAAACGGTGCGCGGTATGTTCGGAGAAGGAATACTGCAGCATGTGCTTGCACTGCGACAAAGAAATATGTCCCGAGTGCAGAGGAGCTCACAAGGATATTTTGCGCCGAGAAATCACGAGAATCACCAATCAGGTAAGAGATAAAACATCCATCACCTCAATATATGTGTAAATTTTCTGATTCAATCTAATCTAATCCACTTTAGATACGTCGTGCTTTACATCGTCTCGAAGATTTACTCGCCTACGTGGATAAGAGCATGTTGCTCCTTCAACAAAACAGCACTTCCGTCTCCGAAGAAGTTGAAGAAATCTACAATCGTTTAAACAAGGCTCTGAAAGATCGTGCCGAACATTTGCGAAACGAAATTGATCGTTACCTCACTACCGAGCACAAGCATTTAGCTAGTTTGAAAGAGAATTTAGAAATGGAAATTTCCAACATTCAAAGCAACTGCGATTTGGCCGACAAATACATGCAAACGGAAGCGGTAGAATGGGATGATTGCGAGCTGATGGATGCCAAAGAGATATTTCTAAAAACAATAGAATTCATTCGATACTTCGAAACCGAGACGGGTGATTACACCAGAAGAGCTAAATTCATCATGCCGCAAGATCCAACCACACTCGTAATGCACGTTGCGAATTTTGGTGACTTGTCTATAAATATGCCACATCAACCGTTTATGGGTGTAGGGAATACAGGTACACCGAGTGGTAATACGTTGCAACCACCCGGTCCCGGTCTCATGCGCTCAAAAAGTGATCATAGACTAGCTTCACAGTTCAGGCAGCAAGAAGAGCGTGGATTTGATGGCAGTGATACCGGTGGTAGGGTGTCTCCGCTAGGTGGTAGAAAGTTTGGGGAAAGATATCCAACACGCAGTGCTACTAGCGACAGACTGGACAATCGATACGGCCGCAATCAAGGAGATTACGGAGGTGATTTTGACGGTAATTTAGAAAACGAAGGAGGACGATCTGCGAGATCTCGTTTCCGTTCCCGACTAGCTGCTAGACACGGTAACGAGAACGCGGATTCGGATACTGACGTCTCAGGAACAAGGTCGGTGCGATTTGCCGATTCGCACGTGCAACATCCGCGCGAACGAGAGAGAGACCGCGTTTTAGACACGGAAGACGTGGCTAAAGGTCCGTTGAGTGGAATTACGCGATTGTATGATTCGCCACGCGTGATGAAGAGACTGCAAGAATCCGAAACTAAGAAGACGAAAAAAGAGAAAGAACCGGTAGCGCCGCAAGCTCCACCAAAATTTCAACCGCCTCCGCAGCTACAGCAGAGAAGAATGTCAAATTCGAACCCGGTACAACGTCAGACCAGCGAAGATGACGAAATTTCGCGTATTAAGAGGCAGAATAAGAACGCTCCTCCTCCTGCGGAACCTGCACCGGAAAGTCCAAGGGCCGCAGTACCAGAGCGCGTTAGTACTTTGAGAAGAGGTGGAGACGATATGCGTGAGGATAGACGAGTCGGTTCTCCTAATCGCTCGTCCGCAGGCTCGGATCGAAGTCGGAAGACGCCAGTACAAGAAGTGAGTAATGATTGTACTAATAAATCGTAGATTAGTAATGTGCGAGTAATTATAGGAATCATTAGAAAACGTAGAAAAGATACAATTTTTGATGCTTATTAGTTCGTTAAGCCAGTGAAATTCGTAGGTTCCTTTTATTGCCGGAATTTTAAAACCGTGTGCGATGTATTTCAGGAAGTATGTTTGATTATCTAGTTCATTATTTGCGATAGGACAGATTACTTAACAGAAAATTGTTTTGTTTTACCGGTATTTAGAACTTGTCTGAAGGTAATAAAAATTAGTGCTGAAACGCAGGTATCGAAAAAAGTGAGACGAATGAATACACGAATTTGGAGTAGACCTGTTTTGTACGAAGTTATTGACGGCTGTTCGTCGGCAAATTGTAATTCCGAGGAGGCGGAGGGTCCCAATTTCGAATTCTCAGTCTCCACTATATACTCCCCAATTACCTACGTTCTATTATGAGAAGCTTTAATCATAAATCACACGTGAAATCGACTCTCTGACGCCATGAATCCGACCTGTCAAATCTGCCAGATTGATTTATAATTAAAGAGTACGTCTTATACTACAATTTGACACATATCTCATGTATAGATCTTTCTGTTAGAAGACCATCAATTTTTGGCCATTTGTAACTTATGCCATTCCCATCTCCGGCCATTCAGCGCTGCTCGACATGAATGACGTAATTCCTCATAAGTGTACGGTAATTTCAGGATTCCTCCGGTTAAAAAAATTGTACTTAGCTCCCAGTCTATAATATGGTGTTTTACCTCATCAAAAAGTTTCGAAGGTTTCTTCGGCAAGTATTTATTTGGGTGAGCTTTTATTAGCTTTATTTTAATTTCGACATCGTTTTCTCTACAAGCCTACCATTTAGAATTTAAGTAGTCTTGGATTTGATTCAACTCATTCTTTCCGAAACACGAAGGAATCTGCAAATTGTGATTTTAAGACTTGCAAGTAATCTCTAAAAGGTCTTTACTTTGATTATTATGGCCAACACGTGATTGGTTTATTTTCAGTCACCAACTTCTCTCTTATTCATCCCTTTCCGACAAAGGCCCCAGAAAGGTGTTGAAAGACTTCACTGGGGAAAGAATAAAATTCTCATCTATCGAAGTCTTATTATACTATCTGACGAAACTTTCCGTTGACAACGACGACGTCACAATCGTAAACGAGAACATTCATTGCACGAGAGAAGAGGCTTCGCGTATATTCTTTCTGAACAACGTTCCGCATCGAGATCGGCGAATTCGATAGAATTTTCCAATAATTAACGAAATTAATTCGATTAAACCCCCGCTAACTTGATGTAATTATACATATACGAGCGCTCCGTACACCAGTGGATCCTCGGGAGTGAGGGGGATTCGAACGACGAAAATTAAATGTTAACTACAGAGTCTCGATTTTCTCTTGGCGAAAATAGGCTACCCTGAAAATAACTCGTTCGCTATACACGATTATCAAACAACAGATGAACTCTCGATGTAAATTTGCTGTATTTAAAGTCCGCCCTCGCGCATTTGACGAGACTACTAACGCTAAGTACTCTTGTATTTAATGCAAAAGCTCTTTAATACAGTCTAATAACAACTTACAAGAAAAAGGTAAATTTAGTAAGAGTTTATTTGATGCTATAAAAGAATGGAGAGCTATTATAAGCGCCCGCCGCCGTTCGCTATACTGCTGGCCAACGAAAGAAAAGTCAAATAGTAGCGAACACCAAAATGGAAATATCTTTCCTTTACGACTTATATAAGAGGTCGGTAACTGTGCTGCAGTATAGCTAATACGAGCCTGTAGGCTTTTCCTTCTCGCGGATACCACGTATCTTTTTTTTTCCTCTTCTTCCCGTTAAACTCGTTGTCGATTTGACGACGAAACCGAAAATTCCCGGCACAATAACACTTTGCTCGTGATTTTCTCATACAAAACGCCGAATTCAACGATACAGAAAAAAACACTTAGGGTCCTAAGCTGTAGGGTAGCGTAAAATACCGTTTACAAGCTCCGTGTCTGCGCGGGAGAGGAGGTAGCAAACAGCCGCCACACACGAAAATGATATATGAAAGGTATCGTCGAATTCGGAGTCAACGGAGTGAAGGATGAAGAAAGGAGCGCACAGCTACTTTCGTAAATGTAAAACGGCATATAGTGTATGGAAATTTGGAAATCACACGCACACCTTATTTCTACGCTCATAGATAAATAGATATTGTATTCTGGAATGTGGCTCACGCGTAATGCTCGAATAATAACATCTTTTGGGAACCCTACGGCACTTCATATCTCCTTTTCAGCGTATCTCGCGTTAAAAGGTAATACAGATAGACTGCTACACATTTCACACATCTATTTGTCAATTTCTTATCACATTCTTGGGCTCTGTATAATGATCTTACGGCGGGAAGTAAACGATAGCTTTATTTTGGAAAGGCTTACATGTGAAGTTTGAAAATTAACGCGAGGAAGCTCTCGTGAAAGGAGAATCGAGAGGCAAATTGATTTATGGAGTGCTGAAGAACTACGTACATTAAGAGGGATACTCTAACAAGAAATAAAATGAGTAGCCGTAACTTAGAAAATCGTATTTAACCATATTAAATTCTTCTGAAAAAATAAATATTATTCAAAAAGACTTAGTTTCAGCAATCATTTCAGGGAATTTTTCGAAAGATATATACTATAATTTAATTGGAAAAAGTACATCGTTTCTCCTTAAATTGTAGTTCCTGCTTGTCAAAATTTTATTATTTTTTTCTCGATATTTTGTGGTTTGAGGTAAAACTGGAATACATTCACCATCTTTCATATCCTTTAGTCGCTTCAGACTGATTAGTTCTAATTTTATTTCTATACGATTACATAGATATCCCATTGAGCTGAAGAGGGAACCTATTATTTGGAGGAGGGAAATAATTTGATTTAAAAAATGCTCTGGCGGAGCCAAATAATTAAAGATCATGATTCATATCTTTCTCTTTCTCAAAAGTCTAGTAGGCTATAAGTCTATTTCAGGATATTTTAAGCTAATAGCTTTCAAGTAGCTCACTCGCTCTGCTCGTTCGCCACCTCCTTGTTCTTGTTAGTATAAACTGACTAGATCCGTTTATAGTTTTGATGATTAGCCCACGTCCGGACACCGCATTATAAGCTTATCCCGTTGAACCATGAAGACCGTCGATTTAGGGTTGATTTCGAGTCATAGTCAATATCGACTCCAAATCGACTGTAATTCGACGTCAAATCAACATCCTACTGAAGGCCATAACATTACGGTCGATTTTGAAGGTAAATCGACAGCTTGACTACGTCGATTTGGAGTGGAAATATCGTCGACGTAGATAACATTTTGTTCAATATTATGTCGACTGTATTTCGACGTCAACTCTCAGGCTACCAAAAATGTGAACAATGTGTGCACCCGATGTCGACGGCAACAATTAGTCGATTCTTGGTCGACTACAATATTCTCATTGTTTCTCATTGTTGACTAGAAATCGACTGAAAATCGACGTCAACATTGAGTGAAAGTTGTACCAGTTTAAGATTACATACTTTTTAAAAATGCAGTCAATTTTAAAGGTACATCGACTGCATGACGACGTCGATCTGAAGTCGAAATATCGTCAACTCAGAAAACATTATGTTCGATATCATGTTGACTGCATTTCGACGTCGACTCCTAGGCTACCAAAAATGTGATTGATATGAGAAAAATGTGAACGATTCGTACACCTATTGTCGACGGCAACAAATGGTTGGTTTTCGGTCGACTGCAATATTTTTATTGTTGACACGAAATCGATTTCGAATCGGAGTCAATTTTGAGTCAATTTAGTTCGGCCCTCTAATGTTGACCAAAAATCGACTAAAGGTAGACTGAAGACTCATTGTCAGCGTCGAAATTGAGTCGACTCTTGGTCGATAAAAAATTAAAAACGGTCAATTCGAAATCGACGTCGAATTTTGGTCGACAAAAAAAAAAAAAAAGGAAGGATTTCTTGGCGTTGCCAAAAATATAAAGATCACGTTTCTTATCTTTTCGCCAGTCATCTTAAGCTCTTCATCGTTCAAAAATTTCAAAAATTTCCAGCTTCTTGTTCTAGTTTCGCCAACTTTAGAGTATTTTAGGGTGACTGCTTTCTGGGACTCACTTGCTCCGCTCGTTCGTCCCGCTTT